>JAQPPZ010017232.1:20000000-24800000 GCA_028583015.1 Wollemia nobilis | reverse complement strand
CACAAAAATAAAAAAAAATACCACAAACAATCACATTACAATAAACATTTATGAGCAAACAAACAAACAATGGGGTTCATTTTATCCAAAGAAAAATTATGAATGGGTAACTTATGTTACTTACCAGTCCTGCACTCCCTCCAAATCCATCCACTTCACCTCCTTATGTCATCCAATGCACTCCACTCACAAATTGACAAGACATTTACACCAAATTTTCCTTCACACACATTAACAATATAATAATATATCCCCAAATATCTATTCTTAGGTACCCACCATGCCACCCTCCTTACAAATGTTTCATCCTCGAAACATATAAATAAACAAGATAATATGATTTACTAAGCAATGTTAGCAACTGGTAACAATATCGAGCATCCATCCATCCAAGTGAAACATGTTGATGTTGGTATGTTATTTTGTTACTTGAGTATCCAAATCTACTTTATTAGCTCCACGCTTCTGCTGCTATATTTTTATAGCTTGAGTGATGGGTCCACTTGTTTCTTGATGCTGATGAACTACTCTAAAAACTAGGATCACTATACATTCTCTGCCAAAATCTGCCATAGTTGGTGTCCTTATGATTCCATGTGGAACCATAATATTGTTGCCTTGAGCCATGCCTCCAAGAATGTTGTCGCTCATGGTGGTGTGGATGGTGATATGGTGCAACCTTAACTTGATGTTCTACCTTATTTGACTTCCCAACATTTGGATCCATTTTTTTAAATTCTTCTACACATTGTTCTTTCATGTTCTCTTTATTTGGTGTGTTCTTGTTCTCTTCTATCAAAGCTTCCTTGGAATCAGTTACTGTTATTTCCATGGAATCCATTGCTGCTACTTCTTCCATGGACTCTGTTGCTACTACTACCTTCTTGGATTATATTTTTGGTTCTTCAATTTGTTTCTCTACAATCACTTCTTTATTTTCCTTGGATCCTTGCTCCTTACGCTGAGAAATATCCTGCAATGTTATCTTTTTTTTTTTTGTACCATAACTTCATAAACTTCTTTTGCATATTAATGTTAATAGTACCTAAAGAATCTAACCAAGGATAACAAAGAATAATATCCTCATCATCCATATGAATAGCATGAAAATATGAATGTAAAACATATTTATCCATGGTGATCTTCAAATATTCAAAAATCTGAATATTCTCACCCTCAAGATGTGTGCCCTTAATTTTTGTTGCTTGAACTTGCAACCTCTTAGCCAAGGAAATATTAATAAAATTATATTTTCTACTAGGTTCAATGGAAATAATAACCTGTTATTTTTTAATACTTCCATGAACCTGCAAAATAGAATTTTTAGATTCAAACAAATTCCTTTGTCCATTTTTTAATTTATATTCTACCAAAGATATGGTTTCCTCCGTCTGCATACTAACATCTTTTTTATCTTCTACCACTTATTTGAAATTTTCTAGCTCTCTTTTATTTTCCTTTTGTTATTTTTGAAGCATATTTATTTCTTCTTCATATACCTTGATGGTGACCTTTAGACTAACTATATTTTTATATGGGTCCCATCTACTCAAGAATGCATGTTCCATTGTTTCCCAAGTTAGTTCACGAGGAATTTTACAATACCAAAGAAAAACGTATCCTCTAAGATAACATGAAAGCATACATTTCCAAAGAGGATAACAATGATACAAGGATTTAAAATTTTACCACCAATCCCTAACATCAATATCATCTTCTCCAAAAAATATTTGGAGTTACATAGTGATGCCCTAGGTTTTTTGATAATATATATTATGCCCTAATGCAAACTAGAGTTTTATGGAAATAAACATCTCCCCACTTATTTGAAGCTAAAATTCAATAAAGACAACTATATCTCCAATTTTTCTTCCAAAAAAAATAAATTGCAACTTATTTGCTTACCCAAACTAAACAAATTTTGTCTTTCGAAAAAAATGCAAATTGAAAATTTGTCACTGCCCTTGTTCCATACAACTAATTTTAGGAGGTCATATCTCCCTCAATACTACTCATATTCATTTATATGACCACTAATTTTAAATCTCTTCAAATTCTATATAAACTAATCTAAGAATCATTTAAATCGGATAAACATTCACAAAGATATGGCTCCTGAAAGATGAGATGTTTTTCCTGGAAAAATCTGCAAAATTCATCACTATCCTTGTTCTAGATGACTAACTTCAAAAGGTAGTATCTCCCTCAATATTTCTTGGATTCCTTCATATGACCAATCATTTTAAATATCTTTAAATTCTACACAAACTGATCCAAGAATCACCTAAATTGGATAAACTTTCGCAGAGATATAGCTCTTGAAAGATGAGACATTTTTTCAAAAAAATTGCCCTAATTCTACAATTTCACACAAAAATCTCCACTTTGCCAAAATTTTTGCTCTGATACCACTTTTTTTAGAAATTTATTATCATTAACATAAATCATTCACCAATATGCAAAAATATCAAATCATTCATCCACAAGTAATTATCCACAATAACAATTCACAAATGAGAGAGAGATATAAAATACCCTTAAGGTAAGGAAACACCAATAATACTCCTTAACAAAGAAATCACTACACAAGATCTCCTAAGATAAGAGGAAACTTCAGGAGGGAAAAGTTCCATAAACCACTTCATGGGCAAATATTATTACATAATATTCCTCTCCATGATGATTACAATCATAAATATCTCTTTTTTATATATCCATATTCTTATTCTACTTTGGGGATCCTACTACTAATATAATATTAGATTATAATATAATATAATTTTATAATACAATAAACCTTGGGTTATGTGTGGCCCATGCCAACCCTTATACAATATAATAATATATCCCCAAATATCTATTCCTAGGTACCCTACCAAGAGGACTGAGGTGGAAAATCTATGGATGAGGGCAATTGATTCTGAACTTGGGCTAGCTTATTGTATTGACTACGGGTTGTTACCATATGCTAAGGGTGGGATGAGGTGGAAATTGTGAAGGTACATGTGATAATATATGGTGAAAGCACAAACAAATAGGACATAAAGAAAATAAACAAACAAATTTGTTTCTAAGTTTTTGTAAGGTTTAGATTTTTTTTTAGTTCTGAAAAGTTTTTTTTTTTTTTTGCAAATGAAAGTGCAAGGTTAACCGTATAATGAATCTAAGTTTTTCACCCATATACTCACATACACTAACTTGGTAATGAAATCTATGAATCCCATCAAGGCTTGGTGATAAAGTCCAATTCTGATGGAGCCTAGGTACTACCAGTCCTCACCTAGTGATACACCCTTCGAAGAGGAATGCATGCTATTTTCCATGGCTATGATGGTTCTTGGACCGATCTTGGCCAAAATAATGGGGTAATAATTTGGGGTTGGTGGTGAAATTCAACCTTACTAATGTTCACTTGCAAGTGTACGAGGGTTTTTATTTATTATGGTGTGATGCAAATTAAGATGTAATTCTTATTATTACCTATATGCAAAAGAAAAAAATAGATAGGTACGATCAACAAAAGATGGCCCAAACACAAATTTCATACCAAGCTTTTAAGAATTCTAAAATACAGATCCAATTGTCACTAGGTGATTAGGTCTGGTCAACCACCTTTAAGCAGTTAAAAAATTGTGGGTCCATGGTTGCAATTGTACTTTAGAGCCAAGAAATACTAATGTGAAATCTTAAAAACAAGGTGCATAGAATATCCCTAGCTATACAATGTAATTGATCTAGGATCTAACCTAAAATACAAATATTTTTTATTACCTTTATTTATTTTTATTTTTGAATTTGAACCTAGCCTAAAATCTATATGCATACAACAAATAGGACTAACAAGGTAGAGATCCATTTTTTCTTAATAAAATTTCAAAGCAAAAGAGAGGGTTTTGAATGTACAAACATATGGTCCTTTCACCTCTTCCTCTTAATTATCCAACTATGTGTTCACAGTTCTACAAGATTCCAATTGTGGTTTTGTGGTTCTTCAAGTCTGTAACTATACGGTCATGTTTCCTCAAGCATAGAATTGAGCCAAAACAAGCTTCAGGATTCCCACATTCAATCCTCGATCTTCGTAGCTCAAATTTGAAAACCTATAACAACAAATAATAGAGAAATTAGTAAGCAAGAAAAAGCAAGGCATCAATAATGGAACCCTTTGGGGGTCCCACCATGATCATCATTGTTTGTATTAAAATAAATGACATGAAACACATAAACTAAAAATAAAGTGATTATAATAAAATAATTTTTTTTTGTATTAAACATGGGAGCCTTGATCTCCCATTTTACAATGTTGTTACCCCAATGTGAGAGGGTAAGTATTACAATGCTTTCTATTACAAAGTACAATGCTCAAATTATAATCTCTTGTTCTCCAAGTAGGTTAAATTGTTGTCTTTCACTCCTCTACTACAACTTCAAAGGTTGAGTGGGCTTGAGTATCCTCAAAATAGGGCCACTCCAACTTTAGCAACTGCTCAAGGATCTATCTTCTACACACACAAAATTCAAATAAGGGTTAGTAGCGCATGCATACATGATTGAAAACAAATGCAATAAACCCTTACAACAAAAATAAAAGCATGGTGCAAAGAATAGAAAAAATCACGAATAGAATGTCTTTCTAACAATTTAAAACTTACTGATCTGCATTGTGAATGGCTCTAATGCATTATGAGTAACCATAGGTGCGTGGGTAGGTCTAGAAAACTACAGGAGTGTGATTAAGTACCTGTAGGAGGGTGGTTGAGATTGTGTAACGATAGATGCACGATTGAGACTAAATGGTAGAAAACTTCAAATTAGCACATTGGGGCTTTGAATCCTTGATCTCTTCAAGATACATGCAATTTCTAGTATGATTTTGGCAGTATGATGGTATGTTCCTTCAACCTCCTCTTGTTGATGGGGATGAAGGTACCTTTATAGAACCCTTGGGATTTTTGAAGGAAAGGGAGGTGGCAAGCAAGGATTGCCTAGTGGCAAGATAATATTGCAAAGTGGTAATCCAGGATTGCTAAATGGAAGGGGCAGTTACAATGAGTCACCTAGGGTGTCTCACTTAACTAGGGTGATGTGGCTAGTGGGTAGGTGCAAGTGGAGTGAGGTGTGAGGGATGTCCCATGTGAAGGGACAAGAGTGTCATGGGTGTGTGAGATGTGGCAAGGGGTGGTGGTTATGTAGCCAGGATACATGTCTAGTGAGTAGGTAGGGTAACCTAGGCAGATTTTCTAGATTTAGAAAATCTGGAAAATACTTTTAATGTGCAAATTTTTATGCCTAATTTTGGACTTAGGCATATATTATGCAATATTGTAATGTGCAATATGGGATGGAATGTGTAAGGATTAATTTTCCTAATTTTAGACTTAGGAATATATTTTATTATGTGGTAAAGTGCAAATGCCTACTTTTTGGTGTCTATAAAATCCAATAGCATACTCTCTATACATTCAAACTCCCATAAAGGTTATATAAGAAATTTTATACATTCACACACTTATTCTATACATTCATACTCTCTACATAACATATAGTTGCATCAGCCAAATATTATACTCTATAAGTTTATATAACACATAGTTGCATCAACCAAAATAATATAAATGGAAATACCCTACCATGAGAAAGCATTCTTGTATTTAAATCCAATACCATACTCTATATATTCATACTCTTATTCTATACATTCAAACTCCCAATAGGTTTTTTAAGAAATTTTATACATTCACATGCTTATTCTATACATTCATAATATCTATATAACATATAGTTGCATCAACCAAACATTATATTCTATAAGTTTATATAACACATAGTTGCATCAGCCAAGTGTTAAGATTTAAAATTCAACTACCTAAAGAAAGCCTATAAACTCATGAATAAACTAAAAATTTAAACCCATGCATAGATGTATCCTTCCTAAACTCAAGAATAATTTAAATAGCATAATATTGAAATCTATAGAAATAACACACAGATATAAATGGAAATAGCATAATACTCAAGTGATGGAAATAGCACAAGAACATACATTGTAATTGTAAAAAATACACTAAAATATACATAGAAATAACATAATACTAAATTTATACAAATTTCTTAATTGTTAATGCTCAATTCATTAAAATGTCTTTAATGTCTTAAATTACTCATTCCTTATATTTGGGGCTATAAGTAGTTTTAAGTTCTTTTCCATTTTCTACTGCCTCTATAGTCTGCTATTTAGGGGGTATAATTCCTGCATCTAATCTCTCCACTACCTGTACTTCAAGTCCTCCTCATCAAGCTACTTATCAATATTCTCCTCCATTTCTCTAGATTTGACCAAGATGTTCTCTACTTTTTCTAAGCCTTAAAGCAACACGTTTTCTTCTTTTGTAGCAACTTCTTTATATTTCTACTTAAGAAAAATATCAAGATTAAACCCGTATAGGATTATGATCCTCCTAAAAGTATTGTTCTCTCAAACTATTTCTTGAGCCTTTTTTTTCATTGACTTAGAAGCCAACAAGTAATCCTTTGCCATTTGTAGATAATCTTGCAGGTTTTGAACTTGCTTCTTTAGATTTTCAAAGTTGGCCTGCAAAAGAAAAAACAAGAAAGAAGTTAGTAGACAATTACATTTTAAAAAATAACAAACAAAATTTAGAAGACATTAGTCTAACCTCGGCAACATTCTTTGTAGCTACAACAACAACTTTTTTGTTGTCAAATACCCATTGATTAAAATAAGCCTAGGCTTCAACATTTATGTTCTCCAATATGTTCAACATAATACTTAAAATTTCATCATGATAAGAAGTTGTAACCTTCACTATGCTAGATTTAGCTTGATGTAGTAGAGCATCAAGATTTTTTGGTTCATTTTCAACAAAAGAAAAAAAAATCCCTTTTTGAAATTTTTTTGAATTAGGTGTTTATTTCCTTTATTAAAAATTTGGCTCGATACTCCCATTGCTTCATTTATTTTACATCTCTAAGCAAACAATCTGTGATGGTTGCTTGACAAGTGTTAGATACTAAAAGACTTTCAAAAAAAATTACTTTGTCATCCTTAGTTAGAGGATGATGGGTGCTAGTTTCCCTAGGAGGAGATGAGATCTAAGGAGATTCACTTGAATATTTTGCTTTTACTTCTTGAAGCAAATCTATTGCTTGAAACAAATAGGGCATGTTTTCCTGTAAAAAGTAATCCTCATCAAGTGGAGGATTAGGTAACCCCACAACTAAAACTTCCTGTACATTTGTAAAATTACCAAAAGACATATTTTTGAATCCTAAAAATTCCTTGGTTGCTCCTCCCTTGGATGGAAGAAATCATTTTCCACCCATACCTAGCTAACCTTGCATTTTTTGTTGATGTGGTGGAGGAGGAGGTGGCATCCTTTTTTGTCTTCCTTGAGTATATTGTTGTGAAGCAACTTAAAAAATCACAATAAATTTTTTTTACAAATTTTATGAAGACAGACTATAAACATTTAATGTAAATGTATTAGAATTACCGACTAAATATGATCTCTTGTGTAGATACATATTGTAATGGAATGCTTGTGCACCATAGATTTGAAAATTTATTAAAAAATTCATTAAAATGATCAATTATAAATTTAAGTAAATGAATATATGAACCTAATCTTGAAACATAAAGCTTACATGTAATTGGTATAGCCTCACTAATATCAACAACACCAGTTTGCAGTTGATGAGTAGGTGGAGGTTAACAAGGATTAGAAGAATTAGAATATCTTCTTTGTAGTGGTGTCAATTCTGACAGTGTTTCGTAATATCTTTTTTCTTCTAAATTATAACCTCTGACAACAACATCCTATTTTGAGGAGAAAGAGGATGCCCTTTTCTACATTTATGTATAAATTGTAAAAATAATAAAAATGAAAATTGTAATTGAATATAAAAAATTATAAGTTTCATATACAATAAAATTTACCTACACCTATTGTATTGTCATGATATCAGAGGCTAGGTGTGGGTGCACCGTGGTGGGTACTTCAAAATTTTGCACATTATGATAAGATTCACTAAAAAATAAATAAGATAATTGCATGTGCTAAGAGATAAAGCTGTTGGTTTTAATGGAGTGGAGTTTTGTTCTAATTTTATGTGAAACATAGGTGCACCAATCAATTTTTTGTTGTGCAAGGCAAAAAACCAAATATGCTAATGCCCAAAATAGAATGTCTATCATTCTTCCTCATAGAACGAGTCTAGCTTGGAATAATTGGGCACATCCTCGAAGAATTTTGTTAGAAATAGTTGATAAAATCAAGCCCCTTCTGTATTTGGTAGAAAAAAATGTAAAAAAAAACCAGTATTTTTAAAACCCTAAATTTCAATTTTAAATAAGTATAAAAATATGCAAAGTTATGCCTATAAAATATTCTAAAGGAACATTTAATTTTATATCTAGGTAGTCTTTGTCTTCATCAGATAATGATAACTTTGATGTGACAACATCACAACCATTGTGAGGTAATATTGTTAATTTGGAGACGTCTAAGGGTGTGAAAAAAATCTTATGCTCTTATTATAAATATTATTATTGATAGTGGATGAATCATTATCATAGGCTGCAATAATATTCTACAGTAGTTTGACGTATGTGTCATACTATGGCATCGACACTAATCTATGAAGACTAGAGTCTATGACCTATGACATGTAACCAGGTGTTGTTAAAATATCAAAAATAAGGGGGAAAACAAGGTCTTTAAAATTAAATTTGGATGAAATATGGGTGGAAGTGGATGTCATTGATTTATTTTATAGGTTAAGGTATGAGGGACTCAGGAGCAGGGCATAGAGTGGAAGGTAATATGTTCATAAAAATTTGGATGTATGGTGAGAAAAGGTTAAAAAATGACTTTGCAAGATAAAAAATGAGAAAAATTGAGGTATGGTGAGAAAAACTTAAAAATTGACTTTGGGTGAGAGAAAGGTGAAACGAAACAATTTCTTTTGCTTGCTATGATGTGCTTTGAGTTAGAAAAAGGGTGAACAAATTATTTTCTATGCCTTTATATATATTTTTACATGCAAAAATTTAATGCATGGTGGAAATGTGGCATCTAAGCATTTGATACATGGCACAACTACTACCCATTGGTAATGGAACCGTGTTCTACAATCAATTGATATTGTAGCTAATTCTTGTAATCAATCGGTATTCCTGTAACCATTTGATATTTCAGCTAACCCCTGCAACTGATCAACATTTCCTCATTTTTTGCAACCTATCAACAATATTCCCCTTTATTGCAACCTATAAGTACATGATCCTTTGCTACAATATTTTTGCAACCTATCATATCCTTTAACCAATCGATATTTCTACAACCTATCAGTATTCTTGCAACCTGTCAATATTCTTACAACCAATCATCATTCTTGCAAACTATAAAAATTGTTGCAACCTATAGGTATTGTAGCAACCTATCAACATTCATGCAACCAATCAACACTACTCCAAACTATCGATAACCTATCGATATTACTACAACCTATCAATATTTATGCATACTATTGATATTGCTGCAACCGACATTGCTACAACTTGTTGGTATTGTTGCAAACCATTGGTACTGCTACAACCTATCGATATTGTTGCAACATATCAATATTGTTATACCATATCGACATTCCTACAACCTATCAATATTTTTACAACCTATAAACATTACTACAATCGATCGACATTCCTATAATTTATCATCATTCCTATAGGTTGCATCAATGATGATAGGTTGTAACAATCATCATTCCTATAATTTATCATCATTCTTGCAACCTATTATCATTCCTGCAATCGATAAATACTATTGTAACCTATTTACATTCTTGCAACTTACCAATATAAAAGGTTGCATCAATGATGATAGGTTGTAGCAATCATCATTCCTAAAATCTATCATCATTCCTATAATCTATCATAATTATTGTAACCTATCATCACTCCTACAATTGTTTGGTATTGCTACAACCTATCGGTAATGTTATAACTTATTGGTATTCTTGCAACCTACCGATATTTCTTTATCAATAGTATGGTTTAATTGATCATCATTACTGCAATCTATTTGTATTTCTACAACCTATTGGAATTGCTACAACCTATCATTATTCCTACAACCAATCAGTATTCCTGTAACTGACAGTATGTTGAACTTGATCATCATTGCTACAAATGATCACCATTGCTACAACCATTAATTATTAACCCTCTGAATCCTCTATTGCAACTGATCACCAATATTTTATTGTCAAGCTTAACTGTCAATAGTTAGTCTATCAACTATTTTTATAAATTTTGATAAAAATAAAGGTAATTTACCATTGTTTTATAATTTTTGATGAAAAATAAAGGTAATTCACCATATCTCCTACATGAATTTGGCCAGGATTCACTTGGATTTCAAAACTAATTCACCTTTTTTTATAATTAGATTTCGGGTCTGACCCCTTATGCATAACCCTAGTTAGAGATCCTATTGGTAAATTATTATATGTCCTTTTAATATTAAGTATTAAACCATAGAATACTTCTTGATCACAAGTAGTATTACAGACTCTGGTGGATCTACCAATTTGATTGGAAAACTATTATCACACTAAATATAAATAGACCAAATTGGGTTAGGATACCGTTGAAGTGAGCTTACAATATTTCTTCACATGCTCATGTTCATCCAAATAAAAAATGTAAAATTTGATGTTCTTTGACCAAGATTTGCATAACTCTTTAATTGTGCCTTATACTAGATTGATGCCTAATCCATTGCCCATTGTAGTAATATTTTAAACATATTAGTGCATTTAGTAAGAAAGAGAAATAATATTCCATGTCAATTATGTTCATTCAAATAATGTAACAAGCATAACTAATTAGCAATGAAAGAAAGCATCAATTAAACATTCAAATAATGTAACATGTAAAAGATACACAAAATTGAACACATAGAAATGAGAAAGGGAATAAGTCTAGAATTATATTAATATTAGTGAGTTTTACAATGAGAGCTGACTTGAATTGCATAAAGATATTTTAGATTAATACAATAAGAATTCTTATTCAAATAATGTAACAAAAATCCTTCACCCTTCCATTCCAATGTGGTAATGGTAAGGCCTCAAGACCTCTAACTCAGTAGCTAGAAATAATCTCAATTCTTGAATACTTCCCTATCAAGACCTGCATAAAAATGGAAGGAATAAGAGATGACAAAGATAAAAGACATGAAAAGAGAATACAATGAGAATACAAGTTCACTCTTAGTATACCTCTAGAAAAATCTCTATACAAAAATCTTCATCCTTTGTTTAATAATGTAGCTCCTCTTTATAGTTTGAATATGTATTTAATATATTAAAACTACCTTTATCTCATCCCTACATATGGTTGCATCTATTCCATTGATCTTTTGGATGTCTTATAGCTATCCTACAATTTTTTTGAGTTGTACTGCACTAAATCTTATTACTTTATCTCCTTTTGAATTTTGTATTTTGTAGTGGTGGGACCTTTGTTGTCCTTGCTAGCTATTTCAACTTTATCTCTTACTGACTTATCTATTTTGAGTATATTTATAATTTGTAACCAAACTTCATTGTGAAAGGACATTAAAAATATGATTTCATGACTCACTTTTAATATTTTAATCTTATAATCCTTTATTGCAGAATCATTTTATTTTGAAAATCTGAGTATGGCTTGGGTTATTTTTGACAAGTCAATCAGTTGCTGAGCCAATTTCTCTTCATCCATTCTATCACACTCAAAGTATTGAACTTTTTTAGAGATTAAATTGTTAAAGTTCTCTACTATGAAGGGCTCTTTGATGAAGGTATTAGCCTATTTCTTCTTTTCAATAATGTGTTGCTCCCATAGCTCTAATTTCTTAATAAAAAAATTTCTAATGAGACCTTTCTCATTGAATGGTGATTACTTTGAAGAATTCATATTGACATTCATAAACCTTGTCATCTGGGCTAGTCACTTGTTTGTCAAATATTTCATCATATTCCTCTTTAATTTTGTCAAATATTTATCCTATGATTAACACTCTCTTCTCTACATCCTCCAAAACTACTTTCATGTTTTGAACTTTGATCATTATGGTAGAAAAAATCTTAAGGCTTTTGTCTAGGATGTTCATTTTTATTCTCAACTCAGTAGTAAGTTTCTATTTGTACTTTTGGATGAATATTTTTACATCTACTGACTATGCTTCTTGTATTTTTCAAGATTATCCTTTGAGCCTATCAATTTTTACTTGTAACTTTTTCTTATCTATTTGTAATTGGTCACTTCTAGCTAACTTGACTCTCAACTTTGATATTTCCCTTTCTATAGATAATGCAGTTTGTGCCTTTGCGTAGAGTCTGAATTTCATTAGGTTAACTATTTATCCTATGACTTATGCATTGGTTGTTGTAGGGTCAACTTGAATTCCTTCTACACCTTTCATAAGGATATTCTAATTATTTTTGTTTATGTAGGTCATTAATTATGTTCTCCACCAATGTACTAAGTTTTAGTTACCCTTCTTTCTACTATGGCTTGTATATGGTCTTCTTCCTAAGGATAAAATTAGATGGCTTCTTCTATCCTGGTAAAGGTGAAGCTTTCCAAGGTGTAGGGAATAAATTCTAATTTGACTTATGTTTTAGGGAACCAGGGAGACTTGTAACTTTTATTTGATGTTCTTTGAGAAGGTTGGATAGTCCTCTACCATATTGTAATATTTTCAAAATTGTTGGTGATATTTTTATTTTCTTATTGTTCACCTTAGGGAAATGAGAATCACCCTAGGTAATTATGTAGCCAAGTTTTTCTTATGTTAAGGCAACATCAGTGCTTTGTCTAAATTTGTGGTAGTAGTTTGGTGTAGAGAAGAAAATAAGATGCACCTAGCAAAGGGAAATGAAATGCACCTATTTATTTAAGCATTCAAAAGTGACATTAATATAAGCATTATGACAAATAAGTGAAATAAATGGGGGTTATCTTTATATTAATATATTTTCCAATTGCACAGTTAAAAAACATCCCCTTGAGGGCTCTTAATTAATACAATCCATTATATAAGTGCAAAGGATCTAATCCTTTTATAAATTCAAGGTGCGCTTCAATGTCTTCCTTGCACTCACGAATTGAAGAGAAAGTTTTTGATACCACTGCGATGATCTATCCATCTTCAAAATTGTAGCTTCTTCCTTGTGTACTGAAATACATGGATCTACACACAAATAAATCAGATTGGTTAATAACATATGTAGATTAACATGAAATCAAAAAGATGCATGCAATATTGAATATAAAAGGTGAAATAGGTGGTGCAAAACTATTCCAAATTGTACCAAAACTTAGTATAATACATATTATCTACTTTAGATATGATCTATGTAGAAACAGAAAGAAAATTGTATGCAAAATTCATGGTTGTCCCTAGGTGTTCCAATTGGGACTATTAGAATGAAAAACCTAATTGAAGGTCCAAAACTACTCCAAAATGCACCAAATTCTAGTATGATGCATATAAACTAATTTAGAAATGATCTATGCTAAAATTGAACCAAAATTATGTGTAGATTCATGGCCATCCTTGGGTGTTCCAATTGGTACTATTAACCATCCCAGGTGGGGATGGCCACCAAACCTGGTGGTTTTTACCATCAATTCCTCTAGGATCTGGTTCAAACTACTCCTAAGGGTTTTGTCATCAAATTTAGTGATCTAATTCATAGAAATGGGTAGTTTTTAGAATGGATTTGTGTATTTTGGATCACTTTCAAACCTCCTTTGATGGATGGATATTTCAAGGGCAAATACATGGGTGAAAGTGAGAGTGAATCTCGGTAGCACTTCATTGCAAAATATTACAAAGACCTCTCTTTTTAAATTGGATGGAATGACTCCAATTTATAGCCCAAGAGGACCATGATAAAATGGGCAAGTTAGGGCATTCAAGGTAGGTTTCATCATTTGTAAAAATCCTTGCCATGCATTGGGTGGGAGAAGCCTCCAATTTGGGCCTCCCATTTGTAGGTTGTGATGGGTTTTACTGGCTCTCAATCTATCATAAATAATTGGGCAGGATAAATGGTAGAATTTGATTACCATTTGTCCTGCCCTTGACTTCTTGATGTTCCTAGGTCATGGCCATCCCACCCAAAGATTTTTGTTTGTGGTCATCCTTGGGTGGGATGGCCATGAACTGTGGCCATCCTCAGGTGGGATGACCATGGCTACATAGCCCAAAACTTTCCAAAAGTGGGGTAAACCTTCACAAAAGTGGTTAGTACCACTATTTAACCCTTTGAGGGTTACCCAAGGGGGCCATGGTGTTGATAAGAGTGCATCATTATAGTCTAATCATATTGGCATGATTTTAGTATCTACAGATGTCCCTTTTTTATATGCATTATATAAAATAGAGCATGGAACAAAAATAGATGACTAAATTATCAAATGATTAAGGTTATTAAATAACCTAACCAACTTTATATGCCTCCATAATGGAAGGAGCATAAATTCTTGGAATCCTTGCTTTTGACATGATTGATGGATTTGTTTTTGGTATAACTTTTAGTTGCATTGTAATAATAGGATTTGGGGCTTAGGGCATACCTGGTCTTGGTTCCTTATTTATATTATGATCCTATTATGGGATACATGTTCCAAGGCTTCAAGGACATCAAGACTTTGCTTTTTTTAATTGGTGTTGAATTTTATATCATGGGCTTGAAATTTGTCTTTGACAATAATTCTTTTGAATGTATGCAAGTTGCACTTTTGAGTGTTTGAGTGTTGATTTTGATTATGAATTCGTTAATTATGACTACCTCCTCAATAAAATATTCTATGAGGGAATGAAAAATTATGAAATTGATGAGCCATTTGACTAATATGACTTGATTAGGGCTCATTTAGCTTTACCCATTGTAAAATTTATCCATTTTTTAGGATTTTGATGGTTTTGTTGATATTTCATGGAAGAAATGAAGTGAATACCTCATTCCCATGGAGCTATATGGCAATAATGGCCTTATTGGATATTTAAGTAGATACTTTTCCATTTATAAATGAACAATTTTTGTTCAATCTTGATCCTTTGTGAATTTTATCAGTTTTGGCCTATTTTTTCTGGTTTTTAGGTTGTTTTCTTTACCTTTTTCTTTTGGTTTTTTTGGTGTTTTTTGGTGGTCGTCCTAGGGTGGGATGGTTGCATAGTTCATGGTCATACCAAGGTGGGATGATCACC
The DNA here is from genome assembly GCA_028583015.1 of Wollemia nobilis. Lineage (NCBI taxonomy): Eukaryota > Viridiplantae > Streptophyta > Pinopsida > Araucariales > Araucariaceae > Wollemia > Wollemia nobilis. The sequence continues at coordinate 24,784,713 of JAQPPZ010017232.1, read as the reverse complement.
AAATTTTTTGACTATCCCGCCCTAGGATGACCTTAAAGAAGAATGAACCAGCAATATCATTCCACACCCAAGATCAGAGCCATGAACGTAATCACAAATGAGTGAGAGAAAATGATTGCTTGCATTTTATAAAAATGATAAGAGGCCTTGCTTAAATAGGAAATGAGAGCAACAACAGCCACACAATCGATTGGAGAGGATTAATATCACAACCATCAATAAATAATAAATAGATAAGGATGACAAAGCATCCCAAAATTATTAAATATCTAGGGAGACACTATCTTATCTAGTGAACTTAAGCTATCCTACATACCTAAAAACATTGGTATATAAATATATGCTAACACCCCCATTTAAGTGATACTAGGAAGGAGTTTGGATAGCTAACCAAAAAAAAATAGTGGCAAGATTCACAAATATGAGTCCCGACAACAAGGCTTAATAAAGTACTCATGTATAGTGGCTATCACATAAACATGAAACTTTCTTGTAGATGATGAAAAACCACGTGGTAAAAAACCATCTTCTAGAAGATAAAAGAAGGTGGAGAAGAATATGTCCTCTCAACACCCCCCAAGGACAACTTCCTTCACCCCTAGCAAGCCACACAACTCAAGAAAATGAGGCGATGCAAAATGTTTAGTGAAGATGTCCGTAATCTACTATTGAGTAGGAAGATACTCCAAGTCGAGAATGCCATCCTGGATGTGCTGGTGAAAGGGCCTCACAGGCCATTAAATGGGTCGATCCACCTATAGGAACACCTCATAATATAGAGTGAGCTTTGAGAATACATGGGTAGTGCGAGCAATGACCACAACCACATGGTGAGCAAGAATGGCATGATTCTTAGAGGGTCAATTGTTGTGAGAGTGGCAACATTGTGTGAGAGCTAGAAGGAGAACAAAATAATTGTACTAGTGGCCAAGAAATACATCACAAATAAATAATTCCAATTTGTATAAAAAAATACATGTAGCTTGAGTAGAGACTTCGAGTTGTTAGGGAGCATCATGAGACATCGATAAATTAGATCGTGAAGAGTTGGGTTGAAAAAAAAATGTGATAGACCTAGAGGGAGAAAGGCCTAAAGAGCCAAAATTCTAAATCTATAGAAGAGAAGGCCTAAAGAGCCAAAAACTCTAGATCTATAGAATTAAGGCCTAGAGAGCCAAGATGCAAGCGAGAGCTTCAAAGGAAAATCTTCAAAAAACTCCTTAGCTTTGGTACCATGAAAGAGGAACAAACCAACAATATCATTCCACACCCAAGATCAGAGCCATGAAAACAATCACAAATGAGTGAAAGAAAAATGATTGCTTGCATTTTGTCAAAATGACAAGAGGCCTTGCTTAAATAGGCAAGGAGAGCAATGATAGCCACACAATTGGTTGGAGAGAATCAAGATCACAACCATCGATAAATAACAAATAGATAAGGATGACAAAGTATGCCAAAATTATTAAATACCTAGGAAGAAACTATCTTATCTAGTGAACGTAAGATAGCCTAGATACCAAAAAACATAGGTATATAAATATACTCTAACATGACCATGCTTATTCTATGTCTTTTTAAGCTCAAAATTGTCTAAATGAGTTTATTTGCACTCTTTTTACTTGGTATATTGAGAGGTAAGGAGTAGGAGAGTGATTTTATGAAGTGGAGAACTACCAAAACCATCCCACTATGACCATGAGCCAGCCTCTAGACTCGATGAGCGATGGAGCCGGTGTGAGATGGGTAAGGGCTAAATTTGCTACTAGACTTTATTTAATTGGGAAATGTAATTATTTTTTAGTTTACCAAAAAAACACACTAAATATCAGTACATGAACCTTAGTAGTGATTTATTTTAATATTTTATGCTTTAGTTTTGGTTTTTGTGCAATTGTATTGCATTTTTTGTGTTTTATGGGGTTTTTTCTTGTTTTTTGTGGTCGAGAAGGCCGTTTTTTAGCATTTTTGGGGGCCATCCCTAGGTGGGATGACAACTGGTAGTTGTCCTTGGATGGGATGGTTGCCAATTTGGGGATGTACCTAGGTGGGATGGCCATGAATTTGGGAGAAAAAGGTCCCTTTTTTGGGTTGTTTTTGTGCAATTTTGTTGTATTTTATTGAGCTTGCTTGCCTCTACCGGGAAATCAAGAGTCGATATCAATTTTCAACTCTCTTTTAGACTACTAGGGACTTACTAATAGAGGATGACTATAAATTGCTTGACTCCATTGGTCTTAAATAAGTGACACAGTTAGAGCCAGTGATGGGAAACAGAGCCTACCTGATAGCTTTGATAGATCTGTGGGACCCTCGCACTAACACCTTTCACTTGGTGATTGGGGAGATGACAGTGATATTAGAGGAAATCTACCAAATTTTTTGTATTTTGATATAGGGGTTTTTGACTATATCTAATCATCAAGATCTTAGAGATATGATTTTGCAAATATACTTCAAAGAGAAATGGCGTGAGGTAGTACAAGACTTGCCTAGCAGAGGTATCCTGGTGGAGCTATAGTATGATGTGAAGGTTTTGACTATGAGATATGCCTTGCTGATGATGCTTATATCCAACATGTTTCTACTAAACTCATCAGGAGTCAGGTTCCCCTAGAACCTTTTGGAGTTTGCATTTTCACTGGTGGATGATGAGCATCAGAAATGCTCATATTTTGTACATCATTTCTTGATTATTATGCGGCTATATAATAAGGATTGCATATATTTATGAATGATTATGTAATTATTTGATGAAATTATGCGTGTTACCTAATTTGTGTGTTTTCAGTGTGTTTTGTGGAATTGCAGTTGGTTTAGTTAGATTTGGATCAGTCGAGGTCTTTTTGATGGACCTGGCACTTTGTTTCTTTGGGGATCAATGCAGAGAACATAGGCGCCTTCCTCTTCCAGGAAGGCGCCAAGAGAAAGTAGGCGCCTTCCTCTTCCAGGAAGGCGCCAAGAGAACGTAGGCGCCTTCCTCTTCCAGGAAGGCGCCAAGAGTAAGTAGGCGCCTTCCTCTTCCAGGAAGGCACCAAGGAAAGACAAGCGCCTTCCTCCTCCAGGAAGGTACCAAAGGGAAGGAAGCACCTTCCTCTCATAAGGAAGGCACCGACGAGAAGGCGAGCGCCTTCCTCCCATAAGGAAGGCACCACTAGAAGGCAAGCGCCTTCCTCTCATAGGAAGGCACCAATAGAAAGCAAGCGCCTTCCTCTCACAGGAAGGCACCAATAGAAGGTAAGCACCTTCCTCTTCCAGGAAGGCACCAATGGTAGTAAGACACCTTCCATATAGGGAAGGCACCTGATATACTTAGGCACCTTCCTCATAGGGAAGGCACCTCTGTTCTTCACTCGTTGACCAGATTTGCATGACGTGGACAACAACGGCTGGTGCAGTTTCAACTCTACGTCATGTAGAGCTAAATTGGAGATCACACCAATGTATGAAAGCATCTTACCAATGCCAGGTGAAGCATGAACCAATCAGCGAACACGCCACCGTTAGAACCAAATGCCAGTTTTAAGCAGACGTCGATTGCATTCACTAGACTGTCTTAATTTAGTCTGGGATGAATCGACTATTGTAACTTCTTTGTAATAGAATTTCTATGGGTGTGTTATATAAACACATGTAGACCGCTCTGAGATATATAGATTGATATAGATTTATATAGAGTTATAGAGACAGATAGAAGAGATAGATATTGTAACACTTTGATAAATATATTACAGTTCTAAGAGTTCTAAGCGCGTGTTCAGCTGGGAGGAAGCTACTGGAGCCTGGGCCCACTCCAAGCCAGTATTTCTTCCCCACTTTTCTTGTGTTTTCTAGATTAGTTTATTGCTTTTATAGGATCGTTTACCGCATTGCTATTTCTAGTATTTGTAGTAGATTCATTTTCAGGAATGTGTGAATGTTTTATTTTCGTAGATTTAATTATTTTCTTCTTACGTAAATTATTGAGGAGTGCATGAGTGATTGACAACCATTTTGAAAACACCCCCCAATAGTAGAATTAGCAGGACTCATCTCAAGTGGTATTGTAAGCAATCTCGTTCTAGACCCTTCGCAAGTTTACGAAGCTCCCTGGGTTGATAAATTAAATGCACGGGCATGTGACAAAAGTAGGAAAAGAGTTAACCTTGTTTGGCCCACAACATTTTGGCACCATTGCTGGGGAAGCATCTCAACTAGATTATTTACAATACCTTGAAACCTTCCATCTGACCTTGTATGAGTTCTTCGAGAAGAAGAGGACCATACGATCGATTTATAAGAACCAATCCATCAGAACCTGAGTCAATCGAGCATTCTGAATTTGAATTAGACTCACCTGACCCACCAGCAATCCATTGGAGTGAGGAGCCTCACTTTGTGCAAAGTGCCTCCTCATCCCATCAATGTGGGGAAGAATGAATCATCATAAATCCCCTATTTAATAGGACTCCCTTAGAGGAAGCCCTATTGTGGAAAGTTGTAGAAGATCGGACGATCTCACCGGGACAACCTTAGAGCTTTGACTCGAAAAGTCTTAAATGACCGTAAGGCCATAAGCACCGCATTAGAAACCACATTTCCTAAAAAAATGGCTGATAATGATGAAGTCTCATCTGGCTTTAGTTTCCCGATAGAGGAAGGAGTAGGAGATGCCAAAATGAAAAACATATCCCCTGCTCACCTTTCGACCTTCAGAGGATACCCAACTGAGGACCCTGACCTATTTTTATTTAAGTTTGATGTCTTATGCAGGTCTGTGGACTACAAATCCGATACGTAGAAGCTGAAACTCTTTCCTTCTACATTGGATGATGCAGCTCTGTGATGGTTCATCGGTCTGGGAGACAAACACATTGCCACTTGGGACCAGATGAAGAGGCTCTTTTTAGAGCAATACCAAGATTTTGGGAGAGCAAGAGACTCCAGAGAGGAGGTCCTGAGCATGACACAGAAAGAAGATGAGTCTCTCAAGGAGTACTGGGAGAGATTCAACTTTAATCTTCAATGATCTCCTCACACGAGACTATCTGATAAGTCCCTCAAAAGCATATTTTTGAGAGGACTTACCAATGAATCACTGGAGGCTCTTAACATGATCTTTGGAGGTGATGTCTACCAGCATGCTATGGAAGACATCCAACAACTATGCCAAAACTACTCAAGAAGGTGAGGCAAGGCCACCTCCAGAACCATGAAAGTGACTGCTTCAGTCACAAAGATAGAAATAGGTAACATGTTGGAGGATTTAAAGAGCGAAATGCTCTCATCTCTAGCATTGCAGATGGATACGCTACTGTTAGAGAAAAAGAAGCAAGAAAATGAGGCAGCATTGGCTTATTTCTATCCAAAATGTAGAGGGAGGCATGCAAAGAATGCATGCCCGGAGAACAAAGTCAGAGTATGCATAGTTTGTAGGCTGAATCATAAAACTCGATTGTGCCCACAACTACCCAGTAATCAGGAGGAGGCTGAAAGCATGGATGCCTATTTCATAGGCAATCGAAAGAGTTGGCCACAGCCCCCTACGGGGAATATGCCAACCGAAATGCCACCATATGGGGGAGGACCATACATGCACCAAGGACCACCTCAACCACCTAACATGGGGTGGTGGGGGCCATCACCCTGGTCTAACGCACCCCCAACAGCATTCCCAAACCAGCAGCCATGGATGCCATATCCATATCCTGGGCAGCAGTGGAGAGGCCACACTACATGGAATCAGGCTCCATAGAACGTAGCACCTGCTCACCCCCAATAGAATTTATCGGCATTGCCAGTAGTGAGACCTATGCAGCTACCCACACAACCGATGACAAATCCGAATAACAGGGTGAACCAGCCAGCATACAACGTGGAGGGTGAGATGTATCCTATGTACAATATTCAGCTTAGGTCAGGTAGGCAGCTAGGAGTAGGAACACCTCCACTGGTAGAAGAGGAGGAGGAGGTAGAAGAAACACCTTTGGTAGAGGAGGAAGAAACACTTGAGAGAGCGAAGGCTCCATTTCCCAATCGGTTGCAAGAATAGAGAAAAGTAACACAGCTAGAATTCGACATCTTGTCAAGCTTGAAGAACCTCACAGTGACAATTCCATTATTCCAAGCAATCCGAGATGTTCCAATATATACCAAGGCAATCAGAGAGATGTGTCTGAGGAAGCCGGGATGAAGAGCAACCTAGACTATCAATGTCATGGGTAAACTAGCGGATTTGATGATGGGCAGAACATGCCATCCGAAGTATGCAGACCCAGGCAGCCCGATGTTGACTATAAAAATTGAGGGACATTCCCTGTCCAATACGTTGGTCGATCTCGGAGCAGCCATCAATGTAATGCCTCAGGAGACCATGCAGAGGCTACAACTCATGAACCTAAAACCCACCATGATAGTGCTGTAGCTGGCCGATCGATCGACCGTAGCACCAAAAGGAATGTTGGAAGACGTGATAGTAATGGTCAACGCATGGGAATACCCAACCAACTTTTTAGTCTTGCAATCCAAAACTAGGTTGGGCGGTTACCCGCTCATCTTGGGGAGGCCATGGCTGGCAATAGCTGATGCTTACATCAGCTATCGAGATGGGCTGATGACCATCTCCGATGGGCGAAACGTTAAAAGGTTGACCATTTCACCCCAGCATAGTCTATCGACTCAGTAGGAGAACCCATGTTCATCGAGCATGGAAATTCGGAGTTGTCCATGATCCAACCGGTGATGACATTGGAGGAGTTGATAGAAGAAGATGAATATGGTGCTATTATGGAGTTTCTCCATGGAGAGCCCTCCATCTCCACACCTGGATCACCGTTGACTGGCGCCCAAGATCACCATGTTCGACAGATACACGTTGGGCCAGGAAGAACGTTAAATGTCAGCAGTAGGTTGACGCCCACACAACTGACAAAATTAGAAGAGCTCCTGGTAAGGCACCAACAAGCATTTGCATGGGATTACTCAGATATGCAGGGCATCAGCCCAGAGATCTGTACCCATCAGATTTATCTAGATGATCAGGCAACTCCAAGCCGACAGCCGTAGAGAAGAATGAACCCGACAATGAAAGACATTGTCAAGGAAGAACTGCACAAACTCTTGGCTGTCGGATTCATATATCCAATTTTTGATAGTGAGTGGGTATCACCGTTAGTGGTGGTCCCTAAAAAGAATGGGAAGTGGTGAATCTATGTGGACTACAGAGCATTGAACAAAGCAACCAAGAAAGACCACTTCCCGCTCCCGTTCATTGATCAGGTCTTGGACACACTCTCGAGGAGGAAGTACTTCTCCTTTCTGGATGGATTCAGTGGATACAACCAGATCTAGATAGGAGAAGAAGATCAAGATAAGACAATGTTCACCTGCCCATGGGGAACGTTTGCCTATAGGGTATTGCCTTTCGGACTGTGCAACGCACCTGCCACCTTTCAAAGGGTGGTGCTTAGCATATTCTCAGACATGATGGGAGACGGGGTCGAGGTATACATGGATGACTTCATCGTCTATGGAGAAACCTTTGAGGAGGCAATGACGAACTTGGAAAGAGTGCTCGATAGAAGCAAGAAAAATAATTTGTCCCTAAGTAACGAAAAATGCTTTATGATGATGCAAGAAGGCATCGTACTAGGGCACCACCTCTCTGCAGAAGGAATAAAGGTTGATAAAAGGAATATTGAGGTCATCAGGGACCTACCCAGCCCTAGAACATAGAAAGAGGTGAGGAGTTTTCTTGGATCAGTCGGGTACTATCGACGATTTATCACCAAATTTAGAAAAATTGCCAAACCACTGCACACTCTATTATCTAAGGATGTGGAGTTCAATTGGATGGAAGACTACGAAGAAGCATTCCAATTGCTTAAGGAGAAACTGATATCTACACCAATTTTAAGAGGACCAAATTGGGCCATACCATTCCATATCTATTGTGATGCATCCAACGGTGCGATTGGAGCAGTCCTCGGACAAAAATATGGCAAAGAATTTTATGCCATTTATTATGTCAATAAAAACTTGGCAGGAGCAAAGCTCAACTACACGGTGACAGAGAAGGAGTTCCTCGTAGTTGTCCATGCTATAAACAAATTCTGCCACTATATCATCGGATATAAGGTATTTTTCCATACGGACCATGCGGCTATCAGATACCTAATGAGCAAGCCGGCCATTGGCGGAAGAATTATCAGATGGCTATTGCTACTACAGGAATTCGACATCACCATAGTCGACAAACCAGGCAAGGATAACGTCATGGCAGATTTTCTATCCAGATTGATACCAACAGACCATCAAGCAGTGGAAGACCAGTTTTTGGATGAACATTTGTTCACTATTAGTGAGCAAACCCCGTGGTATGCAGATATAGCCAATTACTTGGCCACCGAAAGGACCTCACCTGCTCTCTCTTTTCGAGAAAAGTAGGCGGTCATAGAGAAAAGTGCATCGTTCCTATGGATGGATGGCCTCCTATTTAAAATAGGACGTGACCAAATTATAAGAAGATGCATAGCAGAACAGGAGTTCTCAGAAGTACTCAAAGCATGTCACGACGAACCATGCGGAGGACACTTTGCAGGGAAATGAACTGCCTACAAAATCCTACAGGCTGGGTACTTTTGGCCCACTCTATTTAAGGATGCGGCTACGTACGCCAGCAAGTGTGACGAATGCCAAAGGATGGGCAGACCAACCCATCGAGATGAAATGCCCCTCCAGCCTCAGGTACACCTGGAACCTTTCGATAAGTGGGGCATGGACTTCGTGGGACCGTTTAATCCACCTTCAATGGGGAGGAGGTTTATTTTGGTCTGTACGGATTACGTTACCAAATGGGTTGAAGTTCAGGCATTGAGGGATTCAAAGGAAAGAACGGTTGCCGATTTCTTATTTGCCCATATTTTTACATGATTTGGGGTCCCTAGGGAGATAACAATAGACCAAGGGCCTCAATTTACCTCCAAGTTGATCAAGGAGCTGATGGAGCAATACAGAGTTTGGCACAATAAAACTACGCCCTACCATCCATAGGCAAACGGGCAAGTGGAAGTGACAAACAGAGAAATAGAGAACATCCTGATGAAGACCATGCAACAACATAGGAAATATTGGGCTACATGGTTGTCGGAGGCAGTCTGGGCATATAACACCATGTGGAAATCCACCACAGGCTTTACACCTTTCCAACTGGTCTATGGGAAAAATGCGATGATGCCCATCGAATTTGAAATCAAGACGCTGAGAACGGCTTCAGAATTGAACTTGAGCTTGGATGAAGCTCAAAAACAAAGGATTCGACAGCTAGATCAGTTGGATGAAATCCGATTAGATGCTTTGCAGAGAACAAAAATTATACAGAAGCAAAGAAAGCGGTGGCATGATAGCCACATTAAGCTGAAGCAGTTCCAAGAAGGGGAATGGGTACTGTTGTACGATTCTCGGTTCCAAGAGAGGAAAGGCAAATTAATGCAGAGATGGATGGGGTCGTATGAGGTGGTAGAGCTCATCAAGAATGGGGCAGTGCACGTTAAGACAATTGACGACAGCAACACCATGTTAACAGTCAATGGCCACCGACTACGCCCCTATAACACGTCCAAAACATTACAGGTAGAATCCAGAATAGGCATGGGGGAGACCCCATCTTGTTAGATCTGGACCAAACTCTCACAGGTGAAATGGTGGGCATGGAAGTGCTCACCCAAAATTAGTTAATGTAGTTTTTTCTTACAGTGTGTTTTTGCAGGGACGACGCCCGCATGCAAGCTGCAGGCATCCTAACCCAGGGCCTAACAGGCATGGAATGCATCTAACTACCTTTATTTTCCTTTCTTTTTTGGTTGCTTTTTGTAGGTGGAGGACCTGACAGCATGAGGAATAGGTATCTAGGAAACCAGGCCTGATTCGGCTCAGCATTCTGACACCGGCTCGTAGGTAGAAGTGAAGGCAGCATGAGGCGAGACTGAGAAGGCTTGATCACCCTTTCCTGGTCAATTGTAGCATGATTGTCGAGAATAAAGGCGCCTTCCTTATAAAGAAGGTGCCCCACCAGAATAAAGGTGCCTTCCTTATAAAGAAGGCGCCCCCGAAATAAGGTGCCTTCCTTATAAAGAAGGCCAAGCTATCAAAAAAAGGCACCTTCCTTATAGAGAAGGCACACATAAGAGTTTTAAAAAAAAAATATATATATACATAGGCGCCTTTCATGGCTGGAAGGCACCATAAAAAAAAAAAAAAAGAGTAGAGCCCGAGGTGCCTTCCACATCGAGAAGGCGCATGCAGACCGAGGTGCCTTCCACATCGAGAAGGCGCATATAGATCGAGGCGCCTTCCACATTGAGAAGGTGCATACAGATCGAGGTGCCTTCCACATCGAGAAGGTGCATGTAGATCGAGGTGCCTTCCACATCGAGAAGGCACATACAGATGGAGGTGCCTTCCACATCGGGAAGGTGCAAGCAATCAGAGGTGCCTTCCACCATCGAAAGGTGCATCCATTTGGGAAGCATCGACAACATCGGGAAGGTGCTATATAAGCACCTTCCACATCGAGAAGGTACCAAAGAGCACCTTCCATGTACAACCAACACTCAAACCTCTCGGATGCCTCGATCGAGATGTAGCCACCACACGAACGAGCGGCATCAGATGACCATACCCCTCCCCCATGTCACAAATCGGTGAATCACTGATCTTCACAATGCATGAACCATCGAATCAGGTACGTGCATGTTAATTCAAATTTTTATATAATCATTTATAAATTATGTGGTACCAAAAAAATATCATCATCATAAAAATCGTATCCCCCCATAGCCGGAACCACGTGCCAATGATATGGCTCAAAATAAATGCCAGAGTAAGGCACCTTCCCTATAAGAAGGCGCCTTCCTAAAGAAGGAAAGAAAAAAAAATGCAGTAGGGAAGGAAGGCGCCATGGGAGGAAGGTCAAAGAATCACGTAGTGAAGAAGAATGAGCCGAGCGACATGAAAGGAATCAGGGGGGCTATAAGAACGTAGTTCAAGGCCGAAGGATGGCTCGAATACTGTACCCTAGTCAGTCAAGGCTAGGATGTGGAGGTAGCCAAGGAATTCGCTGCCTCCTTGAGAGGCGATGCAGCTCAGGTGCGGGGAGTAGAAATTCTAGTCACCCCCGAATACATCTCGTAGGTGACTGGATTACCCCTCATGGGGGAATGCATCTACAAAGGTGGACTATTGAAGCAGTACACCGAAGTGCTACTACCTGGAGAGACAGTGCAGATAGATAAGGAAGGGCTACCCAAAAATAGCCTCCCCATGCACCTGCGAAAGATATTCGAGCAGGTTGCTCGATTTCTTACATGCATCGAGAAGTATACCCATCTGCACGCCAACCATGTGCAGTTTTTGAACCACCTGGTGCATGGAAGGAAGCTGAACGTGCCTTTCTATCTAGAAAATGCCCTCAAGGATGAAGCAGCTAGGTATCAAAAAGGAGCACCATCCGCCTTAGCCCACCATGGGCTGATATCAGTTCTGGTCCACCATGCAGAAGCGCGTAGGCAGAACCCCGACGTAGAGGGAGATGGCAGTCGAGTAAGGCAATAGGATGTTGTTGCCAAAGTAGGGCAAGCAGAGGGAAGCCCTGAGGAGGAAATGGTGAGTATCGAGCAATCGACATTGCCCTATTTCATGGAGGAAAGAGGGCATTCCCTAGTGCCCAAATGTATAGAAGAATTAGGGCATTCTCCAGTGCCCGACTACATAGGGGAAAGAGGGCATTCCCCAATGCCCAAACATGAAGAGGAGGGAGCACCGCTTACTAGCAGTGAGGCCGAGTTCTGACCACCAGGCCCTAGGAGGAAATGACTATGGTGACTCCTCCTCTCGATAGAAGAGGAATAGGGTGACCCAAAAATTGATGTGGTAGCCCAAACCCTCTAGGAATTGATAAACTAGAGCCCACAAGATGTAGGGACCTCTGGGAGCAATGATCAGGTCGACGCGGCCTTGGAGGAGGCATTGGAGTGGCAAACCAATTGTTGGATGGCCCAAAAAATTTTGGAAGACTGCCAGAACAAGCATAGAGGGGAGTTGAAGGAGCGGGAAGAATGAATCGCCCACCTCGAGCAGCTGGTCTGGTAGTTGCGAGAGGAGAACCAGCTACTCCAGGCCAGAGGAACAGAAAGGAAAGACGCGTCGGCCCAAATCGACTGGGCAACAAAAATTTTGATGAATTCTCCCACCTCTGTAGAATGAGTCTTTTCTTCGAGAGAAATTTGATCGGACGCCCGTCAGAGCAGCCTAGAAATAGGGGAGAATTCCCCTGCTTTCGGGAATGAAAGGGAGAGAAGTCCCGCAACACCCCCTATCATCGTCCTCAGTGATACAGAGTAGGACGATGGTCAAGTAGCAGATAGGGCCAGAGGATAAGGAGGAGTTTCTTGGATAGACAGAACCTGAGGGGTCGATGCAGGATAGACAAGGGGACGAAGAAGTACCCCCAGGGATGACAATGTAGAATGAAGAGAATACCCCAGGGGCGGTAGTGCAGAATGAAATGAATGCTCCAGGGACCGTAGAGCAGGCCCCTCGGAGTGAGGAGATGACCGCCAGGGAGAGGGAGAAGACCCCTATTCGAGCTACCACATTTTCCATAGAGGCCAGAGGAAAAAGGCCCAGGATGGCTCGAAAGAAGGTGAAGGTGACCTTCATCGAGCTAGAAGAGGACGAGTGGGATATGCAGCCATTCACGAAAAGGCGAAAACAATTCGAACGGCTGCTCAAGGAGATGAAAGCAGCCAAAGAGGCTAGGAAGGTAGCCTCGAGGATGCGAGGAGACTCTGGCATCTACGTCAATCCGATAGAGGACAGCCAGTTCTGGGATATTTATGGTTCATCCCGGGGATGACCCTCCATGATGAGAAGGTATCTTGAATGGTGGGGGGTATATGGCCCCAAATTGGAGGCCGCTGCCATTGCAAAGGAGAACACAGGGCTTACTCCTGAAGCAGCCTAGTTATACAGAGCCCAAGTAGTTCATTCTAGGAGAGACAATTCAGATATCCCTCTCACAGTAGTTAGACCTCCAGACGCTGACCTATGGCAAGCCGTAGAGGTTGCATTCCAGTTAGCAAAAATGATGCTGGCTAGATCACCATCGATAGTGGCCAGAATGAGGAGAGGACAACCTACAACCGCACCCATGCAGAGGAGGCAGACACGGGCCGTAGGTACAGTCGGATCCACCAAGAGACGATGACGATAAGGGGTCAGCAAGACTACCTATAGTTTTGATGCCACGAGGGCGTGGCATATGTTAAGCGTGGGGGGATGATGAGCATCATAAATGCTCATATTTTGTACATCATTTCTTGATTATTATGTGGCTATATAATAAGGATTGCATATATTTATGAATGATTATGTAATTATTTGATGAAATTATGCGTGTTACCTAATTTGTGTGTTTTTAGTGTGTTTTGTGGAATTGCAGTTGGTTTAGTTAGATTTGGATCAGTCGAGGTCTTTTTGATGGACCTGGCACTTTGTTTCTTTGGGGATCAATGCAGAGAACATAGGCACCTTCCTCTTCTAGGAAGGCACCAAGAGAAAGTAGGCACCTTCCTCTTCTAGGAAGGTGCCAAGAGAACGTAGGCGCCTTCCTCTTCCAGGAAGGCGCCAAGAGTAAGTAGGCACCTTCCTCTTCCAGGAAGGCGCCAAGGAAAGACAAGCGCCTTCCTCCTCCAGGAAGGCACCAAAGGGAAGGAAGCGCCTTCCTCTCATAAGGAAGGCACCGACGAGAAGGCGAGCGCCTTCCTCCCATAAGGAAGGCACCACTAGAAGGCAAGCGCCTTCCTCTCATAGGAAGGCGCCAACAGAAAGCAAGCGCCTTCCTCTCACAGGAAGGCACCAACAGAAGGTAAGCGCCTTCCTCTTCCAGGAAGGCACCAACGGTAGTAAGACACCTTCCGTATAGGGAAGGCACCCGATATACTTAGGCGCCTTCCTCATAGGGAAGGCGCCTCTGTTCTTCGCCCGTTGACCAGATTTGCATGACGTGGACAACAACGGCTGGTGCAGTTTCAACTCTACGTCATGTAGAGCTAAATTGGAGATCGCACCAATGTATGAAAGCGTCTTACCAATGCCAGGTGAAGCACGAACCAATCAGCGAACACGTCACCGTTAGAACCAAATGCCAGTTTTAAGCAGACGTCGATTGCATTCACCAGACTGTCTTAATTTAGTCTGGGATGAATCGACTGTTGTAACTTCTTTGTAATAGAAGTTCTGCGGGTGTGTTATATAAACACACGTAGACCGCTCTGAGATATATAGATTGATATAGATTTATATAGAGTTATAGAGACAGATAGAAGAGATAGATATTGTAACACTTTGATAAATATATTACAGTTCTAAGAGTTCTAAGCGCGTGTTCAGCTGGGAGGAAGCTGTTGGAGCCTGGGCCCACTCCAAGCCAGTATTTCTTCCCCACTTTTCTTGTGTTTTCTAGATTAGTTTATTGCTTTTATAGGATCGTTTACCGCATTGCTATTTCCAGTATTTGCAGTAGATTCATTTTTAGGAATGTGTGAATGTTTTATTTTCGTAGATTTAATTATTTTCTTCTTACGTAAATTATTGAGGAGTGCATGAGTGATTGACAACCATTTTGAAAACACCCCCCCAATAGTAGAATTAGCAGGACTCATCTCAAGTGGTATTGTAAGCAATCTCGTTCCAGACCCTTCGCAAGTTTACGAAGCTCCCTGGGTTGATAAATTAAATGCACGGGCATGTGACAAAAGTAGGAAAAGAGTTAACCTTGTTTGGCCCGCAACAATGGAGTGCACCATAGAGAGATCATTGGTGATGGCGTGGGGCACTACTTTGCTAGCATAGCTTTATGATGAGCTACATGAGATCCATTATCAAAAGAAGAAATAATTGGGATGTAGCATTCTACTACAGGTGTGGGGATGGCAACACATTACTATGGATCAACTACAAGGATTACCTTGGATAACATGGGTATAGCTTGCAGATGTGGAGATAGGCTATGGGATCCTATGACAATGGGACTAGGAGAGGGGATGGAGCTATTTATATGTAGCCACGATTGATCACTATGCATAGTCATTTGCATGACTCAAGGTAGAGGAGGTTATTTGGAGACCATATAGGGATTTTCCAACATGGCCTAAGGCTGAGGTGTAGCTTTGATGGGTACAGTGAGGAAGATGGTTAGTTGGTCGATATAGGATTGAGCAAGAGTATTTCCCATATGCTTGAGTGATGTAGTAGTTTGGGCTATGATATGTGTTGCCTAGTGAGCCAGTGATCTACCAACATTGTGGGGATGAGAGGACCCTTACTTGGCCTATAGTGGAGGTATTTGGAGAGGAGGCAAATCCTATGAAGGGTATCTTTGAGCTAGATGATGTAGGGACCATAGTAGAGTATGATTCCTAGTGGGTGATGCATTGGTGGCGAGGGGAGGGATTTTTAGGAGGTGGTACATATGTAGAAATAGATGAGGCTCATGGGGAGGTTGTAGATGAGGGACATGATGAGGCTCCAGATGAGGAGGAGCCAGACTTAGGTGAGCAAAATGTGCATCACCAAATATATGATGATTGGATGGATAGCATGGATATGGAGGGTCAACAAGATGATTATTATGAGGATGATTTTTATGAGTAGGGAGTGTAGGCATAGTTGGCAGCATGGGATGCCACTATTAATAAGCTACAGGGTGATTTTATTAGAGGGAGACAGGAGTGGAGGAAGTATGTATAAGAGAGGAATCTCCTATAGGTATAGGTGCAGACTTCATAGGTAGAGATTGATAAGAAGGAATTAGTGATTGAGAGATATGTGGTATATTTAGCTACTTTTCAATCATAGGTTAGAGCAGGGAACTCTAGTCATGGGGCACCTAGTAGTGGTGAGGTATCTAGGCTATGATAGGAGGTGACACAGCTCTAGACCTTACTGGGTGACTACTAGGATCATTATAAAGAGCATATAGCATACACAAGATTTTGAGGATGAGGTAGTACACCTTAGAGGGTTCTTACCAGCTCATCCTTCTACTAGTGGGTCCCAGTAGAGTTGGAGGAGTGGTACAGGGCAGTCATCTATGAGGATGAGGTATCCTAGCTTCATGAGGAGAGCAAATAGGGTTGGGGAGAGTAGATCTAAGATCTCTCAATGAGCAACAACTGAGGGTGGCGATGACAGTCATGGTGTTGATCTTGTGTGACCATGGCTTTTGGTATTCTATGGTTATTTTTGAATTTTTGAAGCATGAGGTCTGAGGACTTACTTTATTTTAGCCTATAGGCAATTTTTGGATTATGATGTATCTTTTTGCCCCATATATATATATATATATATGAGTGTTTCTATTATCATCATGTATTTCCAACTGCTTTATTAGATGTATGAGATGCTTATGTTTACTTTACTTATGCTTTTGTGGATGCTTATCATGGATGCATGTATTGTAATATGATGTTATTTTATGATATGTACATGTGTGTATGAATAAAGAAATGAATGATTTGTTAGTTTGTATGATGAATTATGAATTCTATTTGACACACTAGATGCTAGCACCTTAGACTGTACAAAATTCATTGATTTATTTTTAATGGTATCATAAGAGTATGTAATAGATTGTGTTAAATGTAAACTGACAAACATGTGATAGAATGGTATGGCATGGAATGAATAGTAATATATTAAAAAATGTCCCTGAGGTTTTCAAGAGACTCAAACACTTTAGTGACCTAGTCAAAAGTTATATTTTAACCATGCAAGGCTTTTTGGCAAGGTATAAATCTGCTAGGATGACTAAGATATTCCATATCCCTATGTGTGCATGTGAGTTAATTGTTATGATAACGCATAAAGTTACCTCAATTCCAAACAAGATTTATGCAACCCATCTATACTAAAGATCACCCTGCAAGTATTATGATCCTAAGTTTTGTACATAGTTGGATTAGACCATAGGTAATAGAGGCTACTAAAAGCTAGCTCATCTGCAAGAAAACATTGGTCTATATAAAATAAGGTCACTAATGTGATAGACATATCATCATGTGCAAGGATACGACCATTTCAAGGCAAGCTTGATGCCACCCAACCTGTAATGAGGATCACCTTATGGTTGTCAAATACTGAGAATTATAGGAATTCAATTTTAGTACTCCCTTATTTTCTTTTATTTTTGAATTTCTCTAGGGATTTATTTTTTTTTTTGGTGAGCAAGGGATTTTGGTAGTGGTGAGAACCACTCTTTATTTTTCTTTTTGCTTTTTTTGGTGGTGAAAACCACTTTTTTGGGGGATTTTTGCTTTTGTTAGTGGTAAAAACCACTGTTTATTTTTATTTTACTTTGTGGATACTTGCACATATTTGGCATGGGGAAAGGAATTTTTAATGCTTTGGGTAGGGAGGATCTTGTCCTTTTATCAATTCTCAACATTTTTGAACCATGCGCATAGGGGGATGAGCAATGTAAACTTTTCACTTAAGGTAACACATACCACTTTGTAGGTTTCATCTTTCCTTGTGCAAAACTTGGATTTATTAGTGTGAAAATGTTTTGGGATTATGATGTATACAAGTTATAATCAAAGTAATAATCTACCTTATAAAAATTAGGCTAGCTTTCTACAAAATCTAAAAAGAAAACTAGAGACGGTTGAGTGACCAAAAACCCTAAATATGCCTTATATCAAATGACTAGGTGAAGGAAAACTGACACAAATACGAAAGGTGGAAAATGTGTATGGAAATGATAATTTTAATGTAGATGGGTGTGAATAATGATGTTTGAAAAATTTAATTTTTAAGGATGGCTAGTGTACAGACCTAGTGGTAGACATGTATGAGCAACTATAAAATGCAAAATGCAATGATGGGTATGCTTAATGCAAGTGATTCTATAATGTAACGATATAAAATGTAATGTAATGCCATATTTTGTATTTTTGTTATTCTAATGATGTTTTTGGATTTTTATTAATATATATATATATATACACATTTGACCAATGGGCTTAGTGGATGCCATTGGGTATTTTTGGGTGACCAAAGAGTTTATGGGTACCTTTGGGGCTTTTTGGGTGACCAAAGGGTTTATGGGTACCTTTGGGGCTTTTTGGGTGACCAAAGGATTTATGGTAACCTTTGGGACATTTTGGATGACCAAAGGGTATATAGATACCTTTGGGGCTTTTTGGATGACCAAGGGATTTATGGATACCTTTGGGGATTTTTGGTGACCAAAGGGTTTATGGATACCTTTGGGGCTTTTTGGATGAAAAAAGGGTATATAGATACCTTTGGGGCTTTTTTGGTGACCAAAGGGTTTATGGATACCTTTGGGGCTTTTTGGGTGACCAAAGATTTTATGGGTACCTTTGGGGCTTTTTAGGTGACCAAAGGGTTTATAGATACCTTTGGGGCTTTTTGGGTGATCAAAGGATTTATGGGTACCTTTGGGGATTTTTGGTTGACCAAAGGGTTTATGGATACCTTTGGGGCTTTTTGGGTGACCAAAGTATTTATAGATACCTTTCGGGATTTGGGATGACCAAAGGATTTATGGGTACCTTTGGGGCTTTTTGGGTGACCAAGGGGTTTATAAGTACCTTTGGGGATTTTTGGGTGACCAAAGGATTTATGGCTACCTTTGGGGATTTTTTTTTGACCAAAGGGTTTATGGATACGTTTGGGGCTTTTTGGGTGACCAAAGGTTTTATGGATACCTTTGGGGCTTTTTGGATGACCAAAGGATTTATGGGTACCTTTGGGACATTTTGGGTGACCAAAGGGTTTATGGATACCTTTGGAGATTTTTGGGTGACCAAAGGATTTATGGGTACCTTTGGGGCTTTTTAGGTGACCAAAGGGTTTATAGATACCTTTGGGGATTTTTGGGTGACCAAAGGGTTTATGGATACCTTTGGATGGATGGATGATCTCCATTGTATGGGTGATTGGGTCTATTGATAAGAGGTTATCGCAAGACTTGTGGGGGTGGTTGCGGTGGAGGTGGAATGACTGGAGGTGGTCAATGTGGAAGGGGGTGAGCTTGCTCCTCGAGTGGCAAAAGCTATCGCCACATGGGATGTTGCAATGGGAACATATGTAGATAGAAATCTTCTTCGTCATCCAATGGGATGATCTGCTCGTACTCTTCATATTAACTTGGGAAGTTAATAGGTGCTGCATTTTAATTCGATTCATCATTAATTGTTCATTCATAATGGGAACCTTGACCCTCTTCCTCATTTTTAGATGGAAGAGTGTGTGAACCTTCACCTTCTTCATAATATTAGATGAAATCGTAAGATATCCCTTAATCTATTTGCGAGCAAATAATCCCCCAAAAAGTGGACATGATTAGGATTAGCATAAGGATCGTGTGCAAGCTCATCCCTATAGTTCAAATATAGGTGCTCTAAAAATTCTGTGAGGGCATCAAGAGGTATAATATTGTTGTGTCCTAAGCCATATTTATCATATAGCAATTGATATTTTGGCTGGCAAGGAACACGAGTACCTTGTTCATACAACCCCAAAACATATCCATGTCAATGGTAGCAATGGAGATATTGCATGGCATAGTTAGGATTTGACATATAATTTATGTCCTTAGACAAGGGTTCTTCATCCTCTTCTTGCTGAGGAGATGGTTTTGTTTCATATTCAATACCCTTGTATATGAAGTTCATTTTATTGGGATGTATGCCTAGAGGTACAATGGTACCTATGGGAGGACGAGGTCATCCCATATTCTATATTGTCTCAATGGTTGGAACTATTGTGGTATTCCTCACGAGGTACTCTCCTAAATCTATAGTAACCAAATAGACTATGACCTATGATGGCGAGGATGGAGAAGATAGAAGCAAGGTTTGAGATGACTCAATTATTACCTCATGAGATGGTTCCTCATCTGCTAGACTAGGAATCTCTTTTATGGAAATGGTAAAGATGATTGGAGGGATCTCATCAATAGGACTCTTCGACATGTTCCTCTATGGAGGATTTGAAGATGATGAAGGTGTATCTAAATTTGCAATTGACAAGGGTGGTATATAAGAAGATGGTAATGGATTGATGGAAGGCAATGGTGAAGAATTTGGACCTTGAATGGATATATTTGGTTGGAAGTCCATATGAGTTAATGGTAAGGTCAACTCAGGGATATGTTGCACCAAGTTATAGTATTTTAAGGGCTCAAGTTTTGTGAAGACAATATGCACTTGCCCTTTGTGAGTGTACTTCAAACATTGGTGAGCTCTGGATGGCACGCACTTCATGTACCTAATCCAAGATTTGCCCAACAATATATTATAAGCCATTGCACCCTCTAGAATATGACACAATATTCGTATGTTTTTGTGTCCCACCTAAATAGGTAAGATAATAGTGCCAATCATTAAGCATAGAGTATAGTTGAATGCTTTGAGGGTATATGTGGATGCAACAATGTGGGATGCTAGAAGACCTAGATGTTGGAGAGAATTTGTGGTGATGATATTGATTGAAGAACCAATGTCAATTAGAACTCCTTTGTAAGGTGTTCCATTTACACATGCAATGATATGTAAGGGAGGATCAACCACCTCATTTGATATTGGTTTGAGTTCATGTTCATGAAATGTGATCACTGGATCTTTGTTGTTGAACATGCCCCACAAAATTGATAAAGGAGTTAGACTCTTAGGTATACGGTTCAATCAACTTAAGGATATCCATAAAAGCTTCTCAATGAAGTGGACATTGTTGGATAAGATCATAGATAGAGAGTTAGTCCAATGTTATTCACAATATTTGAGCAATATTACTCTTTATGGTGACCACTGGATGAGGTGGAGGGCTTTGCACTAGAGGTGGTGGAGGTTGTGACATGGAGGGAATGTCATTTGAAGCTGTAGGTGGTGCAACTTGATTTGGATAACACCTATTCCTTGTCACAATGCTAACCATATCGATGAACCCTTGTTGAGGGGGTGTCGTATGGACCTTGTTTACCTATTTTACTTGATTTGCCTGCACCTTGTGAGTGGAAAATGGGTCTTTATGTTGAGCAAGGTGTTGCAAGAGGTTTTTCATTGTTGTCAACCCAGGAAGTTAGATCTAATGATGTAGTGGATAGACAGTTCAGGAGTCATTCAGATGCAGAGGACAGAAGTTCAAAGGATAGTCAAATCTTGTAAAGTGCAATTCTAGGAAAAAAAGTGACCCAGATTCAGAAAATCAAAGAAAAAGACAAGTAAGAAAACTGTCGCGATATCGCGACATGTTTTCTGTCGTGATTTCGTGACAGGTCAGAGGAGAGAGAAGGCACAAAGAAAATTGTCGTGATTTCACGACATGTCGGAGGAGAGAGAAGGCACAAAGAAAATTGTCACGATTTTGCGACATGTTGGAGGCCAAGAAGCTAAGTCGAGAAAGTGTAGCGATTTCACTAAATGTTGTAGTTTCATTGGCTAAAGCAGAGAAGAAGCGCTAAGTTAAAAAGTTGTAGCGATTTCGCTACATGTTGAAGTTTCACTGGCTGAAGCAGAGAAGAAGCGCTAAGTCAAAAAGTTGTAGCGATTTTGCTACATGTTGAAGTTTTGCTGGCTGAAGCAGAGAAGAAGCGCTAAGTCAAAAAGTTGTAGCGATTTTGCTACATGTTGAAGTTTCGCTGGCTGAAGTAGAGAAGAAGCGCTACGTCAAAAAGTTGTAGTGATTTCGCTACATGTTGAAGTTTCATGGGCCAAAGCAGAGAGGAAGAGTCAAAGCACAAAGCTGTAGCGATTTCGCTACAAGTCAAAATTGCAAGACACAAAGGTGTAGTGATTTCGCTACAAGTCAAAAGTGCAGAACACAAAAGTGTACCGATTTCGCTACAAGTCAAAAGTGCAGAACATAAAGGTGTAGCGATTATGCTACAAGTCGAAAGTGCAAGGCACAAAGGTGTAGCGATTTCGCTACAAGTCAAAGTTTCGTGGGTCGAAGCAAAGTTGGAAGCACAAGGCACAAAGTTGTAGTGATTTCGCTACATGTCTTGATTTCACTAGTGCATAAAGCAAGAAATGTACGAATGCAAAAGATGTCATGATTTCGCAACATGTTGCATTTTCGTGGGCGATAGGCACAAAAAGCGCTAAGGCAAAAAGATGTCACGATTTCGCGACATGTTCCGTTTTTGCGGGTGAAAGGCAAAGAAAAGCGCTAAGGCAAAAAGATGTCACAATTTTACGACATGTTTCGATTTCGCTGAGGGATGTGGTGAAGAATGTACAGTAGCAAGAAGTGTCGCAATTTCATGACATGTCATGTTTTCATGGGTGCAAGTCTAGAAAAGGACAAAGAGGTGCAAAGTGTCACGATTTCATGACAGGTTGTAAGTAAAGCCTTCAAAATTTGAAAGCATCGCGATTTCGTGACAAGAATGAGAATGACGTCAGTGAAAGTTAGAAGTGTCGTGATTTTATGATAAGAAATGTGGCAAAGTAGACAAAGGCTAAAAGTGTCACATTTTCGCAATAGTAGGGTAAAGGAAGTGTACGGCCACAAAAGGTGTAGCGATATCACGACATGTTACTATTTTGTGGCAATAGCTACAGGAAGGAGACAGAGGTGGCAGAAGTGGTTGAGGTCGACAAAGTTGGATCTAGGCCAACATGAATTAGGGTTTATAGCCGACTAAAATTAGGGTTTGCAGTTGACTAAAATTAGGGTTTTTCAGTCGACTAAGTTGAGATATTTGCTCACAATTTTCTTCTATAAAATGAGGACTGTTTCGAGTTTGAAGTGCAAATTTTTGAAGTGAGATAGGAAGTGGATGCAAGTTTCGTAGTGAGTAGAGCATGAGTCATTTTGATTCATGCTGAGTGCGGAGCAATATTTTGTGTGTGTCGAAGTGAAGAAGAGCAACAGGAGGTGCGAATTTTGTCTACTGTGTCCAAAAAGCAAATCATGTTGATCGACTGTTCGATAGCAGAGTGTGCAAAGTATTAGCAAAGAATCAGAAGTGACAGTTCAATTGTGTCTAAGTGAAGTGTGAGAGACGGTTGCAAAGTAGCTGATTGGTTGTTCGAAGCTTTTTCGTAGCAAAAGCAGAGTGCATGTAAACTGTAGACTAGGTAATAAGGTGAAAGTATAATTACTGTAATTCTTTTCATTATTTCTATTGAAGTCTAAGTTGTAGCTTGGCATAAGGAGTTGGTGCTCCTTCCAGAAGTTGCTGGTGAAGTGGGGGTTGGTGCTCCTTTCTGTTGGTGCAAAAAAATTAAGGGGTTGGTGCTCCTTCTAGTTGGTGCTGGTAAATAAGTTGTAAAGTTGTTGCTTTGCTTGAGCTGGATTTGGATGGTAGTCCAAGCAGCCATTTTTGAGGAGTAGCCACATTGGTGAACCTCGTTAATTTGTTGTGTTATGTGTGATGCTTTTCTTGCTGTAATTGATATATATTTTATAATTTTTAAACTGCTGCTGGTTTTAAACTGTATAGTTGAAATTTGAAAGATCAAACTGATTCACCCCCCCTCTCAGTGTCACTGTGATTACAACAATTGGTATCAGAGCTAGGTTCCTAAACAGGCTCAAACAGCTAGGGTGATCTTGGAAGTGACACAATGGCAAGTGGTGAAGGGTTCTCCTCGAACAAAGCACCATTGTTTGATGGAACTAATTATGTGTTCTAGAAAATTAGAATGCAGACATATCTCAGTGCTTTGGGTTTTGACATCTAGGGTGCAGTAGTTAATGGTTACAAAGCTCCCGCCATCGCTCCAATAGACACTGCTAGTAAAAAGGCATTTGAAAATGATTCAAAAGCAAAAAATGCCATCATGTGTGGACTAGTGGACAATGAGCTAGTCAAGATCATAAATTGTGAATCAAGAAAAGATGTATGGGATAAACTAGAGAACATTCATGAAGGAGATGATAATATCAAGGAGGCCAAGCTTCAAACACATCGAGTTCAATTTGAATCTTTAAAGATGGACAATGATGAGAACATAGAGTCTTTCATGCAAAGAGTCAATGGGATCACCAATTCAATCAGAGGTATCGACAAAAATATAAACGATGCTACTATCGTGAAAAAGGTATTAAGATCGCTCCCTCCTAGATTTGATTCTGAAGTCTCTGCCATAGAAGAAGCCAAATATCTAAATCATTTTAGTATGGATGAGATGCATGGTTCCTTGACTGCTTTTGAAATGATAATAGGAAGGTAAAATCCCACAGATAGAGAAGCAGCTTTCAAAGCTCTAAAAGGCAAAGACACAAAACAAGAGTCTAAATAAGAGGATGTATCCGATGAAATGGAAGCAAATTTTGTCAAAAAACTGAGAAAAGGAAAAGGAAAATATAGAGGAAAGCTCCCATTTAAATGTTTCAACTGTGGAGGCATTGGACACTTTGCTACCAAATGTCCTCTCAATGACAAGAACAAAGGTGAAGAAACTCCGCATCAAGAAAGAAGTGAATGGAGGAAGACAACAAACTTCAGAAAAGGCAATTTCAAAAAGAAAAGTTTTATCTCCTGAAATGTAGATTCTTCAGAGGATAGCTCTAGTGAAGACTCTGAAGAAGGAATAGGTGAAGCTCTCTTTATGGTGTTTTAAGTAGAAAAATCAGAAGAGGCAGAAAACTCAGAAAAGAGAGAAGGAATGAACTCTAAAGTGTCTATTGAAAAAGCTGAGGCTGAAGTTGATTTAGAAGGTGAGCTGGTGTTTGCTCTTATGGAATGGAAATCTGAGAAAATAAAGAATAAAAAACTATCAAGGAAGCTTGAGGATGCAAATGACATTATAACCAGTCTAAAAACACAGAAAAAAGAGTATAATAAAATGTTCAAAGATCTTGAAGTTTAGGTAACCATGAAGATAGATTACTGCTAGAAACTAGAAGAAGAAAATGTTGGTCTTCGAATACAGATACAAGAGCTGGATTGAAAAATTAGCTGCCATTTCAAACATGAAGAAAGTTCAATGAAGCTAGAAAAAATCCTAAGTGATCAAAGACCCGCAGGTATCAAATTCGGTATGGGCTTTATTGAAGGAGAATCATCAAACGGACCAAAGGCAAACAATGTTGAATGTGAAAAGAGTAAAGACAAGAAACAGGTTGTTGAAAGAAAAACAAATCAGGCAAAAGAAAGCAGTAATGCTAGTCTTGAAATAGAAACTGACAATGATGGCTTTACCAAGGTCACACATCAAAATAAAAGAAGATCTAAGGCTCCTGCAACAACTTGGCAAAGACCATCTTTCAGGTTCAATCATTACTTTTATGGTTTCTGTTTCAAATGTAATGGTTATGGGCATAAAATTGCTCGATCGCAAGTATAATGTAGGTCCAAGAAGTTTCACTAGTAGAAATACTTTTGCTCCTTTAATGAGTTATGCAGTAGAATGCTTTAATTATCACAACTTTGGGCATATTGCTAGAAACTATCATAGTACTTCTGTTTCAAATCAATCTCAAAAAAGAAGAATTCAACCATATAGGGCAAAATAGAATAGAATTCCTTCTGAAAGATATGTGCAAAATTTTGAAAAGGGGAAATCCAAGCTAGAGCCCAGTACCATAGTCAAAACAGAATGGAAACAGAAAGAACAGCTCAGGGAAGAAAAGGAATCTTTAATAGTATAGACAAATTTTAGGTCTCAGAATAAATGTGTACCATGGATACTTGATAGTGGTTGCTCAAGTCATATGATAGGTGATAAACAAAAATTTGAAAAAATACAAAAATATGAGGGTGGCTCTATGAATTTTGGAAATAATTATGGAGCCAAAATAATAGTAAAAGGATCTGTCAAAATTAGTGAAGGGAAAATCAAGTCTGAAGAAGTTTTATTTGTGGATGGTTTGAAACACAACCTGTTAAGTGTCAGTCAAATATGTGATAAAGGACATGAAGTAGTCTTCAAAAAGCAAGGTTGTGAAGTCAGAAAAATAAACAATGGGAAATTGATAGCAACTGGTTCAAGGACGTTTGGAAATTCGTACACACTCTCAAAAACTTTAGAAGGTACATGTTTCATTGGACAAGAAGAAGAGAACTGGCTGTGGCACAAGAGGCTTGGACACATAAGTTTTGATAATTTGGTGAAAATCAGCTAGAAACAAGTAGTGAGAGATATTCCAACCATTAAAAAACCTTCAAACAATGTTTGTGCTTCATGTCAGAAGGGAAAGCAAACCAGAGTCTCATTCAAAACAAAAGAGTACCACACTAGCAGACCATTGGAACTTATTCATACAGACTTATGTGGACCCATGAGAACTCAAAGCATAAATGGCGACAAATACTTTATGCTGTGTATCGATGATTATTCCAGAATGACATGGATATTTTTCTTAAAAAACAAAACAGAAGCTTTTGAAATGTTTAGATCCTTCAAACATCTAGTTGAGAATGAAACAGGAAAAAGGATCAAATGTTTACGATCAGACAGAGGAGGAGAATTCATTTCGAATGAATTTATAGAATACTATGAAAAACATGGTATCAGGAGACAATTTTTAGCAGCTAGAACTCCCCAGCAGAATGGTGTAGTAGAAAGAAAGAATAGAACTATACAATAAATGGTACGCACCATGCTGGCAGAAAACAAAATAGCAGATAGATTCTGGAAAGAAGCAGTTCACACTGTAGTATACATCCAAAACAGATATATGTTAAGAACTCATGAATGCAAAACACCTTATGAGTTGTGGTTTGGTAGAAAAGCAACAACAAAACATCTCAAAGTATTTGGCTATAGGTGCTACATTAGAAAAACTGATGACAACCTTGGGAAGTTTGAAGATAGAGCAGATGAAGGTGTTTTTGTTGGGTATTCATCAAAAAGCAAAGCTTACAAATGCTACAACAAGAGACTCAAGAAAATTGTGGATAGTGCAGATGTTAAATTTGATGAAGGTGGGAAACGATTAGCTGACCTTGAGGAAAACTACCCAATCTATGAAGAAGTATTTGAAGGAGATGAGGTGAATGAAACAGAAAATAAATCTACGGTTGATTCAGATGAATTAATCGATGACTCAGAGGTGCAAGAAAATAAGAAATTCAAAACAGGCAGCTGGAAAAAAAATCATCCAAGAGACCAAATAATTGGAGATCCCACAGCTGGTATTCAGACAAGAAGGAAAGTAATAAGTAATTACTCTCTTTTATCCAGCATTGAGCCCAAAAACATAGATGAAGCAAGAAAATATGATAGTTGGATGAAGGCAATAAATAAAGAGTTAGATCAGATTGAAAAGAACAGAACTTGGGAATTGGTACCTAGACCTGCAAATAAGAATGTAATCGGCACCAAATGGATATTTCAAAACAAATTAAATGAAGACAGATAGGTCATTAGGAACAAAGCAATACTGGTTTGTAAAGGATATGCACAGGTCGAAGGCATTTATTTTGAAGAGACTTTTGCACCAGTGGCCAGATTAGAAGCAATTAGAATGTTTCTAGCCTTAGCAGTCCACAAGAACTTCAGAGTTTATCAGATGGATGTAAAATCTACCTTTTTAAATGGGAAACTTAAAGAAGAGGTCTATATTGAACAACCGGATGGCTTTCAAATCAGTGAAGATCCTAACCTTGTCTACAAATTAAAGAAAGCATTATATGGATTAAAATAAGAACCATGGGCATGGTATGCAAGGCTAGACAACTATCTCTCTCAACAGGGATTCAAGAAAGGTTTAGTGGACAGTAATCTGTATGTGAAAACATAAGGTGGGTATCTCATTGTTCTTGTTGTCTATGTAGATGATATCATATTTGGCAGCAACAAAGATGAATCTTGTAAAGACTTAGCAAATAAAATGCAGAATGAATTTGAAATGTCTATGATTGGTGAACTGTCTTACTTTCTTGGGCTATAAGTTAATCAAAATGAGAAAGGCATATTCATTTCCCAAGTCAAATATGTAAAAGAAATGCTAAAAAGGTTCACTATGGAGGACTATAAGTCAGTTAGCACTCCCATGACAATAGGCTGCAAATTGAGTAAAGAAGACAAATCTTCACCTGTAGACCAAACCATGTATAGATCTATGATTGGTAGTTTACTATATTTAACAGCTACTAGACCTGATATTCTGTAGGCAGTTTGCATGGTAGCTATATTTCAGGCCAGTCCCAAAGAGACTCATGTGACAGCAGTTAAAAGGATTTTTCGGTATCTCAAGGGCACCATGGAGTATGGATTGTGGTATCCAAAAGGCAAAGAATTCACTCTTATATCATATTCAGATGCATATTGGGCTGGATGTGTTGATGACAAAAAGAGTACAAGTGGAGGTGCTTTTTATCTCGGTGACAAGTTGGTTGCTTGGCACAACAAGAAACAAGATTCAGTTTCTTTATCAACAGCTGTGGCAGAATATATTGCAGCAAAAACTAGCTATACTCAAGTTTTATGGATGAAACAAACTTTGAAAGATATTGGTATTAATTTCAGTGAACCAATATCAGTTAAGTGTGATAACACCAGTGCAATTAACATCTCCAAGAATCCAGTAATGCACTCACGGACAAAACACATTGCTATAAGGTATCATTTCTTGAAGGAGAAAGTTGCAGAAGGAGAAGTTAAATTGGATTTTGTCCCAACCATAGAACAAGTAGCAGATATTTTTACTAAACCATTGCCCAAGGAAGTGTTTGAGTACCTTCGAAGCAAATTAGGAGTAGTCACACTTCCCAAGAAGTGACTAGCTACAGGGATCACTCTCTCAGGGGGAGCATTTGAATATTTGCCTATTCCTTTGCTCATGATCATAATTTGTGCTAAGTGCAACAAATTGTGCCTGAGAATTGGTTGTATGGACTCAGGGGGAGTCTGCAGCAGCCCTTTGGTATTATTGACAAAGGGGGAGAAGAGTTATAGGAATGTACACAGGTGTTGGCAACAATTCCAAAGGGGGAGATTGTTGAGCAAGGTGTTGCAAGAGGTTTGTCATTGTTGTCAACCCAGGCAGTTAGATCTAATGATGTAGTGGACAGACAGTTCAGGAGTCATTCAGATGCAGAGGATAGAAGTTCAAAGGATAGTCATATCTTGTAAAGTGCAATTCCAGGAAAACAAAAGTGACCCAGATTCAGAAAATCAAAGAAAAAGACAAGAAAACTGTCACGATATCGCGACATGTTTTCTGTTGTGATTTCATGACAGGTCGGAGGAGAGAGAAGGCACAAAGAAAATTGTTGCGATTTCGCGACATGTCGGAGGAGAGAGAAGGTGCAAAGAAAATTGTCACGATTTCGCGACATGTTGGAGGCCAAGAAGCTAAGTCGAGAAGTTGTAGCGATTTCGCTACATGTTGTAGTTTCACTGGCTAAAGCAGAGAAGAAGCGCTAAGTCAAAAAGTTGTAGCGATTTCGCTACATGTTGAAGTTTCGCTGGCTAAAGCAGAGAAGAAGCGCTAAGTCAAAAAGTTGTAGCGATTTCGCTACATGTTGAAGTTTCGCTGGCTGAAGCAGAGAAGAAGTGCTAAGTCAAAAAGTTGTAGCGATTTCGCTACATGTTGAAGTTTCACTGGCTGAAGCAAAGAAGAAGCGCTAAGTCAAAAAGTTGTAGCGATTTTGCTACATGTTGAAGTTTTACGGGCCAAAGCAGAGAGGAAGAGTCAAAGCACAAAGGTGTAGTGATTTTGCTACAAGTCGAAACTGCAAGACACAAAGGTGTAGCGATTTTTCTACAAGTCAAAAGTGTAGTGATTTCACTGCAAGTCAAAAGTGTAGAACACAAAGGTGTAGCGATTATGCTACAAGTCGAAAGTGCAAGGCACAAAGGTGTAGCGATTTCGCTACAAGTCAAAGTTTTGTGGGTCGAAGCAAAGTTGGAAGCACAAGGCATAAAGTTGTAGCGATTTTGCTACATGTCTTGATTTCACTAGTGCATAAAGCAAGAAATGTACGGATGCAAAAGATGTCATGATTTCATGACATGTTGCGTTTTTGCGGGCGATAGGCACAAAAAGTGCTAAGGCAAAAATATGTCACGATTTCGTGACATGTTCCGTTTTCGCGGGTGAAAGGCAAAGAAAAGCGCTAAGGCAAAAAGATGTCGCGATTTCGTGACATGTTTCGATTTCGCTGAGGGATGCGATGAAGAATGTACGGCAGCAAGAAGTGTCACGATTTTGCGACATGTCATGTTTTTGCGGGTGCAAGTCTAGAAAAGGACAAAGAGGCGCAAAGTGTCATGATTTCATGACAGGTTGCAAGTAAAGCCTTCGAAAGCTGAAAGCGTTGCGATTTCGCGACAAGAATGAGAATGACGTCAGCGAAAGTTAGAAGTGTCACGATTTCACGACAAGAAAGGTGGCAAAGCAGAGAAAGGCCAAAAGTGTCACATTTTTGCAATAGCAGGGTAAAGGAAGTGTACGACTATAAAAGGTGTAGCGATATCGCGACATGTTACTATTTCATGACAATAGCTACAGGAAGGAGATAGAGGCGGCAGAAGCGGTTGAGGCCAACAAAGTTGGATCTGGGCCAACATGAATTAGGGTTTTGTAGCCAAAAATTTTAGGGTTTGCAACCGACTAAAATTAGGGTTTTTAGCTGACTAAAATTAGGGTTTTTCAACCGACTAAGTTGAGATCTTTGCTCACAATTTTCTTCTAGAAAAGGAGGATTGTTTCGAGTTTGAAGTGCAAATTTTTGAAGTGAGATAGGAAGTGGATGTGAGGTTCGTAGTGAGCAGAGTGTGAGTTGTTTTAATTCATGCTGAGTGTGGAGGAATAGGTTGTGTGTTTCAAAGTGAAGAAGAGCAGCAGGAGGTGCAAATTTCGTCTGCTATGTCCAGAAAGTGAATCGTATCGATCGACTGTCTGGTAGCAGAGTGTGCAAAGTATTAGCGAATAAGTAGAAGCGACAGTTTGATTGTGTCGAAGTGAAGTGCGGGAGATAGTTGCAAAGTAGCTAACTGGTTGTTCGAAGCTTTTACGCAGCAAAAGTAGAGTGCATGTAAATTGCAGACTGGGTAATAAGGTGAAAGTATAATTACTATAATTCTTTTCATTATTTCTATTGAAGTCCAAGTTGCAGCTTGGCATAAGGAGTTGGTGCTCCTTCCAGAAGTTGCTGGTGAAGTGGGGGTTGGTGCTCCTTTCTATTGGTGCAGAAAAATTGAGGGGTTGGTGCTCCTTCCAGTTGGTGCTGGTAAATAAGCTGTAAAGTTGTTGCTTTGCTTGAGCTAGATTTGGATGGTAGTCCAAGCAGCCATTTTTGAGGAGTAGCCACATTGGTGAACCTCGTTAATTTGTTGTGTTATGTGTGATGCTTTTCTTATTGTAATTTATATATCTTTTATAAGTTTTAAACTACTGTTGGTTTTAAACTATATACTTGAAATTTAAAAGATCACACTGATTCACCCACCCTCTCAGTGTCACTGTGATTACAACACTTTAAAGACACCCATTTATTGATTATTTGTTGCAATAAGGTTATCAAATTGAAGATCATTCCTCTTAATCATGTCTTGTACTAGGTGTTTGAAACCATAGCACATTTGCATGTCATGTCTATTTTGCCTATGGTACTTACAATATAGGTCTTCACAACATCCCATGGACTTTGGTTTACCCGTACTCTGATCTATAGGCTAGATCTCAGGTAGAGTAATTGATTTGGCTACACATAGATGATTGAATATTGAAACCATAGACTCAGCGAAGGGTGTAAATTGTCGCTTAGGGAAATGTTGTTAGTTTTACCCTTGATTTATATGAGTGTTGTTATTGTAACTTGTAGGAGGAGGTTAGGCCTGATAGTTTACCTTCAAAGATAGTTTGGTTACATAGGCCCTGGAATGCTAGTGGCAACTTGATTAACTACTACCAACTTTGGTTGTGTTGGATTATTGTTTGTGTTCTTATTCCACTCCTTTGTATGGGGTTTCACGATCTCCTCTTGAATTTTGATTTTTTTTATTGTTCTAGCCTGCACTAGAGCATCTTCAAGAGTTTGGTATTTTTGGAGTTGTAGCAATAATAAAATTGGCTTTAAAAAACTCTTGGAAAACATGTGATTCAATTTATACACATGTAGTAGGTATAGTATCTTAGTGATAAGCATTCACCACCTATTACCATAATCCGTGATTGACTCGTTGTCATATTGCTTCAACCCCATGAGGTCTATCAAAGTTACCTTTTGCTTAGTGTTAAAGGTGAAACATTCTAGAAATGCATCCACAAATTGTTCAAAGCTATGGACACTATACCTTGGGAGTTGATTTTACCACTCTACGACTAGGCCAGAGAGGGTAATAAAAAATATTCTTAGAAGTAAGGCATCATTATCCTGGATATTGAAGCATTGGTTCATGAACCTAGTAACATGCTCTTGTGCATCTTCCTCTCCTTTAAATCTATCTAACTTGGGAATTTTGAAATGCTATGGATATGGAGGGGAAGGTATTTATGGGTGAAGCGATTGACTACGAAGCTAGTGCAAAGTGGGCTTTTGAATCCTGGACCCAGAAGTCTTGTTTTCTATTGTTTCCATGCACTCAAGCAATGCTTTATATGCATAAAATAATTTTATCTCCTCTTATTTTATTTTTCCCCATGGAGGAGGGTGAGGAATATCAATCATATGGTGTGGTGGTTGATTTTCATCAACCATGCCTCCATAAGGTGATTATATATATTCCTCTTCTAGTTCCAAATCATCGTAGGTTTCATAAGATGTTTTTTGAATTGGCCTACAAGGAGGAACAAATACCTACAAAAGGCAATCTATGTTTGACATAGGAAAAAAATCCTGATTAGGCCTAGGAGGTCAAGGAGGCAACATTTTATTAGGCCTAGGAAGCCTATTTTGATTAAAAGTAGGTTACCTCTGATGAACCCCTTGTCTATGAGTACTTGGGGTAGGGACCCCATTGCGTAAGGTCTCTTGGAAAAACTTATGGGTTTGCTATTCAATCCTTTGTTTTTTAAATTGATAATGGTGGTCCAAGCATTGTTTATCTAGACTAAGTTTATTGAATTGAGCTTGGTTGTTAGCATATCTTTTAACAACTTGGTTTATTTTATCATTCGTGTGAGGTCTATTAGCCCTAAAACTATTGCTATGATGCCTATATTGTTTAGGAATATTTTAAAGGTCAACTATGAGCTTCCCTAAATTGAGAGAGGTCATGTTAACTTGAGGCTAAGTCCTAAATAGATGTTATTTATACTTAGCTATCACAAAAGCACATCGTGCTTGCATTGAATAATGAGATCAAGGATAATCAGGATTCTCCTTGGGTATTCCTTCATAAATGAGTAAGGGAAGGGCTGAATTTTCTTGCCCAAGGCAATGAGTATCATACTCATCTTGGTATTTATATTTTTGAGACCTATTAGAGTGATTTAAGGGTGTATTTGTATCGTTCGGTCCTACCCATGGTGAATAGTCTTGATATTGCACATAGGTGTACAAGGTAGAACGAGTAGGCATGCAGATGCATGGTATTTCTCTATTTGTTTACACCTCAATGTGCGATTGTCATTCTTGAAAGAAGACATGTGAAGTGTCTAACATTGGAAAGTATGTTCCCTAATTAGGACCAAGACCTGTAGGGATGTCCTGCATAGGGTTCCCTTGTAGGTTAGATTTCTTATTTGATATTCTAGGACTTGGGCGAGTAGGAGGTTGCCAAGGAGGTATAATCATATCCTTAAGGTCAAATTGGATATGGTCTACATATCCTTGCCTCCTCTCCATAGCATCAGTCCTTGAATGGTATTGGTTGTAGGTGCATACCATAGCTACTTAGTTCCAAACCCTATGTGATTATCTCCTTTACAAATTTTAATGATGCAACACACAAGAATGAAAACACATAATAATACAAGTGTTTATCTCTTTTAAATATTTTATGTGTGTTCCCTAAAATAGTTTGGTGTATTTTTTATTTGTTGTTTGCAAAGAGATCTCTTTCACATGTTTGAATATGGTTGATGTAATTCTCAATTTTTTTAAAGGATTTCACCTATATACTTGTAGCTCGACAATCGGTAATGAAATCTGATGATGTAAACCCACCAAAGTATGGAGATGAAGCCCATACCCAATCAGGGAGTACAGGTCCTACCATTCCTCATACATATTGATTGTGGGTATTGATACACCCTTCGAAGAGGAATGTGTGCTATTTTCCATGGCTAATATGGTTCTTGGAGCCAGCTTTGGCCAAAAAAATAAGGTTCATATCATGCGAGCCAACAGGTGGAGATGAAGCCCACCCTCATTGGTCTTTATTAGTGGTTGGGGATGAATTTTAAACTCATTAATGTTAAAATATGACATTGTGTATGTGGTTCCTTTTATACTTTAAAAAATTAAAACAACAGAGCACTCAATGATACTTCACTAAATTTAAAATAACGCTTTACTTTTTAGAAGTTTTTAATAAATAATGGAACCTAAAAAATGCATACCCTATATGGCAACCTAATCGTTAGGTAGGTTGCAAACAATAAAACTAGGAAAAATCATGCTTAATTTATTATTTTCTTGTTTTTATTTTTTTATTTTTTTGAAATTTAAGAAAAATAAAATATACCTCTCAAACAAACAAGAAAAAGGCAAAAAAATAAATCTATCCTTCTATAAATAGTAATAATGTAAATTAAATGTCTAGATACTCATCTTGAAAGCCTAAGGTGTTGCTATTTCTATCAATTTGAGTTGTAGGATCCCTATTTTGGGGTCATTCTAGGGTGGGACGGTTGCAAATTTGGGGGTCATTCCTGGGTGGGATGACTGTTGTGGCCATCCCTAGGTGTTCTAATTAGAAAATCAGGGGTCATTTAAGATAGAATGACAAAAAATTGTAATATTTTAGATACAAAAATAGAGTTAAAACTTGCAAAAATAAAATGGGACAGGGGTCCCACCATGATCGCCACTATAGATAAGAAAAAACAATGTACCTAGCAAAGGTAAATGAAATGCACCTAATTATTTAAGCATTCAAAAGTAACATTAATGTAAGCATGATGACAAATGAGTGAAATAAATGGGGGTTCTCTTTATATTAATCTATTTGCCAAATGCACGATTATAAAACATCCCCTTGAGAACTATTAATTGATACAATCCATTACAAAAGTGCAAAGGATCTAATCCTTTTAGAAACTTAAGGTGTACTTCAGTGTCTTTCTCGCACTCACGAATTGAAGAGTAGGATTTTGATATAATTGTGATAATCTATCTGTATTCAAACTTGTAGCTCCTTCCTTGCACATTGAAATACCTAGATCTACACATAAAGAAATCATATTGGTTAATAGCATGTCCGGCTTAACAGAAATCAGAAAGATGCATGCAATATTGAATATAAAAAGTGAAATAGGTAGTGCAAAACTATTCCAAATTGTACCAAAACTTAGTATAATGCATATTATTTACTTTAGAGATGATCTATGTAGAAATAGAAAAGAAATTGTATGTAGAATCCATGGTCATCCTTGGGTGTTCCAATTAGGACTGTTAGAATGAAAAACCTAATTAAAGGTGCAAAACTACTCCAAAATACACCAAATTCTAGTATGATGCATATAAACTAATTTAGAAATTATCTATACTAAAATTTAACCAAAATTATGTGTAGATTCATGGTCATACCTAGGTGTTCCAATTGGGATTGTTAACCGTCCCAGGTGGGAACAACCACAAAACCTGGTGGTTTTACTACCAATTCCTCTGCGATCTTGTTCAAAATACTCCTAGGGGTGTTGTCATCAAATTTGGTGGTATAATTGATAGAAATTGGTGGATTTTGGAATGGATTTATGTATTTGGGATCACTTGCAAACCTCCTTCAATGGATGGAGATTTCAAGGGCAAATATGCAGGTGAAAGGGAGAGTGAATCTCAGTAGCACTTCATTGCAAAATATTGCAAATATCTCTCTTTTTAAATTGGGTGGAATGACTCCAATTTATAGCCCAAGAGGGCCACAGGATAAAATGGGCAAGTTAGGGCATGCAAGATAGGTGCCACTATTTTTCAAAACCCTCACCATGCGTTGGGTGGGAGAAACGTCCAATTTGAGCCTCCTAGTTGCAGGTTGCGATGGATTTGATAGGCCGTCAATCTATCATAAATCATTGGATAGGATAAATGGTAGAATTTGATTGCTATTTGTCCCACCCTTGAATTTTTGAGGGTCCTAGGCCATGGCCATACCACCCAAGGATGAGTGTTGGTGGTCATCCCTAGGTGGGATGACCATGAACTATGGTTGTCCTAGGGTGGGATGGCCATGGCTACATGGCCTAGAACTTCCCAAAATTGGGGTAAACCTTCCCATAAGAGGTTAGGACCACTATTTAACCCTTGAGGATTTCCCAAGGGGGCCATATGGTGTTGATAAGAGTGTTTCATTGCAGTCTAATTATATTGACAAGATTTTAATGTCTATAGTTGGATTGGTGAATATGAAGCAACAATAATTTCCTTGCCTTTTGTAGCACCCTAAAATTGGCGCAGTAAAACCTTAATAATTACAATTACTCTAGTAAATATTCAAATTCAAATTTCAACCTCCAAAACCGCTCCCAAACCGCCGTTTAACCCGTTTCCTCCTTTCCCATGCCATTTTTAGAGTTTGTTTTGACCGTTTGACGATATCGTCGCCGATCAGACGATATCGCCTCAGATCGAACGATTTCGTCTAGGCTAGGACGTCCGGACGATCTTGTCCCAAAACTAATTTTTCATAATTAGCCTCTGTTCCAACGGCGTCTCTAATCCGGGCAGAAGCGTGTCTGCATCGTTAGAGACCCTCCCCGTTGGAGATCTCCCAAATAGGGATGATCTCCAACCTCCTAACCTCTATCCTAAGCCTATTTAATCCTAGGCCCTCCCCTTAGCATCCCCCTGGCTGAAATTCCCTATAACTCGAATTCTACACGCACTAGACCATCTTAAATCACCGTTTGCATTTGTATTTTTCCAAGTTTGTTTGCAGGAACTTCATTGTTTTTCAGCCGGAGCAAGCTCGGTTCGTCTCGGACGATCTCGTACAATCTCGAGACGATCTCGACCCAATTCGAGACGATTTCGACTGTAGTCCACATTGGGGGCAATCAGTGCCCAGAGTTTGCATTTCTTCATCCTTTTTCTATTGTATTATTCTGCATTTAGTTAATTCTATGGTTATTCTTTATTATTCTGCATCTTGGAGTTCACCCATGTAGCTTTAATGCATAATAAAAGCATAAATTGTCATTAGATCGTTATAATGCATTCATGTTTTTGCTTATTATCATCATTTTAATGTTCTTACTATCATTTTACATCATTACCCTCTGTTATCATAGTTGCATTCTCTGTATTTTGCATCTATTTTTCTGTTTGCAGGTCTCTGATGAATTTGTCTGATGAATTCGTCAGATCTCAGACGATCTTGTCAGATAGGAGACGATCCTGTCGAATTCCAGACGATCCTGACTACTTCAAAAATTAGAACCTTCATCAGACATCCGGATCAGGTATGGGTCTTTAATCCATCTTGTTCTTTCTATTTTTCTATCCAAATCTATTTTTGTCTTCATTTAAATCTGCATTTCATATAGAATAGCTTAGACGCATTTTGGCCAAACCTAGGACTTGGATGATTAAAGCTAAAATTGAACACATCAAACACATTCCCAACCTAGGCGTGGAAACTGCCATTCAAACGTTTCCTGGTGAACCCACCATCCGTCAAAAAATCACCATAATACACCTCCCCGAGAGGCGGGACCTTCGCAAGGCCTCTCAGTCCGAGGTACCACGCCATCCTTTTCACATCCCCCTTCCGGGCATGGATCCTATAGCCTGAAGGTAAGGGTGTGAAAAATTTGGAGCGATACATTTTGGTGAACCCGACGTGAATAACATAGGCATCAAAAACCTTTTGAAAACAAAAAAAAAATATATATATATATGTATACAAGAAAAAAATATAACAAAATCATCATTTCAAGTTTGTATGTTTTAGATTCAATTCTAAATAGTAGATATTAAATATTACTTTTAGAAGTACTAAAGAAACCATGAGTTTTTACTCAAATCAATATGAGCCCATCAGTAATGTTGGAAGAATTCAGCCAAATACATTTGTTGATTATGACCAACCTCATCCCTATTCAACATCACCTCCATCACACTTTTCTCATTTTTCATCCTTACCCCAACAGGACAATCCCTTTGCCAATCCTCTTCATAACGATATTATCTATTCTCCCATATATCCATATTATGTCTATCGATCCACATACAATCCTCCTCCACCCTTTCAATATTCTTCTTTCAATACAACACATCCATTTCAACAAGAAAATACTTATTCTTCCAATTCTACCATGCACTCACCTCATACTTCGCAATCTTCCTATCATCATTCTACCCATAATAAAGAAAGTAGAGGTGAGAAACCATTAGGTCCTTTTATGACTGAATTCCTAAGGCATGTATCAAAAACCTCTCGAAAACCTTCATCACGTAAATTTACTAAGCTCAATCAACCAATGGATATAATTCTCAAGTATTTACTTGATACAAATAAGATTGAACTCCCTTCCATAAGACAACTTGATACCACAACAGATTGGTTTAAACCTGAGCTACATTGTGAATATCATAGAGTAGATGGACATATGACACAAAATTGTAAAGATTTAAGATGTGCAATTCAAGATTTGATTGATGAGGGTCTTTTTAATATAAAGGAATTACAATCTACAACCGATTATAAATCTCCAGTAAACAATCAAACTCCTACACAACAAATACCAATAATCAATCAAGACATGGGGATCTCCCAAGAACCCCTATTCAATTATCAACAACAAGAAACCAATCAAATATTGCATGTTAATGTGTCCCATCATGATGATATTATTAATATTGTAACAGAAACTACAAATGAGCAACCTCAAGTTCAATCAACTCAATCTGATATTCAAGATATGGATTCCTCATTTGACCAACCTTCAAAACTATCTTTGGCTCTAGAGAATGATCCAAAATGGAATGTAAGCATAGAAAGCTCATCTTTAGAATCAAAATCTCAATCTGAAATCCACTTTGATAGCCAACAACAAGTGATTAATCCTCAAGCAAAGATATCCCTTTTAGAAGTATTACAAAGTTCTCATAAGGAAACTTTGTTCAAGATACCTAGCCAACAATTTGTTCCTCATCATATTTTCTCTAAGAACATAATTAATGGTGTAAACCCTCTTGAGGTTAACCATATTTCATTCTATGATGAGGAGATTCCTTCCTCTACTCCACAAGAAGACTACTATCTTTACATTACAGGATCTAGTAAAGAAACACCTGTTAAAACTATCATGGTAGATAATGGCTCCTCTCTTAATTTATGCACTTATCAATTATTCCAAAAACTCAAATCAAAGGAAGAAGATCTTAATGAATCAAATGTTATTATAAAATCTTTTAACAATGAAATTCAAGAAGCTCAAGGTACTATAATTCTTCCCCTTAATATTGGATCCAAGATCCTGGATACTTTGTTTTATGTAGCATATTGCCCTTCACCTTACAACCTACTTCTCAGAAGTCCTTGGATTCATACGATGAGGGTTGTCCCTTCCACTCTTCACCAATGTTTGAAGTTTGAACTTGCAAATAAAATTGTTACCATACATGGTGACCCAACACCATTTGAAGAATATTTAACGGTTGAAACATCAAGTTCTATACATTCTCTATTGTCACAATTATCTTCTATCCATCACTTTTCTTCATCCATATATGATCATCCTTGTTTACCAAATAACACCCATGCATATCTTTCACATATGCTCCCTCCATCTTATCAAGACTTGGAAGATAGTGATAAGAATGAAGAACTTTCTTATCCTTCTGACATTTTATTTTGTAACATGATCAATTTTACACATATAAAAGTCAAAATCTTTTGCTACATTATTCTACATTATAACAAAGCTTTTGTTATCACTACCTTTTATTCATCACCTTTTGTTCTTACCTTCAACACAACCAAATTATCCTTCAAAACCTCCTTTGATTTTGAAGCAACCTTAGACATGCTATACTCAAATAACCTTGTATAGTGTATATAGATCATCTTGTATATACCACCAATTCAATTCATAAATTAAAATCAAAATATAAAAAAAAATCAAAATCATCAAAATCTTCAAAAATATTTGTTGTATTTATTTATGGCACTTGTTAATTCTTTCAAAAAAAACAAAAGAAAGAGAGAGTCAAAATTATCAATTTTTTTCAAAAAGTATTTATATATTTCTTCTTACAAATGTTGCAGTTATATATTTCAAATTATTTTGGATAAATTAGCATTTATTTGGAATCCCTCACTTTCACAAACACAAAAATAAATATCTTGATTTTTATCTGGCATGATTACTAATCTCTCTTATATCAAAGTCCACAAAATTCAATTAAATAAAGTTTGAGCACGAGAGAATTGATCTTGTTATTTACTTAAACCAAGCACATCCTTTCACAATAAAATGATTATATTTGTAATGTCCATGCTATGCTACATAGTAGAAGTGGTTTCTTGAGCGAAAAGTTTCCCCTGCTATCCTATCATGCACATGGTCTAGAATCTTTGAGAATTGGCAAAAGGACAAGCTCACCCCTACCCAAAATAAAAATCCCTTGCTCTACAACTAATCCGAGCAAGTATCCCTAGCATAGAAAAAAAAAAAAAGCAAAGTTCAAGAAAAAGAGAAAAAGAAAAATATTATTTTATATCATTACAGCATTATCAAGCAAAAATACAAAAGAAAGCAAAAGAAAGCAAAAGCAAAAGCAATAAAATCCCTTTCCCTACCCTTTGAAAAGAAAAGAAGGGTTGATGAGCTTGAATCCCTGGAATTCTCAATTATTCAAAAACTGTGAGGTAAGCCCCATAACAGGTGGTTTGTGCCCAACCTGCTTGGCCTTGGGTAACTCCTAGCGTGGCGATATGTCTGTCACATTAGCGACCTTCTTTTGTATAGACCTATGTCTGCTTATGGATTAGCTAGCTCTTGATAATCCGACTTACATAGTAGTCTAGTATGGTTATATGCATCTACATCATGGTTAATGAACACTTATTTGGTTCATTCAAATCACTTGTATCATATTATCTTGCTCAAAACTGGTAAATGAACATAGCAATTGCACACACATTTGTATTTGAGAGATTTTGTGTATCATTATGATAAATCAAGATTGGAAATGAACTCACATATGCACATGGGATTCCTTATAAATCTAACTTTTGTCTTTAAGATACTTTGAAATATTTTTTGCAAATTGTCTGGAATAATTCATTTTCTTCTTTAAAGTACAGTTGT
Organism: Wollemia nobilis; assembly: GCA_028583015.1. Lineage (NCBI taxonomy): Eukaryota > Viridiplantae > Streptophyta > Pinopsida > Araucariales > Araucariaceae > Wollemia > Wollemia nobilis. The sequence goes on along the minus strand of JAQPPZ010017232.1, from coordinate 24,743,328 downwards.
TTAGTATAAAGACAACTACATACATAATAGAAAAAATCAAAATTTCTTTCAAAACCATACAATCAAAACACACACACACACACACACACACACACACACACACACACATATATATATAATATATATAATATATAATATATATATATATATATATATATATATATATATATTGTCGACTTTCGCGATGATGGTATAGTTCTAAAACCAAAATTGGAATTTTATGCCTAGCGCAAGTCCTCATCTTCATATTTTCTATTTATTAAAAATCAACCATGCAATAAAACAATCTCTTTTCTTCTTTGATTTTCGCGATGATGGTATAAGTCTATACCTACATATTCTATGCCTAGCGCAAACCATTGTACCAATTTTTATTCCCCATTTATTTGAAAATCATGAAAACCATATGACTTAAATCATTATGTTATACAATTATGTTTTTTTAAAAAAAGCATGCACATTATCACTATTTCATGTCATTATGTCAACCTTCAATTTTGCAATGATGGTATAATTCCTAGGGAATTATCCAAAAAATTTATCACACTTAGGAATTTATGCCTAGCAAAAATCATTTTAACATTATTTCATGCATACTATTTTTATGAAACTCCGAAAACAAACCATCATCATCATCATTTGCACCATTGCACCAAAGTCTTAAGACAGTCTCTTAAGCACTCTTTTACTTTTTAACAATATTTCTATACTGGGATTAGCTTGACGACCGAGTGAGCGGCGACTCCATGAAATGGTCTATAATAGCGACAATGTCCTTTGAAATTATTGTTAAAAGTCCCTTTATTATTTTTTATCAAATCATCACATCACAAACAACCAATTTGTTCTATCAGATTATTTCATTTAAATTTTTCAAGCATGACATTTCAACCATAATATTTCCAACGACGTAATTACATGAATCATCAAATCAATCAATCAAAACATTAAAAGCATCATAAAAATACATAAGACACAAGTCATATGATCAAAAATATCTCATCTATATATATATCAACCATAATATACATCATATCAAAACCGAATCGGTATGCCACAATCTGTACCTCGGCATACTCAATCCTCTATCAAAAATAATAAATACTATATATCAATCCATGCAGTGCAATCTGTAGTAGCTAGCCTCGAGAACCCCTCGAGCTCTCAGCCTCATCTCCTCCCCCGCCCTGAGGTGGACGAGGTGGCCCCATCACAGTATGTGTGGTACTACGAGTCCTAGTCGTGGATCGGGATGAAGTCCTTGATGACCCAATCCTGATCGGATCCACGATGGTAGCCGATAGTGGTAATCTCTCCTCCTCTGGCACCATCTGGTGGTATAGTGTCTGATAAAATGTGATCTGGGCAATAGCCCGTGCTAGCTCCCGAGTGCTCGCCCCTCCGCCCCGTGCTCTGAGGCATGCAATCTCATCTCTGAGCTGTGTCACCTCAGCTCGATGGCATGCAGCCTCCTCCTGCAGGGTCTACACCTGTGCCTGGAGATGGACTGTCTCCGCTCGAAGAGTCACTGTCTCATTGCTCTCCCTAGTGTCAACACCCTTGCCCTTATCGGGCGATGGTGGCCTCTCTCTCTATGGAGAAGGGGGTCTCTCCTCCCTCCTCTCCCACTATCGTGGCCTCTGCTGCGCCTGTGGTCTCCTCTGCTCTCTCCCATCGTGACCCTGGGCCGCCTCAATGGCCACCTGGCACCGCCTCCCCATCCGATGCACAACTACATGAATCGGACCCTGAGCCCTCGTCATCCGAGGAGGGCGGATGCCTGTGTACCAGGCATCATAGCCATCGGCTACCCCAACGTCGTCCCCATCCACTGGCTGAATGGGGGCATCATCTACGTCCTGACTCTAGAATCGCTGCATATCTGGAGCCCCGCTAACTGTAGTGTTATCCCGGACAGTCCGAGAAAACTCGTAATCCCTGAGAGATGGGATCCCCTGCTGTAGACCGAACTATCACAAAACTCGGTCATAGCGATGGAGCTCCACCTCTCCCCTCTCCATCCTCAGCCAACAGACTCGCCTGATGCGAGCCAGCTCCTGTCCATCCTCGGCCCACCCTGGATGATCCCTCCAAGGCCTCCAGGTGATCTGGTCGGAGACAAGGTCATCAAGTAGTCTCCGGGACATCGGTAGATCTATCCACCGCTGTGACCCTCTCCGGAGCCACCAGTAGAAAGCTCGGGGCCTCTCCCCATCAATCCCTATCAAAGGAAGCCCTATCGGCCTCCGCACTGCAATGTGCTCCCAGCACCAAACCTGTAGAAGCGATGTCATAACCAGACATCGACCGCCCTTGTACACGACCCCATGCAGGATCCTGTACAATCGGCATAGAACAAAGCTGCCCCAAGAAAACCTGTAGCCATGGTCTCTCATGTCACAGACCACATCTGCTAGTACCCATGGTACCCTGCATCCACTCTGGTGGCACAGCAGAAGTCCACCTACCACTCCGGCCAAAACCTGTGTGAGTCTCGATGCCCCAGGCATCTGACACAGCGACTCGATGTTCACTCCGCCCTTCTCCAGGGTGAAGCTCGGATCGCCACACAACCGCATCATAGCATGGCCCTGATTGGCCATAGGAGTGATCAACCATCCTTGTATGGGGATCCTCAAAATCCTCCATACATCCTCTAGTGTGGGAGTCATCTCCCCTGTGGGTAACCAAAAATAGGAAGAACCCGGATACCACCTCTCTGCCAGGGCTGTCAGTAGCCCCATGTCTATAGAAACTTGTGGCATCTCTGCCACATGCTGTAAGCCGACCTGTGCTAGCTGATCTCGCTCTGCCTGTGATAGAGCGGCCAAGTCATCTCTCAACCCGTCGTATTTCCATTCTCTGCTCTTTAGTAAACCTCTCTGCAACATAAACAACAACACAATAAAAATCATTAATAAAAACTCAAGTGATTAATAATGCAAGTAAAATCAGTTCAATTTTATATAAATGATGATATCGTCCACTATTGGACGATATCGTCCCAAATTTGAGCAAAATCGTCTCCGATTTTGCAAGCTGAAATCGTCCCTAATTTGATGAAATCATCCCCCTTTCGCCGATTTCGCCCTTCGACGAAATCGACGAACTTGAGACGATTTCATCGAAATCGGGACGATTTCGTCCCGACGACGTCGACGGCCCAAAAACGGCCGCGATGCTCAAAATTTATTTAAAATCAATCTAAAAAGCATGTAAATTCAACTTAAACCATTCTAAACTAAGTTTAGACTCTTACCCGTAGCCCACGTCGGACCTCTGTCGATCTGTGCGCTGTCTCGACCATTTTGCTTGCAGAGCTCTAAAAACTAGAAAAATGAACAGTAACAATGAATTAGGGTTTTACCCTATTTTTCTTAATTTTATTCAAAACACAATTAAAAACATTTTAAAATTTTGCTTTTTCGCGTTTTTACCTCAAACGTTCGATTTGGGTAAAAACACGGAGGGGGCACCATAGTAAGTTGTCGTACGATTCGACCAAGAATCGTCGCCTAAAAATGGGAATAATTTTTGCTTTCTCGTAGATCGAGAAGAACTCATCTTTAACGCATTTTCTTCAGAAAATTCGCTAAAGAGGGGGCAAAATGTAGCACCCTAAAATTGGCGCAGTAAAACCTTAATAATTACAATTACTCTAGTAAATATTCAAATTCAAATTTCAACCTCCAAAACCGCTCCCAAACCACCGTTTAACCCGTTTCCTCCTTTCCCGCGCCATTTTTAGAGTTTGTTTTGACCGTTTGACGATATCGTCGCCGATCAGACGATATCGCCTCAGATCGAACGATTTCGTCTAGGCTAGGACGTCCAGACGATCTTGTCCCAAAACTGATTTTTCATAATTAGTCTCTGTTCCAACGACGTCTCTAATCCGGGCAGAAGCGTGTCTGCACTGTTAGAGACCCTCCCCATTGGAGATCTCCCAAATAGGGATGATCTCCAACCTCCTAACCTCTATCCTAAGCCTATTTAATCCTAGGCCCTCCCCTTAGCATCCCCCTGGCTGAAATTCCCTATAACTCGAATTCTACACGCACTAGACCATCTTAAATCACTGTTTGCATTCGTATTTTTCCAAGTTTGTTTGCAGGAACTTCATTGTTTTTCAGCCGGAGCAAGCTCAGTTCGTCTCAGACGATCTCGTACAATCTCGGACGATCTCGACCCAATTCGAGACGATTTCGACTGCAGTCCACATTGGGGGCAATCAGTGCCCAGAGTTTGCATTTCTTCATCCTTTTTCTGCTGTATTATTCTGCATTTAGTTAATTCTATGGTTATTCTTTATTATTCTGCATCTTGGAGTTCACCCATGTAGCTTTAATGCATAATAAAAGCATAAATTGTCATTAGATCGTTATAATGCATTCGTGTCTTAGCTTATTATCATCATTTTAATGTTCTTACTGTCATTTTACATCATTACCCTCTGTTATCATAGTTGCATTCTCTGTATTTTGCATCTATTTTTCTGTTTGCAGGTCTCTGACGAATTCGTCTGATGAATTCGTCAGATCTCAGACGATCTTGTCAGATAGGAGACGATCCTGTCGAATTCCAGACGATCCTGACTACTTCAAAAATCAGAACCTTCATCAGACATCCGGATCAGGTATGGGTCTTTAATCCATCTTGTTCTTTCTATTTTTCTGTCCAAATCTGTTTCTGTCTTCATTTAAATCTGCATTTCATATAGAATAGCTTAGACGCATTTTGGCCAAACCTAGGACTTGGATGATTAAAGCTAAAACCGAACACATCAAACACATTCCCAACCTAGGCGTGGAAACTACCATTCAAACGTTTCCTGGTGAACCCACCATCCATCAAAAAATCACCATAATACACCTCCCCCGAGAGGCGGGACCTTCGCAAGGCCTCTCAGTCCGAGGTACCATGCCATCCTTTTCCCATCCCCCTTCCGGGCACGGATCCTATAGCCTGAAGGTAAGGGTGCGAAAAATTTGGAGCGATACACCTTTATTTGTGTCTATAGCCTAAGTGATTGGGGGATCTTCTATTTTTACTATAGTAAGACCAACCACCTCTATCAAAACTTCCACTTACTTTAGCTTCTGACTAGATCTTGATAGTACTTAGGAGGTATTATAGGGATCAAAAGAGTTATTGACTCGATGGTGGAAGTTCTCAATACTCTTAGCTCTATAGGATAGTTTCCTATCATCTCAATTTGAGTAAGTGGGCTCTTTCCTATGAAATGTTTCCATATGGTATTTAGAGACTACCCTCTTCTTAGAGCTAACTGAATAGCTTCTTCAAATAGTTCTCCTCAATGCATCATTGGTTTCTTTTTAGGAGCATATTTTTTATAGTACTCATGGTGTCATATGGTCACCATGTGATTTTGGCAAAACCATATGAGTCCATTTTCTATAGAGATCCTAATAAACTAGGATATCCTTTATACACATAGTGCCCCATATTACAAGGAATAGTGATCCATGGAATTCTAGTATGTTTTATTATTAACCTCAATTTGGTTTTTTTTGCAATATACCTTATGATTTCTAATGTAGCAACTAACATGGGACATAAAAAAGTTAGGGATTTTGGAGGGACCTTGGCTCCATACATTTTGATATAAATAAGGTCTTCGGTAAAGAAGTAGTTCCCTGTATTATTATCATGTAAAAATATAGATATCCCTAGACTTATCTTGGAAGGACTTATATTACAGAGTATGTGATATAAGGATGAGAGGAATTTTCCAAAGAATTGAGTATAACTTGAAGATCCAAGGGAGTCTTTCTTGAACCAGTTCTCCACACACTCCACCCAACTCAGTGATTTCATTTTCATCTAGGTGTCCCACTATTAGATGTATGAGGAAGGAATAATGTGAAAAATGAGGTATTATTTCTATATTTAGCGACCCCGAGAACGCACGCACTGACCCCTTTTTAACCCTACTTGAAATGTTATTAAAATACCGAATATGAAATGGAAAGACAAGAGGAAAAAGTATATAACACGAAATAACAAAGACAAATCTCTTTATTGATATTGAATCTCGGTTACATGTCGGTCCCTCTTAGGGATACCCATTTCGATACTATAAATTACAAATAGGCAAGGAGTGCCCCTTCTGCGAAGATGTGGTGCGCTTATAAAAGCTTCTCGGTTCTATACACGGATATGTATGAGGGCTTACAGATGCCTCCTTCTCTAGGTCTATTTCCTAGAGGGATCTCATTTGCTCTTGTATGTTGCAAACTTCTTCTAATGTACCTATGGCCGTGCAAGCAATAAAACAACAACACACATTTAGGTGTTCGAGATTGCCTCCCCGAATGAGGTTGTTAGTAATCAAAGAATGTAACAAAAATATGGTAAAACTATGCCATGAAATCATGTAAATTTATGCTAATGATATAAAAACATAAAGAAACAAAATAAAAGAAGCTATGTCTAAACCTAAGCTAAGCTCATGGGCCACTATCCAAGACAGTGGCCGCTAAGGTAAATCTTGCTCTCTTTACCCCAAAGCTATGGGTCAAAGCCTGTAGCTGATGTCGAAATAATAGGTGTTATGCTCTTCAATCCGTCAATGCTTCCTTGTACATGTGATCTCAAAAAGAACTCTCCAAGTCTTGAAAGCTATCCTCAAAAATATATCTCTCTTTGATTCTCTCCCTTTTGATGCTCTTAGGCTTGCACCTTTTATAGTATGAAACCCTAGGTCTATCTCCAAGCCCTAGAAATGAATTTCTCATGCGTAGTGAAAGTTAGCATGAGAAGCTTTTGTCCATTGTCTATGTTTGAAGGCCAGTTAACTGAAATATAATTGCCCACTTGAGTCTTCTATGCGGACTGGTCGTTAGCATGAGAAGATTTTATCCATTGTTTATGCTTGAAGGTCATTTAACTTAAGTCTAAATGCAAACTCAAGTCTCCTATGTAAACTGGTCGTGAAAAGGAATACAAAGTTACTCCCACTCACCTTTATTACCTATTTGTCAGGAAAATACTTCTTATGGCTTAGTCACTGTCATATACAATGGCTAATATCTGGCCTCTATCGTCTACAATGGCTAAGGTTTGGCCTCTCTAGGCTTGATTGGCTAATATTTGGCTGCTCTTGGTTTGAGCAGCCAAGCTTGGATGGCTTGAAAAGGCCCCAAATGAGTCGTGAGAACCACTATTGATGCTTGGAAAGTCCAAGATTATGTCTTATGATCTTATGAGTGTGTCTATGTGAGCAGCTCCCCTAAGCATGATACAATTTAGGTGTCTACAAATGCCCCTTTTTGCGATGCACTGTGTGGAAAACACAACATTGAGCAAAAATGTAGACTAATCTGCTTGTAGGTTGTATAGTGATCAATGGTCTAATCAACATCGAATGGCCCAATCAAGTAAGATGGTGTGCATCCATTGAATCATTGCCTCAACATTCATAGGACTTAGCTTAGTGGATTTTGCATTTTAAATTACACTCATTCTTCAAACTCAATCGGGTAGCTTTAGCTGCTACAACAATTCCGACCGGTAGGAGAGCTACAATTGAAGATGTCATGTCTACTTACGTTCCCATAAAACAAGGAAAATTTGTGATTGTTGTATGCAATGATTCATAGGATGAACACAATTTTTCTATGATCGAGTGATATTTTGTTGATTTTTATTATGATTAAGTTGAAGTTTTGAACTACTTCCTCACACAATGAATTGGTGAAGAAATGATAATGAATAAGCGACAAGTCGCTTGACCAATATGACTAACCTGGTTCCTTTCTAGCATTTTTTGCTTTTAATGGGCAATCCCACATCCAAGTGTGATTCTAATTATTTATGATAATCGTCCATCCCTATCCCGAGGAGAGGTCCGGATATAAATAGCCTTATTAGGGAGTTATATGAGTGATTTCATTTATGCCTAGATTGTATCACTTTGAATTAATGTTTTTGATGTCATAGGAAAATTAGAATGATCCTTTCACACCCGTGGAGCAATCCGACCATCTTGGTCTTCTTTGGGATTGAAGGGTGGCACATCGTAATTCCAAAAATGAGTTGTTTTTTGACCCAAGTGGCCTTATGGTTTTCTACTAATCTCACCAAAATACATGGAGCCCAAATCACTGTAATCGTCGAGTGGATAGAGTAGGTAACTGGATAGGAGGCCTACATGAGATTGTGTTTTTATGTGATTTTTTTGGTTATTTTGAATATTTTGATGATATAAAACCACCAAAGCGTGTTTATTTGTTGTTTTTGTGGGACCTCTCAAGGATAAAGTCCCTTATTTTGACTTATGGATCTAGCCGCTATCAGGTCTAGTGGCCTCTGAGTTCCTGCATATGGTTGCTATTGCCTTAAGCAGCCAAGAATTTTAGGTTACTGACATCAGTAGCGGCCAAGGCATAATTAAAGAAATATAAAAAATTTCATTTCTAGGGTTTGACCTATCACTTTCATTATTGAAGATTCTCTTTGGGAGCTCTGGTGTGATGGCGACGGTTGCAACTTTGAAACTTTCCGGTGTTGAGAACATGGCTACGCAGGGTGAGACATCAACTACTAGAGGAGCCAGAGCTTCTCGGGTATTTCTCTCTTTAAAACCCTAGCTCTCTTTTCTTTTATCTATGTAAAATTGAACCTAACTAAGTAATGGGCAAAACGAACCTCACTAAACCTATTAGCAATGAACAAACTCCGTAATTAGGCTTAGGTTACCCTTTGCTGTGGTGGGTTAGTCCCTAATTTTGCTTTTTGCTAATGGCTTTAGCCTAGGGTTTTTTTTTAATTTTCTTCAGTTATTCACTTGTTGTCGCCATTTTGGGTGTTTTGAACTTAGCCTATAACACAAGACAAGAGAAAATAATATATAACATGAAATAACAAATATGAATCTCTTTATTGATATTGAAGCTCGATTACATGTCGATCCCTCTTAGGGATAACAATTTTGATACTATAAATTACAAATAGGCAAATAGTGCCCCTTCTGCGAAGAGGTGGTGTGCTTATAAAAGCTTCCCGGTTCCACACATAGAAATGTATTAGGGCTTACATATGCCTCCTTCTCCAATTCTATTTCCTATAGGGATCCCCTTTGCTCTCGTATGTTGCAAACTTCGTTTGATGTACCTGCAGCCCTGCAAGCAATGAAACAACAACACATTTTTAGGTGTCCAATATTGCCTCCTTGGATGAGGTTGTTAGTAATCAAATAATGTAACGAAAATATGGTAAAACTATGCCATGAAATTATGTAAATCTATCCTAATGATATGAAAACATAAAGAAACAGAATAAAATAAGCTATGTCTAAACCTAAGCTAAGCCCACGGGCCACTATCCAAGACAGCGGTCACTAAGGTAAACCTTGCTCTCTTTGCCCCAAAGATATGGTTCAAAGCCTGTACTTGATGTCGAAATAATAGGTGTTATTCTCTTCAATCCATCAGTGCTTCATCGTACACGTGATCTCAAAGAGAACTCTCCAAGTCTCGAAAGCTCTCCTCAAAAAGATGTCTCTCTCTCTGATTCTCTTCCTTTTGGTGCTCTTAGGCTTGCACCTTTTATAGTGTGAAACCCTAGGTCTATGTCCAAGCCCTAGAAATAAATTTCTCATGCGTAGTGCAAGTTAGCATGAGAATATTTTGTCCATTGTCTATGTTTGAAGGCTAGTTAACTGAAATCTAACTGCCCACTTGAATATTCTATGCGAACTGGTCATTAGCATGAGAAGATTTTGTCCATTATTTATGCTTGGAGGTCAGTTAACTCAAGTCTCCTATGTGAACTGGTCATTAAAAGGAATGTAAAGTTACTCCTACTCACCTTTATTGCATGCAGACTGCCAATTTCACCTATGATTAGGCCTATTTTTTGGCAAACTACTTCTTATGGCTCAGTTGTTGTCATCTGTAGTGGCTAAGATATGATCGCTATTGTCTGCAATAGCTAAGGTCTGGCCGCTCTAGGCTTGAGTGGCTAAGATCTGGCTACTCTTGGTTTGAGTGGCCAAGCTTGGATGGCTTGAAAAGGCCCCAAATGAGTGGTGAGAACCACTGTTGATGCTTGGAAAGTCTAATAGTATGTCTTATGATCTTATGAGTGTGTCTATGTGAGCAGATCCCCTAAGAATGACACAATTTAGGTGTCTATAGATGCCTTTTTTTGTGACGCAATATGTGGAAAACACAACGCTGAGCAAAAACATAGACTAATCTGCTTGTAGGGTGTATGGTGATCAATGGTCTGATCAACGTCGGATGGCCCAATCAGGAAAGATGGCATGCATCCCTTGAATCATTGCCTCAACGTTTGGAGGACTTAGCTTAGTGGCTTTTGTATGTTAAATTGCACTTATTCCTCAAACTCAATCGGGTAGCTTTAGATGCTACAACAATTTTGATCGGTAGGAGAGCTACAATTGAAGATGTCATGTCTACTTATGTTCCCAACAAATAAGGAAAATTTGTGATTTTTGTATGCAATGATTCGTAGGAGGAACACGATTTTGCTATGATCGAGTGATCTTTTGTTGATTTTGATTATGATTAAGTTGAAGTTTTGAACTACTTCCTCACACAATGAATTGGTGAAGAAATGACAATGAATGAAGTGACAAGTTGCTTGACCAATATGACTAATCTGGTTCCTTTCTAGCATTTGTTGTTTTTAATGGGCAATCCCACATCCAAGTGTGATTCCAATTGTTTATGATAATCATCCATCCCTATCCCAAGGAGTGGTCCGGCTATCAATAGCCTTCTTAGGGAGTTAGGATGAGTGATTCTGTTTATGCCTTGTATTACTTTGACTTAATTTTTTTGATGTCATAGGGAAATTAGAATGATCCTTTCACACCCATGGACCAGTCTGACCATATTGGTCTTCTTCAGGATTGAAGGGTGGCACATCGTAATTCCAAAAATGAGTTGTTTTTGCCCTAAGTGGCCTTATGGTTGTCTACTCATCTCACCAAAATACATGGAGTACAAATCGTTGCAATCGCCGAGTGGATAGAGTAGATAACTGGATAGGAGGCCTACCTAATATTGTGTTTTTATGTGATTTTTTTGGTTATTTTGAACATTCTGATGATCTAAAACCACCAAAGTGTGTTTATTTGCTATTTTTGTGAGACCTCTCAAGGAGAAAATACCTTATTTTGACCTATGGATCTGGACGTTGTTAGGTATAGCGGCCTTTGAGTTCCTGCCTATGGCCGCTGTCACCTTGAGTGGCAAAGAAGTTTAGGCTACTGACATCAACAGCAGCCAAGGCATAATTAAAGAAATATAAAAATTTGCATTTCCAAGGTTTGACCTATCACTTTCACTATTGAAGATTTGCTTTGGGAATTCTGGAGTGACGGTGATAGTTGCGACTTTGAAACTTGTTGGTGCTAAGGACATGGCTACGTAGGGAGAGACATCAGCTGCTAGAGGAGCCGAAGCTTCTCGGGTATTTCTCTCTTCAAAACCCTAGCTCTCTTTTCTTTTGTCTACGTAAAACTGAACCTCACTAAGTAATGGGTAAAACGAACCTCACTAAACCTATTGGCAACGAACAAACTTCATAATTAGGCTTAGGTTCCCCTTTGCTATGGTGGGTTAGTCCCCAATTTTGCTTTTTGCTAGTGGATTTAGCCTAGGATTGTTTTTTAATTTTCTTTAGTTATTCATTTGTTGCCGCCATTTTGGGCATTTTGAACTTAGCCAAGTTTTGATGCTTGGGTGTGAAATTTTACTTTCTAATTTGATTTTTTCAATTTTGTATTTTTTTTTTATTTTCTGGCCGAGGGTTCATGGGTTTTCCGTGCCACCCCTTGGCCGCTGTCACTCAGAGCAGTTGGCTCTGAGGCATTGTCACTCAGAGCGGCCAAGCTTGAATCCCAATGGTCAAAAATTTGACCGTTGGGTCTTGGCTACTGCTGCCTCTAGTGGCCAAGATTTTGTCATTGTTGGCGACAGCGGCTAAAGCTTAAGCATTGTTTTTTTGTATTTTGTTGAATTTTTATGACATTTTTGACTTTTTTTGGAATTTTTGAATTTTGCTTTGCTTGATTAGGTGTAATATTATCCTTATTTTGCTTAGACTTAGAATAGTCCATCCTCTTTTGCACTATTTTCATGTTTATGGTGAATTATGCCTTAGATGCACTGTAGTTATATTTTGTCTTTCTTCTACTTTGCTTAGATCCTTATTGCTCAAGATTAGGACCCAAAGCTCCTGCTTGACTTACTTCTTAGCTTTATTGATATGGACTGGACATGGTTCAAAGCCCGCGGGTTGCAGTATGTCATCAGGCTACCTTACATCATGGCATATCAGGCTTACCTTACAGATCTGGTCCATCATTGGGATCTGTAGACTAATACCTTCTGTTGTAAGTGTGAATAGGGTTATCACAAAGGAGGCTTAGAAAAATTCAGTTTCTAGTCTCAAGTGTGAAAACTCCAAGTTTTTTCGCTGGCTAGGTTTTGTCGGCAAATGTTTTTTAAAAATATATTTTGTCGGCAAATTCCTTATCCCTCCAAATCTCCCTTCCATTTATTCCTCCGCACCTTCCTCCCCTTATCCCTCCATTTCCTCTCATCCCCTTATCCCTCCTTCGTCGTCTTCTCCCTTCTATCTCTCCAACCTCCCTCCTTATCCCTCCGTCATTTTCTTTCCCACCGACTTCTTCCTTCTCTATATAATAGTCAATATGCATATGTTGTAAGTTTGATGGTGCTTCGAATAAATAAATCATTTAAATTATGTCCTCTGCAATTTTATGTCTGTTTGACTGAATACGACATCTGGTATCAGAGCCGACGCTGTGCCAGTTCGGGCATGGATCCCGAGGCACGCGACAGCCGAGGTTTGACCTGCAGGGCACGGTTCTCGAGGCGGGCATGGTTTTTGAGGTAGGCACAGAGGACGAGGATCACGAGCAGGATTGGCTCGGATCCCGAGGTGACTGGACACATGGCAGCAGCAGAGCGCGACACGTGGCGACAGAGCAGACGTGGCTGGCGAGGACATGTGGCAGCATTCGATTGGCTGACGAGACAGCACGCGGTTCGAGACAAGGTGACGTGGCGGCATCCGGTTGGTCAAAAAATTTTGCCACGTGGCGATTCGGCATTGGTCGACGTGGCAGTGAGGTGTCAACGAGCGATTGGTCGCAGCGACGGTTAAAAATTGCGGATCGACTGCCCGAAGGCAGTCGAAAGTCATTGCGAGGGTTTCAGGTTAAAAACCCTCGCGCGCCTATTTCCTGGCGCATGTGGGATATATCCCACTTCATTTTTTTTTTTTTAAATCACAGCGCGTTCGAAATAACCTGACCTCCATCCCCATCTGTCCTCGTCCGAGGCGCTTGGCGTAGCGGACAAGTTGTTCGCTTGTGTGGGCGAGGTGCTGGGATCGAATCCCGACGGGAGTTAGAAGGAGGTAAATTTTTTTAATTTTTTTTGTTTAACCCGCCGCCCAAGGAGTTATCAGGAAGCGGGGTCTTCCTTGTTCCAAAAGCGCCACTTGGTGTAGTGGCTAACGCGCTGTGATAGTGTTTGAAAGGTCAGGAGTTCGACCTGCCGCCAAGGTATAATGTTTTATTAAAAGTTTTTTTTTATAAAGTTTTTTATTATTTTAATAATGTTTTATTTAATTTTTTAAATTATAGTTTTTAAAATTTATTTTTAACTATAATTAAAAATTAAAAAAAAACATTATTTATAAAACTTTATAAAGTTTTTTTTTAAAAAACTTTGATATTGCTGGAAAAGAAAATTGGAAAACAGTTTTTCATGGTAAATTATTTTCCTCAAACTGATGTGCAATGTTAGATGATCCGATCTGAAGGGTGCTATCATGCACTTCTCTCTCTTTTGAAGAGAGAAACGCCAGAATCCTTTGATGCAAGGGTTCATCGATCAGGGCTTCATACTGTGTTTTGTCAGTTGGAGAATCAGGTGATTGCTCACCTGAGAAAGCCGGATTCAGGGTACGAGGCAGATTCAGAAGACAATATCTTCGAAAAGAGGATTGAAGAATCCGAGACCGTACAATTTGTTTCGGATGTACGATCAAGTGCCAGTTACACACCAGGTGTACCAACAGCTGAATCGAGTGAGAGCTATACTCCACGCTCTCCAGAACCTGAACCAGAAGAAGAAGAGGAAGAAGAGGAAGAAGAAGAAGAAGAAGAAGCAGAAGAAGAAGAAGCAGAAGCAGAAGAAGAAGAAGATCCTGCAGAGCCTGAAATCATTGTCATCAGCAGCAGTTCTGAAGCAGAACATGAATGTACTAAAAAGGCGAGATTTGATTTAAATCATTAAATCATTCTGTACTGCTTTGTATTTCCAGTTTGCCTCAATAAAAGTTTGTTTTTTAGACATGGCTGCAAACACTAGTCTACCAATCCCTGAATTTAATGGTAGTGACTATGAATACTGGTCTATAAAAATGAAGACTTTGTTGATAGGAAAAGGTCTTTGGGATGTAGTTGAAGAAGGTTATACAGAACCAACTGCTGCTGAATGGGCAACATTTTCTAATGCTGATAAAAAGACAAGAAAAGAAGCACAAAAGAATAATGCTTTTGCCCTATATCACATTCATGCTGCCTTAGATAAAAGTATCTTCCCTAGGGTTGCATCTTATGTAATTGCACAAGATGCATGGAATGCCCTAAAAGAAAGCTATAGAGGTAGTGACCAAGTGAAGCAGGTAAAACGCAAACTTTGAAACGAGATTTTGAGAATCTCAAGATGCAAGAGAATGAAAGAGTCGGTGATTACTGCGTGCGAGTGAAAGCAATGAGTCGACAAAATGGTCACACTAGGGGAGGATATTAAGCGAGAGATGATGGTGAAGAAAGTGTTGAGAACACTTCTTCCTAAATGGAATTCTATTGCAATAATTATTGAAGAATCCAAAGACTTAACCACATTGTCTTTTGATGCATTAATTGGTTCACTTCTCTCACATGAAGAGAGGTTACAGGAAACTCCTACCACCAGCTATGGAGGAGATGACAAAGCTTTTGCCACACATGAAGGAAGAGGTAGAGGCCATGGCGAGAGGTCAACAAAGAGGCAGAGGCAGGAATAATCAAAGAGGGAGAACTCCTAACAGAGGAGGATCATCCAACAGAGGTGGAAATCAGAATAGAGGAGGACAACAGCAATATAGAGGGAAACAATCTGGCAAAGGAAAAGGAGGAGACAAATCAAAACAAGTTTGCTACAATTGTGGCAAACCTGGCCATTATGCTCGAGATTGTTGGTCAAAGACTTCGCAAGGAAGCAGCAGCAACCAGAGCAGTCAGTTTGGGAATTTTGGAGAAGAGGAAGAGTCCTCAAATCTCTTTCTTTCTTATGGCCAGACAGAGCAAAATATGAATGATACATGGATTTTGGACACTGGGTGTTCAAATCACATGAGTGGCAAAGAAGAACTCTTTGCTAAGTTAGACTCCTCATACAAATCCAGCATCCGGTTGGGAGATGACAAGTCATTGGCAGTTGAAGGCATTGGAGCCATGGAGGTTCCAACGAAAGAAGGCATCAAGCAAGTAAGTGATATCTATTACACTCCTCATCTTCAACACAATCTCTTAAGTGTTGGTCAAATGCTTGAAAAGAATTATAAGTTGATTTTTGATGAGGGTAAATGCACCATTTTTGACAAGAACAATAGTAATAGAATCATTACACAAGTGCCAATGTCGAAGAATAGATTATTCCCTTTGAAGTTTGGCCAGCCAGGAGGAAATAAGTTAGCAAATGTTGCTATTACCAATCCAAGTGTCCTATGGCACTTGAGATATGGTCACTTGAATTCAGCAAGTTTAAAGATGCTAACTTCACAAGCAATGGTGACTGGACTTCCCAAAGTTCAAGACAGTAAGGAAGTCTGTGAAGGGTGTGCCTTGGGCAAGCATGCCAGATCGAAATTTCCTCATGGACAAGCATGGAGGGCCAGCTATCCTCTTCAGTTGGTACATTCAGACATCTGTGGTCCGATGCAGACCAAGAGTCTAGGTAATCACTCTTACTTCCTACTTTTCATTGATGATTGCACAAGAATGTGTTGGATATATTTTTTGAAGCATAAGGATGAAGCATTTGCATGCTTTGTTGATTTTAAAGCAAAAGTTGAAAGTGAGAGTGGATATTCTATAAAATGTCTTAGATCCGATAGAGGAGGAGAATACTCCTCTAATCGGCTTTTGAATTTTTGTAAACATCATGGCATCAAGAGGCGGTTCACCATCGCCTACACTCCACAGACAAAATGGTGTAGCAAAAAGGAAGAATCGCACCATTGTGGAGATGGCAAGATCAATGCTTCAGACAAAGCATTTGAGTAATGCATATTGGGGAGATGCAACAAGGACTAGTGTTCACATCTTGAACAGAAGTCCTACTTCAAGTTTGAAAGGGAAGACACCTTACCAAGCCTGGTATGGTAAGAAACCAAATGTGAAGTATTTCAAAGTATTTGGTTCATTGGCATATGCTCACATTCCTGATGAGCTGAGAAAGAAGTTGGATCCAAAGAGTCAGGCTTGCATTTTTGTAGGATACTGTGAAAACACAAAGGGTTATAGACTCTACAATCCTACAACTCGAAAGATAGTGGTTTCAAGGGATGTGATTTTTGATGAAGGGGGAGAGTGGGGTAAGCCCCAAATATTCAGTGATGTTGAAGCCACTGATGTAGTTGCTCAGCAGGTGCAACCACAGCTCCCACAGAAAGGAAAGCAGTCTCCGCCCACACATCCTCCAAGTCCATCTTCTGATTCAACTGCTTCACCAAGTCCTTCTCCACAGCGATCAGTAAGTTCCTCACCAATGGATATTGATGTTCCATCCAAAGGTAAGAGAACTTTACAGTATCATCCATCATCTCAGATGTTGGATAAAATATTTTCAAGAAGATATACTAGGAGTCAAGCTAGTGAAATGGAATCTGTTTTACACAGATTAGAAAGTATGCACTTGTATGGTGATGATGAATCCCAGCAAGAACCTAGGGGAGATCAAGTTAACTATGCTTTGTTAACTAGTGCACAACTTGAACCTTCTAGTTATGAGAAGGCATGTACTCAAAAGATTTGGCAAGATGCCATGAAAGAGGAGATAACCTCTATAAAAAACAACGACACTTGGGAGCTCGTGAAGCTTCCGAAAGGAAAGAAATGTGTTGGCTGTAAATGGATCTTCAAGACCAAGTTTAATGCTGATGGAAGCATTGAGAAGCACAAGGCAAGATTAGTGGCAAAGGGTTTTACTCAGAAATATGGAATAGATTATGAAGAGACTTTTGCTCCTGTAGCCAGACAGGAGACAATCAGAACAGTTCTTGCCTTAGCTGCACATAAAGGATGGAAAGTCCAACACATGGATGTCAAGAGTGCATTTCTCAATGGTTACTTGACAGAAGAAGTGTATGTTGAGCAACCACAGGGATTTGAAGTGCAAGGTAAGGAACACCTTGTTTACAGATTGAAGAAGGCACTCTATGGTCTTAAACAGGCACCAAGAGCTTGGTACTCACGCATTGATGGGTACTTCAAAGAATATGGGTTCACCAAGAGCAAAAATGAACCCACACTCTACTACCTAAAGCAAGGTAATGACATCCTCATAGTTTGTTTGTATGTGGATGATCTCATTTTTATGGGTAGTAATGAAAAAATGAATATGGAGTTCAAACACTCCATGATGACGCAGTTTGAGATGAAGGATCTTGGCTTAATGCACTATTACCTTGGAATGGAGGTTCATCAGTCAGATACAGGGATCTTCATCTATCAACATAAGTATGCTCAGGATATGATCAAGAAGTTTGCTATGGAGCATTGCAAACCAGTTGCAACTCCAGTTGGACATGGGATCCAATTAAGCAAAGATGATGGAGCACCAAAAGTTGATGTGACCACTTTCAGAAGCATGGTTGGGAGTTTGATGTTTCTCACCAACACCAGACCTGATATTCAATATGTTGTATCTCTTGTTTCTAGATTTATGTCTAACCCCTCAGAGCTGCATTTGAAAGCAGCTAAAAGAATTTTGAGATATGTGAAGGGTACATTGGATTTTGGAATCCAAGTACCATAAATGTAACACTATCAAGCTTGTAGGCTTCAGTGATAGTGATTGGGGTAGCAATATTGATGACAGGAAGTCAACATCAGGAAAGCTGTTTTAGTCTTGGATCAGGACTAATAACTTGGAGTTCAAAAAAGTAGACAGTAGTAGCGCTATCTTCAACAGAAGCTGAGTATATAGCGGTTACTTATGCAAGTACTCAAGCCTTGTGGCTAAGGAAAGTACTAGAAGAGATTGGAGAACAACAAAGTGGTCCGACCAGAATCTACTGCGACAACATCAGTGCCATTCAGTTGGCATATAATCCTGTCCACCATAGCAGAACGAAACATTTTGATATGAAGTACCACTTCATCAGAGATATGGTGGAACATGAAATTGTTGAGCTTCAATACTGTCACACTTTGGAGAACGTCGCTGACATCTTCACCAAGGCGATGACTAAAGCTCAATTTGTAAAGCTGAGAGACTGTGTAGTCAGTCCTCTCAACTTTAAGGGGGAGAATGTTGTAAGTGTGAATAGGGTTATCACAAAGGAGGCTTAGAAAAATCTAGTTTCTAGCCTCCAGTGTGAAAACTCCTAGTTTTCTACTGGCTAGGTTTTGTCGGCAAATTTTTAAAATATATATTTTGTCGGCAAATTCCTTATCCCTCCAAATCTCCCTTCCACTTATTCCTCCGCACCTTCCTCCCCTTATCCCTCCATTTCCTCTTCTCCCCTTATCCCTCCTTCGCCGTCTTCTCCCTTCTATCTCTCCAACCACCCACCTTATCCCTCCGTCATTTTCTTTCCCACCGACTTCTTCCTTCTCTATATATTATTCGATATGCATATGTTGTAAGTTTGATGGTGCTTCGAATAAATAAATATTTTATTTTTGTCCTCTGCAATTTTTATGTTTGTTTGACTGAATACGACACCTTCTACCTCCCGACCGGTGATATGACCATTATGCTAGAGGATGTGTATAGGATCTTTCGAATTCCATTCGATGGGGTGGCCATTGTCTCTTAGGCCACTAATTATCAGGTGGCTATCTTCACTCGGATGTTTAGAGGGCACTCTGTGGATGCTCTCAAGGACAACAAGTCCAAAGGAGTGTCTATCAGCAATTTGCATGGGAAGTGCATATTTACGATGAGGCATGTCGTATTGCTGATGGTGATCAGCAATGTTCTTATCCTAGACTGCTCGAGTTTGAGGTTCCCATGGAACCTTTTGGCGATGGTGCAGTATCTATTGGATAGCAAGGAGCCTATCATATATGCATGGGGTATATCATCATTTTCTCAGTGCTATGATGAGTTGTACCACATCCATCAATAAGGATATGTTAGCATTACCTGTAGCTTGCTCCTACAGGTTTGGGGATGGGAGCACATTATGGTAGATCACCCAAAGGGGCTCCCAACCAAGATTATAGTGATTGATGCTCGAACAAAGTGCTATACTGCCAGATGGACTCAAGAGCATGAGGAGCATAAGAGTGACACTTTTACAAGGGATTTGTCCCACTACACTAATGCTTTCACTAGACTGTTGGCCAAAGATGTCATGTGGCAGCCTTACTATGAGTGTCTTGCTTAGGATGATCCAGCTAGCTTTACTACCAAGACATGGTGCAAGCGATGGCTCATTGGCCATAAGATTGCCATCCAGGAGTATTTTTTCTACTCTAAGGTTTTTTTTTAGTATGAATTGTAGTAGGATGTACCCTTGATACTGTTCTTGTATAGGCACCTCACAGCAGACAAGTACCTACCTCCACGATAGATCACAAAGCTCTCATATGAGGAGGATGCCCAAGTTGTTGACCCTACAATGGCTGGGGGAGTTACAAATGCCTACACTCAGTGGTGGGGTGATTAGATGTGGCATGGCATCGATAGCCTAGGTCATGAGGATGATGGTGGGGGTGATGGCGTAGATTTGATAGGACATAGAGTCCAATCCAGGACTGAGGTATGGGGCCATCCAGTAGAGCAGGTGGTAGTAGAGGATACTGACATTCTTGAGGAGGAGGGGGAGGAGTTAGAGCCTGAGGAGAAAGACTCTCCTCTGAGAGCATAGCTACATAAGGTTGAGGTTGAGATTTAGGCCACTAAGATCCAGGTACAACAACAAGATGCTATCATTGAGTAGCTCTCAGCATAGATACAAGATCTGTAAGCTACTATTGGGGGTGGCGATGTCAGGATGCAATTTTTTGTTCTTCCTTTTACAACACAGGAGGCTCCAATGGTAGGTTCAGGAGTAGATGTGGGACATATC
Organism: Wollemia nobilis; assembly: GCA_028583015.1. Lineage (NCBI taxonomy): Eukaryota > Viridiplantae > Streptophyta > Pinopsida > Araucariales > Araucariaceae > Wollemia > Wollemia nobilis. The sequence goes on along the minus strand of JAQPPZ010017232.1, from coordinate 24,722,952 downwards.
TAGTATTTGTTGGATGAGCATGAGGTATGGATCTGAGAACTTGTGGATCATGTTACCCTTCTTTAGATGCAGCTCAAGAGGCAAGGGATTGTCCCTAAGGATCTAGTAGGTGCAGGTGGTTTGTAGGTCAGTGGGTGCTCCACCTTGGGGTAGTCTTTTACCCATCCTAGCCAGAGGACCTGGACTCAGATAGAGAGATCGACAGGCTTGCATCATTCGACTCATGACACCACCATAGGGGGATGTGGCACTGGAGGAGGTGATGCAGGGGGCTTAGGCTCGATACTTGATTGATGCTCTACTTGGTCCTTGATCCATTTTTGAGGTCGACTGACCTAGATGACTGTAGTCCATGGGAAATTTTGTATATCCATGGACTTGACACACATACTTTTATGATAGCTTTGCATTATGACTTATTATGTGCATCGTTTATTGCTCATGTTTTTGTTATTATTTTTTTTATGATATGATGCGATGATGGTATTATGATGATTTTATGGATATGTTAGATGATAGATGATATTGGAAGATGCTTAGATGGATGTGTAGATTCTTGTATGATTTTATGATATGATGCATTGTATTCTGATGATGAATGATGAATTTATGATTGTATGCAAATGGATATTGCCTATGTGTTTTATGATGTGGTTTATGGATAATTAATGACTTGTTTTTGTGAATGCGATGTTATTGCTAAATGCATGTTTTAAATTTGCTTTAATTTTATGCATCTAACTTATGTGATGGAATGGTATAAATGAACCTGTATGCTCTAATCACTTAAAACATATGGAATGCATATGATATTGACAATATTAATGGGTGATACCACAGAAAGTAAAAAAATAATCATGAATTTAAATAATCAATCTTATCATAAGAATTGATTAAGTATATATGAAATGTAATGGTGTGTAATGTTTTTTCTTAATAAATTTTTGTAAATTAAAAAATATAAAATAGTCAGTGGTTGTCTATATACTATTTCTAATATATATGCGGTATTTGTCCTAATATGTTGATACCCCCTAATTTATATAATATTATAAATAAAGTGATGGTGTGAATGATGATATGATTTTTTGCTATGTAAGAATTTTTGGGGCTTTTTGGAGATTCAAACACTCTAGTTGCCCTATCAATAGCTGTCTACTTACCACTTAGACTTTTGAAAATTAAGGCTTTTACCATGGACCTAGTTTTTCATGATCTCTGTGTGTGCAAGTGATTGTATATTTTGAGGTAGAACTCAAGCATTTCCTTCAATGTCAGACAAGATTCTTTCAGCCCATTTCTAAGATCAGGGATCCTCAAGTGTTCATCTCATCCTTATGTTGGACTTAATTGGACTATACCACTAGGCAATATTTGGTTACCTAAGCTAGCTCATCCACATGCAAACATTGGTCTACACAAATGCATGAAGCAATTGTAATAGACATATCGTCATGTGTAAGGATTTCTCCTTCCAGTTTTTACAATGCTGAGAATTCCAGGGATTCAAGCTTTATTCCTTTCTTTGGCTTCTTTTTGGATTTGGATTTTTGCTCATATGTAGTGATGAAAATCACTATTTATTTTTATTATTATTACTTTTTTTTAACTTGATTTTTGTAGTGATGATAATCACTGTTTATTTTTCTCATATGTAGTGATGAAAATCACTATTTATTTTTTATTGATTTTTTTTTTAGCTTGATTTTTTTTTTAATTTTGAATACATGATTTGTGTATCGGATTATTGCTTTGAAATATTGACTATATGCTTGGCCTTTTGAATATGTACTTTGCTTTGGGATTTTGCTTATTTTGATTTAAACAAGGGATTTGGATAGGGTAAAGCTTGTCCTTTTTCCAATTCTCAACACCTTTAAACCAGTTGCACAAGGGGATAAGTAAGGAAGATCCTTTTTGCTTAAGGTACCCTAGACTGATTTGCAGCTTTTATATTTTCCTTGTACCAACTAGGATTTTAGTGTTTCAATTAGTGACGAGATCTTGAATATCCAAGGCTTTATCACAGCTAGACCTTACCTTCTACTAATCAAAGTTGTTTTCCTCAAAAGTTGATAAGATCACTAGGTGTGGTTTATTAACTAAAAAACCTTAGTATATTATGTATAGCAACAATAATGGTTGTGTTGAAAAACACAATTACACATTGATGTGGATGGAGGTATGGATATGAATGACTTGTGAGACAAACTATGGTATCACTTTTAAGGCTCTCATGACATATACAATTGTAATGGATGTGAAAATGCAATGCAATGATGTGGATGCAAAATGTGAAGTGCAATTTTTTTTGTATTTTTGATTTATGTTGTTTTTGTATTTTTGATTTATTTGACCAAAGGGCTTATTATGCCTTTGGGGCTTTTGTTATTAATTTTGACCAAGCGGTTTGAATTACCCTTGGAGCTTTTGATTTGATGGGATTTGACCAAGTGGTTTGAATTACCCTTGGAGCCTTTTTGAATTGATTTTGACCAAGCGGTATGAACTACCCTTGGAGCCTTTGATTGATTATTTTTTACCAAGCGGTATGAATTACCCTTGGAGCCTTTGATTGTATTTTTGAAATTTTATGTTTTTATGCTTTATTTTGTGTTTTTGACATATTTGAATGTTTTTTGAATTTTATGGAATATTTGAATGTTTTTGAATTTTATGAAATATTTGAATGTTTTTGAATTTTATGGAATATTTGAATGTTTTTGAATTTTATGGAATATTTGAATGTTTTTGAATTTTTATGAAATATTTGAATGTTTTTGTGTTTTGAAATATTTGAATGTTTTTGTGTTTTATGTGTAAAATGTCTTTAAGTGAATGATATTGAGAGGTTCAACCTCTTCAACACCATCTTATGATATAAGGCGATATCCTCTAGGCCCAACTCTCTATGAAATCATGTATGGACATATCTAGTTTACCACAAACTTATCTCATAGATGCGGCAGTAGATTTGAATTCTGTTGGTTTTATTTGAGCACTAGATATCCAACCTTGAATTATCTTAGGTGTACTTTACTATTGTAGGATTGCACAAGGCAATATTGGTAAACGCAAAGATGCTCCAAAGCATTGACGCGACGTTCATAAAGAAGCATCAATTGATCAAGGCAGCCTTGTCGTACAACTTCATCATCTATGAAGAATTTTAATGCTACGCGTAGAGTCAAAATTTCTAACTCTAGTGGCATGATGGCCTCAATGCCATATACTAGTGAAAATAGTGTTTCCCCAGTGGACATCCGTATACTAGTCTTGTATACCCATAGTACAAGAGGCAACTGCATGTGTCAATCCTTGTGATTTTCTTGCACTGTCTTCCTCAAAATGGAGACTATTGTTTTGTTTGAGGCTTATGCTTACCCGTTTGCTTGTGGATAATAAGGTATTAAAAAATTGTGTTGAATGTGGTATTATTTCATTAAAGCATGTACATTTTTGTTCTTGAAATATGGCCCATTATCTGATATTATCTTAGAAGGGACCCCAAAATGACTTATGATATTATGGAGTATAAACGCCATAATCCTTGGTCCAGTTGTTGATGTTAAGGGGATCGCTTCTGCCCATTTAGTAAAGTATTATGTGGTTGTTATGATGAATGTGTGTCAGCATGAGGATGTGGGTGAGATCTTCCCAATCAAGTCTAGTCCCCATTACGAGAATGGCCATGCTACCTGGATGGCCTGCAAAGCTTGCGATGGTAAGTGTGTTAGATTTGCATGATGCTGGCACTTACTACATTTCTTGACATACTCACAGTAGTCCTTTTACATTGTGGGCCAATAGTAACCCATTCTCAACATGCTCTTAACAATGGCCATGCCATTGAAATGACCTCCACATGTTTCGTCGTGAGCTTGCAAAATTGCCCAAGATGCTTCCTGGGGCTCAAGACAACGAAGTAATACTCCATTATATCCTTGTCTATAGAGAATTTCTCCTAGAAATATGTATCTTGTTGCTTTCTATTTGAATGTTCACCTTTCATTATGTGAAAAAACCTTGAGATACTATTCCAAGCTTCAGGAAGTCCCGTAGTTGGGAAAACCAATCCTGATAAGCCACAACTTCTATAGAAAATATAGTTTGCTCTTTCTGCATTTTTGAGGTATTGAAAATGTATTGAGGAACAACTCTATGGTATATTATTGCACCGCACTCCATAGGTCCTTGGGAGATCAAATACCCCTAAGGTGTCGTTTGTAATAAATCTCTAGTTGCGAAGGACCAATCCTGATTTGGCTTGATGTTGATCATGTTGATTGATTTTTTATTGTCAAAAGCTTCATGATGTATTACTGAGTACGAAAGTACTTTCACATGAACGGTTGTAAAATCAGCAGAGGTATTCTAAGGGATTAATGATCCCAAAGATGCCATTGTGTCTGCAAATCTATTTGATGTATGAGGGATTGCCTCGATGTCGTACCATTCCAATCGAGCTAGGTAGGTGTCAATAAGTTCTTTGTAAGTCTTTAGCAATGGGCACCTACATTGGAATAGTCCTTTGACCTAGTTTACTATGAGCAAGGAGTCACCAAATATATTAAATTTTTTAATGCCCATTGCGATGACTACTTGGAGTCCTAGGATTAATGCTTCATATTCTATATTATTTTTTGTGTACGGGAAGTCTAGTTTGAATGATAAGGCCAATGGAGCACCCTGTGGTGTGATAAATACAATCCCTGCTCTGCCTCCTTGTTCACACTTTGAACCATTGAAGAACAATGACATGTCTCTTTCTTTCTTAGGTTCTTCGAGTTCTGGTAGATCTGATAATGCAAAGACCGCATCATCAGGTAATTCTATGGTGAGAGGCTTGTTATCCTGAAGAGGCATCTCTACTAATTGATTTGCTATGACTTGTCCCTTGATGGACTTTTGGCTTATGAACTCTAGATCAAATTATGTTAATAGCATGATCCAATTTGTGGTACGTGTATTGTGATATGTCTTACTCATCATGTATTGCAAAGGATTTTGTTTTGATATGATGTAGGTCATATGGCTCAACATGTAGTGTCATAAATTTCGAGTTGTAAAGACCACTACTAAACACAACTTTTTGACATACACATATCCTAGCTCATAACTCACCAAGGTGCGAATAATGTAATATATGGCTTGCTCTTTGTCTTGTGCATTCTTTTGGGCTAACATGGTGCCCAATGCAAAATCGATAGTTGATATATATAGTAAAAATGGTATGTCTAGCCTTGGTGGAGCCAATACGGGCAGTGTTTCCAGATAAGTTTTGATCTCTACAAAGGATTTATGGCATTCTTCATCCCAATTAAAGGGGACTTATTTGCGTAGCAACCGATTCATAGGTTTGTATTTGTCTGATAATTGCACGATGAATATTTTGATGGATGCTATCTTGCCTTGTAGGCTCTACAACTCCCTAATGTTAGTAGGGGTGGCCATTTCTAGTATAGCCTTTACCTTTGTAGGATCTAATTTGATGCCTCTCTTGGATATGATGAATCCCAAAATATTACCAAAAGTTATGTCAAACACACGCTTCGTAGAATTCAATCGGATGTTATGTTCTATGAGGCAATCAAAGACTTGTCTAAGGACTTCGGCATGCTCTTGCCACAATAGGGACTTGGCCAATAAGTCATCCATGTAATATTCTAATATTTTATGCATATAGTCATGGAATATGTATGTCATGGCCCGTTGATATGTGGCACCAATATTTTTGAGACCGAATGTTATCACTTTGTAACAAAATATTCCCCATAGAGTAATGAAAGCACTTTTATGCTGATATTTAGGCTTAATCTGAATCTTATTGTATCCAAAAAAACCATCCATTAGAGAGAGTATTTCATGACCTACGGTTGCATCCACAAGAGCATCTATTTTTGGGGATGAGAATGAATCCTTTGGTGTTGCCCTATTCAAATTAATAAAATATGTGCAGCTATGAACTCTTCCATTAGGTTTCCCCACGGGTACCATGTTCAACACCCACTTGGGGTCATCTATAGGAACTATGAATACTGCATCTAGTAGTTTTTGCAATTTGTTCTTCACCATCAAAGCGATGATTGGATGCATTTGCCTTAGTTTTTACTTGATTGGCTTCTTCATGGGATCCAATGAAAGGTTGTGAATGACTAACTTTGGATCTATTCCTGGCATGTCTTGGTAATTCCAAGCAAAAATGTTTGGCCTCTCTTTAAGGAGAGGAATTAGGATGGCTTGTTCCTCTAGAGATAGAATTTCTTCAAACTTGACTTTCCTTGGTTGGGTAGGATCATTGCTAATGTCCACCTCAAAATTTGCTTCTATAACCATATGTGACCCATCCTCTAGTTGATGAGGCATGGGTATCAAATGAATGTCATCGATAGGATTTACAGGACCTAGTGACTCAGGTTCCAAACCAACATGAAAGACATCATACGCAAAACCTGATGCAAAATGGAATGGTTGTAACATCTCTTCATTGGAGAAGAGGTCTTCAGGATTTATGTGTGAATTAGCATGATGCCAATCAATAATCTCTACATCAAGATGCAATTATTTGGTAAGATCTACTAGGTTAATAAGTGGAGTGGTCAAATCAATGGAGATCATGTTGATGGATGGGATGAAATATCCAGGCCCATATGGGTGCGATCTTGTCTTAGGGGTTTCACTTCCATACTCATGATGAGGTTCTATAGGAATGTAAATTTCTAGATCTAGCTCATGAGTAGGGCAAACAATAGGATCATTGGGCTCTAATTTCTCTCTAAATGTACGCGAATGGGGATTGACCATCCGGTGAATGGCATCTAGGTCAATAGGTCTTCCCAAAAATCATAAATGAGGGTCTATGGCATGGAGTGCCACCTCTCTCTCTACTAGCTCATTTACTTTCCACAAGTGGTGAGGTCCAAGATAAGCTATCTCAATATCATCCTTAAATTCATCATCACTTATACAAAAACTGTTAGCATTGTTATGTGGTCCTAATACAAGGGACTCATGTCTTGGCCCTAAGTAGGCCATCTCTGTTTTATCTTCATATTCTTCGTCACTTATGAATAATCCATTTGCATTTGTATCTTGCCCCAAAGTCAGGGGTTGATGGCTTAGGCCTGAGTATGCTCTTTCTACTGAGTCTTCTGATTCATAGTCACTTTAATTTGATGTATATCGACTCTCATCATGGATGGACCATGTGAATATTTGTAAATAGTGAGGCCCTTAATAGGCTAAGCCAAGTTGTGCCTCATCATCACTTGCTTCATATCCATTCTCCTCATCCCATGAGTTGTACCCTATTGGGGTGGAATCAGTTGAGATGTTTGGATGATGAGTTTTTGGAGGCGGTATGTTTACCATGGCCACTTGTCTGCTACTCAAATTTGCTATTCTTAGGGGGTGATAAGGAATGAAATCAATGTCTTCTCCTAATCCTATGATTAATCTTTCCAATGCCACTGCCAGAGAGTCATATCTACCTCCGGTATAATAGCCTAAGCCAAATCTATCATAGGAAAGCTGATATATTAGCTCATATGGCTGCTTGTGCCCCTGCTCATATATGCCAAGGCCATATCCATGACAATGGCAACGCTTAAAGTATCTTAGAGCAAAATTAGGGTTAGAGAGGTAATAAACATTAATCATGAATAATTCATCACTATCCTCTTCTATATATGAAGACTTATGAGCGTAGTCTAGGCCAGCATAGACAAAATTGGTTTGGATGGGAGGGATTCCAAGTGGAACCACTATTCCTATTGGTAGCCTCAAGTTCTTAGGTCTTTATATGTCTTGTGAAAACTCAATGATAGGTGTAAAGGTGATGTTCTACATAAGGTACTCCCCTATGCCTGTGCTTTCCAAGTGTATTGATGCATGCGACGTGGATGACCCCATGGATGATACTGATGAAGCAGGGTGATAATCACTATCTTCATATTGATCTTGAAAATCTTCCTCTTCCATAGAATTTGGTATTTCAGAAATGGCTATAGTTGGCACTTCCTTGGGCCTTTCATCCTTCACTAAGAGTGCCTTTAGATTTTGATTATCTTTTGGTTTTGACGTTGATGGTACTTTAGAAGCATTGACGATCTTGAGTGCACCAGGAGGTGTTGATGTGCATGGGTCTTTTCTTACCCCTCTGTATTCGTTATCCACTTGTGTGGTTGGGGATGAAGGTGCCACATACAGGTGAGTAGAATGTATCATGAATTATCTTATAATGTCCACCTGATTGACATATTTAAAAGACTCTTCATTGACTAGAACCACATAGACTTTGTTCTCGTGCACATACTTGACACACTAGTGCAAAATCGAAAGCACACACTTCATGGACCTTATCCAAGGGTGCCCTAATAGGATATTGTACTACATAACTTCTTCCAAGACATTACACATCATGGGGATGATCTTGTACACCACCTTTATGGGTAGGACGATCGATCCCATAGTATTGCAAAAGCATCATTAAAAGTTCTCAATGTGTAAGCTCCTAGAACGATACTTGACTTGGAGATTTTGAGGTGCTCTATTGTAGTTGTTGTAATAATGTTTATCAATGAACCTGTATCGACCAAAACCCTTTTGAAAGGTAATTCATTTATTTCCACTACAATGTTTAGCAGCATATCTGGTAAGGCAACATGTTCTGTCTTAATCTCATGATCATAGAAGTGGATTACAGGTTCATGGAATTCTTGTACTTGTCCTACAAAGTGAGTGAATGCATTTGCATATTGTGGTTGGAGCTCAATTGTTCTTAAAATCTCCATTAGAGTCTCCCTATGCTTTGGGTACTATTGTATGAGCTCATAGATGGATAACTTAGCTAGATTCGTCTATAGTTTTTTCTCCAATCTATTCTAAATAGTTACCACAGGTCATGTTGGTGGACCTGGAAGGTTGTATTGCCTTTGCCTAGGAGCAACTGGGATGTTCATGGGAGCTATAGGCAATTGCAATTGACCATACCTCCTAGTCCTTATTGCTATTTTAACAATCTCAACCATCCCAGTGCATCCATGGGTAGGTATGTCAACTCGAACCCCTTGCTCTCGAGGAGCCTCATGATTGGGCAATGAGTTTTTGTATTGTTGAGCAAGGGGCAGGAATAGTATTGTCATTGTTGGCAACACATGTGTAATTTCTTATGATTCTTCTCCCCCTTTGATAATAATACCAAAGGGCTACTGCAGACTCCCCCTGAGTCCATGCACAACATTCTCAGGCACAAATTATTATTGTTAGCAAAAATTACAAACATGAGCAAAAAGATAATCAAATATATAAATGCTCCCCCTGAGAATGTGATCTCAATAGCTAGTCAGTTCTTGGGAAGCATGACCACTCCCAATTTATTGTGAAGGTATCCGCTACCGATCGGTGGACCTCTCTCCAATTGTTATATTATAGAAGACTTTGTCTCTCTACTGCACTGACTGGTGGACCTCTCTCCACTTTAAGAATCCTCACTTAGATCTATCTTCAACTGTGTTGGTTGCTGGATCTCTATCCATTGAGACTTTGTCCTCTATACTCTATCAATAGGCTCACATATAACTTGCTTAACAAGCTCACATAGAACTTGTCCAATTCTGAATAACAATCTCACATAGAACTTGTTCGAATCTACTCTAGAAATCTATCCCAACACTGTCCTCAAATATTTCCCAAAGGCCTTCTCAAAGGCTCAATCAATCATGCTCAAGTAGTACTCAAAATGAACTCAACAATGAATGGCAATCTCAAATCAAATCCACTTCATCAACTTTAACATCAGCAATCTCCACAATTTTCTTTAGCCTCTTGACTACCACCTCCTCCATGACTAATGACTTTGCCTCGCATTCGTTGTGCAGCTCAATGTCTCTAGTTTCTAACGGCTGCCATGAATGTTTTCATCGTATATGCAGGTATTGATAGTGGACTGTTATATCTAGCATTGGAACCTCAATTTGTGCACAGTCATCAACTCTCGATATTTTTCTTCTTACTAGGGCATATGTCAGGGCTACTCAATGTCTTAGGTGAACGTTCTTCATGTGATGCCAGGGAGAATTTCTCCTCTCTGTGATCAAGGGATTCCTCAGATAATATCTCACATTTCTCAAATAATTCAAGACTTCATTAGGTGTATGGGCATCTTGTCCTCCTTGGCGCTTCACCACCTGGGTGTTATTCTCTCAACATCTCTGCCTTGCATGTGCCACTTGGCACTCTTGATGAACTGGGTGCTAGTGCCACTATTTGCTTTGACTCTGGCATCTCTTTGATAACGGCTACTTCTTTAGAAAAAATTGATGCTCTCTTATACCAAACAATGTGTTGTATTTTTCCTCACGCCTTCCACCTACATGTTGGCAGTAATTTTCATAATGATCATGAAGAGCTTCACCATAGTCATCCCTCGATATTGATAGATGAATTGAGACGTACTCACAACATAGATTCTATTTTATCTACAGATTGGGAATGTTATAGGCTTCAAAACCATCACCTACCAGCTTATGCTTCCATGACACATCGACCTATACTGCATGTTCTATCTCAGATAATACCTATCAGCTGCTGCATTGAAAACCTAGCTATTCACCATGTTGTTCTGCTGAAGCACATCAGTTTGATACTATCTCCACAAACATATACATGAACTGAAACACATTTTGACAACTATACGACAACTCAACATAGTCAAATAGATTGGTTGATGCAGTGGACAGGAGTTAAGAGGTTCTTCAGAGTATGTACAGTGATTCTCCAAAATATCGAAGTGGCCCATATGCTAAAAATCAAAAGAAAATCACAAGGAAGAAAACTGTCGCGATATCGCGACATGTTGAGCAAGAAAGAAAAACTGTCGCGATATCGCGACATGTTGAGAAGAAAGAAAAACTATCGCGATATCGTGACATGTTGAGAAGAAAGAAAAATCGCGATATCACGACATGTTGAGAAGAAAGCAAAACTATCGTGATATCGCGACATGTTCGGAGAGAAAGCACAAGCAAGCAAAACTGTCGCGATTTCGTGACATGTTCGGAGAGAAAGCGCAAGCAAGCAAAACTGTCATGATTTCATGACATGTTCGGAGAGAAAGCGCAAGCAAGCAAAACTATCATGATTTCATGACATGTTCGGAGAGAAAGCACAAGCAAGCAAAACTGTCATGATTTCATGACATGTTGGAAGAGAGAAAGGCAAGTAGAAAAAGTGTCACGATTTTGTGACATATTGTAGGAGAGAGAGTCTAAAAGAAAAAGTGTCACGATTTCACGACATATTGCAAGAGAGAGAGGCAAGTAGAAAAAGTGTCATGATTTCGTGACATATTGCAGGAGAGAGAGTCAAAAGAAAAAGTGTCACGATTTCATGACATATTGCAAGAGAGATTGTATAGGAGAAAAAGTGTCACGATTTGATGACATGTCAGGAGAGAGAGTCTAGGAGAAAAAGTGTCACGATATCACGACATGGAGTTTGACCCGAAGGCAAGAGAGAGAGTCTAGGAGAAAAAGTGTCACGATATCGCGACATGTCGGGTTTTCGTGACCCGAAGGCAAGAGAGAGAGTCCAGGAGAAAAAGTGTCATGATATCGCGACATGTCGGGTTTTCATGAACCGAAGGCAAGAGAAAGAGCAAAGGAGAGAAAGTGTCACGATATCGCGACATGTCGCATTTTCACGACTAAAGGAGGAGAGAGAAAGTAAGAAGGAGAAAGTGTCACGATATCATGACAATAGTAAAGAGGAAGAGCAAGGAGGTGAAAGTGTCACGATATCGTGACATGTGTTTTTTTGGGTTCAAAGCAAGAAGAGTAGCAAGGAGGCGAAAGTGTCACGATATCGCGACATGTGTTTTCACTGGTAGAAGCCAAGAAGAGTAGCAAGGAGGTGAAAGTGTCACGATATCGTGACATGTGTTTTTGCGGGTTGAAGCCAAGAAGAGTAGCAAGGAGGCGAAAGTGTCACGGATATCGCGACATGTTGTGTTTTTGCGGGCGAAAGCCAAGAAGAGGACAAAGAGGCAAAAGTGTCACGATTTCACGATAGGTCACTTTGGCGTGAGCTAAGAAGAGAACCTAACCGAAATAAGATATGTGATAGTTAACTGAAGTTATACGACAGTTATAGGGGCCGTTGTAGAAGAAAATCATGCAACTAAAATAAGAAGAGTTAACTGAAGTCAGTACGTCAGTTACAGGTGTAGTTACAGAGAAAAATCATGCAGCTAAAATAAGAACAGTGAACTAAAGTCAGAACGATAGTTACAAGGCTAGTTATAGAGTGAAAGCATCGAGCGATGGTTAAACTAAAAGTCATCAGTCGAAGACCAAACAAAGAGCCGTAACTATTAATAGGATGCATGAGAGAATACTATGTGATAAAGGAGTTACATATAGAAGGTTTCTATTAATAAGTTGCATGCAAAAATATGGAAGTTAAAAATAGAGTCAGAACTTTGTTATAAAAGGAGGTTTACGTGAAGAATTATGTGCTGCTGAAAAAGAGTGAAAGTGCTACAAAAAGGAGGGTTGGAAGAGTGTCATAAGAGAGCATTAAGCAGAGTCGTGAGAGCCGTAAGAGTGTAGTAAGAAGCGTAGCAAGAGGGCTGTAAGAGGGCCGTAAAAGTGCAGTAAGTAGAGCCGTAAGAGTGTGTGGTGTTTTGGTGAATAGCGAGAGAGGTTGGGTTAGCAATAGACCAGTCAGGGTCTTGTAAAAGTGAAGGCATTTTTATGTCAATCTTCTAGTTCTAGAATTGAAGTCCAAGTTGGTGCTTGGAATTAGGGGTTGGTGCTCCTTTCTTTGGTGTGATAAATTAGGGGTTGGTGCTCCTTTTTCTTGGTGTAGATAAATTAGGGGTTTGGTGCTCCTTTTTTGGTGAAATATTAGGTGGTGCTCCTTTTTGTTGGTGTGATAAATTAGGGTTGGTGCTCCTTTCTATTGGTGCAGATAAATTAGGGGTTGGTGCTCCTTTCTATTGGTGCAGATAAATTAGGGGTTGGTGCTCCTTTCTGTTGGTGCAGATAAATCAGGGGTTGGTGCTCCTTCCAATGGGTGTTGGTAAATTGATTGTAAAATTGATATTTTGCAAAGGCTGGATTTGGATGGGAGTCCAAGCAGTCAATTTTTGAGGAGTAGCCAAAATTGGTGAACCTCGGTACATCTTGTGTTGTGTGATGCTCTCTTGTTATATTTGCTTTATGTGGTTTTAAGCTTTCATTGTTTTGGCTTTAAGAGTTGAAGTTTTTAAGTTTTAAAGAGCCACACTGATTCACCCCCCTCTCAGTGTCATTGTGAGACTAACAATTGGTATCGGAGCCAGCTTCCCTTGTCAGGCTAAATCAGCTAGGGTTGATCTTGGATTAGTATGCAATGGGTAAGAAGAATAGATCCTCCTCCAAAAAGGCATCTCAGTCAGTTTCAGTTCCTGTGGAAGAGAAAATTGAACTAGAAAAGGTTGAAGAAGTGAATTCTGAAGTATATGATGAAAACCTTGAGGCTGAAGTAGATCTAGAAGGTGAGTTGATCGCTGCACTTGAAGAATTGAATATAGAAAGGAAAAAGAACAAAAGACTGTCCAAGAAGTTGGAAGAATATGAGGATGATATTGAAGATCTCTTCTTACAAATTCATAAAGCCAAGAAAAGAGAAGAAGCCTTGAAGTCACACCTGGATGATAAAGGTGATGTATGTAGCAAACGTGAAGAGGAATCTAACAAAGTTTTTAATGATCTAAAGCTGCAAGTAGAAGAGTCCAAGAGGATTGAAGAAACTCTCAGGTCACAGATCAATAAGAAAGAGATTGTTTGCTGCAAACAAGAAGAGGAGATTGTTTTATTGAGGAAACAACTAGAAGAGTCCAATACAAATCTCAAATTTGAGAAGAGCACAGAGTTGCTAGATAAAATGTTAAGGCAACAAAGAAGTCCCATGTGTAAGCTCGGTCTTGGATGTGAAGCTGAACAACCTTCATCCTCTAAATCTGTAGAGAAGAAGAAGTCCACTGCTAAAGGATCAAAGCAAGAAAATCTTGAAGTTGAACCTTCAAAAGGAAGAAAATCTCAACGGAGATCTACAACAAAGCAACCACAACAAAAGAGGTTCTATCACTCTCACTCTATTCATAATAATGCTTTTAATGGCTATTGTTTTAGATGCAACCATTATGGTCACAAGGCAATTTATTGTGGATTGAATAATAGATCAAAGAGTTATGCTGGTAGAAATACATCTGTTGAACACCATGTGCAATGTTTTAAATGTAATGGTCATGGGCACATAGCAAAGTTTTGTCCCAGAACTTCTGTATCTAATCTAAGGCAAGACAGTAGATTTCATTAGACACAAAGAATGCAACACAGACAAGGAAGAAATCATGTGCATCAGAGAAAGGAAAATAATCATCCATCAAGGATGCACAAGAGACAACCACCCAATAGAAATGGTTTTTCACCTTTGATGGTTTATGCAGTAGAATGTTATAACTGTCATAATTTTGGGCACACTGCAAGAAATTGTCGAAGTACATTTGCATCTAATCAATTTCAGGGAAGAAAATTTCAACCAAATGGAATGAGACAAAATAGAAGATTTCTCGAAAAACATGCAAAAGCTACTGAAAAAGAAAAGTCAAAACAAGAGCCCAAAACTGTAATCAAACCAGAGTGGAGAAAGAAAGAAGAGAGGAAATCGTGTCTCCTTGGACTGAAGGAGATTACTCCTCTATTGCACTAAGCAGCTCCAGGTAGCACATCCTCAGGGGGAGCAATGTTAAAGTTTTATTTTAATGCTCCTATGTATTTGTGTGGTTAATCTGAGGATGAAAGGAAAGTAGTCGGGGAGTTGTCGTATAGTTGTCAAAATGTGTTTCAGTTCATGTAGATGTTTGTGGAGATAGTATCAAACTGATGTGCTTCAATAGAACAACATGGTGAACAACTAGGTTTTTGATGCAACAACTGATAGGCATTATCTGAGATAGAACATGCAGCACAGGTCGACGTGTCATGGAAGCATAAGCTGGCAGGTGATGGTTTTGAAGCCTGTAACATTCCCAATCTACAGATAAAATAGAATCCATGTTGTGAGTACGTCTCAATTCATCTATCAATATCGAGGGAGGACTATGGTAAAGCTCTTCATGATCATTATGAAAATTACTGCCAACGTGTAGGTGGAAGGCGTGAGGTTCTTAACCAAAAATACAACACATCGTTTGGTATAAGAGAGCATCAATTTTCTCTAAAGAAGTAGCCATTATCAAAGAGATGCCAGAGTCAAAGCAAACAGTGGCACTAGCACCCAGTTGGTCAAGAGTGCCAAGTGGCACATGCAAGGCAGAGACGTTGAGAGAATAGCGCCCAGGTGGTGAAGCGCCAAGGAGGACAAGATGCCCATACACCTAAGGAAGTCTTGCATTATTTGAGAAATGCGAGATATTGTCCGAGGAATCCCTTGATCACAGAGAGGAGAAATGCTCCCTGGAATCGCGTGAAGAACGTTCGCCTAAGATATTGAGTAGCCCTGACATATGCCCTAGCAAGAAGCAGAATACTGAGAGTTGATGACTACGTGCAGATTGAGGTTCCAACGCTAGATATAACGGTCCACTGTCAATACCTGCGCAGACGATGAAAACATTCATGGCAGCCGTTAGAAACCAGAGACATTGAGTTGCACAACGGATGCGAGGCAAAGTCGTTAGTCACGGAGGAGGTGGCAGTCAAGAGGCTAAAGAAAATTGTGGAGATTGCCGATGTTAAAGTTGATGAAGGGGGGGGGGGGATATGGGGGGGGGGTTTGGGGGGGAAGGGAAGAAAAAAATTGGATTTGATTTGAGATTGCCATTCATTGTTGAGTTCATTTTGAGTACTACTTGAGCATGATTGATTGAGCCTTTGAGAAGGCCTTTGGGAAATATTTGAGGACAGTGTTGGGACAAATTTCTAGAGTAGATTCGGACAAGTTCTGTGTGAGCTTGTTATTCAGCATTGGACAAGTTCTATGTGAGCTTGTTAAGCAGGTTCTATGTGAGCCTATTGACAGAGTACAAAGGACAAAGTCTCAATGGATAGAGATCCAACAGCCAACACAGTTGAAGATAGATCTGAGTGAGGATTCTTCAAGTGGAGAGAGGTCCACCAGTCAATGCAGCAGAGAGACAGAGTCTTCTATAATATAACAATTGGAGAGAGGTCCACCAGTCAATAGCGGATACCTTCACAATAAATTGGGAGTGGTCATGCTTCCCAAGAATTGACTAGCTATCGGGATCACATTCTCAGGGGGAGCATTTATATATTTGATTATCTTTTTGCTCATGTTTGTAATTTTTGCTAACTGTATTAATTTGTGCTTGAGAATGTTGTGCATGGACTCAGGGGGAGTCTATAGCAGCCCTTTGGTATTATTGTCAAAGGGGGAGAAGAATTATAGGAAATTGCATGTGTGTTGCCAACAATTCCAAAGGGGGAGATTGTTGAGCAAGGTGCAGGAACAATATTGTCATTGTTGTCAACACAGTCAGATAGATCGGTTGATGCAGTGGATAGGAGTTAAGAGGTTCTTCGGAGTATGTACAGTGATTTTCCAAAAGATCGAAGTGGCCCATATACTAAAAATCAAAAGAAAATCACAAGGAAGAAAATTGTCGCGATATCACGACATGTTGAGAAGAAAGAAAAACTGTCACGATATCGCGACATGTTGAGAAGAAAGAAAAACTATCGCGATATCGCGACATGTTGAGAAGAAAGAAAAACTATCGCGATATCGTGACATGTTCGGAGAGAAAGCGCAAGCAAGAAAAACTATCACGATTTCATGACATGTTCGAAGAGAAAGCACAAGCAAGCAAAACTATCATGATTTTGTGACATGTTCGGAGAGAAAGCGCAAGCAAGCAAAACTATCATGATTTCATGACATGTTCGGAGAGAAAGCACAAGCAAGCAAAATTATCATGATTTTGCGACATGTTCGGAGAGAAAGTGCAAGCAAGCAAAACTGTCATGATTTCATGACATGTTGGAAGAGAGAAAGGCAAGTAGAAAAAGTGTCATGATTTCATGACATATTGCAGGAGAGAGAGTCCAAAAGAAAAAGTGTCACGATTTTGTGACATATTGCAAGAGAGATTGTACGGAAGAAAAAGTGTCACGATTTCGTGACATATTGTAGGAGAGAGAGTTCGAAAGAAAAAGTGTCACGATTTTGTGACATATTGAAAGAGAGATTGTACGGAAGAAAAAGTGTCATGATATCGCGACATGTTGGGTTTTCATGACCCGAAGGCAAGAGAGAGAGTCCAGGAGAAAAAGTGTCATGATATCGCGACATGTTAGGTTTTTGTGACCCGAAGGCAAGAGAGAGAGTCTAGGAGAAAAAGTGTCATGATATCGCGACATGTCGGGTTTTCGTGACCCGAAGGCAAGAGAAAGAGCAAAGGAGAGAAAGTGTCATGATATCGTGACATGTCACATTTTCACGACTAAAGGAGGAGAGAGAAAGTAAGAAGGCAGAAGTGTCACGATATCGCGACAAAAGTAAAGAGGAAGAGCAAGGAGGCGAAAGTGTCACGATATCGTGACATGTTGTGTTTTTGCTGGTTGAAGCCAAGAAGAGTAGCAAGGAGGCGAAAGTGTCACGATATCGTGACATGTGTTTTTGTGGGTTGAAGCCAAGAAGAGTAGCAAGGAGGTGAAAGTGTCACGATATCGTGACATGTTGTGTTTTCATGGGCAAAAGCTGAGAAGAGGACAAAGAGGCAGAAGTGTCATGATTTCATGACAGGTCACTTTGGCATGAGCTAAGAAGAGAACCCAACCAAAATAAGATATGTGACAGTTAACTAAAGTTATACGATAGTTACAGGTGCAGTTGTAGAAGAAAATCATGCAGCTAAAATAAGAAGAGTTAACTAAAGTCAGTACATCAGTTACAGGTGCAGTTACAGAGAAAAATCATGCAGCTAAAATAAGAATAGTGAACTGAAGTCAAAATGACAATTCATGAGGCGATTACGGAGTGAAAGCATCGAGCGGCAGTTAAATTGAAAGTCATCGATCGAAGACCAAACAAAGAGCCGTAACTATTAATAGGATGCATGAGAGAATACTGTGTGATAAAGGAGTTACATATAGAAGTTTCTATTAATAAGTTGCATGCAAAAATATGGAAGTTAAAAATAGAGTCAAAACTTTGTTATAAAAGGAGGTCTGCATGGAGAATTAGTGCTGCGAAGTGTGAAGAGAGCGAAAGTGCTGCAAAAAGGAGGGTTGGAAGAGTGCCGTAAGAGAGCGTTAAGAAGAGTCGTGAGAGCCGTAAGAGTGCAGTAAGAAGCACAAAAAGAGGGCTGTAAGAGGGCCGTAAAAGTGTAGTAAGTAGAGCCGTAAGAGTGTGTGGTGTTTTGGTGAATAGCGAGAGAGGTTGGGTTAGCAATAGACCAGTCAGGGTCTTGTACAAGCGAAGGCATTTTTATGTCAAACATTCTAGTTTCAAAAATTGAAGTCCAAGTTGGTGCTTGGAATTAGGGGTTGGTGCTCCTTTCTGTTGGTGCAGATAAATTAGGGGTTGGTGCTCCTTTCTGTTGGTGCAGATAAATTAGGGGTTGGTGCTCCTTTCTGTTGGTGCAGATAAATTAGGGGTTGGTGCTCCTTTCTGTTGGTGCAGATAAATTATGGGTTGGTGCTCCTTTCTATTGGTGCAGATAAATTAGGGGTTGGTGCTCCTTTCTATTGGTGCAGATAAATTAGGGGTTGGTGCTCCTTTCTATTGGTGTAGATAAATCAGGGGTTGGTGCTCCTTCCAGTGGGTGCTGGTAAATTGATTGTAAAATTGATATTTTGCAAAGGCTAGATTTGGATGGGAGTCCAAGCAGTCAATTTTTGAGGAGTAGCCAAAACTGGTGAACCTCGTTACATCTTGTGTTGTGTGATGCTCTCTTGTTATATTTGCTTTATGTGGTTTTAAGCTTTCATTGTTTTGGCTTTAAGAGTTGAAGTTTTTAAGTTTTAAAGAGCCACACTGATTCACCCCCCCTCTCAGTGTCATTGTGAGACTAACATGTATATGCCTATGTGTCTGTTATCAGGAGCCAGTGGGTTGTCAACTTTGAGTTCTTATGCCTCAATCATGTTTTGCAATTGATGCTTAAACCCGATTCAAGCCTCAATGTCATGCCTCGATACACTGTGATAAGGGTAAAATTGATCTTCCCTATATCCTTTTAGCTTAGGATGGTTGGGATCTATAAGGGGTATATCAAGAAATCTGATCCTCCTAGCCTCGCTCAACTGATTAAATATTGATTGCATTGATTCTATCAAAGGCATGAAATAACAAGGGGGCTTATGTTCTCAGTTTCTTCCTTGATTGTTCTTTTGGTCTTAGTTGGTTGGCGGGGGATGTGTTTGATAGTTCTATGGTTTTTGTGTACCCCCATCCTTGGGTGTGGCCAATACGACTTGATTGACTAGAGCAAGGTTGCCTTGCTTCTGCTTGTACTTGTCATTCTTACCATTCTTGTTCCACTCCTTTTTGTTTTAGAGTTTAATGGTTCTCTCATCTACTTTTATTTCTTCGATGAGCTTGGCCTTGCCAAAGCTTCCTCAAATGAAGGATACTATTGGAGTTGTAGCAAGAGGGAGATGTGTTTAGAACAACTTTTGGTGAACATACGAATGATCTCTTCTATGGGAACAGAGAATGATAATTTTACCATGAATTTTCTCCATCTATTCCCATAATCCATTACTGGCTCATCATCATACTATTTCAAGTTGGACAGGTCTAAAAGGTTCACCTTCTTCTTAGCACCAAAGGAGAAATGCTTTAAGAATGCGTTTACTAGTTGTTCAAAGTTTGTTATGCTATGCTTAGGTAGTTGGTTCAACCATTGAGTGGCAGCACCTGAAAAATGTCATTATGAAGGTTCTTAGCATGAGAGCGTCATTGTATTCAAGATGAAAATAGGCATTGATAAAATTGGTGACATGCTCTTGTGCATCCTCTTCACCTTTAAACTTTTCTAACCTAGGCATCTCAAAGTGCTTAGGATATGGAGGGCTAGGGATTTATGGGCACAATGGTTGATTGTGTATTTTGCTCCAATGTTGGTGAGTTCCCAGCTGTTCTCAAATTTTTTCATATTTTTAGCAAGCTCTTGAAATGCCTTTGATGCACGGATTTCCTCCTCTTGTAAGCCTATTTGTATTGGCAATGGAAGTAACTCTCTATCCATTTGATTTGTTTCATTTTTCTCCCTCCTACCAGGGGAACCAAGATTATGATCCTGGTTTGTTATGTTTTCCCTTCCCCCATTAGTTGGATTTCATTCATGATTTGGTGGGGGATTTTGTTGTGGGCTATCTTGTCTAGTGTGCCTCTCCTTAGGTGAGTCAACATGTCTTGTTATTTGGTGGTCACCACCATTTGTCTATAAATTGTTAAGAGCTAGCCGCTCAGCCTACTCTCTTAAACACTGCTCATGTTGGTGCAAGAGTCTTTATCTTTGTTTCTCTTGTTCGAGAGCTTCTACTAGCTCTTGCTCCTTACGTAATGCATTTTCTAACCACCTCATTCGATAAGTTTGTGTTGTCATAGAAGACTCATGTTTATCTAACTCTGTTCTTGTTGTCTTGACTTGTAGATTCCTCAAGGAGGTTTTTGTTGTATCTATACTCTTGCTAGCTAATGTGACTTGTTCAATGTACTATTGAGTATCCCTATGATCAGACTCCATGTGTCTATTACGGGGTCACTCTGAGGTACCCCTAGACTGGGAGGTATGTTTAGAAGTCATAGTTCATGAGCTTCTAGATGTAGAGTTCTTAGTAGCTACAGTTATTTGAGTTGGTTGAGTAGGAAATCGATCCAACCCATCTAGTTGTCTTGTTTTCCATGGCTAGTCCCGTGGGGTGCCATTCACTCCTATGAGGTCATAGTCTACGGGAATATTTCCTTTTATGTGAAGGATTTCTTCTATATGATTCCCATGACTAGATGTAGCTCTAGTTTCCTGCCCTTCAGTGGGCAGACCTATTTCATATGTTTCTTGTGAGTCTTGAGGTGTTGCAATTCTTGTTTGCCTTCTTGATGAAGAGGGCTTGGTGGTGACATGTTTTATCTATGTGGATGGATATGTAGCAGTCTCGTCATCCCTATGTGAAGAATGAGTCTTAGAACCTTCTTTATGTCCATATGAGGAGGAAGCCATTGAAGCTTTCTCACATCTTTGAGATGCTTCTATGTGTTTAGAGGAGGCCCTTGAGGTCTCCTCATGTCTCCTTGATGAGGATGGTTGTGAAGCCTCTTTTTGTTTATGTGAATTTGTTCCATGATGTGGTTCCTTACTTGAGGTTTCTCGAGGAGATCCTCCAAGGGTTGAATTATCACCCCTTAAGCTTGTGGAACTACATCTCATGATCTTATGGGTAGGTCGTTCAATGTTACTACAACTTCGTCTATGGGTATGAGTTGCTTCTGTCTCTACCTCGGTATCAAATCGAGGGTGCTTACTTCTTGTTTTGACCATGTTGTCTTATGAATTGATCTTTTGAGTTGTAATTTAGGAATAACCACACAATATCAAGCAAATTTTTATCTTGATTACCAATTTAAGTGTACCCTAGACTGTTTGATGTGTTTTTATGTGTTGTTCTTTTGATTTCTTGCTCTTGTCTTTGGATTAAGAATGAAAAGACTCATACATAGTGACAATAAAGTACACTCCTGCCAAACTTGATTTTCTCAAAATAAAGCTAGGGTACACCGTTGAAGACCCAATGGAGGGTTTGCCTAGCTCTTCCACTCTAAACCAATGATTATTCCAATAGTGGGAGACAATTTGAACACAAGTAACTTAGTGTCACTATAAGTAAGTTTCTCAATCCGTTTCTAGGAAGCTCTAGGGGGTAAACCAGTGGAAGGAGATGAATTCCAATGTCACTGGACTGAATTGAAGGTTGGTGATGAAATCCAACTCTCCAATGTTTAAATGAGATGTGCATGTGTGGTGTTCATTTTAAGCTTGTGTAACATAAAGTGCATCACATAGCAACAATGAATCTTTCCTATATGCCTAAGTACAAAAATACGTTTCAATATTCAAAAAGATGCATGAACTATTATGATTTGTATGAGCACACTTTATTTTTTGTAGCTATGGCCTCTAGCAGGGCCTCAAAGCAAGCAAACAACATACAATTTCTAGCACGTTGGATTCTAGGGTGAACTTTTCAAGCATAAGTCATTGTTCCTAGCAACGCCTAGTGAAAATTTTAAAAGAAGATCTAAGATATGCGAAATAATTAATTCTTTCTTCTTTTATTCCTTCAATTTCCAGATATAAATGTGCTTTAAGTTCTTTTTTTAGACACACAAAAGCAGATAGAAATCTATAAAATATCAGAGAAACTATACCAACCTTTGATCTAGCTTAGAGAGTCGATGTTTTGACCTCTGTTGCACTCCAGTTCTGGTTGCTGTTGACCAGAGCGACTGGTTCTTGGCCGCTATAGCTCAAAGTAGCTAAGATCTATTGGCCATTGTAGCTCAGAGCGGCTAGTTTTTGGCCATTGTAGCTCAGAGCGGCTAGACCTGCACATAAAATTAAGTTAGTATTCTAGTAGAAAATGAAAAATTAGTGGTGGTCCCACCGTGATCACCATATATAGTGACCCCGGGAATGCATGCATCGACCCCTTTTTAACCCTACTTGCAATGTTATTAAAATATCGAATATGAAACGAAAAGACAAGAGGAAAAAGCATATAACATGAAATAACAAATATGGATCTCTTTATTGATATTAAAGCTCGGTTACATGTCGGTACCTCTTAGGGATACCCATTTTGATACTATAAATTGCAAATAGGAAAGGAGTGCCCCTTCCGTGAAGAGGTGGTGCGCTTATAAAAGCTTCCTGATCCCGCAATGAAAATGTATGAGGGCTTACAGATGCCTCATTCTCTAGGTCTATTTCCTAGAGGGATCCCATTTACTCTCATATGTTGCAAACTTCGTCCAATGTACTTTTGGCCCTGTAACAATGAAACAACAACACATGTTTAGGTTTCCGAGATTGCCTCCCCGGATGAGGTTTTTAGTAATCAAAGAATGTAACGGAAATATGGTAAAACTATGCCATGAAATCATGTAAATCTATGCTAATGATATGAAAACATAAATAAATAGAATAAAAGAAGCTATATATAAACCTAAGCTAAGCCCGCGGGCCACTGTCCAAGATAGCAACCGCTAAGGTAAACCTTGCTCTCTTTGCCCCAAATCTATGGGTCAAAGCTTGTACCTGATGTCAAAATAATAGGTGTTATGCTCTTCAATCTGTCAGTGCTTCATCGTACATGTGATCTCAAAGCAAACTCTCCAAGTCTTGAAAGCTCTCCTCAAAAATATGTCTCTCTCTCTCTAATTCTCTCCCTTTTGGTGTTCTTAGGCTTGCACCCTTTATGGTGTGAAACCCTAGGTCTATGTCCAAGCCCTAGAAATAAATTTTTCATGTGTAGTGCAAGTTAGCATGAGAAGATTTTGTCCATTGTCTATGTTTGAAGGCCAGTTAACTAAAATCTAACTACCCACTTGAGTCTTCTATGTGGACTAGTCATTAGCATGAGAAGCTTTTGTCCATTATTTATGCTTGGAGGTTAGTTAACTTAAGTCTAAATGCAAACTCAAGTCTCCTATGTGAACTGGTCATGAAAAGGAATGCAAAATTACTCTTGCTCACATTTATTGCATGTAGACTGCCACTTTCACCTGTGATTAGGCCTATTTATCGGTAAACTACTTCTTATGGATTAGTTGTTATCTTCTACAGTAGCTAATATCTGGTCATTGTCGTCTGCAACGACTAAGGTCTAGCTGCTCTAGGCTTGAGCGGCTAAGATCTGGTAACTCTTGGTTTGAGCGACCAAGCTTGGATGGCTTGAAAAGGCCCCAAATGAGTGGTGAGAACCACTGTTAATGCTTGGAAAGTCCAAGATTATGTCTTATGATCTTATGAGTGTGTCTATGTGAGCAGCTCCCCTAATCATGACACGATTTAGGTGTCTACACTATAATTCCACTATGCTCAATAATGGCCTTCTGTAATTCTCTAAGTTCCCTATTTATAGTATCACTAATTAAGCTCTCCCATCTATATATGATAGGTTACCCCTTCTTATTACTTTGAACTATAAATTACATGACATCCTTTTTGACCCAATTAAAATTTTTAGTCCCCATTAATATATTAATTATGTCTATGTAATCATTTCAATAACAAAAATTTGTCTATGTAATATTTGGCCCAGTTATGTAGTGGACTCTTATGAACAAGAAATAATGTTGACACCACTTCATTATAATCAAACAAATTGGCATAAAAAGTGGTCCTAATCGTATATGTATATATATATATAAAGATAAAAAACCCTTACGGGGCTACCTTGGTCTGAGATACCATGACCAGGGGGTTCTAACCATCAAAGTCACCCGGGAGTCACGTTCGACCCTACCCACACCAACATTATCAATTGGATTTTGGGTACCCAATTCAACTTTTTGGTAGGGTGGACATTCAAACCTAGGACCTTCCTCAGAGGATTGGCCTCTCCTCTCCAACTCACCTACAACACATGGGTTGTCCTAATCATATATTAAGCTTGTGAAGTTATTACCTATTTATCAAGGACCATTGATGCTTTATCTAGCCAAAAAAAAATTATTGATCCTTTCTGATGTTATTCTAAAAAGGGCTTGATTTGAGCTACCTTTAATTGCTTTGGCTAGAGGGTCGTACGATACTGCTAACCATGAAAAAATGCTAGAGGAGTAGTATACTTTGGGGTATATTAATTTTCATTAGTAGCATATCCATTTGTTACAATATGGACTGAGGTTGTTTCAACCCTTGTATGCTCTCCTAAACAAGCCTTTCAATAAATCTAGGTGGTATTTCCAATCCTCTATAGTCGGTCTAAAATTGAATATGGCAGTATCTTCTATCCCCTATTCCTGCTCAATGGCACTTTTCCTTGGCAATTTTTGAAAAGGTTAGTCTTATTATAAATTATCAAACTTGACCATGGGATTTCTAGGAGCAATTATTGAGGAGGCCATTGTTTTCTATAACTTTGCAAATCTACAACTCTCACAACAATTTTCTTTGCTTAATATCTCAATAATCTATATTTACTATGATTGTACATGAAAACTATTACAAAGCTCCACTATGCTTTTAAATTTTCCCATCCCATGCAATGTAATAACTATTACCAATCATTTCTATGTTTCAACCATCTATAGATTGACACATCACCTCTCATAATAGTCTAAACTATCATGAATTTTTCTTCTTTTTATTGGCTTGTATCAATCAATCATTAAATTGGGAATATGTTTCAATATGGGTTGTAGTTTCCACCATGTTATCTTGAAGCATGTGCCTAATAAAATCTAGAAATATTTTTGTACTTTGGATTATGTACCTATAACTTCGTTGGTTGGTTCTCGTCTGTGTTGTTGGAGTTTCTATTAAAACATGTGCCATCATTGCTCTACGCTTTCTCAAGTAGGGTTCCCACTAAATATTCTCATTAATTATGGGCCAATAAAAGGTGAAACTTTATGTATGATCTAATTTTTAGTTAAACTATTCTAGACCATTGACATAATTTTGGTCAAACCATTTTGGGTCATCCATTTGATTTTAGATGAAATGTTCTAGACCATTGATCTTGTTTTGGCTAAACAATTTTGAGCCACACATCTTATTTTGGCTAAACCTTTTTGGGTCGTCCATCTACTTTCAATAAAAAAACTCTAGGTTTTTCATCTCGTTGTCTAATAGGATTTGACCACTATATTTTGTTTGATCAAATATAGGTTTTCCATGTCATTTCAACCAAAATATTCCTAGCCACACATCTCCTTTCAACCAAATTATTCCTAGTCACACATCTCCTTTCAACCAAATTGTTCTAGTCCGCACATATTATTTTGGATAAATAATTATGATTCGTTTATCTTTTTTACTTTATAGAAGGATGGGCAAGGATGGGTGTTATTCAAGGTTCGGTATTTATTTGGTGTGCCTTGGCATTAGGAAAATGGGATGAGTCAAGAATTGTATAAAAAAGGAGGAGAACGTGACTAGACCCTCATAAAATATTTTGACTGAATGATTCGACCTTAGTCTATAATTTAGATACATGAACATTTAAACATAGGGAATGAGTAGCCCCTTAAGGAAGAAAAAGGTTAGGCTATGATGACTCTTTTATTTTAGGGGAGGCTTGAGTAATAGCATACCTAAATTTATCTCAAAATTAAGAAAAAACCTTTGGAAAGAACAAGGAATTTATTAAAGTGTAATAGGAAGGAGAAAAATATTTGACATTATCCATACCTTTTAGAAAAAAAAAATATTGTACCTTGTTTAGATGATAATACATGTTTTGCATCCCTTCGACTAAAT
Organism: Wollemia nobilis; assembly: GCA_028583015.1. Lineage (NCBI taxonomy): Eukaryota > Viridiplantae > Streptophyta > Pinopsida > Araucariales > Araucariaceae > Wollemia > Wollemia nobilis. The sequence goes on along the minus strand of JAQPPZ010017232.1, from coordinate 24,696,452 downwards.
CATCCTAAGTCGTCCATCTTGTTTTAGCTAAAAAATTCCTAGTCATTGATATACCTTTGGCCAAACATTTTTGTGTCGTTGATATATTTTCAACTAAACATCTTTGAGCCATCTATCTACCTTTGGCTAAACATTTCCAGATCGTTGATCCATTTTTGGCCAAATATTTCCAAGCCATCAATCTGATTTTGGCTAATTCATTATAGGTTGTACATCTCATTTCAATAAAACTATTCTGAGTCATCCATATTCTTTTGGTTGAGTAGCTCTAGTCCATTCATATCATTTTCCAATAAGATTTGACCATTGAGTTTTGTTCAATCAAATCTAGGCCTTTCATTCCATTTCGGTTGAACTCTTTCCAATTGTATATCTTTATTTGGTTGAAGTATTCTGAGTCATCCACCTTTTCTCTTTCAGAGGAAACCTAAGGTGGAAAAGATAATTTTATTTTGAAAAGTTACACTTAGGTCTTTGTAATGGAATAAGATAGAGAAGGGGAACATGGACTAAGGAGGACTTAGGAGATGTAGACTCAAAAAAGGTTTAATTTTAATAATGCATGATTCATGATGTAAACCTTATGAATTTCCTTGGTTTTGTCATGAACCTCCTAGATGGACCTTTGAACATGGAAAATCAGTGTATTAAAAAATGTGACTATTACTCGATTTTGTGCAATTAAGAAGCCTTACAATAATAAATAGATAGTGAAGAATATGATACTACTAATGAATTGCCAATGTGTAGGACCAGGTGCATTCATGAGTGGAAGAAGTCAAGTCATCCACTGAAGACGAGAGTACTTGAGGAAGGGAAAATGATGATAAGGCAACTTGAAGGTAACACAAATAGATACCTTCATATAGGCATGCATTCGATTAAGGGATAATCATCAATATCTAGTGACCTTGAGCCCTAGACTGACAGCCTAGTAGCCATCGTAAGTTCTAGAGGTTGAGACAGGTGATTATATTGATGGAAAGACTCCCTCTTTATTTGATGCACTTGCATGATTATCTTTTACTTTAGCATTATTAACGTTGATAACTAGTGAGCATGGAGTAAATGGTTTACCTTCACAAATTCATGTGTGCTTGTTTAAATAAATATTTAATTTATTTAAAAAGCAAAAAAAAATATTGTTTAAATAAATGTTTGATTTATTTAAAAAGCAAAAAAGATATTTTTTAAATAAATGTTTGATTTATTTAAAAAATAAAAAATATATCGTTTAAATAAATATTTGATTTATTTAAAAATCAAAAAAGATATTTTTTAAATAAATGTTTTATTAATTTAAAAAAGCAAAAATACATTGTTTAAATAAATGTTTGATTTATTTAAAAAGAAAAAAAATGTTGTTTAAATAAATGTTTGATTTATTTAAAAAGCAAAAATACATTGTTTAAATAAATATTTGATTTATTTAAAAAGCAAAAAAGATAATGTTTAAATAAATTTTTGATTTGTTTAAAAAGCAAAAAGACATTGTTTAAATAAATATTTGATTTATTTAAAAAGCACAAAGATGTTTAAATAAATAATTATTTTATATAAAAGCAAAGATCTCATTGAAAATGAGCAGTTGATTATTTAAATGATGTTGGTAGATGTTATTTGTAATAAAATGATTAATTTTATTTAATAGCATTATCATTGAAATAAGCAAAGAAGTAATCAATTTACCAAACGATTGCTAGTGGAGAACTTACCTTGAAATAAAAATAAGAAAATAAATACAATTCTTTAAAAGCTCCAAGGTAAGGTCTTTTCCATGGTATGTTTAGGAAGTCATCGCCCACCCAATGATCTATCCATAAGGTGTAAATGAGACAAGACGACATTCAATAGAATGGGTCGGATTATCCTTTGAAGACTTGATTGGGTCAGATGCACGAAGTTCCCCTAACGTGTGTTAAGATCCTGCTATAAAATAAACTCAAATAACACACTCTTACACGATTGCTTGGAAATAAACTCACATAAACATTATATTAATATAACAAAAATTTGCATAAAGGAACAATCTCACAATAAGACAGAATCACAAGCCTCTTCGAGGGGGCAACCTCCTTCAATACTTCATTAATTTGCAAAAATATGGTTACATTGGTGCCTTTTCGGGTATTTAAGGAGTTTCCTTCCAAGGTTGGCTTACATGCAAAATGCCACCTGGATTACATGCATAATGCCACCCGAATTACATGCATAGTACCACTTTGAATTACATGCACAATGCCACTCGAATTACATGCATAATGCCACACGAATTACATGCACAATGCCACCTTACCTAACCTATCTACCATGTGTTACATAAAAAGGGTGCCATTTGTCATAGGCACTACCTAAGCTAAAAATTAGAACATTACAAAATATTAATCATGGTTACTACCCACGTCCACTAGGAATTATTATATTAGGGAAGTTATTACATTAAGGGTTAGGATGAAATCCTAACATGCCCTTCTCCTTGAAGAAGCTTTTTCCTCAAAGCTGAAAATGAGGAAACTGTTGTTGGAGTTGATGGAGAGACTCCCATGTAGCATCCTCAAGTTGAAGTCCATGCCACTAAACCAGGACCTCTGTAATGGTACGGTTGCGTAGAGTGCGAGTTCGACGATCCAGCAGCTACTTTGGTGCAAGTAAGATGGAGCCTTCTTCATCCAATTCGAGGAGTGTTGATTGAACCTATACCTTTGTGCCCACAACTTTCTTGAGAAGGGAAACATGAAAAACATGGTGGATCTTGGAAGTGGCGGGAAGAGCCAATTTGTAAGCTGTTGGACCAATCCGTTGTAGAACTCGATAAGGACCATAGAATTTTGGAGCGAGCTTCTGACACCTGCGGAGTTGTAGGGATGATTGTTTGTATGGCTGTAAGCGAAGGAAGACCATATCACCCACATCAAAACTACGCTCAGAACGATGTTGATCATCTTGTTGGCACATCTGATTTTGGGCCATGTTCAAATTTTGCTTGAGTTTGCGGAGGACCTTGGTGTGTTGACTCAGAGCATTATCAATGGCCTGGACCTTGGAGCTGCCCGAAATGTAGGAGGAAGGCGTGAGTGGAGGGCACCCGTAAACTGCCTCAAATGGTGTGAGTTTGGTTGCGGTATGATAGGAAGTGTTGTACCACCATTCGGCCAAAGAAAGCCATTTTGCCCAATGAGTAGGATGATCGGAGGCAAAACAGTGAAGGTAGGTTTCCAAGCATTTATTAATAACCTCTGTTTGACCATTCGTTTACGGATGGTAGGCTGAACTCATTTTGAGCTGAGTCCCCTACAACTTAAACAACTCTTGCCAAAAATTGCTAGTAAAGGTGGGATCACAATCAGATACAATGGAGGTTGGCATGCCATGAAGGCGAAATATGGAGTCAAGAAAAATTTGGGCAATAGTGGATGTTGTGTAAGGATGGGTTAGGGCACAAAAGTGAGCATACTTTGAAAGGTGGTCCACTACCACAAAAGTAATAGACTTACCTCCAGATTTAGGTAGCCCTTCTATGAAGTCCATGGAGATGTCAGTCCACACCTGATATGGTATCGACAATGGTTGAAGAGTGCCCGAAGAGCGCACTGTTTCTCCTTTCATCCTTTGACATGTGTCGCAGTCCGCTACAAAAGAGCAAATTTCTTGTTTCATACCTTTCCAAAAGAAGGTGCGCTTGAGTCGCTCATAATTTTTGAGGAACCCTGAATGGCCAGCAGATGGAGTAGCATGTGATTCCTTCATGAGGAGCTCTCGAAGTGGGGACTTAGGAGGAAGAACCAGGCATTGATGGTAACTACGATCCTGGCCATCCCAACTATATCCTGGTGTAGACTCTGGATCATCCCTAAGTGAAGCAACTAGGTCTTTCAAATTTTCATCCTGAAGTATTTCCTGACATAAGGGCTCAATCCATTAGGGCAATGGTGTAGAGATGGCACACAACATACTAAGGGTATCAAATTGGTGAGAGAGAGCATCTGCCACAAGATTTTCCTTCCCTTTTTTGTACGTGATTTCATAATCATAGCCCATGAGTTTTGATACCCACTTTTGTTGCTCGAGGGTGGCAACCCGTTGTTCTAAAAAGTATTTCAGACTCTGGTGGTCAGCTTTGATGGAGAAATGGCGCCCAATGAGGTAAGGTCGCCAATGCAGGACTGCATGCAATATTGCCAACATTTCATTGGCATAAGTGGATTTCCCCAAATTGCGATCAGATGGGGCTTTGCTAGTAAAATCCAAAGGGCATACTTCTTGCATCAATACCGCCCCAATACCACGACCAGAAGTGTCACTTTCAATGACAAATTTTTTAAAGAAGTCTAGCATGGCTAAAATTGGAGTGGTGGTCATGGCATGCTTGAGGTCTAGGAATGCTTGCTCAGCTGGACTTGTCCAAGTAAAAGAATCCTTCTTCAACATGGAGGTGAGGGGGGTGGCTATCTTTCCATAATTGTAGACAAATTTACGATAATATCCTGTAAGCCCTAAAAATCCTCGAAGCCCCTTGAGTGTGCGAGGTTTCTACCATTCTTGGACTGCTTGGATCTTCTTAGGGTCAACCTTGACACCATCCTTTGATACAATGTGTCCCAGATACTCTACTTCAGTCAAACCAAAGGAACACTTGGACCTTTTTGCAAACAGTTTATGGTCGGCCAGTAGTTGGAGGGTTTGATCTACATGCTTGAGATGCTCTTCCCATGTGTGACTGTAAATCAAGATGTCATCGAAGAACACAAGGATGAACTTCCATAAAAAATGGAAAAATATGTTGTTCATCAGGCTTTGGAATGTGGAAGGAGCATTTGTGAGACCAAATGGCATTACCAAGAATTCATAATGACCTTCATGAGTGCGAAAAGCAGTTTTAGGAATATCTTCATCCCTGAGCCGGATCTGATGGTACCTAGAGTGGAGGTCTATCTTGGTGAAGTACATGGTCCCATGTAATTCATCTAGTAATTCATCAACCACAGGGATAGGAAATTTATCCTTGACAGTTATCTTGTTGAGTTCTCGATAGTCGATACACAATCGCCAAGAGCCATCCTTCTTGAGGACCAGTACGACTGGTGCAGAGTAGGGACTAGTACTAGGCCGAATGACACCCGCCTTGAGTAATTCCTGTATCATCTTCTCAATATCTAACTTCATGGCATGGGGGTACCTGTATGGTATGATATTGGGAGGTGTACTATCTAGCAATAATGGAATTGCATGGTCGTGAGAGCGATGCGGTGGTAGTGTGGTTGGTTCTAAAAATATGGCATCATGTTTGTGGAGAATCTGTTGCATGTCTGGTGGGATTTCACCCATTGGAGATGTGGATGGTTGGATGGAGAATAGTTGTGCAATGACCCCATGTGATGATTTCTTTAGCAATTTCTCCATGCCATTTGAACTGATAATTTGAGGTGTTCCTACTGGGGAGCCCTTGATGATGTGTGTTTGTCCGTTCTGGGAGAACTGCATCCAAAGTTTAGCAAAGTTCCAACTAATAGTGCCCAACATACTCAACCATTGAGATCCCAAAACAATATCACATCCACCCAATTGGAGGGCAAACATGTCCTACTTGAGTTCATAGTCCCCTATCTTGATTTTAACATTGCAACACTTTCATTTACAAGGTAAGGTTCCCCCATTGGCTACCATGACCTCAAAGGAATTACAAGTGTGGATATAGCAATTTTCCCGTTGAGCAACTCTAGGGTCAATGAAGTTGTGTGTGCTTCCTGAATCCAAAAGGATAGAAAGGCGTTGGCCCTTGAAAAATCTTGTAAGCTTCATGGTTTGAGGAGTAGTAATACCTGCAAGGGCATGGACTGTAATTGTTGTCTTAGGTTCTTGTTTCACTTCTTCTTATGGAGGAGGTGTTTCTGGAGGGTCCTCATCCTCATCACTCTTGTCAGAGGTATCAGGTTCTTCAACATCTATCAAGAACATTTTTTTGTGTGCACACTTATGCCCTTTGAAAAACTTTTCATCACAATTGTAGCATAATCCTTGGGCACGACGTGCATCCATCTCTTTGGTGGTGAGGCGCTTGGGTGTAGCAGGTTTATTACTAGCTGGGTGTTGGGCTCTAGGAGGAAATGAAGTTCTATTTTGAGGAAAATTTGATGGGCATCTTTGGGCAGAGAGTTTAGATTCGGCCAAACGGGCCAAACTGATAGCTTCCATCATAGTTTGTGGTTTCAACATTTTTACTTTCGCTTGGAGTTCCACCTTCAACCCACTGATATAAAAACTTTGGAAGAACCCTTCACTCAATCCTCTTGTCTTATTGGCCAATTTTTCAAATTGAGCTTGGTACTCTCGGACTGACCCTATTTGTTGTAGTTTGGTCAAGGCTCCTGTAAAGTCCTCATACTCACTAGGACCAAATCGAGTGAGTAGTTGGGATTCAAAATCCTCCCAAGAGAGATTTGGGTAGGCAACACATAACCATTGAAACCAGTGTATAGCCTCAGACTCCAAATTAAAGGAAGCCATCTGGACTCGATGAAATACGGGTACATTATGAAGTCAAAAGAATTGGTCAACCCGACATAGCCACCCATCAACATCCTTCCCACTAAATTTGAGAAAGTCCAATTTGGGCATTCTAAAGGGTGGATCATGGTCATGATTCATTTTAGAACTCTCAGCTTGGTATTCTGATTTGGGTGGTCTTCTTTTCAGTTTGTTGTCTACTTTTGTTAGTGCTTCTTCTAAGCGGTTGCTAGTGGCCTCATGCTCTAGGCGAAGACCTTGGACTTCTTCCCTTATGGAGTGAAAAGTCGAGTTCAAGTTCTCAATGGATTTTGTTAGGGATTCCAAGTGTTCTAGTTCTTTTTGGTGTCCACGGGTACCCTGGGCCATTTTTTAAACCTTTTGTGACCAGTTACTAAAAATAGAATTGAGTTTTTAGGACTTACTATTTTTAGTAAGTGCCCAAAAAAGTTCTTGGGTGCTATATATCAAAACGATCAACTTAAGGAGGTGGTCATAATGAGCTATATCTCTCAACACTATTTTTTGGCACCCTAGACTTTTTTTTTTTTAATCTCCTATTTTGCTGAGTCTAACAGTGTTTACAGTTTCTGATTCTGAGCTATAGAGCAAAAGTTGGATACTGGAGCACTATCTATAATTGGCCTCGTTTCAAACTCAAGATTCTCTATATTTTGCAGGTGACTGTTATGACAATTCTGTTCTGACCCTGAAGACTGTGAATTCTACCCTAACTATGCTGACCTCTCTGACCTGACTGACCTGACTATGACTGCCACTATAAATTTGATTGTTATTCTCTAGACTGTCAACTTAAGTGTCACCCTCATGGCTTATCCTTAATGCATGTCCTTTCTGTTATTTTTTTAGTAGAGGACTCCTTTCCCATATGCTCACTTTTGAAATGTAGGTTTACGAACAGGGATGTTTGGATTTTTTTTTTTTTTGCACTTTTTATAGGTTGAAGTTTTAATAGAACCAGGGAATGCTAAGTATAGGAGTATGTACCACCCATAGTCCCTCTAATATACCAACAATGATGAACAATAGTGCTCGGACCAATATTTTAGGCCACTACTCAAGGAGGATTCCACACATACCCTTGAGCATACTACCTACCTCTCTAACAATATAGGAGGGTAATCGTACAAGATGTTGTGTCCTATAGACTATGAGTAATACAAGGCCAAAGAGCTTCCTAATGGCTAAAAGTTTGTTTAATCCTAGATGGTCTCCTGATATACCCGAAGATACGTGGGAGCTCAAGTCCGTGCGCGAGTTCTATCTGAGGCCTAGGTATTGGAGCCTGATCGCCCCTCACTTCACTAGACGCTTTATGGGCTATCTATCTTAGCCAATAATGACAGATCCTTCATGATATTTTAAAACCCCCGGTACAGGGTTTCTACCTACTCAACTAAAAAGATTTTTTTTTGGTCTAGAAAAAAATGCACTATATTTTTTTGGATTTTTTTTTTTTAATAAGGAAAAACAGAAATGGGAAAAACACACAAAATTTATACCTAACAGGCAGATTGGATGGCAAGAATCATTGCAGTTGCAGCAGAACTTGGCCCTGGAAAGTGCTTTGATACCACTTGTTAAGATCCTGGTATAAAATAAACTCAAATAACACACTCTCACACTATTGCTTGGAAATAAACTCACATAAACATCATATTAATATAATAGAAATTTGCATAAAGGAACAATCTCACAATAAGATAGAATCACAGGCCTCTTCGAGGGGGCAACCTCATTCAATACTTCATTAATTTACAAAAATATGGTTACATTGGTGCCTTTTCGGGTATTTAAGGAGTTTCCTTCCAATGTTGGCTTACATGCAAAATGCCACCTAGATTACATGCATAATGCCACCCGAATTACATGCATAGTGCCACTTTGAATTACATGCACAATGCCACTCAAATTACATGCATAATGCCACATGAATTACATGCACAATGCCACCTTACCTAACCTATCTACCATGTGTTACATAAAAAGGGTGCCATTTGTCATAGGCACTACCTAAGCTAAAAATTAGAACATTACAAAATATTAATCATGGGTACTACCCACGTTCACTAGGAATTATTACATTAGGGAAGTTATTACATTAAGGGTTAGGATGAGATCCTAAAAATGTGAAGGGAAATATATTTAAGGTGATCACCTTGGGAAGTGGAGGTGGGTATGTCCATCCTACTGCCTGTCAGAGCTGGTCAAGGAAGTAATGGCGAGTAAGCAAGAATGTAGATTGAGGAGGGAGAGAAGACATGTTTGGGGAGAAAAGCACAAGGGGAAGTGGGAGTTGGAGAGGGAGAGAGGGGGAGAAGGTTGAAGCAGAGCTAAAGGAGCATGAAGAGAGGAGCACAAAGTAGAGCAAAAGGAGCATGAAGAGAGGAAGAACATGGAGAGAAAAGAATAGTAGACGATAGAAGTCTATGCAAGCAATGTAGGCAGTTTAGGTGGGTTCATCTTGAAATTCTTTCTATCTTTATTTCCTTGTGAATATTATGATTGTTGTGTACCACTATCATTAGCAGTATGGTCTATGTTCTCCTTGTGAATGTTGTGTAGCCATTATCATTGGTAATGTGGTCTACATGTTCCTTGTGAATGTTGTGAATGTTGTATAGCCACTACCATTGGTAGTGTGGTCTGTGTTCTCATTTTGAATGTTGTGTAGCCACTACCATTGGTAGCATGGTCTACATTCTCCTTGAGAATGTTGTGAATGTTGTGTAGCCACTATTGTTAATAGCGTGGTCTATGTTCTCCTTATGAATGCTATGAATATTTTGTAGCCACTACCATTGGTAGTGTGGTCTACATTATCCTTGAGAATGCTATGAATGTTGTGTAGCCACTATCATTGGTAGCATGGTCTATGTTCTCCTCATGAATGTTATGAATGTTATGTAGCCACTACCATTGGCAGTGTGGTCTACATTCTCCTTGAGAATGCTACGAATGTTGTGTAGCCACTGTCATTGGTAGCATGGTCTACGTTATCCTTGTGAATGATGTGAATATTGTGTGTAGCAACTATCATTGGCAGCATGGTCTACGTTCTCCTTATGAATATTATGAATACTATGTGTAGCCATTTCCATTGGCTGATGAGCCACATAATTGCTCATTTTTTGTACTCTTTTCCCCATAATGTGCGACATATTTTCTTGTAGATATAAATGTTTTATGGAAATTATATATATAATTAACAGTTTATTTTGCATGTTCTCTAATATTTGTCTTTAAGTGTAATTTGTGTAGATTTAGTGGAAATTGTTGCATTTTGGCATGTTTTCATCGAGGTCCCACTCGGACTTAGCACTTGCAATTTTATGAAGGAAAAACATCTATGGAATATCGATGAAGAGGTATAAAGTCAGGCACCCAAATTCCTTTGAAGTGCCTGACTTTCGTTCGACACTTAACTGTTAGGCGCTTGCTTTCGTTAGGCGCCTGCTTCTCGTTAGGCACCTACTTCCCGTTAGGTGCCTACTTCCCTAATTCTACATACAAGGTGCCTGCTTCCCGACTTCTTCAAATGTGATGCCTGATTTCCACTAACACCAAACTACAACATGACTCTATGGTCGGTAGAATAGAGCGAAACTTCAACAACCAACATGAAAGGAATTCCAACATTGAAACTAGACATGGGACAACATCAAAGATGACTCATCACCCATTTTCTAGCTGATACGTAAATGATTTATGTAAATCGAGCAAATAAATATCAGACGTATTCTAGAAATAGAATACGCTGAAATATCATGATATTTTACTCGATTCCTTCAATTAAGCAAGTAGTTGTAACAATGAATCATTTTCTGATTCATTCTAAGAATTGTAATAGGGTTGGCCACATATCTTATAAATATGTAGGCCACCCCTAAAGAAGACCCCAAACTTTTCTTGTAAATTCTTCTATAATTGTTAATAAAATCTCTGAGTATTTTCCTGTAAAAATCTTCTAAAGCGTCCGGTGATAGTCTACCATGGGCAGAACCTGCTGGAAGCGTGGGCCCACTTACAATAGAGTTCTTCCCTATTTCCCCTATTTTCTGTATTTATTTTCATAGATTAATTTACTTTCTAGTTATTTCCCTATTTTCTGTGATTTCCAGCAAGGTAGTAATTTAGTTTTTGAACACTTTCAGTCCTGTTTTCTTAGACGTAGCATGAGATTATTGGTTTAAATAAAAACTTCAATGAATACCAAATACCCCCCAAACCATAATCTAAGGGACTCATCTCTGAAGGAGAAATTATAAGCATATATTTTGCACGGCTGCTCACAAGACTACGAGCTACCCCAGGTTGACAATTAAATGGAGGTAATTAATTGAACCATAGAAAAACTAACCAATGTTTTGCCCAACATTTTGGCATTGTTTCGGGGAGTAGCCATTGTAATTTCTTGTTCTGAAGGAAGCATAGTTATAGTAGTTTAGAGTGTTTTCTTCAGAAACCTTCATCTAAAACTTTGTATGAGTCCACCTAAGAATAGGGGACCAGATGGTCATTTTGTCAAAAATAAAGAAGTTGTTTCTCAGAATCCTTCTACTTTAGTAGAACCTGAACCTGATATTGAACTCTCACCATCACAATCTCCACCTGTGCATTGGTGGGAACACCCACTATTTGCATAGGACCCTTCTGAAATAATCTAGTAGAATCTTAGAGTAGGATCGAAGATAAGTAGAGTTCAATCTGAGGAAGATCTACTGAATGTTGAATGTTGGCAAGTAGTATTAGATGGAACTATCTCAAATGCTGACTTATCCATCCTTTTGAAGGATAAAAGAAATGAACTAGAAGCATTGATAGTTGCTTTGAATGAAGTAGGGGTAGAAACTCCAGTAGTAGACAGAATGGCAGAAAATCTAGAGGAAACATCCACTAGTTTTAGTTTTCCAATAGGAGAGGCAGGAGGAGATCACAAGATGAAACATATCTCTCCTGCCCACCTTCCAACCTTTAGAGGACTACCAATAGAAGATCCAGATCTATTTCTATTTAAATTTGATGTTTTATGTAGATCTGTGGATTACACCATAGATGCTCAGAAACTAAAATTATTCCCTTCCACCCTTGATGATTCAACTTTGCGTTGGTTCATCAGCTTGGGGGATAAATGGATAACTACCTGGGAACAGTTGAAGAAACTTTTCCTGGATCAGTATCAAGATTTTGGTAGAGCAAGATATGCAAGAGAGGAAGTCCTAGACATGACACAAAAGGAAGGGGAATCTATGGAAGAATATTGGGATAGGTTTAGCTTCAATTTGCAAAGATCACCCCATTCAAAACTAGGAGATAGGTCCCTAAGAAGCATTTTTTTGAAAGGACTGACAAATGAATCCTTGGAAGCTTTAAACATGATCTCTAGGGGAGACATTTACCAACACCAAATGGATGATATTCGATAGTTGTGTCAAAAATTTTCAAGAAGAAAGGGTAAGTTGACCCCTAGAAATGTTAAGCAGTCAACCACTATCACTAAAATAGAAATAGGCAACATGCTAGAGGACCTTAAGAGTGAGATGTTATCATCTCTAGCTCTTCAAATGGATACTCTTCTACTTTAGAGAAAGAAGTAGGAGAATGAGGCAACATTGGCCTACTTCTATCCTAAATGTAGAGGCAAACACCCTAGAAATGAGTGCCCAAAAAACAAAGTTTGTGTATGTGTTGTCTGTAAGAAGGATCATAAAATGAAGTTGTGTCCACAATTAATGAAATCTAAAGAGGAACCTGAAGTAGTAGAGGTATACTTCATGGGTAATAGGAGGAACTAGCAATAGTCTCCTATGGGTAATAATATGCAATCAGGAATGTCATCCTATGGGGGCAACAATTACCAAAACCAAGGTCAAGCCCAGCCACCCAATATGGGTTGGTATGGTCAACAACCTTGGAATCCATTTCCCCAAGGAGTAAATCCTTACAACCCTTACCCTTGGAACCAATACCAATAGCCTGGGTAGTAGTGGAGAAATCAGAATGCTTGGAATCAGTATCCACAACATCCTGCTCCAGCTCCACTACAACCAAGTCTACCTACTCTTCCTACTCCAAGGACTCCTCAGTTACCAGCACAACCAACAACAAACCCAAACAACAAGCAACAGCCAACCTATCAGATGGAAAATGAGATGTACCCTATGTATAATATTAAGGTAGATTGTGATCCTATCTAGTTAAGGTCAGGAAAGCAAGTAGGTGTAGAAGTCACTCCTCTTGTAGAAGAAGAGGAACCAATAGAGATAGAGAAAGGGGAATCACCCCTTATAGAAGAGGTAGAAGAAGAATCAACACTTGTACATAACAAAGAGGAGGTTCCACCTTTTCCACAAAGGTTGCAGGAACCCAAGAAACCAATACAAATAGAGTTTGATATCCTCTCTAGTTTAAAAAACTTAACAATCACAATCCCTCTCTTTCAGGCCATCAGAGACATACCTATTTATGGGAAGGCCATAAGAGAGTTGTGCCTCAAGAAACTAGGGAGGAAACCAGCTAAAAAAATTAGTTTGGTAGGTCAGTTAGCTGACCTTATGTTAGGAAATACCTACAGCTAGAAGTACTCAGATCCAGGAAGCCCTGTGTTGATTGTAAAAATAGAAGGTTGTGTTTTACCCAACACACTAGTAGATTTGGGGGTAGCCATCAATGTCATGCCCTAGGAGACCATGCAAAAACTAAAATTGACTAATCTGAAGCCCACTAAAATTATGCTATAGTTGGTAGATAGATCTACAGTACTCCCTGATGGAATACTGGAAGATATCACTATTATAGTAGATGCATGGGAGTATCCAACAGATTTCTTAGTGTTACAATCTAAATCTGGACTAGGTGGATACCCATTAATCTTAGGTAGACCTTGGCTGGCAATAGTTGATGCTTACATAAGTTGTAGATATGGGAAAATGACCATTTTAGATGGTCATAATATAAAGAAATTGATCATACATCCACCTGCATAGTCTGTAGATTTGTTGGGAGAACTTGAGGATGAGAATCAAAATATTGGTGGTCTATCAATGATCCAACCTATCATGACACTTGAGGAGTTGGAAGATGAAAGTGATGAGGATAAGATGATATCTCACTTTTTTCAAGGAGAACCCTCTTGTCCTCCTCCTGAGTTGCCATTAGTAAAAGACCACCATATTCAGCAAATAGAAGTTGCACCTGGTAGAATGTTGAACATAGATAACCAGTTGATAGTTGAACAATAGACCAAACTAAAACAAACATTGGAAAAACATCAAGATGCCTTTGCTTGGGAGTATTCTGACATGAGAGGAATAGCTCCTAAGACCTGTACTCATAGGATATATCTGGAAGACCAGGTTAGACCAGTAAGACAACCACAGAGGAGAATGAACCCAACTATGAAAGAAATTGTCAAAGTAGAATTACAAAAACTTCTCATAGTTGGATTCATCTACCCCATTTCAGATAGTGAGTGGGTATCACCATTAGTGGTGGTGCCCAAGAAGAATGGAAAGTGGAGAATTTGTGTTGATTACAGGTTGCTGAATAAAGCAACTAAGAAGGACCACTTCCCTTTACCCTTTATAGATCAGGTCCTTGACACCTTAGCAGGCAAGAAGTACTTTTCTTTCCTGGATGGGTTCAGTGGATACAATCAGATCCAAATAGGGGAGGAAGATCAAGATAAAACCACCTTCACTTGTCCATGGGGGACATTTGCTTACCGAGTTTTACCATTTGGTCTATGCAATGCACCTACCACCTTTCAGAGGGTAGTTCTTAGCATTTTTTTAGATATGATTGGAGAGACTATGGAGGTATACATGGATGATTTCATTGTATATGGTGAAACTTTTGAAATTGCCATAGAAAATCTAGAAAAGACACTTAAACATTGTGAGGAAACTAACCTATCCTTAAGCAATGAGAAATGCTATATGCTGATGTAGGAAGGGATAGTTTTAGGACATCACCTTTCTGCAGATGGGATCAAAGTAGATAGAAATAAAATAGAAGTCATCCAAACCCTACCTACTCCCAAAACACAAAAGGATATCCATAGTTTCCTAGGATCAACCGGTTACTATAGGAGGTTTATATCAGACTTTAGCAAAACTGCTAAACCTCTTACCACATTGTTAACTAAAGATGCAAAGTTTGTCTGGACTGAAGAATGTGAACAAGCATTCAACACTTTAAAGGAAAAACTAATTACTGCTCCAGTGCTGAGAGGTCCAAATTGGACCATACCTTTTCACATATATGTTGATGCATCTAACAATGCAATAGGCTCAGTATTGGGATAGAAATATGGTGATGATTTTTATGCCATCTATTATGTTAGTAAAAACCTCATAAGTGTTGAACTCAATTATACTATCACAGAGAAGGAGTTTCTTGTAGTAATACATGCTCTTAACAAATTTTATCATTACATTATAGGTTACCAGGTATTTGTACACACTGACCACTCAACGATCAGATACTTGACAAACAAACCTAGGATTAGTGGTAGAATTATCAGATGGTTGTTGCTTTTGTAGGAATTTGATGTGACAATAGTGGATAAGCTAGGAAAGGATAATGTGGTAGCTGATTTCTTGTCCAGGTTGACACCTCTAGACTATGCAGCTATAGAGGACCAATTTCTAGATGAGCATTTGTTTGCTCTAAATGATCAGATACCTTGGTACATAGATATGGCTAATTATTTAGCCATTGGTAAAGTATCCCCTACACTTTTACCTCATGAAAAATAGACTTTAATTGAGAAAAGTGTAGATTTCTCATGGATTGATGGGTGCTTGTTCAAAATAGGACCTGATCAAATCATGAGAAGATGTGTTGTTAGGAATGAAATAATTGAAATACTGAAGGCTTGCCATGATGAACCTTGTGGTGGCCATTTTGTAGGAAGAAGGACTGCATATAAAGTGTTGCAGGTTGGTTATTACTGGCCTTCACTATTCAAGGATGCAACCAAGCATGTGAGCCAGTGTGATCAATGTCAGAGGATGGGCAGACCTACTCTCAGAGATGAGATGCCACTCCAACCACATGTTCACATTGAACCATTTGATAAATGGGGGATGGACTTCGTAGGACCTATTAATCCATAGTCAAGAGGTAAGAGGTATATCCTAGTTTGTATTGACTATGTGACAAAGTGGGTTGAAGTACAGGCTTTGCATGATTCAAAGGAGAAAATAGTAGCAGATTTCTTGTATTCATCAATTTTTACAAGATTTGGGGTCCCAAGGGAGATCACAACTGATCAAGGACCTCAGTTTACTTCAAGGATGATCCAAGAACTCATGCAACAATACAAAATCAGGCATAACAAAACCACTCCCTACCATCCATAGGTGAATGGGCAAGTTGAGGTGACCAATCGAGAGTTGGAAAATATCCTAACAAAAATAGTGCAACAACATAGGAAGGACTGGGCTACTAGATTACTAGAAGTAGTGTGGGCCTACAGGACCACCTGGAAGACTACTACTGGTTTCACACCATTTTAGTTAGTCTATGGGAAAAGTGCTATGATGCCTATAGAGTTTGAAGTCAAAACACTTAGGACTACTGTAGAATTGAATATAAATCTGGATGATGCACAAAAATAAAGAATTCAGTAGCTTAATCAGTTGGATGAATACCACCTTGAGGCTCTACAAAAAATAGAGATCATTCAAAAATAAAGGGCCAAGTGGCATGACCACCACACCAGGCCAAAGTAGCTTAAAGTGGGAGAATGGGCATTACTCTATGATTCTCGGTTCTAGGAAAGGAAGGGCAAGCTCATGCAACGTTGGATGGGGCCATATGAAGTGATTGAAGTCATCAATAATGGGGTTGTAAGGATCAAAATAATAGATGGTAACAACATTACCTTAACAGTCAATGGCCATCGCTTGCATCCATACCATGTGTCTGAAGCATACATGATTGAGTCTAGATTAGGCATGGGGGAGACCCTAGTTGATTCTAATTTTATCTTGAGTCAGTAAGATGTGGACCTAGTCCACATAGTCCCAAAGACAATTATTCTTTCAAAGTTTTCTTTTTTTAGTTGTGTTTTTGTTTTGCAGGAACAATGCCCTTTGTGCAATTGTTAGGCAACCTAGGAAACCTAGGCCTAACAAGCACATGATCCATGAACCTGCACCTTCCAAGATTTCTAGGAGAATTTGCTTGTAGTAGGAGTAGCTAGTCCCCATTTAGAGAGGGGAATACTAAACCTGAACCTGCACAAGAGTGTTTGGATTGGTCTCTTTGGACAATAAAACACTCAACTATTGGTTTAGGGGTGGATGTTGATTTTGTTCTTATTTTTCAATTAGAAGCACTGAAGGGCTTGATCAACCTGATAACGCATATACAAGGACAAGTCAACACCCATTGAATAAAATAAGAAGTATCATTTTTTATATTTGATGGGAAGGTTACTTCCATTATAAGAGAAGGTCTATATTGTATGGTAGAAGGTAACTGCTTTCGTTATATACTTTATGGACTTGAACTCCTAGTATGTTATGAAGATGGCACCTTCATCCCATTTTTGGTAGATCAATGCCTGACTCTTGGTTTCTCTAGGAGAATGATTGACTTCTAGTTTTTGGGAAATTGACACCAAATATTCTTAGCATATGTAAAAAAAAATTTGTAGTTTGTATAAAGTTTGTTTTATAAGTATGACACTCGATAGTTAGCAAAAAGGTCTTTGTTAGCATCTTCTAAGTAGACTGATTGCTAAGGTGCTACTTCCATGTTAAGCAAAGCACCCGATTCCTAAGGTGCCTATTTTCAATTTCCAAGGCACCTACATGCCATAATTCAAAAAGAAGGTGCCTGATTTCCATACCAAAAAGGTACCTAATTTCCATCTATTATGGCCATTTTCTACCTTGATAGAATAACACGTCAACATTGGGATGTGGCTCGAGCCACGTCAACACCCCATGCACGTGCAAATTCAAATCTACCATGGACAAAATTAAAATTTGACATCAACCAACTTTCGAGGAGGGGATGTTTGTCATCCCAAGGAGATACATTTTTTCTAATTTTTGTTTTGAATTTTGTAGGATTTCTTGAATAAATCACATTGCAACTACCAAGAACCAATCACATCGAAGAAAATTCATTGCATGGGAACCATGGCCATCATTGTCCATTGTGGTTTTCCCAATCATCAAATGCCAACCAATAGCGATGCACCATGGATATCTATGCATATGCACCCACAATGAATTTAGGTGCATGTTTAAATTTTCTATTTTTTGTCTATATTGTTTTCATGAACATGTGTGTCTATGGAAATGTGCCGGCACAACCCCCCATTATTGCCTTAACCACTTGAACAAATCCACTTGGCATAGTGCTGCGTGGCATACCTCTGATTGGTCAACAGTTTATGGTTATCATCTCCGCACAATTGGGCACATGCTCGAAGGAAATTTATTATGGATAACCATAATCACTATTGATTATGGTAATTAACCACCTACGTGCATGAAAGTAGTTGTTTTAAAAGTTTTCTTACCAGCTACTATGAAGCCACCTTTAAAGAAAGAAAAAATAGAGAAGTGAAGCACAATAGCAATTCAAAGAGGAATTAGAAGCATCCCTAAGTGAATTGTGAACTAAAGGAAAAGCATGGGGGAAATCAAAGAATCATGACCTCAAGAAGAGTGAGTCGATCGACTACTCGAGTATTTTTGTAGATGTCCAAATATAGTTGGATGTTATAGAATGGATGGACTATTATCGATTGGTCAGTCAGGGCTAAGATGCGGTAGTGGCAAATGAATTTGTGGCATCAATGAGAGATGGGGTCATGCACATGCGGGGGCTAGAGATTCTAGTCACTGAGGACTATATCACTAGAGTTACGGGCCTCCCTCTGATAGGGGAGTGCATGTACAAGGAGGATAACCTTACCCTCTATGCGTAGATATTTTTTGGAGCACCAATCGAGCACCTGACATGCGTTGGCTTGCTAAAATGACACATTCTTGAGCTCTGGAGGGTAGTTTTTGAGTAGATCACCCACTTCTTCACATGTTCTGGTAGGTACTCTACACTGAATGCCAATCACTTCCATTTTCTCAATCACATCCTACATGGGGATAAAATCAATATCCCCCATTACCTTGCATGCACCCTTAGAGATGAGGCTAGGTGATACCAGGTAGGCACCACCTCTACCCTGGCTCACCA
Source organism: Wollemia nobilis (assembly GCA_028583015.1). Taxonomy (NCBI): domain Eukaryota; kingdom Viridiplantae; phylum Streptophyta; class Pinopsida; order Araucariales; family Araucariaceae; genus Wollemia; species Wollemia nobilis. The sequence goes on along the minus strand of JAQPPZ010017232.1, from coordinate 24,677,708 downwards.
TGGCCTGATTTTGGCCTTGGTGCGATATGCGGAGTCACATAGAAATGTGATAATTGAGGAAATTATGGGCACTAGTGCAGTGGTAGGGGCACAAGCAGAGGGGGAGGTGCCAATTCAGAATGAACAGTCAGCCCAGGAGGTGATAGAACGTGAAGAGATGATGCCTGCATCCCAACCTACAGGAAATATAAGGGAAGCAGGACAAGCCTCATCCCCTATTTTTCCCTAATTTGAAGAGGAAGGATAGGCTCTGTCTCCTTCTACCCCTCAATTCGAATATGAGGTAGAGCAGGATTTCATGCCCATTTCCACCAGGATGCAAAGCAGAAGAACAAAAGCATCAAGGGTGGTTTCGAGCTCATCCGATGAGGATACACCAATCGATGAGCTTAATAAGGAGGAGTACTTGGCCCACATTTTATAGGATATTTCTAGTGGGCCAACTCCTCAATAGGAGGTGGCCATGGAAGATGTACCACTAGAAGGCTAGGTGGAGGATTTGTAGCAATAACTATAGGTTTTAAGAGAGTAGGCTTCCACTTGGGAAGCCAAATTTAAAGAAGAATGGGCTCTATTTGAGGAGTCTTAAAAGGAGGCTGCATTAAAAATGCATGAATTGTATCAAACAATTTGGCAACTATAGAGACAATTGTAGTTGTAGGGTAGACCAGTAGGAGTCAAGTAGCCAACCAAAGTTGATGCAGTAGTGTAGATCGATGGGGCAACATAAGTGCCCCCTATTGATATATAAATAGAATAGGGATATGTTGCTACAATGGAAGTAGAGCAGCCCTATTCTACGTCTCCTTCTATAGAGTAGATACTTTAGGAGGATGAAGTTGAGGTTGAGGAGCCTCAAAATGTAGAATAATCTACAAAGGAAGGATATGAGGAGGAAAAGGAGATGGAGGTTGAAGAGCCTCAAATTTTAGGCAAGGAGGGAGAGATAGAGCACTCTCCAGTTGATGCAGGGGCAGACAGCCTCAGGAGGAAGAAGCAGTCCCTATTGAGCAACAATTTGCTATAGAGGAAGAAGAGGCTCAGCAGCCTGAATCTCCTATACACTAGGAAACAATAGTTGCACCAACACACCTTAGGGTACAACAAATCAAGCTGAGATCAAAATAAAAAGCCACAAGGCCATCTCAGTGATGACCCAGAACTAGAGCGAGAGTTGTCGAGTTGAAGGTATTGGGCATCAAATCTGATAAGGAATCAGAGTTGGATTCTGATGAGGAATGGGAGGCAACAAAGAATCTGTTTGCTACCCAAAAATAGAAATTTGAGGAGCTTAAGGAGGAAATTAAGGTAGACAAGAAGAATTGGAAGAAGGCCTCCAAGAAAGCCCTTAAGGAATCAAAAAGAGGCCAAGGAGCAATCTGGCAGGCCTCACAGGAAAATTCTAGTTGCCCAACCTGAGCAGTTCTGGTACTTGTATGGGTCGGAGGATGGAAAGCCTTCAAGGATGAAGGCATATTTTATGAGGATGGGATTTCTAGGCCTTATGCAATAGGAAGATCTGGCATCAAGCAGTAGAACTCCCCTAGTGGCAAAAATAGAGGTCAAAGCTGAACTTGAGCTTGACCCAATAGGGGTAGATTTACCCATAGCTAGGGTTGCTAAGGAATCTAGCATCCCATTTGGCGATAAAGAATCAGTGCTTGTGGGTGAAAAGTTGCCCCTTCACCATGAGTACTAGAAAATGGTTGAGCCTGCATTCTAGAAGGATGCCACCAGTTTCTCTGGTTATTATCTGAACATTGAAAAAGGCAAGGTGGCCTAGACTAGAGAACCACCCAAGAAGAGAGCAGGCCAAGTGAACCAGTTCAGTGTAGCAAACGCCAAAATAAGTAGGTTAGGAGACAGCCGCTCCCAAGGCACCAAAAGGGTGAAAGCCCTGGGACAAAGAGAAAGCCAAGGCCACTAAGAAGAAGAGGACATAGACCAACAGGGCTTATTGGGATGCTGTAAATAGAATTGGTAATTACCAGTTCAAAGTGGCACAGGGACGTGCCACCCCTTAAGCATGGGGGATGATGAGCCACAAAATTGCTCATTTTTTGTACTCTTTTCTCCATAATGTGCGACATATTTTCTTGTAGATATAAATATTTTATGGAAATTATATATATAATTAACAATTTATTTTGCATGTTCTCTAATATTTGTCTTTAAGTGTAATTTGTGTAGATTTAGTGGAAATTGTTGCATTTTGGCATGTTTTCATCGAGGTCCCACTCGGACCTGGCACTTGCAATTTTATGAAGGAAAAACATCTACAGAATATCGAAAAGAGGTACGAAGTCAAGCACCCAAATTCCTTTGAAGTGTCTGACTTCCGTTCGACACTTAACTATTAGGTGCCTACTTTTTGTTAGGTGCCTACTTCTTGACTTCTACATACAAGGCACCTACTTCTCGACTTCTTCAGATGTGGTGCCTGATTTCCACTAACGCCAAACTACAACATGACTCTATGGTCGAAAGAATAGAGCGAAACTTCAGCAACCAACATGAAAGGAATTCCAGCATTGAAACCAGACATGGGACAATGTCAAAGATGACTCATCACCCATTTTCTAGCTGCTACGTAAATGATTTATGTAAATCAGGCAAATAAATATCAGACGTATTCTAGAAATAGAATACGCTGAAATATCATGATATTTTCCCCCGATTCCTTCAATTAAGCAAGCAGTTGTAACAATGAATCATTTTTTGATTCATTCTAAGAATTGTAATAGGGTTGGCCACATATCTTATAAATATGCAGGCCACCCCTAAAGAAGACCCCTCGAGACTTTCTTGTAAATTCTTGCTACAACTGTTAATAAAATCTCTGAGTATTTTCCTATAAAAATCTTCTAAAGCGTCCGGTGATAGTCTACCATGGGCAGAACCTGCTAGAAGCGTGGGCCCACTTACAATAGAGTTCTTCCCTATTTCCCCTATTTTCTGTATTTACTTTCATAGATTAATTTGCTTTCCAGTTATTTCCCCTATTTTTTGTGATTTCCAGCAAGGTAGTAATTTAGTTTTTGAACGCTTTCAGTCCTGTTTTCTTAGACGTAGCATGAGATTATTGGTTTAAATACAAACTTCAATGAATACCAAATACCCCCAAACCATAATCTAAGGGACTCATCTCCGAAGGAGAAATTATAAGCATATATTTTGCACGGCTGCTCACAAGACTACGAGCTACCCCGGGTTGACAATTAAATGGAGGCAATTAATTGAACCATAGAAAAACTAACCAATGTTTTGCCCAAAGATTGGCAACATGGTCTACGTTTTCCTTATTAATGTTGTGAATGTTGTGTAGCCACTATTGTTTGCAGCATGATCTATATTATCTTTGTGAATGTTGTGAGTAGCCACTACTATTGGCAGTGTGGTCTATGTATTTCCCTATACTAGAAGCAATGGCATCATCACCTTACTGCAACCGTTGGTATTTGACTAGGTGTATTAGGAGGTAGCTAGTCAAGTAGTGCTATAGGTAACCCCCATTGCAATCACAACTTAGTTGGGAAGTCTTCTTGGGTTTTTTTGGCATCAAGGATGATTTGTTATGTCACAACAACTATTTATACATTGGGTACGTAAGTACCATCTATCTTGAGCTATCAAGGTGGAAGCCACTTCGGTCAAACCTTAGTCCACCCTATGTCTTTCCTTATTGGAGGCTAGTCACCTTCTTGTTCGCTAAAGTGTAAAAGCTTTAAGTGTTGCTCATTATTTAAAATGATAGATTTTAGAATAATGAAGTGTAGAATCTTTAAGTGTTGCTCATTATTTAAAATGATAGATTTTAGAATAATGAAGTGTAGAAGCTTTAAGTGTTGCTCATTATTTTAAATGATAGATTTTAGAATAATGAAGTGTGAAAGCTTTAATTATTGTCCATTAACTAAAATGGTAGATTTTAGTGAAATAAAATGGAATAATGGTTATTTTGTAATTTAAGGGTATGGGACCTTATGTTATGAAATAAAATGGATTAATGGTTATTTTTTAATCTAAGGGTACGAGACCTTATGTTATGAAATAAAATGGAATAATGGTTATTTTGTAATCTAAGGGTATGGGACCTCATGTTATAAAATAAAATGGAATAATGGTTATTTTGTAATCTAAGGGTATGGGACCTTATGTTATGAAATAAAATAGAATAATGGTTATTTTGTAATTTAAGGGTATGGGACCTTATGTTATGAAATAAAATAGAATAATGGTTATTTTGTAATTTAAGGGTATGGGATCTTATGTTATGAAATGAGATGGAATAATGGTTTTTTTTGTAATTTAAGGGTATGGGACTTTATGTTATGAAATGAAAAAGATTCATTGGGAATTAAAGTAGTTGATGGAATGTGTGAACCAAGTTTACTTAGAAATTAAGCGTATAGGACTTTATTTATTGAGAAGGTTAGTGTTGGAGCCAAAATTGACTCAACATCTGAAAACCCCCAAATTTAAATTTTTGGTTTTCAACATGTCAAGCAAAAGTTGTTAGCCTTTGTTGCTTTCCCACATGATAAATCGACTTCCATTTGTTTGAAATTTCAAATTCAAACTTAGCCATTTTGGATTTGAGCCTATGATCGTTATATCATAATTTAAAAAGTCCTTAAAGCCACATATGTTAAGCACTCGGTACCATAGTAAAATCTTAAAGAGTACCCAATGTTAAAGTAAGGGTCATGGTGATCATAATAATAGGACCTAAATCTAATGAATAAACTCTTAAGTCCTAAAGTATTTGGAAAATATAAGCCAAATTATGAAACACCATGGTCTAAAGTTTGAAAACATAAGGTTGGAACAAAGGTCTTAATTAAAAACCTTGAGGGTATGCGCCTCATTGCATTAAAAATCGAGCACCTTAAAATAGATCTAAGGGTAGTGCTTCATCAGAGAAGAATCCAATGTACGTGCTTGATTTTATTAAACAACTCTTTAAATGCTTTAGTCAAAGGAATAAAAGTCATAAGGTTTGAACAAAGGTCTTATTTAAAACCTTGAGGATATGCACCTCATTGTGTTAAAAATTGAGCACCTTAAAACAAATCTAAGGGTAGCACTTCATCAGAGAAGAATCCAATGGATGCGCCTGATTTGATTAAACAACTCTTTAATCAAAGGAATTAAAACCTAAAGTTTTGAAAGAAAAATTAATCAAAACATTAAGGGTATGCACCCCCTTTAACTAAGTAGTGAGCTAAATCAGGTAAATTGGACGATAGCGCTTGATTAAAATCCGATTGGATGACAACGCTCTCATAAAAGGTGCATTTAAAAAGAGGTTAAAAACCACGAGATTAATTACAACTATTAACCAAGATTAGTGAGGGTCTAACACATTCGATAATTATTCCCCTTTCAGCTTAATCGAAGGTTAAAATTAAATCCCCCTTGGTAACTAACCTCGTAGGTACCGCACAAATCGTGATCAAGATCCGACAGCTGTGCTCAAATCAAAAACCAAGCATTAAAATAGTAAAAGTATCGAGTAACATAAAGGTGAAGCTAGAGTTAATCATGCATTAACAAGGGTTTAATACGTTACTGATTACCCCCTTTCGGCTTAATCCAAGATTAATAAAATATAAAAATGCATCCCTTTTGGTTATCAAGTGTGTAGATTTTAGGAGATCTAAGGGCAACGCCTCATCCAGGAGAAATCGTATGGACACACTCAATTTGATAAATCAAAAGGGTCTAAAGATGTAAAATCCTAAGTATGATGGTCTAGGAATATCCAATGGCCACACTCGATCTAATCCAACAGCTATGCATTTATGACAAATAACTGATGTAAACAAAGATAAATTATGTGGTAAGGAAAAGATTTTATTAGTCAAGTTTAATCATGTTTAAGTGAGGGGCATAATACATTACTAATAATCCCTCTTTCCCCTTAAGCAATATTAATGAAAATCAAAGGTGTGTCCCTTTGGTTACCTAACTCATAGGTTACGAAAGATCTGATGACCGTGCTTGAGAATAAAACAATTCGACGATTGCGCTTAGTCATGAAACACCAAAAGTAAGTTTAAGAAGATTAATAGTACTCATTATTAAAGCCTATTCAGGTTCAAAGGATATCAAAGGACACACTTACACCAAGTATAATCCAAGGGTCATGCTTTGAAAGAGTTACCCAGAGGTTAAACAAGGATTCGTTAAGGCAAGATTCGATGGTCGCACGCAATCGAGAAATATCCAAAGGTGGTGCTTGAATGGAGCCAACATCCACTAAAAAGAGTCCATAGTCATGTTTGACCAATCTACCTAGACAATAAGAGAAAATCAAACGACTACGAAAAAATGCACGATTGATAGAACAATAATCCATTAATGAGGTAATACAACTATTGAGAGTCGTGTGAAAGCTAAGGTTAGCCATGATTTGATTACCTTTTAAAGGAAGGGTAAAGCCCTAATTTAAATTTTGAATTAAAGATTAATATTAGTGATAGAATGGAAGCCTTGATTTAACACTTATTATAAGATTGAATAAAACAAGAAAGTACTAGGGTATCCACTTTGTTATGCATGACCCTCATTAACAGGTACCCTCAATGTTGCAAGGCTAACATGCTTGTAGGTCTAAAAGTATCAAACATAGGTGAACAATACAAATATCATCCAATGGCTATCATTGAGAAAAGGGTCTAATGGGCATGCAATTCGATGATAGATCCCCAAAAAAAATCACCACCTTGATTAATGACTTAACTATTTTTGAAGCCAGATTTCTTGCAAGATCAACAGAGTGGAGCACTTACTCTCAAAAAATCCACCATCACCACGTTTATAATTCCATGTCAAAAGGATGTGCAGCTTGGTGACCAATAAGGAAGCAATGAATGATTGCAAGTACATGGACCAAAGTCCCTGCGGGCATGTGAGACAAGGAGAGCCACCTACTATTAACTATCCAACATTGGAAAGTGATGCTTCGACAAATCTTCATTAGTGAATTTGAGAAAGCAGTAGGTGATACGACATTAATGATGAAGTATGTGAGTGTAGTGAACCTCACTCCGGTATCAAGTATTTAAAAATATCATTTTGAGTAACCTTACCACCTTGGTAATGCTAAGAAAAAGACTGGTTTGAAAAAGCATAGAGTAAACTGAAAACCGAGAACCTCGTTTCAGTAGACTAAAACAATCGCCAAGAATAGGATGGAAGCTTGGGGAATTGATTTCGTACCCAAAGACATTGAGGAGGCGATGAGATTTGTTACGAACCAATTACCGTACGCTAAACTCTCCAGACTAGCTGTGCCTAGGATGACTATGTACGAATTCACCCAAAAATGTGGGCCAGGAAAGAAACTCACTCCTGCTCAGCTGTATGAGATGGAAAATACCTACATTAGAATTTTTGCTCGTATAATGGAGAACGATGAAAGATGCCCTTGGTTTTTGATAGATTTATTCCACAAAGTGATGAGACTGCAACACAAGGGTTTCTCCAAAAGCACTAGATGGACCAATAACCTCAAAAAAATGATATGTTCGAAGGTATACTCCCCTAACATGTTGGACTAGTTAGTCGTAGTGCACGATGAGGATACCAGAACGTTTTAGGACAACAAAGATAGACCAGTGTTTAGTATCACTCCCAGACGCATCGAACAGGTTTTCAGACTGGTGCCAACAAATACTCGACTGGTGAAAACGGTAATTGAACAACAATCTCAAATTTAACCAACTTAGATACTTTTAAATCATTTTTTGAACCACATGAGAATGTAGTTGATAAATTTTCGATAGCTAAAACTGCTCTCAGACCATGGGTCCAAGATTTTTGTGACATTATTAACATCATATCAGGAGTACCAGACCTTAGTGTAGAGGGTAGGAGAGTGTTACTTTTAGTATCCTAGTGTAATCGAGCAATAGACACTCTAGTATATGCATGGGAGCAAGTTTTGAGTGATTAGTTGCACTCACAAATCATAGATTTAAAAAATGCCACCCTAAAAAGAAGATAGGAGATGCCTACTCTTTCTAATTACTCAATTCTCATACATCTACTTGCGGGACAATTGGGAGAAGAAAGCCGAAAAAGAGTTGGGGCCATTGAGAGTCCTTATGTACATACCAGCTTTTGGAAGATACACGAAGGCCGTTCCCATGTAGGTTGGTTTTGTGATGTGTTCATGGTGGAATTTCACTAGATTTTGACTGGTTTTCTCCCCGAAATATTAGGGCCTGTGGTGAGAGCCTTCATAAGAGAAAAGGATATAGGAGATTATTTCTTCTTAGGAGGGTTCACATATATATAGATTTGTGGAGCCAAAGTTCCCCCAAAAAAGTGGTCGAAGAGGCCAAAATGGGGCTGGTGAAGAAACACGAAAGAGTGCCATGAAGAGGCCAAAATGGGGCTGGTGAAGAAACATGAAAGAGTGCCATGGCTCAACGTTCCTTGCCGATTTGAAAGTTATCTATTTATGGGATACCCAACCTTACTCAAAAGAATGTTTGACTTGGATACCATGGATTTTGAGGAAATAACTTGGAGACCTTATGATCCAGACGAAAAATACGAAAAATCAATGAAAAATAAAGAATACGCCTGGGTCAAGCATATGAAGGATGGTTACAAAGAAGAACTGTTAGAGGCAATAAAAATAGGGACAAACCTACAAATTGGATGGGATAAGTATCCTTTCGAGAAAAGGGGTAGTTACCAAATACATAAAGCATATGAATACTTGTAGGAATTGGTTTTCCTCAGAAGAGTTTCAATAGAATCTGCGGCCCCCCTTATACCAGAAGCCACCCAGGCTATCAGGGAGGACTCGGTGTTAGATTTGATAGAGGATCAGGGCATCAACCAGATGGAGGTTACCTTGAGTCCCGTAGATATCATAGAATAACAGGTTACAGCCCTTGATAACATTCCCCTTAGGCTGGAAGAGGCACCTAGCACTGCTCAGAAGGTCCTCGAAAGCTCAAAAGGAAAAGAAGTGGTTGCAGCACCAACACTAGGACAAATTCCTCTATAGAATGCTATAGTTCCCATCTCCAGCCAATTTTTAAAGGTAGCCAGTGTGATTAAGTTAGCCCCCAAAGCTATACCTAACTCTTTAAAGATAAAATACAAGGAAATAGTAATTCCATCAGTAATACAAATGAACATGAGAAGAGCAGGAGGATTTGGAAATATCTTTAGAGACCTTGAGGTCAAAAATATAGCAAACACATTGACTCCAGAAGCTAAAAGACCAAGGATGTCATTTCCCTCCACTAATGTTGTATTAGAAAGGTCTGAGGAACAAACAACTTTTAGTAATGCCCATGAGCAAGAATTACAAATGATAGCAGACATGGGAAGCAGGGGAGATGATTCAACAGTATGGATGGAAATAGAAAATGCCAAATCAGGCATGATAGAGATAACATTGTCTGCCCTACAGGACCCTATTGTTCTTAAAGTTTATGAGAGAACTGGGGGATCATCAATTCAAGGAAAAGAAGGTGATATGGTTGAAGTCGCCAAAGCATTCCATACACAAATTTTGGATCAGCTACATCTAAATAACACTGAATTAAGAAGTCAACTAGAGATCAGTGATAGAGAAAAGGTAGAAATGCAGGCATTGATAAGTAAACTATAGGAAGAATTGGCACAAAAAGATGCCCCAATAACTCAGCCCCCCAAAGTGGTAAGGATCCTTAATTATACATATTATTTGAATTAAAAAAAAAAGAGAAATATCAAAGAAAATTCAAGACAGAATTGGGGGAGTCACAAAAATGTTCAGGTAGATTAGGGTAATTCGAGTTATTATGCAAGAAATGGAAATTTTAATTAGTCAAAAATAAGAAGACCTCGAATTCATCCGCCCTACTCTTGACTTGATGTTAGAGCATTTCGAGGAGATGCAAAATCAAGAAGTGTTGTTGAATGATGGGACTGAAGTCAAATGCAATATTGAATTCATGAAAGCAGCTATGTTTGTATCCAACATGGGAAGGTGGTATAGCAATGTTGCATAAATGTTTAGTCTTCTAGATGATATAACAAAAAAATTGGCAGATATAAGGCTATCATTGGAGGAGTTTCTAGAAACCACCAGCGTAGAAGATCTTCTTAAAAACAAAATAGAAGAATTTGATTACGAGCCTGATGATGAGCTTGAGATGAATATCTAGACTACCTTCTTGGTAAACACCATGGAGATGTTGATCACTCATTACAAAAAAAAAGTAAAAATTACAGTAGCATACAGAAGAACAAAATTCTGCAAGAAATGAACATGTTGATATTTATTGTGTCTTTTGACATTGATGCCTAGGGAAGGATTAATAAAAAGATAAGATGGTTCAGATGAAGCAGAAAAGGAAAAGAGGCTAAAAATTGTAGCTTGCAATTGGAATTAAGTTCCCCTCCTAGAGATGAAGAACAAATTAAAGAGAAAGGGGAAACCTCCAAAGCATAAGACCAACCAGATTATCAGCAGGAAATAATAAGGGAAGAAATCAAGGATGAAAAGACAAAAGAGAGGAGTTCCCAATGTACTAGTATCACCGGTTGAACTTGTTAGGTAAAACAGAACCAAAAGCAAAGTATGGTACGAATGAAAGAAGACAATGGGAACTAGCTATACTAATTTGGAAATCAAATTAGATAGCAACAGGTGTAAGGCTAGGATTGTACCAAAAATAATAGATTCAAGAACCAGAGGCTACAAAAGGAAGCAGTTGCAGTCAGAGTCTACATCAAGCAATTAGAGAATAACATTTTGCTAAGAGGTATATTTGAGTGCCCTTTAGATTTGTGTTTTTTTATCTCCTTTCGCTTTCTATTTTTCTCATTCATTCTTCTTTCTTCCACATTCTATGCAAGATTTTTAAAGGAAAGTATCCAAGAAGCTGAGAATATTTCTAGACTACTAAGTCAAATATTTAGAGACTTTTTTGTTACCAGATTGGAACAAGGAAAGTAGGAGATTTTTGCTACATTATTTGAACATAATATCATCATTGTATTGATAATTTCTGAAGAAAAAATAGAGTTTAAAAGCTTATTGCTTACTCTGAATGTAATGACTTTTTAAAATCAATACAATTATGGGTCTTTTTCCTATCATTTCGTTGTATCATTTTGGTGTGTTATTGTGTAATGGATTACATTATTTGAATGCATTATACACGTTTCTTTCGTTGGTCAACTTTTAGTTTTATTATGATATTCGAATAAGTTAAGAGCGCCAATTTTCTTTTCCTATTGTCTTTTTTCATGTTAAAATTGTTGTTAAATTGCTATAACAGCCCAATGAATCTAGGCACTAGTCTACATATGGCATAACAAATGGTTATTATCTTGCTTGGTCATTTTAATACATATATTGTTATATTAATTTGGAGCGTGTAATCTATGTTTTATTATAGAATTACCACTAGGGTCTCCTTACTTGTTTTGTAGTTTTTTTTTTAGCAATACTCATGTTTATAAGAATAAAAAGGCAGGTTGGCTAGAGCCTGTAATAGCTCGTTGGTTTCAAACGATTTCTTGTGGCGTGACAATTGAATCTCATTGATGTAAGAAATAGTTCCAAAAATTAGTTTATTAATTGCAAATAAAGCACATGTGCTAATGCATGGTTTACTAATTCTCTCAAGTTGGGTGAGAGAAAAAATGGAAAGGGTAGTTTCTATGATAAGTACTATGCATTTGTAATTTGAATTGCTTGGGTTATTTGTATAGTTACAATTTGGAAATAAAATAATTAAGTGCATGTAGAAGCATGTCTATCCAAATCCATGAGTATCCTGATTCCCTACTATTCTCACTTGATCGATGGAAGAGTGGGAAGGCCAAAGTCATAAGATGGACCAATTCACAAGTTGGCTCTCTACCTTACATCTTGTTATTTATTCAATAGATTAGATTTTGGGAATATTTCCCCGATGAAATGGATGTAAAGTATTGTGGAAAGTATGGGGTGTACCATACTTACCTATGTATCTAAATTAACATTGTAACTACTACATTTAATATCTCTTTATTTAGTTTCCTACTATAGAGGAGGAAAACTACCCTACCACATACAATTCCCAAAAAGGTTGGATCCATGAAATATAGAAAGCCTTATGGGGTGAACCACGAGGGTAAATTTTTCTATACACTCGATTTTAGGGAGAAGGGTTCACCAGGAATGGTTTTAGGACTCACTCCAAGTCCTCAATATTTCAAGATGTTTGATGTATTTAGTTTTCAAGCAATCATCTAAGTTTGGCCTTTCTAGATCTATGCTATAAAAGATAAAGGACAATGCAAAAATCAAAATGCAAGAATACAAGAGCTAGCCTAATATGATTCTTTCTTTGAATGCTTGCTAACCTAGGGTTTTACCCCAAAACCTTTAAATCAAGGATACAAAATAAATGCACAATAATAACCCTAGATACACACTATATGCTTTTCACTTTTAGTGCCTAAGAATTAATACTCAAATCAAATATTCAACTAATAAAATAATTATGCCACTTATATAGACCAATGGTTGACTTAGATTTTTTGCCTCCTTTCTAATGATATCAAAAACACCTATTCCTACAAGATAATTTATGAAATACTTGAAAATAGGATTAGCAGTAGGGGGACTACTTAGGCCGCTATACAACAATGATTGGAGGTGCAGCAGTCAAGCCCCCTAGGTCCTTTTATATGACCTTTAGAAACAAAAGAAAAAATTAACCTTTGGATAATTAATCATAAAACAACAATGCAACAACAGAGAAGCTGAAAACAGATTATGCTATCATGCCCTAAATGCAATTTAGAAAATACTTATACAATCAAAATCTGATAGATTTCCCTAGTTCAGGTCTAGAAAAAATTATACCTCACAAATGGTGGGTGTGATAACACTACAGGAAAATTCATGCTCCATCAGAATGGGACGCGATCTCACTTCTATGAGTAAAAATCCTAAATTAGGATTAGCAAAGTTGTGCCTCACCGGGATAGGGTGAGATTTTGCTTCAGAGACACGAAAAATAAAAGATAAATGCAGAGCATAAATAAATATAGGAAATAAAGTGTGCATAACCTAATAAATGACGTAGAAGCAGGCAGAAGAGATTAAGGTATCCAAACAGACACTCTCTTTCCTTTCGAACTACAACATGAATCCACCAAACCACACAACAATCAAAATCAACGTAGCAAAAGATAAAATCCAAAATCTGCACTTCAAGGTTAGCTTGTAGAAGAAACAAGAAGCAGAGCGAAAGTAAAAATAAATGCAAGGTGGGGGAAAAGAGGCTTACCCTTGCCTAGGGCAAGGGTTAAGGACCTCTTAGGGGTTCTAAGGAAGATTACCCACTAAAAGTGGGTCAATTTTCTATGTCTACATTTTTCCCCCTCTTTGATGCATTTAAGGCCAAGTAAATGTGTCAAATAAAGATGTAGACTCCTATGAGAAAAAGGCAATAAACACAAAAAATGGGGTGGTCAGGTTTGGATAACGAAATGGTGTAGGAGGGGTACCACGAAAGGATACTATGGACTCTTGCACACTTGGTGAGGCATTACTATCACTAATGCCTCTATGTCTAGGGTACCCCCTCAAGTTTTGAAAGAGATGAGCACTCCTTAGGAAACTTGAAAAGATAAAGGAAGAAGAATCAAAACACAGAAACACAGATAACACAAGCAAGCAAACAAACAACAAATCAAAGATCACTCGGTACAATATGAACCTAATTTAGCTAGCATGAAATGCATAGAAGAAAGTAAAATATGAAAGAAGGTAAGAAAAGAAGAATTATAAGAAGAAGAAAGAAATAAGCTCCAAAGGTCAATCATCTGAAAGCAAGAAGAAGGCTAAATCATAACCCTGACTAGAGGGTGTTATGCTCAAAATTTGGTCCATGTATGGAGTGAAAAACCTGCTATGGGTGTAGTACTCACTAAGATGAATAGATGGAAAATTATGGAGCATAACCTACTATGGATGATTGATCACTAGTGACTACTGTGGGGTGATTACCCACTAGGATGCATGTCGAGGCTTGCTAAAATGGCCAAGGAGTTGATCCTATAATGGTGTGTTTGAGCTTGTTGAATCAAAGAGAGACATAACCCGATAAGGGTGATATATAATGTATGTTGATGCAAAGGATGTATATGTGAGTACTACCCGATAGGGTGTATGCAGATGTATGTATGAGAAAATCAATATGAGAATAACACAACATGAGTGTGTGCACATGTTAGAAGAAATAAGAGGAAGAAAATGAGGAGCAAATAATTGGGCGTGTGTACCCCCTGCTTAAAGTTTCAACTAGTGAAAATTCAAGAGGGAGGAAATGTGTACCCAAAGAAGAGAAGAATGTACAAAAGGAGAATTGTATTCCTTGATTTTTATGAGAGGTGATGAGCATTATAAAAAATTTCAAATCCAAATAATATAAGAAAAGGAGATAAGAAGAAATATGCAAGATAAAACCAAGAAGAGAATTCGAGAAAAAAAAATAAAAAATATGGGGGTTCCTAGGTTGGGGTTTTGCTAAGCATTAGATCCCTAGTGAGAATGCAATGCATGTGAGCTAAAACCTAACTAGGTATCATCACCTACCATTGTCATGAATCCCTTGAAACTGTATGAACAAGCAGTTATGAGCAAACAACAATACAAATATGACAAGCAATATAGTAAAATTGAATGTCATACAATCATGCATAATATGATAGGCAAGCGTGCAGAATATGTTAGGCAAACATGCAACATGATCTAGCTAAATGCATATGCAATATAAAAGTGGATCAGACCTAATATCTTTTTAAATGCAATATATTCATTAGTTCTTTAAGCTCTTTACCATCCATAGAAGCCAACTTATAAGCACCTGAGCCAAACTTAGTTGTTATGAAAAAGGGCCCCAACCAGTTAGGCTGAAACTTACCTCAAATATCAACATGAACATTAGTGTTCTTTTGGTTTTTCTTAAGGACAAGGTCCCCATCCTCAAAATAATGGTTGTGAAATTTCTCAGAGTAATATCACTGGAGCCTACCTTGATAGGCTCGCACTGGCTCTAAGGCATGAATGTGCTTCTCATCCAATAGCTCCAATTGGTGTAAATAGTTTGCACGATACTCATCACCGACCTCAACATCTTGCAAAAATATGTGCAAAGAAGGAACCTCAAGCTCGAAAGGAAACACCACCTTAGATCCATACACTAAGACATATGGTGAGGCCCATGTGGTAGTATGCACACTAGTACGGTAGGCCCAAGGTAGGATAAAGCTGAGTATGCCAATCACGATCAATCTTACTAACCAACTTATTCAAAATCCTAATCAAGGATTTATTGGATGCTTCAGCTTGTCTATTACCCTGAGGATAATAAGGAGTTGACAATATATATTGAATATTGTACTTAACACAAAGATTATGAATATCCTTATTCTTGAAAGGAGTGTCATTGTCAGAAATAATCATCGAAGAAATCCCAAAACTTCAAATAATCTAGTTGAAGATGAACTTGGAAACCTGAGTTCTAGTCATCAGAGCCAGTGCATGGCTTCAATCCATTTAATGAAGTACTCTATCATAGTAATGATAAAATTGTGATCATCTGATGACACTGGGTTAACTTTCCTAATAATTTTCAACCCCCACATGGATAATGGCCAAGGGGAAGAAATAACCTGAAGGTCTTGAGAAGGAGCATAAATAAGATGATCATGGTGTTGACACTTGTCATAGTGCCGAACATAATTGCATGCATATTTCTCCATGGAAGGCCAATAATACCCCATATGAAGGAGCTTTTAGGCAATGGAATTACCGCTAAAATGGCCTCCACATGAACCTTCATGAGCATCACTAAGAGCAATTTAGGCTTCATCAGATTTAAGACATCATAAGAGGATGCCTTCCAAAGAACGTCGATACAAGGTATTGCCAATTATAACAAATCAGCATGCTCTTTTGTGCAATATCTTGCACTTATTGTGATATCAACCATCAAGCATTGATCCATATTTAAGGAAATTAAATATGTCATTATACCATGGTTCAAACGAGGAATCTCTTATGGTAAAACACTCTAGGGAATAAAAATAAGAACTCAAAGATGCAACTTCTCAAATTTATCGAATGATAATTTGAGCTTGATCATCTTCCAACTCCAAAGGGAATGAAGATGTAGTGGCAACCATGGTATCTGCATGGTGGTTTGAGGATCTAGGGATAGACTCTATGGTTACCTAGCTCAAAGGAAGATAACAACTTGGTAACAATCTCCTTATAATATTTAAGTTTATCATCTCGAGTCTGATAAACATCATTGATATGATTAACCACAAGTTGAGAGTCACCAAATATTGATAAGACCCTAACCTGCAAAGCTAAGGATGCTCTAAGACCAAGGATCAAATATTCATATTCTAAAATGTTATTCATACAAGAAAAATAAAGCTTGAAGGACAAGGGTATGAGTTATTTTTATGGTGTAACTATAATTACTCTAGCTCTAGCACCCTTCATGCAATGAGCTCCATCAAAAAACAAAGTCCAAGACTCGGACCCTTAAATTTCAACATTGAAGCACTCATCAGGAAATTCAAAAACTATAGGATAGGTAGCTTCTAGGGGAGCGGAGGCTAACTAATCAACAATCACCTAATCCTTGATAGCCTTATGACCTATAAAATTTATTTTGAACTCACTAAGGGCCAGCACCCATTTAGCATCTCGACCTGATAGGTGGGGTTTAGACATCAAATAGTGCAAAGGATCAAACTTTGCAACCACTAATGTCTTATGACTAAGCATGTAGTGCCTTAACTTCTAGGAAGCAAACACTATGGCTAGACAGAGCTTTTCTAAGGGAGTGTACCTGGTTTCATAGCTGACCAAATTTCCTAAAATAATAGATAGATCTTTCTTTGTTTTTGTCATCATGTTGAGCCAGCAAGGCTCCCAAGGCATGAGTTATGGCTATTATGTAAATAAACAAATGCCTTCCAATAATAGGGGGAACTAAAATAGGTGGGAATGTGAGATACATTTTGAGGTCTGTAGACACGTAAAATTGACCCACTAAGGTGAATAATTTTCCTTAGATGTCTTGTTTTCTCCTTAAAAATGTAGGGTCATATTTGAGCCAATTTTTACCCTACTAAATCTTATCCATTTCTTCTAAATCCTATACCATTAGATCGGGCTCAAAAGGATATTTCCAACGATATATTATATGACCTATTTTGACTTCGTTTGACCCTTTTAAATGCATTAAAATCGTATGGGGGTCCAACAGGTGTGACGTCACGTCCCACTTTTATGGGGCACATTTTTGTTGTTTCCAATTTAATTTAATTTATTTAATTTAATTTATTTCTTTAATTATTTTTGGCCCACTTGGACCACCTATTAAACCCTCCCTAGGTTTTATTGGCATCGACTATGATTTTATTTGACATATTTCTTTGCCTATAAAAGGAAGAGCAAAATCAATTTTTAAAAACATGAACATGAACATGAACGCTGCTACAAACATGAAATCATGAACAAAACACTCTTGCTTATGATCTAATTGTTCTCTGCTACTTTATCTATGCTTCTTCTTCATTGTGTGTTTCACTACTAACCCCCGAAGTGCAACTTCTGGATTTGATTTACATTGCATGATTTATTTTTGGCTTGGTGGATCCGTTGGTGTTAGCTTGGTGAAAATATGAAGTGCCTTTGTGGAGGCTCTCATATTCTTCATGATGTTCCCTCAACATCCATTAAGCATTGTATTGTTTTTCTTATATTTTTATTTCCATATTTGCATCATCATTAAAAGCATTTAGTAATTTGAACAATGGAGGAGAAGCGGAGGCACAATGGTGGAGGGCAGGAACCTTGAGCTAGCGACAGGTGAGGATCCAGAGGATGGAACCACGATAGAGGATGGATGAGATGTAATCTCTAAGCAAGTAGGCACGATGAGAGGGACCGATCCTCTTGAAAAATATCCTGACAAAGGGACCCAGGAAGGTGCTACGAGGCCCAAAAAAGGATGGTCATTTGTAGAAACCCTAAAAGGCAAAAGGGGTGACTTCTTTAAGTCTTTCCCACCCCTCATCCTAGAAAATAATAGAATAATAGCTCCAACAAACATAATGGATGGATTTTTGTCTCTGGAGAAGCATTCGCTCGTAGGGAAGTTCCTTGGAGGAAGGCCTGACATAGAGACTATAAGGGCATGGGCTTGGACCAAATGGAAAATTGTAGGCAATTTGGAGATTGTGGCTCTTACCAGGGGGTTTTTCATTATTCGACTCAACAATAAGGAAGACGTGAAACGCATCCTAACGAGAGGGCCTTGGTTCCTAGGTCGGCGTAGCCTCTTCCTCAAACATTGGGGTGAGGATTTTGACCCTAAAATGCAAAATATTAACACGGCCCCCATCTAGGTTCACCTTCTGAATCTTACCGACCCAGTTCTTTCATGAGTATTGGCTTCGAGGAATCGCCAAAACAATAGGGGAGTTGGTAGCTATTGACCACTCCACTATGGCAAGGTCAAGAATGACCCAGGCAAGAATATGTGTAAATGCGAACCTCGACTCGGAGCTCCCAACCTGTGTTGAGCTGGGCTATGGGGAATACCTAAGGAAGCAACCTGTTGAGTACGAGAACAAAACAGCTTTTTGTACCGAATGCAAAGCCCAAGGCCACCTCAGAAATCAATGTCCAAGTCTGGCCACCAACAAAGAAGGTCAAAAGAATTTTGAGCTAAGAGGGTTAAATGAAAGAGGGCATACCAAAAACCAAGGACCTCGGGTCCCACCAGGAAAAGGAGTTTATAGGTAGGTCAGGAACGACCAAAACCACATAGAGCAACAAGTTCAAGTCAAGCAAAAGGAGAAAGGAAAGCAACAGACCAAAAAGGAAGATCAGGTAAGTCCTAAAACTCTTAGTTCCAATAGGTTTGAAATTTTAACCGATGGGGATTCGGATGAGGTTAATGTGGAGGACAATGATCCTTAGATAGACTGACCTAAAAACCTAGAATCTCCATCGAAAGCAGGTCCTTCCAAGGCCATGACACAAGGCCTTAATAGCCTTTACAACATGTCCCAAAACCTAGGAGAGTATAGGCAAAACTTGGAGGGAGCAGAGTCAAGCATAGATATAATAAGCACCAACAGGAATACTGTGGGGTCTAGCCCCATCCTGCAACAAATCATTCCCCTGAAGTTCAATCCAAAACAGACAAGAAGCTCAGCGAAATCTTCGATCGATTTTGGGAGCAAAAAAAAGAGAGGACGGATGTCAGAGGCTGAACATTACAAACTCAAGATTGACAATGAAATAGCAAATGGAAAACAGAGGACACTTCTACAACAAGTTATCACAAGTCAGGATGATAGCAAAAACAACAAATCTCCTCCACCTCAGGGAAGGGGGAGAGGGAAAAACTCAAAGCAATCTAAATGAAGATCCTCTCATGGAATGTGAGAGGCCTTAATGGCCCAATCAAACAAAGGATGGTCAAGTCATTAAGGAGAACAATCAACCCTACAATAATTTTACTACAAGAAACAAAAACAGATGAAAGTCAGTCAAAATCAATAGCTAGCAAAATATGGAAGCACGGGGAAATGGCTTTTAAGCAAGTGAGAGGAGCTTTTGGAGGACTCATGATAATGTGGGATCCAAAAAAAGTGGAGGGCAATGTCATTCAGGCAGAGGATAGGGTCCTTAGCATCCTCTTTCATGATGTGGACAACAATAGGTCATGGATCACATCAAATGTGTATGCCCCCAACACCATGCAAGACAGATCTTCACTATGGGAGTATCTAAGCCACTTGAACGAGGCTTTCCATGACATCCCTTGGGTGATAGCGGGAGATTTCAACACGCCCTTATACCCATCAAACAAAAAAGGAGGATCTGGCCTACCCTCTAGGAGTATGGAAGATTTCAATTTGTTTGTCAACTCAAATGAATTAATGGATGTTCAGTTGAAAGGAGCCAAGTACACTTGGAGCAATCATCGGGTGGGAAATCAATTGATTCAGGAGAGGTTGGATAGGTTCCTCTTATCAAAAGGGGCAATTTCGGCTTTTGGGGACTCATCCCTACATTCTCTTCCCAAGATTACCTCATTGATCACAGCCCCATCCTACTTGAGGTTCCCCAAGACTTATGCCTTAAGAAGCCTTTTCGGTTCGAGGTAATGTGGACTAAGCATAAAGACCTCAAGGAAAGAATTAACCAATGGTGGAAGCAAAATTTTCAAGGTAGTCCCTCGTTCAAACTCTCCCAAAAACTGAGGATGGTGAGAGACAACCTCAGAACATGGAACAAGGAGGTTTTTGGAAACCTGTTTGAGAACAAGATAGTGGTAAGTGATAGGCTGAGAGCCATTGAAAACAACATTCAAAATGGTATGTGTGATGAGGCAATCAGAATAGAGGAGAGAACTTTGTTGGCTGAGTACCACAACATTTTGGCCTGTGAGGAGATGTATTGGAGGCAGAAATCAAGAGCATTATGGCTCAAGGACGGGGACTCTAACTCTAAGTTCTTCCATGTGACCACCCTAAGAAATAGAAGCAACAACAAAATTAGAGAACTGACTAAAGAAGATGGATCTACCACCCAAGATGTTCATGAGATCAAAGATGAAGCAGTGGCGTACTTCAGTTCCCTCCTGGGAGAAGAGACCCAATGTCGGGCTACAGCAAGAGATTCCCTCCTACAAGTTATTCCTCAAGCCATCGATAATGACATTAATGGAAAACTCATTGCTCCCTTTTCAGATGAGGAAATCAGATTAGCCCTGTTCTCAATGGATCCGGACAAGGCCCCAGGATCGGATGGGTTCTCACCTCGCTTCTTCCAAACTTACTGGGAACTGTGGGGGCTGATGTTTGCTTGGCTATTTAGGAATTCTAGTCATCCAAACACATTCCTAAAAGCTATAACTCCACGTTCATAGCCTTGATACCGAAAGGACCAGCCCCTAAAACCATGGTTGACTTCAGACCAGTGAGCCTATGTAATGTGTCCTACAAAATCCTCACTAAAGTGATAGCAAATAGGATGAAAGGAATTCTACCCCTCATCATTGACCAATGCTAGGGAAGTTTGGTACAAGGGAGATCTATCCTTGATGGGGTTATCATTGTCCATGAAGCTCTTCATTCAGCTAATCAAACAAAGAAGGCATCCTTTGCTCTAAAGCTTGACATGAACAAATCCTACGACCGCATTAATTGGGAATTCCTAGAGGCTTTGTTGATCAGATTTGGATTTCACCCTATGTGGGTTAAGCTTATATGAGGATGTATCCATAAGCCCTGGTTCTTTTTTCTGGTCAATGGGGCACCCACTGGGTATTTCCAAAGTTGCAGAGGCCTCAAACAAGGGGATCCTATTAGTCCCATGTTTTTCATCATCATAGTTGAAGCCCTAGGAAGGACTATCAAAGTTGCTTGCTCCGTAGGGCTCATCTCTAGCATCAAGGCCACGTCCCAAACAGCCCTAGTCACCCATCAACAATTTGTGGATGATACTCTAATGCTAACCTTGGCATCTGTTGAAGAGGCCAAAAGAATCAAACACATTTTAAAACTGTATGAGGAAGCGGCTGGATAGAAGGTTAACTTCAATAAAAGTAAGATTTACTTCCTCAATACCCCTATCCCAAGGCAGACCAAGATTGCAAGGATACTGGGGTGTTCCATATCCACTTTCCCGACTTTGTATCTAGGCCTCCCTCTCTTCATAGGGGCACCAGTGGAATCAATGTGGTGGAAAGAATTCAAAAAAAATTGGCTGGATGGAAAGGTCATTTGCTGTCACAAGCGGGCAAAGCAACTCTAACCATGGCTTCACTCCAAAGTATCCCAGTTTACTTCTTGTCTATTTTCAAGGCCCCGACTCACGTATTTCAAAAAATTGAGCAGCTACAAAAGAATTTTCTATGGTTAGGGACGGAAGGCAAACATAGGATCCACCTTGTAGGTTGGAGCAAGGTGTGCCACCCAAAATAAAGTGGAGGCTTGGGCCTGAGGAAAGTATCCCACCTCAATACAGCGCTTCTTGCTAAGCAAGCATGGCATCTCATCACGAACGTGGAGAACGAATGGACAGCTATTGTAAAGAGGAAATACCTCCAAGGAACTACCTTTCTGAATACCTCCATCCCAATGAGAGGATCGACCTTCTGGAAAGCCATCTTGGCAAGCCGAGACATAGTAAAAAAGGTATGCGATGGATAATTGGCAATGGCTTGAAGATCAGGTTTTGGGATGACAGATGGGCCAGGGAGGAGGCTCTTGCCATGGACCCCATTCTAGTGAAGCTTAAACAATATACTAATGATACCTTTGGGACTCAGGTGGCATATTTTCTGAGGTAGGAAAGGGGAATCCTGAGGTGGAAACCTATCAAGGTTCAAGGGCTGGAAGCCGAATCTAAGGAGCTGGAATATATTATATCTCAACAATTCATATCCATAAGAGCATAAGAGGATCACTTGAGGTGGGCAATGACTAAAAGTGGGGAATTCATAGTCAAATCTACCTACAGGCTGTTACTTGACCCCGAGGATCCTCCGATACAGACCAATTTGGTGTGGATCAACAAGTTAATTCCCAAACTGGCCCACTTTGCATGGGTTGTCATACAAGGAAAAATTCTAACCATAGATAATATGATAAGAAAAGGAATGATTGTGCCTAATCGCTATTATTTGTGCAGGGCAAGTTGGGAATAAATTAACCACATATTTCTAGAATGCCCTTGGTTAGTCACCATTCTCAATGGATTTTTCCAAGCCTTTAATATATCTTGGGTAAAGCCAGCCATGGTTTATGAGCTCTTCCAACAATGGCCTAGTCCTTTTGTCAGCCTACAGCTTAGGTTCCTTTGGAATATTTTCCTTCACCATTTCCTCTGGAAAATATGGTTAGAAAGGAACCACAGAGCGTTCAATGAGTCCAAACATGACCCGGTGTCAGTTATTAACAAAATTCTGGCCTTTGCTAAAGAAAACCTTAGTATTTGTCCTCCTAAGCCTCAATCTATCCCATATAGGGAGAAACACCTTGCCCAATTCTTAAATATTAATCTGGAGGAAATATGGGTGTAAGCAAGCCAAATATTAGGTTGGAGACTAAGTGAAATCCTCCTCGAGTGGAGTGGCTCAAACTCAACTTTGATGGGGCAGCTAAGGATAATCCTAGAAAATTAGGGGCTAGAGGTGTGGTCAGAGACAATCAAGGCCAGATAGTCCTAGCCTTTTTAGAATACCTCGGAACCAAGACAAATAATGAAGTTGAAGCCAGGGCACTATGGAGAGGATTGCAGTTGATGCAGGAGATCCAAGGTAAATGCATTGTGGAAGGGGATTCATTGAATATCATCAACCTTCTTAACAATGAAAGGAAACCTCCTTGGAGGATCGAGGCCCTCATCAATGAAGCAAGGATCCTTTTTGAATCTTGGGAAGAAAGAGTAGCTCAACATGCTTTTTACGAAGCCAACAAGGTAGCTGATATGATGGCTAACATTGGCGTAGAGGCTGAAGGGCTCGTCACATGGGTGCAAGGGGTCCCGCATGACATGGAGAACATAATCCAATTTGAAAAACTATGATTGGGTTCACGTGGATCAAAGGTGAGTGAATTCGGATCATACACCCCATTGGGAGTCCCCCTAGGTATTAGAATCGGGTCCAAAATAGAAATACTATCTTATTGGTTGAGCTTCGGTTGGAAAACGCCAAGATCCCGAGCAGGGCCAGTTGGTCAAATCGAGAAAATCGAAGTCAGAACTACGAGGCAGTGGGTATTTTCTCAAAAAAAGATATTCATGCGAGGAGATGGTCCCGAGGGAGATGGTGGAAGTTTCCAAAGAATGGTTGGAGCGTTTTTGCTTTTCTTGAGGAGCGTTGGTTTTTCGACAGGCACACATTGTCAAGGTCTCCCATGATTACAAAGATAACATATCCTACAAGCATTGATGAGGGATACAGTGGCACATTTTTTTTGCTAAAGTGGTAGGCAACTCAAGGTGAAGGGGGGTGGAGGCACGCTCCCACACATGGCATCGTCTCCAAGGATGTGATAACGGACAGTAAGGGAAACCAAAGGCGCTACCACCTTCCTATTTATCACAATTGCAAGAGGACGTGGAGAATTATGAGTGTTGAGCATCCTAGAAGCCAAGCGAGGAAACTAACTGAGTGCAATGAAAACATGATTTACATCGAGCCAAGCATGGTTGTCATGGAGCCGGTAGCCCAAGCCATCCTGAATGATAGAAGATTCACCTAGTTTTTGACCTATTTTCTGGGGTGGAGGAAGACATCACGTTGGCGGTGATGGAGACTTGGGAAGATGGTAAGGTGGAGATCAAAGGACATGAAATTCTCATTGAAGTTACTCTACTTGCTACAATAATAGGGTAGACGGTCAAAGGGAGGTCTATTCATAGGAAGAAGCACCACTGGGAGGTGGAGCTTAAAGAATTCAAGGATAACCCAAATATATTCAAGGAGGCAAAGAACGGGCTGACGAGGATGGACCTCCCAACCCCTTGGAACATGGTTATGAAGAACATGATGGATTTTATTATGGTTGAGGACCATAGGAAAGTTCTTCTGAGTTTCCACTATGCCTTCATTAACTTCTTTCGAGATGTGAACCCTATTAGCATTCCTCATTTCCTGATGAACTCCCTAAACTACACCATAAATTCATGTCGTAGTAAGAAAGGCTATGCTATGCCTATGCACCAAGGCCTTCTCAAGGTTATTTACAAATATGTTCTTACCACCTCTCCCCAAGCCGAACCCCCTGCCCTACCCCAAGATGATTCCCCTTCTACCCACGATGAAAGCTCTAAGGGGAAAGACAGTCCCGATTTGCCCAAACCTTTTCATGCATCCCCGACCAAGAAGAGAGATGTTGATATGAGCATTAAGGGAGGTCCTGCGAGGAAGAAACTAAGGCTTGAGGAACCGGCCATGTGGTCTTCCCTAAGGCTAAAGAATAAGCAAGTGCATGGAAGTGGCAAAACCATTAAGCTCAATTCTGAGGATGAAGGTCCCAACCCGTCAATCATGGTGCTTAAGCGGTTTGTTCTGAATACGTCGGCCAACATAACTCACCAGATGTAGGAACTTTAGGATGTGTTAACCAAGGTTTTCTTCAATGAGGGTTACCAGAGCAACAAACTTGCGGAGGTCAATCCGGAGATGGATGATAATGAGGACAACAAATATGAGGACTAGGAGGAGGACGAAGAAGAGGAGGACTAGGATCCTCCATGTTTTGACTCTGTTCAAAATTTTGTTGTGTAAAAACTGAATATGTATATCTTAGCTAGTGTCTTGTTATGTTATGTGCAGAGCGTGTGTCATTTTTTGTTGGGGGTCTTTGTCTTGGTAAACTTCTGGGAGTGCATAGGAAGTTTCTGGTTTTTGAGGCCCAGTAAGGGCTTTGGTGTCTTTTTGCCATTTGTGTCTTGCCTAGGTTGGGCTGACCAGTGTGGAGGATCTCAGTTAAGGAAGTTTAGTAAGGATAGAGGATGGAGGATCCTTAGTATGCTTAAGTCTCGATTCCTCAATATAAGGCTAACTTTTGTAAATAGGTTTTGGGTCAACCTATAAAACTCGGTATGAATGAAATATTTTAATTAAAAAAAAAAAACATTTAGTAATTAGGATCTCTTTGTTATTTTTATGCATTGCATTTGTATATTACCATAAAACGTCACTCATCATATTATCTACATGTTATTTCGCATCCTGGGCTTCGCCTGGGGCTAATTTTTTTGATATGTCAATTTCCTTACTTCCATTTACGTATTTTTAACATAGTAGCATATTCTATTTCTGTTTTTACTATTTTAGTACATTTATTTTATGTTTAAACTCCAAAGGTCAATTTTTGATTTTATTTGCAAAGGTCATCTAATTGG
Source organism: Wollemia nobilis (assembly GCA_028583015.1). Lineage (NCBI taxonomy): Eukaryota > Viridiplantae > Streptophyta > Pinopsida > Araucariales > Araucariaceae > Wollemia > Wollemia nobilis. The sequence continues at coordinate 24,651,733 of JAQPPZ010017232.1, read as the reverse complement.
ACCTAGGGGGCTTGACTACTGCGCCTCCAAGGACTCTCTTACAGTGGCCTAAGCAATCCCCCTAATGCTAATCAAACATTTTTCTAGTCCATTATTTGTCTTTACAGGAACAGGTTTATTTTGACTTCACTAGGGCAAGGAGAAGTAAAGCTTGGATCAGCGATCGATTTGAGTTAAGTGATTTTGTTCTTATTATTGGTTTTTTTATCTACATTCTTAGGCATATGAATATTAAAAAGCATATAGTTTGCATTTAGGTTAATTCCTGCATATTTATCTTTAATTAATTATGTTTTAATTAATTAGTTAATTATGTTTTAATTAATTAGTCAATTTTGTTTTAATTAATTACACAATTCTATTTTAATTAGTTAATTCTATTTTAATTAATTAATTCTATTTTAAAAACTTCTTGAAACAAAACCCTAGGTTAGCCTCATTCAAATAAAAGAATCATATTAGGTTAACTCTTGTATTTTGCATTTCTTGTATTCTATATTTGTCTATATTTGCATTCCATTTTATTTTATACTATTAGTTAATTTCTTCTTTGTTTATATTTCCATTTAATTTTTGTTAATGTTATTATGTCTTCTTAGTTTAAAATTAGTGAGGCCAAACCTAGGTTGTTTGTTTAAAGTGAACACATTAAATTTTTTCTTGTATATCCTGAGGAGTCTCCTTCTCTTGTATCCTAAAAAGGACTTGGAACGAATCCTAAAACTATTCCTGGTGAACCACCCCCCTAATACTTGTTTAGATAATCGAGTATAGATTACAACATACCCCCACGGTCCACCCTTACAAAAGGACTCCTTCCCAACGGATCCAGGTCTCCTATTTGTTCAGGAAATCATACGTGGTAGGGCAGTTTTCCCCCTCTACATATTTGGTGAACCTGAAGTGAACACCTCATTTTCTTTTGAAAAATTTAAACAAGATCATTAATTATATTTGAAAGAACTTAAATAAACTAAAATTCTATTTTTGGTTAGTATTTTCCCCAATTTGTTTTTCATTACTTCTAATGGCTCCTTTCCTTAGAAGTCAGAGAAGACAATTAGAATCTAATTATGTTCCTTTGGAAGATGACCATATTGATAGGGAATATCCTAACATAGATCTAGAAGAACAAGAAGAGATAGAAACTGAAATCAATCCTAATCCTTCTAATGGTCCTAATGGTAGTAATGTATTTTCATCATTTGATCATATTTGGAAATTTATGAAAGCTCATAAGGATAAATTAGTGGAGTATATTGAGAAGGAAGCCCATATTGAGAGAAATGCTACTCCTCCTCCTCCTAATAATTCTCTTGTGGTTGAACATAATATTTCTACATATTAATATATGAATCATAATAATCTAAGGAATCAAGTAACTCATACCACTACTAATACCACTAATGTTGAAAGGAATCCACAAGTCCCTTTAATTAGTAATGGTATGACCAATTGTTTTCAATTTCCTTCTCCATCCTCTTATATCAAAACTATTGCTTCTATTCCACCAAATGTTAGCTATCATTCTATACCACATATAATCAAATTCTATCTAAAATAAACCAAACATCAGGACTTTAAACTTACACCCCTCTTTTAGGAAGGTCGGGGAACATACACAGTGGTAATTCAGATGTGCAAAATTTAGCAAATGTGGTGAATCAGTTAGTTTCAAGGATGGATATGATGCAACCTTCAGGGTTTACATATAGCTATAAGGACATGTGTAGTCAACCTTTGGATCCTATTTTTGTTGCAAGACCTTATCCAAAGCATTTTCCTATGCTTGTGTTGCCAATCTATAATGGGATAGAGGATCCAATAGAGCATCTCAAACGTTTCAGGATAACTTACCATGATATTGTTTATGATGATATGCTTCTATTGAAAAAATTTCCAAAGAGTCTTGGTGGAGTTGCATTAGAGTGGTATTATCGGTTACCCAACTATTCTTTGACAAGTTTTGAAAAGACATCAAAAATGTTTGTTCATTAGTTTAGTGCTTACATTGAGAAGGAAGTGACTATGAGAGATTTTTATGACTTAAAACAAAATAAGGAATAAAGCTTTTAAGACTTTTTAGTTTGATGGAGAAGTTTATTTGGAAAGTTAAGACAACATGTGTCACAAAGAGATATGATTAATATATTTATTGGTAATTTGCAAGAACAACTATCATATGCATTAGAGACTACTATTGTTACATCTTTAGATCATGCTATTGAATTAGCCAGAAAAGTGAAACAAGCACTTATTAAAAGAGGTCAGCTTAAGTATAGAGAATAAAAGTTTACTAAGTCTCAACATAAGAGTAGATATATAGGAGGTGATAATGATAGTAGACTTGTTAACAATGTCAACAACAACATATAAAATATAGTGCTTCAAAAACCTCCTCAAAGGAATTTCACAAGATTTAGTATACCTATGGAAGTAGTCTTAAAACAATTATTGGATGTTAAGGCAATTGAGTTACCTCCTATTAGACAACTAGATACTTCAGCTCCTTGGTACAAGTCAGGTCAACATTGTGCTTATCACAAAGTAGAAGGTCACTAGACAAATACTTGCAAGAAGTTATAACATGTGGTTCATGATTTTATTGATGTTGGGCATATTAACTTAGAAAATTTGTAAGCCACAAGTAATCAAACTCCAACTGCAAATCAATACATGGGGATATTCAAGGATCCCCTACCAAAACATGATCAGCAAACAACCAACCAAGTAGCTCACCAAGGTGACTCTTCATGTCATAATAATGTAGTTGGAATGGTTTGGGTAACCACAAGAAAACAAGTTTATAATCAGCAAGGTCAGATTTCTACATCTCAAACTAGTTTAGTTCCAAAAAAAAGTTCGAAAAAAAGATTCAGCTACAAGGATTCCACCTATAGTGTTGAAACCACAACCAAAGGTTTCATTTGATCTTCAACAATAGTTAGCTAATACTCCAGCAAAGATATCAATGCTTGAACTTCTTTAGACTTCTTCAGATCATTGAAATGCTTTAATGGAATTTTTAAAACAATAGATTGTTTCCCCAGATATTCCTCCCCATGCTATCACTAACACCATAAGTTCTTTTGGGATACATCATGTTTAATTCTCAAATGATGATAAAACTTCCTCAAAATTTAATAGAGATTCATCACTTTACATCATCGCACTTATTGGGGACACCCTTATCAAAATAGTCTTGATTGATAATGGTTCCTCCCTCAATTTTTGTACATATCAATTCTTTCAAAAATTTCCATTAAAAGAGGAAGATTTAACAAAATCTGATATCATCATCAAAGATTTCAATAATGAGTCCCAAGAGGCTTGTGGTGTCATGTCTCTTCCTTTGAAAGTTGGACCAAAAATATTGGATACTTTGTGTTATGTGGTACATTGTCCTGCATCTTTTAATATTCTTCTTGGATGACCTTGGATTCATGCAATGAAGTCTTTCCCTTCTGCTTTTCATCAATGTCTTAAATATGAATTTAAGGATCAGGTTATGGCTATCTCGGGAGACCCTCGACCATTTGAATTTTGTTCAAATATTGAGTTAGCCCAATTAGATTCTTATTATTGTCCTTCTATTTCTTCAAAAACTTCCTCATGTTCCTCATCTCAAATCTCCAAACATCTTCAAAGTTTAAAAATAAGTGAAGAACATGAGACTCATCATCCTTTCTCTAATCATGATAATCATTTTTTTCAAGAACCTCTTATGGATCTAGCCAAACTACCACCTTCACCTCGAACTATGGGCTTGCCTCATAAAAAGGGTGATGTTATACACATTGGCACATGTAATTTTATCTCTAGTGGAACTGATTTCAAATAAAATATTTGTGGTAGTAACCCATCTTCTGACAAAATCTCTTTTGCTCAATGTTATCTCACAAATAATTATCCCCTTTCTAAATAGATCCTGTCTAGAATGGGTTATGTTGGTAAAGGATTGGGACCACAACAGAAGGATATTCAAGAACCCTTGGATGTTGATATTTGGCCAGGAAGATGCAGTATAGCGTTTTATACCTAATAAAAATCAACCTTTGCTTTTTTTAGGATGATGATCATCTTATGACTTATGCTGAATATATGGAATATCAAAAGATGTCAATGGATGAATGTGCTAGTAATTATTTATTTCCTTCAAATATAATACATTGTAATATGATTGATTCTACTTGTTCAAATATTATTCCTAAACATAAACTTAGTGATTTTGTTTATGATATCTCTTATGTCAAAAAGTATGGTACTCTTAGAGAATATGTTGATTATCAAGCTATGGATGTTGATAAAATCCTTAAAAATATTCCTTTGTGAGTTCAAGGACATATTCAACCCAACACTCCATAGCTTGCTTCTTTGCTTTGATAAAAGACATAATGCATATAGGCTTTGTTTAGATTTTAAATCTCCTTAATAAAATAACTTTAACATAACATAAATACACAAACATATAAAAATAATAATAAAAGCATCATGTAGTTTCATCCATGCTTCTTTTGAATCTTTTCTTGCTTGCTCATATTGCATTTGTTGTATGTCATCCTTGCATGTTTGCTTGACATATAAAAACAACCTTGCATGATTGCTTGTCATATTTGCATAATTGATTGTCCATGGCTACTTGTTCATATAGATTATTTTGGGTGTTTTACAAAAATGGCACGTGATGACACTTAGTTAGGTCATAAATCACATGCATTGTATATCCCACAAGGACTGTGATGCCTAGTAAGAACCCCCCTAGGGATTTTTATTTCACTTTATTCTACATTACTCCTTCTATATCATCTACTATTATTCTTACAACCCCTCTTCATTATGGGTTAACACTTGCAATATTATATTATATTATACACCCCAAACAGGATTCTCATATATCTTAGCAGGTACTACATTCTTATATTCTAATGGATCATACTCTCTTTTCACTCAACATACTCAACACCGCATTACAAGATAAGATCCTTGACCATTAAAAGTAGGCCTCAACATACATCCTAGTGGAAAATCAACTGATTTAGGAGAGGTTGGATAGGTTTCTCTTATCAAAAGGGGCAATTTTAGCATTTGGAGAAATCCCTGCATTCTCTTCTCAATATTACCTCTGATCATAGCCCCATCCTACTTGAGGTTCCCCAAGACTTATGCCTTAAGAAGCCTTTTCAGTTTGAGGCAGTGTGGACTAAGCATAAAGACGTCAAGGAAAGAATTAACAAATGGTGGAAGCAAAATTTTCAAGGTAGTCCCTTGTTCAAACTCTCCCAAAAAATGAGGATGGTGAGAGACAACCTCAGAACATGGACTAAAGAGGTTTTTGGAAACCTGTTTGAGAACAATACAGTGGTAAGTGATAGGCTAAGAGCCATTGAAAACAACATTCAAAATGATATGTGTTATGAGGCAATAAAAATAGAGGAGAGAACTTTGTTGGCTGAGTATCACAACATTTTGACCTGTGAGGAGATGTATTGGAGGCAGAAATCAAGAGCATTATGGCTCAAGGACAGGGATCCTAACTCTAATTTCTTCCATGTGACCACCCTAAGAAATAGAAGCAACAACAAAATTAGAGAACTGACTAAAGAAGATGGATCTACCACCCAATATGTTCATAATATCAAATATGAAGTAGTGGTGTACTTTAGTTCCCTCATGGGAGAAGAGACCCAATGCCAGGCTATAGCAAGAGACTCCCTCCTACAAGTTATTCCTCAAGCCATTGATAATGAAATTAATAGAAAAATTATTGCTCCCTTTTCATATGAGGAAATTGGACTAGCCTTGTTCTCAATGGATCTAGACAAGGCCCCAGGACTGGATGGGTTCTCACCTAATTCATTCCAAACTTACTAGGATATTGTGGGGGCTGATGTTTTCTTGGCTATTCAGGAATTCCAATCATCCAAACACATTCTTAAAAGCTATAACTCCACTTTCATAGCCTTAATACCTAAAGGATCGGCCCCTAAAACCATGGCTAACTTTAGACCAGTGAGTCTATGTAATGTGTCCTAAAAAATCCTCACTAAGTGATAGAAAATAGGATGAAAGGAATTATGCCCCTCATCATTGGTCAATGCCAAGGAAGTTCGGTACAAGGGAGATCTATCCTTGATGGGTTTATCATTGTCCATGAAGCTCTTCATTTAGCTAATCAAACAAAGAAGGCATCCTTTGCTCTAAATCTTGACATGAACAAAGCCTACGACCGCACTAATTGGGAATTCCTAGAGGCTTTGTTGATCATATTTGGATTTCACCCTATGTGGGTTAAGCTTATATGAGGATGTATCCATAAGCCCTGGTTCTCTATTCTGGTCAACGAGACACCCTATGGATATTTTCAAAGTTGCAGAGACCTCAAACAAGGGTATCCTATTAGTCCCATGCTTTTCATCATCATAGTTGAAGCCTTTGGAAGGACTATCAAAGTTGCTTGCTTTGTAGGGCTCATATTTGGCATCAAGGCCACATCCCAAATAGCCCCATTCACCCATCAACAATTTATAGATGATACTCTAATGCTAACATTGGCATTGGTTGAAGAGACCAAAAGAATCAAACACATTTTAAAACTATATGAGGAAGCGGTTGGACAGAAGGTTAACTTCAATAAAAGTAAGATTTACTTCCTCAATACCCCTATCCCAAGGAAGACCAAGATTGCAAGGATACTGGGGTGTTCCATATCCACTTTTCCAATTTTATATCTAGGCCTCCCTCTCTTCATAGGGGCACCAGTGAAATCAATGTGGAACAATGTGGTGGAAATAATTAAAAAAAAAATTGGCTGGATGAAAAGGTCATTTGCTATCACAAGCGAGCAAAGCAACTCTAACCATGGCTTCACTCCAAAGTATCCCATTTTACTTATCTATTTTCAAGGCCTCGACATGCGTATTTCAAAAAATTGAGCAGCTACAAAAGAATTTTTTGTGGTCAAGAATGGAAGGTAAACATAGGATCCACCTTGTAGGTTGGAGTAAGGTGTGTTGCCCCAAAGAAAGTGGAGGCTTGGGCCTGAGGAAAGTATCCCACCTCATTACAGTGCTTCTTGCTAAGTAAGCATGGTGTCTCATCACAAACGTGGAGAATTAATGGACAGCTATTGTAAAGAGGAAATACCTTCAAGGAACTACCTTTCTGAATACCTCCATCCCAACGAGAGGATTGACCTTCTAGAAAGCCATCTTGGTAAGCCGAGACATAGTAAAAAAAGGTATGCGATGGATAATTGGCAATGGCTCGAAGATCAGGTTTTGGGATGACAGATGGGCCACGGAGGATGCTCTTGCCATGGACCCCATTCTAGTAAAGCTTAAACAATATATTGATGATACCTTTGGGACTCAAGTGGTAGATTTTCTAAGGTAGGAAAGGGGAATGCTGAGGTGGAAACCTATTAGGGTTTAAGGGCTGGAAGCCAAATCTAAGAAGCTAGAATATATTATTTCTAAGCAATTCATATCCATAAGAGCATTTGAGGACCACTTGAGGTGGGAGTTACTAAAAGTGGGGAATTCACAGTTAAATATGCCTAAAGGTTGTAATGAGGATCCTCCGATATAGACCAACTTGGAGTGGATCAACAAGTTAATTCCCAAACTAGCCCACTTTGCATGGGTTGTCGTACAAGGAAAAATTCTAACCATAGATAATATGATAATAAAATGAATGATTGTGCCTAATCGCTATTATTTGTGCAGGGCAAGTTGGGAATAAATTAACCATGTCTTTCTAGAATGCCCTTGGTCAGTCACCATTCTCAATGGTGTTTTCCAATCCTTTAATATATCTTGGGTAAAGCCAGCCATGGTTTATGAGCTCTTCCAGCAATGGCCTAGTCCTTTTGTTAGCCTACAGCTTAGGTTCATTTGGAAGATTTACCTTCACCATTTCCTCTGGAAACTATGGTTAGAAAGGAACCATAGAGCGTTAAATGAGTCCAAACATAACCGATGTTAGTTATTAACAAAATTATTTCCTTTGCTAAAGAAAACCTTAGTATTTTTCCTCCTAAGCATCAATCTATCCCATCTAGGGAGAAACACCTTGCCCAATTCTTAAATATTAATATGGAGGAAATCCTAGGTGTAAGCAAGCCAAATTCTAGGTTGGAGACTAAGTGAAATTCCCCTCCAGTGGAGTGGCCCAAACTCAACTTTGATGGGGCAGCTAAGGATAATTTTGGAAAATTAGGGGTTGGAGGCGTGGTTAGATACAATCAAGGCCAGATAGTCTTGGCATTTTAATAATACCTCAAAACCAAGATAAATAATGAAGTTGAAGCCAAGTTACTATTGAGAGGGTTGATGCAGGAGATCCAAGGTAAATGCATTGTGGAAGGGGATTCATTGAACATCATCAACCTTCTTAACAATGATAGAAAATCTCCATGGAGGATCGAGGCCCTCATCAACGAAGTAAGGATCCATTTTCAAGCTTGGGAAGAAAGAGTAGCTCAACATGCATTTTGCAAAGCCAACAAGGCAGCTGACAGGTTGGCTAACATTGGCATAGAGGCTGAAGGACTCGTCATGTGGGTGCAAGGGGTCTTGCATGATGTGGAGGACATAATCCAATTTGAAATACTATGATTGGGTTCACGTGGATCAAAGGTGAGTGAATTCGGATCATACACCCCATTGGGAGTCCCCCTAAGTATTGGAATTAGGTCCAAAACAAAAAGACTATCTTATTGGTTGAGCTTCAATTAGAAAATGCCAAGATCCCAAGCAGGGCCAATTGGTCAAATCAAGAAAATCATAGTCATAACGACGAGGCAGTGGGCATTTTATCAAAAAAAAATATTAATGCGATAATACGGTCCCGAGGGAGATGGTGGAAGTTTCCAAAAAATGGTTGGAGTGTTTTTGCTTTTCTTGAGGAGCGTTGGTTTTCCAACAGGCACACATTACCAAGGTCTCCCATGATTACAAAGATAACATATCCTACAAGCATTGATGAGGGATATGGTGGCACATTTTTTTTTTGAAGTGGTAGGCAACTCAAGGCGAAGGGGGGTGGAGGCACACTCCCACACATGGCACTATCTCCAAGGATGTGATAATGAATAGTAAGGAAAACCAAAAGTGCTACCACCTTCCTATTTATCACAATTGCAACAGGACGTGGGGAATTATGAGTGCTGAGCATCCTAGAATCCAAGAGAGGAAACTAACTGAGTGTAATGAAAACATGATTTACATTGATCCAAGCATGGTTGACATGGACCAAAAGCCCAAGCCATTCTAACCGATAGAATATTCACCCAATTTTTTGACCTATTTTCTAGGGTGGAAGAATACATCACATTGGCGGTGATGGAGACTTGAGAAGATGGTAAGGCGAAGATCAAAGGATGTGAAATTCTCATTGATGTTACTCTAATTGCTGAAATAAAAGGGAATATGGTCAAAGGGAGATCTATTAACAGGCAGAAGCACCACTAGGAGGTGGAGCTTAAAAAATTCAAGGATAACCCAAATATATTCAAGGAGGCGAAGAACGGGCTAACGAGGATGGACGTCCTAACCCTTTAGAACATGGTTATGAGGAATGTAATGGAGTTTATTATGGCTGAGGACCCTGGGAAAGTTCAACTGATTTTCCACTATGCCTTCATTAACTTCTTCCAGGATGTGAACCCTATTAGCATTCCTTAGTTCTTGATGAACTCCCTAAACTACACCATAAATTCGTGTCACAATAAGAAAGGCTATGTTATGCCTATGCACCAAGGCCTTCTCAAGGTTATTTGCAAATATGTTCTTGCCACCTCTACCCAAGCCAAACCCCCTACCCTACCCCAAGATGATTCCTCTACTACCCACGTTGAAAGCTCTATGGGGAAAGATAGTCTCGGTTTGCCCAAAACTTTTCATGCATCCCCGACCAAGAAGAGAGAGGTTGATATGAGCGTTAAGGGAGGTCCTGTGAGAAATAAATTGAGGCTTGAGGAACTGGCCATGGGGTCTTCCCTAAGGCTAAAGAATAAGTAGGCACAGGGAAGTGGCAAAACCATTGAGCTCAATTCTGAGGATGAAGGTCCCAACCCGTCAATCATGGTGCTTAAGCGGTTTGTTCTGAATACGTCGACCAACATAACTAACCAAATTTTGGAACTTCAGGATGTGTTAACCAAGGTTTTCTTCAATGAGGGTTACCAAAGCAACAAACTTTCGGAGGTCAATCTAGATATGGATGATAATAAGGACAACAAATATGAAGACTAGGAGGAGTACGAAGAAGAGAAGGACTAGGATCCTCCATGTTTCGACTATATTAAAAATTTTGTTGTGTAAAAATTGAATATGTATATCTTAGCTAGTGTCTGGTTATGTTATGTACAGAGTGTGTATTGTTTTTTTTTGGGGGTCTTTGTCTGGTAAATTTTTGGGAGTGCATAGGAATTTTCTAGTTTTTGGGGCCTGTTGAGAAGCAACACACCCCCACTGAAAAATGAATTTCCACCCTTTGAAAACTTTGAGCTTTCATTTTTGCAGTAGGGACCCTCTTGATGATTTTTAGTTTTAATCCCAGATTTTTACTTGCCTCTTTCTTCTTCAAGTTTTGCCTATGTCAAAGCATCCAAGTTTTCTTGCATTCTGGATTTGTTATCTCAGACTTCACTTTTTACATGCTAGAATCATTCATGGATAAAAAAAGTCTTACACCGGTATGAGAAAAATGCAGAAAACAGACAGATAAATTCATTGGAAATCAAAACTTTCCATTTTTGGAAATGTCGCGATATCGCGACACTTCCATTTGAAATTTCCATATGTCACTTCCATTTCCTTCTTGTCATAACGCCGACAAGTTTGGAGAGAGAAGGCAAGTTGTAGAACGTAAAATCGTGACGTCGAAATCGAACAGTTGCATTTTGGAGGAGGAAGAAAAAGACTAAGGCATGAGAGATATTGGCTCTTTTTTAAAGGGAGAGCTAAGGATGAAAATGGGTGATGAATGTCCATCGTGACATGTCACGTTTGCGTAAGGAGAAAAGGAAGCAAGGGGAGAAATGGTCCCGATTTCGCGACATGTCATGAAATCACAACGTTTTCAGCAGAGGGAGCCCAGGGAGTACGGACTGTCGTGATTTCGTGACATGTTGCGAAATCATGACAGGTCCAAGTCAAAGCTACAAGAAGAGAGAAACCAAATTGAAAATCGACTAAGGCATAATTTTGTCGCGAAATCGTGACATGATTGGCAGAAGGGGCCCGAGTGAGAAAGATGTCACGAAATCGCGACAAAGTTTAGGAAACGCCCGTCGCGAAATCGTGACAGTTTGAGGAAAAGGGGGCAAGGCCAAAAGGTGTCACAAAATCGTGACACGCAGGTAAGCAAGGGGCCGCCAGAACCAAAGGAAGAACAGCAAGTGAAGGTGTCGCGAAATCGCAACACGAAAAAGAAAAGGAGCCAAGGCAAGGCATAGGTCGCGATTTCGACATGTCGCGAAATCGTGACATGTCGCGTTTCGCTGGCTCGAAGGAAAGTGCGTGTAGAAGAGGGGTCACGATTTCGTGACATGTCGTGAAATCGCGACATGTCACATTTCACGGCCGTTGGAGAAAAAGAGGGATGTCGCGATTTCGTGACATGTCGCGAAATCGTGACATGTCGCATTTTCGCGACCTTAGCAGGAAAACAGAGCAGAATGCAAGACAGCTGGAAATGGACACGTGTCACGATTTTGTGACACGTGTCAAAGCACTGCAGCCACGTATCAGATGAATAAAGCCGACATGCAAGTAAACATTAAGGCTTTTAATCTGATTTAATATTTAAGCTTTGATTTAATAATTTTAAAATGCTAATCCATCTTTTGTCTTTCATGCAGGAAGCCATCTGGCACTTACGGGATAGCGGAGAAATGGCCATAAAGACAAAGTCGAGTGCAAGTTAATCAAAGACAGCCATATTGAAAGAAAAGATGCCGAGAATTGTTGTTTCATCCAATTTTTACAGATCTGGCCGCAAAGAGACTTTACGGTGACTAAGCAGCTGCCCTTTTAATGGAGTATGTCGGGAATTGGCCGAAAAATGGAAATATCTACACTCAGTTACCGAAATTTCCCGATGGATGCATTTAATGAAAATTTATGGCAGAATTAATAGCTTGCGGAGATTTTCAACTCGGGGATGGCTCAGCGGAGGTGAAATGTCAGAGAAGTGGTGATTCATCCAAATTACCCAAGGGCATTAATGAAGACATTTATTTACAGTTGCGGGTGAATGCAAGTGGCATTCGAATTCTATCTTCTCCATTTATGGCAACTGATTGCACTGATTTGCAGAATGGTTAAGTTTTATCCGGACTTTGTTTTAAATGGCTTTATATTGTAAAACCCGGGTCCTAGGGTTGAAGATGATAAGACTTAGGGTTTGAGAAGAAGATATTTCTGAAAAGATCAGGGTCTGTCCTGAGTCTATAAATACTTCTTCTCAATGTAATCGCAGGAGGCGAAAACTTAGAAATAAAAGGCTATTGAAGCAATTTCTTGCAAATATTGTTAAATACTTTGTTTCTGGACTTGGAGTTGATGTGCTTTTGTTTTATGTGATAGCATGGCCAGGAGCCTAATATTTTGCGGATTGTGATAAGTTCATCTTCTTTTGTTATCCGTTTCATTAAAGTTTATTAAATATATGTTGTACATCTGTGTTATCAAGATTAAATATGTTGTTAGGCTTCATTTGTTCTATTGTATGCTAGGGAAATTATAGATTTAAGGTTCAAGTCTGTTCTAATTGCTCTGTCCTCACTGTGCGAGCTAGGCTGCCGGTGAAAGATATCAATTTTAACCGACTTCCCTTCGGTTTATAATTTTTTGTTAGATCTGTTCCATCTTTGCCTTATGCTCTTAGTAGAAAGTGATCTTAGAAAGCTGGACACTTTCTTCTTTGATTTGTTCTGTTGTGAAGCTGATAGTATAAATAAAATTGGTAGTTTTGTTTTACAGTTAAGTTTGATAAACTTCTCTTTCTGCCTTACCCTACCCTCTTTGTTTTATCGTGAAATGATCCATTTTTATTTTCTTTTAATTTTGTCTTTTATTTAAATCTGCTGACCCATAAGAGCTAGATCAAAGAATTAATTTTAAATCTGATTGTCAACAAGTGACAATTTCTGAACATTACTGAGCAAGTTCAGTGAGCCCGTTGTAAGGTACAGACAGTCCATATTGAAATCTATTCCAGAAGCGGAAAAGAGTGAATTGACATTCGACCCGACTCTGTAACTCACACCTTGGATAACTAGCTAGATCCTAAAGTGAGTGGGATTTATCCCGTATAAGTGTTATCAGAGTTTTGTGCTCATCCTTCATAGGGTGTGTATAAAAGTCGGACCAACATTTAAAAATGGCGCTAGAAGGAGGGCCTACTGAAATTCGGTCAGTATTGTAAGTTGTCAGTACAATTTTTTAAGATTGCCAGAAAAGAAGACCTCAAGTTCAGTACTCTGTTAAGGATTGTAAGTTTGTAAGTGCTTGTGAAAAGCTGGATTCTACATACAGGGTAACAAGGTCCCACCCCAGAGTTGGAGAGCTCCTTGTCCCTGAATTAGAAACTCCGAGAAGAAGTGGCCTTAGAAGGGCTAAGTCTCTGTCGAAACAGTTTTATCACCACTGATAGTTACTCCAACCACAACTCAGAATATCACTAACAACCAAGTAGTGATGGCAAATTGGTTGGGCTCCACTTGCTTTGAATATTTCGGGTATAGCCCATGACCTGCCTAGAAATTCGGAAAGATATCTCCCCAGATATAAACATGATGGGACAAGAACTGCAGAAGAACATTTGGTTGCATTCAAGAATGCTTTGAAATTATTAAATGTACAGCATGAGGATGTTGCCTACAGACTATTCCCGTTCACTCTCCAGGAGGGAGCTTATGATTGGTTTCTAAACCTCACTAATGATTCTGTCACCAGTTGGAATGACTTAGAAAAAGTTTTTGTGTCACAGTTCGGAGAAGTGATAGATCCTAGTATATTGTACCAGCAGTTTTCTGGCATCAAAAGAGAATTAGGTGAATCTATCAGGTCTTATAATGTTAGATTCTAGAAAGCTTATGGCAGACTTACTGGGTATTATGTACCGAATGCTGACCTGGCATTAGAGATCTTTAGAAACTCTCTGGATCCAATGACCTCTGTCTTTTTGAAGAGAGATCCCACTATTACTAATTTGACAGAAGCTTATAAAGAAGCTTTGATTCTGGAAAGACAGTTGGGACCCCAGCCTTTAAATGCCCAGCAAGTTCCTCTGGTTACACAAGCTGCCCCTGTGTTCAATCCCATTCCACATCAGATGATGCTGCCAGTTTGTCAGACTCTACCATCAGCAAATCCATTGGCTGTAGCACCTGTTGAGAATGTACAGAACCCAGGCAAAGAGGCTGACAATGCAAGAGTTGAAGAAGTCTCCAAAATAGTTCAGAAGCTGGCAAATGATTTCTTGAGTTTTAAAAGGCAAGTTTCTACAGGGGACAACTCCAACAGATATTCATATCAACCGAACAGATTCAACCGGCCCCCGTATGAACCTAATAAATATTACAAGGGTAAGGCTCATGATGTGAATATTTGCGATTTAGCTCTGCCTAACTGGTGCAGAATACATGCCACTTCTCAGCATGGGGAGTTGGATTGTCTGGAATTTTGCAATGCATTTGAAGCTTTGTCTGGAGATTTGATCTCCCCTGAAAATCAAAGAACTGTTGATGGCCCAAGTTCATCCGGCCACAGTGCAGCTATGGTCCTGGATTCTTTCACTTTCTCGGATGAATCTGAGAATGTAGTTGAAATGCCTATGGATGAGGTGCAGGCTTTCCAGCAGTACAGAAGAGATAATTACAACCTGAGGAACAGGAATCCGGAGCCTAATACTACATCAACCCCTCCGGACAACTCTCACAATGTTCCTCCCGACCCCTCTCCAAGCAATAATCCATCTCCACCAAAGGGAGGAAATCTGATGAGAGGACCAGATGCTTTTGTCCCTCCACTTAATAAAGGATATAACATAGTGGAGGATATGAAAAATATTAAGGCCAACATTACTCTACATGAGTTGGCACAGATTTCAGAGCAGAGAGACAATTTGATAAAAACATACTCTGGCCCTGCTACTAAACCTGTGGACAAAGGAAAGAAAATAGCAAATGCCAATCTAGCCATGTACAAAGAAAAAACTGAAGTTCCCCCCTTTTTACTGACTGTCCGTATTTTTGGGAAGAACTTACATAATTGTTTGGTAGATTCGAGTGCATCTGCTAATGTTATGCCTTTGGCCATTTGTCGACGAGTTGGGTCTCACCCCAATGAAGTCTGAAAGGAGAGTTGTCCAATTAGACAAATCAGAGGTTAAAGTTGTTGGAGAGCTTCAAAATATTCATATCCAATTAGCATCTGAGCCAAGGGCTCAACATAAAATTGAAATTCAGGTTGTGGATATCCCTGTGGGGTATGGGATGCTGTTGAGTAGAGATTGGTCGAGATCTCTGAACGGATACTTGGCAACAGATTTTTCACACATGTGGTTGCCATGGAAAGGAGTGGCAAATCAATTACGGGTTGAAAGAGAACCCAGGTACAAGCATACAATTACAGAATACAATGCAGAGAATGAAACTGTAAATATTGCAGAGGTAGATATTGGAGTCTACAATTTAACAACGGGACAGATTAACAAGTTTAATAAAGCTCATCCTGTACATACTAATGAAGTCTGGACACTTCATGTGGATGGGGCTAGATCTAAACAGGGTTCTGGAACAGGGGCGAGTCCTCAAAGGGCACTGAAAGTCGGACATATTTTATGTCTTACCGCCTACAGTTCCCTTGTACAAATAATTTAGCAGAGTATGAAGCTCTGATTTTAGGTTTGAAATTTGCATTGGACAAAGAAGCAAGAAATATTCAAGTTTTTACTGATTCAGAATTGGTGGCAAATCAAGTCAAGGGTAAATTCCAGTGTAAAGCATCTTATTTAAAAGGATACAAACATCGGGCTTGGGATCTTGTAGAAGACTTTGATGCTTTTAATCTGACACACATACCCAGAGAGCAGAATTCACATGCAGATGTCTTGGCTTCTTCAGCTGCAAGTTTAAAACCATTGGAAGAATTTAAATGGAACAAGTTTTCAATTGAGTTAGTCCCTTGTCCTTCAGTTCCAAACAATATAGATAATTTTCAGGTTTTCTCTGATGATCAACAGATTGTAAACTTTTTGCAGAGTACTAACACATTTGAAAATGCTATAATCGATGAGGGCCAAAGGGATACCCTGCTGGAACAGTTAGATGATGACAGGGGAATAATGAGGTTGAAGGACAACGAGAATTCCAAAAGGGATGGTGGAGCTGGAGCGGCTCTTTGATGTTGACAAAATCAAGCAAAAGATGAATTCTGAGGATTATGTGGGTGCCACAGACAGTGAAACTGAAGACCTGAACATGGGGACTGAAGAAGATCCCAGGCACATCAAGTTGGCTAAGAACTGTGATCCAAAAATAAAAAGAAGTATGATTGATTTTCTTCACAGGTCCAAGGATGTTATGGCCTGGTCATACAAAGACTTAAAGGTATTTGATCCTAAAGTTTATACTCATATTATACCTTTAAAAGAATTCTGCAAACCTTTCAGGCAAAAACAGAGGCATGTCAATGCTCTGTTAGAGCCCCTCATCCAGAAAGAAGTAGAAAAGCTATTGAGTGCAGCCATTATTTTTCCCATCAGGCATTCTACTTGGGTGGCCAATCTGGTGCCAGTCAGAAAGAAAAATGGAGAGATCCGCCTGTGTGTGGACTTTAGAAATTTAAACAAGGCATCTGAAAAAGATAATTACCCTCTACCTTCCATGGATGAGGTGCTGCAGATTGTCAATGGCTCGGAGATGATGTCTTTCCTGGATGGTTTCTCAGGGTACAATCAGATTTTGGTTGAGAAGGAAGACAGAATGAAAACTGCTTTCACAACTAAGTGGGGAACTTTTGCTTACAAGAGGATGCCATTTGGATTAATAAATGCCGGAGCTACATTTCAACGAGCAATGGATCATGCTTTCAAGGGCCTTATGGGTAAATGCATTGTTGTTTACATGGATGATTTAACGAGTCTTCTCTAAATCTCGGTTTGACCATGTAAAACACTTGGAGTCTGTGTTTAATAAATGCAGGGAGTTTGGTATTTCTTTGAATCCGAAGAAGTGCATTTTTGGTGTAACAGAAGGAAAGCTCCTTGGGCACTTGGTCACAAAAGATGGCATTTCCATGGATCCGGGCAGAGTTGAAGCCATATCCGGCATACCATTTCCCAACTCCAAGAAAGAGTTGAGGTCCTTCTTTGGAAAAATTAACTTTGTCAGGAAGTTCATCTCCGGTTTTGCAGAGATAGTCAAGCCAATGAATGACATGCTAAAGCAAACTGCTCAGATTGTCTGGACCATCGAAGCTAAAACAGCCTTCCAAGAAATCAAGACAACCATCAAACAAGCACCAGTTCTGGTAAGCCCAGACTTCAGTGCAGATTTTTATCTGTACACCTTCTCTTCTGAACACACACTTGCTGCAGTTCTGACCCAACGGAGGGAAACCGGAGAACATCCAATTGCTTTCAAGAGTACCAATTTGAAGGGGGCTGAGCTGAAATATTCTCGTTTAGACAAACAAGCTTATGCCTTGGTGAGAGCGGTTAAGCAATTCGGGCACTATATATTAAGAAGCAGAATTCATGCTATAGTTCCAGACCCAACTGTTAAATACCTTCTAAGTCAGAATGAGTTGGGTGAACTGAGGGGTAATTGGGTTACAAGGCTGCAAGAGTATGACTTAGAGATTAGGCCTACTAAATTGATCGAGAGGACTTGGTTTGTCCCGACACATTGTCGAAGTACCTGTACGGGAAGAAGTTAATCAGTTAAATTATGAATCTGATGATTGGTATGGAGATATTATCCATCTGCTGCAATTTGGAATTTGCCCGTCTCACTTGAACAGAACCCAAAGGAGAGCATTAAAACTGAAAGCTGCTCATTATCTCCTCAAAGCAGGTAATTTGTACAGAGAGAATTATGTTGGCATTTTCTTGAGATGCATTTCTCGGAGTGAAGTCAATGAAGTCATGTCCAGTTTTCATGAAAAGTTAGGGGCAGGGCATTCATCAGGATCTGCTACTGTGCATAAAATATTGAGAGCAGGCTATTACTGGCCTACACTATTTAAAGATGCACATCAGCATGTAAGAACCTGCCATCAGTGCCAAACTTTTGCAGCCAAAGAGGCCAACCGGGCTCTACCATTGCAACCTGTTGTAATAAATAAACCTTTCATGCAATGGGGACTTGATTTTGTGGGAGTGATTAATCCAAATTCTTCAGTAGGGCATAAGTATGTTCTAACAGCTACTGATTACTGCACAAGATGGGTTGAAGCAGCAACCACCACAAGAAGTACAGCTCATGAAGTGATTGAATTTCTAGAGTCAAATGTCATAACTAGGTTTGGGGTTCCTCTGAATTTGGTGTGTGATAATGGACCAGACCTTCCAATCATTGGAGTTTGCAGAATGGGCATACCAGATGGGGATAGTTATCAGATTCTCATCCAACTATTATCCCCAAGGCAATGGACTGGTTGAGTCCACAAACAAGAATTTAATGAATGCCATTAAGAAATCTATAAAGACAAACCCAGGCAGTGGCATACATTATTGAAATATGCACTTTGGGCTGACCGGATAAAATATAAAGTGGCTCTTAAAACTTCTCCTTTTGCTTTGTTGTATGGTACCCAGCCAATTGTTCCCATCTC
Organism: Wollemia nobilis; assembly: GCA_028583015.1. Classification (NCBI taxonomy): domain Eukaryota; kingdom Viridiplantae; phylum Streptophyta; class Pinopsida; order Araucariales; family Araucariaceae; genus Wollemia; species Wollemia nobilis. Next base: position 24,632,888 of record JAQPPZ010017232.1, on the reverse strand, counting down.
TCTGAAGTTACCTACTTACCAATTTGTCTTAGACTATTTTGAGGATCAAGATGATGCAGAGGCTCGTGTTTTAGATCTAACTAACTTGCAGGATGAAAGACTCCAAGCCCTGGAACACTTCAGTCGGCACCAAGAAACCGTCAAGCGGTGGTTTGACAAGAGGGCCAAAGTGAAAGCTTTCAGACTGGCAGACTTGGTGCTTCTATGGGACAAGGCCCATGAGAAGAAGGGTAAGCATACAAAGTTGCAGCCACTGTGGATAGGCCCCTACCAGATTGCTGAGATTCTGGGTAGTAATGCATTTCGTTTACAAGACCTTGATGGTAATTTTTTGGACCTCCCTGTTAATGGTCAATACTTAAAACATTATTTCTCGGCTGTCCCATCCAATATATCATTTGAATGAGTCATAAAGAAGTTGTAACATGTGTATACATTGTGAATAACTCTGTAGTTATTTTGCTTTAGCTTAATTTTAATTGTACTTTAGTTTTATTAATTAATGTTCTTAGTTTATTTATTTTAATTTAATTCTAGGTGCTTGTACAGTGTTGTTTGTTTTAGTTTGTTTTTAAATGTCTGTGCAGTGTTCTTTTGTTTTGTTTAATTCTAATTGTCTGTACAGTTTTAGTTTTTTGTTTATTTTAGCTTGCTTCTATAGAGTTTTAGTTTTAGTTTAAATTAGGTTCTTTTGTTTTATTTAATCCTAATTGTCTGTGCAATTTTGTCTGTCTTGAATTTTTGTATTTTATTTCCTTTGTAAATAACCCTGTAGTTTTAATTCCTTTCAGGTCTGTACATTTATGTATTCTATTTCCTTTGATGTTTGTACAGTGTTGTTTTATTTTAAAGTTATGTATTTTATTTTTATTTAAGGTCTGTGCAGTTTATTTCCTTTGTAAATAGCTCTGCAGTCTTGTTTTATTTCATTTCCTTTAAATGCCTGTATAGTTTTATTTGTTTCCCTTGTAAATAACCCTGCAGTTTTGTTTCCTTTGCTGCCTGTACAGTTTTATTTTAAAGTCTGTGCAGTTTTATTTTATTTTGTTCTTAAAGGCCTGTGTTTATCCTTGGAAGTCTGTACAAAGTTCTTTGGCTTTTAAAATTCTGTTCTTTAACCTTTGCCTGAGCATCAATGAAAAGTCAACCTTCTAAAGATTGTTTTATTCTGAGTCCAAATCCAGTGTTCATTATCACAATTGTGAGATAGTCTGTTTGAACTGAACAGTGGAACTATTTTCTTAGTCAGAACAACAGTGGAAGGATGATTGGATTTTGTGTCTTGCTTGCCACAGTTGTTTTAATTATAAAGAAACTGCTATGCTGTTTGGTTGGAGAAACTCTCGAGGAATCCAAGAAAAGTTGGTTATAAGAGGGGACTATGATTCATGTAATTATTTGAGTATCCATAGAGGCTATCAGTGCCTAGGCTGAAGCAGTTCCAGATTGATGAAATATTAAAAGAAAATTGTTATTCTTTCTAAGGCTTTTCAGATGTTGATGTATTTCAAAAGAAAGAGATGAAAGTTGAATTGGCACTCTGTTATTTCCAATATATATATAAAAAAAAGAAAAAAAAAAAAAAAGAGTTATATAATGAAAGAGGCAGCCAAGATTTCAAAAGATGTTTTTCTTCTACCAAGTTGTAGATTCTACCTTACAGTTGTAAATTTGGGTCGTGTAAATCTAAAGGGTAACTCTGTCGAGGCTGTAAAAGGCTAAACTAGTAAACAGAGCTCTACTCGGTTTCCCCTTTTTACAATCTAGAAAAGTTGATCAATCCAGAGTTCAACATTCGATCCAGTCATTCTTGAAGACAGTTTTATACGCTTGTAATTGCACATCAGAAATCTTCCTTAAGTAATTCAGCCTAGTATGTCCTTGGGAAATTTTAACAACTATCAGTTAGTAGTCAATTTATTTTGAAGAATATCCGTGGCAAGGCAAGATACATGGTCTATGTTGTTTTGAAACTAGAGTCCTGGGTTCTAAAATAATGCTACTATTTTACCCGCAGATATCGCCATTTGTTGAGAAGCAACACACCCCCATTGAAAAATGAATTTCCACCCTTTGAAAACTTTGAGCTTTCATTTTTGCAGTAGGGACCCTCTTGATGATTTTCAGTTTTAATCCCAGATTTTTACTTGCCTCTTTCTTCTTCAAGTTTTGCCTGTGTCAAAGCATCCAAGTTTTCTTGCATTATGGCTTTGTTATCTCAGACTTCACTTTTTACATGCTAGAATCATTCATGGATAAAAAAAGTCTTACACCGGTATGAGAAAAATGCGGAAAACAGACAGATAAATTCATTGGAAATCAAAACTTTCCTTTTTTGAAAAGTCACGATATCGCGACACTTCCATTTATGGAAATGTCACGATATCGCGACAGGTTTCAAGAAAATCGGCTAAGTCAGAAAAACGTAGCGAAATCGTGACACTTCCATTTTTGGAAATGTCGCGATATCGCGATGCATTTTGGAAATGTCGTGATATTGTGACAAGTTTGGAGAGAAGCAAGAGCCGATCCATGTTGCATTTTGCGGATGCGAGGAAGAAAAAAGACTAAGGCATGAGAGAGGTCGCGATTTCGCGACATGTCACGAAATCGTGACATGTCAGAAGGTGAAAAAGAAGCTAAGGATGAAAATGGATGCTAAAGGAGAAAAGGAAGCAAGGAGAAAGGTCGCGATTTCGTGACATGTCGCGAAATCGTGACGTTTTTTGGGGAGAGAGCCCAGGGGTACGGACTGTCGCGATTTCGCGACATGTCACGAAATCACGACAGGTCCAAGTCAAAGCAAGGAAGAAGCAGAGAAATCAAATTGAAGAATCGACTAAGGCATAAAATCATGAATATTGAAGGCAGAGAAAGATGTCAGGAAATCGAGTATGAAAATGAAAAAAGAAGGATTGTGAAATGGTGAGAGGAAAAGGAGAAGGCAAATGTGCGAAATGGTGAAGGAGAAGCAAGAAACAAAGGAAGAATAGCAAGTGAAAGTGGTCACGATTCGTGACATGATGATAAAAAGAAAAGGTTGCCAGAACAAGGGAGGTCGCGATTTCGTGACATGTCACGAAATCGTGACATGTCAGTTTCGCGGCTAAAGGAAAGTTGTCCGAAGAGGGCAGTCGCGATATTCGTGACATGTCAATTTTGGTTGGAGGAAAAGTTGAGAAGGGGATGTCGTGATTTAGGACATGTCACATTTTCGTGACCTTAGCAGAAAGAAGAGCGAGAAATGGAAGACAGCTGGAAATGGACACGTGTCACGATTTTGTGACACGTGTCAAAGCACTGCAAGCCACGTATCAGATGATTAGAGCCGACATGCAAGTAAACTTTAGGGTTTTTAATCTGATTTAATAATTAAGCTTTGATTTAATAATTTTAAAATGCTAATCCATCTTTTGTCTTTCATGCAGGAAGCCATCTGGCACTTACGGGATAACGGAGAAATGGCCATAAAGACAAAGTTGAGTGCAAATTAATCAAAGACAGCCATATTGAAAGAAAAGATGTCGAGAATTGCTGTTTCATCCAATTTTTATAGATCTGGCCGCAAAGAGACTTTACGGTGACTAAGCAGCTGCCCTTTTAATGGAGTATATCGAGAATTGGCCGAAAAATGGAAATATCTACACTCAGTTACCGGAATTTCCCGATGGATGCATTTAATGAAAATTTATGGCAGAATTAATAGCTTGCGAGAGATTTTCAACTCAGGGATGGCTCTGCGGAGATGAAATGTCAGAGAAGTGGTGATTCATCCAAATTACCCGAGGGCATTAATGAAGACATTTATTTACAGTTGCGGGTGAATGCAAGTGGCATTCGAATTCTATCTTCTCCATTTATGGCAACTGACTGCACTGATTTGCAGAATGGTTAAGTTTTATCCGGACTTTGTTTTAAATGGCTTTATATTGTAAAACCCGGGTCCTAGGGTTGAAGATGATAAGACTTAGGGTTTGAGAAGAAGATATTTCTGAAAAGATCAGGGTCTGTCCTGAGTCTATAAATACTTCTTCTCAATGTAATCGCAGGAGGCGAAAACTTAGAAATAAAAGGCTATTGAAGCAATTTCTTGCAAAGATTGTTAAATACTTTGTTTTCGGACTTGAAGTTGATGTGCTTTTGTTTTCTCGTGATAGCATGGCCGGGAGCCTAATATTTTGCAGATTGTGATAAGTTCATCTTCTTTTGTTATCCGTTTCTTTAAAGTTTATTAAATATATGTTGTGAATCTGTGTTATCAAGATTAAATATGTTGTTAGGCTTCATTTGTTCTATTGTATGCTAGGGAAATTACAGATTTAAGGTTCAAGTCTGTTCTAATTGCTCTGTCCTCACTGTGCGAGCTAGGCTGTCGGTGAAAGATATCAATTTTAACCGACTTCCCTTCGGTTTATAATTTTCTGTTAGATTTGTTCCATCTCTGCCTTATGCTCTTAGTAGGAAGTGATCTTAGAAAGCTGGACACTTTCTTCTTTGATTTGTTCCGTTGTGAAGCTGATAGTATAAATAAAATTGGTAGTTTTGTTTTACAGTTAAATTTGATAAACTTCTCTTTCTGCCTTACCCTACCCTCTTTGTTTTACCGTGAAATGATCCATTTTTATTTTCTTTTAATTTTGTCTTTTATTTAAATCTGCTGACCCATAAGAGCTAGATCAAAGAATTAATTTTAAATCTGATTGTCAACAAGTGACAATTTCTGAACATTACTGAGCAAGTTCAGTGAGCCCGTTGTAAGGTACAGACAGTCCATATTGAAATCTATTCCAGAAGCGAAAAAGAGTGAATTGACATTCGACCCGACTCTGTAACTCACACCTTGGATAACCAGCTAGATCCTAAAGTGAGTGGGATTTATCCCGTATAAGTGTTATCAGAGTTTTGTGCTCATCCTTCACAAGGTGTGTATAAAAGTCGGACCAACAGGGCCTAGTAAGGGCTTTGGTGTCTTTTCATTGTCTATGTATTTCTTGGGTTGGGCTGACCAGTGTGGAGGGTCTCAGTTAAGGAAGTTTAGTAAGGATAGAGGATGGAGGATCCTTAGTATGCTTAAGTCCCTATTCCTCAGCATAATGCTAACTTTTATAAATAGGTTTTGGTTCAACCTATAAAACCCGATATGAATGAAATATTTTAATTACAAAAACGAAAAACATTTAGTAATTAGGATATCTTTGTTATTTCTATGCATTGCATTTGTAGATTACTGTAAAATGTCACTAATCATATTCTTTGCATGTTATTTTGCATCCTGGGCTTCACCTGGGAGCAAGTTTTCTGATCTGTCAATTTCGTTACTTCCATTTACATATTTTTAACATAGCAGCATATTCTATTTCTTTTTTTACTATTTCAGTACATTTATTTTATGTTTAAACTCCAAAGGTCAATTTTTTATTTTATTTGCAAAGGTCATCTAATTGGACCTAGGGGGCTTGACTACTGCGCCTCTAAGGACTCTCTTGCAATGGCCTAAGCAAGCCCCCTAACGCTAATAAAATATTTTTCTAGTCAATTATTTGTCTTTACAGGAACAAGTTTATTTTGACTTCACTAGGGCAAGGAGAAGTAAAACTTGGATCAGCCATCGATTTGAGTTAAGTGATTTTGTTCTTATTACTGGTTTTTTTAATCTACATTCTTAAGCATATGAATATTAAAAAGCATATAGTTTACATTTAGGTTAATTCCTGCATATTTTTCTTTAATTAATTATGTTTTAATTAATTAGTAAAATATGTTTTAATTAATTAGTTAATTTTTTTTAATTAATTAGTTAATTTTGTTTTAATTAATTAAGCAATTTTGTTTTAATTAGTTAATTCTATTTTAATTAATTAATTATATTTTAATTAATTTGTTAATTCTGTTTTAAAAACTACTTGAAACAAAACCCTAGGTTAGCCTCATTCAAAGAAAAGAATCATATTAGGTTAACTCTTGTATTTTGCATTTCTTGTATTCTATATTTGTCTATATTTGCATTCCATTTTATTTTGTACTGTTAGTTAATTTCTGCTTTGTTTATATTTCCATTTAATTTTTGTTAATATTATTATGTCTTCTTAGTTTAAAATTAGTGAGGCCAAACCTAGGTTGTTTGTTTAAAGTTAACACATTAAAATTTTTCTTGTATATCCTGAGGATTCTCCTTCTCTTGTATCCCGAAAAGGACTTGGAGTGAGTCCTAAAACCATTCTTGGTGAACCACCCCCCTAATACTTGTTTAGATAACCGAGTATAGAGTACAACATACCCCCACGGTTCAACCCTGCAAAAGGACTCCTTCCCAACAGATCCAGGTCTCCTATTTGTTCAGAGAATCATACATGGTAGGGCAGTTTTCCCCCTCTACATATTTGGTGAACCCAAAGTGAACACATCCTTTTCTTTTGAAAACTTTAAAAAATACCATTAATTCTATTTGAAAGAACTTAAATAAACTAAAATTATATTTTTGGTTAGTATTTTCCCCAATTTGTTTTTCACTACTTCTAATGGCTCCTTTCCTTAGAAGTCAGAGAAGACAATTAGAATCTGATTATGTTCCTTTGGAAGATGACCATATTGATAGGGAAGATCCTAACATAGATCCAAAAAAACAAGAAGAGGTAGAAACTAAAATCAATCCCGATCCTTTTAATGGTCCTAATGGTAGTTATGTCTTTTCATCATTTGATCATATTTGGAAATTTATGAAAGCTCATAAGGATAAATTAGTGGAGTATATTGAGAAGGAAGCCCATATTGAGATAAATGCTACTCCTCCTCCTCCTAATAATTCTCCTATGGCTGAACATAATATTTCTACATCTCAATATATGCATCATAATAATCTAAGGAATCAAGTAACTCATACCACTACTAATACCACTAATGTTGAAGGGAATCCACAAGTCCCTTTAATTAGTAATGGTATGACCAATTGTTTTCAATTTCCTTCTCCATCCTCTTATATCAACACTATTGCTTCTATTCCACCAAATGTTAGTTATCCATTCTATACCATATATAATAAAATTCTATCTAACATAAACCAAACATCAAGACTTTAAAATTACACCCCTCTTTTAGGAAGGCTAGGGAACATACACAGTGTTAGCTATCCATTCTATACCACATACAATCAGTTAGTTTCAAGGATGGATATGATGCAACCTTTAGGGTTTACATATAGCTATAAGGACATGTGTAGTCAACCTTTGGATCCTATTTTTGTTGCAAGACCTTATCCAAAGAATTTTCCTATGCTTGTGTGGCCAATCTATAATGGGATAGAGGATCCAATAAAGCATCTCAAACATTTCAGGATAGCTTACCATGATATTATTTATGATGATATGCTTTTGTTGAAAACATTTCCAAATAGTCTTGGTGGAGTTGCATTAGAGTGGTATTATCAGCTACCCAACTATTCTTTGACAATTTTTGAAAAGACAAAAGATATGTTTGTTCATTAGTTTAGTGCTTACATTGAGAAGGAAGTGACTATGAGAGATTTGTATGACTTAAAACAAAACAAGGAATAAAGCTTTACAGAATTTTTAGTTTGATGGAGAAGTTTATTTGGAAAGTTAAGACAAAATGTGTCACAAAGAAATATGATTGATATATTTATTGGTAATTTGCAAGAACAGCTATCATATGCATTAGAGACTACTACTGTTACATCTTTATATCAAGCTATTGACTTAGCCAGAAAAGTGAAACAATAACTTATTAAAAGAGGTCAGCTTAAGTATAGAGAAGAAAATTTTACTAAGTCTCAACATAAGAGTAGACATACAGGAGGTGATAATGATAGTAGACCTGTTAACAATGTCAAGAATAGCCTTTAAAATATAGTGCTTCAAAAACCTCCTCAAAGAAATTTCATAGGACTTAGTATACCTATGGAAGCAGTCTTAAAACAATTATTGTATGTTAAGGCAATTGAGTTACCTCTTGTTAGACAACCAGATACTTTAGATCCTTGGTACAATTCAGGTCAACATTGTGCTTATCACAAAGTAGAAGGTCACTGGACAAATACTTACAAGAAGTTATAACATGTGGTTCAGGATTTTATTGATGTTGGGTGTAAAAACTTAGAAAATTTGCAAGCCATAAGTAATCAGACTCCAACTACAAATCAAGACATGGGGATATTCAAGGATCCCCTACCAAAACATGATCAACAAACAACCAACCAAGTAGCTCACCAAGGTGACTCTTCATTTCATAATAATGTAGTTGGAATGGTTGGGGTAACCACAAGAAAACAAGTTTATAATCAGCAAGGTCAAAGTTCTACATCTCAAACTAGTTCATTTCCAACAAAAAGTTAGAAAAAAGATTCAGCTACAAGGATTCCACCTATAGTGTTGAAACCACAACTAAAGGTTTAATTTGATCTTCAACAATAGTTAGCTAATACTCCAGCAAATATATCAGTGCTTGAACTTCTTCAGACTTCTCTAGATCATTGAAATTCTTTAATGGAATTTTTAAAACAATAGTTTATTTCCCCATAAATTTTTCCCCTTGCTATCACTAACACTATAAGTTATTTTGGGATACATCATGTTTCATTCTCAGATGATGATAAACCTTCCTCAAAATTTAATAGAGATTCATCACTTTACATCACCACACTTATTGGGGACACCCTTATCAAAAGAGTCTTGATTGATAATGGTTCCTCCCTCAATTTGTGTACATATCAATTCTTTCAAAAATTTGGATTAAAGGAGGAAGATTTAATAAAATTTGATATCATTATCAAAGATTTCAATAATGATTCCCAAGAGTCTTATGGTGTCATCTATCTTCCTTTGAAATATGGACCAAAAATATTGGGTACTTTGTTTTATGTGGTACATTATCCTGCATCTTTTAATATTCTTCTTGGATGACCTTGGATTCATGCAATGAAGGTTATCCCTTCTACTTTTCATCAATGTCTTAAATATGAATTTAAGGATCAGGTTGTGACTATCTCGGGTGACCCTCGACCATTTGAATTTTATTCAAATATTGAGTTAGCCCAATTAGATTCTTATTCTTGTCCTTCTATTTCTTCAACAACTCCCTCATGTTCCTCATATCAAATATCCAAACATCTTCAAAGTTTAAAAATAAGTGAAGAACATGAGACTCATCATCCTTTCTCTAATCATGATAATCATTTTTTTCAAGAACCTCTTATGGATCTAGCCAAACTACCACCTTCACCTCGAACTATGGGCTTGCCTCATAAAAAGGGTGATGTTATACACATTGGCATGTGTACTTTTATCTCTAGTGGAACTGATTTCAAAGAAAATATTTGTGGTAGTAACCCATATTCTGACAAAATCTCTTTTGCTCAATGTTATCTCACAAATAATTATCCCCTTCCTAAATAGATCCTGTCTAGAATGGGTTATGTTGGTAAAGGATTGGGACCACAACAGAAGGGTATGCAAGAACCCTTGGATGTTGAGATTTGGCCAAGAAGATGTGGTATAGGGTTTATACCTAATAAAAATCAACCTTTGCTTTTTGAGGATGATGATCATCTTATGACTTATGCTAAAAATATGGAATATCAAAAGATGTCAATGGATGAATGTGCTAGTAATTATTTATTTCCTTCAAATATAATACATTGTAATATGATTGATTCTATTTGTTCAAATATTATTCCTAAACATAAACTTCGTGATTTTGTTTATGATATCTCTTATGTCAAAAAGTATGGTACTCTTAGAGAATGTGTTGATTATCAAGCTATGGATGTTGATTGAAAATCCTTAAAAATATTCCTTTGTGAGTTCAAGGACATATTCTACCCAACACTCCAGAGCTTGCTTCTTTACTTTGATAAAGGACATAATGCATATAGGCTTTGTTTAGATTTTAAATCTCCTTAATAAAAGAACTTTAACATAACATAAATACACAAACATATAAAAATAATAATAAAAGCATCATGTAGTTGCATCCATGCTTCTTTTGCATCTTGTCTTGCTTGCTCATATTGCATTTGTTGTCTGTCATCCTTGCATGTTTGCTTGACATATAAAAATAACCTTGCATGATTGCTTGTCATATTTGCATAATTTATTATCCATGGCTACTTTTTCATATAGCTTCTTTTGGGGTTTTACAAAAATGGCACGTGATGACACTTAGTTAGGTCATAGCTCACATGCATTGCATATCCCACTAGGACTGTGATGCCTAGTAAGACCCCCCTAGGGATTTTTATTTCACTTTCTTCTACATTACTCCTTCTATCTCATATACTATTCTTCTTACAACCCCTCTTCATTATGGTTTAACACTTGCAATATTATATTATATTATACACCCCACATAGGATTCTCATATATCTTAGTAGGTGCTACATTCTTAACTTCTATTGGATCATACTCTCTTTTGAATCAGCAGGCTCAACATCCTATTATAGGATAATGTCCTTGGCCATTAATAGTAGGCCTAAGCATACATCCTAGTGGTAATCACCTCATAGCAGTCAATAAGGGAGCAACCATCCATAGTGGATCATACTCTCTTACATTGTGACACCTCTATCGGGTTACGTCTCTCTTTTGACTCAGTGGGCTCAACACCCCATTACAATATCATCTCCTTGGCCATTGATAGTAGGCCTCGACATACATCCTTGTGGGTAATCACCCCATAGTAGTCATCATGTGAGCAATCACCCATAGCGGGTTATACTTCATCATTTGATCATTATGAGCAATCACCCATCATGGGTTACGCTCTATATTTGGTTTATTGGTATACACTTTTTGCAAGTGCTACACCCATAATGGGTCTAAATTCTGTTATGGTCTATAGCATTTGACTACACTGGTTTCTTGCAACCTATGCTAGTTCTAGGACTTAAACCGCTCATTTTTCTCTTATTCTAATGGTTGACCTTTGGATATTATTTTTCTTCTTATTATTATTCTTCTTTTCTCTTCCTTTCGTATTTCTTTCCCTTTCTTCTATTCATCCATGCATTTCATGCTAGTTGCATTAGGTTCATATTTTACCTAGTGATCTTTGCTTTGTTGCTTGCTTGCTTTGTTTTTCATATTCCTATATTTATCTCTTTCTTTGCTTTGTTCTTTTCTTGTATTTTTCTCTTTATCTTCTTTGTTCTTCATGTTTTTGTGTTTTGCTTATTTTTTCTCTGCATTTTTTTTTAAATTTCTTAAGGAAGTATTTTTCCTTTATAAACCCAAGAGGGCACCCTAGCCATAGAGGCATTATTGGTAGTAATGTCTCACCCTATATGCAAGAGTCAAGAGTGTCCTTTGCGATACCCCTCTTGCAACCCCTTTTCCCAAACCTGGCCACCCCTTCTCTATGTTTGTTGTTTAATTGCCCATAGGAGTCTACATATTTCTTTTATGTATTTACTTGGCCTTAAATACATCAAAGAGGGGGCAAAATATAGACATGAAAATTTGACCCACTAAGGTAAATAATTTTTCTTAAATGTCTTATTTTATCCTTAAAAACGTAGGGTCATCTTTGAGCTAATTTGTATCTTACTAAATCTCCCCCATTTCTTCTAAGTCATATATCTTTAGATTGGTCTTGAAAATATCTTTCCAACAGTATATGATATGACCTATTTTTACTTTATTTGACCCTTTTAAATGCATTAAAACCGCATAGGAATCCAACAGGTGTGACGTCGTGTCCCACTTTTATGGGGCACATTTTTGTTGTTTCTAATTTATTTTATTTTATTTATTTATTTTATTATTTTTGGCCCACTTGGACCACCTGTTAAACCTGCCCTAGGTTTTATTGGCGTCGACCGTGAGTTTATTTTACCTATTTCTTTGCCTATAAAAGAAAGAGCAAAATCAATTTTTAAAAACATGAACAGGAACATGAACGTTGCTACAAACACGAACTCATGAATGACATGCTCTTGCTTACGATCTAATTGTTCTCTATGGCTTTCTTGTTTCTTCTTCTTCATTGTGTGTTTCGCGACTAACCCTCGAAGTGCAACTTCTGGATTTGATCTACATTGTGTGATTTGTTTTCGGCTTGGTGGATCCATTGGTGTGAGCTTGGTGAAAAGACGAAGTGCCTTTGTGGAGGCTCTCATATTCTTCTCGTTTTTCCCTCAACATCCGTCAAGCACTCTATTTTTTTTCTTATATTTTTATTTCCGTCTTTGCATCATCATTAAAAGCATTTAGTAATTAGGATCTCTTTGTTATTTCTATGCATTGCATCTATAGATTATTGTAAAACATCGCTCATCACATTCTTTGCATGTTATTTCACATCCTGGGCTTCGCCTGGGGGTAAGTTTTCTGATCTGTCAAATTTTTTACTTCCATTTACGTATTTTTAACATAGCAGCATATTCTCTTTCTGTTTTTACTATTTCTGTACATTTATTTTATGTTTAAATTCCAAAGGTCAATTTTTGATTTTATTTTTAAAGGTCATCTAATTGGACCTAGGGGGCTTGAAAAATTGCCTCCAAGGACTCTCTTATAGCGACCTAAGCAGGCCCCCTAACGCTAATCAAAAATATTTCTAGTCCATTATTTTTCTTTATAGGAACAGGTTTATTTTGACTTCACTAGGGCAAGGAGAAGTAAAGCTTGGATCAGCCATCGATTTGAGTTAAGTGATTTTGTTCTTATTATTGGTTTTTTTTATCTACATTCTTAGGGATATGAATATTAAAAAGCATATAGTTTGCATTTAGGTTAATTCTTGCATATTTATCTTTAATTAATTCTGTTTTAATTAATTAGTTAATTTTGTTTTAATTAATTAGTTAATTTTGTTTTAATTAACTAGTTAATTCTGTTTTAATTAATTAGTCAATTCTATTTTAATTAGATAATTCTATTTTAATTAATTAATTCTATTTTAATTAATTTGTTAATTCTATTTTAAAAATTGCTTGAAACAAAACCCTAGGTTAGCCTCATTCAAAGAAAAAAATCATATTAGGTTAACTCTTGTATTTTGCATTTCTTGTATTCTATATTTGTCTATATTTACATTTCATTTTATTTTGTACTGTTAGTTAATTTTTGCTTTGTTTATATTTCCATTTAATTTTTGTTAATATTATTATTTGTCTTCTTAGTTTAAAATTAGTGAGGCCAAACTTAGGTTTTTTGTTTAAAGTGAACACATTAAAACTTTTCTTGTATATCCTGAGGATTCTCCTTCTCTTGTATCCCGAAAAGGACTTAGAGCGAGTCCTAAAATCATTCCTAGTGAACCCCCCCCAATACTTGTTTATCTAAGTGTAGGGTACAACATACCCCCATGGTTCACCCTTGCAAAAGGACTCCTTCTTAGGGGATCCAGGCCTCCTCTTTTTTTAGGGAATCATACGTGGTAGGGTAGTTTTCCCCCTCTACAAGGTCATCAAAATATTTATGACACTTAGAATCCCATTGGAAAACTACATCCTTCTTAAGGAGTTGAAGGAAATTTTGACTCTTATCGGCTGACTGGACAATGAACTGATAAATAGACTACAACTTACCTTATAGACTATGTAATTCGATCAGGGTGTGGGGAGGAGGCATATCAATGATAGTTTCTATTTTAGTAGGGTCTACTTCAATGCCTCACCTAGACACTATGAAGCCTAGCAACTTTCTAGATGTGACTCCAAACACACACTTAGCATGTTTAAGATGAACTTTATGTTATCGAAGCCTTTCAAAGATTCATCCTAAATCATGGACATGATCGTTTCATTCTAATGAATGAGCCAAAAATTTGTCCTCATAGTCTTGGATAATATCATGCATCATGTCATAGAAAATATAAGTCATGGCCTATTGATAGGTAGCTCTCACATTTTTCAAGCCAAAAGGCATGACTTTCTAGCAAAAGGTACCCCATGGAGTAGTGAATGTTTTCTTGGTCTGATCTTCAAGAGCAATCATAATTTGATTGTATCCTAAGAATCCATCCATGAGTGAAAGCATTCCACATTTGGTAGTGAAATCTACAATCTGGTCTATGTTGGGTAAGGAAAAATCATCCTTGGGACATGCTAAGTTAATGTCCCCAAAATCGGTACATACTCTGATTGTTCCTTCTTTCTTAGCTACAATAACGATATTAGAAATACAATCAGAATAGTCAATGGCTTTTATAAAACTGACATCAAGGAGTTTTTGGAGCTCCTCCTTGACTGAGAGGGTGACTTGTAGATGCATCTTCTGAAGCTTCTGCTTAACATGCTTAGCAATAGGCTTAGCTACCAAATGATGCATAACAAGGAAGGTATCAAGCCTTGGCATGTCAGCATATCATCAAGCAAAATATCTTTATATTATTTCAATAAATTGGTAAATTATTCCTACTCATCCATGGGCAGGGCTTTACCTAACTTAAGGATTTTAGGAGCTTCCTCATAACCTATGTTCACATCTATGGTCTCCTCAATGAGGATAGAAAAATTATCCTCAAGATAAGGTGAGGTAGGAATCACTCCTAATTTCTCAAGGTCCTCAGGAGACAAAACCAAAGTCCACTTGAGAACTAGAAGACTCAACTTGTTTTTTACAACGAATAAACCCATCAAAGAAGATGTCATTTTGAGGTAAAGCCTATTCTATAACATGTGACTTTGGGTTTAAGACCATAGGAGAGGGTGGAGCCTTGTCCTCTACACTCAACTCTAAAAATTTATGAGATTATTCAAAGAGAAGATCTAAACAAGAAGAATCATCTTGATCTTGTGATGAAATATTTGTAGAGAAATTCTTAGAGGAAGATTGTGAGGAATGAATTTGGGCTAAATCCTATGGTGAAAAAAATTCAAGTGGATGAGTATCACCTATGATAGAAATTATTTGGTTTTCAAATTAAAACTTCACATAGTGATGAAAAGTAGAAGATACGACCTTCATCGCATGAATCCTTGACCATCCAAGAAGAAGATTAAAAGATGCAGGACAAGACACCATGTAACACATTGTGTTCAATATTTTAGTTCCAACTCTAAGAGGGAGTGATATAGTACCACAAGTCGTCCGTGGGTCTAGGTGGATTGGTAAGTTGGGGCACTTATCGAGAAGAGACCTAGGTTCCAATCCCATGGGCTTGCCCATGCACAGATAGTAGCCTAGATCCGATTCCTCTGAGTGGTGTGCCATATTTATGATGACGGTGCAACCCCTGTGCATCTGGTGGTCCCCATCTCATGTCGGGTTACCATGTACCGAGATGGTGGAAGTCTAGGAGCCTTCGTAGATAGTTTGAACCCTACCAACTGTGTTGGTAGTTACTAAAAATCATGATTGTAACCATTGCTTCTATATATAAAAAAGAGAAGATATAGTACCACAAGCCTTTTGAGATTTATTACTAAAAGTTTTAATGATGTCATTGGTTAAAATTAAATCTTCCTCTTTCAATCCAAACTTTTTAAAGAAATGATGTGTACATATATTAAGTGAAGAACCATTATCAATCATAACCCTTTTGAAGAGAGTATCCCTAATAAGAGTAGTGATATGTAAAGATGAATTTTCTTGCATTTTCGAGAAAGACATCATTATCTAAAAATGTGAGATGAAGCATTCCAAGAGAACTTGCAACGTTTGCTATATCACTAGGAGAAATATCTGGAGGTACTGGTTGCTACTTCAAAACATTTACCATAGCTTCCTCATGGGCTTGAGAAGTCTGTAGAAGTTCTAAGAGAGAAATATTTTTTGACATACTCATATCCTTTTGAGACTATTAAATTTGTTGACTTTGTACTAACTTCTTCGGAGTAGCTATTATCATTCCAACCATATTGTTATCGTACTAATGTGGCACAATCCTATAGGATACTTAGTTTATTTGTCTAGTTCTATCCTAATTCTGTTGGTTGTTGGAAGACTGAAAACTACTGGTGTCAATATGACTAGCATCAATTAAATATTGAACCACATGTTTCAACTTCTTGCAAGAGTTTGTCTAGTGTCCTTTTACTTTGTGATATGTACAATATTGACCTGCCTTATACCAATGAGTTGTAGTATCTGGTTGTCTTAGAGGAGGTAGTTCAATTGCCTTAGCTTCTAATAGTTGCTTCAAAATTACTTCCATAGGTATATTAATTCTGGTAAAATTCCTTTGAGAAGGTTTCTTAAGTACAATATTTTATAGGCTATTGGTGAAATTATTAACAGGCCTGCTATCGTTATCATATCCTAAATGCTTATTCTTATGTTGAGACTTAGTAGACTTTTCTTCTTTATTCTTAATATGACCTCTTCTAATGAGAGCTTGTTCCACTTTTTTGACTAACTCAATTGCTTGATCAAGAGAGGTAACAGTAGTAGTTTCTAGTGCATAAGATATTTGTTCTTGTCAATTACTAATGAATATATCAAGCATATCTCTTTGAGACATAGGCTATCTTAATCGACCAACTAAACTCCTCCAACGAGCTGAGAATTTTGAAAAAAATTCTTCTTTACTTTGCTTTAAATCATATAGGTCTCTTATTGTGTAGATCTAAAATTTTCACACTCCTTTCCTTTAGGCTAATGGATCCCCGCCTCGAAGGGGAATGGGAAAATAATGGGTCTACACCTCGGAGGAGAAGCACTTGATGTCGTGACCTCTTTGGTGATTGTCAAATAATTGGGTGGGTTCACCAGGAAATATTTGTATAGCAATTTCTATGCCTATGTTGGGTGTTGTTTGATGAGTTTGTTTAATTCACTCACATTCACCTAGTTTGGCCAAATGTAACTAAACCTATACTATATGCAATTTTGATTTAAATTAATACAACACATAGTAGAATACAGAAGATAAAATAGATGCAATGCTTACTATTAAATAAATTTCAAAGCTTACTCAATCTGGATGGTTTATTTGAAGTCTTTTTTCTTGATGTAGGCGATATCAGATATTGCAAGGAAATATCAGATATCTGATCTGGTATCGAGTGATCTGATCTGATATCAAAAGATATGATATAGTCAGAAACCTGCAATTTCATAGATTGACACCAAAATATAGATTTTACATCATAATAGGCATTCAAATAAACATGAATTGAACTAAATGATATATATTATTTGTAACACTTGCATAAAATTGATATAAATCTATGTTTTGATTGTAATTAATGAAGTAAATAAGATGTTGATTCGATAGAGGTGTGATATAACTATAAAATCTATATTTAAATGAAATGATAAGCAACAGATGTGATCTTATACATTCAAAATAGAGGGATAGAAATACAAAAAATAGTCTGAAGGTGCCCCCAAACAACCTACATATGATATCTGATGTTGTAGGGTGATATCGAACATTGTAGAGTATATTGAATGTCTAGTTTTGTATCATACCAATCGATATGCAACTTCAAACCTGCAAACCTGCAACAAACACAGAGATAACAAAAATGTAATGGGAAACAGGGGATGATAAATTCTTAAGGATCCAAGTGGGATCTAGGGAGAGTGCCTGGATTAAATAGGCAAATGTAAGTTACGGGGTTGGGCTAAAAAACAAGAAGAGTTGTGATTTCTCCCATTCTAGATACAAACAAAGAGCATTAGAATAGAATTTGTCCTTTTGCTGTTTTGGAACTTTTTTATTTTGGACAAAATCGAACATCCGATTTCGCACAATAAAGTTTGATATTGTATCAGACAACTGATATTATTCAAATAGAATTGATATTGTTAGGAGGTTAGAAAAAAACTTGACACAAGTGCAAAAATTGAGGTAGGAGATTAGAAAGCAGTTTTAATTAATTTGTTGAATGTTTTTGACTTTTTTTTTGTGAATTAAATTAAATTAAGAATGGGTTTTATCAAGGATCCCAAGACCTTATTACACAAATTTATAAGACTACAAGCAAAGCCCCAAGGCCAAAGAAAAAAACACCAAAATACAAAGGAAAGACATTACCTATGGTAGGATAGTTTGGTCCTTATAGTCAGTTTGCTATGATGAATCAAGTCATGGCACCTCAAATGCCAATGATGAATGCCCTACCATACCATCAATATTATCCATTAATGCCCACTTATCCATCCATTCCCACCTATCCAAATACATCCATTCCATCTACCACACCATTGCTCTTAGATAATCAGATGGCTACACAAGGAGTCAATGCGACCAATGCTCAAGCTTTGGCAACATTTCCTATGCCCACACCACTTTAGAGCGTGAACCCTTTTTTGAGCCAAAATATTCAAAATCAAACCTTGATGCCAAGTCAAGATACTTCTAGTATTGGAAATCCTTTTGGACCTAGTACCATAATGCCTCAACCAAAAGAATCTAATTTTAAAGTTGAGGAATTAAAGAAAATGTGTCTCAAGTTGAGTAATGACATGGTCCACATGCAGAAGCACAATTCCCAAACTCCTCATTCTAATAAAAATTTCAATAATCAGAGGAGGTCATGGAATACTAAGCCTAACAATGGGGGTGTACCTAACCCCGTAGCCAACCAAGCTGACGCTTTTGCAAGCCCTAGTAGATCCGATTCCATTATCAATATTTCAGATTTTGCTTGGGAAAATGGATGTAGGTTGCATAACACCAAGGACCATAGTGAGAAGGAGTGTCCAAAAACTTCTAGATACACAAACTGCTTGCAAGCTCAAGTCGATGACTTAGAGTTAGTGCCAACCGAGGGTCCACCTTATCTTTCTAAGGGGAAGGAAACTGCTTTAGTAGCTAAAATAGTTCACTATCAAGAAAGTGAGGAAGAAGAAGAGGATAATGAAATATTAGGAGAGGATGATGATGAAATCATAGAAGAGGAAGTCCAAGTTGTTAGGCAGTTTGGGAAAGGGAACCATGGTTATTACATGAGAAGTAAATCCAAGACCCCCAAAACTTCCTCCACTCCACCAAACAATCCCCTTCTTCCTCCTAATACCAAAGTTGATAACAATCCTCCTCCCCCACCTACTATTGAGTCATCCAAACCTATGCAGAAGGTGCAAAATTTTAAGAAGCCTACCTATGACATAGTGGAAGACCTGAAAAGGACTAAAGCTAATATCTCTTTCTTAGAGGCTGCTAGATTTCTAGGTCAGAAGGAAGCCTTGATAAAGGTATTATACCCACCAAGCCAAACCCATGAGGTCAAAGGTGTTGAGTCTCACTTGGTTTTATGAAAGGAGAAATGAGAAGTGCCTCCTTTTCTTTTGATAATTAGGATTGTAGGAAAAAACTTGCATAATTTTTTAGTGGACTCAGGTGCCTCGAGCAATATCATGCCCCTTGAGATTTGCCAAAGGCTAGGTTTAAAGCCAATTCCTTCAAAGAGCAAGGTGATACAGTTGGACAAAACTATAGTAGATATGGTAGGAACACTTTATGATGTCCTGATTCAAATTAATTTAGAACCTAGAATTCAACATCATGTTGATATTCTTGTGGTCAATATTCCCACCAAGTATGGCATGGTGTTGGGTAGGGATTGGAGTAAGAACCTGAATGGTTACATCATTATTGATTCTTCCCACATGTGGCTACCTTGGAGGGGATTAGCAAACCAAATTTGGGTGGATAGCGAGCCAAGACTTAAGGAAATGATTACTGAGTATAATAGGCCCAATGAAATCCAATTTGCAGAATCTGATTTAGGGGTCTATAACTTTGATATAGAGGAGGCTACCGAAGAACCTCAAAAAGAAATCCTTTCTTGTAGCCCTCTTGAAAAGGATAATCTAGTTTGGATTCTTAGATTTGATGGATCCAAATCAAGACAAGGTGTTGGAGCTGGTATCGAACTTACATGTCTAGGAAGCAAGCCTTTGCTTGCTGCCTATAGATTATAGTTTCCATGCACCAACAATGTGGTAGAATATGAAGCACTTATTTTTGGACTACAACTAGCTCTGAGTAGGAAATTCAAGTGTCTCAAGGTCTTAGGAGACTCTGAGTTAGTTGTTAAACAAGTCAAAGGGCAATATGCATGTCGTGACAAAATATTGAGCCATTATAGGACTAGAGTTAGGGATTTGATAGATGAACTTGATGCTTTTAACATTTCCCTTATCTCTAGAAAAGGTAATCGGATGGTCGATTCTTTAGCTATTGCAGCAAGTATGCTCAAACCGGTTGACAATAAAAAATGCAAAAAGTTTTTGATTGAACTAGTTTCCTATCCTTCAATACCAGATAACATTACAAATCTATAGGTATTTGAGAGTGATAGACACATTTTTAATTTTGTTACTAACTCTGGTATTTTTGAAAATCAGGTGATAGATGAAGACCAGAGGTGGCAAGAAGAAACAGATCAGGATAGTGAAATAGCTCAGAAAATGAATAAGATTCCGAAAGGGGTTATTTCACTAGAAAAATTATTTGATATTGGATATCAAGCAAAAAGAGGTAAAAAGGTACCACTCCCTAAAGAAGCGTGTGATGTAATCAACTTAGGGAGTGCAGAAAATCCATAAGAGGTATTCATTGCCAAGGCATGTACAAGTCAAGAAAAAGAATCTATCACTCATGCACTAAAGGAATATGTGGATTGTATAGCTTGGAGTTACAAGGAGCTGAAAACGTATGATCAGAATGTTATAATGCACATGATTCCATTGAAACCTGACTCCAAGCCCTTTAGACAGAGACAACGACCTATCAATCCATTGTTAGAGCCCTTAATAGAGAAAGAAGTGAAAATATTGCTAGATGCAAAGATCATATTTCCTATTAGGCACTCTACATGGGTTGCCAACCTAGTTCCTGTAAGAAAGAAAAATGGAGAAATAAGGTTGTGCATAGATTTTAGAAATATGAACAAAGCATCTCAAAAGGACAACTACCCATTGCCTTCCATTGATGAGATACTCCAAATGGTAAATGGGTCAGAAATGATGTCATTTTTAGATGGCTACTCTGGGTACAACCAAATTCTCATTCACCCAAGTGATAGGATGAAAACAACCTTTACAACCAAATGGGGAACATTTGCTTATAGGAGAATGCCCTTTGGATTATTGAATGCAAGCACAACTTTCCAACACGCCATGGATTACGCATTTAAGGGGCTCATAGGCAAGTGCATTATTGTTTATGTGGATGATATTCCTATCTTCTCTAAGAAGAGAGAAGACCATGTTAAGGATTTGAGAAAAGTCCTCCAAAGGTGTAGGGAACATGGGATCTCCCTAAATCCAAGAAAATGCATCTTTGGAGTAATAGAGGGTAAGCTTTTGGGTCACATTATTTTGAAAGAAGGAATTTCTATTGATCCTGAAAGAATAGAAGCTATCCAAGAAATCCCTCCTCCCCATAGCAAGAAGGAATTAAGATCATTCTTTGGAAAAATCAATTTTGTAAGGAAATTCATTGTTGGATTTGCTGAGATTGCCAAACCATTGAATGATATGCTGAAAAAGGATGTTGAAATTAAATGGACAAATGAGAGTAAGGATGCTTTCTAGAGCATTAAAGATGCTATTTCTAGGGCACCTATTTTGGTAAGTCCAGACTACTCAAAGCCCTTTTACATTTATACATTTGCTTCAGAACATTCATTCGCAAGTGTCCTAACTCAAAAAGGTGAAGGTAATGTTGAAAATCCCATCACTTTTCTGAGTTCTCCTTTGAAAGATGTGAAGTTGAGGTATTCTATTTTAGACAAGCAAATGTATGCACTTTTTAAAACTATAAAAAAATTTAGACATTACATTGTACATAGTAGGGTTTTTGCTATTGTGCCTGACCTTGCTATCAAAACTATATTTCTGTAGAATGAACTAGGTGAGAGAAGAGGAAAATGGATTTCTACACTCCAAGAATTTGATCTTGAAATCCAACCTATGAAGCTAGTTCATGGACAAGGATTGGTAAAATCAATTACTGAAATTGATCCTCTAATCTCATGCCAACATTATACTATAGAAGATATTACTAAAGATGATTGGTATGTAGATATTGTATATTTTTTGTTGAATGGTAAGTGTCCATCACATCTCACTTCTACCCAAAGAAGAGCTTTATGTCTAAAATCTACAAACTTTTTTATTAAATCTGGTGTTTTGTACAGGCAGAACCACGAAGGGATTTACCTTCATTGTGTGAACCAAGAAGAAGCAACCCAAGTGCTCAATGACTTCCATGGTAAGTATGGAACCGGACATGGGTCAGCCAATGCAACAACACACCAGATTCTCAGAGTTGGATACTATTGGCCTCATATTTTCAAGGATGCACATGCTCATGTGCGATCTTGCCATACATGTCAGGTGGCGGCCAATAGAGAGAGAAATACAACCATGCCATTACAACCTGTAGTGGAGATGAGGCCTTTTGCACAATGGGGGTTGGATTTTGTTGGGGTTATCAATCCCAACTCTTCTGATTCTCATAAATTCATCCTCACAACTACAGATTACTACACTAGGTGGATAGAAGCAATCCCTACAAAACATGCTACTACTGATGTTGTCATTAAGTTTTTAGAGGATTGCATTGTAACTCATTTTGGAATACCTAATGCAATAGTAAGTGATAATGGTTCTACATTTTCTTCTATTCAATTTGTAGATTGGGCATATGATAACAAGGTGAGCTTGAAATTTTCTTCCAATTATTATCCACAAGGTAATGGTTTGGTAGAATCTTCTAACAAAAACTTGTTGTCTATCATAAAAAAATTGCTTGAAAAGAATCCTAGAGATTGGCATGGTAAATTAAAGTTTGCTCTTTGGGCTGATAGAACTAGAATAAAAGAATCAATTGGGACATCTCCATATCATCTAGTCTATGGGCAGGACCCCATTTTTCCCACTAATCTAAAATTGCAAACTCTTCATTTTATGAAAGAATATCTTGGAATGGATAATCAGATTGAAGCTCGATTAACCCACTTGATGCATCTTGATGAGAAGAGAGAGGAAGCCATGCTTCACTTTAGTAAACATCAAGATGTAGTAAAGAGGTGGTTTGATAGGAGAGCTACAATTAAAACATTCAAGATTTTTGACCTAGTTTTATTGTGGGACAAGAAACATGAAAAAAAGGGGATCATGACAAATTCGATTGCTTGTGGTTAGGTCCTTATCAGATTTCTGAAATCCTAGGTGAAAACACTTTCAGATTAAAAACCTTGGATGGAGAGGAATTATCTTTGCCTGTTAATGGGCTGCATTTAAAGCATTATTTCAACCCATGAAATGTGTGAGATTGTGTATTATATGTACATAGGTGTGCTTTTGCTTTTGGTTTTGTGTGTTGGTTTTCTTTTTAGTTAGGTTGGTTTTTATTTGTTTTCTTAGAGTGTTTAGGAGTCTTCTTTGTGTGTGTTGAAGTCATGTTCATGCTCCCATATATTTACATTTTGAGTAGTCCCCTTTATTGTGGTTTTGGTTTTGGGATGGTTACTGACAAAATGGCATGTTTTCAGAATAGATAATACAACCCATGAATCAAACGGAACTAGGGGAAAGGAAATGAAGCTATATAGTGATTATCCTTGGCTAAGTGTACTAAGATGGTGGAGTGTGAAACAATGGAATATTATGCCAAAGCTTCACTATAATGAATCACATGAAGAGGCATTTCTTGGGATTTTGAAGGATGAAATCATTTTGGTAAACTGATTAAGGCTAACTTCTAACATGCTCAAATTCAAGTGTTACATAGAGGTTTGCAAAGTTCTCTATAAAAGAAGAATACAAGCAATGCAAATATTGATCAAATCAGTCACCAAGTTTAGATAAACTCCACCGAGGCTATAGATGCCTGACTGGAAGTGGGGCTCTATTTAGACAAAATCTTGATATAAAAAAATGAGCATTGAAAAGCTTGATCAAATCAGTCACTAAGTTTGGATAAACTCCATCGGGGCTATGGATGCCTGACTGGTAGTGGGGCTCTATCTGAATAAATTATGCTCAAAAGAGACTTTGCAAAATATTATTCAAAAACAAAGTTTTATGAGCAACATTTCATAGCCTAAAGGTAAACCAGATGATGGAATTTGGATGGTCCCAAGGATGCAAATTGAACCACATTGCACACACCATGCGGAAGCAAATAATCCATTTGTTCTCATATGAAGCTATTGACCTTGCTTTCCTTGGATGTCACTGAATGGTGTATACTTTTCTAACCTTTGGTTCATTAATTTTAGAACTGGGTTCTTCACCAGAAATGCTTGAAAGCATTTCCCAATAGAGTCACCATTTGTTGTGACTATCTCACAACTAACCCCAATTTTGGGGACCCACTTGAAATTTTGAGTTTTTGGAAGTTTTAGTGTTCTTGGAATGATAGCTTTTATTGTTTAGTATAAGGTTTTAGATTACTCATTTTAAATGGTTAAAATTGATCACATCAATAACACATATAATATATATATAACAATATGTAATATAAATAAATAAAATAAAATAAAAGAAGAAGGAATATATATATATATATATATATAATAAAAATGCATTTTCATATGTTATTAAACATTGGTGGTGATATTGGAAGTAATTGATGATTACTTTATGAAGTGAGCTCTCTCAAATTATGCTGTGAATTTCTCTATAGAGTGAATTTGATTTAATTTATTATCTAATTGTTATGCGCATAGGATACTAAAATATGATGTGATAACTCTTCGACGTGGCCATGAACAACGAGATCAAGGACATATAAGGATTAGAGCATTTATGGGTTATTGAGATGGCAGTAGAGGCATAGATGTTATGATACCACCAACCATGAATTCAATTCAATTGCAATGTGGCAGCATGGACAACCGTAGATTGATAAGGTATGTGAATGGCTCAACGATGGTGAATTTGTATGAATCATGACCAAGGCAATCAATGACATGGTAGGCTCACCTAATGAATTGACGGAGATATATGCATCAAAGATAAATGTAATACTATGGATTGTTTTGGGGGCAACATCATGACAGACAGTAGGGGATATTTTTTATCAAATGAATCTGTCATAGATTGCAACATAGTCCAATTGGAGAAACAAATTAATGGCTAAATTATGGCTGACATGGAAATATTGGTAACGATGAGCAACAACATCATGTGAAACAAAGAAAACAAAAATTTATCCAAAAAAAATTGTGTGAAGTCAAGGCAGGAATGATAGTTTCGTTTTGCAGAGGTAAGCTGCAAATGGAACAGATAAATTAGTGCATAAATCAATTTCGAACAAATATTTTAGCTGAAATACTAAGTGAACTAAACGTGGTTGGTATAGTGCGCAGTGAGGACCATCAAACTGGGTAGAACATAATTATTATCATGATGAATGGCCAAGGCATAGAAAGCACACACATGGATTGTCGGGTTGATAAAAGTTTGAATTCACAATGATGTTGGCAGATTTTTATTGATAGGAAACATCAATGATGGATCACTAGAAATTGCTATGTTTATTTGATAACGACTTGGAAGAATGACAAACATAATTACTATATGGGTCATTTTGGTGATGATGGAGATTACCAAATAGGGCAATAGGTTTTTTTTTGCATGGACAGTGATGGACCTACACTCACCAACATATTGGATGCAGTCACACAACAACAATGGTGGAATCATGCATGGATATGAACATGAGGCACGTTTAAGTCTCTAGATAGGCACTAAATTTGAAAAGAAATGTAAACATCCAAATTTGGAATACACTGTCAATGATGCAATTATTCTTACAGAGTTAAATCAATACAAACACAGGCCATATGTAGTTCATCCATTGTGAGGTATTGTGTTTATATGAGTCTAGTGACATACCACTGATGAAAGTGATTATGATGGGTGATAGTTTATGATAGCAACAACTTACTAGAGGTCTATGAGGACAATGGTTACAAAATATTAGAAATATGTCGTGGGGGGAGATGTGTAGGACGTAAATATTTAATACCCATCTTACATGTGTGCGTAGATATGGGAAGCAATTTTGATGAAAGTGTTAAGCCTATATTTTGTCCAGGGTAGGTGTTACATGACATGTAAAAGGGAAAAATTCAGCCATTATTAGGTTTGAATGGGAAGAAGGTTGCAACATCAAGAGTGAGTGACATATAAGTAGGATTAGTTCATTTTTTCAAAGAATATCTAAAACTAGCTAACATTTTGAGATGCAGGGAACGTGGCCAGGTTGTCTTCATTGACTATGGTTTGAAGAATAGGCCATTATTATGTGGTTGGGAAGTTTTATGGTATAGGCTCATGATAAATTTTTAGTTCACTAAAGATTTAATACAGTGGATGTTTTTAAAATTTTAACGCTCATCAAGGAGCTTACACGTGGACATAGATTTTGACTACTAACCATTCTCGCAGATGACCATGAATACGTTAATCCTACATGGGGACATGGTAGTAATGGTGGCTAGGATCAAAAAAACCCTATGGCCTATGGTAGCCATATAGAACTAAGGGTAACACTTTATTAAAGGGAAAGAGCGTTACTAAAATAAAGGGCCATGAAATATGTGTTTTGAAGCCAAACACAAGGAGGGAATGAGGAAAGTAAGGGAAAATGTCTAGATGCCAAAGGAGGCATTATGGAGAAAATGAAGCCAAGCCAAACGGTGGAAGAGGAAAGCGAATAGTCAAAAAGAAAAGTTTAAAGATGCCATTCAACAAAGAGAAGAGGGCTGGATTTTTTTTTGTAATGAGAGACATCATTTTGAGATTTGAATGCATAAAAATCGAGAAACTTACACCGTGTGATAAATACTAGAGGAGATTTATCTTTGAGGGTTCTATGTTTAATTTTTAACCTTTTTACTGCACTTTTGGACTTATATTTAGTGTTAAATGCTCTAGGAGGTTGCATTAAATGAAGGTTCATTTAAATGTAGGGTTTGTTTTCCTAAGAGTCTAACACTTGATTTAACCAAATTATGTTTATGCAGGTTTGTTTAGATCAGGTTATCCTTAATATTTTCTCATAATATTTGGTTTTACAAGGTAGGGGAGCATGATTCCATATTGTGTTTGTACTCATATTCTAGTTTTATAGTAGCTTAGTTGTAGTTTATTTGTTTCTATGAGTTTTATTTTATTTTTGCAAACCCCATTTGTTTAAGTCTTTTAATCTAAAACTCAGAAACCCAAAAGGTCTCATTTGATTCATAAATATGATCTAGGAAATATGGAGTGCACATGATCCAAATAATTTAATTCACAAGCACTTACATACACACTTATTTGGATCACTTTTCAGGGCATTAAAAGGAATATTTTTGCACAACTTTTCATTTTGCATAAATAAGATAAAATCAATCTAGGAGGGAGGGTTCCTAACTACTATTTCACATTAAGTCAAAGATAAGAAATGGAGTGGATAATTCCACAATATTTATTGATTTCATGTACATAATCAAAGATAAAAGGAATTGCTAACTCCATTAACCCTCAAACTCACATTAAGTGCAGATAAAGCAAATGAATGCTAACTTGCTAACATACTAACTTGCTAACTTTATGATTTTCTAACTTTGCAATTAGTAGAGCATTAAATTTGAAGATAAAATTGAACCTACTAACTGCAAATGAATCTCACATTAAAGACACATGATTTTAAAATGAAGTGGACAATTCCATGCACTTTCTCACTTTGCATTTAAAATGAAGATAAAACGAACCCACTAACAGGGATTTTGGGTAAGATAGATTAATGCAGGGATAATCAAAGAAGCAACACTTCATTTTATCAATTTGCACAAAAGGCATTCATTGCAGTTTAAGGAAATCAATCACAAAGCACATATGAATTAAACAAGTAGGCCCCTTGTTAACAGTTACTTGAAAATCACTGGGTTGTTTCTAACACTTGTTAATCTCAATTATTTTACTTTCAAATACACATGTGCAATGTTTATATAGCATAACCTTGGAGAAGTTTTTTTTTATTTTTAACTTCTTTGCAAGAGGGGGTTTCGGATTAATACCCTAACTATGATGGGGATTTTGCAATTGGGTAAAATATACATTCAAAACTACCTATCTCTAAGGTCCGAGGTGTAGACCAATTGGTTCATACAAACCCATAAGGGGCGGAGGTCCAAGGTTCAAATCTCGGGCCTCATCGGAATGAACGCTTGTCCCTTTCCTGGTGCTTTCAGCGGCGTAAAAGGTTTAAAATGATTGTGGCATGGTGGTTATAGGGGTAGACTGTGCAAATATCTATGTGGTGGCTTCTGGGGCGAACAGTGCAGAATACTATGGTGGCCATAAAAAGCTAGATAGCCTACCCGGATTCGTGGCGGCTACCGATTCCACCATGTAAATTCAAAAAAAAAAAAAACACTACCTATCTCTATGAATAAGCAACATCTCCATTTTATATAACAAGAATCATGACCCAAATGAATAATTATGTACATATGATATCGACTATTAAATTTAACTAATTCCATTTTTTATTTTCTTAATTTCCCCTCTCATCCTTTTATTCCTTCTATTTATATCCATTTTATACCCCTTACAATAGAGCTACATCAAGCTAGACAAAATCATCAATGCAATCGTATATATTTGCTCTTAAAAAATAATTTGTTCATAAAAGCAAATGATTCACTCATGATTTCAAGTGATTCTCTTTATTTAGTGAGTGATGCATCTACCTTCTAAGGCAATCCCCAGCTGATAGTTATCGGGGATAAATCAACCTATGCCCTATGGTAGGGCATGCCTTGTCCAAGGTCTATAAATACCTATAAAAGGGCCATAATGCCCCAATATAAGCACTAGATCCAATCATAAGAATGTAGAACAAAATACACTTGCCTCCCAACAATACTATGTTCCTTGTTTAAACGCTCTCCCTTCCTATTAGAGAAATCCTCCAATAAACCCTACATTGAATAGGATTTGAGGTTTAACCAAGGTTTTAAGAAAATATAATGGATTTTCTTACTCTAGATCCAAACATAAGCTATAAAAACATGGGTTTACTTTCTAAAAACATCAAAGATTTCTCATATGTAGCAAGAGTTTTTCCTTGCTTATTGTATTAGAGTACAAAATCAAAAGATAAATGTAATATTTTGTCATAAATTCAAAATGTAAAAATTAAGCTCATACATTTCTCAAATAAAAGCAACCCATTTTATTTTTTGGAAGGTTGAACAATATCCACATTTTCATATGTAAAAAATAAGATAGATTTACACATAAATCATTAATGAAAACAAATTTAGGGGTTATTTTTACATTTAAAAATGCTCACTAAAGAAAACAATGCTTCTAAAATATTGTTCACTATTTGGTCAAACAAATGAAACACAAGTATGTACCTATAAATGTATGACTAAAACACTTACCAAAAGATAAAAATCTTGACAAAATGCAAACACTAAAATTATTATTTTCTCCATCCAAAAATGATCTTCTCATTGTATAAAAGGGTTATAATATATGATTTCCCATCTCAACCTCTATTTTAAAATCCCTCTAAATTGATGTAACCCTCACCAAATATTGAATCTTAGAATAGGCATTGCTTAAAAGTTGTAAATTTTGGAGATGGTACAAGTTTCTATTGCCACCCAATGGAGTCATAATCAACATGGGCTATAACATTGAGTCCCTCTCTTCATTGTTTTTTTTTCTTAGTAAGGTAAAATGAAGGGTGCTCAAAAGAAGAAATATTTTGTATACATGGGCTAGGGTTTTGGTTCCTCTACATAATATTTTCCCCATGGAAATATAAATACAATAAAAATATATATTTTCCATGGTATAAGGTGCAATCTTGCAGTGTGAGCCAAGAGGAAGTACGAGCTAAGAGGGAGTGCAAGACAAGATTTAGTCATGGTAGAAGAGTTATGGGTTCATATGAAGTGCATAAATACTTAAAACCCTTACCACAAATGCATGGAATATTATTTCAAATTTTTTGAAGTGAAAGAATATTGGGAAAAAGAAGATACATGGGCTATTGTGAGCCAAGAAGGAGTGAAGAGTGAGTGTGATCCAAGAGGAAGTGCAAGTCAAGAGTGAGCTCCATTTGCTACTATGGAAGGAAATCCAAATTTGAAAGCCCTAATGGGAAGTCAATATTCTCTAGTTGGAAGTATGGAGGCCCAAATTGGAGATAAGCAAAAGGGAATACATGGCAAGTTCAATCTAGGTAATAGATGTTACACCAAAAATGAGTATTAAGGATGAGATGATTGATCATGATATAATGATTCTTCAAAGTAGAGGGTTAATATGTAAGTTACATAGATCATGGCTAGGGTTTTTGGAGATTCAAAATTGGATCAAGTGGAAGTGAGGATTAAATTTAAATTACTTTGTGACTTTTCTTTCTAAAGATTTTTTCCTCATCATTTTTTTGAGTTCAAAAATTAGGGATAAAATAATGGTTGATGGCCCATGATTTAGGGGGAGAGTTGCACTTTATTTGATACCATTAAATTATTATTATTTTTGTTGAGACATAAACTATTAAGAAGCTTCTAATATGGGTTAGGCTTTTTGGATTTCCATATCAACTTATAAATATTTTAAATAATATTGGTAAAACCCTAGGGGAATTCATCAAGGAAGGACTAACTACTAAGGAGCGAAAGCATTATATATATATCTATATATATATATATATATATATATATATATATATATATATATATATATATATATATATATATATATATATATATATATATATGTGTGTGTGTGTGTGTGGAAAATATCCTAGAAGGGATACCACTTTCAGGTAAGACCCAAGGAGGTAGGGGTATATCTTCTACAAAAATCACCCAGGGCTTGCACCTGACCTACTACCTTTGACATACTCAAGGAGAAAACCTGAAATAATAAAAAACAAGAACACACAAACACAAATGCACACTAAGATAAAAAAAAACATGCTCCTTGAGTGTGTCAAAAAGATAAAGCACAACCAAACACACACAATAAGATAAAAAAATACAACATGAACCACACATAACAAAAAAAAAACATGACAAAAACAACATAATGCTACAAATACACAACCAACAAAAAAAATAGAATGCTACAAATACACAACCAACAAAAACAACCAAAATTTTAAAAATAAAAACAGAAAAAACAACCAACAACAGACAAAAAATAAAAACAAAAGCATAGAAAACACTCACACACCAAAACACAAAAATAACAATTAACACAAACATACAGAAATACAAGAACAACAAAAACAAAAACACACGAACAATAAAAAAATACACAAAAAATACAAAACAATAAAAAAACAAGAACAACAAAAAACAACACAAAAAACTCAAAAATAAAATAAAACAAAAAACACACATCTCAAAAAACTAAACAAAAAAAGAAAAATAAAAAATAAAAAATTGAACATAACAATGACCTTTCTAGACCAAATGACTATTAAGGCAAGAATCAACAGAGGAAACAAAAGAAATATTAGTTTGAGATAGGGAACCAAAATACCCTGATCGAACTGAAGAGAAGCAAAAAAAAAGTAAGAAGAAACTAGGTACCTCAAGAACTGGAGACATCCAAAGAAATGATAGAAATAAGAGCTTCTCTTATTTGTGAAGCCCACCATATAGGAGGGTCACCGTAGTAAGCAAGATCACCATTGTCAAAAGCCCAATTAGCTAAAGCATCAACACTCTTGTTCTAATCTCTGACCACATGATTGTAAACAACTTTTAAAAATCCCATATGGATTAACTGAATCTTATTAATAATTATTTTTATTCTCCAATCAACCTTATTATTATTAGGAGTCTTCAAAATATTAATCATGAGTTGATAATTAGACTCAACTAACACCTTTTCCCATACAATCTTAGCAGCCTCTTAAAGGCATCTAAGGATACCATACCCCTTAGCAAGTTTATTGGATAGAATACCCAAATTCTCAGCAAAAGTAAAAATTAGAGAGCCATATAAAAGTCTACCAATTCCTCCCACAGTAGCTTTTCCAAGGTTCCCTCTAGAGGCTCCATCAATATTGACTTTTCCAATATCCTTAGGAGGAGGTTGCTAATTCCCTATTCTATACATCTTGCAATTAATCACATTATCTTTAATATGGTTACCCTTAGAAGAGTTAATATTCAATCTTTGGATCACTTGATCCCATATTTGGTGGGATTTTTGGGGGTTATTAAGGAGTTTTTGGACTGATTCAACTAAGTTGGCAATAGTCTTTTTCCAGATATAGTGAATGTCCTTCCTATCTTGATTAAAAATTTGGTTGTTCCTTTCATTCCAAATATTCCAAAGAAGAATGGTAGAACCCATCCAAACTAACTACATAATAAAATGATCAACACCCTCTTGTTTAGGCCAATCCCTCTAAATTTGTTCAAAAGTAAAAAAATTGGACCACTGTAAGCCAAGTAAAGTGGTCATTCTCCTCCATAGCTCATAGGCTAAAGTACACTCAATAAAAATATGGCTAAGAGTTTCCACATTCTCTCCACACATTTTACATATAAAAGGGCCATCAAAACCATGCTTCATAAGCCAAGTAAAGAACCTCACCTTAGGACAGAGCTTTTGAGCCCACAACTAAGAAAATATGTCAGATGATTGGTTGGTATTATTAATGCATAAGGCCAAATAACCTTGAGAAACTAAATACTTACCCTTAGTAGTGTTGTTCCATCCAAAACAATCTTTTTCATGGAACTAAGAGAGATCTCATATGAAGGATGCATCAGATATCTTGTCTTTGCCTTTTTGGGATTTGAATAGGCTAGTCCTCAATAAGGATCTAATATCTACCAACCTATAAATTATTAGTATGGTACCGATAGTAATTAGCCACCTTTATCCAATTAGATCAGTGAAGATCCTCCATCCAAGGCTTCCAATTGGGAAACTGAGTTATCAAAGGCTTGTGACCATCCCAAGAATTTGTCTAAAAATTTTCCTGTTGACCATTATGAATGATCCAAAATAATTTTTTATTTATCAAATCCTCACTAGTCTTCAGAACTACTAAAATGGGAGAACCTTTGGTAGGCAATTAATAATGAATAAGATCTTCAAGACTTTTGTTCTCATCATATTTAGCATGAATATTATTGGCCCAAAGAGCATTGGGGTTATGCAAAATCCTCCAAAATAATTTAGTAGCTAAAGCTTTTTTGTTATTAATAGCAGACTGGAATCCTAACCCCCCTTCATTATTAGGAAGATATAAAGTGTCCCATTTCACCAAGGCCCATTTTATTTTATCCTTAGTACCACTCTAGAGGAACCGATGACTGATTTGATCTAGTTCTCAAAGAACAACCTTTGGGATATTCAACATGGTAGAAACATAAATAGGAATAACTTGAATGACTGAATTTACCAAGGTGATTCTATCCCCAGAAGAAAGCCACCTATTGGTCCACTTTCGAGTTTTCTTCTTGACTTTGTCCAACAACCAATTCCAATATTTTTTTTGTATTTGAATATTGATGGGAATACCTAAATAAGTGATCAAAAGGTAGGTCTTCTTATATATTAATTTATCCAAGATCATGGATTCCTGTCTAGTAGAGCAATGAAAGAAAAAAACTTCATATATGTCTTCATTGATAAACTGCCCAGTAGCCTTAGAAAAACAACTAATTATTTGCTTAATATTAGAAGCTTCCTTAACTATAGATTTTCCTAAAAGAGTAGAGTCATCAACAAATTGAATATGAGAGATAAGTCTAGCTCCATAAGCAATGGTAAATCCCTAAAGGTTTTTGTTTTCTCTATTTTTGGTTATAGTCCTACCTAAGCATTCATCAAGAATGATGAATAAATAAGGGAAAAGGGGATCACCTTACATAATACCTCTAGAAGTTGGAAATAGTTGAGAAGGTCTGCCATTGATAAGAACTAAGTAATAAACTAAAGAGATACATCCCATAATCCAATCCATCCAATCCTAAGAGAAACCAAATTGCCTCAAAATTTTGATAAGGAAGTTCCAATCCACTCTATCATAAGATTTGGATAAGTCTAACCGAATGAACATGGAAGGAGATTTTTGCATATCCATGGAATGGATGGCTTCTTGAGCAAGAATTATATCATCCACTATTTGACGCTTTTCCACATAACCCCCTTGTTCAAGGGAAATGATCTTATGCAAAAGAGTCTTCAACCTTTCTACCATGATCTTAGTAATTATTTTGAGAAGAACATTACATAAAGCAATAGGTCTAAAAGCTAAGATATGATCAGCCTCTTGAGATTTTGGAACAAGAGTAATATAAGTTTTATTGATAACCTTTAAAATTTCTTTGGCTTTCCTAGATTTTTCCACCACCTCTAATAAATCAGCATGAAGGATATCCTAGAATTCTTGGTAGAACTCAATGGGAAAACCATCAGGACCTAGGGTTTTCCCTTTTTGTATTTTAAAATCTACCTGTTAAAACTCATTGATAGTAATAGGAGCAGTAAAAATAGAGTTATCCTCATAAGTGATAAGAGAAGGGATTGCTTGAAGAACATTTTGTTGAGAAGCCAAGTCAAGAGGAGTAGTAGCAAAAATATTAGAAAAGTAATTGACAACAATAGAGTTCATGCCATCCCAAGTGTAGACAACATCTCCAAAATATGATTTTAGGGAAGAAATAAAGTTGTGAGATATTCGAGCTAAGAGATATTTGTAGAAGAAATTTGTGTTTTGATCTCCTTATTTAAGCCATTGAATTCTAGATTTTTTTTTTTAGTAGGTAAAAATTATATTAAAAGTGGGTTTTGAAAGGACCCCAAAACCTTTTTACAACAGGTCAACCGACCAAACCAAAGGTCAAGAACAATCAATTTGAAGAATCCCATCCAAAAAAAAATAGACAGTTTGGAAAAACCCACCCAGCGGGAAAATACAAT
The DNA here is from genome assembly GCA_028583015.1 of Wollemia nobilis. Lineage (NCBI taxonomy): Eukaryota > Viridiplantae > Streptophyta > Pinopsida > Araucariales > Araucariaceae > Wollemia > Wollemia nobilis. The sequence goes on along the minus strand of JAQPPZ010017232.1, from coordinate 24,598,056 downwards.
TTTGAAAAATCCTGCCTAGTGGAAAACCACCAATTTTGAAAAATCCTGCCTAGCGGGAAACCACCAGTTCTAAAAAATCCTGCCCAACAGGAAGCAACCAAAAACCACCATGTTGGAAATCCCACCCAGTAGGAAAACCAGTAGATTGGAAAATCCCGCCTAGTGAGAAACCACCAATTTTGAAAAATCTTGCCCAACGGGAAACCACCAGTTTTGAAAAATCCTGCCTAATGGGAAAACATGCAAGATGATGAATTTGAAAATCCCACCCAGTGGGAAGCAGCTGAAAACCACCAGATTGGAAATCCTACCCAACGAGAAAACCAGAAGATTTTAAAATCCCGCCTAACGAGAAATCCCATCCCGCCCAGTAGGAAAACCAACAAAAAAATAGGATTGAAAAATCTTGCCCAACGGGAATGGAAATCCCGCCCAGTGGGAAAACCAGAATATTAAAAAATCCTGCCCAATGGAAAATCCCGTCCCGCCCAGCATGAAAACCAGCAAAAAAATGGAATTGAAAAATCCTGCTCAGCGGGAAAACCAACAGGAATGGAAAATCCTGTCCAACAGGAGAACTAGTAGAAAAATAGGTTTGGGAAACTACAACACTAGAATACCACCAACAGGAGTACGAGGAAGTCGAAAGGATCCAGGGAAAACAAATACAGGCACAAAGAAAGGATCTCAAAAGCCACAAAGGACCAGGGACCCACCATCCTTGCTCATGAACAGTTCCAAGGAAGAGGAACTGGGACTAGGAACAACTCAGGAACAAGAAAAGCCCCCCCCAAGGCCAAGAACAAGCTCTGAGAGTCCATCAAGAAGTAGGACTAGAAAGCATAATCCCTCAAGCAAAAACTAAAACTAAAACCTATGAAGCCCAAATAAAAAATAGCAACAGACACAAAGATGGGATCTATGAAAACCTAAACCGAGGGATCTAGAGGTCTGCATGAATAGATTACCGATCCCCCCCAATATCGAGATATGTAGTAGAAAACCCAAAGCACCCCAGCAAAAAGGACCAGGAATCCCCATCCTTGCACACGAACAACTTCAAGGAACTAGGACTGGGGCTAGGAACAACTCAAGCACAGGAAGAGGCCCCCCCAAGGCCATGCAAATGCTCAAAGCATCCACCAAGCAGCAAATACAGTAATAAGAAGCCTTCGAACAGGAAAATAAACATGGTCCCACCCAAAGGGATGAGACCACCAACAACCAATGGCATCCCTGAGAGGAAACATGAGCAAAGAGGAAAATGGCCCCCCAGACCAACCTAGATGAAGAGAGAACCTCACGAGATGCACCAGGAAGCAAACAAGAACCCAACCTGCAACCACCACAGACCGAGAAAGCCTTGGGAACTAAATCCTAGTAACAACCTATAAAAAAACCCCAAGGGAAAGCCTAAGGGAGATCAAGTACAAGATCCCATGAACATGCAAGAAACCCCAGAGGATCCCTGGGAAGCACTAGGCTCGGGATTCAAACGAGGAAACCCCAAAAACTACTGAGAAAGGAGCAGAAAGTGGGCAAGGATCTCCCCCCAAGGATATCATATGCTACAAACCATTCCCAGAGTGGGATGACCTGGGATGAATTAGGGACTGGGCAAGAACCAGGGAAATGGGAGCAGGGAGAGGGAATAGGTCCCTCCCCCTACCCCTGTCATGCAATTAAAATTTCCATCAAATTCTAGATTTTTGCTTCCATAAGAGTTCTCTTTTTTCCATTCCTCTAACTGAGCTATGAGATTAATTTCAGCTACACTTCTACTCTCTGTGAAGCCATTTAAATGAATTTTCTTATACAAATTTTTAATTTGAGCAATAACTTCATGTTTTTTTATGAACATCCTCAAACTCCTTCCAGTTCCAAGTCTTAGCATGCTATATATACTCAAATATGTGTTGCTATGGATATTTCAAAACATTTTCCATAATCCATTAAGATTAAATATGAATCAAGAGAATGGTATCAACAAGTAGATTATGAAAATATTGTATTTTGTTGTCATAATTGTTATGATATTAGACACATGGCAAGAGTTTACAAAGTGAAAACTATGAAGAAAGAGACAAAAAATTCTATCCATGAGATAAACTTCAAGATAAATCAAGGAAATCATACAATAATAGAATCTAGATTAGATCAAGGATATTTCACTCTAAAAGAAGAGGCAAAGAAAGCCTATCTATAGTATCATTTGGAAATTTTAGAAGGAATTAAAGGTGCAAAAGAAGATGTGGAGAGAAATCCAAAAACAAATATGAAAAAAGAGGTCAATTTTATTCTAGGTAAATCATCTTCATTTTCCTCAAATAGTATAGAATCCTCTCCAAGTAATAAAAGTGAAAGGGGTGAAGATGTTATCCCTTGAACTTTAAGGTTTCAAGAGCAACATATTAAAGAAATGAGAATGGAGGAAACCCATAACAATTTAGTTTTTTTAGGGTAGAATAAGAAGATAATTTCTATAGAAGAGTGCCATTGCACTTTAGGGTTTCTAAGGTAACTTAAAAAAAATTGTTCTTTTGAGATTATTCCTTGCACTTTATATCCTTCAAAATAAGGCAAACCTAAAGATGATAAGTCTTGCTATGAGTAGTGTGAGAATATTGAAGAAATTGATGAATATGAAAGTATTACCCAAGAACCAAAAATAAAGAGAAAAATAAAACTAGAGGGATATTGATATATGAAAAGAAATAAATATCACAAGTGCTAACAAGAAGTGGGGCTAAACCCATAAAAACAAAAAATAACAATGAAAATAATATCTTAGAATATTAGAGGAATGATTAATAACCCTAAAAAAAGATATTAATAAATTGTGAGGTTGTTATAGACAAGATATTTATAGATATAAAAGTTGGGCAACACATATTTTAGCCATTTGCAATGTTCAATTTCATCTCAAAAAAATTTAAATCTTGAAATACATCTTATATAAAATGAGTTGATTGTAGAAACTTAGCAGTTTGAGGAAGATGGAGAATATCTTTGATAGGAAGGCAAATGAAGAATATCTTTAATAGAAAGGTAAATTTGGTTATGCTTTAATTTATTTGTTAGAAATGTAATGATAGCAATGTCATGTTTTGTTTTTGTAATGGGAGTGGCCCCCAATAGAAGCCACACAGCTTATTTTAAAAAAAAAGGTGTAATTTTGCCACCGATATTATAAATATTTTCCCTCTAAGGTTCAACAAGGTAAGTCATATAAATTGTAGAAGGTATACCACTCAAGGTAATCCAAAAGAAGGTTTCAAACCTAAATCATGTTCTTATATAGCCCATGGTTCTTATTAACAAAGATAAGCTCACATAAAAAAAAAATCCAAACATACACCCAATATGCAAAAATCCATGTATTTATAAGCATAGTCTCATTATGTAGTTTTTATTTCTTTGTAAGAAAATCATGTGCAAGACAATTGAAATTTCAAAGACAATTACATCATCAGTTTCATCTTTCATTATCAAATTGAATAGTCAAGCAGGCCCAAGTTTATTATGCATATAGCATTATTGTGATGTTTATATGATTTTTTCCATTTCGATCTTCTCCATAATGATATCCTCCCTCATGTAATTGTTTAGGGGTGACCTTTCCAACAATGTTATGCATAGTAATGAATCATTGTTAATTTGCAAATATTAGGATTTCCAAAATTGGAAATTGATGAATATGGAGACCCTTGATGGGGGTCCATTCACCAACATTTTTTGGATCCAATTTTTTTTGGGTCAGCTTGCCCCACGTTAATAATTTCATCATTTTTAATTGAAATCGCCAACACTTCTGCCTAAATTGTGGACCTTTTTCACCTTGAAATTATAGAAAAATTTATTTATCCCACAAAATTTACCTCTTCTACCACAAGTATATATACCTAACATGATAGTGATACTCATACATCTAAAACATTCAAACTCCTTAAAAATAGACCCAAAGTAATGAAAACCCTACAACAGAGACAAACATAACTTGAAGTAGCCAAAAAATACCAAAGAAGATTGGTTGCAGAGGATTGTTTTTTGAAAAAAATTTAATCGGTTGGAGAGGACTGTTAATTGATAGATTTTTTGATCGGTTGTAGAAACGTGTGATAGGGTGATGATTGATTGAAAAGTATTATCTATCGACAAAAAGCCTATCAATTATAGAGTATTATGATGAGTGTGATGATCGGTTGTAGAGGACTATGATGATAGGTTGTAGTGGACTATGATGAGTGTGATAATCGATTACAAAAAAGTGTGATGAAAATGATGAATGATTGTAGAAAGGTGTGACGACTATGATGATTAGATGTAGAGGACTGTCTATAGGTAAATATATCGATCGATTATAGAAAATTGTAACAAGGGTGATGATTGATTGCATCGAAAGGCCTTGGAGGAGGGTGACACTATAGCAAAGCAATTTTTCAAAAGCGTTCCTAGGTAAAGTGTAAGCTTCCAAACATCTAAGTATGGGTGTTGTTTTGCTTTGGATCATCTCTAGTAATAGATTTTACTTTATGCTTACTTGTTTTTGTAGCACTTTGGTTTGGAGTTATACTTCTAGGGAAGACCTATTCCATACCCTGTGTGGTAGAATTTTAGATGCCTTGGCTTGTGTGTTAGTTGGCTTACTTAAGACCAATTTTTTAGGTTGTTTTGTAACCTTTGTTGATGTGCTACTATAGAATTTCTTTAAAATTAAGCTATAGACCTATTATTTTAGTTTGGATCCTATGGTAGTTGCAATGACATTACATGTAAAGGTTTCTTTAGAATTGAGCGAAGGTTGGCCTTGGTGGAATGCAAGATCTTTAGTTGGTTTTTGGTTTGGAATGTTATCTTGGATTGTTATATTATTTCATTGTTTTTTATCCAAAGCTTGTTCCTTCAGTTTTATAGGTCACATAGATGCACTATCTGCAACTATGAGATCCAAGTATCCATGTCATCTTGTAGTGTTTTAGTAGCATTTCTTGTTGTTAGATCCTACTTCGTGTGTGTTAGAGTAAGTTTTCATAGAATTACATTGTTTTGTTGTTGTTCCTTTAGTGCACAGGTAGATATCACTATAGAGGGTAGTGTAGGTTTGTCCTTATAGATGCTTAATGCCATAATAGTTTAACCTTGGTTTCTTTGAAGGAACACTTTAAATTTATGCTTTAAATTTTATGATTGGATTTCTAAGAATTATTACTTGCTACTTATATTATGGAATCGAATAATGTAGAATGCAAATGTTAAATGTTCTTTGATGAGAATTTTAATAATGAGCATTTAGTTGGAAGTAAGCACCATTATGGATATTTTCTAATGTTGTGCATATTAGGTTGCACTTTTTAGTTCATAGAAAAATTTAAAATTTTATTGATGTTTTCAATTTTGATTAATTAAGGAGATGTTAATTATATTTTTAAAAATTATGTATTAGTAAAAAACTACTTGAATTTTTATAAAGCTATGAATAAAATTTCTTATGTAAGAAAAATAAATGCATGAGTTATTTTGTTTTGTTAAATGGATAATAGTAATGGTTCCCTAATGCTTGAGTAAATATGGAAACCATTATTGAGGGAATTATGGTTGCAAAAATCATGATAACAGTTAAGTGGTGCAAGAATTTTCTTATTTTGGTTGTAGAAGTTTCTCAATTTTTTTCAACACTATAATCATTTTCTAACATAAAAAAAAAAATTCTTTATAGGTACAATGGCACCTACTGGTGATGGAAAGAAGGGTGACCAATCTTATGGTAAAAAGAGTATCCTAAAATATTTTAGACATATATCAAAATCTAGTGAGGCATCTGCATCTACACAAATTCAAGGTACAAATGTCTTTTACCAACTAAATAGTTAATTTTTGTATTATCTTATTCTTTAATATAAAACATTTATTTATCAAAAAATGATTGTTTTTTGGTTGATAGATTTGGTCAAGTGGCGTAATTATTTGTCTCTTTTTTTATGTTTGTAAAAATATATTCTGTTAATTCTTTAATACAACGCCTTTTTACATCCAAAAAATGATATAGAACACCATTGTATGTAGAAAATATTATTGACCCTAATATTCCTCCACTTGAAAATATTCTTAGGGATGAGATGCCTCCATTGAAAATTTTCTTAACATTGACATGCAACAACCACTTGACGAGATGTCTCATACAAACACACCAACCAAAAAAGAAAACAATCTTTCAAGTAAAATGCAGACTTCTAGGGAATCTTCTAGTCAAAAACCTAAACATAGAAATTTAACCAGGTTAACTATTTGAAGGATATTTTACCTTGAATGGTCATCAACATATCCCTTTATTGATATAGTCTAACTATAGAACAACAATGACATAATGTAGATGCATAATTTATAATTGGAAACTAGGAAAGGATCATAAGATGCAACTTAAATTAGACACAATAGAAAAAATTTATGGGATAGTTTATTTGATAGTAAAAGAAAGTGATGAAACAACTAAGAAAATAATTAGGTGGAAGGATGCATCTGAATGCATGCATGTCAAATATATATAGGAATATGAAAAATAAATGAAACAAAAATAAACTCTTGTTGAGAAGGGTGGAACAATCCAAGCCCAATTTCAAAAAAATTATAAGATCACATTAGATTCAAAAAGTCTATATTTTTCTATTGTATATAGTATTATTAAAAAGGGTAGATCCATATATTATTTTATTGATTATAAGCACCTATTTGAACTAGATAATGTGTAAAAACTTCCTAGTTCCCATTGGTCAGATCGAAGTGGTTGGGAAATGGTAAAATATATAGCATTGGTTGATGAGGACCTGAGAGAGAAAGTAAAACATGCCAAATTTATTTCAATTTTAATTGATAAGGTAATGAATATTGACAACACACCTTAGATTTGCAATTATGTTTACACATTCCAAAATCATTTAAGGCAACCTTATTTACTAGCACTACATAAAATGGTAGAAAATTGTAGTGTAAAAAACATTTACAATGCTCTTGTAACCAATTTAAAAGATATAATGGGAATGGGTGATATAAAAATAGCCACAAAGTTAATATGTGTTGCAGCTGAAAGTGCTGCTAGAATGCAAGGATACAAGAATGGTCTTTGTGTTTGACTTTAGACATCAATTACCCCATATTTGATACTCATTCATTGCCTTGTTCATAGAATGAATCTTGCATTAAATTTTGTGAGCACATTTGAAAAGGTTGTGATAGTGGAAGAACTTGTCCATGAAATACATGCTTCTTTTTCATGTAGTCCAAAAAGGTTTGCAGAGTTTCAATAGTTTTCACTAGGAGTTACTGAATGCAAAAAATTGTTAAAAGATGTAGATACCAGGTGGATTTCACTTTTTCAACCTGCATATAGAATTTTTACAAAAAATATCAATCCTTAGAAGGGTTTATGTATACAAATCATAGGGCAGTTGATAAGGTAAGAGATTTGTTGCACCATATGACTAACTTGGAAACACTTCTCACATTATGTGGTATTCTTCCATTGTTACAAGAAATCAATAATTTAATTAAACTTGCACAAGAAAGATCCATTTATATTATCGATTTCATCAAGATGAGAAAACAAATATGTATAAATATTGATAAGATATATTTGTTTGAAGAAACTTTTATAGATCCTTTATTTGATAGTTGGAAAACTTTAACTAATGTCAATAATCCAAAAAGCTTTTTGATGTTTAACATTAGTGATCATATTTGTATTGTTTTGAAAAGTGGTCACATATAGTTATCGAGGATGTTGAAAAAATTCCAATAATACACAACAAATTTGATGTAGTTTTACACAATACTAAGATTAAATTGATAAAAATAGTAGAATCATTGACAAGGGAAATAAGAGATTGTTTTCAAAAATATGAGTTTCTTGAGGCGATGGGTGTGGTTAAACCCATGTTTTGGAATCCTTGTACTAACTACAATACTAATAGTGAGTTTTTTATAAGATATATGGGCACTCTTGTTATACATTTCATTAAATGTGTGGAAGTCAATGGTATTGAAATCAATGGTATTATCAACAAAGAACTTTTGACACAATAATCAGCCCATTTTGTATTAACAATGGTTGGTCAAATGTCACGTTTGAGTAACCCTCATGAGCCTGGTTCCATTACACATTTGTAAAAAAATTATATCTAAATAGTGTCTTACAAGACACGACCAATGAATATTTTTTTATATGAATTATGTCAAACAATGATTTTTATCTATGAATACAAAATCAAACAAAACCAAATATAAACTATGAAATAATAAATAAGCAAAGTAACACAATTATTACACAATAAAAATGACCTCTTTTATTATTGCCGATAGATCTCAAGTGTTACAATCATTATGCCCCAAATGTGAGGTTTTACACTGCTTATTTATTTGCATATAATTGTTACATGTACTAGGGTTCTCCGAAACCCTAGTTAAAAAATAATGGTGGTATCTTTGCACTTGATTTGATCCCAATAGATTTTGGCATGCAATGAACTTGTCCCTCGTGTATGTATTTAAAACATTGACGTAGTATAAAAGGGACACATCTCATTTCCTTCATCCAAGGTTGTCCAAGAAGTAAATTATACTCCATGGACCCTTCCAAGATGTGAAACATAGTGTGCAATGTTTTGACCCCCACTTCAATGGGTAAAACGATAGTGCCAACTGTAGAGCAAAGAGCATCATTAAATGCTTTCATGGTGAAAGTGGATTTGGTGACGTGATTTGGTGGAAGCATAAGATGTTGAAGGGCTGATGTGGTAATGATTTTTATGGAGGAGCCGATATCAATTAAAACTCATTTAAATGGCTTCCTATAAATTTGAGCCATGATATACAATGGAGGGTCCACCAGATCCCATGATATTGATTTAATATCAAAATCATATAATATAGTGGAAGGCTCCATACATGTTTGGATGCTCCCCATAAAATTGCTAAAGGTATTATCATCTTGGGATTGAAGTTCAATGGATTTTAAAATATCCATTAATGCCTCGCAATGTGGGGGATATTATTTAATAAGCTCATATATATATAGTTTGGTTTAAGCTATTTTAAGGCTAGTAGTTAATCGACTACCCAATGAGATGATTGGCCTTTGGGGGTGATTAATAGAATGAATGGGTGAATTTGGATAACTTGAAATATGGATTGGTGGTGAAGGATTGGTGGAAATTTGGATGGGTGGTGATGATGTAGCAGGTTGAGGAGACACACTTGCCTGTGGTGCTATCGACAGTTGAACAAGTTGTTGTGTATTTTGTTGGTTAATGCATTGTTGACCTCGAGTGACTACATGGATAGCATCCATAAAACCTTAGTATTGTTGCACATGATTTACTTTATTTGGGTGATTCTTGGTATTAGATCCTCTTGTTGTTGGTTGTACCTCCTCATGAGAAGGAAGTGGTGTTTGATAAATACCAAGGTTTTGGTTTTGTTGGGCTAAGGGACTATCAATCTTGATGGTACCTAAATAATTAAGATCTTGCACTATGTCTTTTTTTACATGGTGGAATTGGTAGCTGCCATGAATTTGGGTAGGCTATCTAGCTTTTATGGCTGCCATAGTATTCTACATTGTTCACCATGAAAGCCGCCACATAGATCTTCATGCAGTCCACCCCTATAACCGCCATGACACAATCATTTTGAACATTTTATGCCACTGAAAGCACCAGGAAAAGGACAAGCGTTCAGTCCAACGAGGCCCAAGATTTGAACCTTGGACCTCTGCCCCCTTATGGGGTTTGGATGAACCAATTGGTCTACACCTTGGACCTCTTGCACTGTCTTTAAAGTTGAAAATATTGTTTATTTCATGCCCATTTTACCTATGATAAGGGCAAAACAAACATTTCCTATAGTGTTTTCTATGCTTGGTAGGGTCATCTAGTTTGACTTCAAGAAAGGCAAGTTTGTTGATTTCATACTAGTGAAAGATGGAAGCATATGATTCGACTAATGGAGTGTACTAATGGTTTTGTCAAACAAATTGTTGATGTGGGTAGTTTTCCATCATGTTTTGACTTGACTGAGATGGTGAAGGAACTGAATGATGTGTAATTTGTTATGGTTGTTGTTGCACAGGTTGTTTTTGAGCCATTATCGACTAGCTCATGACCACTTGATTAACTTGATTAGCTTGGTTGGCTTGGTTAGCCTGGGTTCATTTAGATTGGCCATAATAGTTACTTTTATATTGGCCCTTACTCTACCATTCTTTATTTTTAGGCTTAAGTACACCCCCTTGGATTTTTATTTCCTCAATTATGCTAGCCTGGGCAAGAGCTTCCTCAAATGATTGGTATTGTTGTAATTGTAACAACCAAGAGATGGGTTGTAAAAAACTCTTAGTAAATAGTCTAGTAAACTCTTCCATTGGTAGGGTGAATGGTAGTTTGGTAATAATGACCCTCCAATGGTTGCAATCGACTCATTATTATATTTTTTTAATCCATATATATCAAATAATGAGACTTTCATTCTAACATTAAGGGTAAACCTTTCGATAAATTGATCAACCAATTGCACAAAAGTATAAATACTATGGTGAGGCAAATGGTTGTACCACTCTACAACATCTCCCCCCAATATCTGAGGAAATTTTTGAAGCATTAGAGCATAATTACTTTGGATTTTGATACTTGAATGGATAAATATGCTCACATTTTCTCTAGGGTCCTCAGTCCCTTTAAATTTGTCAAATTTTGGTACTGTAAATTCTATTGGATATGGTGGTGATGGTACCAAAAAATGGATTGGTTGATTAATAAACTACCTGAGCATTGGTTTTTGGTTCATAATACCAAAAGTATGTTGCATTAGGCTATCAATATGCTATTGAATAGCCTGGATTTGAGGATCTTCCCCAGGTATATAGAAGCTCTGAATTACTTGATGATTATATGAATGTGAATGATTGAGATGTTGGGGTGTGATGAGATGATTATGATTTGGTGGAGTGGATTTAAATTGATGATGTGGAGGTTGATGAAGAAATAATGGTGAATGTTGAAAAGGAGATGATGTGTGGGGGCTATGAATATGATGATTTATGAGAATGGCATGGGTATGATTTTATAGTGGTGTGTGGATGGAAACCATAGAAGATTGTGGTACCCATGATGGACTTTGGGTGATAAATATGGGTTGAGTGGAAACAGGTTGAGGCTTAGGATTAACTACCTGAATTTGTTGTTGAGGACAAGACCAGGCATTTTATCACTTCTTAAGCAATTTGTTAAGGTATTCCCATGCTTCATGTATTTCTATATCTAAGGTAGATGGTGTGGATATGGATGGAATGGAAGATGTAGGTGGAGTATAAGTTGCAACATGAATTATAATTGGCCAGGTGACATTGGATGAGGTGGGTGCTAGAATTTATGAAGCAACATTGACATGTACTTCATACAAAGGATTTCCATAGGTAGTGATGTATGAAGGTGGAATGTAGGTACTTGGAGCACCTAATTGTTGAGGGATGGATGAATTATGGGAAGGTGCAATTGATGCTTTAAAAAGAGGGTTTTTATACACCTAGGTAAGGTTGGAATGTTGGGAAGATGTAGGTTCCTACTGAAAATAACGATCATGCCTAGGTGAACTATGTATTGGTTCCAAGACATAGTTAGCGGATCTATAAAGAGCTTCCACTTTGGCCATGTCTATATGGGTTATGTGGTGGTCAATGGTAGGTGAATATGGTTCTATTTGTGGAATGGTTGTGTGGATGGCTCTGTGTAAAACATCAATATTTGAATTTTGTGCAATGTGTGAGGGACCCACAGATAAATTTGAAAAACTTGTCTGTATCACACTAGTGGTAGAGAAGGATGATGAACAATCCATGGATGAATTGTCTTGGTGGATGGAGTTTGATTCAATGCTTTTGTTTGATTTCTAGTTAACACCATAAGCTAATGAACCAAATATATAAACTGTGCAAGAAATTAATAGAGATGAAACTTCACAAAATCAAGTAAAGAAACTCAATCCTATGTTTGTGCAATAGATGTATCTTACGTACTTTTATTATTATCTCGCTTTTAGTGATTTTTTTTGTGTTTTGTGTGTTTTGGATGTGCTAATCTGAATTATGAAGGGTGAAATCTATGGCTTGATTGGGAAATGAGATTCTTTCTGGCAGTGAAGTCCAAAAATTTTGCTCATGTGTATCCTATGGTGGCTAAGGCCAAACATTGGCAGATGGATATGAAGCCCACCATCACCAAATCTCAAGCAATGGTTGGTGATGAAATCCAAATCATTACTATTTAATGTGAAACGTGTTGTGTGTGATTTATTTTAAAGTTTCATGTTTTCTAATGTGTACATACAATGTCAAAAATAACCAATTTTACAAGCCTAAATTAGAAGCCAAAAATAAAAATACTAAGTTCCTCAAAAGAATGTAGGGTACACTACTTAAGACCCACTCTAAATAGTGGAGGGTTCACCTAATATTTTGTCTTGAATCACCAAGTGCAGGAGTATACTTAAGTATCCTTATTTTGTTCCTACTTAGAAAAGTATAAGAGAAATGATCAAACCTATTGTGAAAACTATTGTATGCAGTTGTCACTTCATATGAAAATAGTATGCAGAATATTGAGTACAACACACCAAAAAATAGTAAAAATTTAAATTTGAAATGTGACCTATGGTGAATGTGTGAATGCAAAGATACTCTAAACTCCTAAGATGCAAATGTAATATGATTGTTTTTTTTTTTTTAAGCAAAAAATCCCTTGCGAGGTCGCCTTGGTCTGAGAGACCATGAACAGGGGGTTCTATACTGTCAAAGTCACCCGGGAGTCGCACCTAGCCCTGCCCGCACCAACATTATCAATTGGATTTTGGGTACCCAATTCAGCTTTTTGGTAGGGTGGATATTCGAACCTGGGACCTCCCTTGGAGGATTGCCCTCTCCTCTCCAACTCACCTACAACTCTTGGGTTCTTGATCGACGATCGCGTGCAGGTCAGCAAATTCACTAGCACATGAACAAATCAACAGGTAAATATTAGTCGTAATCGACATAGTTAACATGAGGGCTGGCTGTAATATGATTGTTTTTAACAAAAACTAAATAATTTTCTTTTTATCACTTTATCTATAAAAACATAAAAAATGAAGTAGAGGGGTTAGGTTTTTGAATTAGACATACAAAAAAACCTACGTATCCTTTTCCTACTCTATAAAATGCACCCCAAAGCCTCTACAACTTCTGGTCAACTTCTACAACTTTCCAAAAACTCTATTTCTATGAAAAATCATGCAATTGAACTTTTGAAAACCTAAAAAATAGAAAACAAAAATAAAAAATCAATAACAAAGCAAATTAGCATAGAGAACCCATTATGGGTCCCATCGTGATCACCATTTGTGAATACAAAATCAAGAAACACCAAATATAAACTATGAAATAATAAATAAGCAAAGTAACACAATGATTGCACAATACAAATGAACTCTTTTATTATTTTTGGTAGATCTCAAGTGTTACAACCATTATACCCCAAATGTAGGGTTTTACTCTACTTATTTATTTTGATACAATTGTTACATATACTAGGGTTCTCTAAAACCCTAGTTAAAAAAATAATGGTGGTGTCTTCGTGCTTGATTTGATCCCAATATATTTGTGGGTTGGATTGTGTATCCTATGTAGGGCCACCCGAGCTTCAATAAATTCCAAATAATATAGTCCTTACACCTGCATCCAACCAACAATAACAAGGATTAGTAATATCTATGAGGGCTCCACTGAGTGAGACCCTCAGGAGAAATAAAATCACTAAAGGCTAATATTGCAATGAAAGTTGTAAACAAAGCATAAAAACATAAAATAAATGCAATGAACTTTTACCTTTTTAACGAACTTGTTGTCTCAATTTTTTACTTACATAAATACTGCTAGTGAGGGTTGTGAAGATGCCCTAACAGTGCCCAAGGGTCGTAGGGTAGTATATCTTCTATGAGTTCTCGATGATGATCAAAAAATCCCAAAGATGCTTTGGACTCTTAAGAGGAAATTCGAGAAGCTTTGATGGGCACTCGGGAAGCTCTAGTGGGTGTTCGGTGGTTGAGGGAAAGGTCACAAAACCAAATCTGGTTTGCATGGGATGTGCAACGATAGATGCGAGTGAGGCAACAAGGAGCGATGATAGATAAAATTGACGATGAGGATGCTTGAGAACTTTAAGATCTCAGTGGGTTTAGGGAATTCTAAATTTAGGTAGAATCCTTAGGGTTTGAGTCATCAAAATGAATCCTCTTTATAATCTTCCCTTAAACATATTAGAGTTTCGACGACACAATTTGAGTGGTCGAGATTAAAACATGAGGAAGGGTGGAGATTAAATCTGGGCAAGTGGTATGGATTAAGGCAGGGAAAATTGAATCAGAGACACCTGAAATGGGTAGAGTTCCTGCAGAGCTATACCTTTGTGCTGAAGCATCGAAGTGGAAGATCCAATAGGGTGGCAGATGCATTGAGTAGGAGGCAATGTCTGATGATAGAAATGAGAGTGGAGGTTGTAGGGTTTGCTAAGCTCAAGAACTTATACCCTGCAGACCCCGATTTCGTAGAAGCTTGGAAAGCCTGCACTGCGCCTGTTGCATTGGACAGGACTAGATGGTTGGATTACCTAATTCAAGATGGAATGTTGTTTAAGGGGAACCAGTTGTGCATTTCGAAGAGCTCAATGAGAGAGAACCTCATTAAAGAGAAGCATAGTGGGGGTTTAGCTGGACACTTTGGTCATGACAAGACCATCTCATTGGTTAGTGAAAACTATTACTGGCCACAATTGCAGCAAGATGTGGCAAAGTTTGTGCAGAGTTGCAGGATTTTCCAGATGGCAAAGGGTGTGATGCAGCCTACTAGTTTGTATCAACCGCTACCTATACCTGAGCGGCCGGATGGATTTTGTGCTTGGTTTGCCTCAGACGTAGAGGGGGCATGATTCCATCTTTGTGGTAGTGGATAGATTTTTGAAAATGGCACATTTTATCCCATGCCATAAGACTAGCGACGCGGTCCATGTAGCTGGTTTGTTCTTTAAGGAAGTGGTACGCCTTCATGGGCTGCCAAGAAGCATTGTGTCGGACAGAGATACCAAGTTTGTAGGTTATTTCTGGAAGACCCTCTAGAAGAAATTAAAGACAGATTTAAAGTTTAGTTCTGCTTACCACCCACAAACAGATGGCCAAACAGAGGTGGTTAATCAGAGTTTGGGCAACCTACTACGATGCTTGGTAGGGGACAAGCCCAAGGGATGGGATCTGGTGCTGTCACAAGCTGAGTTTGCGTATAACAACTCGGTCAATCAGAGTACCAATAAGTCACCATTCTAGATTATCTATGGGAGCAGCCCACGAAACGCTTCAGAGTTAAGAAGGCTGGATACAAGGGAGAAATGCAGTGCTGAGGCAGAAGACTTTGCTGAACACCTGAAGGGAGTGCATGAGGAAGTGACAAAACACATTGCCAAGATGAACGTTCAGTACAAGACAAGGGCGGATCAAAAATGCAGAGCTAAAGAGTTCCAAGTAGGAGATTCGATCATGGTCCATCTACGAAAGGAACAGTTTTCGGCCAAGACCTACAACAAACTCAAAATGAAGAAATTTGGACCATGCAAAATCATTGGCAAACGAGATTCAGGTAATGCCTACGAGGTGGAGTTACCAAGTGAACTTAACATCTCCCCTGTGTTTAACATCTTAGATTTGGTTGAGTATCATGAAGGAGAAAGCAGTGAAGTACCCAAATCCAAATTTGTGGAGCATTCCGGCGATCACCCCAGTTGCGGACGAGATAGAAGAAATTTTGGATACGCGTGAGGGTCACAGTAATCGAAACAGGAGTTATTCTAAGTATTTAATCAAATGGAAGGGCCGACCCATAGAAGATGTGACTTGGCTATCCAAGGCGGAGGTTGATCACCTGGGTCTACCTCGGAAAGATTAGAAGTGAGGTCACTTCTCAAACTCACCTCGGGTGTCTGATGCAGGAGCATCCGGTGGCGAAGTTGCAATCTTGCATCACCCAAATTGTGTTTTTTTTCTTAAGTACTAAAACTGTCGTGATATCGCGACGCTTTTTGAAGAAGGGAGCCAGCGGGCCAAACTGTCGCGATATCGTGACGTTTTTTTTAAAAGCACGGTCGGGACGCTAAACTATCGTGAAATCATGACATTTCTAAAGCAACGCAGTCGGGATGCCAAACTGTCACGAAATCATGACATTTCTAAAGCAGCGCAGTCGGGATGCCAAACTGTCATGAAATCATGACATTTCTGAAGAAGCACAGTCGGGACGCCAAACTATCACGAAATCATGACATTTCTGAAGAAGCACGGTCGGGACGCCAAACTGTCGCGAAATCATGACATTTCTGTTGCAATGTGGTCTGGACGCAAAATGGTCACGAAATCGCGACACTTCCGGAAGCAGGGTTTGAAAGCACAGGAACATATTTGGCAAAAAAAAGTTCTAAGGCACAAGAAACGTCGTGAAATCGTGACACCTTCGAAGACCAAGTTCAAGGACGTCGCGAAATCGTGACACCTTCGAAGACTAGGTTTCAGGACGTCATGAAATCGTGACACCTTCAAGATAAAGTTTAAAAGACGTCACGAAATCATGACACTTCTGGGAGGCAAGACTTGGAAGCATAAAGACATCGCAACACCTTTGAAGGCAGAGCTCAAAGATGTCACGAAATCATGAGATATCCGAAGGCAAGGTTCCACAATGCAAAGATGTTGCGAAATCATGACACTTTAGAGCCAAGGACGTACGGAATGCAAAGATGTCGTGAAATCGTGACATATCCGGGGGCAAGGTTCCACAATGCAAAGATGTCACGAAATCGTGACATGTCGCGATTTCGCGGCCCAAGGGAGGAAAGCGAGGAAGAAAGGCCTAGATGTCGCGATTTTGCGACGTGTAGCGAAATCGCGGCCCCAAGGAGGAGAGAGAAGCCTAACGTCAAAATGTCACGATATCGCGACCAAAGAGGAGAGAGAAAGTGTTGGGGCAAAAACGTCGTGATATCACGACAGGGCGCTCACGACGTTGACCAACCGACGACTGCAAGGACCAGTGCAGAAGGACACATGGCGTGAAGTTACAGGTGGCCCGAGAATATGAAGCGATTCACGGGAAGCATGGCAACAGGACACGTGGCATCAACTGCAAACGGCCATGGCGCATTCTTAGGAATTATTGACTTGGCAGTGGATCGACAAGTGGCTGCAGGGCATACCGCCACTACAGGCATGATGTTTTGATGCATCTGACAGCATTTGCCGACGGGACAGAGCATTCATGCGGGTGGTATGGGGAGTCTCGCATTCCAGGTAATGATGGAGAAGGATGTGGCAGCCAAGGATAAAGGGCACGCATGCATTGTATCGAGGGACTCTTGGCCATTTATTTTTGGGAAATTGCTGTGTATTCGAGGGGAGACCTCTATTTTTAATGAAACTTGCTAGAATTTTGCTTGTGCATTGTTAATTTTTGCATTCTTGATGTGTGTTGTGCGTAGCTCTATATCATTATAGGAGTCACATTTAAAATATGTTAAATTTTGCACATTTTTCTTTGCAAGCTTAGTAATCCTTATAGTATCATCTAGAGAGTATGGATATTATAAGTCTACTTCGATTTGAATATTCTCTTTCAACCCATGTCTAAAGGTCAAAACCACCACACCAGTTTGTAAATCTCCTGTATAATCAAGAAGACTTTTGAATTCTAAAACATAATCTCTTATAGACCCAGTTTGTTTAAGTTCCAATAGATGAACTATGTACGAGGATGAACTCCCTTCATAAAATATCTTGAGGAAAATATTATTGAATTTATGCCAGAAGAGGGGATGAATATGTTGACATTTTTTCCAAGTAAACCATTGGTAAGCTTCAGTACCTAATTTGGAGGAGGCATAAGGAATTTATTTTTATTTAGGTACATGATATAGTTGTAATATACCTTCCATTTTAGCTAGCCAACCTTGTGGATCTCCATCCTCAAATTTAGGCATATCAGCACATGGAATATTAACACTTGTAGGTCATCTTGCTTGTTGATAAACTTTCTCTATATCATGATCCTCATTATCATCTATCTATGGTAGTTATTTGGGGAATGAAGAGCTTCTTGGTCCTGTTCCTTCAATAATTTCCCAAGCATTAAATTCATGTTGTTCATACTAGTTATTATTTGAGTTATACATGCTTGTACATATTGGTTACTTGCTTTGGGGTTTTCCATTTCCTCTTGTGTAATATTTTCATGTGATGATTTGGAAGGAGCCATGGGGTTGATAGCAGGATGGTCGGGGTTAAAGTTGTTAATGTAAAAACCCAGTTGTTACTTCTCATCCACTAATTTTTTTTTGAACCCATATAATAATCATGTTCACCTTTCAATGATTCAAGAGTATAATAATGATCTAAGACAAGGATATCCCAAATGCTCAGTAAGTGATCCGAGCCATAAAATATTAATCCAAAGTCACATTTAAATTCATTCACAACCATTCATAAATAGGAGTACCATATCCTTTAATTCCTCCATACCATCACCATTTGATGTGAGGATAATACAATGGCTAAGTCCTTCATGAGGACATCTCAATGGTTTTACCATTAATTGGGAGTTTTACCCAAAGGGAATTATCCCCTCCTCTCCATACTATCCATGAAGACTAGTATTAAGGAGAGAGTCATTAATATTATTATTTCTCACGTGACTTGGGATATTGTCTTAAGCACCATTATAAAATTTACTCATTTACAAGGTGTATATGGTTTGGTGATTGATTGTCATCTTCCCAAATGTATTGAGTGCTTGGTTTGCTTCTAATTATTTTAGATTAATGGTCTTGTTATGTCACATATTTTTGTAAATGTTGTCAATGAATTTCCTCCTACACTATTATAGTTCATGAGAGAATTTAAATACCTCCATCTAAACTACTAGAGCAACATAAAACTCAATGCCATACATTTGATAATGTATAATCCAAAGTAATTCCATTACTTGATCATATTCCAAAACATATATCACCTAACATTTAATTGAGGTGAATACTACAACATGAAGACTTTATCTCTAATATACATAAACATGTAATCTAAAATACATAAAATATTACAAGTCATGGCTGATTTTACATAAATTATTTCAGCCATCCATAATTACAATGAGACTATATCAATACAAGCTTATACATGATGATCATTGCAATAGTCTTCAAAAAATGTTGTTTGACTCTTCTCTAGAATGTCTCGAGTTCTCCATGGTTGGAAGAGATGATAGTGAAAGTATCAGGATAAATCATATGCAAAGTATGCCAAATACATTACAAGAAATCCATGCTTATCCAATTTTTTTTTCGGGGGGCAGCGCTTCCCGAATTGGATTTTGGGCTTTTTTGGAGGGTGGAAACGAGGACCTCTTGAGGATGGTCTTAAAATTAAATGCAATCATGCATCAAGTAATTGCCAAATGTATAACATATCTCAAGAAATCACCAAGCATGAATAAACAATTCATCCACCTTTAATATTTTTATAAATGAGGATTAATTCATAAATCCCATCCATCATTTGTTTGGATTATCACCAAACATAGGGAAGAGTCCCATACCTCTTCCCAAGGAATGGACACCAATCCATCCTTATCCATACTAGAATATTTTCCATTCTTCTAGATGATTATCCATTTACAAATTTATCATAAATCATAAGCTAGTTTAATCACACATTTGAAATTTTACTAAATGTTTCTACTCATTAAAAACTCAAGATATTGCATACAAAAACTATGAGTTCATTCCCTTTTTACCTAGTAATAGATCCCAAATCTATTATCCAACATATCCCATAAAACTTAATAGAACAATATCCAATAATATTTGGTTTCCTTCTTATACAAAATCAAACAATTCTACTTCAATTAAGGCAAAGTTACTATCACAAATAGGAAGGAAATATTCTTAGTAAGTTGTAAAGCCATTATCTATTCTCATTTCGTAAGTTAATTAAGTATACAATATTTTATAAATCTCAATAGGGTTTTTCCTTCCAAACCTAGAAGATATTTTTCATACTTCTGGTTGATTAAATTTAGATACAATTTTCATTATAACACATATAATGAAATAGAAATGCAAACTATATATAATTTCACTTTGTTCATTTAGTTATTCTAATTACTAGATTTCAAATCTCAATTCAAAATAACATATGATTTCCATGTCTTATAGATCATTCTACTTTATGATAATAAACTAATATTTACAATTGAAGGAAATGAATAAATAATTCACTTTTATGACTAAAAGACCCCTTCCAATTTCCTAAAGATAGCTAGCACTAATATTAGTATGTGGATCCGATGCTCATAGCAAAAACATATGAAAAATCATATTTATTATAAAGTATAATGGAGACTTCTTTAAATTTTAAACTGTCGAAGGTTAAATGCACTAAGTCGATGACCATTCTTTTGTGATAAAACTACACCTGATGAAGTTTATCATAAGAAGCCAATAACCCATTTAAATCAAATTTCATTCCTAATAAACAAACATGTATATTGCAACCCTTACCTTTCTCTATGCTCAAGGTTTGTGTCCATAGTTTTCCATAGTCATGTTATATACTATGCTGAAGAGAAGTCAATAATGAATTAAATTTTTGGTAACCTACTATCACAATAGTTTATCAAACCTTCTCATCTGAGCAAGCATAGAGTAAGAAACAACAAAGGCATGGGCATGGGTCAACAGAGGTTGAGAGAACAATTTCGACAGAGAATTCACCATTGATTGGAAGATCGAGAAAGGTGTTGAATGCAGTGCACAGTTGAACCATCAATTGCTTATACATCAAACGGGTAGATCATAGAGATTTTACTCCAGCCATCATTCATCGAATATTTCACACAAATTTAATGTGGACCTCATGTTACAGTGTAGATAAACAAACATCAAATCATAGGATTGGACATTGTGTATGCCGACAATCGACTCTGAAACAGTTACAACCAAAGGAAAAGGTATTAAAGTGGAACAAAATTCCAACAGAGAGTGACAATTGATGCTATCTATCAGTTTATGAGGTTGGAAAGATTTTTGAACAGTCGATGATGGATTTAAACCATATCTACCACACGGTTAAGTAGATTTTTGAACAATGCACATATATATATAATTCTACTTGGCCCACCGGTTATTTTTAGATGTCAAAACTAGTTTTTTCGTTAGAGCAATATAGAGAACAGTACAAGCCTAAGATGAAGGTGAACTTTGGCCAATATAAACAATAATCGTTGAGTTTTTTCAAATTTCTTTCTACAGATCAACCCAAACATTTAGTTAGCCCTAAGAATGAGCTACTCCAGTGATTAGTTATATTTCATAATTTTCCCATGACCATTCACAATGATGGTCACTTCCTACATCACTATTAGAGCTATGAGTCATAGTGAGGCATGCAAGACATAATAGATTGGCTAGTGGATGATTAAACTTTCCAATTTAAAACATTCTATTGACAATCAAGGCCAACGTGGCTTCTACGAGCTTGGATAAATGGCTTTAAAGCAATGGGGTCTTATTACATCTATACCAGGGTTCCAATACTCAATGATATAATACATAATACCCTCATTTGGACAACGCTGACAGTATTAACAATAATATTTGAACACCCAAATTAAAATAGAAAGCAATGGGATTACAAACAACTCTCCAAATATTAACACAAATCATCATTCAGGGTAATAGAGTAAAGAGGAGCAAACAATTTAATCATAGGTAAAGGAAGAGGAAACTTCCACACCTAGCTTTCACAAACCCCAAACTAAGTTTTGCTTGAATGTTCTCCTTCCATCCACCCCTTCTAGCCTCTTCTCCCGCATAACATAAGCTAGCCTTTATTTCACAACTTCTATGGAAATTTATAGCTCTCTTTCCTCTTAGACAAGAAAGATGTTTCTAAGTATATATTTTATTTATTATTATTTTTTTTTTGCTTTCTTTCTTTCAAAAAAGATGCTTCTAAATATATTTATTTTTTTTATCTTCTTTTTTCTTATCCCATGAGTAGGCTGCTTTTAATATATATTATTTTAATGGAAAGGGAATCCATAGAGATAAGAAAAGAATCTTATCCACCATTTCAACCTTCCCAAACTAGCCATGTGCAGGAAAGCTTGATTATTTAATTCTTCAAGGTAGTTTTTTTTTCCATGTTTTAATCCAATCAAAATTGAGCAAGTTCATAAAAACACAAACTACCTAATTTCCTTCTAAAATAGGATCAACTAGATCAACTAAGCATGTTCAAAATAAATCTTTTACTTTAAAAATTGCTCAAATTAAATATTTCACAAAATCATAAATTGCATGATATTCTTTTCAATATTTTTTAGAATAATTTGTAAAATGCAAATCATTATTTAATGTGCATTTTCAAAGTAAAATTCAATTAAACCAATCTCATGCAAATTAATCATGAAATCAAATATAAATCACACAAAAATGGCATACAAGCACTCGATGCATGTGCTCAGTATCCCCCATCACCATTTTTCCTTTGATTGGGCGGGACTTTTTAGAGTAATACTCAAGTAACACCGCCATCAAGGAGGTAACTAGTGATGATAGGAATATGAGCTTTACCTGTTGAGTTGTCATAGTCATAATTTCCCTTCTCATCTCTTGGTGGTCAGTCTTCCACCTATGAGAATAAATGTTCTTGCAATCAAGCAACGCAACATCATTTTATTTTGACAAATATAATGCAAATATATTAAGCATTAAAACCAGCTATCACTACACAAATAACATCTTAAAAATAGTCCTCCAAGGTGGGATGTGACATACTCCCCTCTTAGATTAAACATAGTCCTCTATGTTTTCCTGCATTATTACATAACAATTAATAAAACATAGTTTTTGGCATAGTTTCCACTTTGCATAAGTGGTCCATAGTTCAACTTGTATTATTACATAACATCATTAAATAAATAAGGAAAGTGTATTTTCATATCTTCCACTTTTCCCCAAGTGGAATTATTTTCAGAATATTGGTCCCACTGGACCTTGCATTGATCAATATTACGCTTCCTCATAGTCTTGGAATGAAATTCCAAGATCTTCATAGGTCTCACTTCAAAGGTTGTCGGATCTACCATCTGTAAATTAGAAACATCTAACACATGATCAGGATCAGCAATATATCTCCTAAGTAGGGATACATGAAAAGTATTATGGATATTTGATAGGTTAGGTGGTAAGTCGATACGATAGGCTACAAGATTTATCTTCTCCACAATCTCAAATGGACCAACAAATCTAGGGTCCAATTTTGTTGATTTAATGGCACTCTTCTTAGGTTTTACCCTTAGAAACACTCTATCACCTACAAAGAATTCTCTAGGGATTCTTTTCAAATATGCATAACTCTTCTGTCTATCCATGGCTTCCTTGAGCCTTTGATAGATTAGTCCTAGCTGCTCTTCCATTATTTTGACCATTTTTGGTCCAATGACAATATTCATCTTTCATGAGGCAAGGGTCATAATCATGAACTAAGATAGAATCATTCCATTTGGATTGTAAGTTATCAAGGCAAATAACATCAAGAGATATTAAGACTTGATCAAAGTCACTCTTGAGTAGAAGTGATCAACTTCTATGAAACCCTCATACCACTCGAATATGAGAATGTTGGCCAAGCGTTAGGTTTCATCCCACATAAAAAGGAAAATCACCCTTAACCATACTGTCCACTAGGACTAGTATATAGGTGAATGCCTTGAAGATGGTAACCCATCATAATTAAATAAACTCAACAATGGTTATTCATAGATCTTAGATCCAACCCACATCTTCCTGATGGGGTCACTAAGATAACAAAATCACTATATGTGATCAACTCATATAATCCTTGGAATGTCATCTTTAAGCATGATTATATAACCTTATACCTCTTAAGGCTTATTTGTCCACCCTTTTATTTAGGCATCCCTTTTGTTATATACATGAATCAATTAAGTTCATTAAAAAGGGTATTATTTTCAAAGTTGTGCCAATTGCACGATGGAGAGCCTGCCAAAACTTAGAAGTAAACCTAGAATCCTTGTCAGAGATAATCATCTCCAAAAATCCATACAACCTAAAAATTTCTTTTGCAAATTTATTGGCAACAACTACAACATCATCTGTAGTACATCCTGGTATGAAATGTGCAACCTTAGTGAGTTTATCAACTATAACAAAAATTGCATCATGATGATATTTTGTTTTTGGCAAATCGATAATAAAATCCATTGATATTACTTGTCATTTGTGAGTGGGTGTAGTATGTGAAAATAATTTTCCTGCTGGATGTTGATGTTTAGCTTTCACCTTTTGACACTGTAAACATCGTGCCACAAAATCGATGATATCTTTCTTCATGCCAAATAAGTAAAAGGTATTTTTCATATTTTCCCTCATCTTGGCTCCTCCAGGATGAGCGGAATAAGGAGAATTATGAGCTTCACGCATGATCAATCTCCTCAAATCACCCACTTTAGGTATGACTACTCGATCTCTAAAGCATAAAAGTCCATATTTGATGCTATAATCTTGGTTTTCATTCAATTTTTGCTCTATCTTAACCCAAATTTCACTACATTCAAGATCTTGACACTACATATTTTTGACTTGCCTCATTAAATCTACATGACTTTGAGTCAATGCAGCTATGTGCTTCCTCCTGCTTAAGGAATCAATGACTTTCTTTTCTTTTCCTTTGATATACTCAATACCAAAATCATATTCTGCTAAGAACTCTATCCACCTTCTTTGTCTAGAATTTAGTAATGGTTGAGTGAAGATATACTTCAAACTTTGGTGATCGGTTCTTAACTCAAATGGTCTACCAATCAGATAATATCACCAAATTTTCAAGGCGTGCACAACTGCAACAAGTTCTAAATCATGAGTAGCATAGTTAACTTCATGTTTTTTAATTTTCCTAGACTTATATGCTACTACAGAACTATCTTGGGATAGAACTCCTCCTAACCCTTCCAAAGAGACATCAATGCAAACTAAAAAATTTCCTGTGGGATCTAGAATATTCAGAATAGGCGCTGAGATTAGTTTTTTTTTAAGCAAATTAAATATTTCTTCACACTTTTCTGTCCATTTAAAATCCTTCCATTTCTTCTAAAGGTTGGTTATTGAATAAGTAATCTTAGAGTAGTCTTTAAAAAACCTCCTATAATATCTTGATAAACTCATGAAGTTTCTTTCTTCTATCACATTTGTTGGAGGTGGCCAATTCAAAATGGCTTCTATTTTATTTGGATCAACAATGATCCCATCCGATGATATAATATGCCCCAAGTAATGTACTTGTGGAACATAGAATTCACATTTAGATAAATTCTCGTAGAGTTGGTTCTTCCTTAAAATTTATAGCACTATCCTCAAGTGCTTATCATGTTCCTCTCTATTACGAGAATAAATCAAAATTTCATCCAAGAATATCAACACAAATCGATCCAACTGATTTATAAACACACTATTCATCAAATTCATGAAATTTTTTGGTGCATTAGTCAATCCAAATGGTAGGACTGTAAATTCATAGTGCCCATATCTAGTCTTGAATGTGGTTTTATGTGTGTCTTCTTCTTGGATTCTTAGTTGATGATATCCGAATTTTAGATCAATCTTTGTGAAAATGGTGGCATCTTTTAATTGATCAAATAAATCTTCTATCCTTGGCAATGGATATTTGTTCTTTATGGTTGCCTTGTTTAGCATTCTATAATCTATGCATAACCTTAATGAACCATATTTCTTCTTCACAAATAAAATAGGTGCTCCCCAAGGCGATACACTTGGTTGTATCAACCCTTTTTGTAGCAACTCTTGAAGTTGCACTTTCAATTCCTGCATCTTGATGGGTTTCATTCTATAAGGAGCTCTATGGATAGGCTCAATACCTGGCATCAATTCTATGGTGAAATCAAATTCACATTTAGGCGGTAATACAAGTATCTCATAAAAAAAAAAATCATGATATTCTTACAATAGTGGAAAATTTCCAATAATTTCTTCCTTTGGAATTTCCTCTTTTTCCTTGAGTTTAACTACATAAACCATTCCTCCTTTTCTAATAGTTTTCTTTAGTTGCATTGCTGAAATTTGTTGAGCAAGGTGTAGCAAAAGCAGTGCAAAAGGATTGTAATTGTTGTCAACACAGACAGAGTGATGCAGTTGAAGCAGTTCAGAGGTCAGTCAGATCAAGTGCAAAAAATCTCAAGAAAAACAGAGGGGACCCAGATCCAGAAATTTGCAAAAAAAGACAAGGAAGAAAACTGTCGCGATATCGCGACATGGTTCCTGTCGCGATTTCGCGACAAAAAGTAGGAGAGAGAAAGTGCAAGAAAAAATGTCGCGATTTCACGACATATCCGAGGAGAGAGAAAAAGCACGCCAAAATGTCACGATTTCGCGACATGTCGAGTTTTCGGAGAGAGAAAAAGTGTCGCGATTCGCGACAAAAAGCAGGAGAGAGAAATTGCAAGCCAAATTGTCGCGATTTCGCGACATGTCTGAGGAGAGAGAAGATGCAAGTAAGATTGTCGCGATTTCACGATATGTTGGAAGAAAAGGCACTAACTAAGAAAAGTGTAGCGATTTCGCTACATGTTGCAATTTCGCTGGTGAAAGCGAAGAAAAGGCACTAAGTAAGGAAAGTGTAGCGATTTTGCTACAGGCTCTAAATGCAAAGGATGAAAGATGTAGCGATTTCGCTACAAGCTTGAAACACTAAGAACAAAAGTGCAGCGATTTCCTAACTGTTTCGAAAGGCAAGGTAAAAAGGTGTAGCGATATCGCTACAGGTTGAAAGTGCATAGTGCGGAGGTGTAGCGATTTCGCTACAGGTTGAAAGTGCATAGTGCGAAGGTGTAGCGATTTCACTACAGGTTTGAAACACATGTTGGGAAGGTGCAGCGATCTTGCTACGAGTTCAAAGTGCAAAGTGGAAAGGTGTAGCGATATCGCTACACGTCGGAGTTTCACTAGCTAGCAGCAAAGAAAAATGCTAAGGCAACAATGGTGTAGCGATTTCGCTACATGTAAGGTTTTCGTGGCTGCATGGAGTAAAAATTGTACGGAGGCCAGAAGCGTCGCGATTTCGCGACGGCAATGAGGATGACGTCAGCAAGACCAAAAACGTCACGATTTCGTGACATCTTAGAAGATGACGTCAGCAAAACCAAAAAGTGTCACGATTTCGTGACAGGGTGAACGAAAAGCCATTGCAAGCCGAAAACGTCGTGATTTCGTGACATCTTTGAAGATGACGTCAGCAAGTCTAAAAATGTCGCGATATCGCGACAAGGTTGCCAGAGAAGCCTCAGGAAGCCGAAAGTGTCGCGATATCGCGACAAAGTTGAGGATGACGTCAACAAAGCGGAAAACGTCGCGATATCGCGACATGTAAGGTTTTCGGGGTTGCTTACAGAAAGGAAGTCTAGGAGAAAGAAAACGTCGCGATATCGCGACAGGTAATGTTTTGGCGAGAAAAAGTCAAAGATACATGCATTGTGACAAGTGGCAAATAGCGCCAGTTACGATAAACCTAACTGGAGTCAGATCTGCAGTTCCAAGTGACAGGTGGTGAGAATGCATAGGAGAAATTCATGCTGTGCGATTAAGCGTAGTTACAAGTGAAAGTGACTAGACAACGAATTTAAGAAGAGATCGACTGTTGCAGGGCCGTGATGCTGCAAGATGGCGTAAAGAGCAGTTTTTTAGATAATCTCTGCAAACAAGAAATTCTCTCGATGGTTGTGCTTGATTCACAAGAAAGTAACGGGTAGAATAGAAGGATCGACACCGTTTAGAAAAGAGTGCAAAAGAATTAGAAAGAGCGAGTTACGTAGATTTTGGAAGAACAAGATAATAGAGCATCGAAACGCGTAGAAGGGGTGTCGGTATATGCGGAGAAAAATACCGTCAATATGTGCGAGAATGTGCGAGAGAAGAAGGACTTGTCGGTATATGCGAGAATATGCAGAGAAAAATATGGTCGGAATGTCGGTAAGAAAGCGGCTAAAAGGCGGATCAGGTCGAGAGAAGGATTAATGCATTGATCGTAGCCGAAAGTACATGAAAGATTGGAGGGAAACTTGAACCGTTTTAAAAATTGAGCCATTCGAGGAAATCAAGGATATAAGGATCGAACTGGCATAGTGAGACGGTTACTGTGATTGTGTTTTATTGTGCATATCAAAAGTCTCAGTTGTGTATGAGAGCTGTATGAAAACAGCCTTAGAACAAAAACCTGCAATTTTGTTGAATATTCAAGAGAGAGGTTTTAGATAGAAATAGAAGATATTGAGTCTCTAACAATTCTCTTTATGCTTCTGTAAGATTCATTTGTAAGTGAAAGACCAGTGAGGGTCTTACAAAAGAGAAGGCATTTTTATGTCCATTTATCTTGCAAAATAGAAATCCAAGTTGGTGCTTGGATAAAGGGGTTGGTGCTCCTATCTGTTGCAGCAGATAAATCAGGGGTTGGTGCTCCTTCCAGGTGGGTCTTGGTAAACAATTTGTAAATATTGAATCCTTGCAAAGACTGGATTTGGATTGAAGTCCAAACAGTCATTATTTGAGGAGTAGCCACATCGGTGAACCTCGTAAAATCTTGTGTTGTGTGATGCTCTTGTGTGATACTTGCATTATCTAGTTTCAAGCTTGCATTATTAGTTTTAAAAGTTGCAGATTTAAGTTTTTAAGTAGTTACACTGATTCACCCCCCCCTCTCAGTGTCATTGTGAGAATATCAATTGGTATCAGAGCAAGGCACTGCACAAGCTTAATCGGCTAAGGTGTTCTTGGGAGATATACAATGGCCGGTGGTGAAGGTTTTTCTTCTAACAAAGCTCCTCTGTTCGATGGAACAAACTATTCTTTACGGAGGCTCGGGATGCGAGACCTATCTATGTGCATTGGGTTATGACATTTGGGAATCTGTTGAAAATGGATACACCACTCCCACTTGTTCCTCCAACGAGATGCGGTCGAGAAGAAAAAGTTTGAGAACAACTCGAAAGCCAAGAATGCTATTATGTGTGGATTGGTCGACGGTGAGTTGATACGCATCATGAACTGCAAATCTGCTAAAGACATATGGGACAAAGCGCAAAGCATTCATGAAGGAGATAACAAAATCAAGGAAGCTAAGCTGCAAACACATCGTGCCCAGTTCGAAGCATTAAAGATGACCGATGATGAGAACATTGAAGCCTATCTGCTGAGAGTAAATGGAATCATCAATGCAATAAGAGGACTAGGGGAAGAAATGGAAGATGCAGTTGTTGTGAAGAAGGTACTGAGAACTCTCAACAAAAGGTTTGATGCAAAGGTTTCTGCCATAGAAGAAGCAAAAGATTTAAAATTTTTTAGTATGGATGAAATGCATGGTTCTCTAACAGCTTATGAAATGAGGATTGGACAAACTAAGCCCTCTGACAGAGAAGCGACCTTCCAAGCACGAGAAAAATGTAAAATCTAAACAAGAGTCCGAGGAAGAAGAATCTGCAAATGAAAATGAAGCAAACTTTGTTAGGAAATTAGTAAAGGGAAAAGGAAAGTACGAGAGGTAAGCTACCGTTCAAGTGCTTTAACTGTGGAGGCATTGGGCACTTTGCAGCAAAATGCCCCATGAATGAGAAAAATAGAAGTGATGAAGGGACACATCAAGAAAGAAATGTCTGGAAGAAGAAACCACATTTTAGAAAAAGGAACTTCAAGAAGAAAAGTTTCATTTCTCAAAGAATGTTGATTCTTCGAAGACAGTTCCGGTGAGGACTCGAAGAAGAAAGCTGGTGAAGCCTTGTTCATGGCTTTTGAAGAACAAAGAAGCTGAAGAAACCCAGGAGTGTGAAGAAAAATTAGAGGATGAGGCTGAGATAGATCTGGAAGGTGAGTTGGTTACTGCTCTTGAAGAGTTAAGTGCGGAAAGGAGAAGAAATAAAAATACTTCAAGAAAACTTGAGGATGCCAGCAATTTAATTATAAGTTTGAAAGTACAAACTGAAGAATATAAGAAAAAGTCTAAAGATTTTGAAGCTCAGCTAATCGTGAAAATAAATGAGTGCAACAAGCTAGAAGAAAACATAGTCGGATTAAGGTTGCAGCTAGAAGGGATGAATCGAAAACTGAGTTGTCATCAAAAATTTGAAGACAGTTCTGAGAAACTGAATAAAATGTTGAATAATCAAAGGCCCACAGGTATCAAGTTTGGTTTGGGCTTTGATGAAGGAGAAACCTCAGAGAACTCAAAGGCTATAACTGTAGAACCAATAAAGATTAAAGACAAGATTAAAGTTGACCAAGATAAGCCGTATCATGCAAAAGAAAACAACAAGTCCAAGCTTGAAAGGAGTGCTGCAAATGATAGATTCATCAAAGTCACTCATCAAAGAAGAAGAAGACCCAGGGCTCCTACCTCCACCTGGCAACAACCACTTCCCAGGTACACTCGTTCCTTTTCTGGTTATTGTTTTAAGTGCAATGCATATGGTCATAAAATTTCAAGCTGTAGATATAATGTAGAACAAAGAAATTTTACTAGTAGAAATATTTTTTCTCCCTTGATAGATTATGCTGTAGAATGTTATAACTGCCATAACTTCGGTCATATTGCAAGGAATTGTCGTAGCTCTTTTGCAGGAAATAAATACCGGGAAAGAAAATATCACTCGGTTGGATCAAAACAGATACGAGAAAATTTCCCAAAAAGCTGTTACAAGCCAATGAAAGGGAGAAGGTAAAGCAAGTGACCAGATCTGCTATTAAATCTCAGTGGAAAGAAAAGGAACAACCAATGAAAGACAAGGAATCTTTGATTGTTCAAACAGCTCTCAAAGCACAGAATAAATCTGCTCCTTGGATTCTGGACAGTGGATGCTCCAGTCACATGACAGGAGACAAACATAAGTTTGACAAGCTACAGACATACGAAGGTGGTTCTGTAAAATTTGAAAACAATGATGGAGCAAAGATAGTGGGTAAAGGATCAGTTAAGTTAAGTGACGGTAAAATCAACTCTAAGGAAGTTCTTTTTGTGGTAGGACTAAAGCATAACTTGTTAAGTGTAAGTCAGATTTGTGACGAGAGGTCATGAAGTAATTTTCAAGAAGGAGTGCTGTGAAGTAAGGAAGACAAGAAATGGAAAGTTAATAGCCATCTGGACTGAGAACTTCTGGAAATTTGTATACTCTCTCGGAGACTTCGGAAGGAGCCTGCTTGGTTGGTCAAGAAGAAGAAAAGCTGGTTGTGGCATAAAAGACTCGGTCACATAAGCTTTGATAATCTGGTAAAGATCAGCTCTAAAAGAGCAGTAAGAGACATCCCCACAATTAGTAAACCATCAAACAACATTTGTGATTCATGCCAAAAGGGGAAGCAAACCAGATCTACCTTCAAAGCAAAAGAATATTTCACTAGCAAGCCATTAGAACTGATTCACACTGATTTGTGTGGACCCATGAGGACAGAGAGCATAAATGGATACAAATATTTCATGCTGTGTATAGATGATTTTTCCAGAATGACATGGGTACTCTTTCTGAAACAGAAATCAGAAGCCTTTGAGATGTTTAAAACCTTCAAAAATCTTGTTGAGAATCAATCTGGAAAAAGAATTAAATGTTTGAGATCTGATAGAGGAGGAGAGTTTATTTCAGAAGAGTTTGCAGAATTCTGTGAAAAACATGGAATAAGAAGACAGTTTTCAGCAGCAAGAACACCTCAGCAGAATGGAGTAGTTGAAAGAAAGAACAGGGCTGTGCAAGAAATGGCAAGAACCATGTTAACCAGAGAGCAAAATTGCTGACGGGTTACGGAAAGAGGCGGTTCATACTCGTAGTCTACATTCGAGAATAGATGTATGTTGAGGCCACATGAAAGCAAAACACCTTATGAACTGTGGTTTGGCAAAAAGGCTACAGCAAAATACTTCAAAGTGTTCGGAAGCAAATGTTACATTAAAAGAACTGAAAGCAATCTTGGCAAGTTTGAAGATAGAGCTGATGAAGGTATATTTCTTGGTTACTCAACAAAAAGCAAAGCCTATACATGCTACAACAAAAGACTTAAGAAAATAGTGGAGAGTGCAGATGTGAAGGTTGATGAAGGCAGAAAACAAGAAACCACCAAAAGTGAAAATTACCCAACCTATGAAGAATTTATTGAAGAAGATGAAGATCAAGAAAAAGAAGAGAGACAGAAATCAGATTCAGAGGACTTAGAAAGAGATGAAAATAGAAAATACGGAACGAGCGAGTTGGCGAGAAAAATCATCCCAAAGAGCAGATTATTGGGGACCCTACGGTTGGCATTCGGACAAGAAGAAGAGTAGTAAATAACTATTCTCTGTTATCCGAGTATTGAGCCCAAGAATATTATTGAAGCAAGCACGGATGAAAGGCTGGATGGAGGCGATAAATGAAGAACTAGATCAAATTGAGAAAAACAAAACCCAGGAATTAGTACCAAGGCCCGAAAATAAAAACATAATTGGTACTAAATGGATATTTAGAAACAAAGCTGAATGAAGATGGACGAGGTTGTAAGGAATAAAGCAAGATTGGTCTATAAGGGATATGCCCAAGTTGAGGGGATTGATTTTGAAGAGACTTTTGCACCCGTGGCCAGGACTTGAAGCAATAAGACTGTTTTTGGCTTTAGTTGTTCATAAGAATTTCAAGGTTTATCAGATGGATGTAAAATCAGCATTTCTGAATGGAAATCTTGAAGAAGAAGTATATATTGAACAGCCTGATGGTTTTCAACTTTGTGATAATCCTAACTTTGTTTGCAAGCTGAAGAAAGCATTGTATGGCTTGAAACAAGCACCTAGAGCTTGGTATGCAAGACTGGACAGCTATCTCACTAAGCAAGGATTCAAGAAAGGTATGGTGGATAGCAATTTATATGTGAAAACTGAAAATGGCAATTTCATTGTTCTAGTTGTTTATGTAGATGATATAATTTTTGGGAGTAGCAATGATGAATCATGCAAAGACATAGCAAACAAAATGCCAGAAAGAGTTTGAAATGTCTATGATAGGTGAACTTTCATATTTCCTTGGATTACAAGTTAATCAAACTGAAAAGGGGATCTTTATTTCTCAAATTAAATATGTGAAAGAAATGCTGAAAAAGTTCACTATGGAAGATAGTAAGCCAGTGAGCACCCCCATGACAACAAGCTGCAAGTTGAGCAAGGATGATAAATCTCCGGATGTTGATCAAACAATGTACAGATCAATGATTGGGAGCTTGCTGTATTTGACAGCAACCAGACCGGATATCTTACAAGCTGTTTGCATGGTTGCAAGATTTCAGGCTAGTCCAAAAGAGACTCATGTAACAGCTGTGAAAAGGATCTTTAGGTACCTCAAGGGTACTATGGAGTATGGGCTGTGGTATCCAAAAGGAAAAGACTTCACTCTCTTTGCATATTCTGATGCAGATTGGGCCGGATGCATTGATGACAGAAAAAGTACAAGTGGAGGAGCATTTTTCCTTGGAGATAAATTGGTAGCATGGCACAGTAAGAAGCAAGAATCAGTCTCTCTATCCACAGCCGAGGCAGAATACATTGCAGCAACAACATGCTGCACACAAATACTATGGATGAGACAAACATTGAAAGATCTAGGTATTCAGTTCAATGAGCCCATTTCAATCAAATGTGACAACACTAGTGCAATCAAAATTTCAAAGAATCCGGTAATGCATTCCCGCACCAAACATATTGCAATCCGGTATCACTTCTTGAAGGATAAGGTTGCAGAAGGAGAGGTCAGATTGGAGTTTGTTCCCACTACAGAGCAAGTAGCAGACATATTCACCAAACCCTTGCCAAAGGAAGTATTTGAATACCTTCGGAAGAAGTTGGGAGTAGTCACACTTCCCAAGCACTGACTAGCTATGGGAAATACATTCTCAGGGGGAGCATTCAAGTTATTTATGCCTGAGAATGTTGTGCATAGACTCAGGGGGAGTCTGCAGCAGCCCTTTGGCATTATTGGCAAAGGGGGAGAAGAATTTGAGCAAGGCTACAAAGTGTTGCCAACAATTCCAAAGGGGGAGATTGTTGAGCAAGGTGCAGCAAAAGCAATGCAAAAGTATTGTAATTGTTGTCAACACAGACAGATTGATGCGGTTGATGCGAGTTCGGAGGTCGGTCGGATCAAGTGCAGAAAATCTCAAGAAAAACGAGAGGGGACCCGGATCCAGAAATTTGCAGAAAAAGACAAGGAAGAAAAGTGTCGCGATATCGCGACATGTTTTCTGTCGCGATTTCGCGACATAAAGTAGGAGAGAGAAAGTGCAAGAAAAATTGTCACGATTTCGTGACATATCCGAGGAGAGAGAAAATGCATGCCAAAATGTCGCGATTTCGCGACATGTCGAGTTTTCACTGAGGAGAGAGAAAATGTGTCGCGATTCGCGACAAAAAGGAGGAGAGAGAAATTGCAAGCCAAATTGTCACGATTTCGTGACATGTCTGAGGAGAGAGAAGATGCAAGTAAGATTGTCGCGATTTCATGATATGCTGGAAGAAAAGGCACTAACTGAAG
Organism: Wollemia nobilis; assembly: GCA_028583015.1. Classification (NCBI taxonomy): domain Eukaryota; kingdom Viridiplantae; phylum Streptophyta; class Pinopsida; order Araucariales; family Araucariaceae; genus Wollemia; species Wollemia nobilis. The sequence goes on along the minus strand of JAQPPZ010017232.1, from coordinate 24,563,330 downwards.
AAAAGCGTAGCGATTTCGCTACATGTTGCAATTTCTGTGGTGAAAGCGAAGAAAAGGCACTAAGTAAGGAAAGTGTAGCGATTTTGCTACAGGCTCTAAATGCAAAGGATGAAAGATGTAGCGATTTCGCTACAAGCTTGAAACACTAAGAACAAAAGTGCAACGATTTCCTAACTGTTTCGAAAGGCAAGGTAAAAAGGTGTAGCGATATCGCTACAGGTTGAAAGTGCATAGTGCGGAGGTGTAGCGATTTCGCTACAGGTTGAAAGTGCATAGTGCGAAGGTGTAGCGATTTCGCTACAGGTTTGAAACACATGTTGGGAAGGTGCAGCGATCTTGCTACGAGTTCAAAGTGCAAAGTGGAAAGGTGTAGCGATATCGCTACACGTCGGAGTTTCACTAGCTAGCAGCAAAGAAAAATGCTAAGGCAACAATGGTGTAGCGATTTCGCTACATGTAAGGTTTTCATGGCTGCATGGAGTAAAAATTGTACGGAGGCCAGAAGCGTCATGATTTCGCGACGGCAATGAGGATGACGTCAGCAAGACCAAAAATGTCGTGATTTCGTGACATCTTAGAAGATGACGTCAGCAAAACCAAAAAGTGTCACGATTTCACGACAGGGTGAACGAAAAGCCATTGCAAGCCGAAAACGTCACGATTTCGTGACATCTTTGAAGATGACGTCAACAAGTCTAAAAATGTCACGATATCGCGACAAGTTGCCAGAGAAGCCTCAGGAAGCCGAAAGTGTCACGATATCGCGACAAAGTTGAGGATGACGTCAACAAAGCGGAAAACGTCGCGATATCGCGACATGTAAGGTTTTCGGGGTTGCTTACAGAAAGGAAGTCTAGGAGAAAGAAAATGTCGCGATATCGTGACAGGTAATGTTTTGGCGGGAAAAATTCAAAGATACATGCATTGTGACAAGTGGCAAATAGCGCCAGTTACGATAAACCTAACTGGAGTCAGATCTGCAGTTCCAAGTGACAGGTGGTGAGAATGCATAGGAGAAATTCATGCTGTAGTTAACTGTAGTTACAAGTGAAAGTGACTAGACAGCGAATTTAAGAAGAGAACGGCTGTTGCAGGGCCGTGATGCTGCAAGCTGGCGTAAAGAGCAGTTTTTCAGATAATCTCTGCAAACAAGAAATTCTCTCGATGGTTGTGCTTGACTCACAAGAAAGTAACGGGTAGAATAGAAGGATCGACACCGTTTAGAAAAGAGTGCAAAAGAATTAGAAAGAAGCGATTACGTAGATTTTGGAAGAACAAGATAATAGAGCATCGAAACGCGCGGAAGGGTTGTCGGTATATGCAGAGAAAAATACTGTCAATATGTGCAGAATGTGCGAGAAGAAGGACTGTCAGTATATGCAGAGAAAAATATGGTCAGAATGTCAGTAAGAAAGCGGCTAAAATGCGGATCAGGTCAGAGAAGGATTAATGCATTGATCGTAGCCGAAAGTACATGAAATATTGGAGGGAAACTTGAACCGTTTTAAAAATTGAGCCATTCGAGGAAATCAAGGATATAAGGATCGAACTGGCATAGTGAGACGGTTACTGTGATTGTGTTTTATTGTGCATATCAAAAGTCTCAGTTGTGTATGAGAGTCTGTATGAAAACGACCTTAGAACAAAAACCTGCAATTTTGTTGAATATTCAAGAGAGAGGTTTTAGATAGAAATAGAAGATATTGAGTCTCTAACAATTCTCTTTATGCTTCTGTAAGATTCATTTGTAAGTGAAAGACCAGTGAGGGTCTTATAAAAGAGAAGGCATTTTATATGTCCATTTATTGCTTGCAAAATAGAAATCCAAGTGGGTGCTTGGATAAAGGGGTTGGTGCTCCTATCTCATTGCAGCGAGATAAATCGGGGGTTGGTGCTCCTTCCAGTGGGTCTTGGTAAACAATTTGTAAAGATTGAATCCTTGCAAAGAATGGATTTGGATTGAAGTCCAAAGAGTCATTATTTGAGGAGTAGCCACATCGGTGAACCTCGTAAAATCTTGTGTTGTGTGATGCTCTTGTGTGATACTTGCATTATCTAGTTTCAAGCTTGCATTATTAGTTTTAAAAGTTGCAGATTTAAGTTTTTAAGTAGTTACACTGATTCACCCCCCCCTCTCAGTGTCATTGTGAGAATATCAAAATTAGAATTGATTGAAATTCTCTTGATTCAATATACATCCTTTGCCTTTCTTTGTCTTCGTTGGTAAACTCAATCCATTTCTCCTGGAAATTTACCAAGGCTTTATCTACTAGGATAAATTTATGTGTTTTCATCTCATTATTCTGATTATAGGATAACACATATTTAGGAATTCTCACAACCTATTCATAACATTCCACCAGTCAATTCCTATTCCTCCTAGATGAGAAAGAGTAAATGTCATTTTTGTTTCAAAGGAGTAGTTTCTTATGGAAAAATGAAGGTCCAATTTATCTAACCATGACTTAGTTGTATCTTCTCCTCCTTTTCTCATGAACTTAGTCACTTTAATATGATTTATGTCATTGCCCATTTCTTTCTTCATGCTGGCCTTATTTTCACGCTCTAAAGGATCTTCATCCTCTCTAATCTCAACCTCTAGATTTTGCATCTCATGATTGTTGTTGTGGTGATGTTGTGGATTTATATTTTGCAAAATCTATTCAATTTGATCTTGCATTGTGGAAACTATGGCAATAAGGTTATCCATATCTTTATTTAAATTCCTAGAACTTTCTCCTATCCATTTGGCTTCAGGATTATCGGGACTAGCTTGTTTCAAGGTTCCATTCTTATTACTTCTAAATCTTGTTGCCATGTTTACGTGGAGTAAAAATTTATATTAATTCTCACTGATTTTCTTAGTTGAAAGTCTAGACAACTAGATTTCATCATAATTTCTCAAGTAATCTATTACTATTAGGTTCATTCCTTAGTTTAGTCCACTAACTCTGTTGTTATTCATACACATTTGAGAATAAGGAGTAAGTAGGTCAAAAGACATAGATGTCGAGTAATTTTTCCAAAAGAGTCTAAGGTACATCCCTTAAAACCCATAGAAGGAAGGTTCACTTAGCTCTTCTACTTTTGAACAACTATGGATCTATTCATGGGGGATAGAAAGTCAGACATCAGTAATCTCAAGTACTAAATTTTTCCTTACCAAGTGTGCATCATTTAGAGTTATGGAACTTATGTTTGAGTTGTTTTGTTTCATGCCCAAATATTTTACTAACCTAGATCTAGCTAGAATCCACTAGTTAGCCTGGGCTCTGATACCAACTGTAACAACCTCAATTGTTACTTCTCATCCACTATTTTTTTTTGAACCCATATAATAATCATGTTCACCTTTCAATGAGTCAAGAGTATAATAATTATCTAAGACAAGGATATCCCAAATGTTCAGTAAATAATTCGAGCCATAAAATATTAATCCAAAGTCATGTTTAAATTCATTTACAGACCATTCATAAATAGGAGTACCATCTCCTTTAATTCCTCCATACCATCACCATTTTATGTGAGGATAATACAATGGCTAAGTCCTTCATGAGGACATCTCAATGGTTTTACCATTAATTGGGAGTTTTACCCAAAGGGAATTATCCCCTCCTCTCCATACTATCCATGAAGATTAGTATTAAGAAGAGAGTAATTAATCGTATTATTTCTCACGTGTCTTGGGATATTGTCTTAAGCACCATTATAAAATTTACTCATTTACTAGGTGTAGATGGTTGGGTGATTGATTGTCATCTTCCCAAATGTATTGAGTGTTAGGTTTGCTTCTAATTATCTTAGATTAATGGTATTTTTATGTAACATATTGTTGTGAAGGTTGTCCATGAGTTTCCTCCTCCACTATTATAGTTCATGAGAGAAAATTTAAATACCTCCATATAAACTACTGGACCAACATAAAACTCAATGTCATACATTTGATAATGTATAATCTCAAAGTAATTCCATTACTTTCTCATATTCCAAAACATATATCACCTATAATTTATTAGAGGTGAATACTACAATATGAAGACTTTATATCTAACTTACAAATATTGTAATCAACTACATAAAATGTTATAGGTCCCATAAAACTTAAAATATAAAGACTTTATCTTGAACCTATTAACCAACATATCCCATAAAACTTAATAGAACAATATCCAATAATATTTGGTTTCCTTCTTATACAAAATCAAACAATTCTACTTCAATTAAGGCAAAGTTACTATCACAAATAGGAAGAAAATATTCTTAGTAAGTTGTAAAGCCATTATCTATTCTCATTTCGTAAGTTAATTAAGTATACAATATTTTATAAATCTCAATAGGGTTTTTCCTTCCAAACCTAGAAGATAATTTTCATACTTCTGGTTGATTAACTTCAGATACAATTTTCATTATAACACATATAATGAAATAGAAATGCAAACTATATATAATTTTACTTTGTTCATTCAGTTATTCTAATTACTAGATTTCAAATCTCTTGACTCAAAATAAAATATGATTTCCATGTCTTATAGATAATTCTACTTTATGATAATAAACTAATCCTTACAATTGAAGGAAATGAATAAATAATTCACTTTTATGACTAAAATACCCCTTCCAATTTCCTAAAGATAGCTAGCACTAATATTAGTATGTGGATCCGATGCTCATAGCAAAAAAATATGAAAAAATATATTTATTATAAAGTATAATGGAGACTTCTTTAAATTTTAAACTACCGAAGGTTAAATGCACTAAGTCGGCGACCATTATTTTGTGATAAAACTACACCTGATGAAGTTTATCATAAGAAGCCAATAACCCATTTAAATCAGAATTCATTCCTAATAAACATACATGTATATTGCAACCCTTACCTTTCTCTATGCTCGAGGTTTGTGTCCACAATTTTCCACAATCATGTTATATACTATGCTGAAGAGAAGTCAATAATGAATTAAATTTTTGGTAACCTACTATCACAATATTTTATCAAACCTTCTCATCTGAGAAAGCATAGAATAAGAATGAACAAAGGCATGGGCGTGGGTCAACAAATATTGAGAGAACAATTTCGACAAAGAATTTGCCATTAATTGGAAGATCGAGAAAGGCATTGAATGCAGTGCATAGTTGAATAGTCAATTACTTATACATCAAATGGTAGATCATAGATATTTTACTTCGACCATCGTTCATCGAATATTTCACATAAATTTAATGTGGACCTCATGTTACAGTGTAGATAAACAAACATCAAATCATAGGATTGGACATTGTGTATGCTAACAACGATGACTCTAAAATAATTACATCCAAAGGAAAAGGTATTAAAGTGGAATAAAATTCCAACAGAGAGTGACAATTGATGCTATCTGTTAGTTTATGAGGTTGAAAAGGTTTTTGAAAAACTGGTGATGTATTTCAACCACATCTACCACATGATTAAATGGATTTTGATAACAATGCACATATATATATATAGATATATATAGATATATATAATTCTAGCTGGCCCATTGGATATTTTTAGATGTTGAAACCAGTTTTGTCGTCAGAGCAATATAGAGAACAATACAAGCCTAATATGAAGGTGAAATTTGGATGTTATAAACAATAATTGCTAAGTATTTTTTTTTAATTTCTTTCTACAGATCAACCCAAACATTTAGTCGGCCCTGAGAATGAGCTACTCCAGTGATTAGTTATCTTTCATAATTTTCCATGACCATTCACAATGATGGTCACTACCTACGTCACTATTAGAGCTATGAGTCGTAGTGAGGCATGCAAGACATAATAGATTGGCCAATGGATGATTAAAATTTCTAATTTAAAACATTTTATTGACAATCAAGGCCAACATGGCTTCTACGAGCTTGGATAAATGGCTTTAAAGCAATGGGGTCTTATTACATCTATACCAGGGTTCCAATACTCAATGATATAATACATAATACCCTCCTTTGGACAATGCTGATAGTATTAACAATAATATTTGAACACCCAAATTAAAATAGAATGCAATGGGATTACAAAAAAATCTCCAAATATTAACACGAATCATCATTTAGGGTAATAGAGTAAAGAGGAGCAAACAATTTAATCATATGTAAAGGAAGAGGAAACTTCCACACCTGGCTTTCGCAAACCCCAAACTAAGTTTTGCTTGAATGTTCTCCTTCCGTCCACCCCTTCTAGCCTCTTCTCCCACATAACATAAGCTAGCCTTTATTTCACAACTTCTATGGAAATTTATAGCTCTCTTTCCTCTTAGACAAGAAAGATGTTTCTAAGTATATATTTTATTTATTATTTTTTTTTTTGCTTTCTTTCTTTCATAAAAGATGCTTCTAAATATATTTATTTTTTTTTATCTTATTTTTTTCTTATCCCATGAGCAGGATGCTTTTAATATATATTATTTTAATGGAAATGGAATCCATAGAGATAAGAAAAAAATCTTATCCACCATTTCAACCTTCCCAAAATAGCCATGTGCAGGAAAGCTTGATTATTTAATTCTTCCAGGTAGTTTTTTTTCCATGTTTTAATCCAATAAAAATTGAGCAAGTTCATAAAAACACAAACTACCTAATTTCCTTCTAAAATAGGATAAAATAAATCCAACAAGCATGCTCAACAAAATAAATCCTTTTAAAAATTGCTCCATTTAAATATTTCACAAAATCATTGCATGATATTCTTTTCAATATTTTCTAGAATAATTTGTAAAATGTAAAACATTATTAATGTGCATTTTCAAAGTAAAATTCAATTAAACCAATCTCATGCAAATTAATCTTGCAATCAAATATAGGTCACACACAAATGGCATACAAGCACTCAATGCATATGCCCAATATCTCCCATCATCATTTTTCTTTTGATTGGACATGACTTTTTAGAGTAATACTCAAGTAACACCGCCATCGGGGAGGTAACTAGTGATAATAGGAATATGAACTTTACATGTTGAGTTGTCATAGTCATAATTTCCCTTCTCATCTCTTGGTGGTCAATCTTCCACCTATGAGAATAAATGTTCCTGCAATTAAACAATGCAACATCATTTTACTTTGACAAATACACTGTAAATATATTAAGCATTAAAATCAACTATCACTACACAAATAGCATCTTAAAAATAGTCCTCCAAGGTGGGATGTTATAGTTAATGTGTAAAGGAGAGTTGTAATGTGTATCTTTATTTCATGGAGGTCTTCGTAGTGACTTCGAGGATATTTCGTTTGTAATATCTATTCTAAATAGCCTTATGTTTGGTCCTTTATTCCATCTTCTACTCATGCACTTGCCAAAATTGCTGCTTAAAATATATCTTCAATTCTTTCAAAAAAATGTGTCCTTTATTGTAAAATATTTGACAATTATCGCAAAACCTTTGGTTTATTTTCTGCTTAATTATCACTCCAACTGCAACATGGATAGTGTTTGGATCTCGACTCCAATGGCTAGCTGGCTCCGATGGTTATGCAAGATCCCCAACTGCTAAATAAGGTTCCAACAACTATTTTGGAAGTTTGAATGACTACTATAGGCAATAACTGACAATACTATATTCCATCTTAACATGAACTAGACAATTCTAACAAGGAATACGATGCAACTTGCTGACTTTGGATGACTCAAAAAACTAGATACATGATCAAAATAGTGCTACTCACATGACACATCGACTCAGACCAAACAATTATGATAAGGAATACAATACAACTTGCTAATGTTGGATGACACAGACAACTAGACACACGATCGAAACAATGCTACTCACATGACACACCAACTCTAGACTACACACAACATGACTCACAAAAAATATGAACACGTGGATGAGAGTCAGACATGTGGGACACAACACACCCAAGGACACGTGAGACAAGGCAAAGAGGAAAATACGTGGGACACAACACACCCAAGGACACGTGAGACAAGGTGACTTATGGCCTAACTTGAGATAAGGTAGAGAGGTGAACACATGGGATAGCAAACCCAAGGACACATGATATTTAATAACATAATGGGATACTAATTGAACAAGAGGGACCAACACAACACACGTAACGAAGGATATGCAGATACGAGACCTATACAGAAATGCAATACAAGGTAGATTGGCTATGTGCGTGGGAGAGAGGCTCGTGTGGTCAAAGCCATTAATACAAATAAGCACTATGGTGAATATAAAAAGTCTTTGCTTATTTCCCTATTGAATATGGGATAAAACCATTTTACTATGCTATGCTCACAATGACAAATAATAATAAACTTTATAATAGTGGAGTTTATAGGTGTCCCTGATATCTGATTGGTCGTTGCAACAAGAGAATTTTTTTTGAACTTTTTAGGAAATGTTCCAACATCGGTTAAGCTTCCAAATGAATGGATGTTTCATCACCCTCTAGAACACTGTGTGACCAACATGCTTCGTGATTCACTTATTTCATCATCATCTGAAACCTACATGGTCTTTCTACTTCATGAACGGACGCTTACTCACTAGTGGAAACACTGTGTGGCATCACCCTATTTGATCTAGATTTAGGGTTTCAATTGAGATTTTAAAAAATATATATAACTATGTGATGTTATATATCTTCCAAAAACTATTGTTTTACCATGATACCACTTGCTTATCACCCAAGAAGTTTAGGGTTTGACACTTGATTTGTTTAATTCCTACATTTTTGAGACATTAAAAAGAAATTATGCAAAGATTGAAAATATTCCACGCTACCAGGGATTATTTATTATCGCTAGAAGTTGCAATAGTCCACTAGGAACCACCTTTAATTCTCTATGGATTCACGTGAGTTTTTGAGCCTTAATTATCACCAACTATATATGGTTCACTGATCAAAGTGTGATCAACCAACTACTGTTGTGAGCATGATCTGCTCACGCATACCCAAGGGCTTATAAAAAAAATGTGCATGCTACTACCTGATGCATTTGATGAGTTATCTGAGTCTTACACAAGTTCTAACGTGTCTCCTTTAGAAAAAAATTAATCTAGGTCTACGAACGAAAATTTGATGACTTTAATTATTCAAAAATTACTTAATGTAAATCATCACTACTTTTTCTTTTTCCTAATCGCTAGGCTTTGATACCACTTGAAGCCGAACAACTATACAACTAGAAAATAATCATATATGAATGGAAAAACCAAGGAATGAATAATAACTTCCCACTTTATGAGGGCTAAGTCCTTTTCCACTAAGGAGAGCTTAGTCCTTATAAGTTACGCAAATATTTTTTAAAAGTGAAAGATGATCCATTATAAATCAAACTACACCCATATATAATAATAAATCAATAAATCAATGAACACTTGGAAATATAGTCGACTAGCTATATTTGTGTTGTAACAACAACTATATCCAATTGTTGGGACTGAGGTTGTGCTACTGCTTGTATTGGTGGTGATGACTATTTGGGAATGACAAAGCTTGTAAACTTAATTATTTTGATACGAAACTTGTATGTTACCTTGGATTTGAAATTTTCTTGTTCAATAGCATCTAATCCAAGGGCTAGATGATCTAGCCTCTTATGAACTTGAATTACTTTAATGGGCCTTGCTTCTTCTTTTCCAAGCTCTTTTCCAGCATAGCCCAATTTTTGCATTATTTTTTCTCCTATAATATATGTTTGGAGCTACTCTGGCATTGGTTGAAATGTAGATTGTGCTTTTTTAGCCTTGGTAGGAGGGTTTTTTACTATAGTACTCTATTTTTGGGCTATGGGAGGTGAAGAAGGGGGATAAATTTAAACTTCTTTTCTTTTTTCTATGTTTGCTCCCTTTTCTACTTCCTTGTTCTTTGATGATTCACCTTTAGTGACTTTAATTTGAAAAATTAATGCCAGAAGCTTCCCGTTGTTGGTCTTCCAAGACTTATAAGACTTCTCATAATTTTTAGATAATTTTCTATCAAAATTAGTGTCATACTTAGATTTAGTGGTGTTTTTTTCAACTCTCATTCTCCACCATTCCAATATTTTGGCTTCATCCTAATTTTCTTTCTTCTATAGGGATTGAATCTTTGGTTCCTTAAGGACATGTTGCTCATTATTTTTAGGGTCATATTCTACCACCTGTTCATACCAATCTCTCCAAGGAGATAGAACTTCCATTTGTTTGATATTTCACTCTAGCTTTGAACCCTCATTATTATTGAAGATATCAATGTGGGATCTGAGAGTTATTTCAAACTTAGGGGGTTCCCTACATTGTTTAAATTAATTTTGTTACAAAACTTATTGTTAGGGTTATACCTCCATTTTTTAGGAATCTCTTTCAAAGCCATTCTCTTCATGATTGTAGCGATGTTCTCATGCTACATTTTCTTAGTCACAATAATCTCCTCCTTATTTAATGGATAAGTGTAGTTACCTTTATTGCCTACTTGTGCCATAAACACAGTTGATGAAATTTGTTTGTCTATAGTATTCCAGGGAAAAAAATTGGTCTATAACAAAGTGTGGAAATAAAAATGGTTTCCCTATAAAGCCATATAATCTAATCATTGTGCCTTTAGTGAGAATATACCAGTCCCTTTCTTCTACTTGGTTTTTAATGTCACTCTTTCCAAGGGAGATAATCTAGGCATTTCTCCATAGATGATTTTGAGGGCTGGCCCTAATAATTCTCTATTAAAATTATAATAGGAATAAGTTTTAGTCATTACACTAGTCCATGTATAAATTGGGACAAGACTTTCATATTCACTCTTGGGTAATTTCTATCCACGACATGTCAGTATGGACAAAATAGAAGAAAATCCAAGCCAAATAGGAACAAAATCTAAAGGATAATTTATTTGCACCCTGTCTCACTTTTTTAACTGCTCATGCACCATGTTGCATAGATATGTGGGCCAATCAAAGAATATAGGATTGTTCTTCATCAGGGTTGGGTAATAATTTTTAGGGTTGGAAATGCAATATGTAATAGTTATTTACCAATCATAGACCTGCTTATCCACTGACAAGCTTGCTTTTACTACCAAAATTACATAAATCTCATGGTGTAGAAATTCTTTGAGCGTAATGAGATTTTGGGTAAGGTTTTGTTTACCACTATTTCCTTGAGTTGACTAGCTAGCCAATCCAAAAAATGACTTCCTCCATATGAATGAGATTTTAAGGAGTAATACTTAGATTGTTCCTTATGAAGAAACAGTTTTACCTTACCCCCTAGTTGTATGCCCATAGCAAAGGTGTTATTAAAAGTTGTAGGGTTAAAATGCATTTGGGTTCTTCCTTTAACATCTTGCACTACTCTTTGGCTAGGGTCAAAATTTTTTGCTATTGCATACACTAGCTCAAAACAAGGATGCATAAAATCACAAATGTAAAAAGAGAGAACTAACAACAACATAACTTGGATTTGAAACTGATAGGCCTAGAACTACTCTTCGTTCCACGTCTATCCTCACTCACTCTTTCCTTTTCCATGTCATGATTGTATTTGTAACCCTAATTGCTACATATTGGAAATAGTTTTTTGGGTTGACCTCATATCTTGAAGATGTCTTATCGATTGAAGATGATGTGGCAATTGTTGTTTTAGAAAAATATTTCAAGATAATCTAGATTATGGGAGTGAATTTCCTAAAAAATTCTAAAAAATTTCTAGCTCATCTACGCTCTACTTTTTTTTAATTCTAATTGCTCAATGAAAATGAATGTTACCCCTTGTTATCAACCACATAGCCTTCTGTAAGTATGCATCTTTAATGAGATACATAAAAATACTTTGTAGACCATTCCATTTTGCATGCAAATGTCCAGTTGATACTACATCGATGAGCTATCATGATCACACTTTGGCTATTATAAGTGAAAGGTGGTATGGTTTTGAGATAGATTGTTGATATGTGATTCTCATTTAAATTCAAAATTTATCCCTTTGATAAGTTGACCATAGTCCAAAGCTGGTTCACAGCCATGAGAAAGCTCATAGCCATGACTTCATTTTCTCTCTTTTTTATTTTTTATTTTATTTTTAAAGACAACAAACAACAAAGTATTTTACAAAATATGATACAAGGGAATAAATTTATTTGAAATAATGCTTGAGATGGTATCCATTGACCAGGATTGGTTGTAATCTCCCTTCTTGATCTTAAAATTGAAAGGCATTGTGTTTCTTTGTCATAATGATAGTGAAGGGATCTTCCCAAAATGAGTCCAATTTTTTATGGTTGCCTAGTTTGGCCTTGTCTTCATTCCATTTTAGGACTAAGTCACCTATCCTAAATTTCTTGAATCTAGCCTTTTTATCAAACCATCCCTTGGTATATTTGAATTTTTTATGGAAATACTCATATGCTTTAGTCCTCTACTCTTCCAAATGTAATTATTGCATTATCCTTGCTTCTACCAAGTTCTGATATCATGCATAATCTTGGCAAGTCAATCTCAAGGTAGGTATTTCAAGATGAGTGGGAAGGATAGATTTTTTTCTATACACTAATGTATAAGGAGATGAATTGATTGACTTATTCATTGTAATTTTATTTGGCGATAATTCCTGATCCAAAAGTAGATGCCAACTTCTTTTTTTATCCTTGGGTGCTTTTTTAGAATCCTTAGTAAATTCTTATTAATATATTTTTCCACCCCATTTCCCTAAGGGTTATAGTTTGAGGAGTTCCTTAGATGCCATATTTACTTGCAAATTATATGAAATTTTCTCTAATAAAGGATGGACCATTATCACTTACTAAAGCATCAAGTATGCCAAACCTTGTAACGAGTCTTTCAATGAAATCAATCACAACTTCTTGATCAACCTTATTTGTAGGTACTGCTTCAACCCATATAGTAAAGTAATTAGTAGTAGTCAATATATACTTGTGGTCAACCAAAGAATTGGGGTTGATCATTCCAATGATATCTAGTCCCCATTATTGGACAGGCTTTTCTACCTAAATAGGCTTGAGAGAAAAATATGCATTTTTGTTTCTTTTTACATACCTTTGGCACTTATCACAAGTTCTTGCTATTTTAAATATATCAACAAAAATGGTAGGCCAATAATATTTTGCTCTTATTATCTTCATAGTAGTTGTCCTTCCTAAATAATGTCCTCCTGATAGTCCTTCATGAAATTCATCTAGAATACTTTGCTTTTGATCATCATTTACACATTTTCAAACTCCATCAAGGTTCTTTCTATATATTCCTTTGGGTAAGAGGACATATTTCAAAGATTAGAGTATATATCTTCTTCTCTATGAAGCATTCAGATCTTGAGGGCATACCTTGAAAGTAGTTTGTAAGATGGTTTGTCCAATCCAAACTCTCTATAACACCATCTCTTTCTTGGTCTAACCTTGATGACTGATAAGCTATCATATGATCTAAGCCTTCTATTGCTACTAGTTTTGACATAATGCTCTACCTGTAACTAGCTTTGTAGGATGGATTTCTACATCATATTATTGTATCATAGTAATCCAACCTGTTGTTTTATCACCCAACTCACCTTGTAGGATGAAGCTTCTGATATTTGAATGTACTACATACACCATTGTATTACTTTGATCCAAGTACTATCTAAAATTTTTAATGATTTCATGACTACAAATACTTACCTCTTAATAAATTTGCTTTTTTTTTGGTATTCGTGGAGAGTCCGACTCCAAAAGAATATGGGATGTTTATCTCCATCATCATCCTTTTGTGTTAGCATTGTGGCATAACTCTCATCAACTTCATAAGCATATAAGATTAAGTCTACTAAAATCTATATTTACTAGTACTAGGGCTATAACAATGGTCTGCTTGATCAATTCAAAAGCCTAATTACTCTTATAATTCCATTTGAACTCAATGTTCTTCTTAAGAAGATCTAAAATGGGTTTAATAATTTGAGCATAATCTAATATGAACTTCCTTACAAATTTGATTTTCGTAAAAAAAGATTGTAAGGCTTTTTTATTCATGGGAAGAGAAAGGGCTAATATGGATTTGACTAGATGTATTGACGTTTCTTGTTTGGAAACCAAATGCCCTAGTAACTTGTCTTCATGAACTACAAAGATTATCTTTTTTGGGTTAAGAGATATGAAAAACTCCCTACACTTCTAAAATAAATGTTCTAAGTGCTTTAAGTGTGTTCACTTTTGATGATAAAACAAAGTAATATCATCTAGATAGATAAGAATGATATTATTTATCAAATCTCCAAAAGTGTAGTCCATAGCCCTTTGAAAAGTGGCTCCTACATTAGACAAACCAAAATACATTCTCTGATAAGCAAAGGTACCCCATTTATAGTAAAAATAGTCTTAAATTGATCATATTTTACCCAAATTTGATTATAACTAGAGAAGCCATCTGACATAGAAAATCTCTCAGCCCTTGCCATAATATGCAAAATTTGATCCAAGGAATAGGATAGTGATATTTTAAACATACCTTATTTATATTTCTAAAATCAACAAAAGAAAATATCTCCACTCTTATTTCTCATAGGTACAAAATTAGTTACCCATGTGGAATTCTTAATAGGGTAGATTATTTTTGCCTTTAGAAGCTTGAGCAATTCTTGTCTCATGATGGCTTCAATATTAGGATTGATAGGTATCTATATTTTTCTAAATGGTTTTACCTTAGATTCTAGCTCAATGGTATGTTGGATTACTTTTTTATCATATACCTTCAAATATTCATATGACCAGGCTATAATATCTTGATACTAGAGGTATAAAGCTTTCAATTCTTCAACTTCCTCTAGGGAGCACTGAATACCAACTTTAAGATTTTTATCATTATCAATTTCTATTTCTCTATAAACTTCATCATCAATTTTCATAGTTCTAGATTTTTTACCATATTCATTGTCAAAGAGACTCTCTAATGTGATCAAACCCTTAGGAATGTGATTGTTCTTCAACTGTATGATATCTTGTTATTCCATTTCTTGAGGTATATATTCTTGCAATTTAGAACAACATGCCTCTCTAACTAGGAAATCAACAATCTGATCATCATTCTCAAAGACTTGCCAAAACATTTGTCTATATGGTACTGGAAGCTTAAAAACTATCTTTACTCTTTTATTCTTAATTGACCCAAAACCTAAATATGGGCTAAAATTAGAACCTTTGATAGCAAGGGCATTAGCCAAAATATTTTGTTGTCTAGAAATAGAATGAATATTTAGAGCATCAAAATATTCCATCAAGTCCCATACTCTATTCCTATATGTTTTTAAGTAATGGTGTTTGTTGTTGCACTTCTCTATAACTTAATTTACCATAGTCTAGAGTCACCACATATATCTAATATTTTAATACCCATTTTCTCTGCCTGGATCAAACCTTGGCATAAGCCCGCATATTCTACAATATTTTTAGTACAAGACTAAGTCAGCCTAAATGCAAAAATATTCACTCCTTCTAAAGGAGATTTCAAAACTATGCCAGCTTTAGCCCCATTTTTACATCTTGCTTCATCAAAGTACATTGTCCAAATTTCTGATTCTCTCAAGGTCTGATTGGATATGGCAAGAGTCATTTTCTCTTTTTTAGAAGAAATTCTATAAGTACCCATTCCAATTTCAAGTAAAACTATGATCTTCCTTGAAAAGTAACTCATCTTTAATTTCCAAATCCTCAAGGATATCCACTAATTTTGGTTCCTCCATTACAGAGTGATTATACATGTCTTCCTCAATTTTCTCAATGTGATAGGCTACTAGTTTTTTAGGAACTATCTTAACTATTTTTCCTTTGTGAGGAATCATCATACAAGAGTAGTCCAAATACATGTATCCTCCTAACTTGGTGGTGAATTCTCTTGAAAGGCACAAACCAAAATAAGGTTCTAGATCAACTACCACTATCTCTTGTACTATAGTTACCTTTGGTGCTCTGTGTAATTTCATCAAAACATCCTTAACCACCCCTATGGTCTTGACTAGTGTCCCATATAATTGCAACATTCTTGGGCAAGAACATGTATATTCCATACTCATCTTCACAAACTTATTTTTGCATAACTATGGTTGAAGCACCTGAATCTATCATGTAATTGTGAACAACCCATCTTCCATCCTCAAGGGAATATAAAAAGGAGGAGGCTTATTTTTAATGTTGTCAGGGTCATATTTTCTTGATCATGTGCTAAGTTGAACACAATAGCAATCTTCTTTTCTTGAGAGTTTCTATTCAAAGAAGGTTTTAATAAATCAATATGACCAAGAATGGAAGGGGTTCTCTTCAATTCTTCTAGAATATTGAAGTCAGTTTTCACTAAAGGAACTTTCTTATTTCTCTTATCTGAATCCATAAATTTTCTTTTATATTGTTGGGTAGCTTCAATTCTTTATCTCTTAGTGATAGAAGGAAGTTTTAAATTTTATTTGGCTTCATATTTTGAGCCTAAGTGTTCCTTCACATTTCCTTGATCACCTTGCTTTTGGGTGGATTTATCATTCCCTTGTTCCTTGGATACTGGATAGCTCTTTTCTTCTTCCTGTGGAAGTGGAAATCTATCATTAGTTGATAATGCTTGTTCCCTTTTCTTTTGAAAAGGAACTTGAAATTGTTCCATTTTTTGTGGATCAACCTAGAATGGTTTCTTTCCTGATATTGTCAACATAGAGACTACCTCTTCTTCTTAGGGATATTATCTGACTACTCTTTGATCAATCTGCCAAAGCATATTCACTCTTCCCTTTTGGGTTCTTTCTACCTTTTATATGGCTTGTTGCACATGGTGTTGATACATGACATAACTATTGGGGCTATGAGGATCATTGCACAAAATTCACCAAGCATACCCACTGGTTTCAAGAGCTATCTCCTAATATTCATGATTAATGTTAACCTTAGGCTCTATATTCATACTTGTACTATACCTTTGATATTTGTTGATGTATGGAAATATTCTTTGCTAAGATCTTTCTACCTCCATTTTTTCCATTGCATTTACCTTGTTAATTATTTTCAAGGTATTTTGAATATCATGCAATAAGGGTGATTCTTGAGACCCTTGAGCTAGGAGAGGAGGGAAAGTTATTGAAGTAGATGGTGGTTTGGAAGGTGTAATTAGATCCATTGAAGGAAACTAGGTTGATAATGGTGGAAGATCCATGGGATGAAGTGGTACTACTTTTGATTAAGAAGGATACTGAGTAATTTTAGGGTAGTAAGGTATAACAATATTGGGAGGCAATCTACCTACTAATATTAGGATATTCTTTGCATGGATGACCATTTGATAAACCTATGGGAAAGAAGCTACCCCTGACTATTGTATTTTAAGCTTATGATGATCCTAGGCATCTATCTCTAAAGTGGCCTTAATTCTTGAATAATGATCATCCTAATTTAGCTTTACTTCAAACTCTTAAATTTAATCTAAGGATGGTCATTATAGTGATGTGCCTTCTATGACTAAGTGCATTAGCCACTTAATTATCTTTACATTTTATGTATCTAATGTTGAATCATATTTACATAATAACTGAAACCATTGTCATTGTTGAGAAATTATGTCAGGATGCATAAAGATATATTCTATTTCTTAATGACTAGTATTTAATTCAAAGGGTCAATCCGTAGTATAATGCCTCTACATATATAGTTTATGAAATATTATCACTAGCTCCAATTTATATAGTAAATATTTTTTCTCATGTTGTTTTAGCTTTTGGAACTCATAGGATACCACTTGACCTTCTTGCACTAATAATCCATTTAATCCTTCACTTGAGGAATTAATGGTCATTAAAAAATTGATATAAGTTTTAGGCTCCTTGAGTACTAGAGTTGTTCTTATCTTCTCTTTTAATATTTACAATCTCTTTCACACTAACTTTACAAACAAACCTTTTTACTTTTCTCTAGAGAGTTGTGATCAAGTGAACTATCTTGGAAGATCCCTTGCAAACCTTCTATAATATCATTCTAGCCCCATAAAACTTTGGACTTAATAGGCATTTTGAAGTATTGATCATTCTATAATGGCCTTAATTTTAGTTGGATCAACTACAATACCATTTATTGAGATGATATACCTCAAATAATACATTATTTTCTTGAAGAATATCTCTTGGATAACTTCCCATAAAGCTTATATTTATACATCATCATCCTTAAATGTTCAAGATGCTCCTTCTCATTGTAGGAGCATATCAATATGCTATCTAACAAGACTATACAAACTTGTTAAGTAATCCCTAAAAATTCTATTCATGTGGTTCATGAAAGTTGGTGCATTTATGAGTTGAAAAGAAACCATGATGAACTTGTAATGACCATAATGAGTTCTAAACGATATATTCAACATGTCTTCTTCCTTGGTACTCAATTGATGATATCTAAATCCTAGTTTAAACTTAGAGAAGATAATTTTATCCCCTATATAGTCAAATAAATAATATATGTTTAGAGAGGATATGGGTTTATAATGGTTACTTTATTCATCATTAGATATTTAATACATAGCATAAGTGTATTTTCCTTCTTCTTCACAAATAATATGGGTGCACCCTATGTTAATACACTTGGTTGAATCAACCCTTTAGACAATGACTCATTCAACTATAACTTGAATTCAAACAACTAAATTATTATCATTTAATGGGGAGCATTAGATAATGGATTTTTTCCTATAAGAACATGTACTGAAAACTCAAACTACCTTGATAAAAGAACTTCTAGAAGCTTTTTGGGAAAGGCATGTTTATACTCATCTAGGAATAGGTATGTTCCAAAAGTAAGTTCATTTTCTTCTGCTAAATCATTAATATGTATAATGTATAATATATACATCCATTTTTTTGAGCTGATAATAATTGCATAATTGCTATCTTCCTCAAATTTTAAATCCTTTGAATAACTTAAATGGTGGTACTATATATCGAATCATTGAGACATTCAACCATATTGGCATAACAGTCAATCTTGGATCTATGTTACCATAACTAGTTGAATCTAATGATAATACAATAAAATATTGAAGAGGCCACATAGAGGTTCATTTTAGTGGAAAATTTAACTCAATTACAAACAAGCATCACTTTATTCTTCTCTCTACTTTATCCCCATATTGAATTGTCCAAGTATTTCTTATAAAAGTAGCTCTTATTTTAGCACATATCAATATGCATAGCTCTTTATTGGTATAGTATTAATTAGAATGCTTATAAGGCATCCAAAGAGTTTATCTAAATTCTAAATTAGAGTGTTTTTGTGCTCTATTTGGTGGGTATCCATCACTGCATGGATAAAATGCTAGGGTTGGTTAGACTATTATGGTTGCTTCATAGAGGTTTCAATTTCCTCATGGGCATTGATCAGTATAGAGATATCCTACACAAATGAAGCATACATATTTGGGACCATTCTTGAATTTATTTCCAATATTCTTATTCATCCTCCCCCTCTACTAAAAAAACTATTGGGGCTTATTTATTTTACTAAAATATTTATTACTAGATTTTTTCTTATTCTCAATAAAATGTTTACCCTTTAGAAATAATTTCTTGATTGAAAGGGTTGGTTATTGAGAATTATTTCTCTTCTCTCTGGTCTCCTTGAGATAGCTAGCTATTTCTTATAATTTCTACTTTTTTCTTAATTTCTTTTTCAAATACTTATCTCATGATTTATGGGCTATGAACATCCACATCTACTCCTATCTAAGCATTCAACCCTAATATAAAATTTCTAATTATCCCTATAATACTCAAGAATGTACTTTAGAAGCTTTAAATCTTGCTGGTTTAGAATCTATAATAATATCATGTTTTTATTGAAGTATAACTATAACAACCACCACTAACAAAAAAGTGCAACAAACTACTCCCAAGTGACATCGTCTACTAGTAAGCCTCTTTTGAATTTCAAGTTATATCACTAGGATGAAACCTCTGTAATAAGGTAACATCACATGCTATAATGGCGTCTTTAGAAAAGTTAAAAATCTTAAAATACTTTATCATATTAATAAACCATGACTTGGATCCATCTCCAAGGGATTTGTCATTATATTTTGGTAACATATACTTTTTATGGTCCTTGGACAACTATGCCTATACACAAGTTTTCATGTTAGATTATCATTCCTCCTAGTTCTATTACACATGACCTCTTGATCATTGCTTCTAGCATTTGATCATTCATACAGGTCTTTGACTGATAATTACCATCTTCCTAATTCTCTTCCTATAATTCCTATTTTTGTTGTTCTAGGTTGGACACTCTATCCCTTGTTTCATTAAATAGGGTCAAAATATGGGCTAAATTTTCTATTATTCCACAATTATGGTTTTTGCTACATGAATAAGTTGCATTACTTATTCATATCTTTTTTATAACTACAACATATTTATACAAAGTCCAATTTTGGTGATCTTATTGTGTCCCTATCATTGATGTTAGAGATATGACACCACATGGAGAAACCCTCCATACTAGAGGTGATAAAGATAACATGAATTTTCCATTTCAAATGGTAAAAATATCCTTCTATTACCATTTAGCATAAATATAGTCCCCTAAAAAAACTAATTATATTATAATTTAAGTGCATTAGTTTCACATGTTCTAAAGAATTCATTCAAACCATTCAACACATGTTTATTTATTCTATCACCTCTAGACTAAATATAGTTTACTCGGCTAAATTAGCCACACTAGTCATTATTTTGGTAAATTAATTTATTTTATTCAAAATTTGTCATTTGGAAGGCACCCCAATGCCTTGTACATAAAAAAACCATAAAGGAACACTTAACTTTTAAAAGTAACACTAAACATCCCAAAGGAGCACTAGACTTTCACAAGGGACAAAATAGAGAGGCATAAAACCTAGAACAGGCAAAGGAAAAAATCCTCTGGGACAAAGGAATAAAAAGAGGAAAAAGAACCCAACACCTTAGATCAAAACCTAACAAACTGTCCTTCAGGCCAATGGAACAAACCCATAAAGAGAGGAGCAAAACCCAGAAAGGAAAGAACGCAAATGCAACAAGAAAACAATAGGTAAACTCAGAAAGGAGCTTCAGTTTGCATTGGAGAAACAACAATAGTTTCCTTTGTAGCATCCTTCGGGTTATCCTTCAGAGCATCAAGACAAGATTCCTTGGTGATGTCAACCACATCATCATCTTTGACACGTCATTTGACATCAGAAGGTGCTTCAATAGTAGAAAGTCTAGGAGTCTCATCAAAGGTGTCATAAAATAACAAAAGGCTAAGAGTCTGGCGTTGTTCTTTGAGACTAACAATTGCTTTGCCAATGGTTGAATGGGCAGTCTCCAGGTGATCAATGGTAGCAGAAGTAGCTTGAATGACCAGTTTATGAAGATATTTTTCAACTAGGTCAGGTGATTTGGAATGGTCCTTTGAGAGTTTGACGAAATTAGAAGGAGGGGTTTCAAGTAATTCTTTGTGCTTAAGCCTCTAGGAGCACCTGACAGGAGTGTTTTCAACTTTGATCCCTTTTCAAAAATTAAATTCAAGATGGGGCTTATCATTCTTGTTCTTCTTCTTAGATTTTGAAATTGTGTGGCTGGGCGTAGAGGAAGAATTTTCCTCTTCATACTCAGGATCAAGGATGTTTCCTTTAAGGAATTTGAGGAGGAATCTATACAAAAATTTGAAAATCCCTTGATGGCATAGTAGAACCTCCTCATTTTTGGATCGGTTGGACACAATGGTATAATCAATGGACCAAAAAATTGTAGTAGGGATATTCATTATTTTGGCATCTCGAAAGTGATTTACGAAGGCCAAGTGGAAACAACAAAGTTGGGCCTCAGGATTGTCACAGGTTAAATATTGCATGATAGGTTTTAATATTTTCTGCCAAGGAGTGGAAAGGTGAATATGATAGAAACCTTTTCTGTACATTTTGTGAATCATCAAATTATTTTCTAAGAATACCAACTCTACTTCCCAGTTGTGCTTATTGCACCGAATCACCTTGCCATCCAAAGGTTGTCCTGTCAGGTCAGCCAACAACTCAATGGTGATTTGAAATTCCACCCCATGAACTGTAACAAGACCTTTATTCCAGGTCTCAGAAAAAGCCTTCGTAACTCCTTCATCAATGCTAGAAAACAACTTGAAGAACTCAATTAGCACACTTTTAGTCTTATCCTTCCACAGATCCCTGACCATAGGATCAATTTCAAACACTTCTAGTTCGATGAAAATGGGTTTGCTTTCCTTCATGGTGATAGGTAGAAAGCAATGAAAAGGAAAGCAAAAAGAAAGGATTGGGTTGAACAGGACAGGCACACTGGTGAAGGGTTGGTGATTAAACAAAGCATGCAGTGAGAAGTTTAAAAGGAAAACTATTTTAACAATGGAAATTCTGTGAGGAGGCCAAAAAAGCTACTTCAAAAAAGGAAAAATCCCTTTAGAAAAAAGGATTGGTTAGGGCAAAGGTTGAAGTGGATTTTTAGGCATTGGATGTTACACCATCTAATTGGGTAGAAAAATATTAGATGAAATGGTTGACCATCGAGGGTGCACAAAAAACATAGCCAGTAAGAATCCCTGGCCCGAGACACAAAAAGGATTGGGATGTTCACCATAGAAGGTCTCGGAATGAAGCAGCTGGTAATTTGGTTAGGGATGGTTCTCGATGAGGTAATATTACACATATCAATGCACACAGGAGAAAAATGATTATTAATCATGCTTAATTTCACCTTGGGATAACAAGAGGATTCAATTACCAAAAAATAGATATGAGCATAGATAAAGGCGATGGGTATTTTAAAAATGAAACACAAAGAATCGTGTAGCCAATTTTTGATGTGAAGCATAGTTCTTGAAAGAAGGCCCGACAAAAGGAATGACATGTGAGCCCTATACTGCATGTGGAATAAGGAATGTTGGGGAATGGACTGGAATAGATTTTTAAGACTAAGCATGAGTATCATCACTTTGATCACGTTTAATTAGTTCATCCACCTCAGGAGGCAGAGTATCAGTCCAAGTCAATAACCCTTGGGTGTTAGCCCCAATATTAGCTAATTTATCAGCAAGAATGTTGGCCTCCCTATAGGCATGTTGGATAATGAATTTGTGCTACTAGCGAAGTATTTACTTGCTTTCCTCCATGATTGTTCTGATCCTCCAACTGCTGATATTTGAAGTTTTAAGGTATTTTATGATATTTAGAGAATCTCCTTCCACTAAAATGTTTCCCGAAATATGTTTGAGGAATTGTAGGCACCTCCAAACTGCCTTGGCTTCTGCAGAGTGATTAGAAATGATGCCTAAAGGTTCAAAATAAACAAAAATAGAGTTTCCTAAATGATCTCGAAGAATTCCTTCAGCTCCCACATTTTCAGGATTTCCTTTGGCAGCCCCATAAAAATTAAGTTTGAACCACCCAATAGGGGGAGGGAACCATTTAACATTACTCCTTGATTTTGAAGGATTTTTGGATTTTGGAATATCAAGGAATATGTCACAAGAATTAAGGATGGCTTTCTCAAACGAAGGGCAAGGAAGGGAATCAAAAGGAGCAACAAGGACATTTTCTTTAGAAAAAAGTATGACTTTATGAGCAATAAAATTTGCATGCAGAGCTTTTTTTTCAAAAATCCTTTTGTTGTGTTCAAGCCAAATTTGCCAAAGGTAGTGCTGCAGACAAAAATTCTAGAATCCTTTGAGAACCAAATTTTTAAACGGATTGGACCATTGCTGGAATAGTGTAATCATGGAAGGCGGAAAAGCCTAAGCCAACTAACACTTTTGAAAAAGTTTGTTGATCACCTTTCTTGAAAAATGATAGAACAAGAATAGGTGAGAAGTGGACTCCCAGTCAGAAAGACATAAATTACATATGTTAAGAAGATGAATGCCCCTTTTTATGAGATTTTCAATAGTAAGGATATGATCCTGGATACAAAGCCAAGAAAAGGAAGCGACTTTGGGAGTTAGGTACTTAGTCCAAACTAGATTAAAAGGAATAGGGGTTTCCAAATTATTGATGGAAATCAAGTAAGCTGACTTGACAGAGAAATTTTAGAATCAATGGGCTCCCAAATAGGTTGGTCCTTAATATCACCAGCAAGGATTTTGATGGAAGATAGTTGGGTATTCAGGAAAGAAATTTCATCTTCAAAATTTGGGACATTAAATATTTTCCATCTCATGATACCATTAGAAGAGGAATTGAAATTAGCCACTAGAGAACCAACCAATTGTTTAGTAATGTTGATAATCCTTTGAAACATAGAAATTTGTCTTAGAGGATTTTCACCAATCCACTTATCCTCCCAGAAAAAAATAGAATTGTCATCACCAAGTTTCCAGCGAATTCCTTTCTTCAGCGAGCTTCACAAATGGATTTCCAAAAAATAGACCCACAAGAAGGAACCTAATCATGTAAGAATTCAGAGGCCTGAAGATACTTCCTTCTTATGATTTTGACCCATTCAACCTTTTCATTAGAAATGAGTCTCCAGGATTTTTTGGCAAGGAGGTAAAGGTTAAGAAGATAAATCCTTCTGAGCCCTAAGCCCCCTTGATCTTTAGGTTTACAAAATTTGTCCCAAGTGACTAAATGAAATATATGTTTATTTTTAGATCCTATCCAAAGGAAGTGTTTTTGAATTTTATCCATATTTTTGTAGAGAGTAACAGGAGCTTTGAACAAAAAAATGAAATAAACAGGAATGCTTCGAATAAGGTAGGCCATGGTAAGAGTGATTTTACCTACTTGGGATAGAATATTACCTCTCCAAGTGGATAACTTTTTTTGGAGTCTCTCGATGACATTATACCATAGGCTTTCTTTGGCATTTCCAATGAAAAGAGGTAAGCCCGAGTAGGATGAAGGTAAACTGATTATAGAGCATTCAAGTATGGTGGCAATCAAATTATGTCTTCTCAAAGGAGTATTAAGGAAATACAATTTGCTTTTCTAGAAATTGATCCTTTGACCAACCACTTCATACAATAAAAGAATCTATTTGATGATTCTGGCTTCATTGACAGAAGCAAAGGTGGACAACAAAGTATCATCCACAAATTGTTGATGAGTAATAGAATTGAATTGAGAGGTAACTTGAAGTCCAAAAATTAATCTTGCCTCTTTTGCTACCAATATAGCTCTGCCAAGAGCCTCTGCTGCAATGATGAATAAGAGAGGGGACAAAGGATATCCTTGCCTTAAACCTCTACTGCTCTAAAAATAACCAGTAGCTGATCCATTAATAAGTATAGAAAACCAAGCAGAAGAAAGGCATCCTTGAATAAGGGAAATCCAGTTAGGATGAAAGCCAAATTTATGTAGGATAGCAAGGAGAAAATCCCAGCTCAATCTATCATAGGCTTTATTCATATCAAGCTTGATAAGGAAAGCTACTTTTTTTTTTTAAGGAAGTTGAATGAATTGCTTCATGAACAAAAATAATACCATCTAAGATATATCTCCCTCTGACTGAGCTTCCTTGATATGAATTTATGATTATAGGCATGACATCTCTCATATGGATAGTGATTGCCTTTGTTAGAATTTTGTAAATGACATTACAAAGACTAATTGGCCTAAATTCATTAAAATTGGAAGCATTAGGAATTTTTGGTATGAGTGCAATAAAAGTGGAGTTGAAGCCTCTGGGAATGACCGTAGAACCTTGAATTTCTCTTATGGCTTTGCAAACATCATGACCAACGACATCCCAAAAGT
The DNA here is from genome assembly GCA_028583015.1 of Wollemia nobilis. Taxonomy (NCBI): domain Eukaryota; kingdom Viridiplantae; phylum Streptophyta; class Pinopsida; order Araucariales; family Araucariaceae; genus Wollemia; species Wollemia nobilis. Next base: position 24,537,632 of record JAQPPZ010017232.1, on the reverse strand, counting down.
CTTGAAAATTTTGAGGAAACCCATCTAGTCCAGGAGCTTTATCAAGTTTAATTGAGAATAAGGCCTCCTTAATTTCATCATAAAAAAGAACAGTTGTTAATTTGGTATTTATATCATCATAAATGAGACAAGGAATAAATTGCAGGAAAAATTCCTTGCCAGCTAAGAAATTAGGTCTATGTTCCTCTTGGAGTAACTGCATCAAGTGAGTAGTTCCTTCAGTCCTAATTTCTTTAATGTCAGTAATAATTCTACCATCCTGGCTGTGAATTTCTTTGATCCTATTATTGCTTCGATGTCTCAAAGTAGAAACATGAAAGTATTTTTTGTTGGAATATCCTTTTTTGATGGCCACACTAGTCATTAAACATATTATATTTTCTATATTTAGAGGTCTCCATCTATGCTAGGATGAAAACATTATTCACTTTCTATCCTTCAATGCTAGTGATATTCTTCCATATGAATGAATTGATCTTTCCTATCAACTTTGTTTAACTTATTAAAGGGAAAAAAATTTAACTTCTTTCCATTCATTCACATAATTGTGAATAATTAAATTAAGATTTTCGAGCTAATTTTCAATGCTAGTTCAATATTGTATTCATTTCATAATATTTTAATCATAATACTAAGATCCATTATATTAACATAGAATTTTAATAAACTATTTACAAGGTGTATTAGATAAAATTCCTAATAGCTTCCTGTAGACATGGAAAATTGATCCATCAAAATGAGTCATTATCCCCTTTTGCTTACCTTTTTTTCTTGGCTTTGCCAAATTCATGGTCATCCATGATGGGGTGCGAACTCTCCAAAATTGGGATTTTTCTCAAAAACGCCCAAGTTCTTGGACCGACCTCTCTTGGGGTTGGTTCTTGGCCAAGGTTATTTTTCATTTTTCCACCTAATCCCCATAAAAAACCTATTATAAATAAAGATATTGGATCCCCTTTTTCACTAACAATTCTACAAGTTCTCCTAAGCAAGTTTTTGGACTAATCATGTGCATGCTCTCAATATTTGATGCTAGTGTTCTACTTCTTGTACACTTTTTATGGTTTGCTACTTTTGGTGAGCAAGTGGAGGAGCCTTGATGACAAGAGGAGAGGTCTACCATCTTGGTTTTTGCCTTCACTCTTTCATTGCTTCTTGCTTTCCTCATAGGCTAATCAGGTTTTATTTATTTACATTGTTAGTCATTAGATCATTTATTTTCTACTTTGCATTGCATTTCTTGCATTTATAGATTAGGTAATGACCCTTTGATGAATTTGCACCTCATATTTATAGGGCATGAATTTGAAAGGGTGAATTCGCGATTATTTATTATGGGATATGAATTTGGTTACTAGGGCTTGATAGTAGGTTTTTACTCCCAAAAATATTAGCCCACTCTTTGCATATATTATTTGGACCATAATTTGTTTGTTTGTACTCTATTTGCACTGTTTTCATGTTATTGCACTTCATCTAATTTTCTTCCCAAAGGTCAACAATAAATTTTAATTTTGAATGATTAGCTAAAAGGACCAAGGGGATTTGACTGCTATGCCTTCAAGCTAAATCATATAGTAGCCTAAGCAAGCTCCTAAACATTGATCAAATTTTCCAAGGGTTTTGAAGCTATTTTTTAGATTTTGAAGTTGTTGGAGATATATAGATGCAAGTTTTAGCTAGGATCAACCATCAGATCAAGTTTTAGCACTTTGTTTATTTATAGACATCAAATAAGTAAAGCATATAGTTTACATCTATGCTAATATTGTTTGTGCTTTCTCTTGAACCTTTTCTTGAAAATAAAAAATATATCTTATTTTATTACAAACCCAGGTTGAAGAATAATTCTAGGAATAGTTCCTTATTTGGTTGCATTATTATTTTATCCTACATTATTCTCTAAATTATTCATAAGCTTAGATATTAGTAATGCCAAATATAGGTTCTTTTTCAAAAAACATATCAAACATTTCCTCCATGGACTTGGAGTGAGTCCTTAAACCATTCCTAGTGAACCATTTAATCCACAAGCCCCAAAGTGTATAGGAATCAACATACCCACATGATCACCTTGTCTTCGAATGGTTCCAATTGAGAATCGTACGAGGTATGGTATTTTTACCCCCTCTACATCTTTGGTGAACCCGATATGAAACATATCCTTACTGGCCAATATAGGAAGCCTTTTTATTTGTCCCCTATTGTGATGGTTTTAAACTATAAGCAAGACCATTTGATTTATTGCATAGATTATAAAAACTAAACAAAATACTTTAAAAGAAAATATTTTGTGTTCTTTGAGTGTTGCATTAGTCTTTATCTCTCCTTTGTATTTCTCTTAATCCTATGATCCTAAGCCTTGGGAGAAAGTTAAAGATGATAGAGCCAAAAGAGAATCCTTTATGCCATGAGGATGATCAGGTTGATAGAGAGAATCCCAATCTAGAGAAAGAAGAAAAGGACATAGAGACTAGTGAGGACTTTGATCCTATTGAAGGACCTCATGATAAATTCACCTTCAAATCTCATTTCTTGAATTTTTATAGGTAAAATAGACAAGAATTGGATAATTCTATGGATGAAGACACCCACTTTGAAGAATTTGTAACATCTCATCATCAAACCAATTTATCTCTCAATATTTGTGTCAATCCTTTGTTTCAATCCTTGCATCACGTTAATCCATTTCACAAACCTATAAATGATACTACAACAACCACCAATGTTGGGGGAATTTCATAGCCTCCTCCAACTAGTAGTGCATTCCACCATAATGTTCAATTTTCTTCTCAATATTCTAATCTCAACTATCCTTCTTTTGTTCCACCAAATTTGAACTACATCCCACAACAAGATACTACACAAAACATCCCATTCCATAACCCATACCATAATAGTTTTAATACCTACAACATTAACCAAGTTCCTTTTTAACAACCTACCTATACCCCACCCTTAGATAATTTACGGGTATTGCACAACAAAAATTTAAATATGCAAATTTTGAAAATATAGTGAAACAATTGGAATTAAGAATGGATTCACTACAAACATAGAATTTCACTTACAACTATAAGGAAATTTGCAATCAACTCCTAGATCCCAAGGTATCTACTAGGCCCTACCCTAAACATTTTTTAATGCCAATATTACTCACTTATAAATGAATAAATGATCCTATAGAACATCTAAGGATGTTTAGAACAACATGCCATGATATTATATATGATGATATGTTATTTCTAAAAATGTTCCCTAAGAGTCTTGGTGGTATGGCATTGGAATGGTATTATCAACTACCCCATCATTCTTTGAGGAACTTTGAGGAAATAACTGAATTATTTGTTTAACAATTTGAAGCTTATGTAGAGAAAGGAGTAACCACTCAATATTTGTACCTCCTAAAGCAAGGTCAAGATGAAAGTTTTTTAGAATTTTTGTCTCTATAGAGAAGTTTAGTTGGAAAATTATGGTACACCTTACCTCCTAGACACATGTTAGAGATCTTTATTAAAAATTTACAAGAACAAATCTCATATGAATTGGAAATAGCAACTGTTAACTCTTTTGAACAAGCAATAGATTTGGAAATAAGAGTAGAGAAGGCTCACATTTGAAGAGGTCAAATCAAGTTTAGGAAAGAAGAATAAAGTACCAATAAAACCCAATATAATAACAAGCATGTAGTTGGTTATGGGGTAACGAATAATAGGTAAACCAATAATGTTAATGCCACTAGTACCTTGTAGAAGTTGATACTTGGAAAACCTCAAAAACCCCCACCAAGTAATTTTACAAGACTCAACCAAACTATTTCATTGATCCTTAAGCAACTTTTGGAATCTAATATGATTAAGTTTCCTCCCATAATGCAACCTTATACCACAACATATTGGTATGAGCCTAGTCAGCATTGTGAGTATCATAGAGTGGAGGGGCACATGAAAAACTCATATAAGATGTTGAAACACATGGTTTAGGACTTAATAAATGAGTGTTGTCTTGTTATGGATGAATCCTAACCATAACCCTCCAACTAATCAACCTCCTACTCAATAGACACTAGTAACTAATTAAATTATGAGGATCTCCCAAAATCCCTTATCCAATCATGGGTAGTAGACAACTAATAAAGTATTGTATCATAATGTTCCACTTCCCTACACTAATATAGTGGGTATAATAGCAACCACTACAATACAACAACCTCAACAAGGTTAGGCTAAATCATCTCAAAAATCTCAATAGGAGATAAGTTCTACATCCAACCAACCTTGTAAACCACCCTTAGTTCTTAAAAGTATCCAAAAAAGGAGCACAAGCATAGGAAAACCAACCTTAGTGTTGAAGCCACAACCAAAAGTCTCCTTCGATATCCAAAAACAATTTAATTAACACACTAGCCAAGATATCCCTCTTAGAGCTTCTATGAACTTCTATTCATAGAGAAGCCTTGTTGAAACTTCTAAGTCAACAATCTATCCGACAAGATCTTCCCCCTAGTAACCTAGCCAATGTTTTAGGTACTCTTGGGTTACATCACATATATTTTATTTGATGATGAGCTTTCTTTCTCAAATTTTTGAGAGGATTCTCCTCTTTATATCATTAGATATGTTGGGGAAAAGTTTATTAAGAGGATTTTGGTGGACAATGGTTCCTCCCTCAATATATGCACTTATAATTTCTTTGAAAATTTTGGATTAAATGGGAAATACTTAACCAATATGATGCCATAATAAAGAATTTCAAAAATAAGTCCCAAGAAGCCTATGGTATTTTATCCCTTTCCCTTAGGGTAGGACCCAAGATCTTAGATACCTTATTTTATGTGGTATGTTACCCCAAATATTTTAATATTCTTCTTGGATGTCATTGGAACCATGCAATGAGGGATATCCCTTATATTATTCATCAATTTTTAAAGTATGAATTTAAAAATCACTTGTCACCATTCAAGGCAACCCTCATCCTTTTCAATGTTGTTCAATGGTTTAGAAATCCCAATAAATGATCAATTTGTATCCATATATTTCTCTTCATAAATTTTCTTCTTCTTCTCCTCCCATATCTTCTTGTCATTTTTATTCATCATCTCAAATCACAAAGGAGTTTGAAAATCTCAAAATAAGTAAGGAACCACAAATAATATTATCACCATTAGATCAAATCAATCTTCTTAATGAAATTCCTCTTATTATTCTAGCCAAGCTTCCACCTTCACCCCAAACTATGGGTTTACCTCATAAAAGGGTGAAGTAGCACATATTAATATGTGTACTTTTATCTACGTAGGTATATCCCACAAAGAAAAGGTACATGCTAGAAACCCCTTGTTGATAGAGCAAACCTTTTCTAAACATATCCTATCTAGTATGGGATATATAGGTAAGGGTTTTAGGCCACAATAGAAAGGTATTCAAGAGCCTTTGGAATTTGAGCTTTGGCTTGGGAGGTGTGGCATAGGCTACATTCACAACAAGAACCAACCCTTACCGATTGATGATGATAAATTCATTACTTATTCTGATTTCATGGATCATCATGGCTTGGAATGAAGTAATGAGGATGAGGGACCACATTCTCCCTCTAACATTTTATTTTACAATGTGATAAGTTTGGTGCACCCTAAGTTAGTTGTAATCCTAGGGGAGTATGTTGAAGGGGATATTATTTGTGATATGGATAATGAAGATATCCTCTGAAATAGCTTCTTCTTTGGTGGGTCATTCCTTGTGTTGGCCATGTTGAATCTTCTAGTTCTCAAGTGGATCCTATTCATATGTTTTCTAAAATCTTGGGCAGCTAGGAGTGATCCCTTCCCCTCCCCACGATGATGATGAATATCACATCCTCATTGAGGAGATCCTATATGTTAATATAGGTTTTGAGGAAAGTCCTAGAATCCTTAAGTTAGGCAAAGCCTTGTCCATGGACGAGTAGGAGCAATTGACCAATTTATTAAAGGAATTTTAAGATATTTTTGCTTGGTCATATGCCAACATGCCAGGGCTTGATCCCTCCCTTGTTATGCATAATTTGGTAGTTTGAACCAATTTTAAGACTATTAAGTAGAAATTTGGGAAGATACATCCTAAGGCTTCCCTTCTAGTCAAGGAGGAGCTTCAAAAACTCCTTGATATTGGTTTTATCAAATATATCGACTATTATGATTGGATCTCCAACATCCTTCCTATAGCTAAGAAGGAAGGAAAAATCATAATATGTATCAAATTTTAGGACATTAACTTAGCATGTCCCAAGGATTATTCCCCCTCCCTAACATGATCATATATTTTTTTTCTATATGTAGAATGCTACTAATCATGGATGATTTCTCAGGATACAATCCAATCATGATTGCTCCTGAGGACTAGTCTAAGACAAATTTCGTAACTCCATGGGGTACCTTCTATTATAAAGTCATGTCTTTTGGATTGACAACTAGTTCCACATACCAAAGAGCCATGACATATATTTTTATGACATGATGCATGATATTGTTGAGGACTATGTGGATGATCTTATTGGTTGCTCCATAAATCAAGAAACTCATGCTCAATATTTAAGATAGATTTTTGAAAGGCTTTGACAACACAAAATTCATCTTAATCCCTCTAAATGTGTGTTTGGAGTCACATCTAGAATGCTCTTAGGTTTCATAGTGTCTAGGTGAGTCATTGAAAAAAATACCACTAAGATAGCGGCTATTATTGACATGCCTCCTCCTCTAACCTAATCGAGATATGTAGTTTGGAAGGAAAATTTAAAGCTATTCATAAGTTCATAGCCCAGTTAGTTGATAAGTGTCAACCCTTTCTTAAGCTTCTTAAGAAATATGTAGTGTTAAAGTGGGATAATGAGTGTTAAAAATCCTTTGATGAGCTCAAAAATTATCTCACTTCCTTGCTTGTCCTTGTTACCCTAGGTTGAATAATAAGCATTTGATGCTTTACAGAAGCCACAACCCACACTTTGGTGGCTATGCTTACTCAAAATGATGACCAAAACAAATAGTGTGCCATATACTATATTAGTATATAATTGGTTAGCTATAAAATCCAATACACTAAAAAATTGGAACACTATATGCTTAACCATAAGACATTGGTGGTCATGAAATTTGATCTTCTTTACTACTTAATTTCAAAGCCCCACCTTTCAGGTTAGGCCGCTAAGTGGGTTATAGCCCTTAGTGAGTTTGACTTAACATTTATAGGTCATAAGGCTATAAAAGTTCAAGTGATTGCCAACCAACTAGTTTTTGCTCCCCTAGAAGCCATCCATCCCTTAGTCATTGAGTTTTTGAATGAGTGCTTTAGCTTAGAAGTAGAAGAGCCTAAGTCTTGGACTTTATTTTTGGGTGGAACCCAATACTTAAAGGGTGTTGGTGTTGTAATCATTCTAGTTGCCCCACAAAAATAGCTCATCCCTATTCCCTTCAAGCTTCTCTTCTCTTGCACTAATAATACTATAGATTACAAATCCTTGATCCTAGGTCCTAGAGCCACCTTAGCCTTAAAGGTTAGAGTCTTGTCTATGTTTGGTGACTCTCAACTTATGGTTAATCAGATCAATGATATTTCAAACTAGATATGATAAGCTAAAAGCTTAAAAAGAGATTATCACCAGGATTTTTTCCTCCTTCAATAAGATAACCATAGAATATGTCCCTAGATCCTCCAAATACCATGTAGATACCATGGCTACTACTCCATACCTGATCCCATTGGAGTTAGAATATGATCAAGAAATGATTATTATCCAACTCTTAGAACCTTGTCCCTTAGTTCTAGCCTTGTTAGATGTCCTAAACATTGGAGTTTCTCAATATAATCCTTGGTACACATACATATATAACTTTCTCAAGGATGGATAGATGTCTAATGGCTTAGATAACAATCAATGAAAGATTTTTTAAAAAATATCATGCCAATTCATCATAATTTAAAATACTTTATATCAATGTTATTTCGATGGAATCATTTTATGATGCCTTAATTTTTTTGAATCTTGGCTAGCCCTCAGTGAAGCTCATGAAGGATCAACTGGAGGTCATTTTAGTGATAATGCTCTTTTCAAGAAGCTCCTTCAGATAAGTTATTATTGGTCTTCCATGGATAAATATGCATGTGACTATGTTTGATGATGTGATAAGTGTCAATACCATGATAACCTTGTTCATGATCCTTCTCAAAACCTTTAGGTTATTTCTTCTCCTTGGCTATTATCCATGTGGGGATTGGACATTATCGGGAAGATTAACCCAACAACATTTGATGATCACAATTTTATCATCATCATAATAGAGTACTTCACTAAGTGGGTTAAAGCAATACCCCTAGCTATGATTATTTGATCCCAAGTCTTAAAGTTCATCTTCAACTAGATCCTTTATAGGTACATGATTTCTGTGGTCATTCTTTCTCATAATGGTACTCCTTTCAAGAACAAATATAACCATAAATTTGTGCTAAGTACAATATTCAACACAAATGGTCAACTTTATATTACCCTCAGGGTAATGGTAAATCCAAAGCATCCAAAAAGTCCTTAGTTAATTCCTCAAGAAGTTGGTAATATCGGTCAAGACTGGAATATCTAGTTGTATTCTACCTTGTGGTCTTATCATACTAGTGTACGAACTCCTATAGGTGCAACCTTGTATGTCTTGATGTATACAATTGAGGTAGTTTTTTGATCAAGTTAGAAGTCTCATCTTTGTGAATATTTTTGCAAGATGCCTCAATTAGTGATAAGTATCATTTAGAGTATTTAACTTACTTGGATTTTTTGGATGAAAATCACATTCATGCCTTAGAACATATTCAAGCCTATCAGAATAGGTTCAAGTGATTTTACTCTAAGAAATTTTTTAATTATTCTTTTGAGGTTGGGGACCTTGTTCTCAAGGAAAATAAAAAGAACACTAAAGCTTATGCAGATCTAAAAGGTAATTTTCAACCTAATTGGCTAGGTCCCTTTATCATAATAGCTAAGTTTAGCTCAAGTGCCTATCATTTAGTAATATTAGATAGTAAACATCTTAAAGAACTAATAAACATAAAGTACTTAAAATGATATTATGCAAAATTTCACATCACTTCTTTGTGCTTCTCTTGTTTCTTTTATTTTACTTCTTATTTGCTTTATGTTTTCTTACACCAATTATCCTGGTCATATTGAATGGTTTCTTGTCATATATTGCATAGAATACTTAACATACTTCTCTTTTGTATTTTTTCTTGTCATATAGTTACTCTTTACTGCTTGATCATACCTGTATGGCTACCTGATCATATATATTTTAGGGGACTTTGCAATGATTCAAGTGATGAAACCTAGTTAGGTTTTAGCTCATAATGAATTGCACTCATACTAGGTCACTGATGCTTAGAGAAACCCCAACCTAGGGCATATCTCCATGCCCTTTGTTATGTATTTACATCTATTGCTACCAATCATTTTTTTCTTCTTTTCTCTTCTCATGTATTCCTTGACCTTGAAGTTTTAATAATTATCAATCTCTCCAAATCAAGGGATATATTTCATCTCTTGTATATCTTTTTTCCTTTGAAAATATTCAATCATTTCTTCTTTTATCCAAGACAAAGTATATGTATTCTTTCTTCTATCTATGCATTTGGCTTTGCTCCCACCTTTGCCTTCTTGATCCTTCAATTGTTAAGAGATCCTTGTGGGATAAGGTAGATACCACATGAATATCATTTATGGTGTTCATACAACCATTGACTATCTTATGCACATCCCTTGACTATTGAAATTTTAAAAAGGACACACGCAATATTATTTACTTCTTTCTTCTATCATTCTTCTCTATTATTTCCATCAAACACACACATACACACACATTTTTTTGTTGTGTTTTTCTTTGCTCACTCATATTTTACACACACTATACCCCTATCAAGTTATAGTCCTTTTGGAAAAATCAATCAAACATTACATCCCATATGGGATAGCTTCATGGATACCAAGTAAGAAGCAACCTCCATTAGGTCATTTGCAAGCATACATCCTAGTAGGTATCCCTCCAACCACAACCATTAGTGAGCACACACCCATAATGGGTATCTCTCTACACTTGTTCTTTTCTAGTGAGTATTACACCCTTACATCATAGCTTCATGGCCTCCAATGAGGAGCAGTCTCCATCAGGCCATTTGTGAGCATGCATCCTTATAGGGTTCTACTCCATCTCTTTTTCTTTCTTTCACTTATTTTACATCCATTTGATCAGACTGATCCCCTTTGGTCTAAGATGATCCAAATAATATACTCTAAGAACATATTTTATTTGACTTCTTGTTGACCTTATTATTCTTCTCTTATTTCTTCTTTTCTTCTCTCTTCCTTCTTATTTGCTTCTTTTTTTTTCTTTTTTGTTGAATTCATTCCTTATCCTTATGGGGCATGAATTTTATCTTGATAAAATTTGAGATTCATTATTACCAGGCACGAATTTGGATAGAGTATTATTTGTATTTCCTTCTCCTTTCCTTATTTCTTCCATAATTCCTTTTATTTTACTTCTAATCATCTAATAATAAATTTAATTTATTCATTCATGCATTTATTTAGTCTAGTTCATTTTGCATTCATGCCTTGCATTAGTTTTTTTTATTTCATGCATTTTTTGGTTTAGTTCACTCATTCTTTCATGCATAATCAAAACATAAAATATATAAATACACAAACACATAATCAATCTAAACTACAATATGTATTACTCAAAATATAGAGTACACATCAGCTTGGTCAGTGTACCATAGTCCAAGCCTAACACACTTTAAATTAGCATGTCACGCTGATCCTAGCCCTAGCTTTGTGAACCTGTCTCCTTTGTTGTTCCTGCTAGAGGTCGTCCTGGTGGGGGCATATTCATGGACCATGAAGTAGTCCATGACCTAGACTATGACTTACCCTATGTCTATGACGAGGATGGTGAAGGAACCCTTTGCTTTGTCAAAACTTTCTAAAATTATAGGTCCTGGTAGATATCCCTTCATAAATATACCTCCAACTTCTCCCCCATCCTCTACAACTCATCTTATAGTAGGTGGATCCATCACCTTCCTAGCTTCCTATAGTGACAACCATCCCCTTAGCTTGAGCCCACTATCGATCCTGCTCTAATCGACTCATATTTCCCTTGAGGTGGTCTACCTCATCCCTCACTGCATCCCACTCTATGAGTGCCATGTTTAGGGCACTTTATAGTACTTCTATCCTCTTGGAATGATCCTCTTGGAGTAGGTCCATCTCCTTATACATGGCCACTATCCTAGCTTAAAACACTTCCCTCTCCCTCATCGAGTCATCTTGACCTAAAGTACAACTAGGTCCTACCTCTACCACCATGGGATTGGCTCCTACTGTCCCATGTTCCCCTATCCTTATAATGGTGAAGGTCATCCTGATGACTATCACCATCTCCATCCAAACCTAAACCTAAATCTAAACATATGTTTTCCTAGGAGGATCTGCACCCCTCTATCAATTCTTAGCTATACATTGGGTGGTCTCTCATAATACTAACTACGTCTTTCAGTCCATGATTTTGTACCTCTACACTAGCATCGATGGGAAGATTCTTAGGGGTACAATACCCCTATACCATCTCTTGTATCCCAAGGCCACCCTGACATCATCCACTCTTAGATTGATGTAGAGGGGATCATCTAGATCCTCCTTCATAAACCTCCCCACATTAGGATCCCCTCTAACTCCTTATGGGTTCCTCTACATACATCTAAACCAATAGTTCCCCAGAGTGGGTATTGTTGAGTGGTAATTCTACCCAATTACAAAATCACCATCACAGATAGAGTATTGAAATGAAAATCCTCTCTTGCAAATAAATGTGAAATTTCTCCAAGGTACCTTTTAGCATAAACAAATATGTGCTTGAGAATATATGCAAATGTAAAAATCTGTATAAACTTGATGTTGAAAAATACCTCATCGATTGCAAGTAAACTAGTAACAAGGGGCTTGCATTGGTATTACTTTGTTATATTATGCTATTGATTGTTCATGAAACTCAAAATACAAGAAAATGCTATGTGATTGGCCCTCATATGACGACGATGTAAAAGTGATTTAATTCATTTTATATTGGAGTGTTTTAGGTAGATTTTATTTTATTTTTGTTAAGCATATTTTAAACGAGTTTTATCTTCTGTAAACCTTGCTTTGAGCATTGAATAAAATATTAAAATCTATCTCTAAAATGTGAATCTAAAATAATGAGTGGATTCATTTTATATTGCTTGATGAATAAAAAATAAAATAAATCTACATGACTAACTTTGAAAATGTAGTGGCCTTTGAAATGTCATATAAATTACCCCCCTTTAGTAAAATTGTAATTTTCATAAATGGAAATTAGTTTATTGCTTTGAAAACAAAAGTGCTAAGCTTGAAATTTTTCCTTTCTTTAAAATGTGAAATCATGCTAAACTTGAAATTACAAAACTCCTTTTAAAAATTAAACTTTAAATAATGTTAAGAATTTCAAATTTCCTCCAAAATAAAATAGAAACTGCTCTAAATGAAAATTTAAAGATTTTATTTGGGATCCATGCATCTATTTTTGGAATTTTAATTTTTTATATATTTTTTATTTTATTTTTAGAAGTTTAAAAAATGAAAAAGGGGAAGGTTAGAAAAATAAAATAAAAAATCTGGAATGTGGACCATAATGCTGAAAATATTTAAAGAAACACTACTATCAATATAATGCTACCCCATCCTACAAAACCAGAGATGTGAGAATTTATGGATGTAACCTAATTTAATCGAAGTTGCCTTCACACGATTCGAAATAAAATAGGTGTAATCTTCAAAGGAAAAAATATAAATTCTATGTTTCTACGAAAGTGCAACCATTAAACTGCATTAAACACTATCTATAAGCCTAAAAAGCATGGAAGAGAAAGATAAACATTTAGCCCAAACAATCAAAAACTTTCTCCTTCAATTTTACTTACAAGGTGCAAGTTTCTAGAGTATTTTGCTTTTACAACAAAAAATAAAATAATAATGTCCTTGTTTTTCAAAAAAATTCCAGCCCTTTGTCCTTCACATCACTGGTTATTTAAAGTTTTAAGAAAATCCCTTTTGTTCTCTCTTCCCATGTCTTATTTCATAACTTTTCTTATTCCTCCATTTGTAACTGTCATGGCCATTTTATGCATATATTATACCGTTTACATCTACCCAAAACAAATAATAATATTTCTATCCAATGATTTATTCCTTCAAAATTTTCATAAAAATACCATGTACCTACACCCTTTACCCCATAGCCAAACTTTCGAGTATGGATGAGGCTGCCTGACCCTAACACCATGCTCACGTGTCTACCATTGATGTCATGAATTACATGGTCTACCCGACGAGTGTTTCTCCTTGCCATTAAATACTATACTTTGATGTCTCTAGAAATCAACCTTCTCCATAAGTGAGTCTTGGTGGTCCATCATCTGCATACTCACATTTGTTTTAAACGGTGTCTTCCCAGGGGTGATGGAAGACTTTATACTAACCCATGCATTCTATTTTTTGGTAGCACAATACAACTTCCACCTCTCTCATATCTTCGGCATTACTTCTATCGCTACGATATTCACTAATGATATGCTTGTGATATCACACAGGTAACATAAGCTCCTCGATCTTTGCATACCCTCTACACGTTTTGCTACAACAAATTTGACTTCATTTGACACACCATTCATATCATTTCCTTTTTTACAATGCATCTATCCATCGATGTCATGGTTCCTGGCCACATCACCGTCCATGGTTCAAACTTAGTGTAACAACCTCGATATTTATAATACTGATATACTTTATTCTAAAATTTCTCATGCAGAGCTAGTCTTCTTTCAAACACAACATATACTTTTGAACTGAGTGCATCTCTGAATGACATGCTTCACGTCCTAGTTGTTTATTAACATTCTCACCTTCTACAATGTTTCCACAAATAGGCCAACTTTTTCATCCTTAGCTGTATGTGTGGGATTTCGGTTAACCTCCACCTCGATAGATTATCTCTCTCAATGGCTCTTTGGGATGGCTATATGGTCATTATTATACTTAACATCCACTTCAATGTTGTCAATGCTCACTCTACATACTATTCGGTCTATCTTCGAGAATTTTTCAAAAATTCATCGACTAGATTCTCTCCACTGTGTTTTATAGCTATCCATACATTACACTTATCCCTATGTTTACCAAAAAAATATTCAATTCATTATATAACATCTCGGTATTATTTCCTCCTCAAGTACATGCTATAAATGACAAGATTTGATCTCCTAGAACTTTTAATAAAACACATTCTAATTTTAATACTGCAACTATCAGCCATGATCTTGTGGCATGCCTAAGGTAGTAGGTATCCACGTCCTTGCATCCAAGTCAACGCCCATCGATCTATCAAATATTGTTCTCCCCTATTGAATCGAGTCTTGGTCTAAATCCTCATACATCGTCTAGGTCCCACTATGAGAGTCTATGTCACTATTTTATTTTTCTTCCTATTCGCCTCTACCAACCTACTACCACAAACTACCAATATACCACTGAGTCACATCCCTTTTTTTGTGTTGGTATAGGGTTCATTGGTCCATCTGCACTGAGCATCCATGTCAAACTTTTCTAGCAATCTTGCAAGCTGTGTGAGGGCCATGTTGTAAAACCTCCCTCATCTAAGCCATTTTGTAGGCCCGTTTGTTCACCTGAATATCCACATCATAGTAGGTTCATGGATATCGAGGCACTCATGGATAATGCAACCAGCTTGGTACCTTGATAGCAATCTGCCTACCATGCAAAATCTTAAGAATCTACACCCATAACCCTATAACAAAACAACATGAGTCTTATCAGATGAAGTAGAAACATTATAGTTCAATATATATATATATATTTAAATTAAGAAATAAAAATAAAAAAAAAACTAAATTAAATAAAACGCCACACATGACACTAAACCTACACTGCAACATTAAATAATTAAAGGGAAATGAAACCTTAAACTCAAAAAATAAAACTTAACACATATCGCACTATTGAATGGTTGATTTTGATTTAATTTGTTTGCATGTTTTAATTAATTAAACTTTCAAACATTATAATTAACCAAAACAATTAAATACTATATAAAAAGAAACCAAACATCCAAAGCTAAAAAAAACTTAACACATTCAACAAAAATATATATATATATTAACCAACCAACACACCCATCAAAATTATCACTCAAAGAAAATATAAATATCCCAACACAACAAAATAAAGGGTGGGTCCTCAAATTTGGGGCTAGTTGTGTAATGGCAACAATAGGTATCTCCTATAGGATGTTAAAATATCATTGTACTTGATCAAACTTGAATAGCTCTAGCTTGTTCCTCTATGTAGAGATCCACTTGATCCTTCAAACCCTCAACAAATTCTTCCCATCCTTGGTCCACCTAGGGTGTATATGCCATGGGCAACATATGACTTAGTGTTGTTGTATCTCATCTATTATTCACCTTCCCAGTGGCATGATACCTACATATGTCCTCTAGACTCACTCAAAGTGTCAACCCCACATGTATACTATTGGCCACTCTGGGTTAGGCTCTGATCCTAGTAGTGCATGTGATATTTAGACAACCATATTCTCCCAACACCACACTTGGAGAAAAATCATGGAAACCAGCCCTATATGTTGCTTTTACATGACATTATACAATATCTTGTACAGATGGACCAATACATATGGACCCATGTGAATTTGGTCTGATGATATTGTATGTCTACCACTACTGCTAGTGCTCATGGAAGGTGTCACCTACTCATATGGCATACCAAGAACTCAACCACTACTCCATAGAGCATAGTCATCAACATAGTCACCCATATCAAACTTATATCTCATCATGTAATCCACTTTGTTGGATCTCATGTGTCAAGTCCCCCAATAATATTTGGAATGCTACCTAGGGTGATTCAATTTAAAAAGTTCTTTTCCAGTCATTCACATTCATTGTTGGAAATTCTCTAATTGATGATGCATTAATTCTAACCTTTTACAAATTTGAGAATGTTCCTTATTGTTAGGGTTTGATTGATAACTGATAATGAACATGATGATTTATCAGTTAAACTTTTGAAAATTGAAAGTCATTTCATTTCAAGAGTACTAAGCACTTGTTTTCATTGTTAATGTTGAAACCAAAGATTATAATAATAAGATCTAAGGCTTTTGAATACACTATTTTACATAGCATTTCTCCTACAAAGAGAATCAAAAGGTCCAAGAGTCAGACAAATGTTATTCCACCCAGTAGCAATTCATTGCTACCCATCATCCCATTTGTTCCTCCACTAGTAACTCTAATGGCACAAGTTGCAAGAATTACAGCTTGGTTAGGTGCTCATAGTAGTCCTTTAAACATTGCTTGAGCAAACCATGAAATTTCCAAAAATACAGAAAGGTATTTACCTAAATTAAAACATGATGGAATTATAATTTTTGAAGAGCATATTCAAGATTACAAGGATACCTTGATTAGATTGCAAGTTGAACATGAGGATGTTACTTGCATAATATTTCCTCTCACATTAGATGAAATGACATATGATTGGTACATTAGTTTTCCAACCAATTCCATTACGTCTTGGGCTCAATTGGAAACAACTTTTGTAAATCAATTTAGGCTACCCATAGATCCTGCTATTTTATATCATTAGTTTTCATCAACTAGGAGAGAGCCTAATGAACCTTTGAGATTGTTCAATACTCTTTTTTTTAAGTTGTCTAACAAGCTAGTTGCTCCTTATACTCTTCAATCAGTTACTACCATACAAATTTACTTTAGGTCATTAGACCCTTTAACATCTATGTTTGTAAGGGGAACTCCTCAAATCACTACGCTTCCCATGGCATACAATGAGGCTTTGACTATAGAACAATAATTGTTACCACAAAGTTTTGGGATAGGATAATTACCTTCCATAGGACAACCATGTGCTTACAATAAAGTGCTTATGATCAATCAAGATTTGTCACAACAAATACGTATGTTGAATGCCATGGTATTCAATAATTTCAATTTCCTATACAATCCACCTATTATACCCACTTATCCTACCACTCCATTATATTTATAAAAATAGTCCACCACTCATAAAATAGCTGAAAAAAATGCTTAACCTATACCTCCATTCTTTAATACCACACCCACTCCAAATACATCAAAATTTCATCAAAATAACACAGCTTTTTCACAAGTTCTCCAAAATCAAAGTTTTCTAAATCCCACTATCACTACAAATAACACAATCAATAAACCTACCATAGGACAAAATAATTAACCTAATTCTAAGGTAAAAAACCTACAGAGGATCATCCAAAAACTTAGTAGTGACATGGTTCAAATACAAAAATAATTTCCTCAAAATTCTCATCAAAATAGAAATTTTATTTTTTAGAGAAAACAATGGAAAACTCGGACAAACAATGGAGGAGTACCTAGTCTCATTGTTAGTCAAAACAATGCTACCACTAGTTACAATCAAACCAACACTACTGTTAATCTTTCATGGTTGGCATTAAAAAATTGGTGTAGGGTGCATTCCATGACACAACATAGTGAGAATGAGTACCCTGAATTCAAAATAGCTCTAAATATTCTATAAAAAGATATGGATAACATTGAAATTGTTTTAGATGAAGATCCTTTCCAAAAGGCTAGTACTAGCAAAGGGAAAGAATCAACACTAGTTGTTGAAATATTTGAATCAGCTAAATATGACGAAGAAGGGTATGATAGGTCTATAGAAGAGGAAGTTCAACCTTACAATTTAAAAAAGGTAATCATAATTACCAGCTTAGGAGTAAGACTAAAGCTCCTATCACGTCTTCTACTCTTCCAAATGACACCATCATTCCTCTTGACAGTCGGGCTAGTAATAATCTCATACCTCCATCTAACTTTGATTTACCTCAACCACCACATGACAAAATTACCTACAATGTTATGAAGGATTTAAATAAAACAAAAGAAAATATATATTTATTTGATGTTGCTAATTTGGCTAATCAGTAAGAACTTTTGGTGCAGGATTTTTATAATTAAAGCAAAAAAATCCTAGAAAGACATGGATGCATAATTTGCCTCACTAAGGGATAAAGGAGAAAATCATCCTTTTCTTTTGACCATAAGAATTATAGGAAGAAATTTCCACAATTGTCTTGTTAATTCAGGAACATCCAGTAATGTCATGCCTCACATTGTTTGTCAAAAATTGGGTTTGAAACCTATCCCTTCTAACATAATAGTTGTTCAATTGGATAAATCTGAAGTCCACGTGGTTGGAATACTTAATAATATTCACATAAAACTATCCTAAGAACCTATGATACAAAAATATATTGATATACATGTTGTAGACATACCAAATAAGTATAGAATGTTGTTATGCAAAGATTGGTCTAGGAACTTAAACGGATATATGACCACTGATTGTCACATATGTGGCTACCATGGAAGGTTTTTGCTAATTGAGGGTAAAATTTTAGGCCATGTCATCTCAAAAGATAGAATTTCTGTAGATCCTAAAATAATCGAAGCCATCTAGAAAATTCCTTTTCCTAGTCGCAAAAAAGAATTACGAACATTTTTTGGAAAAATCAACTTTGTCAAGAAATTAATTTCAGGATTTGCTGAAATAGTCAAACCATTAAATGATATGTTGAAAAAGGATGCTAACATTAATTGGACTAGTTAATCTAAAACAACTTCTTAGGATGTTAAAAATGCAATATCTTCTGCACCTATTCATGTGAGTCCTAATTACAAGAAACCTTTCTATATTTATTCATTTGCTTTTGAGCATTATTTTGCTAGTGTATTAACTGAGAAGAACAAATATAATTTAGGAAATCCTATTGGTTTCTTGAGTTCACCACTAAAATATGCATATTTGAAATACACTATTCTGGATAAACAGGTATATGCTCTTTTCAAAATTGTGAAGAAGATTAGACATTATATTTTGCATAGTAGAATTTTTGCAATAGTACTTGACCCAGTTGTCAAAACAATGTTGATGCAGAATGAACTGGGAGAAAGGAGAGGTAAATGGTTGGCTACTTTGTAGAAGTTTTATTTAGAGATCCATCTAATGAATCTAGTTAGAAAATAAGGTTTGATAAAGTCTCCAGCTAAAATTGATCCTCAAATTGTGTGTCAGCAATACATT
The DNA here is from genome assembly GCA_028583015.1 of Wollemia nobilis. Taxonomy (NCBI): domain Eukaryota; kingdom Viridiplantae; phylum Streptophyta; class Pinopsida; order Araucariales; family Araucariaceae; genus Wollemia; species Wollemia nobilis. Next base: position 24,518,339 of record JAQPPZ010017232.1, on the reverse strand, counting down.
GCAAAAAGCATCATCAAAGATGAATGGTATAACGATTTTACGTATTTTATTTTTAATGGTAAGTTCCCTGATCATTTTAATGCTATGTAAAGAAGAGAACTTTGATTAAAAAGATCTAATTTTATGATTAAATTTGGTGTGTTATACAGAAGGAATCATGAAGGATTTTTCCTTAGATGTTTGAGTAAGGATGAGTCTATGAAAATTCTCAAGGTCTTTCATGGTAAGTATGGAACTGGGAATGGATCAGCTAATGCCACAACACACTAGATTTTGAGATTTGGTTATTATTGGCCCCACATTTTCAAATATACCCATACCCATGTTTGCTCTTGCCATACATGTCATATTGTTGCCAATAGAGAATGAAATGCCACCATGCCTTTACAACCCATATTTGAGGCTAGACCATTTGCACAATGGGGTTTAGATTTTGTAGGAGTTATAAACCCAAACTCTTCACCTAGTCACAAATACATTCTAACTACCACATATTATTGTACTAGATGGACTAAGGCCATTCCCACTAAGAACTATACTTCTGAAGTATTTATTCAATTTTTAGGACACATTATCACTAGATTTGGTATGCCATATTCTATTGTTTGTGACAATGGTTCTACTTTCATTTCACTTTAGTTTGTAGAATGGTCTTACGATAATAAGTTAAGAATAAATTTTTCTTCAAATTATTACCCACGAGATAATGATTTAGTAGAATCTACTAATAAAAACTTATTATACATAATTAAAAATTATTGGAAATGAATCCTAGACACTGGCATAATAAGTTGAAATATGCTTTGTGGGTGGATAGAACTAGATAAAAAGGGTCCATTGGTACTTCTCCTTATCATTTATTTTATGGTAAATATCCTATTTTTCTTGCTAACCTGGAATTGTAAACTCTTCATTTTATGAAATATTATCTCAAAATCGATGATAAAATGGAGGTAATATTTACTCATCTAATGAGTCCAGATGAAAAGATAGAATATGCTCTACAACATTTTAGTAAGCATAAAGTGGTTGTTAAAAGGTGTTTTGATAATAGATCCAAGGTAAAAGCCTTTAAGATTGCCATTGTGTCACTTCCAAGATCACCCTAGTCGATTAAGCCTATTCAGGAACCTTGCTCTGATACCAATTTTTAGTCTCACAATGATACTGAGATGGGGGTGAATCAGTGTAGCTCTTTAAAACTTAAATCTTCAACACTCAAATCCAAAACAATGAAAACATAAAACCAAATAAAATAAGTATAACAAGAGAACATCACACAACACAAGATGTACCGAGGTTCACCGATTTGGCTACATCCTCAAAAATGACTATTTGGACTCCCATCCAAATCTAGCCTTTAAAAAGCACCAACTTTACAATCAATTTACCGACACCCACTGGAAGGAGCACCAACCCCTGATTTATCTGCACCAACAAAAAGGAGCACCAACCCCTGATTTATCTGTACCAACAGAAAGGAACACCAACCCCTCTACCAAGCACCTACTTGATTTTAATATTGATAATAAAATGACATTTATGAATGTCTTCACTAAAACCAGAACCCTCTATGTTCTATAAGCTCAAAATCTAAAACTTTCTATTTCACCCAGTATAACATCCCTCTCTCTGCATTACTCAGAATTTGAATCTTCTCTTCTCACAAAAAAATTGATTGTTCTCTTAGCTCATTTTTCCAATTGCTAAACGCTTTCTAGGTATTGTGCAGCACTTTTTTTTTTGAACTAATCTTAAAATTTCAGCCAAAATGGATATCATATGAGAAATTTATGCCCAAAATACTGAAGAGATGTTTTTCACCACTCTCCAAAAATCACGGATTTTCACTCTTTATTTTTCTCCACACACACTTCTCTCTTCACAAAATAAAGTCCCCTATTTTCAATAAAATCCCTTGTCACTTAAAAAGCACACACTTGCATTATTTTTCCCTTTTCAATTTTAAAAATATTTTATTTAATGAAGCTTCTTAAAACAATATAACTTCCTTTTTTTATTTTGAGAAGGCATTTTGTCAAACACGTCACATGCAAAGAATTGACACCTTACTCGTTCTCTTACTTCGGAAACACGTGACACCTCAAACCAAAAATGAAAGATGCTCTATTTGATGCCTTGAATATGGAACAACACTAAAACAGAAACTCTGGTGACTCTGCAAGGTCAAAACATCCAAACTAAAGGATTTTGCACAAGTGGAACAAATTGACATAAAAGTGACCTGTACCATTTTTGCAACAATCATAACTTTCACCTCGTAACTCTGTTTTATCTGAAATTTGAAACATAGAATCTCTGCAATTCTCAATACATCCAGTCTAAATCTCACTATATAAATCCTTACGGTTTGCCTATACCACCTCCATGAAAACTGTTGCTAACACACTTTTTCCAAAAAGAGCATTTTTGTGACAGTATTGCAACGCTTGTAACATTTGCCTCATTTCTCTGTTTTGGTGGAAATTTGGAACACATGTTCTTGAAGATAACAAACACCTCCAATTAAAATTTTGCTATCAAATTCTTCTTGGTTTGCTTGTAGTTCTTCTAAAAAAACTGCCCTTTTTTGACCTGTACAACCACCTACCAAATCATCTGCCAAGATACCGAATACGTCACCGATCCATACAACCACTATGCTGACCCCTCCAATGCTATTCTAGACTATTTCTTGACATGCTGGCATGTTCCAAACTGATCCATCCTGTCCAACTACACTCGTGATGACTTTTGCAATTTTTTGACTTCCTGATGATTTTTTTAACTTTTGCAAATTTGCACGAATAACCTGTAACAACTTCACCCGAACATCAAAAACATACTCATAAGCATTGAATATAATTGTACATACTTTGAAAAACCTTTGAATAATTGTCCACTGCATCAACCTATCCATCTGAGTGTGTTGACAACAATGACAATATTGTCATTGCACCTTGCTCAACATAACCAAAGGGATTTGGTTCCTTTAGAGCTTTTTGAATTGGATTTGCCAAAGGGGTGTTGGTTCCTTTGGAGCATTTTGAATTGGATTGACCAAATAGATGTTTCCTTTGGAGCCTTTTGGATTGAAAGTGACCAAAGGATTTTAGTTCCTTTGGAGCCTTTTGAATTGGATTGACCAAAGGGGTTTGGTTCCTTTGGATCCTTTTGAGCATGATCTTGAGCTTTGTTGTACATAGCCTATGAGCGAATGATGTACCCTACAATATTTATACACATATAAACATGGATATTTTTTATATATCAAAATTATTGTGCTTATATATGTTGATTTTTTTGTGAGTGGATGGATTGATTGTATATGCACGTGATAGAACAAATGTACTATGAATGAATGCTTATGATATAGTAATAATGTATGTGAATGAACTAATGTTGTGGCCTCATAAATTTTCATTTGAATAGGTTATGGACCATTTTTTAGCAAACTTTGCCTTTATTACTTAATCAGGGACACCAACATAATAATACTGATAAATGAAGTGGACTATAATACATGTGTAACAATGTGGTGGTGGTATGGAATGTAAGATCGCTTATAAATTTGTTTATCTTAGGGATAAAGGATCTAGAATTATTTTCCAAAGACTTAAACATCCTAGTGATCTTAAATAAAATCATTTACTAATCTCACAAATCCATTATATACTAAGGGTATCCTAGTTAGGTCAAATATCTCAAGGACCAACTGTGTGTATTGTGAATGTTCATTGCCAATCATGAGCCAGGGTAGACTAATCAAATGTAACTTATGTCAATAAGCCAACTCATCTGCAACCGTACATAGGTCTATACAAAAGAAGGTTGCTAATGTGATATACATGTACCTATTTAAGGTGTACTCCACTACCAGACAGGTGTCTATAGCCCTGATGGAGGTTAGCCCCATGATCTAAGGAATTGAGAATTCCAAGGATTCAAGATTTTATTTGGTTTTTTTTAAAGACTTTTATATTTTTCTTTTGCACTTGTCCTTTTGCCAATTCTTAGGGTTAGACCATGTGCATGATAGGATGATTAGGGGAAACCGTTTGCTTTATGATAATAGATATGCATGAATTTTATGTTCCAAGGTACCACAATGTGATTAATGTATGATAATGTGCATGGTCCAAGAGGAAATCTGATTTAGCCAAAAACAACCTATAACACCTAAGGATTGTTTGATATTCAATAGAGGTTGCTTGAAACACTATGAGTGGATGAGTTACTGAAAACACCTAGATATTCCTCAAACCATAGACTACCAAAGCAATAATATTTTGTGCAAAGTAGAAATATGCAAATCATAATGATGGTTTATTATGCATTTTTTTGGTAGAACATGTCCAATACTAACATGAAGGTTTCCTTGATTAAGGAAACAAGATTCTATAGACTAAAAATTATCCAGACTTACCGAATGACCACTGATATGACTGATGAAGTGTATGGATGCATATGGTTGGAATGTGTAAATGCAATGTGAAGTGATATGTAAGTGGAGTATATATAAATTATGAATGCAATTATTTTATATGAATGTATGTACATTATTTTTTTATATTTTCTTTACTTTTTTTTCCATGTATATATATTTATATAATTGTTTCGCATCAACTATAGAACACTCTCAAGTCAATAGATATTATGTTAACTTGGTGGTTTTGTAGTGGTTGAGAATTTACCATTTGTAAATAATTATGTTGCAAAGGTGGTCAATGTGGAGGTGGTGAATGGACGGGTGCATCGGGTTGCTCAAGAAGTTGGAGCTGATGAAAGATAGGTTATGGGATGGGAAATATGCAAAGGTAAAAATTATATTCATTCGTAATGGACGTGATGGGGACTGATTCTTATTTAGAGCTATCAAAGGTGATCGAAAGTGCATCAAATACCTCATTAAAATCTTCTTAAAAATCATCATCGAAAATAGTGTCAATTATGGCAATTTGCAAGAACATGTTAGGAAAAGCCTCATGCAATAGATAAATTGGTTATTAGGTGCCCTTTTACAAGTCATAAATTGGTGATAGATAATGGTAAGATCTAAGGGTGAACTAAATTAATCGATAAAATAAGCCTCTAATTGGGTCCAAGAGGTAATAGAACCAATAGGTAGACTGATATACCAGTCATATGTTGTTTCATCTAGACTCAAAGGAAATAATCTACAAGCCACATATTCATTTTTGACTTGTGATTTGATCACATCCTTAGATGTGTTCTTTGGTTGATCTAGGACCATCATGATTATACTTGGGCAATAACCTTTCAATATTTTTGGGTACATCATGGACATCCCCAACTATGTTCAATGGAGTACTGTGTGCTCCATACCAAGCAATATTTTGAGCCATCATATTCAGTGGAGGTGTCCCTAAAAAAACACGAGGAGTGATAGAGTCAATGGGTAAAGACACACTAGGTTCACTAGAAAGAGGAGGTAAGCCAACTGCGAGAACACTAGGTGGGATAACAATGGTTTGACTCTTAGCTTTTTTGTTTCTATGAGTGGGAGATAGACTTTGAAAAATAGTATCCCTAGTGGATTGGGATCTAGTAATGATATATTGAGGTGGATCCAACTTGGAAATGCAATCAGTCAAAAGGACTTCTCAAACTCTCACTACTTTTAGACAAACATATTTCATATCAAACACCTACATAAAAACAAAACAAAACCATTAAACCTGCACATTAGATGTCAAAAACAAAACAAAAATCCTACATCAAAACAACAATGTTAGATGTAAGCAACCTCTAGTAAACAAATCACAAAGCACTTAATCAGGCCCTCCTTCTAGTGCTAATTCTATTGAGTGGTAATTTTTCCCAATTGCAAAATCACCATCACAGTCAATAAATTGAAATGAAAACTCTCTCTTGCAAAGAAATATGAAATTTCTCCAAGGTTCCTTTCAGCATAAACAAAGATGTGCTTGACAATATATGCAAATATGTAAGTCTATATAAAAATACCTCAGTGATTGCAAGTAAGCTATTAACAAGGTGATTAAGTTTTGTGTGTTTTTATGATGTTTTATCAATTAGGATAGCTTGATTTACCTTATATGAAAAAATAAATGATGAATGAGGCTGCTTCTAATTCCTTTTATCTTTGGATTAATACAACTTGTTCTTGAAAACCCTATTAGTGGATTCATTTTACTTCATATTAAACTATGATAGTTAGAAAGTGTTGTGGAGAATCCACTTCATTTTATCTATGCCTTAATGTGAGATTGTAGGTTAGTATTTGTTGTTAGCAGGTTTCTTTTATATTCAAGTTAAAATCCTACCATTAGCATGTTAGCAAGTGATGTGGAAGATCCACTTAATTTTTATATGCACCTTAATGTGAAATAGTAGGTTAGTAAAGTCAGAAATTCCTTTTATCTTCAGATTATGATGTGAAAGTTAGGAAATATTGTGGAAGATCCACTTAATTTTATATGAGAATTAATGTGAAATAGTAGGTTAGTAGACCCTCCCTTTGAGCAAATTTTTTTATCTTAATCTTTAATGAATGCTAAAACTTGTGCAAAATGAGTTTATTTTAACCCTTAAAATGAAAAGGTGTCCAGATAATAATCTACCGTGATGCCTTTTAAAACTAATTACCTAGATGACTAGTGACTGCAAAATCCCCTGATTGAATTTATGGGTAAAATAAAACCCAGGGATTATGAGTATTTGATAATGCTTTTGGGAGAAAAATGAATAAAATGAAGCAAAAAAAATAAAAAACAAAGGTAAATGCTAAAAATATTAAATGATAATCAGTATAATGCTACCCTATCCTGCAAAACCAAAGATGTGAGAATTTTTGAATGTATTCTAATTTAATTGAAGCTACATTCACATGGTCTGAAATAAACTAGGTGCAATATTCTAAGGAGCAAAAAATAAATTCCATGATTCTAAACATTTGATATTGCAACCATAAACTACATCAAACACTATCTAGAAGCCTAAAAAGAATGGAAGGGAAAGATGAACAGTTAGCCCAAAACACTTAGAAAATTTCTCCTCTGAATCTACCTACAAGGTGCAAGTTTCTAGAGTATTTGCATTCACAAAAAAAATATAATGTCCTTTTTCAAAAAAATTCTAGCCCTCATGCCTGCATTCACATGGGTTTTTAACATTTTTAGTAAAACTCTTAATTTCCCTTTTCTCCTCTTGAGTCTCATTCAACTTTGTATCAATTTTGAAAATGCTTCATGATCGTTCATTTTCTTTTATAACATTCTCTTTCTCATACGATGTTCACTTTTGTCTCTTATGGTAATGTCTCATGGTTACACCCATTTAGCCAATATTCCTTAACATCATTTACATAATTATTTAAGTTTTAGCATTCTTACTTGGTGTATACAGTGGTCTGCGCTACTCTTTTTTTTATTTAAGACTACTTGCCAAGTGGGAGTTTAAATTGAAGGTATGCCAACACACCATTTTGAGCTTCATTTCCACTAATATTGCATGGGAATATTCACCTTGAATATTTACTATAATTGGATACTACCATTATCCCACAAAATTAACATCCTTGACATTTCACGTAGGACCACAAGACCCATCCTATCATGCATGGAAGTGATAAGGCAGATGTGATTGCCCCTGCACACGAATATCAATGTCATCCTCTCTATTTGTCTTGACCATTCAGCATTCCCTAACATTGGTGAACTTCCATCAACCATCCAGGATGAACTTTTCACTACCGAACATTTTTATGTGGAAGTATATGAGCTTTGGCTACAATTTTTAGATGGGCTAGTTATGAACCTCACTAGAGATACATGAGGAAAATTAGCACCCTCTATCTATTCTCTGCACACAAACTTGAGGTGTTGAAACATGTCTATCTAGATGAAGTTTCAACTTTCCCTCTACATGGAGTTGACTATCTCGACTGCTACATAATCAATTAACATCATCATAGGCTTTCTCCACTTCATCCCTATTGTCGATTCTATCGTGGATTGCAAAATTTTCCTCATTTTATTACTGGCCACTACTTCGACGATGCTCACATTTTTCTGTAGAGAAATTAGTGTACCACTATATCTCAATGGTAGTCATTCTCACTATGCAAACATGGAATATTTCTTCTATACTACCGTTGCTGCATTCCATCATTAAACAAGCATGCCTAGGCAGTGCATTGTTTTCGCTTGGTCTTAGCATAAATCCAATATGTTCTATCATATCAACTATTCTCCCCATATTCCATATATAATTCATAAACAACTAGATCTATAATTGGCCTTAATCTCCTTTGATATTCTACGGTGTATACTATGACCACATGAATGAAATTATATCATCCTCTAATGCAAAAATTGGTGCATCTGATACAACAGGATTCTCTACTTTCCCTGTTACGAGACACTAGTCTGAGCAAATAGTAAAATTGCATATTGGCCTTTTCACACTCTTTTGAATGTTGCTAAATACACCTTATCACATCCATTGCCTCCACAAGTCATTGTTGCAGCCTCTTTTGCAATAGGGCTACTTCGAATCTATAGACATTTTTGAATGTTTCCATCCATTGTATAAACTAGTGGATGATATCTGCTATACCTTACTGATTATCAAGGAAACAACATAATACACCCATAAAAACTAAAATCCATATCTTTGCATGACTGTGAGCTCAAAACCCACTTCCAAAACTCGTATGTCATTAATTTCATTGGCAGATCACTCATTTTGGAAACACAGGCTCAAGATACCTATGGATGTACTTGAATTTGATGGTACTCACTACATGAATATCTCCAACAATATCACTTTCTATTTGTCCACTGTTAACATTTTCCCAAATGTAAATATGATCCCAAAAGAAGCAAATCCCAAATAAGTGATCATCTCACCAATTGATACCGTCGTGTACGGGCTTTGCTTTCTATGCATTCCTTCATCTATTCAACGTAATGCACTACCTTAATATGTTTACTCCATGATGTGTGTGGTGCTTTACCCTATTACACATCACTGTGATCCTCAACTTTATGAAACACCCCTTGCGTACTGCCCCATTAGCGGTCTGCATCCAAATCATGCTATGTTTTCATCCCCATCATTGGCTATACACGCTTCTACCATTGTCTATCATGGGATTCAACTCCATGATGGTCTAAGGATTTTCCACATTCACCTCTAGGTCTACTGAGTGTCTACACTATCCTTCATCTTGAACACTGTATTGTACGGGTCCTCCATGTCGGGTTGGATTCATAGATGATGCCAACAATTGTGCCTTTTATCAATATGCCAAGACAAAAATTATATAAATTAAATCTTTAGCACTACCACTATAAAATCACAACTAATCACAATACAATTTTAACAATAACCAAGTAAAATGATTTTAATAATCCCAAAAATAAAATTCAAATATAATAATCAGACATGGAACTTTTCAAAAAATAAAACTTTGACTTCTTTATTTCTTTTCCTTTATTTATTTATATTATATTATATATATATATATATATATATATATATATTGCATAAAACTTAATTTAATTAATCTCAAATGTTTTAAATTGGTTTAATTGAAAATATTGAAATTAACTAAAAAAATACAAACCTACTCAAAACACTAAGCACTTTTAGAAAAAGGCAAACAAACACCACCAAATAAGGAACCTTGGAGCCTGTGATGCGATCTCATGATTAGGATCCTATCAAAATGATCACTCAAAGGCAATCGAAAATCCCAAAAACAAAAATTAAAGGTGGGTCCCCAAGTTTGTGGTATGTTGTGCAATGGCCACAACACATGGTGACTCTGCTAGGAAATGCTCCTGAGCATTTCGGATGAAGAACCCAATTCTAAAAATAAACAAACCAAAGATCATAAATACAAACCATATAGAAACCTTCAATAAGGTGGGGTAGATAACTTCAAATGAAAACACATGAACATTTTGCTCTAGTTGAATGTGTTTTCATTTTGCATTCTTGAAAACCATCCAGATTCCATCACCTGGTTTATATTTAGGCTAAATAATACTACTTATTAAAATGTGCCTCTACATTGCTCCACTACCAGCCAGACATCTATAGCCCCGATGGAGATGACCTTGATCTCTTCTAGACCTTGGTCTAATTCCATCCAAGCATCTATAGCCTCAGTAGAGATTATCCGAACCACCCAGGTATTAAACTATTTTTGCATTTACCTCCTTTTAATAGACCTTGCTCCACTACCAAACAAGCATCTATAGCCCCGATGGAGATGACCTAGCCTTTTGATTGATTTGGATTTTATTTTCTTTTTTTTTTATTGAGTTTTGTATTGCTTTGCAAAATTCACCCACCACCTAGGTTAGATACCATTCAAGGATAAATATGGAGTGTATTATATTTTTACCTTAATTTCAAACCAAAATGACTTACTCTGTCAATATTTCAAGGCATGCCATTTAATATAATATGTTCATGTGAAGATTTAGAAAAATGATTCATTGTTCTAAAATTCACTATCTTAGTCCCAAAGTCAAAGAATTATTACTAAATCACTTCATCCATTTTTCCTTGATCCACATGATTCTAAAATAGGCAATTCATCCTACATGAAAAAGGAACACAAAAACAATCAAGAGGCCATAAATTATTAGAAACTTATTCATCACTATGACTTGAGTTCTCATTTTCACAAACATATAAGATTTCCTTCAAATAGGAGGCTATCTCTAAAATTTTTAAAACCAAGTCATCATTTATGTCTTTAGGCCACTCATACTTATGATAAAATTTACAAGCATCTAGGATATCTATTAAATGAGGATCATTATATGTTTGTATCCTAGATTCAATTATTACTTGTTGATGCACCGGATTCAATAGCTCAAGCATATCTACTTCTAGTTCATTTAACAAAGCAATCTTATTAGCGATGTGAGTAGAAATCAACTCAGATTCTTTGTCAACTACAAATGGAATTTCATCATTGATAACATTCAACTCCAACAGACAATTAGAAAAATATTTACTTGGAGTTTGAATGGTTTAACATAAAATGTGAGATTCTACCTTTTGTACATGTTCATTTACCAAGACTTGGAGAGGATTTGTAACTTATTTTTTCTCATGATCTCCATCATCATCATCATGTAGTCCTTCATCTTCATCGATTACCTGTTTTTCAAAAACACCAAAATTAGGCACCCAATCAAAAATATATCCATATTTTTCAAACCATAAATCCTACCGGTTAGAGAATGTGTTAAATAACACACATCCTTTATCAACTACTTGAGTCCTCTTTAATGATGCAAAATTTTCATTTGGATCATCAATGATATCAAACCCAAACCATTCAAATTCTGGAATGTTCTCCATCTAAGGTAGCATAGATATTATAGGGTCCTTAGATGAAACAAGGCCTTCAATTTCTTACCCCTCAAATGAGAACCAATTGAGTGATTCCCTTTCTTCATCCAAAACAAATGGATCACACAAAATATTAACCATTTCTTCCTTTTTTCTTCTAGCAAGGTGTTCAATTAACTCATTCAAAATTATTGAATTTTGGAACCTTCTCTATTTTAGCAAGTGGCATGCCATCTTCTGGTTGTATAGGCATTTCAAGGTCTTCATGTAAGATAGAGATTTCAGCATCCTGCATATCAAGTGAAATAGAAATTTCATCCGTAAGAGTGTGAGAAACTAATGATTCCTCTTGTATTCCCCCTGGCTCAATGCTTTCTCAAATATCAAATATCTCCCCCTTACTCAAATCTCTCCCCCTTTGAAATCAATGGCAAAGGGTCACATTTGGGGCTCAAGGCTAAGAATGAGCTTCTTAGCTTAGCCCCTCCCCCACCTTCTTTTGAGGTGGTTAATTCTGGGGTGGGAGTCTCACTCCCAATTTTCCTCGAAGATACTCGAAAGTTTTCTTTGAAAGTGGCTTAGTGAAAATATCTGCTATTTATTCCTTTGTAGTGATATATACCAATATGACCTGTTTATTTGTCACATGTTCTCTTATAAAATGGTACTTAATTGAAATGTGCTTTGTCCTAGAGTGCATCATTAGATTTTTTAAAATACTTATGGCACTAGTATTATCACATAGTATAGGAATGGGATGATCATGCTTTATTTTGAATTATTCTAGAGTTATCTTCATCTATAACACTTGTGTACAACTGGATCCTGCTGCAATGTATTCTAATTTTGTTGTAGATAAAGATATTGAAACATGCTTCTTACTTATCCAAGAGACTAGACATTCTCCAAGAAATAATGCTCCTCCACTTGTGATTTTTTTGTCATCAATATTATCGGCCCAATCTGCATCTGTATATGCTATTAGTGTGAAACTATCATTTTTGGGATACCAAATCCCAAAATCCATAGTCTCTTTTAGATATCTAAAAATTCTTTTTATTGCTACCACATGTGTTTCCTTAGGTTGTGCCTGAAACCTTGCCACTAATCCCACTGACTGTACTATGTCTAGTCTCATAGCTGTAACATATAGTAAGCTACCAATAATAGATATGTATAATCTCCGATCTACCTCTGGAGATTCATCCTCCTTACTCAACTTACATCTTGTGACCATGGGAGTACTTACCGGTTTACAATCTTCTAATCTAAATTTCTTTAACATTTACTTTATGTACTTGGCTTGTGAGAGAAACACTCCCCTTTTTTATTGTGAAATATGAATTCCAAGAAAGAAGGAAAATTCACCAAGCATAGACATCTCAAATTCATTTTGCATGTTCTTAGCAAATTCCTTAGCCATGTTTTCAATAGTCCTATTTTTCCTTTCAACTACCCCATTTTGTTGAGGAGTTCTCGTTGTTGAGTACTCTCTCTTGATTTCATGTTGTTCACAAAATTCTACAAATTCATTTGAATTAAATTCTCCTCCTTTGTTAGATCTTAGACACTTAATATTTTTACCTATTTTATTTTCAACCAATTCCTTGAATGCTTTGAATTTTTTAAAGGCCTTTGACTTCTCTTTTAGGAAGGTTAACCAAACCATTCTGGAATAATCATCTACAAAAAACATAAATTAACTCTCACCCTGAATGCTTTGTGTTCTGGTAGGACCACATAAATCAGTATGTATTAGGCTCAATGGCTCATATGACATATAACCTTTTGGTTTAAAGGTTGTCCTAGTTTTCTTTCCATGTTGATAGGGTGCACAAATTGTGTTTTGAGGTCTTCTTATTTTGGGTAAATCTCTAAGTGCTTGTTTATTGCTTATATTGAATATGTTGTCAAAATTCAAGTGAGCCAATAATCTATGCCACAACAAAATCTCATCTTCTTGTGATAAAAAGCACTTTTACCTTTGATCTCATTGAGCATGTATAAGTTGTTTGGGGTTCTTCTTCCATCGGCAATGATTTTTCTAGTTTCGGATTTCCTTATCTCACATCTATCTGGATGGAAGGTGACCATGTATCCTTGATCACAAAGTTGACTTATACTCAACATATTATGTTTTAATCCTTTAACATACAAAATAATTTTTGTTTTTGTTTTTCCATTGTCTAAACTTAGAGTTCCTCTTCTGCCAATCCTTACTGATCCATTATCACCAAAACTTACTAATCCTCTATTTGTTTATTTTAGTACAATGAATTTGTCTTTGTCTCTTGTCATGTGACTAGAGAAACCACTATCAAGATACCATTTTTATTCTTTATCTTGAGCATGAAGGGTTGTTTGCACTAACATTGATCTAGCCTTAACATTTTTATTTTCATCTTTCCTAGTTGTTGAAATTGTTTTTCTAGACTCATGAAGTATCATTTTACACCATCTAGCCTTGTGCCCAAAATTATTGCATTTGTAACATATAAAATCATCATCCATGAGAGGTGCAAAGGATTTGTAATTTCTATTGTATCTTACATAATGAATACAATGTGCAGCTCTATGATCATATTTATTCCAAGAAAAGCAATGACCATGGAATAAATTATGTAACCTGTTTGGATGTCTTGGAATTTGTGGAGAAGTCATCTTTCTCTTGTTATTAACTCTTATCTAGGGTTATCCTTTGCTTTCTTCCTTTCTGATATCCTTTGCTTACTTATCTTTGGTTGAAGGTTCTACTTTCTGAAGACTTAATTCCTCTTTCTATTTCACATATTTTGTATCTTGTAGTACCTTGGTCCTTTTAACTTTATTCCTTAGGAGAACAATTTTTGCTTTCAATTTTTCACATTCTATTTCTCTGGATCTTAATAGATCTGTCATATATTGCTCAATATTCTTTCCTTATTCCACCCTAATCTTGAGTTCTGTGAGATTTTATGTAAGTTCCATTATTGCTTCTTCATCTTCTTGAACTTGTTCCTTCAAGCTTAAATTTTTCTCTCTAATTCTTTCCATTTTTTTGAGAAAATCAAAGAATTCTTATTTTATGTCAAACATAGTCTCTTCTTCACTTTTTTAAATCATGTGTGCTACGGATGGATCCTCTTCCAAGTAATTAGTATTTTCATGTAGATACTTGTTGTGATACTAATTTAAGAACATGTGCTTATACTGAGAGGGGGGATGAACAATATACAATAAAACTTTTTTCTTTTTAATCCAAATAATATCATCGACAATATTAAAGTATTAAACATCACATAAAGCATCACACACATGAGAGACATGATTTTATGTGGTTCACCCAATGCGGGCTACTCCATGGAGAAAATATTCCTTATAAATTTTTATCAAATAAATTCTCTTGGGAATCCTTTCCCTACAATGTTTATGGACCTCTATCCAAAGGAGATGATGATCCCCTAAATCAATTTTGTGGATCTCTACCACATGAGAACTTCTTCTCCTTATCTCCATTGCACTAGCTTATGGATCTCTCTCCATTAAAGACTCTTGTACCCACTCAGAAGATCTATCTTCACTACCCTAGCTAATGGATCTCTATCCATTGGAGACTATTGTTATCTCTATTTTGTCACCTCCAAAGCTCTATCTCAAATCTGCTCAATAGGTCCACTCAGAACCTGCTCAAATCTACTCAATAGGTCCACTTAGAACCTACTCAAATATTCTCAATAGGTCCACTTAGAACCTACTCAAATCTACTCAATAGGTCCACGTAGAACCTATCCAAATTTGTATTGTAATATCCCACAAAAATCTCACACAAAGTTAGTCCACAAGTCTTCTCAAAGACTTACCTCAAATATGCTTAAAAATTCTGCACATAACTTTTCCAATCTCATAGAAACATAAAGAGAATTGTTAGAGACTTAATATGTTCTACACTCAATGCTCAATCAACTCAAATTAGAATATAGAATAGTTTATCTTATGGAACTTGAACAATCACTTCATACAACCACTTGAATAGGCTCAACAAACTCTACTCAACCAATAACTTAATAAAAAACCCCTTTCTCACAAACCCTAGTCCAAGCATATAACCTCCAACTCAAAATATTTCCAATAATGCTCAACAACAAATCTCACATAACAATTATACTCATGTTCTTTTCAAAACCCTAACTCAAGTTCTTCACACAACCAATGGCTTCAACAACTATGCTTATCAAACAAGGTTTTAACCACACTTCTTTATTCTAGAAAACCTTGAATGAATTACTCAAACGCACTCAAAAGGAAACCCTAATCAAGTCCTTTTCACTCCAAACTTATTTTCTAGAAAATAAACAATCAACTCAACCAAGGAAGAATTCACCCATACCTTTTGCTTGACAAGGAGTAGACCACACAAATTTGCCACACTCACA
Organism: Wollemia nobilis; assembly: GCA_028583015.1. NCBI lineage: Eukaryota > Viridiplantae > Streptophyta > Pinopsida > Araucariales > Araucariaceae > Wollemia > Wollemia nobilis. The sequence goes on along the minus strand of JAQPPZ010017232.1, from coordinate 24,502,566 downwards.
ATTATTTCTTTGCCAATATCAAGAGAGGTTAGAAGATAATAATTTTCTCAATGAATCACAATACAAAATAATATCAAACAAAATACACCTTATCACTCCAACTTAAAAATACTATCCAACACCCTCATAATAATCTCTTTGGCAAAAGTCCCTTTAAAAATAAAATCAACACTCTTAAAGTCTTACTCCTCCAATATGTAAATATAATAATTAAGACTTTATAAAAAATAAAATCAAACTCCTTATAACTCCAAATTTTATTAAAAACAATTTCCAACAAACACCAATTTTCAACTAGCAACCCTTTCAACTATTTCCAACTAGCAACCCCTTTTAACTCCCAACTTTAGGCAATATTAAAAATAATCAAAATTTAATTACCTTGCCTTTGGAGGGATTCAAACCCTCAATGCAGCCCATGACCAATGTCTTAGTCATGGCTCCAACCGCCATGTGAGCTACGCGCTCACTTGGAGTGTGGAAGCACCACGTGCTTCAAAAGTATCCTCGCCTTGCATTTTACAAAACGTGCACCTCGCCTTTGGTGCCTTCAACCCAACATAACTGCCAAGCATAGCCACATGTTTTGAATGTTGGTCTCCTTGCATCCAAGCACTCTAGCCACTACCCTCTTGCAACTAGGCCACACTACTCGGATGGCTTTTTATCTCTATTCACTGGTATACACAAACACAAATTTTGCAGTGTTTTTCATGAGCTCCAATTCACATGTAATTTTTTCCATTCGAGAAAGGATGAAAATTAATGTCCCTTGGGCATGGTTTATATAATAATTTCCACCTTTGTTTGAATACATTCGTGCTTCACATTTTCTTTAAACCACATGACGTCTGTGCTTCAAATTTCTTCCAACTATAGAACATGGGCACTTTAGAATTTATTAATTTAAAATTTATTTAAATTATTTTGAATTTAAATATTATAAATTAATTATTTTAGAATCCTTTGGGCTTATTAATTCCCTCTCATTGCATAACTTGGTATAAGTAATATTTATTTCTAAAATTTAAATTCACATTGAATTTAAATAATTTATAAAATAAATATTATATCTCCTTTTTAACTTTGCAATAAGCCTCCTTAGGATTTTATGAAACACCTTTTAAACTAAGCTTCCATATAAAATTAAAATATTATGGAGCCCTTTTTCCTTTAACTTCTACATTGATTCTCTTGACCTTTGGCGTTATTTGAAGCTTCTTCCTGGATATCAAATGACAACCTTGACAACTTTATTTCTTGACGAAGTCCTTGACATTAATGATGACCTCATCCGGTGACATCAATGACAACTTTGACTTAGGGACTTAAAATATCTAACAGTTGGCATTACTACTCCCTAAAATATGAAAGTTATGGGTTATTTCAAAGACCTACGTCTTACCAACCTAATTTATTTTGGTAGTACACACAATTTTATTGATCCCCGCATTGCCAAGTAGGAAAATTGTTACGTAACACCTGTAACTCCTTTGAGGTTATGGTAGCTAATGGTGAGACCTTACCTTAAAAAGGTAAATTTCATAATATTTAGATAAAAATTGGGGACTATGATCTCAAACAAGTTATATTTTTGCTTCAACTCAGGGGATGCGATATCGTGTTGGGAGCTCAATGGTTGGGAACATTGGAAACCATCTCATGGAACTTTGATGAGATCTGGATGCAATTTTCCACACTCCCCATGGCTCGAAAGTAGGGCCTTAATAAATTATTAGTTCAATCCATATGGAGAATTTAAAAAAAAACATCTTGAGGTGTCATAGATTAGATATTTGAAATTCAACCTCACCCTTCAAAGGAGGATTCTATTATTGCATATTTGCAACTTATTTTGGCCAAATATAATTCTATTTTTGTTGAACCATCAAAATTACCACCTCATCGCTCTCATGACCATTCTATTCCTTTGTTACTTAGCAATGCACTACCCAAAATTAGACCATACAAGTATCTTCATTCTCTTAATTCATAAATTGAGAAGTTAGTACAGGAATTATTAAAAGTGAGCATCATTCATCCAAGCAAAAGTCATTACTCTTCTCTAGTTTTACTAGTGTGCAATAAATATAGGTTCTGGGGATTGTGTGTTGATTACCGTGAGCTCAATAAACTCACCATCAAAGATAAGTTTCCTATTCCAGTGGTGGATGAATTACTGAATGAACTACATGGGACTATGTACTTTTTAAAATTAGACCTTCACTCTGGGTACCATCAAATTAGGTTCAAGGATGAGGATATTCCCAAGACTATTTTTCATACTCATGAAGGTAACTATGAGTTTTTGGTGTTATCATTTGGCTTGACTAATTCTCCTTCCACTTTTCAAAGCCTCATGAACAATATTTTTTCCCATTCCTTCAATAATTCATCCTATTTTTCTTTGATGATATTCTGGTGTATAGCAACTCATGGGAAGAGAATCTTGTTCATGTGGATCAAACTCTCCAGCTATTGGCACAACATCAACTCTATGCTAAGCATTCCAAGTGTTCTTTTGGGTTAAAAAAAAATGGAATATTTGGGACACATTATCACCAAGTATGGCATCAAATTTGATCCTAAGAAAATCTAAGAGGATCAAGAATGGCCAAAACCTTGCACTCTCAAGTATCTTAGAGGATTTTTAGGGCTTATAGGTTATTACCATAAATTTATTTGTAACTATGGTAAAAATGTAGCTCCCATCACTTCCATGTTAAAGGACTCTTTTACTTGTATGGGACCCATTGAACAGGTATTCCTAGAATTGAAGCATATTATGACCACTACACCAGTTTTAGCCATGCTATATTTCTTCAAATATTTTTTCATTGAAAGAGATGATTTGAATCACAATATTGGTGTAGTGTTGATACAAGAAGGGAGACCCTTGGCTTTCACTAGTAAAGCACTCTCTAGTCTTAATATAGGAAAATCCACTTATGCTAAGGAAATGCTAGAAATTTTACATGCAATAACCCATTAGCAACTGTATCTCATTGGGCATTATTTCTCTATTAAAACTAACCATCAAAGTCTCGAATATTTTTTGGAGCAACGGATTGCTATTCCCAAACAACAAAAATGGGTTTCTAAGTTCATGGGCTATGATTATGATATCACTTATAATAATGAAAAGGATAACATTGTGACTGATGCTCTCTCTCACCAATTTTAGGATCATAGTATGCTATGCAATATTTCATCACCCATTTCATAATGGATTGATTCCTTATGATAGGAGGTACTTCAAGATTTAGGCTTGCAGACTTTTATTGCCTCTCTACACATTGACTCTACTTCATGTTCTAGCTACACTTGGGATGGACATGATTTGTATTATTACCAATGCCTTGTTGTTCCCCACACATAATACCTTTGAGAACTTCTCATGTGCAAAATGCATGTCATCCCATCTCTTGGCCATTCAAGATTTCTCAAAATATATGAGCAACTTAAGCATATTTTTTTGGAAGGGTATGAAAAAGGACATTCAATATTTTGTGGTATCTTGTGATACATGTCAATGGATGAAAGGGAAAATTATGCATTCTTTAGGAACTCTCCAACCATTGCCCATTCCTGACCAGGTTTGGATCTATATTTTCATGGATTTTATTGAAGGATTACCTAAGTCTGGAGGTAAATCTATTATTTTTGTGGTAGTGGATCATTTTTTAAAGTATGATCACTTTTTTCTCTCTCCCATCCTTACACAGCTTCCACCATTGCCCAATTTTTTCTCAATTCTATATTTCACCTTCATGGTCTACCCTCCTCCATCGTGTTCAATCGTGACCCAACCTTTACTAGTCACTATTGGCAAGACTTATTTAATTTGTAGGGAACTCAGCTCAAAATGAGTTCATATTATCATCCACAAACAAATGGCCAAATGGAGATTATCAAAAAATATTTGGAGATCTACCTTCATTGCTTTACCTCTGATCATCCTACATAATAGGTGAAGTGGCTTCCTTTGATCGAGTTGTGGTACAATATTTCCTATCACACAACAACCAAGGTTACCCATTTTTTCGTAGTTTATGGGCATCTTCTACCCATGTCATCCTCCTACATTCCAAGTAGCTCCAAGATCCATGTAGTTGATACTACTATTAGTGAGCATGCTAATGTCCTCCATCAACTGAAGATTAATTTGGATGCAACCCAAACCATATGTGCCAATAGGCTAAACAACACCGTTCCAAGCATAGTTTTGATATGGGTGTTATGGTTTTCCTTTTCTTGCAACTGTAAAAATAATTGTCCCTATAGCTTCACAAGTACCAAAAACTTGCTATGAAATACTATGGGCCCTACCAAGTTTTACAGTGGATTGGTTCGACAACCTAAAAATTGGTACTTACACCTACATCCAAACTCCATCTTGTTTTTCAAGTTTCCTCTATCAAAAAGGTGGTGGGCAATCAGGTACAATTTAAATATACACTCCTAGAATTATATGGATAAGGTTCTATCTTGCTCAATCCTAAATAGTTATTGGATCATCAGACTCACACTCTCTACAACCACTTCATTACTGAGGTCCTTGTTAAGTGGCATGGACTCCATCTAGAAGATGCTACATGGGAGTCTCTCCATAATATCCAGCACTAGTTTCCTCACCTTCAACTTTGAGGACCAATCTTGTTGAAGGGGAAGGACATGTTAGGATCCCATAATAATGTTATTTTGTAATTCTCATTAATTATGTAATGACCCACTTCCAATGTGGGGGATCCCATCTATAATGTTATTTTGTAATATTTTGTAATGTATGTGGCAAGTTAGGCTCCTAGCCAAGTGGGCCTATTTTATGTAATTGTTATCAAGATTGTAACCGACGTTTGGTAGAATATTCTAGCTTGAGTGGCATTTTTCATGTAATCCAACTCTTGATCTTAGGGTTAGGGTTGCATGAAGTCTTTCTTTAAAAGCTATGAAGCCATGTACGCATGTATTTTTTGCAAGAGAATAAAATATTAAAGGAGGTTGCCCCCTTGAAGAGGCCGATGATTCAACATTTATTGTGAGAGTGTTTAATTCTACATTTACTTTTTGCATTGTGTTATTGCATGAGTTTCTGCTTAATTTTAGTATTTTGTGTGAGTTTTCTTTTTTTAAATAGTAGGTTCCTAACAACAAATTTGTAAAGGAAAGGATAAAATATAGAGTTCATAAGACTTTGGAAACTAGACGGAGCATTAGTAATACCAAAAGGTATAAGTAAGATTTCATAATAATCCTCATGAGTATGAAAATTAGTCATAGGGATATCCTCTTATCTAACCCTAATTTGATAAAACCTAAAGCACAAGTCTAGTTTTATAAATTATCTAGTACCATGTAATTCATCCGATGAATCCTATATAATAGGGATATAAAATTTATATTTGATAATGATCTTGTGGATGAAAATTAGGATGCATGCACCATGAGTTATCCTTGTATCATACCATCACCACTAGAGAGGAGTATGGATTGATGCTTGGATGAATGATTCCTTGCTCTAATATTTCTTGAACTAGCTTCTCAATTTCTAACTTTTTGGGTTGGTATAGAGTTGACCTTCAATAATAATGTGGATGGCATGATTATGTATAAACTTAGAAGAAATACCCATGGGATCATTAAATACCTCTTCATAGTGATTCAAAAAATTTTCTAAATCCAATGTAATTGGTGGTTGTGAAGACTAAACCTCTATGCAATTAAAATGAGTGAAGAATCCAAAACCACCTTTCTTCAATATATTTTTCATTCTATGTGAACTTAATCACCTATGAAGGAGTGTATTGGATCCTTTGGATACAAATGGAATTTTCAATCTCTATCCACTTGATATATAATTGATATAGATTAATAGTAACATCCCCAAATTGAGATAACAATTATGCTCCCAAGATGACATCTGAACTATCTAGGTTCATGGAAAAAATATTACCCAACAAAGTATAATTCCCCATTTGAATATTAACTTTAGCTATTTGACCCACACACTGAGCAATACCCCTATTTATAGTTAGTACTTGAAATTAATCCTGATATGAAGTATTGATATACAAGCCTAAATACTTTGTTGTCTAACTATCTAAAATTTTATGAGTGCTACCTGAATCAATAAATACATTGACAAACTTTCATTTAATTTTTGTACCTTAATAGTGTGGTGATCTTGGAGCTCCATAAGCCTATGAGCAAAGAGAACCATGGCATATTCCTCCTAATTTTATTGTTTTACTTTTGTTGGTTGCTCCTATTATAGTAAATATTCATCTTAATATACTATTGTATCTTAACCTTCCACTTAGAAGTTATGATATTCTTCATAGGCTTGATCCTGGGGATGGTGAGAACAATATTTGAAATAGAAAAATACTTAGGAACACTCATTGTTATGACAATGAAAATAATACTTGAAGCCACATCTATATTAGGGACCGAAATCTTAGAGATTTTGTTCTACTACCAAAGCTACACATTGAGCATCATCAAGAGTATAGGGATCGTGCATGTTGACTTCCTTTTAAATTTTATTCTTAAAACCATAGCAAAATTATGAGACCATTATCATTGGATTTAATTTTTGTGTATAGGTAAGAAGACTTATGAAATCAAAGCAATACTTCTTCACTGCATAAGATATATCACATATGATATGGAAGATCCCTTGTCTAATATTTGGAGAAATAATTCTTTGAATTCAGGCTACAAAATAGGACTACCATACTGGTGAAGCTACCACAACAACCATTGTTAATATTGGACACCCAACTTAGAAGCTACTAATGCGACATGTCCTACTTGAAGAACATGGTATAGACAAATAAGGACTTCTATTTTGGAAAGCCATATTCAAGGATTAATACCTTCAGATGTGGGCATGTTGATGCAAGGAACAATAATTTCATGAAGCCATTGAAGGAAATTATAAGCACCTCCTATCATGGAATCCAAATTAGAAGTAAATTATAGGTTGCAAGGACAAAAAACTATCATATTATAACTAGGTGTGGTTGTGGAAGAACACTAGTGTTTGGTGCTTGAAGAATGGTTAGAGGCTATTTCCCAATGATTTGTTGTGACCTTTGGACCAAAGATGTAGTAATGAATATATATAGGATTATTTTGATGTTATTCAAGGGATTGGTCATGGAATAAAATGATTGGTATTGATTATTCAAGGTATTGATAGTGGAAGTAATCACATGTTCTTTATGCAAAAAATATTCATAAAAATTAGGATCAAGAGTACTAGGAAGAGGATTACTAATTGGAGGGGTAGCGAGAGGAGTGACTGGGAGAGGGTTATTAGGAGAAGGAGAGGAATAAATTGAGGTGTTGGATGGGGTGAAGATATGGAATTTAAAGAAGAAATAAGATATTGGTCAAAACTATTGATATTAAAGGAAGTGTTGTGATGCTTACCAAGATTTCTATGTTAGCACTTCTTTTTTCTCATACACACATCCACTAAAATAACAATACACTAAATAAACCATTGACTTGAGCCCAAGTAGTAGGGACAATAGGTTTATTCATGCATGAGGGACAACTGAAGAACTCAAACAAATACTTGGAATGCTATTGAAAAAATATTATGAGAAATACCTCTTATTTTGATTAGCTTGAAGAGATAATCACAAAAATATTGTCTCCCACTAAGGTTTGGCAACACTCAATACTTTACTTCCCTTTTTTCTTAATTATTTTATCTTTTGTTTTATATATATATATAATTTAAATAATAAAATGAAGGGAATACATAGAGTAGAAGGAGTAGAAGGAAGAGGGACTACATGGGGGAAGCACATGGACCTCAAAACCCTAACTTGACTTGGTATTTTATTTTTTTTAATGGGTTTGGGAAAAGGATATGGCAATAGCAAACTTACAATGTTCTACAATATAATTGCACCAGAAGATGGACTTAAAAAAACCAATAAAAAATTAACAGGAAATAGGTAGTATTAATGTTCTAAATGACTAACTTAATAAGGTGATATCTCCCTCAATACTTCTTAGATTCCTTCATATGACAAATTGTTTTAATTCTCTTCAAATTTTGAACAAAACGATATAAGAATCATATTATTTGGACTTACAAATTGAGAGACACGAATTTTTTCCTCTTGATAAATTTTATGCAACCCAAAAAATAGTGTTGAATCTCAACTTCAAATAGTTATGACTTCTTCAATGCTAATAAATATTTTACATATGACAAGTCACTTTTGTAGTACTTGAAATGATCTACATGAAGGTGTAACAATATTTTAAATATGATTTCTAGGAAAAAATATATATTTCCTACAAGATGAGCCATTTTCTAAAAACAATTGCCCTAATTCTACAATCCACAAAAAATAGAATGACCACTTTGTCAAAATCGTTGCTCTGATACCACTTGTTATGAAACAACTTCAACAATAATAGTAGCAATCCAATAATGCATAAATCAACACCTAAATAATAATGATAATTTAGACCCAATTGCTAGAAAATCAATGCAATAATTAAATTCTAGATTCAAATCAATGCAAAATTATTAAATCAACATTAACCCTAACCCATATGTCAAGGGCCAACTATCTAAACCTATGGTTCAACCTAATGAAAATAAATATTTTTGACATGGCTATATTTGAACAATTATAGATGCCACTCAAGATAATCTTAAAGGAGAGTTATAATATAACTCATGTCTCTACATGGTGCATTATTCTTATTAACACAAAATACATCCCATAATACATAAAAATATTGTTGCAAACATACACCTATTATGCAAAAATCCTTGCATTAACAAGTATGCACTCGTTATGTAAATTTTATTTCTTGCAAGGAAAAATTATGTAAATATAATTCAATAATTAATCATGTCTAAGTGTAATATGCATATGCAACCTAATTGTGGCATGTGCATAAATTTCTCCTTTCTATTGTATTATTTCCAACATGATCTCCCTTGTGTAATTAGTTGAGAATAATTGTGGGCTAATCCTACCAAATACCCAAACCACATATATAGTTATTTCTATTCCAAAAACTATAAAATTGAAATACAATATTATTTTCTTAGATATGTATTATCATTTTTAAAATGAACATAAAATCATAAAATAAACCCAATGCTATAATATCAATCACTAAATTTCAAGTAATAACTGCCACATGTCACCTCAATTTCATCATCATATTAAATTAAGTGCAATAAATAGTTTTATCAAAATCAATATGTGACAAATAATTATCACAAATGTGAATAAGAAAAGGGGCTAAAATTACAATGAATATGGTGCAATAATATAGGTACTGATATAGCCTCTAAAATAAGAGTTATTAGGGGATTAATAAGTTATTATAATCCTATATCTAGTTTGTTATTCAAAATAAAATATATAGCAAGGAATGCAAGGATGCATTAAAAAATATTTGGAAGACAATTTTGTTAGTTTTTGCAATGTGAGCTTTAGGTTGTGTTCTAAATGCTAGGGACTATCAAAAATGGGATGGAGACTGGCTAGACTAATAAATAATTAGGACAATTTTTAAATAAAAGGAAAATAATAAAATTGGTATCATAATTATATATGTTCTAGATATAGTTACTCTTTGAGATGGATGTTAGAAGTATTATAGTTTATTCATGACAAATTAATTTATGATACACAATTATGTTATTAGTATTCTTAAGAGAGGACTTTCATGTAATTTATATCCTTTGGTGGACTAAATATTTTCCCTGAAACCTTAAATAGATTCTTTGGAGCACTTTGTTAACTTTCCAAATAGATTAACTCATAGAAATATTTGTCTAAGATAAAGTATAAATAAAATATATACCACTAATTAAAATAACAATGAACCTATATCTTAGATCCAAATGTATGAATCTAAAAAAGACAAAAAACAGCATTGCCAAAAATCTCTCAATTTAGAATTGATCTCTTGGCGGGGTCAGATTTGTTATGCCCATAAGGGTGTCCATTCAACATTTGGTCTATGAAATAAAAATAATTTGATTTCATGGAAAAAGGTGAGGTATGGAAATAGGGCCCTTCATTACTCAAGTAGGGTTGTGTGTTACGTTATAAATACCAATAGTCGTGCTTGGGTCGAGATAAGACCTCTAAGGTGGCAAGCTCATTTTTGAAAAGGGGGAGATTCTTGGCATGCACAAAATTTTGAGGATGGTTCTCATCTCATGATTATCTCACTTGGGTTGAAGTAGAACCTAGTTCTACAACCAAACCTAATGAATTATAGGATTCATGTGTTCTTGGCCACTTGTTACTATGGACCTTGCTTAGTAATCATTTTTTTTTACTTAGAATCGAGTGCCATCTATATGGTGAGTTTGACTAGAGATCTCTAGTAATTTCTCATAGAAATACTCCTCATTTTTTCTTATCTTCCCCATGTTGTGAGTCCATGATGCTTAGGTTCTATGGCTTAGCTTTTCTAAGACTAGTCTATTTGGGGGTAGTCTATGGACTTTTTCTATTTGTACTCTCAAAGTTAGGGTAGGTTTAATTATTCTCCATTATTTTTATCTAGCTTAGACACAAGGATGATTACTAAATATTTATCCAGGTGAGGTAGTGTATGTGGAGTATCTTCTAGTTTTTTTGGAAGATCTTCACCTTGATTCATGAGAGCTCAACCAGTTGGGAGTATTTTTGGTCTCAAAAGAGAGTTTTTGACTTTCTATTTTGTCTAGCTAGTATTGTTTTAGAATAGGATCTGGTAGATTAGAAGGATTAATTTTAGACTGATCCACCCTAAAATTAATGAGGACTTAAAGAAATTTTTGAATAGAAGGGCTATCTTGCAATGTATAGAAAAACTTAACGACCATAATCTGTAGTTGGTGAGACATATAGCCTATACTTGGAGTAATTGGGTTGTTAAAGCATGTACTTTCAAGTTTGAAATCTTAATTCCCCTCATAGTGAAATTCACCAGGTTACCTATGGATAGATCCTACCATAACATGGATAAACATTCCTTGGCCAAAGAAGCCCAAAACTTCAATGGTGTATAGAATGATTTAGATTCTAGAATGGTTACAAAAGAAATTTCTTGAAGGCACCGTAGGGTAGAGTGACCCTAATAATTTTGCAATTCTTCACTCTAGATGACAACTAGGATATAATCTAAAGCTACCACCTCAAGTTCCTTAATCAACTACATAGAAAGAGAGCTATGAACATTCCTTAGTTCCTAGTTTAGTCACTAGATAAATTGGTTAAAAGGGGTAAAATGTCTGACCTAATTCACCAAGATTTGTTAAAGCTAATTTGTGACCATGTGACCAAGGCAAAAAAATTTTAAGGTGATGAGATTATAAAATCCCTAGATTCAACTCCAACGTTGGTCACTTCCCCTGATCTATTGGAGGAGAGAAACTCCTAGTCTTGAGGGAGCACCCCTTCTATCCTTGTTATCACCATGAGTGGTAAAGCCTCTACTACTTTTATATATGTAGGTATCTCCCCCCTCTTAGGTTTTGGTGAGAACGATATTCATACTAGATGCTCCAAATGACTGATTTCTACTTTGAAATAGACTAAGAAAATACCCAATGATGATTAAATAATTTGCTTTTGAGGAGTCAGTCCTTGCTACAGAGAAAGTGAAGCTTGATATTGGTTCTATGAGTAGACACAAAGAAAGGGCTCAAAGGTTGTAGGATTCAACAAAAATTCCAAAATACATGAATAAAATGGTGATAAATATCCATAATTCTCTCATTGATTAAATGTGTTTGGTAATTTCCTATGTCAAGAAAATCAAATTCCTATTGAGCTAGTATTAGGAGGATCCTATTGTGGGTCTTAGGAAGGATAATTCTAAAGAGGAGGAGAGGAATAACTTGAGGTGTAAATATTAGGGGGAAATACTCTAGGAATTGATCTTCTAATTTCTCAAATGTGTTAATATTATGATGCGATAGATGATTATACCTTTCTAGAGCATCTCCTCCAAAATTTTGGGGAAAGGTTTGAAGCATTAATGGATAATTATATTGTAGTATAAATCATGCATTTTTGAACATACTTACATGCTCCCAAGGGTCCTCATCCCCTTTGAATTTATTAAACTTTAATAGTGTAAAATTTGTAGGATAAGGTGGTGATGGTACTAAAGTATGAATGGGATGATTGGCTAGCTACCTCAGAGTGGGTTTTTGATATATCATTTTGGGTGTTTGCATGGCTAAGATGTTATAAAACCTAAAATTTTGGCTCTTCCAATAGTTTTTGAAAGCCTTAATTTGTGTGTTGTGTGTATTTTTGATGCATCTTTTGCATGATGAATTGGGTGGATGAGATGGGATTCTGGTTGGCAAGTGGATTTATGTTTATAAAATTATGGTGGTGTTGGATGTTCTATTGATATTGGTTGTGAAATGATTGTTTTTGATGAAGAGGGGGTTATTGATGAGAGGATGGTGGAATGATGGTGTGTTGTTTTGATGAAGTAGCATACATGTTGTGGAGTGGTAATGTGGGTATGGTTATAGTGGGTGGCTATAATACCCATGATGGATCTTGTGTGAAGAATGTGTTTTGGGTTGATGTTGGGTGATGATTGAAGCTTACCACTTTTGATTGGTGTTGTGAAACAAGGTGGATATCTTGATTAGAACCATCAACAAGTAGTAGCTACAAATTTTGAAAAGCTTATTGTATAGAAATCACAAATATAGGCTACTTGGTTGAATGAGGCATAGAAGATTGAACATGATGTGTGGTGGAAACATGGGTGGATGTTGGTGGAGGGTAGGTGGTGAAGGGTATCATGATCAAATTGGAAATGATATATTGCATGGGATTAATATAGGGTAATGATGTAGGTGGAGTTTATGTTGGCACTTGCAAAGCAACATTGACTTGTGCTTCGTAGAACAAATGAGAATAGATGATGTTATGGGTGGATGGGATGGAAATGTGTTGATTGGATAATGGTGGATGGCTCTAGCTCATGGTTATGGTTGTGGATTTGAACAAGGATTTGATGATGAGATTGTTGGAATATTAAGGATGTGAATAGGTAGGTTCCTAATGGAATGTGAGAACATATCAAGGTGGAATGGTTAGAGGGAGTAGGGATGGAAATACTAGGTTTAGGTACATTCTGAGGGCATTAGTATCCAAGTATGTTATACATAGATCAAAGGGTGTTTATGGATCGATGCAAGGGGTCATTGGGATAGATGTGTGGATGGCTCTCTACATGATATCCATATCTAAATGAGGTGCATGATTGGAAGGCCCAATGGATAGGTCCACATGGATACACCCTTACTCAGCTACAAAAGTGGTTAAGACTTGGGATATTTAAGTGTAATGCTCCATGGATGTAGGTGTTTGGCTTTGGGCGTTGGCTAGATATTTGGATTAACTCCGGGTCAATACCATAAGCTAGGAATAAATAAAAATGATGGATGTGTAGGCTATGTGTATGGTCAATATGAGATCTATGTTATGAAAACACACACAATAACATAAAACAAACAAGCATTTTTCTATTTTCCTTCATTTTTGTAGTTTTATTCTTGGTATTTTTTCTTTTCTTTTTTTTTCTTTTTTTGAGTTTTAAAAGTTTTAAATATTTTGTTTTTGGATTTTTAGTTTGTTTAATGTTACCTAGATCTTAAAATTATGAATGGTAGGTGAGAAGTGAAATATAAAAATGTGTGTTTGTACCCACCCCTCTATCGAAGGATGAGTGGAGAACAACTTATAAGGATTCCTAGATGAAGGTTTGGTAATGGGTATATCCTAAGGAAACCAAAATTACCTCTTGAAAAAGGTTATGTTGTCTGAGTCTTGCTACTTGTCTAACTAAGCTTTTGCTTCACACTCGAGTGTGCTCAAAAAATAATGATAGTTGCACTCCACTTATTATTTAGCCATGTAGTTAAAGGACATATAACCTATTAATAACCTTGATCTAACCTCAAGATTGATCAACCTCTTGGTGATGAAGTCCAAGCAACTATCATGTTAACTAGGGCTTGTCTAGGGCTCGATTGATGGTTGGTGATGAAATCCAACTCATTCAAGAGGTTTTCCTCACACTTGTGTAATACAAAGGTATAGAATTATGATTGTGCATGTGTGTGGAGGTTTTGTTTCAAGTTTTGTGAATTTTTTATGCAATTTTGTAAAGCAAATCTAATCTAATTTTACCAAAATGTAAAATTAGGATGCAATTTTGACTCAATACATTCAAATGCAAATAAAAAACACACAAAACATATAAAAAATACAAAACAATAGCAAAAGGAAAAATATTAAGTTAAAATATAGAAAGAATGCTTCAAAAATACCCTAAAATGATTCTGAGGCATATGGCCAAACATAGGCTACATTTGAGACCCATAGGTTTTGCCTTTGGTAAACGCAGTCTGTGTTTGACAAACACAATTTGCATTTTAGACTGTCTTAGAAGCAACTTAGGGTAGGGATGAAGCCCAAAATATGCCCTAAATGCACTTATTAATGTTAAACAAATCCCAAATGCAAAAAATAAACGTATTTTGCAATCTTAAAGGATATACTCTAGAATGTAATTTTGATTTTGATACCTACACATGCAATCTCCTAAATTACACTATGATAATGCAATCTCCAAATACCTATGAATGCACTTTCCTAAGTTACCCTTTTATTCAAGCATAGAAACAACATATTTTATTTTTAAAGGTAATTAAGTTCAAAAATCCTTACTTGAAAGCCTTAAGCTCTTTTCTCTAGCTATCCAAATGTATATTGTTTTTGCACAAGGCTACCCAAATGTAGACTATATTTCCCAAATGTAGGTTGTGTTTATACAGGGTGAGAAACAACCCGATTAGTCTTTTAAAATATCAAAAATTCTTTGTGATCTTTAGAAAAATGGAGTTCCAAAACCCTATAATCAATCAATATACATAGATCATAAGCCAAAAAAAAGAAAGGAAAACAAAATATAACCATTTGGGAGTCCCACTGTGATTGCCAAAGTTGTAGCAATAAAAATGACACCCTAGCAACAAAATGACAAGACAAGCATGTGCAATGAAACAATTTGTATTTGTATTGATTATATTGGAGCCTTGGTCTCCTTTTTATAAAAATGTGCCCTAATTATGTAGGGGTATGATTATAATATAATTTTCTTGCTATCTTTGAATTAAAATATAGAGGGAGAAAACCCTTTTCAAATATCAAATGGAGGTGGATGCCAAAGTATTCTTTGCTATAATAAAATGAGTGTGGGTGGGCTTGCCTATCCTTGCAGACCACCCTTGCTTCAACAACCATCCAAGTACCTATCACCTGCACACAAATCCTTGCAAACACAATAAGATCAAAATCCTATGTGGGGACTTCACTATGAAAGGATCATTTTTTTCTGAATAAAAGCTACAAAACCTTGAAATACAATGATTATAAAATATAAAAATATATGCAAAAGATAAAACCATTCAAAATAAAACCTTGTTGTGTTATCTATTATGATCTGGAACTGAAATTGACTGATATAGATCTATGCACCCATAGGGTACATTTGGGACCCATAGTTCTATGTTTGGTAAATACAAGCTATGTTTAGAACTGGTCAAATGCAGGTTATATTTGGGATTGTGTGGTAGAAGTACTCGAGTAGGGGTTCCTTGACTCCTGTAACTTGGTTTCTAAAAAGGTTGTGATCCTCCTGGTGTGATTTTAGCAATGTGATAATGCTCTTTCAATCCTCTGTTGGTCAATGTAATGAAGGGGTTTTTGTAGGATTATGGGATGTGAGATATGTGATGGGATAGGTGGTATGCCAAGGCAGCCAAGTGGTAAGGATAGGAAAGCAAAGTGGCCTAAGTAGTTAGAGTGAGTCACTTGGAGTGTCTCACTTAGGGGGAGAGGTGGAAAATGGGGTATTTATGAGGGTGATATATGTGGCAAGGGGAGGGGTAGTGGTGGTTAGGACATGTGTCAAATGGAGAGACAAGGGATCCTAGGGGATATTTTCTAGATTTTGTAAAATTTGGAAAATAGAATAATGTGTAGGAAAATAACCTAAGTTAGACTTTAGACATATTTTTATTATGCAAAACTTAGGGTATGTAGTGCAAATGGTTAGGTTTTGGTGTCTAAAATGACTACTAGAAAAAATAGATCTCTCTCACAAGATGAGATATTTTCTAAAAAATTAACCTAATTCTACAATCCATAAAAAACACAATCCTCACTTTGTCAAAAATTTTGCCCTCATACCACTTATTATGAAATAAATTTAAGAATTTCAAAATGCATTAAAATTATGAAACAACTTATAATGCATAAATGATAATAATAATTTAGATTCAATTTCTAAAAAATAAAATATGCAATAATCAAATTATATATTCAAATCAATGCAAATCCTTAGCCACTTAGCAAGGGTAAAGTCTCTTAGCCACTTAGAGATAGAAAAGTCTCATATGCATAGAAGGCATGACTCAAATTCAAATATCAAAGATGGTTCCAACTACCACATTATTCTTCTTAATTATAATTTAAGTAAACATAAACCCCAGTCTTAATTCTCAAGGGATGACTACATAAACCTAAGTCCTAAGATAATAAAAATAAATATAGATGACATAGCTATACTAGAACCATTACATGGCTTCCCCCTCAAAAATATTTGTCCTCAAATCTAGAAAATATTAGAAAATACTCTCAAAATCCCATGCAATGTCTTCTTTAATAAGGTCCTTCCACTTTATGAGGAACTCTTAAATTTTTTGAGACCAAAGATGATGAACTCTATACTGTAATACTACTTTTGGTTGTAGAGTGATTTGACCTTCTTCATCAAGTACTAGAAGCTCCATCTAGGATTGCACCTTTTTGCCAATTACCTATTTAATATAGGATACACGAAATACTTGATGGATACAATAAGGTGGTGGGAGATACAACTGATATGTCGTTTCATTTAATATGATGAATCACCTTGTAGGGCCCATAAAATCAAGGAGCCAACTTCTAACTAGACTTGGTCTTCAAGGATAATTGCTTATCAGGTTGAATATTAAATATATATATATATATATATATATCTTATATTGAATTTTTATTTAAAATGGTGTGAATCCTATTGTAGCTTCATGTGGATTTGGGTTTGGGTCAAATTATCTTTACAAAATTGGAATAGAAGTCATCATTGTTTTAACAAATCATCTAATTGGGCTACATTGGAGGATCTTGGAATATAGTCTATTTTTGATGAAGTTTTTTTACCATACAATGATTCAAATGGGGAAATCTCGAGAGATGAATGGTACAAAATATTTTACCACCATTTGACTAATGAGAGCCACTGGACCTAGTGATAGTACTCATCTTGAGCAAAATAATGAAGGTAAGAACCCAAACATTTATTATCTCTATTTGACCATCTTCTTGAGGGTGATAATAAGGTCACTTACTCAACATGGTTCCACTAGGATGAAACAAATATTTCCAAAATTTGTTGATATTAGGATCATGATCACTCGTAATAGCTTTGGGTATACCATGTAATTTTAAAACATAGTCAAGAACTACCTTACCAACCCTACTTGTTGAATAGGGATGCTATAACACACATACATGAGCATACTTGGAAAGGTAATCTACTACCACAAATATCATAACTTTCCCCTATTATTTGGGAAGGCCCTCAATGAAATCCATGGATATGTGCTCCCATTGATGGTTAGGGATAGACAAGTGTTGTAACAATCTAGGAGATTTAACTATTTTCCATTTATTATGTTGATATACCTCACACTTAGCCATAAATTTCTTGACATATTATTTTAAAAATTTATAATAAAATTATTTCTTCATCCATTGTTACATTTTCAAGAATCCTAAATGTACAACCAAAGGAGACGCATGTAATTATTGGAGAATATTTGACTTGATAGGTAAATATTGAGGAAGATAAATATAATAATTTTTGTAAAGCACTCCATAAATATATGTGAAACACAAATACAATAATGATCTTACCTTCATTTCATGAATAACTCGAGTAATATTTGGATCATAAATCTAATATTTCTAAATTTTATAAAGGTATTATGGAAGAGGACTCAAGATGGCATTGATATCAACAACATCCTCATATTTGTAATGTAAGGCATTAGCCACCATATTCTCCTTTTATTTTTGGAATTCAATGACAAAATCATAACCCAAGAGCTCGGTCATCCTTTTAATTTTTTTAAGACATGAAATACATTGCTCTAAAAAATGCTTTAGGTTTCTATGGTTGGTCTTGATGATAAAATGACATTCCAACAAATAAGGCCTCAATTTATCTATGGCCTGCAAAAAAGATAACATTTCATTGCCATAAGTGGACTATCCAAAATTCTTTCTTGAAAGTTGCTTACTTTCAAAGGCTAATGGGTGAACATTATTGCATCAAAATAATTATAATACTTATGTCTAAGGTATCACACTCAACAACAAAAATATTGATAAATTCAAGAGTGGCCAAAATTAGAGTGGTATACATAAATTATTTGAGGGCTTAGAAATATTAGGAAGTAGCTTCAAATCAAACAAGTGCATTCTATTTTAGTAAGAGTAAAGAGAGGAGGAGCAATATTCCCATAGTTATGAATAAAATCTTTGTAGAAGCCTATGATTCCTAGAAATCCATGGAGTTAATGAATTTTGGAGAAGTTCAATCTTGCATAGCTTTGATCTTGTTAGGAGTTGTTAGGATCTACCTTGACTCTTTCTTGAGATACTATATGTCCCAAGCATTCTACCTCTCAGACCCAAAAGGAACATTTAGATCTTTTGAGAAATTTTTTCCCTTTGTAATATGTGAAGAACATTATCAATATGAACTAGACGATCCTCCTAGTACTTATTATAAATTAAGATATCTTCAAATAAAACCAAGACAAATTTTAGGATCCCATCCTAACATTAATTTTTAATTCTCATTAATTATGTAATGACCCACTTCCAATGTGGGGATCCCATCTATAATGTTATTTTGTAATATTTTGTAATGTATGTGGCAAGTTAGGCTCCTAGCCAAGTGGGGCCATTTTATGTAACTATTATCAAGATTGTAATTGATATTTGGTAGAAGATTCTTGCTCGAGTGGCATTTTACATGTAAGCCAACTCTTGAGCTTAGGTTTAGGTTCGCATGAAGTCTTTCTTTCAAAGCTATAATGCCATGTACGAATGTATCTTTTTGCACGTGAATGAAATATTGAAGGAGGTTGCCCCCTTGAAGAGGCTTGTGATTCAATGTTTATTGTGAGAGTGTTTAATTCTCCATTTACTTTCTACATTGTATTATTACATTAGTTTCTACTTAATTTTAGTATTTTGTGTGAGTTTTCTTTATTTTAATAGTAGGTTTCTAACAAGTGGTATCAGAGCACTTTCCAGGGCCAAGTTTTTCTTTGATTATGATAATTCTTGCTCAATCATTTTTGCCCGTTAGGTATAATTTTCTTGTGTATTTTTCATTCTATTTTTTTTTATTTAAAACCCCAATAAATTCTACAAAAAATGAAAAAAAACCAAAAAATACAATTTTTTTTAGTAGTTGAGTAGGCTAGAAACCCTATGCCAAGGGTTTTAAAATATCACAAAGGATTTATCATTATTGGCTAAGATAGATAGCCCATAAAGAATCTAGTGAAGTGAGGGGTGATCAAGCTCTAATACCCAAGCCTTAGATAACACTCATGCATGGAATCAAGCTCCCATGCATCTTCAAGTGTATCATGAGTGTTAGAGTTAGAGTATATTACATCATTTGGGTCATGTAAATGTACCACCTTAGGTACATAGTTAGGATAGGAGATTACTTTAGGGGGAAGTTATCTAGTTACTTCATGCAATGTAATAAATGCACAAGTGGTAATGTGCAAGTTGTAATGTGCAAGGTGTCCCCTTGTACAACTAGGTAGAGTGTTGGCCAAGGAATCTATCTTCCTATATAAAGGGCCTCATAGTGGTAGATTAGACATCAAGCTCACATCAAGCTCATATCAAGTTCATGTCAGCTCTTAGTAGTAGTACTCTTGTATGGAGTACAATGTAGCTCTTTAGCTCATATTAATGGAGTGACCATTTCCTCCATATTGCATTGTATTTTCATCATTTCTATTTATAGTATATTTCAATCATATTGTTGTCTCACTTTCTTTCATATTTCTTGTATTTCATTAGGACCTGTGTTAGATCTCTCCACTACATATATCCTCAAAATCTAACAGTGGTATCATAGCCATGGTGAATCGAGATAGGAGGACCTACATCTATCATAAGAGAAGTCCAATAGGTCAAGAGGAATAGGGAGAGTCACCATTACTACTGTTGACCTGCATCTTTGCAAACCAGATCTACCATTGAGTGTCATTGCATGCAAAAGTTACCATTAGGATTATTTGATAGAAATAGCCATAGTAGTCAACATGATTAGAAAAGTGAGGATTGAAATAAATCTCAGTTGCAGAAAACCTAAGATTATATTTGGCTAGAGTCTTTCCATAGAGTTGCAGAAAAACTTGTGAAGACTAGGACTCAACATTCAAGCCACTAGTTTGACAAATCAACTAGTGAATATTATTATCTCCATAATTACAAATTCTTCAATTCTAGTTTCTAACAACTTGTTGTAGGAAAAGGAGATTCAAGAAAAATTTGGGAAGCTTCCTACAAGAGATTTAGGAAGAATATCTTCTAAGAATCATTCCAACACTTGCAGCAACAAGGAAGAAGACTAAATATTTCAAAGACCTCAAAGAAGGTCCCATTACAAGAGCTACAATCCTGCAAAGTGCAGAAGTAAAAAAAAGGCCATAGTAGCCTTATAGCAGACTCAAGGAAGAAGAGACTCCAAAAGTTGAGTCAAGGAGGAGATAGGATATTGGTGATCTCCATTCAAGATTAATACCTATAGATTGTAGAAGCATAAAAGGCCATAGAAGCCTTGATAAAGAAGAAGGCCATAGAAGCCTTAATTCTAAAGAAAAATTTAGAGAAGAATTCTTGATTCAGAAGAAGAATTCCTGACTTAGAAGAAGACTCCAAAGAAGAGATCTCTAAAGAAAATTTTAGAGAAAAGTTGATTAGATATTCTAGAAGAAAACTCTAGAAAGAAGTTCCTGAAGAAGACTCCAGAGAAGAGTCCAAGAAATAGGAGATTGGTGATCTCCTTTACTGATTAAAGACTTCTCTCAGAAGAAGTTGAAGAGATTAGGAGAAGATCTCATAAAAATAACTTCCATTCTTGGAAGAAAGAGAAGGACTAGGAGAGTCCTATTCAAATCCAAAAGCAATATATTTCAGATATCCAAGAAAGAAGATCTCATCACCAACACTTCCAAAAGTAGAAGGTTGAAGAAAATGTCTCATTTGGAAGACCAGAGAAGCTACAAGATAGAAGACCTTGGAGAGGTCTCAAGGAGAAGAAAAAAAGAAGGCTTGGAGAGCCTTATTGCAAAGCTTGTAGAAGCATCATCATAAAAGTTCCTAGGAGAACTCATTGGAGAAATCCACTACCAAGGAGAATCCCCTAATAGTGAAGGACTTGGGACAATTATCACCATCCGATAACAAGCCCAAGAGAAGAAGAATTTGGCAAGGAGTGCCAAATTTGAGAAGAAGAATTTGGCAAGGAGTGCCAAATTCAAGAAGAAGAATTTGGCAAGGAGTGCCAAATCCCAGAAGAAGAATCTAGTGAAGACCTCAAGAAAATAATAATCTTGAGAAGAAGAAGATCATGTTTGAAGTCAGAATTCGACAAGAAGCTTGAAGGAAGATTCAGATAGAAGAAGCCTACCAAATCTAGGATATTTGGAGATTGCCTCTCACAACAAGAAGGCACAGTTTAGAGAAAGGAGTTCTCTGAATCTACAACAAAAAGCAAAATATCACTGGAAGGATAAAGCCACCAAATCTAAGGCTCAAGATAGAAAGTTTGAGGCTACATATTGGTGAAGCAGAAAGTTATTCAGGACAACCAACAAAGAAGTTGTGTATCCATCCACTACAAAGCAGCAACTTGGTGAATCAAAACACCAAGATATACATCATCTACATAAGCCATTAAAGGTAAGCAACTAGGGTGCAATTAGTTGAACTTCAAATTAGGGTTCATTATCAAATTCCATTAAGCACCATATTTGGATTAAAAGTTGCAGAAGAATAGATTGCATTATAGTCTTCAAGTGCAAAAAGAAAGAATTCCTTTTAAGGATTATTTGCACATTAATAGGAGTTGGATATTTTTGAAAGAAATAAAATTATCATCTACCTATTTTCTATCTAGAAAGCAAGAAGACTATATCCTACAATATTGATTGTAGTGAAAATTTGTAGAATACTTATTAAGGGTTCATTACAGATTACTCTTAAAAGTTGCAGAGATTATTAAGTGCATCTAAAATTATTTTGAGAGTTTATTGGAGTGATAAGGTGAGATTTTTAGTGCATTAAATTGGTAGTATTGTTAAGATCATTTGCACTACACTAATTACTCTCAAAAGGTTAGTTTGTGTTTGTTGATTAAGGATCAAGAGCACAAAAACTAGCAGATTATCAAAGTGTCTAGAGACACTATTTGGTGCATAGAACCTACAACATCTCATGGCCCAAAGAAGCCACCAAAATCAGATAATATTCCTCCAAGGAGTGGAGAAGAAAAGCCACTATCAAAATCAGCAATAGAAGCTTCAAATCGAGACTTGGTGAGTCTCAGATTCAAAGTGCACTAAAGGCCATTTACAAAAAGGTGCAGAAATTACTTCTACAAAAAAAGAGCTTCTATATAAGTGGTTATTAGCTTGGGTTTATTACCAAAGTCACCAAGCAATGGAGAGAGTTGTCTAGCAAAAGAGACAACATCAAATCTACCATCACCTATTTCAAAAGTTGCCATAAGACTAGAAAAATCAGATTGCAAAAGGAGGTGCAAAAAGGTATTTTATATACAAAGTATTTACATTTGTATTGCACTACTCTAATCTTCCCTATGTAGGAAAAAGGATAGGTCTTCTATGCCAAAAAGGCACACTCTTTACAAGGAGAAAAAATCTCCAAGGCAGCTATGCAAAAGCATTCTCCTCGTAAAGGAATAGAACCACTCAAAAGGCTCATATCTTCTATGTTTTGGATAGCTAAACCTAAAACCAAACAAAGCAAGGAGAAGCATTACATTAAAAGGCAATATCATCTACAAAAATGAGGTCATAATAGGTTGAAGGATGTACATCCAAGGAGCACCATTGGAGTAGCTCAAAAACTCCACACAAGCATTGGAAAAATGTTGCTCCAAGATCCCAAGGTGTTGCTTACTATTCTAGCTGGAACCATCTCATATCAAGTGCCATCGAACAAAGGAAGATTTGGCCATGTTGCATGGTTAATAAGGGCATTGCAAGATATATTGGAGAGGTGTTACATAGAAAATCCCATGCACGAAGGAAAGGTGACACTTATCACCTAGAAGGAAACAATAATGTTTCCCACACAAGCACCCATCCGTTACAAGCTTGACCAAGAAAATGCTCAGGGAAGAAGGTTGGTAAGAATGAGCGCTCATCCAAGATCATAATGCTCATCCTTTTCCTAACAAAGTTTCTCAAACAACAATAAGCATCTCAAGTGCTCAAGGGTAACCGTCGTGACGCTTATCACAAATTCCAAGATTCTCCATCTAATAAAAGGCATCAAAGACCATGGAGGATAGTATTCAGAGCATTCGCAATAGTCATAGCATTTACAACATTTGCAGCAACCTGAATCATAGTTTGGAAGAGAGGTGAAGAGCATTAAAAGCTTTGGTCAAGGTATTCAAGGAAGGTCAAAAGTCCAAGGTTGAAGCACCACCGTCCAAACATTGAAGTCAAAGGTGAATCAATGTACACCATAGCGCTCAAGGAAAAGGCATTAAAGAGGACTATCATATACATCTGAAACCTATGCCGAATACATAGGGAGTACAACACTAAAGGTAAGGTTTATACTTCATCAAAATTGCTTTCATTAATAGGGAGTTATAAGGTATAATATAAGGTTGAAACATTAAGAGAAATCAACCATATTTGAAAGCAATATCTAAAGGGAAAATATCTATTAAAATAGCCTAATATTTGCAATATTAAAACATAGGAGAAATAAGGATTTCTACTTGAAGAATTAGAATTTCTATTATTGCAAATAATTGTTTTCTAATATTCCACATTAGGGAGTTATAAGGAATACTACATCAAAGTAGGAAATTGGAAATTAGAAACAATAAATATCAAATTATTAAAGGCTATAAAAAGAGGTTTATTAAGGAATATTAAGAGTTGGAAATTAATTGGTATACTTGTCTCAAAATACATTAAAGGGACAAAAGAAATCCAACTATTAAAACCTCATCAAAATAGAAAGTGCTTAAGTTCAATAGGAGTAATAAGGTGTAAAAGAAGTTGATTTTTGCTATTCACAAAACTTTACAAAATCAACTCAAAATTGAACTATTATTCTCAAAAGCACTTTATCTATCATATAGCATTTCCAAAATCACTAGGGAGACATAAGGCATTCTACAAAACCTAGAATTTCACCAAGGTGCCATCAAATCAATACTAGGGCAAATAAAAGAAGACTACAAGGATCATCATGGCATCAAACAAATTCTTTCTTGCAGAATCCCAATTACTTAAGGGACCAAACTATTTCTCCTAGAAAAATAAGGTTAAAGCAATCTTAGTATATGAAAAACTTTGGGAGATAACTCAAGGAATAGAAAAAAGACCAACTGCAGATGATACTAAAATTCAAAAGTTTGATGAAAAAGATGCAAAAGCCCTAATGATAATAACCTTTGGGAACCAAAATGACATCAAGTTTTACTTGATACTGCAACTGTCTATCTTCCAATTTTCTATCCAGACATGCACCCGATAGTTGTAGCTTCACACTCAAGCATTGTATGGACCAAAGACAACTTCAATCCAACCTCTAGAGTAGGTTGGTTCCTTGTCAATTTCAAATGGTTTTGACACAACTAAAGCTCAAATAGGGTTTTGAGATAAGGGTTAGAAAATGTTTAGGGTAAGAGGTATTATGATAGGCTAACAACATAGGCAACTACAACAAAAGGCTCCCACAGGCTATTTCTAGTGTTCCACTACTCAAGATTAGCAGCACCCAAACCATTAAATATTCATACATTAAAACATAAATGGAGATATATTGCAAAAATCAATTCCAACATCCAATATTTATAATCCAAATTAGCATAATATACCAATAGTTATATTTAACAGAAATAAACTTTCTAACAATACAGATCTAACCATGAATAGATTTCAACTACTCTCAAACCTAGTAATCCAATAAGCTGGAATGAACTAACCATTCAAGTATTAATAGAAAAGTAGATCAAGGCTTTGAACCTCTTGCAAAAGATGATGAAGATGAAAAATTTGAGTCAAAAATTAGAGTAATGCTCCTTCCATTAGCTGAAAAGAATATTTATAGTAGGGCAAGCAAATGTACTAGAGATGACCTTGAAAATGAGGGTTCGACCTCTATTTATAGTTTGTAAAAGAAATATATTAAGGATACATTATAAATATTTCATATTTACAGCTCAGTAGAGAGTTTTTTGTTGGCATTATCTTACCGGTTTGGCCCCTAGGGAATCTGTTGTGAGTAAATTGCCATGGCTACTTAGCTCTCTATAACTTGCTAGTTTGTTGATGGTAGTTGGTATTCAGGTCGTTAGAGACTGTAACTGATATGTAGACCATTCTTGGAAGCTCGCTCCATCGTTGATCTACAACTACCTCTAGTTATTGTTCTTGAAACCCTTCGATGCTTTGTCTTCCTGCTCTCCAAATGACTACACTCAGATCCGACAAGAAAATATATTTAAATACTTTGATATTGTTAGAAAAATCTTGATCGTCGATCTTCCTCATGAATGGCTATGATTAAAACTTGAAATATACTTTACAAATTGGTAGGAAAAAATAAAGCACCATTTTGCACTTTTTATTTTTGATGTCATCATCTATGGCTTCAACTCTATGAAATCAAATTCTGGAATAAAATGCGTTATAGAGCAAGTAGGATGTATTATGCTTATTATATTTCCTTCTCTTTTCCTTCAGCTCCAAAAAGAATGCAATCCACACAAAAAGTACAGTGATATTAGCATTGTCTTGGTCAAAAATTGGAATCATCAATCCAGATCAAAGTTAGTGTAAATAAGACTTCATCGCCAATCCGCATCATTTGCAGTGTAAAATCAGCTTTATCACTATTCCACTCTAGAGTTGGTGTAAAATAATCCTTATCACCATTCCACACCCAATGTAGTGCTTTCTAACTTTATGTCATCAATCCACACCAAAATGCTCTTGAAACTCGATGGAATTGATCTTACCGACACTTAGCCACTCGGAACATTTAAAAATTACACGCGATCATCATTCCGCACTTCTTCTTACACTGATGTCATCATCATCAAAAACTTTTGTAGAATCGAGACCCGTCACCAATCTAATTACAAATACACTATAAACTGAGCAGAATTGGTCAAGGTAAAAAATGCACTAAGTTTTAGGTGGATTAGGAAACTTATGTTGCGGATCCGCTCCAAAATACACTGGAAAATGTGTGGAATGGAAACTTATACCTTAGAATAAAATTTTTAATGCTTTCTAAGGATGTGGCAATTTTGGGACTACTATCTGGCACCTCCCAGGTGGATTTTCTTGCAAATCCATCGAACTCAGAGTCTTATCCATTGGGCATCAAGAGTAAAAAATGCTTATCTTCAAGAATTCTTTAAAGAATCATTTCCATATGAACACTACACTCTAAAAACTTCATGGTCATCTTCGAGTATAAGCGTTCATATTAAGACCATGCTTCATACATCCAAGAGGATAACTATTCACGTGGAGACTATGCCATAAACATTAATATCTATGTCATTCCAAAAAAACTGTTTCACTTCTCCAGCAAAAATATAGCTATGTTCTCCTTATAAAGCCTTCTTAAAATACATGATAAAAATGCCTTCACACAAAAATTGTTGTTTTCTATGTCTTTTGGACTCATGTTTTTATTGTTTATTTTTGACCATGTCTGAGTAAAAATGAATCAAACAAAAACATAAAACTTATGACTATATATGTACAAAACAAAAATTGCTAAGATTGTGCCCTTTCAGGGTCCACAGCTCTATCTGGCTCTTCCTCCTACTGGGCCTCTTCTTTAGCACTATCATCTAGATCTTGCTCAGCTTCCTCCTCTGGAGAAGATTGCTCTTTATTTTCCTCTTCAACATTATCACCAAATAGCTACACCATCAATTTCAAAATCTATAGGGCTTGTTTCCATGTTGCTTCAGAGGGATTGGAAGTCTCCTTCAACTACTTATAAATGTATTGTAGTTCACCAATATCTTCATAGTTAGCAGCACTTCCTCTATTTACAAAGTCTTCCATGAGATCTCTGAGCCTGGTAAAATCAGTAATCATTTGTGAAGCTTACTCCTGGTCAATTGGTTCTTCTAGAGCATTAATTTTAGACTCATCTTGTAAGCTCTCTCCAGTACTTTAATTAATTTCTTCAACTGACAACAAGTTGTGATCTTCCATCCATAACCCTTTGAAACCAATTTGGATCATTTCCTTATTAACATCCACTACATCCTTGATTACTCCTTCAATCTTGTCATACAATAGCCAAGCCTTTTGGAGTGCTTTGTGCTTCTTCACTACAATTTTGGTAGTAAATCTAGCAATGTTCCACTCCTTATTAGGGATTGGCTTAGCATAATCATTGAGTCTACTATCCACCAACCTATGAATTTTCTTAGTTGGAATTACCATAGGTTGTAGCTCTCCATTGATTTTACCTAGAATGCTTTGGAGTAGGTAGCTGGCATCATCTAAATAATCAATAATAAGTTGTAGCCCTAAGCATTTCTCTAGAACTTTAGAGAGCAATTCCTTTCTTACTTTCTTTAGTCTAGCCTTGGAAAAACCAGAAGATTTAGCCTTTTCAATCTGAAGTTGATGCTTCAAACTATGTATCTCCTTAGCCTATTCTTTATTTTTTTCTTCTATTCTTCTATCTACTCCTTGAGCTTATTAACTTCCTAAAACTTCTCTTTCCAACTCTTAGCTTCTTTTCTTAGAGCTTTCTCCACTTATTTCTGATTGTTGATAGTTTTCTTAAGCTTTTCTATTTGCTTTTTCAACTTTCCCACCTTTTCTTTGAATATATCATTCTTTACATAAAAAATTTCTAAGTGGGATTTGGCTATGACCAATTCATCTTCATCAAGCAACTTCTCAATATCTTCATTATCCTCTTATACAATAATCTTGGGTAGTCATCTCAGTTTTAGGTTTAATCACAAGGGGAATTATGGATCTAAATATCCTTTGCCTTGAAACTGGATCAACAAACATGCTTCTCCTCTTTCTGGCCATCCTATTAGAAGGCTTAAATATAGGAAGGCTTAAATAGCTTTTATGCCTAGAAATCATTTATTTTATGTGTAGCTTTCTACTCTTTCTACAAAATTGTATGGGTAAGGTAACTTGTCGCAAGAGGAGAAAAAGACACCGGGTATGCAAGCGTAGAATTTGCAATTGATAGTAGTTGTGCAGAAGTAGTTACAGCAGAATATTCGACCACATTGGAATCTATGACCACTATTGTTATTACAATTGGTAGACTCATAGAGATTGAAATGAGACTCACAGATGGGTGAATGGGTGTACTTGAAGCAGTTTTCTTCTCATATGATGGTGGTGTTTGTAACTATGAGTATGGAACTATGGGAGATGATGAAAGGGAAATCTCAAATTATGAAGGAGGAATTTGAGGTGACCTTGGAGGAGATAGGTTTGTTTGCACCTCAGTAGTGACTGATGAAACAAGTGGTGGACTATGATGTGGAGAATGTACCTTTGTTATAATTTCTTTCTCAAAAAGGGAGGGAGATTTCCTTGGGGTATTCAGAGGAAGAAGAGTAGAAGAGGGATTACAGACCATACCTTTGCCTACTAAAGTAGGGTGTTGAAGAGCTATTTTTGTGATCTTCTACATCTTTTTTTTGTATCAATTCTTCTGTAGCTGAAACAATTGTTTTCTCAACTATGTCCTCTTTATCTAACCTTTGCTTCTTTGAAATCTCTTTCTCAGTTCTTTCTAGTGCCCTTTTGGCTTTTCTCTAAAAAACTTGAAAGGTAACTTTCTCACTTTTTGTATCTTCTTTAGATAACCCTTCTTGTACTATTTCCTCCAGTAATATCTGTTCAAAAATAGGATTTAATTCCACTGTTATTGCAGTGGTGAAACTCAGATGTGTAAACCTAAAGTTCTCATCCTTTTCTTTCCAATATATATCTATATCTTGAGGATGTTCACCCAGGGCTAGGCACTTAGGTCTTTTTACTCTCTATGATTGGTGCACTAACAGCCCTCTCATCATAATAGTGCATCTTACTCATCAACTGTGCTCCTTTTGGAAATTGCTCTATTTGCTCAGTTGTGGGCTAGAAAGTCTTCGTAATTTTAGTAGTAGTTAATGGAGTATTAGGTTCCTCTTCTTGAACTTCTTCTAAAGGTGGGGATGGGGAATCAAACCTAGTTTGTGACTTCTTATAAATTAGCACTATATTCCTTGGGTCTTTGGGCCTCCAAGTTATGACGTTATTGTCATACCTTTTAGAAAATTCCTCATCAATATTCAATCCAAACTTGGACTTTTCTTTGCCAATCTCAATCCTCATCCTCCACCAGTTTGATATTTTAGCTTCGTTCCATTTCTCTTTTTTCTCTACTTCACCACCAATAGTTTCCTAAGACTGAGGGTCCTCTTTTTTTTTTTCTTTTCCTTAATATATTTGATGGTAGACTCCTTCAACCAATGTTTTGCATTGTTTTCTGGGTCAAAATCCATAATTTATTCATAAAATTCTAACCATGGAGGAATTTTATCTATATTAGAAAAATTCCACTCCAAAAGACCAGTTTCTTTGTTATTTTTGCCTTGTTCAAAATGGGGCCTAGATCTCTTCTCAAATTTATAGGTCTTTTCTCCATTTAAGGCTATATTCATTTTATAGAATATATCATATGAATCATAACTCCATCTCTGAGGAATGTAGAACAGACCCAACCTATCCATAATTTAGTCAATTTTTTCACCTTACCGCTTCTTAGTAATAGTTATATCATCAACACTTCAGTAGGTCAAAATAGATCTCCTCTTTCTCCTAGAGCCATAGTTCAAATCTATAAATTATGCTTGCCTCAAGTATTCTAAGGTGAATAACATATCTATGACAATGTGGGGCAGCAGAAAGGTCTTATCCATAAAGCCATATAGTCAAAATATTGTGCCCTCTATTAGGAGATACCAATATCCTTCCTTTGCACCTTTTGTTATCAATATTTTCTTTACCAGAGGTGGCATCTTAGAGAATTCTCCATACATAATTTTCAATGGTGGCCCTAAAAATTCCAAGTTGAATCTATACACAAACTCAATGCTTCTCAAATGAGAAGTCCAATGATAAATTGACATGTGTTCTCCTTCATTGGTCTTGTCCTTAACTGGAATCCAGTGCATCATATCCCTTATAGTAGCACAAAACATCCAGACCAAGATTGAGCAATGCCGAAAACAAGGTGTATCAAAGTTTCTTTTCATTCTCACTAATTGTTCATGTATTCTTTGAGCAAGGAACATTGGCCAGTTAAAATAGATAACTCTAATACCCTTCTTTTCTACACCTTCCTCATACATCCTTTCATTGGAAATGCAATATACCGTGTTTATTTTCCAACCATGCACCATTTTATTAGAGTCCAAACCCTCCATACAAGCTAACATAGAGTATAGCTCTGCATGTTCAAATCGTTCAATAGAAATTGAAACTTGTGGTAATTCCTTCCTAGACTTTGTGTTCTTGAGTTGATTATAGACCTTTTTTCTAAACAAATCACCATCATTAGCTCACTTCTCCATAGAGTAATACCCGGCCTAGGTGGTTGTTTTAAACTCGTTTGGCCTTATGGGTGGCTCTAATCCTAGGGTAAAAAATGTGTGATAGTTTTCAACAGTGATGCTAAATAGGGTTTTGCCTCTATCAATTTTTACTGATTTTGCCATTGGGTCATTAAACTTAATGATGGCCAATATTAACTTAGGATAAGGTGTTGAGCAAGGTGCAGCAAAAGCATTGAGAAAGTATTGTCATTGTTGTCAACACAGATAGATTGATGCAGTTGATGCGATTCGGAGGTCGATCAGATCAAGTGCGTAAAGTTTCAAGCAAAACAGAGGTGACCCAGATTCAGAAATTGGCAGAAAGAGACAAGGAAGAAAACTGTCGCGATATCGCGACATGTTTTCTGTCGCGATTTCGCGACAAAAAGTAGGAGAGAGAAAATGCATGCCAAAATGTCGTGATGTCGCGACATGTCGAGTTTTCACTGAGGAGAGAGAAAATGTGTCACGATTTCACGACAAAAAGTAGGAGAGAGAAAATGCATGCCAAAATGTCGCGATGTCGCGACATGTCGAGTTTTCACTGAGGAGAGAGAAAATGTGTTGCGATTTCACGACAAAAAGTAGGAGAGAGAAAATGCATGCCAAAATGTCGCGATGTTGCAACATGTCGAGTTTTCGTTGAGGAGAGAGAAAATGTGTCACGATTTTGTGACATAAATGGAGGAAAGGAGCTTGCAATGAAGAGAGTAGCGATTTCCATGCATGTTGAAGTTTCGCATTTCAAAGCACAGCTGGAAATGTATGGAAACAAAGGTGTAGCGATTTTGCTACATATCGGAAGTTAAGAAAACTGAGTTGCAGCGATTTCGACACAAGTAAAAATTCACAAGAAGAAGGTGTAGCGTTTTCGCTACATGTTGAAACAAAGAGAAACTAAGGTGTAGCGATGGCGCTACATGTTGAAACAAAGAGAAACTAAGGTGTAGCGATGGTGCTACATGTTGAAACAAAGGGAAACTAAGGTGTAGCGATTTCTCTACTAGTCAAAAGTGTAGAACTGAAAGATGCAGCAATGATATTACAAGTCAAAATTTCATGAAAAGAGGCAAGGTGAAAACACAAGGCACAAAGATGTAAAAATTTCACCATTGCATGAAGCATAGCATCGCGAT
The DNA here is from genome assembly GCA_028583015.1 of Wollemia nobilis. Lineage (NCBI taxonomy): Eukaryota > Viridiplantae > Streptophyta > Pinopsida > Araucariales > Araucariaceae > Wollemia > Wollemia nobilis. Next base: position 24,470,341 of record JAQPPZ010017232.1, on the reverse strand, counting down.
TTAGTGACATGTTCCATTTTCGTTGGAGTTGGAAAGGAGAGTTGTACGGAAGAGCAAAGTGTCGTGATTTCGCGACATGTTCCTTTTTCGCTGCTGCTGGCAAAGAAGAGTGTACGAAAGCTGAAAGTGTCACGATTTCGTGACAAGCAGTATGATGACGTCAGCAAGAGTAAAAAATGTCATGATTTCATGACAAGAAGGATGATGACATCAGTAGAAGCCAGAAGCGTCGCGATTTCGCAACAAGAATGATGATGACATCAACAAAGTCAGAAAGTGTCACGATTTCACGATAGGATGCTAGGAAAGGTTATAGAATCTGGAAGCGTCGTGATTTCGTGACATTATGAAGGATGACGTCAGCAAAAATTAAAAGTGTCGCGATATCACGACAGGAAACTGTTTGGCGAGTAAAAGCCGCAGGAGCATGCAAAATGACACGTGTCGAAAAAGCATAATCATGCAGCCTATTACGTAAATAGTAACTGATGTTAGACAGACAGTTACACATGGACAGGTGTCGAACATGCATGGAAACAGATGTAGATGCATGCTTGAAATGCTTTCTAAGTGTCGTATAGGCTGTATCGAAAAAGCATTCGAACGGCCGAAGTGCTGCATTCGAACAACCGATTAAAAGTGCAAACGAACAGCCGATTGAAGAATGCATTAGAACAGCCGATTAAAATAGATGCATTTACAACATTCGAAACATAAAATAGGAAGGATCGAAAATCTTTCGAGAAGAAGGATGTGCAGCATTCGAACAGTCGTATTTGGAAGGATTCGAATAGCCACATTGGAAAGAAGAAAAGAATTCGATCGGCTCGAGAATGTCATCTGACTGCATGAAGAATTGAAACATGATAGAAGACAAAGAGTCCCGATGAGAAAAATAGGGTATAAAAGGACAGTCGAGCACAGAATAATGTTGTTGCTGTGAGAGAGAAGTTGTTGCAGAAAGAGAAATATTACTGTGAAAAGAGGGTTTGAATAAGAAAATTAGCAGAGCCGTGAGAGTGTGCAAAGTTGGATTAATTGCAGACCAGTCAAGGTTGTGCATGAAGTGAAGACACTTTTATGTCATTCTAATTGATCAGAATTGTAGTCCAAGTTGGTGCTTGGTACTAGGGGTTGGTGCTCCATCTGTTGCAGCAGAAAATTACGGGGGTTGGTGCTCCATCTGTTGCGTGAGAAAATTACGGGGGTTGGTGCTCCTTCCAGATGGATCTTGGTAAAGAAGTTGTAAAATTGAAATTTTGCAAAGACCGGATTTGGATTGAAGTCCAAGCAGTTAATTTTTGAAGAGTAGCCAAATTGGTGAACCTCGTTATATTGTGTGTTGTGGTGTGCTCTCATTTTGTTCTTCTGGTTTTATAAGTTTTATGTGCTTCAGTATTTGAATGTTGTTGTATTGAAGTTAAATAACTACACTGATTCACCTCCCCTCTTAGTGTCATTGTGTGAACGTCAATTGGTATCAGAGCCAAGTTTCCTTGTACAAGCTTAATCAGCTAAGGAGATCTTGGAAGAAACAATGGCAGGCGGTGAAGGATTTTCATCTAACAAAGCTCCCTTATTTGATAGAACAAATTACACCTTCTGGAAACTCAGAATGCAAACATATCTGAGTGCATTGGGATATGATATTTGAGATTCTGTAGATAGTGGATACACAGCACCCACTACTCCTCCAACAAATACTGCTGAGAAAAAGAAATTTGAGAACAACTCCAAAGCTAAGAATGCCATAATGTGTGGGCTTATTGACAGTGAACTAATAAGAGTCATGAGTTGTAAATCAACAAAAGACATGTGGGATAAACTGAAGAGCATCCATGAAGGAGACAGTAAGATTAAGGAAGCAAAATTGCAAACTCATCGAGCACAGTTCGAAGCACTACAAATGAATGAAGATGAAAACATAGAGACTTATATGCTGAGATTCAACGAAATTATTCATGCAATCAGAGGACTCGGTGAAGAAATTGATGATGCAGTTGTGAAAAAGGTTCTCAGAACACTTCACAAAAGATTTAACTCCAAAGTCTCTGCAATAGAAGAGGCAAAATATCTAAACAACTTCAGCATGGATGAGTTGCATGGTTCCCTGACAAGATATGAAATGATAATAGGACAAACCAAGTCTACAGACAGAGAAGCAGCTTTTAAAGCACACAAGAATGTAAAAGCTGAACATGAATCTGAGGATGAAGGAACATTGGATGAAATAGAAGCCAATTTTGTTTGGAAACTCAAAAAAGGAAAAGGAAAATATAGAGGGAAGCTACTTTTTAAATGCTTCAATTGTGGAGGAGTCGGTCATTTTGCAGCCAAATATCCAATGCAGGAGAGAACCAAAAATGGTGAAGGTTCACACCAAGAAAAATGTGACTGGAAGAAGAAACAAAATTTCAGAAAGAACAACTTCAAGAAGAAAAGCTTCATAACCAAGAATGTCAGCAGTTCTAAAGAAAGCACAGATGAGGAGTCTGAAGAAGGAGGTGAAGCTCTGTTCATGGCACTTGAAGAAGAAAGAACAGAGAAAAATTAGGAAGGTGATGAAAATTCCAAGGATGAAGCTGAAGTGTATTTGGAAGGAGAATTGGTTGCTGCATTTGAAGAGTTGAGTGCAGAAAGGAAGAAGAATAAGAAATTTTCAAAGAAATTAGAGAATGCCACAGACATAATAAACAATCTAAAAATACAGACAGAGGAATTCAAGAAAATGTCTAAATTTTTTGATGAACAATTAACTGTAAAGACAGTTGAATGCAGCAAGCTAGAGGAAGACATTGTTAAGTTAAGGATGCAGTTAGAGGAGATGAATAGAAAATTGAACTATTTTCATAAGTTTGAAGAAAGTACTGTAAACCTGGATAAAATGTTAAATAACCAAAGGCCTTCTGGCATAAAATTTGGTTTAGGCTTTGATGAAGGAGAATCTTCAAAGGATTCAAAGAACTTGAATATAGAACCCATAAAGAAAGAAGAAAAGATCAGGGTTGAACCAGAAAAACTAAATCATGCAAAAGAAAACAATAATGCCAGATTCAAGAAGAATACTGACAAAGATGGATTCACAAAAGTCACACATCCAAGGAGGATAAGAGTCATGGCTCCTACTTCAAACTGGAAAAGACCGGCACCCAGGTTTAATCATGCATTTTCTAGTTATTGTTTTAAATGCAATGCTTATGGCCATAAGATTTTAGATTGCAGGCATAATGTATCTCAAAGGAATTTTACAAGCAGAAATGTTTTTTCTCATTTAATGAATTATGCAGTTGAATGTTATAATTGTCATAATTTTGGACATATTGCTAGAAACTGCAGAAGCACTTTTGCATCAAATAATTATCAGGGTAGAAAATCTCAGCCAAGTGGGTTGAAACAAAACCAGAAATTTCCTGAAAAACGAGGCACATGCTAATGAAAGGACAAAGGCAAAACAAGTAGCAAAATCTGCTATCAAACCAGAATGGAAAGAAAAGGAATATTTGATTGTCCAGACTGCTTTTAAAGCTGAGAACAAATCAGCACCTTGGATACTTGACAGTGGTTGTTCCAGTCACATGACAGGTGACAAGCAAAAGTTTGAGAATTTACATAATTATGAAGGTGGTTCTATGAAATTTGGAAATAATGATGGAGCAAAGATTGTTGGAAAGGGATTAGTCAAGATCAGTGATGGCAATATAAAATCAAAATAAGTCTTGTTTGTAATTGGCCTGAAGCATAACTTGCTAAGTGTAAGTCAAATATGTGACAGAGGTCATGATGTAATCTTCAAGGAGGGTTGTGAAGTAAGAAAGACAAAAAATGGAAAGTTAATAGCCACTGGACTGAGAACTTCTGGAAATCTGTATACACTTTCAAAAACTGCAGAAGGAACATGCTTGATTGGACAGGAAGATGAAAACTGGCTATGGCACAAGAGGCTTGGGCATATTAGTTTTGACAATCTGGCAAAAATCAGTTCAAAAAGAGCAGTTAGAGATATACCAAACATTGGCAAACCTATAAATAGCATCTGTGAGTCATTCCAAAATGGAAAACAAACCAGAGCCACTTTCAAAGCAAAAGAATACTTCACTAGCAAGCCATTAGAACTAATTCACATTGATCTATGTGGACCCATGAGAACTGAAAGCATAAATGGACACAAATATTTTATGCTGTGTATAGATGACTACTCAAGAATGACATGGGTACTATTTTTGAAACTCAAGTCAGAAGCCTTTGAGATGTTTAAAACCTTCAAAAATCTTGTTGAGAATCAATCAGGAAAAATAATTAAATGCCTAAGATCAGACAGGGGAGGAGAGTTTATCTCCGAAGAATTTGCAGAATACTGTCAAAAACATGGGATAAGAAGACAGTTTTTAGCAACTAGGACACCTCAGCAGAATGGTGTTGTAGAAATGAAGAATAGAACAGTGCAGGAAATGGCAAGGACAATGCTGGCAGAAAACAAAATAGCTGACAGATTTTGGAAAGAGGCAGTTCATACTGCAGTTTACATTCAAAAGCAGTGCATGCTTGAGACCACATGAAAGCAAAACACCTTATGAGTTGTGGTTTGGCGAAAGGCAACAACGAAGACATTTCAAAGTATTTGGCAGCAAGTGCTACATAAAACGGACCGAAGATAACCTCGGTAAATTTGAAGATAGAGTAGATGAAGGTATATTTCTTGGTTACTCAACAAAAAGCAAGGCATACACATGTTACAACAAGAGGTTGAAGAAAATTGTTGAAAGTGCTGATGTGAAAGTTGATGAAGGTAGAGAACAAGAAACTACTTATCAAGAAAACTACCCTATGTATGAAGAAATCATTGAAGATGATGATGAAAAAGAAACAGAGAAGAATCAAAAAATTGATCCAGATGGTGTAAAAACTGAATCTGAAGAAGAAGAAAATAGGAAATTTAAAATAGGCAACTGGCAGAAAAATCATCCAAGTGAACAGATTATTAAGGATCCCACAGATGGTATTCAGACAAGAAGAATAGCAGTGAGGAACTATTCTCTGTTATCTAGTATTGAACCTAAAGATGTTGCTGAAGCAATCACTAATGAAAGTTGGATGAAGGCAATCAATGAAGAACTAGATCAGATAGAGAAAAACAATACCTGGGAATTAGTACCTAGACCAACAAATAAAAACATAATTGGCACTAAATGGGTTTTTAGAAATAAATTGAATGAATATGGGCAGGTTGTCAGAAATAAGGCAATATTGGTATGTAAAGGCTATGCTCAGGTTGAAGGCATTGATTTTGAAGAAACTTTTGCACCGGTAGCCAAACTAGAGGCAATCAGAATGTTTCTGGCATTAGAAGTTCATAAAAACTTCAAAGTATATCAAATGGATGTAAAATCAGCATTTTTGAATGGAAAACTGGAAGAAGAGGTTTACATTGAACAACCGAGATGGCTTCCAACTTGGTGACAATCCGGATTTAGTTTACAGAGTTAAAGAAAGCTTTATATGGATTAAAACAGGCACCCAGAGCATGGTATGCAAGGCTGGATAATTATCTAATTAAACAAGGGTTTAAGAAAGGTTTGGTGGATAGCAACTTATATGTCAAAAAAGAGAAGGGTCATCTTATTGTTCTTGTTGTTTATGTAGATGACATAATATTTGGCAGCAGCATGGATGAATACTGCAAAGACATATCAATTAAAATGAAAAAAGAATTTGAGATGTCAATTATTGGTGAACTTTCTTATTTTTTAGGACTGCAGGTCAATCAAAATGAAAAAGGCATTTTTATTTCTCAAGTTAAATATGTAAAAGAAATGCTGAAAAAGTTCACAATGGAAGGCGATGAAACCGGTCAGCACTCCCATGACAACAGTGCGCAAGTTGAGCAAGAATGATAAATCTCCAGATGTTGATCAAACAATGTACAGGTCTATGATTGGAAGCCTGCTGTATTTAATAGCTACTAGACCAGATATACTACATGCAGTATGCATGGTTGCTAGATTTCAGGAAAGTCCCAAAGAAACTCATGTCACAGCTGTAAAAAGGATCTTCAGGTACCTCAAAGGTACCATGGATTATGGGTTGTGGTACCCAAAAGGCAAATACTTCACTTTGATTGCATATTCTAATGCAGATTGGGAAGGGTGCATTGATGACCAGAAGAGTACAAGTGGAGGAGCATTTTATCTTGGAGACAGGCTGGTAGCATGGCACAGCAAGAAACAAGAATCAGTCTCTCTATCCACTGCAGAGGTAGAATACATTGCAGCCACAACTTGTTGTACACAGATATTATGGATGAGACAAACTTTGAAAGATCTTGGTATCCACTTCAAAGAGCCAATATCAATAAAATGTGATAACACTAGTGCTATCAACATATCCAAGAATCCAGTTATGCATTCAAGAACCAAACACATTGCAATCCGATATCATTTTTTGAAGGATAAAGTTGCAGAAGGAGAAGTCAAGTTGGATTTTGTTCCAACTACAGAGCAAGTAGCTGATATATTCACAAAACCATTGCCCAAGGATGTTTTTGAGTACCTTAGGAATAATTTGGGAGTGGTCACAATTCCCAAGAACTGACTATCATTAGGGATCACATTCTCAATGGGTGCATGCATGCCTATACTTATAGTTTTGCTTATGTTTATGATTTTTGCTAACTATAACAATATTTTCCTGAGAATGGTGTACAGAGACTCAGGGGGAGTCTGCAGCAGCCCTTTGGTATTATTGGCAAAGGGGGAGAAGAAGTTGAGCAAGGTTTCGTGTGTTGCCAACAATTCCAAAGGGGGAGATTGTTGAGCAAGGTGCAGCAAAAGCATTGAGAAAGTATTGTCATTATTGTCAACACAGACAGATTGATGCAGTTGATGCAGTTCAGAGGTCAGTCAGATCAAGTGCAAAAAGTTTCAAGCAAAACAGAGGTGACCCAGATTCAGAAATTGGCAGAAAGAGACAAAGAATAAAACATGTCGCGATATCGCGACATGTTTTCTGTCGCGATTTCGCGACAAAAAGTAGGAGAGAGAAAATGCACGCCAAAATTTCGCGATGTCGCGACATGTCGAGTTTTCGCTGAGGAGAGAGAAAATGTGTCGCGATTTCACGACAAAAAGTAGGAGAGAGAAAATGCACGCCAAAATGTCGTGATGTCGTGACATGTCGAGTTTTCACTGAGGAGAGAGAAAATGTGTCACGATTTTGCGACATAAATGGAGGAAAGGAGCTTGCAATGAAGAGAGTAACGATTCCCATGCATGTTGAAGTTTCGCATTTCAAAGCATAGCTGGAAATGTATGGAAACAAAGGTGTAGCGATTTTGCTACAAATCAAAAGTTAAGAAAACTGAGTTGCAGCAATTTCGACACAAGTAAAAATTCACAAGAAGAAGGTGTAGCGTTTTCGCTACATGTTGAAACAAAGAGAAACTAAGGTGTAGCGATGGCGCTACATGTTGAAACAAAGAGAAACTAAGGTGTAGCGATGGCGCTACATGTTGAAACAAAGGGAAACTAAGGTGTAGCGATGGCGCTACATGTTGAAACAAAGGGAAACTAAGGTGTAGCGATTTTGCTACTAGTCAAAAGTGTAGAACTGAAAGATGCAGCAATGATATTACAAGTCAAAATTTCATGAAAAGAGGCAAGGTGAAAACACAAGGCACAAAGATGTAAAAATTTTGCCATTGCATGAAGCATAGTGTCACGATTTAGTGACATGTTCCATTTTCGCTGGAGTTGGCAAGGAGAGTTGTACGGAAGAGCAAAGTGTCACGATTTCGCGACATGTTCCTTTTTCGCTGCTGCTGGCAAAGAAGAGTGTACGAAAGCTGAAAGTGTCATGATTTCGTGACAAGCAGGATGATGACGTCAGCAAGAGTCAAAAACATCGTGATTTCATGACAAGAAGGATGATGACGTCAGCAGAAGCCAGAAGCATCGCGATTTTGCGACAAGAATGATGATGACGTCAGCAAAGTCAGAAAGTGTTGTGATTTCGTGACAGGATGCTAGGAAAGGTGCTGGAATCTGGAAGCGTCGTGATTTTGCAACATTATGAAGGATGATGTCAGCAAAAATTAAAAGTGTCACGATATCACGACAGGCAACTGTTTGGCGGGTAAAAGTCGCAGGAGCATGCAAAATGACACATGTCGAAAAAGCATAATCATGCAGCCTGTTACGTAAATAGTAACTGATGTCAGACAGACAGTTACACATGGACAGGTGTCGAACATGCATGGAAACATATGTAGATGCATGCTTGAAACGCTTTCTAAGTGTCGTATAGGTTGTATCGAAAAAGCATTCGAACGGCAAAAGTGTTGCATTCGAACAGCTGATTGAAAGTGCAAACGAACAGCCGATTGAAGAATGCATTAGAACAGCCGATTAAAATAGACGCATTTACAGCATTCAAAACATAAAATAGGAAGGATCGAAAAGCTTTCAATAAGAAGGATGTGCAGCATTCGAACAGTCGTATTTGGAAGGATTCGAACAGCCGCATTGGAAAGAAGAAAAGAATTCGACCGGCTTGAGAATGTCATCCGACTGCATGAAGAATTGAAACGCGATAGAAGACAAAGAGTCCCGATGAGAAAAATAGGGTATAAAAGGACAGTCGAGCACAGAATAATGTTGCTGTTGTGAGAGAGAAGTTGTTGCAGAAAGAGAAATATTACTGTGAAAAGAGGGTTTAAATAAGAAAATTAGCAGAGCCGTGAGAGTGTGCAGAGTTGGATTAATTGTAGACCAGTCAGGGTTGTGCATGAAGTGAAGACACTTTTATGTCATTCTAATTTATCAGAATTGTAGTCCAAGTTGGTGCTTGGTACTAGGGGTTGGTGCTCCATCTGTTGCAGTAGAAAATTACAGGGGTTGGTGCTCCTTCCAGTGGATGCTGGTAAAGAAGTTGTAAAATTGAAATTTTGCAAATACTGGATTTGGATTGAAGTCCAAGCAGTTAATTTTTGAGGAGTAGCCAAATTGGTGAACCTCGTTATATTGTGTGTTGTGGTGTGCTCTCATTTTTTTCTTCTGGTTTTATAAGTTTTTTGTGCTTCAGTCTTTGAATGCTGCTGTATTGAAGTTAAATAACTACACTGATTCACCCCCCCCTCTCAGTGTCATTGTGTGAACATCATAAGGATGAATGGAATCGCAAATGTAAAAAGACAAAAATGAGAGCATAGCACATCTACCTTATTTTGACAATGCTACTCCTTTCTTGTATCTATTTTTTGCATTCATCCTGAGTTTCGTTCTCTCTATTAGGACCAGCTAAGTATCCATTACAGCTTCTTCTTTGTTGATATATATGGCCCACTATATTTTTCATCGATGTTCTAACTCCTTGAGTGTCTTCGAAAGCCATTTTTGTCAACAACAATTTATATTTTCTCTAAAGTTCACGGGTAATTCTTTTAGGTATCATTCTCCTTCACTTAGTGAATGCTATTTTTATTAAATGATCAAAATTCCATACCTTGACCTCTTTTTAATTTTTGGTGCGTGCACGTCCTCTGCCATTAATGTGGATATTGTACGACTTATCCGCTGGCATGCTTCTCAAATCACATTCATTCTCTTTTGTGGCTTAGAGGTGGCATTCTAAATTTTGATTGGCCAAAATTCAAACATGCTCATACCCTCACGGAATTGTTTTTCTTTTCTCCCTTTCAAGCATGGGAAAATTAGCATTTATTACAGATCTTTTACCCTTTTCCAAGTTAATGCAGAATTGCTACCCTGCTCAAATGTAGACTTGAAATATGTGGATTGTAAACTTCTTTTATTTTGCCCAACATAACTCTGGATTTAGGCAAATTAGGACCTTCCTCATTCCACACATCATAAGTCTTGAAAACAAGCAGGTTGGAATCCACTCATCATTTCACTGGCATTGTGGTCCATTTGAGTGCGGATTGAAATCTGCTTGTCATTCTGCTTCACTCCTAGTGTATTTGAGTGTGAAATAGGAACTTGTTGCATCCTTTAGGAACACTTAGCCAATTTTATAAAATTTTCTCTTCTTTTTTATTTTTTATACAACATGCTATTAAAACAAAACTTGATACAAAGTGCAAAAATAAAAGGAAATATGATACAATGTATGTACATATATTACAATGAGCTCATATTTCAATCAAAGTAGAGTTTAAGATGAAAAACATTAACCAGGATTGGTTGTATGTTTCCCTCCAAATATTCAAGTTGGAAAACATTGGTCTTCTTGACCTCTACTATCTTGAAAGGGTCATTCCATAAGGAGTCAAACTTCTGATGATGTCCTGGTTTTGATCTTTCAACATTCCACCTGAGAACTGAGTCTCCAACCTAGAATTTTTTGAACCTTACCTTTTTTATCGAAACATGTCTTGATGTCCACAAAATGCTTCTAAAAGTTCTCATAGGCCTAAGCTCTTTTCTCTTCCAACTATAGTAGGTGTTTTAGCCTTGCTTCCACTAGATTTTCCTTCAATTCCTCTTCTGTATCTATCAGTTTGAGTGCTATAATTTCCAAATGGATAGGTAAAATTGCCTCCTTACCATCTAAAAAAGCATACGAAGAAGTATTTATGGACTTCTTAATAGTAATCTTGTCTACCCATAGAGCTTACTCCAACATTAGGTGCCAAATTCTTTTATTCCCTTCTAGTGATCTCTTCAAAATCCTTAACAAGTTTTTTTTGGTGGACTCTGCAAGTCCATTCCCTTGAGGGTAATAATTTGAAGTATTCTTAATGGTGATGCCATACTTGCTAGTAAACTCAATATACTTGGCCCCTATAAATGCTAGTTCATTTTCACTCACCAAGGCTTCCAGAACACCAAACCTTGAATAAAACTTTCCATAAAATTGATCACAACTTCCTGGTTTGATTTCTTGGTAGGAATGGCTTCTACCCATCTGGTGAGGTAGTCTGTAGCAGTTAGAATATACGTGTGCTTTACTAAAGAGTGAGGATTGATGACCCCTACAAATTTCAGCCCCCATTGTTGAAAGGGCTCTTCAAATTGTATTGGTTTGAGGGAAAATGAAGAATTTCTTATCCTCCCTACATGTCCTTGGCATTTTTCATAGGCTCTAGTGACTTTGAAGGTATCAAAAAATATAGTAGGCCAGTAATAGCCTGCTCTTATGATTTTCAAAGTTGTAACTCTACCTAAGAAATGTCCTCCAGATGGCCCTCCATGGAACTCGTTAATGACCTTTTATTTTTTATCATATTGTAAGCACTTAAGGAGAACTCCATCAAGGTTCCTCTTGTATAGCCCCTCTGGTAATAATACATACTTCAAATCTTGAATTCTATATCTTATTCTTTATGATGCATTGAGATCAAGAGGGCATACTCTAGTTTAAAAATACTTGATCATCTGGTCTACCCAATTAGAGTCACCTAGATGTATTCCTTCAATATGATCATCTTTTATTGCCTGATAGGCTATTATTTTAGCTGATGATACTGCCTCTGTTAGACCTTGGTATAGGGCCCTGCCTCTCACAACTTGGTGGGATGTATCTCCATATCATATTCTTGGATATTGGTGATCCAACCAGCTCTCTTATCTCCTATTTCACCTTGTATAATAAAGCTTCTTATATATAGGTGAACAACATACACCAGGGTCTTTCTTTGAACCAAATACTGCCTAAACTTCTTCAATGAATTCATTACAATAAATACTTATTTTTTGATAAAATTATACTTAACCTGGTAATCATGGAGATTCTAACTCTAGAAGAATATGGGGTGCTCCTCACCTAGATAATTATTTTGGGTAAGCACTAAGGCATAACTTTCTTCAGATCTAAAGTATAAAGAATAAAATCCTTACTAAAATCTGGATTTACTAGCATTGGAGCGGTGGCAATAGACTGTTTGATTATCTCAAATGCTTGTTTCCTTGCTTCAATCCATTTGAACTCTGCATTTTTCTTGAGTAGATCATATATAGGCCTTACCTTATGTGCAAAGTCAGAAATGAACTTCCTGACAAAGTTCATTTGGCCAAAGAAGGACTGCAAGGCTTTCTTGCTTACAGGTAGTGGAAGAGCAAGAATGGATTTAATTCTATCTGGATCTATGGCCATACCTTATTTTGCTACCACATGACCCAGCAACTTTCCCTTATGTACTATAAAAAATAACTTCTTAGGATTAAGGGAAATATCAAATTATTTGCACTTTTGAAAAAATTGCTCAAGGTGTGCTAAGTGGTCATGCTTGTTATGAGAAAATACAGTCATGTCATCTAAATAAATCAAAATGACCTTATTAATTAATTCTCCAAAGGCATAGTCCATGGCTCTTTGAAATGTGGCTCCAACATTGGACAGTCCAAAAGGTATTCTTTGGTAGGCAAATGTACCCCATTTTATGGTGAATGCTATTTTATACTGATATTTATTCTTCACCCAAATCTGGTTATATCCAGAGAAGTCATCCAATAGTGAGAACCTTTCTTCCCCTGTCACTATCTATAATATTTGATCAATATTTTGAATGGGGTAGTGATCCTTAAGAGATGCTTGGTTAAGATTTTTGAAATCCACACACAAGTGAATATCTCAATTCTTCTTCCTCACAGGTACCAAGTTGGCTACCTAGGTAGAATGTTTAATTGGATATATGATCTTAGCATTTAATAACTTCAAGAGATCTTCTCTCATTATGGCTTTGATCCTTGGATTTATAGGTATTTTCTTCTACCTAAAAGGCTTTACATCAGGCTCTAGCTCAATGGTGTGTTGGATAATATTTTTATCATATACTTTGAGGTCTTCATATGACCAACCTATAATGTCTTGGTACTTTATACATAAAGCTTTAATATCCTCTTATTCCTCTGGTGAACATCGGATACCAACCTTGAGCTTCTTTTATTTTTCTATTTCAACTTCTTTATATATTTTGTCATTTATTTCCATGGTTATGATCTTTTTCTTGTCTTCATTATCAAACAGGCTCTTTAGAGTAACCAAACCTCTAGGAATGTGATTGTTCCTAAGTTGGAGAACATCTTGTTGGTTAATTTCCTCTATATTTTCTTCTTGGATAGTGGAGAGGCAGTCTTCTCTTACCAAAAAATCAATGATCTGCTCATCACTTTCAAAGACCTGCCAGAAGATCTGCTTATCTGGCACCGTAGGCCTAAAAATTATTTTTATTCCCTTGTCTTTCTTGAGTCCAATATCTACATAAGGGTTGAAGTTAGCTCCCCTTGCTTCTAAGGAGTCTACCAAAGTATTATTTTCTCTGGGAATAAAATTTATATTTAGGGCATCAAAGGATTCCATCATATCCCATACCCTATTTCTATATGCTTTTAGGTAGTGGTGCTTACTGCTGCAAATTTCTCTTACCTGATGGATAATTAACTCAAAGTCACCATATATGTTTAGGACCTTAATACCCATATTTTCTACTTACATCATTCCAAGGCACAAAGCCTCATACTATGTAGCATTATTGGTGGGAAAAAACAAAGCACCATTCCACACTTTTTATTACTAATGTCATCATTTGTGGCTTCAATCTACGGTATCAAATTTTGGAATAAAATACGATGGAATAAAATAGAGTGAGTGGGATGTATTATGCTATTAATATGCTTATTATCTTTCCTTCTCTTTTCCTTCGGCTCCAAAGAAAATGCAATCTGCACCAAAAGTATAGTGACATCAACATTGCCTTGGTCAAAATATGGAATCATCAATCCAAACCGAAGTTAGTGTAAAGAAGACTTCATCACCAATCTGCACCCTTTGCAGTGTAAAATTAGCTTTATCACCATTTCACTCTAGAGTTGGTGTAAATTACTCCTTGTTATCATTCCACACCCAATGTAGTGCTTTATGCCTTTATATTGTCAATCCACACCAAAATGCTCTTGAAACTTGACAAAATTGATCTTACAGACACTTAGCCACTCGAAGCATGTAAAAATTACATGTGATTGCCATTTCACACTTCTTCTTACACTTATTCATCATCGCCAAAAACTTTTGCGAAATCGGGACCCATCACCAATCCGCTTCCAAATACACTATAAACTAAGCAAAATTGCTCAAGGCAAAAAATGCACTAAGTGTTGGGCGGATTAGGAAACTCATGTTGCGGATCCGCTCCAAAATACATTGGAAAATGTGCGGAATGGAAAATTCATACCTTAGAATAAAATTTTCAATGCTTTCTAAGGATATAGCCATTTTGGGCCTACAATAACCTTTGCTTTCACTGATGAAATACAATCTTATATCAATTCAACAAAGACATCTACAGAAGCATGGAAAAGCTTAGAAAAGATATTTGAAGGAAAAAATAAAGCCACTATCCTTCATCTTCAAACTCAACTACATTCTCTAAAAATAAATAGTGGTGAGAGAATAGAAGTATTCCTAAGGAAATTAAAAGATAATAAAGAGAAATTATTAAGCTTAGGAGAAGAAATTAAATATGAACTTCTTAATCAAGTAACCATAAGAGCACTTCTAGATGGCTATAAACATTTGGTAATATTTTTAAAAGTCCTACTTAAAGATAATTCTTTTGATGATCTAATCAATATTCTTCAAGAATATGAGGTAGAGAATATAATGAAAGATAAAATGACTAACACTAGCATCAAAAGATAATCCACAAGGAAATATTGCTTCATCATCAAGAGGACGGACACCATGGTATAACAGGTATTACCAGATATGCAAGAAAAGGTCATAGCACTAACTATTGTAGATTCAATCCCAAAAATAAGAATCAATGGAATCAAATATACAATGGAAGCAGATTTCAACCATGACAATTGTAGAATTAGTAGTAAGCTCAACATCCAATCAATTATCCCCAATTGGAGTATCAAAAATAGAATCATAAAGGACACCTAGCTCAAAGGATAGAATAAATTGAAGAACTGGAAGAATCTACAGATGATTATGAATTCAAAGCTCTTTCAACAAGAACAACGGGTTATGGTGATACTAACTACTTGCTTGAATAGGTTTCAGAAAAGAGAGAATAAAAATACAAGCTCTAAGACAAGGAAGAAGATCCATATTGAATATTGAAATCTTCAATACCCAAATAATGTAATATAGGGGGTGTTAGAGTTAGAGTATATTACATCATTTAGGTCATGTAAACGTACCACCTTAAGTACAGAGTTAGGATAGGATATTGCTTTAGGGATAAGTTATCTAGTTACTTCATGCAATGTAATAAATGCATAAGTGGCAATGTGCAAGGTGTCCCCTTGTACATCTAGGTAGAGTGTTGGCCAAGGAATCTATCTTCCTATATAAAGGGCCTCATAGTGGTAGATTAGATATCAATATCACATCAAGCTCACATCAAGCTTGTATCAAGTTCATGTCAACTCCTAGTAATAGTACTCCCATAGGGAGTATAATGCAGCTCTTTAGCTCATATTAATGGAGTGATCATTTCCTCCATACTGGTACCACCTTATGTACATAGTTAGGATAGGATATTGGTTTAGGGAGAAGTTATCTAGTTACTTCATGCAATGTAATAAATGCATAAGTGGCAATGTGCAAGGTGTCCCCTTGTACATCTAGGTAGAGTGCTAGCCAAGGAATCTATCTTCCTATATAAAAGGCCTCATAGTGGTAGATTAGATATCAATCTCACATCAAGCTCGTATCAAGTTCATGTCAACTCCTAGTAATAGTACTCTTGTAGGGAGTATAATGTAGCTCTTTAGATTATATTAATGGAGTGATCATTTCCTCCATATTGCATTGTATTTTCATCATTTCTATTTATAGTATATTTCAATCATATTGCTATTTCACTTTCTTTAATATTTCCTATATTTTATTAGGACCTGTATTAGATCTTTCCACTACATATATCCTTAAAATCTAATAGGGAGACCATCCTAAGTTTTAAAAAAATTATCTAGTAGGAAGATTTTTAGCCTTGTATCATCCATATTCAATGGGATACAACATCTCAAACGATTACCTTCTTGTACTGTCAGAGAGATAGATAGTGTGCTCAAGGTTATGTATGGAATCATGCATTGTATTTTCATCATTTCTATTTACAGTATATTTCAATCATATAGCTATTTTACTTTCTTTCATATTTCCTATATTTTATTAGGACCTGTGTTAGATCTCTCCACTGCATATATCTTTAAAAGCTAACAGGGAGACCATCCTAGGGTTAAAAAAAATAACTAGTAGGAAGCTTTTTGGCCTTGTATCATCCATAGTCCATGAGATACAACATATCAAAATATTACCCTCTTGTACTATAGCCCAAAAATTCTTGCACTCCTTTCCTCAAGGCTGATGGATCCGTGCCTCAGAGGGGAATGGGAGAATGGATGGTCTACACCTCAGAAGAGAGGTACTTGATCGTACCTTCTTGTGGTGATTTTTTGATGAATTGGGTGGGTTCACCAGGAAATATTTTATGGCAGTTTTTAAGCCTAGGTTTTGGGATTTGTTTTGATGTGTTCCTTTTATCAAATCATGCATACACCTAGTTTGGCCAATATGCAACTATGCTAATCTATATGCAATTTTGATTTATATGTAAGCAACAAAAAGCAGAAAATAGAATCTAAATAGGCAATGCAGTGCTTAAAAAGTGATTTAAAACACTTACTTGTATCCAAAAGTTTGAATAAGATTCTGATTTTTTATGCAGGCAATATCGGGTAAAATCTAGCAATATCAGTCGAAATCAGGCAGTATCGGGTGACCCGATTATGCGAAAAACCAACCGATCTTGACTAAAAGTTGTAGTTTTATAATTGGATGTAGAAAACAACAATTTCACAAAGAAACATACATTTGAATGGACTGAATTACAATGAGCAATGATATTAAGATAATAATGGAAGGATATTCATATGCATATCTATGCTAAATGCTTGAATATTTATGAAATAATGAAGGAATATGCCTATTAAATCCAAAATAATAATAGTAATGGATTGAAATTGATGTAATGGATATGAAATATTAATTCTAAATAAGAGGGATGGAGAAAGAAGATGCAAACTCTGAGGTCTGGATGCCCCTAGTCGGCTAAATTACAGCAATACGTGTTGTAGGCAAAATCGGATCCTTTTGTGCAAAATCGGGCAAAACGATATCGTGATCGGGTGATCCGATATCGCTTAAATCCAATCGATGCACAATATGAACCTACAAAAACATAGTGAAAAGGAAAAATATGGCATAAAGGTATGTGAGAGTTCTAGGGGGAATCCGAGGCGAGGAGCCTGGATTAAAAAGGAGGGAGTCAGGTGAGCTATTGGGCTAGAAATGGAAGAGGTTACAACTTCTTCTAATCCGGTCAAAATCGGGTGAACCGATCCCGCAACTACCGTGCAGTTGCCCAAATAGAGACAAGGAGTTACAACTTATTTTGTCGCCTTGCTAAAGCAGGTGCTTTTCAGTTTTGGGCAAAATCGGGTGACCCGATTTCGTGCAAAATCTTCCGATTTTGCACGAAATCATGTGATTTTGCGTAGAGGTTAAAAACAAACTTATAACGGGCACAAAAATTGAGGTAACCAATTAGGGGTGGCAAATTTGATTTTTCAAAATGTTTTTACCTTAGTTTTAATTAATGTGAGTCATTTTTAGGGTGCTACATTTTTCCCCCTCTTTAGCATTTTTTTAAAAATGTGTTAAAGATAAGATGGCACGCTTTACGAGAAAGCAAAAATTTGTGTTGATGGTTTCAAGTTTTGTTGTTAAACTATTTTATATATGATGCCCCCTCGAGTTTTTACACCAAATTCTACGTTTGGTGGAAAACTCAAAATTTTTGAAATATATATATTGATCTTCTTTGTTTTATGTGACTTTGTGTTTTATTGGGTATTTATTACATTTGCTTATGATGGTTGTGTTACATAATTTCTTGTAATCATGCTTTGATTTTTGAACATTTTGATCATGCTTAACATAAAAGGAAAATGATTTTGTAAAGTGTGTTTTGAAAAATATGTTTTTATGTGATGATAGATTTGATAGATTAGCAATGAACCTCGAAGGATGTTGTGTTGTTATATGACCATTGGTGGAGATCGATGCTCGCTAGGTCATGAAGCGGATCCTGTTGTGAGGAAGTTTTGTATTGCTAATACCAAAATATTGTGGGCTCAAGAGTGACCTTGAGGCTTATGATGATGAAAGGAGATGAAAAGAAATTGATTTTGAGAAAATAGGTTGATAAAGATTGTTGTTTGTGAAGATAATGTGATTTAAGCATGAAAACTTGGGAAGGATGACTTGCGCTAGGCGTAGAATTCCTAGTGTGAAAATTTGGAGGACAATAGTTACTAGGAATTATACCATCATCGCGAAGTCAAAAAATGCAATGCATGATAATATGAAATTATTTATTCTTAAAATATAAATTGATATGAAGCAAATCATTGTATCACATATTTAAGAAGGTTGATCAATATGAAATATTTTAGACCTAGAACTTGGGAAAGATGACTTGCGCTAGGCATAGAATTCCTAGTGTGAAAATTGAGAAGAATAATTCCTAGGAATTATACCATCATCGCGAAGTCATGAATGCTATGCATGATAAATGATTTTGAACTACATGTTATTTTTTAAATAAGTTGTTTTTGAGATTTGTGAAATTTTGGAAATATCTATGTAATGTGTTAATATGAAAATAATGATAAACTAATGTTGTTCGACAAATTTCAAAGAAATATTTTAACTTATTTCAAAGGCAAAGTCAAATTTATCAAGAACCAGTGTGTGATAAGTGAGTTCATTATCCATCTTGATTTGACACAATGATACAAAATCTCTCCAGTAACAAATGTGTGTGCTTTGTAAGGTTAATTCACCAATTTTAAGTAAGATAATGATACAAGCAAACTTGAATGAACCAATGTGTGTGCAAGTGAAATGTTCATTAACCATGATTTTGTGCATGCATTGGTACTGAACTACTATGTAAATCAAATTACCAAAAGCTAGCTAATCCATAAGCGGACATTGGTCTGTACAAAAGAAGGTCGCTAATGTGATAGACATATCGCCATGTGAAAGGAATTACCCAAGGCCAAGCAAGTTGGGCACAAATCACCTGTTATGGGGCTTACCTCATGGCTTTCGAATAACTGAGAAATTCTAGGGATTCAAGTTCAATACTCCCTTCTTTTCTTCAAATTTTTGGAATAGGGATTTCTTGTCCATTTTTGAACAAGGGGATTTTATTGCTTTGTAATGGAACATTTTTCTTGAATTTTCTCTTTTTTTTCTTTTTTTTTCTTTTTCTTTTTCTTTTTCTTTTCTTTCTTTTTCTTTTTTTCTTTCTTTTCTTTCTTTTTTCTTTTTTGGGATACTTGCTCAGATTAGACGTAGAGCAAGGGATTTTATTCGGGTAGGGAGGAGCTTGTCCTTTTGCCAATTTCTCAGTATTCTAGACCACGCACATGATAGGATAGCAAGGGAAACTTTTCACTTAAGGTATTAAGACTTACTATGTAGCATCACTTTTCGAATTTGCAACAAATCATTTTAAGATGTAAAAGTGTGTTCTTGGTTCAAGAAGTAGCAAGATCATTCTCAAAACTCAAAATTATTTAATGAAGTAATAGTGCTTTTTGGTACAAGAGAGATTTATAATCAAAGTGACAAAATCAAAATAAGTAAAGATGTGAAATTAAGTGCATGGTTCAAGATAACTTTTGAATTTATCTAAAATAAAGTAAAATATAACTCAAAATTTTTGAAAGATAACAACAAATAAAAATGTATAATGATGACTTAAAAAAATTTTGAAATATTTTTGAAATTTTGATATTTTTTTATTTTTTTGGTTGTTTTTGATGTTTTAATGATGGAATTGGTGATCTATATACACTATACAAGGTGATTTTTATTATAGCATGTCTAAGGTGGCTTCAAAATCAAAGGAAGTTTTGAAGAACAATTTGGTTGTGGTGTATGTGATTGAAGTTGATTGGTTAATAGTTGAGATTGTTGTGATGAAGAATGATAAGTAGATGTAGATGAAGAAAAGTGATGGATAGAAGATGACGATGATAAAGAGGAAAATAATAGAGAACTTGATGTGATAACAATAATGAAAGAGAGAATGAAGGATAAAAGGTGATAGACCAAAAGTGGTAATGATGATAAAGAGGAAAAGAGTAGAGAACTTGTTGTACTGATGATAAAGAAAGAGAGAATAAAGAACAAATATTCCTTATGAATAGGAGAGGTTTGCAAAAGTTCCAAAAGATATATCTTATGTGGATGATTGTCCCATTGTTGTTGAATGTTGAGGGAGACTTTAGGTTGAGACTTCAACACTAAAGATGGGTTTTCTATGCTTGTATCTTCTTTTTGATTATTCTTCAAAACTAAGAGAGGTCTTGAAGGTTGGTTGGATGAAGAATTTATTTCTTGTTTATCAAATTGAGTTGATTGAGCTTGAGGTTGCTCACTTGTAGTTTTTATCACATTATTAGTGATATCATTGTGATGGGACACATTAGGATGTAATATTTGATTGGTTTCCTGTCATTGATGCTTGATTAGTTCTCTTGGGATTTTATCAATAATTGGTTCATTATCTCTTTCTTCTTGATTGTGAATAGAATGATGATGAGGAGATTGTGAAGTATGATGTGATTGTATGGTAGGATTAGAAGTATTTCCTTGTTGAGATGAATGTGTTGTGTTGAAAGAAGAAGGTTGGAATAGTTGTGATTGCAATGATGATAAAGAAGAATTACATGGGGATTGAATAGCTTTCAATGAATGTGGAGTGGGAATAATGCTACTATTATGAAGAGGTTGAGGTGAATAAATATTTTGTAGAGAAGAATATGGTGGTGATTTTTTATTCATTATTTGAGTTTGAATTTGAGAGTTTTGGTTTTGAGTTTGTTGTTTAGTGATGGTTCCAATAGTACCCACAATATTATTATTATGCAAATAACTAAAATGTGGCCTAGCATTTACTACTTGTTCATTTGAAAGCACTTGTTGATATGATGGTCGAGTAGTCACTCTTCTAGGGAATGGTTCTTCAGGCACCATTAAATCTGTGATGGGAAGAATTGGATATGATTCATCTTCAGAACTATTTGAATTATTTGAGGTAATGTCAACCTCACTCTCTATTTCACTTTCTTCATCACTTTCTAAATATGTAATTTGACAACTTCTTAGAGGTCTAATAGTAACTTGAGATTCAGTAGTTACACATGGTTTTTGCAAATCTTGATGAGGTAGAAAGCTGCTAATAGTTCCCACATATCGAGTTGGATGAGGAACGTTATGATGTTCCACTTGATTTACAGCTTCTTTACCATGCTTTGGTAAAGGGTGTTGAAAAATATCCAACTTTGATTTGCATTTTGATTTTGAGGTTTTTGTGTATTATTTTGAGGATTATTATTTGGAGGGAAATTCTTCTACTTCCATTTTTCCATTATCAATTAGATCTTGTATCATGTGTTTCAATATTTTACATGAGTTTGTTGAATGACCATCAGCTCTATGGAAGTTACAATGTAAATCAGCCCTAAATCCAGCTACAGTTGTATCAAGTTGTCTTATCTCAGGCAACCGTATCAAACCTTGTTCCAATAATTGAGGTAAAATCATAGTTAAGGGTTGATTTAATCTTGTAAATTCTCTTGGTGGTTTATCAGGAACCTTTAATACAAACTTCTTCACAACTTCAGCAAGGTTAACATTTGAGTTGTTTCTACTATCAGTAACTCCATCACCCACTACTTGTTTATTCTTATATTGATTCTTAGAAGTTTTGTCTTCATCCTTCTTCTTAAATTGACCTCTTCTAATAAGGGCATCTTCTACCCTCCTTGCTAAATCAATGGCTTGATCAAAGGATGTTACTGTAGTAGTAGAAAGTTCATAAGATAGTTGTTCTTGCAAATTACCTATGAATATGTCCAACATTTCATGATGAGGTAATGCAAAGTGTAATTTGCCTAAAAGTTATCTCCACTTAGCCAAAAATTCAGCAAAACTTTCATCTTTTCCTTGTTTCAAGTTGTATAAATCTTTAATAGTCACATGCCTCTCTATGTAGGCACTAAATTGATGGACAAACATTTCCGCTGTCTCCTCAAAATTCCTTAAAGAATTAGTGGGTAACTGATAATACCACTCTAGAGCCATGCCTCCAAGACTTTTAGGGAACATCTTTAGTAACAACAAGTCATCATGAGAAACATCATGACATGTTGTCCTAAACATGCGAAGATGCTCAATAGGATCTTCGGTTCCTTTATATATCGGGAGGACAGGCATAGGGAAATGTTTAGGGTAAGGTTGAGCTACCACAATAGGATCTAAAGGTTGACTACACATCTCTCGATAACTATATGAGGGATGGTAGGGATCCATCTGGTCTAGACGAGAAGCTAATTGTTTAACCATGGCTTCAAGTCCTTGTTGTTGTCCACCAAACTGATTTTGTTGCACCATATTATTGTGTCTTTGATAAGTTGATGTTGTTGTGTAAGGATTTCCAACTGAAACACTATTGTGTAAAGTCTGTGTGGGAACAGTATTATGGAGTTGATATGAAATCTTGTTTTGTTGGATTTTCTGTTGATGATTGGTATTTTGCACTTGTTTAGCTTTTTGTTGATTTGACATTTGTTGATTAAGAGCTTGAGTGAACATGGATGTGAATGGTTGTTTTTGTTGTTTAGGATTTGTTTTTGGGTTGCTAGCAACAATCTTGGATGATTGTGCCATTGGTTTTTGAGCATTTTGATTTAAAGGTATCATGTTTTGATTAGATGGTCTTGCTTGATCATTATCTTGGTCTGTTGAGTTCATGTATGATAATGGATTTGTATGTATTCGAAATGCAGATGCTAAGGCTACTTCCATATCACCTTCTCTTGAATTATCAATTTGTACTGCTTGATTAAACTCTTCTATGTGGTTTTTTATAAATTGGGTAAATTTGCTAAGAGACTCAAATTTAACATTTCCTTTTTCATCTAATGTAGGTTCATCAGGATTTTTTATTTCATATTTATTATTCTCTTCACTTTGTTCTGAAATTCTATCATCTTCTATTTGAACTCTATCATCATAATTTTCTTGATCTTGTTCTTCCATGTAACCAGATTCTAATTGCTTACCACTTCTCAAGATTCTAGGCATTTTTGTTTTAGGATTTTTTTATCTTTTAATGATATATGTTGTATATATATATGCTTTTAATTTTTGGGTAACATCTATGGTTACAGTTCTTCCTATGTTGAAATCTAACATCTATGAAATGGACTTAAAGTGTGCAAATTTTGATTAATGATCTTTTTGTATTTTTGTTTTATAATTTTTATGTTTTTTATGTTTTATAAATCAGAAAGATGCCTAATGTTTTTCACGTCGGGTTCACCAAAGAATGTAGCCCAAAAATTCTCGCACTCCTTTCCTCAAGGCTGATGGATTCATGCCTTAGAGGGGAATGGGAGAATGGATGGTCTACACCTCAAAAGAGAGGTACTTGATCATACCTTCTTGTGGTGATTTTTTGATGAATTGGGTGGGTTCACCAGGAAATATTTTATGGCAGTTTTCGAGCCTAGGTTTTGGGATTTGTTTTGATGTGTTCCTTTTATCAAATCACGCATACACCTAGTTTGGCCAATATGCAACTACTCTAATCTATATGCAATTTTGATTTATATGTAAGCAGCAAAAAGTAGAAAACATAATCTAAATAGGTAATGCAGTGCTTAAAAAGTGATTTAAAACACTTACTTGTATCCGAAAGTCTGAAGAAGATTCTAATTTTTGATGCAGGCAATATCGGGCAAAATCCAACAATATCGATCGAAATCAGGCAATATCGGGTGACCCGATTATGCGAAAAACCAACCGATCTTGACTAAAAGTTGCAGTTTTATAATTGGATGCAGAAAACAACAATTTCACAAAGAAACATACATTTGAATGGACTGAATAACAATGAGCAATGATCTTAAGCTAATAATGGAAGGATATTCATATGCATATCTATGCTAAATGCTTGAATATTTATGAAATAATAAAGGAGTATGCCTATTAAATACAAAATAATAATAGTAATAGATTGAAATTGATGTAATGGATATGAAATATTAATTCTAAATGAGAGGGATGAAGAAAGAAGATGCAAACTCTGAGGTCTGGATGCCCCTAGTCGGCTAAATTGCAGCAATATGTGTTGCAGGCAAAATCGGGCGCTTTTGTGCAAAATCGGGCAGAACGATATCACGATCGGGTGATCCGATATCGCTTAAATCTAACCGATGCACAATCTGAACCTGCAAAAACATAGTGAAAAGGTAAAAATATGGTGTGAAAGTATGTGGGAGTTCCAGGGGGAATCCGAGGTGAGGAGCCTGGATTAAAAAGGAGGGAGTCAGGTGAGCTATTGGGCCAAAAATGGAAGAGGTTGCAACTTCTTCTAATCCAATCAAAATCGGGTGAACCGATACCACAACTATCGTGCAGTTGCCCAAATAGAGACAAGGAGTTACAACTTATTTTTTTGCCTTGCTAAAGCAGTCACTTTTCAATTTTGGGCAAAATCGGGTGACCCAATTTTGTGTAAAATATTCCGATTTTGCATGAAATCGTATGATTTTGCGCAGAGGTTAAAAACAAACATATAACGGGCATGAAAATTGAGGTAACCAATTAGGGGTAGAAATTTTGATTTTTCAAAATGTTTTTACCTTAGTTTTAATTAATGTGAGTCATTTTTAGGGTGCTACACATATTGTCAGAGAGGTGGATAGTGTGCTCAAGGGTATGTATTAAATTCTCCTTGGGTAGTGGCCTAAAATACTGATTCGAGCACTATTGTTCATCACTATGGTATAACAAAGGGCAAATGGGTGTTATATACTCCTTTGTCTAGCATACCCTAGTTATGTCAAAAACTTCAACTTGGAAAAACATCTCTCTATTTTGCTAAACCTGCATTCACGACCCCCAAAAGTGAGCATACAAAGGACTTCCCTATCATAAAAGAATAAAATTTGCATGCACCAAAAATTAGGACAAGTATCTATTATAGTTTGAAATATTCCAGTACCATCTAGGTTAGTACTATTAATAATTAGGTCAGTGCCATTAACAGTCATGTCAGTGACAGTAACAATCAGGTTGACAGTGGTAATAACAATTATTTGTAATAGTAAAAAATTATAGGTGACCAAGATCAAAAATAGAACCATCAATGTTAGTAACTATACAGTACAAAGAATCCCTAGGTCAATGATGTGAATATTATTAGTAACTATAGTACATGTGATAGGGATAGAGATAGGACAATGATAAGGTGGTCAGTCAATAGAACATAGGTCAAAGATAGTTGATATAGTATCCAGATTTTGAACCTTAGCCCCAAATCAAAAACTGACCACACTAGTAGACTTGTCAAAATAAAGGATAAAAAAATTCTGTGCTGTGGGATATAGCTCATAGTGACCATCATTTTGAACTTATCATTTTGATATATAACACCCAAGCAATTTTTTAAACTCCTTACTAAAAATAGTAACTCCTAAAACCACACTTCTATCTTTAGTACTTCAATAAAATAGGTTCAAGACCATCCAAAATGGTTGGTGGTACTCATGGATATCAAAAATAGATAGAGCAAATCTCCTCATTTTTGGAAACCCTAACAAGCACCATTGATAACATGTAATTAAGAACTCAAACCATGATAGCAGAGCTTCAAATTTTTAGAAATTATTACGAAAGCTCCATAATCTGGCTAGAAGAACAACTTGTAGATGCTGATTCCAAATTGCAAGGTTGTCCAAGCAAGTCTGAGTATCGTACTGAACAATCCAATTCTATCAAAGGTAAAGGGATGGCAATAGATGACTCTCACCCTCACTATGATCGTGATCCTATCTTTAAGATGCCTAAATTAGACTTTCCTAAGTTCAATGGGAAGGATGTGGATGGGTGGTATCATGTTTCTCAAATTTTTAATCTTCATGATGTTCCTATGTATTATCGAGTTTAAATGGCTTTATTCAATTTAGAATTTTAAGCTTTATAGTGGTACCAATGGTTGTAGAACACTCCCCCTAATCCTTATTGGGAAGACTTTGAATCTCATTTACTCACTCGCTTTGGCCCTAGAGAGTATGATGATTTTATCGAATAATTGACAAAGTTGAAATAAAATTTGATAGTTCAAGACTACTAAATATAGTTTGAGAAATTGGCTAGCAAAACTAATGGATTGAATGAAGGGTTCTTTATGAGTTGCTTCATTAGCATTTTGAGGGAAGATCTCTAAGTTGAGTTCATGATTTTTAAACCTCAATCCATGATGCAGGCTATCAAGTTAGCTCGTTTGATCAAATCAAATTTATAGCTCAGAGGTAGATATCTAAACTTCCATAGGTTAGACCCTCATTCCCTCTTAGATTCCAAAATTATAATGAACAAAAAATTATTGCACCCAAACATCTTATTACCACAAAAATGGATGTGAGATGTGCCCAAGGATTGTGGTACAATTGTGATAAAAAAATTATTCACGGATATAGGTGCACCTAGAAGAAGTTGTTACTCATAGATGTTAATGAGCCTAACACCAATGACCAAAGTGGTGATGACACGAAATCAGTAAAGAAACCACCCCAATAGGAGGAAGAGAGTCGAGAAGAGCCACAAGCTAAAATTCTTGTTCATGATCTTGCTAGTATTACTACTCCCCAGACCATGAAAGTTATGGGTTATTTCAAAGGCCTACGTCTTACCATACTTATTGATTTTGGAAGTGCACACAACTTTATTGATCCTCACATTGCCAAGTAGGTAAATTATTACATACATACCTATAAATCCTTTGAGGTTATGGTAGCTAATGGTAGGACCTTACAAGGTAAATATTGTAATGTTTAGGTAAAAATTGGGGACTATGATCTCAAACAAGATATATTTTCACTTCAACTTGGGGGATGTGATATCATGTTGGGAGCTCAATGGTTGTAAACATTGGGAACCATCTCATGGAACTTTGATGAGCTTTGGATACAACTTTCATAGGATGGATGGTCCTACACTCTCCATGGCTCAAAATTAGGGTCTTCATAGATTATAAGTTCAAACCATATGGACAATTTGTTAAAAAAACATCTCGAGGTATCATAGCTCAAATATTTGAGATCCAACCTCACCCTTCTAAGGATGATTCCATTCTTATATATTTGCAACTTCTTTTGGCCAAGCATAATTCTATTTTTGTTGAACCATCAAAATTACCACCTCATCGCTCTTATGACCATGCTATTCCTTTGTTACCTAGCAATGCACCACCCAACATTAGACCATATCGGTATCCTCATGCTCTTAAGTTAGAAATCGAGAACTTAGTACAGTAATTATTAAAATTTAGCATCATTCAACCAAGCAAAAGTCCTTACTCTTCTCTAGTTTTACTAGTGTGCAAGAAATATGGGTTTTGGTTATTGTGTATCAATTACCATGAGCTCAATAAACTCACCATCAAAGATAATTTTCCTATTCCAGTGGTGGATGAATTACTGGATGAACTACATGGAACTATGTAATTTTTAAAATTAGACCTTCACTCTGGGTACCATCAAATCAAGCTCAAGGATGAGGATATTCCCAAGACTACTTTTTATACTCATGAAGGTAACTATAAGTTTTTGGTGATGCAATTTTTCTTGACTAATTCTCCTTCCACTTTTCAAAGCCTCATGAATGATATTTTTTCCCATTCCTTCAAAAATTCATCATAGTTTTCTTTGATGAAATTCTAGTGTATAGCTACTCATGGGAAGAGCATCTTGTTCATGTGGATCAGACTCTCCAGCTTTTGGCACAATATCAACTCTATGATAAGCATTCTAATTGTTCTTTTGGGTTAATAGAAGGGGAATATTTGGGACACATTATCACCAAGGATGGCATCAAAGTCGATCCCAAGAATATTTAGCGGTTCAAGAATGGCCAAAACCTTACACTCTCAAGGGTCTTAGGGGATTTTTAGGGCTTATAGGTTATTACTATAAATTTGTTTGTAATTATGGTAAAATTGTAGCTCCCCTAACTTCCATGTTAAATAAGGACTCTTTTGCTTGTATGGGACCCATTGAACAGGATTTCCTAGAATTGAAGCATGTTATGACCACTAGCCCAGTTTTAGCCATGCTAGATTTCTCCAAACCTTTTGTCATTGAAAGCGATGCTTTGGGTCATGGTATCGGTGTAGTGTTGATAAAATAAGGGAGACCCTTGGATTTCACTAGTAAAGCACTCTCTAGTCATAATATAGGAAAATCCACTTATGCTAAGGAAATGCTAGAAATTTTGCATGCAGTAACCCATTGGCAATCGTATCTCATTGGGCATTATTTATCCATTAAAACTGACTGTCAAAGTCTCAAATATTTTTTGGAGCAACGGGTTGCCATTCCCAAACAACAAAAATGGTTTTCTAAGTTCATGGGCTATGATTATGATATCACTTATAAGAATAGAAAGGAGAATATTGTGGCTGATGCTCTCTCACACCAATTTGAGAATCATACTATGTTATGCACTATTTCATCACCCATTCCACAAGGGATTGATTCCTTACAATAGGAGGTCATTCAAGTTTCAGGCTTGCAAACATTGATTGCCTCCCTATAGGGTTATGCATAAGAGGTAGGACCTAAAAGGTACTTATAAAAAATGGCAAAACTATTTCAAAATGACGACAAAATCTGTTGAACTTCATGTATGCTAGCATGGCGAATGATTTTAATTTTTCTCAAAAAATTGGCAAAAAGGGTGAATTTTAAATTTTTGCCAGACCAAACCAAAAAGATATCAACTACGTTTAAAATCTTGACAAAATCTTGGACACGAATTATGGTCCGATCATGGAATGGATGCATAATATGATTCGATTTCAAATCGGATGCATTATATGGTCCAGATCCAAAATGGATGCACAATATAGTCCAGCCTCAAACGTGTTGCAAAACATGAAATGGTATCGAGTTGGGTGCATAATAAGTACCGGTCTCAGATCGGATGCATTTTTATGATTGACAACGTTCAAAATTTGGGTATTCAAGTAAGAGATATGATATGGCATCTAGTAAAGATAAGGATTGTAGCACGATGCAGCTTATCGCTATTGACATTGTTAGGGGGAAAACACATGCAATATTGGCAAAGTTGATCCCACATAACTATCTATCCCACATAACTATTTATCCCACATGATTTAGTGTACTCTAATTTCAAATCTTAAATAAGAAACTTCCTTCATAGTAAAGTAGGTGAAGATTGAAGACAAGAAGGGTGGCCTCTTTCTGACGGGTGTAGTAGACAAGAAATTAACTACACTCGTTAGGAAGAAGACCAACGTGTCTTGTCCTAGATCTTGGTCTTTACGACCATGGATCAGATATAACGAACGGATGCATTTAATGTCATGACGGTAACATGTTCCCAGACACCAAATGAGTGCATTTATGCATTCGAGCATGGGATGGATGCATTTATGCATCCGTGCATCAGATGGATGCATTTATGCATCCAATAATTGGACAGTTGTATATTATGCAATCGATTTAAAATGGAGCATATTATGCATTCAGGTTCTAAACAGATGCATATTATGCGTTCGATTTTGTGCGAATGCAAACCATGCTCTGGTGTTGAACCGATTCAATAATATACAACCATCCGATTCCTGGATCCATAATATTATGCTTCGACATTAAATCGGTTGCATAGTATGCATCTGGTCGTTACTCGAAACATAAAATGCATTCAGGATAATGCTCGGCTTATGTTTTACATCCAGGTTCTCTTCGGATACATAATATGTTTTGAGTAACGGTCGAATGCATATTGTGTATCCGATATATTATCGAGACATATTATGCATCCATTCGTTGGATGAATGCATACTTTATTCTGAAAGCATTGTTTTGGTGGAACCGGTTGCATAAAACGCTCCAATCTCGAACTGCTAGCATAGTTTAGTTTGACTGCCACTGTACTGCCATGTGTCTAATACTACATGTCCCGTCCTACATATCTAATACGATGTTGCCACGTGTCAAATATATTTTAAGTCTATAAAAGGGCATCAATAGTCATTTCCCATTTCATTTCTATGACAGCTACAACCAAAGCTAACATTTCTGATCAACCTTTTAGTTCCCATTCCTAATCCTTTTTCTTCCACTTCCAACTACTTCTAATCCCTTCCACAATCCAACCAAAATTCAATAATTTTGCATTCACTTTGATATCAAATCTCATGACAATGCTAGGAATAAACTTCCAGTGGCTGTATAACATAGGTTTATCAACCCTCATTTCCATGCCACATTTCAAAACAAACAAAGTGCTCCTGCAACATATTATCTCTGGTTATGACCACAATAGGGGTACTGTAAGAATTAATCTACGATCTAAAAATGTTGTTTTCAGCATCACCCCTGTAGATATTCACAGATTGACAGGTCTTCCATTTATTGGTTTTAATCAAGTTTCATTGAGGACACAACTTTCTCTAGATGACAAAGAACACCTCGATAACAATTACGATCTTTCATCAAAAAATTTGGCAGGTATAAATCTTGTTAAATGTATTTTATTAATTTTCAATGTTTTAAATTTCTAAATTGACATCAAATTTTTTTATGCAGCTTCTAATGCCAAAACAAAAAGAGGTTTAATGATTAACGATGTTAACCATAAAACTCTAAAGGCCATTATTGAGTTTTTCCAAGCTAGGCTTATTCTGTTGGGAAGACCAAAAATTCTATTTGGGGCACTGTATTATATTGTTCAATCTAAAAAAATCAAAATTTTGATTGGTGTACCTGTATTTTTGATCAAGTCAGGATTGAGTTGCATGTGGTCCAACTTGCAACCGCAAAGACTCAGCCCCCCAAGACAACCCATTTTGGGCAGTGTAAATTATATTTTAGCTTTATATTTTGAGTCTTTTCATAATTTGTCAACTACTCATGTACCAATTGTTATGCATTCAAAACTAATATCTATTGCCATGACACCAGAGGAATTGAGGGTAATAACTACATCATTGTCTTTGACATAAAATTTTATAGTTTACCATATTCTTTTTTTAATTTTTTTATCTATATGCAGGCAAAGGCAAAAATTTCAAGGACTAAACAGATTGCTACCAATAGGGGTCACAAGCCGAAGCAAACAAGTGATTCTGAAGATACCTCTGAAGCAACACCTATTACTATGCAGAGGTCACACAAAAATGCCAAGAAAGCAACTACTCATGGGGTTTCTCATACACCTAGGTTTGCACAAAATGTGCAAGCAGAATCTAGTGTGGCCAACCCCTCCCCCAATGCAAGACAATTGCATCACATTTCATCTGGTAAATCTATGATTCTATGTGTAGTTAATTAAAATTTAGATTTCTTTTTATTTTAAGCAAAATTGTAACAAAGAAAAATTTACTGTTTTCAGTTGATTCTCCTAATCAAGTAGTAACATCACAAATTAGAGGGCATATGCCACAACCACCTCCTCCACAAGCATCTCACTCATTGGTTACACGCAATTAACAACATGGACAGTCACAGCCTCAGCCTATGCGAGGGCAAGTCGATGTTGTAAAATGTTTGTTTTCACAAGCCACTTCATGAAATTTTGGGCATAGGATTTCACAACCACAAAGATCACAAAGACCAGCAACAATTTTGGTAGGAATTGGATTCTCTCAGTTTACATTTTCTACAAATTCACAGGCACCTGAATGTTCTGGACAGGGATTGGAAAATATTCCAGTTGATGATGATTACATGATGCAGGGCCAGATTTAAGGCTTTAGGGCAATAGATGTGCTTAAATATAGAGCATGAGAACAATTCCCTGCAACTCAACAGACATCAGAACCACCCACCCAAGGAGACAACCCTCATCCTCAAGGTCCTCAAACTAAGGATGATGTTGTCAATTTTAATAAAAATATTTCATTGGTAGCAAGTATGGAGTCAACAATTCAGGAGTTTGTTTTGAAGGATTTGCAGGAGTTGAAAGAATGGGAATATCGAGAAAAGGTCCTTATTAGGGAAATTAATGTCCGATATAAAAATTATGAAAAAAGAGATTCTATTTATTCTTTAGTCAAATATGAACCTGAAAAACTTGATGGCTTACTAAAACAGGCTACTTCAGGAATAGTTAAATCTGATTTTATTTATGAAGATGATGTTTTAAATGTTGATGTTGGTAGATTAGAGAATGTTAATGCTAAATCTCAAGCATTTTACAACTTATGGGCTTCTGATAAGGACAGGGTTGCAGTTGCTGATGCTGCAGAAGAATTTGTTGAGGTAAAAATGTTATATACATTCCAATTTTCTATTGCATTTAAATTTTTATATTTCTTGAAAATTTGTAATAATTTCAATATATCTCTTTTGAATTAAGTTTTCAATTTGTTTTGCAATCAAACTTTGAAAACTTGAAAACACAGGTTAAGAGCATGGATGTCAATATTCTTACAAAAAAAACATGTTTGATAAAATCAATGGAAATGAAAAAGAAAATGCAGTCAAAGATTTCAGAAAACAATTGTTTAAAAAAATACATCAAAGAGAAGTTGCATGAAGATCCGAAAAATGTGCTTGATAAAATGAAAGAAACGCTTCCAACAATACTTGAAGATCCAAACAAAGAAGAAGTTGCATGTGTGTCAAGTATTATGAAAGTACGTGACAACCTTGTTAGAGTTGGAGCACTGCCAGAAGAAATAGAATTTGATAAAGGAAAAGAAACAGCAACTCCAAACACTAGTGAAGCATCCAAGCACCAATTAAAAGATTAAGATTTGAAAATATTGACAATATTTTTAAAATACTGAAATATGTTATTTCTATTTGAAATTGGTATGTGATATTTGAGACTTGAGTTTGAAAATATTTTCAAAATACTGCAATATATTAATTTCTGTTTGAAAATTTTATGTTATATTTGAGTTTACAAATGTTTGAACGATGTAATTTTTGTTTGATAATGTTTTAAAAATACTGGAATATTTATTTTTTGTTTGAAAATGTTATATAGTAGAGTTAGAAATGGTATGTAATATTTGGGTTTACAGTGTTTGAAAGATGTAGTATATATCTTTTTGAAATAGTAAAATTGTAGTTATGATGCACAAAATTTGGGTTTGAAAATGTTATGTAATATTTGAGTTTGAAAATGTTATCTAATATTTGGGAAATTATGTTTGAAATTGGTATAAAAGATTTGAGATATGAGTTGGAAAATGTTTTAAAACATATTGCAATATATTTATTTTTGTTTGAAAATGTTATGTTATATTTATGTTTACAAATGTTTGAATGATGTAGTATGTTTCTTTTTGAACTAGTTGATATGAAACATTATGTTTGAAAATGTAATGTAATTTCTGTTTGATAATGTTTTAAAAAGACTGGAATATTTATTTTCGGTTTGAAAATGTTATGTAGTAGAATTAGAAAATGGTATGTAATATTTGGGTTTAAAGTTTTTGAAAGATGTGATATATGTCTTTTTGAAATAGTTAATTTGTAGTTATGATGCACAAAATTTGGGTTTGAAAATGTTAAGTAATATTTGAGTTTGAAAATGTTATCTAATATTTGGGAATTTCTGTTTGAAATTGGTATGTAAAATTTGAGATATGAGTTGGAAAATGTTTCAAAAAGATTGGAATATATTAATTTTTGTTTGAGAATGTTATGTTATATTTATGTTTACAAATGTTTTAATAATATAATATGTTTCTTTTTTAAACAGTTGATATGAAACATTTTGTTTCAAAATGTTTTAAAAAGATTTTAATATCTAATTTTGGTTTGAAAGTGTAATGTAATATTTGAATTTGAAAATATTATGTAATATTTGAATTTGAAAATATTATGTAATATTTTGGTTTCAAAATTTTTGAACGATGTAATATAAATCTTTTTGAACTAGTTAATTTGAAATTTTTTGTTTGAAAATGTTTTAAAAAGACTGCAATATCTAATGTCGGTTTGAAAAAGATATGATGCACATAATTTGGGTTTGAAAAAGACTACAATATCTAATATCTAATTTGTAGTTATGATGCAATATCTAGTTTTGTTTGAAAACGTTTTAAAAATACTGCAATAGCTTATTTCGATTTGAAAAAGTTATGATACACATGAAAGTTATAAAAAAAATAATTCATTTAAATAATATAAATCTGGAACAATATTCAGAAATCTGTTATCAAACCAATTTGTGTTTATCATTGTTAATGAAATGAGAGTTCAAAAACTAAGACCCAAACATAAAATTTTACAATCTACAAAAATTATTTAAGCCATGTAATTTTAAACCAATAAAGTGATTTAAAAAAATAATTCCTTGAATAATATAAATCTGGAACAATATTCTGAAACCTGTTATCAAATCAATTCGTTATTATCATATTCCATGAAATGATATTTGAGACACTAAGACCCAAATATAAATTTTACAATCTACAAAAAATGATTTAAGCCATATAATTTTAAAACAATAATATGATTTAAAACAACAATTCATTGAAATCATATAAATCTGGAACAATATTGAGAAATTTGCTATCAAATCAGTTCGTGTCAATGAAATCATGGAAAATTATCACTATGGAAGCTAAAACATATCAACTTGTCCAGAATAATTATGAAGCATAACTGATGGAGAGGGAATAAAGTAGAGAGGGGAGGGCTCTGGTCCCTCCCCTGCTCCCCCTCCCATGGCTCCTGGTTCCTGCCCAGTCCCTGGCTCAACCCAGGTCATCCCTCCCGGGGAGTGGTTGTTTGCATATGATCTCTTAGGGGGAGATTCTTCTCCACTATCTGCACCCCTCCCAACCGGCTAGGGTTTCCTTGGTTGTTTTTTTGGACTGGTGCTTCCCAGGGATCCCTGTTTGGTTGGGGATCCCTTCCCTTTTTCCCTCAGGCTTCCCCCTGGGGTTTTTTGCAGGTTATTCATGTGGATCTGGTCCCCTGCATTTCTCGGTGCAGTGGAGGTGACGGTTTAGGGTTTGGATAGCTTTCCCCTTTTTCTTGTGAATCCTCGACGGGCTCTGTGCTTGGACGGGATTCTTGGTCCCTCGTCTTTGGGATCCTCTTCTATTTTCCCAGGGCGGGTTCCTTGTGGTGCAACTCTCTGGTCACTTCCTGATGGGCTGGATCCTCTCTGTGCTGGCTATCGGCTTCCTGCAGGATGGCTCTCGTTGAACGAAATGTTTTCCGGTGGGCGGGATGGTTTCTCCACAGGGCGGGATCCGCCAAATCTGTCGATTTTCCCGCGAGGCGGGATCCTTTCTTTTCTGTTGGTTTCCCGAATGGCAGAATTTCCCTGTTGCTTCCCGCTAGGCGGGACTGTTTGTGGTGGTTTTGACTACTTCCTGTTGGGTGGGATCTTCTCGATGGTGGTTTTTGGTTGGGCGGGATCTCCAAAACTACTTTCTTTCTTATTTGTTTGTTTCCCGCTGAGAGGGATTGTTTCATGCTTATCGTTATCACTGGCGGGATTTCTGTTTTGGTGTTCAATTTTAAGGGATTGATGCCCTAGGCCCATTGCTTATGTAATCAGGTTTTGGGATCCTTGTTAAAACCCGCTGTAAATACAAACACTACTTACCAAAAAATTATGAAGCATAGCAGAAATATGTGTCTCCACCATCTGATCACTAAAAGCATCATCATCGTCATTATCAATCGTATTCAACATTCCTCTTCTATATACCAAGGAACTCTAGTATTCCAACGCTCTGTCATACAAAAATGTATCCAACTGATATGAGGACACATAAATTCTTAAACAATTTTCTAAATTCTTGTCAAGTCTGTTGCAGATTTTAGATTTAACAAAAGCAAGTGCATTGAAAACTCTTTCATCTTTGACTGACCCCAAAATCATTGTTTCACATAATTCATATAAATGAAAGTATTCACTTATAGTATCTTTTAATACTATGCTTGGATACAATTTTTGCCACAAATATGTAGTGGAACCAATCTCATGGATATTTGTCATAAGTGATGTTTGCAAAACCATTGTTCTTCCAAAATGTGATGACTGTTCTTTCAAAAGTTCACTATTGAGTAGACCATTAATTGCTACACCATTGACTTCCACACTCTTACTAAAATGGTCAATGATATTACCCATATATTTAATAAACAACTTATTTGTAGAACTGTATTCAGTACAAGACCCCCAAAACATGGGGTTAACCACACTCATGGACTCAAGCAACTCATCTCTCTGAAACCATTCTTTTATATCACCTATCAAATTTTTTGCTATATTTGACAAATTACTCTTTGTTTCTGTATTACAACATGAAATCTATTATGTGTTACAGGAACTTCTTCAAAATCTTTCACAACAATACTTGATTGCCTTTTTTGCTATATTTGACAAATTACTCTTTGTTTCTGTATTACAACATGAAATCTATTATGTGTTATAGGAACTTCTTCAAAATATTTCACAACAATACTTGATTGCCTTTCAAAACAATAAATAGGTATCATCTTTTCATGAACATTAATACAGAGATGATCATTGATGTCAAACTTTAAAAATCTTTTTGGATTGTTCACGTTTATCAATGTATTCCAACTATCAAATACAGGTTCTATAAAATTTACATTAGACACATATAATGAATCAAGAAGCATGCATATTTGTTTTCTCATCCTCATAAAATCAATGATATAAATAGATCTCTCTTGTGAAAGATTAATTAATCTGTTCATTTCTTTTAACATGGGAAGAATACCATATAATGTCAAAAGTGTTTCCAAGTTAGTCAAACAGAACAAACATATCTTTTGCCTTATCAACTATTATGTGATTTGCATGCATAAACCCTATCAGTGATTGATATTCTACAAAAACTCTCTGAGCAGGTTGAAATAGTGAAATCCATCTTGTATCCACATCTTTTAACAATTTTTTCCCTTTTGTAACTCCTAGTGCAAATTGTTGAAACTCTACAAATCTTTTTGGACTTAATGAGAAATAAGAATGAATATCATGAACAAGGTTTTCAACTTTAGCAACATTTGAAAATGTACTCACAATTTTATATGCAATATTTACTCTATGATCCATACATTGAATGAGGATCATATATGGTGCAACTGTGGTTTGGATTCGAACACATAGACCAGAATTGTGACCTTGCATAATAGCAGCTCCATCAGCTCCAACACAAATAAACTTTGTTGCAATGTCTATATCTTTCATTCCTGTAATATTCTTTAAACTTTTAACAACATTATAAATATTTTTTGCATTTGAACTTTCCAACATCTTATGTAGTCCTAATAAAATAGGCCTTCTAACATGATTTTGAAATGTTTACACATGCATGCAAATCCAAAAAGTGTTATCCACAGCTGTTACCTCATCAATAGAAAGTGAAATGAATTTGGCAAGTTTTACTTGCTGCCTTAGGTCTTCTTTCTCAACCAAAGATAAACATTTTGTTATTTCTCAACCACTTCGGTCTGACCAATGAGAACTAGGAAGGTTTTGCACATTAAAAAGGCATAATAGCTACTTATAATCAATAAAATCGGACATTGGTCTACCTTTCTTGAGAATATTGTAAACAATAGCAAACTGCTTACTTTTTGAAGCTAAAATAGTCTTTTGTAATTTTTCAAATTGGGCTCCAATTGTTCCACCTTTCTCAACAATATATTGTTGTTGCTTTAAGTGATTGTCATGTTTTATAGAATATCTTAAATGCATACATTCGGATGCATCCTTCCACTTAACTTCTTTACTAACTTCACCATTACTTTTTATAAATTTAACATAACATTTACCAACATTTTTTTTAATTGTATCAATATTTTTTGAAGCCTATGATCCTTACCAAGTCTCCAACTATAAATTTTACATCTACATTCCTTTTCATCAATTTGGTTATCCTCAGTCATGACAGGCTCAAGCCAGGGAAATATTTATGCCCATTCTTTCCTAAATCCCCTTCCAAGTATCCAAAGAGATGCTTTTCTTTTTTTGGAAATTTTGGTTGAAGATTCAATTGACGCTTGTAATGATTGTGATTTATCACTTTCATTTTCAATTGTGATGTTATTTTACATGTTGTCATCAGGTGTTTTTTGGATGTCATTTCTAAGGGGATTTTCAATTAAAGTCATATCTTCTTGGGGAATATCTTCAAGTGGAGGCATATTAGGATCGATAGGGTATTCTGCATAGTAGGATACCATAATATTTTTATCACTATTTGATGAAAAAATTTACAAAAAAATATACAAATCGTCAATCAAGCACATATTGGGAAGTAAAAAATCATGTGTACCTTGAATTTGCACAGATGTCGTTGGCTCGTTGCATTTTGAAGTTTGGCTAAAATATTTGAGGATAATCTTTTCAGCAGAAGATTTGGTGTTGGTCTTTCCATCACTGGGTGACAATTTACTAGTGACAAAATAAAGTTAAAGAGGGTGTATTTTCTAGAGGACTTTAGATATTATTGTAAATAGAATAAAAAATTGTTGGGCACTAAATTATACATACTTTTTTCCAGCCATTCTTTATTGTGAATTTATCAGTTTATGCCACTAATTATTAATTTGGTGAAAGCACTCTAACAGAGAAAAAGAGCATCAATATGTCAATAGAGAACTAAAGCATTTACTTATGTATAATATTAGCAATGAAAAAATATATTTATTAAAACTAAGAATCAAAGCAAAATAGAGAAAACAAGGGAATAGACTCAACAAAGCAATGACAAAATAGAGAAAAAAAAAGGGAACACACTCAATAGAGCAATGACATTCAAACGTGGAAAAATAACAAGCAGAACATGGCAATATAAAGAAAAACAGAGAAGTGACAGAGAACCTGATGCTAAAATATATTCTATTCGTATGGAAAAATACTAGTTTCAGTCGTACGCAAAAATGATCCTGGCAAACATAGTTTGTCCAATTGCACGAAAGTGTCCGAATTCATAAATGGTTTCGTTCGATTGCATAGAAGTGTCCAGATTCATAAATGGTTCCATATGGTTGCACAGAAGTGTACGGGTTCTGAAATGGTTTCGTTCAGCTGCATAAAATCCTGCCTGATTGCATGGTTGTATCCAAAAGCATAAAAAATCCATCTAGTTGCACAGTAGTGGCCAAAATCTAGGAAGGCACCGTTCAACTGCATAGTAGGTTATGGATACAAAAGTGTCTGGCTAGTTGCACAGTAGGTTCTATCTAGCTATAGAGCAGGACACAGTTTTGGCCAGTTTCAGAATTAGTCTCGTTCGGTTGCAGAGCAGGACACTATTTCGGTCGGCTGCAGAATTAGTTTCGTATGGTAGTAGAACATGACACTATTTTTTTCGATTTCTAAATATATTATGGTCGGTAGCAGAAAAGGTTTTGATGTTGTGACGAATTATATAGGTATTTTCCCTAGGGTTTTAATTATATATAGAGGTATACTTGGCGAATTTGGCGAGATAATTTTGAAATTCTAAAATTTTAGGGCTAAAAGGTTACTTTATTTAGGTGGGATTACTTGCAAATTTTTAAAATATTTGTGATACTCTCATCAAAGGACGGCTAACCGACACTAAAAATTTATTTTTTTCCAAAAATTTTGGCTACATGGTCGACGTCCGGGTCTCAAAAATTTCATGAATTTGAATTTTTGAAAATGGGTTTTTTTGCCCCAATGGCAAAGTTTCACCACTATGATTAATGTTGCCTCTCTACACATTGACTCTACTTCATTTCTTAGATACACTTAGGATGGACATGATTTATGTTATCACTAATGCCTTGTTGTTCCCCACACATCATCCCTATGGGAACTTCTCATGTGCAAAATGCATGTCATCCCATATATCAACCATTTAAGATTCCTCAAAACATATGAGCAGCTTAAGCATATTTTTTTTGGAAGGGCATGAAAAATGACATTCAATATTTTATGGCAGCTTGTGATACCTATCAATGGATGAAAGGTAAAATGGTGCATTCTCCAAGAACTCTCCAACTATTACCCATTCTTGACTAGGTTTGGATCGATATTTCCATGGATTTTATTTAAGGGTTACCTAAGTTTGGAGGTAAACCCATTATTTTTGTGGTAGTGGATCATTTTTTGAAGTATGATCACTTTTCTTCCCTCTCCCATCCTTACACAACTTCCACCATTGCCCAAATTTTCCTTGATTCTATATTTCATCTTCATGATTTGCCCTCCATTATGTTCGATCATGACCCAACCTATACTACTCACTTCTGGCAAGAATTGTTTAAGTTGTAGGGAACTCAGCTCAAAATTATTATAGCTTATCATCCACAAACAAATTTCCAAATGGATATTATCAACAAATATTTGAAGATCCACCTTCGTTGCTTTACCTCTGATCATCCTACATAATGGATGAAGTGGCTTCCTTTGATCGAGTGGTGGTACAACACTTCCTATCACACAACAACCAATGTTACCCTATTTGAGGTATTTTATGGGCACCCTCCATGCATGCCTTCCTCCTACATTCTAAGTAGCTCCAAGGTCCATGCAATCGACACTACTCTCAATCAGCATTTTGATGTCCTCCATAAACTGAAGATGAATTTGGATGCGACCCATAACCAGATGCATAAATAGCTTGACCAATACCATTCCAAGCATAGTTTTGATATGGGTGATATGGTTTTCCTTCGCTTGCAATTGTACAAATAGTTATCCCTATAGCTTCACAACTTCCAAAAACTTACTATGAAATACTATGGGCCCTACCAGATTTTACAACGAATTGGTGCCACAACCTACAAATTGGTCCATACACCTACATCCAAGCTCCATCCTATTTTTTAGGTTTCCTCTATCGAAAAGGTGGTGGGAAATCATGTACAAGTTCAATCTAGACTCCTAGAGTTAGATGAAGAATGTTCTATCTTGCTTGAGCCCAAATAGGTTTTAGATCATCAGACTAGCACTCTTCACAACCACACCATTACTAAGGTCCTTTTTAAGTGGTATGGACTCCATCCAGAATATGCTACATGGGAGTCTCTCCATCAACTTGAGCATATGTTTCCTCATCTTTAGCTTTACAGATAAATATAATTAAATGGGAAGGATATGTTAGGATCCCATCCTAAAGTTATTTTTTAATTCTCATTAATTATGTAATGACCCATTTCCAATGTGGGGGATCCCATATATAATATTATTTTACAATATGTTGTAATTTATGTGGCAAGTTAGGCTCCTAGCCAAGTGGGGCCATTTTATGTAACTGTTATCAATATTGTAAACAGATTTTGGTAGAATATTCTAGCTTGAGTGGCATTTTACATAACTGTTATCAATATTGTAAACATATTTTGGTAGAAGATTCTAGCTTGAGTGGCATTTTTCATGTAATCCAACTCTTGAGATTAGGGTTAGGGTTGCATGAAGTTTTTCTTTTAAAGCTATGAATCCATGTACTAATGTATTTTTTTACAAGTGAATGAAATATTGAAGGAGTTTGCCCCCTCGAAGAGGCTTGTGATTCAGTATTTATTGTGAGTGTTTAATTCTACATTTACTTTCTGCATTATGTTATTGCATTATTTTCTACTTAATTTTAATATTTTGTGTGAGTTTTCTTTATTTTAATAGTAGGTTTCTAACAATAAATTTGTAAAGGAAAGGATAAAATATAGAGTTCATGGGACTTTGGAAAGTGGAAGGAGCATTAGTAAAACCAAAAGGTATAAATAAGATTTCATAATAATCCTCATGAGTATGAAAATTAGTCTTAGGGCTATCCTCTTCTCTAATCCTAATTTGATAAAAACCTAAAGCACAAATCTTGGTTTCTAAATTATTTAGTACCATGTGATTCATCCAATGAATCATATATAATAGGGATATAAAACTTATATTTGATAATGATCTTGTTGGAAGGATGAAAATTAAGATGCATGCACCATTATTTATCCTTACGTCAGACCATCACCACTGGAGAGGAGTATGGACTGATGCTTGGATGAATGAATCCTTACTCTAATATTTCTTGAACTAGCTTCTCAATTTTTAACTTTTGGGGTTGGGATAGAGGTGACCTTCCATAATAAGGTGGATGGCATGATTATGTATGCACTTAGGAGAAAGACCCATGGGATCATTAAATACATCTTCATAGTGATTCAAAATATTTTGTAAATCCAATGGAATAGATAAAATAAGTGGTTGTGAAGACTAAACCTCTATGCAATTGATTTGAGTGAATAATCCACAACCACATTTATTCAATATATTTTTCATTTTATGTGAACTTAATCACCTTGGAAAGAGTGTATTGGATTCCTTGGATACAAATGGAAATTTCAATCTCTATCCACTTGATATATAATTGCTATAAATTAATAGTAACATCCCCAAATTAAGATAATAGTTATGCTCCCAAGATGACATATGAACTATATAGGTTCATGGAAAAGAGATTACCCAACCAAGTATAATTCCCCATTTGGATATTAACTTTAGATATTTTAATACTCGAAATTAATCCTGATATGAAGTATTGATATACAAGCCTAAATACTTTGTTGTCTTACTATCTACAAAGTTATGAGTGCTACCTGAATCAATCAATACATTGACAAACTTTCATTTAATTCTCATACTTAATAGTGTGGTGGTCTTGGAGCCCCATAAGTCTATGAGAAAAGATAACCATGGTATCATCCTCCTAATTTGATTTTTTTACTTTTGTTGGATGCTCCTATTATAGTAAATCTTCATCTTCATATACTATTGTATCTTCACCTTTCGCTTAAATTTTATTATATTATTCATAGGCTTGATCTTGGGGATGGTGAGAATAATATTTTAAATAGAAAAATACTTAGGAACACTCACTGTTATGACAAGGACAATAATATTTAAAGTCACATCTATATTAGGGACCGAAATCTTAGAGATTTTGTTCTACTACCAAAGATACACATTGAGCATCATCAAGAGTATAGGGATTGTGTATGTTGACTTGCTTTTGAATTTTATTCTTAAAACCATAGCAAAATGATGATACCATCATCTTTGGATTCAATTGGTGTGTATAGGTAAGAAGACTTATGAATTCAAAGTAATACTCCTTCACTGCATAAGATATACCACATATGATATGGAATATCCCTTGTCTAATATTTGAAGAAATAATTCTTTGAATTCAGGCCACAAAAGAGGACTACCATGCTGGTGAAGCTACCACAACAACCATTGTTAATATTGGGCACCCAAATTAGAAGCTACTAACATGACATGTCCATCTTGAATAATATGGTATAGAAAAATAAGGACTTCCATTTTGGCAAGCCATCTTCAAGTATCAATACCTTCAAAGGTGGGCATGTTGATGCAAGGAACAAGAATTTCATGAAGCCATTCAAAGAAATTATAAGCACCTCCTATCATGGAATCTAAATTTGAAGTAAATTCTAGGTTGCAAGGACAAAAAAATATCATATTATAACTAGGTGTGGTTGTGGAATAACACTAGTATTTGGTGCTTGAAGAATGGTTAGAGGCTATTACCCAATGATTTGATGTGATCCTTGGACCAAAGGTGTAGTAATAAATATATATAGGATTATTTTGATGTTATTCAAGGGATTGGTCATGGAATAAATTGATCGGTATTGATTATTCAAGGTATTTACAGTGGAAGTAATCACTTGTTCTTGATGCAAAAAATATTCATACAAATTAGGGTCAATAGTACTAGGAAGAGGATTACTAATTGGAGGGGTAGTGAGAGGAGTGACTGGGAGAAGGTTATTAGGAGGAGGAGAGGAATAACTTGAGGTGTTGGATGGGGGTGAAGCTATGGAATTTAAGGAAGAAATAAGACATTGGTCAAAACTATTTATATTGAGGGAAGTGTTGTGATGCTTACCAAGTTTTCTAGGTTAGCACTTCTTTTTTCTCATACACACATCCTCTAAAATAATAATACACTAAATCAACCATTGACTTGT
This sequence comes from Wollemia nobilis, assembly GCA_028583015.1. Taxonomy (NCBI): domain Eukaryota; kingdom Viridiplantae; phylum Streptophyta; class Pinopsida; order Araucariales; family Araucariaceae; genus Wollemia; species Wollemia nobilis. Next base: position 24,426,233 of record JAQPPZ010017232.1, on the reverse strand, counting down.
GCCCAACTAGTAGGGACAATAGGTTCATTCGTTTATGAGGAGCAACTGAATAACTCAAACAAATACTTGGAATGCTATTGAAAAAATATTGTGAAAAATACCTCTTATTTTGATTAGCTTGAAGAGATAATCACAAATATATTATCTCCCACAAATTTTTTGTGACACTCAATACTTTACTTCTATTTTTTCTTAATTATCTTATCCTTTGTTATATATATATATAAAATTTAAATAATAAAAGGAAGGAAATGCATAGAGTAGAAGGAGTAGAAGGAAGAGGGACTATGTGGGGGAAACACATGGACCTCAAAACCTTAAATCGACTCAGTATTTTCTTTTTTTTAATGGTTTTGGGAAAAGGATATGACAATAGCAAACTTACAATATTCTAGATTGCACCTAAAGATGGACTTAAAAAAACCAATAAAAAAATTAACAGGAAAAAGGTAGTAGTAATGTTCTAGATGACTAACTTCACAAGGTCATATCTCCCTCAATACTTAGATTCCTTCATATGACCACTTGTTTTAAAATCTCTTCAAATTTTGAAAAAAATGATATAAGAATCATCTGATTTGGACTTACGAATTGAAAGATATGAATTGTTTTCCTCTTGATAAATTTCTATGCAACCCAAAAATAGTGTTGAAGCTCAACTTCAAATATATATCACTTCTTTAATACTAATCAATATTTAACATATGACAAGTCGCTTTTGTAGTACTTTAAATGATCTACATGAAGGTGTAAGAATATTCTAAATATGATTTCTAGGAAAAAAGATATATTTCCTACAATATGAGACATTTTATAAAAAAAATTACCCTAATTCTACAATCCACAAAAAATAGAATGACCACTTTGTCAAAATCGTTGCTATAATACCACTTGTTATGAAACAACTTCAAGAATTTCAGCAATAATAGTAGCAATCCAATAATACATAAATCAACACCTAAATAATAATAATAATTTAGACCCAATTTATATAAAATCAATGCAATAATTAAATTCTAGATTCAAATCAATGCAAAAAAATTAAATCAACATCAACCCTAACCCTAATGTCAAGGGCCAACTATCTAAACCTAGGGCTCAACCTAGTAAAAAAAAAATATTTTTGACATGGCTATATTAGAACAATTATAGATGCCACTCAAGGTAATCTAAAAAGAGAGTTATAATATAACGCATGTCTCTACATGGTGCATGATTCTTACTAACACAAAATACCTCCCATAATACATAAAAACATTGTTGCAAACATACATCTATTATGCAAAAATCCTTGCATTAACAAGCATGTACTCATTATGTAAATTTTATTTATTGCAAGGAAAAAATCATGTAAATATAATTCAATAATTAATCATGCCTAAGTGTAAAACGCATATGCAACTTAATTGTGGCATGTGCATAAATTTCTCCTTTCTATTGTATTATTTCCAACATACCCTCCCTTGTGTAATTGGTTGAGATTAATTGTGGGCTAATCCTACCAAATACCCAAACCACATATATAGTTAGTTCTATTCCAAAAACCATAAAATTGAAATACAATATTATTTTCTTAGATATGTATTATCATTTTAAAAATGAACATAAAATCATAAAATAAACCCAATGTTGTAATATCAATCACCAAATATCAAGTAATAACTACCACATACCACCTCAATTTCATCATCATATTAAATTAAGTGTAATAAATAGTTTTATCAAAATCAGGATGTGACAAATAAATATCACAAATGTGAATAAGAAATGGGGCTAAAACTACAACGAATATAGTGTAATACTATAGGTACTAATATGGCCCCTAAAAGAGGATTTATTAGGGGATTAATAAGTTATTATAATCCTAGATTTAGTTTGTTAGTCAAAACAAATTATATAGCAAGGAATGCAAGGATGCATTAAAAATTATTTGGAAGACAATTTTGTTAGTTTTTGCAACGTGAGCTTTAGGAGGTGTTTTAAATTCTAGGGACTATCACAAATGGGATGGAGATTGGCTAGACTAACAAATAATTAGGATAGTTTTTGAAATATATGGAAAATAATAAATTTGGTATCATAAATATATATGTTCTAGTTATAGTTACTCTTTGAGATGGATGTTAGAAGTATTATAGTTTCTTCATGACAAATTAATTGATGATACACAATTATATTATTAGGATTATTAAGAGTGGACTTTGATGTAATTTATATCCTTTGGTGGACTAAATGTTTTCCCTAAAACCTTAAATAGATTCTTTGGAGCACTTTTTTAGCTTTCCAAATAGATTAACTCATAGAAAGCTTTGTCTAGGATCAAGTATAAATCAAATATATACCATTAATTAAAATAACAATGAATCTCTATATTAAGGCCAAATGTATGAATCTAAAAAAAGATAAAAAAATAGCATTGATAAAAATCTCTCAATTTAGAATTGATCTCTTGGAGAGATCATATTTTTCAGGCCCATAAGGGTGTCCTTTATTCAACATTTTGCCTGTGAAAGAAAATAAATTTGATTTCATGGAAAAAGGTGAGGTATGGAAAGAGGGCCCATCATTACTCAAGTAGGGGTGTGTGTTATGTTATAAATACCAATAGTCATGCTTGGGTCAAGATAAGGCCTCTAAGGTGGCAAGATCATTTTTGGAAAGGGGGAGGTTCTTGGCATGCACAAGATTTTGAGGGTGGTTCTCATATCATGATTATCTCACTTGGGTTGAAGTGGCACCTAGTTCTACACCCAAACCTAATGAATTATAGGATTCATGTGTTATTGGCCACTTGGTACTATGGGTATTGTGTAGTAATCATTCTTTTTTACTTAGAATCGAGTTCCAGTTGTGTGATGATTTCAACTAGATATTTCTAGTAATTTCTCATAGAAATACTCTTCATTTTTTCTTCTCTTCCCCATGTTGTGAGTCCCATGATGCTTAGATTCTATGTCTTATATTTTTTAGGACTAGCCTAGTTGGGGGTAGTCTATGGAATTTTGCTATTTGGGCTCTCAAAGTTAGGGTAGGTTTAGTTATTCTCCATTATTTTTATCTAGCTCGGGCCCAAGGATGATTAATGACTATTTATCCTAGCTGAGGTAGTGTATGTGGAGTCTCTTCCAAAGGTCTTCACCTTGATTTGTGAGAGCTCAACCAGTTGGGGGTTTATCAAAAGAGAGGTTTTGACTTTCTCTTTTATCTAGCTATTATTTTTTTATAATGAGATCTAGTATATTAGAGGGATTAATTTTGAATTGATCCACCCTAAAATTGATGACTTAAAGAAATTTTTGAAGAAAATGGGCATATTGCAATGTCTAGAAAAACTTAACGACCATAATATGTAGTTGGCAATACATATAGCCTATACTTGGAGTAATGGGATGGTTAAAGCAGGTACTCTCAAGTTTGAAATCTTAATTCCCCTCATAGTGAAAGTCACCAGGCTACCTATGGATAGAGCCTACCATAACATGGATAAACATTCCTTGGCTAGGGAAGCCCAAAACCTCAATGGTGCAGGGGAGGAGTTAATTAGATTCTAGAATGGTTGCAAAATAAATTTCTTGAAGGCACCACAGGATAGAGTGACCCTAATAATTATGCAATTCTTCACTCTATATGACAACTAGGAGATCATCTAAAGCTACCACCTCATGTTCCTTAATCAAATACATATAAATAGAGATATGAACATTCCTTCGTGCCTATTTTAGTCACTAGAAAAATTGGTTAATAGGGTTAAAAGGGGTAAAATGTTGGACCTAATTCACCAAGGTTTGTTAAAGCTAATTTTTGACCATGTGACTAAGGTGAAAGGTTTGTAAGGTGATGAGATTATAAAACCTTAGATTCAACTCCAACATTGGTCACTTCCCCTGATCTATTGGAAGAGAGAAACTCCTAATCTTGAGAGAATACCCCTTCTATCCTTGATCCCACCATGAGTGGTAAAGCCTTCACTACTTTGATATATGTGGTTATATCCCCCCTCATAGGTTTTTGCAAGAGCGAGATTCATACTAGATGCTCCAAATGACTGATTTCTACTTTAAAATAGACTAAGAAAAAACCCAATGATGATTAAAGACTTTGCTTTTGAGGATTCAGTCCCTGCTATAAAGTAAGTGAATCTTGATATTGGGTCTATGAGTAGACACAAAGAAAGGGCTCAAAGGTTGTAGGATTCAACAAAAACTTCAAAATCCATCAAGAAAATGGTGATAAATATTCATAATTCTCTCATTGATTCAATGCATTTGGTAATTTCCTATGTCAAGAAAATCAAGGTCCTGTTAAGCTAGGATTAGGGGGATCCTATTATGGGTCTTAGGAAGGATAATTCTAAATACAACGAGATGTAAGGAAGCTATTTTTGACCTTCTAGATTGTTTTTTTTGCTTGTTGTGGAAATTATTGTTACTAAATGTCTTACCCCTATGTGGGTGTTGGATGATGGATTATGTGGTTATGCGCCTATGTGGGTGTTGGTTGTTAGAAGCTATTGATATGTTCATGGAATATTCTAGTTGTATTAGTACTTGGAGTTATTTGGTCTCTAGGTCTAGCATCGGCTTTTTGGATGTTGTTATATTCCTACCATCCCTAGTTCCTACTAAGAGATGGTAGCTCCCCTCTTTTTGTAAAATATTTGGGGTCCCTTTCAAAATCCCTTCTTCCACCTTATCAAAAAAACAACAAAGAATCTCAATACAACAATATCTCACAAATATAATTCAAATATATACATTATCAAAAAATTACAAGAATAATTTATATTAATTACATTGCTTGGAGAGATGTCTGCAATATATAACTTTACATGACTTTTTAGTACTCTGACTATTTCTCTCCTCTAACATTTGGGAGATGCATCCTTTCATATTCCTCATATTGAGACAAAAATCTCACCTTACCACATATCAATGCGACTTTTCATTCTCTCGCTTGACACCTTACACTTTCTCTCATATTGACACACTTTATATATAATATAAATCAACTACCAAACTAATATTTACAAGGGGGGAAAATAATAATTTCAACACCCCCCCGTATTACATTATTTGGTAGGAAGGATTTTTGCATTCATTCTCTAATTCTTATTTCTCTTCATTATTTAGATCTAACTTTGGCATGGCTAGATATATACAACCTTCATTAGGTATTCCTTTATAAATTATTTGTGTCTACCTTTGTATCAATGTATCTGAGTCACCTATGGGTCTCTATCTCAGGATCACTACCTCTAGGTCACTGCCATTGGGTCTGCCCTTGGGTCATTGCCTATGGGCCTTTTCCTCTAGGTCATTTCCACTAGTTCATTACCTCTAGGTCACTACCTCTAGAACTCTACCTTTGGGTTACCTCTGGATTATCAATAATTTTTTTTTTTTAAATGCAAATACCCCTTGCGGGCCACCTTGGTCTAAGAGACCACGAACAGGGGGTTCTACACCATCAAAGTCACCTAGGAGTCGCACCCATCCCTGCCCGCACCAACATTATCAATTGGATTTTGGGTACCCAATTCAGCTTTTTGGTAGGGTGGAGATTCGAACCTCGGACCTCCCTTGGAGGATTGCCCTCTCCTCTCCAACTCACCTACAACACCTGGGTTGGATTATCAGTATTTGGGTCATCCACTAGAACATTCATAAGAATATTATATCTGTAGGATCACTATAGATGCTTTCATTATAGGCCATCTTCCAAGCTATTCTTGGGTCATAATCATTTATTTATTTATGATAAAACTATTAATATTCTTAATAAACTCTTATCATACTTGGTTTTCTTCCATAGAAACCATACAATATTCCTTTTATATTATTACATTCATTCATGTTTATCCATCCACAATCCATTTTTAATATATGATATTTCTTTTCTTTTTGTAGATAAAGTATTTGTGAATGATTATGTCAACAATTTTAACAACAATAGATATTTCAACATTTCTCTAATTTGTATCCATATCTACCTCAATGCATCTATCACTAATTTTATATCACTATTTCTTGTCATAAACTTAGTCCCTTGCTCATTACTACTAGTATGTCTTGTATATCCAAGATCTTCACATTTTGATCTTATTTTTGGTACAATTGGCTATTTCATTCCTTATTCATGTTTTTCCAAACCTGTGTCTTTATATCCCATTTTATTTAACAAATTTGAACCAATTCCTTTAGTATGCCTTTCAAAATAACCAAAAATATCATCAAACTAATCCCTATCAACATCAACACAACTCTGAGCATCACTATCTCTATCATCATTTGAATCCATGTCATCGTTAATTTTGATAGCATAACCTTTTTTTGAACAATCATGAACTGTATTTAAATTCTTTGTGTTACATGTAACATTTTTTTTTGTCACAAGTTCTATATTTTTCAAGAATTATAAGTTGCAAATATCATTGCTTGCATCATAATTTTTCTTTTCATTTTGATGAGGATCATAACATTCATCTTTCTCTTTTTGATGAAGATCATTAGTATCACAACATGCATCTATCATCATAGGCCTTAAATCATTTGTATCACAGAAAACATCTTTCATCATTGTTTTGTTCCCTAATTCTTCAACCTTTCCTTGTTTTCTTATCTTGGAAACATTTAGAGTGATTATTCCCTTGTATATTATTTTCCATAGACTAGAAAGTATTGTAATAAAAATTTCTTAACAATCATTAGCATCATTAAGAATACTTTGCATGCATTATTGAATTATTAAAAATTGTTCCTTTTCTTCTTCACTATTAATATCAACAACCTTATCCTTCAAATTTGTAGTCATTTCCTCTTGTTTTATATTCTTACCCTTGAGAAATTTATTAGAAAGTAATTCCATATACATTATCTTTCCAATGTCATTAGGTAATATGAAAATACTTTTAGAGTCTTCAACTACTTCATCAAGCTTTGAAATCAGATAGTTTCCAAGCATTGAAAATTTTTCATCTTTGGCTTCTCTCATGATTGAACATAATATTCTCTTTTCCCTCATGGATGTATATTTTTGTACTTCATTGATGTATCCTTTTGTCCTTCACTTTTTGCTATCATGTACTGAGTACAACATTTTAAATTTTGTAACATTTTCTTAGTCTCTTCCATTGAGATATCTTGAACGTATATTTCTTCTCTATGAAAATATAAGTTTTCTTATTCATTTGTTTTTGACAACTCATGTTTTTGTATTTCTATTTTTTGATCATTTATTTTTCTTTTTATTTTATTTTTCCTTGCCATGTTCCTTTGAAGTTGATGCAAGAGCATCCAGTGGTGTAAGAGTGATCTTGCATCACCCAAAATTTATATTTGATGTAATTATTTGCTAAGTGTATTTAGTTGTCTAGGGGATAGAAAATTAGAGCCATTGGTGAAATAATCACCCCAATACCCTGAACGGTTTGGGAGATATGTACGTTTTATGGCAAAACCCTACCAAAAATAGTGAAAATCTAGATACCCGAACTTGTAGGTGAATTTTAAGGGTCTTAGAGGATGAATTTGAGAATTTTAAAATAGATACAAGACTTAGCTAAGTCCTGCCCCATTTAGTTCATCTCGTGCCCTTTTTTAAAATGTCTCGTGCCAGTCAATCGAAGCAATGAGCATGAAGTTATGACCCTAGGAAGTTTACCTCCGAAATTCAAATTTCAAATGCATTGTTTTAGGTGGGAAAAGGGGAAAACAGGGTATTTGAGGGAAATTTCAAAATTGTAAAAGGGGCTCTTTCTTTTGTATCCTATTTTTGGAATGAAATTAAGGAAAATTTTTGGTTCATCTAACATGATCAAAGGAAAAACACCTATGTATTGTTTATTTCATGTTGCTTGATCTACTTCAAGTGGTATCAGAGTAGGAGTTCCTGAGTGTGTAAAAAGATCATCGAACGTGAGGTAGTTTACACCAAGATTTGTGGTTAGGGTCTATGAGAAATGAGAGAAAAAATACCTCCACGAAGAAATCATGGTGGTGGGAGAAATGCTATGGTGCTAGAAGAGGATTTTAGAGCCTTGTAGAGGCAAGTTCAAGCTCTACAAGAGGAGCTACGTAGAGGGTTTGAGCCAAGGAGAGAATATGGGAGTGAAGATGAAGTTGAGGAAGAAGAGGCCTAATTCGAGGAAGAAGAAGAGGTAGTAGATCCCACACAAGCTAGATTTTATAAAGCCATATCCCAGATTGGGAAGAGGTCTAAAGTTTGATGTTTCTTCATATTCTGGAAATCTTAACCTAGAAGAGTTGATCGATTGGATCAATGATATGGAGGAATATTTTGAGTATGAGGAGGTAGAAGATCCTAAGAGGGTTAGATTTTCTAAGACAAAGCTGAAGGGTCATGCTAGCATATGGTGGAAGGGAGTACAGCTAGACAGAAACAAAAGAGGAAAAGAAAGGATAACAAGGTGGGAGCGAATGGTGGAGAAGTTGAAGAGACAGTTCATTCCAGTCGATTATGAGTTGGATTTACTAAAGAAAATGTAGGGTTTGAGACAGTCGAGTAAGTCTATCAAAGAATACACAGAGGAGTTCTATAAGATTTTAATCAGAATAGGCCATTCTGAGGCCAACAAGGAGAAGGTAGCCCATTATATTAATGGGTTAAGAGCAAGTATTCAAGAGGAGTTAAGTCTGGTCAGGATGACCACCATAGAGGATGCTTACCAGTTTGCCTTGAGGGTTGAAGAGAAGATGAACATAAGGTTTGAGAGCAAGCAAAGAGGAAGAGGTCATGGTGGAAGAACTGGTGGGAGAACAAATGGAGGGAAAAATGAAGATCAAAAGAAGAATGGAGAAGCCAGCAATAGTCAAGACCAAAAGGGGGATAATGCTTACCACCCCCATGATCAGAACAATGGTTACCAGAGAGGAAGAGGAAGGTCTGGATGAGGACCTAGAAGAGGAGGATTTCATGGAACCTATTTCAACTATGGGGAAGAAGGACATTGAGCATACAAGTGTCCACAACACCAAGAGAGGACAAATAAGAGGCCCAAAGGTAATGCCCGAGCTGCTATTGTAGATGAAGGTGCTAAATCTGAGCACTCTGAAGAAGTAGAAAGAGGAGAAGTTATGATCACAAGGAGAGCCTTGCTGAATGAGGAGAGAGATCTAGATTAGAGGAAGAGATTATTTTGCATAAGGTGTAAATGTGCAGGTAAGGTCTATAATGTTATCATAGATAATGGTAGCACAGATAACCTAGTTTCAGAAGGAATGGTTACCAAGTTGCAGTTAGAGAGGAAGAGACACCCACATCCATATCAGATTACGTGGTTGCAGAAGGACCATAGGGCTTTGGTCAGTGAGCAATGCTTGGTAAAATTTAATATTGGGAATTACCGTGATGAGGTCATGTGTGACATCCTACCTATGGATGCTTGCCATTTGCTATTGGGAAGGCCATGGGAGTTTGATCGACATGCAATACATGATGGATATGCCAACACTTACTCCCTAACAAAGGATGGAGTGCGCCATAAGATGAAGCCCTTGAAGGAGGTGGATGAAAAGGTATGTAGCAGTGCTAGAATCTATTTAGTTGATGGTAGGAAGTTTTTGGATGGTCTGAAGCATGAGCATATGTGCTATGCATTAATTTCTAGAGTTAAATAAGAGCAATGCAAGGATGTCCTAGTAGAAGTATCAGGTCTGTTAGAAGAATTTCTAGATATTATATCAAATAATGTGCCTAAGGGTTTTCCACTAGTGAGGAAGATCAGTCACCAAATAGATTTGGTACCAAGAGCTAGTTTGCCTAATAAGGTAGCCCATAGAATGACTCCTACAGAAAGTGAGGAGCTAAATAGGCAAGTCCAAGAACTACTAAAGAAGGGACTAATTTGGGAGAGCTTGAGCCCATGTGTAGTACCTACAGTACTAGCACCAAAGAAATATGGAGAGTGGAGAATGTGTACAGACTCCTGAGCTATTAACAAGATCACCATCAAATACCAATTTCCACTACCAAGGATGGATGATATAATGGACTATTTGAGTGGAGCCCAGTACTTCACTAAGATTGATCTAAAGAGTGGGTATCATCAGATCCGTATCAGAGAAGGAGATGAGTGGAAGACAACCTTCAAAACCAAAGAGGGTCTGTACGAGTGGTTGGTCATGCCATTTGGGCTAACCAACGCACCCAACACATTCATGCAGCTTATGAATGAGGTATTGAAGGAGTTTTTAGGAAAATTTGTCATTGTCTATTTGGATGACATTTTAATATTTAGCAAGACCCTAGAAGAGCACCTGATGCATATCAGAAGAGTTTTTGAGAAGTTGAGGGAGGAGCAGTTGCTAATTAATTTGAAGAAGTGCAGTTTTGTGAAGAAGGAGTTGGTGTATCTGGGATTCATCATCTCAGTTGAAGGTCTAAAAATAGACCCAAAAAAGGTGAGGGCTATCATTGAATGACCTACCCCAAGGAGCATAACTGAGGTAAGATCATTTCATGGTCTAGCAAGTTTTTACAAAAAAATTATTAGAAATTTTAGTAGTATTTGTGCACCCCTAACAAAAACAATGAGAGGGGATAAGAAATAATTTAAGTGGACCTTAGGAGCAGATAAGAGCTTTGATATGTTGAATAAGAAGGTCACAGAGCAACCTATTTTAGCACTTCCAAATTTCAATAAGGTATTTTAGGTAGATTGTGATGCTAGTGGTAGTGCCATAGGAGCTGTGTTGAGTCAAGAAGGTAAACCTGTTGCCTATTTTAGTGAGAAGCTTAATGATGCTAGGAAGAAGTATTTTGTATATGATCAGGAGTTTTATGCTATAGTTTAGGCTCTAAAGAAATGGAGGCACTATTTGTTGCCAAAAGAGTTTGTTTTGTATATTGATCATCATGCCTTGCAGTATATTAATAGTCAAGGGAAATTGAATCAGAGGCATTTAAAATGGGTTGAGTTTCTATAGAGTTATACCTTTGTGTTGAAGCATAGGAGTGGAAAGTCAAATAGAGTTGCAGATGCCTTAAGTAGAAGGTAGTTTTTGTTGATAGAAATGAAGGTGGAATTTGTAGGGTTTGATGAACTTAAGAGTTTGTACCCTGAAGACCCAGATTTTGTAGAGGCTTGGAGAGCTTGTTTAGCACCAGTTACCTTGGATAGAACTAAGTGGTTGGATTTCTTAATCCAAGATGGAATGTTGTTTAGAAGGAACTAGTTGTGCATTCCAAGGAGTTTGATGAGGGAGAATCTGGTCAAGGAGAAGCATAGTGGAGGGTTGGCTAGACACTTTGGTCGAGATAAGACCATTGCCCTCGTTAGTGAGAACTAATATTGGCCATAGTTGTAGCAAGATGTGAAGATATTTGTACAAAGTTGTAGAGTATTCCAGATGGCCAAGGGTGTGAGACAGAACACTAGATTATATCAGCCATTACCTGTACCAGAGAGACCATGGGAGGACATCAGCATGGATTTTGTTCTTGGTCTACCAAGGACACAGAGGGGGAATGACTCCATATTTGTGGTGGTTGATAGGTTTTCAAATATGGCACATTTCATTCCTTGCTAGAAAACTAATGATGCAGTTCATGTTGCAGGGTTGTTTTTCAAAGAGGTGGTACGACTTCATGGTCTACCAAAGAGTATAGTTTCCAATAGAGATACCAATTTTATTGGGTATTTTTGGAGAACCTTGTGGAAGAAGTTGAAGACAAATTTGAAATTCAGTTTTGCATACCACCCACATACTGATGGGCAAACAAAGGTGGTGAATAGGATTTTGGGTAATCTACTGAGATGCTTGGTAGGAGATAAGCCCAAGGGATGGGATTTGGTTTTGCCATAGGAAGAATTTGCATACAATAATTCTATCAATAGGAGTACTAATAAGTCCCCATTCCATATTATATATGGGAGTAGCCCAAGAAATGCTTCTAAGTTGAGAAATATGGACAGAGGGGAAAAGAGTAGTGTTGAGGCTGAGAACTTTGCAGAGCACCTGAAGAGTTTACATGAGGAAGTAAAGAAGCATATTCATAAAATGAACACTCAGTACAAGATAAAGGTAGACCAGAAGCGGTGATTTAAGGAATTCCAAGTGGGAGATGAAGTTATGGTTCACCTGAGAAAAGAAAGGTTTTCTACTAAAACTTATAACAAGCTAAAAATGAAGAAGTTTGGACCATGCAGAATCACAAAGAGATAGGATTCAGGAAATGCATATGAGGTAGAATTACCAAGTGGCTGAACATATCACTTGTGTTCAACATTTCTGATTTGTTAGAGTATCATGAAGGTGACAATAATGATGGACCAGTCACAGAATTGTGGAGTATTCCAACATCTACTCTAGAGACAGAAGATATAGAAGAGATCCTAGATACTCGCATCGGTAAAAGCACAAGACACAAGAAGTATGAAGAATATTTGGTTAAGTGGAAGGGTAGGCCTATGGAAGATTCAACTTGGTTGTCCAAGATAGAGGTTTACCACCTTGGTTTTCCTCCAACATCATAGAAGTGAAGGTCACTTCTCAATTTACCCTGGGTGTCTGATGCAGGAGCATCCAATGGTGTAAGAGTGATCTTGCATCACCCAAAATTTATATTTGATGTAATTATTTTCTAAGTGTATTTAGTTGTCTAGGGGATAGAAAATTAGAGCCATTGGTGAAAGAATCACCCCAATACCCTAAACGGTTTGGGAGATATGTACATTTTATGGCAAAACCCTACCAAAAATAGTGAAAATCTAGATACCCAAACTTGCAGGTGAATTTTAAGGGTCTTAGAGGATGAATTTGAGAATTTTAAAATAGACATAGGACTTAGCTAAGTATTTCCCCGTTTAGTTCATCTCATGCCCTTTTCGAAAATGTCTCATGCCAGTCAATCGGAGCAACGAGCGCGAAGTTATGACCCTAGGAAGTTTGCCTCCGAAATTCAAATTTCAAATGCATTGTTTTAGGTGGGAAAAGGGGAAAACAGAGTATTTGAGGGAAATTTCAAAATTGTAAAAGGGGCTCTTTCTTTTGTATCCTCTTTTTTGAGAAAAATAAGGAAAATGCTTGGTTTATTTGACATGATCAAAGGAAAAACACCTGTGTATTGTTTGTTTCTTGTTGCTTGATTTGCGCCAGAAGTTGACAGCCTTATCACTCAAAATTTAATAAAAAAATAATTTCGTTGGAGTAGACTTCCTTATTTCTCCAAAATTTAAAATTTCAATTGTAAACTTCAAATATTAAATTTCAAAAAACTTTGGAAGTAGAAATCCTTATGAATCCCTAATAATTAATTTGCAATAATTCAATAATCTTTTATTTCAAAAAACTAATAAATCAAATCAATTTCAAATTTATCTAGCAAAAAAAAAACTATTAAGAAACCTTATAACTCCAATATTAATATACCATAATCCTACTTATCCCTCCATTAACTAAATAATTAATGATAAACTTATTACCATTAATTATTTATTTTTCAACTTTAATAAAACTCATATCACTCACCCAGGTGTTGTAGGTGAGTTGGAGAGGATAGGGCAATCCTCCAAGGAAGGTCCCAAGTTCAAATCTCCACCCTACCAAAAATTTGAATTGGGTACCCAAAATCCAATTGATAATGTTGGTGCAAGCAGGGCTGGGTTCGACCCCCGGGTGACTTTGACGGTGTAGAACCCCTTGTTCGTGGTCTCTTAGACCAAGGTAGCCCCACAAGGGGTTTTTCGCTTAGAAAAAAAAACTCATATCACTCCTTAACTTAACAAATCAAATATAACCTTATAACTTTATAACCCTAAAAAATTAAACCTTATAACTTATCACTCCACAAATTAAATTTTGAAATCTAATTTCAAATCTACCTCTAACTCCACTTGTGTCTTTTTTTCTTGCATTGATGTACTATCTTGAATGCTTTTGAAAGCCTAATTTCAAATTTACCTCTAACTCCTTTATTCAACGTGCTTCAATGCAATGTGGCTTCAAAATATTCTATCTTTGGGTAGTTGAGTTTTGACTGATCATTATTGTATCCAATTTTTACTCTACTTACATGGCAAGGAAATAAACATCTCATAGAGGTTACACTGGTGATAGATATTCATTACATTCCCCCTTGTAATCTATGTTATGTCTTACTGCAATGATCAATGCTCGATAATTGATTACTATCATTTTTAGACATTAAACATTTGGTCTTACTTTCTTGCTACTCCTAAATGTTTGGTCTTACTCACTTGTTGTCATTCCTCCTTTGTGGGTGCTAATGTTTTATCTTACTTGTTTCCTAAGAAATAAATAGTCCAACTCAGTGCTACATTTTATGCTTGACTACCTGGTGTGCTAATGTGTTGCATGTTCAAGATCTAAACTACAAAATATAGCTAGAATTGGTGCTTCTCACTTGCACCTTGTTGAATAGCTTATTTCCTTATGCTCGTAATCTCTCTTCTCTAAAAATTTTCACCCTGCTACATCCTTCATCTGCATACGATAGCCTATATTATTCTTTGAATTCATAGGCCTTCATGCCAGTTTGTGCTAGCCTCTTTCTTTTCTTGTTCTTAGTGTAAACCTAATATTTTCCTTATATCTTAGTCTTTGCACTTTGTAACTCAATCTCTGCCTACCCTATACTTCTACCTCTATGTTAACATATTTTAATCTTTGCCTACCACTTATCTTGGCTTGCAAATTTAAGCTATTCCAATGGCTCTTTGTTGCTTTAAATGATGATGTTATGTTGCCTTATATGATGGTGCTAGGTAATCTTGAATAATGACTTTGCTTCCTTATATTATGGTTGTGAAGACAAGGACACAGCACTTAAATAAAATAAGGTAAATAAAATAACACAATGAAACACAAGATGGCACAAATGGATGTATTCAATAAAATAGGGGGGGAATCCAATAAACTCCTTTTGATACAATCTATCCTCAATGAGGGTATTTGATACAATGATTTACAAAAGCGCTAGGGTTCTCTGAAACCCTAGATATAACAATGAAGTGTCTTCAGATTGATGTGTTCTTGCTTCCAACAGGGTGAGTGGGTTTTGGATATCCTATGGCAATTCTTAACCCCTTTGGGGATTTTTAAAAATTGAATGTGACCAAAGGGGTTAAGGCCTTTGGGGCTTTTTGAAATTGATATGTGACCAAAGGGGTTAAGACCTTTGGGGCTTTTTTAAATTTAATGTGACCAAAAGGGTTAAGACCTTTGGGGCATTTTGAAATTGATATGTGACCAAAGGGCTTAAGACCTTTGGGTCTTTTTCCAATTGAATGTGACCAAAGGGATTAAGACCTTTGGGGCTTTTTGAAATTGATATGTGACCAAAGGGGTTAAGACCTTTGGGGATTTTTTGAAAATTGAATGTGACCAAAGGGGTTAAGACCTTTGGGGCTTTTTTGAAAATTGAATGTGACAAAATAGGTTAATACCTTTGGGGCTTTTTGAAATTGATATGTGACCAAAGGGCTTAAGACCTTTGGGGATTTTTGAAATTGATATGTGACCAAAGGGGTTAATACCTTTGGGGCTTTTTTAAAATTGAATGTGACCAAAGGGGTTAAGACCTTTGGGGCTTTTTGAAATTGATATGTGACCAAAGGGCTTAAGACCTTTGGGGCTTTTTGAAATTGAATGTGACCAAAGGGGTTAAGACCTTTGGGGATTTTTTAAATTGAATGTGACCAAAGGGCTTAAGACCTTTGGGGCTTTTTGAAATTGATATGTGACCAAAGGGGTTAATACCTTTGGGGATTTTTTGAAAATTGAATGTGACCAAAGGGGTTAAGACCTTTGGGGCTTTTTGAAATTGATATGTGACCAAAGGGCTTAAGACCTTTGGGGCTTTTTGAAATTGAATGTGACCAAAGGGGTAAAGACCTTTGGGGCTTTTAAAAATTGAATGTGACTAAAGGGGTTAAGACCTTTGGGGATTTTTGAAATTTGAATGTGACCAAAGGGGTTAAGACCTTTGGGGCTTTTTGAAATTGATATGTGACCAAAGGGCTTAAGACCTTTGGGGCTTTTGAAATTGATATGTGACCAAAGGACTTAAGTTCCTTTGGGGATTTTTTAAATTGAATGTGACCAAAGGGGTTAAGACCTTTAGGGATTTTTGAAATTTGAATGTGACCAAAGGGGTTAAGACCTTTGGGGTTTTTTAAATTGATATGTGACCAAAGGGCTTAAGACCTTTGGAGATTTTTGAAATTGATATGTGACCAAAGGGCTTAAGACCTTTGGGGATTTTTAAAATTTGAATGTGACAAAAGGGATTAATCCATTTGGAGTTTTTTGAAATTTGAATGTGACCAAAGGGTTTAAGACCTTTGGGGATTTTTGAAATTGATATGTGACCAAAGGGCTTAAGAGCTTTGGAGCTTTTTGAAATTGATATGTGACCAAAGGGCTTAAGACCTTTGGGGCTTTTTGAAATTTGAATGTGACCAAAGGGGTTAAGACCTTTTGGGTTTTTTGAAATTGAATGTGACCAAAGGGGTTAATACCTTTGGGGCTTTTTAAAATTGAATGTGACCAAAGGGGCTTAAGATGGGGCTTTTTGAAATTTGAATGTGACCAAAGGGGTTAAGACCTTTCGGGATTTTTGAAATTTAAATGTGACCAAAGGGGTTAAGACCTTTGGGGCTTTTTGAAATTGAATGTGACCAAAGGGTCTAAAGACCTTTGGGGCTTTTTGAAAATTGATATGTGACCAAAGGGCTTAAGTGCCTTTGGGGCTTTTTGAAAATTGATATGTGACCAAAGGGCTTAAGTACCTTTGGGGCTTTTTGAAATTGAATGTGACCAAAGGGGTTAAGACCTTTGGGGCTTTTTGAAATTGAATGTGACCAAAGGGGTTAAGACCTTTGGGGATTTTTGAAATTGAATGTGACCAAAGGGGTTAAGACCTTTGGGGCTTTTATAAATTGAATGTGACCAAAGGGGTTAAGAACTTTGGGGCTTTTTGAAAATTGAATGTGACCAAAGGGCTTTAAGTACCTTTGGGGCTTTTTGAAATTTGAATGTGACCAAAGGGGTTAAGACCTTTGGAGCTTTTTGAAATTGAATGTGACCAAAGGGCTTAAGTGCCTTTGGAGCTTTGTGAAATTGAAATGATGTGGATGACTAGGAGGATGTGATATCCTTAGAGTGTCTGATTTCCTTAGTGATTGAGTCGATATCGATGTCCTGATGAGATGAGTTAGTTGGACCATTTGGGGTGAAGACTTTTAGATCAATAAGGTCTTGGACCACATTTTTGAATACTTTACAATTGTTGATGTCATGGCCCGCTTGTTGATGATAAGGAAAATACAAGTGCTTCTTGTAATTCTTTGCATATTGCTTGTTAGGATCACTTGATTTTATTTCTAGAAGTAGAATCTCTTGTGCTTCATAAATATGTTGAAAAATGGCTGCATAAGATTCTAAAAGTCTTGTGTAGTTGCGATGAGGCTTTTTGGGGTGTTTGGTTCTTGTGTCCAAGTGTGTTGGACTTTGAATTTGTGGTATAGGTGTAAAAACCTAAGATGTGGGTGTGAACTTGGATGTTTCAACTATTGTGATTGCTGACAGTGAATATGGCTTAATTGTAACTCAATGTTAGTTAGTCGAGTTAAAATTTGTTGTATAATTTCAATGTGTTGACAATTTGAATGTAAGCCTTGGTTGGCTTGTTGAGTGATTTGAGATTTGATGAATGGATTAATGAATGGATGAGATTGAATGTGTTGTTGGAGGTGTGATGAATTGGGGGTCATGGAATGAATTTGATGATGATGGGGTTGGTGAGGAAATTATTGTGAATGAATAAAAGGATACGATGTATTAGGACTATGGATGGGTGGACTCATAGGAATGGAATGGGTTGATGGAGGCATGGTGCAAGTTGCATTTGATGTGATAACTTGGGGGTTAGGAACTTGTGAGGCAGCATTGACATGCTCCTCATACAATGGGTTGGAATAGGTGGATGTGGAGTAAGTGTTTGGAACACTTGGGCTTTGTTGCGGTTGGCTTGTGGAAGAAGGCATACCATATTTGTAACCTGAATTATGATATCCTTGGGTAAGGTAGGAGGTAGCCAGTTTGGGTTCTTAAAAACCCTCTTGGCTAAGGGGCTCTAAGACATAGTTAGAAGACTTGTAGATGGCCTTCACTTTATCCATGTCTATTTAGGTTGTGGGTGTCTCCACATTGTGTGGAAGGGTTCCTACTTTAGGTAGGGATGGATATGATGATCAGATGAAGTAGTCTGAACCATATTGGATGGGGCTACCGAAGTAGCGGAGGCATGGGAAATGTTTTCCATTAAACTACTTTGATTTATTATTTTATTTTGATGTGTCGTTAGTACCATAAAATAATTAAACCAAAGATTCAAAATTTAATCTAAATCACACAAACTAAAAACTTTTTCATAATTTAAAGTAAAGAAAATAATCAATCCTAGGTTTCACCATGTGAGATTCTTTAATTATTTTCTTTCGTTAATGTGAGATTCTTTTTAGTATTGTTGGCTTGTGTGTTTTTATGTACTTAATCTTGTTTAAAGAAAACAAAGGTAAAAAATATGGTTGGTTGGGGCAACGAGATTCTTGTTGGTAATGATCTCCGAAAATTTTTCTCGGGGGTAGTCCTATGGTTTATGGGGTAAATATTGGTGGATGGAAATCACGGCCACCGTCACCAAATCTCAAGTAATGGCTGGTGATGAAATCCAACCACTACTGTTAAAAATGAGAATCATGCAAGTGTGTGTGATTTATTTTATTATATTTCTTGTTCTCTATGGTGTACAAACAATATTAAATATTATTAACTTCACTAATCTAAATTAGAATCCAACACAAAGACATAAATTTCACCTAAAGAGCGCAGAGTACACCCTTAAAATCCCCAGCCTACAAATTATTAAAATCACAAGATCAACCAGAGGGTTCGTCCACCTCTCTACCAAAGGGGCCAGCCTAGGGCAGGATTACTTTATGCATCAACATGTTGTTCTTATTTAGATATGCAATATTAAAGTGATATTTAACCCTAAAATGTAATATCTAGGATGCTTTTATGTTTCATATGCACTCAAAAATGCAAACAATCACCTAGATCTACAACTTCAGAATAAGAAATGAATTTGGTATAATGAAATACACACAAACCCTAGATTCAACTTGCTACCAATTATTTCCTAGATTACTTAGTGTTGAACCTAGAAATAGCAAAAAATAGCAGTAGAAAATAGAATACATAAATCGCTAAATGGCAACCTAGGATTATGAAACTTACTTGGAAGCCTTAGCTCTGCTCCAAATTACTTCCAAGTGCAGTTGGGCACCTATGTAGGCACAGTAGGGTGCCTGCTAGGCATCGTATGGCACCTACGGTTTCCTGCAGATGCTTCTGAATGCCCCACAGACGCTCTTGAACACCTGCATAATCTTTGAAAATGCTGCAGACTGCTTATAGAAAACCCTAGCGATAAATTTGGTGAATTTTATGCTTCTATAAATATTGCAACAAACAAAAATAAAATTAAGTTAGCAAGGTAGATCTATCAAATAATGAAACCCTTGTGGGTCCCACTGTGATCGCCACTTGTGAAGACAAGGACACGACACTTAAATAAAATAAGGTAAATAAAATAACACAATGAAACACAAGATGGCACAAATGGATGTATTCAATAAAATGGGGGGGAGCCAATAAAACCCTTTTGATACAATTTTTCCTCAATGATGCAATGATTTACAAAAGCATTAAGGTTCTCCAAAACCCTAGATATAACAATGAAGTGTCTTTATATTGATGTGTTCTTGCTTCCAACGGGGTGAGTGGGCTTTGGATATCCTATGGTGGGCCACTCCAGCTTCAACAGTCATTCAACAATGTGTGAAATCTACATATCTGCATACATAAAAATAGAGAAAGGGTTTAATAACACCTGTGAGGGCTCCACAGTGTGAGGCCCTCAGACATCAATAAACCCTAACTAAGAATGGATCAAATGGCATGCGAAATCTACAAATCATGTAACAGAATAAAATCAATAAATAAATACCTTGCTTGTGATGTTTCTTCACTTCATTTTTGTAGTTTGGGAGTAGATGGCATGATGCAGAAGGCTCTAGTTTGTGTTTATGTGGTTGTAGCAGGCTCGGACATGCACTTGGCAGGCTCTAACATAAGCTTTGTAGGCTCTGGTGTGCACCTATGAGATACAGTAAGCTTTGGAGAGTGCCTATAGAATACATCAAGCTCTGGTGAGTGCTTCATAGGCTTTATAGCAAGCCTTGCAAGCTCTAGAGTGCGCCTACAAGTTAAGGTAGAATCTACAAAAGCAGATCTAGGGGGTGGCGATGAATGCGATGGATGGAAGGGGCTACGACGATTATGGAGGATAAATGGAGGACGACTGGAATATCATAAGTCTTGTTGGCTTAGCTATGGCTTTAGATCTTCAAACTCTTATCTTTCTCTACTTTGCTCGGGCTTCAACAGTGACCCCTCCAGGGTGTAATTTCTAATCTCAAGGTTCTAGGGTTTGAGAATTTGTAAATGCCTTTTTTTATAATCCAACCTATGGTTTTCTTAGGGTTTTAGTCTTACACTTTTGATCTTGTGGCTAAGATTAAATTAGATCCTAAGGTTGAGATTACTTTTTAGATGTGGCATGGATTAATGAAGATGGATGGTAGGGATTAGATTGGATTGGATGGTTGAGGTTAATTGAGTTTATAAATATATATTTTATAATAAATATATTATAATATAATATAATATATTATATTAAATACAAAATAATATAAAATAATATTAAAATAATCTCAATTGGGTTAGTAAATGGCGGGAAGGGTGGAATTGGGCCAAATAATTGGTGAGAAAGGTGGAATTGGGCTAAATAATTGGCGAGAAAGATGTATGGTGGACAAGTGGGTGGTGGAATGGTTAGGATGGAGGATTAGTGGCTATAATTTGGTGTCTATAATGGTGTTATGTTTTCTTGGATAATGATGTTATGCTATCCTATATGACTTCTTTTCAATTCAATATGAAACCTCTACATTCTTTCTCAATTTGACCTCTTTCCAATGACCTCTATTTTCATTTTATACAATACTCTTTCCTTATCCTATAAGGGCCTTTCTTTTTTTGATATAATGGCATATTTTCTTATCTTATAAGGGCCTTTCTTTACACATACCTCTTTTGTTTGAAGGGTCTCTTCACTATCTTAATCTTCTTAATGTGCAACCTCTTATCAATAATCCAATACTTGAAGCAATATAAAGTAAGCTAGGTGCTTTTTTATCCTTCTTCAAAATTAGACTTCTTTATTTTTGTTCTGCTCTTAAGAAGCTCTGAATGCTTCTCAATCTATTGCTATATTTTCTTCTTAGAAATATTTGAATGTTTTCCAATCTGTTGCTATATTTACTTTATCAATATTCTTTGTTCACAAGAAGCTAAAAATCTTCTCTATCCTTTTTAGAAAGCTTCTCACACTTCTATAATTTTCTCTTTATCTCTTAATCTTAAAAAAACTTAATAATTTTTAGGGTGACTTGGAATATCACTGAATCCTCTATCAATTTTAGGGTTGGCTATGGCCCCAAAATATCAACTATCTCGAAGTGGATTCTCCTACAATATAGATATGAGTCCTTGTCTTCACTATTCGGTCTTCCACCATGGAATGATTATATGGCTGAGTGGGTCTTCACTAGTTTTTCCTAAAACCATGTACAAACTCTAGACTTTCTACTTTGATCTTACAATAGATTCTAGGTCTAAATCCCTTTAAAGTAGATGAACTCTAAATCAATTTTATCAAACTGGGAAAAATCGATTTTATATGCAACTAAATAAATTTAACCTATGTAAGAAACTACTCGTTGTAGCTTTGATACTACTGTTATATTTCCAAATAGATTAACTCACATAAATATTTATCTAGGATCAATTATAAATCAAATATATACCACTAATAAAAATGATAATGAATATAAATACAACAATATCTCAAAAATATAACTCAAATATATACAATATCAAAAGATTATAATAATGATTTAGATTGATTACATTGCTTGGAAATATATCTCCAATATATAATTTTACATGAATTTTTAGTACTCTGACTATTGCTCTCCTCTAATAGCTAGGAGATGCATCCTTTCATATTCCTCATATTGAGATAAAACTCTCATCTTGCCACATATCAATGTGACTCTTTATTCTCTCTCTTGACACCTTACACTTTCTCTCATATTGACATATACATTATATAAAATATAAATCAACTACCAAACTAATATTTACAAGGGGGCAAAATAATGTAATACTTTCAACACACTTGAGGTGCTCCTTTGGTTGGTTTCACTTGAATATGTAGAACTGGTCACTAGTCATAAATCAAATCCTCTATTTCAACATCAAATCTATATTTTTGGACCAAAAATAATATTTTATGTTAAAAAAAAAAAAAAATTGATTTGGGAATGTATAAATAAGTATCACAAATGTTATCAAGGATATGCCACTCAATGAAAATAATAAATAATAATCAAGATAGTATAATACTAGAGGTATGAAAATTGCCTCCCAAAAGAAGAGTTATCAAGGGATTGATAATTTTTTATATGCCCAAATTTATTTTATTATTGGAAACAAAAATAGGTAGCAATGAATGTAAGGATGCATTAAAAAATAATTGGAATACAATAGATTGTTTATTAGTTTCTATAGTGTGATATTTAATAAGTGTTACAACTGCTTAGGACATCACAAATAGGATGGAAATTTGCTAGAAGCAATAAGCAATTATGTTCTTTGTATTTTTTTCAAGAAAAAAACTACAATAATTGGAGTTAAAAATATATTCTCTAAAAATAGTTACTCTTAGATAGATGTTAGAACGGTTATAGTTTATTCAAGTCAAATTAAATTATAATACATGACTATAAGCTTTGGATTCTTGGAAGATACATTGACATAGCTCTATCTCCTTTGGTGATTTTTTTAATTTTAATTAAACATTAATTAGACCCTTTTGGATACTTAAAGTGCTTCTTGGTATCATATCTACTCTTTTATGATAGACAATACTCTTATATATTAAGAACAAAGGGGGACTGATATGGAAAGCCATACCTAAACATCATAAATGTAAACAAGAAGTGGGACTAAGCCTACAAATAGAGATAATAAATGACAATTAAGATGGTATAATACTAAAGGTTTGAATATGCCCCCTTAAAAATATTTATCAAGGTATTGATAGTTTGTTATAGTCCTAAATTTATTTTATTATTTGAAACAAAAATAGGTAACAAGGAATGCAAGGGTGTATTAAAAAAACTTAAAAGATAATGAATTGTTTTTTAATGTTTATAATATGATCTTTAAGAGGCGTTACAAATGCTTGAGACAATCACAAATGGGATGGGAACTTTCTAGAAGTAATAAGCAATAGTTTTTTTGGTATTTTTACAAGAAATATAAAATACAAAATTGGAGTCACAAATATATATGTTCTAGATATATGTGATGCCCCACCTTGGGTGATAAAAACTCAACTTAAAATTTTTATTTAAATTATATACATTTAAGAGTTTAGAGATGTTTGCAAGGATATCATATCATTAAGAATTTCTAAGAAACAATTACTATATAGTGTTTGCCTAAGATGGCTAAAATGTAGTTACAATTTTTTGCTTTTAAAATAGAACATTTGACAATGCCTCTCTATTGGCGAGAGTAAATCACACATAGATTTAAGTAAATATTAGATTAAGGACTCATCATCATATCAATAGTTTAGCCTTCTTATCTGAGAATGATATTTCAACAAGCATCATAACAATGACATACCATAATTTTTAGCAATTATATTTTTACAATAAGGACAAAGTTTTAACTTGGTAAACACCTAAAGTTCCATAATATGTTATTGATTCAACTTTAATAGAAAAACCTTTTATAATTCTTTTATAGAATATAATTTTTTTCAAATCCAAAGAAACAATCTCATTACACATCTAATATATTTATAGGTATGATGAGGGATAACATACAACTTTCTCTATTGAATTTGTTGTGCCGACTTGGGTAGTTTGTTATGCCCACTTGTTCAACATATTACCAAGTTCTATCGGTTGTGTTTTCTATTTTTCTTTTGGTTTGTTTTTCAATGAGTTTACAAATGTTTTTATGAGGGGTCTTGGTCCTTTCATACTGAGTGGGGTTTGAACCTTGGAGCTCTCAAAGAGTGGAAAGGCCTTACCATTGTAGTAAACTTACAACTTTTTATCTTTTGGTTTGTTACAACTACATAAAATATATTTTACTTGTTTGAGATGATTTATTTATCTTTGTAAGCCTATTTAAGGCCTTCTTTTATTAATGAAAATCAACCAAAAAAAATCCATATCGCTAGTATTAGAGCAGTTTCCATCATTGTGAGGATTTGTGATGCAGGAGCATTCGTGTAACAAAAATAATAATAATAATTTGAAGATCTTTCTAGCTTCCAAGAGAAATAGCATGAATTTTAACCTTCCATGTCCCACATTCATTTACATTGTTGGAAAATCATAAATTGGGAGTTTTGATGCAATGTCTAGATTACTAACAAGAGTAGCTATCTAATGACATTTTTGAGTTTTGCTAAAATTTCCAAATTACTAGCAAGAATAGTTATCTAATTAAGTTTTTGAGTTCTATTGCATTTCTAGATTACCAAAAAGAGTAGCTATCTAATGAAGTTTTAAAGTTTTGCTACAATTTCCAGATTATATGCAAGAGAACCTATCTAATAAAATTTTGGGTTTTGTTCTAATTTCTAGATTACTGATAAGGGTGATCTAATAGATTTTTTATTTTTATTGAAATTTATAGTTTACCAACAAGGGAAGCAATTTAATGAAGTTTTGAGTTTTGCTACAAATTCTAATTTACCTGTACGGGATTGTTTTTATGACTATACTTTTTGTTGATATAATTTTTGGTTGGTTTTAATTCTAGATGCTAAATAGTTGCTAGACAATAAATTATTTTTGAAGATAAGTAAATTATTTATATTCACTTTTTGGTTGTGTGAATTTGTTATGAGACATTTGGGCTACTAGAAGAGGTTGTATTTCATTAGACCCCCTCATTTAGATTGTATTAATTTGGGTTGTAAAGCTTTAATTTTTTCTAGGTTATTATTTAAATTTTTGATTAATTGATATAACCGTGGGTTTGAAACTCTTTTTAGCATGGGCAAGCTCAATTTATCTTAATAACATAGGCTAATATCTAGTGTGGAAAAGCTCGACTTATCTTTATAGATTATGAAGACATAATATTTAAAATTTTAGTAACTATCCATATATAATTTCCATGATCATGCCCTCCTTCATTAGAATATTTATGTTCTATTTTCCTCTCACAATGATTGGACTTAGTGTTATTCTAATTGATGTGTCTCAATATGGTGTATTTTAGGTGGCATCCTTTGATATCACATACTCTGTTTGAGCAAAGCACCTTCTAAGATTGATAATTTCCACTATGTATAAGATAGTAGCACATCTAGAAAATTATTGACAAAAATAAAAAAACTCCTTCATTTCTTTGACATCATTCATAATTACACCACTAACAATAGTACATGGGAACAAGAAGTGCAAATATCTACTTCATTGACATGAGGAAAGTTGAACATTTGTCAACTCTATCTCATGTACTTGATGTGAACATTAGTTTTTAGGCTCTCTTTCATAGATTTGAAATATACATGCAATCCCAAATGTACCATCCAATTGTACCTACATTTTGTAATAATATTCTATTGAGGTTGCACTTATTGTCTTGGCTAGTGGCTTCACATATTGAACATATTATCCTTGAGTAAATACATTTCTTAATGTGGAGTTTCAAAATTTCCAATTCTATGGATGCTTCAACTAACCAAGGAGAGAGATATCTATTTATAATATTCCTATGTTGGTAATATCATTCTCCTTCTTTCTATGATATAGGGCATTAACATAGACACTTTATTCAAGTAGGAAGAGTGCAACATATTTGTTTATTCTTATGATAAATCTAAAATAATTGGTTCAAGGTGTTTAACACAAAGAAACTTGTGAAGAAAGGGGATTTATTGCTATTTTATGCTTTATGAAAGTGTTTCTTTGGTTTATTTACCAAATATCAAGGACAATAGTTATAAATTGTTGAGAAGTACTTAATTGTTGGAATTTTGGGTAACTCTTTATATTGGGTTGTAAGTTTCTTGTGGGATTAATGGGGATTTAAACATTTCAAGTTGATAACATTCTAATTGTTGTAAAACATTATGATTACTCTTGTTATTGTGTAATTTTTATTTTCTATTTTTTTAAATAGACTCGTGATGCCTTGGATTATGAAAAACATTGACTATATTATGTAAGATTGTGTTATGGCTATAATTTTTTACATCCTATGTAAGACAATCCAGAATACTTCATCCTTCTTGGGCATGTATTTATTTAAACTCTAAGAGTATTTCCCATACCAATTGGTCATTTTTCATAATATTTCCCAAGAACCATTATGATGTCATATGTTTGGATATTTGCACAAGAAATCAAGAAGATGACATTCACATGAGAGGTGAAAATAATTTTCTATTACAAATCAGGATAACTAATTTTTTATAGGTATTTAAATTTTTACATCCTACATTAAAGTGTCTATCTTCTTGATTATAGTACTATTGGAAATAATAATCAAAGAACTTTCTAATAATATATTTTACACATGAGAAGTAAAAATAATTTTATGTTACAAATCAAGATAACTAATACTTTTATAGGTATTTAAATAACTAATAATTTTATGTATCTCGACTGCATGGTTCTATGTTCTTATCAATGGTTCACCTACAGGTTTCTTCCAAAGTTTCAAATGCATCCGTCAAGGGGACCCTCTGTCCCCTTTTCTCTTCATCATTTTGGCCGAAACCCTTAGAAGAACCCTTACAGCTGCCTGCAACAGTGGTCTCATCTTCGGGATCAAACCAGCCTCAACAACCAATGCCATATCCCACCAACAGTTTGTGGATGATACTATTCTATCCTCTCATGCTTCCATTCTCGAAGTAAAAATTATTAAGAACATTCTTGATTCTTATAAAGAGGCGACTGGCCAGAAAGTCAATTACTGCAAAAGCAAGTTATACTTTCTCAATACTCCCATTCACAGGCAAAATGGGATTGTTGAGATCCTTGGGTGCATCATTGGGAGACTTCCAACTACCTATCTTGGATTACCACTTTTCCATGGTAGATCTGTCTCGGCTATGTGGAACCCTATTTTAGATCGCCTCAACAAGAAACTTTCAGGTTGGAAAAGCTCAATGCTCAGTCAGGCAGCCAAAGCCACTCTGGTCCAGGCTTGCCTGCAAAGTATTCCTATTTTTTTCTTATCCATATTCAAAGCTCCAGCTTCCATCTGCCAAATAATTGAGCAAATTCAACACATATTCCTTTGGGCGGGAAACGAAAACAAGAATAAATTTTCACTTGTTGCTTGGGATAGGGTCTGTTCCAAGAAAAAGGATGGAGGACTCAAATTCAGAGACATCAAGCGGATGAACATGGCCCTCATTTCCAAGTAGTCCTGGAGACTTACCATCAATGAAAAAGTCACTTGGATTGACATCATCAAAGCTAAGTACCTCCATCAGGTTTCCTTTCTTGGAGAGCACAACCTTCCTAGTGGATCTCATTTCTGGAATGGCGTCACCAAAACAAGGAAGATCATCATGGAAGGCTTAAGGTGGTGTCTTGGAACTGGAATGAACATTCATTTTTGGGATGACCCATGGATCCGTGATAAACCTCTCAGCCAAGATCCGCATCTTGCAATGCTCAAGATGGTTACCAAAGCCACCTTTGGAGATAAGGTGTGCCATTTCATTAACCCAGGTATCACAAGACATGAATGGAAACACTTGGCTCTCAATGGGCCTAGGCATATCATCGAGGCGCTTAGGTAGTTACAAAACTTTTTGAGGACTTGCATCATCCCCAGCTCACACAAAGATGATTCCATGGTCTGGAACCTTGAATATTCAGGGAATTTCATTGTTAAATCAGCTTACTACAGTCAAGAAACTCCCAATGATGGTCAAGACTTATCTAATCAGGTCTGGGTTCCCAAGATCATTCCTAAGGTCAAATTCTTTTGCTGGTTTGCCATCCAAAATAGAATCCTCACCACTGACAACTTGATAACCAAAGGGTTACTCATTCCAAATTGGTGCATCCTGTGCAAAAATGCTTATGAGTCAACTTCGCATGTTTTTTTGGAATGTCCCTTCTCTCTAGCAATTCTCAACCAGGTTCTTAACACCTTCGACATCTCCGCAGCCCTCCCTCATTCCATTCCCCTCATTTTTCAACAATGGCCCTGGCCTTTCAAGAGCAATCAACTTAAATTCATGTGGCAAGCTTGCCTCCACCTTTTCCTGTGGCAGATATGGCTCGAGAGAAATGCCAAAATTTTCAAAAACCAAGCCACTGATAAGAAGATTATTGTTGCCAAAATCTTGGCCCTTGCTGCGTAGAATGCCTCTCTTGTTTCATCTTCCAAACCCCCCCTCCTGGCCTTGAATCGGACCTAACAAAACTTTTCAATCTTTCTAATTTCTCTGCCATGCCCCGTACTTCTGTTGACAGGTCTGTCATCAAGTGGGTCTTACCACCTACTAGGTGGCACAAGCTCAATTTCGATGGTGCAGCCAAAGGCAACCCAGGAGTGGCTGGCGGAGGAGGAATTCTCAAAAATCACAGAGGAGAAATAATTTTGGCCTTGGCCCAGAACCTGGGAATTCAATCTAACAATATGGCAGAGGCTCGGGCTCTACTCCAAATCTTGATCCTCTTGTAGGGTTTGACCATCAATAAACTTATCATAGAAGGAGACTCGTTGCACTATATCAACTGGCTCAATGGGACTTTTGTGCCTCCCTGGGCCCTTGCTTCGATTTTCCAAGACTGCAAGGCTCTTATTGGCAAGTACCCAAAATTAGTCATTAAGCATCAGTATCGAGAAGGAAACAAAGCTACATACTGGCTTGCTAACAAGGGTGTAGGCAAACCTAACATTCATGTTTGGAGAGACTCCTTCCCCATTGGCCTAAGGAACGATTCTATAAGTGTCAATGTTTGCACAATGTGAGTGGTTGGTAGGGGACCGGTTTAGTTTGCTCATGGAACTGGTCGAGTTTTCGCATCTTTTCTTCCTTCTTCTCCTCCTTCGGCCACGTTTTGGCAACATGTCATGATATCGTGATGCGGTCTTGCATCATGTCATGATATCACGACACTTTTTCTCTTCGGCCGCATTTTTGCAACATGTCGCGATATCGCGACACTTTTTCTCCTCGGCCATGATTTTGCAACATGTCATGATATCATGACACTTTTTTGCTTTGGCCACGTTTTTGCAACTTGTCATGATATCACGACACTTTTTCTCTTTGGGCACATTCTTGCAACATGTCACGATATCGCGACACTTTTTCTCTTTCGACGGGTCTTGCAACATGTCGTGATATCGTGACACTTTTTCTCTTCGATTGCGGTCTTCCATCATGTCGTGATATCGTGACACTTTTTCTCTTTGACAACGGTCTTCCATCTTGTCGTGATATCGCGACACTTTTTCTCTTTGGCTGCGGTCTTCCATCATGTCGTGATATCGCAACACTTTTTCTCTTCGACAGTGGTCTTCCATCATGTCACAATATCGTGACACTTTTTCTCTTTGGCAGCGGTCTTCCATCTTGTCATGATATCATGACACTTTTTCTCTTTGGCTGCGGTCTTCCATCATGTCGTGATATCGTGACACTTTTTCTCTTCGACAGCGGTCTTCCATCATGTCGTGATTTCGTGACACCTTTTTTCTTCAGCCATGATGTCTCTTCTTATCGCGATATCGTGACACTTTTTCTGTCCGACCGCATTTTTGCATCATGTTGCAATATCGCGACACTTTCTCTCTTCGATCGTGATTTTGCAACATGTCGTGATATCACGACACTTTTTCTCTTCGGCCTTGATGATGCAGCATATCGCGATATCGTGACACTTTTTCTCTTCGACCGTGATTTTGCAACATGTCACGATTTCATGACACTTTTTCTCTTCGACCACGTTTTTGCAATCTATCACGATTTCACGACACTTTTTCTTCTTTGGTCGCGATAACGCTGCTTGTCACGATTTTGTGACTCTTCTTCTCTTTTGGCACCAACCTTGCAACATGTCGCAATATCATGACACTTCTTTTCTTCTGGCAACAACCCTACAACATGTCATGATTTTGTGACACTTTCTCTCTTTCGGCTTCGATGCCGCTTCTTGTCATGATTTCGTGACTTCTTTTCCTCTCTTGGATGCAACGGTGCAACATGTCACGATTTCGTGACATCATTTCCAAACTGGTTGCAATTTTGTGACACCTTTCCTCATGTGGTGTTTTGCTCATTCTTTGATCTTTAGTTCTTGGACCACCTCGGTCGATCTGGAAATCATGTAAAACTCTTGTACAAGGTTTAGGGACCTTTCAACACCCTTTATACCAATCAAAAAAAAAAAACTTATATAAAACAAAAAAATATCTACATCCTACATGAAAGTGTCTCTCTTATTTATTATAGTACCATCGAAAAGAATACTCAAAGCACTTTCCAACAATATAATTTATGCCTATTTGAATGATAGTAGGTAGAAGATTCTAATTGTTGAAAACTAGTCACTAATTCAAAATTGCAATTAGTGATTTTTACCCTAAAGAGAGTTGAAAACTTCAAAACTTTATAAATTTATCATTGTGCATTTGTTTTAGGGGTTAACCCATAGTCTAGACACATTTTTGGGGTAGCCTATATTTTATTATTGGGAGGAAAACCATTACCAGTGACAACATGGAATATGTTGACCACTACACTTGTCAAAAAATGGTAATCTAGCCAATGTGGTGGCTAGCTTGACCAAAAAAGTTAATAATATTTTAGTGTCTAGTCCTCAAGCTACATGTTAGACTAAATATGAGGTCAAGGTGTATAGTGGCTCTTGTGACATAGAGATCCTTTGTAGTTTTAACTTGGATGTGGAGACATGGTTTGATTAAAATAATGTTGTAGAAGAGGAGAAGGTACCATTCATCAAAATGAAGCTAAGTGTCTTGGTCAAAGTCTTAATTAGAGATCATCAAAAATCTATGAATCCTATCAACACATGGATGCAATTGTTATGAATCTTGAGGACACACTCTTTCCATGTTATTACTTGAAATATTTAGGCATCAAATCTCTTTGCTTGTGACAAGGACCTAATATATTTACGTAAGACTAAATCTATTAGTTTAACCATTTGAAAATCATGTTGAATGTGGAAGATGATGCAACGGATATTATCCTAAATTTTAAGAGTGACTTACAATAACACCTATATCAGGATGTAAATATGTGATCATTAACACACTTGATGTAACATTCAACCAAGAAAAATTGGTAGAATAGAAATTTTCTATTATGAACAAGGGACTACATCCTTATTTTTTTGATACCTTTGAATTATCAATTTCAATACCTTTGCAAGAATTGATAATATCAAGTGTTTGAGAATATTTTTCATTAATATTCTAGCTCACTTGGAGATCCATGCTATTGTGAATGTTGATATCCTCAAACCATATCATTAATCAACATTGGAATTTGATATTTCTATCATCCATCCTATATATGTTGTTCGTAATTTATAGATTCTACTTGATATAGATTAATTTTTTGACATAACATAGTCCCATTACATATTACTTATAGCCAAACAAGAACATATTTCTCATTAGGCCTAATGGATTTCTTAGCATAAAAAGTCTTAGCTATTTCTTCTCTTTTGTGAGCTTTGGAAAAAATAATTCTATTTTTGGGTATTTTTAGGAGGGATGATGAGGAATAATATACAAATTTATCTATTTAGTTTGTTATGCCCATTTGAGAAAGCTAATAAATTTTTTATAACCACTTGAATAGGTTATTATATCCACTTGAGATAGTTCAACATGCTACTGAGTTCTATTGTTTTTTTTTGCTATTTGTTTGTTAATTTTTTACAAATATATAAACCACACATTACTTTTTTGAGAGGATTTATTATGCCTTTGTAATCTTATTTAAGATATTTTATAAATGAAACTAGCTAGAATTATTTATATCAAGGTAATTCATTTGAATATGGCTAACTATGCTTTATGGATAGTATCATTTGGTCAAGACTAAATTTTCATTGTAGAAAGGTTTGTTTCATTGCTATTCAAGTCCAAATATTGGGTACCAAGTTCAACCAAAACTATTCAAGTTTGATTGACTGAACCTGAACTTATCTTATAAAAAACTTATTTCATCAAGCTAGACATGTCCATGAGATTGTTTGTTTGGACAAATACAAACCTAAGTAAGGGAAAATTCAAATGGTCAATACAAAGTTAAATAAAGGAAATTTCATTTGATGCTTAATTGCTTAAACTTAATTCCATTTAATCAAAATTATACCTCTTGGTTTTACCTTAAGACTTTGTCAGGTTTGATTTTTAAAGGAAGATAATATTTATAAAATAACTAAATTCTAAGGCTTACTTTTGAATTTAATTTACTACATACCTTTATAAAATGGTAAACATGTATAAATAATAGATATTACCCAAATCTCAAACTTGGGTATTGAATCTAATCCAAAACTATTAAATATCACTCTTAAAATTGTTATGGTTTGAAGTCCAACGCTCCAAATATTGAGGCCAAAGTCCAAAGTGATAATTTCATTCAAATGATACCCAAGTTCAAGACAATGGTATAAATTCTAATTGGAACCCTTAAATATAATGTTTAAATATTGTTAAGGTTCTTAAGTGAAAATGAGTCCAAACTTTACCTTAGCCAAGTTTTTCTCAATGTTTTGATAGAAGTAACTTAGATTCTCGTAATAAAGGAAGTTAATCAAAACAGATAACAATGGCCTCATATAAATTTTTGAAAGGTTATATTTATGTATACAAAGTGTAAAATAGGAAAGCACTTCCCAAATGCATTGTGTTTTAGGGTAAGCTCTCAAAATAGACTAATATATGTTTCAATCCCTTTTTTAAATGATTCAATTGCTTTCCAATTAAAATAAGATACCATTAATTTATATTTCAACTTGAATAACAAATCTTAAATAAAATATAGAAAATATAAAATAATCTTTGTTTTAGTTAGAAAAAATATTTTACTTCTTTTCATTAACATATATGGAGCACATTTCTATTAATAAAAAATCAATCATTTTAATGACATTCCTATTATAAGGTGATAAAACAATTGAATTTTATTAAGATCATCATGCATGTTTGATGCAAGTTTTAAATTATTCATTTTAGGTTAATTTACAAAGTGCATAAAGGATAAAAATAGGCTTTCTCTTCCACAACAATGCCGAATTCTAATTAACATTCATTCTCTTGTTAACTTGGAACACAGGCTTCTATACTAATGGATCACTAAAACTGACAATGATCTATTGGCCATAATAGTAGACATCATAAATATTGTTATATATATATATATATATATATATATATATATATATATATATATATATATATATATATATATATATATATATATATATATATATATATATATATATATATATATATATATATATATATATATATATATATATATATATATTATTAGGTAAAAGAAGGAGTTTGGAAAGGATCATAGAATATTTTACAACCTAGAAGCTAAAGCTTCTAAGGGAAAACCAAAGAGAACCATACATGGAGTAGTCCCACCTAGGGGAGCCAAAAAAACATGCACAATCATGAGTGGAGAAGAAAAATAACATAAAGAAAGCAGAGAAATAAGAGAATAAAACTTTAGAAATAACATCCACAATAGGATCCATTTTTGCCTTCAGATATTCTAGGCATATTGACAATAGAGAGGGTCTAGAATGGGATCCAACATTTCCTGCCCAAGTTGCCACCTAGAGTACGAGAAGAGAGATTTGAAAGTAAATTTACAAAATGCACCCATGTGATAATAATATAGTATTTTCCACCCAAGCTATTGCCAATAAAAGAAAGTGTAACTTTTGAACATAGCAATTTTACTACCCTTAGGTAAAATTATGGTCTTATGGCCCTAGGGGTGGGTCTAGACCATCAACTAGAGCATCACATGATCTGCATGATCCATCATTTTCCACCTTCCTACTCAATCCACACAATATTCCATTCTCCACCTTCCCTCTTGATCTGAACCAACCACCATTCTTCACCTTCCCATTCGACAACTTCTCACTTGATAGCTTCTTGATCTCACTCATTCTTTCCCATGAATATTTAAATATAATTATATTCACTTTTTTATAAAATAATAATACACACATAATATAAAATGAAGTCTTATTACAAGTGCACTATAGACCATGCTTTCTACATCCCCCAATAATCCTTGCATTAATATTAGTTTGTTTATTAGGTATGCTCTACTAGGTACAACTACCTTGGGTAAGGGCCTATGTCATCCAATATCCCATTAAGACCTTGTTAACATTATTGTGATTAAACTTTTCCTATCACAAGTACTTAGATAAATAGATAGGTATTTCATAAATCATAGCATACAATATCTCAAGTCTATTTTTTGTTTTTTCTATTTATTTTTTTAATAAAAGTAATAAATGGATTCATACTTAATACATAAATACATAGACCTAGATATTTTCAAAACATGAAACCCCCTTGAGACCAATATTTATAAAGGAACAATATCTCCTCAACAATAACAAATATAAATAGTAGCATCTATTAGGTGGGGTGGAAGTGCACACCACATCCTAACCCCTTATTGAGAATTTCTTCCTAAAAGTTCATAATGAGCAACACCATTAAGGGGAGAGGTATAGGCATCAAGGGTCTATAAGATATTGATATGGTTTTTCTTAATATGGATTTATTATATTCATGATTGTAGGCCCAAAATGGCCACATCCTTAGAAAAATTTGAAAATTTATTCTAAGGCATGAAGATACTCCAATCCGCTGAAGATAGAGTGTATTTTAGAGCGGATCCATGCAAGATACCTCAATCCACTCAACACTTGGTCCTTTTTGGCAAAGTGTTCCACCTCGCCCAATACTTAGTGTATTTTGTAGCGGCTTCATGCGAAGGTCCCAATCCACAATCCAATCGAGTTTAGATGACGTCA
Source organism: Wollemia nobilis (assembly GCA_028583015.1). Lineage (NCBI taxonomy): Eukaryota > Viridiplantae > Streptophyta > Pinopsida > Araucariales > Araucariaceae > Wollemia > Wollemia nobilis. The sequence goes on along the minus strand of JAQPPZ010017232.1, from coordinate 24,390,937 downwards.
ACACCTTTCAAAGTGTGGATTGGCGATATTACTTCATCTCGCATGCTCAAGCGACTAAGTGTCGAGAATGCCCATTCCACTGAGTTCCAAGGCTATTTTTGAGCGGAATGGTGACAAGCTCCACGTCGCTCGGTAAGAAGGTCAAAAGTGCCTAAGAGGAAGTAAAGGTAGCGGAATAGCGCAAAGATCATTTTCCATTACTTTTTGAGCGGATTGGCGATACTCTACTTCGTAGTCAACCCAAGTCAAAGCTGATGGAGCGAGAATCGAGGAGCGGATTGCAACTTATTTTCTAAGCCATGGACATGAGAAAGGAATTAAATATTTTGAAGGTTTAGGTGAGCGGATTGACGACGAGCTATATTCCACTCAACACTCAGTGTATTTTCCATGTGAGCTCCAATCCATTGGCCAAAGCCATCCAAGCTGATGTCAACATTATTTTTAGAGTGGATTGGTAACTCTTTCTATATTGCTCACCTATAGAGTATTATTGAGTTTAATCGTAGTCATTCACTGAATGCATCAATGATGGATATTTTATTGATATTTTTATGAGCATACAAAGGTGGATTCTTGGTGGATGAAGGCCAGTCAGTTCGAGTGGGTAGGTGAAGCGTCCAAGGGTACCAAGAACCAAGAACCAGAGTAGTTGTAGATCTACGGTGGAATGGAGTTCTCAAGAAAGATGAATGGTTCAGATCTGGTTTCTAATGGCCTGAGGCTCAACTACCATTATCGAACCAACAAGTTGCAGAGTTGAGCTGCCATGGCGTGTGACTTCCAGCAGATTTCTTAGACTCTATAGGTGAATGAAATGATGCCAACATAGCTCTCTATTGATCTATCATATGTTGAATCCTTGTAATGTCTCCTCTAATTTCTTTCATTGTAAACTATAAATAGAGGTCGAACCCTCGATTTTTAGGGTCGGCTCTAGCGTGTTTGCTTGCCCTACTATGTAACATTTTTTGCAAACTAATGGAAGGAGCATTACTCAGATTTTTGACTCAAGATTTGTTATCTTTGATATCTTTCATTAAGAGGTTCGAGCTGTGAATTGCATTTCTATCAATGTTGTAATGGTTAGTTCATTCCATTTGTATTGGATTACTAGTTGTTAAGGTAATTGAAATCTATTCATAGTTAGATCTGTGTTGGCAAGAAGTTTATTTCTGTAAAGTCTGATTATTGATCTATTCTACTAAATTGGATTGTTAATATATTAGATATTGAAATTGCTTCTTGGAACATATCTCTATTTTACTTTATTGTATGAAGATTTCATGGTTTTGGGTGCTGCTAATCTTGAGTGTGGGACACTGGAAGTAGTTTGCTAGAGGTTTTCCCTATGGATGCCTATGTTGTTAGCCCTATCCGACCACTTTTAATGCATAATTTCTTAACCCTAAACCTTTTCTAACCCTATTCCTCAAAACCCTTATTGAGCTTAATTGAGTCAACATTCTATTTAGTTGACAAGGAACCAACCTACTCTGGAGGTTGGGTTGAAGCAATATTTGGTCCATCCAATGTTGAGTTCTGAGTTGTGACTATCGGGTGCAAGCCTAGCTAAAAAATTGGAAGATAGATAGTTGTAGTATCAAGTAAAACTTGATGACAATTCGGATCCCAATAGTTTTGGCATGCTCGGTGGGACCTGTTTGCAAGAAACACTAAAACCCATCATATTCTTTATTGTTTTTATCTTTTCCTAAAGGAATCAATATTTGGTGAATTGTCTTGACCTTGCTAAGTGGTGATCAACAAATTCACCTAGTGACTCCCTGGTCTATGAATCCAAAAAAGTTATCCTTGTAGCTTGTAGTTTTTTCATGAATACTAGGTCATCTATGAGGAATAACCTAGACTCCTTTTTCTACTATGAGCTACCTTATAGAGGGTCTACTATCATAAGGGATTTGAATCAATATTTCATTCAGATGAAACTCCTCTTAAGGAGAATCCTATAGTACACCCAAGGCCACCTCCAATAGGAGCTACACCTAGGAACATGGCCCAACATCAAAATGCAGTTCCAAATCAGCCCTTGCAGAAGTATCCTAGCTGGAATATAATTGGCCCCCTTAGACTAGCCCAAATGCATGACATTCCTCAAGTTGTGTCTAAGGCCATCCCCACCTATGATGGATCTGGTAAAACTACATATGAGCACTACCAAGATATTCTGAATCTAGCAGCAATCCACAATATAAAAAATGAAGATGTTATTGTCAGGATCCTAGCCCTATCCTTTAGAGGAAAGATTCTGCATTGGTTTAGGACCCTTGAAGACAATACTATTACCTCATGGGCAGCATTGGCTGAGCCCTTTGTGGAAGAATTTAATGAATCTACTGATCCTTTTTTCCTCCTTAATCAATTCACATCTATGCAAAAGCATCAACAAGAAATTATTTCAGATTTCAACTTGAGGTTCAGTAGGACCTGGAAGAGAATTCCCCCTACAGCTAGACCAGCTTCAAGCCTCACTTACATGTATTATATCAGAGCCCTTGGATCAGATTTAGGCCTACAAACCCAACAATCTAGGGTGGAGACCTTTCCACAGGTTTATAATGCAGTTGTTCATGTAGAGAATATCCTGATTAATGTGGGAAGATTACCCCCAAAAGTTGTGTTGCCCTACAATTTGGAAACTTCTAATGTCCAAGGTCAAACAACTACTTCATCTTATATGGACCCTCCTCCTTTGTCATCTCCATTCCCATAGATGACTCCCATTCCTCATTCAAAAGCACCACCTATTGTAGTTCCTTTCCCTCCCCTTCCTTCTCAAATTCCCCAAGAATCCTCTATCCTCCTTGATATCTAGAATACCTTGAAAACTCTTAGCAACAATATGAATTCAATGGAGAAGAGAGATATGGAGAGATCTCAACAAAGGATATTTCCTTATGTTAACAAGGATCAAAGACCTGGTCCTAGCAATAGTACTAGGGTTAGAGTAAATGCAATGTAAGAAGAGCCTGAATGTTCTTCAGAAATAAGTCTAGTGAATGTATGGTGTTTGGTGTGCAATGATCCTCATGATTCACAATCTTGTGTTATGTACCAACACCATGTATAATAGGCTATGGAGAAAGTAGAGATAAATCAGAAAGGAAGAGTGAATATGCTCTAGAAACCAGATCAGATCATGGTTGGAAAAGATCTTGATGAGGATGGACCTATTTCTGTCATGACAAGGTTAGGCAAGAAAACACTATAGGTTGATCCACAAAATATGGATCAATTTTAGGTCCCCTCTCAAAAGAAGAAGGATCCACCTTCCCAAAGTAGTGATACTTTCCCTATCCCTCAAGCCAAAGAAAAGGAAGTCAATCTTCCCAAGATATTTGAGAAAGAAACTAAAGGAGATAGAATGAGATCCAAGAATGAAGCTCAAGAGAGGCTTAGGTTCCCTTCTATTACCAAGAGATAGAGAATTGAGGCCACACAATAGTATAAAAGAAAGTATGGTGAGCCAGAGAGAAGGCTTGAGAGACCTACCTCTACCAAGTCTGAATATAACATTATGGAGGAAATGAAGAAGATACCATCTAAAGCTAGCCTATATGATACTCTCTTCATTCTTGGCCAAATAGACCTACTAAAAGCTTCTCTGAATAAATATTTATAGGAAAAGTAGGCCACCACAATCCTCAGCATACCCTCTGAAAAGAAAGAAATGTCCCCTACCACTTTAAAGAACAAACCCCCTCCTTTTTACATTTCTCTAAGGATGGAGGGTTGGATTATCCGCAACTATATGATTGACTCAAGAACATCCACCATAGTTATGCCTAAAGTAGTTTGTGAGGAGATGGGTATGGAATATACCAGATCCTACCCTAGAGTTCTGTAGTTAGATGGGACACCTGTGAAGATAGTGGGAGTGATAAAAGATGTCTTGATGAGGCTACATAGAGCACCTGAGGTAACCATAGTGCAAGAGATAGTGGTGGTGGATCTAGAGCCTTATTTTAGCTTATGCCTTTCAAGAGAATTCACTACAAAGTTGGGTGGATGCATGTATATGGACTATTCTAGCATGGTGATTCCTTTCAAAGGAAAGAGGATAAGAATAACACCCGAGAATCTTGTGTCTTACCACATTGAAAAAATTGAAGAGGACATGTGCAATCTCACTCCTCTAGAGGAATTTGAATTTGTGGATAACTTTGAAGAGTTGGAGATTGAATATGAATTGCCTTTCAGAGAGGATTATAGTCAATTTGGGATAGGTATGGGCACATACAATATTTCTATAGAGATAGAGAAAAGAGTTCCTACTATATCTAACTAGTCCTTGAGAGAAATAGAAATATGGACCATGCACTTTGATGGTGCTAGATGCAAAAATGGTGTTGGTGTCGATGTAGTATTACAGTCCCAATCAGAAGGGACAAAGAGTTTCGCATATAGGCTAACATGGTCATGCACTAATAATGCTGTAGAATATGAGGCTCTATACCTTGGGCTAATGCAAGCTGAAAGCATGGGCATCAAGATCTTGAATATATATGGTGACTCTAAATTGATTGTAAATCAGGTAAGGGAAAGGTGCAATAGTAAGCACCATTACCTGAAAGCATATAGAAATAGGGTATGGGATTTGATGGAATCCTTTGATGCCCTAAACATTAATTTTATTCCTAGAAGAAAGAATACCTTGGTAGATTCCTTAGTAGTGAGGGGAGCTAATTTCAACCCTTCTGTAGACATAGGAGTTATGAAGGACAAAGGGATCAAAATGATTTTCAGGCCTGTAGTGCCAGATAAGCAGATTTTCTGGCAGGTCTTTGAAAGTGATGAACAAATCATTGATTTTATGGTGAGAGAAGCCTATTTATCCACTATTCAAGAGGAAAATCCTAAGGATATTGATCAACAGGATGTCATTCAACTCAAGAACAATCATATACCTAGAGGGTTGGTTACTCTAGAGAGCCTGTTTGACAATGAAGATAGGAAAAATATCAGATCCATGGAAATCAATGAGAAGATCTATAAAGAAATTGAAATTGAAAAGGAAAAGAAGCTCAAGGTTGGAGTTCGATGTTCTCTAGAAGAAGAGGAGGATATCAAAGCTTTATGCCTGAAGTACCAAGACATTGTAGCTTGGTCATATGAGGATCTTAAAGTATATGACAAGAAGGTCATCCAACACACAATTGAGCTAGAGCCAAATGCAAAACCATTCAGGCAGAAACAGAGGCCTGTGAATCCTAGGATCGAAGCCATAATGAGAGAAGAACTATTGAAGTTGCTAAAGGCTAAGATCATTTATCCAATCAAACATTCAACCTGGGTAGCCAACTTGGTACCTATAAGGAAGAAGAATGGTGACATCCGCTTGTGTGTAGATTTCAGAAACCTCAATCAAGCATCACTAAAGGACCACTACCCCCTCCCATAGATTGATCAAATCTTGCAGATTGTGGTAGGAGTAGAAAGGTTCTCACTACTAGATGGCTTCTCTAGCTATAACCAAATTTGGGTGAAGGATGAAGATCAATTTAAAATAACATTCACCACCAAATGGGGCACTTTTACCTATCAAAGAATGCCTTTTGGGCTATCTAATGTAGGAGCCACATTCCAGAGAGCAATGGACTATGCCTTTGGGGAGTTGATCAACAAGGTCATTCTAATTTATTTAGATGATATGACTGTGTTCTCCCATGACAAGCAAGACCACTTGGTACACCTAGAACAAGTCTTTCAGAAGTGTAGAGAATTTGGAATCTCTCTTAATCCTAAGAAGTCATTTTTTGTAGTTCATGAAGGAAATTTGCTAGGCCATGTGGTCTCCAAAGAAGGTATGGCCATTGATCTAGATAGAATCAAATCCATTCTTGCTCTTCCACTTCCTATGAACAAGAAAGCTTTGTAGTATTTCTTTGGTCAGATAAAATTTGTCAAGAAATTCATCTCTGACTTTGCTCAGAAGGTGAAGCCTATATCTGAACTATTGAAGAAGAATGCAGATTTCAAATGGACTGAGGTAAGAAAGCAAGCCTTTGAAATCATCAAGCAATCCATTGCTACAGCTCTAGTGCTAGTCAATCCAGACTTCAGCAAAGACTTCATTCTTTATGCTTATGGAGCTGAGGAAAGCTATGCATCAGTGCTCACCCAGAAGAATGATGAAGGAGAGGAGCACCCCATATTATTTTGGAGCTAGAATCTTCATGAATATCAGGTTAAGTATAATTTTATTGAGAAACAAGTATTTGCAGTAATGAAATCATTGAAAAAATTTAGGTAATACTTGGTTCAAAGTAAGACCTTGGTTTATGTGGTTCATCCTGGATGTGAGAAGTTTTATTTTACAAGGTGAACTAGGAGATAAGAGAGTTGGTTGGATTACTAAGATCCAAGAATATGATGTAGAAATCCATCCTACCAAGCTGGTCAGAGGTAGAGCCCTATGCCAAGGTTTGACAGAAGCAATGGTTTCAATAGAAGTGATAGCCTGTCAATCAATAATAGATGATCAGACTGAAGAATTATATTTAGGTGAATCATATTGGGTAGATCAGATGACTAAGTACTTTTAGACTGGGGTATGCCCTCCTAATATTAATCCATCATAGAGAAGAAGATATAGGCTTCAGGCTTTGAAGTATGTCTTATTTCCAGAAGGTCTATACAAGAGAAACCTTGATGGAGTCCTCCTAAGATGCTTAAAGGATGATCAACAAAAAAGGTCATAGAGGAGTTCCATGGAGGACTATCTGGAGGACACTTCTTAGGAAGAGTAACAACTTTGAAGATTATCAAGGTAGGCTATTACTGGCCTACCATATTTGTTGACACCTTCAAAGTCACTAGAGCCTATGATGAATGCTAGTGGTATGTGGGAAGAACAAGGAATGCATCATTTCCCCTTAAGCCAATTCAAGTGGAAGAACCCTTTCAGCAATGGGGGTTGGACTTCATAGGGGTTATCAATCCAAATTCCTTAGTTGACCACAAGTACATTCTGACTACTATAGACTACCTCACTATATGGGTAGAAGTTATTCCTACAAAGAAATCAGACCAAGAGGTGGTGATAGATTTCATGGAAAGCTTGATTACAAGGTTTGGTGTTCTAGAAGCTTTAGTGAGCGACAATGGACCAACATTCATAGGAGCTAAATATATTGAGTTTACCAGCAAGTATGGCATTACCATAAAGAATACTTCAAACTACTACCCCCAAGGAAATGGATTGGTAGAATCAACTAACAAGAATCTGTTAAGAATTTTGAGAAGATCATTAGAGGGTAATAAGAGAAGTTGGCACCTACTGCTGGAACAAGCTCTATGGGTAGACATAATCACTATCAAAAATTCCATCAAGACCTCCCCTTATGCCTTAGTATATGGCAAGGAAGTAGTATTACCTATTCATTTGGAGATTCCAGCACTCAAGTTGATAAACATAGAGGATGAATCTAAGCAAAATCTAGTGGAAACAAGGTTGACACACTTGTTGTAGCTAGAGGAGAAAAGAACTCAGGCATATGAGGATTTTCAAAAGCATTCATTTGACATCAAGGCATGGTTTGATAAGAAGGCTAGGTTCAAAAAGTTCCAAGTTGGAGATTCTGTACTCAGGTGGAATGTTGAAAGAGCTAAACTAGGGCACCATCAGAAGTTTGACTCCTTCTGGGATGGCCCTTTCAAAATAGCAGAAGTTAAGGAAACCAATGTTTTCTAGCTTGAATATCTTGAAGGAAACATACAACCAATTTCGGTCAATGGTTTTCACCTTAAACTCTATTTTGATTGAGATAAAACTCATTGTAATATATGTACATATTTTGTATCATATTTTTTTCCTTTTATTTCAAAGTTTTCATTTTTGATAAAATGTTAAAAAAGAGAAAATTTTGCTTCAAAAAAAAGTGATGAGTTGCAAAATAAGCTAAGTGTCAGTGAAAACATGGTCCCAATCCACTCTCAAATGAACTAGATGGTAGTGGAATACCATATGCATTCCAATCACCACTCTTAAAGAGACTAAGGTGGTAGTGGATCATGACAAATGTTCCAATCCACTAGAGTTCATGACTATTTTTGAGTGGAAAGTGAAAATCTTGTCCACACTTTCAAAGAAAGAAATATTCGCAAATTCCGTAGAGCTTCCTCCTAAAGGAAAGAAATATGATGAGAGAAAGTAGAAAAAGTTTTGTGTTTAGCCAATCAGTGAGTGATGTAATATCTCCAAGCTACCATGATGCATAAGTTTAATTTGAAAAGTGTGCAAATGGATAGTTCTCATAGTGGTCACATTAATGGTGGAAGGTGTACATGCAGTGGCATTTAAAAGTGCTAAAAAGTATAGAGTTCATTCATTTGTCGAAAGTAAAGCCTACCAAGTGGAAAGAGCTGAAGAATAACAAAGCATTGTCTACAAATACTAGAGAAAGAATATTCTAAATATTTCTATGAAAATGGCTCCTAAGAAAGCTCTAATAGATATGTAGCAAAGAGAGGTAGAGTTGGATGGCTATGTAAATCAGATAAGGTGGTTGGTAGATACTATAATGACTCAAGTAAGGAGAACCTTCTTGAGGAGAAATTTTGAGTTTAGATACTTTGAAGGGAGACCAATTCAACCTCAAGGTATCATTGCTATAAAATCCTTCTTATTCTCTTACATCTGTGATTCTATTCACCATTGTCCTAAGTTAATTTTTGCAATCATTAAATTTTATGATCCTAAGAAAAGGGTAGTGAAAATAGCTAATGGTATAACATTATTTACCATTACCAAAGAAGCTTGTCATGATTTTTTTATCGTAGGGGTAAGCCCACCTTTAGAACCTAAACAATTTGATATAGCAGAACAAGCTAGGGTTTATGCTTCATTAATGGCTTCTGATGAGAAGGAAGTCATGGAAATATGGCTTCATTTCCAATTTAGATGTATAAAGGAGGAAGATGAGATGCCTAAAGTCCCAATCCCCATTGACCAATTTGCTAACCCAGAGCTGTATTCCATGCTAGCTTGTTTGGAGGGTTTGGATTCTGACCAACTCATGAGAGATTGGCAAATAGCCACTACTTACTACATTTCTAATGAGAAAATGTATGAACCAAATGTAGAGAAAAAGGGTATTAAGGCCATTTACTTTGATTGGCTAACTTTCCTTGCTAAAAGAATACATGAGCAATTAGTAAGAATGAAAAGGGATTTTGATACACCCTCTTTTCAACATTGTTCAAGTTTGGTTTGGATGTTCTTTGCTATTGTAAGGAAGATGATGCCCTGGATTCCTAGTAAAAGAAAAGAATGACAAGGGAGACCCTATCCTCGTATACTATTGGACTACTCATTTGAGGAGCATTGAGTCTATTTATAGATTTAACTTAGAATTTCTAGGGCCAACTTTGAAGATAATGTATGGGAAATGCCCTAGGTTACCACCACTAGCCAGAGAATTGTTGAGAATAGAAGGTGTCAAAGAAGGAGATTGGTACATCCTTATAGAAGGCATAATTATTAGACTATATGGCTTCACTGGTAAGCCTTTTCTACTTCCTCATTTCATTACAAATAGATTATTAGCTCTAGAATATTTGAGGCAAGCAGATTTTATCAATATGAACTATGGCTCTAGAAAGAAAAGAAAATGTTTGTTGACCTACCATAGTGTCGATGATATAACTATCACCAAAAAGGGCTAGGGTGAACAAATCACCCAGTATTTGGATAGGTTGGGCCTATTCTACATCCCTCAGAGGTGGAGATATGACCCAGATGATAAATTCCACAAGAGGAACATTGACCTTAATGGAGAGAAGGCCCACAAATTTGAGAAAACCTCAAGGCCTCATTTTGAATAGGGCAGGAATAATAAAGAAAATGCTCCTTTAGATTGGAATGTTGCCAAGATGGAACAACTTCCCCCATGGTTAGACTTCTATGAGCAGATAGTTGATTTTGATTCAGATAAGAATGAAAGCCATCAGTTGAAGGAGTCTACGATCAGAGAAGTTGAGAGTAAAAAGAAATGGAATGAAGCTAAGATAGTAGACTGGTGGAGGATGAGAGTGGAAATCGGTACAGAGAAATCTAAGTTTGGATGAGTAATTGATAATGATTTTTCTGATAGATATGATAAGAACATCACAACTTGGAAGGCAAAGGACCCAAAGAATATAGTGTTGATTTATAAGAAGCCACAACCAGGGTCAGATTCTCCATCCCCACCTTCACAAGAGGAAACTCAAGGAGAAGGGGTTGATACTCAATTAACTACTACTGAAGCTCTTAAAACATTTGAGCCCTCAATAGAACAACTAGAGAATTTCCCTAAAGGGGCATAGTTAATGAGTAGAATGCATTATTCTGATGAGAGGGCCATTAGCATAGAATTCATTAAGATAGTAAGTAGGCCCAAGCACCTAGCTCTAGGTGGAGAGCCCCCTGAAATAGAAATAGATTGGAATGAGAAGGATAAGAACTTTGTGTTTACATTGATGAGTTTCACCACTACAGCTATAGTGGAGCTGAATCCTATTTTTGAAGAACCATTGTAGGAAGGAATTTTTAGGGAAGATACAGAGAATGATAAGTCGATAGTATTTCAAGTTTTTAAAAGAAAAGCCAAAAATGCACCGAAGAGAACTCAGAAGGAGGTCTGTAAGAAATAAAATATGGATAAGGGGAATATTGTTGAGAAGACCCCTATCTCAGTTGTAGAAGAATTAGTACAACAAAATAACAACAAAGTATAGAGGTAGCTCCAGAACTTCCTACATCTGTAGGTGAAGGTATGATTTCTATCCCCTCTTCTCCTTCTCCTCCTCTTTCCCCAAAGAAATCTCCTTCCCCTTCTAAAGAAAAATTTGAAATAAAAGTGCCCTCTCCCCCTCATAATTCACCACCTATCTCACCAGTAAATATAGAGGGCCAAGTCAATCCATCTCCTCCATAATCATCTAAAATTCCTCCTTCATCATCTCCTGTAATCCCATCTTTGCCATCTCAACCACCCACATCATCTAAAATTCAAGTTGTTTCATCCACACCCACTCACCCTTCTATGAGTTTTACTTCAGTTCCCATGACTTTTCCCATTGTAACAACAATAATAGTCACAGACTCAATTATAGTCACTACCACCATTTCATCATCAATTATTGAGTCTGCTCTTCCTTATCTTATAGCTTCTCCTCCTCCTATAAGTTATCCTACATTGGAAACTTTGCAAAAGGAGAAGGAAATTTCATAGAAAATTTAATATTTTTAGGTAGAGAAGTTATCCAAGCCTTCTAAGAGGATGGCTACAAAGAGAAGTACTATGTCTGTTGATCCAGTTTCAAGGTAAAGAGCATCCAGATCCATTATTCCTTTAGTGAGTAAGCCTAAAACTGAAATGACTACTCAAGACTATCATCTGGAAGAGTATATAGAGGATATTGAGCAGCTACCTATTGAAGATGAGTTGGTTATAGCTAAAGCCCACTTGGACACTTTCTATGTCAAGGTTGATATATACAAAGAGAAAGTCGACAAGTTGGAGCGAACAATAGAAAATCTTGAGAAGACAATCAATAACCAAAAATAGATAGAGAAAGCTATCAGAAGTGAAGCAAAGAACTGGTAGAGCAAATTCCAAGAGGCCAATAAGCTCAAAGAGCAAGTAGAGGAGCAAAAGAAGAAAAATGAAGAACAAGCCAAAGAGATACAGAGCTTGAAGCACCAACTTCAAATTGAAAAGGCTAAGTCTTTAGGCTTCTCAAAAGTAGGGCTAAAGAAAGTAAGGAAAGAATTATTGTCTGAGGTTTTGGAGAAATGCTCAGAGTTGTAACCCATCATTGACTACATGGATGATGCTAGTCACCTACTTTAGAATACCCAAGAAGATCTGGATAGCTTCACTCAAGAACTACAACCCATGGTGATTCTAGTAGAGTAGATTTATAAGTTGGTAGATAGCAGGCTTAGTGAGACTGCTAAACCTATTCCTAATAAAGAATGGAATACTGCTATATTGGCTACCAAAGTTATAGTAAAGAAGAATATATTGTTGCAAAAGGCTTGGCTGTTGTATGATAAAGTGGAGAATACAATTCGAGATGTAGTAGACATCAATAAAGAGATGGTTCAGAATGGTTTAGAGGGTTATGGTTGGAGAATAACACTTTGTTATCAGAAGAAGAGATTAAAAAGAGTGTAGCTTAGAGCCTCCAATATGAATCTGAGATTGATGCCTTGGAAGAGCCAATTGATTAGGAGTAGGTTTCACAAATGATAATTGATTTAACCAGACTCCGAGACTTGATGGAAGACTTGGTAAATAAGGGAAGCACTACAAATTATGAAGATACTACTGAGTTGGAGTACATTCACAAGCAACTTAAGGAGACTTCCAATCCTTCTGAAGTAGTCTAGAAATAAGCCTTGCAAACTCTAAAGTTGATGGTATAGTTGTTTGGTAATGATGCTAGGAAAAAGATAAAGAGCAAGATTCACCTATTGAAGAAGAAGAAGTTGAGCAAGACCAAGAAGATAATGTTATAGAAGAAGCTCAATAGGAAGGTGAAGAACCAAATAGGGTTACTACAAACCCTCAAGAGGCACAAGCATAGAGTTTTTTGTGTTGTACAATTTTGTAGTCATGTAGAAGTTTTGTATTTTGTTTTGTTTTGACTCTAACACTGTCAGAAGACAATAATAAAAGCATGAAGCTAAAAGATAGAGAATGAAAGTTTTGTGAAGGCATTCATGTCATTTTTGAAGAAGCATAAAAGGGAGAACATAGTTCTATTTTTGCTTAACATTGGAGCAGTTTTGAAGGAGTGGTGGAGATATTTTTGTTTCTAGTATGATCTCGATATGAACCATTACCCTCTGGGTGAATTCACAAGGTTTTTAGAGGGTAATGATCATATGGAAATTATTCTATGAAGCATTGTTTGAAGATTAGCATTTTTGACTCCTGATGCCCAATGGATAAGACTCTGAGTTCGATGGCTTTGCGAGCAAATCCACCTAGGAGGTGCTAGAATGTAGGCCCAAAATGGCCACATCCTTAGAAAATTTTGAAAATTTATTCTAAGGCATGAAGATACTCCAATCCATTGAAGATATAGAGTATTTTAGAGCAGATCCATGCAAGATGCTCCAATCCACTCAACACTTAGTTTTTTTGAGCAAAGTGTTCTATTCCCGAATTCTTAGTGTATTTTGTAGTGGCTTTGTGTGAAGTTCCCAATCCATAATCCAAGAGTTTAGATGATGTCAGCACCTTTCAAAGTGTGGATTGGTGATATTACTTCATCTTTGCTCAAGTGACTAAGTGTCGAGAATGTCCATTCTATTGAGTTCCAAGACTATTTTTGAGTGGAATGGTGATAAGCTTCACTCGATAAGAAGGTCAAAAGCACTAAGAAGTAAAGGTAGTGGAATAGCACAAAGATCATTTTTCATTACTTTTTGAGTGGATTGGTTTTTTCGTAGTCAATCTAAGTCAAAGTTGGTGGAGCAAGAATTGAGGAGCGGATTGCAACTTGTTTTCTAAGATGTGGATGTGAGAAAGGAATTAAATGTTTTTAAGGTTTAAGTGAGTGGATTGATGATGAGCTCCAATTGTGTATTTGAAGCCATCCAAGCTGATGTCAACATTATTTTTAGAGTGGATTGGTGATTTTTTCTACCTTCTTGGTCTGTAGAGTATTATTGAGGTTTAATCATAGCCATTCATTGAGTGCATCAATGATGGATATTTTATTGATATTTTTATGAGCATACAAAGGTAGATTCTTGGTGGATGAAGGCCAATTAGTTTGAAGCAGGTAGGTGAAGCATTCAATGGTACCAAGAACCAAGAACTAGAGTAGTTGTAGATCTATGGTGGAATGGAGTTCTCAAGAAAGATGAATGGTTCAGATCTAGTTTCTAATGGCCTGAGGCTCAACTACCATTATCAAACCAGCAAGTTGCAGAGTCGAGCTGCCATGGCGGATGACTTCCAATGGATTTCTTGGACCCTACAGGTGAATGAAATGATGCCAGCATAGCTCTCTGCTAATCTATCATATGCTGAATCCTTGTAATGTCTCCTCTAATTTCTTTCATTGTAAACTATAAATAGAGGTCGAACCCTCAATTTTTAGGGTCGGCTCTAGCGTGTTTGCTTGCCCTACTATGTAATATTTTTTGCAAACTAATGGAAGGAGCATTACTCAGATTTTTGACTCAAGATTTGTCATCTTCGATATCTTTCATTAAGAGGTTCGAGCTGTGAATTGCATTTCTATCAATGTTGTAATGGTTAGTTCATTCCATTTGTATTGGATTACTAGTTGTTAAGGTAATTGAAATCTGTTCATAGTTAGATCTGTGTTGGCAAGAAGTTTATTTCTGCAAAGTCTGATTATTGATCTATTCTGCTAAATTGGATTGTTAATATATTAGATATTGAAATTGCTTCTTGGAACATATCTCTGTTCTGCTTTATTGTATGAAGATTTCATGGTTTTGGGTGCTGCTAATCTTGAGTGTGGGACACTGGAAGTAGTTTGCTAGAGGTTTTCCTTGTGGATGCCTATGTTGTTAGCCCTATCCGACCACTGTTAATGCATAATTTCTTAACCCTAAACCTTTTCTAACCCTATTCCTCAAAACCCTTATTGAGCTTAATTGAGTCAACATTCTATTTAGTTGACAAGGAACCAACCTACTCTGGAGGTTGGGCTGAAGCAATATTTGGTCCATCCAATGTTGAGTTCTGAGTTGTGACTATCGGGTGCAAGCCTAGCCAAAAAATTGGAAGATAGATAGTTGTAGTATCAAGTAAAACTTGATGACAATTCGGATCCCAACAATGATGAGTATGAAATCCCATAAATATTATCTAATTAGAAAACATAAAACCTCATCATATTAGTAGATGACCAAGGTATCTCAAATCACTAACAACTATAAATAGGATAGAGACGATACCAATAAGTTATAAATCAATATTATCGGTATCATTTATCCTCATCATACCATCTCAAATGGATCATATAGTATCATGGTTTTTACAATTCAATATTCCTTCAAAGATGATATTTATTGAATGTTAGCTTTAATCCATGGAAATTAATAGAGATCATGGCCAAGTTCGAATTATACAATAGGACTTGTTTATATCTATAATTGTCTATGCAATAATAGCCTACGTTTTTTATATATGTGGGGAACAAATTATTAGTTCTAAACAACATAGAAAAATATTGTAAGAAGAAAATCAATATAAACATGATAAGCTACTAGGTATAATTATCATTGGCACATAATGAAAATTGGCCCAAGTTATAACTACAGGTCAATCATCAAGAGAATATAATAATAATTAAACATCAATCAAAGGCTTGTAATAATAATATAATAACTTTAAGTTATAATTAGGTAAAGGATAATCCTACATCTAAACCTCATCTAATGAATTTTAGCTTTAATTTTTTCATTGGGATTTATACATACTATCTTTAGATAATCTAAGCATAAGGTACCATAGATAACATTCCATAATTCTATCAACAAATGAATAAAACACTAAGACCTTGTTTCCATCCTAGCTAAGTTATAACTCTAGCAAGATAGTGTTTACAATGGGTAACCTAACATATCTATAAAATTCATAACATGTTTTGGACATGTATATATTTCTATACTTAATAGTAGGGTATAATACCACCTCAACTATGTAGGCCACTAGTTAACAAGAAAATATAATTTTATTTAATTATTGTTACATCATTCATTGTATCCATAGTATAGAAATTTTAGAAAAAAAATACAATGTTTTATCATATCTCATCAAGGTTTAGGAATCAACTATTATCTTTAAATTCCTTTCAAAAGTCCTATGGTACCAATGCATGCCATCCTAGTAATATGAACCATAATCCCAATGAATATTCTTAAACCATTATGCAACATACAAATTTACTATAATGATTAAAATTTCCATATAGGTTCTTTAATAGGCATTATAGTAGAATGATAAAGCATCAATAACTCAATAATGAATATGTACCATATGCTTTAAGGTATCATTCAAAACCTACCATACACACAAACAAAAAAACCACTGTAATACATATTGCCAAATAAGCTAATTTGTAAAAGTTTCTTACAAAAGTACCAAATATTAATTGAAGCTAAAAGGGTAATATACGATAATAATAATCCAATACACAACCTTCCAAACATAATTATACTCTACTTGCAAAAAAGGTATAAGTGTAAGTACAAAGCATCCAAATGCATGTACAATTGGTTTACATCAAGTATAGGTACATCAAGTATTATTTGTAACATTAAGCCAAGTAAAGTCTATCATCATGATATAATGAGTCTACAAGACCATATGGATAGGTATAATGACTTCTAATAGATTGTAAATTTCCCCTTATATATGTATTTCACACTTTACTAGGCAAAACATACAAGTATAATTCATGATAATGACAAGCACAAGTCTATGACCAATTTAGTGATGGCTTTTTAAGCCTTAATACTACCACAAATCTCATAGGTTAAATATTATAGGATCAAATATAATATAGCCACAATATAATAAGGTCAAGATAATGATGAGTAGAAAAATGTGAGAAAATTATTATATAGATTAAGACTTATAATATATCAAATAACATTCAATAATAATTAATAATATTAAAGTAGTAGCCTTAGTCATTCATGTATTATGCATGAAGAACAACTTACAATATTAATCACTCAAAATATATGCAATCTTTATTGCTCCTCTTTCTAATAATGATACTAATAATTGGATATGAGATGTTATGTGATTCTCCCTCTATGGAGTATTATATCCATAGTAGAATAACTCTTTGGATACTTGATTATTACTTTCCATATGCCAAGTCTCATGACTCTTGGATTCTTTATTTGACACTTGAATACTTTATGAACACATGACTCTGTAATGTATGTACACCTATACATGAATATTACACTTCCATAACTTGCACACTCTAACTAAGACACTTGTGCACATCTTTACATTACATATTTGCACTCTTACATATAAGATACTTGTGCACATAGACTCAACTTACACTTGCACACTAACTCACATGACACTTGTGCATTTCCTGCACATTACAACTTTACATGACACTTGTGCATATCCTACACATTCACACTTACATAAAGGGAAATATAACTCACACTCTAAACTATGACTCAACCCTAATATATTAGTTATAAATGTACCATGAAGGTACCATGGTAGTACATTAGCATGTACCAAATAATGTAATATACTCCAATACCCCCTTGCATTACATTATTTGGTTATTGAAGACTTTAGTCTTCAATCATGGTCTTTGTCTTGATATTCATTCTTTAAGTGACCTTGCAATGCAAGTGTTCTTCAATATATGTAGCTTCAATATTACAAGTCTCTTGAACTCTCTCATTGTCATCATATTCTTGTACAATAATATTTCCTTTAATTTTACTTACTTTGTAAGATAATTTTGGATCATATTTGATCCAATTCCTTGTTTTGTATTTTTTAAATTTTTCTTTTCATGTACTTTATAAATTTAACACTTGGATCTATTGTTAGAAGATGCTTCAGAAATGAGTATTTTAAAAGATAGTCTAATCTGAATAATAATGCTCTTTCAAATCTTCTATAATACTTGTCCTTGTACCAAAAAAATATAAAATAATGCAAATTTCTTTCACAATATTTACATGGATGAATACTCTAGCAATTTTACTTTTCATGACCAATTTTATTACAATAAATGCACCTTGAACTTATTTTTATTGTTTTATTCATCCTTCTTAGAGCTTCAAGTTCATCTGTCTTCTTGGTAAAACAACATAACCATTTATGTACAACCAAAGCTACTCTTTCTTTATTTTCCATGTAGATAAGTTGTAGATGATGAAGATCTTCAATACTTTTAGTAGTTTCTGATTTTGTGATGGAGTTTATTGATGAACTAGTAGTAACAAGATCTAGTTTTGTATCCTCTTGACTATTTTGTGATCTTGTTGATTTCTCCTCACTATCAAAGTCATCTATCATTCTTTGAAAATAATATTTTAGTTTATTAGCTATATCTTCATTATTGAATGCATTTTTTATTTCTTCCATGATATGCATCTATTTGCTTTGAAGTAGACAACCTTATAACTCCTTAAGTTTAAATAATTCAAAATTTCTAATTTAATTCCTATGGAGTAGAAATCCTTGTCTCCCTAATTTTAGAAACTAAAATGAATTTTGCAAATTTTTGTTTTTCTAAGTTTGATGTTGAAATCCTTGTCTCCCAAATAAATAAATTTGCAAAGATTCAAAAACTTTTAATTTCATTTTATTTATTTTCAAAAATATAAAACCAAATCAAACTAGAAAAATTCAAATTTAAAAACTCATAAAGAATAACTTATCACTCCACAGTGAAGGAAATTCTTAAGAGCCATGGATTTTTTCCCTTTCTTGGAAAATTTGATGGAATTTATCCCAAGTTATCTATGGAATTCACTAGGTCTTGGGACAATGGTCATGTAATACATCACGACCATACCTTTAGATTCAGCATTCAAATTTTGGTTGAGGTGATGGAACTACCAAATGATGGTGATCTAGTTTGTCATGACAAGCACTCCCTATCGATGGAGCTTAGCCATTTTGGAGATAAAGGGAAACATCTGGAAAAATATAAAGGAGGCATCATAAGGGAATCTCTTTCGGTCCCATGGAATAGGTCAATTGTCCTTATCATGCAGTTTTTCACCATCGACAAGATTACTTCTTAGCTCATAATATTTCATCTTATGTTTCTCAACTACCTTCATGACATCAAGAGCATCAATATTCCCGATTACCTCTTTAGGTCATTGGAACTATCGATTGGAAGTGTCAGGTATGGATCTTCAACTCATCATAAGCATCAAGGTCTTATTTTAATTTTGGAGGCTCAAAGGGTCATCCTTCCTGTAGCTTTTGTTGTAGAGCTTCCTTATGTTGATATTCCCTCTACTTCAACCCCTATTCATGGTAACCCCTAAAAGGATGATTTAAGTGATGATTTTGATAAATACTCCACCGATAATGCCAAGGCTTTAAAAAATCATACCTTTGGATCATTTGCAGACACTCCATCTCTAGGTAAAGTGGATTCTCATCATCGTTCATACAGAGGCATGACTTCTGGAGGTAACCACAAAAAACTTGTCATTGATCCTAAAAAGGAGATCCCTAGAGAGTCTCCCATGAATTGTAAGAAGATTAAGTTTGAGGATGATCCTAGTTGACTGCTACTAACCATAATTCATTTTCCAATCTAGAGATCATCTTGATTTTTATATTGGCTAGCCTTCAACACATAGCTAAATTGGTGATCTCTATTAAGAAATAGAAAGAGGTCATTACCTGAGTCTTAGATTATGATGACAATGCTAATTATGATGACCCTAAGCCCTCTAAGGCTTTTGAGTACTTGTGGTCTTTCTAATGATCCTATTTTTTAGTGTGGCTAGGGAACTACCTTCCCCTAATTTTGCACCCTTGTTTTCCTCTTTGCTTTCTATTTAATTCTTGGAGAGATGCTCTCATGTATCAACTATGTCCTCTTGTTTGTTTTCTTTGTTTGACTTTTTTTGAGGTACTCTTGCTGGTTACTACCTCTTTTTGGGGTTTTTAATGTAAAAGGTTTGGGTTCCCTTTCAAAACCCCCTTTTCTATCAATCAAAAATAAAAACTTGTCACTCCAAAACTTTTCTATAAACTTATGAACTTAATAAGGCTTAAATAAAGCTTTTAATATTCTAAATTTCTTATCACTCCAAAAAATTTTATAAAGCCTTATTACTACTACTTTCAAATATCTCTATAAAACCTTTTTACTCCTAAATTAGAAAAACTTAATAAAGCTTTTTAAACTCTTCTCCTAAGAATTAAATGAACAATCCTTATTTCTCCTATTTCAAAAAACTAAAATACAAACCTTAAAACTTTTAATTAATCAACTACCTTATCTCTCCTTTATAAAATTTGAACCAAATAAAATTTAAAATCTAAAAAAATATTTTAACCTCTCACTAGAGAATATCACATGATCTTGTTGCTCACTATCTAGAATGCACGCTATCCTCACTGCTCATATTCCATGTTTGCTCATGTAATACTTTAAATGTGTTTTTTATAAGTGCATTGGACATTGGAAATTGATCTAATGTGCATGAAGGTGCTTCTTATTCCTCAAAAATTATAGACTACACTCTTCAATTCTCAAGCCTCTAATTGGATGTTACAACTTACTCTACTCACTCCTCAATTTTTGGGCTCCTCTTGAGTGTTACAACATGCTCAAACTTTATCCTATGGCAGTATTCAATGCTTAAATTTTTTGTGAGCATTACTACATGCTCAAAAATTTCCCTATGGTTATCTTCAATGCTCTAGCTCTTCTTGGGTATTGCATTGCGCTAAACCAATGTTTATATTCTTTGTTAGATGCTAGACACCTTCCCTTGGAACTAAGAATATCTCTTTAGATGATTAGATTTCTCCAATGAAGTACTCAACTCTTGGTACTCCAATGAAGCACTTCGACTACTCACTTTCTTCGATGTTACACTGCATTTTCACTTTTAATATTGCACACTACTTTGATGTGGATAATCCAATATTGCATTGAATTTCAATGTGGTTGTTCCACCTTCTTGCATTGTATTCCATCTTATTGCATTGGTTTAGCTTTATGTATTACTATTTTTACTTTCCCTAATATGTTAGTTGCTCCTTTTGTAGGTTAGATTATGTTTATCTCTATGCTAACTCCATGTTTGGTAGGTGGCTCTTCATTCGGTCATAATAGCTCTATGTTCTCATTTTTGAATAACTTGCAACCTTTCTACTCTAGTTTAAGACAAATAGCTTACAATTTATTTTTACTTTGTTTAAATTTAAAAGCTCATCCTTTAACATTGATGTAATAAAAATAACTCTACTTTGGTTTGAGTTGAATGGCTTCACCCTCGATCCTCTTCTACATATCAAACATTGGGTATCTCTTTTGAACTCGAACCTTGAGCCTCTTCTTACTATTTCTTGTTCTAATGGTTGCTTGCTTACTATGGTTGTATTGACTTCAATATAGATATTTTTCTTACTTCCTTAAACCAAATATCTTCTTCTTTGTATAGCTTCTTATATCTTGATCTCATTATGGTTGCTCCTATCTATCAAGACACAATTTTTTTTTTTCTAGAAAATATTTTCTTCTCTTTGTAATTCCTCTTTAATCTATTCTCTATGCAGGCCTTTTCTTCAATATATTTTCTATATAGACCTTTTTCTTGAAATATCTGAATCTTCTCTTGCTAAGGTCTCTATGACCTAAGTCTCCAATACCAAGGTTTTTGTAACCTAAATATTACTTTTATGTCAAGGCCTATCTTCAAGACATGGAAAACTTATCCTTATGTCAAGTTATATCTCTAAGACCTGAATGCTTTCATTATGTCAAGGTCTATCTTCAAGACCTAAAACTTAATATTTATTAATCCACTACTTGAAGTAATCTTACTTTAGGATTGATATATCTATCTCAAGATAGATGTATCTTTCTCAAGACTTGATATATATTTCTCCTATTCAACTTTATTTCTTTCTCAATCTATTACTAACTTTTTTGCTATAAATAGAAGATGAAATTATTCTCTATCATTTGTAGGAAGCTTCTCACACTTTTATTGCCACTTTCTCTAAAAATAATAATGTCTTAGGTTACATCTAAGGACCTAAAATCAATGTTATAGAATATTTGTTCTAAAAATCAAATCTCTAATGTCAAGGTGACATTGAATGTCCCTAATTCCTATAATATCAAGGGTTTACTATGACCCTAAATGATCAACTATCTTCAAGTTGATTCACCTTCAATATAGAATCCTAGTCTTCACTGGTTATTCTCCAACTGTGGAAAGACTCTATAGTCAAGACTTGGTCTTCACTAGTTATTCTTAAGTCATGGAAAGACTTTGTAGCTAAGTCTTGGTATTCACTAGTTATATTTTAACTATGGAAAGACTGGCCTTTCTACTCACTATGAATTTATGATAGAGTCTTAGTCACATTGCCTTAAAAGTGGAAATAATCAATCAATTTTATCAAACTAGACAAAATTGATTTTTTGTAAGTAGCTATATTAATTCTATGAAACTGGGCAAGTGATAGTTATGATAGTAACTCAAATGGTAGATCTAATACCACTAATTACTTTTTAAGCCTTAATACTACCACAAATATCATAGGTTAATTATCGCATGATCAAATATAATATAGACACAATACAATAAAATCAAGATAGTGATATGAGTAGAATAATATGATAAAATTAATATATAGAGTAAGGCTTATAATATATCAAATAAAATTCAATAATAAGCATCAATATAATTTTAATAGCCTACATAATTCATGTACTATGCATGAAGAACAACTTACAATATCAATTGCTCAAAATGTATGCAATATTTATTGCTCCTCATTTTGATATTGATACTAATAATCGAATATGATATGATGTGTGATTCTCCCTCTATGGAGTACTATATAGCCATAGTAGAATGACTCTTTAGATACTTGACTATTCCTTTCCATATGCTAAGTCTCATGACTCTTGGCTTCTCTACTTGACACTTGCATACTTGATGAACACATGACTCTATAATGTATGCACACCTATACATGACTCTTACACTTCCATAACTTGCACATTCTAACTAAGATACTTGTGCACATATTTACATTACATTTTTACATTTTTACATATAATACACTTATGCATATAGACTCAACTTACACTCGCACACTAACTCACATGACACTTGTTCATTTCTTGTACATTATAACTTTACATGACACTTGTGCATATCTTGCACATTCACACTTACATAAAAGGAAACATAACTCACACTCTAAACTATAACTCAGCCCTAATATTATTTAAAAATGTACCATGAAGGTACCATGGGTGTACCAAATAATGTATTATACTTCAACATTTATAATATGTACATAGGTTTGTCTAAGAAATAAATTTTATTTATAGTCATAATTCAATTTATATCGTACTATTATATCCCAAATTACTAAAATAGTTCAATCTTATTACATATTCTAACAGGCCATCATATTATAGCTTCTATAATGTTTTGCTTGGAATTTGTAACGTATTATTTAAAGGACCACAATATTTTTTATTAAATGCATTTTGCCAGTTTATATCATGTAATCTATAATTCTAATAAAATAAATTCTTAATGGAGAAGGCTTCCTAAAATACATCCATGTTCACTCCATTTACATTTCAAGCTTAATACATTTAAATATCATATATACCATGAAGACAGTCATTACTAGTTTACACAAGAAGGATCTATCTACAAATTTTGTGGAGTTTACTAATATGCCCAAAATAGCATAAACTATAGCAATCATAAAATACTAAAGTTTTAGAACCTCATTGTAAATAATTATTGTTGTTTAACACAATGTTACCAAAATAATATATTACCCAAGGTTCATGATGGAATTTAGACACCCTTTTGTTATATATATAAAACACCAATTTATTATTATAGACATAAGTTTCAACTATTAATAAGCTAAGAAAATATAACCCATGTAAAAATAGTGACATAATTCATAAAGAAATTCTAAATCCAAATGTTTTATAATCATTTTTTTTGTTTCTACACAATGATCTTCTAACTTCACTCTCTGAATTCTAGTAGTTACTCAAGCCCATAATATTGTTAGCACTCAAATCAAAATATCAGCTTATAAATCATAAAATATATTAAGGCATTAACCTTTAACCAAAAAATAATAGTATAAGAATGGTTTTCCACTTTGTAACAATCATTAATAACTTAACATAAGATTGAGAACTTTATTATGCTTTGGCAAATTTATTATTCTCACCATTATGAAATTTTGATCTTAGAAACATATTCCAACCCATCAAGGTGGTCACTTATAGCCCATTGTAACAACTAAAATAGTAAAATAGCATAATTCTTCAAGGGGAACTTGAATCATACAAGGGAGGACACAAATATGCCATTACCATATCAAAAACAAAGGAGGTTTTTCCTATTCTAACAATATCAAAATAAATAAATTTATTTAAAGCTTAGGAATCTTTATCTTTCATAATATCCATGCCTAAATATAACCATACACTTTTAAATAAGACTTACAAAATCATTCATACTTTTCAAACATTAAATCTAATGAAAAGCAAATTTCATACCATACTTATATATTATCCAAGGTGAAATAGAAGGGTTTCACATAGCAATTACATAGGTACTTAGTTTTCATGTTATTATGATTTACTACTAACTCTATTGCATTCTAATAGGACAAACTCAAATTACACCCATGAACGTTTATCATATTGATTTCTTACACTCCACATAGGGTCAAAATAAGTTATATCTCACTCTTTTCCTAAGTATGAATCCAATTTACCATAATTTTAATGATTCATGTTTTTGCCCTTAGCTTGCTAAGAATCTATTGTTGATCTCATAAAATGCTAATGACCACTATCATTTATGTTCTCAATTTTTATTTTTTTATTCAATTCATAAACTCAATTCATATAAAACATAGAAAATCCAAAAAATAAATATTATTATTTTCCTTCTTTCACATATGGTGACCAAATGATATATCTCTGTTGTTCACTTATTCTCCAATATTCACATATATAAATATAATATCAAGCAAATATATATGCATCAATACAATGATGACACAAGTTAACAATAAACAATTTTCTAATGAATAAAAGTGTAATGCTAAGCACAAATACATAATTCTATTTTATGCAATATAAAAATATAATATATTATAAATATATACAAAAATATAGACCCACTATATGCAATAGTAACACAATTCAATAAAATAAGTAAACTATAGTCAAATAGGGCACAAAACTCACTTTTGTCAATGTAAAACCCATTCGTAACAATGAAATGTCAAACTAGAATAACAAGACTATTCCTCTCTCCTATGGCATGTTGAAATTTTGCTTAGGGCATATACTATTTCAAATATAATATTGACTAATCATAATTAAGGCTCAACTTAAAATTCCCTTCAATAATTTCAAGATTACACTAATTCCTTATACCTAACAAGTGCAATAGAAGTCTCGTTGCTCAATTTCACACACAATGGACCACACATTTATCAATGCAAAAAATTAATAGTAAAATAACTTAAGGAAATATTACTATCTAGAACCCAGGTGTTTTAGGTGAGTTGGAGAGGAGAGGACAATCCTCCAAGGGAGGTCCCAAGTTCAAATCTCCACCCTACCAAAAAGCTAAATTGGGTATCTAAAATCCAATTGATAATGTTGGTGCGGGCAGAGTCGGGTGCGACCCTCGGGTGACTTTGATGGTGTAGAACCTTGTTCATGGTCTCTCAGACCAAGGTGACTCTGCAAGGGGTTTTTGGCTTAAAAATATATATATATTACTATCTAGAGTATGGTATGCTCAATACCCCTTCAAAATAATATGTCTTAGTCTATGTATTTTAAAGGAAGATAAAAGGGGACATCTATAAAATAATTTAGTTATCAATAGTTTACTCAATTAAGCCCAACCATTGCAATTGAGGTTTAATAGTAGATGTGATGACCCACATTACACGACAAAAAACTCAACTTAAAATTTTTATTCATATTACATATATTTAATAGTAGCAATACTTGCAAGGAGATCATATCATTAAGAATTTCTAAGAAGTAATTGCATGCGTAAGGTCCATCTAAGATGGCTAAAACATAGTTAATTTTTTTTTTTTTTGAATGGGAATATTCAATAGTACCTCTTGCCTAATGAAAGTAATTCACACATAGTTTTAGTAAATATCAGATTGAGGACTCATAATTGTATTAACAATTCATACTTCTTTTCTAAGAATAATATTTCAACAAGCCACATAGTGATGCCATACCATTATATTTATAAATTACACTTTTACAATAATTATAAGGTTTAAACCTGGGTAATGACCTAAAGTTCCATATATATTATATTACTAAGACAACTAATATGGAAATATATTTTATAATTTTACTATGTAATATATGTTTTTACACATCTAAAAAACCAATCTTGTTACTCGTCTAAGTTACCTATGGGTAGTTCATTTGGACAAGACCAAATTTACTTTATGGATAAATTTATTTATTCAAGGTTAAAATTTCCTTATGGAAAGATTTTTTCTATCACTAACCAAGTCCAAAACATGGGTACCAAGTTCAACAAAAAATTACTAAAGTTGTTCAATTGAAGCCAAATTTATGTTACAAAAGACTCATTTGGTCAAACCAAACTTATATGTGGAAAAGTTCATTTGGACAAAGTCAAACATAACTAAGGGAAAGATAAAGAAGTCAAGCCAAAGTTAACTACAAGGAAATATCATTTAATGAATAATTGATTAAACTTAATTTCATTTAATACAATATGAAGATGACATTAAACAAAGTTTAACCTCTTGCTTTTACCTAAAGACCTTGTCAAGTTTGGTTTTCAAACGAAGATAATATTTTATAAAATAACTAACTTCTAAGGCCTACTTTTGGATTTACATGACTCACTACAAGGGTGAACATGTGCTAGGTACAAACATTACCATAGTCTAAAACTTGGGTACTAAATGTAAGGTAAAACTACCAAATGTTACTTTAAAAGATACCCAAGTCTAGGACTTAGGTGCAAATTCTAACTAGAAACCTTAAATCACATCTCTAAATATTTTTGAAGTTCTAAAAGTGAAAAGGAGTCCAAACTTCACCTTAGCCAAGTTTCAATCCTTAAAGTTTTGATACGAGTAACTTCAAATTCTCATAAAAAATGAAGTTTGTCAAAAGAGATAACAATGGCCATAAATATGAAAAAGGCTATATTTTATGTGTTTGAATTGAAAAATGGGTAAGGTGTTTCTAAATGAAGTGTGTCTCAAGGTAAGCTCTCAGAATAGACCTAATATGTCTTTCTATCACTTAGTAAAATGTTTTCAATTGTTATCCAATTAAAAAAATATATCATTTATTTATATTTAAAATTAAATAACCAAGCTCAAATAAAAAATAAAAAATATACCTATTTTAGTTTCAACAAATGTATTTTAATTCTTTCTCTTGTAGATATGGGGGACTTTACTATTAAGAAACCAACAAATCGTTTTAATGAAGTTCTTATTTTAAGGTGATAAAACACTTGAATTTGATTAAGATCATTATGTGTTTGTAGAAAAATGGGATATCTCTATTGGATTACTAGGGTGATGGACATATTTTCATTAATCAAAACTATGTATATAATAAGAATGATGGTGGTTTCTATTCCTAACTATCTTATCAACTACATAGTTGGTATAAATTCTAAATATCTAACTACTATATTACATGATGTGATAAAATCCTAACATCGTTCCTTATTACATCATATTAGTCCATGATTTACATCATCGTGAATATGAATAAACTAAAATACTCGTCTTAATGGGACTAACCACATTGAACTCAATCAGGAATAGGGACATACACAACTATCTAATATTTTTATATCATAAGTGGATAGGGACACACATCCTATCCATCTACATAGTTAAAAATAGGGATACACTCATATTTCTATAAACCTTTGTGGTTAGTGACACACTCAACCAATCATAGGAAAAATACTTTGCTTATGAATAGGGATACACAACAATTCACACATTAATACATGAATAAGGAAAAACTCTACTATCCATAAAATATATGATCTCTAATTTTGGCAAATGAATAATTATCTCTAATATATCATGCAATCTAATTTAGACCTCAAAATGAATCACATTTGTGTCAACCATATGACCCCCCTCAAGCTAAACAATTTTTTTGAATATGTAGCCATCAAAAGTCCTAAACATATTTCTTTAATAGGATAGTTGCATCAAGCTCTAAAAATGCTTTCTGACAAGTATAAATATGTCTATACTTAGAAAATAATAAGTGCCTCAAATTATAAGAAAACGACAAAGTCTCACTAGGCATAAAATAAGACATTGGGGTTTGAGTTCTTTTCCCTTTAGCTTGAATCTTCAATGAATATTCTATCAATATTCCAAAGGAATTAAAAAGTCTAAATCATTGTCTTGTCATCTATATTCAATTACAATAAAAACAAAAATGGTCTTTAAAGGCTTCAAATAACCTTCCCATAGAGCATGTGGGATTATCTATTTAAATATATTTGTGTCTCCTTCCCATTTTTGAACTACTTATTCTTTCTATGTAGCTAATAAACACTTTTCTCCTAATTTGAGACACAAGTCTTCAACCAACAACACTTCACTAGAAGTTTACTTTCAGATAACTTATTAGACAAAAATTTCACAATAGATAACCCTCATTCACCTTTAGATGATTTGTTGTTAAACCACTTGGACAATAGATGATAAGGTCTAACTTCACTTAAAATGGCCCCATTTTTATAAATCCAAGTGGCTTAAACTCCAAATGGTAGTACCTCTATATGGTAGCTACAAATGGAAATAGATCCAAGTAATTGCTCCAAAGGGTAGCTCCATCTAATAACTCTAGACAATAATAACTCCAGATGGTAATAGCTCCCCACATGGTAACTTTAGATAACAATATTTTGTAGACAACATGATCAAATGGCTCTTCTAGAAAGTAATTTTAGATAGCCCATTCATATATTTTTTTTGGTAGGTAAAGGATTTTATTGCTTTACAGGTTAAAGGGTCTCATCCCTGTTACATCAGTAGCAAAAAATGACAATTGTGCCTTCCCATGGCTACAGACAAAAACCAACTGAGGCTTAACCTCATACAAAAATATCCAGATAAAACAAGAGCCTACCAAGAAGGAAAAGAAACAACTAATACAATAATTGACAAAAGAAAAACCAACAACCCTACTGCCCGAACATGACCTTCCCCGTTTACTAGGATCCCCTATTCTTTTCCTACTACGTACTGTCATCAGAGGAGAGGAGAGTCTTAATAAAATTTTGGAACTCTCTAAGCTCTTCCATGGCACTTGACAGCATTGTGCAACCTTCCTTATATATATTGGTAGCCACCAGCAGATGGCTAACAGCTTCATTGGCTCTATTGATGGTTATGGTATGCAATGAGTCCTTGGAACTAACGATGTGCTGGTCCTTGTCATCGTTGATGAATTCAGTGTCTATTTGTTGGTCATTTGCCTTGGGGAATTTTAGTCTTTTGGATTTCTTGCACTTTTGGTGAGGGTGAACTAACTTCTGCTTGGGCCTGGGATGCTTACCAGAGTGGCCTTCCACTTTGGGAGTAGTGAGTGGGGGCGAATCTCCTTACCCTAATCATGGGGGGGAGCGCTTTGAGGGATAGGAATTTGAGGGGGACTTAGGGCGATTGGTGGCTTTGATGCTGGTGGAGCTAGAGAACCGAGTGGGATAATGGTATTATGAATACATATACCTAGACACCTAGTGGGCTAGGGCATATTTTTATAGAACCAAAAAAATTCCCTGGTGGTGGGGAGGCTTCGGGGACTTACTTTCTCTAAAATTGGTGATGGCCAGGATGATGGACCGAAAGAGGAATTCTAGGACATTGATAGGATGAACATCATGTAGGTGGTTAACCAAGGCAATATTATAAGCTCGAAGGGGCTTGTCAGGGTTGTCAACAAAGACATATTTAAGGACGAAAACAATTGTTGTGGCCCACAGGTGAGGTAGGGAAGAACGAACCACTCCCTTATTTTCCCAAATGATATTCTTCCCCTTGTTAGGGAACTGATTAGTTTCCTCTTTGAAGTTATGCCTATCACGACGGACCACTCTACCTTCAATCGAAATGCCAAAAATTTGAGAAATGGAGTGGACACTTACCTCAAAATGGAGGCCACGAACTTGCACTTCCCCTTCGTTCCAAGACTCGATAAAGGCTCTGGTCACCTCCTCTTTGAAGCTAGAGAAAAGCTTGAAGAATTTGATGAAGTGTTTGGCATCAAGAAATTCGGTGGTTCCACCCTTAATTTGCATGGTGGAGGGCTCAGGGATGGCCATGAGGTAATTCAAGCCATAGCTCAAGTAGCTCGCTAGGGAAATTCTTCCAGCAAGCGTAGAGGGGAGGGAAGAAAAAACCTTAGCGAAAATAGGGGGGAAACAAACTGGATCAAAAAAAAATATCAGTGGTCAAGGTTCTCAAGAAAAAAGCCCCAAAATAGGAGACTAATATCGGGAAAAATGGTGCAAGCGTGGCTTGAGACGATAGGGTCACAATGGGAGGGAGCAGAGAGACGAGAATAGAAGGTAGTGACCAAAGTAGGAGGGAAAAAGAAGCAGCTCAAACAAATTTACTATAAGGTTAGATTCCAAGTGGAAAATTATGGGTGGGAAACACGAGCCAAAAAATCCACACAAAAAATCATACCGAAAGCTTCAGTGAGGTTGGTATTTAGAAAGACCTTGGGTGTTGAAAGAACACCATTTGGGTGGTGAGAGCCACCTTTTATGGTAGCCTTGCTAAAAGGAGTGAAGCAGTGGCCATCCACCTTGGGTATTGAAAAAATACCGTGATGGAGGTAGCACAAACTACCTAGCAAGTCACGAGTCCACATCCTGGTTGGCTTGGATGATTATATCTTGCGGGAAGTCTTCTTCCCAGATGAACAGGGTGGACTGATCAACTACTTTGTTGGCAAGAATGTTAGCCACCTTATTAAGCTTGATCACATGAATGATCTTATTAGGAGTGTTGCCACTAAACGAAAGTTGGTAGTCTTGGATGATGTTCTGGATATTCTTCCCCCTTGTGCTCTTGTTAATGATGTGGCCAATGATCACTGAATAATATCCTTCGAAGATGATTGGATTGAGGAGGGCTTTGTTTATCTCAATGCTTCTCCACAAAGCTCTAGATTATACTTAATTGTTGGTTTGGATCCTAAGATTCTTATAGAAAGCCTTGATGATACTACCAATGTGATCCCTGATGACTCCTCCTACTCCAGCTCACCCTGGATTTCCTTTGGATGTACCATAAAAATTAACCTTAAGCCACCCCTACATAGGGGGAGACCATTTGGCCATGGTTCAGATGTTGCAAGAGTTTTGGACTTTGCTACAGTCTGAGGGGATTTTGAGGGAAGCAAACAAGAAAGCTTTCGGTCCATATATGGGGATGTCGCCACAAGGGATGAGGCTACTATTTTCAATATCAAGGGACAGAGATCTATTGGCCATAGCTTTAGGGTGACCTCCATGAATATGTGGTTATTACATTCCCTCCAGATCTTCCATACGGCATGGTGAAGGAGGGAACTCCAAAGAAATCTGAGTCTTGGATTTTTGAAATTTTCTAGTCATTGGATGAACGTGTCCATAACTACCTTAGGGCGAGTCTAGAAAACCTGGAAAATGCTGATCAGGGTAGAGAAAACACTCCTAGCAAAGGGGCAATCCAGCAAAAGGTGTTGGGTGGATTCCCAAGCTTGATAACAAAGGTAGCATCTTTTGGGAACCATTATTCCTCTTCGAATTA
Organism: Wollemia nobilis; assembly: GCA_028583015.1. NCBI lineage: Eukaryota > Viridiplantae > Streptophyta > Pinopsida > Araucariales > Araucariaceae > Wollemia > Wollemia nobilis. The sequence goes on along the minus strand of JAQPPZ010017232.1, from coordinate 24,359,309 downwards.
GGTTTTTTGTGGTCAAAATTTTGTTGTGAGTATCCAACCAACAAAAATGGGCCACTTACGAGATCGAGGACTTAAGCTAAATGATTTTAGAAAGGATCTGATTGTTTTCATGATTATGGCCTCTAGTAGGGATTTCCAGCATTTGGGAAGTCGTTTTGATAGTGAAGCTACCATCATTGGATCCAACAACGTTCATATTTCTTCAAGGATTACGAGATGTAGTTTGCTTTAAAAATATCCTAAAGATTTGCTAGACCTTTGTTGATGGTGTCATTCTTGATTCTGAACAGAACCTGCTTCCATTTATGGTCTTCCTGGTCAAAAGTTATGAAATCAGCAACTTGGCCTCCATATTTACTGTCAGTGAGATGCTTTATTAGAGTCATATTGGGATCATTTATGAGGGGTGTAGCACCCTAAAATTGGCATAGTAAAACCTTAATAATTACATTTACTCTAGTAAATAATTCAAATTCAAATTTTAACCTCCAAAACCGCTCCCAAACCGTCGCTTAATCCGTTTCCTCCTTTCTCGTGCCATTTTTAGAGTTTGTTTTGACCGTTTGATGATATCGTCGCCGATCAGACGATATCGCCTTAGATCGGACGATTTCATCTGGGCTAGGACGTCCAAACGATCTTGTCCCAAAACTAATTTTTCATAATTAGTCTCTGTTCCAACGACGTCTCTAATCCGAGCAGAAGCGTGTCTGCGCCGTTAGAGACCCTCCCCATTGGAGATCTCCCAAATAGGGATGATCTCCAACCTCCTAACCTCCCTCCTAAGCCTATTTAATCCTAGGCCCTCCCCTTAGCATCCCCCTGGCTGAAATTCCCTATAACTCGACTTCTACACGCATTAAGACATCCCAAATTACTATTTGCATTTGTTCTATCCAAATTTTGTTGCAGGTACCTTAGTATTTTTTAGCCGAAGCAAGCTTACATCGTCGCAGATGATCCTGTTCAGATCGGAGGCGATCCTATCGAATCAGAGACGATTTCGACTGCAGTTCACATTGGGGGCAATCAGTGCCCAGAGTTTGCATTTCTTCATCTTTTCAATCTATTGTTTTATTCTGCAATTAGCTAGTTTATTTATTATTTTTTGCTATTTTGCATCTTGGAGTTCACCCATCTAGATCAAATGCATAATTAAGTTATAATTGTCATTAAATCAGTATAATGCATTCATGTTTCTGTTTATAATTCTCAGTTTGATATTGTTATTGTCATTTTACACTATTTCCCTCTGTTAGCATAGTTGCATTTTTTGTGTTTTGCACCTATTTCTCTGTTTGCAGGTCTCTGACGAATTCGTCTGACGAATTCGTCAGATCTCAGACGATCTTGTCTGATAGCAGACGATCCTATCAAATCAGAGGCGATCCTGACTGCTTCAAGAATCAGAATCTTCATCAGACATCCGGATCAGGTATGACCTTTTAATCTTGCTTAATTTCTCTATTTTCTATCCTAATTTTGTTTTCTGTATTCATTTAATCTGCATCTTCATATAGAATAGCTTAGATTCATTTTGGCCAAACCTAGGACTTGAATGTTTAAGGATAAAACTGAACACATAAAACACATTCCCAACCTAGGCGTGGAAACTGCCATTCAAACGTTTCCTGGTGAACCCACCATCCGTCAAAAAATCACCATAATACACCTCCCCCGAGAGGCGGGACCTTCGCAAGGCCTCTCAGTCCGAGGTACCGCATGCCATCCTTTTCCCATCCCCCTTCCGGGCACGGATCCTATAGCCTGAAGGTAAGGGTGTGAAAAATTTGGAGCGATACATTTTGGTGAACCCGACGTGAATAACATAGACATCTTTCTGATTCAAAAATATAAAAAAACAAAAATATATATATGTATGTATACAAGAAAAAAAAAATAACAAAATCATCATTTCAAGTTTGTATGTTTTAGATTCAATTCTAAATAGTAGATGCTAAATATTACTTTTAGAAGTACTAAAGAAACCATGAGTTTTTACTCAAATCAATATGAGCCCATTAGTAATGTTGGAAGAATTCAGCCAAATACATTTGTTGATTATGACCAACCTCATCCCTATTCAACACCACCTCCATCACACTTTTCTCATTTTTCATCCATAACCCAACAGGACAATCCCTTTGCCAATCCTCTTCATAACGATATTATCTATTCTCCCATATATCCATATTATGTCTATCAATCCACATACAATCCTCCTCCACCCTTTCAATATTCTTCTTTCAATACAACACATCCATTTCAACAAGAAAATACTTATTCTTCCAATTCTACCATGCACTCACCTCATACTTCGCAATCTTCCTGTCATCATTCTACCCATAATAAAGAAAGTAGAGGTGAGAAACCATTAGGTCCTTTTATGACTGAATTCCTAAGGCATGTATCAAAAACCTCTCGAAAACCTTCATCACGTAAATTTACTAAGCTCAATCAACCAATGGATATAATTCTCAAGTATTTACTTGACACAAATAAGATTGAACTCCCTTCCATAAGACAACTTGATACCACAACAGATTGGTTTAAACCTGAGCTACATTGTGAATATCATAGAGTAGATGGACATATGACACAAAATTGTAAAGATTTAAGATGTGCAATTCAAGATTTGATTGATAAGGGTCTTTTTAATATAAAGGAATTACAATCTACAACTGATTATAAATCTCCAGTAAACAATCAAACTCCTACACAACAAATACCAATAATCAATCAAGACATGGGGATCTCCCAAGAACCCCTATTCAATTATCAACAACAAGAAACCAATCAAATATTGCATGTTAATGTGTCCCATCATGATGATATTACTAATATTGTAACAGAAACTACAAATGAGCAACCTCAAGTTCAATCAACTCAATCCGATATTCAAGATATGGATTCCTCATTTGACCAACCTTCAAAACTATCTTTGGCTCTAGAGAATGATCCAAAATGGAATGTAAGCATAGAAAGCTCATCTTTAGAATCAAAATCTCAATCTGAAATCCACTTTGATAGCCAACAACAAGTGATTAATCCTCAAGCAAAGATATCCCTTTTAGAAGTATTACAAATTGCTCACAAGGAAACTTTGTTCAAGATACCTAGCCAACAATTTGTTCCTCATCATATTTTCTCTAAGAACATAATTAATGGTGTAAACCCTCTTGAGGTTAACCATATTTCATTCTATGATGAGGAGATTCCTTCCTCTACTCCACAAGAAGACTACTATCTTTACATTACAGGATCTAGTAAAGAAACACCTGTTAAAACTATCATGGTAGATAATGGCTCCTCTCTTAATTTATGCACTTATCAATTATTCCAAAAACTCAAATCAAAGGAAGAAGATCTTAATGAATCAAATGTTATTATAAAATATTTTAACAATGAAATTCAAGAAGCTCAAGGTACTATAATTTTTCCCCTCAATATTGGATCCAAGATCCTGGATACTTTGTTTTATGTAGCATATTGCCCTTCACCTTACAACCTACTTCTCAGAAGTCCTTGGATTCATACGATGAGGGTTGTCCCTTCCACTCTTCACCAATGTTTGAAGTTTGAAATTGCAAATAAAATTGTTACCATACATGGTGACCCAAAACCATTTGAAGAATATTTAACGGTTGAAACATCAAGTTCTATACATTCTCTATTGTCACAATTATCTTCTATCCATCACTTTTCTTCATCCATATATGATCATCCTTGTTTACCAAATAACACCCATGCATATCTTTCACATATGCTCCCTCCATCTTATCAAGACTTGGAAGATAGTGATAAGAATGAAGAACCTTCTTATCCTTCTGATATTTTATTTTGTAACATGATCAATTTTCCACATATAAAAGTCAAATCTTTTGCTACATTATTCTACATTATAACAAAGCTTTTGTTATCACTACCTTTTATTCATCACCTTCTGTTCTTACCTTCATCACAACCAAATTATCCTTCAAAACCTCCTTTGATTTTGAAGCAACCTTAGACATGCTATACTCAAATAACCTTGTATAGTGTATATAGATCATCTTGTATATACCACCAATTTCAATTCATAAATTAAAATCAAAATACAAAAACATTCATAATCATCAAAATCTTCAAAACTATTTGTTGTATTTATTTATGGCACTTGTTAATTCTTTCAAAAAAAAAAAATAATAATAATAATAAAAAAACAGCAATATTCTTGACTCTTTCGAAACCAAAACAACATAAAGAAGAAAGAGAGAGTCAACATTCTCAAAACTTCTCAAAAAGTATTTATATATATCTTCTTACAAATGTTGCAGTTATATGTTTCAAATTATTTTGGATAAATTAGCATTTATTTGGAATCCCTCACTTTCACAAACACAAAAATAAATATCTTGATTTTATCTGGCATGATTACTAATCTCTCTTATATCAAAGTCCACAAAATTCAATTAAATAAAGTTTGAGCATAGAGAATTGATCTTGTTATTTACTTAAACCAAGCACATCCTTTCACAATAAAATGATTATATTTGTAATTTCCATGCTTTGCTACATAGTAGAAGTGGTTTCTTGAGCGAAAAGTTTCCCCTGCTATCCTATCATGCACATGGTCTAGAATCTTTGAGAATTGGCAAAAGGACAAGCTCACCCCTACCTGGAATAAAAATCCCTTGCTCTACAGCTAATCCGAGCAAGTATCCCTAGCATAGAACAAAAAGAAAAAGCAAAGTTCAAGAAAAAGAGAAAAAGAAAAAATGTTATTTTATATCATTCCAAGCATTATCAAGCAAAAAATACAAAAGAAAGCAAAAGAAAGCAAAAGCAAAAAGCAATAAAATCCCTTTCCCTACCCTTTGAAAAGAAAAGAAGGGTTGATGAGCTTGAATCCCTGGAATTCTCAATTATTCGAAAACTGTGAGGTAAGCCCCATAACAGGTGGTTTGTGCCCAACCCGCTTGGCCTTGGGTAACTCCTAGCGTGGCGATATGTCTGTCACATTAGCGACCTTCTTTTGTACAGACCTATGTCCGCTTATGGATTAGCTAGCTCTTGATAATCCGACTTACATAGTAGTCTAGTATGGTTATATGCATCTACATCATGGTTAATGAACACTTATTTGGTTCATTCAAATCACTTGTATCATATTATCTTGCTCAAAACTGGTAAATGAACATAGCAATTGCACACACATTTTGTATTTGAGAGATTTTGTGTATCATTATGATAAATCAAGATTGGAAATGAATTCACATATGCACATGGGATTCCTTATAAATCTAACTTTTGTCTTTAAGATACTTTGAAATATTTTTTGCAAATTGTTTGGAATAAATTCATTTTCTTCTTTAAAGTACAATTGTTTAGTATAAAGACAACTACATGCATAATACAAAAAATCAAAATTTCTTTCAAAACCATACAATCAAAACATATATATATATATATTATCGACTTTCGCGACGATGGTATAGTTCCAAAACCAAAATTGGAATTTTATGCCTAGCGCAAGTCCTCATCTTCATATTTTCTATTTATTAAAAATCAACCATGCAATAAAACTATCTCTTTTTTGATTTTCGCGATGATGGTATAAGTCTATACCTACATATTCTATGCCTAGCGCAAACCATTGTACCAATTTTTATTCCCCATTTATTTAAAAATCATGAAAACCATATGACTTAAATCATTATGTTATACAATTATGCTTTAAAACAAACAAACATTATCACTATTTCATGTCATTATGTCAACCTTCAATTTTGCAATGATGGTATAATTCCTAGGGAATTATCCAAAAATTTTATCACACTTAGGAATTTATGCCTAGCAAAAATCATTTTAACATTATTTCATGCATACTATTTTTATGAAAATCTGAAAACAAACCATCATCATCATCATTTGCACCATTGCACCAAAGTCTTAAGACAGTCTCTTAAGCACTCTTTTACTTTTAACAATATTTCTATACTGGGATTAGCTTGACGACCGAGTGAGCGGCGACTCCATGAAATGGTCTATAATAGCGACAATGTCCTTTGAAATTATTGTTAGAAGTCTCTTTTATCTTTTATCACATTACATCACAAACAACCAATTTGTTACATCAGATTATTTCATTTAAAATCTTACAGCATGACATCAAAATTATAATATTTCCAAATGACATAATTACATGAATCATCAAATCAATCAATCAAAACATTAAAAGCATCATAAAAATACATAAGACAAGTCATATGATCAAAAAATATCTCATCTATATATATCACAAATATATATACATCATCTCAAAACTAGATTGGTATGCCACAATCTATACCTCGGCATACTCAATCCTCTCAAAAATAATAAAAACTATGTCTCAATCTGTGCAGTGAAGTCTAGCCTCGAGAACCCCTCGAGCTCTCAGCCTCATCTCCTCCCCCGCCCTGAGGTGGACGAGGTGGCCCCATCGTAGTATGTGTGGTACTACGAGTCCTAGTCATCGATCGAGATGAAGTCCTTGATGACCCAATCTTGATCGGATCCGCGATGGTAGCCAACAGTGGTAATCTCTCCTCCTCTGGCACCATCTGGTAGTATAGTGCCTGATAGAATGTGATCTGGGCAATAGCCCATGCTAGCTCTCGAGTGCTCGCTCCTCCACCCCGTGCTCTGAGGCATGCAATCTCATCTCTGAGCTGTGTCACCTCAGCTCGATGTCGTGCAGCCTCCTCTTGTAGGGTCTGCACCTGTGCCTGGAGATGGACTGTCTCCGCTCGGAGAGTCGCTATCTCACTACTCTCCCTAGTGTCAACACCCTTGCCCTTATCGAGCGATGGTGGCCTCTCTCTCTGTGGAGAAGGGGGTCTCTCCTCCCTCCTCTCCCGTTGTCATGGCCTCTACTAGCCTGTGGCCTCCTCTGCTCTCTCCCGCCGTGACCCTAGGCCACCTCAATAGCCGCCTGGCATCGCCTCCCCATCCGATGCACAACTACATGAATCGGACCCTGAGCCCTCATCATCCGAGGAGGGCGGATGCCTACGTACCAGGCATCATAGCCATCGGCTACCCCTGCATCGTCCCCATCCACTGGCTGAATGGGGGCATCATCCACGTCCTGACTCCAGAAGCGCTGCATGTCTGGAGCCCCATTGACCGTAGTGTTATCCCGGATAGTCCGAGAAAACTCGTAATCCCTGAGAGATGGGATCCCCTATTGTAGACCGAACTATCGCAAAACTCGGTCATAGCGGTGGAGCTCCACCTCTCCCCTCTCCATCCTCAGCCAGCAGACTCGCCTGATGCGAGCCAGCTCCTGTCCATCCTCTGCCCACCCTGGATGCTCTCTCCATGGCCTCCAGGTGATCTGGTCTGGGACAAGGTCATCCAGCAGTCTCCGGGACATCGGCAGATCAATCCATCGTTGTGCCCCTCTCCGGAGCCACCAGTAGAAAACTCGGGGCCTCTCCCCGTCAATCCCTATCAAAGGAAGCCCTATCGGCCTCCGCACTGCAATGTGCTCCCAGCACCAAACCTGTAGAAGCGATGTCATAACCAGACATCGGCCGCCCTTGTACACGACCCCATGCAGGATCCTGTACAATCGACATAGAACAAAGCTGCCCCAAGAGAACCTGTAACCATGGTCTCGCATGTCGCAGATCACATCTGCTAGCACCCATGGTACCCTGCACCCGCTCTGGTGGCACAACATAAGTCCACCTACCACTCCGGCCAAAACCTGTGTGAGTCTGGATGCCCCAGGCATCTGACGTAGCGCCTCGATGTTCACTCCGCCCTTCTCCAGGGCGAAGCTCGGATCGCCACACAACCGCATCATAGCATGGCCCTGATTGGCCGTAGGAGTGATCAACCGTCCTTGTATGGGGATCCTCAGAATCCTCCATACATCCTCCAATGTGGGAGTCATCTCCCCTGTCGGTAACCAAAAATAGGAAGAACCCGGATACCACCTCTCTGCCAGGGCTATCAGTAGCCCCATGTCTGTAGAAACTTGTGGCATCTCTGCCACATGCTGTAAGCCGGCCTGAGCCAGCTGATCCCGCTCTTCCTGTGATAGAGCGGCCAAGTCATCTCTCAACCCCCCGTATTTCCATTCTCTGCTCTTTAGTAAACCTCTCTGCAACATAAACAACACAACAAAAAAAATCATTAATAACAACTCAAGTGATTAATAATGCAAGTTAAAATCAGTTCAATTTTATACAAATGATGATATCGTCCACTATTGGACGATATCGTCCCAAATTTGAGCAAAATCGTCTCCGATTTTGCAAGCCGAAATCGTCCCTTATTTGATGAAATCGTCCCCCTTTCGCCGATTTCGCCCTTAGACGAAATCGGCGAACTTGAGACGATTTCGTCGAAATCGGGACGATTTCGTCCCGACGACGTCGACGGCCCAAAAATGGCCGCGATGCTCAAAATTTATTCAAAATTCACCTAAAAAGCATGTAAATTCAACTTAAACCATTCTAAACTAAGTTTAGACTCTTACCCGTAGCCCGTGCCGGACCTCTGTCGATCTGTGCGCTGTCTCCACCATTTTTTCTCCAGAGCTCTAAAAACCAGAAAAATGAACAGTAAAAATGAATTAGGGTTTTACCCTATTTTTCTTAATTTTATTCAAAACACAATTAAAAACATTTTAAAATTTTGCTTTTTCGCGTTTTTACCTCAAACGTTCGATTTGGGTAAAAACACGGAGGGGGCACCATAGTAAGCTGTCGTACGATTCGACCAAGAATCGTCGCCTAAAAATGGGAATAATTTTTGCTTTCTCGTAGATCGAGAAGAACTCATCTTTAACGCATTTTCTTCAGAAAATTCGCTAAAGAGGGGGCAAAATGTAGCACCCTAAAATTGGCGCAATAAAACCTTAATAATTACATTTACTCTAGTAAATAATTCAAATTCAAATTTTAACCTCCCAAACCGCTCCCAAACCGCCGCTTAATCCGTTTCCTCCTTTCTCGCGCCATTTTTAGAGTTTGTTTTGACCGTTTGACGATATCATCGCCGATCAGACGATATCGCCTCAGATCGGACGATTTCGTCTGGGCTAGGACGTCCAGACGATCTTGTCCCAAAACTAATTTTTCACAATTAGTCTCTGTTCCAACGGCGTCTCTAATCCGGGCAGAAGCGTGTCTGCATCGTTAGAGACCCTCCCCGTTGGAGATCTCCCAAATAGGGATGATCTCCAACCTCCTAACCTCCCTCCTAAGCCTATTTAATCCTAGGCCCTCCCCTTAGCACCCCCCTGGCTGAAATTCCCTATAACTCGACTTCACACGCATTAAGACATCCCAAATTACTATTTGCATTAGTTCTATCCAAATTTTGTTGTAGGTACCTTAGTGTTTTTCAGCCGGAGCAAGCTTACATCGTCGTAGACGATCCTGTTCAGATCGAAGGCGATCCTGTCGAATCAGAGACTATTTCAACTGCAGTTCACATTGGGGGCAATCAGTGCCCAGAGTTTGCATTTTCTTCTTTTCAATCTACTGTTTTATTCTGTAATTAGCTAGTTTATTTATTATTTTATGCTATCCTGCATTTTGGAGTTCACCCATCTAGATCAAATGCATAATTAAGTCATAATTGTCATTAAATCAGTATAATGCATTCATGTTTCTATTTATAATTCTCAGTTTGATATTGTTATTGTCATTTTACATTATTTCCCTCTGTTAGCATAGTTGCATTTTGTGTTTTGCACCTATTTCTCTGTTTGCAGGTCTCTGACGAATTCGTCTGACGAATTCGTCAGATCTCAGACGATCTTGTCTGATAGCAGACGATCTTGTCAAATCAAAGGCGATCCTGACTGCTTCAAGAATCAGAATCTTCATCAGACATCCGGATCAGGTATGACCTTTTAATATTGCTTAATTTCTCTATTTTCTGTCCTAATTTTGTTTTCTGTATTCATTTAATCTGCATCTTCATATAGAGTAACTTAGATTCATTTGGCCAAACCTAGGACTTGAATGTTTAAGGCTAAAACTGAACACATAAAACACATTCCCAACCTAGGCGTGGAAACTGCCATTCAAATGTTTCTTGGTGAACCCACCATCCATCAAAAAATCACCATAATACACCTCCCTCGAGAGGCGGGACCTTCGCAAGGCCTCTCAGTCCGAGGTACCACGCCATCCTTTTCACATCCCCCTTTCGGGCACGGATCCTATAGCCTGAAGGTAAGGGTGTGAAAAATTTGGAGCGATACAAGGGGATATTTCCTAGCCCAAGTGTCTTCCTAGAAGTTGATAGACTTACCATCCCCAAGGTGCCACCAAGAACCCTATTGAAGAAGCTGCTTGGTATGGCTGATGGATTTCTAGAAGTGGGAACCATTACGGGGAGTATCTGAGTCCAAAAAGGAGTGGTGTTGTAGATATTTCCTTTTAAAAATTGACACCCACTTCAATTTGTCATATGTGACCACCTTCCAAGCATGCTTGGCCAGGAGGGATTGATTTTTGATTTTTATGTGACGAAGACCCAAACCTGTTGAGCAAGGTGCAGCAATAGTATTGTCATTGTTGTCAACACAGTCAGATAGATCTATTGATGTAGTGGATAGGAAGTTCAAAAGCTATTCAGATGCAGAAGACAGGAGTTTAAAGGTTATTCAGAGTATGTATAGTGATTTTCCAAGAAGACCAAAGTGGTCCATATGCAAAAGATCAAATAAAAAATACAAGTAAGAAAAGTGTCGTGATATCATGACATATACAGCAAGAAAGAAAAATTGTCATGATTTCGTGGCATGTTGGAAGAGAGAGAAAAAGCAGGAAAAAATGTCGTGATTTTGTGACTGTTGGAAGAGAGAAAAAGCAAGAAAAACTGTCATGATTTTGCGACATGTTGGAAGAGAAAAAGGCAAGTGGAAAAACTGTTGTGATTTCATGACATGTTGGAAGAGAAAGAGAAAACAAAAAAAATTATCATGATTTCACGACAAGTTCGAAGAAAGAGAACAAGTAAGAAAAGTGTCACGATTTCGTGACAAGTCGCATTTTCGCGACTAAAATAGGAGAGAGAAAGTAAGTTGGAAAAGTGTCATGATTTCGTGACATGTCACATTTTTATGACTAAAATAGGAGAGAGAAAGTAAGTTTGAAAAGTGATAGAGAAAGCGTACGGAGGCGAAAGTGTCGCGATATCGTGACATGTTTAATTTTTGTGGCAACAGCAACAAAAGAAGCTACAGAGGCAAAAATGTCACGATTTTGTGACAGGTCATAAATGCGCAAGTCAAGAAGGAGAACCCGACTGAAATGAGAAGTATGACAGTGGATCGACATCACTACGGCATTTACAGGGGCAGTTATAGAGTGATTTCATACTGCTGAAATACGAAGAGTGATCAAAAGTCAGTATGGCGGTTACAGGGTCTGTCCAAAATGAAATCATCAAGCGATGGATAAATCAAACATCTTCTTGAGTTGAAGCCGACGAAGACCAATGACAGCTGACTAAAATTAGGGTTTACAGTTCTTATGAAAGCCAACTAAGATTAGGATTTACAGCCAACTAAGATTAGGGTTTTCATCATAAAAAATATTGTTATAAAAAGAGGGTTGTTTGGAGAATTGAAGTGGAAAGTGTGTGAAATATGGTTGTTGTGCACAGAGAGCAAGTCGTGTCGAATCATGCTAAGTGCAAAATTCACAAAGAGAGCAGAGTGCACAAAAGGGAGAAGATGATCATGAAGTTTGACTGTAACGAAGCAGAGTGTGCAAAGTGATTACGCAGAGAGAGTAGAGTGCACAGAGAATGCAAAGGTGAAGAAGACCAGTCAGGGTCTTGCAAAAGCAAAGGTATCTTACTGTCAAACTTATAGATTCGAATTGAAGTCCAAGTTGGTGCTTGGCATTAGGGGTTGGTGCTCCTTCTAGTTGGTGCTGGTAAATCAGGGGTTGGTGCTCCTTCCAGTTGGTGCTGGTAAATCAGGGGTTGGTGCTCCTTTCTGTTGGTGTAGATAAATCAGGGGTTGGTGCTCCTTCTAGTTGGTGTTGGTAAATCAGGGGTTGGTGCTCCTTTCTGTTCATGCAGATAAATAATGGGTTGGTTCTCCTTACAGTGGGTGCTGGTAAATTGATTGTAAAGTTGGTGCTTTGCAAATGCTGGATGCGGATGGTAGTCTAAGCAATCAATTTTTGAGGAGTAGCCACATTGGTGAACCTCATTAAATCTTATGTTGTGTGATGCTCTTTTGTTATACTTGATGTATCTAGTAATAAGTTTTAATTGTTGTGGTATTAAGAGCTGTAAATTCAATTTTAAAGAGCTACACTAATTCACCCCCCCCCTCTCAGTGTCATTGTAAGACTAACAATTGGTATCAGAGCTAAGTTTTTGTACAAGCTTAACTGACTAGAGTGATCTTAGAAGTAACACAATGGCAAGTGGTGAAGGCTTATCATCAAACAAAGCACCATTGTTTGATGGGTCTAATTATGCATTCTGGAGAATCAGGATGCAGACATATCTCTGTGCTTTGGGATACGACATCCGGGATTCGGTAGTTAGTGGATACACAATACCCATCACTCCTCCAAAAGAGGCTGACAAAAAGAAGCTGTTTGAAAATAACTCAAAAGCCAAGAATGCTACCATGTGCAGATTAGCAGACAGTGAACTAGTAAAGATCATGAGCTGTAAAATGGCAAAAGAAATATGGGACAAATTGAAGAGTATTTATGAAGGAGATGATAAGATCAAGGAGGCCAAGTTACAGACACATCGATCTCAGTTCGAAGCATTAAAGATGAATGACGATGAAAACATTGAGGCATATATGCTGAGAGTTAATGGAATCATTAATGCGATCAGAGGACTCGACGAGGATATCGAAGACTTTGCCATCGTGAAAAATGTATTAAGATCTCTTCCTCAAATGTTTGATTCTAAAGTCTCAGCAATAGAAGAAGCTAAAAATCTAAATTATTTAGTATAGATGAGATGTATGGTTCTTTTAATGCATATGAGATGAGGATAGGAATATCTAAACCCATAGATAGAGAAGCGGCTTTTAAATCCCTTAAAAATAAAAATGCAAAACAAGAGTCCAAGGAAGAAGAGACATCAGATGAAATGGAAGCAAACTTTGTTAGAAAACTAAAAAAGGGAAAAGAAAAATACATAGAAAAGCTACCGTTTAAATGTTTCAACTGTGCAGGCATTGGGCATTTTGCGACTAAATGTCCACTTAATGAGAAGAACAAAAATGACGAAGGATCGCACCAAGAAAGAAGTGACTGGAAGAAGAATACGAATTTCAAAAAAGGCAACTTCAAGAAGAAAAGTTTCATCTCTAGGAATGCCAGTTCATCAAAAGATAGCTTCGATGAGGATTCTGAAGAGGAAACAGGTGAAGCTCTTTTCATGGCATTTGAAAAAGTAAAATCAGAAAAGGAAGGAGTGAACTCTGAAATATGTGGTGAAAACCCTGAGGCTGAAGTAGATCTAGAAGGTGAGTTGATCTCTACACTTGAAGAGTGGAAAATAGAGAGGAAAAAGAATAAGAAAATTTCAAAAAATCTTAAGGATGCAAAATGAAATCATAACCAGTTTGAAAGTACAGACAGAAGAATACAATAAAATATCTGAAGATCTCAAAGTACAAATTACCATGAAAATAGATTATTGTTGCAAACTAGAAGAAGAGAATGTTGGTTTACGGACACAGATAGAAGATATGAATCACAAAATTAGTTGCTATCACAAACGCAAAGAAAGTTCTATGAATTTGGATAAGATTATAAATGACCAAAGGCCTGCAGGCATCAAATTTGGTCTAGGTTTCGTTGAAGGAGAATCATCTAATGGATCAAAGGCTAGAAATGTAGAATCCATAAAGAATGAAGATAAGAAACAGGTTGATCAAGGAAAAACGTCTCATGCAAAAGAAAGCAATAATGCCAGGCATGAAAGGAGAATTGACAATGATGGATTCACCAATGTCACACATCAAAGAAGAAGAAGACCTATAGCTCCTACGGCAACATGGCAAAGACCATCACCTAGGTTCAATTATTCCTTTTCTGGTTTCTGTTTTAAATGCAATGGCTATGGACATAAAATCTCAGACTGCAAATATAATGTAAGACTAAGGAATTTCACCAGTAGAAATGCTTTTTCTCCTTTGATGAATTATACAGTAGAATGTTATAATTGTCATAATTTTGGGCACATTGCAAGAAACTATAGAAGTACATTTGCATCAAATCAGTTTCAGGGAAGCAAAATTCAACCAAATAGGATGAGACAAAATAGAAAACTTCTTGAAAAACATGCACAAGCTATTGATAAGGGAAAGGCAAAACAAGAGCCCAAAACTATTATCAAAACGGAGTGGAAAGAAAAATAGCGACTTAAGGAAGAAAAGGAATCCTTAATTGTACAAACAACATTTAAAGCACAGAATAAATATGTACCATGGATACTTGATAGTGGATGCTCCAGTCATATGACAGGTGACAAACAAAAATTTGAGAAGTTACAGAAATATGAAGGTGGTTCAGTAAAGTTTGGAAATAATGATGGAGCTAAGATAGTTGGCAAAGGTTTAGTTAAAATTAGTGACAAAAAAATTAAGTCAGAAGAAGTCTTGTTTGTGGATGGTTTGAAACATAACTTGTTGAGAATAAGTCAAATTTGTGATAAAGGTCATGAAGTAGTTTTTAAGAAGCAGGGTTGTGAAGTCAGAAAAACAAACAGTGTAAAATTGATAGCAATTGGATCAAAGACATCTGGCAACCTATACATGCTCTCAGAGACTTCAGAAGGAGCTTGTTTTATTGGACAGGAAGAAGAAAATTGGTTGTGGCACAAGAGACTCGGTCATATCAGTTTTGATAATCTAGTAAAAATCAACTCAAAAATGGCAGTGAGAGATATTCCCACAATCAGCAAACCTACAAACAACATTTGTACTTCATGTCAAAATGGGAAGCAAACTAGAGTCACATTCAAAAAAAAAATAGTACTACACAAGCAAAACTTTGGAACTAATACACATTGATTTATGTGGACCCATGAGAACACAAATCATAAATGGTGACAAATATTTTATGTTGTGCATTGATGACTATTCCAAAATGACATGGATATTTTTCTTGAAGCATAAATTAGAAGTTTTTGAAATGTTCAAGACTTTCAAAAACCAATTTGAGAATGAAAAATGAAATAGGATCAAATTTTTAAGATCAGATAGAGGAGGAGAATTCATTTCAGAGGATTTTACAGAGTACTATGAAAAATACGGTATTAGGAGACAGTTTTCAGCAACCAGGACACCTCAGTGAGAATGGAGTGGTAGAAAGAAAGAAAAGAACGAGTGCCAGGAAATGGCATGGACTATGTTGGTTGAAAGCAGAGTAGCAGACAGATTTTGGAAAGAAGTAGTCCATACTGTGGTGTATATCCAAAATAGGTACATGCTGAGAACACATGAAAGCAAAACTCCTTATGAGTTGTGGTTCGATAAAAGGGCAACAACAAAATACCTCAAAGTTTTTGGCAGCAAGTGCTACATCAAAAGAACTAAAGATAATCTTGGTAAGTTTGAAGATAGAGTGGATGAAGGTATTTTTTTTGGTTATTTGTCAAAAAGCAAAGATTACAAATGCTACAACAAGAGGTTAAAGAAAATTGTGGACAGTGCCGATGTTAAATTTGATGAAGATAGAGAACGAGTAATTAGCTACGAAAAGAACTACCCAATTTATGAAGAGGTTATTAAAGGAGATGAGGAAAATGAAATAGAAAAGATACAAAAATTTGACTCAGATGATTTAAGTTGTGATTCAGAAGTGGAAGAAAATAAGAAATTCAAAACAGGCAGCTGGCAGAAAAATCATCCTAGAGAGCAAATAATTGGAGACCCCAAAGTTGGTGTTTAGACAAGAAGAGTAGTAACTACTCTCTATTATCCAGCATAGAGCCCAAAAATGTTGTTGATGTAAGCAAAGATGAAAGTTGAATGAAGGCAATAAATGAAGAATTAGATCAGATCGAGAAAAACAAAACTTGGGATTTAGTACCTAGACCTGCAAATAAAAATATAAACGGGACTAAATGGATTTTTTGAAACAAATTGAATGAAGACGGATAGGTAGTCAGAAATAAAGCAATATTGGTATGTAAGGGTTATGCACAAGTTGAAGGCATTGACTTTGAGGAAACTTTTGCATCAGTAGCTAGACTAGAGGCAATTAGAATGTTTCTGGCTTTAGCAGTCTACAAGAATTTCAATGTTTATCAAATGGATGTGAAATCAGCATTTTTGAATGGAAAACTTGAAGAAGAGGTTTATATTGAGCAACCAGATGGTTTTCAACTTGGTGATGATCCCAATTTGGTTTGCAAGTTGAATAAAGCATTATATGGCTTAAAACAGGCACCCCGAGCATGGTATGCAAGGCTAGACAACTATCTCACTCAACAAGGGTTTAAGAAAGGTTGCAAGTTGAGCAAGGATGACAAATCTCCACCTGTTGATCAAACCATGTATAGATCTATGATTGGGAGCTTACTATACCTGATAGCTACCAAACCAGATATTTTGCAGGCAGTATGCATGGTAGCATAATTTTAGGCTAATCCCAAGGAGACTCATGTAACAGCAGTGAAGAGGATTCTTCGGTACCTCAAGGGTACTATGGAGTATGGGTTATGGTATCTGAAAGGTAAATACTTCACCCTTATTTCGTATTCAGATACAAATTGGGCAGGAGGTGTCGATGACAGAAAGAGTACCAGTGGAGGTGCATTCTATCTTGGAGATAGATTGGTCACGTGGCACAGTAAGAAATAAGAGTCAATTTCTTTATCGACAGTAGAGGCAAAATATATTGCAGCGACAACATGTTGTATGCAGGTATTGTGGATGAAAAAAATCCTGAAAGATATTGGTATTAGCTTCAGTGAGCCAATACCAGTTAAGTGTGATAACACCGGTGCCATTAACATCTCCAAGAATTTGGTTATGTATTCCCACACAAAACACATTGCTATCGGGTATCACTTTTTGAAGGAGAAAGTTGCGAAAGGTGAGGTTAAGTTGGATTTTGTTCCAACTCAAGAGCAAGTAGCAGATATCTTCACAAAACCATTACCCAAGGAATTTTTTGAGTACCTTCGTAATAAATTGGGAGTGGTCACACTTCCCAAGAATTGACTAGCTACAAGGATCACATTCTCAGGGGGAGCATTTAAGTATTTGATTATCTTTTTGCTCATGTTCATGATTTTTGCTAAGTGTAATAAATTTTGCCTGAGAATGTTGTGCATTGACTCAGGGGGAGTCTACAATAGCCCTTTGGTATTATTGTCAAAGGGGGAGAAGAGTTACAGGAAATTTCACGTGTTGCCAAAAATTCCAAAGGGGGATATTATTGAGTAAGGTGCAGCAATAGTATTGTCATTTTTTTCAACACAGTCAGATAGATCTGTTGATGCAGTGGACAGGAAGTTCAAAAGCTATTTAGATGCAGAAGACAGGAGTTCAAAGGTTATTCATAGTATGTACAATAATTTTCCAAGAAGACCGAAATGGCCCATATGCAAAAGATCAAAGAAAAAATACAAGTAAGAAAAGTGTCACGATATCGCGACATATACAGCAGGCAAGAAAAACTGTCACAATTTCGCGACATGTTGGAAGAGAGAAAAAGCAAGAAAAACTGTCACAATTTTGCGACATGTTGGAAGAGAGAGAAAAAGCAGGAAAAACTGTCACGATTTCGCGACATGTTGGAAGAGAAAAATGCAAGTGGAAAAACTGTCATGATTTCGCGACATGTTGGAAGAGAAAGAGAAAGCAAGAAAAAGTGTCGCGATTTCGCGACAAGTTCGAAGAAAGAGAACAAGTAAGAAAAGTGTCGCAATTTCACGACATGTCGCATTTTTGCGACTAAAATAGGAGAGAGAAAGTAAGTTGGAAAAGTGTCACTATTTCGCGACATGTCACATTTTCACGACTAAAATAAGAGAGAGAAAGTAAGTTTGAAAAGTGTCATGATATCGCGACATGTCGCATTTTCGTGACAAAAGAAAGAGAGGAAGCGTACGAAAGCAGAACTATCGCGATTTCGTGATAAAAGTAGAAAGCAAGGCTTTGAAAGCAGAAGTGTCACAATTTCATGACAAAAGCAAAGAAGCTAAGTACGGAAGCAGAAGTGTCGCGATTTCATGACAAAAGCTAAGTTGAAGACTACAGAGGCAGAAGTGTCGCGATATCGCGACAAAAGCAAAGTCGAAGTCTATGGAAGCAGAAGTGTCATGATATCGCAACAAAAGCAAAGATGAAGTATACGGAGGCAAAAATGTCATGATATCGCGACAAAAGAAAAGACGAAGTCTACGAAGGCAAAAATGTTGTGATATCATGACAAAAGAATAGAGAAAGCTTATAGAGGTGAAAGTGTCGTGATATCGCGACATGTTGTATTTTCACGACAACAGCAACAAAAGAAGCTACAGAGGCAGAAATGTCATGATTTCGTGATAGGTCGTAAATGCGCAAGTCAAGAAGGAGAACCCGATTGAAATGAGAAGTATGATAGTGGACCAACATCACTACGGCATTTACAGGGGTAGTTATAGAGTGATTTCATACTGCTAAAATACGAAGAGTGATCAAAAGTCAGTATGGCGATTCTGAGGTCTGTCCAGAATGAAATCATCAAGCAATGGATAAACAAAACATCTTCTTGAGTTGAAGCTGACGAAGACCGATGACAGTCGACTAAAATTAGGGTTTACAATTGTTATGAAATTCGACTAAGATTAGGATTTACAGCCGACTAAGATTAGGGTATTCATCATAAAAAATATTGTTATAAAAGGAGGGTTGTTTGGAGAATTGAAGTTAAGTGGAAAGTGTGTGAAATACGATCGTTGTGCACAAAGAGCAAGTCGTGTTGAGTCGTGCTAAGTGCTAAATTCACAAAGAGAGTAGAGTGCGCAAAATGGAGAAGACGATCATAAAGTTTGACTGTAACGAAGCAGAGTGTATGAAGTGATTGCGTAGAGAGAGCAGAGTGCACAGAGAACGCAAAGGTGAAGAAGACCAGTCAGGGTCTTGAAAAAGCAAAGGTATCTTACTGTCAAACTTATAGATTCAGAATCAAAGTCCAAGTTGGTGTTTGGCATTAGGGGTTGGTGCTCCTTCCAGTTGGTGTTGGTAAATTAGGGGTTGGTGCTCCTTCCAGTTGGTGTTGGTAAATCAAGGGTTGGTGCTCCTTTCTGTTGGTGCAGATAAATCAAGGTTTGGTGCTCCTTCCAGTTGGTGCTAGTAAATCAAGGGTTGGTGGTCCTTTCTATTGGTGCAGATAAATAAGGGGTTGGTGCTCCTTACAATGGGTGCTGGTAAATTGATTGTAAAGTTGGTGCTTTGCAAAGGCTGGATTTGGATGGTAGTCCAAGCAGTCAATTTTTGAGTAGCCACATTGGTGAACCTCATTAAATCTTATGTTGTGTGATGCTCTTTTGTTATACTTGATGTATCTAGTAATAAGTTTTAATTGCTACGGTATTAAGAGCTGTAAATTCAAGTTTAAAGAGTTACACTGATTCACCCCCCCCTCTCAGTGTCATTGTAAGACTAACAAAACCCCCATAACTTTAGAGATGCAAATTTTTTCCCACTTAACCAAATGAAACTTTCTTTTATTATCATTCCTAGACCATAGCAACTATTTCTGCAACTTCTCTATAGCCTCTCCTATAGTAGCAGGGATTTTGAATATCAATAGAAAGTAGGTAGGTATACTTTGGAGGACCGAATTTACCAAAGTAGTTTTTCCTACACTGGAGAGGAGGGCCCCTTTCCATCCTACCAACTTCTTGTGAATCTTCTCTGTGATTTTTTTCCACATCTCTTTGAGGGGCCTTCCTTTGAACATTGGTAGGCCCAGATAGGTGGTTGGGAAGTCCGCAATGGTGCATCCCAAAATGTCTGCAATCTTGGCATGCCTTCTCATGGGAGTGTTGATGAAGTAGAGCTTAATTTTGGTGTAATTGATCTTCTAACCAGCTACTTCCTCATACATATTTAGGATGACCTTGATGGCTTTGTCTTTAGAAACTAAAGCTTTAGTGGCCAGTAGGGTGTTATCCACAAATTTCTGGTGAGGGGAAGGGTTTAGCCTAGAAGTTGCCTTGACGCCAGAGATCAGCTTTTTATGGTAGGTATTTTTGATGGTGCGACCCAAACTTTCAACCAAAATGATGAATAAAATGGGGGTTAGGGGGTCCCCCTGTCTCAACCCTTTGTTTTTGGGAAAGTAACCAGCAATAGACCCATTCACTAGGACCGAGAACCAGGAGGAAGAAACACAATTTGAAATAATATTTACCCAATATTCATGGAAACCATATTTGAGGAGGATATTGGATAGGAATTCCTAGTTCACTCTATCAAAGGCTTTGTTCATGTCAAGCTTGAGAAAGAAGGCTATAGAGTTGGACATATGGGCTGAGTGAATCATCTCATGGATTGTGATGACCCCATCAAGGATGTTTCGACCCTTAATTGTGCTTCCTTGACAGTGATCAATTATTGTGGGGAGGATATCAGTGAGCATGTTGTCCAAAGCTTTGGTTAGCACTTTGTATATGACGTTGCATAGGTTGATAGGATGGAAATCAGAGAGGGGTTGGGAGTTAGTGCCTTTGGGGATCAGGGCCAGAAAGGTAGAATTTACGTCTCTAGGAATTCATCTGGACTTCTACATGTCAGTGATGGCATGGCACAGGTCAGGGCCCATAATGTCCTAAAAATATTGGAAGAATCTAGGGGAGAAGCCATCTGGCCTGGGGGCTTTATCAAGTTTCATGGCTAAGAGGGCTTGATGGATTTCCTTGTGGGTTAGGGGGCTAAGGAGGTAATTATTGGTGTCATCAGAGATGGTCTGAGGGATGTTCTCCAAGAAGATTTTTGAAGTGGCTCACAGCTTCATCCCTGATCTAATGGATATTTGAAGTGAAGTTCATGTCCTGCTTTATGAGGCCTTTAATTTTGTTGGCTCCTCTGTGCCTAGGGGTGGAGATGTGAAAGTACTTTGTGTTGGAGTCACCTTGACTGATCTAGAGCTATATAGACTTTTGGTGCCAATGTGCTTCCTCTTTGCCTAAAATGTTATGATACTTAGAGAGAAGATTTCTCTCTCCAGCTCTAAGATTGTCATTATCGTGGCCTTCCTGGAAACTGTCCTCAATTTGCTTTAGATGGGTTTTAATGTTCTGTTTAGCTTCAAAAATGTTTCTGAAGATTTCCCTATTCTAGACTTTAATATTTTCTTTGACCCATCTGAGTTTTTGCATGAAATAGTTTGGAGCTATCCTAGGAAATCTTGTCCCCACCATTCTACTATCCGGTTTCTAAGATCCAGATGGTGTGTCCACATTGACTCAAACTGGAAAGTAGTCTTGAACTGTGGCTTGCTAACCACCTAGAACAACAATGTACTTTGATCCGACCCTATCTTCAGGAGTGCCTACAGAGTGGCATCACCGAAGAGGGGGAGGGCTTCTTGGGATAATAGGAACCAATCAAGATGTTCTTGAATAAGTTTATTGCCCATCTGTCTATTACTCATGGTGTACTTGGATCCTTGTAGCGGCACGTCCATGAGAGCATTGGAATCTACAAACTACCTAAGATCATTTGTATTTCTATGAGTTATTGATATCCCCCCTTTTTTGTCAAAAAAGTACAGGGGAGAATTGAAATCCCCCACCAACACCCAAGGTATATTGGCAAAATCCTCTCTCATCTAAGTCAGGGTTTTCCACAAGGTCAATATTCCCTGGAAAAATTTCAAAGCGTAAATATTTGACATGATCCAGGTGGTTTGGGAGCTGAGATCATGGAACAGAATGTTGGACGGTCTGTCTTGACCTGAGATAAACCTACCTTCAACTTTGGATGGGTTCCAAAGGCACAGGAGCCCTCCTACAGTCCCCGAAGCTGAGGAGTAGGCAAAGTCATAGTTCTTCCAAATGATATTGGCTACCCTAGGATACCACTGATCATCTAATTTGGTTTCTTGAATGAAGAAAATAGTGGGATTGTAGTCTTTTTGCATGGCTACGGCCAATCAATGTTTGGCTGCACCATTCAGTCCTCTCGCATTCCAAGAGAGGACTTTCATTTGGAAATTTTGGAAGGCTTTTTGCTCCCCTTGTCTTGTTGCGCAGGGGGTTTGGTTTTTCAATTTTCTTCCTTAATAGTGTTACCGATTTCTTGAAATAGGGTTTTTTGCATTCCATTAGCTATATCTTTAGTTGTATCCTGGTTTCTCCTCTCTGTGCCTGAAGGTCTACCTTTTTTCCTATCTACTCCCACATCGACTTGGGATTTTTTGGAGCTTCTAGTTTGTTTGGGGCTCCAATGGTCAAGGGAATCTAGGGCCACCTCTTCACTATCAAAATCAGAATCACTAGAATTGGTTGGGGAGGAAAGGGGGACAGGCCCACTTCGAGGGAGCGATAAAGATGGGAAGGATGGCATTTGAGGGGGCTTTTTGGAAGGGCTCTGAGAGCTATCTTCGATAGAGGGTATTTGACCCTGGTGAGGGGGAGGATCTTTCTAGGTAGACTTGGAAATAGGGCTCAGCTGGGAGGGAGTGTTAGGGGCTTGGCCAGGTAAAACAAGGATTTCTCCTTCCTCAATTTCTTCATTATTTCCAAAATATTTAAGTAAATCAAATTTATTAGCAATGGTTACTGAGGTACTTGCCTTTTGGATATATTGATTTGGAGGTGGCCAAATCTGCTTCTTGTTCTTCAAAAATTTCTTTTGACTGGTGGTGGTCCTCTGACTAACGATGATCTTCGTGCGTTCCACTAGTTGCTGGTCGGCCTTAGGCTTTCTAAGATTAGGGAATTGATATGGGAGGTGCCCCTAAGAATTACAATCCAAACAGAAAGTTTGTTTGTTCTTGAATATTAGCGGATGTTCCCACCTAAAGTCCTCGTAGATGAGATTGAGGTGGTCTAGGAGTTACGACTCCAAATTCATACTAACGCAAATGCGTGTCTGGGTAAGGCAATTTTTGGCATGGGTGGCTGGGTCAATGGCCACTAATTCCCCAAAGACCCTAGCTAGACCTCGAAGGACATCCTCATAGAAAAAATGAACAGGGAGGTTGGGGAGTCAAACCCATATAGGGGTAAAATTTATGCTTTGCGATTTAGGATCAAAATTTGGCTCCTATTTCTTCAAAAACAAACTCTGCCTCCTGAAGAAATATGGATGCCTAGATAAAATTCACTCTCCATTCTCTTGAGTATTCATTTGAATCATAAATAAACCTGTAATCATCACGAAGAGATCCATAGTTCCCAAAATTTTACATTTTGAATATGCCCATTGATGAATTGCATCCATGTCAGGGCATCCCCCTACAAATTTTCCCATGAGGGAGAATGAATCACGTGAGGCGTACCCTTCCATGAGGGTTTGAGGGCATAAAATGTAAAGCCCTTGTGCAATGAAGTATTTCAAACCGTCTGAGGGTGGTATGCGATTGTTCTGCAGACGATCTACATATGATAGGAAGTCTCGATGGCTCCCTGAGCCTCCCACTTTATTGGGTGGTTCTTTTCTCCGTTCAACATTGCTTTGGACACTCCCATGACTTATGGTAGAAAAATTCTTGGATTGCCCTATCGTCACCTACGCTTGGGGAATTTCATTGTGAGAATCACAGAGGACTTCTTTCGTTTGTGCCTTTTCCTTGACCAGTGTTTTATTATCGCCTAAACCTTTATCCACTGAAACCATATTTGTTGCACCAGTCATATATCCACCCATTCATATATTTTTATTTCACTTTATACTTGTGCATTTTTTATGAACCAAGATAGCAAGATACAAATAAGATGATTTTAATATGTTCAAACTATAATACAATGCTTTAGACTGCTCATTCTCTTTTTCCAAATAACACATTTCTTGTACCAAATAACAATAATAAATTTTGTGATGATAACTCTTATAGCATGAACTAATTTTTTCTATACAGATTGTAACTCCTTTAAGATTAAATAAATTCTTCAAACACCTACAAATACAAAAAGCTCAATCCTCCAAGGGAGGTCCCAGGTTCAAATATCCACCCTACCAAAAAGTTGAATTGGGTACCCAAAATCCAATCGATAATGTTGGTGCGGGCAGGGTTGGGTGCAACCCCCGGGTGAATTTGACGGTGTATAACCCCCTATTCGTGGTCTCTTAGACCAAGGCGGACCCGCAGGGGGTTTTTCGCTTAAAAAAAAAAACAAGAATAACCAAGACAAAATATTCTTCTTCTCAATTGGTAATGTCTTCTTGTTCAAACTTGTATTTGCTCATTTTTGGATTCTCCAATGATAAAAACTTTCACAAACTCCAAGTGGTGTCTCCTACTCCTTGAAAAATAGATCACTATCACAAATCAAAGCTTCACTATGTTATAAATCTACTTTGATACCACATATTAGACTAGCAGGGTGCTAGATTGATTTTCATTAATAAAATAATTTATATATAATGACAATGATGGTGTTTTCTAGTCCTAACTATCTTATCAACCACCTAATTGGGATAAATTTTGAAACCTAACTACTCTACTATATGATGTGATAAAATCCTAATAATCTTATACAATTACATGAATCAATACAAGATATACCAAATATGCTCAAACAAAGAGAGTATAATAATAATTTAATAATCAAAGTTGAAACTATCCTAATCTAAGTAGAAAATAAAAATAAATAATTCTAGAACATACTACACTATGATCATTAATAAAAAGTGAAATTTATGGCTAATATTAATATTGTAGAATAAATTACATGATACCTAGGACATCAAGGACCAAAACATTCAATACTAATCATAATAAAATGTTCACTTCTATTCTATCTTGCTTCCTATGTTATTATTATAAGAAATAAGAGATCACATCTGGACTATATGCAAATGATATAACATACCTTGGAAACTAGTCCTTGAGTGAAAATTATTGATCTTTACCTATAAATCCTATTAGAGCATCCATCCTCCTCCATGGAAGGCAATAAACTAGTACTTGATGGCTTTAGTTGTACCTACAAGGGCAAGAGAGAGAGCAAGGAGGTCAAGTGTAATACTAGCAATATAGGTAGAGAGCTAATGTTAATCTTAGCAAAAGCATGTAAATGGTTGCAGTATTTGAATATTTGGTGATTAAATGAGAAAGTAAAATGGGTATTTATAGTGGAAGAAAAAAACAACTTTCCATTCTAAGGTTAATGACTAAATAACACTCCCAGTCCAAATGATGCATCATCTTGACCCTAGGTGTAAAGGCATGCTAAAACCATGACCATACATCAAAAATCCTAAACTTTAATCAATAATTATGATCCCCATTTAATGCGGTGATCTTGGATCTATTTATTTTTAGAATGCATGCTTTGGTGGAGACAAGTATACATGTCCCTTAACTATGACTCTATCATTATTTTGACATTTTAGAAAATTTAATAAGCAAAAATGACCAATAAATATGGTAGAAATGTGAGAATTGGATGAAGGCCATCATGGCTCACTATCATCTTATCTAAGAACCAACAAAATTAGTCCACCCTTGTCCCATATATAGGAGGACAAAACTCTCCACCATCTTCGAAGTTATTTGTTAGTGCTCTTTTCATAAACACATATTTCCCTTCCTTAAGGACCATGGGTGACACTACAAGGGATATCCACTTGTGAGTCCTTAGAAAAAATAGAAAATAGCAATATGTGATAGCTAAAACACTATAAATGAAAATTACATTCTACAAGGCAAAAACAATTTTTTTGTTAGTTTTGATTCTACTATCTATAGGAAAGTGCAATTTTTTTGAAATGAATACAAAAAAAGGTAAAAATACAAAACCAAGATACAAAAGTGGATGGAAACATACTTGATACTTACCTATGTATGCACTAAATATTTTATCCAGAAGAAATGTATTTTTACTTACCCCATGCAACATAGAAAAGATTTACCTATAAAATATCAAAAGGACAAAAAAATGCTAGTTGAGTGTGATATGGAAAAAATTGGAGTGCATAGATGATTTTGGAGCAATACAAAACCCCTAGAAGCACTATATTAAAGCAATCCTTGTAAACTTAGAAAACAATTAAGCAAAAAACCACTTTTACACTAAAAAATATGCACTTAGGACAAGAGGTAGTGTCAAAACTCAATGCTCTGATAATTGCATTATGAAATGATAGGTATTTAAATACATAGAATTCCTACTTTAGGTATAAAAATCCTCTAACAAAACTTGCAACTACCTCTATCTTATACTACATGCATAGACCATGTTATGGGTGGTTATACCACTTACCACTTCACATAGATGTAGATAACCTTGTAGTGACTACTTTATTAGTGCTTTCATTTGCTAGAATCTAGAAAGCAGTATTATATATAGTACATATGGAAATAAACTAATAAAATGATGTAATAACTCCTAACATACCCTCCTCAATATAGACCACTTACTAAAATATTTAGGAGTGTCAGGTTTCATTGATGATGCATTCCAAAAACACTTATTATAAATACTTATTCAATATTTTCTAATACTTATAGAATTCAATGCATGAATTATGTGTCTCCTTCAATATCTTCATGAGGAGGATCTTCATCAAAAATATTAGCAATTGATGAGATCAAATGCTTTCTTACCATGTGGACTTGTTGTAAAATCTTATCTTGATCAATGTCTTCTACCATGGCGAGGTTAATCACCTATTGTCTTTTCTTATTCATTATGGCTTCATTGATTTGATTAAGCCTTTGCTTGTGATACATAATATTTTCCTACTTCTTTTGATCTTTGGTGTGATGTGCTACCATACACCTTGTGTTGATTATTGAATTGAATAGTCACCAATATTTTTGTATTGTCATATCTTTTGTGCAAACCAGTTTCCATTTTGTTTTTTATCATTACTTGGCGTAGTAAGATCAATCATCTTTTACTTCTTTTTTCTCGCATTATTCATTTGAATAATGAATTCTTTAGGAAATGTGATGTATTCACGCTTTATTTTATGTGCTATTTATGGTTGAATCTTAAATTCCTATTGCATTAATTCCTTATTCTCTTTGTTTTCTTCTACTTAAAATTATTCTGTGGATGGTAAAGAAACACATTTAGAATGTACGTCTTCACTCATAGGTGCATGAATTTTATTTTTCTGCTTAAGTTGGCTCTTGATATTCTTGGTTGTTTTTGAATGAAATCAGTTTTCTTGTCTTATCATTTGTTTGAAGTCATACCAGATTTTATTGTGTTGTGTCAGCTATGCTTATGCAAAAAACACATGTTCTTCTTCTACTTTTTTATATTTATTTTTCTTGGCTACATTATTTTACTATGCCTTTCCCCAATTTTGATTTTGCTTTTCTGAAGATGACTTATCTTATTGTTGGTTCATCTCTCATAAAGGAGATTCATTTTTGATAGATTATTTCCAGCATTCCTTTATTGTATTATCATTTTTTCCATAATGCTCACACATATTTAGTGTATGAAAAGTATTATATTTGAGAATAATTTCTCTAATTTTCATATCCTTGATAATTGTTTCTCTATTGAAAGCATGGTGGAGGTCTAATGCCTCTCTTGAATGGCTACTTCCCTTTTTTTATTTCAAAGAAGTAATTGTTCTTCTTCATTTTTTGTATGTCATACCTCTATTTTTTGAATTAGGTTCACCAACTTTTCAAAGCTTGATGTTTGTTTAGTAATAGTTAATATTGTCACAAAGACATTGTATTTTATGGGAGATATCCCAAAACAATTGGAACCAATATTTCATCAGATACCTAGTTTCCTAATGTTTTTAATGATGCTCACAACCTAGCTATTATCTTCATGAAAGATTCTAGTTTATCTCCACTTCTCATCTTCAAGCAATAGAGCTAGCTCTAGAGAAATAAAATTTTATTTTGATTGTTTACTTCAAAGATTATCTATAACTTCTCCCATGTATCTTTGGCCATGGTTGAATCTTGAATGTATGTTTGGATTTAATCTACTACACTAACATGATGATTAAACTTACATTTTTCTCTGTCTTATAAACTTTATTTGATATTCATTTTCTTCTTCAGGATAGGTAATGGTCTTATTTACTACTTGCCATACTTCCTCAAGCTCAAGATATGTCTAAGTTTGGTTTTCCAAGAAACATAATTATCTCTCCTTACTAGTTTGGAATGACGGTCCTCCACTAGCCATTATAAATCTTCATAAAAGTGGAATATTTTATTTCACTAGAATCTTCTCAAAAAAAACTTTCTATCCAATATATATATATGCCTGTATTTCTTGCTTCAAAAATGCAAATAAGATATTATTTTTTTGGGAAAAAGAATGAGTTGTCTTTTTCTTTGAGAATATTCTTTGGAATATTCTTATTTAAGATATATTCACCTTTCATTTTCTCTTGCAAACATTCAAAAGAGGTAAGTTCAATTTATGCAAGGCTCTTTTTTTTTTAATAAGTTATATGTGGCTTCTATTGTCCCATCAAAATACCAAAATATTACATTTGTTGCAGCATACCTTTTTATCATATTTTTTTCATTTCTTTTTCTCTTAAACATATTCTTCGAATTTCTCAAAGTACTATGTTTCCACAATCATCTCCTTGAAATAATTTTGATTAAGAGATAAAATCTCACTTGGTTAGTTGCCTTCTAAAATTTGAATTTCATCGAGATGAAGATCAACACCGCAATTCACTAATTTATTTGCTACTCGATTTTCTTCTCTATAAATATGCTCACACTTCCAAGAGATTACCTCTAGTAATCGATGATGAACATCAACAATAATATTATTTTATATCTAGTCTTCACATCCATTTTTATTAATAGCATTGATGATAATTTATCAGTCCCCCTCAATTAAAATATATTTTCATCCTTTTTTCTATTGCAATTTTAATCCCTGTAAGAAGTGCCCTAGTCCCTACATAGTTGTTAGTTGAAGTTCCATATGATTCTAAATAAGTGAGGAGAATTTTTCCTTCACTATTTCTAAAAACACCACCTCCACCATAATTTTTGGATTTCCTTTAGAAGCACCGTCAAAATTAATTTTGACAAACCCAATTTTTGGACTTTCCATTTCACCATAGATCTAAGTAGATCCTTTATTTTAATTTTTTTGTCACAGATGACTCTTCCATGTATATTAAAATCTTGTAGCCAATTTATTAGCACCTATTTTTCTATAATTGAGACTTCCCATGATGATAACCATATTTATAGACATTCTACAAGAGAGGTAATAATACGGTTCCAAACTTGGGCATTATTTTGAGATTTATTTTTTAAATTTCATTATTCCTTTCAAGCCATAAATTCCAAAAAATAATAGCACGGATAATGCTCCAAATAATACTAATGCTTTAGCTTTGAAATTATTAATCCAACATTTTATGTACTCTTTCAATTTTTATGGAGCTACCCAATATAATTTCATATTTTTAAAAAAATTAACTCCAAATGATGAGAGCAAATAGATAATGAATAAGTAAATGGTTCGATGTTTCTAAATCCTTCTCACACAAGGCACAATTTAAGGGTCCATAATATCCTCTTCTTTTAAGAATCTCTCCTATAAGAATCTTACTTTGAACTTCTATCCAAAGAAATGTTGAGGCCTTAGGGAGAGTCTAATCACCAAATGTTCTTCCAAGAAAAATATTTAGGAGAAGGAAATTTTGATTGTTATAAATTCTTATATCCTATCTTGATCGAGTATCCACAATCCTTTGATAAATTCCAAACCAACTCATCCTTTCATGTAAAAAATAACAAATAAAACTCTTGAAGCATCTTTTGAAGTTTATCTGTAATTTTTTTGAGTTCCTTTCCTTCAATTAGGTTACTAAAATAAATCCATGAACTAGAGTTTTTCTCATAATAATATAGTCTTTGACATTTGGGCCTTTACATGCTAGGCATTCTTGAGCCAATATTTTCTATTTTTAGTCTGAGATAAGAGGACAAGGTTTCAACCAAGCATCAGATCAAAAAATTCATAACTCCCCTCATTGATTGACCATCTAATATGTTTCTTTATCAATTGCAAACTCTTTGATATGAAGTTCCATGTTGATTATCCTTTGGGTAGAGTTTTTTTTCTAAATAATTTCATTGCATCAAGAGAACCTATATATCTTTCAAGTAATATTTTTACCCAATTATTTCCTTGATCTTTGAATAATCTACACCAAAGCTTTGCTCCTAATATCAAATTCATAAGTTTACAATTTCACAAGCCTACTCCTCCAATATTTTTTCCTTTGCAAACCCTATCCCACTTACAAAGAGGAAACCTAAATTTTTTGTCACAACATTTCCATAGAAAGTCTCTTTGAATTTACCAATTTGTTTATACAATATCTGTTGGTAATCTTGAAAGTGACATTATATAAATAGGAATGGATTGTAGTGTAGTCTTTATGAGTTGTAGCCTTCTTGACATGGTTAAGAACTTACCTTTCCAATCTGCTAAGCAAGCTTTCATTCTATCCAACAAAGAGATCCAAAGCTCCTTTTTATTTACTTTATCAGACAAAGGCATACTTGAGTAGGTTGATGGAAAATTTTCCAATTTTAAATCCTAAAATATTCACAATAATTTGTTGTAAATATAGGGAAATATTAATGAAAAATCCTAGATTTTGTATTATTTACCAACTGTCTAGTAGCATTATCATAGCATGATAATATTGATTTAAACTCCATAGACTAACTAAGGGATGGCCCAAAAGAAAAGTATCATCAACAAAGTCGAGATGAGATTTTGAGGGACCATTTTTTGCAACTTGAATACCCTTGATTTTTTCTTCCATTTTTACCTTTGAAAAGGCTCTCCCTAATGCTTCTACCAGAATAATGAATAGATAAGGAGAAAGTGGATCACCTTGACAAATTCCACAAGATGACTTGAAGTAACCAATAGGAGAACCATTGATCAAAATAGAAAATTGTATAGTTCTATAACAACATTTAATCCACTCACATCAACTATAATCAAAGCCAAACATTTTGAGAATAGCATGTAGAAAATTCCAAGAAACCCTATCATATGCTTTTTTCATATCTAATTTCAAAATCATACTTGGTTTTTTCATGGAACGAAGATAATGTATGGCTTATTGTGAAATTATTATACAATCAAGAATTTTTTTACCATGAACAAAGCCACCTTGTTCCTTTGAGATTAGACACCCTTGAATACCCCTCAACTTTGTTTGCCATAATTTTTGAAATGATATTATAAATCATATTACAAAGTCTTATTGGATAAAAATTATCAAAATATTTTGTGTCACCTTTCTTGGGAGCCAAGGTAATAAAAGTAACATTGATCTCACTTATTATATCCTTCCTTTTCGAGGCCTCTTCAACCACAACTAACATATCACTCTTCAATAAAGCCTAAATTTTTTGAAAGAAATTTGTAGGAAATCCATCGAGGCCAAGTTCCTTGTTAGGATGGAAAGAGAAAACTACTTCATGGATCTCCTCCATAGATATCTTCTTCATCAAGCTTTAATTTTGTCCCTACGTGATAATTGATCGAATATTTTGCAAAAAAATTATTGTGCCTCCTTATCTTGCCTAGAATATGATAAATTTTTTTATATAATTAATTTCTTCTTTCCTTATATCTTCTTTGTCCTAAATATTTCTTCCATCTGAAGTTATAATGTTTTTTATAATATGAACAAAAAAAATTATTTTTCTTGTAGTATTAAAATTTTTTTGTACTTCTATCTCCTTCCTTGAGCCATTTCTATCTAGATTTTTGGAGCCAATATGACTCCTTTTTCAATGCATTATGATAATTAAAAAAGTAATTGTTTTTCTTTTACATAAAAATCTTGATCCATTCCATTAATTTCTACTATCTCTTGTAAAATTTTGAGCTTGGTTTCAATTTCTTTATTTTCTTTTAAAATGTTACTAAAATATTTGGCATTCCATATCTTCATTTACTCCTTTAAATATTTCAAATTTTGAACAAACTTGTACATACATTATCCTTAAAATTTTGGTTCATCTCACCATAACATAACCATCTAGAAAAAATAAGGGTCTTGGAGCCATATAGATTGGAAGTGAAATGGCTTTGGATGACCATTATTAGGTAACTCAAAAGTCAAAAGAATGGGTTTGTGATATGATCTTGCTTGCAATAAAATATCTAAAGAGATTGTCTACTTTGTTTGCAACTATTTACTGGATAACAAGAATCTATCCAGTATTTTTTCTATATGATTTTGCCTAATGTGTCTATTATCCCATGTATTTAAAGATTGAGGTACTAACATCCCAAAGATCATTTGAATTGATAAATGTATCAAAATATTGCATTGATTCAAACCATTTTGGAATGTCACCATTCTTTTTCAAAGGAGATATCACCCCCAAGAATCCGTAGATCGCAATGAGTCATCGTTGTATTTGAAAAAAATATGCTAAGGTCCTTTCAACATCTTTCACAAGGAGTAATTATAGTTGGATCATATACATTTATAACCTCAACTTTGATGTTTTCCTCTTTCCTACAAAATAATCCAGAAACCCAATTACTTTTTGCTTCTAATAGTTATCCATCCCATTTGCATTTGTCCCATATTATTGCAATACCACTTGAATCTCCTATAGAAGAAACTACTAAACAATCACCCGTCTTCCAAATCTTCTTAAAAGCATCCTTACATTCCTCACTACTTAATTTTATTTCTTGTATTAAAATAAACTCAAGACTATAACAACCTATTATTTTTTTAATAACTCTTTTTTTAGGGGTTTTATTTATACCCCTAATATTCCATGATATCATTTTTATCATCAACACTTTTTATTTTTATTAGTGGTTTTAGCCCCACTTATTGTTAACACCTGTGATATTTTTATTTGGCTTCCCAAATCAATATCCTTTTGAGCTTCTTTTTTCTCTTTGTTTCTGCTTTGATGGTTTTGCTCTCCTTTTTCCATTCCTACCAACACTCTCATCTTCATCAATCTCTTATATTTTTTATATTTTTTCATATTTTTCATAATGAGACTTATCTTCTAAAGATTTATGTTTCCCTAAAGAGTCGAAAGTGCAAGGAATAGCCTCATTAGAATTTTCTTCTTTATGTTGCCCTAAAAACTCTAAATTACATAGATGATCGCCCATAGTCATTACTTTCTTATGTTGTCCTGGTAATCCTAAAATTGTCATGGATATCCTCCATAATATTTTCTTTACTATACTGCTCTTGAAATCCTAAAGTGCAAGGAATACACTTTGTACTACTTTCATTTTTATTGTAAGAAAAATATTTTATTCTACTTGAGGATAATAAAGGTGATTTACCTAGATTAAGCTTAACCTCTTTCACCTCATTTGCTTTAAAATTTGCCTTCCCATATTCCTTTGCTTTAAAATTTGTCATTCTCGTCTTACTTTTCACCTTTAGCTCCTTCTATATTTGAACTTGTGCATTGTACTTCCTCATCCCCCATATAATGTTTTTATTCTAATGGCTAATTTGAGTGAACTGTAATGGTCTTTTCCATTTGATGATGTAGAGGAATTTTTCTAGCCACTTTTGTAGGAGTGGAAAATCATTGATTTGACCTAGCTTCTCCTATGATATGATCTCCTTGTTTCAAATTGAAGCTACCCTCATGCCCAAAAATTTCCATCTCTTCCTCCATCATTTTTACTTTGTAGTCTCTTTTCATGTGCCCAGTTTCATGACATTTGCAACATCAAAATGCAATGTTTTCATAATCCACTTGTTGATCCCATTCTCTTAATTTAGATTTAATCCTAATTGACTATGATAAAGGCTTATAAATAGCTATGGCAACACGTATTTGAGTTTATACATCATGTATTCTCTCCTTAGTAGTTGGTCCCTCCTAGATGAATTCACCTAGAGTATTACCAATATTATTTAAAACCTCCTTACTGATGCGTTGATAAGGAAGTCCAAAAGCCTAATCCATACTAGAAGTCTTTTAATAGTTTCTTTATCCACAAAAAAAATTCACTCCAACATCTTAAATATAATGCATCTCTACCCCTAAACCATGGGCCTCCATCCATTATTTTATCCCTTATTTTTGAACTAGATAATATAATGAGGAAAAGTCCATTTTGAAGAAAAGTCATGGAGTAATTCAAATTCATTCTCCACTTCCACTTGATCCAATTTTGAATCTCATAAAAACCTATCCAGTATCCATGAAACTTACATATTAACCCTCTAGTTTTAAGAACCATTATATCATGCTCAATCATTTCATCCTTGACAAACACTTTTGGTATAGAATCTGCTACCTAGACTAGGTTTGCCATAGATTCTCTCTTCCTCTTATGCTAGCTAAGGCATTCATACTTCCAACTTGTCCATCCATACTTTCAGTAAGTACTTTTATAAATGACTTTCTTTCCATATAACTTGGATTTTCTTCAAAATAATCCTTTAAATTCTCCTATGATCTAGAACAAGAAGTAGCACTTATTTATTTATCACACTTTGCTTTCTTTTTTTTGTTTCCCTGCTCACACTTCCTCCTCTCTCTTAGCTAATTCTCACACTCACTTTTGGCTGCACTCACTCCTGGCTCATGCTCACACTACTACACTCACTCCTAACATATTTGCACTCGCTTTCAACTACATTCACTCCTAGCTGAATATTGCACTTGCTTTTGGTTGCACTCATTCTCGGCTCATGCTCTCACTTGATTTTGGTGGCACTCACTCTTGAATCACACTCACACTCACTTTTGGCTACACTCACTTTTGACTATACTCACTTCTAGATCATGCTTGCATTTACTTTCAATTGTAGTCAATTCTGACTACGACCATTTGAATATGCAAGGATCTTTATTTTTTTATAAATGTAGACAAGGATTTTTGACCCAAGACATAATCCTTCCCCTCCCCTAGAGAATGTAATCCATGTGCCTACCAACCCACTTTTTTTCTCGCATCATTGAAACCACTTGCCAACCTCCTTTTTTATTTTTTAGCTCAATTTCAATGAATTCATAGCCTCTAATTTTAGGCCACAAATTTGCTAAAATAGGAAGCCACCTGAGCCTAACCATCTGAATGTCCATTTGGATTATTCCTAAATTGGCCTATTTTCCCATGTTTAGGGAATTTGTGGCCTCTAATTTTAGGTCGTGAATTTACTCAGATTGGGAATTTTCCTAAACCATTTAACACCTTCAACCACCACCTCAAATATTGCAATTTTCTAGTTGAGCTCCATCAATCCAAGTAATAAAATGAGCATCTCACCTTCTAAAGAGACTAATGAATGAATGAATGGAGTGAGTTGATGAATTATTGCTGCTAGATCTTGTTGCCACCATTGCTACTGTGAAATCAAGCCATCTAATTTGTGATATCTTCATTATAAAAAGGTCATTTTTTTGTGCACTTGTTTCATTTCTGCATTAACACATCATAATTTTGCATTTCTAGCAAATTTGCAAGCAATTCTATGAATTCGCTTATAGGCCATGAATTTGCATTACAGGCCATGAATTCATTGACCTAAGGTATTGGGGGTAAATCTTTGTCTCCAAATACACTGCCTCAATTTTCATACTACATTTAGATTAGTTTGCTTCTGTTAGCATTCTACTTTTTGTATTCTTTATGTCATTTCATCTCTATTCTTGCATTTGTTCCCAAAAGGTTCATGATTTACATTGTTTATGAATGGTTTGCTTAAATAACCAAGGGGGCTTGATTGTTGTGTGTCCAAGATTAGTTATACAATGACCTAAGTAGGCTCCCAAAAATTAATCAAAATTCATAGTTTTTTGTGGAATTATTTGTAGGTTTTCAGCGAATTTGCACTCTAAGTTGCAAAATTGATTTAGAAGCCATGAAATCACTTATAGGCTGCAAATTTGCTTACAAGCCACGAAATTGCTTACAAGTCGTGAAATCACTCTGATCAGGCATCCAAACTAGGTAGGTGTTTTTTTAGACTTATTTTAGTTTCATACTTCTATTTTTAGTGCTATATCTACTTTGTTCTTAAATCCCTATGAGAAAAGGACTTAAAATACCAAAAAAATGAGAATAGAATCAAAATGCATATAGCTTAGAAATTGTTTGGTGTGCCTTTGTCTTCAAGGAAAGTTAAAATTGCATATAGTTTAAGTTCTAGTTGCATTTGGCTCAAAATTAGGTGTTTGCAAGGTAAAGAACACATTTAAACAAACATCCTTGGCTAGACTTAGAAGTAGTCTATAAATACTTCTTGGTGAACCTAAATCTATTCAACCTCACCAAAGGAGGTACACCACCAGGTACCCCTCACATCGAGGTGTAAGAGTGTAAACATCCCATCCCCCTTCTAGGCATGGATCCATTTACCTAGAGGGAAAGGGGTGTAAATTTTGCCCTCTATATTCTTTGGTGAACCCGACGTGAATTCATGCATTAAGGGTTCAAACCATTTTTATTTTCTCTTCCTTTCATTTTCCCCTCTTTGGTTTTTCCATTGATGATTTGTACTGACCTCGTTCTAGTTCCATCCCACCCTTGGCATCAGGTGGTGTCAATTTTTGGTGAGGGTTTGAGGTTGAACCCTCCAACTTGTTAAAGTTGGGTACTAAGCAATGTACACCTACTCTTGGGACAACTATATGACTAAGATTATATGAGTTTGGGATAACTTTGAAAGAGGATTTGGTTGGAAGAACATCCTTATTTTCATCATCTATTCTTATTTTTCCATTAATCAAGACCACATTAATCATTTTTTTGAAAAGAATTTGGTCACATAAATAAGATTAATCAAGAACGAAGGAATCCTAAAGAGTTAAAGTTATTTTCTTAGTTGTACATGATCATAGTCACTAAAATAAGAAAAAATATCTTTGTGTGACATATTCTTTAAAGCGATTATTTTTCATTTTTTTCAAATCATGACCATGACTCTTAGAAACGATAAGGAAATTGCAGGTCATGTATATGACCAAATTGATAGAGAAAACCCTAGTATTGAAACCACAAAAATTGAGGAAAACAAAGATGAAATTGATCTAGATTTTATAGAAAAGGCTGATGGAACTATGTCATTCAGGTCCCTCAAACACTTTTGGATTTTATAAAGGGTAATCATGTTGCTTTCGACCAAGCCATAGAAGAACAAGCCCATCTTGCAAAGGGTGAATATTCTCACCTTTGCTCTAATTTTTCTCATCTTCTCCCTAATGCACCCTTTTTTCAAGATTCATACAGCCTAGCTTCACCATTCCACACCACATATATCAATCCATTGTACAATGCTAGCCTTGCTATCCAACACCAACCCATGTATGCTACATCCACAACCGTTAGTGCTAGGGGAATTCCATAAGTTTCTTTGGTTGGTTATAGTCAACATCCTCCACAAATTCATCTGCCTCCAACATCTTTCTTATCACAATCCCTCCACAATTTCATCTACCATTAACATCCTTCTCAGCACAACATCCCCCTCTTTCATCCTTTTCTTCCCAACCAATTCCTCCATAATTTTCCCTTCCATATTCTTTCTCATCACTATTGCCATCACAACCACTTCCATATTCTTATTTCAACATGACATATCCATTTCAACAAGCCAATGCTTCTTTTTCAAATCCTTTTCATAATAGTGTCACCATTCCCACCATGCATTCATATCATACCTCATAGTCTACCTACTATCCCTCTTCTAGGAATGTAGTAGCACTAGCCATCAACAATTCTCAAACACAACATTTAGAGGTGATAGTAAAACAACTTGCCACATGATTGGATCATATTGACCCCTATCACCCCACTTATAGCTACAAAGAGATGTGCAATCAGCCACTGGATCCTATTATTGTTGTTAGGCCTTATCCTAAGAACTTTTCCATGTATGTCTTGCCCATCTACAAGAGGACCCAGTATCCCATGGAAAATCTAAGAATGTTTAGGATTATATGTCATGATATCTCCTATGATGACATGCTACTCCTAAATATGTTCCCAAAGAGTCTTGGAGGAATGATCTTAGAATGGTATTACCAATTGCCTACCCATTCTTTGAGGAATTTTGAGGAAATAACTAAACTATTTGTCTATCAATTTGGGGCTTACATTGAGAGGCATGTAACCATCAAATATTTGTATAATCTAAAACAAGGAAAAGAAGAAAGCTTCTCAAAGTTCCTAGCACAATGGAGAAAGGTAGTGGGAAAACTTACATTCACCTTACCTCCTAGGGAGATGTTGGAAATATTCATTGGGAACTTACAAGAACAACTCTCCTATGAACTAGAGACTGCTACTGTGACCTCTTTCAATCAAGCTATTGACCTAGCTAGAAGAGTGGAGAAGGCTCTTCTTAGAAGAGGTCAGATGAAAAAGAGAGAAGAAGAGAAAACATCCAAAAATCAATACAAAAACAAACATGTAGTGGGGGATGGAGTCATAGACACTAGACCTACTCCAAATGTTAATACTGCCAATATCTTGAAGAAAATGATATTAAAGGCTCCTCAAAAACCCCCACCATGAAATTTTACCAAAATTAATCAACCATTGTCCATGGTCCTAAAACAATTGTTGGAGATAGGCATGATAGAGTTTCCTATCAGACAACCTGACACCATGGCTGATTGGTATAAATCAAGACAACACTGTGATTTCCACAGGGTTGATGGACATTTGATAAATTTATGCAAAATATTGAAATGTTTGGTACAAGATTTAATCAACAATTATCAATTAGTTATAGAGGGTTCTTCTACGAATTATGACCCTCCAACAACTACTTAACCTCCTACACAATAGGCACAAACCACAAATCAATACCTAGAGATTTTTCAACATCCATTACCTAATCATGGAAAACAATCGGTACATCAGGTAAACTACCAAAATGTACCTCCTCTAGAACATTATATAGGCATGATTAGTAATGTCCCAAAATAACAATCTCCATAAAGTGCATTTGTGCCTTCGCATTTTTTTGTTACCATCGAGAAAAACCAAGAGGAGGCTCATCCATATTTTTCTTTTGATCATTCTAAATATGAGTCAGACATCCAATATGACACCATTTTGGTCACCTTCAATAGTTCATAGGACTTTGCTCCCATGATGCCTATCATGGATCTT
Source organism: Wollemia nobilis (assembly GCA_028583015.1). Taxonomy (NCBI): domain Eukaryota; kingdom Viridiplantae; phylum Streptophyta; class Pinopsida; order Araucariales; family Araucariaceae; genus Wollemia; species Wollemia nobilis. Next base: position 24,320,045 of record JAQPPZ010017232.1, on the reverse strand, counting down.
TTTGTTCCAAATGGCCCATTTGTAAATATCTTACCAATCCATCCTCCTATGCACCACTTGCTCCCATTGGAGCAGTCAACACATCATAGGAACCACCCCATTCAACCCATTTTTTCTTCTCCTTCCATCCTTCAACTTCTTTCATCGCTCGATGACACAATTGGTATGATTGGGGTCACACTCTGACAACAAGCTCAAGTTAAATTGTCACAATAATCTCCACAATCAACAACCCCACCTCAGTCTCTTTCACCACAACCAAGTGGCCCTTCTAAGCCTCTTTTGGTTTTGAGGGCACCGTAAAAAAACAATAGTGCAACCAAGCCTCAGAAAAATCCACCCTTCAATATAAAACATCATCTTGCCCATACACCTACCAGTATTTCTCTCTTGGAGCTTCTTCGATCTTCTCCCATACATAGGGAGGAATTGATGAACTCTTTGAGTCAAATGATGGTGTTGTTATGGCAAATCCACAACTATCTCCAAATGTTGAGGACCCACCTAAAATTTTTGAAATTTTGTTGAATTTTAATTTCTTTGCGGGATAATTTTGATAGGTTGGTGTGTTGACTAGTGTCTCTTTTTGGTTTCTTTTAATTTGCTTAGTGCGTTGGTTAGTTTCTTTCTTATTTTTGTTATTTTATTGATTTGGTTAGTTTTAATGTTTTGAATTAAACCAATTCAAACATTTGAAATTAATTAAATCAAATTTAAGATTAAAAAAGAGAGAAAGAAAGTAAAATTTAAATAAAGAAAGAAAATAAAATAAAAATAGAAGAAAAACAAAATAAAAAGCAAATAAGAATAAAAAATAGATATATATAAAAATAAAATAAATAAAACAAAACAAAAGAATAACATTTCTTTTTCTCATGGCATGTTAATATTTCTTTACATATTGATTTGGTATTAATTTCTATGTTGACTTTATGATTTTATTAACGATACTTTGAACTAATGTTTTATATTGATGTTGGCAAGTTTCTAAATAAAAGAAAACCATTATTTAATTCATTACTGGTAAAAAAAGCTTTATGGAAGAAGCATTTCATTTGGAAGATATTTACCAATTTATTATTGGTAAAAAGCATTATGGAAGAAGTGTTTCATTTAGAAGATACTTACCAATTTATTATTGGCAAGAAAAAATTGTGGAAGAAGTGTTTCAATTAAAAGATATTACCAGTTTATTATTGGCAAAAATCATTATGGAAGAAACATTTCATATGGAAGATATTGTAGTTACAAATAAGTTACGTGACCAAGCCAAAGGAAAAGGGGAGAAAATGAAATGAAGAGATTCTTTTAGGGTTGGAAAGCTTTAAAAAGCCATGGAAGCAAAGGAAAAGGGGGTTGGTTTTTGGAACATGAAGCAATGGAAGGAGATTGAAAGCTTATTCAAACTACTGTGGAGTTGTTTTTTCACCATTATATGCAGAAAATGAAGTTTTGAATACAAATTTGTGTTTATTGAATATCTTTATCACATGCACTAATTGTTTTTAATGGTGTTTATGCATGGATATGGTTGCACCATTTCAGTATTTTTATTGCATGTTTTTTTTAACTCCTTAGACTCTTGCCATAACTGTATTTTGTCTGGATGCAGGTCTAACCCGGATGTGTTTTGTGTTAAGAATCTAACATTTTTCTTCAGATGTTGGATTTTGTTTGCAGTAGTTTTCTTTGGTTTTCTTCATATTCTGGTCCATATTCCAGAATTTCATGTTATCTTATTTTTATTTTCTAACCTTGTTTTTTTTCATTTTTTTAAAGTTTTTAAAAAAATAAAAATAAAATATAAAATTCCAAAAAGAGTTACATAGGTTGAAATAATAAGCTTTAATGTTCCATTTAAAGCAAGTACATTTTTGTTTTAACTTAAATTCAAAATTCCAAAATTATTTGAAGTTCACATTTTTAGTAGGAATTTTTATTTCAGTTTTGCATGATTCCACAGTTTAAAAAAAAAAAAAAATTCAGGCTTTGCATTTTGTTTTTCAAGCAATAAATTGACTCCTTTTATGAAATTTACTATTTCATTAAAAGGGCGTAATTTGTATAGCATGCAAATGCTATTATACTTTCAAATATCAGCCATTTACATTATTTTCTCTCATGTTTAAAGCAAAGCAAGACAAGATAAAATCTATTCAATGCAAGATAAAATGAACTGAAGCATCATAGTTTCAGTCACCTTATTTTCTTGCTCGGACAAAGCTTAACCATCCAAGATAAAATCAATTTGCATTCAAGGGAGGGATTTACTAACTTCAATCTCACATTAAGGCAAAGATAAAATGGAGTGGTTTTCCACAACATTTGCTAATAGTAATATTTTAATTTAAAGATAAAATGAATTTGCTAACAGCAAGTACTAACTCCAAATTTTACATTAAATCAAAGATAAAAAAGTGGTTTGCCACAACACCTAATAACAGAACATTTTAATTGAAGATAAAAGGTATCTGCTAACAAGGATTCGGGGATAAATCACTTTAATAAATCAGATATTAAATGAGTTAGGATCAAATTTAAGCATTCATTCATCATTTTATTTACGTACATAAGGGAACTCAAGCCCTTTTAATTAATGAACAATAATAGTATGGCAAAATCAAAGTAAAATCAACACAGGCCCCTTGTTAACAGTTGTTTTGTGAAGCACTAAGGTATTCCATGCACTCATTTGATAAGCATACATGCACATTTTTAGAGTAAAAGGAACCTTGGAGAAGTTTTGTGCTTCTTTGCAAGAGAGGGTTTTCTAAAGAAATCTTAATTGTGAGTGTGGTTTTGCACTTGGGAAAAATTACCACTCAATATTTTGGCGCTAGAAGGAGGGCTGATTTGGTTTGCTTTATTGATATTTAGATGCTAAATTGTTCATGTTATTTGAAAGAGTGATTTGGAGGTATTTATCTTGACTAATGAGATTTTGTTGATCGTATCCATTAATTTAAAATTCTTGAAATTGATTGCATGGATACTAACCTTTTGCAAATTGGAGAGTGGTCTTTAACATCATGGTTTAAATGATGCATATCTTTTAAGATTTGTTAGTCATTTTGTGCTTCTTTGCAAGACATTTATTTGACTAACAAAATTGGTACTAAAGCTATATTCTTTAAGGTCCGCTAATGGCAATGTTTACTCCAGCAGGAATTGCATCTTGGATAGGTGATTATTATAGCAATTTAAACATGTCTCTTTATCCAATTCTTGAAGGTGTAGAAGAATGTTTACCCATGTTTAAGCATGATGTGGTCTCGGTTGAGGAGCATATTCAGAGATACAAGGACATTTTAAGTTACTTACAAATTATGCATAGAGATGTTCCTTGTAGGTTGTTTTCATACACTTTGGATGAGGTTGCGTTTGAGTGGTATATACACTTACCCTTAAGTTCTATTACTTCTTGGGCTCAACTAAAGGAAGCATTTCTTAGCTATTTTAGAAAACCAATAGTTATGGATTACAACCAATGCCAATCATCCAATCTAATACCCTTGAATCAAACAATGTCTAATATAAGAAATCAAGGTGATACAAGTGAATATCCAAATGTCACAACCACGTTAGAGATAATCCAAGAGGAAGAGATGAGTGGCTTAGAGTTGTTGTTTACAAAGGAGGATTGGGATAATTATAGAAAGTTGAATTCAACCATTGATCCCATCATAAAAGTATTTGAGTTATCAAAAGTAGTTGAAAGTGAGTTTAAAAAGGAATCCATGGATGAATTTGAAGACATGATAGAATTTCATCACTTGTTTTTAGAAGACATTTATGACAATGATCAAGAAATCCAACATGAGCCAAGTCATGACAAGCTAGAAATAGAAGGCTTAGAGTTATTGTTTACAAAGGAGGATTGGAAAAAATATGAGGAATCATTGGTTTCTCATCTTCTTACTAATGAAATTCCTATTTCACTTGATATGCAGGACATTGAAAATGTTATATCTCATGAAAATTTTGCAATTCCTATGCAATCAGAATATGACATGCAACTTGCTGAAATAGAGAAAGTTCCAAGATTCAATCATCTTGAATATGAGTCTATTAAACACCTTACTGAAATAGAAAATGAAGAAATGGTAAAGGCTTCTTATGATTTCTTTGTTTTGGATGAGGAAGAGGTAAAGGCTTCCCTTTCATTTTTATCTTTCAAAAATGTGGGTTTAAACTCATATGATTATTTTGGAGAAATACCATTGGTAGGTAAAAATGAATTAGAATTGAGTTCTATGCTTCCAAATGATAAAAATATTGCTTTACTCAAAATAATTCAAGTAGTTGATCAAGAGGACTCATGGTTTGGGTTTGATATTATCGATGATCCAAATGAAAATATTGCTTTATTTGAAAAATCTCAAGCAAATGGTCATGAATATAGCCTTTTTGACACATCCCTTAACCAACAAGAGTTATGGTTTGAAAACAATGGACATGTTTTTGATTGGGTGCCTAATTTTGGTGTTTTTGAAAAACAAATCATTGATGAAGATAAAGAGATACATGATGATGAGGAAGCCCATAATGATGAAGAAGAAAAGGTCATAATGGCTCACCAAGTGATGGTAAATGAAAATGTGCAAAAGGTAGAATCTAACCTTTTGTGTCCAAATATCCAAGCTTCAGGTGAAAATTTTTATAATCATTTATTGGATTCAAATGCTATTTATGATGAAATGCCACTAGAGGTGAGTGAAGGATTGGAATGGATTTTGCTAACACCACTAATGAGATTGCTTTGTTAGATGAGGGAGAAATAGACATGCTTGAATTATTAAATCAGGTCCATCAACAACTAACAATTGAGGCTAGGATACAAGATGATAATGATCCTTATTTAGTAAACATCCTAGATAATTGTAAATTGTTGTGTGAGCATGATTGGTCTAAAGACATGGATGATGATATTGCTTTAAAATTTTTAGAAATAGCCTCCCATTTGAAGGAAATCTTACATGCTTGTGAAAATGAATCTAAGTTTGAAATTTGCATCTCTTTGAATAAACAAAAGATTGTTGAAAATCATGTACCCACTTGCAAGTTTAATGAATCAAATGTCCAACATGGAATTGCTAATAAACTTGAATCAAAGTGGTTATGTGAGAGAGGCAAGATGAGAGGTGTTATATGGCTTGATCCAATCTTGTTTTGCTGGGATTTTTGTAAAGCTTGGTATGCATTTCATGTTAGATGTCTTTCAAATTGTGCTAATCGGGTTTGGGACCCAGGGAAGTGATAGCCAAAATTTTTGCATCTTGTACAATATTGTATATTATTGTTTTATTTTGTGTTTTGGTTTTGGTTTTCTATCTTGAGTTTCATTTCAAATTTTGGGTTTGGTGAGTTTTGTGATGGTTTTCCTTGGCAAGTTTGTGTTAGATTAGGTTTTGGGTTATTTCCAAGTTTTGGTTTGTAAGTGTGAGTTTTGTGTTTTGGGTTGTTCCCTCATTTGTGGTTATGTGTTTTGGGATAGCTACTAATCATGGCCTCTTGAAGGATGAATTGCATATCATGTGGGATAGAATTATTCAGTAATTGCTCCTAGATTTTGGGGACTAAGATAGTGAATTTTGGGAACCATGAATCATCTTGCTAAGGCTACACATGAACACATCATATTAAGGTGCATTCTTGGAATCTTGAAAGAGGAAGTTACTTGGTTTGCATATTAAGGTGAATTTATTTTCATATACTCAATATTTAACCTTACTTGAGCTCTAACCCAGATGGCAGGTGAAATTTGCAAAGCAATAAATATACAAAAAAAAAAAGAGAAAGAAGAAAATCCAAATTAATCAAATGGCTTAGGACATCTCCACCGGGGCTATAGACGTCTAGCTGGCAGTGGAGCAATGTCTACAAATAGGCAAATACAAATTTAATCTGACACCTGGATGAGTAAGGCACCTCCACCAGGGCTATAAATGCTTGACTGGTTGTGGAGCAATGCAAAGGCACATCTCTTATGAGTAATATTTATAGCCTAATGCAAAGTAGGTGATGGAGTCCGGATGGTTTTCAAGAATGTTAAAAAATGAAAACACTTTCACACACTTGGCTAAAGCAAGGGTTCATGTGTTTTCAATTAAAGTTGTTTGTTCCCATCATCTTTGGATATTGTCGAACAATTTTGTTTCTGATCTTCTGTTGGTTAGGTTTTAGAACTAGAGATTCTGGGTTTTTTGTCTGGAATGCTCAGGAGCATTCCCCAGCAGAGTCGCCATTTGTTGTGGCCTCTCCACAACTATCCCCAAGTCTTGGGGACCCACCTTTTGTTTTGAGATTTTGGGGGTCTTCATGTGCTTTAAGTGCTAATTTTGTTAGGTCCCCTACCCTTGAAGGCTTAAAGGTTCCTCATGTTGTTTGGTCTGTTCTTTATTTTCTATTTGTTGGATATTTTTGGGTGTTGTTTGGAGTTTATAGTGTGGAGATTAGATGTGTTAGTGCTTGGGTTAACTTTAATTATTTTGAAATTAAATTCAAAACATTTGAAATTAATCCAAAGCAAAATCATGTAAGTGTTTGCTTAAGCCATGTTTTAATAAAAAACTTTAAAATAAAAAAAAAAAAGAAAAAATATATTATTATTATATGTTTCATATATAATAATAATGATAAAAATAATAATAATAATAAAAATAAAAATGAAACTAATGCTTATATATGGTAGGTATATATATAAACAAAAAAAAACTAAAAAAAAAAAACTATAATATATATGCATATACATGTATATTATAAAATTAAAAAATAAATAAATAAAATAAAAAATAAAAAAATATAATATTACTATTACTATGCATTTCCCATATGTAATAATAATTAAAAAAAAATCAAGTTAGTTTGGTTGCGTTTATTTTTCGGAAGTTTTGTTTTGTTTTTTGTTTTTAGTTTGGTTCTATTATTTTTAGAATGTAAGTTTTGTTCTATTATTTTTAGAATGTAAGTTTTGATTCATTTAAAGCTTATCTTTAATGTTGAGCTCATATAGCTATGTAGGATTTTGATTTTAGATTTTAATGATTTTTAACTTTCGTTTTGTTTTGCAGTTTATAACAAAAGCTCTAATGGGCAGCCGAGACCACGCGTGGACCAATGGATGGCTTCAAATACAATGAGTAGAGGAGGCAGCAGTTACAAAGGAGTGGATAATGCATGCTATTATCAAGAAGGCGTTTCAAAAGATAACAGATACAGGGTAAAATAAAAGCTTCATAAACTTTTAAATATGGGATTGAAAATGAAATGAAGAGGGAGGGGTTTTAGGGTTGGAATTTTTTGGAAAAACAGGTTGCAAATGGAAAGCCTGACCTGTCTTTGTAAATTTTTTCTTCCAGCATTCTTTTGGATGAGATTATGTTCCATATGATGCCTTTAATAGAAGTTATCTTCTGCATTTTAGTGTGTTTACTGAAAATCTATTGCATGGCAATGTATTAAAGTTCTACGGATTTTTAATGCAAGTTTGTTTGGTTAAATCTGTTTAGCATTTTAATATATTGATTTTCCTTAGGAGATAGCACCTCATTAGAGGCTGGATTGCGTAAACATGGATCCCCTCAATGCTGGTTTCATTTGCAGAATATTAACACGTAGGGTCTGTGGAATGTCTTATTGCAACGCTTTATGTCAGTTTAGTTTCATCTTATTTTGTTTTTATCTTTCTTTTTTTACCATATCTTTTTCATTTGTTTTAAAAGGGCTTTCAAAATAAAATAAAATAAAATAATCAGAAAATATAAAATACAAAAAAAAACAAAAACACAGGTTTGAAGAATAAGCTTCAAAGTTTTATCTGAAGCAAGAATGTTTTTGTCTGGACTGAAAATCCATATTCTAAAATCTTTCAAAGTTCACAATTTTTTGTAGGAATTTCAGTTTCAGTTGTGCAAGAGTTGCTATTTCGAATTTGTTTTTCAAGAAATGAATTATTCCTCTTGGATGAAAGTTTTAATTTCATTTACAGGGCATGATTTATGAAGCATTGTTTTTAAGAAGGGCTATGTTCTCTAAATAATAAATTAATTTCTATCATGAAAATTTTAATTTCATGATAAGGGGTAATTTATTGGCATCTTAAAGGCCTTTATAGTAAAAGCAGTAAATTGACTCATTTCATGAATACCACAGTCTCATTGAAAGGAGGTGATTTATAGAACATTTCAAGCAATCAACTAACTCTCTTTATGGAAACCATATTTCACTAAAGACAGTTATTCCATAATGCAAACCAAAAGGCTTTCATAGCTACATAAGAGGAGTCCCTCCATCATTTTCAAATTCACACCTTGAAGCAGGTTTCATTTTTTTATTCCATATCTAAAGCAAGTTTGATTTTATTTTAAGACAAAGGCAAAATTTCATTGTTATTTAAAGTTCTTAATACTAAAGGGAGTTTTGCAAGTTCTTGTCTTACATGCTTTCACCATTTTGAAATAGTAGGTGGAGTTCAAGGTTTAGGTTTTATTTTCAAGCTATAAGTTATTTCCCCTGGATGAAAATCTCAATTTCATAAAGTGGAAATGATTTGTGAGGCAATTTTAGAAGGCTATTTTCTTAAAGTATAAATTACCTGCCTCTGTGTGAAAACTGCAATTTCATAAACAGGGGGTAATTTATTCAGCAGTTCACAAGCTTTTACATTAAAAGCAATAAATTGATTCATTTCACGAAAGCTACAGTCTCATTGAAATGAGGTGATTTACTGGATATTTCAAGCCTTCTATTAGCTCTCTTTATGAAAACTCATTTCATTAAATATAGTTATTAATAAAGCACATCAAAGGCTCTCATAGCTACAGGGTTGGCTATTCAATATTATTCCTTTTCCATTTTCGAAGCAACTTAAAAGGAATTCACTTATCATTTTTAGATTCACTATTCTGAAGCAGATTTCATCTTTTATTTCATGTTTGAAGCAAGTATAATAAAAGGATAAAATTGACTAAAACTTGCTTAATACAGAGAGATAAAATCTATTAAAAGCTTCTCAAGATAAAAGGAATTCAATTCCCACATCATGGTCAAGTGAGGGCTAAATCACAGTTATCCTCTACACAAGTTTCATGAACAGTTATAGCACAGCATAACAAAGCGACCCCAGCACAGGCCCCTTGTTAACAGTTATTTTGCAAAGCCCTAAGGTATTCCATGCACTCGTCTAATAAGCATACATGCACACATTAAATTAAAAGGAACCTTGGAGAAGTTTATACTTCTTTGCAAGAGAGGGTTTGGACAAAATTACCACTCAACAGGTGCCACAAGACATTCATCCGATTTTTGTAATTAATGTTGTGGCTTCTAATAGGGTTGATCATATAGATTTTTATGATGAGGATATCCCTCCTCATAGTTTATAGAGTGATAATCCTCTTTACATCACAATAATGATTGGAGATGTTCTTATCAAAAGGGTGTTAATAGACAATGGATCCTCTCTTAACATTTGCACATATGAATTTTTTCAAAAGTTTGGTTTCAAAGATGAGGACCTAAGAAAATTGTATTTGATCATAAAAGCCTTCAATAATGAATCTCAGGAAGCCTGTGGCATGATATCTATCCCACTTTAGGTCAGCCCTCAAATTCTTGACATGTGTGTTTATGTTGTACCTTGTACCGCATCATACAATATCCTTTTGGGGCATCCGTGGATTCATGCTATGAAGGAAGTCCCATCCACGTTGCACCAATGTATTAAATTTGAATTCAAGAATCAACTTGTCACCATCCATGGTGACCCACGACCATTTGAGTATTGTGCAATGGTTGAGCCATCTGGTTCTTCATTTTGTCCTTGTCATCGTTGGCACCTTCTATCCATTATCCCTCTTCATCTACACCTGAGCAACCTTCTTCATCTCATCCACCTACTTCCAACCATCATTCACATTCTTCTAATACACTTCATTCTTCTCATACAACTGACCCATCACCTTCCACCTCTTATTCTCTCATGGACCAATCACTTGCCAAATTGACCATCACTTCACCATCGCCTAACCATGAGAATTTTTCCATCCAAGATTCTCTTATTCTTTCTCAACTACCACCATCTCCATACACTATGGGATTACCTTATAATAAAGGAGACATTGTACATATTGGTAGTTGTACTTTTATTTTTTATGGATACGCCGCAGATAAAATCACTTGGAAAAAAATTGATTATCAAAGAAAACACTTTTGCCCATTTATGTATGTTTGATAAATATCCACTCCCTAAATAAATCTTGTGTAGCATGGGCTATATAGGTAAGGGTCTGGATCTCCTACAAAATGGTATACATGAGCCACTTGAAACTAATTCTTGGTCTAGATGATGTGGCATTGACTACATCCCTATGAAGAACCAACCTTTACCTTTTGAGGATGATGACCATCTGATTACTTATGCTGAATTTATAGAAAGTCATCAAAACTTGGAGTGGACTGAAGAAGATGACGGATCCCCTTCTCCCTCTAACATTTATTACAACATGCTTTCCTTGATGCATCCCGATTTAATCATGACCCATGATGAGTGTGTGGAAGAGGATATATTTTGTGACATAACACACAATGAGATCATACATAATGGTTTCTTTTTTGATGGATCTATCCCATGTATAGCACATGTCCAAGCATCTAGTTCACAAGATGAATATGTTGATTTATCTCCAGAAGACCTCAAGAAAATGGGTGTCTCACCTGCTCCTTCTTTTGAAAGAGACTCTCACATTTTAATCAAGGATACTTTGAAGCTCAACATTGACATTGATGCCAATCCATGCATCCTTAAGATAGGAACTACCTTGGATGAAGAGAAGTAGACTAAGCTCACAATTTTTTTGATGGAATATCCTGATGTCTTTGCCTAGACCTATGTAGATATGCCTGGTCTTGATCCATCTATTGTCATGCATCATTTAGTGGTTTGACTTGATGCTAAACTTGTTAAACAAAAGCTTAGGAAGATGCATCCTAAGGTCATCCTCCTGGTTAAGGAAGAACTCCAAAAGCTCTTAGATATGGATTTTATCCAAGCCATTGATTATTCTAATTGGATATCCAACATTGTTCATGTAGCCATAAAGGAAGGTAAAATTAGAATATGCATAGATTTTAGGGACATCAACTCTGCTTGTCCTAAATATGACTTCCCCCTCCCCAACATGGATCAAATTATTGATTTTATAGCTAGGAGTGGGATGTTATCCCTTATGGATGGCTTTTTAGGATATAATAAAATTTGCATCATGTCGAAAGATCAAGCTAAGACAACTTTTATTATGCCATGGGGCACCTTTTGTTAGAAAGTAATGCCTTTTGGCTTAAAGAATGTAGGTGCCACATATCAACACGCCATAACCTACATATTCCATGACATGATGCATGACATTCTTCAAGACTATGTGGATGAATCATAGGATGTTCCATCAATCCTAACGATCACATTTCTAACCTAAGACAAATATTTGATAGACTTCGTGAATATAAAGTCCGTCTTAATCCTGAAAAATGTGTCTTTGGCATCACATCTAGAAAATTGTTAGGATTCATTGTGTCTATATAGGGCATAGAGTTAGACCCTACTAAAATATCCTCCATTGTAGATATGCCACCACCTTCTAATATTATCGAGCTTCATAGTCTACAAGGAAAAATTCAAGCTATTCATTACTTCATTGCCCAACTAGATGATAAATGTCAACCTTTTCTTAAACTCCTTAAGAAAGGTACACCTTCCCATTTGGGATAATGAGTGCCAAAGGCCTTTGAGGCCCTCAAACACTATCTTACCACACCATCGATACTCATCCCACCCATGCTAGATCGACCTTTTATCCTTTATATATCACCCATAATTCACGCCTTGGGGGCATTACTCACTCAACACAATGATGATAAGAAAGAGCAAGCCATCTATTACATTAGAAGGACCTTGTTGAGTTATGAAACTTGCTACACCCCCCTTGAAAAGCTTTGTCTTGTCGTTGTGTTCTCTACACAAAAGCTATGTCTCTACATGATAAATTATAAGACCTTCATCATTGCCCAATTTGATCCACTTCGTTATCTGATGAGCAAACCTTACCTATCAAGATGAGCTACAAAATGGGTCCTTGCCCTTAGCAAGTTTGATTTGACCTTTATTGGCTAGAAATCCATTAAAGGACAAGTCATAGCTGATCAACTCACTGCTGCTCCTCTCCAATCTACTCATCCCCTTACAGTGGAATTTCTTGATGAGTGTCTTAGCCTAGAAGTTGATTACCCTAACTCTTGGTCCTTATTCTTTGATGGAGTTGATTGTATGAGTGGTGTTGGTGCTGGCATCATACTAGTGTCACCCCAAAATCAATTGATTCCTCTATCATTCAAACTCTAGTTTTCATGCACCAATAACACTACAAAATATGAGGCTTTGATTCTTGGTCTACGTGCAGCTTTGGCATTGCAAATTAAGGTTCTATCTATCTTTGGGGATTCCCAACTTGTGGTTAATCAAATCAACAATGTTTATCAAACTCACGATGAGAAGCTTCATCTTTATAGGGATTTTTTCCTCAAACTCATCTCCTTGTTTGAAAAAGTCACTATCGAGTCCATTCCATATTCTAGTAATTGTTCTATGGATGCTATGGTAGCAACTGCCTCATTAATCCCCTTGGAGTTAGAAGATGATCATGCTACCATAATCATCCAACAACTTCAAGAACCCACTTCATTAGAATCCAGTATTACACCATTAGATGTCTTCGCTATTGAAGATATGTCATCTGAGCCATGGTATGTAGACATTCAAAATTTTCTCCAAAATGGCTCAACTCCTAACAACTTGGACCAAAATCAACGTAGGCTTTTACGTAAGAGATCCACCCATTTTGTTATCTTGGGTAATACCTTATATCGGTGATCTTTTGAAGGAATCCTTTTAAGATGCCTTAATGTTGAAGAGTCCAAGCTCACCCTTAGTGAAGTACATGAAGGATCATGTGGAGGTCATTTTAGTGGCAATGCTATTACCAAGAAGCTCCTTTGAATGGGCTACTATTGGCCGAAAAGGATGCATGCAATTTTGTTCATCGATGTGACAAATGTCAATGCCATGCCAACCTTGTCCATGCTCCTTCCCAAGAACTTTGGGCCATCTCTTCTCCTTGGCCCTTCTCTATGTGGGGCCTTGATATTATAGGGAAGGTTAATCCTATCTCTTTGATGGCCATAAGTTCATCATAATGGTGACTGAATACTTTACTAAGTGGGTTGAAGCCATGCCTTTAGCTTCCTGCATAGGGGTCCAAGTTTCCAAGTTCATCTTCAACCAAATCATATGTAGATTTGGGATCCCTTCAATGATTGTTTTAGATAATGGTACTTGTTTTAAAAACAAGGACATACACAATATTTGCACAAAATACAAGATCCAACATAGATGGTCTACTCCATATTACTCGTAAAGCAATGGCCAAGCTAAAGCATCCAATAAAACCTTAGTGAAAATCTTGAAAAGGTTGGTCAACAAATTTGGTCGAGATTGGCACATTCAATTGTACCTCGTCCTATGGGCCTATAGGACCAGTGTGTGAACCCCTACGGGTGCTTCTCCTTTTGTCTTGGTCTATGGTGCATAGAAGCAGTTTTCCCTTTGAGCTCGAAGTACCTTCTCTAGGAATCTTGCTACAAGATGTTGAGGTAGGAGATGAATATCGCTTGGGATGCTTAAGTCAATTGGAACTATTAGATGAAAAGTGCACCAATGCCTTAGAGCACCTTCATGCTTATCAAGAAAAGCTCAAGAGATCATATTAAAAAAAGGTCCACAGTCGTTCTTTTGAGGTTGGTGATCTTGTTCTCAAAGAAAATCAAAGCAACACCAATGCTCAATCAGATCTAAAAGGAAAATTCAAACCTAATTGGTTAGGACATTTCATCATAACCGCTAAGTTTGGATCGGGTGCATATCATTTGGCCACATTGGAAGGAAAAGATCTTAAGGAGCCAATGAACATAATGCACCTAAAAAATATTATGCATAAATCACTTTGCATATTGTATATAGAACATCTTGCACAATTCATCTTGTATATAACCCATCTTGCATCACTATCACTTCCATATTGCATTGCATAGTCATAATCATACATTTTACATAATATAGTTTGCATGTCGCATCTCCTAATTTTGATTAGCTCAATTATATGTCACATGGTCATACCTATCCACCATAATTTTAGACAAATGCCATCATGTTCATAGGTAATATTGATCTCCTCAATTGAGAGTCCATCTTGAACCAACCACATGATTCACATTTTAATAAAATCTTGATGCTTGACATTGATCAAAAATCTTTCTTGAACCAAAACACAATTCTCACTAAGAAAACTTTTGAGTTTTGGGAACTGACTCTGCCATTCTTGAACCAAACACATGTCACATTTATTGATATGAGAACAAGCTGGCTCACCACAAGAACACCAGCCACTCTCATTATTAGAGTGGGAAGTGCCACAAGACCATAAGCCATAGTTACAGCACAGCATTCAACACCACAAATGACAGGCACCTCCATGTACTTGAAATGGACCACCACACTCTCCACAAAATACCTGTGAAGCCTACAAATTTAACATGCTTCCCTTTTGCATGGCATTTAGGGATGAGATTTTATTACGGTTATTCGTTAAGGATGTATGCTTATTAACTTTCTTGTATTGTTGAAATTAAATGTAAGATTTTCTTCGAATTCCTATTCCTGCCTAATCTGGGTTCGCACATTCTTCATAATTATTTTAATACAGGAAGCAAACGGGAACCTGCTTTCTGTTATAGGGTGAGATGTGAGAATGTGTGGAAGGAAATAATTATCACTCTCATTTGGTGGTTTCTTTTCCAAAATTCGATAGTGCATTTAATCCTTTCAGAATTTTTGAAAAATTTAAATAAAATGTAAAACATAATAAGAAGAACACCATGCCCATAGGATTTAGAGCAAGTAGTTGGAGCAGAGAATTTCATATTATAAGTCAAGATTCAAATCTCATAAATAGACCTTAACATTTATAAAATAACATGAACTCAACCATAAAACCTGTTTCAATCCTTAACCTATTAAAAATAATAATAATAATAACCCCACCACCCTCCTAGAAAGGCAAGGATTCAAACCTATGACCACCCAACATCATCTACTGCTAATTCTGGATTCTTGCCTTACGCTCACAAGCCAACCTCTGAATATTAGTACTTATGCTCCATGGTAACATTGGGTTTGAAAAGTTGGAAAGCATAAAATTTGAACTCAGAATCACCTAATCCAAAGGATCAGCTACTCAGTACTGACCACTAATATTTAACTACTGTGTGCTTTCTATACCTTGACTACCAAATCAGCATCAGCAAACATATTTTTCAATCATAACAGTAAAGGAAATTGCAATGGTAACACCGTAGACATTCAACTAAATTTTACTTCAATCAAAATGCGCCAAGATTATGATATTGGCAATATCCAAATCATAACCAGAGAGGCTTTATTTTCTAGGATCATAAACAATATGTGTTTAGTCAAGTGATTGATGACCAAATATGCTATTGACAGTAGGGTGTGTATATGGAAGTGGAATTCCTTCCAACAACTGTCCTACAGAGTAGAATGACCGTAACAATAATATAATATTAAATTTATATATAATCTGGATCTGTGTCAACAGAATATCAGCTGCAAGCCTGCAAGCATATTTTAAAGGGTTTCAAAATAAACAATGTCATGATGTATTTCAGTTATATTAATGCATTTGAACGACAATCTGCATACTTGAGAAGAACATTCAATTGAAACTTTACATGAACATTAGAATTTTGTTATGTTTTGTGGTCTTACAGGAGCGAACCATGTGATCCAAAAATGATGATTGATTCTAGAGATGGTATACTTTTCTTCTATAAATCTTGTATATCTTTGTAAGAAACTTGTTAGCATGCAAATAGGTACAATATGAGGACAATACATAGAAATACAAGTATAACATGTTGAGCTTCCAATGTTTCCATGAGTTTTCGCCACAAGAAGGCAATTTAAGTGAACAAAATAGAAATAAGAACTTTTGAAGGGAGTGACATAATGGATGGCTTTCACTGATTCTTGAAGAAAAGTGCATAGATAATTGCCCCAATTGTGAACAAAAGTACAAAAGCATCAAATGTAAGAGCAGTCATTGCTTGATTGCTGAGCTTTATGTTCTTCCCCCCAAGTCGATCTACCAAATCTGGTGTTGACTTAAAAGGAGTCTTTGGAGAAAGATCGTTTGCGAGTTCCTGTTGAAATCCTACTACTTGACGGCCAGAAGTCTGTTGAGCAAGGCTCCAATCATAGAACCGGCGTTGCTCTTCCCTGCTCAAAACATCATACGCCTCCTTAAGACGCATAAATTTCTTTGAAGCTTTTTCAAGTGGTAATGAAGTGCTATCTGGATGATACTCCTTGGAAAGGCGCCTATAGGCCGCCTTTATCTCTTCCAGATCTGCATTTGGTTGCACTCCTAAAAACCTGCATTAGAAATTTGTTTCAATATTATATTCAACTTCATAACCAATGTGTAAACGATTCTTCTTATGGCTAGGGAGTGCACTACACAATCTAGATCTGTAGCATCTCCTCACCAAAGAGGCAATCATTTAGTTTCGAAGTTAGTAAGCATGCTAAAAATGGTGCATGATTGATGAGACCTCCTTCTGGTGGCAATGGAATTTTTACCTTTGTAGATATACACATACATTTTGTACCTCTTTGGATTTTGATCCTTTCAACAAGTCTCATGGTAAAATGGGCCCTGCTAATCCCTCTAAAGTTTAAACCCATCGTAAATTGGGCATTGGGCCGTACCTAACAAATAATTTTTCTACATATGAATGTAATTTACAAATTTTCTCGACTAGTAATTTTGAGGACTTGAGATACTTGGGCCCCTGAGTTGGTTATCAGACCACTGATGACCTTCCACAAGGCACAACTGACACAAGAGTTTAAGTTTTGAAAACATGAGGTCAGAGCATGGGGAAATGAACTTTCTTTGCCTCGATTCATTGCAAAAATTGTCTTGGCTTTCAACTTAAAAACAAAAGGATGTTTAGTGGGTAATAGCCTAGCGATATGTGGAGCAACTGCCATGATGATAAATGGGGTGCAGGGGTTCAACCCAAGCTCTCCTGAGCATCCTCCTCGTGTTAACCAGGCTATGACAATGTGGACCTACCTGATGATGCTCACTGCTAGGAGCAACTTCCTGCTAAATTTGGAGTAAACCTTATAAATTCCATCATGTATTAGTAAGTCAGTCGGCCTCTGTAAGTGCTTACCAATTTACAGCGGAAGAAGAAAAAAGATTGTGGTATTCTATTATGTGGACTGGAAATCTGATATTCAAAATAACGCCATTTATATAAACAAGGGTCACAAAATGGGCTTCATCTACAGGTTACGGAAGGTATTTTTAATTGCAGAAATTCCTCCTACAGACATTAAAAGTGGGAATTCAGGATATGACAAAGTACTTTAATATTATGTTAAAAATTAAGTTCAGAACCGTATTATATTACTTACATGTATAACTTTGGGGCACTGGCAAGATTCTACATTAGGCCATCATTCTTAGTCCTTGGAGCTCACAAAAACATTTACAGAAAATCCTCTCTTCTTAAACGTCAATACTCGCTAAATATTCAATGAGCTATGCAGGCTTTGGCTTTTACTTACTGATAATGAGAATTATCGGCCTCTAACAAAATATCGCCTAAGACGTCTCCGAATTTGAAGTCTTTGGAATCTCCACCTGTGGCATCGGTATCTTCGTCTACACCGATCCAGCCTTCATCAGGATTATCCCAATGGATCCGCGTATCAACTCTCTTCTTCTTATTATTATTACTTTTTGTGCCTGAATAATCTTGCTCTGCCGAATTCGCAAAAGCTAGAACGATAGGCCGCCTGAAATTTGACCCAAAATTGAAATAGTTCCATCCAAAAGATTCAATCCTCCCACTGTTTTGCGCTGGGCACGACAGAATTAAGAAAGACGGTAAGGCAGCCGCAGCCAGAACCATGACAGACAGACTCTATAGGAGGTTCGGTTACTCGACAGAAAATTTTCCGGTTTATGTATTGAACCTGTTCCCTGTAATTACAATGGTTGCGGAAGGAGGAGTGACATACGACATAGATGGATTATTTACATTCCTACTGCCACATACAGAAAATCCTTATTTGTGGTGGTGAACAGCTCCTCCTTTATTTTCGTCGACATTTTTATTCCTTGTATTCCACGGCCGTGCTTTGAGCATCTGGCCTCTATTCACCTTTATAAATTATATAATTTTTGCACTTTATTTTAACATTTTTAGTTTTATTAGGGATAGTATTCCTATGTTTTTGGTTTTCATTTAGGAGACCCAAGTTCAAACATCAATACGAGGTGATCGGTATCCTTTAAAATCTGTGTTTTTAACTCAAAATTTTTAATTTCATAAGAAATACTGTAGTGATATATCTTTGTATATTTTTAACTCATTCAAAGGGTCAGAACCATTTGGTATTTAAGATATTATATTTAGAGAACCTTGGAAGGATGACAACTCAAACAAGACCTAACCTAGTATAAAAACAATAGTCATCTTGAAATTTCTACATGAGTTTTGGAGGGAAACCCTCCTCTTTGTAATCTATAAATAGTAGTATTAGTTTAGTAAAGGATTAAAAAGTTTGCATTTATTTTCTTTTGTGGGCTTTCCTTTTATTTCTTTTTATAGAGCAGTTGGTTCCTGAGCGGCTTGTGGGCAAATCGAATCCTCGTTTCGGATGCAATATTTGTATAAAATTACTTGCATATATATGGAGTCCTGCATCAATTTTCAAACTAGACATATATGGTTCTCTACTAACCTGTTTTTGCTTTTATATATATATATATATTTATTTATTTATTTATTTATTTGTGTGTATGGGAGGCTTGCATCGTTTTTTGGACTAGTCATCTATGGCTTACCTCCAGACCCATTTCCTTATATGCATGTATGTCAATAAAACTCATTTGTGCTTAATTGTGTGAGGAGAGGAAGTGTTCACCATTTGCACATAGTGTTCAGGCTTGTTGGGCAAGGAGATCTTAGAGGATCTTTTCATGCATCACCACCATTTTTTTCATTAAGTTGTTTTATTTTTATCTCTCGCACCCCTTTTCCCCCATTGAGTTCAAGTGCACCTAAAGATCACATCTCAACAAGGATCCAACCTTGTTAAAAACTCCTAGAGGTGCTCAATTGAGCCGAACCCTACACTCTTGATTACGGCCTTGTTATATCCCTCCTTGTGAAGCATGATTGTTCTGACCAAGACAATCAAAGATGATAATAATTTAATGGCACTCCTCATGGGACCCTAGTGATAGAGCATTGGTCCCATAATTGTAACAAGTTAGGCTAGACTTGGTGAGGGTCTATGCCTACCCTACTTGTTGGAGCACCTCTTTAACTCACCTAGTGACTCTGCTCCAAAACAAAAATTTGAAGAAGTCATTGTTTGAAGGTATCATATTGGGATTTTGGTGAAGGTTTTAGTCTATCTATTCTTAGAGCAAATATTGCATTCACCTAGCGACTCTACTCAAACCAAAGGATCCAAAGGACTATGAAAGCTCCACCATGGAAGTTACATGCCTGAACATGAATGCTTCCTTGTGAACTTTTCAGCATGGAGCAAAAGAAGCCCCTTACAACCTCCATTGTCATTAGACGTTTGGGGTGACTATTCAGCGTCCATACTTCAAAATCTACCATATTATGATGACTAAGGTCTATCAACCCTATAGAAGCATCTGCAATATATTATCAACTTTTACCAATTGCACAACTTCATTTAAAGGAAAGGCTTGTAAGGGATTTTACTCCTCTCTATATGCAATCATTGAATGGGAAAAGTTTGTTGTCCTATTTATAAATAGATTTAGGGAGATGGAGCAATCAATCCTAGCTATCCAACATGCTTCCTTCCTCTCACTCAACAACTTGTTGCTCCTAACCAAATATCACCAATCTAGAAAAAGGAGAAGTACATAGAGGTAGCAACAACAATTCGTGGTAGGCCCCAAAGCTAGATCAACAATAATATGGGCCAGAGGATAGCAGAGGTAGTGGAATTTTTAACCTTAGAGTTGTTTGAGAAAATAAGTTTGGGAACATCCCCAAGCCAAAACAAAACACCCCGACCCTCCAAAAATGAAGAAGAGGTAAAAGATCTAAGTTGGAGGTGGAATGTACATGTCAATTGGGTCAAAAATAAAATATGAGTTAACAATGGTACCACTCCCACTTCACCAAGAAGGGTGTTCATCCTTGGTGTCAATTTATTTGCATTAATGGGGTTGTTGAAGAGTTCTAGTTTCTTAAGGGTGATGGTTTTTCACCCAAGAAACTGGAGAAAAATGAAGAAACAAAAAGGACTTGAGTAGCTAACAAGGGCCATTTTTGACTTCGTTCCCAATGGATAAAGGTTGCCCACTTAAAATATTTGTACATATGTATTATATGTAATATATGAAAGTAGTCCCAATATCATGGGATGACAAAAATCTTAAGCAATTGCAGAGATGTGAAGATGTAGACTGACTGCTAGATTTCCCACCTTTGTTGAATAGGTTCTTTCCTGATTCTGTTCCTTATGGACTAAGGTACCATCTTCTCTAGGTTCCTTATATTTAGCATGTTAAATATCCCCTACGAGTCACCAGAACTCTAGTGATATCTCACTACACCATATTTTTGATAGCAAAAGCGAAGGTGCGAGAAGCGGATGAGCGATAAGGAGACCTTCGATCAAAAAATCTGATGGTTGAAAAGCCAACAAGGTTAAAGTCTGAAGATCGAAAGTTTATAAGGCTTGATAAAAAATGAGACACAAAAAGGTCCAACATAGAGATTCGACGATCAAAATACCAAGGTCAAAAAAAGTCTCGAGATCATATGATGAGGAAAACTTCCAAAGAAAAATCATTGCTCTTGAAACTATAAGATTTGTTGAAGTATGCAATCTTTTGGAAGTATTGTCCTTTCATGTAAAATAAATGTTGCATATTTCTCAAAAAGGATAGTAGTAGCTAGGTATTCATGATAAAGCCACTCTTGAATTTGGAGCATTAAAAGCAAAAAAAAATCGCATCTATATTATGGGGATTCCCAAAAAGGATAGTTGAAAATAATTGCAATAACTACTCATCCAAAGGCTCAAAACCATTTGGCATTTAAGAAATCATAACTACAGAACCTTGGAAGGACTGACAACTCAAACAAGGCATGACCTAGTATCAAAAGCAACAATCATCTTGAAATATTTGCATGATTTTTAAAGAGAAACCCTACACTCTTGGTTGTGGCCCTATTGTGTCACTCCTCGTGAGATGTGATTGTTTCAACCGAGATTATTAGAGACAAAAACAATGCACTTGAAGGAGGTCCATGGTTCATTGATATATTTGGACTATACCTAAGGAAATGTACTTTAGGTTTTAATCCAACTACCAAGAAGATAGATACAACTACAATTTCGGTAAAGACTTCCCTCTGTACCATTGGAATTCTAGGAGTGTATTTTTTGAGAGTATAGGTAACTTTTTTGGTAGGTTCCTCTCCATAGACTATGTAACAAAGGAAAGAAAGAGAGTGTTCTTTGCAATAATATGTGGTCTAGTTGAATTTTGGAAGAAACTTCCAAAAGAGATAAAGTTGATCTCTATACGGGGAGTTTGGATTCAAAATATCATTTTTGAGAACGATCCCTTTAACTATAGAATATATTAAAAAATGGGTCACTTGGTGAAGGATTTCCCTACTAGAAGGAGGAAAAGCAATGGGGAGAATCTTAGAAGTTCTAGAGAAAAAGAGAAAAAGAAAATATGAAAGAAGGATTAGATAGAGGGAAACAAGGAAAAATAATCCTAATACCAGGAAGACAGAGTTGAAAATGAGTTAGGTTCAAAGGGAGAGGAGACAAATAATGTTGAGAAAATAGAAGTATAGTGATAAATCACTATAATACAATTAGATTGTGCCCCAAAAAATGATGAAAAACTCGAACAAAAATGAGGGAGCCACAATCTACCAACTTAAAAGGGTTCCATGTTAGATTTCACCAAATAGATATCTCCAAAGGGTGAGGACAAGTGTGAAAACCCTCACATTGTGTGGGCAAGTTGATCATATGATCTTCATAAATATATGGCCCACAATGAACAATCTAAAGCCTTTTTGGTGATATCTGAGTCATGCCTCACTCATGATAAAGGCTAATGAGCCTTTTTGGTGATAACTAAAAAGGCTCCATCATAAGAGGAGGATCAACCCAAACATCATCTATATCAAAATCAACAAGACTCACCATCATTTGCACTGGTTTGGGTAAGTGTTCTTTGGCACCTCATGGATCATCTCTCCACCACACATCCAAGGATATCCTTAATGGTGGAGTACGATGGGAAGGGATATAGTAGCTAGGGGAAGGATATGGATGCTTGTGATGATTCTATGCTAGTGGATGTCAAAGGACATACTTTTCCACATTTATCAAAAAGGTAGAAGTTGGTATGGAAAAGAGAGGAAGAAAGTGCAAAGCAGAATAAAGGTAGAATCTAGAAGACATAAAAAGGAGAAATGATTAGGGGTATTGATAAGACCAGATAGAAAAGGAATGTCCAACAAGAAATTCTGATGAAGTAACTTATCAAAAATTATAAAAGTATCAAAGAAAAATGGAACTCAAAGTTCCAATGGTGTGGATAAAAACTCTTGATGTCGTAGATAAGGATATCAAGGAGAAGTTCTAAAAAGGAGAGCATTTTTGGAGGCAAATGAGCACACCAATACCAAGGAAGAAGTAGGTTATAGTGCATGGATTTCTAGGAAAAGTAAATGAAGAGAGATAGTGCACCATTATGAAGAAAATATGGGTCATCTACTAGGAATATTTTGGCTCAAAAAATAGGTAAATGTGGGTGAGTTATTAAAGACAAAGGAATGGAGACCTGCAACCTCAACAACTATAGACTGATAGAGACAATGGCCAAAGATGATCTCATTCAATATTCAGAATCCCCAGGAAAAGGTAGCCAAAAAGTTAAATATCTTGCAAGTTTTGGAGGGAATATTTTCCTATTGTAATCTATAAATAGCTATAGTTTAGGTTGTAGAGAGGATCGACAAGTTTGCAATTGTATTCTCTTGTAGGTTTTCCCTTCATTTATTTTTGTAAAAATAATCAGCTCTTGATCATCTTGTGGGTAATCGCGAACCCCTACTTTTGGCACAATATTTGTAAAATATTGCTTGCATATATATATACAAGGGAGCCTATGTCAATTGTTTGGTATAAACATTAGTGGACTCTTGTTGATATATTTCTCTATGTATGTATTTGTCTATGAATTTTTGTCTATTTTAGGTTTTATTAAGTGTATGTATGTGTGAGGGGATTGCATCTATTTTTGAACCAATCATCTATCATTAGCTCTCCTATGGGACTTACCTTTTTATGCATGTATATAACTAGTAGCTCTCATCTATATTTATTGTGTCAAGGATAGGAAGTGTTCAACACAAGAACATAACATTCAAACCTATTTTTATAGGAAGATCTTAGAAGATCTCTTGGCGCATCACCTCCCATTTTATTTTGTTGAGTTATTTCATTTTATCTCACACTCCTTTTCCATTTTTTTAGTCCAAGTGCACCTTGAAGATCACATCATAACAAGGATCCAACATTGTAAAAACTCTTGAAGGCCCCTGGTTGAGCCAAACCCCATGCTCTCGACCATAGCCCTACTATGTCACTCCTTGTGAAGCATGATTATCCTACCAGGGAAAATCAAATATGACAACAAGAATTTAATTGGAAAGCAGGTGGAGACATAGTAATGGACCTAGTGAACAAGGAGGTAGTAATAGTGGGCTCATCTATGCCACAACAATATGGTCCAAGGAAGGAAAGTGAAATTACTAACCCCCAAACAGGAGAAGTAAAAATAAAAACAAAGGAGGAAAATATGGATATGAAAGAGAATAATATAGAAGTGGTCCCTTGCACAGTAAACAAACTACCAGTAAATGAAGGATCCTTAAGAATTAAAGAAGTCTTGAATGTTACACTCCAAATATAGTATACGTCGGCTATGACGTCCAAGCTTGTTAAATTAAATATATATGGATTCACAAATAGTTAAATGAAGGATCATCTTATATCTTTTATATTTTCATCTGCGTTTGTGCAAGGGTGTGCCCACCTTAAGTGGCCATTGATTTATTCCTTTCGTTCACTATATTTCTGTATTTCGTAATTACTTTGATTTTCGTCTTTCGATTCGACATTGCATTTATCTGTGAAATTTCATTAAGCCAAAGGTAGAAATACCTTTGCAAGTGGTATCAGAATCCATCTTCCGAATCCTCGGGACTTCCTTTGCTGCTTGTTTCTCGCACATATTCGGGCGCCAGAGTAAGTGATGTCTTCGTGGAAGAACTTTTTCCAGATTAACAGAAGAAAAAACTCGCGTTCCAGTTCGATCGGCCAAACCTCCGTCATATCCCAATTAAATCTCCAGTTGCGTCCGTGCTCCTTTTCGATCTGCAAAATAAACCATCGTGCCCAAATTCAATCTCAGACCGCGTCCAGCACAGTCCTCCCCGCTTACAGAACTTCTGAAACAGACATACGTGCGTCGTCCAATCAAATTCACGAAATACTTTAATTAAGCGGCGAGACTAAGGTTAAATTCGTGCTGACGTCAGATAAATTAATTTTCAAAGTGTTGGGTTCAAATGTTTATCCCACATCTCGCGTGTTAAGTGGGTTTACGGATTTAAAACGTCTTCATCGCACCTTCTTAAGTGTGACTGTGGTCACACGTTGGAGCTCCTCCGCATCGTAGTCCTTGTGCTATCGCTCGTCGTTTTTGCATGTCACGTTCCCATTCCGTTCTATCGTGTATTCGTTTCGTGCTGTCTTGTTCTACGTGTCTGCTCACGTGTCGGGTCTCCAGTCCATTTTTTCGTGTCTTTGTTTTGTGCTGTCTTGTTTTGTGTGTCGCATCTTGTTTCGCGTGTCTGCTCGCGTGTCGCGTCTCCAGCCCGTTCTATCGTGTGTCGCATCTTCGTTTCGTTCTGTCTCTGCTCACGTGTCGCGTTCCATTTCGTTTGTATCGTGTCAGGTTGTCGTTGTCACGTGTCTCATTGTCCGTATCTAGTCGGGTCGCGTCGTGTCCGTTGCATCTGAAGTTGTTCTCACGGAGCCCACCACATCCTGTTCCGCGCCACAGTTGGAGTGGCAGTAAAGCGGACAACAAATTTTGTTTCTTTTTGCCATAGCTCAATTTTGCAAAAATTGACGTTCAAGGACACTACTCAGCAAGAAATTTTGAAGTTCAAGAACTACTAAGCAAACAATTTTGAGCAGTGCATGAGTAAAAGTTGGATCAAAGGGCCTGACGGTCGATTATCAAGCTCGAAAACGACCAATAACAACACAAGAAGACCTAATCGAAGCCCAGGTACAAAAAATTCTCTTTCTCCTTTTAAAATTGGTAGTTATAATCCACATCATCCACTAGTAGATCCGATGGCTACTAATCCTTCCCCAACTCACGAAAACATCACACAAGGAACCTCAAGTAAATCAGCCATTTCCAATGATGCTTCTCTTCACCTCCTACTAGAGGGTATGAACGAAGTTAGTCTTCTCCTAAAAGACCTAGTCAAAGCACAAAAACAGCCTAATCCCAATACTAATCCCCAAAATCACTCCCATGCCCAAAGGAATGAAGAAAATATCGATCCTAATGATGATTGGCAACAACAACGAGGTGATTCGGATAATTACAAGGATCACTATCAAAGACAGCGGTATAACCAAAATCAAGAAAGGGACACGGGTTATCACCAACCAAGAGGCCCTAATAATAATTTTCCACGAATTGATATGCCCACTTTTGAAGGTCATGATCCTCGTGGTTGGTTAGCCAAAATGGAAGGCATCCTTGACTTATATCAAATTAAGGAAATTGATAGAGTTCCTTTTGCTGCATCAAAATTAGGCACTGAGGCCTACCAATGGTTTGTATGGCTTAAACGAGAGAATGAAGCTATTATTAATTGGAGAAAATTCACTACCTCTTTTTTAGAAAGATTTGATGACGGAGCTACATCATCCTACATAGTAAGATTGTTATCTCTTAAACAAGAAGGGTCAGTTAGTGAATTCGTTTCGGAGTTTACCAGTTTACTACCATACACTTCAGACCTCAGTCCCGACACAGTGGTAGGTGCCTTTCGCAATGGTTTGAAAGAAAGTATTCGAGTGGAGGTAGACATGCACGATCCAACCTTGTTGAACAGTTGTATAAGAATAGCCAAGTTGGCCGAGAAGAGACATCAGTTGTCTGCACGACGGGAAACATATAGTCGTCCCTCATATCGCAACAATTCCTTTCGTAGAAATGATCAACCATCAAGATATTTTTGCTATAAATGTCGCACTCATCACCCCAGGGAACAAGCATGTGCCCAAAAACAAAACTTTCATATTGAAGGTGATCAATGTGAAGGAGAAGAGGATGAACCTTACCAATCAGAAGAACCTATGCCAGAAGACCTACCATGTACTATAGACGAAAAAGAAGAGGATACAATGGCGATTTCAGTGCATGCTCTCATGGGTTTAACCGCCCACCATACCATCAAGGTACGAGGCTTTCTCCGCCAGAAAAAGGTGAATGTGCTAATTGATTCTGGTAGCACCCACAATTTTATCGACATCAAAACAGCAAAAGCTTTGAATTTATTCATTAACTCTTCCAACAAAGACAAATTCCAGGTTCTAGTGGCCAACGGGGTGAACGCACAATGTGTTGGTCGCACATCTCAAGTTTCCATAAATATGGGAACTTATACCTGGTTAGGATCCCTTTTTGTCATGAATTTAGGGAACTCTGATGTCATTTTGGGAGTTGAATGGTTGGAAACATTAGACACGGTTAGCTTCAACTTCAAAAAATTATTTGTGGAATGGAAGGAAAATGGACGAGTCATTCGCTTACAAGGCATTACTACTCCTCCATCACAAATGGTGAGCTCTCATAGTATGGAGAAGATGTTAAAAAAGGGTGGATATGGGTTTATAGCTCAAATTAATTGTTTGGAAAAACAATCTTCAACAACTTCGGATATTATTGCACCTGAGTTACAAGATATCATAACACATTACGAAGAGGTTTTCCAAGAACCTCAAGGATTACCACCTAAACGATCTCATGATCATGCCATCCATTTGATTCCAGGGAGTGTCCCACCTAACAATCGTCCTTATCGCTATCCTCAACCACAAAAGACAGAAATCGAACGGATCGTTCAGGATTTGTTGGATCATGGAGTCATTCGTCACAGACACTAGTCCTTATTCCTCACCTGTAGTCCTGGCTAGACGAAAAGATAACTCTTGGCGTATGTGTCCCGACTTTCGTTCTCTCAATAAACTCACTATCAAGGACAAATTTCCTATCCCTGTCATAGATGACCTATTAGATGAGTTGCATGGTGCAAAATTTTTTTACAAAATTAGACCTTCGCTCTGGCTTTCACCAAATCCGTGTTAGAGAAGAAGATATTCCCAAAACGGCCTTTCGTACTCATGAAGGTCATTACGAATTTTTGGTCATGCCTTTTGGTCTCACTAATGCACCATCCACATTCCAAAGTCTCATGAACCAAGTGTTTCGTCCACTCCTCCGTAAGTTTGTGTTAGTTTTTTTTGATGATATTCTCATATACAACAAAACATGGACGGACCATTTACATCATGTGGATAAAGCCCTTCACATTTTACACAAAGAAAAATTATTTGTTAAACGTTCCAAATGTTCATTTGGTGTTCAAGAAGTCGAGTATCTTGGTCATATAGTTTCACATGAGGGTGTCAAAGTCGATCCCAATAAGATTAAGGCAATTCAAGAGTGGCCCTTACCTAAAACCATCAAGAAACTTCGTGGTTTTTTGGGTCTCACCGGCTACTATCGCAAGTTTGTACAAAATTATGGTAAGATTGCAGCACCTCTCACCGCACTTACAAAGAAGGATGCCTTTCGTTGGTCAGAAGAGGCCACTCAAGCCTTTGAAGCTCTTAAGAAAGCCATGTGTACAACTCCAGTATTAGCGACTCCCAATTTTCACAAACCATTTATTATCGAATGTGATGCATCAAGAACAGGAATTGGGGCTATATTAATGCAAGAAGGTCATCCATTGGCATTTGAAAGTAAACAACTTTCCGAGAAAATTTTGGGAAGATCAACATACGAAAAAGAAATGTTGGCTATTCTTCATGCAGTAGAAAAATGGAGACACTACCTAATCAGTAGCCGCTTCATTATAAAAACAGATCATAGTAGCCTCAAGCATTTTTTGGAGCAAAGGTTTTCTTATCCGAAACAAAATAAGTGGTTAACCAAACTGTTGGGCTATGATTTCGTTATCGAATACAAGAAAGGGAAGGAAAATATAGCCGTCGATGCGCTGTCCAGAAAATATGAAGATGAAGTAGTCATTAATGCTATTTCAGGTCCTTGCTCCCAATGGGTAAATCAATTACAAGATGAATGGTTGTCCAATAGTGAAACTGCCCAGATAATTCATGAATTATCTATAGGGTCCTCCAAACACCCTTTGTTCTCTTATGAAGATAAAATCCTCAGGAAGAAGAACCGCATTTACATTCCACATAATTCAGAACTCAAATCAAAGATCCTCGACGAATCACACGCTTCTCCATCGGCAGGACATTCAAGATTTTTGAAGACATATTTAAGGGTCAAACAATCATTTTGTTGGAAAGGATTAAAAGCAGAGGTCAAACAATGGGTAGCAGAATGTGAAGTTTGCCAGCGCAATAAAGGAGAAACAGTCAAATCACCGGGATTGTTACAACCATTACCCATCCCTGAACGACAGTGGGAACATATATCCATGGATTTTATTGAAGGTCTTCCAAAATCGGAAGGCGGGACAGTAATCTTCGTCGTCGTAGATCGGTTATCCAAATACGCTCACTTTCAGGCTTTACAACATCCATTTTCCGCAAGCAAGGTGGCAAAGGTATTTATGGATTCAATTTTCAAATTACATGGTATGCCAAAAAATATTGTAAGTGATAGAGATCCCATTTTTACTAGTAACTTTTGGAAGGAGTTATTTCGCCTTAGTGGTACCAAATTGAACATGTCTTGACTTACCATCCACGAGACGGATGGTCAAACGAAGTAGTTAACAAATGTTTGGGTACGTACTTAAGATGTTTTGCTCAAGATAAACAATACCAATGGAGCCATTGGTTAGCATTGGCAGAATGGTGGTACAACACTTCTTACCATTATTCAATTAAGATGTCTCCATTTGAAGCATTGTATGGCACCAAACCTCCAGCAATCGCAGATTATGTACATGGATCCGCCAAAGTAGCCAAAGTGGATGATTGGTTCCAACAAAGGCAGTCTACACTCACCATCCTCAAAGAGAATTTAGTCCAAGCACAGAATCGTATGAAACAACAACAAGACTTGCACCGATCAGAGAGAACTTTTAATATAGGTGATTGGGTGTTCCTAAAGTTGCAACCCTACAAACAATCCTCGTTAAGGATAAAGTCAAGCCAAAAGTTGGCTCCACGATTCTATGGTCCCTACAAAATTGTGCGCCGCATTGGAGAAGTAGCTTATCAATTAGAGCTACCTACATCATCACGAATACACCCGGTATTTCATGTTTCATGTCTTAAAAAAGTAATTGGTCAGAAAGTACAAAGTCAATCGGACTTACCAGTGCTCGATGAGGAAGGACGCATACATCTCCAACCTGAAGATATACTACAACATAGAACCCGAAGACTGAGATCACGTCAGATTCAAGAATTTCTCATTAAATGGCAAGATTTACCAGAGGAAGATGCCACATGGGAACCTGAAAGTATTTTCCAGACATTTCCAGCTTTGAGGACAAAGCTTTCCGAGGAGGGGAGTCATGTTACACTCCAAATATAGTATACGTCGGCTATGATGTCCAAGCATGTTAAATTTAATATATATGGATTCACAAATAGTTAAATGAAAAATCATCTTATATCTTTTATATTCTTCATCTGCGTTTGCGCAAGGGTGTGCCCACCTTAAGTGGCCATTGATTTATTCCTTTCGTTCACTATATTTCTGTATTCCGTAATTACTTCGATTTTCGTCTTTCGATTCGGCATTGCATTTATCTGTGAAATTTCATTAAGCCAAAGGTAGAAATACCTTTGCACTTGAATATAAGAGTAACAATAAGTACCAAGAAGACCCTATATGTGGGAACATTAGGGGTAAATAAGGTGGGAATACCTTCAAAAAAAATGCGCTTAAAAGATACAAAAAATGATATTAACTTGGAAATTTAGATGATCTTAGGCTCAAGTGGGCAATAACCCACAACAAAAAATAGGATATGAAGATCTTGTATTGAAATTATAGGGGAATGAATTCCCCTAACAAACACATGGTGGTGATATCCTTGGTTAACAATAACCAACTTAATATAGTTTTGTTACAAGATAAAAAATTGAATGCTATAAGATGGAAGAATATTAAGAAATGGATATGGAAGAAAGGTGGTAGTGGTCAGACAAAGGCAACAGGGGCTTCAGGAGGAATCTTAATTTTATGGAATTATGATACCTTTGAAGGGGAAGTTATATAAAAAAATGAACACCTTCTAACTATTTGTATAACTTTAAAATTGTCAAATTTGACCTTCCTCATTACAAATATTTATGCCTTGAATGTGAATAGAGAAAGAAAGGTGTTGTGGAAGGAATTGGAGCATATATGATAGCAAATAATAGGTCTAATATGGATAGTGGTAGGGACTTCAGCACCCCTTTGATGCCTATAGAGAAGAAAGGTGGATCAAAGGGCTTCTCGGAGAACATTGAGGATTTTAGCAATTTTTTTCTAGAATATGGTTTATATAATATTGATTTAAGAGGTAGTATTTTTACATGGATGAATAGGAGAATAGGGGAAAACTTGATCCAAGTGAGATTGGACATAGTACTACTCTCTATGAAAATTTTTGAGGGTAACTATGAGCACTCATTAGTATTTCATCCTAGGATAGGATCAGATTTAATTTTGTTGTTATTTAGCTAGTTTGGTAAAAGATGAAAAGGTAGAATCCCTTTCAAGTTTAAATACATATGGTTTTAACACCCATATAATTAAGCAAAAGTGGAATCATGGTGGAGGCTTGATCCAAGACTCTAAGATGTTTATTTTGGCAGGGAAACTCAAACATATGTAATACATAAGTCTTTGGAAATATATTTATATAGAAGGAAAGCCTTAGGCAAGAACTAAGTTTGTTGGAGGAGGAAGTGAGGAAGAATGAATGGATTAGACCCTATATAAGAGTGATAAGGAGATCTAGATAGAGCTTCACAATGTTTTGGCTCGAGAGGAAACTTATTGGAGATAAAAATCAAGGAACAAATGGCTTATGAAAGGAGACATAAACACTAAATTATTTCACGTCTCAATGATCAATCATAAAAGTGTTGGAAGGATTTCTTAAATCCTACATGTAGATGGTGAAATAGTCAAAGTGAAGAAAGGATAAGGTAAGAGGTAGTTGACTTCTTCAATTTGTCACTATTAAAGGAAAGAGGGGAAGACCAAGAATATATGGAAGAAATTCTTCAATATATACCAATGAGAATGTCAAGAGGAATGAATGAAAATTTGGTGAGATATGTTATTGAAGAGAAGGTGAAGGAAGTAGTCTTCTCCTAAGGGAATAACAAAGCTCCAAGCTCGGATGGTTTCTAGGTAGTTTTCTTCCAAGTCCTTTGGAATATAGTAAAGGAGGATTTAATAGAAATAGTTCAAGAGTCTCACCATTTAGGAAATATTCTAAGAGAATTTAGCAACACTTTTTAGTGCTCATCCCAAAGAAATAGGGGTAGAAGGGATTTAAGGACTATAGGTTGATAAGCCTATGTAATGCAATATATAAGATCATCGCTAAAATTATAGCATCAAGGTTGAAAAAATTCCTTCAAAATATTATAGAAAACCAACAAGGGGTGTTTTATGAAGGGAATGCAAATTAAATGGTATCATCTCTTTCCATGAAACACTACACTTGGTAGTGTAGAGTACGAGGGAAGGAATATTGTTGGAGCTATATGTGAATAAAGCTTATGATAGGTTCTCTTGGAGCTTCCTAGACAAAGTTATTGCTAAGTTTGGATTTAGTAGGAGATGGAAAATATGGCTAATAAATTGCTATGGTGGACTCAGGTTCTCAATTATCATAAATAATTCCTTGATAGGTTTCTCTGAGAGCAACAGGGGCTTAAGACAAGAGGACCCACTTTCTCCTTACCTCTTAATATCATGGTAGAAGCCCTTGGAATATGTAAAGATGCAAACCAAATATTGGTATATTTGAATGGGTTGAAACCTTCTATGTCTATGAGAGGTATCACTCACCAATATTTTATGGATGATACAATTATGCTTAGGAAACCTTTGGTGGTCGAGGTCAAGGAGTTCAAATAGATCCTAAATCTATATAGCAAGACTTCCCAAAAAATGATTAACTTATAAAAGAGTAAGGTATTTTTCATAAGCACTCTAGAGAAGTAGTAAAGAAGGATATCAAGTGTAATAGGTTGTAATATGTTAGGTCTTCCATCCACTTTATAGGAATACCTCTGTTTACATGTGTGTGTAAGGACTAGGTATAGGATATGTTAATAAATAAAATTCAATGTAAGCTATAAATTTGGAAAGGAAATATACTAATTTAGGTAGCGTAGACACCTAAAACGCATCATGCCGAGGTGACTACTCATATGGGACATGCTAGAAGACCATATGGAAGACCTTGGATAGATACCAAGGTATAGCAGTGGTTTTTACCACTCATTTGGGCACCTTTGCCTAGTCAGTGCTAGCCGTTGCTGACACCCACGGTTAGCAGAGCTGACCGCGCCTATCAGCCATGGTCAGGACTCAGAGTCAGTTGGCCTTCATCCAACCCAAAATCGGTTGCAATGGCCAATTGGTTGTGGATTGGAGCGGTTTGAGTGAGGAAGGTTCTGGATCCTTCCATCCAACAAGCTCAACCACCCAATCTTGATCTAGGCTTCCTCATGAAGCCACCCCTAGCCCTTGGAAATTGCTATATAATCCCCCTCCAAATTGGGGAAAAGAGAGAGAGAAGCATAATCAATTGAGCAGTGAAGCCCTATCGAATTGCATAATCATTCACATGCATTGATAGGAATACTTTTGCTACCCAATTGGAGATCACATTGCCATGGAGGTCCTAGGAGGATAGGAGAGCCAAGAAATGCTAATCCGTGCAATCCATGCACTCACTGAGCAATTCAACCACCAAATATATCAGAGGACATAGAGGCGACCCTTGACCATCAATTTGGCAAGGAGAATCAGAGAATTGGCCCTGATTTGGAGGGTAAACTTACTTCAGGCTCAGCCGCGGCTGTCAACCATGGTGAATAGTGCCCACCGCTTGAAGGACCCATGGTCAGCGGGTAATCCCTGATTTCCTTGTTCTTTGTTTTGCAATATATTTAACTAGGTTAGATTAATCATGTTGTAGGTTTAATTCAGTATTCTAGAGACATTTGACCGATAGATTAAGAGTTAATTGCAATTTCCCTTCATTATTGTAGTGTAGGTATAACGAATATTTTTCATGCTTTCATGTCTTCAATTGGTTAATTAGGAGCTTAGATAGATTCATCTTAGTTTATTTCATGTTTCTAATGGTAGATCATCATGATTTAGATCAATTTACATGCTTTGAATCACTTTCTTGATTTCTTGATTATCATGTTATCTTTTGTGCAAGCACCCTTTAAAAGCCTCATCAAGAGAGGCCTCCTTTGCTATTAATGTTTCTTGTTGTTTATTGCATGCAGGACTAACAGGGTTTTGGGATGCAAGGCAACAAATGCCTCTAATCATGGAGAAGAGGGTCATCGACACCCTAGAGTAGTTTGTGTCATCCTGAAAGGCACTTGGAAATCACACCTACCCTTGAGGGGGAAACATTACATCCTATTGTAACAATTGTATCAAAGTGATTATCCCTAAGAGGGATGTACTTGTAATTTGAATTTGGCTTCAAATATAATGGAATAAAGTGTATTTCTTATTGTCAATTTGTTGTCAATTTCTTGTTCTTGTATGCATTTTGTGTATCTTTCAATTCTTGCAATAGGAACCGATAGGTGTGAGCCCTTTTTGGATCAGACAAAAGGCGATCACGGTGGAACTCCGCATTTCATGCCTCAAATTTTTGACTTCTATCATTTTTTTATGATAGGTGCTCACCATGGTTGATAGCCACGGTCAAAATTTGTCACCGCGGTTGACATCCACGGGCAACAGTGGTCACCGTGCCATAGAGCCACGGTCAAAATCTGACAAATCAGACAATAGGGAGAAAAAGCTTAATCAAATGAGGATCTGAGGTAGGTCCCACTGTCATTCTATTTTTTTCTGTTCTCTGTCTGTGTTTTTCTAGAAAGTGCAAAATATTAGCATAATTAGGGAAGGCAATGGAAATATGTTAAATGCATTGAGTCCTTAGGTCTTTTTATTAGGATCTACTAGTCACTGCTAGGAACAATGGACCTCTGAGTGCAGTCCACCCTAGTATCCAATGGTCTAGGCCCCTCTTGTATGTTAGTTTTTCTTGCA
This sequence comes from Wollemia nobilis, assembly GCA_028583015.1. NCBI lineage: Eukaryota > Viridiplantae > Streptophyta > Pinopsida > Araucariales > Araucariaceae > Wollemia > Wollemia nobilis. The sequence goes on along the minus strand of JAQPPZ010017232.1, from coordinate 24,285,186 downwards.
TGAGGCCCGATTAGTGGCCATACCATCGTTAGTATGCATTGTCAGAATATCATGTAGATTAACCATGCATACTTCTGAAATCAAACATTCCTTTTTCATAGCATGTAGAATCATTTGAATGTTGTATTATGCATCTTTCTTTTCATGCAAATTAAAAGGAACCACACACACCATGTTTCATAGTAAATGCTAGTGAGTTGGGAGTCACATCCAACCACTAGTAGGGTTTCAATGATGATGGAGGTGATTTCCATCCGTTGGCCCAACTCCCTTGTACCTTTTGTTACTAGACCAATACCGGATCCAAGAACCTTTCGTAGCCCAAAAAATTTGCATGTACTCCTCTTCGAAGGGTATAATATTGATTGGGTGAAATTGGGTGAGGATTTGGGAGGACCTGTGCTCCTTGCCTGGGTGTGGACCTCATCACCACATTTTGGGGGGATTACATGGCCTGGAGTTCATCGCTAGGTTGTCGAGCTATGAGCATACAGGTGAAAGCCATTAAACAATTGAGAAAATCATCAACGTATTGCAAAACATGACAAGAGTTACTTTATTGATACAAAAAATTGAAAACACATCAAACAATTTAGGGCTCATTTTAAAACTATAAAAGGAGATAATCATCATTGTATTCTTTGCGTGTTAATAAAAGTTAAATCTAGACATAGGATACATAATGGTGCAAACACGGAGGGGTCGATCCGGTCATAGACCTGAGATCGAAGCCCAAGCTCCACCTAGTGCACAACATGATGTAGAATACCCTCAATCATAAAATCCTCCTAGATATCGTTCAATGAGTATTAGAGGGGATAATTCCACATGAGAGGATTCCATCGAGAATACCCTAATTAGAGGAAGTACTAGACATCCCTCTAGACATAGATCAGAGCATGGGACTTCCCAGCATGGGGGTTTCACACATGGTAGCATTTACCATGACCGCATTCCATGGGCATCCATGGGTTTAACTGAAGAATATGTCATCGAGGGATCCAGATTGGTACCCCTTCGACTTGTATCTAAGGGAGGCTCATGACCTCCACCATCAGAGTGTAGACAAGTCCAAGATCCACCCATTCAGGGGTAAACAGAGAGGGCTACTTCCGAGCATAGGCCCATGCAGACTCCCTATAGGGGTGAACCTTCTAAGTTCACCATAGATATATCCAAAGTGGGAGCAAATGGTATGCCACCTCATGAGCCATGGTGTAGCAAATAGTTGGATGGTCTAGATAGAGTCCTAGGGCATCTAGGATATAAGCCTACACCTGCACCCTCTCGACCTGTGAGTGAGTGTAGCGCAAGCACCATTAGGACTGCCCAAGAACATGGAGAGTGCTCCAAGCATTCTCGAGACATGCGTGCTCCTACATCGCATGCAAGCATTGAGTATAGGAGACAGCCTAACATGAATGTCATCTTTATAGACTGAGGCAAGAGTGTGGCAAATCAGTCCATTGGAGGACATACCCATAAAGTCGCTCGAATAGAGTGCACTCACCAGAGGCCTCAAATGACCGATCATGTTGATAGAGCTCATAGACTGATGTCAGAACAGAGATGGTAGATTCTCCAAGATCAATTGGAGGATGTTCATGCAGAGAAAGAGCACCTTAAAAATGAGAATTCTCAGAGGTAGAGGTTCATAAGATAAAAATTATATGAATAGTGCATGCATGAACAATGCATCCTCGATCAGAAGGAGCATGTAGAGAGAGAGGATCGATTGGCTAGCATCGGTTTACCTCCTCATAGTGAGATTAGGGAGCGTGTCGATAGACGAGTGGCTTCACAGCTCGAGTTACACCTTGAGAACATAGACACACATACTCGCCATACGGCTCAACATAGATATCGACATCCAACATCCGAACAACATGAGCATAGGTAGTATGAGAATGAAGTGGGAGAGGAATTAGAACAAGAGTATCCAAAAATCTCCCAATTCGAGGAGGAGGGTGAGCCTAGCCCCCCACCTCGATCGAGGAAGAATCTGCCTCCGAGGGTGCCTCCAAGGCAATCTCGAGAAGAGGAGTTTCTTTCCTCGTAAGCCTATAAGACCTTAGCAGAGAAGGTCCAAGCCATAGAGAAGCAAGGAATGGCTTATCATAAGCCTACCTTGAACAAAATTCATAATGAACCTCTATGCACGTCAGTGCCTATTCCAGCATATCCTGAGCATTTCAAGATGCCTAGACTAGAAAAGTTTCAAGGAGAGGAAGATGCATAGGAGCACGTGACTAGTTTTCTAGATATGTGCTTTCATATTGAGAGCAATGATGCTTTACTCCTATGCACCTTCATCATGACCCTCTCAGGCCCAACTCGAGAGTGGTTCAACCAATTAAAGAGGCACAACATCACTAGTTTCAAACAATTAGTTGATGCATTTCTTGAATGCTTCTCCTTCGACATCAAGAAGAAGGTAAACTTATCCGACCTGGCCGCTCTAACGCAACATGATGATGAGCCAGTGATGGATTATGGAAAATTATGGAGGAAAATGATGGTAAAGCTACCATTCTCCATCCCATCCTCTGAATTAATATGAATGTTCATGAAGAGTTGTGCCAAGCACATTTCGTTATTGCTACAGTTGCAACAATACCAGACATTCGAAGAGGCTTTGGCGCAAGCCAAGGTGATAGAGGACATCAAGTTATAGGAGGGTAACTTGAAGCTCAGGAATAAGAAGGATTGGAACAAGAGAAGCACTGAGAGACAATAGGCCAAGCCGGCCCATGTTAATCAGGTGGTGTTGAACCTTCAAAAAGGAGAAAAAGGGTAGCAAAAGCAAAACTATCAAGCCCAACCTCCTCCTACGTAGTATGAGCAGCGCAACAACAATTATAAGGGTAAAAATAAGGAACAACACCCACCTCACATATTCACTCAGTTATCGAAGTCGTTGGCTTCGATTTTTCATCAGTTATGCGAGGCTAAGGCTATAAACTTACCCGAAGTCAAGATGATGGATCCTAATCAGCCTAAGCCTAAGGGCTACAAGGATGATCAATATTGCATCTTTCATCGATCGAAAGGCCACGACATCGAGGTATGTTGGTCTTTCAAACATCTTGTGCAAAATATGATCGAAAGAGGTACGCTTCTTGTCGACAACCCACAAGCACTTGATAATAAAAATATGGGGATTTACAAAAATCCTCTACCAAATCATGAGGCACCAAAGAATAATGTTGGCCAAGTCAACCAAGTACGCATCGAACCACCAACCCAGGGGTTCGTCGGAATGGTCAACATTGTCATAAGAAACATGAGGTATGAATGACTGAATCAACCTCCAATGCCTATTAGAGTCCAAGCTGTACCTCCTCCAAGGCCAGCCCAACATGTGCCTAGCCCACCAACTAGACCGGTGGTGACCATCAGGAGTAGGTTGGTCCAAAACCTACAGATAACTCTAGTAAAGTTGTCGATTTATGAGCTAATTCAGTAGTCTCCTAAGCATAGGGAGATGCTCATGGACATCTTAAGGTCCATAGAAGTGCAGCCTCAGGATCCCGAAGCATTTACACACTTCGTGGGGCATGTGCAATAGTGTCAAGAACCGGTCATTCAATTTCATGACCACGAAGTCAAGATGGTTTCCACTGTTATAGCAGACCCACCATTGCATATTATTGCATGTGTGAATCACAAACCATTCAAGTAGGTTTTTATTGACATGAGGTCATCAATAAATATCATAACTACCAAGGTGTTAACTCACTTGAAGTTACCCAAGATGCATATCATCCCTTCTACCTTCACGTTGAGAGCTTTCAATGATGCATTATGCTCAACGGTCGGTACTATAGTTTTACCTATCCAGGTAGGACTGAAGACCATCCCGATGATGTGTCACGTAATCGAAGGTGCTATGCAATATAACATACTTCTAGGGAGGCCTTGGATCAGAGAAATGCATTGCATCCCTTCTATTCTACACTAATGTATCAAATACATTCATGAGGGATAGGTTCACGTGGTGCCTTCGGATGAAGAACCCTTTAAATACGTGAATCTAGCAGATTTTTCGAGGGAATTTGTGCTCCCCTCAATGCACCTAGATGTGCGGCCAATATCACCAATCAAAGATCTAGGAGGTAAAATCAAAGAAGTGTGTGCTAGACCTGCAATATCCGTATCTCAACGATCGGAGCACACGACAGCTACTTCTATTAGACCGACTACATCCATGATACAGCGGGATGATAGGAAGTTGAAAGAAAATGTGGGCAAAAATAAGATAAAGCAAATGCCCAAGCCAGTTATCATTGAAGCCCCTACTCCCATGGAAGTAGAGGAAATTCAAGGAGAAGTCGAAGAGGCACTTCAACCTGCTTCACCTGCATCTTCAGCAGGGTCATCTGCACCGCAGGTGACCATCCATTTGGTTAATCCTGGATTAGGGGAATATATTATGCAGAATGTGATGTTCATACCTATTATCGAGACTGCATAGGACATGGGCCGACCGTGAGCCCATCGCCTTCCCATAGGGATGGTGGAACCATTGGGGGTACCACCTAACCAAACCAACTTCATCTATGGAGGGCTAGACTAGATTGCATCTCCCATGCCCATGGATGAGGATGATAATGAACCATTCACCATGAATGTTCATTATCTTTCTAACTTAGACTATGCCATGTGATACTTTGAGTGTTACCATTGGCATGGTTACGGTCTCGGACTATTCGAGCAAGGGCGTAAGAGGCCTATAGAACCACAGTATCAGTTACCTACTGATAGGTTTGGGTTGGGATTCTATAATGGAGGATAGGATGAACTCCTCATGGTATCTTTAGACCACTTGTACCTCAGTCTAGGGGGTGAAGTTGACTTCAATCCTTATCACCCTAATCCTTCTACATTTCAGAGGGATAACCGGCTAGTGACTTATATCACTATAGAGCCACCCGAGAGATATCATGTGAACATCTTGGTGGAGACCGACCCAGAACCCATTCCAAGAGCTAACTTGGACAATCAAATTCATGGAGCTACCGATGATATTGGTATGCATTTCTAGAATCTAGATACAGCTATGGACATCGAATCAGAAGTTGCTTCTGAGGACGTGCATGCAGTATCCATCATCGAAAGTGATGGACCAGACTACGATTCTGGAATAGATGATGCTGAGTTATCCTCAAACAATGAGCAATCTGAGGATGAAACCGAGTTGGCCTTCTTGGGCCCTACACTCTTGCATCATATTTTACCTTTGGAATCAATGAATACGAGCGAAGAGCCCTTCGATAATGATGATGGCTATCAAGACATAGCCTACATGGGGCCTCATGTGGAGCATCACCCGATTCCATTAGGTAGAGGTGAGTGTTTGTATTATGATAGTGATGATGAAGATGAAACAGAGAGAGCCTATTTAGGACCTCCCTACTTACACTATCGTAATGCACCATATACTGCTGAGGAGATGTACAGAGAGATCAATCTCCATCCTCACCTTAGGGGAGGGCCACCGAATCTTAATGTGATTTATCATATGGTGTTTCTCGATCCACCAATGTACATGGAGCTCCTTGAGCCCAATGATCCCATCCGATAGTCTATTCATGGACCGGATCCAGAGATCCCCATACCCCCAGAACCACATCTCAGGGATGGAAGTTTTGCTAATGTTGAGTCACTTGCATGTGGTCCTGGAGACATGATCCATTCCATCAATATGATCTCCATTGATTTGACCACTCCACTCCACAATCTAGTCGATCCTTCCAAACCATTGCATCTAAATGTAGATGCTATTGATTGGGATCATGTTGATTCACCTCTAGAGCCTGAATATTTCTTCCCTAATGAAGAAATGTTGCAACCTTTCCATTTTATGCTAGGCTATGCACATGATGTCTATCATGCTGAGGATGCTTCCAATGAGGAACCTATAAACCTAGTAGATGACATCCACTTGATCCCTACGCCTCACAGCTTGAGGAGGGATCCCATATGTCAATAGAGGAAACCTTTAAAGTGGATATCAGTAATGATCCCACCAATCCAAGGAAGGTTAAATTTGGGGAGACTTTAACTCTTGATGAGTGTGCCAACCTCATCCCTCTACTGAGAGAGAGACCTGATCTCTTTGCTTGGACTTATAAGGACATGTCGGGTCTAGATCCAAAATTGGTTACTCATAACCTTTCGCTAGATCTATCAAAGAAGCCAGTCAAGCAGAAACTCGAGAAGATGCATCCAACAGTAGCCTTAATGGTTAAGGATGAATTGCAAAAGTTGTTGGACGTAGATTTTGTCATCTCCATCGACTATCCAGAATGGGTATCCAATATGGTGCTTATAGGAAAACTTGATGGGAGGATCCGTATCTGTACAGATTTTAGAGACCTAAATAAGGCAACACCAAAGGATTCATTTCTGTTGCTGAATATCGATGCTCTTGTAGATGCCACTATAGGTCATGAAATGCTCTCCTTAATGGATGATTTTTTTGGTTACAATCAAATTCGGATTAAGCCCGAAGACCAGCATAAAACCATGTTTATAATGCCATGGGGGACATTTTGCTATAAAGTTATGCCATTCAGCCTTAAGAATGTTGGTGCCACATATCAGCGGGCTATGACATATATTTTTCATGACTATATGCATAAGATCCTAGAGGATTACATTGATGACTTGTTGGCAAAGTCATTATTGCATTCTGAGCATGCGGAGGTCCTGAGGAAGGTCTTCGATCACTTGATAGAGCATAATGTCAGGTTGAATCCTAAGAAGTGTGTATTTGGTGTAACTTTAGGAAAGCTCTTAGGATTCATCATTTCAAAATGAGGCATCGAAGTTGACCCAACAAAGGTCAAGGCTATTTTAGAGATGCGTCCCCCCACAAACATCAAAGAATTAAGAAGCCTATAGGGCAAAGTAGCATCCATAAAGTGATTTATCACACAGTTATCGGATAAATGTCGACCCATGAATCGACTGCTACACAAGGGGGTCCCATTCAATTGGGATGAGGACTGTCGAGCAGCCTTTGCTGAGATTAAGCAATACCTGGCAATGCCGCCAATGCTAGCTCCACCAAGGCCAGATGTGCCATTTTTGCTATATATATCGACAACCGACTTTGCACTAGGAACCATGTTAGCCCAAAAGAATGTGCAAGACAAAGAACATGCCATATATTATATTAGCCGAACCTTGGTGAGTTATGAGCTAGGATATGCATATGTTGAAAAGTTGTGTTTAGCAGTAGTGTTCACTACAAAGAAATTGTGACACTATATGTTGAGTCATATGACGTATGTCATATCCAAACAAAATCCTTTGTAGTATATGATGAGCAAGACATATCATAATACATGTACTATGAAGTGGATCATGCTACTGATAGAATTCGATCTAGAATTCATAAGCCAAAAGTCCATTAAGGGACAAGTCATAGCAGATCAACTGGCTGAGGTACCTCTCAAAAATAGTAGGCCCCTCACCATAGAGCTTCTTGATGATGCAGTCTTTGCCTTATCAAAAGCACCCAAACCCAAAGAACCGGATAACAAAGTTGATATGACCTTGTTCTTCGATGGTTCGAAGTGTGAGCAAGGGGGTGGTGTAGGAATAGTGTTGTTCATGCCACAAGGAGCTCCAATGCCCTTGTCATTCAAGTTGGACTTTCCTTGCACTAACAATAATGCTGAATATGAAGCCCTAATTTTGGGTCTCCAAATAGCTATCACCATGAAGATAAAAAGGTTAAATATCTTTGGTGATTCCCTTCTCATTGTGAACCAAGTTAAGGGATTATTTCAATGTCGATGTCCAGTATTGAAAGCTTACAAGGATCTTGTTGACATTTATCTAGCTCGACTAGAATGGTATGACATCGAGGCAATCCCTCATTCATCCAATAGATTTGTAGACACAATGGCATATTTGGGATCTCTAATCCCTCAGAATCCATCTGCCAATTTCACTACCATCCATGTAAAAATGTTGTCACATTCTACTATGCAGCATGAAGCATTGGATAACAAAGAGTCAATCAACATGATTCATGTAGAACCAAACCATGAATGGTTCTACAGAGCCAGAGACTTTCTCAAGAGAGCATCCTTGGGGTCTTTGATCTCGTAGGATCCGATGGGGAGTGGTACTACCATTCACCACAGGGTTGTTTCCTAGTCTACATTTGCAAATGTAGAACTGTAGGGGGAACATGCCATCTTGTCAATCGAAGTTGAAGCTTATCATAACTGGACATCATAGATACATGACTTCCTTAGACTTGGTGTAATCCCTCAAGGATTATCACGTGCCACAAAATGCACATTTAAATAGAAAGTGACAAAGTATGTCTTGTTAGTAGACATCCTGTACCGTAGAAGCTACGATGGAGTTCTCCTTCATTGTCTTGAGCCCCAAGAGTCATCTTGGGCAATTTTGCAAGCTCACGATGGTACATGCGGTGGCCATTTTAGTGGCATGGCTATCATCAAGTGCATCCTTCGCATGGGTTATTATTGGCCCACTATGGAGAAGGATTGCAATGTGTATGTCAGGAAATGCATTAAATGTCAACATCATGCTAATATTATGCACCTGCCATCATAGGCCTTACATCCCCCTCTGTTTGTCTTTTTTTTTGGGGGGGTTTTTTTTTTTTTTTAAAAATCCCCCCCCCCCCTAGGGGGGGCAAACCTTTTTTATTATGGCTACTGAGTATTTTACTAAATGGGTGGAAGCCATTCCCTTAACAACGACAATTGGAGCATGTATTTTTGAGTTTATACTCACCAATATCATAAGTCATTTTGGGATACCATCCAAGATAGTTTTGGATAATGGAACATCATTTAAGAACAAAACTGTGAGAGCTTTGACGTCTAAGTATAGAATCAAACATAGTTTTGCAACTCCATATTATCCGCAAGCAAATGGATAAGTTGAAGCTTCAAATAAGATAGTGGTCTCCATATTGAAAAATATGGTACAAGAGCACCACAAATATTGGCACATCCAGCTACCCCTTGCATTATGGGCTTATAGGACTAGTATTCGGACACCCATTGGGGCAACTCTATTTTCATTAGTATATGGTACTGAGGCCATTATGCCCTTAGAGTTGGAAATTCCAATGTTGTGTATCACATTGAAAGAGTTCATTGATGATGACACTGCATGACAAGCTCACCTAGATCAATTGATGCTACTTGATGAACATCATGTGAATGCCCTTGAGCACCTCCACGTTTATCAAGAGCATTTAAAATGAGCTTACAATAGCAAAGTCCATCTGAGAGACTTTGAGGTTGGTGATCTTGTGCTGAAAGAGAACCAATAGAATTCAAATTTACCACTAAAATGTGAGACAAATTCATGGCTAACTGGTTAGGTCCTTATATGATCTCTGAGAAGATTGGACCTGGGACATATCGCTTGACATCGCTTGGAGGATTTGAAGAGCTTGAACCTCTCAATATCCTTCATCTTAAAGCGTTCTATGCCTAGAACTAGAAAAGGCTCCAAAGGCATCTGTAAGCCCTTTGGTCAATTCAAAAAGGCTCCAAGGGCATCTGTAAGCCCCTTGGTCATCCCATAAAAGGCTCCAAAGGCATCTGTAAGCCCTTTGGTCATTCATAAAAGGCTCCAAAGGCATCTGTAAGCCCTTTGGTCATTCAAAAAAGGCTCCAAAGGCATCTGTAAGCCCTTTGGTCATTCAAAAAAGGCTCCAAAGGTATCTATAATCCCTTTGGTCAAAGCACAAAAGGCTCCAATGGTTTTAAAAAAATCCCTTGGTCAAAATTTTAAAATCCATAAAAAAATTAAAAAGCAATAAAATCCAAAAAAATTGGAGAAATATCAAAAATAAAAAACATTTACATTTCATTTGCATCATTGCATTGCATTTTGCATCATGCATCTCATTTTCCACATGCATTTCACCTTTGCATTGCATTAGGCATATTCATCCATCGCACTTGCATTGGAATAAATTGTGTTTACAATCTTACAAATGATGCCACATTTGTGTTTCAATCATGCATCTATGCACTATATTTTTCATCCATTTATCACCCTTGTGAGTAATTGTGTTTTTCAACACAACCCCAATTGTTTCTATGAAGAATATACTAGGGTTTTTCGGTCATTCAACCATACCTAGAGGTCTTCTCAAGAGTTGATAGAAAGCTTGCTTTGCTTTTGTAGTTGAGGTCTAGTTAGTATAGCCCTTAGCATATCAGAATCCTATCACTAATCAACAAATTAAATAATCCTAATAAGGACTAGGGGAAGATGAAAGCTACGAAGCAGGACCAGGTATCCTGAGGTAAAAATATTTATTCTTGCTTATCCCCCTGTGTGGATGATACGGGAAATGTTGGCAATTGGCAAAAGGACAGGTTTATTCCCTACCTATAATCCCTTGCTTACGTTAAAATGAGCAATATCCCAGAGTGATATCCTAGATCAATCCTCCATATTGATACCCTAAGATCGATATCCTAGATCGATATCCCAGAAATAGTTCCCCAAAGCAAAATCCCCAAAGGAAGTTTTTGAATCAAATTACAAAATGTAAATCCCAGAAAGTCAGATCAAATGAAGATCAAGTTGTACAAAGAAAATAAAAATCAGTATCAAATCCCTTGCTCAAGAAAAAAAATGAAAGTACAAAATAAACAGTGATTCTTGTCACTATAGTACAAAATAAACAGTGATTTTTGTCACTATATATGAGCAAGTATCCCAAAAAATTGAAGAAAATAAGGGAGCAAACTTGAATCCCTGGAATTGTCAGCACTACTGTACCTTACGCATGATGATATGTCTGATACAATAGCATCCTGCTTTTGTGCAGACCAATGTTTGAATGTGGAAGAGCTAGCTTCAGGTGTCCTGTATCGCCTAGTGGTCTAGTCCAACTGAAATCTAAACCTAGGATTGGATAGACATTTGAGGATCCCCAATCTTAGCAATGGGCTGAAAGAATCCCGCCTAACATCGGGGTATGCTTATGCCTTATCTAAATATACTCATTTTCACACACAGGGATAATGAACAGTTAGGGCCTATCCTAGCGAAAGCCTTATGTTTTAGAAGTCTAGTATGGTTAGTATACAACTTTTGATAAGTCAACTAGGGTGTTTGAGTCTCATGGTAAACCTCAAAAATTCCCAAATAGCAACAACCAATTTTCAATGCAATCATCAAAACATCAATTTCTTTTATGAGAGTTTGTTTATTAGAACTATTTGTAATATATGTTAGATACCGGATGGATGTCAAAAATGATGTTTAGATGACCACTGACTATGTTATCCATATTCTTTTAATTTACAAAAGCTTATGAACAGAAAACATACATAATTGCATCTCACATATGGGTGTACTATCTTTCACAAAAAGATAAAGCAACTACAATACATGATTGTTATACATTCGGTGGTGTCATCCATTAGATTGTTAAAACTCATATTGCATACATTATGTTTTAAGTGATTAAAACATACATGTTCATTTACATAGCATTCATCATAGAAAAATATGCAATACATACATGGCATAGAATATGTCATAGCAGCATAAATTAAATGCATACAAGTAAAGAAAATTATACATGCATTTAACATCAAATATGGCATCCATATACATCCATCATAAGTAGTCCATCTACACATATATATCATAGCATCTAAATCATACATCCATCATATATCTAGTGCATGTCATCCATACATCACATCATATAGCATTAAATCAACATAACATATAAGCATTGCATCCATGTGCATCTCATAAAACATAAACAATAAAAAATCATAATAAAATCTACACATATAATGAGTCTCAAATGTCAGATCATATATATATATATATATATATATGTGTGTGTGTGTGTGTAATAAATAATGTGCAGTACATCGACATGGTCAAAAATGCCCATAGGCTACATATGTGTAGGTCCTCGACCTTACACTCAAAAATGGTACAATGATATCTATAAAATTTGTACTAGCTAGGGCCTACACCCCTAGTATGTGAGGCACCACCATCGCCTCCACCCTCTCGATGGGTCCTCTATGAGCTAGAACTAGAAGATCTCTCAGACCTGTGAGTCCTGTGACTCGAGCTAGCTGAAGACTATCCTGTATCTCCAGTGCGAGTCCTCTGAGATCCTATAGCTATGGGCATCTCTGGAATCTCACCCCCAAGTAGTCCAATCCACCCTCTCAAGGTGGTAATGTAAGCAGATTTGAGTGAGGCCTCCTCAATATGCTGCTCAACTAGAGCCTAAAGCCTCTTGATATTGCCCCCTGATCTAAGCCTGTTGCTCCCTACACTGCTGGTACTACTGGAACAACTGGGGGTGCTAAAGCAACCTACAAATATGGGGGAGTTGATCCCCCAACCTCGTAAGCAATAAGTAAAATTATAGAAGTATCAACTTAGGACTACAAAAGAGTGCGCTACCCTATGAGCTTCTGTATCTCTACCTCTATCCATGGTAATCCTCACCTATAGAGTGGCCCTCTCCCCCTCATAGTCATGCAATTGGCTCTGGTTATGAGATAGCTTCACCTCTAAAGTGGCGATAGAAGTGTCCCTATGTAGGAGTTGAGTGTGGAGTCTCCCAACCTAGCTCTAGAGGTCAACAATCTATGCCCTCAACTACCCTACCTCACTATCTAGATGTGCCTCACCCTCCTTGGAGGTCTCCTCCTCTACCTCTACCTGTGGGCCCTCCTCTATAGTGGCCCCTATACCCCATGCACCCTTAGTCCTCTGATGGGTCCTACATCCATGAGGGTCCACCTCTATGCCCTCTACTACAAAGCCATCTATCGATCGGCCTAGAGGTCCCTCTTCATACCACTAGAAGTTAGCCCACCACCCATCATAATCAGTAGTAGTGCCTACATCCGCTAGGCTTGACTCTTGGAAGTCATCATCATCATCCCTTAGTGGAGTCACCTAGGGCTAGGTCAGGTCCCTCTCTAGGACTAGGTGTTTGTAGATCGTAGGCACCTCTAGGACATCCTATTGAATCCTAAACTACCTCAGTATGTGAGAGTAGTGCTAGTACTCATATATGTCGGCCTTTTGGCTGATAACCCACCTGTCTCTACGTGCCTAATACAGGTATCTATCTACCTCTATCCAGGCTGGGTAGTCCATGTATGGTCACCATCGTATCTATTGAGGGTGAAGCTATGCAAATTGACCAATGTAGTGGTCTAGGTCTCCTACATGAGACCTACTCCTGAAGCCCTCCTACTCCTAGGGCCAACAAGCTGCGTAGCACTGACGATCCTCGAGGATAGCAGTGATCTCTAGTGGCAAGTCGATGGGGTGCTCTATCAAAATGTGCTGCCAACCCCAAATCTATAGGAGTAGACTATAGTCGATGCCCACTCTGTTGCGATGTGTGATCTGATATAGCTCGTGGTAGAGCTGTGCAAGAAGAGTGCTCCCCCATGCCAAAATAAGAGGCCGCTCGATTGAGACTAACCATAACCTCCCTGGTCCTAGCTAGGAGGTTCCATGGGAACCTCATGCCTGATGAGTCTGGGAGGACTATCTGGATGATCAAATGCATGAACATAGCCTCTCACTATGAAAAGAAGTCAGCCTAGAACCACTCCTGAATGTGGATGCCTCCATGGTCGATGCGGCCCTAAGCCTCATGGCTCCGTATGCCAAAGATAGCATCAAAAACATCCTTCCTCACCATGGTAGGAGAGGAGGTGATGGCCTCACCATCAATAGGTAGGTAAAATATGTGGTAGACATCCTCTAGAGTCACTATCATTTCACCCGTCGATAGGTGAAATGTGTTGGTCCATGCATCCTAGCGATGGGCCAAGGCAGTCAAGTAGGACTGATCAACTCTGATGGTGGGGAGATCCAAGATGTAACCAAACCCCACCATAACAAACCAACCCCACTCCACATCAGTGAGAGTGCGACATAGGTTGTGAAGGAGATCAGTCTCCCTCACTCTGTTCGTCAGGGCCTGAGTGAAAGCAATCAAATAAAAACAAGAAGAAAAACAATTAAAAATGACTTAAAAACGACAAACAAATCAGAAAAGCTCATAAAAAAGCAAAAACATGCACACACATGATCAAAAATTTAAAAAAAAAAAAAAAACACTTCAAAAATGCATTAAATGGCATTAATTGCCAAGAAAACCCAAAAAAATTAAAAAATTGCGCACTACGGGTCGGAACCACGGTCGATGCAATGGTCAAAAATTTGACCATTGGGATTTAAATCCCATCGTGGCTGACAATCGCGGTCCCCAATCTACCAATTGGGAACCACGTCTGCCACCCACGGCTAGGGAACATGACCTTTTCAAGGTCATTTCCCTCCCAAATTAAGCCCCAAAATTAAAAACCCTCCCCTCTAACCTAACCTATGCTAAACCTAACTAGGGTGAGGTTCGTTACTGATAGTTTAGTGTGGTTTGTTAACCCATTTTTTAGTGTGGTTAATTTTAATCCGGTAATTGAATTGCGTGGTCTCAATTTTTGAGTTACCTTAGCAACATCGACTTCTCCACTGGTCGAAGCCTCCAACTGGTTAGCCATATGGATGGGTGTAGAGCGAGAAATTCAAGTTTGTGATAGCATTCCATGTCAGATTTCACTGTTTACCTCTCAGAGCTCTCAGTTTTTACTATCAGTATCAGGTAAATAATGAAATATTTCAAATTTCAAAACCTTATATATTTTTTGAATTCGGTTTGGACCGTGCCTGCCAACCGTGGTCCCCAAATTAGGGTTTTGCGATCACGGCTTAGAGCCACGATCAAGGAATTTGGACTTTTCCACCGCTTTTGATAGATACGGTCAACAAACCGTAATAAATGCTCACAATTCCCATCGTGGAGAGCCTTAAAAGGTCAAATTAAAATTTTTCACCAGACCAAAATTACCACAGGAAAGCATAAAATAAGCATATTTGGTGATGTAGAATCATCAGAATGAGCCAAACAAAGCACAACGACATTGGAAAATGTCATCATAAGGAAAAATAGAATAACTGGCTGAGATTATAAAGTACATTCAACCGAGGTCATCGCTATGGAAATCCTTTCTTTGAGCATCGCACCTCCCAGCCAATAAAACAAAAAAATTTCAAAATTAACAAAAAAATCAAATAAATCAAAAGTCAAATGTGCCTCGTATTCAGTCATTTACCCTATACACTTGGCGGTTGTAGTGACTTGCACTCCATGCAATCCGACAAGATGAGTAAATTACCATAAGGACATTTGGGGCAAATCCATCATCATGGAATTACTATGCTTCATTTCAATCCCCAAGAAGGCCTTGATGACCGAACTGCTCCAAGGGAACGAGATATTCATCGCAATTCTCCTATGATATTTTTAGCATATCATCGACAATATGATTCAACATATGCCTAATTAGAATTATCTTCATTTTGATTCCCTAAGAAGGCCTTCGTGGTTGGACCGCTCCATGGGATAGAAATAGGCAATTACTATTAATAGTTGCAATCATAGTTGATTAGGCCTTGCCAAGTATTCAAATGCTAAATCTTACTTTGTTCAAGATCATTCATAGTGGTCAAGCGACCTCGTCGCTTCATTTATTTTCATTACCCTCATCGACTCATCGCTTGAGGGGGTAGTCATAATATCAAATCATAATCAAAGTCAATAGAAGATCCCTTGATCGTAGATCCCTAGATCTTGTCAAATTGCGTTCATCTTACGAATCATTGCCAAAGACTATCATAAGCTTACCCTTCTGCTGGGGAAAATAGCATATATGATAGTTTATTTGTAGCTCTCCTCCTTTCGGTTATATAGGCCTAACTCCTATTGTAGCACCAAAGCTACCCGAATGTCTGATGACGAGTGCAAACCCTTTCAAATTAAGCCTTTCATCGAGTTGGAAGCAATGATTCTAGGATGCACATCCTCTTTGTAGGACTTGGGCATCTAATGTTGATCAGACTAATGATCATCATCCAACCTATGACATCATTTTAGGAGGTCTATTTTTTCTCAGCATTGTTCGATCTCACAATGCATCTCAAAATGGGCATCTATAGACACCTAAAACACATCATGCCGAGGTGACTACTCATATGGGACATGCTAGAAGACCATATGGAAGACCTTGGATAGATACCAAGGTATAGTAGTGGTTTTTACCACTCATTTGGGCACCTTTGCCTAGTTAGTGCTAGCCATTGCTGACACCCACGGTTAGCAGAGCTGACCGTGCTTGTCAACCACGGTCAGGACTCAAAGTCAGTTGGCCTTCATCCGACCCAAAATCGGTTGCAATGGCCAATTGGTTGTGGATTGGAGCGGTTTGAGTGAGGAAGGTTCTGGATCCTTCCATCCAACAAGCTCAACCACCCAATATTGATCTAGGCTTCCTCATGAAGCCACCCCTAGCCCTTGGCAATTGCTATATAATCCCCCTCCAAATTGGGGAAAAGAGAGAGAAGCATAATCAATTGAGCAGTGAAGCCCTATCGAATTGCATAATCATTCACATGCATTGATAGGAATACTTTTGCTACCCAATTGGAGATCACATTGCCATGGAGGTCCTAGGAGGATAGGAGAGCCAAGAAACACTAATCCATGCAATCCGTGCACTCACTGAGCAATTCAACCACCAAATCTATCAGAGGACACAGAGGCGACCCTTGACCATCAATTTGGCAAGGAGAATCAGAGAATTGGCCCTGATTTGGAGGGTAAACTTACTTCAGGCTCAGTCATGACTGTCAGCCACGGTGAACAGTGCCCACCGCTTGAAGGACCCACGGTTAGCGGGTAATCCCTGATTTCCTTGTTCTCTACTTTGCAATCTATTTAACTAGGTTAGATTAATCATGTTGTAGGTTTAATTCAGTATTCTAGAGATATTTGACCGATAGATTAAGAGTTAATTGCAATTTCCCTTCATTATTGTAGTGTAGGTATAACAAATCTTTTTCATGCTTTCATGTCTTCAATTGGCTAATTAGGAGCTTAGATAGATTCATCTTAGTTTCTTTCATGTTTCTAATGGTAGATCATCATGATTTAGATCAATTTACATGCTTTGAATCACTTTCTTGATTTCTTGATTATCATGTTATCTTTTGTGCAAGCACCCTTTAAAAGCCTCATCAAGAGAGGCCTCCTTTGCTATTAATGTTTCTTGTTGTTTATTGCACGTAGGACTAACAGGGTTTTGGGATGCAAGGCAACAAATGCCTCTAATCATGGAGAAGAGGGTCATCGACACCCTAGAGCAGTTTGTGTCATCCTGAAAAGGCACTTGGAAATCACACCTACCCTTGAGGGGGAAACATTACATCCTATTGTAACAATTGTATCAAAGTGATTATCCCTAAGAGGGATGTACTTGTAATTTGACTTTGGCTTCAAATATAATGGAATAAAGTGTATTTCTTATTGTCAATTTGTTGTCAATTTCTTGTTCTTGTATGCATTTTGTGTATCTTTCAATTCTTGCAATAGGAACTGATAGGTGTGAGCCCTTTTTGGATAAGACAGGTAGGAAATATTCAACTACTAAAGAGTGTCCTTCAAGCTATTCTAGTCTATATCCTATTTGTGTTTAAGATACCAACAAAAGTTACAAATAGTGTAGAAAGTATATAAAGAACTTTTTATGGTTAGGTGTAGAATCCCCCTTGTGGCATGGGAGAATGTGTGGAGCCAAAATCTAAAGGAGGTTTGGGATTAAGGAGGAATAAATATGTGAATAAGATCTTAGTTGGTAAATTAGGATGGAGGCTAATGAAGGAAGGCCATTTTTTGTGGACCACAATTTTAAAGAACAAGTACTTAGATAGCCAAGAAGATATGAGATTTTTATCCATTTTAAATTCTTGTAAAGGCTTATTTATATGGAACCATATGGTGGATGGAAGAAAAAATGCTATGGAAAGGAGCTCATTGGAAAATTGGGAATGGCAGGTCGGTTCACTTTTTGGAGGATACATGGATGGAGAACA
This sequence comes from Wollemia nobilis, assembly GCA_028583015.1. NCBI lineage: Eukaryota > Viridiplantae > Streptophyta > Pinopsida > Araucariales > Araucariaceae > Wollemia > Wollemia nobilis. The sequence goes on along the minus strand of JAQPPZ010017232.1, from coordinate 24,267,174 downwards.
AATCCCTAAGCTTGGATGAGGAGTTAGTTGAAGTATGAATATATCTAGAACAAATATATGGGAGTATGGTTATAGACAATCTAGCCTAGGAAGAGGAAGTGGCAAGGTGGAAGGACTTACATGGAAGTAATCATAGCGAGGAAGCTTTAAATAAGCTCAAAAGTAAACTAAGAGCCTTCCATGTAGGTGTAAATTTTGGTGAAGACTACAATTTGGGGAGCTACTCTTGATGGATCCTTTAGTATAAAATCAACCTATGAGATTCTATTAGCTGAGCCAAAAGATGTATTTCAATGGAGGATGCTATGGAAAATAAATTCAATGCCAAAGATAACAATGTTCCTTTGGTTGGTTGTGCATGAAAAGATTCTAGCAATAGATAAATTAGATAAAAGAGGATTTTAATTTCCTAATAAATGTTATCTATGTGAAGAATAGGAAGATTCAATGGAACACTTAATGTTATGATGTAGTTATTTCCTTTCAATTATTAAAGGTTTAATTGAGGAGATGGGGGTTATTTGGGTACTACCAAATAGAATGATGGATTGGATAGAACAATGGAAAAAAATCTTTTAGGAGTGCAAGGTTGAATAAGATATGGGCTCTAATTCCTTTCCACTATGCTTGGGAGGTTTGGTTGGAGCATAATAGAAGAATATTTAAGGAGGAAAAGAGAGCCTCCTTAATAATTAAGCAGATGATCCATAAAACTATAGTGGAAAATGTTAAAGTCTTGAGGATGAAATAATCAATAGACGAGGTAAGGATTAGTAAACATTGGGATTTTAGCCCAATTGAGATGGAGAAAGCCAACAAAAAAAATTCAAGAAGAGGGGTAAAATGGCATTCGCCTAGGGAGGGATGGCTAAAGCTTAATTTTAAGGAGCTTCTAAGGGGAACCCTCAAAAGGTATGTTAAGAACCTTCTCACTAAAATAAACACATTCACAAAAATATTGCAATAAAACATAAATTCATGAAATACAAGATATTGTAATACAAAATATAAGTGGAAAAATGAAACAATCTCACAAAGTAACACATAATAACAGGGTACTTCGAGGGGTAACCTCCTTCAATACTTTCATTCAATTATATGAAAAGATACATTCATTCATACCCCTCATATTTTTAAATACTTCATCTCTTTGCCTAACACTCAAGCTTGACTTACATGCAAAATGCCACCTAAGCTAGAATATTCTACCAATAAAACAATTACATTCTTGATAGCAATTACGTATAATGGTACCACTTATCTAGGTGCTTCTATTGCCATAAACTATTACATAATATTATCATGGATGTCCCCATGTTAAGTAAGGGTTATTGCATCATAGTGTTATGATGAAGTTCTAACATGCCCTTCCCCTTTGAAAAGCTTTGTCCTCAAAGCTAAATATGAGGAAACTATTACTGAAGCTATGGATGTGGTTCCCACATAACGTCTTTAGATTTTATGCCATGCCATTGGACAAGAAAATCAATGATTACATATTGGCAAAGGCTACAGGAACTATGGTCTAGAATACATTCAATTTCAATAATGAAACCCTCATCATCCAACTTTGGTAGTGTAGACTACACCTGGACCTTATTGTCGACAACCTGCTTGAGAGAAGAAACATGGAAGATTGGATGAATTCTAGAAGTATTTGAAAGGGCCAGTTTGTAGGTTGTCCACCTAATCCTTTGTAATACTTGATATGAATCATAATATTTTGTAATAAGTTTTTGACACCCATAGAGCTAGAGAGAGGACTATTTGTATGGTTGTAAGTGAAGAAAAATCATATCCTTGATTTCAAAGCTATATTTAGTGCAATGGTGATCAACTTGTTGTTTCATACGGTTCCAAGCCAAGTCCAAGTTGATCTTGAGTTGGTGAAGAATGGAATCACACTGGCATAGAGTGGAATCCACAACTTGAACCTTGGAACTGCTTGGAATGTAAGAAGATGGTGTTGGTGGAGGTTGACCATAGACTGCTTCAAATGGGCTCACCTTAGTAGTAGTGTGATATGTTGTGTTATACCATCATTCAACCAAAGGAAACCACTTGGCCCATTGTGTAGGATTTTTAGAGGTGAAGTAACGAAGGTATGTTTTCAAGCATTTATTCATAATTTTAGTTTGGCTATCGATTGGAGGATGATAGGCCAAACTCATCTTGAGTTATGTTCCTTGCAAATTGAACAATTCCTACTAAAATTGACTGGTGAACGTAGGATCCATATCAAAGACAATGGATTGAGGCATTCCATGGAGATGAAATATGGAGTCCAGGAAGATTTGAGCAACAACGAAAGAGGATGTTAGGTCTAATTTTATGGTGTGTTTTTGAGTTGTGGATGAATATTAGTTAAGAGGAGACCGAATATACTTTACATGGCATGAAAGTTGGCGTGGATTGGTTTATTTCTACCCATAAGATATAAAATTTATTAAAAAAGTCCTCTCATGGAGTGGAACATTTTTTTGCTATCGATGCTTGCAAGGAAGGGGAAAGGAACCATACAGTGCAATTGTAGGTTTTATTAAACAAATATGCTCAAGTTTTTGATGAATCTAAGGGTATCAAATACGAGGTAATTATTATCTAAAGTCGAACACATAGACCACTCTTGTATCCTTGTATTGTAGCAGCATCGTCAGCCCCAACACATATTAACTTTGTGGTTATTTCAATATCATTCATTCCTGTAATATCTTATAAACTAGTTACAACAACATGATAGAGGTTTTTCACATTACAAATTTTCACCATATTATGTAATGCTAGCAAACTAGGATGCCTTTCATGATTTTTAAATGTGTACACATGCATGAAATTCCAAGATGTGTTGTCAACAATCGTCACTTCATTAATTAAAAGTGAAATAAATTTTGTGAGTTTTACTTTCTCCCTCAAGTCCTCCTTCTCAACCAATGATAGACATTTTACCATTTTCCAACCACTTCGATCAGACCAATGTGAAATAAAAAGTTTTTGCACATCATCTAGCTGAAATAGGTGCTTATAATCAATAAAATCGAACATGGGTCTACCCTTATTAAGAATACTATATACAACAACAAACTACAAGATTTTTGAAGCTAAAGTGGTCTTATGAATTTTCTAAAATTGGGCTTGAATCGTTCCACCTTTCTCAACAAGATATTGTTGTAGCTTCAATTCTTTTTCATATTATTTTGCATATCTAACATGCATGCATTCCGATGCATCCTTCCACCTAACTATTTTCTTAATTTTTCCATCACTTTTATTAATTGTTGAATAAACTTTCCCATAATATTTTTCTATTGTATCTAACTCCAGTTACATCTTATGATCCTTTCCCAGTTTCCAACTACAAATTATGCATTTACATTATTTTGGAGTGTCATTGTTTTTCTCTGAATAGATTGGCTCTATTAAATGATATGTTGATGACCATTCAATCTTAAATAACCTTCCAATAGTCCATCTAGTTAACCTTCTATGTTTAGTTTTTTGGCTTGAAGATTCCCCAAAAGTTTGTATTGTATTTGATTTATCTCTTTCTTTTTCAAGTGGCATGTCATTTTGAGGAAAATCTTCAAGTGTTTGTTGGATGTCATTGTTAAAATAATTTTCTTGTGAAGCCATATCGTTGTGAGGAATATCTTCAAGTGGAGGCATATCAGGGTCAACTGTATATTTTGCATACAATGATATTCTTTATCATTTTTGGATGTAAGAGAACGTATTTTTACAAACAAAAAAATATTTAGATCAACATGCAATATGGTCAAAGCCATTACTAAAACTTAATTTTTTAAGGAAGAAAGCATTATTAACTAAAACTTAATAGGAAACAAAATAAATTTGAAGAACACAAGCTTATACTGAGAGGGGGTGAACAGTATAAGACCACTTTTTACTTTTCTTTTCTCAAATAATATTATACAATATATCAATGGCAGTATCAACATCAATAATTAAAGCAATGCATAAATCACCACACATAATAGAGACACTATTTTAACGTGGTTCCAATGTGGGCTACATCCACGGAGAAAATCTTTCACTAAAATTTTCTCAATAAATCTCTTAGGAATCCTTCCCTATTACAATGTTTATAAACCTCTGTTAAAAGGAGACACCAATTTCCTAATCAAGCTCGTGTATCTCTATCCACATGAGACACCAATCTCCTTTGCTAATTCATGGATCTTTATCCACAGGAGAATGCCTTCTCCTCTACTTTGGCTGGTGACCCTATTAGAAGACTACTATCTCCACTACACTGGCTTGTGGGTCTCTCTCCATAGAAGACTCTATCCTCACTCGAAAGACCTCTATCTTCAATACCCTGGCTAATGGATCTCTATCCACTGGAGACTATTGTCCTCTACTCTATCACCTCCAAAGATTACTCTCAACTCTACTCAATCTTTGTCTCAAATTTGCACTAAACATAGTCCTTTGATCTAGCATAAATCTGCTCAATCTTTGTCTCAAATTTATACTAAACATAGTTCTTCGATCTAGCACAAATCTACTCAATATCTATCTTAAATATACACTAAACATTGTCCTTCAGTCTACCTTAAACTTGCTCAATCTCTATCTTAAATTTGCACTAAACACAGGCCTCCGATCTAGCACAAATCTGCTCAATCTCTGTCTCTACTTTGCTCAACAAGTCTTCACCAAGAATTACCTCAAATTTGATTGTAAGCTTTCTAAAAATCTCACACAAATATGTCCTTAATGTTTCACAAAAGCTTACTCAAATCTGTCCTTAAGTCCCCTCTAGGACTTACTCAAACCTGCCCACTAGCTTTCACAAAAGCAATTGCAAAACTTTCATACACAACTCAACTCAATCTTATCTGAAAACCTCTTCAATCACACAAACAAGTTTCACTCAGAATCTTGTTTAATCATAGAAGCATATAGAGAATTGTTAGAGACTCAATATATTTCATACTCACAAACCACTCAATCACTCTCAAACTTTTCTTCAACCCAATTCAGAAATAAAGAACAATTTGTTTCACAAAACTTGAACTATCACTCCAATGCATTCAATCAATAATGCTCATCCAATCTTACTCAACCAACCACTCAATGAAACACAACTTGCTTGCAAACCCTAAACAAGTGTTTCACAATGCTTTCAAAAACTCACACTATGGAACTCAAACCTTGACTCAAGATGATTCCAAATTCACATAACAATGATACTCATGATCTTTCACAAACCCTAACCATGCACATGAAAGCTCACTCAATTATTTTCAACAATGCTTATCAAACAAACCTTTTCACTCCAACTTAGCATTTCACAACATTCAACCCAACACTATTTCACTCACAAGGAAGATGTGCCCATACCTTTTTCTTGATGGAGAAATAACCTCAAAATCTATCTCAATCACAATCAACCTCTTTGCCAATCTCAATGGTTAGATAGCAAAAATCTTCACTCAAATATTTCCCTCAATATTAATTCACCATTACAAAAATTAACAAGACTCAAATACACCTTATTATCTCCAAACTTATCAAACAAATATTTCAATCACTCAGTTTCACTATAACCCCTTTCAAAAATTTAATGCATGAAATAATCCAAAATCCTACTTATGTCTCCCTACTCAAAAATTGCATTTCCAAAATAATTGACTTTATAAAACAAGATAATGCAATTTACTTTTAACCTTCAATAATACTATTTACCACCTTTTGTCTAAGGTAAAAAATATTTTACCTTACCCTCCTTTTAACTCCCTAGGTGCTCACTAAATCCAATACACCACGTTCTTAACTCACACCCACAATGCAAATTAAAACTATGCTCTTTGAATAGTGCTAACCAAGCAAAAATTAAATCATGTGCTTCAACTTAGCACCACCAAGCAACCATAGACCATAGACCATAGACCATAGACCATAGACCATGTGCTTTTAATAAAAAATTAAATACCTCGTGTGCTCCTTGGTGGGACTCGATCCCTGGTCAAACCGTCGCCTGTGCCCTAGCCACGACCAAGCTACCGCATGAGCTAGGTGCTCACATGAGAGGCAAAAGTGCTTTGAGTGCTTTGTCTCTTCCACTAATGCCAAAGCCAAAAAGGCTTTGTCCCTTTGTTGCCATCGAAACTCGAATGCAACACCTCTGCATTCCCAATGCCTTACACACCAAGGGCTTGCCACTAGCCCAACCGAATGGTTGGTGACAAGGCTTTATGCCTTGGTCACTTTGTCCTCCATGATTTTGGCTACCAATAAAAAATTAAAATCCTCTTTGTCCTTTGCTCATGAACTTTTTTGCATTCCACTTCCAATTCTCGCATGTGCATTAATATTCGGAGACTTACCTTTGTGAGGTAAGTGTTATGGTATTTATACCATATGCTTCTATTCTTCGAACGTCGATAGAAGAAAATGAATTTAAATTAATTTTGTGCCCAACCCAACTTTGGGTTTTAATAATATTATTTTTATAAATTAATTTATAATATTAATATTATAAATTATTTATAAATTACCTTAGGTTTTAATTTAACCTTTAATATTATAATTAAAAATATTATAATATTACTTCCATTGGGCCTAGGTATTTTTCTCTTTTGCCCTTAGACCTTTTCTATCCGCCTTTAATATTATAATAATAAATATTATAATATTATTTCCTTTAGGCCTTTTATTCAGGGTATTTAACCGTCCTTTTGACCAATCATGTGAAGCTCTTAAACCAAATATCTTGGGCTTAAAATATAAATATTTTAACCCTTCTTTTGCCAAGTCTTGCATCGATTTTTGATACTAATTCTTGACATCAATGACAACACAACTAACTCAAAATTTCCAACAAAATTATTTTTGTAGATAAAAATCATGTGTACCTTTACTTTATACAGATGTCAATGGCTTGTCGGATTTTGGTATGCTAAAATATTTTAGATACTTTTTTTAGCAAAAAAATTGCCTCCCTTCTTTCCATCACCAATAGGTGTCATTTTACTAATAAAAAAAATATTTTTCATTTTAGAAAATTAATAAAATATTGAATAGATATTACTACTATAAGGCCTCGAAATAATATTGTAACTAAAATAAATAGAGGATTGGTTGGTAGAAAATACATACAAATTTTCAGTCTGGCTTTATTGTAAATTTGTATGTGTATTGCACTACTTTGTTTTTTGGAGATAGACAATCGTCTGCACTTGTATTAATTTAAAGGACAAACAAAATCAATATACAAATTCAAATCTACTGCCATGAATAGGAATTTCTATAATTTAACAAAAAATATATAGATACAAAATATATTTAGAGATTCAAATGTGGAAAAATACCAGATTATGGTACTAAATGACCTTGGAACTTAGTATTAGTGAAATAGATAGAGGATTACAATATCTTTAGAGAAGGTCTGCTAGCTAAAAAATCAATGAAAACACTCACTTGTGGAATAGAGGAAAATAGGGAAAAACATGGGAAACAAAGCATTCACCTATTTGCAATAAATGACAAAAAAATAGCAAAATAAAATCTCCAATTTTATGACAGAAAAATAGAGAATCAAAGTTTGAAGAGAAAAAAAGAATCATAGTCTCTTAAGAGAATGTTAGCTAGCTAAAAAATGCATCAAAACACTCATGTGGAATAGAGAAAAACAGGGGAAACATGGAAAACAGAGCATTAACATATTTGCAATATGTAGACACCTAAAACACGTCATGTTTAGGAGACTACTCATATGTGCATCTTTGCAGACCATATGAATGACCTTGGATCCTCCCAAGGCTAAGTAGTGATTCTAATCACTCATTTTAGGCATCCTAGGTCTATTCAGGCTTAGTCATTGATGACATTAGTAGTTAAGATCTCAGTCGTGATTAAAAATAGTGGCTAGGGTCCTAGTCATGTTGAGCAACAACGTCTAGCCCTATAACTAATTCGGGCTACCAGAGCTGAGCAAAATTAGTTGTAACTACCAAATTGCAACTGATCTCAAGCAATTTTGGACGAGGAAGTTTCTATAGGATTTCTCCCAACCACCTAGGCTAACAAAATTTTTATCTTGGCTTCCTTGAGAAGCTAATATGAGGATTTGAGGAGTCTATTTATAGACCCCTCAAAGAGGCAATTAAGATCCAAATTTTATTATAGTGAAGCCCTGCCAAACTGGAGAGCTAATTGCAACCTTTGAAGAGTATGGAGATGCTACCCAATCACAATTTGACACTTGCATTTGCAACAATGGATCTTCCAAATGATTGAGAAGAAAACCTTACCATTCCACACCAATCTAACATGAATTTGAGTGGAATCAACCATAATTTGTGTCTATACACGAAGGCAACACTTTCCCATCAATCACATGGAGGATTGAGCATCTACAACCCTGGTTTTAAGAGAAAAGATACTTTTCCTATGGTTGCTATTGTCAACAGTGGCCCATAGGCTTAGTTGTGGCTATCAACCGTGGCTAACAGAGCCGACTGCTCTGAGCACCGATGGCTAGGGTTTGATGCTCTTATTTCTTTATTTTAGCCATAGATTTCCCTTTCTTATTTTGTATTTAGATTAATTTAGCATAGATTAGTTATATTGCAGATATTTCTATAGTTAGTTAGCAGTTTCATGGGCAGCTTTATCTTCATTTATGCTATTAATGTTTCATTTCACATGCTTTATAATTTAGTTTATTTTATGCTCAATATCTCATATTGCATGTAAGTTCAAGTACATTTACATATTTCAAACCATACTTTGTGCTTATTTGTCAATATCTTAAGCATATTTACACATTTCATGTTTTCTTTACATGTTTGCTTCATTTCTTGCATTTCTTAGACAATAGCCTCATCATGAGAGGTTTCATATGCTTTTGTTGTACTTTGTTGTTTAATTGCATGCAGGTGACAGATCATTCCAAGATTCAAAGCATTATTCAAGATCATTCCTCTTGACAATGGAGGAGGCATCCTAGTAAGCCCTCATGCAAAGTTGGTGAAGACCTAAAAAGCATTTAGAGTATATCAACCTCGTTTAGAGGCTTCAAAATAATTGTAAACATTGTATCAAATTTGGTATCCCTAAGAGGGATGGATATGTAATCGAATTTTATTGATTAATACAAAGGAGGTATTCTTTCTTGCAAATTTGGTTATACATCTTCTTTGCTTTCAATTTGATTTCATGTTGCAATTAGTGTGGATATACTCTTTTTAAACCTTTTACACAATAAACAAGATCTTATTACTTCAATTCCTTGAACTCATATTCTCTAAAAACAAGAGAAACATATAATCATGGTGTCTTAAGAGAAACAAAGAATCATAGTGTTCAAATAGAAGGACAACTAGATAAAATATGCATCAAAGCACTCACATATGGAAAAGAAGAAAATAGGGGAAAATATCAAAATAAAAACTTGCAATTTTAATAGAAAAACAAATGTTATTACTACAACTCCTTGAGCTCATTCTCTAAAAATAATAAAAGAGGTGAAATTTTGTACCTTTATTTTTCACTACCGACACATGATCTGGATAGGGTTTGGGTGCAAAACTTGGTATGGATCCTCTTTAGGTTCAAAATAGGGTTCAATAGCCTGTCTAGGTGGAAAATAAGGTTTAGCTCATATCCAAGTGCAAAGCAAGTCTAGCTCCTATTCGAGTGCAAATCAAGGTAGAAATTTAGGTTTGGATGTCATCAGGGTGCAAAGCAGATGGTCCGGATGGAAAATTAGGTTTGGATATTGTTTGGATACAAAGCAAAGGATCCAGGTGGAAATCCAGGTCTGGATGTCATCTAGGTACAAAGCAAATGGTCTAGGTGGAAATTCAGGTCTGGATGTCATCTGGGTGCAAAACAGATGATCTAGATGGAAATTTAGGTCTGAATGTCGTCCGAATGCAAAGCAGACGGTTCGAGTGGAAATTTAGGTTCAGATGTCATTCGAGTGCAAAGTAGATCATCTAGGTGGAGATTTAGGTTCGAATGTCATTTGGGTGCAAAGCAAATGGTTTGAGTGGAAATTCAAGTTCGGATGGCATCCGGGTGCAAAGTAGGGTCCAACTCCTTTTCAAGTGCAAAGCAAGGTCCGACTCACAATCAGGGTGGAAAATCACATCTGGATCCGATTCGGGTGTAAAGCAAGATCTGAATCCTTTTCAGGTGCAAAGCAGGGTCTGACTCATGCACGGGTGGAAAACAAGGTTCAGTTTCTTTTCGGGTGAAAAATCATTTCGTTTACAATCGAGGAAAATCGAAGGAATTATGCAATAGATTGAATGTTTCAGGTCTAATATTTTCTATTGGAAGGTTTTACTTTTCATTGTTACTGCTCGTTTTTTAATACTTTGAATGTTTTACATTAATAAGTATCGTTGTTGCATTACTTATATAGAGGTATAAGAGGTGAATTTGGTGAGATAATTAAAATAATTATAATTTTAAGGTGAAATGGGTCCATGATTTAGGCAAGAGTGTTGGTGGTTTAAAAAAAAATTGTAAGGGTTTGTGAGATTGAGATTTTTCCTAGTGAAAAATATTGTTTGAACATTTATTAGATCGGGAGATTTCAATCGAGCTTTTTTGGAGGGACGTTTTTCGCAGGACTGCCCAAACTATCGAACTTGTTTTGGCCATATTTCACTCATCCGGACTCGGATTGAGCTAAAATTTTGAGGGTAGATGCCTGAAAAACCCTAGAACGTCTCCACCAATTTTTAGATCATTTGGAGCAACACAGATCCTAGCGCATCCCTATGTGTGAACGAGATTTTTGGCAAGCGATTGTGCGAGGGTTTCATCTGGGTTGAGTGCAAGCAGATCCAGAGGTTGGTTTTTAGGGCCTTCGGGCCCTAGCGGCCAATATTTTTGTGGTTTATACTCAATATTTTAGCAGGATATGTTGCAAGGGATCCAAGATGGGTTAGAAATCTATCTTTCAATAGATCATGTTGTGAACTTGAGTGACAACGACTTCCAATTTGCTGCACAAAATAAAAGTGAAAACCATACCTTTCCACGACGTCTAGGGCAAGGATTAAAGAGATCACGAAACAAGTTTCAAGCAGCTGATCAAAAAATGGCTCAGATCTCAAGTGAATCTGGTGCTAAGGTGCACCCACAAAATAAATCTACTATGCAAACCCCTGTCAAGGGTAAGAATTTTGAAGACTCAGCCCCAAAAATGAATTTTAGGGATGCCCTCCATGGTGGACAGCCTCAGCCCAATGCTAATATTAATCTTAGGGCTTCCCATAAACCTCTAAGAATGCCCAATATTGATCCCAGGAAAATGGAGTCAGGATGTCTTAAAGCAGTTGATGGAACTCCTATTGTTAAGCTTGATATGGGTAACATTCAGACTGGCATTGAAGATCTGGAAAAAAGAGGACTAATTTGTCGGTTCGTGGGTTTTCGTCCGAGCCTACCTGCTTTCAAAGTCTGGGCTGCAAAAAGCTGGAAAACTAAAGGTGAGTTACAAATCTCTATTTATCCAAATGGTTATTTTCTTGTTTTATTTGCAAATAATGAAGATAGAGAGAAAACTTTTCAAGGGGGTCCCTGGTTTTTTGGAAGGGCAGGGCTTTTCATGAAGCCCTGGCATACTAAATTTAAAGCCGAAGAAGAGATGCCTTCTATAGCTCCCGTGTGGGTTAGACTCTTTGGCCTCCCTATTGAATTTTGGAATCCTACTATTTTTTCTTCAATTGGAAACTCTTTAGGAACTTTTATGATGATTGTTGATTGTACTCAAAATTTTGAACATATTATTTATGCTCGGATTTGTGTTTTAATGGATTTTGACAAACCCCTACCTAAAAATATCACATTACAATTTGGGGAAGACACTTGGGAGCAAGTAGTGGACTATGAGAACATTCCTTTTCGTTGTAGAATTTGCCATGAATATGGTCATTTGGCTAGTGCTTGCCCAAATAAAATTCTTGATCAAAAGAAAGAAGATATAAACTCAACAGGTTTCCAACTGCCTAAGAAGAAGAACACTCAGAAAAAACCAGTTATGAAGGATCAATCAAAGTCATGTGCTAATATGTTTGAAATCCTTTCCACAAATGATGTCCCAAGTGAGGAAGGGGAAATAGTGGAAACAAAAATCTTAGAAACACAATATAAAGATGAAGGGAAGAACTCAGAGATAAACCAACAAATCAAAGGTTTTCAACAGAAAAAAAGGAGAAAATTTACACAAGAAAAACAATCTTTTAAATGTCAAAACTTCAAATAATACAGGTCCCAATATAGACACTGTTGAACCCTCTAGTAAAATTTTGGTTGTGTACGAGCATTCTTCAAGGTTAGAAGCCATCTCGAGATTCAATTGGAGTAAGTCAAGAAATAGGGAAAAAAACTGAAGATGGATTCTAATCAAAAGGCAGGTCGCAAGACCAATCAATATCATATGGTAAAAGAAGGTGAAAAGCTTGTAGAGGAAGGTAAGATTAATGCCCTTCCCAACTTTTTTAGCATTGGTATTAATGAAGATCATCACTTGGAATATTAGAGGACTCAAAGGGAGTCTTTCAAAACAAAATGAAATTAGAAGAATGATTCGGATAAATCATCCACATCTTGTTTTCCTTCAAGAAACGAAGATGTCAATGGAGGATATGGACTCAATTGCTAGTAAAATTTGGCCAGCTGGAAAAGTGGTTTCCCTCAGTTCCCAGGGGACTTTTGGTGGCATTGCTTGTCTTTGGGACCCAAAAGAGGTAGTTATTCACCATATGATTGGCAGTTGGGGTATTTTGGCTATAGCTATTCAAAGTAGACATTCCAACCAAATTATGCTCTGCATTACTGTTTATGCTCCAACTGCTTTGGAGGAAAAAAGAAGACAGTGGAAGAATATAACTCATATTATCTCTCATTTTCCTGAAGCTTGGATCTTGATTGGAGGAGATTTCAATACCATCCTCTCTCTAGATGAGAAAATGGGAGGAAATAGAAATTTGGACAAAAGCACTGACCTCATGAGCGAATATATTTCAAACCTCCATCTTGTGGACATCCAACCAGATAATGGCCTTATGACTTGGTCTAACAGAAGGCAAGGCTTAGCGTGTATAATGGAGAGATTGGATAGGTTTTTGCTCTCTAAAAATTTCTTAATCCATGGTCACATTCCTAAAGTGAAGACTCTTAACAATGTTGGTTCGGATCACTGGCCAGTCATGGTGGAAATGTGGAAAACTAATGTGAGTTTCTCTCCTTTTCATTTTCAATTAATGTGGCTTAGAGACAGTTCCTTTAGACCTCGTGTGCAACAATGGTGGAAGGAAGGTAAGCCTAGGTATGGGACTAAGATGTTCATTTTTGCCAAAATACTGCAATACATTAAATCCAAAATCAAGACTTGGAACTGGAAGGAGTTTGGGGATGTTCATAAAAAAAACATGAAGTTATTGCTCAACTTGAAAATTTGAATAATAAAATCCGTTTAGATGGCCTCACAGAGAATAGAAGTGCAGATGAAATTAAACTCACAACTTAGTTAGAGGAATGGGAAAAAAGAGAACTCTTATGGAAGCAAAAATCTAGAATTCAATGGCTCAAAGAAGGAGATCGAAACACAAATTTCTTCCACAAATCTCTTCTTGCTCGCAGATCTCACAACTTTATTTCTTCCCTGAAATCAGATTCTGGAGATGTTGTCTATACTTGGGATGGCATGAGCTCTATTGTTGTCGATTACTTTTCCAATATTTTTGTTGCTACTCCTCTTGACTCGACTTCTCAACAAAATGTTCTTCAAGCAATCCCTTCTCTTATCACTTATGAGGAGAACTCTATTTTGATTGCTCCTGTTACTATCAATGAGCTTCAACATGTAGTTTTTAAAATGCAAAAAGGAAAACCCCAGGTCCTGATGGTTTTCCCATTGAGTTCTACCAAGAGTTCTGGGATATCCTTCATGTTGATTTATTAGAGGTGGTGGAAGAAGCCAGGAAAGCCAAAGAAATTTTGAAGGTTATCAATAAAACTTATATTACTCTTGTTCCAAAAGCTCAAGAGGTTGATCACATCTCAGCTTTTAGACCTATTGCTTTATGTAATGTTCTCCTCAAAATCATTACTAAGATCATGGCAGAAAGGTTGAAGCCTCTTTTGCATAAGATTATTTCCCCTGAGCAAGGGGGTTATGTGGAAGGGCGTCAAATAGTAGATGAGATAGTTCTTGCTCAGGAAGCCATCCATTCCATGGATATGCAAAAATCTCCTTCCATGTTCATTCGGTTAGACTTATCCAAAGCTTATGACAGAGTGGATTGGCACTTCCTTATCAAAGTTTTGAGGCAATTTGGTTTCTCTAAGGATTGGATGGATTGGATTATGGGATGTATCTCTTCAGTTTCCTACTTAGTTCTTATCAATGGCAGACCTTCTCAGTCGTTCCCAGCTTCCAGAGGTATTAGGCAAGGTGACCCGCTTTCCCCTTATTTATTCATCATTCTTGTTGAATGCTTGGGTAGGACTATAACCAAAAAGAGGGAAAACAAAACCCTTGAGGGAGTTACCATTGCTCATGGAGCTAGACCTATCTCTCATCTTCAATTTTTTGATGACTCTACTCTTTTAGGTAAAGCTACAGTTAAGGAAGCTTCTAATATTAAGCAAATCATTAGCTGTTTTTCTAAGGCTATTGGGCAGTTGATCAATGAAGACAAATCTAAAGTTATTTTCTTTCACTGCTCTACCAGACAGGAATCCATGGTCTTGGATAAATTAAGATATAAGAAGTCCTCCCTTCCGATCACTTATTTAGGTATTCCCATCAATATTCAAAGGCAAAAAAAAAATTGGAATTGGTTGTTGGACAAAGTCAAGAAGAAAATTGGAAAGTGGACCAACAGGTGGCTTTCTTCTAGGGGTAGAATCACCTTGGTAAAATCAGTCCTTCAAGCTATTCCTATTTATGTTTCTTCCGTGTTGAATATCCCAAAGGTTGTTCTTCGAGAACTAGATCAAATCAGTCATCGATTCCTCTGGAGTGGTACTAAGGAGAAAAGAAAATGGGCCTTGGTGAAATGGGACACTTTATGTCTTCCTAAGAATGAAGGGGGTTAGGATTCCGGTCTTCTATTAATAACAACAAAGCTTTAGCTGCTAAATTATATTGGAGGATGTTGCATAACCCCAATGCTCTTTGGGCCAATAATCTTCGTGCTAAATATATTGAGAACAAAAGTCCTGAAGACCTTGTTCGCTATCATCTTCCTACCAAAGGTTCTTCCATTTTAGCAGTTCTTAAGATTGGTGAGGATTTGATAAAGAAAAATTTATTTTGGATCATTCATAATGGTCAGCAGGCAAATTTTTGGACAGATTCTTGGGATGGTCACAAGCCTTTGATAACTCAGTTTCTCGATTGGAGGCCTTGGATGGAGGAGCTTCATCGAGCTAACTGGATAAAGGTGGCTAATTACTGTCGGTACCATACTGGTAATTCAAAGGTTGGTAGATATTGGATCCCTATTGAGGACTGGCCTATTCAAATCCCGAGAAAGGCAAAGACAAGATATCCAAGGCATCCTTCATATGAGGTCTCTCTCTTGGTCCCATGAAAAATATTGTTTTGGATGGAACAACACTACTAAGGGTGAGTATTCAGTTGCTCAAGGTTATTTGACCTTATGCCATAATAATCCCAACCAATCTTCTGACATATTTTCTCAGTTGTGGGCTCAAAAGCTCTGGCCTAAGGTGAGGTTCTTTATTTGGCTTTTATTGCATCGTAGGGTGCTTACTGGTGAGCAACTTATGAAGCATGGTTTTCATGGCCCTTTTAGATGTGAAATGTGTGGAGAGAATGTAGAAACTCTCAGCCATATTTTTATTGAGTGTACTTTAGCCTCTGAGCTATGGAGGAGAATGGCCACTTTACTTGGCTTACAGTGGTCCAATTTTTTAACGTTTGAACAACTTTGGAGGGATTGGCCTAAACAAGAGGGTGTTGATCATTTTATTAGGCAGTTAGTTTGGATGGGTTCTACCATTCTTCTTTGGAATATCTGGAATGAAAGGAACAATCAAATTTTTAATCAAGATAGGAAGGATATTCACTATATTTGGCAAAAGACCATAGCCAACTTAGTTGAATCAGTCCATCATCTCCTTAATCACCCCCAAAACTTCCACCAAATATGGGATCAAGTGATGCAAATATTGAAGATTAAATCTTCTAAGGGCAACCAACTTAAAGGGAATGTAAGTATTTGTAAGATGGATAGGACTAGAAATTGGCAACCTCCTCCTAAGGATTTTGGTAAAGTCAATACTGATGGAGCCTCTAGAGGGAACCCTGGAAAAGCTAGTGCGGGAGGAATTGGTAGACTTTCAGATGGCTCCCTGGTTTTTACTTTTGCTTGAGAATTTGGGTATTCTTTCCAATAACCTTGTTGAGGGGTATGGTATCCTCAGAGGCCTTCAAGAGGCTACTAAGGTTGGATGGGAAAAGGTGTTAGTTGAGTCTGACTCTCAACTCATGATTAATATTTTGAAGAATCCTTCTAAGAATCATAAGGTTGATTGGAGAATAAAAAGAATTATTGAGAAGATTCAATTAATCCAGATGGGATTTTTGAAAGTTGATTACAATCATGTGGTCAGAAATCAAAACAAGAGTGTTGATGCTTTAGCTAATTGGGCTTTGGACAAAGGTGATCTTACTTGTTATGGCCATCCTCCTAGATGGTGGGCTTCACAAATAAGGGAAGCTCTTCTTTCTATCATTTCTTTGGATGGCTCCAGTTCTGAAGGTTCCTAGTTTCTTCTTGCTTTATTTTTGCTTCTCTTTGGTTCGGTCAGGGTATTTTAGTTCCCTAGCTCAAACTATTCTTTCTTTTGTTTCCTCTGTTGATTCTTGCCTTAAAAGTCTTTTGGTCTAGAAAGGTCATTGTTATGTTCAATTTTTTTTTTTTTTTTTGTTTAATTTTTTGTGGTGTGTATGTTTTTTTGTTTTGTTTTGTTTTTGTGTTCTTTGTGTTGTTTTTTGTTGTTCTTATGTTTTTGTTGTTTTGTGTTTTTTGTTATTGTTCTTGTGTTTTTGTTGTTCTTGTTCTTGTGTTTATGTATGTTTGTGTTAATTCATGTTTTTGTGTGTGAGTGTTTTCTATGTTTTTTGTTTTTTTTATTGTCTATTGTTGGTTGTTTTTTTTTTATTTGTTAATTTTTTAGGTTTTGGTTGTTTGTGTTTTTCATGTTTTTGTTGGTTATGTCTTTGTAGTGTTCTGTTGTTTTTGTCATGTTTGTGTTTTGTTATGTTGTTCTTGTGTTTTTCTATGTGGTTCGTGTTGTGGTTTTTTTCTTATTGTGTGTGTGCTTGGTTGTGCTTTTTCTTTTTGACACACTCAAGGAGCATGTTTTTTATTTTATTTTATTTATTTATTTATTTTTTAATCTTATTGTGTGTTTGTTTGCTCCTTGAGTATGTCAAAGGTGGTAGGCCAGGATCGTACCCTGGGCGATTTTGGCGGATTGGATACCCCTGCCTCCTTGGGTCTTACCCGAAAGTGGCATCCCTTTTGGGATGTTTTCCACAAATAAATAAATGTAATATTATTATCAATGTGTGGTGAGCCGGCCCCTAAAAAGGTTTTGCACTCAAAAATTTGGGCAAATGGGCTGACATCTAGGATCCCGAAATTCACTAATTTGTATTTTTTAAAATTCTAATATTCATGAATTTACAAATATTCGCCATTATGCATAACCCTGACTGTCTTTCTTATTAACCAATAAGATTAGAGAAGAATAAGGATGATTACTACGTCGAATGACTTTGGCTTCTAACAATTCTTGTACTCATTTTTCTATTTATTATTTAAGTGCATGGGGGTATCGGTAAGGTCTAATTTTAGATGACACACTACTGGATACCAATGGAATTTCATGATCATGGGAGCGATAGGGTGGTAATTCTATCAGTTTCATAAAAAACTACATCATGCCTAGTCAAAACAAGTTGTAAATTTGTTGGAATTTTATCCTCCACTAAAGTTTATGGTAGTATTACAAATATTTAAGTAATTATCCCACAATATTTTTTAACTTCTCCATACGGTTTGAAATGATAATTTGATATCTTGCTTGTAAACCACGAAGAGTGTAAGACCTACCATTATGCAAAAAATACATCCATAACTTTGCAAAGTTCCAGGTGATGGTTTCCAAAGTACCTAACCATTGATATCCTAGCACAATATCGCATCCCCCTAGTTGAAGAGCAAACATATTCATTTTGAGCTCATAATCCCCTATCTTCAACATAATATTGTAACATTTGCTTTTATAAGGCAAAGTTCCATTATTTGCCACCATAACCTCAAAGGAGTTACATGCATGTATGTAAAAATTGGCTTGCTTGGTGACTCTAGGATCAATAAAGCTATGTGTGCTTCCTGAATCAATGAGAATTGTAAGACATTGGCCTTTAAAAAATCCTACTACTTTCATTGTCTGTGGGGTAGTAATCCCTGTAAGAGCATGGACATATATTTTTGGTTGTGGCATTTCTTGTATTTCACCGTATCTTGAGGTGGTTCCTCTGGTGATTTTACTTCATCATAAAGTTATCCATTGCTTATTGAATCCTCTACATCTAGAAAAAATAGATTATTTTGGATGTATTTATGCCCTTGTGAATATTTTACATCATAATTATAACATAAACCTTGTGCACATTGGGCATCCATCTCTTTTGTAGTCAAGCGCTAGTAGGGGGTAGATTTATTTTTAGTATTGGGTGTGAACTTGGAAGAAAAGGAGGGTTTAGAATGTGGAAATTTAAGTGTCCTCCTTTAAGCCAAAAAAAATTCTTTGGCCAATTGTGCCAAGCCTATGGCCTACATCATAGTTTGTGGTTTGAACAACTTGACCTCATCCTTGAGATCATATTTCAAGCCATTGATGAAACAACTCAAAAAAATTTCTTCATTCAACGACTTGGTCCTGTTAGCCAATTTTTCAAATTAGGTTTGGTAGTCATGAATTGTAGAATTTTGTCTCAGTTTGGTTAATGCTCCTACAAAGTCCTCATACTCACTAGAGTCAAAATGAGTGAGTAATTGGGACTCAAAATCTTTCCAATAAGGGTCAAGAACTATGTATTGTAACCACTAATACCATTGTAAATCTTTAGATTCAAAGTTTAAAGATGCTATAGTGATCCATAAATATATAGGGACATTGTGAAGTTTGAAAAACTAATCTGCTTGACATAACCACCCATCTACATCCTTTTTTTTAAACTTAGGAAAGTCTAATATAGGTATATTAAAGGGAGTAGTGTGGTTAAAAAGAGTGTGAGAGCCTTCTCTACCCTTATGGATTGCTTTGCCTTGATCGATGTGGTAAATGTCACGATGCTCAAACACCTTTGGGCCATCCTTAAGTTTTTCATCGACCTCTAGGAAGTGTTCTTCAAAGTTGTCTTTGGAGCTTAAGTAGTCACCTCTCAAATGTTGTATTTCATCCCTCATTAGGTTAGTGTCATTAAGAAGGGTATTAAGTGTGGTTTGTATTTGCTCCATAAATTTGACTTGTTCTACCTCCTTGTGGTGTCCTCTAGTACCACTAGCCATTTTGGTGTGATTTGAACCACTACTACTGACTTACTAAAATAGAAGTATGGTTCCAAGAGTTACTATTTTTAGTAAGGAACCTAAAAAATATTTTTGTGCTATATATCAAAATGATCAGCTTATAAAGATAATCATAATGGACTAGGTTCCAAAATGGCGTTCTTTGACACCTCGAAAAAAGTGCATGGAGGTTACATACCAAATTAATCAACTCAACAAGACAATCATAATGGGTTATATATCACAACACTATTTTTGGGCATCCCATACGACATCCCATACTTTTTATTTATTTTAGGGGAGGTGTTGTCTTCAAGTGTTGGTTTTTCTCCTAGAGGTTTGGTTCGCTCATAAAATTGATTTCTTGTCA
Organism: Wollemia nobilis; assembly: GCA_028583015.1. Classification (NCBI taxonomy): domain Eukaryota; kingdom Viridiplantae; phylum Streptophyta; class Pinopsida; order Araucariales; family Araucariaceae; genus Wollemia; species Wollemia nobilis. The sequence goes on along the minus strand of JAQPPZ010017232.1, from coordinate 24,247,203 downwards.
TAAAACCCCTTATGACACTATTTTTGCACTATCAATTACTGACATTGTCTCTACATTATTTGTTACTAACACTATTGTATCATTGATACTATGGTTCCTAGTATCGACGATTGTCTAGGTTTGACTCTATCCTGATAGTCCTTTATCTACTATTTTGCTATAAATTTTGACTATCACAACAATAGTTACTAACACTGGCAATTGATAACTTTGACCTTACTATTATGGTTCTCAAACTAAATTGATACTTGATTGTTACTAACATTGGAAATTTATGTTATGTTCCTGTTGGAGCCAAAATTGACTCAACATCAGATACCTTCAAATTTAAATTGTTTGGTTTCAATGTTTTCACCCAAATTATTGGTCTTTGTTGCATCCAAATTTTTGAGGAGTTGGTCTTCTAAGTTTTTCCACGTAATAATGATCGGGAGGTTATCTTAATCACTAAAGAAGAAAATATTTGATGGTCAAAAGGTAAAACTTTCCCTAAGTAAAAAGGTTAAATCAGATTTAAGCCATAGCCAAAAATCTTTATGTTGAATACCATTTTTGGTCATTAAGTGAAGCCATTGTTGATATTTCCTCTATTATTAAAAGACTCATAAATTCAAGGAAATAAAATTTGCACTAAGAAGGTCCCTCTAGTCCTTTGGTCCCTAAGAAAAATTAAATGAGCATTCGGTCCCTAAGAAAATCATCCTTTCCTAGGCCGAAGAAAATAATTTTGCTAAATCCTAAGGTCTAATAAAAATTAAATGGTCAAATGAGGGTACGCGTCCACTTTGTGGTAAAATCTGTTCAACTCCTTTGGTCTGGACGGACGCACACTCATGAAAAACTCATTAGTTAAAGCAATAATATCATGGTCTAAATCTGCATAATATAAAGTCTAAGGTAAATTAAATGTAATAAACCTAAAGTGAGGGTCATGTGCCCCTTTGGTTAAATATTGAGCAAATCGCGAGATCTAGACGGCAACGCTCGACTCCCAGTTAATCTGATGGAGTGCGCTTGCTAAGTTGTCCAAATATTAAAATCCAAAGTCTAATACAGTTTATAACCTAAGATTTCATGTAAATTAAATTGAGGGTACATGCCCCTTTCAATTAAACAATAAGCAAGTTTGGTCATCTTGAAGACATCACTTGATCCTATCTCGATATGACAGAAGGCGCTCATTAAAGTAACCAAAGGTTAATCTCAAACTTCATTAAAGAGCAAACCAAGCTTAGCATTAATAATCCAATGCTTATTAAAGGTTTTAAATCTTCAATCACGTGTTAAAAGACTTGTAACTTTGCCGATTTGGACAAGCACGCGCGAATTCTTGCTAATCCAACATCGCACTCCTAGACGTGCTAGGTCTTTAAAAGGTCAAAATCTAAGGCTGGTCAATGTTGATAAAACCTTGATTATCTATTTAATTAATACGGGTTTAAAATCAACCTCACAGTAAAATCTAAAGATAACTTACGAACAACTTCTCATATATAAATGATAGAGCATGACTTCAATAAGATCTATCGGTGCGCGCTACCTAAGATAATCAATATTTACATCAAAAGTTGAATAACACCCATGAATCAAGTTTTAATTAATCCTCATTAGCTTTAAGCTAAGCATGATTAACAAGGGTTCTAAACGCATAATAAATGATTCTCCCTTGGGGTAAAAAGTGTGCAGCTTCTTAGATCTAAATGATAGCGCTCACTCCCCCCCAGATCCGATGGAGCATGCTCCCGAAGTTGCTTGAAAGTTAATACATAAGGTGTGATCGGATAATTAATCAAGGGTTTTATTAAGAATTAATCTTCATGCATAATCGTGATTAATGAGGGTCTAATACATTGATAATGACCCCCCTTATTTTCGATTAACCCGCATGCATATCTAAAGAACTCAACAAGCACGCACGTCCATTATTAGATATAATGGTGAGCGTGTAAAGATATAATCAAACTTTAAAGTGCTTGTGGTTATATAGAAAACTCTTAAAAGTCTTAATCATTGATCAATTTTAATTAATTTGGATTATATGTGGGTTTAATGCATTAATAAATGTTTCCCCCTTTGAGATAATGAGCACGTTGAGAGTTATAAAGCTTAGGCCTAAGTGTTTTAAATCAATTTATTGTTAAACCTAAGGTTTTTGGCCTAATGCTCAAAGTTAATCTAATTAAGCATTTATATGTATATCATTGGACTAATGACCATGCAGGTTTTGGGATCTCGATGACAGCGCATGAAGTGAACTAGATCCGACGTTTGATAAATCTCGACGAGAGTGCATCTTCTTGAGAAAATCTAATGACGAGTGCCCGGAGAGGTGATCATTTTTTTATGATATATGTTTTTAAGCCTTATATGGTCTAAGACAGATTTAATAAAAATAAAGGAGTTAAAGGATTATTTGAAGATTAAATTGCTTCTAATATAATATCCACAGAGATAATAGAAACCATATTTTAAGGGATAAATAATTTTTTTACACAAAGCCATCTAATTAAAAGATCTAATTTTCCTGAGGTTTGGACATGAATGATTGAATTAATAATTGTTTTAATTTGACTTTCATTGAGGGCTTAAGTTACAAAAGATTTAAATGAATTAAATGAGCCTAAAGTTTGAACATAAATTTTCATATATATGTGCAGTATAATTTGAACTAACCCTCATGCAGGCTCACGTGATCTAACAAAATAACTCATCTCAAAGAAAATATATGGATGTGCATGTTCAAAATTGTAAGGAAAATAAGAAGGCTTATTTTAAGTGTGTTTTCCAAATAACGTTGAATACATTTATTTGTTATACATCGAAAGTTTCAACCCTGGTTAATCCTCCTATAAATTTAAAAGATCTAACAAAAATGCTTCGTCTGAAGTAAATTTGATGACACGTGCCTCACAAGATGAACTATTTTCATCTTCACAAACACAGTCTACAATGACATTGACACCAGATTAGACCAAAGTACAATCGAAAGCTCAGTAACAGCTACAAGTTCAAACAGTAGTCGAGGAAAGAAATATTTAGACGATCAAACTAAATCCTACAGACTATATAGAGTCAAGTAAAAGCAAGTTGCTCAAGTAATAAATCTGACACCTGAGAACCAAATCAGATCTCTTCATATCATTAGAATGTGATAATGTATTGGACGAAAATAGAATAAATTTGCTCAAAATGGACTTATACAAAAAAATCTCAACTTGAAGGATAAAGATGGATCGAAGCGAGCAAGAATTGTTGTTCATGAGAAATTTAACAATGGTGATAGAGTGTAAAGTGCAGACTCAAATATTTGAGAAGAAGTCTCGGTGGTGCAACCAGTTCCTGTATTGCACACTCAGAAAACATAAGAAGCACAACAAGAGTGAGAATATACTTAGCTCGTAGAAAGTTTATTCACTCAACGCTTCGACAAAATATAGTTACAGAGGGGTCACTCCTATGGAGTATAGTTATGAAAGAAAATCATGATTTCCACTTCATTCATTTTATGTGCTTCTAGATATTGTTTTCCATTTTTTGCTTCTTCCTACCTGTCACGGCCTTATTCTTTCTAGGCATTCTCTCTTGACCATCGTAATCGTTCACCCCACAAAGCGTCATCTCACCACCATCCCATGCACAAATCAACTCCCATTGTTCCCACCTACTTCATAACCATTCTATAATCTATTCCATTTCATCCTACTATTTTCCATATCTCATTCCCTCTCCTCACCATCACGTCGAGTCTCCCTCTGTTTCACATCAAAAATCCACTACAACAAACTAGTATAATCCCAATTGATAAAATCATATGACTAGGATAAATAGGAAACAATATATATATATATATATATATATATATATATATATATATATAGGTTCACCATTTGTCTACACACAAGATAATATATATAAAAAAATGCCTAGCCCACCATATTTTGAGAGCTCCCTTCAAATCAAGAGCAAAATGTGACAGGAAGCCCAATTCCAAGTGGTTCATAATAGTTGGATAGCACACAAAGAGATCAATATAGATAATGACAACTATAAGGCCCAGGTGAGACCAAAAATAACCGAATCAAGTACTAGAGGCTATAAAAGAAGCAACCATGGTCAGAATCAACATCAAGCTTTAGAGATAGAAAATTCTTGCTAAGAGGTATACTTGAGTGCCCTATAGTTGTGTTGTTGTATTTCCTTTGTGTCTATCTTCTTTTCATCCCTCATTCCTCCCCTTTGTTGTGCAGGTTTTGATAGAATAGTGCTCAAGAAGCTAAGATCATTTCTAGATCTATTGAGCCTGAGGTTCGGAGACTTTTCTATTACTAGATTGAAACAAGAGAGTAGAGGAATTTTGTTACATTATTTGAACAAAATTTCTTCATTGTATTAATACATTTTACAGATTTAAATGACATTATGTCAACTTTGCATGTAACTTTATTGAAAATTAATACAATTATGAGCTTCATTTCTATCAGTTCATTGTTTTCAGTTATGTGTGTGGCTTCATGATACATTACATTATTTGAATGTGTTATGGATGTTTTCTTTCATTGGTTAACTATTAGGTTTATTACGATATTTAAATGAATTTATTAGCACCAATTTATTCTTTTCTCCATTCTCCATGTTAATTTGAAGGTGTTATTAAAATTGTTATAACAACCCAATGAATCTAGGCATCGGTCTACACATAAGGCATAATTAGCATTGTTATCCTAGCTTGGTCAATTTTATAAAAGTAGTTTAAAACTAAAATCTGGAAGTGCATAAACTTGTAAAAATATTTAAGTTTACCATAGGGGTTTCCTTACCCATTTTGATCTCTTTAAATATAATAATAAATCTTTACCCAAAATAAAGAGACAGGTCGACTAGCGCCTGTAATAGCTCATTGGTTTCAAATGAATTCTTGCAGCATGACAACCCAATCCTATGGATGAAATAAATTGTTCCAATAGTTGCTCTTAACTCTTTCGTCTATTTCATGTAGTACTTTTGTGACAGGGAAGTCTCCTCTATATGCTTAATTTTTGTGGTAGGATGTTTGGTTGCAAGTTTAATATTCAACAAAATATATTTTTTTGTAGGTTAAGCTTTCAACATAATACGATATGCTAAGCCAAGGTGTATTTACTACCCATAGGCCCTTTGTTATACAACAGTGATGAACGATAATGCTCGAACCAATATTTTAGGCCACTACTCAATGAGGATTCCATGCATACCCTTGAGCACACTACTTGCCTCTCTAACAGTATGAGAGGGTCATATTTTCAGATGTTGTGTTTGATGTACTATGGATAATACAAGGCCAACAAATCTTCCTAGGGCTAAAGGTTTCTCTTAATCCTATATGGTCTCCTGTTATACCCAAAAATATATGGGAGCTCAATTCCATAGATGGGTGTTGTTTGAGGCCTATGTATTGGAGCCTAATCGCCCCTCACTTCACTAGATACTTTATGAGTAATCTATATTAGCCAATAACAACTCCTCCATGATATTTTAAAACCCCCAACATAGGTTTTCTAACCTAATAAACTATTGCAAAAAAAAGTCATGTTTTTATTGATTTTTTTAATAAAAAGATAAGCAAAAAATGGAAAACACGAAAAATTTATACCTAAAAATCATAATGGAAGGGCAAGAACTATTGTAGTTACAGTGAAAATCGACCCTATAAAGTGCTTTGGTACCACTTGTTAAGAACCTTCTATTAAAAATAAACTCATTCACACAAATATTACAAATAAAACAGATTTTCATGAAATAATAGTATATTGCAATACAAAATGTAAATACAAAATTAAAGCAATCTCACAAAACAATATAGAATTGTAGGTCTCTTTGAGGGAGCAACCTCTTTCAAAAATTTCATTAATTTGCAAAAAGATACATCTGTTCATGGATCCGTGTCTTTTAAAGATACACTTCATACAACCCTAACCCAATTCTCAAGAGTTGGCTTAAATGCAAAATGCCACTCGAGCTAGAATATTTTACCAAACATCGGTTAGATTCTTGATAATAGTCACATGAAATGACCCCACTTTTCTAGGCACCTTACTCACCACATACCGTTACAAAGGATTACAAAATTACATTATAAAAGGGTCCCCATGTTGGAAGGAGGTTATTACATAATCATATGATAATTACAAAAATAGTGTTAGGATGGGATCTTAACATTTGACCTCATTCTATGACATGAGGTATAACATAAGAATATTTCTTGAGATTCTTGGAATAAATTATATATATATAAGTTATCACAATTCATTTAAGATTAAAAATCAAATGGTGAGTGGTAAGAAGTTGATTGTAGAAACACAATACTTTAAGAAAAAACCAAGTATATATTTGATAAAAAAGATGAAAATACATGATTAAAATGTGTGTTGGATGTAGTTGTAAGCTTACTGCAATGGTAAGGGCTTTGGCCTCTCTTTGAGAGGTTGAAGGTTCAAACCCCACTTAGTATGAGGGGATCGAGACCCCTCATAAAAACCTATGTAAACTCATTGAAAAAATACGTGTTGGATATGGTTTAATTAACCTAGCAATAAATGTAATATTTTAATATTTTTATGGGAGTGGCCCCAAATAGAATATACATATAGCTTATTAAAATGATAAAAATAAATCATATGGCAATGCTTAACCATTTTTATTCTTCTATTTTCAAGGAGGATACCCAAGTTCAATTCTTTTCGAGTAGTATATACATAATTGCCAAGTTGTTATAATATCACTATGTGATCATGATGTAATATGAGTGGGACCTGTTTCAATTCCATATAACTAGTTAAAATAAAAAATGTCAAATACCCTATTGCATTCTTCTTACATAGGTAAATCGACACCTAATAAGAACAAGGTCTTTAATCATGTAAAAAAAAAAACTACATATTTTTTAAAAATATAGACATTGTCATGGACCAAAAATAGTCTACATCTTGGTTGTGGTTAAAAAGTTTTAACAAAAATACTTAAACAATTCATAATGCTATCGAATATGAATAAATGTAAGCCTTAAAACTTATCATATTAAATGAAATGAGATCAATATAACCTCAACTAAATTCAAACGTTGCTATCATGTTTAGAGTGTATAATTAATTAAAATCATGTCTAATAATTTTCTTTTTATTATGGTAAAATTTGGGATTCTAAAAGGTCCTAGACCCTTGTATGCTTTTCAAATAGAAACACCAGTCCTATTGCTCAAAACATCTTACAGGGCTATAGAATTTTGGGTTATTTTCATTAGTTTTCAAATATTTTCAATTGATTTCAAACTACCATCCTAACTCCATAAACATATCTGATATATCTCTTGATTCCTACCCAAATGTCAAAATAGTTACAAACCACCTTCATAGACCATTGATCTATCCCTTAATCCAAACCATCGTTAGACCACACCTGCTACCAACCCTTAATACTATCCTTGAGTTTGGTCATTCACAGGGACTTCCCTCAACTAGTTAATCACTAAAAACTTTATACCCTCAAAATATTTCACTTATTCCCATAAAACATTAATAATTATGCTCAAACGATCTTTCCAGGTCTTTGATGTGCTTACCACGTGTCTAAATGGGGTAGTCCATAGGTCTATTATCCATTGAGAGGTGTCTTAAGCAGACTACCACTACATCTGCCATGTTGTAAATGATAACCAATCATGGAAATTTTTGCTGGTGAATCCATCACTAGGATTTCATAGTTGAATAGGTCACAAAATAGCTAGATCAAAAAGATATGTCCCAATGCATTGCCACATAATCCCACACCTTCCAATGGTGGAGCTTACTCTTGAGAGTCTACTTCTCTAGCTTGTGAAAAAGTGTAGGCCATTGGATTAACCTTTGACCATATCATAAACAACCTATTTATGACCCTTCCCTTTCTACTAACTCTTTTATGTTTGGGTGAATATTATTTGGGGGGATTCACCTTTGGTTCTCTTTACAAAGAGCCCCTTAATTAGCTAGCCAGTCTGCCATCCTATTGCCTTCTCTGAAAAAACGATTCATCTCCATGTGCTCTAGTGATTTAAGGATCCTTTGAGTTTTTATTATTATACTTGACACCTACTAGCTCTGTGTAGCTCTCTTGTTAAGGTAATTGATAATTTTGAGAGTCTCCCTCCACTATCAGCTTGCTTACACCCAACTACCTTGCCAATTTTACTCCGACCAAAGTTGCTTTAGCTTTTGTTTGATGAATCATCGTAGAGCCTAGAAACTCATTGATAGCACCAATTAGGATCTCTTTGCTAACCCCTGTCACTACTCCCCCTTCCTTCCTAGGGTTCCCCTTATAAATTCCACCAAAATTGAGCTTTATCCATCCCTCTCTAGGCAAATTTTATTTTACACTTCTTGGATTTTCTTGGGGATATTTCTCCATCCCAACTAGGCTAATGTCTTAGTGTTTACTAATATTCACCTCCTTTGATGATTCCATAATTTTCTTTATACTTGGGACTTTAATATGTTCCACTATAGTCGCCCAGATCATTTGTCTGATTCTTACGAAGGCTCTTTTTTTCCTCCTTAAATATTCTTTTATTATGCTCCAAAAAAACCCCCCAATCTTAGTGGAAATGAATTAGATACTATATCTTATTCAACATTGCACTCTTAAAGGGATTTTCCCAATATTATATCCCACCATTCTATTTGGTAGTACCCATATGACCTCCATCTCCTTAATTAAACCCTGAAGAATTGAAAGGGAATAACTACAACCTAACATTAAGTGTTCCACCTTCCTATCTTCACGTAGATGACATCTATTAGGAAATAGAAATCCTCTTTTATGTAAGTTATCTATCGTTAGGATCTTATTCTCCGTAACCAACCAAAGAAACATTGATATCTTTGGTGTTTCCTTTGTTTCCCATAGCCTCCTCCATTGAAACCTATCTTTCAACTTAGTTGATAGAATCTCGTAGGATGATTTTACACTAAAGGATCCATCAAGAGTAGCTCCTCATACTATAGATTTTTCACCCATATTTACACCTATATGGAAGGCTCTTGGCTTAATTTTGAGCTTATTTAAAGCTTCCTCATCATGGTTACTATTATGTAAGTCCTTCCACCTTACCACTTTCTCTTCCTGGGATAGGTAGTCTACAACCATACTCTCATACCTTTGTTCTAAATACCCGTACTTCAACTAACTCCTCATCCAAGCTTAGGGGTAGGTTCTCTAGCCATGCATCCTCCTAGAAGTGAACCAACCTACTATTCCCAATTTTCCTTTGGACTCCTTTCCATAGCAACTTTATTCACTTCATCATATGGTTCTATATAGATAAGCCTTTATAAGAATTTATTATGGTTAAAGATCTCATATCTTCTTGGCTATCCAAGTACTTATTCTTTAAAATTTTGGCCCATAGAGAATGGTCTTCCTTCATTAGCATCCATCCTACTTTAGCAAGTAAGATCTACTCATATCTAGCTTTATTAATATCTAGCTTCAACAAAATTCCTTACCACCTACTATGCACTAACGAGTGCAGTGTTTCATCGAGAGAGATAACACCGTCTAATACTTGTATTCCCTTCATAAAACCTCCTTATTGGTTTACTATAATCTTTGGGAGGATTTTTTTCAACCTTAATGCTATCGCTTGTGTATATGCAAATCGAACAACACCAAATAACTAAACTTAAATAAATGAACAATTAAAGCAAGATAAACACATGTTATTGCACAAAAATAAATTTGATTTTTATTTTTGGGTGGATTCCTGATATTACAACCAAATATGCCCCAGATTGGGGTTTTTACAATACTTTTATTGCTCAATACAATAATACTAATATGCTAGGGTTCTTCGAAACCCTAGCCAACAAATCAGGGTGGTGTCTTCACACTCGATCGATCTCAATATAAGTGAGTGGGTTTCAGATATCCTTTGGACGAACCACTCCAGCTTAAAAAGTTGCTCAACACTTATGTATCTCCAAACCTACACACAAAGAATGACAAAATAGGATTAGTAGTACCTGTGAGGGCTCCACTGTGTGAGACCCTCATAAATTAATAAAAATCCTAAATGCCAAGTAATAAATTGCATACAAATATGGAAACAATAAAAGTAATGTAACAATAAAATATTTAACTTATTATTTTTTTATTTTTTGATCTGTCATTGTTGTTGCAAGGAAATGGTGTGTGGATACCCTCGTAACACCCGAGGGTTTTGCTAGTCTTCAGTAGTAGTTTTTGAGATACCTACGGATGCTCGATAACAACAAAAAAAAGCCCATGGGCACTCGAGGATGGTGGAAAGCACCCAACGACACTTGGCGACGGAAGGAAACACTCAAAGATGCTTGAGAATGATAGAGAGCACCCAAAGGTGTTTGAGAGCTGAGGTGGAGATCTGCATAAGCAGATCTGGCTAAGCGAAATGGATGGCAATGGATGTGGAGGCTAGGGCAAGTGAGGATGGATGGTGAGAGTGCTTGGATATGCATCACCTACTGAGGGATGATAACTTAGGAGTAACTCAAGGAATTTAGACTTAGATTGCTTAGGTCCAAAGACTTAGAAAATTACTTTGGGGTTGAGCCATTAAAATGGCTCCTATTAATAATCCACACTAGGGTGTGTTAGGGTTTTAGCGACACAAATTGTGTATATTAAAACACATCGAAGGGTGGATATAAATTCTGGATGTGTGGCATGGATTGGTATGGATGGATGACTAGGATTAAGTCAAATCGGATGGCTGGGATTTATTTACATATATAATATTTATATTTATTAAATTAATATAAAATATTAATATTAAACATATATTTAACAAATATGCCTAAATATGTATAAACAAATGCGTAAAATGGCGAGAAAACCTAGATGGACAACAAGTGGCTAGATTTTGGTGTCTACAAATGTCCCTTTTTGTACTGTGTTGCGTGAAACACAATGCAGTGCAAAAATACAAGACACTTGTTTTGGCCTAATGCAAATGTAGCTTTGTTAAGATGTGGCTATGAGCTTGAAGATAAGAGAATTTGATTGCGTACCTTACCTCCTTAATTGGCAAATAAGTTTGTAGATGAATCTCACGAGCCAATTGAAAAATAAGTGCACACGATTATATGGATGAATTGTGCTATTGTGGACGATATGAATGATGTATCTCCAAACCTACACACAGAGAATGACAAAATAGGATTAGTAGTACCTGTGAGGGCTCCACTGTGTGAGACCCTCATAAATTAATAAAAATCCTAAATGCCAAGTAATAAATTGCATACAAATATGGAAACAATAAAAGTAATGTAACAATAAAATATTTAACTTATTATTTTTTTTATTTTTTTATTTGTTATTGTTGTTGCAAGGAAATGGTGTGCGGATGCCCTAGCAACACCCGATGGTTTTGCTAGTCTTCAACAGTAGTTTTTGAGATACCTACGGATGCTCGATAACAACAAGAAAAAACCCATGGGCACTCAAGGATGGTGGAAAGCACCCAACGACACTTGGCGATGGAAGGAAACACTCAAAGATGCTCGAGAATGACAAAGAGCACCCAAAGGTGTTTGAGAGCTGAGGTGGAGATCTGCAAAAGCAAATCTGGCTGAGCGAAATGGATGGCAATGGATGTGGAGGCTAGGGCAAGTGAGGATGGATGGTGAGAGTGCTTGGATATGCATCACCTACTGAGGGATGATAACTTAGGAGTAACTCAAGGAATTTAGACTTAGATTGCTTAGGTCCAAAGACTTAGAAAATTACTTTGGGGTTGAGCCATTAAAATGGCTCCTAGTAATAATCCACACTAGGGTGTGTTAGGGTTTTAGCGACACAAATTGTGTATATTAAAACACATCGAAGGGTGGATATAAATTCTATGTGTGGCATGGATTGGTATGGATGGATGGCTAGAATTAAGTCAAATCGGATGGTTGGGATTTATTTACATATATAATATTTATATTTATTAAATTAATATAAAATATTAATATTAAACATAAATTTAACAAATATGCCTAAATATATATAAACAAATGGGTAAAATGGCGAGAAAACCTGTATGGACAACAAGTGGCTAGATTTTGGTGTCTACAAATGTCCCTTTTTGTACTGTGTTGCGTGAAACACAATGCAGTGCAAAAATACAAGACACCTATTTTGGCCTAATGCAAATGTAGCTTTGTTAAGATGTGGATATGAGCTTGAAGATAAGAGAATTTGATTGCGTACCTTACCTCCTCAATTGGCGAATAAGTTTGTAGATGAATCTCAAGAGCCAATTGAAAAATGAGTGCACATGATTATATGGATGAATTGTGCTATTGTGGACGATATGAATGATGTAAATATGATACCATTTTTGCCCCAACAATGAAAGGAGGTTGGTGGAAGATGTAGGTGATTGATTATGTTTTTGCCTTAATAGAAAATGGATTTTTGCCAAGTGTAGATGCCATGATCATGTAGGATGTATCCCATTGTGGGAAAATTAAAATATAGTTTGGTTGCCCCAAGTTTGGTGTGATTCGATGTTGTTGAACAAAATGTCGTATGGTGTTATTGAAATGCAAGTATGCAAATGCAAAAATAAAAGAAAAATAATCTATCCTCGAGGCCACTCATGATTGCAACAATTCTTACATGGAATCCCTAAATGATTACTCAATCACTTTACCCAGCCTACATCCTCAAAGACTGGTGTAATTGCAAAGGATATGATGAAAAGTTATGATTTTGTCCGTGTTTCAAGCCCCACAAACAAGGCCATCAATGACAACTTTTGAGCAAATTGGTCTTGGCATAGTCTCACTCTAAAGATGAGGTACCAAAAGTGATTTTTGTTTTCAAACAATGAGATATTGGATGATGAAAAATGACCAAGTGTCCTTATGGTGGTTTATCATCTTACTGAATTGCATAGACATCCAATTGCTGTAATCACCAAGGAGATGAATAAACCACTAGATACGAGGTTCACTAGAAATTGTATATGAACTTGGCAAATGTTGAATGTAAATGCAATTGTTGATGAATTTGATGATGACATGTGGATTGGATGATGAGAAATGTATTGATGGATGCAATGTGGATGATTTTGTGGAGGTAATATACATTTTTCAATATTTGGATGTAAGTTATTGAGTCTATTTTTTCCCCAACAAATGAAGTGATTTTGTGAAAATGTAGATGATTGAGTCTATTTTTGCCCTAACAAATGAAGGAATCTTGGAAATTTGGATGATATGAATGATGTAATGAATGTGAATTGTGTAATAATTTATTCTTGGTGTCTACAACTTGAGCAATGATCTTATATATACATTGCATAGGCTTATCAACTTATAGTTCTTAAATCCCTTTTGCCCTTATTTCTTTAGGATAAGCACTAAAAAGGTGTTAAATTCTCTATGAACTTTTCTTGAATGGTGAGTTTATTGAACTACTTCTACTAAATCCTCCTTTACTATATTCCAAAAGACTTGGAAGGAACCTACCTAAAAACCATTAGGGCCTAAAAAAATTTCCTTCCTCAAGGAAAAAGACTGCTTCCTTCACCTCCTCTTCATAACATCTCTCACTAGCTCTTCATTCATTCATGTGGATATTCTCATTGGTACATATTGAAGAATTTCTTCCATAACTTCCTAGTCTTCCCCTCTTTCCTTCGATAACAATGAATTGAAGAAGTCAACTACCTCTTTCCTAATCCTTTATCCACCTTTGACCATTTCACCATCCTTATATAGGATTTTAGAATTCCTTCAAACACTTTTATGCTTTATTGTTGAGACATGAAAGAATTTAGTATTTGTGTCTACTTCCATATGCCATTTATTCCTTTATTTCTGCCTTCAATATGTTTCCCCTCAACCCAAAATAGCATGAAGCTCTACCTGAATCTTCTTCTCTTTGTTATATAAGGCCCGATCCATCTCAATTATCCCCACTTCCTTCTCCAACAAACTCAATTATCACCCGATGCTTTCCTTTTGTCTAAAGATATTTCCAAAGCCTCGTTTATTCCAAGTCTTCACATGTTTGAGTTTCTCTGCCAAAATAAACATCTTAGAGCCTTGAATTAAAAGCCTCCACCATGATTCCACTTCTTCATGAATATTTGGATGCTAAAGCCATATGTATTCAAACTTGAAAGGGTTTTTGCCTTTCCATATTTTCCCAAACCAACTAAATAACAACAAATTATGATATGATCTCGTCCTAGGTAGAGAAACTAAAGGGTGCTCACAATTATCCTTAATCCATTCCATAGAGAGTAGTACTATGTCCAATCTCATTTGGATCAGGTTGTCCCCTATTCTCCTATTTTTCCATGTAAAATAATTACCTCTTAAATCAACATCATATAGACTAGATTTGGATAAAAAGTTGCTAAAATCCTCCATGCTCTTCAATAAGCCCTAGGATCCACCTTTCTTCTCTTTAGATGTCAAAGGGGTATTGAAGTCCCCTACCACTATCTATCTTAGGTCTCTTTATCCATTGTCCCATATGTTCCAATTTCTTCCACAACACCTTTCTTTATATATTCACATTTAGAGCATAAATATTTTAACGAGGAAGGTCACATTTGAAATTTTTAAAATTATACAAATAATTAGAAGGTGCTAAATTTTTTAGACAACTTCCCCTTCAAAGGTATCAAAATTGCATAAAATTAAGATTCCTCTTGACGCCCCCTTTGCCTCCACCTGATGATTATCACTTTTCTTCCATATCCCTTTTGTCATATTCTCCCAACTCGTAGCTTCAACTTTATTTCTTATAATAAAACTATATCATATTGATTATCCTTAATCAAGTATTTGACCACCCTATGTTTGTTAGTGGTATTCATTCCCCTAACATTCCAAGATAAGATCATCATTTCTTATTTTTTGTTGTGGGTTTTTACCCACTCGAGTTTATGATCATATAAATTCCCAAGTTAATACCAATTTTTGTTTTTTTAAGCACTTTTCCTTTGAAAAAGGCCTTTCCACCTTCTTTACCCCTTTTGTTCCCACGTTTGGGACACTCCTTGTTATTCTTATATTCAAGACTTCTTTAATTATTGAGGATCCTTCCTTTACTAACAATTAATATATTGTGCAAGGGACCACTTTTAGATCCTTATCCTGTTTGGGGGTTAGCCATTTCATTTTCCTTCCTTGGACCATCTTGTTCTGACATAAATGAGCTTTCATCTTGAATCCTACCTAGTAGACTTTCATCCTGAATCCTACCTAGTAGATCCTCATTGCCTGCCTTGTTGCTAGAGAATTTCTCCTCTCTTACTCCCTCCTTGTTCACTAGGTCCATTACTTTATCTCCACTTTTTTGTTGATTAACTTCTATTTTCTTAACAATCTATGGTTCTTCTTCATTTGGATCTAACTTATTTTCAACTTTGTCTTCTTAATACTAGGATTGCTTTTCCTTGTTTCCTACTATTTGATCCTTCTTCCATATACCTTTTCTCTTTTCCTCTAGAACTTCCAAGATTCTCCCCATAACTTTTCCTCCTTTTGGCGAGGCAGTCCTTCACCAAGTGACCCATTCTTGCACATATTTTACAATTGACGGGATCGTTCTAAAAAATGAGTTTTTAAATCCAAAATCCCCATCTAGAGACCAAATTGATATCTTTTGGAAGTTTCTTCCTAGATTCAACTAGGACACACATTCTTGAAAAGAACACCCTCTTTCTTTCATTTGTTACTTAGTCTATGGAGAGGAACCCATCAAAGGAGTTAGTTACACTCTCAAAAATATCTTCCTCCTATAATTCTAATGGTAAGAGGGGAGTCTTATCCAGATTGGAGTCGTGTCTATCTTCTCAATAGTTGGATTAAAACCTAAAGTCCATTTCCTTAGGTATAGTCCAAATCTTCCCATGAACCACGAACCTCCTTCAAGGGTATTATAATAATAATCCAAATTGTTGGAGGCTAGGAAGGAGTGAAAAGTCCATATGCCCTCTTATCTTCCATTGACTCACAACCCATTTATGTATCTAGTCCCTGGTTGGTCTAAAGCCAATAAATTTACCTAAAAAATTATTGTTGAGCCTTTGTCATGCTCTCTCATAAACAATATATGGTATTTTTAAAAGGATACCTTCTTTAGATTATTTAATGGGGATTTCAAGTTGTTGGCCTTTGTTCTTCTCCATTTTTTTCTTCCCTTTAATTCACTTGGACCAACTTCTATTAGCATTCTCAAAACCTATTGCTCCACTATGTAGCTCCAATTACCCTTTTCCCTCTATAACTATTTTCCACCTCAAGAAAAACCATAACATCCCTCTCCATTTTTATCCCCTTAAAAATAAAATATTACACATATTTTCTCAAAGATAAATCATTGACTTTGAAAAATTTAGAACCCAAACAAAATCATAGATATGAATTTACTCCTAGGTTTATGCTTTTTAAACCTTAGCCACATTACAATTCATTTGAGGAAGATTATGGGATTAAAGTGAAAATTTCGACGAGGATGCTGTCGTGACAAATTGGGAAGCTAGGGTTTCAATTGCGATAAGTGATGGAGATTGGACTAGGGTTTTGAGTATCATTATGATCCTTAACCCTGGCGGATCAATGCACAACATTGGTGCCGTAGAAGGGAATGCATGCAACAATAGCTTCTCTCAACCGATTGTGCAGGTTTGTGTTAAGAATGGTCCACAAGGTAACCCTCGTTCTATTGATGTAATTCTTCCATTGCCTAAAGTTGATTTTACATGTCACAATTTAGAATCACTCACCCTTGTCGGGTATTTTGTTGGCCGCATACCTAATGAGTCTTCCATTAGGTTCTAGGTTAATGCAACTTGGACTCCTCATGGAGTCAAGCTTACGATGGTTCAAAACCTTACAAAGGATTTTTTATTTTTGCTTTGCGGAAACAACCCATGTTAAGGTGATTTATGAATATATCTCCTAGTACATAAGAAGTTCTCATCTTGTTTTCTCTCCTTGGACCCATAATTTCTTTGTTTATGCGAAAAGATCTACCAAAGTCCTTGTATGGGTGTAATTCCCAAGACTCTCTCTACCTTTGTGGCCCTTTCTCAATCGCATAGCAGCCCCTTTAGGGCGTGTCATTTTGGTGGAGCTGGATAAATATTTCTATGCACGCCCTTAAAAACATGTTTACACCGAGATTGATATTTCTTGATATCTTAAGGAGGCCATTGGCATACAAGTTGGTGACACTGTGCTATCCCAACGGATCTTCTACATTAATTTACCCAACACAAGTTTTCAGTGCCAGTCCTTAGCACATAATATCAAAGATTACCCCTCGATGTCACATAATAGGGACAAGCAGAGCCCCACCACACCGAGTGTGCCCACTCCTCAACCTTAGGAGGATGGTTGGACGATTGTGGGAGGGCATAAAAATCCACATTTGGCTACTTCTAAAGGTACATAGTCCAAGTCGACACATGTCTCACAACTGGTAAAAAAAGGGTATGAAAAAGAAAAAAGTTGATCTCCCAATTGAAATTACTAGCAATGAGGCTACTTAGTCTCAACAAATTCATATCCCAAGGGATGAAATAGAGGTTGCTTCACAGTCTACCCAGCTAGCCAGTCCTCTAGTACATTTTCCCCTGGCTAACACAAGGTGATCCTACATCTCGAGAAGGGGATCTGTAGAAGAAGATGTCGCTCCAGAGAAGTGACTTCATATAACCAGTGTGTAGTGAGGTATTTATGTTCCTGATTCATCCAACAATTATAGTATGTTGGAGTATCTTAACGACGACAAAAATATGTTATTGGATGCAAATCCATCATCGATGGAATTAGCGGTTCCTATGAAGGAAGCAAAATCTAAAGTTCCTTCCCATTTTGTGCGGTTTCGACGTTCTCGTAGTCCTCGTTAGGGGAAAGAAGATGGAGACAATCTACCCAAAAAATATTTTCAACCTTTCAACTAAAGAATTACAATAGCTTTGCAACATTGGAACGATAGAGAATAATATAGCAATAAGTCTACTTAGTGCCTAGAGCTACAATTCTACAGTTTAAAGTTTTTTGTTACTCTGGTTTATTTTTCTATGCTTATTTATATTGTGTATTCACCCTTTTAAGGGTTGGTTCCGATTTTGATTGTATGGGCAGTCTTGCACCCCGAGTTGTGATCTTTCCAACTCATTTTTATTGTAACCTCTTTAATTTTGATTGAATATAATTGTTGGTTCCAATAAAAAAACTTAGCCACCTTTCTTCAAAGTCTAGTTGCCACTTTATAGTTTTTGACTATCGCTTTTCAAACCCTCATCACTGCTCTACATTTTTGTGGGAATAACCCTAGTCATCACTTTTAAAACCCTAGCCACTTGCTCTATATTTTTCAGCTATCACTCTTCAAACCATAGCCATCGCTCTACAAATTTTGGTCATCGCTCTATAATTTTTGACTATCACTCTTCAAACCCTATTGTTATTTTACATTTTTTTGTTAAGGTTGCTCTTTGAATCCTTTGGATTTTGATCGTTACTTTGCTTTCAATTGTTGGTAAATGTTAAAGCCCTGACTTACATGGATTATCGCTTATTTGAACAACTAACCAATTAAATTTTAACAAACCTTATGACTTTCGACCTTTGCTCTTCAAGACTTGTATTTTTTAAATAAGACTCTATAAATCTTGTGGCTTTTAGTTGCTAAAAAAATTTCATGCTGTAACTTACATAGATTGTTGCCTACCCGAATGACAAATATATGAAGTTTCAACAAAAAATCTAGCCTTGGTTCTTTTAACCCTAGCCAACTCTCTATAGTTTTTGATCATCACTCTATAGTTTTTGGTTTTCACTCTATAATTTTTTGCCATCGCCCTTCAAATCCTAGCCATCACTTTACATTTATTTTTAAGTTGTTATTCGAATCATCTATATCTTGGTCATTGCTCAACTTTTAATTGTTGATAAATGCAAAATCCTAACTTACATACACTGTGTCCTATCTAAATGACTAATCTATAAAGTTTTAACAAACCTTTTGGCTTTCACTCTTCGGTATTCAAGACTTCTAGTCTTTAGACACTGCTCTATAAACCTTCTAGATTTCAACTGTCGAAAAATGTCATTGCTCTAATTTACACAGATTGTCGCCTAATCAAATGATAAACTTGTAAAGTTTCAGGTAATAACTTTAGCCTTTGTTCTTCAAACCCTAGCTACCTCTCTACAAAATTTGATCATCACTCTACAATTTTTAGCCATTGCTCTACAATTTTCGTCATTGCTATTCAAACCCTAACCATCACTTTAATTTTTTTTCTTATTACATATAAAGTCGCTCTTTGAATCCTCTAGTTCTTGGGTGCTACTTTGCTCTTCAAGACTTCTAGTTTTTTGACATTACTTTGCAAACCTTCTAGCTTTCAACTGTAGAGAAATATCAATGCTCTAGCTTACACAAATTGTCACCTAACCCAATGATAGATCTATGAAGTCGCAACAATAACTTTAGCCTCCATTCTTCAAACCTTAATTGCCTCTATAGATTTTGATCGTCACTCTATAGTTTTTGGCCATCGCTCTTTTGGATTTCAGCTATGTATAATAAAATTTAAATGTAAAGACTAAACTAATTTTTATGTTATAATCCTGACATATCATTCTTATTTTTTATTTATAAGGCCTCTGAATGAATACACCTCTCCCTCTAATAGGTTAAAATTATCATTCTCAATTAAAATCGTTTCTTGTTAAATTGTAAAATCACCTAATTCATTGTTGGTTAAATGGGTTTCAATTGGGACCCATCTATTTTACATCTCGAATTAGGACCCATTTGGGACCCATCTATATTACATCTCGAATTGAGACCCATAGTGGTAATATATTATCTTGACAATTATGTATGTATAATTTAACAATATTTGAATGTCTCCTTCTTCATTAAGAGATTTAATCAATTGAATTCATATCCTTTGTTCATTTAATTACATAGACAATATATATTTTTTTGGTACATAGGGAAATCGGTAACGTCCCTTCATTTTTAACTACTGGTCATAGGGTCAAATCCCTGGGGAAGTTGTTGTCGATCATAGGTTAAATCCTTGGAGCTACCACTATAACCCCTACCTTACCTCGGTAAACACGACTCGAAGTGAGGGAGACCACTATGGCTCGAGGTTGGTACTACTCTAGGAGTAAGTGAATAATTAATCATTATAATTTAATTATTATTATTTTTTAGTGGAGAAAAAGAGGTTGTACTTAAGTCCTTCAAGTGAGTGAATAATTGATCATTATAATCTAATTATTATTTTTTATTGGAAAAAAAAAGTTGTACTTAGGTCCTCCATCCTTAACAAATAACAACTTTCTCCTTTAGAGTTTGCAAACAAATTCAATTATCATCTTAATTGAGTTGTTTTAACTAAATACCTATATCTTTTTTCATAATAAATTAATTTTCTTGATTTTTATTTTCTAAATATTTTTCAAATTTCTTTATAAATATAAATAATTTCAAAATTCAATCCTAAATAATCATAATTATTATTTTCATACAAATTAATTCCACCTTACATAATATTTAAATTTAAATTATTATTTTCCAATAAGTTGACACAAGTTTTTACAAGAGGTTGCGGGGTACCAAGTGGAATTTAGGGTTTAAATCTTAGAGCTCTGAAAGAGGCCAAAACCTTTACCAATGTAATAATATTTAAACTTAAATTATTACCATGCTAAATATATTTGCAGTATTAAATTATATAAAAAAAATCCAATGAACAAAAATCAAAAATTTCAAGCCCTCTAATGGGAGTGTTATTCAATAATGCTTGACCGAGCATAGATGAGCCGTTGGATTTTATTTCCAAGAAGAGGAGAGGAGGCCAAACCCCATTTAGTTTCATTAACCCCGAGAGGATAATTATATTTATAAAGATGGGCCAAAAGTAGGCACATCTCGAAGACATCAATTTATATTTTCAACAAAACAAACATTTTGGCGCGGTTTTGAAAATTTATAGGGAAAAAAAAAAGAAAACCAAGCAACCTTATAAAATAGAGTAAAAGAGGGGATATGGAGGAGAAGGAAGACGACACACGTTTGACTTTGGTGCTGTTGACCCTAGTCACTCAAACTACGTGTGTTGTTAGGCCCTACCTACTGTTAACACGTAGTTGTAGTTGTATAGCTATATACCATACTACATTTATACGCGCTCGCTCCTGTAGGGCCATGTATGTATGTATATATACTATGCTAAAGATTAAGTTAGTTGATATAGGCAAGCACGACGAATATACGGACACCTCGTGATCGTAGATTCATATAAGCCTTGTTCCCGCCGCTCTCACCCGAATTTTATCTTTGCACTTGCGCGCTTATTCTCCTCCCTCCCCTCCTTTCATTCTTTGCAGAGCTCAGAAAACATGATTTTTTTTTTGGGTGATCGTTTGATTGTGTTGGTTTCTTTGGCTGGCGCGGATAGAATCGCAGATCTCCTCCGTGCTACCCGCTATTCAGAATCGAAATCGCGAGCTCTGAGTGTGTGTTATGAGCAAGAAAAGTCTATGCTCTCGGTGGCGTCCGTTGTATCGTGGCCAGGGTGGAGATCGATCTACCAAGTGAGTGACAGTGAGAGTGACGAAGACGGAGGTGTTAGGTGTTGTGAATGGAAGGCGGGATGGATTCTCCTGACAGAAATCTCAACACTCCTTCCTCGGCCGTGCAGGTGCGAAACACTTTTTTAAAATGCGCTTTGCTTTTGTGTTTCTTTCATCTTCTCTGCCAATTCAAGCATTCTCTGCCCGCGAGTTCGAATCCCACGGAGTTATTCTCTACTTCGCTCTGATGATGCTCTGGCACCAAGAACAAATTCCTGGGCGGGGATTGCGAACCTGCATTGTCTCGCCTCAACTAGTTGGAGCTTCCGCTGCATCGCTTCTGTCGACGCACATTTGTTAAAGATTATTGTTAGACCAAACTACACACAAAAATAAATTTAACTGTAACGAGAAGAGCTTGGTTGCATCCAGAGCTCCTGCCTCTGGCACAGATCGATTTGCTCATATTTGTTGACCAGTGTACTTTTTCTGTTGCGATGGTGTTTCTTCAATATTTTCTTGCAATGCTGTTTTTTCAAGACGTTTGGGGCCTGATTTTAGTCTGGGATGGATTGGGAAGTGTGGTGACACTTTCTTTACAAGGAATTTGAATTGGTTACCGTTCTGTTACTAATGCCTCGGTTCTAGTATGGCGTTTGGTCCTGTGATAAAATGCCCTGTAGCTTGGGAGTACGAGCTACTGTCCATTTTTTGATGCTTGGAGTCTGTGGTATTTTGAACTCAAAAGATGAACTTAGGGCTGTTGTCATATGGATCGTGGCCTAGCTAGTTTTTTACCATATACAGTTGTTATTCCATTTATGGTGTGCGTTAAGACGATAGTCCAAGTTAGGAGTTGGACTTAGGTCTGGTGTCATATGACCCAGGTTATCGATTTGGAGTGTGGAGCGTCATAATTATGATATCTTTTTTCTTTGGTAATTTTCATAACGTGCTTGCTTGCAATCTCCCTAACAAGGACTATCTGGTGTTTGCCAGCATTTAGAATGATTGTTGTTATAGAGTGCTCTATGATTGATTCCATTCGAGCATGCTTTTTGGGATTTCTTCCTTGTATCATTTCTAGATACCTAAGCATATTTGGTTTTGTATTGCAGGGCTCACCATTCTTCAATTACCTGTGTAATCTTTCGCCTATTAAACCTGTTAAATCAGCACATGTGGCACAAACTTTCTCTGAACTCAATTTCCCTCCTCCACCTCCAGTTTTCACATCACCACGAGTTTCTTCCCAGAAGGAATTGAATTTCTTAAAAAGGTATTTGCAGTTAGCACTTTTGAGAATGAAAGTTCCTTTTCAAAACCACGTGGATATCTTTATAAATCTCAATCGTGAAGGAAGTTTCTTTCATTTTTCGCTCTTTATACTATGATTGTTGTCCACTACAGGCCTTCCCAAAAAAACACAGGGGACGAAGAAAACAAAGTTTCTGACACCTCATGTGAGAAAGCTAAGGACTATGCTGTTCCCATGTCTTCTTGTGATGTGGCTTCTTCCCTGAATCCTATTGTAGGTCAGGTTAGAGGTCTCAATTCACTTGCTTCAGACCAAACAAAAGGTGAAGATAAGATTGCATCTGCATTCCCTGGCTGTAGCCCATCAAAAATTGTGGAACAGTTCTTAGCTGATCCAGCTGAAGAAGAACACTATACAGTGGATTCATCTAAACCGTATTCGAAGTCAACATCTCCAGGATTGGTAGAAGCTTTGTTTTGTGGTTCAGATCAACTTGAAGATAACAGTAGAAGTCAGTGTGACAAAACGGCGGACATGGAAGTCATTTCACAGTTAAATTCGGCCAAGGAATTTGTGGTTGCTAGTGAAAAAGCATCTGAAGCTGAAATATCACAAGAAAATGAGAAAGGTGCTATTTCTTAAAACTTAAATGGAAGTTGGAAATGTCATTTGTCAGAAGGCTAGGACATGTTGATGAAAAATTCAAAGAGAAATGTTAAATGCCTTTTATTTATTTTTATTTTTAAGAAGTTGTTCATAATAATGCACTGACATCTCTGAACATTTGTCAAGGTTCAGAGGGAGGTGCAAGACACGATGAAAATTTGGTAGATCAAACAGCAAATGCATTTTCATTCCTTCTATCTAAAGGTTCAACCCATGCCATTCAAGGGTGGCAAAAGGCATCATCTAAAGATCCCTCAAGTATGTCCCTTCAACAGGATTTAAAAGACCCAACAAAGCACTCTAACCAAGCTGGTGGACATGATAATTTTGATGTTACTCCACTGCCTCCCTATAACACATTCCAGGATACAAACTCAGGTGGCATTACTGTGAGATTGGACACTGAACCAAACCGATCAATGGAACAAACATCTCTTGGATACAAGGTGGGAGGTTCTATTCCTGTTTAATGATTTTAAATTTAGTTTAATGATTATTAATTATTTTCTAGAATGAAATTTAACCAAGACAAGGATTTGTGTCCAATTTATTTAAGAGATCATCCTTCATTGTACTTAGGTTTGCCCCTGATTTTCATTGTTGTTCACAAAGGTTACTTGGGTGCCAGTTTCAGTTTTTTTGTGTTTGTTTTTTGCCTTCTTTTTTTTGGTTTTTTCTTTTGGGTCTCTAGCAGCATCATTGTGCATAGGTTGTCAGAAAGTCCGGGTAATCGTTGCTGCTTCAGTTTTGACTCTTACAAGGATCGGTCTGATTTTTGTAGAATCTTATAAGTCATTTTAAATTTTGAGTTTTGATAGTCCTCTTGTAGTTTTTGAAATAGTTAGGACCTCTGGATAATGAAAACATGATTGTTAAAGTTTGACATTTGCTTGAAATTTGATCCTTTTGATTCAACTCCATCTCTTAAGTTTCAAAATGTTGAGAGAACTTAGAAATTTTTTTATTGTCGCTCAAGTTTTCTGTGTCTTGTGATCATTGCCAGAGTTGAACTCTTATGAATTTGGTTGGGATACCTTAAAATATCAGATTGACTTGCCCATATAACATAATCATGCAATCATAGCTGTGTCTTGGACTGATGTGCCTATCCTTGCAGTACATGGTAGATTGCAAACAATGTACATTGTATGTGCAAGTGTTATAAATTGTTAATGTCTAATTTATCATTTTTTCTAAACATTCTAAGTCTGGGATACAAAAATTTGAAACAATATGTTTTGATCTAGGCATATGATATATTCTTTATTTGGGTTAACTGTACAACTGCTTATGGAGGATTTAGTTTTTCAATCTTATGGAGGGATTAGTAAGGCCCACAATTGGTCAATCATATGAAAATACAAATTCTTAAGGGACTCATTAATGAGTCATTTGTGCAGGAATAAAGAATGTTCTAGATTCATACTATGCATAAGGGTTATGCAGACAAGAACATATCAATGAATAAAAATCTAAAGGGAATTAACAACATAAATGTTATACGCTATTCTAGGGTCAAATCGTACTATGGTTGTGCATAAAATAACACATTCAAATTGCTCATATCAAGGCTATTCACAAAGTTGTTTATTTCCAGTGGCATATTCCAATGATGGAATTTTTCCACATTAATATCTTTTCTGTGGATAACATTCATAATTCTACTACCATAGAATTGCATAATATCTTTCACCCATAATCATGGAAGGATACTACAAAGTTTTGCAAATATATAATTAAAAATTGTCTTATTACATTTTTGTCTGGTAACATCTCACACAATAAGGGATTTACATGACTTGAAAATGGAAACAACAAACAAAAATAGGCTGGAAAAAATGGTTTCATATTTCGACAAACAAGTTGCATTTGTATGGATAATATAGCACGTTAGATAAGGTAAGCAAATTGTGATGATCAAGACGTTTAACATTTGTGGCATATATATGTAAGTCATTCCCTTGCAAGTGCGTTCATCAAGTTGGCTTTGTATGGCCTAAGGTGATGTCATAAGTTCTCTCCATGTTAACAAGGATGGCTTGACCTTTAGCCATCTATGGTCTTATGTTGGCCAGCTTTTTGCTTGCTCTTGCCCATCTCCAAAGGTGATCTTAGGATTCTTGTGCTGATCCTTGTGGACTTAATAGATAAGATGCCATTACCACCAATGATATTGATTTTTTCTTTGGGCTCCGTTGTACTTGTGGGTCCCATGTATATATCTTTCTAAGGATATAAAACTTCTTGGATCTATTACATAATTGAGAACCAAAGTGTTGTGTGTGTGTATGCACACACGTTTGGTGTATGCGGTTTAAACAGGCCCCACATGTAATACATCTTGACTGTGTTACTGTGGTATTTCAACGAACCATATAATGATATTACAACAAACCGTATTATTATAACACCCATGGGAATTGAACCCCAGTGGGCTATTTGTGAGCCAAACATTCTCATCAGTAGGACTTCAACCCCATGGTGAGAACCAAAGTGTTATTTTATTTTCTCCCTACTAAACTGAAAAAGATTATTATGATTCATGAGTACAAAGCCATGTTTTCTCTTTTTGCCCATGGCTTTCTGTTTTGGTTAAAAGCCATGTTTGAGACTCGGTGCCATTGGCACACGCGCTTGACTACAAATTTGCCCATGGCTTTCTGTTTTGGTTAAAAGCCATGTTTGAGACTCGAGTGCCATTGGCACACGTGCTTGACTACAAAGGACAAAGAAGTTTGATACCGAGTCCCAAGACCAACTATGCCAGGCAAATTTAAGTTAGTATAAAAGGATATAGGAAAGTTGCAAATTTGAAAAACATTAGCAGTGGAAGATTCTCATCCAAAATGGTCTATTGAAATTGATTCTATCAAGGAAGAGCCTATTTTCTGCACCCATCCATGCACTCAAAAATAGACCTGCTTGTGATCCATTTGTGATCTTGTACTCCGTCTGTTTCTTGCACCTAGCATAACTTATTTCTCTCAACCAATAAGCTATGCAAGAAGTCTAGGAGTGTGAAGCTGAGTGATATAGAGTAAAGTTTGCTAGTTGTCATTGGAAACACCAAATCTTCAACCAATTTCTAAGCCATTCTTGAAGAATTTTGAAGGTTTTTTTTAGCAATGTATAAAGCTTTGTTAAGTTTTTAAATGTTTGTATAAATATCAAATTTTTTAGAAAAATTTGTTATAAAAATAGTATGAGTTTTATAATCAGCTAGAGATTCAAGGTAGTGTTCAGCGGTAAGGTTTTCTGTTGGAGTGTTATGCAAGTTTTAAACTTTAGAAGAAGAATAAAGATTAAATTACGAACTGCGAAAATAGAATCCATAATATCAACAAAAGATTTCAATTGAATAATCTTTGGATAGGAATTAGGGAAACCAAAGTTTTAAGAATAAATAAAATCAGTGGAGTGTAGATCATGGGTGATAGGGCTAAGTTGATAATTGGCTAGATATAGCAGATCTAGAGTTTCACTTTTTGGACTTAGAAATGCAACAAAAGAGATTTTGGTTGGTATATTTGTTTTTGGATTGAAATCTCAAATGCCAAATTATTCGGGAAACAACACTTGTTTGGGCTGAAGGTGGACAATCGTAGAACAATGATACAAAGTATAAATGAACTGAACTCTCTAACAAAACAATTTGCAAAGTTTGGAGTGAAAGTTGATGCTGATGATGCAAAATCTGTTTTGCTGAAGAAGTGAACCTCAAAGTACAACAATGCTGTGTATGCTTTGAGTTGGGTGCTTGCACAAATAAATGAGGACATGATCACAATACTTCTTGCAGATTTGAAATGACTAGTGGTTGATGAATAAAAGGGATTGTGGAAGCATGATTATTGATATGACTTGCTATTATTGTAAGAATCCATGCCATGTAGATATGAACTTCAAGATTAGAGCAATAGATGTGCTAACAGGAAAGGAGAAGGAATTTGGAAAACATCAGTGGAAAATGAACAACAAATTATTCTCAAGTTGTGCTTAGCTTGCTGAAATAGACAATAATCTTTGTAAGAGTATGTTAAATTGGAAAATTTGAGGAGTGTAGAGCAAGAGGAACTAGAGGTTATGTATATTGAATTTGAGAGGAAGATGTGTCTTCCAAATTATATTTCTAGGTCTTAAAGAGCATTATTTTTTTTTTTTGGGAGGTGGAGGGGTGCGTAGGGGTGAGTGGAAGGGGTTCTAGTTCTTTGATATCTTAACAAAATTTTAATGGAAGATGAGTTTCAAATTCAATATCTTTTATAAACATTTATAAAATCTCTTCATTGGTTGGCATTGATTCCTTGCATGCACATCTATGGACTCTGTCAAGCAAGTGGTCCTCCAAAAGGTTGAAAGCATAGTTACGAAAATCACCAATTCCCCGATTTTTTCCTAGTTTGCCAGAAATCCGAGTCGAATTGCATCGAAATGAGAAATGCTTGATTTTTTGAAAAACTCAGGAATTGTGATTCTCGCAGTGAAAAATCGGCCGCAGCCACATGGGTAGAGAAAATGCTATAAAGTTATTTTTTTTTTCAATTTGCTTCATTTTTACCTTTTGCAAACTGGAGAAAGGGTCCTGTCTACCTGCTTCCACACCAATCAAAACACACAAGGGCATCTTAACAGTGGATTATTTGCAGTTTGAAGGAATCTATCAGCCACCAGTAGTCACCCAAAGGATTTCGAAGAAATTCTGGCAAGGTCATTAGACCACATGGGTCTCAAGAGATAGTAAAAAGTTAAAACCAATCCTAATCATCATTAGACCACATTAGAGTACATGTGTCTTCAGAGATAGTAAAAAGTTATAACCAATCACAACCATCATTTAAGTTAATTTGTTGATGTTGTTTTCAGCCTATGAGTTGTTGAAGTCCCATATTAGTATTTGCAACATCCTTTCTACACCAAAATGCAAACAAGGAGAAAAATTCGGTTTAGATAGTGAAGGTACTAATGGTTTTGTCGTGGAGTGTACGCGCAAAGGGCGCTGCCCCTCAACTCCACAAGGGGTGTTGCTCCTTGATCTTGCAAGGGGGCTCTCGCCCCCTTGACCCTCGACACAGGTGGCAACAGTGTTAGCAACCAAGGCACAAGAAGAAGCATGGGCACAATGACAAAGAGAGACTAGAGCTTCTTCTAGGGCAAAGAGCAAAGGCATTCAAAGATCTTGAGACATTGTATTTGTCATGACTCATGATGCATTTTGTAATTTGTACCTTTTTTTTTTCAATGGGTTATATGGGATTGAAACGGGCCCCACCCGTATTACATCATTACCACATAGTGGTATTACAACAAAGCTTGGATATTATCCATGTATTGTTTGGCAAGATTTGAACTTGGGTTTCCTCCTTGAAATGTTGAGGAATCTAACCGGTTGAGCTAATGCCACTTGATTTCTTATGTTTACACAGGTTTTTATAAGGGGTCCAGGTCCCTTCATACCGAGTGGGGTTTTAATTTGTACCTTTTTATACTATAAGCAATACAAGAATATTTGAATTTTGGATGCATTAAAATTTCTTTATTTAAGATGTGTTTTGTCACTTTCATGTGTAGTTTAAGGCTTTAAGTTTGTATCACTTGCCACTTTCATGTGTAGTTTAAGCTTACAGTCTTACATCATTAATATTTGCATAATGTTAATTCATTGTGATATGCATGAAAAAAACCTTTTTTTCAATGAAAAATTGTGTTTTCTTCAGGTTTTTTTTTTGCCGATTTTTCTCGATTCCCGATTTTTCTTGATTCTTTTTCTTGTTCGATTTCGAGCCAATTTTGATTTTCTCTATTATGGCTGAAACTTGAAAGTTATAAGATATTTGTATCTAGGAGGCTCGAGTTAGAGAAATTTGAAGTAGCCATGCAAGATATGAACCAGGTGGGATCAGAGTTATTGTATCCGACAATCCTTCTATTTACATACTCGTATCCATGTATCAGGTATAGATACAGATATGATACTTCTTAGATACTGTATCCAAACGTTTTTTAATGCATAGGTACTATATCTGAACATATTTGGAAACATGCCCCTATTTGGTCCATATCTAATACATCCGAATATGATGTAAGCACATCTAGTAGCTATGATTAAAAGAAGAATACACAATATAAAAAAAATACAGTTTAAAATTGAAAAACAACAACAATCATCTTCATAATTAATGAAATATGTTAATTAAAACTTATATTTGTGTAAACATTTTTGTGGTGTATGTTTATTCTTTTAATATATATATATATATATATATATATATATATAATTGTTGTATTCAGCTGTCTTCCTATTAGGGTTCTTGAAAATTTGATGTATTCGTATTTGATCCAATATCTGTACCAAATATGGCATCCGTTTCCAACGTATTTGTATTTGATCCAATATCTGTACCAAATAGGGCATCCGTTTCCAAGCAACGTAGGGTGGAATTTTATAAGATGTGGCATGTAGTTGAATCAACTTATTTTAAAATGTCCAAGGAGGTCCATCAAAACAGGACTTGTGGACAAGTTGCTCAGTGTGAGTCTCTGTATCAAACTCATTTGAAAGTTTGTAAAAAGGAAACAGAGGATGGATTATATCCTATTGTGCTTTTGAAAGATTTTTATAAAACCTTAGTCAAAGGTATTGCTAGAAGAATCACTAGTTTGAAGAGAGTAGAATGGGTTTATATCCAGGATAGATCTGTTTATAACAACCTTGTCTAGTTTCAAATGTCTTCGAATGGAAGGTGGATTTTTTGTTAAAATAAATTTCATATTTTAATAGGTTGATTAAAGAAGATTAGCATTGATAAAGCATACAACAGGATAGAATAGCACTTATCTTGAAAATTTTGGATTGGTTTAGGTTTTGCTTTCTTAAAGGCTATTTGTTTGTAGAGGTACAGTTGATAAAACTGTCCCTTTTATTCTCCATTTGGTTGTTGCAAATTCTTCTGGCTATCTCCTGGGAATAACTTTACTATAGAAGCAAATGAAAGGAATTTCTGTGCTAGTTGGTAACCATTTGCTCATTTCGTACTTTGCTGGTGACTTGGTCTTTAACTCTTGAACTTATTCAACAATCAATTGTATTCGAAATAGTATGTTTGGATACCTCTGCTAAAGCAGTAGGTTTTTCTCATTGGGTAAGATGAACCATTGACTTGGCTTAACCAACGTTGCAAGATTATTTAAGCAAGGGAAATAATTTGATATTTGGTTATTTCCCTCTAACTCTTTACAGCTGATGAATTGTAGTGGATAATGGCGAACTCTATGAAACAGTTGCAAATAGGAATAGTCTTAGTGTTTTGGTTATCGAATAAGTTATGATTGTTGACAAAATCCTAGGACTAAGTCACATCTGCTATTTGTCTGGACTTTCACCATCAATTCCAAGGGATTAAGGTGGATTGGGATTCCTTGACATTGGGGTACAATGGCTAGGTAATTGGCTTGTAAAACAGTGGAAGTGAGGGCCCTTGCTAGATATTATATTGTCATAGAATTATTAAGTGTTCATCATTGAGGGAATTAAAAACTATTTAAAAATTCATGATATTGTTTCTAATGATTTGTACTTACTGGGTTACCACTTCTTAAGTGAATTTGTGATGCTTTGCAATATGTTTTTGGTTATGTCTATCAATATGTTAAGGGTCCAGAAGATGCTTGGGATATAGTTTCATGACCTACTTGGGATTTCCATGCTCCTTGCCACTATTTTGGATTTTTCTTTATTTGACATATAATTGACAAGGAAAGGGTTATTTTATTGGAGAGAATTTTGTAACCATGAGTTGTAGTAGTTACAAGAAACTTGACCAGACGCGGGTATTCAAATGTTGAGCATGACAAGCAAACCCCTCTTCCAAGGACTTTGTATAGTGAACCCAAATAGTAACTTCAAGGGTTGTCATCCCAAATTGCAAATGAGAAGGCATTATATAATTATGTGACAGAAGATTTGTATGATCAAAGTGAGATACTTCAACTATTGCAACATTCTTAAACATGTGGGGCATCATTGGTTTAGAATTGTGATGGCAAATATTTTACCAGTCCTTTTGGGAATCAAAATCCTGTCTTTAACACAAAATATTGGTGTGGTCATTGCTTTATCAAGACTTGGTGGTCAAATCAAGGCTTTACAAAGTTTGTCATGTATTTTAGAGCTGCTTTGTAGCTACAAATTAGACATAGTTATAATCTGAATGTAAGTTACCATTCTATTGTTTAACTCTCTTGGGAGATCCTCTTCTAGAGGATTGTTTGATAATTAGTGTTGGTTTACTTCATGGCTTTCAACATAGTTGTCTACCATTAGCTTTTTGAGGAACATGCAGGGTAACTTTTTAGGATACTATCTCACTTTGCTTGGGGAGATTGAATTATTTTCAATTTTCAACCAATATTTGACTTGACTTGTCAAAGTTAAGTTTGCATGGTTTTGTCACAATGTTGATTCCTTATCTCATGGAGTTTAGACTCAGGCTCTTGTTTTCCTTGCTTTTATCTCTTTATAATCTTGTTGTAAATCTGATTTTAACTTCCTGTTCCTTGGTGTGATACATGGTGCATTTCTTCCAAAGAAATGAAAACTACCAGAGTAGTCTTTTTGCAAAAGATGTCATTCAGAAGAGAGTGATTATAGTGGATGGTTGCCTATAGGAAAGTATACCTTAGCAGGCCATTTTGGCTGATGGCAAATTGATGGAGTAGGGGCAGGATATTCAGGTGAGATTTATGAATGATATTTTCCCCCCATAGCAAAAGAGAACTAGCCTGTTGGAGGTTTGGTCATTTTTATATGCTTTGGATTTGGAAGGACAATGAAGACTGGAGATTGAAGGTGTTGTGGACCAAAAGGATTGTACAAGTTTTTGCTATGTTTATTTTTACTTTTAAGGAAGCCAATGATAGATTGATCTACTGTTTATTTGGCGGGAGGGTGCTAGGAGATAATCTCAAAAGATAATAGTTAATGTCAGTGTCATATTTAATATTAGTATCACATCTCAGTAACCTAATTTTTAATCTTATGGGCTATTTATATGGAGCCATTAATTGGTTGTTAGAACTGCCCAACATACAAAATGTACCATATGCACAATTAATAAAGTGATTTCTTTTACTTTGCATCTTAGTTTGCTTTTCTATTACAATTTGTGTTTATACATATATTAAGGGGTTGTCTCACTTGGATACTTGCACATAGTGAAAAGCGAGAAGATATCAACCATGGCTTTGCTACTAGCACATAAGCCACATACTCCACTTGATATTCACAATCAAAGATTCAATAGCTGTATGACAGATGAAGGCTATAAACAGTTGCCGAAACATATTTGAAGATGGACATACCCCAGCTTTCATCATCAGTAATGCAAACACCAATTTGTTACTCCAATCATTCTTATTTTTGCATATTATTTTAAGAAATGCATAATATGTTACACCACAAAAAGAAGAATATTATATGCATGAGTTGCATCATTACAGGGAAACCCATTTCATTGCAACTCAAGGAAAGAAAGCACACAAAAATTTCTGTAAAACAATATGCATAACAATTGATGTTGGATGAAAGGCATTGGTTATATCATTCATTGGCATAGAACAGGAGTTTTCAAACATTCATCCTATGGAATTTTTTGAAGTGTATTTCAAAAAGGGAAAACTTGACAGATAATTTGGAATTAAAATTCAAGTTGTTCAAGGATAACAATAAGATTATGGACATCATATGATTTTGCTTCAATGTGCTCCTTTTACCACAGTCTTCAATATTTTTGCTTTTAATGTTTTGTAATGAATAGATCCTTTGTAAATTGTTCATTGTGATAGGTATTGGAAGCTTTGTTGCTTCCTTAAGTTTCGCTTCACAGAACTGATAAGAAAAAGTCTTGTTTCAAAAACTTTTATTCTCTTAATATGCATACTACGTCAGGTTGCCTATATATATCTTTCCACTTGGATCCACAAGAGAGCTTACCAGAATTTCTATTGTCTTACCAAAAGTGAGAGTCTTCTTCCAAAGATAATTTTTTCCCTCGAAAGGACTTATGAATTCCATTCTGATAACAACTTCAATTCTAAGCTTAATTTGGAAAGTGTTTAGGTCTATATACCCATAAGACAGTCATTCTTGTCTGTGTTATATACCCTTGTCAAACTTACATTTCTTTTTTAATAAAACTCTTGACAGATTCATTATCTTAGTGTGGTATGATAATGATTTATGTGTTTGAGTTATATTTTCAAATAATTTACCAATCAAGGACAAAGAATAACCAAAATTAGCTATTAGATTTTAATAAATCAATTTGATGGTTGTCTTCAACAGGCAACTTAAACAAGCTTAGTTTCTTCCAACTTGGTGAAGTTGTTTATTGCAGAATATATGCTGCATTAAGTTTTTTATGATTACATGTTTGCTTCAAATTATAAAGATTAAAGGTGCTTGAGATGGCATAGAGCCTGTAGTCATCATTTTCTGATTTGTTTTCTTGATTGTGTTGGCATTTATGACAAATTTAACATTCTTGTTCATAATTTGCAGAGAGACTGAATTCAGACACCATCTTGCAATAACTTCTTAACAGCTTTGTGTCCTTGCTAATGCCTTCTGACTGCCCTCTTATGTGCTGTGTCTGATGAATTTCAAATTGTAAAATGCATACAATATATTTTTAGAAGACTGTCAGGGCTAACTTCATAGAATTGTTCATAAATCAATTGCAAACGTGTTGTACTCATTGCTAAAGCTTGTGTTTTCTCTTGCCAATAGCTCACAAGGAAATCCATCTCAAAAAGTGATTGCTGCATTCTCAAGCTCAGGAAGAACTAGTTCAATATAAAAGCACCATTTTGAGAAGGCATCATCTATGCAAATCGAATCCTTGATTTTATTCTTCATAGGTGATCAGGGCAACATAAAATCTTCTCAATGCTAGCCACAACGATTAATCAAGCTGTTTGAATATATGAAGTTGTTTGCAAGATTCTGTTGGTGATAGAGAATTAAAACAAATAGGTTTTCTGGGGAGAAATGCATTTTAGGGGAGGAGACCATCTCAAAGCTTCCTTTGTTTATATCATATAGTACTCTTTGTATCCAGCCCGTGGCAGCACAATAATCATCTCCAGTTTTCTCTCCAATTTGAGCAAGAACACCATTAATTACAATACCGAAGGCATCAACATCCACATAGGAAAAACTTGTTACAATCAGGGAATCTTAAGACGGGGCGATTCAACCAACTTTTTTAAAGATCAAAAGACTGATGTCCATTCTCGTGCAAAGTGAATTTCACATATTTAATATATTGTTGATAAGGGTGGTGGATTTATGGCATATTTCTTGTGTTTAAGAAATGTTTGAGTTTGGGACATCTTGCAGATTTAAAATACAGAATGTATGCTATCGAGTAGCATACACAACATGAACAATACAGTAAGATATGTTGGGTTCACAAGAAAGGCATCACTAAACATAACCTATATTATATATTTTAGTAGAAAATTACATGGAGAGACCCCTATAAACAGGGGAAGGTGGTAGGTGTAGTAGTTGCTCATGTAACCATTATAATCTAGTATTCAGTATATGTTTATGCTTTTTAAAACTCTTGTTTGATACATGCTTATTTTCCTAACATAGTTACTTGATTTGTTTGTTTAACATCCCCCTTCAAAACAAGATCCAGTAAGAATGCTGACCCCTAAAAATAGGGAAAGGCAGGGTAAGTGTGGTAGTTGCTCATCCACCTTATATGGGAATGCCTTCTCAAACTCTAGTTTGATACGTGCCTATGCTTTGAACTTAGTTGTTTTTGGTGAGTCCCTTGGACACTAAGAGAGTTGTCTTAACTTGTCACTATGACCATTGTTATATCTAGAAATCATTAATGGAAAATCCTCCATTGATTAGTTTTGATATATGAAAACATTTGAATTAATGGCTTGGACCTTCCTCTGTAGCTAAGACCATTCCCATATTTGCTTGTCTTGATTTCTTTCTAGTGTCTATAGCTATGGGATTCTTCATTATCTCAGGAAATTGAGAAAAATAGATACCATAAGAAGGAAGAACATGAGATACCTTAAAATTGAAATCTGTACTAAAAGCAAATCAAAATCTTGTGATGGGTCACTGACTCTAAGATGCTTTTGTAATTGCTATATTTTGAATTAATATTTGAAACTCTCTATTTGGTTTTGGAAAGCTCTCTTCACTTTATTTTTGGATTGCCTTTGTGTACATGTCATCTCATTCTGACCTAAAAACAAGTTTAAGTCACTTTATTGTATCTGAACTTCTATCTTGAGATCATTTTTCAACCTTTAGTCTGTTATTTTTGGCTTGTAGAGTTTGATAGACTTTTGTAGCTACAGGCTGTTTTTGTGTTGCAAGGTTTCTTC
Source organism: Wollemia nobilis (assembly GCA_028583015.1). Lineage (NCBI taxonomy): Eukaryota > Viridiplantae > Streptophyta > Pinopsida > Araucariales > Araucariaceae > Wollemia > Wollemia nobilis. The sequence goes on along the minus strand of JAQPPZ010017232.1, from coordinate 24,211,254 downwards.
TTGTGTTGTTTAGAGTGTCACCTCTAGCATTTGTATCTTGGATACAAGTATTGGACTTTCTCTTTGTTCTTCATGTTTTAGCTGGCTACCAGCCAAAATCAAATTCCTGTCAATGATAGCTTAAAATCAATTTCTCATTTCTCCTAAAAGCTAACTTCTGCTGGTTTTGGTCAATTTCATATTTGAATCAACATCCTCTATATCTCAAAAATTACAAGATGCAAAATGTAGAAAAGGTCCATCAGAGTTAGATCCAACAAGAAGACTTCCTTATCATTCCAAAAAATTGCTCATTCTTAGAAAAGAAAGGGGTCTCCAAAACGCCAGAAATCAAATTACTTGTTTACATCTTATTTATCCTATGTTGCTCTTTTCCTGCCAGCTGTCTCAAATGTTTGTCTGAAAACATGCCCCCTTGTAAGAAGAATTTCTTAATACTTGATTCAGAAAAATCTTTGATTTTTGAAATAGTTATAAAAAAAATGAGAGTGGCCATCAATCTGAAATGTTTGTCTGAAAACATGCCCTCTTGTCATAAGAATTTCTTAATACTTGATTCAGAAAAAGCTTTGATTTTTGAAATAGTTATCAAAAAAATGAGAGGGGCCATTGAGAGGGCTGTATGTGACACTTTGAAAATTTCACTTTATTAGAAGTTTAATTGTGTGCCTTTTGTGTTTTGACAAAGCTCATGGTAAATTAAGTCTTACCAAAGAGTGTAAGTTCAAGTCATCCAACAAGGGATTTTTTCCCTTTATCTGATAAATTAGTTTGATAGTGTAACTTTTGGGTTTTGATATTTTGATCAAGCTCATGATAATTTGTGTCTTGCTAATCCGTCTAAGCCTATCTGTCTATTTGTCTAACTGCCTATCTATATTTCAATGAATTTCTTTGTATGACTGCAATTTCTGGACTTTGACAAATGTGCTACGAACTTTACTATACATAGAGGTTTACATTATCTGGTCGTAATATGGGCAAAATAATTGGCTATGGATAGTTTTGTGTTTAGTATAATGCATGTGTATGACTCAGAAATATAATATGAGTTGATATGCTACTTCAATATAGAACGGATTTCCTTTTTCCATTTCAACTTGTGAATCTTTATTTATAGTTTTGTACCACATATCCCAGAAAGATATGAATGCTAGTTAAGAATATAATATATATCTATCAATCTATGTATCTATATATGAGATTAATGCTAGTTATATCCTCAAATATCTCTACAATCATTCTCAAATTTAACAATGATCAGAACAAAACATTAACCTCTTAACATCATCAAAATCAAACTTTGCAGTTATGACTGTATTCCCAAATGATTAGAATACAACTTTAGGGAGGACAACTCGGTCTTTCTCTAAATGAAAGTGCCTATGTCAAGAAACATTCACCATTCAATAGTTATATTTGCTTTCATTGGTTGTCTTGTGTGTTTCTAGCATATTATAAAGATTTTGTGAAATGCCTTCTCAATTGATTGTATCTATTTTTGCTATATAAGTGTTGTCAGTCATTCTTCTTGGCCTCAATGTGTGCTTGATTGCTGTAGTTAAAAATCTAGCCAACAATAAACAACAACTTTATTTTATCCATGAAACAAAACTTTGTAACCAGTGATTGCCTCAACAATTTTTTTAATCTGCGGATTGTGCAAGAATGTATGCACCAATGTTTTTTATTCAGTGATTGATAATTGACAGACATGTTGTTTTTGTTTGTGTTTTTATTTGGTTTCATGACAAGTACACTGACCCATTTTTGCTTGTAATCTTTACTTTGTATCATTTTGGCAATTCCAGTTTGTTTTCAGTAATGCACTTTTCAAAGACAATAAATCTCTCAAACAAGCTTAACAATTGTGATTGAGCTTATGTCCAGTAACATTTTGATGGTATGCATTTTTGGAGGGTCATTCAAATCCGGTGTAGTGAAAGATTTAGTCAACAATTAATAAAAAAATTATTTCATCTATAAAAGCAAAACTCTGTAAGTGGTGATTGCCTCAACATTTTTTCTGCGGATGGTGCAGGAATGGATACAACAATGCTTGTTCAGTGAATGATAATTGACAAAGTTATTAATTTTATTTGCTGTTTTATTTGGTTCAGTGACAAGTACACTGACCCACTTTTATTTGTCACCTTTACTTTGTATCATTTTATCAATGCCACCTTAATTTTGGTAATGTATTTTTCAAACCAGCTTAACAATTTTAATTGAGCCTATGTCCAATAATCTTTGATGGTATATGTATTTGGAGGGTAAGTCAATTTTTGCTATGTGTACCAATTTTGTCTTTGATATTGCATCCACATAAGGATAATCTTAAAGTTTTATTTCTACTAGTTAGGTGTCCACTCCTTTAGTTTGATATAGGGTTGGAAAGAGGACATGCTTGACATCTCCTGCTTGTATGCTTGAAATAAAACTTAGTCCTTGCACAAATCATCTTCTAGTATAAGCCTACTACAGAAGCAAACTGCCTTTTTTCCATCCTCAATGTTTAGTTTTGAGGAGGATTGATAGATTTCAGAGCTCCTTTTGCAGCTAGAATAGATCGAGTGGTAAAATCTACAGCATCTTGAGCATTTTCACCATGACATGAAATTTCAATTCTTGTAACAAATTTCAAATTATTCCTCAATTCTTCCAATCTGAGATCTGCCATTCTGCTACCTTGATCATCTACCATGCAAGGATGATTTGTGTTATAAGCAAGCAAGACTAGCCTGTCTGGTTTATACGGAAATCCTTGCGCATTCCAAATTTGTGGATTACTTCAATATGGGCATTAAGATCCTTGATACTTTAGACAAGAGTAAAGGTTTATATTTTTCAATCATCATGAATCATTTACTAAAAAAATTATTTATCTCATAAACCAGCCTATACAAAGTTTTCCTCATTCTACAAACTAGATGCTTCCATCTTTCTTTAACATATCTTGGAAGTTGCTGTCTGCGATCCCTTCTTCAGGTTCATTTGTTGAACTTTCCCTCTGAAAAAGGCAACAAAGGCAAGAAATCTTCCAGCTGTATTCTTCTTAGGTACAAAGGCAAAGGTTTCAATATAATCAATCCTCCCTGTTGTGAGTGGCCTGCAGCCACTAATTTGACCTTGTGTTTTTCAATCTATATTGAGGTTCAAGTTTGTTCTTATACAACCATTTGCAGCCAATAGGATTCTTTCCCTTTGGCAGGGAGGTGGACTGCTACATCTGTTTTTTGATCAGGGAATTATATTCCTCTATCAATAGTTGATTGATACTCATGCTTGCCTCTAGCATCCTAATAGATAGTGGGCAATTGGCCTTCAATGAAGGCTGACTTTGCATGCTGTTTTCTAGTTTTCCTTGTATCAGTGATATCAACTGAATAATGGAATCTTGTATAGCAGGCCCAGGCATGCGGGACTCCTTACCAGCAGGCACTGTACCGTGCTAAATGATTGCTCGTCAAGAATGGAGATAGGTGCAGGGGAAGATGATGCTTGTTCATATTTAAAAGATGATGACTGATCATGTGGCTTTTTGTCAAACCTAACATCATAGTTACAAGGTTGGGCCATATCAGGCCAGTTATGTTCTGATTTAAACTTTTTGGATGGGCTGAACTGGTTCTCTTCATCTAGAGTCATTTGCATTTAATTTTTAACATTTTAGTATTTTTGTTTGCACTTTTTTAGAAAATCCTAACACAAAAAGGAGCAGATAAAAGAAGCCATTGTTCAAGGAGGCTGCCATACAGCGCCATCTTTTATATTTTTCATGCACATTTTTCAGCTCTCTCTCTCTCAGACAGACACACACACACACACACACACACACACACACACCAAGCCAAAACATTTTCAAAACCCTGAACCTTTGGATTTTCCCCCCCTTCTGTTCAGACTAAATTCCATGTACTTTGTAAATATGCATGACATCTTTGTTAATAATACGTTTCTTGTTTTCAAGGTTGTATCATCTGTAGGATTTTGATATGTACAATGCTCGTGGACCCTAAAAAATTACTCTACTTCTATCATATAAACACATACCAATGGCCATTTTCTCTGACTTGTTCCTTTATTCATAGGAGATAAGTATTCGTATCCCACTAAAGATTTAAAAATATTTAACAATGGGTTTTCTGTCAATCCAAGCTTCTTCGGGGCTGATATCACTTAGCAGATTTGGTAACACTTCTGTTGACAATATAAGCAGTGGTATTTATTGCTTCATATCTAGCGATTTCATTAGATTCTGTTTCTCTACTCAACAACTTCATTTTGTTAAGGGTTATATGAAACAGTGATTTCCTCAGAAAAATCAAAATTTCTATTTCATGTGAAAAAGAAGATTACATAGTACAAATGTCTCCTGACATACAATGAAACTCAGAGACAGTGATCTGCCTTCTCTTTCCCTATATCATATTATAATCCCCATACCAACAAGAAAAATATTTCCAGCATAGAGCCAATAGAATTTGAGCACTCATAACTGTCCTCGCTGAAAATAATGTTGAAAAAATCCCCTTTAATTCCCTTAAGCTCTGAAGCACTGTCCTTTCTTATGATAACAGAAAGAAAATGTATCATATCCTTTCCAGCCTGCTAACTGTACCGACCAACCTTTTTATTTATTTATTTTAATCATGTACAGCCTTACAACAAAATAGTTACTGCTGCAAGAGAGTACAATGGCTGTTACACTGCACATCCTACAGCCTTTGGTTGACTGTCACAATACAGGGCCCAAAAAACAGGGCTTCAAAACCTAGCTAAAACACAACCAAAATACAGCCACTGCAGCAGTACAGATTTCTCTTCCTCTGTCTCATGTAATAACCCATTGCTCCTGCTGGCCATAGTGGGCTTAGTGGTGCCACTACAGCAGACTCAGAACTCTGCCTCAACAGACAGTTTGATTTCCTCCTTCCTATTGTCAGTTCTGAGAAGTTTGATATGTTTCTGACTTTGATTTTTTACCACTCTTTTGATTTCCTTAAGTTAAATTTTCTGCATAATAATTGATTTGGAAAATAGATATGTAGTTTTGTTTTTAAGTTAGTTCTATTAGGTCACGAAGGACCAAATGCAACATATTCTGTGGCTTGCCATGACTTGCTTTGCACAAAACAGACTTACTGTGTCCAACAATCCTTCTACTTTGTTACCTGTATTAGTGTAATCGCTATAGAAACAGGTTGGGTACTGTGGACAAACTTATCCAAATATCGGTAATGTGTCCAAATGTATCTGAAAACATGCCTTGATTTGGTCCTTATCTAATACATCCGGATATGCCATGGCACATCTAGACGTGTATCAATGACATGGGATTTTAGAAAATACAATTTCTTACAAAAATATAATATATATATATATTTGAAAATGACAATCCTTTTCTTAATGAATGAAAATATCTCATATACATATAATATCATATCTAATAAGTGATGCTTCTCAAGCACCCATCCTTTACATACTCCATATTAATAAGCTCTTTTTTTTTTGGGTAGACCACAAACTATGTTTGTCTTGAACATTTGGCCAAGATTCTGATATGCTTCTGCTGTTGTTCCACTTTTTAATGCAATTTTGACTGTGAGGAGAATAAAATTCACTTTATATGAATAACAAACATTATAATAACCAATACTACCTTGACGATTATCATTGTTTTGACTATATAATAATCCATGGACAAAGATATATGGCAGGGCAATAAAATGTATAAGAGTGATAACAGCCAGGTGGTTAGGCAAAGTGTGTAAAGTGGCCAAAGCTTCTCAAATGCGTGTAAGAGATCAAATCCTTGACTATGATAGGGAAGTTTTAGGGATGGGGATGTGGCAAGACAACAAGATGTGTTTTGAGGATGCCAAGATGCTTTTTTAAGGCATTGGGATGCATTTTGCTAGACTTTGTTGTGTCTTCGAGACGGTCACCAAAGCCTGAGATGTGCCACCATGGAACATAGGTTTGTCTCATCAAATGGTGGTTGCAATGCTAACTCCATAGTGGGAGAAGTCCTTTTGCTCTTTACCACTTGAACCCATGACTATTTCCTTTAACCTACTTTTGAATTGATTCTTGGTGAACATTTGTTTCATTCTTAAGATTCTTGTGCTGAACTAGTATCTATGTCTACTTGTTTTGTATTTCAAGAACATCTCAAACATGAAGAAGATCATCAAGTGGAGGTGTGGGAGATGTATAGGGCCAATCAAGTTGCTCTTGTTTTAATGATCCTTTTTCCATATGCCTAGGATTTGGGATTATAGGGCCTCAATGGTGATGTCTTTCTCATGAAGTTGGTTCTAGAGCTAGGATATTTGCCTTTATATCTTAGATCCACTATTCTCCATTACCATAATCCTTTTGGCAAGGTGGTTGTATTGTATTTGGCGCCAAGCACCATATGAGAAGCATCTGAATTTGGAGTTTCAAATTTTCCTTTCTTCCCTTTCCCTTCCCTCTCTGAGCGTGCCAAAAGTGGACATGGCAACCCCAAAGATTCCTTTTTACATAGGGATTTTCTACCCATAGGCGTCAACGACAAAGTAATAGAAACACATACAAGAAGTGTATTAGAAGTTGTGAACAAACAATATTTGCAATTGTAGGCAAGAGGAAATGACTAGTTTAAGAGTGCCCTTGAAGCCTCGTAGACGAGAAGACAACTTCCATGTTCTCAAAAGCCTTGACAGTGCAAAGCAATGACAACAATGAAGCTCTTAGAAGCCCTTATACAAAAACATCCATGTTCTACTTCAGCCCCAATACATCACCTTCAAAGACCTTGATAAGGCTCAAAGCAATGGCATGCAACAACTCAAAGAGTCAAAAATTCATATGGGTATCTTCACGGATGATTGGACCTAAAGGGTTTACTATGAGTTCTGGAGGGGTCAAATGGTGAACAACAATTTACCTATTGTGTCTCTATGGCCATAAAAAGGAGCCCTCCATGGTAAAGAGAAAAGACACAAGATAAAATAAACAAAAATGTGGGAGAAATAGGCCATAGGGACAAAGACATACCTATGTGGATGTGCCTCAATGATTGCATTATCAAACCTAAAATCTTTTATAGATCTAAGGTTTGGGGCTCGAGTTTAGAGTATGGATTGGGCTTGTATTGAGAGGGTCTAAACTATTTTTCTCCAATAGTTTATATTTGATGTAAGGGAACAATTCCAAAATTTATTGTCACAGGCTTAGTTTGGCACCCATCCTCTTCACCTTGAGAGCATCTTCAAAATAGGTTTTTCATCTTCATTGCCTTGGATCCATGGTGTGATCGCACATCAGGTCGAGAGAGGTGCCCATATTTGGCAATTTGTTCCTTAGTTGGGATTACTTCTAGGAGCACTATTGGTCGTCATGGGACTTGGTACTCAACTAGATCATTTCATTAGTCAATTGACATCTTTATTGATTGACTATCTTCATTCATATACTCTTTGAATGCTTCTCCTTGCCTTCTCAACAAAAATGCAAGTAGTTAGGGATAACATATATTGACAATACATTCAGATTACTTGGGCCAGTTTGAACCAGCCTCTTAGTCCCAGGCTATCTTTGTACATGGAGCAGTTCATTTGTATTGCAAATGGTAGTGTCACTCGTCTTTATTATATCCAATGACATTGGATGCCCTTAGGATGGTTAGGTCAAAGTTCGCTTACATCAGTTGTGACTAGAGATGGACCACCATATTCCTTGGGAGGACAAAGTATATTACCATCCTCTCTTTGGGAGGTGGAGATTGAAGAGCACTTCATCATCAGGTGCCTTTTTTACTGAGATTTTGGGGAAGTACTAGTGCCCATATTGTGGCTTAGGTAGGTCAGTTGTCACCTTTTTCCATTACTTTGGTGAGAAATGCTTTGATTTGTACCTTTTAGAAGCTATCACATTTTGGCATCAGATATTACATGAGAGATTGACTTCCACTTGGTTAATCACCTTGGTATTTTCACTTGATGTCTTTTGAAAGCGATAAGTGGCCATTTGAAGCTGCATTTTTCCAGAATGATAATCATGGATGTATGGATCCTTTGTTTGCATACAAGAGCTTTCACTAGGAATTTGGTGCCTTCTTCTTGCATGTGGGTGAATGGGATTGTGGCTCTGCAACATTAGGTATTGACCACTCCTCACTTGTTCAGGAGGTGTAGATAAACATAACTTACCAGTTTCTTAATCTGTTCTTCTAGTTCCTCAGCCATGGATGTTGGGAGAGTTATGAGGAGACAAACTCTACGCCCTTCTAGGATAATCCAATGAGGCCCCTTTATTCCTTGGGCATTCTATTGGAAAATCATCAAATCTTGTGTTGGCTCTTTTAAGATGGTTGGTGACGATGACAGCTTTTTTTTTACTATTGACTCCATTATTGCATAGTTTTGGAACTTGGATCTGCTTGGGCTTGATCTGGTGTTGTACAGCAATTTCTTTTATTAGTTTTATTTAGTTTATTTGCCATATAAATTGGTTTACCTTGGTTGTACTTATTTCGTTGTCACAATGTATTGTAACATGATTTTTTCCTGGGTGAGGCCCATGGGCCTATTTTGGTCGTTTGTGGACATTAAGAGAATTCTCTTATCCCTGTTTAATCATGAGGAATATAATTACAAAGAGTGATAATGACAAAGATAACTTATGATAATATTAAAGCTAACAGAGGGTGATAATCTAAAAGCTAATTTAGCTAACATAATTAATATAAGTCTTATTTTTCTCTGCCTATGTAGTCCAAAGGTAGTGGTTACCAGCAAATGTTCTACATCAACAAGTGATACATTGGCGCAACTAAATATAAAAGACATTCACGACAATACATAATTACAATATAGTGGAAAAATGACAGCAGATAATGAAAAAACATAATAAAGAGATTCTACTATAGCATACCTACCCAAACATAATAAACAAGTCCTTTCCTCCCAATGCTGGAGTGGGCCCAAGCTTTGCAGTGGAAAAAAGGGAGATTTAACTCAACATAGGAACCAAATTGTCTCTAGAGATGCCCCATTGATATGATGATTTTGAGATGTATATGACATTGTGAAACTTCAATAATTCCAAAGACTTGTATTTCAATGATATATACTATATAGAATGTATGTATATATGATATGGACAACTGACAAGTTTGGGATTTCCAGATGTGCCTAAGCCTGGCCTTGCTTATGACATGTGTTTTTTTGATAGTGTTTGATCACATGATTTCAGACGTTGGTGGTAGGCAAAGTCGTTATATTTGGTTTGCAACTCTAATCAAATATAGGTTTGCTGAGATCTTGATCTATTTGTTTGCATTCTGTTGTTTGGAGGTCCACAAGGAGATTGTTAAATGTGAATAAGATATAATTGCTTTACCGTTCATCTATCTGTTTTGCTATAAGCTTTGAAAGTAGTTTTTTTTTTTGATGTTGCATTGCCTTCCCCTGTTAGTTTGTCCTAGCAAGATTTATGTCATGGAAGTTAAATAGTGACAACAAATTCTTCAAAGAATGTAAGCTTTGGCAAGTAAGGGTACTACAAGGGAATTGAATTTTGTAAACTTATCTTTCTCAGATGATGGTGGCATCTTGGCCTGCATTTTAACCATGGCTAAATTAGGTTGAGTCAAAGTGTCACCTTGGTTCCAGCAGTGAATAGAAACCAATTTCTAACATAAGTTTATTTCTAGAATTTAGATATGTTTGTATCTATGCAAAAGTGGTGTTTAAGGCATATGCTTTGTTTGCTTTTTTTTCAACAGTCTATAATTGGCTTGAGTGTCAATTGGATTTTCAATAATTGCTTTGCTAGCCAACATTTTCTATTCTGAATCTTACGAAACATTTAGGTTCCTTTTAGTTGTATTTTATGGAAGCTTTCATTTATAAGACCAAGTACTTGATACAGACTTGTAGAGCATTAATGAATATATTATTGCTTAAATTGAGGAGTGCTCCAAACTGCTTTCACTGGGGAGTGGTAATTGTTTCCGACTTATGGATATGTTTGGCTTCAAAATGCCTGTACTTGTTGTATATGAAACCCTAAGGAAGCATATGCTGACTGAGTTCTTATTCTGTGCCTAATACTGCTTATTCATTGTAATCCATTTGTAGGCCACAAATCAACCACAACGAGGCATGCGGAGGCGCTGCCTTGACTTTGAGGCATCAGAAGCTCGTAGGAGAAACCTGGTTAACAATTCTTGGAAGTCAACAAGTGTATTGCCTAAAACAGGTCCATTAGTAACCACAGATGATGATTCTGAGAAAAATACTTCATCATCAGTGTCATGTGAAGGAGCTGCAAATTCCGACTGCAAGCAACTTGTTGCATTCAAAAGAGATACAGGTGCAGATCCTGAGATAAGTACCCAATCTTTTTCTACTGGGCAGTTCTCATCTTGTTCTGATAGAACTCCTGAGATTAACTCGGAGAAAGTTGACACTTCTGTTCGAAATAATGGAAACACTCCTATGTCAGTTAGTATGCCATCAGGGATTGGTCTACATTTAAATAGCCTTGCCTCCACCATGTCATTGAATTGTGGCATGGGCATGGTAACATCTGCAAAAGGATCTGCTAGCATGCAGGGAATGCAACCTTCATCTGGTGTAAAGGAGTCTTCAGGTGATGGTCGAGGAAGTTCTCTACTCTCTGTAAGTTCTGGTGGAAATATATCACTAGGATCAAACACAAGCATGGCATCTGGAATGGTCGTGTCTGTTGTGGAAAAGACTAGAGTTGATCAACAAGAGGTGCAGTCTTCTGGAAACACACAGATTGGAGTGACAAAATCCACAACCTGTTTCCGATCTCTTACAGTTGGCATAAAGCCATTGCAATGTAGGATACCTTTCAAAACTGAAGAGAGAAACACAAGTCCACTGGACAAAAAGAGGCCAGTATTGCAAGATATTTGTCGACAATCTGGATTTGGTATAGGGGATGAGTTCAACCAGAGTAGTCCCAAGAAGAAAAGGTAACTAGAGATTTCAATCAATTTTGCATATTCATAGTGCTTTTGTTGGCAATTTTTTGGAATTTACATTTGTGTTTTGTTCTTTAGTTTAACTTTTTTTGAATGCCCAGAAGAAAGTCTGCAACAGTTGCGGATAAAGACGGTTGCAAACGTTGCAATTGTAAAAAGTCAAAGTGCCTCAAGTTGTAAGTCTCTGTAAACTGAAATGTATTTATTCTCTTGTTGCTATCCTTTTTCTGTTTTACTTGAAATTTTGAACATCATTATTAAATTCTAAGGCTTAGCACTTCTAAAGAAACTAAATTAAATTCCAATAAAGAACATCAAGTTTACTGGACCAACATGGAAGATAAGTTGAATGGCTAAGATTTCTTGAGTTCTGTTCTTAATTGAGGCTTTCATCTGGTTAATTTTGAGTTTTATGTTATAATTATATATATTCTAATTTCTACTGTTTGCAGGTATTGTGAGTGTTTTGCAGCTGGAGTATACTGTTCTGAGCCTTGCACATGTCAAGAATGCTTTAACAAACCTAATTATGAGGATATGGTTCTTGGGACACGTCAGCAGATAGAATCACGTAATCCACTTGCTTTTGCTCCTAAAATTGTTCGTGGTTCTGATTCTCCACCAACTAATGGGGTGAGAAAATGCTTTCCTTTGCTTCAAAGTTTTTATCTTGCAGTACAACTTGTCTAATTTTTGAAGTAATTCAGAAACTTATGTGCTGCCTTTATTTTCCAGGAAGAGTGCAATGAGACTCCAGCATCAGCAAGGCACAAAAGAGGCTGCAACTGCAAGAAATCAATGTGTCTGAAGAAATACTGTGAATGTTATCAGGTGCAATATTTTCAATTCATGAGTTAATAGAAGGGTAAAAACTGGACTATGGTTGCCATATTTTCTAACTTCCACTTATATCTGTATTTTAGGCTGGTGTTGGTTGCTCAGATGGATGTAGATGTGAGGGTTGTAAAAATGTCTATGGCAAGAAAGAAGGTAACTAATTACTTTGATCAACAATAGATGCATTATGTTATCCTAATGTAATGCATGAATGATAAGTTTTAGGGACAATTTCTGTAGGAGGACCGGATGAAGCAGAGGACAAAGAAACTCAAGAAGAGGCATGGGAGAAGGATATGACAGAAGAGAAGGTTGAGTTGATTGATGGTGGAAGTGAAAATCTGCAGTCGGAGCAACGACATCCTAAGGATCTTTCACCTTTAACACCATCTTTCCAATATGCAAGGTATGCATCTTACAGTATGCAATTTGTTATTTTGAAGAGCTTTGTTCTTAAAGAAATTCTACAATATTCTTGTCCTTTATAATTCACACTTTACACTCTTGTGAAGGATTTAGAATGCTGTCTAGAATACCATACCTTTGAAGTCTAACCCCCAACCCTCTTTTATGCATAGGAGACTTGTTTATTGAGTGAAGCTGATTTCAAAGGTACTTGAATTTTAAAATTCATACGAGTGGTACGAAATGCTGCATTGTAACCTTATACCAGATTAATATTGAAACAAAATTTTTAAATGGGTTGAATATACAAATACACAAGAGACTTTAAAGAACTAAACATATAAATCCTCCATCAGACATATGCTGGTGCAAATGCAAGCAAAACATTCAGGTTCTCCCAAGGAAATTAGGAATCAGTGTTTCAAAAACAAGCTTGGTGGCAGTACTACAAAGAGCTAGCTTTTAACAGGATCTTGTTGTAATACTCATAACTCAGCACACAAGAATAAAAATCTGGCCAGTCATTATGAGTGATTGATATTCACGAGGTAATATTAATATTGCTGATAAAACAATTGAGGATAATGTACAAGCAGTACTCCAATGGGCAACCAGCTTGCATGGAAATTAAATATGTTGAGACAGGTTTTATTTTAATGACATGGAGTTCTCAAATACCAGAAAGTTCAGAAGCTTTGCTCTAATTTAAACAAAATTATTAGAATGGAGCAAGGGCGGTTAACGAGATGAATTCAGAATCCATTTACAATGATAGTGCATGAATTTGGTCTGGTATTCTTATCAACACATCAGTGGGAATAGCTCAAATTCAGTAACCCAGAGCTGGCCTTTGATTAACGTTACTGAATTTCTAAAACACAATTGTTAAACAAATTTACAAAAGGAAGAAAGTTAGTAAGGAATGGACCAAAGCCTCAAAGAATGGACAAAGGCGTCAAGTCAGCTAAACCTGCAAATAGGGGGAAAAAGATTATGGATATTGGATTTGAGGGAGAAATCAGTTGAAGCTCAATAAAAGTCATTGACTGCCAGTTTGAGAAAAGAGGAAGAATTCAGCTCACTGGATGTAGATGAGGATGCGGTATTCAACCAAGTGCTGATATGCCAATAGAATTATAATACTAGACTTATATGGCTAGAGAAAATGATTACCTGCAAATTGATAGCATTGACTTAAAGGGAAAGCCATGCGGTGAATTTATCAAGTAGTTTTAAAATGTTTTCTGTCTGCTTTGGTTTTCTATTCTTGTCTAGGACTTTATGAATTTTTACTGATTAAGTTTATATTTTACCAAGACCTGGTAGTAATTGGCAAACTCTACAATCATGGTCAATTACCTCTTATCTATGATAACTTTTAAGTAAGCAAATTTAGAATCTACTACAAAACAGGGCCCACTCTATAAACATCCAAATAATCATGCTGTCATTATCACTATATTTTTTAAGATCTTTGGATATCAATAACTTTATCTAGAAAGTACTTATATCTCATGCATATCTTCTTGGATGCTTTCAGTCAGGGAAAATCAACTGTCAGATTGAAATCTTTTGGAAAGAGGCCTTTTTCAGAAGATTTAGAGTCTCCAGCAGTAACTCAGTCTTCTGCAAAGCCACCGAGGTCTCCAGGAAAGATTCTGAGGCCAACAAAAGGAAATGACACAGCTATGTGTAATCATCAGGCAGGCTCAAAAATCTTGGCTTCACCAATTTTTACTCCAAAGATGGAAAAATCAGGGAAGTTTTCACCTCGATGGGATGGTCTTGCTGATATTTCCACTCTCACACCAGCACTTCAGCCACCTTTGAGGCCTGCAATGACTTCTGCATCTAATGTAGATGTCACTGAGGTTTCACCTTTTGGTGGGCAGCACAATGAAGTTTCAACTTTAAACGGTCATACATTTACTTGCAGACATTCTTGTCATGGAGGCTCACCCTCTGTTTTCTGTCACCCAGCTGTGCAATCTCCAATTTGCACATCAGAAAGCATCCATTGGCAGACTCCTGCAAATGCACAGACAACCCCTGTGACACCTGCTCTTTATACTTCAGTCTGCAATGTCGGAAAAAAGGTAGGAGATGGATCAGATGTTGACATGCAGTCACATGATGTATCTGGTTCTATTGAAGATGACACTCCAGACATTCTGAAAAATGATTGTTCACCCATGAGGGGTTTAAAGGCCAGCTCACCCAATCAAAAGAGGGTTTCTCCACCACATAATTATTGTTTGAAAGAGATGACAAACAAGGGTTCAATATCATCTCCAGGCCTTAAGAGTGGTAGAAAATTTATTTTGCAATCGGTGCCTTCATTTCCTCCTCTTACCCCAACAGGTGAGGGGCAGACTCAGGACTGACTGGGCACAAACAAAGATCTTATGCAACTTTATTTAAAATAATTTGGCTCCAATTACTGAACTTTAGATATACGTCTTCTATTTATTATGCCTCCAATATGTTGTTTCTATACACCAAAAACTTTTTTGTGTGCTGTATTGCATGAAAAATCAGGCGAGTGATATGTTATGGATTTTTTTTTTCAGATGCTTATATGTGTGGGCTTTCTGAAGGTCTTGGGAGTTGACATTACCAGAGTATGTCATTGTTTTTTATGAATTTCAAAAATGTAGTTGCTAAATTTTTGTGCTTCTCCATGCTTGCTTGGAGCTTGTTATGGTACATGGGACAAACTGGTTTGTCTGGAAATAGACAGCAGGAGCTTTTGTCCGGGTACATCTTCTGCCTCTGCTTATTTTTCAGGAATGTTTGATAAGTCCAGAGGGATAAGTTTGCAGCCTTTCCTAATAGAATTACTATTCTTGGTTTTCTAACACACAAAATATTTACATCCAAGTTTTTCTTTGTTTGTGGGCTTGTGCATTTGGCAGCCTTCCTTTGCAGGATGAAATTACCCTACCTGCTATTGGCGCATAATGTAAACTGAAAATTTCTCCACTCATTTAAAGTTATAAATCCTTGGTAACTTCTACTGAGGGAAGCAAGTTTTCAATAGTTCAATATACTGCTTGTCATTGTCCAGCATTCTTTTCTACTATGCTTATTACTAGGCAAATCTGTATGAAGTGCAAATCATGCATTGGCAAGTGTTGCATTGTTTAGATAACTTAAGCTGCATATTTGAAAGCACTTTATTACTGACAAATTTTGTTATTGTTCATTCAACATTTGCATATCATATATATGCTAAAGCTTGTGAGCCAAATAATCTTAATATGCCCTGGTGTCTTAAGCTCAGGATAACTGTATACATAATTCATGTGCTTGTTGGTATTATTTGTATTTGAATATCATCTTATGAGGCAAAGATGTCCTTAAGCTTCGACATTATTGTATGTCAAGGGTTGTCCACATCTATAGATGTACTAGAATGTGAAATGAAGAAGATCCACTGGCTTGAGTGGAAGGCAAGAAAGTTGACAGTAGACAAGTGGAGAATTCCATTCTAATGCCAACATGATTTAACAACCATATTTTATATAGAAACTGCACAGAACGATAGTTTCTTATTAATCTTTATAATGCTCTAAATATACACAAATAAGCAACAAACACTTTGGAATAGACAGTCTGCAATGAGTAGTGAGGGTTACATCTCACTACAAGAAGATGCAGTTGTTTCATTTTAGAAGAAAGAGTAGTGAGGGTTATAGACCCCACTATCAAATCAAGGGAAAACCATTTCCTGGAATCTTTAGGACCCTTTGATTAGTTGAGTACATTTAGGACATGCAAAGTCACTTTCTATATCCCAATCTCTTTCATTTATTTCCATTGAAGTTCCATGTGGACAAATTTGAGGCTTTTAGGCTGTTGTGATCATAGGAAAATAGTTTAGCTAACAGGGGTAATACGTCTTAAAAAGCATGAATACAGAAAAATGCTTATATGCAAAACTTGTACTACACCATTTTGCCATGGTATTTCAACGAATGACAGTAATATTATATTGCCTTGCAGAATTTGAACCTAAGTCTCCTTGTTGGAAGCATGCATTCTTTAACACTTAAAATATTACCATATAATGGATTAGAAAAAGAACACTAGTAGTAAAATAACAAAGCCATTTTTAAGTTCAAGGCATTATGGAAAAAAAGTAAATGTGATGCAGTCATATAAGTTTAATCCAAGCTTAGACCCTTGAATTGTGATGAAAACTGGGATAACATAGTAAGATCTGTTTTAATACTACAGTAATGTGGTTCCTTTACACACTGTGGTTCTATTTTTAATACCAAAGTTTTGGATATATAAGAAAGATTATAGGGTGGCGACATAGAGGAGAGTAAAATTAAAATACACTAAATTCAATCAAATCAATTATTAAACAAAACTTAGCATAAAGGGCATAGTAGTTTTGAGGACACTAAGGACAAACATTATACTAATTGCAACCATACCCTAGTGTAATAGAAATAAATACCTCAATAAAACCATTAAAAACTCTACTAAAGTTTGTATAATGATAAAAACATAATGACCAGGAGGAAAGAATATTTGTATTAAAAAGTATTATAATTATATATAAATGATTGACCATCTCCAAGATATACTTACAATAATAATTTTAAGGTATGTTATTAAAGAAAAAACACATGCATGTTTTTTTTTTATGATTAGATGGGCGAAGCAGTTTTGAAAGGATCTCCAAACCTTGTACAAAAGAGACTAAGCCCCGCCCAAAAAGAGGGAGCCGAAATTATTTACATTTGGTAATAATTGAGGATTGACCAATCAAAGGAGTTATCCTTTCCAAAGCCAAACCAGTACATAGGTAAGACCATATATAATTTAAAATTTAAAACAAATCGAAACCAAATCAGGATGTCAGAGATAACTAGTCGAACACAAATTAGTAGCAGGACCTGAACCATGAATCGAGCCATGCACCGGTCCCATTCTCCTCCTTGAGGTCGTTGCTTTCTTAGGCCAACCAACCTATCAGGGCAAGAATTTCTTTTGCATTGGAGATTGTGGCTTGCAAGGAGGAAACAGTAGCTTGGAGATATGAAATTTGGTGCGAAAACCCAAAATCAACAAGTGCCCCCAAGTGGCTAATCGACCAGAGTGGCTAATTGTGTATGAGGTCATTATCGATAGAAGTAATATTCGTTGGGAAATTATCCCGCCACACCACTAAACCATTTTGAATAACTCCTTTGTTAGCCAATAGATCGGTCGCTCGATTACCTTCCTTGTATGTATGCTTAAACTGAACCTCTTCCAGATTTTGGATGTATCTCTGAACTTCTAGAAGAAGGTTAGAAATAGTCCACGTAGGAGATTGAGTCTCTCTTGCCATATTTATAATATTAAGGGAGTCCCCTTCAATGATTAGTTTCTTGCAACTTACATAATCCAATAGAGAAACTCCTTGGAACAGGGCCTTGGCTTCGGCGAAGTGACTGGTTTGATGGCCCAAATTATTAGCAAAGGCTAAAATTATCAAGCCGTCATGGTTCCTTACAATCCCTCCAATACATGCAGGACCTGCAGGATCTGGATTCCCTTTAGATGCATCGTCGAAATTCAACTTCAGCCAACCAATTAGAGGTGGCTCCCACTTAACCTTGGCTTTGTTTGGAGGCACAATAGGTCTGATTGGTTGAGGATTGACATTGAATCCAAGAGATCTCTCCATTGATTGTTCTCGCTCTGTAGTCACAACATTCAGATTTAGGGATCTAATGTTCTCCACAGAAAAAGAAATCACCTGCAAAGCCACAACTTTAGTCGAATGAGCAACATCCTTAAACGCCCTTGAGTTTCTTTCCTTCCATATCCACCACTAGATATGATGAAGACTGAATTTCCAAAACCAATGAAGGTGGAGAGACAGGAAGGGAGAAACCCATTGGGTCAACACATCCTCTAGGCTGTTCATAAACACCCATTAGATGTTCAAATATTTGAAAAAGTAGCTGAAAACCTCCTGCGAGAAAGGATAGCTGAAAAGAAGATGGAGCGGGGATTCCTGCGCATTTCTGCACAAGAAACAAGCATTAGGCAAAATCATACCTCTTTTTTTGAGATTGTCCAAAGTTAGAAATTTTCCTTGTATGACCAGCCAGAAGAAAATGCTGATTTTCGAAGTTAGTCCTTTCAACCAAATTTTATCTTCCAGAAAGCAAGGATCATAAGGACCATCTACTACTAAATAAGTTGATTTGATAGAGAATTTCCCATCCTTCTCTAATCCCCAGATGAATCTATCCGGAATTTTTCTTCCAGGAATTATAATCCATTTAATGATATTGAAAATTTCATCAAATGCCCTCCTTTCCTCCACCAAAAGTCTTGGGAAGTCAAATGGTTTCCATCGGGGGCGGTCTTCAATCCTTTCAATGAAATCACAAACCTTATTCCCTCAGAAATGATTAGTAATTGGTTTGACTAAAGCCAACTCTGATCTTGACTCCAATGGAACCTCAATCGCCCACACATCACTCCAAAAGTCGACAGACCTGCCATCTCCCAAACACCACCTACCCCCTCTACGGATATCCGATCTGCATCGAATCAGGCTAGACCAAAAAATTGAACATGATTTGCATCGAATCAGACTAGACCAGAAAATTGAACCTTGGAGGTGTAACGAGTCTCTAATAAACTGCTTTCCATCATTTAGGTATTTGACTTTGACAATATCAACCCATCTCACTTTCTCCTCTTGAACCGGTCTCCAACCTTGCTTGGCAACAAGAGCTTTGTTCATGGATTTCAATCTTCTAAGGCCTAAACCACCCTCCTCCTTCCTGCTGCATACTTGGTCCCACACCACTAGATGAAATTTCTTTTTCTCACTTGCTCCTGACCAAAGAAATGAGCGTTGGATCTGTTCTATTCTTTCAAGAATCTTACCCGAGATTCGGAATAGAGAAAGGAAATATACCGGGATGCTTTGAAGGGTGGCCTTAACTAACATCACTTTTTTTGCTTGGCTCAGCAGAGCCCTTTTCCAGCTTGCAAGCTTTCTCTGGACACACTCCACAACTGGTTCCCACAAGGATGATGTTGAAGCACCAAAAAACATTGACATCCCCAGGTAAGCTGAAGGGAGAGATCCAATATTACATCCTAGAATATCCGCAATCCTCAATCCTCAAAAGCACATGCATGTTAATGATACAAAAATGGGTAGAATAAAACTATATTTGAAATGTTGTCATATTATATAAGAAAAACAATATGCAACATCCACTTTAGCATTACCCTCTATTGCATGTTATTCTACTACAAAATTTTGAACCTTTATAAAAAAAAATAAAAAAAGTATTAATATAACAAACACAAATAATAACCAAACAAATATATGATAGATAATCGACAACAAAGTCATTAGGCTGAACCTACCCCTTCCTATATGTTCTAGTGGCTTGTCTAATCCACTACTTCTAAATAAATGAGCCATACCTTAGGGTGTTTCTATGATTCTTCACATCTTCCTCTAAGTGATATCATCCATCAAGTATCCATATCAAATATCATAATTGTGCATGACCATGGCCATGAAATTTAGCATATAACATCACATCAAATCATTATTGTGACACAAATATCATGGACGTTCTCTCTATATACATATCTATGTTCGTCACTTTGTGGGTACTAGGGTTGTGGAAACTCGAGGAGGGCCATAATTACTTCCTCTATCCACATACTAGTAGATTCCCATATACCTAGTGGGCACTAAGACCATGGAGTCTATAGCTCACCTCAAGAAGGCCCCCATCATACTCCTATCTCCAATACTCCAATAGACCCTTGATTGGCTTGGTGGCATCAAGAATGTGAAGCTTATGATATAGTTTGATTAAATCTTAAGGAGGTTGTCAACTACCTTCTATCTACACCTTCTCAATAGGTTCATGTCTATGTTATCTTGAACCAAGACTCTAACATGTTTGGGGTCTAGGGAGCAATCATGATCCACTAACTTAAGATAGATAGACTACAAACTATATCACCATATAACCCTAGATCCTTTATGGATATATCCAAGTCCAAACACAAAATACTAGCAAATATGAGATCTATGAAGAACAACAATAATATAATAAGGTAGAATAGTTAACCTCCCTCAACAAACTCTTCCAATTCCAACAACTATATACATTAATATTCCAACGAGCAGAAATATTTGATAGCTTTGGCTTTTGATGGAAGAAGATTTTTTGGAGAGTAACATGACTTTTAAAAATTTAAAAATGATATTTATTTCTTCACGTGGTTATTTGAGATTGATATAAAAATCATGTATTTTTGAAGGGAATACTTCACAAGTTTATCTTGAACCTAGGCAAAATTATATAAGTTTCATAAAAATGGCAAGTAATTATTTAGAAGTAGATACATTGTCAAAGGAAAATGATCGTAAATAAAATTTGGAAATTATGTATAATCTAAAAATTCCTTAAACTTGGTCTTAGATGTTAAGCCTAATAGGATGAAATAATAAAACCAAAGTGAGTATAGCATCCTCAGGTTATCTCCCACAGGGTGGGTGGAGAGATAGGAAGGGAGAAACCCATTGGGTCAGCACATCCTCTAGGTTGTTCATTAAGAACCATTGGATGTTCAAATATTTGAAAAAGTAGTTGAAAACCTCCTACAAGAAAGGACAACTGAAAAGAAGATGGAGCGGGGATTCCTGCACATTTTTGCACAAGAAACAAGCATTAGGTAAAATCATACCTCTTCTTTTGAGATTGTCTAAAGTTAGAAATTTTCCTTGTATGACCAACAAGAAGAAAATGTTAATTTTCGAAGTCAATCATTTCAACCAAATTTTATCTACTAAAAACCAAGGATCGTAAGGACCATCTACTGCTAAATAAGTTGTTTTGATAAAGAATTTTCCATCCTTCTCTGATCCTCAGATGAATCTATCTGGAATTTCTCTTCCAGGAATTATAATCCATTTAATGATATTGAAAATTTCATCAAATGCCCTCCTTTCCTCCACCAAAAGTCATGGGAAGTCAAATGGTTTCCATCGGGGGCGGTCTTCAATCCTTTTAATGAAATCACAAACCTTATTCCCCCAAAAATGATTAGTAATTAGTTTGACTAAAGCCAACTCTGATCTTGACTCCAATGGAACCTCAATCACCCACATGTCACTCCAAAAGTTGTCCAAACACCACCTACCCCCTCTATGGGTATATAATCTGCACCGAATTAGGCTAGACCAGAAAACTGAACCCTGGAAACGAGTCTCTAATAAACTGCTTCCCATCATTTTGGTATTTGGCTTTGACAATATCAACCCATCCCACTTTCTCCTCTTGAACCGGTCTCTAACCCTGCTTGGCAACAAGAGCTTTGTTCATGGATTTCAATCTTCTAAGGCCTAAATCGCTCTCCTCCTTCCTACTGCATACATGGTCCCACATCACTAGATGAAATTTCTTTTTCTCAGTTGTTCCTGAACAAAGAAATGAGCGTTGGATATGTTCTATTCTTTCAAGAATCTTACTCGAGATTCGGAATAGAGAAAGGAAATATACCGAGATGCTTTGAAGGGTGGCCTTAACTAACATTACTTTTTTTGCTTGGCATAGGAGAGCCCCTTTCCAGCTTGCAAGCTTTCTCTGGACACACTCCACAATCAGTTCCCACAACGATGATCTTGAAGCCCCAAAAAACATTGACATCCCCAGGTAAGCTGAAGGGAGAGATCCAATATTACATCCTAGAATATCCGTAATCCTCAATCCTCAAAAGCACATGCATGTTAATGATACAAAAATGGGTAGAATAAAACTATATTTGAATTGTTGTCATATTATATAAGAAAAACAATATGCAACATCCACTTTAGCATTACCATCTATTGCATGTTATTCTACTACAAATATTTGAACCTTTATAAAAAAAATAAAAAAAAGTATTAATATAACAAACACAAATAATAACCAAACAAATTTATGATAGATAATCAACAACAAAATTATTAGGCTGAGCCTACCCCTTCCTATATCTTCTAGTGGCTTGTCTAATCCACCACTTCTAAATAAATGAGCCATACCTTAGGGTGTTTCTAGGATTCTTCACATCTTCCTCTAAGTGATATCATCCATCAAGTATCCATATAAAATATCATAATTGTGCATGACCATGGCCATGAGATTTAGCATATAACATCACATCAAATCATTATTGTGACACAAATATCATGGACGTTCTCTCTATATACATATCTATGTTAGTCACTTTGTGGGTACTAGGGTCGTGGAAACTCGAGGAAAATGGCAAGTAATTTTTTAGAAGTAGATACATTGTCAAAGGAAAATGATCGTAAATAAAATTTGGAAATTATGTATAATCTAAAAATTCCGTAAACTTGGTTGTAGATGTTAAGCCTAATAGGATGAAATAATAAAACCAAAGTGAGTATAGCATCCTCCTTAGGTTATCTCCCACAGGGTGGGCAGAGAGACATGAAGGGAGAAACCCGTTGGGTCAGCACATCCTCTAGGCTATTCATAAACACACCCATTTGATGTTCAAATATTTGAAAAAGTAGCTGAAAACCTTTCATGAGAAAAGATAGCTGAAAAGAAGATGGAGCGGGGATTCCTACTCATTTCTGCACAAGAAACAAGCATTAGGCAAAATCATACCTCTTTTTCGAGATTGTCTAAAGTTAGAAATTTTCCTTGTATGACCAACCGAAAGAAAATATTGATTTTCAAAGTTAGTCCTTTTAGCCAAATTTTATTTATCGGAAACCAAGGATGATAAGGACCATCTATTGCTAAATAAGTTGATTTGATAGAGAATTTCCCATCCTTCTCTAATCCCCAGATGAATCTATTTGAAATTTCTTTTCCAGGAATTATAATCCATTTAATGATATTGAAAATTTCATCAAATGCCCTCCTTTCCTCCACAAAAAGTCATGGGAAGTCAAATGGTTTCCATTGGGGGTGGTCTTCAATCCTTTCAATGAAATCACAAACCTTATTCCCCCAAAAATGATTAGTAATCGGTATGACTAAGTCCAACTCTGATCTTGACTCCAATGGAACCTCAATCGTCCACATGTCACTCTAGAAGTCGACAGACCTGCCATCTCCCAAACACCACCTACCCCCTCTACGGATATTCGATCTGCACCAAATTAGGCTAGACCAGAAAGCTAAACCCTGGAGGGGTAAGGTGAAGAACACAAGCTTATACTGAGAGGGGGGTGAACAATATAAGACCACTTTTTACTTTTCTTTCCCAATCAATATTATGCAATGTATAGATAGCAATATCAACAATAGTAATCAAAGCAATGCACAAATCACCACACACAATAGAGACACCAATTTAACGTGGTTCACCCAATGTGGGCTACTCCATGGAGAAAATATTTCACTAAAATTTTCTCAATCAATCTCTTGGGAATCCTTTCCCTATTACAATATTTATGGACCTCTATCCAAAGGAGACACCAATCCCCTAATCAAGTTCATGGATCTCTATCCATAGGAGAACTCCTTTCTCCTTAGCTCTGACTGGTGATCTTCTAGAAGAACTATTGCCCCCACTACTCTGGCTAATGGATCTCTATCCACTGAAGACACCTGTCCTCACTACCCTGGCTAATGGATCTCTATCCACTGGAGACTATCATCCTCTATACTCTATCACCTTCAAATCTCTATCTCAAATCTACACTAAACATAGTCCTTCGGTCTAGCACAAATCTGCTCAATCTCTGTCTCTGGTCTAGCACAAACTTGTCCTCAAATCTGCACCAAACTCTATCCTCAAATCTGCACTAAACATAGTCCTTCGGTCTAGCACAAATCTATCCTCAATATCTATCCTCTGATCTGCACTAAACATAGTCCTTGGTCTAGCACAAATCTATCCTCAATATCTATCCTCAAGCCTTAACACAAAGCTTGACTCAATCACAAATCAACTCTGTTGGATCTGCCCCAAACCTTAACTCAAGGTTTGAACAAATCAATCAATCAACTCTGCTCTCAAGTCTTCTCAAAGACTTATCTCAAATATGCCTTGTAAGCTTCCATAAAAGCTCACACTAATCTATCCACAAGTCCTCTCTAGAACTTGTCCAAATTTGCTCAACAAGTCCTCACTAGAACTTGTCCAATCTCATAGAAACATAAAGAGAATTGTTAGAGACTCAATATGCTTCACATTCACCACAATGCTCAATCACTTTCAATCACTCTTTTACCATAGAAACATATAGAGAATTGTTAGAGACTCAATATGCTTCACACTCATCACAATGCTCAATCACTTTCAATCACTATTTTACCACATAAACATATAGAGAATTGTTAGAGACTCAATATGCTTCACACTCACAAAAACATATAGAGAATTGTTAGAGACTCAATATGTTTCACATTCATCAACACTCAACCTCTTTCTCAAATCAATTCAGAATATAGAATAATTTATTTTACAGAACTTGAACCATCACATCAACACATCAACTTGACTAGGCTCAACCAACTCTTCTCAACCAATTAATATTTGCTTACAAACCCTAGTCCAAGTATATGAACACTCACTCAAATGTTTCCAACAATGCTTATCAAACAATCTTCACATAACAATGATACTCATGATCTTTGCAAACCCTAGTTCAAGTTCTTCACTCAACCAATCACTTCAACAACAATGCTTATAAAACAATCTTCACATAACAATGATACTCATGATCTTTGCAAACCCTAGTTCAAGTTCTTCACTCAACCAATCACTTCAACAACAATGCTTATAAAACAAGGTTTTATCAACAACTCTCAATTCCAGAAAACCTTGAAGCATTAATTCAAAACACACTCAACAATGCTTACCAAACAATCCTTTTCACTCCAACTTTGCATTCACAACATTCAACAATCACTCACTAGGAAGAATATGCCCATACCTTTTATTTGATGTAGAAGTGACCTTAGAAAACTTGTCTCAATCACAATTTTCTCTTTTGCCAATCTCAATAGTTAGATGATAAAATATCACACTAACTTCTTCACAAAATAATTCTCAATTACAAAAATAATCAAACTTAATTACACCTTATTACTCCTTAAAATAATATCCAACACCACAAATATTTAATCAAAACACTTCTTCCAAAATTCTAACTCATCAAAAGAACATTTTAACAATTCAGTTTCATCATAACCCTTTTCAAAAATATCTCAAAAATAATCCAAACTCTACTTATGACTCCCTACTTAATATTGCATTAATTAAATAAATCACTTTATAAAATAATGCAATAAATTAATTTCCCACTTTACTAAGGTAAAACAATATTACCCTAGCTTTTACTTTAACAAAAATCAATCCTTCATACATAAAATTCTTTCCTCAACACTTAGGTTAATTTCATAACCTAACTTCCACCTTATTCCTCCTAAACCTTAGCAAATGCAAATAAAAATACTTTCAAAAATTTATTACCCTTTTCGCAATCCGTGGGGCTCGAACTTGCACCAAACTCTCCATAACACCTTGGTCACGGCTTCCACGTCGTGTGAGCCACGTGCTCCACTTGGAGCCTCAAAGCGCAATACGCGCTTTGACTTCCTCTCAAACCTTAAGAGCCCTTGGCTCTTCCTTCGATGCGACGGTAACCAAACTTCGTTGGAGGCACTTAATTCAAATTTCACATGAGCTCTTTGTATAATGCGGATGCTATTATTTCGGATGCCAATATTTGGAATGGCTAAGGTATTAATACCTAATGCCTTCTTTGTCATGCACGTCGATGGAGGAAAATACGTTGGGGAGTCGACGCTAACATTTGCCTTCGAATTATTTTAAATTATAATTATTTAAATTCCAAAGAATTTAAATATTATAAATTTAATATTTTAAATCTTCTTTGGGCTTTATTAAAAATTAAAGCCTCCTTAGGTTTTAGAAAACCTTTTTAATTTTCCCACCTAAGGTTTTAATAAAAACCTTTTATTTTGCCCAACCATGGTTTTAATAAAAACCTTTTACATAATATTTAAAAATAAATATTATGAAGCTCTTTTGCCATCAACCTTTTGCATTGCTCCTTTTGACCTTTTGACATCAATGACAGTTCATTCCTTGACATCAATGACAACTTCATTAACTCAAAATGTCCAACAATCTCCCCCTTTGTCATTGATGGCAACCCAAATTATTTTTACCAAAACTTGACCTTTTTCTTGTTCTGCTCCCCCTGGGAAATTGCTCCCCTTGACTCAATGCTCTCTCCTTAAACCAAATCTCTCCCCTTACTCAAATCTCTCCCCCTTTGACATCAATGGCAAAGGGTCACCTTTGGGGCTCGAGGCTAAGAATGAGTCTCTTAGCTTAGCCCCTCCCCCACCTCCTCTTGAGGTGGTTAATTCTAGGGTGGGAGTATTTCTACTCCTAGTAAGCACTATTCTTTACCTTTGTCCTCTTTCCTTCTCATCTGATCCTTTTGATTCCTTTGATTGTTCCTATTCATGTCCATGTTCCTGTTCCTATCCATATTCTTGTTCCTGTTTCTGTCCATATTCTTATTCCTATTCATGTTCTTGTCCATGTCCATATTCCTATTCCTGTTCATGCTTGATTTTGGAATGTCTGCTCTACACCACTTTGTTGTATGTCCATCATTATTGCACTTATAACACTTAATGTTATTATTCCTTGGAGGTGCAAATATCTTGGGATTTCTCCTGGTGAAGCCATATCTGTTCCTGTCATGAACCCTGCAATTCATTGCCTTGTGACCAAACTGATTACATGAGTAGCAATACCCATGGAAAAGTTGCCTGCTTCTGAAGTTCCCATATTCTTGTCTTTCATGTGTCCTACACTGTGAAGCCATGTGCCCAAATCTATGACATGAGAAACATCATCCATTGAAATTTCCTTGCCTTGACCTCATTGGTCTCTTAGTCTCTCTTTCTCTATGCTGGTTCCTGTTCCATCTATTTCTTCTTTGTGCATTGTTCCTTTCCTTGTTGAAATTTTTGTTGTCCAACTCATCCTCAGAAGTCTCACTTTCTCTTACACTGTCTTCTTCTGAAGTTTCTTCTTCTTCAGAACTTGAGGTTGACTCTTCTTCTTGTTTCTTTTGAGCCTATTCAAAACCAAGACCTATTTTATTTGTTGACCTTCTTTGTACCTTGATCATCTTATCTACAATATTTGAGCTCTTCCCAAACTTGTGTAGCTTGTCCTTGGACTTTTCTAATTCTTCCCTTAGTAGAGCTACTTCTTGTTCTAACCTTTCACATTCTAAGACCTTTGCTTCTAGCTTATCTTTGAACTTCTTTGTCTTAGCCATTGACTTGTTTAGATCATCTATAAGCTTTCCTCTCTCTTCATCACATTCTTGAAACTGGATCTCAAGTTGGGAGTTTTGCTTTCTTACCTTCTTTAAAGTTTTAAGAGCATAAATAAGCTCTCCCTCAAGATCAACTCCTCCTTTTTCTGATTCTTCCTCTATTTGTTTGCCTTTGTCAACATCTTCATTTTATTTTGACTTGTCTTCTATAGGATCACCTTCTTCTTCTTCTAGTGCCATTAGAATATTCTCTTCTGGTCCTTCAAGTGCATCCTCATATTCATCATCACTGAAACTAAAACCATTCCTTGTACAACTATCTTCAAGATGTCCAAAATTACCACATCTAAAACACTTGAGAATTATTGGTGACCTTTTCTTAACTTCTTCTTTTTCTTCAATCAAAAATAGGACTTCATCTTTATCATTATCTGAGAAACTATTATCACTATCACTTGAGTACTTACTTGCCTTGTCTGCATAGTAGCTCCTCTTTTGTCTTTGAAAGAACTTCTTTCCTTGTCTACTTTGTCCATCCTTGCCTTTCTTTTGGTACCTGTATCTTTCTGATTCCTTGTTCTTGTGATCTTATTTTTCTTCATCATTGTTATTTTTAGCTTCTTGAAAATCAGTTGCATAGTGACCATACTTTCCATAATTGAAACATCTAACAGATTTTGCATCTTTAAATCTTCTTGAATATTTATTCCTTCTACCATAATTTGCTTCTTCATCACTGGATGACTCATTGCTTGATTCTGACTTCTTACCCTTTGTCTTCTTAATCGCTTTGAAGGTTGCTTCCTTCCGAATATTAGGTTCCTCTTTTGTTCTTAACTCAAAAGTTGTAAGAATACCAAGTAACATATCTCTTGTCAAAGAATCACCATCCTTTGCTTCTTCTATAGCTGAAATATTTTCACTAAACCTTGTTGGGAGAGATCTTAAGATCTTATCACAAACATCAGCTTCTTCAACCTTAAGTCCAAGTCCTTGCATGGCATTAACAACCTCATCTACCCAAAGTAGATAAGTACTAATGTTTTCCTCATCCTTCATTCTTAATTCTTCAAATTGTCCTTTGAGATTTCGTATCTTTACCTTTTTCACACTTTTATCTCCTTCATATATGCTTTGCAACTTATCCCAAATTCCTTTTGCATCTTGACAATGCATAACTTTTATGAATTCTGTTCTATGCAAACCTCTCAAAATTGCATTCATTGCTTTTGAATTGTAATGTTGTAGAAGCTTACCTTCCTTATCTGTAGGTGGATCAACTGGTGGTATGTATCCATTTTCAACTACTTCCCAAATTTCATTGCCAAGTGCCTTCAGGTGAATCTTCATTCTCATACTCCAAAATATATAATCACTTCCATCAAATATTGGTGTTGAATTATCTGAGGACACATTCTTAGAATCCATTGTGTTCTTGAAAGCTTTTCCTTCAAGTTGTTAAACTCTTTCAAAGGAACCCACTCTGATACCAATTGAAGAACACAAGCTTATACTGAGAGGGGGGTGAACAATATAAGACCACTTTTTACTTTTCTTTCCCAATCAATATTATGCAATGTATAGATAGCAATATCAATAATAGTAATCAAAGCAATGCATAAATCCACACACACAATAGAGACACCAATTTAACATGGTTCACCCAATGTGGGCTACTCCATGGAGAAAATATTTCACTAAAATTTTCTCAATCAATCTCTTGGGAATCCTTTCCCTATTACAATGTTTATGGACCTCTATCCAAAGGAGACACCAATCCCCTAATCAAGTTTGTGGATCTCTATCCATAGGAGAACTCCTTTCTCCTTAGCTCTGATTGGTGATCTTCTAGAAGAACTATTGCCCCCACTACTCTGGCTAATGGATCTCTATCCACTGAAGACACCTATCCTCACTACCCTGGCTAATGGATCTCTATCCACTGGAGACTATCATCCTCTATACTCTATCACCTTCAAATATCTATCTCAAATCTATACTAAACATAGTCCTTCGGTCTAGCACAAATCTGCTCAATCTCTATCTCTAGTCTGGCACAAACCTATCCTCAAATCTGCACCAAACTCTATCCTCAAATCTGCACTAAACATAGTCCTTTGGTCTAGCACAAATCTATCCTCAATATCTATCCTCTGATGTGCACTAAACATAGTCCTTCGGTCTAGCACAAATCTATCCTCAATATCTATCCTCAAGCCTTAACACAAAGCTTGACTCAATCACAAATCAACTCTATTAGATCTGCCCCAAACCTTAACTCAAGGTTTGAACAAATCAATCAATCAACTCTGCTCTCAAGTCTTCTCAAAGACTTATCTCAAATATACCTTGTAAGCTTCCACAAAATCTCACACTAATCTATCCACAAGTCCTCTCTAGAACTTGTCCAAATCTGCTCAACAAGTCCTCACTAGAACTTGTCCAATCTCATAGAAACATAAAGAGAATTATTAGAGACTCAATATGCTTCACATTCACCACAATGCTCAATCACTTTCAATCACTCTTTTTACCACATAAACATATAGAGAATTGTTAGAGACTCAATATGCTTCACACTCATCACAATGCTCAATCACTTTCAATCAATCTTTTACCACAAAACATATAGATAATTGTTAGAGACTCAATATGCTTCACACTCACAAAATTCTCAATCACTTTCAATCTCTCTTTTATTACAGAAACATATAGAGAATTGTTAGAGACTCAATATGTTTCACATTCATCAACACTCAACCTCTTTCTCAAATCAATTTAGAATATAGAATAATTTATTTTATAGAACTTGAACCATCACATCAACACATCAACTTGACTAGGCTCAACCAACTCTTCTCAACCAATTAATATTTGCTTACAAACCCTAGTCCAAGTATATGAACACTCACTCAAATATTTCCAACAATGCTTATCAAACAATCTTCACATAACAATGATACTCATGATCTTTGCAAACCCTAGTTCAAGTTCTTCACTCAACCAATCACTTCAACAACAATGCTTATAAAACAATCTTCACATAACAATGATACTCATGATCTTTGCAAACCCTAGTTCAAGTTCTTCACTCAACCAATCACTTCAACAACAATGCTTATAAAACAAGGTTTTATCAACAACTCTCAATTCCAGAAAACCTTGAAGCATTAATTCAAAACACACTCAACAATGCTTACCAAACAATCCTTTTCACTCCAACTTTGCATTCACAACATTCAACAATCACTCACTAGGAAGAATATGCCCATACCTTTTATTTGATGTAGAAGTGACCTTAGAAAACCTATCTCAATCACAATTTTCTCTTTTGCCAATCTCAATAGTTAGATGATAAAATATCACACTAACTTCTTCACAAAATAATTCTCAATTACAAAAATAATCAAACTTAATTACACCTTATTACTCCTTAAAATAATATCCAACACCACAAATATTTAATCAAAACACTTCTTCCAAAATTCTAACTCATCAAAAGAATATTTTAACAATTCAGTTTCATCATAACCCTTTTCAAAAATATCTCAAAAATAATCCAAACTCTACTTATGACTCCCTACTTAATATTGCATTAATTAAATAAATCACTTTATAAAATAATGCAATAAATTAATTTCCCACTTTACTAAGGTAAAACAATATTACCCTAGCTTTTACTTTAACAAAAATCAATCCTTCATACATAAAATTCTTTCCTCAACACTTAGGTTAATTTCATAACCTAACTTCCACCTTATTCCTCCTAAACCTTAGCAAATGCAAAATAAAAATACTTTCAAAAATTTATTACCCTTTTCACAATCCATGAGGCTCGAACTTGCACCAAACTCTCCACAACGCCTTGGTCGTGGCTTCCACGCCATGTGAGCCACGTGCTCCACTTGGAGCCTCAAAGCGCAATATGCACTTTGACTTCCTCTCAAACCTTAAGAGCCCTTGGCTCTTCCTTCAATGCGGTGGTAACCAAACTTCGTTGGAGGCACTTAATTCAAATTTTGCATGAGCTCTTTGTATAATGCGGATGCTATTATTTTGGATGCCAATATTTGGAATGGCTAAGGTATTAATACCTAATGCCTTCTTTGTCATGCACGTCGACGGAGGAAAATGCGTTGGGGAGTCGGCGCTAACATTTGCCTTCGAATTATTTTAAATTATAATTATTTAAATTCCAAAGAATTTAAATATTATAATTTTAATATTTTAAATCTTCTTTGGGCTTTATTAAAAATTAAAGCCTCCTTTTTTTTTTGGTAATTGGTGGTTCTATTAAGTGGGTTTTGGTTGGGTCCCAATCCCAGATTTACATAAGATCTTGACAGAAAAAGAGAGCATACTGCTAGAAAATCCCATACCGAGGAGGGTGGACATCATTGCGACTATCATTCCCATGCAGGGGAGGACGAAATCAAAATCTCCCACGCAGGGGAGGGTGGTACTATCCCAAGAGCAAAAATGCCCATGCAAGGGCGGGCCATTACGAAGACTAAACATCGATAGACAAAAAATCCATAAGCCACGCAGGGCTATCTTCGAAACCAAAAAAACTAGACAAAGAGAAACCTAGACCATCACAAAAACCCAAACCCATACCATCACATAAACCAAAAACCGGATAAACCATAGATGCAGAAGTAGGCTTACAGGGGCTCGGCCTCCGGAGAGTCCTCCTTGGTGTTGGGGGTGTTCTGCTGGAGGTACTATTTCATGGTTGTACCGACACTCTCGAAAGCGACAATAAAGCTCTTGATGAACATCCTGGAAATCTTGCTGGAGATCTCAGAGCCAGGGATCGAATTCCCACTGATGTCCTCGAACACATGGACAGGGGAATTTTGGCTTGACTCTGCCTTCACCTTCTTCACTCTGGATGACCTTCGAACCTGGGCAGAGTTATCTTCGACCTTGGCTTTGCGCTTAGCAGACATCGGTTTGTTGCCACTCGCATCAAAGGGCTTGGAGGGAGTAGCAGCAGACGGGGTCCCCTTCTTGGATATGGGAGTGTAAGCTTCAGGGGTTTCCTCACTAACCAGAGGTTCACTGGACAGGGAATGGGCAGGACTACGAGCGGGAGGAGAGAGGGGGGTTGGATTGAATGGGGTTGGCCGGAATGGGTGGTGGGGTGGAGGTGGCGACATGGTGGAAAATAATAGCCAACAACCCCTGGTGAATGGGAGCCGAGTGTTTCTTGTGAGCGCTGACCATAGAGAGCCTAATGGATCGATGGAGGAAAGCAGGGATGTTCATGGGCCGAAATCCCCAAAAATGGTTCACCAGGGCAAGGTGGAAGCTAGAGAGTGGCTTGGACGGATCATCACAAGACAAATACTGAAGCAGGGGGATGGTGACGATGGGCCATAGGGCGGGAAGGGATTCTCGATCCAAGGCAACTCCAATCCACTTGAATTCTTGGTAATTCAGGAATCCCTCGAGCTCCTGGTCCCAGTTGTGTTTGTCACACCGGACCAGGTGGCCCGAGAGAGAAAGGCCAGACACCTCAACAATAAGCTCAGGGGTTACTTTGAAATGGATGTGTCTAATAGTAACATGGCCATTCGACCAGGTCCTGATGAAATTCCTTAGTGATATCGGCCTCAACACCCTTGAATTTTGATAGGAAAGGGATAAGGCCACATCCTTGCAGATAGGAGGCTGACAGAGTATCGAGTTGCAGATTGTTGGGTTCGAGGAAGGCCATGGTGGTGTGAGATGGAAGGTGGCAAGGGAATTAGGGCACAGGTTAGGGTGGCAGAGATGAAGGACGTAGGTCTGGGTGGTGGCTCGACTTATTCTTAAATAGGCATGAGGTGAGACGTCGGTCATGTCATTGGCCACGGGATGATGATAGGTGGAAAGGTAATGGAAAGGGGAGGGTAACTGGGGATTGATGAGGGTCCACAAAACAAAGACCACATGGGTGGAGATGAAACACCATAGGGACTCAATGATAGCTAAGCTTAGCGGGAGATTTGGCAACGAAACGGAAAGGTGCTGACGGTCGGGAATGAGCATCTTTCTTTGGAAACCGATGATGTTTGAAATGAGCACCCAAGATCGAACATCACCGCCATGGGGTTAGGCAGATGGCCAATCATGTGGAGAATATGGGGTGCACACCATGGAGAGGACACCTAGGGGATTGCACACCATGAGACCTACAAAAACTTGATCGAAAAAATCATAGATTAGCATGGAAAACATTAAAGGCAGCTGGTCTACCTTGGCCAATCAGTGGCCGCTATGTGGATGATGCTTGGTGGTAGAGAGCTGCGCCACATGGATAGAGATGGTTGGGTGGTACCCATGTTGGCAAGACCGTCAGCAAGCCTATTGGCTTCACGGTACACGTGGGCAGCTGCAACCTATCTTTGCTGACCAATGAGAACTCTAGTTTCTTGTATCAGGGATCGGATGTTCCACGATGGGATATTGTCATTGCTGATGTACCGGATGATGTTGAGGGAATCCCCTTCGACTTGGAGGTTGATCCTTTGGTCCCTGAGGAGGTGTAGGCTACGCCAAAGCGCCCATGCTTCAACCACGTTGTTAGTCTGGTGATCCAAGTTCTCAGAGAAAGCTATGATAGCTTTGCCTCTGTGGTTTCTGACAATCCCGCCTGCTCCTACTAAACCCGAATTCCCTTTGGAAGTGCCATCAAAGTTGAGCTTCAACCAACCTTCCAGGGGGGTCTCCAACGAGCCTTCTTTCTAGGGTGGGGCATGGGAGGGGGCAGGTTGGGAGGGATGGGAATGTTCAGAGATTGAAGGATGTCCACTTTGAGGCTGCTGATGGGAATGGAGCATGGGAGAAGTTGGGAATTTTTAGCGGCATAGGCAATAGCTTTGGAGGCAGTGGACACTGGGTCATTGGACAACGTGGAAAAAATTTGACGGTTTCTCTCTAGCCAGATTTTCCAAAGGAAATGATGGAGGTAGACTTTCCAAAGAAAGGAGACCCTGGGATTTTTGAACGGGATAGGCCATTGAATGAAGAAGTCCACAAGGGATTCGAGGGGGCCCATTGGATTTGAAAAATGGTCAGCAAGTGGCTCAGGCCTTTTTTAGTAAAATCATAGTCCACGAAAATGTGGTTGATGGATTCCCAGCTGGAAAGGCAAAGGTGACATCTGTTCGGGATAGGGATGCCTCTTTTCATGAGATTATCGGTAGTGAGGGCTTTGTTTTGGATGGCAATCCATGAGAAGAAGCCAATCTTGGGAATGAGATGCTTGACCCACACCACGTTGAAGGGAATAGGGGAAACTTGAGGGTTTGATAAGAAAAGAGTAGGCTGACCTGACGGAGAATTCCCCACTGTCATTCCCTTTCCAGATAGGGTAGTCCAGGGTGGCTGTGGTTGGGATGATAGTGGTTCTGAGAAGGTGGGATAAGTGATTCCCAACTCTGAGAACTTGGCCATTTTCACTAGCAAGGGGAATGGTTTTCCATTTGCCTTGGTTATCAATGTAGTCTACCACTGTGATGCCCCACCTTCTTTCCAGGATAGGTTTGAGAATGGAGAGCTCAGGGATTCCCGCAAGGGGTTTATCTTTTAACCAAATATCATCCCAAAAGTTGATCTTAGACCCGTTGCCTAGCTGCCATCGGATACCTTTGACAATGAGGGATTTAGCCTGAATCACAGCCCTCCAGAAAGTAGATCCAATAGAGGGGACATTGTCCTCTACCAGGGAAAGTTGTCGGAGGTATTTGGCTTGGATGATAGAAACCCACTCTGCCTTGTAGTTTGTAAATATTTTCCAAGCTTGCTTAGCAAGGAGGGCGAGGTTCATATCGATAGATCTTCTGAGGCCAAGCCCTCCTTGGGATTTGGGTTGGCAAACTTTTTCCCAGCTTACTAAGTGGAACTTCTTCTTTTCCTCTGGCCCGGACCACAAAAAATTCTTTTGAATCTGTTCAATCTTGGAGTGAACCGTAGCTGGAGCTTTGAACACCGACATGAAATAGACAGGGATGCTTTGGAGGACTGACATGGTGAGAGTTGCTTTGGCTGCCTGGGATAGGAGAGAACCCTTCCACCCTACGAGTTTGCGTCTGATCCTTTCAATGACATTGTCCCACATGGATGCTTTCGGGATTTTGGTAAACAAGGGGAAGGCCCAAGTAAGAAGTGGGGAGATCAACAATACAACATTGGAGGATACGGGTAATCTTACGTTGTCGACTGCCTGGGGTATTGAGGAAATAACATTTGCTCTTGAGGTAGTTGATTTCTTGCCCTGCTGTAGAAGCATAGATGTCAAGGGTGTGCTTGATGGACTTAGCTTGGAGGACAGAGGCCAAGGTCGCAATGATAGTATCATCCACAAACTGCTGATGGGACAGGGGAGGAGAGCTAGAAGAGGCTTTGATCCCGGAGACTTTCCCTGAAGCACAGGCATATTTGAAGGTTCTCCCAAGGGATTCAACAAGAATGATGAAGAGGAAGGGGGATAGGGGATCTCCCTGTCTAATGCCTCTGGAGCTAGGGAAAAAACCTGCAGTAGAACCATTCACTAACACCGAGAACCACGGGGAAGTAATGCAGCCTTTGATGAGGTCGATCCATTCTTTGTGAAACCCAAACCTGGAAAGGAATTTTAGGAGGAAATATTTGTTTACCCTGTCAAAAGCTTTGGATATGTCCAACTTCAAGAACATGGCCGCCTTCTTGTTGCACAGAGTTGAGTGGAGCATTTCATGGAGAGAGATGATGTTGTCGGTGATGGATCTGCCTTCCACTGAACTTCCCTGACAGGGATCTATGATCGCCGAAAGGATCCTCTTGAGCCTTAAAGCCAAATATTTGGTTAGAATCTTGTAGATGATGTTGCATAAGCTGATCGGTCTAAAGTCCATCATAGATCTGCATTGGGGGTTTTGGGGACCAGGGCAATGAAAGTGGAGTTTGTTCCTCTGGGAATGGTTTTGGTTTGCTGGAGTTCTATGATGGCATTGCAGATATCTTCCTCTAGGATATCCCAGAAAGTTTGAAAGAAGCAGGGGGGAAATCCATCTGGCCCGGGGGCCTTGTCAGCTTGCATGGAGAACAGAGCAAATTTGATTTCTTTATTGTTGAGGGGTTGGATGAGGGAGGAGTTCATCGTGGGGGTGACCAGGGGGAATGTTCTATAGGAGAGCCTCTTGGGCTTCAGGATGTTCAGGGGGATTGGTTCCCATCATGTCACTGAAGTAGGAAGCTGCTTCATCTCTGATTTTGAAAATGTCCCGTGAGACTATGCCATCGAAAAGAGTGAGCTCCTTGATCTTGTTTGTACTACGATTTCGTAGAGTAGAAGCATGGAAGAACTTCGTGTTTGCATCCCCATATTTCAGCCATAGGGCACGAGATTTTTGCCTCCAGTAGGTCTCTTATTTGGCTAAGATGTTGTGGTAATATGACAAGAGCTTTCTCTCTTCTTCTCTTAGCTGAGGGGTCCATTGGTCATGTTGAATTTGTTGTTCTAAGGTTTTGAGGTTGCCCAAAATCTGTTCTTTGCTCTCAAAGATATTCCCAAACACTTCCTTGTTCCAGATTTTGAGATTCTCCTTTATAGCCTTCAGTTTCTGAGATACCCAAGAAATAGCAGTCCCAGAGTAAGGGATCCCCCACCACTCAGTGATCCGCTGCCTCAGATCAGTGTGTTGGATCCACATATTCTCAAATCTGAAGGGAGTTTTGAAAGATGGAGCTCTGTTGGATTCTAGAAGGAGGGGACAGTGGTCGGAGCCTATTCTGGGAAGGGAGATGAGAGAGGTGTCTCCAAATATGGGAATAGCCTATTGAGATAGGAAAATTCTGTCAAGCTTGACTTGAATGTGCTCAGGGCCTGCTCTTTTGTTGCTCCAGGTGAACTGGCAGCCTTTGATCTGAATGTCCATGAGTTCATTCTCTGTGACGAAGTTTTGGAAATCTTGGATGCTTTTTGAGGGAGTGGGAATGTCGCCCTTCTTGTCCGAGGGAAAGAGGGGGGAATTGAAATCCCCTGCTAACATCCAAGGGAGGTTGGAAAAAGCATCCTTCATGTGAGACAGAGATCTCCAGAGCGTGCATCTTTCTAGAGGATTATTTGGGGCGTAAATGTTGGATAAGACCTAGGTGAATTGGTTTTCCTTGTAGTAGAACACTAGGTTCAGCGTTCTGTCAGAGGATGAGATAACCCTACCTTCAACTTTGTCTGGATCCCATAGGCACAGGAGGCCTCCAGATGAACCTTCGATAGGGGAGGAAGCCCATTGGCAATTCTTCCATACTGATTGGGAGATGTTATTGGATCTGGATGCATCGATTTTTGTTTCTTGCAAAATAAGGATGGTAGGTTTGAAGTCCTTCCTGATGGTTCGAGCTAACCTCTGTTTGCTCATACTATTGAGACCTCTGATATTCCAAGAGAGAATCTTCATCTGGAAACTTTGGTGGGTTTTTTCCCTCCCTTACCCGATAGGGGAGGAGGTTTGGGATTTTTGTTTTCATCCTTTGTCTGGTTGAACAGATCTAGGAACAAGGTTGACTGCACCCCATTGGCTACTTGATTTTTGGTGTCCTTTTTTATTTGTTTGGATATGGTAGGTCTGCCTCTTTTCTTCTCACTTCTTGTGTCAACTGGGCCTTTTTTGCTTCTAGTGATGATGGGGCTGAGGTCCATTCTGAGGTGGGAGGGGCTATCAGCTTCCTTCAAGGATTCGATAGAGGATCTAGGAGGGGATAGGGGCACCTCCATGAGGGGAGGGAGGATCAACCTCATGGAGGGAGGGGTTAACAGCCAGGGATCCAGAGGTGGATCTGGTGGGGGATGGCGACGCGAGAGGGAGGGGGAGGGATGGACCGGATCTGGAAGGGGAGGGAAGGGGGTGGGGATTGGTGGGAGGGGGGCAGATTCAGGGAAAAGGACTTCATCAATGGAAGTAGATAAAGGTTCAAACCTATTGGGAAGAGCAAACATGGAGCATACCTAGCTCGACTCTGTAGAAGGATGGTTGATGATAGGCGCTTGGACAACCATTTGCTTCCCTTTGAACTCCTTTTCCCTTATGATGTCGATAGGGGTTGTGGGTCTTTCATTATTGAATCCCACTTGGGTGCTCTATTTTTAGGGGGAAGCTTGGAGCTTTGCGCCTCCTTCTACTATTTGAGATATGGACATTGAGACTTGAGATGTCCTTGGGATTGGCATTCGATGCAGAATATTGGCTTGTTCTCGTACTCGATAGCTTGGCACCACCTGAAGGTTCCATAGATGAGATTGATGCGAGTGGGAAGCTGGGAGGCCAGGTTGGCGTTGACGCAGATTCTGGCTTGAGCCATGCGGGTTCTAGCCTTCGTTGTAGGGTCAATGGCAACAAGGTCTCCAATGTATCCCCCAATCCCACGAAGGATGTCCTCGTGATAGAACTGGATGGGAATATCTGGGAGGTGGACCCAGATGGGTGCGAAGTTGATGTCTTGAGTACGAGGGTTAAAATATTCCCCCCACTTCCTAAGAAATAGGATTTTCCTACCATAAAACCATGGCCCCCTAGTGAGGATGCGGGCATAGTCATTCTGGTTATTCAACTGGATAAAAAAACCCTCTGGAAAGGGCCACCAACTGGAAGCTCCCTGTTGTTCGCCATTTGAACCCCGCCCATTTTCTTATGGACTCCATGTCAGGCCTCCCTCCGACAAATTTCCCCACAAGGGAGAGAGTTTCAATGGATAATTTTGGTGCCATGACTGATTCTGGGATCACCAAGTTTTCACTCGACGTGGTTAGCGGGGGATAGGTCGCAGTCCTAGAGGAGCTAGGATTTGGAGTGCCCATTACCTTCTCGAGGTATGAAAGAGGGACTCCACGCTGCATAAGGGGGTTGCTACCAAGGAGGGGGGAACAAACCCCTTGTAGTTTTCCCATGATCGATCGTAGTTCAAACTTCCCTGCCCGCCAGGATCAGGGTCAGGGCCCTTGGGATCATCCGCCTTGGTGGCTTCATCCATAGGGGGAATCTCTCCCTACTCCAGCTCAAAAACCCCTGCAAGGGTTTGGGAAATCCCACTTGAAGGCACCAGGGTTTTCGGGGTCGCTCCTGCTCCTGCTTCTGTTGCCATCCAAAAAATCAGCCTCAAAATTAAAGCCTCCTTAGGTTTTAGAAAACCTTTTTAATTTTCCCACCTAAGGTTTTAATAAAAACCTTTTATTTTTCCCAACCATGGTTTTAATAAAAACCTTTTATTTTGCCCAACCATGGTTTTAATAAAAACCTTTTACATAATATTTAAAAATAAATATTATGAAGCTCTTTTGCCATCAACCTTTTGCATTGCTCCTTTTGACCTTTTGACATCAACGACAGTTCATTCCTTGACATCAATGACAACTTTATTAACTCAAAATGTCCAACACTAATAAACTACTTCCCATAATTTAGGTATTTGACTTTGATAATATCAAACCATCCAAGTTTCTCCTCTTAAACCAGTCTCCAACCCTACTTGGAAACAAGAGCTTTGTTCATGGATTTCAATATTCTAAGACCTAAATCACCCTCCTCCTTCCTGCTACATACTTGGTCCCATGCCACTATATGAAATTTATTTTTCTCACTTTCTAAGAAATAAGTGTTGGATCTGTTCTATTATTTCAAGAATCTTACCCAAGATTTAGAATAGAGAAAGGAAATATACCGGGATGCTTTGAAGGGTGGCCTTAACTAACATCACTTTTTTTGCTTGGCTCAAGAGATCCCCTTTCCAGCTTGCAAGCTTTATTTGGACACACTCCACAATCGGTTCCCACAGGGATGATCTTGAAGCCCAAAAAAAAATTGACATCCCCAGGTAAGCGGAAGGAAGAGACCCAATATTACATCCTAGAATATCCTCAATCCTCAAAAGCACATGCGTGTTAATGATACAAAAATGGGTAGAATAAAACTATATTTGAAGTGTTGTCATATTATATAAGAAAAATAATATGCAACATCCACTTTAGCATTACCCTCTATTGCATGTTATTCTACTAAAAATATTTGAACCTTTATAAAAAAAATAAAAAAGTATTAATATAACAAACACAAATAATAACCAAACAAATATATGATAGATAATCGACAACAAAGTTATTAGGCTGAACCTACCCCTTCCTATATCTTCTAGTGGCTTGTCTAATCCACCACTTCTAAATAAATGGGCCATACCTTAGGGTGTTTCTAGGATTCTTCACATATTCCTCTAAGTGATATCATCCATAAAGTATCCATATCAAATATCATAATTGTGCATGACCATGACCATGAGATTTAACATATAACATCACATAAAATCGTTATTGTGACACAAATATCATGGATGTTCTCTCTCTCTATATATATATCTATGTTTATCACTTTGTGGGTACTAGGGTTGTGGAAACTCGAGGAGAGCCATAATTACTTCCTCTATCCAAATACTAGTAGATTTCCATATACTTAGTGGGGTGCTAAGACCATGGAGTCTATATCTAAACTCAAGAAGGGCCCCATCATACTCCTATCTCAAATACTACCAATAGACCCTTTATTGGCTTGGTGGCATGAAGAATGTGAAGCTTATGATATAGTTTGATTAAATCTTAAGGAGGTTTTCAACTACCTTCTATCTACACATTATCAATAGGTTCATGTCTGTGTTATCTTGAACCAATATTGTGACATGTTTGGGGTATAGGGAGCAACCATGATCCACTAACTTAAGATAGATAGGCTACAAAATATATCACCATATAACCCTAGATTATTTATGGATATATCCAAGTCCAAACACAAAATACTAGCAAAGATGAGATCTATGAAGAACAAGAATCATATATTTAGGTAGAATAGTTTAACCTCCCTCAATAAATTCTTCCAATTCCAACAACTATATACATTAATATTCCAACGAGTAGAAAGATTTGATAGCTTTGGATTTTTATGGAAGAAGATTTTTTGGAGAGTAACATGACATTTAAAAATTAAAAAATGATATTTATTTCTTCACGTGATTATTTGAGATTGATATAAAAATAATTTAATTTTAAAGGGAACACTTCACAAGTTTATCTTGAACTTAGGTAAAATTATATAAGTGCCATAAAAATGGCAAGTAATTTTTTAGAAGTAGATACATTGTCAAAGGAAAATGATGGTAAATAAAATATGAAAATTATGTATAATCTAAAAATTCCTTAAATTTGGTCTTCGATGCTAAGTATAATAGGATGAAATAAAAAAACCAAAGTGAGTATAACATCCTCCTTAGGGTATCTCCCACAATATGGGCAGAGAGGCAGGAAGGGAGAAACCCATTGGGTCAGCACATCCTCTAGGCTGTTCATAAACACCCATTATATGTTCAAATATTTAAAAATGTAGCTGAAAACCTCCTACGAGAAAGGATAGCTGAAAAGAATATGGAGCAGGGATTCCTATGCATTTTTGCACAAGAAACAAGCATTAGGTAAAATCATACCTCTTTTTTTGAGATTGTCTAAAGTTATAAATTTTCCTTGTACGACCAACCATAAGAAAATGCTGATTTTTGAAGTTAGTCCTTTTAGCCAAATTTCATCTACTGGAAACCAAGGATCATAAGGACCATCTACTGCTAAATAATTTTATTTGATAGAGAATTTCCCATCCTTCTCTAATACCCAGATGAATCTATCCAAAATTTCTCTTCTAGGAATTATAATCCATTTAATGATATTGAAAATTTCATCAAATGCCCTCCTTTCCTCCACCAAAATTCATGGGAAGTCAAATGGTTTCCATCGGTGGTGGTATTCAATCTTTTCAATGAAATCACAAACCTTATTCCCCTAGAAATGATTAGTAATTGGTTTGACTAAAGCTAACTCTGATCTTGACTCCAATGGAACCTTAATTGTCCACACGTCACTCCAGAATTCGATAGACCTGCCATCTCCCAAACACCACCTACCCCCTCTACAGATATTCGATTTGCATCAAATTAGGCTAGAAAAAAAATTAAACCTTGAAGGGGTAATGAGTCTCTAATAAACTGCTTTCCATAATTTAGGTATTGGGCTTTGACAATATCAACCCATCCCACTTTCTCCTCTTGAACCAGTTTCCAACCCTGCTTGGCAACAAGAGCTTTGTTCAAGGATTTCAATATTCTAAGGCCTAAACCACCCTCCTCATTCCTACGACATACTTGGTCCCACACCACTAGATGAAATTTATTTTTCTCACTTGATCCCGACCAAAGAAATGAGTGTTGGATCTATTCTATTCTTTCAAGAATCTTACCCAAGATTCAGAATAGAGAAAGGAAATATACTAGGATGCTTTGAATGGTGGCTTTAACTAACATCACTTTTTCTACTTAGCTCAGAAGAGCCCCTTTCTAGCTTGAAAGATTTCTTTGGACACACTCCACAACCGGTTCCCACAGGGATGATCTTGAAGCCCCAAAAAACATTGACATCCCCAGGTAAGCTGAAGGAAGAGACTTAATATTACATCCTAGAATATCCACAATCCTCAATCCTCAATCCTCAAAAGCAATGCATGTTAATGATACAAAAATGGGTAGAATAAAACTATATTTTAAGTGTTGTCATATTATATAAGAAAAATAATATGCAACATCCACTTTAGCATTACCCTCTATTGCATGTTATTCTACTATAAATATTTGAACCTTTATAAAAAAAATAAAAAATGTATTAATATAACAAACACAAATAATAACCAAACAAATATATGATAGATAATCAACAACAAAGTCATTAGGCTGAACCTACCCCTTCCTATATCTTCTAGTGGCTTGTCTAATCCACCACTTCTAAATAAATGGGCCATAACTTAGGGTGTTTCTAGGATTCTTCACATCTTCCTATAAATAATATCATCCATCAATTATCCATATCAAATATCATAATTGTGCATGACCATGGCCATGAGATTTAGCATATAACATCACATCAAATCGTTATTGTGACACAAATATCATGGAAGTTCTCTCTATATACATATATATGTTCATCACTTTGTGGGTACTAGGGTTGTGGAAACTCGAGGAGGGCCATAATTACTTCCTCTATCCACATACTAGTAGATTCCCATATACCTAGTGGGGAACTAAGATCATGGAGTCTATAGCTAAAGTAAAGAAGGGCCCCATCACACTTCTATCTCCAATACTCCCAATATACCCTTGATTGGCTTGGTTGCATCAAGAATATGAAGTTTATGATATACTTTGATTAAATATTAAGGAGGTTGTCAACCACCTTCTATATACACATTCTAAATAGGGTCATGTCTGTGTTATCTTGAACCAATACTATGACATGTTTGGGGTATAGGGAGCAACCAAGATTTACTAACTTAAGATATATATGCTACAAACTATATCACCATATAACTCTAGATTCTTTATGAATTTATCCAATTACAAACACAAAATACTAGCAAATATGAGACTATGAAGAACAACAATCATATAATCAGGTAGAATAGTTAACCTCCCTCAACAAACTCTTCCAATTCCAATAACTATATACATTAATATTCCAACATGTAGAAATATTTGATAGCTTTGGATTTTGATGGAAGAATATTTTTTGGAGAGTAACATGACTTTTAAAAATTTAAAAATAATATTTATTTCTTCATGTGGTTATTTGAGATTGATATAAAAATCATTTATTTTTGAAGGGAATACTTCA
Source organism: Wollemia nobilis (assembly GCA_028583015.1). Lineage (NCBI taxonomy): Eukaryota > Viridiplantae > Streptophyta > Pinopsida > Araucariales > Araucariaceae > Wollemia > Wollemia nobilis. The sequence continues at coordinate 24,166,947 of JAQPPZ010017232.1, read as the reverse complement.
CAAGTTTATCTTAAACCTAGGTAAAATTATATAAGTGCCATAAAAATGGCAAGTAATTATTTAGAAGTAGATACATTGTCAAAGGAAAATGATGGTAGATAAAATTTGGAAATTATGTATAATCTAAAAATTCCTTAAACTTGGTCTTAGATGTTAAGCCTAATAGGATGAAATAATAAAACCAAAGTGAGTATAGCATCTTCCTTAGGTTATCTCCCATAGGGTGGGTGTTGGAATGCTCCAACATGATCATCTATGTATGGGGCGTGTAAGCTCTATGGGAGAATATTCCTCCAATTTGGTTCAACTTGATGGGTAAATAAAATTTGAAAATTATGCATACTCTAAAAATTCCTTAATATTGGTTTTATATGTTAAGCTTAACAGGATGAAATAATAAATTCAAAGTGAGTATAGCACCCTCCTTAGGTTACCTTCCCTAGGGTGGGGTGTTGGAATGCCTCAACGAGGTCATCTATGTATAAGTTATATAAGCTTAATGGGAGAATATTCCTCCAATTTGGTTCAATCAACCAAGTGCATTTTGTAAGTTTTGGATTCGATAACCTCTATAATAATGTAAAGTATATGTTACTTTTTAGAAGAATTTCTTCACTTATGATAAGTAAGAGTTTGTATCAATCTCTCTTATTTTTTGAATAAGACCTATTAACTATCTATTAAAACTATACTTTTGACTTATGGGGCATGTCTTAGGGTGGTGAATAGGGTAGGATATCTTGAGAAATTGTTGGAAATAACATATTTGGTAAAGACTTATGATAAAGTGAATGACATAAAGAGCTATTATGACAAGATGAACTAGATATTATCCTAAAATGAGCATACTTCTCACCTTTCCATGTTTTCGAATACCTCCTCAGTAAATGACATTGGAAAGGGGTCACTATCACATGTTGTATTAGGTTGTCTAAAATCTATATATCCTTATCTCCCCATTTTATTATGTTGGATCACCATGGGGCTGATCCATTCTACATTGTGGCTTGGGGAGATAACTCTAGTAGCTAATATATTGTCAAAATGTGGTTTTATTTTTTATTTTTTACATTTGGGTTCAACCAATATGGTCTCTTTTTTCTCTGATATAGATTAGGTTGAGTGTTTATATCCTTCATGCCCTTCATATTTGTGTAATCCCTAGGGAAGAAGTCATGATACTTCATCATTAGTTCTATGATCTATTCTACAATTTTTGCCATTTTTTATTTGCACTCCATAAAAATATTAATTAATATATCCTTTAGTGGTTTATAGTAATATTTCTCAAGTTCAAGGTATTGAATTTTGACCATATTTCTTTCTTCCTCTTTACTTCAACTTTAAGGTCCTATGACTGATCTTCACATCCTAACATCACTTCTTTTTATTTTTGTAAGTTAGTGGTTGGAAACTTGTATTCTTCCTAGTAGTATCTAGTCTTTTGTGACAATTTTTTTTTTGATGTCTTTCTTCCCTTCTCTTTATGCAAAATCATTCTCAAGTAGTGTGCTTGTCCATAAACAGGATCATTTTTATGATCTCCACCACCACCCTAGTTTGAGGGTCTAAGCTATAAAAATAAAATATGTTAATAACATCTCTGCTTCTTGTTTCTTGCCTTAGTTTTTGCTTTATGTACTAGGCTTTAGCAATGGCTCCAACAATCCAATACAACAACCCACGTTCTTTAGTTAGTTATGTTTACTTTAGTCTAGATGATAATACATGAGTTTCTATGGGTAGCAAGGATTACTTTTCCATTATATTGGTTTGAATCTATGATATTAGTAGGCATCATGAAGCACTAAACACTTGGTTATTTAATATCTTGATTTTTATCCATTCAGACACCTTAGAATGTAAGGTGCCCCACTATTGGCTAGAGAGTTAATCAATCTTATCTATTGCTTTATCTTTGATGCAAGTTCCAAGTATTTTCTTCATTTCTTATAAATAGTTTGTTAATGCCCTAATCCATTAAATCTAGGAAGTAAAATTAGCTTAGATGTCATCTCATAATCCACTTATACCTAAAAATTAATATCTACCTTAGACAATGGGGTCTTAAATCTAGAAATGTTCTTCTCCAATTCAATTGATGATCAAATGCATGGTTTACATAATTTGCTTGGGTGTCACCCCCTTGAGTTGTAAATTTATATAGATATTGAATTTATTCATTCCCTAACTTTGATTCTTGAATGATGTCTTCTACATAAGTGCCACTGATACTAATATTTAGAGATATATGTACTAGCATTTCTCCTTTTTTCAAATTTAATTCCTCATTCTTGCTATTAAATTTCCATTGTTATCTATAAAGTGTTCTAAGTTGAGGGTTGTATAGGGCATTGAATTTTATTTTTCCATGTCTATGATTGTCAATATTTATTCATGAAGTAATGCCAAAAATATTAATCTCTATCCCTTTCAAAATATCATCAAATTTGATGGTTTATCCTTTAGCTAGCACCACCTTATACCTTGACAATTTTAATGGTGTTCTACCCATCTAAAACCATATGGATCTAGAGATTACACTTACATTTTCTCTCAAATATATGATAACATTTTAATCATATTTTTGATCTAATTATCGATGACAACACCCTTCTTCTTCCATTGGTGGTTTTCCCATATCTATCTCCTTAGCTTATTATCCATGCTTAAACTTGTCCTTGGATTGTTTCCATAGCTATGTGATCTAGATGAAACACTGTCCTTTTGACACCATTCACTCTATTTTCATCCTTGGTATTCCAATAATTATCAAAATTCTTCATCTTCTCTACAACTTGAATTTATTTGAACACCTTAGCCATACCTACAAATATATCTACTTTATTTATTCTAAATCCATTTTCTATTCTATCATAAGTTGAAGGCTATTGACTGAAGTCTACATAATTTCTTATTATTAATTCAGTTGGCACAAACCAATATCTACTTGTGGTGCCCATATATCTTCTATATCTTGTATGCATTGGTCCATTTTTGGATTTTTTCCACTGTTTCTTAACATTTATCTAAGCCTAGATATTTACCTTTGTTTCTTGATTCCATATTTTTGAATTATTGGTATTTCTAGCATTTAACAGATGTTAATGCCATACCAGATGGTGACTCTAGCATTTCTAGTTCTTGCATCCATCATTAGAATTTATTCCTTTCTTGGTTTGGATGGTATTATATCAATTTCCTTGGGCATTCTTTTGTTCTTTGCCCTAGACATCCACCTATCCTCTTCTTCTAGATCAATTGATATATTTCTTAAAAAATTGATATTATAATTTTTCCATACCTCCTACTAAAATTGGTTCTTTGTTCCTCATGTATTCCATTAGCTTAAGGTAGTCCACATAGATATGAGATTTCATTTCCTTGAAAAAATCACATTTAACCTTTAAGATATTTTTATGAGCACAATATCTATAGTGACGCTCAAGGTCCTTGCAGTGCCAACACTCGATCTTGTATAAGTCAACACTACCATATTTGTACCTCCTTCTATAGCCTACTTGGCCTCCGCCAAACCCTTGACCTCTTCTTCCACCTTGCTATGACCACCTTTGTCACCTCCTTGATATTCTAGTACTACATCAATGGTAGTGGTGAGAGGATGTGCTTGCATCATTGCCATCATAGACATCTAATTATTGTACACCAATACCATTGCTCATTGATGAATCATGGTTTATGATATCAACATTTGTTAGCAGGTGGTTTGTGCTACTTTATAATAAGTTAAAGCGGTTGGTGTCATGGAGTTATATATTCAAGGATAGTAGAGCCTATGTAGTTTGTTATACATATGGGCCAACCTAAGTCTATCAGTAGGTTGAGTTTATTGATGTGACATCTTGAGTTTAGGGGTAGATATATGATATGGGCTCTATTATTGGAGGTTGTTGGGAGGTTTTATACTACATAAATACAATTATATTTAGCTTGATTTTACCCTGTAAGTATTCCTCTATGTCCTTACCTCTATACTAGTGATCATTGCAATTAGAACTTTGACATATGATGTAGTAGGTCATATCACTTCTTTCATAATTAGCACATTCTATAACTCATAAAGGAAAATTATATGTTAGATACTGACACCTAACCTTATATGTATCAAAAATTACTCTTTCCAAGGGGTTCATCTAAGGACAATTGATGAAAGGACATGTTAGAGAATATTTGTAATTGTTTGTATTGCATGATTGAGGAGCTCTTTGTTGTTGCTACCCTTGTCTTACTAACTTGTTTTTCTTTGTTATTTTTTTCCAAATGTTTTATCCAAGGTGCCTTGAACAAACACCATACTTGAGACTTCAATTTCATTTAAACTCTAATGCCATGAGATATTTATTGAGGAGTTTTCCATATTTCTCCTTTACCAAGGAGGGATTTCTTTTTGATATCAAACCATTCAATTTTATATTTTATAATCAATGGTTATTGTAACTTTATTTTTGCTATTTTAATATTATATCAAATTTAGCCAAATATTTATTTGTGTTTTAGAGAATTTCTTCCATTTTGCTAATATTTTTGGTCCCAATTTCTAGAATGATGGATTGGATTAGTCTTTCAACAGGTATCCTTAATTATTTCATAACTTAGATATGTTCTAGATATTTTTGTGACATTCTCTTCCCCCCTCCTTGAAGGAGATTATATTTTGGAAGGGTATTTCCAACAAGCCCCAAGAAACCAAATATAAGTGCTTAGGGAAGGGGTCATTTCAAGCGATTTTGAATCCCTCTTAAAATTTATCTCATTGGCCAACTTGGTGTCCTATGAAACAAATGTACCATTATAGCACATCATTATGCAAAATATATACAAATTCCTAATTTTTGGCATCTTAACTTTTTGTCTCCCTCTACTTTATTTATTATGAATATTCATTTGTATCATTAGGATCTTTCCCAAAGACAAGAAGTATATGCAATTCATCATACAATAATGTTGCCAAAATCTTCTATTTTTAGGCACTTGTCACCTATTTGGATGATTTATGCTTTGGCACCTTATATTTATTTTCAATTGCTGTTTGTTACCTTGTTTTATTATGTCTTCCCTTCTCTTTCTAAGTGAATTTCAATGTACTATGCCCCTAAAGCCTTATTTAACTCTGCTACCACTACGATGTTTTCTAATTTATATACATATAGTTTACTCAAAATTCTAACAATATATAACACATTATAATAAATTTTCCTAGGGACAATTTCAAAGATCAAATGCTCTTTAAATATATATGGCATGGGGAATGGATCCTTGGGGTGTATCATTTCTACATGTTATTCTTCTAGTAATTTGGAGGGCTCTTTCTAATTTTCATTAGGATTAAGGTCATATCACTTACTACTACCATATTAATGTTTATGGTTGGAGTTTTTAGTGATTCCAACAAATAATTGATATTCTCTATCTCTTCCTAGACCACCTCAAGTCCATGAGCCTCCTTGATATATACCACTTGGATGGCATTGGTCTTATCAGAGACCTTGAGTACAAACACTACAATATTCCATGTACCAATCTCCTTGGACCCCTCAGGTACCTATACTATGGCCTTTTATTCATTGATGTTAATCTTCTCATGGGTCATATTTTTCTTCTTTTTCTTATCTTCTATTTTATGTTCATGTACCTTTGCCTTATTCCTTTGTTTTAATCCTTGTGTTGTTGTAGAGCTTATCACTTTTATCCTCTTCATTATATATATATATATATATATATATATATATATATATATATATATATATATATATGATTATATGGATGAAGGAGTTTTGAAAGGATATCCAAACCTTGTACAAAAGAGACTAAACCCTGCCCAAAAAGAGGGAGCCAAAATTACTTACATCTAGTAATAATAGAGGAATGACCAATAAAAGGAGTTATCCCTTCCAAATACAAACCAATACATAGGTAAGACAATACATAATTTAAAACTTAAAACAAATTGAAATCAAATCAGGATTTCAGAGATAACCAACCGAACACAGATCAGTAGCAGGACTTTAACCACGAACTAAGCCATGCACCAGTTCCATTCTCCCCCATGAGTGTCATAGCCCATTTTACCTTAAATCCTTTCAAGGAATATTAATTGATCATGTGGATCAATTAATACATATATAAGGGGTTTCTAACCCTAAATATTACTACAAAACTCTAATTAGGGGATTTTTTAAGAAAGTATTTGGGATTTGATATTAATTAAATATGTTGTATTAGATTAATTACATTAACATGAATGCAAAATAGGTGTCCAATTCTGATTGGACCAAATTAGGCACTAGTATTACTTAATACAAAAGCTTATCCTAACCTCCCTCATGGCATAATTGAGTTGGAAGGTTAGATTATTTCCTCTATATATTTAATTAGCAAGGAGGTGGAAGCACATGGGCATAAAACAAATTAGGGCTTATAATATATGGAATCTTATAAGGCCTGCACCACTACATTAGTGTGATTAAATCTATTCACCCTTTATTCCTACTTAGGATTTAATAAGATTAAATCATATTTATCCTGCATTAATGGAAGGATTGCCTAGCAGAGGGAATCTTGCCTTTTGGGAGGAGGAACACCATAAATAGAGAGCCTATTAGAGGAGAAGGAGGCTAAGGAGTATTAAAAAACCCTAGGGAGTATGCTCTCCACCTTGGTGGATCAGAAACCATAAGGGTTGAAAGATTACTTAGCTGAAATAAATACTTTTAGAAATTAGAAGGAGCCAACTCTTAAGGAAGAAGACGAGGACTCAGAAAGCGGTGGAAGGAGATCTAGAAGGTAAGTCAAAGGGAGGCAGAATTTGGAGAAATTAAGTCAGGTCTTACTTTATCTTATGATATTTATTTATGCAAAAGTTCAAGTAAACTGGGCATTATGATTTACTTCTAAAAGATTCTTTCTATCTTATTAAATTTTTGATAATGCTTCTCATAAACTATAATTCGATGGTTTCAGGGCAGTAATTAAAAAAGTTTGAAATGCATACATAGCAATATATGATTTGGGTGCATAGGAGAGAAATATCATTGACCATGGCCAACCAACTATGTCATTAATAAAAAAAAAATTAGTATTACATATCACTGCCAACAAGATTCTACCCCACGACCTCTCACGGGAGTGTTTGCCAAAGCCAAGCTAGCAAACATCTGTGCCACTAAGCATGATGGAATAAATGGACGACAGACTATTGTTAAGGTGGAAAAGCATAAAAAAAAATACCTGATAGGTATTGAAACCAAAACCCTCACCCACCGACAACCTTACCAACAACTAGTTAACCATTTGGGCTATGCTAGCCAATGAGGTAATAGAAGACAACCCCTATTGTTGATTAAACAAGCAAAAAAATACGTGACATAAAACCCTGCCTCTGCCCTGTGATGTCTTTCCTAAACCCTATGACCTCTACAAATGTAGACAAGTATTGAAACCACCATTAGTAGGATATCAAGGGTTTAAGGGAGTTTTAAGGTGTTCTCGCATTCCCTATGGAGGCTACTACACTCAAAAAATTGCCCCTATGTGTGTGTGACCTACGCTCGCGGTCTACATAGGTAGATGGATTTAGAGAAGCCATCCACGAGCATCATACCACATGGGACATTCTTGGGAGAGTGAAGGGCATAAAGGGAGCTTGAATTTTGATGTCTTTCGACCACAAAGTGGTGGTCATGAGACCAACCACTTGGTGGGTTCTTCCGAGGACACCATAGAGCGGCTAAGTTCCAATTGGTGGCACATGTAGCTTTCCATTCTGATTGTTGATCTATTGACCTACGCCAAGATTTCACCACATGTTTATTAGGGTTTGGGTTATTGGTACGTAGTTACAAAATGTTTTATTGTGTTATGGGATGAATAATTCCACATTGTCCATGTATAGGTAGGAATAGAATCTATAAGCAGTGGGCACCCTCAAAGAAGTGATCTCTACTTGGTAATTTGAAACCTGCCTTGATGGATCTTAAAAGGAATGTTGATTTGAAAACTCACCTTGGTGGATTAGAAAAGAGATATTAATTGAAACCCACATTTGGAATATTAAAATGAAACCCACCTTGTGGTTTAGAAGGAATATTAATTTGAAACTTGATAGATTTAAAAAAAAAGGAATGCTGAGTTGAAACCCACCTTATTGGATTAAAAGGATGTGAAATCATTGGGGAAGGTACGAACCCAATTAGGTTGGAAGTTATGGATTGGATTTGATAAAGAAAAGTTATGCCCAATAATTTTGATTAAATGTGGAACAATGAAGACTTATTGAGAAATTATTTTGGACTAAAATCTAGTATGACAAATTAAGAATAATATTGTGAAATATATATATATATATATATATATATATATATATATATATATATATATATTGGATAAATTTGATTTAATTGGATACCAAAATAAATTAAATGTTTATGTATTTTAAAGACCAAATTAAGCTATAACTTTTGGATACCTATGTGTGTTGGAGATCAAAATAAATTGGGATGCCTATGTGTTTGGGAGGTTAAAAAAATAAAATGATCTTGTGTTTGAAGCTAAAATTAAATTAGTTGGATGTCTATGTGCTTTGGGAAAAACTAACTAGATCGTAATTTCTAAATTAGAAAATGTTTAGCCTTTTTTAAAGAGGAAGGAAGTCTTGTAATTGCAAAAGGGAAAATGATTGGTTTTGGAATAAGAGGGTTGTTACAAAAGGAGAATTTTGGTGATGATAAGTTTTTTCTCAAAAAAAGAATTAAATATAAATCAATCATTAAGAATGGAATTGGGAATTCATTCTTAAGGAATTGAAGAAACGATGTTGATGGATTTAAAGGTATGAGACTTTAAATTCATTACACAAGGGATTGATTGTAAATAAATCATGAAGAATGAATTTGGAATTCATTCTTGAGGGAAATTCATGAAGAACTACTTCTAAATTCGATGAGACTTCTCCAAAATGTGACTCCAATGATTTTTCATAAACATGAAAAAAATATTACAACTTATGTGAAGACTTTAAAAAGGAATTTAAAAGATCCCTTAATTGCTTCATGGGTTTCAAAGGAATAGATGAGTTCCTTAAGTATGTGTAAAAAGGAATGATGGCTTATAGAAAGGAGTCAACGCAATCCTTAATTGCATCATAAAATTTTAAAGGAACATGTGGATTCCTTTGGTATGACAAATACCTAAATGTTAAATAAGGACTTAGAGAAAGGAATTGGGATTCCTTATTTGCATTATGAACTTGAAATGGAATAGTTGTATTCCTAGACTTGCATTGATTAAAAGGGATCTGTAGATGCCCTTCTATAATTGTAACCATGACATTATTAAGTTTATGAATATGAGGAAAGCACATATTTTGGAGGCTAGGTTTATTCCCTTGAGGGTTCCCAAGATAAACACTATGTCAATTACTTGTGGATTAGATTGCTTAATCTTGTGCATATTGTTGTTACTTTAAATACTATGTATGAGTTATTGTGGTTCTTCAATTCTATGATTTAATGATGTATTTGGTTACCATAAGATGATGTTTTAATGCTTAATTGATTATGATGAATATGGTATGCAATCATATGGAATAATATTACAGGTAAATGTAGTTGTGTTAATTATTGCTTATGGTTTAAGAGCTATGAACGAAGATTTTCACTCTTAATAAATAAAATTTCAATTAGATGATGACACTACAAATAATTGTGAATGACTAAACAAGTAACTTAGCCAATGTATTAATGAGCAAAACTAGATGGTAAATGGAGCACACAGTTAAATAATGGTATGGGACTTGAGTTAACTGTTAATGGAAACTTATTATCTGCTGCAATACCTTCATCTAAATCAAGAACATAATCTATCAAGATGGGCTAGCAAGACAGATATGATAAAAGAAAAAAAAATTTGGATGGTTGAGTGGTGACAATGGAGTTACTGTTTAGTGATGACTAGGTAGGTCATTACAGTTGGTATTAGAGCCCAGGCTAACTAGTGGACTCTTAATAGATCCAGGTTAGAAAAAATATGGGCTAGGAAAAAATATAGATTGGTTCAATCTATTTAATGCTCACTCGAGCTATGGTGGAATTAAAACCAATGATTAACATGTTAAATTACTAGATTTTCTAGGCTAAATGGCTCTAAGCATACCTAGAAAATGAACATTGCAATAATTGGTGCAACGCTGATATTATCTAGGAAAGATAATAAATTTGATAATCATGGGGAATGAGTAAATTAACCCCACTTGGAAATATTGTATGATTGGCAAAAGTTGATTGTAATAATGTTGTTTCAAAGGCATATCATTGTGGAAGATGATATGAGATGAAATGGGATTTTCAATCTTAGGAAAGTATGCGATTTCCTTCCTTTGAATGGTGAGTATATTAGACAATTTCAGTAAGAGGAATGTATTGTGTCTAGTTGTACTTAGTTGGTTAATATCATTATTGCTGAGAATAATCATGTTTAGGATGGTATTCCATGGATTCTTATCATGGTGGTGATATTATTATCTTATAGATTCCTTTGAGAGGAAGTGGATCGAATCTAATATTTATGAATAATCATTGGTGTGGTTATTTCATATATGATGGTTTACCATTGGTGTGGTTCTTCATATTCAATGTATTCACCTGGTCTTGGTGGACCATTTGGTGATTTATCCTTCTATGGGGATGAAACCTAATGCTTGGCTAGCATACTCATACCAGTGGGATATGAGGGTTTTGTAGAAGCTGATCACTTCTACTTAAAGAGTCTCTAATCAAGTCTCTATAGCTCTTGAAGCTATTTGGTTGAAAGTTATAATCCAAAAAGAATATGTCTGTCCTAGGGCATGATTAGGTCTCTTGCCATATAAATATAAAATTTTATAAAAATAAAATTGATTTGACATATGGACTAAGTTTTGGTTATATCCAAATTTGGCATATTATGGATACAAGTCAAACTAAAAGAATGTTTTCTTTAATTAATTCATGTTACAATTTGGTCTTTGGTCAAGAAGTGGATATATCAACTACGAAAAACTTTGGCAAGTTAAAATGTCGTGTAGAGACAGTTCACCCAGATATAACCGCAATCTAAACCTTTACCACGGTTGAACACCATATTTCTTTATCGTAATATAATAGATGCGTTTTGTGATATTTAAACATAACAAATTGATGTGAAGCAACACATGTGGTACTAAAAGCAAAACTCTACTTAAGAACAACTAGAGTCAATTTGAAATCATAATCTTGTGAGGAAAATTACTAAGGTTAATCCGCACTTTGAAATAAGAAGTTTACGCTTATTTACTATTTATTGCAAAATCAGTCGTGTAATAAATTTGAGAAACTCTTCCTTAGTTATGGATATAAACCATAAGAGATTTAAATAACTTCTTGAGGATTCTTGATTATTAAGGTGAAGTTTGAATAATCCAGAACTTGGAATATATTAAGATTTGGGTTAAACATCAAAAGAATATTTTATATTAATCATTAGATTAAGGAGACCAAGAGGTCTCTTGAATACAAATGTGTTCAGTAACCAGGGGAAGAACTGAACACCTCAGCTATGGCGAAGGAATGAGAACCAACATATCTGACTCATAGTTGTCGTCCAAATATCATCATCTGAAACATCACCATTGCTAACTTCCTCAAATATCCTGACTCTTCAAGAATGTATATCTCAGATGATTGTCAAGTCTATTAGTTTGGTATATGCTATATGAGTACCAGACAATACCAATACATGGTACATGTGGTATCAATATCCAACAAAGGACAGTGAGATCAGAATATACACGAATGATAGTTAAGTTAATCCAGGATGATAAATGACTAACTACCCATCACAAACTGCACTTACGTTAAAAAGGTTATTACATTATTGACAACATGCAAAAATATGAAAAGACCTTCTTCAGATAAAAATGTGCAATGGTGCTTATTGCCAATAAACGAAATATACAATGATTAGACGTGTGAGGGTATCAAAAGTTTAAAATGCATGAATAATTATGCATGAAATGACCACTGGATTCATTGAAAGAGAAATAAAAGGAAAATTTTGTGGGCCATACTGACTAAAGCATGGAGACGTTAGTACCTCAAAAATTGGAATGCGCAATAGTGAGTGAATTAGAGTCAATAAAAATGATCTATGAAGAGTGATCGATTGAAAAATTGGAATGTGACCGGTTTGTCGACCCAATAAAATAACTATGAAACACTTGTAAGATCTAGAATCGGGTAAAGTTTGAACTAGCTTTACAATAAACTAGAGAAAATTATGAATATCAATGAGATTTTACTTGTATTTGGATTACTGTTACTTATAACAATCCTAGTCGGAGCAAGTTCCATTGTGAAATTTCTAATTTTTTTATTTCTGATCACTGATCTAATAGTGCATACCTTGTAGAGAGAAGGAAGATGGCCTCAAAAAATGTCAAAACAAGTCGTAAAGACGAGATGGAAGAAACAAAGCCTTTAAATGTTATTAGACCTCGCTCTACATCTAGACCAATATTTCAAGGAGTAAGGAGTGTAATGGATGCCAGTGACTGGCAATGGTTAGGTGAAATAGGTTTAGCATGTGTTGCCTATTTAGAACCAGTACAAAATGAAAGAGGGTATCTATCAGCTCTGATTGAAAGATGGAATCTAGATAAGGGAACTTTCTAGCTACCTATTGGAGAAATGACTATTACTCTAGAAGATGTATATAGAATCTATCGACTACCAGTCGAAGGATGTGCAATTACAGCCACTAATGATTCAAAAAAGGGGTTGATTATAGAGAGAGTATTCAAATATGAAAGAAAATATGTGAATATTGTTAGTTGCATTTTGTATGAGTTACTTTTTATGTTTGGGGTAATATTAACTAGAAAAGCCATGGTGATGGCACTGATATCAAACATTATCTTACCTAAGGTTTCTTTGGAATTTGCTAGGAATAGTACAAGACCTGATAGAGTATTCAATTGTATTTGCTTGGGTACTGACTCTATTAGCCTAAACTTATAGGGAGTTGTTTGAAGTGCGGGCATCAAAACAATCAAGGTTAAGATGTAATCTATTGCTACAGGTATGGGCATGGGAACATATAGCTATAAGGAGACCTCATGGTCTACCTTATGATGTTCATAATTTGATAGATACAAAAGCCCCTTATGTATTAAGGTGGCAAAGGGAGAAGGATATGTGGTTGAAAAGACCATGAGAAAGTATTTGGGAGTCGTATCACTCTATATGGGAAAATTTGAAGCCCCAAGATGTGATATGGTGACCTTGGATGCTAGGCCCAATATGGGTAGAATATAGTTTCCATCTAGCTCATGTGCGACATGCAAGGTGGATTATAGGACGAATAAGCATGAAATACGAGTATTTTTAGTAAACTCGAGTAATGCGATAGTTCGGTATTAGACAAACGTGTTCAGTAACCAGGGGAAGAACTGAACACCTCAGCTATGGCGAAGGAATGAGAACCAACATATCTGACTCATAGTTGTCGTCCAAATATCATCATCTGAAACATCACCATTGCTAACTTCCTCAAATATCTTGACTCTTCAAGAATGTATATCTCAGATGATTGTCAAGTCTATTAGTTTGGTATATGCTATATGAGTACCAGACAATACCAATACATGGTACATGTGGTATCAATATCCAACAAAGGACAGTGAGATCAGAATATACACGAATGATAGTTAAGTTAATCCAGGATGATAAATGACTAACTACCCATCACAAACTGCACTTACGTTAAAAAGGTTATTACATTATTGACAACATGCAAAAATATGAAAAGACCTTCTTCAGATAAAAATGTGCAATGGTGCTTATTGCCAATAAACGAAATATACAATGATTAGACGTGTGAGGGTATCAAAAGTTTAAAATGCATGAATAATTATGCATGAAATGACCACTGGATTCATTGAAAGAGAAATAAAAGGAAAATTTTGTGGGCCATACTGACTAAAGCATGGAGACGTTAGTACCTCAAAAATTGGAATGCGCAATAGTGAGTGAATTAGAGTCAATAAAAATGATCTATGAAGAGTGATCGATTGAAAAATTGGAATGTGACCGGTTTGCTGACCCAATAAAATAACTATGAAACACTGTAAGATCTAGAATCAGGTAAAGTTTGAACTAGCTTTACAATAAACTAGAGAAAATTATGAATATCAATGAGATTTTACTTGTATTTGGATTACTGTTACTTATAAAAATCCTAGTCGGAGCAAGTTCCATTGTGAAATTTCTAATTTTTTTATTTCTGATCACTGATCTAATAGTGCATACCTTGTAGAGAGAAGGAAGATGGCCTCAAAAAATGTCAAAACAAGTCGTAAAGACGAGATGGAAGAAACAAAGCCTTTAAATGTTATTAGACCTCGCTCTACATCTAGACCAATATTTCAAGGAGTAAGGAGTGTAATGGATGCCAGTGACTGGCAATGGTTAGGTGAAATAGGTTTAGCATGTGTTGCCTATTTAGAACCAGTACAAAATGAAAGAGGGTATCTATCAGCTCTGATTGAAAGATGGAATCTAGATAAGGGAACTTTCTAGCTACCTATTGGAGAAATGACTATTACTCTAGAAGATGTATATAGAATCTATCGACTACCAGTCGAAGGATGTGCAATTACAGCCACTGATGATTCAAAAAAGGGGTTGATTATAGAGAGAGTATTCAAATATGAAAGAAAATATGTGAATATTGTTAGTTGCATTTTGTATGAGTTACTTTTTATGTTTGGGGTAATATTAACTAGAATAGCAATGGTGATGGCACTGATATCAAACATTATCTTACCTAATACATTGGGTGTAAGGTTTCTTTGGAATTTGCTAGGAATAGTACAAGACCTGATAGAGTATTCAATTGTATTTGCTTGGGTACCGACTCTATTAGCCTAAACTTATAGGGAGTTGTTTGAAGTGCGGGCATCAAAACAATCAAGGTTAAGCTGTAATCTATTGCTACAGGTATGGGCATGGGAACATATAGCTATAAGGAGACCTCAAGGTCTACCTTATGATGTTCATAATTTGATAGATACAAAAGCCCCTTATGTATTAAGGTGGCAAAGGGAGAAGGATATGTGGTTGAAAAGACCATGAGAAAGTATTTGGGAGTTGTATCACTCTATATGGGAAAATTTGAAGCCCCAAGATGTGATATGGTGACCTTGGATGCTAGGCCCAATATGGGTAGAATATAGTTTCCATCTAGCTCATGTGCGACATGCAAGGTGGATTATAGGACGAATAAGCATGAAATACGAGTATTTTTAGTAAACTCGAGTAATGCGATAGTTCGGTATTAGACAAATGTGTTCAGTAACCAGGGGAAGAACTGAACACCTCAGCTATGGCGAAGGAATGAGAACCAACATATCTGACTCATAGTTGTCGTCCAAATATCATCATCTGAAACATCACCATTGCTAACTTCCTCAAATATCTTGACTCTTCAAGAATGTATATCTCAGATGATTGTCAAGTCTATTAGTTTGGTATATGCTATATGAGTACCAGACAATACCAATACATGGTACATGTGGTATCAATATCCAACAAAGGAAAGTGACATCAGAATGTACACTGATGATAGTTAAGTTAATCCAGGATGATAAATGACTAACTACCCATAACAAACCGCACTTACGTTAAAAAGGTTATTACATTATTGACAACATGCAAAAATATGAAAAGACCTTCTTCAGATAAAAATGTGCAATGGTGCTTATTGCCAATAAACGAAATATACAATGATTAGACGTGTGAGGGTATCAAAAGTTTAAAATGCATGAATAATTATGCATGAAATGACCACTGGATTCATTGAAAGAGAAATAAAAGGAAAATTTTGTGGGCCATACTGACTAAAGCATGGAGACGTTAGTACCTCAAAAATTGGAATGCGCAATAGTGAGTGAATTAGAGTCAATAAAAATGATCTATGAAGAGTGATCGATTGAAAAATTGGAATGTGACCGGTTTGCTGACCCAATAAAATAACTATGAAACACTATAAGATCTAGAATCAGGTAAAGTTTGAACTAGCTTTACAATAAACTAGAGAAAATTATGAATATCAATGAGATTTTACTTGTATTTGGATTACTATTACTTATAACAATACTATTCAGAGTAAGTTTCATTATGAAATTCCTAATTTTGTTATTCCTGATCGATGATCTACTAGTGCATACCTTGTAGAGAGAAGGAAGATGGCCTCAAAAAATGTCAAAACAAGTCGTAAAGACGAGATGGAAGAAACAAAGCCTTTAAATGTTATTAGACCTCGCTCTACATCTAGACCAATATTTCAAGGAGTAAGGAGTGTAATGGATGCCAGTGACTGGCAATGGTTAGGTGAAATAGGTTTAGCATGTGTTGCCTATTTAGAACCAGTACAAAATGAAAGAGGGTATCTATCAGCTCTGATTGAAAGATGGAATCTAGATAAGGGAACTTTCTAGATACCTATTGGAGAAATGACTATTACTCTAGAAGATGTATATAGAATCTATCGACTACCAGTCGAAGGATGTGCAATTACAGCCACTTATGATTCAAAAAAGGGGTTGATTATAGAGAGAGTATTCAAATATGAAAGAAAATATGTGAATATTGTTAGTTGCATTTTGTATTAGTTACTTTTTATGTTTGGGGTAATATTAACTAGAAAAGCCATGGTGATGGCACTGATATCAAACATTATCTTACCTAAGGTTTCTTTGGAATTTGCTAGGAATAGTACAAGACCTGATAGAGTATTCAATTGTATTTGCTTGGGTACCGACTCTATTAGCCTAAACTTATAGGGAGTTGTTTGAAGTGCGGGCATCAAAACAATCAAGGTTAAGTTGTAATCTATTGCTACAGGTATGGGCATGGGAACATATAGCTATAAGGAGACCTCAAGGTCTACCTTATGATGTTCATAATTTGATAGATACAAAAGCCCCTTATGTATTAAGGTGGCAAAGGGAGAAGGATATGTGGTTGAAAAGACCATGAGAAAGTATTTGGGAGTCGTATCACTCTATATGGGAAAATTTGAAGCCCCAAGATGTGATATGGTGAACTTGGATGCTAGGCCCAATATGGGTAGAATATAGTTTCCATCTAGCTCATGTGCGACATGCAAGGTGGATTATAGGACGAATAAGCATGAAATACGAGTATTTTTAGTAAACTCGAGTAATGCGATAGTTCGGTATTAGACAAATGTGTTCAGTAACCAGGGGAAGAACTGAACACCTCAGCTATGGCGAAGGAATGAGAACCAACATATCTGACTCATGGTCGTCGTCCAAATATCATCATCCGAAACATCACCATCGCTAACTTCCTCAAATATCTCGACTCTACAAAAATGTACATCTCGGGTGATTGTCAAGTCTATTAGTTCGGTATATGCTATATGAATACGAGACAATACCACTACATGGTACATGTGGTATCAATATCCAACAAAGGATAGTGACATCGGAATATACACTGATGATAGTTAAGTTAATCCAGGATGATAAGGGACTAACTACCCATAACAAACCGCACTTACGTTAAAAAGGTTATTACATTATTGACAACATGCAAAAATATGAAAAGACCTTCTTCAGATAAAAATGTGCAATGGTGCTTATTGCCAATAAACGAAATATACAATGATTAGACGTGTGAGGGTATCAAAAGTTTAAAATGCATGAATAATTATGCATGAAATGACCACTGGATTCATTGAAAGAGAAATAAAAGGAAAATTTTGTGGGCCATACTGACTAAAGCATGGAGACGTTAGTACCTCAAAAATTGGAATGCGCAATAGTGAGTGAATTAGAGTCAATAAAAATGATCTATGAAGAGTGATCGATTGAAAAATTGGAATGTGACCGGTTTGCTGACCCAATAAAATAACTATGAAACACTGTAAGATCTAGAATCAGGTAAAGTTTGAACTAGCTTTACAATAAACTAGAGAAAATTATGAATATCAATGAGATTTTACTTGTATTTGGATTACTGTTACTTATAACAATCCTAGTCGGAGCAAGTTCCATTGTGAAATTTCTAATTTTTTTATTTCTGATCACTGATCTAATAGTGCATACCTTGTAGAGAGAAGGAAGATGGCCTCAAAAAATGTCAAAACAAGTCGTAAAGACGAGATGGAAGAAACAAAGCCTTTAAATGTTATTAGACCTCGCTCTACATCTAGACCAATATTTCAAGGAGTAAGGAGTGTAATGGATGCCAGTGACTGGCAATGGTTAGGTGAAATAGGTTTAGCATGTGTTGCCTATTTAGAACCAGTACAAAATGAAAGAGGGTATCTATCAGCTCTGATTGAAATATGGAATCTAGATAAGGGAACTTTCTAGCTACCTATTGGAGAAATGACTATTACTCTAGAAGATGTATATAGAATCTATCGACTACCAGTCGAAGGATGTGCAATTACAGCCACTGATGATTCAAAAAAGGGGTTGATTATAGAGAGAGTATTCAAATATGAAAGAAAATATGTGAATATTGTTAGTTGCATTTTGTATGAGTTACTTTTTATGTTTGGGGTAATATTAACTAGAAAAGCCATGGTGATGGCACTGATATCAAACATTATCTTACCTAAGGTTTCTTTGGAATTTGCTAGGAATAGTACAAGACCTGATAGAGTATTCAATTGTATTTGCTTGGGTACCGACTCTATTAGCCTAAACTTATAGGGAGTTGTTTGAAGTGCGGGCATCAAAACAATCAAGGTTAAGCTGTAATCTATTGCTACAGGTATGGGCATGGGAACATATAGCTATAAGGAGACCTCAAGGTCTACCTTATGATGTTCATAATTTGATAGATACAAAAGCCCCTTATGTATTAAGGTGGAAAAGGGAGAAGGATATGTGGTTGAAAAGACCATGAGAAAGTATTTGGGAGTCGTATCACTCTATATGGGAAAATTTGAAGCCCCAAGATGTGATATGGTGACCTTGGATGCTAGGCCCAATATGGGTAGAATATAGTTTCCATCTAGCTCATGTGCGACATGCAAGGTGGATTATAGGACGAATAAGCATGAAATACGAGTATTTTTAGTAAACTCGAGTAATGCGATAGTTCGGTATTAGACAAATGTGTTCAGTAACCAGGGGAAGAACTGAACACCTCAGCTATGGCGAAGGAATGAGAACCAACATATCTAACTCATAGTTGTCGTCCAAATATCATCATCTGAAACATCACCATTGCTAACTTCCTCAAATATCCTGACTCTTCAAGAATGTATATCTCAGATGATTGTCAAGTCTATTAGTTTGGTATATGCTATATGAATACCAGACAATACCACTACATGGTACATGTGGTACTAATATCCAACAAATAAAAGTGACATCATAATGTACACGAATGATAGTTAAGTTAATCCAGGATGATAAATGACTAACTACCCATCACAAACTGCACTTACGTTAAAAAGGTTATTACATTATTGACAACATGCAAAAATATGAAAAGACCTTCTTCAGATAAAAATGTGCAATGGTGCTTATTGCCAATAAACGAAATATACAATGATTAGACGTGTGAGGGTATCAAAAGTTTAAAATGCATGAATAATTATGCATGAAATGACCACTGGATTCATTGAAAGAGAAATAAAAGGAAAATTTTGTGGGCCATACTGACTAAAGCATGGAGACGTTAGTACCTCAAAAATTGGAATGCGCAATAGTGAGTGAATTAGAGTCAATAAAAATGATCTATGAAGAGTGATCGATTGAAAAATTGGAATGTGACCGGTTTGCTGACCCAATAAAATAACTATGAAACATTGTAAGATCTAGAATCAGGTAAAGTTTGAACTAGCTTTACAATAAACTAGAGAAAATTATGAATATCAATGAGATTTTACTTGTATTTGGATTACTGTTACTTATAACAATCCTAGTCGGAGCAAGTTCCATTGTGAAATTTCTAATTTTTTTATTTCTGATCACTGATCTAATAGTGCATACCTTGTAGAGAGAAGGAAGATGGCCTCAAAAAATGTCAAAACAAGTCGTAAAGACGAGATGGAAGAAACAAAGCCTTTAAATGTTATTAGACCTCGCTCTACATCTAGACCAATATTTCAAGGAGTAAGGAGTGTAATGGATGCCAGTGACTGGCAATGGTTAGGTGAAATAGGTTTAGCATGTGTTGCCTATTTAGAACCAGTACAAAATGAAAGAGGGTATCTATCGACTCCGATTGAAAGATGGAATCTAGATAGGGGAACTTTTTAGCTACCTATTGGAGAAATGACTATCACTCTAGAGGATGTGTATAGAATCTATCGACTACCAGTCGAGGGATGTGCAATAACAACCACTGATGATTCAAAAAAGGGGTTGATTATAGAGAGAGTATTCAAATATGAAAGAAAATATGTGAATATTGTTAGTTGCATTTTGTATGAGTTACTTTTTATGTTTGGGGTAATATTAACTAGAAAAGCCATGGTGATGGCACTGATATCAAACATTATCTTACCTAATACATTGGGTGTAAGGTTTATTTGGAATTTGCTAGGAATAGTACAAGACCTGATAGAGTATTCAATTGTATTTGCTTGGGTACCGACTCTATTAGCCTAAACTTATAGGGAGTTGTTTGAAGTGCGGGCATCAAAACAATCAAGGTTAAGTTGTAATCTATTGCTACAGGTATGGGCATGGGAACATATAGCTATAAGGAGACCTCAAGGTATACCTTATGATGTTCATAATTTGATAGATACAAAAGCCCCTTATGTATTAAGGTGGCAAAGGGAGAAGGATATGTGGTTGAAAAGACCATGAGAAAGTATTTGGGAGTCGTATCACTCTATATGGGAAAATTTGAAGCCCCAAGATGTGATATGGTGACCTTGGATGCTAGGCCCAATATGGGTAGAATATAGTTTCCATCTAGCTCATGTGCGACATGCAAGGTGGATGATAGGATGAATAAGCATGCAATACAAGTATTTTTAGTATACTCGAGTAATGCGATAGTTCGGTATTAGACAAGGAATACCGAATCCTCCTATGATTTACCCAAGGATAGGGAGGAAAAAGCTTGTACCACCACTTATGGAACCATTGACCTTAGAAATTGATGAAGTTGTAGACACCTAAAACATGTCATGTTTAGGAGAACTACTCATATGGGCATTCATAGACCATGTGACTAAACCTTGGGACCTTCCAAGTGCCAAAAGTGGTTTTCACCACTCATTTTGGGGTAGTTTTAGCCCATCCAAGCCTGGCCGCTATGAACCAGAGTGGCTGGATCTTGGCCACTGAAGCTCAGAGCGGCCAATCACTAGCCACTACAGATGACAATGGCTAAGCCCTAAATAGCAACTTGCCATCAAATTAGCCTAATATCGGGTGGAAGTGGCAGTTTGCATGCAATAAAGCCGAGCGGGGATAACTTTGCATTCCTCCTCACAGCCAGTCTACATGAGAGACTCAAGTCTAGATTTAGACATCAGTTAACTGGCCCTCAATGGTAGAAAAAGACTTAAATTCTCATGCTAACAAATAGTTCGTATGCAGGATTCAGTCCTAGGGTTTTTAGACCTAAACCTAAGCCCTCAAAGACATTATAAGGTGCAAACCTAAGAGCACCAAGGAGAGAGATCTTTTTGAGAGATACAATCAAGGAGAGATTTTCGAGACTTGGAGAGCTTTTCTTGTAGCGAAGCCCTATCGGATCGGAGAGCAAATTGGAGCACCTTTTAGGAGCAATGAAGTGTTGGCCGATTGAGAGGTCATCATCTATAGGATATTCAACACATCGGGCATAAATGACAACCATTTCAACTTCAGCAATAATCCTAGATCCATAGCCTTGGAGCAATAGAGATAGGTTTTCATCTTAGCGACCATTATCTTGGATAGTGGCCCGTAGGCCTAGTCTAGGGTTCTTAGCATTAGTTTCTTTCATTTAGCTTATTACATGTTTTCACGCCATTAGCATAGATCTGATTTATCGCATTTACTTGCATTCATAGCATTAGTTTCTATTGTCATTGAGCATATTTCTATTTATCATTAGGGTTATTTCTAACAACCTCATCCAGGGAGGCAATCTCGGATAGCTGAGCATTTGTTATTGTTTTCATGCTTGCAGGACTATAGGTTCACTAGACAGGTTATCAACATACGAAAGCAAAAGGATCCCTCTAGGAGCCAGACCTAGAGAAGGAGGCATCTGTAAGCCCTCATACAGTTTTATGTGCATCATCGGGAAGCCTACGAGAGTGCATCACCCCTTGCAAGGGGATATCATACATCTGCTGCCCTATTTTGTAAAATCTATATCAAATGAAGGGAATCCCTTAGAGGGATCTATATGTAACCAAACTTGAGAAAAATCAATAAAGAGAATTATTCATTCATTTCTTTGTATTTCGGTTGCATCTATTTTCACATATTTCATTTAATGCATGATTAAGTATAAATAAATCAAATAATATTCATAAATAGAGTAGTGGATGGTGCACCGCTTCCCCAGGGTCGCTACAGATGGCGATCATGGTGGGACCCCCACCAAGTTTTTATTTTCTCCGATTTACTGAGTCAGTTTTTGTGTGCAGGTTTAGCCACTCTGGTCTACAATGGCCCATAGTCTTAGCCACTCCTACTAACAACGGCCAAAAATCAGCCACTCTGGTCAACAGCGATCGGAACTGGAGTGCAATAGAGGACATAATCTCTGTTCTCTGAGCTGGATTAGAGGTTGGTACAGTTTTTTGATGTTTTATGATCCTCTGTCTACTTCTGTTTTCCTAAAATAGTGAAAATTAAGACACATTTTGATTTGGAAACTAAGGAATGGAAAGGAAAGAACTTGCATCTTGCATATTTTAGGGTTTTTCTTAGATTTCCACTAGGCGTTGCTAGGAACAATGGCTTATGCTTGTAAAGTCCACCCTAGAATCCAGCGTGCTAGAAATCATGTGTTGGTTTGCTTGCTTTGAGGCCCTACTAAAGGCCATATCTGCACAAAATAGAGTGCATCCATGAAACTCATATTAGTTTATGCATCTTTCTGAAAACTGAAACGTCATTTGTATTAGGCATATAGGAAAGATGCATTTCTGTTGTATGATGCATTTTATTTTATGCAAATTTAAAATGAACCCCACACACGCACACATATTTTAAACATTGGGGAGTTGGATTTCATCACCAACCCTCAATTCAGTCCGGTGACGTTGGCATTCATCTCCTTCCATCGGCTTGCCCCCTAGATTTTCCTAGAATGGAATAAGGAACTTATTTATAGTGGTACTAAGTTACTCATGTTCAAACTGTCTCCCACTATTGGAACAATCATTGGTTCAGAGTGGAAGAGCTAGGCGAACCCCCCACTGGGATTTAAGTGGTGTACCCTAGTCTCTTTTTGAGAAAATCATGTTTGGCATGGGTGTTCTTGATTCCCACTATGGATGAGTCTCCTCATTCTAAATCCAAAACAAGAGCAAGAAAATAAGAACAACAACACATCAAAATGCAACAAATAGTTTAGGGCACACATAAATTGGTAATCAAGATAAACACTTGCTTGATATTGTTTGGCTATCTTTAATTGCAACACAAAAGATTAATTCACAAACACAATGGTTAAAACTAGAAGTAAGCATCCTCGATCCAATATCGAGGTAGAATCTGAAACAACACACACCCATAGGTGAAGTCGTAGTAACATTGAAACACCTACTCATAAGACCATGGGACGCAGTTTCATGAGCCTAAGAGGTGATAACTCAACCCTTGGGGGTTCTCCTCGAGAAACCCTAGTTAGGGAGACACATCATGGAAATAAATCACCTAAACACAATGAGGCTTCAAGGTCTCCTTCATCATGGAGATGCAAGGAGGCCTCAAGGCCCTCCTCTCGACACATAAAAACTTCTCAAAGACATGAGGAGGCTTCAAGGGCTTCCTCCCCACATGGACATAAGAGGGGCTCTAGACCCCATTCTTCACATAGGGATGATGAGGTTTCCCCACCTCCATCCTCATGAAGGAATAGTGGGGCCACAAAGCCTTCATCACCAAAAAGACACACGAGAGTCACAACATCTCAAACTTCACATGGGACACTTAGAATAGATCTGCCCATTAAGGGGTATGAAACTAGAGTTACATCCAGTCATAGGCACCAAATAGAAGATACCCTTCACACAAGAGGAAGGATTCCAATATATTATGACCTCATTGGAGTAAATGGCACCCCATGGGATCAGCCATGGAAAACAAGATAGTTAGATGAGTTGGATCGGTTTCATTCGAGGCCAACTCCCAGAACCATAGCCATAAAAAATTTTGCATCTAGAAGTTCACAAAGTGTTACTTCTAAATGCACCACCCAACCTAGGGAAGCTTCAAAGTGACCCCATAGTACACATACAGAGTCTGATCATAGAGGCACTTATCAACACACTGAACAAGTTACATTAGCTAGCAAGAGCAAAGAAATAGTGGAAACCTCTTCGAGGAATCTATGAATCAGAACCACAAGAACAGAATCAGACAAACATGAGTCTTCTTTAACAGTGCAATCTGACCATGTGCGATGGTTAGAAAATGCATTGTGCAAAGAGTGAGAGCTAGTTGAAGCTCTCGAGCATGACAAACAAAGAGAAAGGCTCTTGCACCAACATGAGCAACATTTAAGAGAACAAGCTGAGCAGCTAGCTCGTATCAACCTACAAGAAAATGGTAGTGATCACCAAAGAGATAAATGCTGACTCACCAAAAGAAGGGCGCATTAGGCAAGAAGAAAGCCCACAATGAAACCACCACTCAAATCATGAACAAAATCAAACTGGTGGGGAAAGGGTAAACATGGTAAATCAGGATCAAACACATCCTGAATCCCCTCATAGGAGGGAAGAGAATAGAACAAGTCAAGTGGATAAAGGGTTACCTCCATTACCACCATGAGTGGGCCTACAAGAAGAGGAACTCCTCACCTCAAAGGCATTCTAGGCACTCACTAAAAATATGAAGTCCTTTGAGAAGCAAGATACGACTGGGAACCAACCAACATTGAGTAAAATACACAACCAACCATTGTGCCCATCAGTTCCTAGCCCTGCATATCCTAAGCACTTTGAGATGCCTAGGTTAGAAAAATTCAAGGGTGAAGAGGATGCACAAGAGCATGTTACCAATTTCATCAATGCATGTTTTCATCTTGAAGACAATGATGCTCTTATGCTGAGAACTTTCATTATGACATTTTTGAGGGCTGCCACCCAATGGTTCAACCAACTTCCCAAGCACAACATATCCACTTTTGAACAACTAGTAAACACTTTCCTAAAATGTTTCTCCTTTGGTGCTAAGAAGAAGGTGAACCTTTCAGACCTGGCCAACTTAAAACATTATGATGATGAGCCAGTAATGGATTATGGGGATAGATGGAGAAAATTCATGGTAAAGTTATCATTCTTCATCCCCATAGAAGAAATCATCCGCATGTTCACCAAGAGTTGTTCTAAACACATCTCCCTCTTGTTACAACTTCAACAATATCCTTCATTTGAGGAAGCCTTGGCATAGGCCAAACTCATTGAGGACATAAAAGTAGATGAGGGAACCATCAAGCTCCGAACCAAGAAGGAGTGGAACAAAAATGGCAAGAATGACAAATATAAGCAGAAGCAGGCAAACCCTGCTCTAGTTAATCAAGTAGTATTGGCTGCACCTAAATATGGGGCTATGCAGCAACCCCAGAATTATCAAGCATAGCCCCCACCACCAATTATGATCAAAAGAACAATCAGGGGTAAAATAGAGAATGCAAGCCACCTCACTATTTTACACCTCTATCAGAGTCAATGCAATCAATTTTCAACCAGTTGAGCGAGGTTGGGAAGATCAAATTTCTTGATATACCTCTTTTAGATCCCAACCATCCTAAGCCAAAAGGATATAGGGAAGATCAATTTTGCCCTTATCATAGAATACCGGGGCATGATATTGAAGTGTGCATTGGTTTCAAGAACCAGGTGCAAAATATGATTGAAGTGGGAGAACTTAAAGTTGACAACCCATTGGCTCTCGATAATAGAGATATGGGCATATACAAAAACCTACTACCAAACCATGAGGTCCCTAGAGGGCAAGGTGCCCAATTCAATCAGGTCCGAATCGATACACCTACCCATGGATGCATTGGGATGGTTGAAATTGTCAATATAGCAACCAGGAGTAGATGATATGGTCAACCATAGCCTCCTGTGGCTCCCATTAATGTCCCAGCTACACCTAGGTAGAGGTAAGGGTAAAAAAACCTTCTAGGTCCACCAACCCGACCTGTGGTAACTGTTTGGAGTAGACTAGAACAAAACTTACAAATGACTCCGACCAAGCTATCTATCTATGAGCTCATACAATAGTCCCCAAAGCATAGGGAGACTTTGATGGAGATTTTGAGATCAATTGAGCTCCAACCACAAGATTCAAATGCATTCACTCATTTTGTGGGACAAGTACAACAATGCCAAGAACCTGTAATTCGATTTTATGATCATGAGATTAAGATAGTACCTACTACCTTACCAGACCCTCCACTGCACATTGTTGCTTCAGTCAATGATTTACCTTTTAAGTGGGTCTTGATCGATACAGGTTCATCAATCAACATCATCACAACAACAACAATAGGGCACCTTAAGATCCCCAAATCCAATATCATTCCAGGAGCCTACACGTTAAGAGCTTTCAATGATGCTTTATGCTCTACTATGGGAATGATAGTCCTACCCATTAAGGTGGGGCATAAGACCATCCCTGTGATGTGTCATGTCTTGGAAGGGGCCATGCAATACAACATCCTCCTAGGACATCCCTGGATAAGAGATATGAAGTGTGTGCCTTCGATTTTACACCAATGTGTCAAGTATGTGCACGATGACAAAGTCTATGTAGTTCTGGCTGATGAAGAGCCATTCAAATATGTCCATCAGGTGGATCTTCTAGGATATTTTGTGATTCCTTCCACCCACCTGTATGTAGGACCTTCATCTCCAACTACGCAACTAGATGATAGAGACAAAGGGGTATGAAAAGACCCATCCACATCGACACCTCCTCTTGCACCCAAAACAACTGACGCTTCTAAGAGACCATCAACGTCTAAACCTAAAGATAATCAGAAGCTAAAGGTACCCTTAATCGAGGAAGAAAATCCCAAGGAATTTCTAACTATAGCCATTGCAGAAATCCCAAGTCCCATGGAAGAAGAAGATCTCCAGGATCAAGCCAAGGAAATACTAGAACCCACTTCGCCAGTGTCATCTGTAGGGTCATCCACATCACATGCGATAATACACTTGGCAAGTATAGGGATAGGAGAGTACCTTGTGTAGAACATAACATTCATGCCCATCATTGAGTCTACACAAGACATGGGATGGCCAAAAGACCTAAGACCACTAGTGGGAATAGTGGTTCCACTTGGAATCCCTCCCAACTAGACCAACTTTATCTATGCTGGCCTGGACTGCACCCATGAGTCTTCAGATGTAGAAGAGGATAATGATGAACTATTCACTATTAATGTTCATTACCTCTCTAATCTCGAGTTTTCTCTAAGCTACTTTGAACATTGCCATTGGCATGGCTACGGTCTTGGTATATATGAGCAGGGGCGTAGGCGGTCATGCGAGCCACAATACCAACTTCCCACTGACAATTTTGGGTTAGGCTACCACATCAGAGGTCAAGATGACTCTCTAGCAGCATCCTTGGATAGATTAAGCTTGGGGTTAGGAGAAGACATCAATTTTATTCCTTATCACCCACCAAGTACAAGACATCTGATCAATAGACAAGTGGTCATGGTAAACATACCACCACCAGAGATTTATCATCCAAACTTCTCAATTGATGCCACCCCTACAGGTTGCATCTTGTGGGATGAAGAGCGAGAAGAAAATGGATATGTGGCAAGCGATGATGAAGTACAGGCAAGCTTAGCCTATCATGGGCCTCACTATT
This sequence comes from Wollemia nobilis, assembly GCA_028583015.1. Classification (NCBI taxonomy): domain Eukaryota; kingdom Viridiplantae; phylum Streptophyta; class Pinopsida; order Araucariales; family Araucariaceae; genus Wollemia; species Wollemia nobilis. Next base: position 24,138,851 of record JAQPPZ010017232.1, on the reverse strand, counting down.
TACAAAGCCTTACCTGGTCCAGCCACAATGAGAGTGGATACATATCGGATGAAAGTGGCTATGAGTCAGAGGACTCAATAGAAAGAGCCTACCTAGGGCCAAGGTAGTGGTCCCATAGCTTGGGGTAAGAGACTAATGCAAATAACATCTTCATAAGTGATGAATAATATGAGGATGAGATAGAGATGGCCTACTTAGGGCCAAGACATGTGCCCCTTGTCTTAGGGCCACATACCAATGCCAATGGTTTTTGGATAAGTGATGATGACTATGAAGATGAGATTGAGATGGCTTATCTTGGGCCTCACCACTTGTGGCAAGTCAACATGCTGGTAGAAAGAGAAGCGGCACTTCATGCCATAGACCCTAGCTTATAGTTTTTGGGAAGACCTATCGACTTAGATGCCATTTATCATGCAATCAATCCCCCTCTACCTACGTTCAGAGAGCTCTTGGAACCCAATGATCCTATTATCTAGCCTACTCATGGGCCAGATCTAGAGATTCCTTTTCCTCTAGAGCCTCATCATGAGTATGGAGGGAAAACCTCTGAGACAAGATTTCACCCATGTGGTCCTAGAGATTTCATTCCATCCATCAACACAATCTCCATTGATTTGACCACTCCACTTCATAACCTAACAGATCCTACTAAACCATTGTATCTTGATATAGATGCTATTGATTGGGATCATGTTGATTCACCTATAGAGCTTGAGGATATTTTCCCTAATGAAGAGATGTTACAACCATTTCATTTTGCATCAGGCTGTGCATATGATGTATTCCATGCTGGTTTGGATCTCGAGTCAGTAGGACCTATAAATCCCATCGATGACATTCATTTAATACCCATGCCTCACCAGCTAGAGGATGGGTCGCATATGGCTATAGAAGCGACTTTCGAGGTGGACATCAGTGATGATCCTACTCAACCAAAGAAATTCAAGTTCGGAGAAAGTCTATCTCTAGAGGAACAAGCCATTATAATCCCTCTACTTAAGGAGAGGCCAAATATTTTTCTTGGACCTACAAAGACATGCCAGGGCTTGATCCAAAGTTAGTTGTTCACAACCTTTCATTGGATCCCATGAAGAAGCCGATCAAGCAAAATCTAAGGAAAATGCATCCAACCATCACTTTGATGGTGAAGAATGAGTTGCAAAAACTGTTGGATGTGATTTTTATCATTCCTATCGACTATCTTGAATGGGTCTCAAACATGGTGCCCATGGGAAAGCTTGATGGAAGAGTCTATATTTGCATAGACTTCAGAGACTTGAATAGGGCAACTCCAAAGGATTCATTCCCATTGCCTAACATAGATGCTCTTGTTGATGCCACTGTAGGTCATGAGATGCTCTCCCTAATGGATGGTTTTTTTGGTTACAATCAAATCAGAATTAAACCTGAAGACCAACATAAGACCACTTTTATTACTCCATGGGGAATATTCTGTTACAAGGTGATGCCATTCGGCCTAAAAAATGTTGGTGCCACATATCAATGGGCCATGACATACATCTTTCATGACTATATGCATAAAATCTTAGAGGACTATATGGATGACTTACTGGCCAAGTATTTATTGCGGCAAGAGCATGCTGAAATCCTTAAGAAAGTCTTCGATCACCTCATTGAGCACAATGTCAGATTGAATCCTAAGAAGTGCGTGTTTGGCATAACTTCTGGTAAGCTCTTGGGGTTCATCATTTCTAAGTGAGGCATTGAAGTCGATCCTACAAAGGTAAAGGCTATATTGGAAATGGCCACCCCTACCAACATTAGGGAGTTAAGAAGCCTACAAGGCAAGGTAGCATCCATCAAATGATTCATTGCTCAATTATCAGATAAATGTCGACCCATGAATCGGCTGCTATGCAAAGGAGTCCCTTTTCATTGGGATGAAGAATGCCAACAAGCCTTTGCAGAGATCAAAACTTACTTGGCAACACCGCCAGTATTGGCTCCACCAAGGCTAGACGTACCATTTTTACTATACATATCAACTACTAATTTTGCTTTGGGCACCATGTTGGCCCAAAAGAATGCACAAGATAAAGAGCAAGCCATATATTACATCAGTCGCACCTTGGTGAGTTATGAACTAGGGATATGCGTATGTAGAAAAGTTGTGTTTGGCAGTGGTCTTTGCGACCAAAAAGTTGTGACACTACATGTTGAGCCATACGACCTACGTTATATCCAAACAAAATCCTTTGTAGTACATGATGAACAAGACCTATCACAATACACGTACTACAAAATGGATCATGCTATTGATAGAATTTGATCTAGAGTTCATAAGCCAAAATTCCATCAAGGGACAAGTCATAGCTGATCAATTAGCAGAGGCACCTCTTCAGGATAGCAAGCCTCTCACCATAGAATTTCTCGATGATGCAGTCTTTGCATTATCAGATCCACCCAAACTTGAAGAACCTGAGAAAGAAAGAGATATGGCATTGTTCTTCGATGGTTCAAAGTGCGAGCAAGGGGGCAGAGCAGGGATTGTCTTTATCACACCGTAGGGTACTCCATTGCCCTTATCATTCAAACTAGACTTCCCTTGCACAAATAATAACATCGAGTATGAGGCCCTGATCTTAGGACTTCAAATAACCATCACAATGGGCATTAAAATATTGAATATCTTTGGTGACTCCTTGCTCATAGTTAATCAAGTCAAGGGTTTGTTCCAATGTCGATGCCCAATCCTGAAATCATACAAGGAACTTGTTGACACCTACCTAGCCTGGATGGAATGGTATGACATCGAGGCAATCCCTCATACATCAAATAGATTTATGGACACCATGGCATCCTTGGGATATTTAATCCCTTAGAATCCATCTATGGATTTCACAACCATTCATGTTAAAGTGCTCTCGCACTCTACGATACAACGTGAGGCTTTTGATAATCGAGAATCAATCAACATGGTCAATATCGAACCAAATCTGGATTGGTCCTTCAGAGCTAGATATTTCTTGCAAATGACACCTTGGGGGTCTTTGATCTCTCAAGGTCCTATGGAGTGTGGTACAACCATTCACCATAGGGTTGTTTCTCAATCTGTATTCACAAGTTCTGGAATGTAGGAGGAATATGCCATCTTTTCTATAGAAGTTGTGGCTTATCAGGATTGGCTTTCCTAGTTACGGGACTTCCTAAAGCTTGGAATGGTACCGCAAGGCCTATCACATGTTGAAATATGAACATTTAAATAGAAGGCAACAAGGTACATCTTATTGGGAGAGATCCTTTATAGATGAGGTTATGATGGAATGCTCCTCCATTGCCTTGAGCCGTAGGAAGCATCCTAGGCAATTTCGTAGGCTCATGATGGTACATGTGGTGGTCACTTTAGTGGCATGGCCATCATTAAGCGCATCTTGAGAATGGGTTACTATTGGCCCACTATGGAAAAATACTATTGCGAGTATGTCAAGAAATGCGTTAAATGCCAACATCATGCAAACCTCACACACTTGCCATCCCAAGCCTTGCAACCCATCCAGGCAGCATGGCCCTTCTCGTAGTGGGGACTAGACTTAGTTGGGAAGATCTCACCCCCATCCTCAGGCTGACACACATTCATCATAATGGCCACTGAGTATTTCACCAAATGGGTCGAAGCGATCCCCTTGACATCGACAACTGGACCAAGGATTGCGGAGTTTATACTCCACAATATCATAAGTCATTTTGGGGTCCCTTCAAAAATAATATCGGATAATGGGCCATCTTTCAAGAACAAAAATGTGCATGCTTTGATGAACAAATACCATATTCAACATAGTTTTTCAACACCCTATTATCCGCAAGCAAATGGGCAAGCAAAAGCCTCAAACAAAATAATAGTCTCCATCTTGAGGAAGATGGTGAAAGATAATCATAAGGATTGGCATCTGCAATTACCTCTTGCATTATGGGCATACAGGACTAGTGTGCGGATGCCCACTAGGGCAACACCATTTTCACTTGTATATGGCATTGAGGCCATCATGCCCTTAGAGTTGGAAATTCCAACCTTACGCATAGCATTGAAGGACTTCATAGATGATGACACCACATGACAAGGCCACCTTGATCAATTAACGCTTCTTGATGAATGTTGATTCAATGCCTTGGAGCATCTCCATGTTTATCAGGGTCACCTTGCATGAGCTTACAATAGTAAAGTCCACTTAAGAGAATTCAAATTTGGGGATCTTGTGCTCAAAGAAAACCAACAAAACTCAAATCTATCATCGCACCTATGAGATAAATTTATGGTAAATTGGATAGGCCCATACATAATCTCGAAAAGGGTTGGGCTTGGAGCATATCACCTCACATCATTGGATGGTTTTGAAGAGCCTGAGCCTCTCAATATCATTCACTTGAAGGTATTTTATACATAAAATACAAAAACATTCAAATATGTCATAAAATACAAAAAAATACAAAGCATTAAAATTACAAACAAATCATAAAAACATAAAAGATTCAAAAATAAAAAATGCTCCAAGGGTATCTTTATGCCGCTTGGTCAAGATTCAATCAAAAATGCTCCAAGGGTATCTTTATGCCGCTTGGTCAAAATTCTTAATCAAAAATGCTCCAAGGGTATCTAAGTCGCTTGGTCAAATTCAATCAAAATGCTCCAAGGGTATCTTCATGCCGCTTGGTCACCTTAATAAAAATGCTCCAAGGGTATCTCAAGTGCTTGGTCAAATTAATCAAAATTGCTCCAAGGGTATCTTTCCTGCTTGGTCAAACCCTAAAAGCCCCAAAGGCACAATAAGCCCTTTGGTCAAAATAATAAAAATACAAAAACAATAAAAAAATAAAAATAAAAATAAAAAAAAAAAAAATGCAAAATCAAAAATACAAAAACATTTGCATCTTACATCTGCATCCATATAGTTGCATTGCATTAAACATTCATATCCATTGCATTTGCATATGTTATGATCACAATCTTGCAAATGATGCCACAGTTTGTATCACAACCACACATACTCAAATCCATCTTCACCCATTCATCCATGTGTGTAACTATGTTTTTCAACACAACCACTTCTTGTTGCTATAAGGAATAGGCTAAGGTTTTTCGGTCATTCAACCATATCTAGTGGTCTTATCAACTTTTGTGGAAAGCCATATTGATTAGTAGAGGGTGAGGTCTAGTGGTGATAGTGCCTTGGATATTTAGAATCCCATCACTAATTAAAAACACTAAAATCCTAGTTGGTACAAGGGAAAGATAAAAGCTGCAAAAGTGGTCTAGGTTACCTTAAGTGAAAAGGGTCTTCCTTGCTTATCCCCTTGTGACCGGTTCAAAGGTGCTGAGAATTGGCAAAAGGACAAGTTCTACCCTACCTAGTTAAATCCCTTGCTTTTACTAAAATAAGCAAAATCCTAAAATCAAGCAAAATTCAAAATCAAAACAAACAAGTGATTATCATCACTACATAAATCCCTTGCTCAAGAGAAAAAAAATAAAAAAAAATAAATAGTGATTTTCATCACTAAGCATGAGCAAGTATCCCAAATAAAATGAAGAAAAGAAGGGAATGGAGCTTGAATCCTTGGAATTCTCAGCATTGTACAAAATCGGAAGGAGATCCCCATTACAGGTTGGTGTACAACCAACTTGGCAATGGTGGTGTCCTTACGCATGATGATATGTCTATCACAATAGCATCTTGCATTTGTGTAGACCAATGTTTGCATGTGGATGAGCTAGCTTTGGGTAACCCAATACTGCCTAGTGGTATAGTCCAACTAAGTCCAACATAGGATCAGATGAACAATTGAGGATCCCCCGATCTTAGCAATGGGCTGAAAGAATCCCGCCTGACATCGGAGGAAATGCTTGAGTTCTATCTAAATATATTCATTTGCACACACAGGGATAATGAATATCTAGGTCCATGATGAAAGCCTTGCTTTTCAAAAGTCTTGTATGGTCAGTACGCAACTATTGATAGGGTAACTAGAGTGTTTGAGTCTCAGGAAAAACCTCAAAACTTCCTACATAGCAACAAATCACATCATCAATTTTTCTTTATGAGGTTTGGTGAATTAAAGGGTGTTAACAAAGTAGGTTAGATACCGGATAGATGTCAAAAATGATATTTACATGACCACTGACTATTTTGAATCTTTTAAATTGCTGAAGCTTATCAAGAAAATACATACATTCCATGCCATTACATTTCACATATGGATGATCAAATAATTAATTCTTGTGATAAGAGTGATTATTTACATTCATATCTAATATACTTTCTGTGGTGTCACCCATTAGATTGTTAAAATCATATCATATGCATTCCTTATGATTAAAGCATATAGGTTCATTCACATTAGAGCAAGCACCATATAGATAATGCATTACACATTGCATTTACCATATCATAACATAAGTCAAATGCATACAAACTAAAGCAAAAAATTAAACATGCATTTAACAATAACATTGCATCCATAAATACATAGTTCATAACTCATCCATTTACATCTAAGATCACATCATTGCATCCATATGCATCACATCATAAAGCAAAATAAAAAAAAATAAGATCACATATGCATACATCATAATCATAAAATCATAAATCCATAAAGCAACTCAAATGATACATCACATCATGTCACAATAATCAGATCATATAAGCATCTACATAAGCATCCATCTAAATATCCACATCATCATAAATATCACCTATCATCTAACATATACATCAACTCATCATAATACCATCATCACATCACATAAATAAAACAAAAACATAAGCAATAAAAGATACACATAATGAATCATAATTAAAATATCTCATATATAAATGTGTGGATCAAATACATAGATGTACAAAATGCCCATGGGCTATAGTCATATAGGTCATCTGACCTCAAAAATAAAAGCTAAAGTACATCATGAATCAAATGGGCTATGCCCCCTAGGTCATCGCCCCCTATGGATGGATCTCGAGTAGAATGGTGTGAATTCATTGGTCTCTCTACATGGGCCTGAGTCCTCTAGCTCAGCCTGATTGAAGACTACCCTGAGGTAGAGTACTTGTTAACCTGTGATTCCCCCCCCACCTGGCCTCTCCCTAGGAATGGCTCCTAGCCTCTTGATCTGCCATAGGAGAGTGGTAATGTAGGCTGCATCATCAGATATCTATGCATCACACTCATCCAATAAGCTCTATAGATGCCTAGTATCTACCCCTAGATCCACCCTGTAGGACCCTATGGTATAGGAGGAGCAACAACAATCTTGATCCATAGTAACACTCTGGTAGCATAAAATCTATGTATGATTGATGCTATAGTGGCATCCCGCTCCTATACCTGGATCTTGGCTGACTGGTGACCTCTATAGAAGGAATAACCACAACCTACATCCTAGTAGCACCACTCCCGATAGTAGACTACAATACCTGTATCTATGTCATGAGCTGTGCTATAGTAGCATCTCACTATGCTATAGTGGCATCTCATTATTATACCTAGATCTTGGTCGATTGGAGCTCGACCTCTACCTCATGCAGCTGTGCCCTAAGAGGAGAATATCTCTCCTCGAGATCCAACTCCTCCTCCTCCTCCAGAGCCTCCTGCTCCTCTGCTACCACCTGCTCTATCGGTTGGCCCCATCCCTCAGTCCTAGCTCGGACTCTCTACCCTACTGGATCTGTACCTCCATCATCATCATCATCCTCATGGCCTAGGCTACCATCACCATGCCATAATCGATCCCCCCACCATTATGTGAAAGCATCTGTGACTCCCCCATCAACACCTACATCAACTATTGGGGCATCCTCATCATCGGTAAGCTCTATGATATGTGGTGGAGGAAGGTCTCTCTCTGCTATAATGCGCCTATATAGGATTGGGATAAGAGGCACATCCTACTATAATCTATATTGATGAAGGATGTGAGAGTAGAAGAAATACTCTCTAATGATGCCCTTGTGGCTAATGATCCATCGCTCACATCGTGTCCTAGCTATAAATCTGGCTGGATCATCCTAGGTCGGGTAGTCATGATATGGGTACCATATGATATCTTGGGCCTACAGCCTAGTGAAAGAAGTAATGTAATGGGGGAGTTCCCCTGCATGAGGGTGGCTCTTGCACTTCTCATGCTCTCGAGCCCATCTGGTGGTATAGCACTACATCGAATCATCAATCTTTATGATCTCTATGGGAAGCCCTCTGGGATGATCTACATGGATATGCTCCCATCCCCATATCTATAGGAGCAAGCTACAAGTAATGCTGGCATGACCCCATCGATGGATGCGATACAACTCATTATAGCACTATGCTAGCAAAGTGCTCCCCCATGCGTAGATGATAGGGTCCTCACTATCCACCAAATCTTGAACCATCGTAAGGAGGTTCCAAGGGAACCTCAAACTTGAGTAGTCTGGGAGAAGTATGTTGTTGATGACCATCAACAACATCGCATGCCTCTCAGAAAAGACCCTCTCCTTGTACCATCATAGAATGGATACACCACTAGATTTGGTGTCCTTGAGGGTAGCCACAACATGCCCCTCGAACACCCAAGCAAAGACTACCTCGTGGTCCTTAGTGATCAAAGAAATAATGGCCACTCTATCAAAAGGAATCTAGAAAATCTTGTATACATCCTTCGGTGTGATAGTCATCTCATCAGTAGGAAGGTGGAAGGTATTAGTCTTGGGATCCCATCGGTGAGCCAGGGCCATGAGGTAGGCCTGATCTGACATAATCTGGGGTAGCCTAGTCACATATTGTAATCCATGGGCATTAAACCATGCCTAGTCCGTATCATCCATATGTGGTAGGAGGTCATGCAAGAGCTTTGGGTCTCGAGCTCGAGCAGAAAGAATCTAAGGACAAAAATCAAGGTATAACTATAGTGCATCTAAGGCATAAAATACAATAGAACATGTAAAATGATGCAAATAATGATAGACGATCCTAAGTCTAAGTGAAATAGGAATAAATGCACCTAATCATGCAACAAATTTTAGAAAAGCAACTCAAAAATTCAAAAAATCAATTAATCATCTCAAAATACAAAAAAAATTAAAAAATTGCCTAAGGTTTCTTGGTCACTTTCATCTACAACAACCAAAAATTGATCGTTGAGGCTGGTAGTGACCAAATCCCAATGGTCAAAATTTTGACCATTGAGTTTTGAACCGGCCACTGCCATCGACAACGGCCAAGCCATGGGCCGAAATGGCCACTCTATGCGGCAATGGATCGATGGGTGACACAACAAATGCATATGCCCTAGGCCAAAAACATCAAAAAAATTGCAAACAAAAAAAATGGGCAAGCCCACCAAAACAAATCCTAAACTAAGCCTATCTACGGGTTTGGTTCGTTGCCAGCAAGTTTAGTGAGGTTCGTTCACCGATTACTTAGTGTGGTTCATTTTTACTAAAAAATGAGTAAGGTTAGGGTTTCGAAGAGTACCCAAGAAGCTCCGGCTCCTCCACTCATAGATGCCTCACCTCACGCAACCATGGTCCTCATCGATGAGCTCTCCAAGTCGCAAGAAGTCACTTTCACTCTAGAGCTCTGAAAAGCAAATTGATAGATAGAGAAAGTGAAAATTCAAAACCCTAGGCTACTTTTATATTTCCCAAGTTATGCCTCGATCATTGCTATCATCAGTGGCCCACAATTCTTGGCCGCTTAGGTCGAGAGCGGCCATGAACATGCATTTGGGGGTCATTGGATCTGACAATAGCCAACAACATAGACAAATACAGGAAAATTCCTTCCAATAGGAATAACAAAAAAATCAAATAAGCACATTTTGATGATTCATAATCATCATAATGATCAAAATAACAAAAAAATCACATAAAAACAAAATCTCAAGTAAGCCTCGTATCCAGTTACTTACTCTATCAACTCAGTGGTTGCAGCGATTTGCACTCCATGCAATTCGGTGAGATGAGTGAGTTACCATAGGGCTACTTGGGGTAAATTAATAATTTTGGAATTGTGATGTGCCCCCTCAATCTCGAAGAAGACCAAGATGGTCGGACTGCTCCACGGGTGCGATAGAATCATCTTAATTCCTTTATGACATTACAACACTGAGCCAAGTGATTCAACACAAGCCTAAATAGAATCACTCATCCTAACTCCCTAAGAAGGCTATTTATGGTCGGACCGCTCCCCGGGATAGGGATGAATGATCATCATAAATAGTGAAGTCACACTTGGATGGGGGATTGCCCATTAAAAAAGACAAACACTAGAAAGGAGCCAAACCAGTCATATTGGTCAAGCGACTTGTCACTTCATTCATTGCCCTTCCCTCATCAATTCGTTGTGTGAGGGGGTAGTTCAAATCTTCAAATAATCATAATCAAATTCAACCAAAGATCACTCAATCATATCAAGATCACATTCATCCTATGAATCATTGCAAGCAACTATCATAAAACTTCCCCTGTTTGCTGGGTTCATAAGCAAAAATATGATGATTTGTGTAGCTCTCCTGAGTTCTATTGTAGTGACATAAGCTACCCGATTGCATTTGAGGAATGAGTGCAAGTAAACATGTGCAATCTTCTTGCATAATTAAGCCTTCAATCATGTTGAAGCAATGATTCAAGGATGCATGCCATCTTGCATGGTTGGGCCATCCAACATTGATCAGACCAATGATCATCATACACCCTACAAACATAGCAGTCTACATTTTTGCTCCATGTTGTGTCTTTTCCACATAACGCATCCCAAAAAGAGGTATCTATAGACACCTAAAACATGTCATGTTTAGGAGAACTACTCATATGGGCATTCATAGACCATGTGACTAAACCTTGGGACCTTCCAAGTGCCAAAAGTGGTTTTCACCACTCATTTTGGGGCAGTTTTAGCCCATCCAAGCCTGGCCGCTATGAACCAGAGTGGCTGGATCCTGGATCATGAAGCTCAGAGCGGCCAACCACTAGCCACTGCAGATGACAGTGGCTAAGCCCTAAATAGCAACTTGCCATCAAACTAGCCTAATATCGGGTGGAAGTGGTAGTTTGCATGCAATAAGGCCAAGCGGGGATAACTTTGCATTCCTCCTCACAACCAGTCTACATGAGAGACTCAAGTCTAGATTTAGACATCAGTTAACTGGCCCTCAAGGGCAGACAAAGACTTAAACTTCTCATGCTAACAACTAGTTCGTGCATGCAGGATTCAGTCCTAGGGTTTTAGACCTAAACCTAAGCCCTAAACATATTATAAGGTGCAAACCTAAGAGCACCAAAGGAGAGACTTTTTGTAGAGATACAATCGAGGAGAGCTTTTCAGGACTTGGAGAGCTTTTCTTGTAGCGAAGCCCTATCGGATCGGAGAGCAAATTGGAGCACCTTTTAGGAGCAACGAAGTGCTGGCCGATTGAGAGGTCATCATCTATAGGATATTCAACACATCGGGCATAAATGACAACCATTTCAACTTCAACAATAATCCTAGATCCATAGCCTTGGAGCAATAGAGATAGGTTTTCATCTTAGCGGCCACTATCATGGACAGTGGCCCGTAGGCCTAGTCTAGGGTTCTTAGCATTAGTTTCTTTCATTTAGCTTGTTACATGTTTTCACGCCATTAGCATAGATCTGATTTATTGCATTTACTTGCATTCATAGCATTAGTTTCTATTGTCATTGAGCATATTTCTATTTATCATTAGGGTAATTGCTAACAACCTCATCCAGGGAGGCAATCTCGGATAGCTGAGCGTTTGCTGTTGTTTTCATGCTTGCAGGACTACAGGTTCACTGGATAGGTTATCAACATACGAAAGCAAAAGGATCCCTCTAGGAGCCAGACCTGGAGAAGGAGGCATCTGTAAGCCCTCATACAGTTCCGTGTGCATCATCGGGAAGCCTGCGAGAGTGCATCACCCCTTGCAAGGGGATATCATACATCTGCTGCCCTATTTTGTAAAATCTGTATCAAATGAAGGGAATCCCTTAGAGGGATCTATATGTAACCAAACTTGAGAAAAAGCAATAAAGAGAATTATTCATTCATTTCTTTGTATTTCGGTTGCATCTATTTTCACATATTTCATTTAATGCATGATTAAGTATAAATAAATCAAATAATATTCGCAAATAGAGTAGTGGACGGTGCACCGCTTCCACGGGGTCGCTACAAAAGTTATAGAAAGTTTTGATGGCGATGATGCAGGCACCACTCCAAAATATGACTAGTGGTGGTCCGCTCAGCTAGAACAAGATGAAGAAAGGTCGAAAGGAGAGGAGCATCAGCAAATAGGTGCTAAAGTAGGACCTTCGAACTATAAAAAAAATGATGATGTACAATCTGAGTTAGAGTCCTTGATACAATAAATTTGATAGTTATAGTCGAAAAGGGATATTGCTAGAGCTGAATGGGATGAAATCCAATAGGAACTAACTCAAAGGAATAGTGGAAGATCCACAATAGCCACCCTGAATGAGAATTCACTGCCTCTATAGGTAAGGGATGAATTCGGAACCGCATACTTCGACATGTTCACAGATAATGTACCCTATAGGCGTAGGAGTAATACAAGGTGAGTTAGACCTCGAACCACCTCTCTACAAGAATTAATGTAATGAATGTATACTATGATTAACTATAGCTTTAAAAAACACATAATCAATAAACATTGGAATTATTTTGTAAGAATAACTAACAAGTTACTCTGTGAGGTATGTATGTCAAAAAGAATTTGGTAATACGTAATTATTGTATATTTGAATTGTACACTTGTGTACATGATAGAAATAGAAAATGGATATTGTGTGAATAAATTTATGTGACTTAAAGATTCTTGTTGATTTTGTAAATTATGAAAATGAACTTATTAAATGAAGTTGAAGAATGGATTGGAGTCCATTCTGGAGAAGGTATGGGACTTCTCCATGAATTTATGTTCACTAAGGATGTATACCAGAAGGCATCAAGGGTGATGTGTTGGTAATGGCAAATAGGTTTGCCATAGTAAACTCTAGGATATATAATTATCCTAAAAGTAAAAATTTATGACAATTTATTGACATCTAATTCTAATGAGATAATTAAATGGATGATGTATAAATAATATTTGATGTCATGATTTATATGCTTTGCTTTTATGACTCTGCATAGTCTTTTATTAAGATAGAATTATGAAGGAGATTGTTATTTAAAGCACTTGTGAAACACTTTAATTCATGTTTAAGTTTGATCTTCAAATAAAGTTTTTACATTCTGAGTTGTAGCTCAGATGTATATGCGGGTTGTAGTCTGCATATGCGTGGGATATTGCCCAAAGAACAAGAAATTATAGATTTTCTCTATAAGAATAATTTAAAATTTCTTAACTACAAGAAACTAATGTAGTGAGTTTAAACTGAAAGATGTTCAATAATCTGATTATTGGATGAAAATTTCATGTATTAAAAATATTTCAATACTTATTGTTTATGCAATATAGATGTTTTATTGCTATAAAGACATGGTACTGCTAATGTTCTATAATTTTGCAGGATCAGGTACACTCATGGATAGAAGATGCTACTCCTCATCAGGAAAAGTTCCTGGAAACAAGGAAAATATTGATGATTTTGATCATCTTGTAAAAATTATTACTAGTTATATTTTCTTTATGCATTAACCCAACAGAACACAACAAGTAACACAAAGGACTATGTTATTCTAAGGGGGGTGTATGTCACAACCCATTTTCCCTTAAACCCTTTCAAGGAATATTAATTGATCATGTGGATCAATTAATACCTATATAAGGGGTTGCTAACCCTAAATATTACTACAAAACTCTAATTAGGGGATTTTGTAGGAAAGTATTTGGGGTTTGATATTAATTAATTATGCTGGATTAGATTAATTGCATTAATATGAATGCAAAATAGGTGTCCAATTCTGATTGGACCAAATTAGGCACTAGTATTATTTAATACAAAAGCCTATCCTAACCTCCCTCATGGCATAATTGAGTTGGAAGGTTAGATTATTTCCTCTATATTTAATTAGCAAGGAGGTGGAAGCACGTGGGCATAAAAAAAATTAGGGCTTATAATATTTAGAATATTATAAGGCCTGCACCACTACCTTAGTGGTGATTAAATCTATTCACCCTTTATTCCCACTTAGGATTTAATATTATTAAATCATCTTTACCTTGCATTAATGGAAGGATTGCCTAGCAGAGGGAATCTTACCTTTCGATAGGAGGAACACCATAAATAGAGAGCCTCTTAGAGGATAAGGAGGTTAAGAAGTCTTGGAAAAACCTAGGGAGTATGCTCTCCACCTTTGTGGATCAGAAACCAAAAGGGTTGAAAGATTACTTAGCTAAAATAAATACTTTTGGAAATTAGAAGGAGCCAACTCTTGAGGAAGAAGATGAGGACTCAGAAAGTGGTGGAAGGAGAGCTAGAAGGCAATTCAAAGGGAGGAAAAATTTGGAGAAATTAGGTCGGGTCTTCATTTCTCTTATGCTCTTGATTTATGCAAAAGGTTCAAGTAAACTCGACATTATGATTTACTTCTATAATATTCTTTCTACCTTATTAAAGTTTTCATAATGCTTCGTAGAAACTATAATTCGATGGTTTCAGGGTAGTAATTAAAATAGTTTGAAATGCATACATAGCAATCTGTGATCTGGATTCATAGGAGAGAAATCTCATTGACCATGGCCAACCAACTATGTCATTAATAATAAAAAAAATAGTATTACATATCACTTCCAGTAAGAGTCAACCCTGCGACCTCTCGCAAGAGTGTTTGCCAAAGCCAAGCCAGCAACCATCTGTGCCACTGAGCACGATGAAATAAATGGGTTGTAGGATCTTTTTAAAGTGGGAAAAACATAAAAAACAATACCTGATGGGTATTGAAACCAAAACCCTCACCCCACTGACCACCTTACCAACAACTAGTGAACCATCTAGGCTACGCTAGCTGATGAGGTAATAGAAGATAGCCCCTATTATTGATTAACCAAGCAAAAAAATATGTGACAAAAAACCCTACCTCTGCCCTACGATGTCTTTCCTAAACCCAGTGACCTCTGCAACTATAGACAAGTATTGAAACTGCCATCAATAGGATATCGAGGGTTTAAGGGAGTTTTAAGGAGTTCTTGCATTCCCTGTGGAGGTTACTACACTCGAAAAACCACCCCTGTGTGTGTGACCTACACTCACGATATACTTAGGTGGATGGCTTCAGAGAAGCCATCCATGAGCATCATCCCACATGGGACATGCTCGAGCAAGTGAAGGGCATAAAGGGATCTTGGCTCCTAATGCATTTTTACCACCAAGTGGTGGTCATGAGACAAACCACTTGGCAGGTTCTTCCAGGGACACCATAGAGTGGCTAAGCACCAATTGGTGGTACATGTAGCTTTCCACTCTGATTGTTGACCTATTGACCTACACTGAGATTTCACCATGTGTCGATTAGAGTTTGGGTTGTTGGTACACAATTACAAAACCTTTTATTGTGTTATGGGATGAATAATTCCACATTGTCCATGTTGATGTAGGAATATAATCTATAAGCAGTGGGCACCCCCAAAGAAGTTATCTCCACCCGGTAATTTGAAACCTGCCTTGATGGATATTAAAAAGAACATTGATTTAAAAACTCATATTGGTGGATTAGAAAAGGGATATTAATTGAAACCCACCTTTTGGAATATTAAAATGAAACCCACCTTGTGGTTTAGAAGGAATATTAATTTAAAACTTGAAGGATTTAAAAAAAAATAATGTTGATTTGAAACCCACCTTGTTTGATTAAAAGAATGTGAAATCATTGGGGAAGGTACAAACCCAATTAGGTTGGAAGTTATGGATCGAATTTGATAAAGAAAAGTTATGCCCAATAATTTTGATTAAATGTGGGACAATGAAGACTTATTGAGAAATTATTTTGGACTCAAATCCAATATGAAAAATTAAGAATAATATTGTGAAATATATATATATATATATATATATATATATATATATATATATATATATATATATATATATATATTGGATCAATTTTGATTTAACTGTATACCAAAATAAATTAGATGTTTGTCTTTTAAAGACCAAATTAAACTATAACTTTTGGATACCTATGTGTGTTGGAGATAAAAAAAAATTGGGATGCCTATGTGTTTGGGAGGTTAAAAAAATTAAATGACATTGTGTTTGAAGCTAAAATTAAATTAGTTGGATGTCTATGTGCTTTGGGAAAATCTAACTAGATCGTAATTTCTAAATTGGAAAATGTTTAGCCTTTTGGAAAGAGGAAGGAAGTCTTGTAATTGCAAAAGGGACAATGATTAGTTTTGGAATAAGAGGGTTGTTACAAAAGGAGAACTCTGGTGATGATAAGTTTTATCTCAAAAAAATAATTAAATATAAATCAATCATTAAGAATGCAATTGGGAATTCATTCTTAAGGAATTGAAGAAATGGTGTTGATGGATTTGAAGGTATGGGAGTTTAAATTTATTACACTAGGGATTGATTAAAAATCAATCATGAAGAATGAATTTGGAATTCATTCTTGAGGTAAATTCATGAAGAGCTACCTCTAAAGTCATTGAGACTTCTCCAAAATGTGACTCCAATGATTTTAATAAACATAAACAAAATATTACAACTTATGTGAAGACTTTAAAAAAGAATTTAAAAGATCCCTTAATTGCTTCATGGGTTTCAAAGGAACATATGAGTTTCTTAAGTATGTGTGAAAAGGAATGATGGCTTACACAAAGGAGTCAACATATTTCTTAATTGCATCATAAAATTTTAAAGGAACTGGTGGATTCCTTTGGTATGACAAATACCTCAATTTTAAATAAGGACTTAGAGAAAGAAATTGGGATTCCTTATTTGCATAATGAACTTGAAATGAAATAGTTGTATTCCTAGACTTGAATTGATTAAAAGGGATATGTAGATGCCTTTTATAATTGTAACCATTGAGAAACAATGGTGAAATTGTTCTATTGATCAACAATGCATTACATAGTTTTATAGTTCTTGAAAGAACTAAAAATAGACACGATGGTTGAGAGAAATACTCTTCAAATTATTACAACAAACTAACTTAAGGATAGCTCTTATCCTAACAACATGCTAATATTGGACTATGGTCAAACATTGATCAACCAAGCCAAAACCTCAACGTATGCTAATCAAATTAACTAGAAATATGTAAATTAAAACATTAAACTAAAACTAAATACTAGGACTTAATACTTAGGACTAAGGAGGCAATGTTGAAAATATTCCAACATTCTCCCCCTTGATGCTAAAGACACTCATGCAAGAGTTATTTAAGCATCACAAAGTTGGAAGAAAATATTTCTCTTACGTTTCCTCCAATCTTGAATCAAGAAATCAAAATTTACAAAATACTTATGGTGGCACTCCTTCCACTCTTCATGTGGAATTTCCTACAAATGCTTGAGTGCCTTCTTTTGTTGATTAGATCCCCCTTCAACAAAAGTATCTCCTCTTGTGGTTTTCAGCAACCACTCTCTTACATATTTATAATTATGGTCTTTAAACCATGCTCTCACATTTTGATCTTCTTTTACATATTCAACACTAAACAATACTCCACACAAGTATTTACAATTAATCATCTCACATAGATGATTATACCATACAACTCTTTCACATATTTCTACACAAAATATCACAATAAATATGACCATATAATGACCAACTACATATGCAACATAAAGTTGCTCCTCACACAAATATTCTCTCACAACAATGACTTTACAAGAATCCTTCTCCCAAGGAATTTTGAACACATCATTTTGATCCATGTGACCCAAGTTCTCCATCACTATATTCTCTCCAAGAAGACTCTTCATCAAAGTTTTCTCAATGAGACAATCACCTTTCTTTTCATTCCTCCTCACAAAAAACAAATCATTAATCATAAAAACATTACCTTTAGTATGAGTAGATTGGGTTCTTCCCATAAAGCTATTTTGTAGCAGTTCTCCTTTAGGGTATGTTGCTTCAATATCAAACATCAACTCTTCACTAAGAGTTCTCCTCCTTTGTTCAATCCATGTTGGTGTGTTGAAACACCATTCACTCAAGTAATCATACATTGTTGCCTTTTCAATACAACTCTCTTTTTGCAATGTAATCACTCCAAGTGAGTGATAATCATCCATGAGTGATGTTTTCTTTGCCATTACAACAAGAAAATTTGTAATCTCATTTTCATTGTCTGTTTCTATCCCATTTTCTTTCTCACTTTCCATATCCCAAATGAGGGAGTCTTATGGGGTATTTTCTTCACCCAACACATCCTTCACCCTTGATGAGTGATCTTCTAACAAGAAGCCTATCACTTCCATCTCCTCTTCATCAAAATTTTCTTGTGGATCAACATCCCACATCACTTCATTTGCTCTTTCAAGAGAGCACACATCCATTCCAAGTGAATGGTCTTCAACAAAAATAAGCCAATAGTCTTCCATGAACATTGCTTTTCCATCATCATATTCTTTATTCTCCTCCATGAGAATTGTAGATGCATTCTCCATGAAGCATTCTTCAACAAATAGCTGATTTGGTGTCTTCTCCATAAGACACTCTTCTTCATATGTCTCCTTCATGAGACATTCTTCATCATACATCTCACCTTGGTGATATTCAAGCAAGGAACACTCCAATGTGAGTGTTTCTCTTCCTTTATCTTCAAATTATTTTTCCTCTTTGCTATCAATGTGAATGTTGTCAAAGCATGCCATTCCTGCAAAAAATTATTTAGTACAATTTTTCTTTTCAATTTTTTCTCCTCCTAAAAGAAATAATTGTTTATTACAATTTTCCATGCCTATACAAGACATGTCTTCAATGATCTGTGTCTCACAATGACTCTCTCCAAGGAAAGTTGTACAAGTCTCTTCCTCTTTGTTATCCTCTTCTCCATTAAGGGATTCTTTACTCTCTTTCACACAAGGCTCTTCTTCAAGTATATCTTCCTCTTTAAGAAATAATTCTCCATTATAAGAATGTATGTATTCTACAAAAGACATACCTTCATATGAGTCTTCACAAGACTCTTCAAAATCTCCTTCAAAAGGATCTAATTCAAAAACTTCTTCAAGGAAGCACGGCTCCTCCTTGACTAAACAATCTTCATGATTGTCACACATGGCTTTATGGGTGTCCTCATAAAATACATAAGAATCCTTCAATACTTGCCATGCCATTGTATCTATTCTACAATTAGCTATGAGAGGGAAAGCACTCTTTTCCATTCCTCTCCTCAAATCCATAAGAGCTAAGCAATTTGCATATTGCTGCTCCTTCTTCTCTTTTCTCTCCTCGCCTTGTAGCTTGCTCCAAGTGGGTTCTTCATATCCTTCGTCGACAATGCTCCAAATATCTTTGGCCATCAAGAAGGTCTTCATTTTTATGCTCCAAATAGCATAATATTTACCATCAAAACTTGGCACCTCCAAGTCTTCATACATTGTGGCCATTCTCTCTCTGTTTTTTTTAGATTTTTTTTATGTTGCTTTATGAAACCACACTGTCCTCTTTTTTACTACAACAATTTAATAGCCCTTACTGTAGTCTTCCAAAACAACATCAACTCTGAAAAACCCTCTAAATTTTAGAAGAAAAAATTTGCAAAGGTGAAAAAGATGTGATCATTTACTTTTTCCTTTTTTATCACAATTTCGGATCTAGGATTTTTGAAGAAAAAATCAATATTCACACAAATAAATCAATACAGATCCAAATGACCTAAATTTTTTTCTGAATTATGATTTTATCTAAATAATATTTCTCCCAAAATTTGAGATGCAAATACCCTATTTTCCACCTTATACAACCATTTTATTAAAAAAATAAAATGGTAATAAAATCTGGAAATTAGCTCCAAATCACCTGAAATTTGGACTGCATCCTCTTTATACAATTATATAACAACCCTAAAAATTTCATAAGCAAATACCTCAGGATTCATGAGATATTAATGATTTACTCGAGCTCTTCCTTGCAAATCTGCTGAGTGCTGGCCACTTGAGTTTCTCTGACAAAGTGTGTGCTTCAAATCTCTTCATGCAACTCTCCATAGGCTTTGATCCATATGAGCAAACCTTATTTGATACCAAATGAGAAACAATGGTGAAATTTTTCTATTGATCAACAATGCATTATATAGTTTTATAGTTCTTGAAAGAACTAAAAATAGACACGGTGGTTGAGAGAAATCCTCTTAAAATTATTACAACAAACTAACTTAAAGATAGATCTTATCCTAACAACATGCTAATATTGGACTATGGTCAAACATTGATCAACCAAGACAAAACCTCAATGTATGCTAATCAAATTAACTAGAAATATGTAAATAAAAACATTAAACTAAAACTAAATACTATGACTTAATACTTAGGACTAAGGAGGCAATGTTGAAAATATTCCAATAACCATGATATTATTAATTTTATGAATATGAGGAAAGCACATATTTTGGAGGCTGGATTTATTCCCCTGAGGTATCCTAGGATAAACACTGTGTCAATTACTTGTGGATTGGATTGTTTAATCTTGTGCATATTGTTGTTACTTTCAATGCTATGTATGAATTATTGTTGTTCTTCAATGCTATGATTGAATGATGTATTTGGTTACCATAAGATGATGTTTTAATGCTTAATTGATTATGATGAATATGGTATGCAATCATATGGAATAATATTACAGGTAAATGTAGTTGTGTTATTTATTGCTTGCAGTTTAAGAGCTATGAATGAAGATTGTCACTCTTAACACAAAATTTTAATTAGACGATGACACGATGAATAATTATGAATGACTAAACAAGTAACTTAGCCAATGTATTAATGAGCAAAACTAGATGGCAAATGTTGCATGCAATTAACTAATAGTATGGGGCTTGAGTTAACTGTTAATGGAAACTTATTATCTGCTGCAATACCTTCATCTAACTCAAGAACATAACCTATTGAGATGGGCTAGCAAGACAGATATGATAAAAGAAAAAAAAATCTAGATGGTTGAGTGGTGACAATGGAGTTACAGTTTAGTGATGAATAGGTAGGTCATTCCAATGAGGTTGTTGCTTTCCCAGGCATGCTAGTCCATTAGGGTAAGAATTTCTTTTGCATTGGATATTGTGGCTTGCAGGAAGGAAATAATAGCTTGGAGATATGAAATTTGATGCGAAAACCCAAAATCAACAAACACTCCCAAGTTTTGTAGCCAAGTCATCAACAACAACTCAACCAGAGCGACTATTTGTGTATGAGATCATTATCGATAGAAGCAAATATCCACTAAGAAATTATCCTGTCACACCACTAAACCATTATGAATAACTCCTTTGTTAGCCAATAGACCAGCCACTCAATTACCTTCCCTGTATGTATGCTTAAATCAAAACTCTTCCAGATTTTGGATGTATCTCTAAACTTCCAGAAGAAGGTTTGAAATAGTCCAGGTAGGAGATTGAGTCCCTCTTTCCATATTTATAATATTAAGGGAGTCCCCTTCAATGATTAGTTTCCTACAACTTACAGAATCCAATAGAGAAACTCCTTGGAACAGGGCCCTGGCTTTGGTGAAGTGACTAGTTTTATGGCCCAGATTATCAACAAAGGCTAAAATTATCAAGCCATCACGGTTCCTTCCAATCCATATAATACCTGTAGGACCTAGATTCCCTTTAGATGCATTGTCAAAATTCAACTTCAGCCAACCAAATGGAGGTGGCTCCCACTTAACCTTGGATCTGTTCAGAGGCACAACAAGTTTGACTGGTTGAGAATTGACATTGAATCTAAGAGATATCTCCACTGATAATTCCTACTTTCTAGTCACAACATTCAAATTTAGGGTTCTAATGCTCTCCAAAAAAAAATAAATTACCTACAAAGTCATAGCTTTAGCTGAATGAGCATCATCCTTAAATGCCCTTGAGTTTCTTTCCTTCCAAATCTACCACCAAATATGAGGAAGGCTAAATTTCCAAAACCAACGAAGGTGGAGAGATAGGAAGGGAGAAACCCTTGGGTCAACACATCCTATAGGCTATTTGAAAACACTCATTGGATGTTCAAATCTTTGAAAAAGTAGCTAAAAACATCTTATGAGAAATAAAAACTGAAAAGAAGATGGAGCGGGGATTCCTCCACATTTTTACACAAGAAACAAGCATTAGGTAAAATCATACATTTTTTTTGAGATTGTCTAAAGTTAGAAATT
The DNA here is from genome assembly GCA_028583015.1 of Wollemia nobilis. Classification (NCBI taxonomy): domain Eukaryota; kingdom Viridiplantae; phylum Streptophyta; class Pinopsida; order Araucariales; family Araucariaceae; genus Wollemia; species Wollemia nobilis. The sequence continues at coordinate 24,116,562 of JAQPPZ010017232.1, read as the reverse complement.
TTCCTTGTACAACCAACCAAAATAAAATATTAATTTTTGAAGTCAGTCCTTTCAACCAAATTTTATCTGTCAAAAACCAAGGATCAGAAGGACCATCTACTGCAAAATAAGCTGATTTGATAGAGAATTTTCCATCCTTCTCTAATACCCAGATGAATCTATATAGAATTTATCTTCTAGGAATTATAACCCATTTAATAATATTAAAAATTTCATCAAATGCCCTTCTTTCCTCCACCAAAATTCTTGGGAAGTCAAATGGTTTCCATTGGGGGCGGTCTTCAATCCTTTCAATGAAATCACAAACCTTATTCCCCCAGAAATGATCTGTAATTAGTTTTACTAAAGCCAGCTCTGATATTGACTCCAAAAGAACCTCAATCACCCACACATCACTCTAGAAGTCGACAGACCTGCCATATCCCAAATACCACCTACCCCCTCTATAGATATCCGATCTGCACTAAATTAGGCTAGACTAGAAAGCTGATCCCTGGAGGGGTAACGAGTCTCTAATAAACTGCTTTCCATAATTTAGGTATTTGCTTTGAAAATATCAACCCATACCACTTTATCCTCTTGAACCAGTCTCCAACCTTTCTTGGAAACAAGATTTTTGTTCATGGATTTCAATATTCTAAGGCCTAAACCACACCCCTTCTTCTTGCTGCATACTTGGTCCCACACCACTAGATGAAATTTATTTTTCTCACTTTATCCTAACCAAAGAAATGAGCATTGGATCTGTTTAATCCATTATATTTTTATAAGCTAGTATGTCTTACATTATTTATCCCTCTACAAATCCCTATCCAATTAGGATCTCATCCTATTGGTAGAGAGGTGTGTTTGGTACCATTCCCTTTTCTACAAGTAGTACCTCAATCTATAATAAAAAGTTCCTTATAAATGTACCTTATAATCCTTTGATAATCCTTTTCTTGGTGACATAAAAAGACAACCACCCTTGTGGTTACCACTTGATAATATAGTTGTGTAGTGTCAATCTATAAGTTGATTACTAGTGCCACTCAACATCAACACTTCGTAATTGTTATATTTTGTACATTTTTTCACTTGATTTCATAGATATTTGGTTCTAAAAATATGGTTGTTTTATCAACCACTTTTTTAATAGGTGTAAAGATTCAAACATAACTCCTTGTAGATATCACCAGTATGCTAGGTTTCTAAGTGGTGTAATATTTGATCATTTGTTTCCATGGCAAGTGTTTAATATTTTTTTAACTTTTGGAAACTTGTCCTCAAGCTTAGTAGTTATTGGTTTATAAGTTCATCTTCATAAATATACCATAGCCCCGACCTATCATTACTACCACTTGAACCAGGCCTTGAAGAGAATCTCTCATAATCATTCTTAAGGTTTTAAGATTTTTTTGACTAGTACACCAATTTTTATCCCTTGGGAGGACTAACATGCGAAGGGGATAACTGTTGGAAAACTTAAGAGATAATATTTAAGCCCAAGGCAAAATAGTTTAGCAACCCAAGGCAAAATAGATTTGCAAAGCATTACAAGAGATTAGAGAGAAGCTCTTAAAAATGATTGATTATTCCATAAGATCAACTTTGCATAAATAGCAAAGTTGATCATTGTGAGCCATTGGATTACAACAACCCAATAGATCTGATCTAATCACAACTAGGAGTTTACCAACCTCATGCAAGAGTGATAACTCCAAACAAAATATCCTAGTAGAACTTAAGATATACTCTAACACCCCCCTTAAGTGATACTAGGGGTAAGTGAAATAATAGCAAGATAAATAAACAAGTGGTATATCCACAGAAATGAGTCTCGATAACAAGGCCTGATAAGGTACTCATGTACAATATATGTAGCAGATCTTCTTTTGGAGAGATGATGAAAAAACCACATGGGAAAAAACCATCTTCCAAAAGAGATAGAAGAAGAAGAAGAAGAAGAAGAAGAAGATGAGGATGGAGAGGAAGATGTCCTCATCAACACCCCCCTAGGACAACTTCCTTACCCCAAGTCTCTCATGCAGCTGATGGTAGCATGTGGAAGCAAAGGGTTTGGTGAAGATGTCTGCAATCTGATCCTGGGTCGGAATGTACTCCAAGCTAAGATCTCCATCTTGAATGTGTTGTCGAATGAAGTGCATGTGGATCTCAATGTGCTTGGTATGCTGATGCTCAACAGGATTGCGAGAAATATGAATTATACTCTGGTTGTCACACCAAAGTACTATAGGTTGATCATGAAAGAAACCAAACTCTACCAATATTTGATGAAGCCAAAGAGCCTCCTGACTGGCTAAAACTGTTACCCTGTACTCTACCTCTGTAGATGATAATGCAATGGCTTGTTGTTTTTTGCATGACCAAGAAATAGGAGAAGAACCAAGACAAAAAATATATCCAGAGGTGGAACATCTATCATCAATTGAACCTACCCAATATGAATCAGTGAATCCCACCAACTTTGTAGAACCTCTGCCATAGAATAAACCAAAATGTGTAGTGCCTTGTAGATAGCGGAGAATCCGCTTGGCTGCCTACCAATGACTGATATGAGGTGATTGAGAAAATCAAGATATCAAACCAACAACATAGGAAATATCAGGGTGAGTATGAGTGAGATACAATAGACTTCCTACTAACTATCTATACAGAGTAGCATCACAAAGAGGTGAAGTGCAGGAGGAAGTCAAAGTGATCCCAAACTAGAAAGGTGTAGGTGAAGGTTTACAATCAACCATCCGAAACCTTTGAAGAAGATCTAGAGTATACTTTTGCTGATATAATGAGACCCCTGAATCTGTTTGAGTGATCTAAAATCCAAGGAAGTAATGAGCCAATCCCAAATCAGCCATCTCGAATCTCTCAGAAAGGGAGCACCGAATAGTCTGAATATGAGAAGTGGAACTACCAGTGAGAAGTAAATCATCAACATAGAGAACAAGAATGGTGATGTCCTCTCTGTCCCACCAAATATAGACTATAGCATCAGACTCACAGTGAGAAAATCCAGTGGAGAGAAGGAAAGAATCCATTTTCTCATACCAAGCTCTAGGAGCTTGTTTGAGACCATAGAGAGACTTCTTCAGTCTACAAACAAGTGAAGAATCCTGAATAAAACCAGTGGGTTGTTCCATATATATTTCTTCTTGTAGGTCACCATGCAAGAAGGCACTCTTCACATCCATCTAAAAAATAGGCCATTTTTGTGATGCAACAAGTGCAAGTACAAGCCTAACAGAATCCATCTTGGAAATAGGGGCAAAGGTCTCTGTGTAATCAATACCCTCAATCTGTGAAAAACCCTTAGCTACCAAGCGAGCTTTGTACTTGTCAATGGATCCATCTGCTGCATACTTGGTTTGGTAAACCCATTTACAATGAACCAATTTTCTTCCCTTAGGAAGAGGGACTAGATCCCAAGTGTGATTTTTCATCAAAGAAGAATATTCATTTGCCATGGCATCATCCCACTCTTTTATTCCATTTGCCTACAAAAAGGATTGTGGATCACTAGAAACTGACTGACAAACAAGGCTAGTGCCCAAGGAATGAGCAAGTCTAGTAGGTGGAAGATCTTGGATGTAAGGTGTTGCCTCTTGTACAGTGGTGTGGGCCCATTTTGGCATGGTTGGAGGAACAGTGATAGGTGTGGCAGGAATTGTAGCATCTGGTGTAGGATTTTCAAGAATAGGTTCTTCATCAGATTGAGGCTCAAAAAAGGAGGAAGGCTCTATGGAATCAATTTGGGTAGAAGAAGATGGTTGAGGATCTGGAGATGGGTATTTTTCATCAAATTGAACATTTCTGTGAAAGAAAATTTCATGAGTAGTTGGATCAAGGAGCCTATAGGCTTTCATATCCTCACAATAGCCAACAAAGATAAGTTGCTTGCTCTTTTTATCTAAGGCTTTTCTCTTCTTCTTTGGAATGTGGGCCCAAGCAGTGCTCCCAAAAATTTGAAAAAATGAGACATCAGGTTTGGAACCAGACCAGGCCTCCTCTAGAGTCAAATGTTCAAGAGCCTTGTGGGGTGTGCGATTTTGAATGAAATTTGCACAGTTAATTGCCTCAGCCCAAAAATTTGCTAAAAAATTCCTTGAGTGAAGCATACAATTTGCCATATCTTTTAAGGATCTATTTTTTCTTTTTGCCACACCATTTTGTTGAGGATTATGTGGTACAGAATGCTGATGAATAATTCCATGAGTAGAAAGAAAATGTGAAAACTCATTACTGAAGTACTCTCCCCCATTATCTGTACGAAGCTTTTTGATTAGACAAGATGCCTGATTTTCAACCAAGGATTTAAAGATTTTAAAGTGAGAGAAGACATCACTTTTGTACTTGAGAAAATATACCCAAGTACATCTTGAAAAATCATCTATGAATGTCAAAGCATATTTAGCTCCATTGAAAGAGGGATGTGGGAAGGCCATCAAATCACTGTGCACAAGTTCCAAAGGTGAGGAGGCTCTTTGGGATTTACTTTTGGGAAAAGGATCTTGGTGCTGTTTCCCAAGAGCACAACCATGACAAACATCATCAACAGAAGATACTTTGGGTAAACCAAGTACCATATTATGAGTACTTAACTCTTTTAAGTATTGGTAGTTGAGATGACCAAATCTTTCATGCCAAAGTTTGCTCTCAATATCTGCATGAGCAACAAAACAGGAAGCCTTAGTAGTGTCATGGAAACCTCCAAAGTGATACAATCGGGCATTATGATCAATCTCTCCTTTAGCTATAAGGGAATGTGGCTCCTGCAAGCTTCTAATCTCCACTCCTGTGGGTGTGAATAAAACTATTTTTCCCATCCCAGATTGACAAATTTGGTAGATAGAAAGAAGATTGGTAGATATATCTGGAACATAAAGCACATCATTGATGCAACCACCATCTAAGAGTATGTCACCTTTGCCTTTGACAGGAATGAAGGATGAATCCCCTACTTCAATGCTAAAAGTAGAACTTGAGGAAAGAGAAGCAAATGACTTTTTTGAGGAAGTCATATGATGAGTAGCCCCTGAATCTAGAACCCATTGTTTTGAGTAAGACTTGATAGATTTTCCTTTGACATTTAAAGCCTTGCCATGATGTTTTTTGATATCAATTTTATGATCCTTCATTGCTGCTTCTAAATCTTGTAACCTTTTCCAACATCGGTTGACTGAATGACCATATTTTTTGCAATGGGTACAGGTTACAGGTGCTTTTTCTCTTTTTTTGAATTTTTCTTGTTTTGAGTTGGAAGCTACCAAGGCTTTGGATGAAGAGGGGGAGGTCTCATATTTGGAGAGCTTCATTTCTTCTCTAGTGAGCCTATCACAAAATTCTTCTAATGTGGGCATTTTGAAATTTGTGCCAAGGGCATCCATTGTAGAGAGAAAAGTTGTTGCAAATATTTGAAAGGCCCCCCTTAATTTTTCCAAAATAAGATAGATGCACTCATCATATATTTTAGTTTTCCCACTTCCTTTTAATTGAGTTAGAAGTTCCTTAAATTTTGTGAGGAAATCCACAATTGTGTTGTAATCATCAGGTGATAATGCTGTTAATTCTGCTTCAAGCTGCATAGATCTTATTTGGTCCACTTTACCAAATAATTTCTTTAATTTTTCCCAACTTTCAAATGGAGTTTTACATTCAAAAATGTGAAACCATAAGCTCTCACTTACATTCATGCTTATTATGCCCATTGTTTCATACAATTTTCCTTTATGAACAAATTTCTCATACTCTTTCTCAAATTCAGGTTGTTTCTCCTCTAGCAGGTGAGAGAGACCCTTTTGTGCAATGAGATTTAGGATTCTTGGTTTCCAAGTATGATAATTGTGTGGAGTAAGTGGGTCAATTGCATATTGAGAATTCATATTTCTGGTAAAAGAAAAAAGGAAGGAACTGATGCAGCAAATACGAGCAAGAGCACTCTGAACCAAAGCAACAAGGAAGGGAAAAATAGAATCAGTGAGACCCCCTGGACCAGTGCAAAAAGTGGTGCCCAAAAAAATTGGCACCAATGATCCCCCTCCAAAAATTTAATTTTTTAATTATTTTTTGTACAAGGTAAAATCTCTCTCTATGGATGCCTTTTCAGAATAGGCATACAAAAAAAATGAGAGAGATTTAATTTTTTTTTTAAATGTTTGCACAATACACTGCTGTTAATCTTCACTAAAAGGCGTTGTCTTTATAATCATGTTCATAGCATTGAAAAAAAATAAAACATCTCCTGATTTGCGCTTGATCTCAGAGCCAATCGATGCAGCCTTGAGCTGGTGGGAGGTAGCTTCAGCAGCTCACAAACTAAAAAAATATTCGCCTAGTTTACAAGGCTACTCCCCTCTAGCGTGTGCCTGGCCAATGTTCTCTACATAACCTGTGTTGGTTATATTTAAAAAAACTTGCTTATAATGTCGTCCCAACGTCAACTTGAAAAGAGACGAATGCCTGCACTCAATCTACAAAAGGATGCGGATTCGCAGTGCAAGGCCTGTTTCTTCGATGCCACATTTACATAAAAAATGACAAATTTGTTTTCCTGGAGATGCTAGTTACTGCATTTTTTTTCTAATCGGGCCTGGTCTTCTTACTTTGTGGGAGAAAAGGTAAAAAAATGATATTTTACCCACGGTTGGCTGTCTTCTACTTTGCGGGAGCGAAGATAAAAAAATTAATATTTTATCCATAGTTGGTTGCTTTATCATATGATTTGTACCGACACCCAGGACCTGATAATTAGTTTGGTGGCTGCATTGTCATCTTGTACCCATGGCAACAAGTTCAAGTGCAACAGTGAAGGTGGAGTTTTTTTGTATGCACAGTCGAGCCACGTTCAAACTTCATTTACGCCCGCATTGATGATCTATCAATCTACAAAAAAGGAATGATATTTACAATACCCTTTTTAGCTTTTTAAAATAAGAGAAAGACACTATCATCAGAATTTAGTGAGCAACATCTGAAGGAAGAGGGGGTAGCCATTTGACGTGTCCTTCTCCACATGCTAGCAAAAATGGCCCGTACTCGTTGGATAACTGCAGTGTTATCCATTGGTTTGATCCATGCAACATACAAAAAAAAACTCTGTGATATCTTGAGAAGAAAGGTAGGCAGCATTCAAAAAATTCCATGATTACAGCTATCGCCTCTAATCCCTTATTGATCTCCGTGAGAGGTAGAAGACTACACATGATTGATGAAGGCTCTTCTACGGTAAAGCCCTAAGACACCACATGCAGCTCTGTCAAACACCAATGGATGAAGGCTTTATGCGATAAAGCCCTAGGATTTCCTCGTGCATAAAATAAAAAAATAGATAGCACCCGTAGCTCTGTCAGACACCCAGGGATCTTGCGAGTCTACCATCCTGAATAACAAACATGGCTACAAAAATATTTTCAGCGACGCGATGCGACGTGACCTCCTATGGCTGCACGTGCTCTGCAAAAAATGGAGGAGCTCTTGCATAATGACTTTGACCCCTTCCAATATGGACTACTTCAATTACAGTGTTAGTAAACAAAATGCATCACTTTAAAAAATCATCGATCTTCAAACAAATAAATAAATGACCAATGTGAGCTGCAGAATGCCAGGCAGTGCCAGATGAGCGTTGTGTGGTTGTAGAGGGTAGCGTCTATTTTCTGATTTGCAATGAAATTCCTTAACCTTCTATCAAGGTAGAATGGATTTGAAACTATCGAAAAATAGCAAAAAAAAATGAGCATCGGTTTTCACAATAGGATAGAAGCTTTACAACACCAAATTGCTGTATTAATTCAAAAAATATTGATGATTTATCTAGGAACAATAGAAATTGAACTAATAAGACTCAGGAATGCATGCAAGAATTTATTGTGGCTCTGATACCATATTGGAAAACTTAAGAGAGAATATTTAAGCCCAAGGTAAAATAGTTCTGCAAAGTATTACAAAGATTAGAGAGAAGCTAAAGCACTAATTGATTATTCCATAAGGTCAACTTTGCATAAATAGCAAAGGTTATCAATGTGAGCCGTTGGATTATAACAACCCAATAGATCTGATCTAATCACAACTAGGAGTTTACCAACCTCATGCAAGAGTGATAAATCCAAATAAAATATCCTAGAAACTTAAGATATACTCTAACAATAACTATTTAGTGTATCACTTTTGTTCACAATATTAACACACATAAAAAATACATATATTAAACTAGGGCATTTAAACATAGATGTACACAAGTATGCATCAATATTCAATATCATTTATATTATATACAAACAAGTGTCCCACTAAATTACATAAGTGATGACTTTTACCATATATAGGTTGGCAAGTGCCCCTTGGAAGGGTCATGGTTATTGGTTTCTTAACTCATCATTGATGCCAACCTAACTCATCTAACACCAACTACTCACTATGGCACCACCATGTGGAACGACACTAGCCTATGGTGCTAACGCCAGGGGTGATACTAACTTACTTAGTCCCTGCTAATAAAGCTTAATAAGGAGGAGGATCAAATGGGACATGATCAAATTATTTTTCATAACCACTAGTTATGGTAACAGTCAATGAACATTTGTCAAAAATACATTACATGGTTATTTCAATAATGTCTTGCTAGAAGAATACAATAAATATTTCTATAATAGGTGATACACTTATGATAACCACCCAATTAAGTTTTTAGATTGAACTTGAAGTTCTAGCATCTCCTATTTTATTTCATGACGTTTTTCATCTTTGGAAATGGATCACAAAGGTGGATATTCATTATCAAAGTATTATTTTTTGGTCGATTAAATTTATGCGGGTTTTTATCAAGGGACCCAAAAACCGATTACAACAAGTCACAAGACTTTAAGCAAGGCCACAGGAAGGCCGTAGGAAGGCCAAGGATGGACCTAAGGACATGTTTAAGGAAAGCCTTCAGGATAGGCTTGAGGAAAACCTTCAAGACAGGATTGAGGAAATCCTTTAGGAAGGACGTAAAAAACACACCCAAAGCAGGAAAAAAAGAAAGTCCCACCCAACCACAAAATTGAAAAGCCCACCTAGTGAGTAAAGGAAAAAGTGGGAAAAATAAACATTGAAACATTCCCGCTTAGCCATAAATTTAAACAGCCCAAAATATGGAAAAAAAATCCTCCAAAATTTAAAATGCAAAATCCCACGCAAGGGAAAAACCAGAATCCAGGCAGAGAATGCCAAAAAACCAGAAATACAAAATCAAAACCCCCTCTGAACAGTAGGAAGGGACCTAGAAACCACCAAAAAATGTAGGGATATGAAGAACCACATACTGCACAAGCCTATACAGAGGTATAGTAAACAATGGAACTCCTCAAACCATGAAGTCCCTTTGTAGCAAGGAGAGCTACTTAGAAACCAAAAGGAGTAGAGGAAACACCAGTGTAGAACTGCAAGCCCCAGGAAAGATGTGGGGAGGTCCCAGGGAACCCCAAAAGAAGGATCCACAAAGCATGAGCTAAATATGATAAGCACAGGTCTCCCAAGACCAAAAAAATATAGCAAGAACCCCAAGCCAACCTCCAACACCGCTGACGAGCAGCTTCAGGGATCCAGAAGAGGAAGACTAGCGGGATCTTAGAAATAATCAGAATAGAGACCCAAATCCAAGCCAAAAAAAATCTAAGAGCCCACCATGAAGTCCACATATGAAAACCCAAAGAGAAGCACCACAAGAATAAGCACAAGGTCCAACTAGCCAAAAAATACTGTGAAGAGCTGCTCATGAAGCCAAAATTCTAAGCTGCCTTGCACTACACCAGAAGAACCTCTAGAATTTAGCTCCAAATAGAACCCTATAAAAATTTTAAACAGAGCTGAAAGCTCTAAGGAAAGGATTCCTGATACAACACATAAATCCCAGGAAAAGTCCTAGGAAAAAACCTAAGGAAGTCCCAAAAAACCCTAGGGATGTCCCTGATCACAGGCACTGGAAAGAACCCCACCAAAAGGTAAGAAAAGGGGTAGACAAATAGATCAATAACCTCCCACCCCAAGGAGATCGTCTGCATCACTAGCCAACCAAGGAGGAAGGGAAAAGGAAGTGCCAGGGAATTGGGACAAAACCAGGGACCTGGGACAGGACTAGGGATGGGTTGCAGGGAAGTGGAACATGACTTCCCAAGGAAGTCCCTTGTAATATCTCTTCCAAAACCTCCATTATCAAAGTATTATTATTCTTTATTTGCTACAACTATATAATAATCATATTGTTTTTGAGTACATGATTATCTATCCTATAATGACATGAATTTTAGACAAATAAGAGAAATTTTAGATAACTTTTTCAATTTTCACTTTAACCCTTCAACCTATATTTTAAATTTATCATCCACTTCTCCATTTTTTGTTTCAATATACACCCATAATTTTAGTATTTGGAATACCTTCAATTATATATTTTCATATAAAGAAATAACTATTATAGTGGCTTATCTCCAAGTTATAATAGAAATTCAATCCCTTAGCAATTTCTTAGTTTAGTAATAGTTAAAGAGTAGCATTAGTTTTAGATTATTGGAATGTCTAATGATATGGTGGCATAGGCAAAAGTAAAGTTAAGATGCAAAATAAAGATGTGGAAAAAGCATGGGATGAAGAAAAAGGTAAAGACTAAGTGTGGGCTAAAAGTACAAATAAAAAAATAGAGTTAAATGTTAAAAAACAAATATAAAACTATTTTGTGATACTAAATTTCATAAAATATACATATTATAAAAATTTTATACTTTAAATCGCCATGTGGTGATCAAATGGTATGAGCTCAACTATTTAAATTCCTCACCTTTCATGGAGGAGACCCAATTTTGGATTTTGAGATATATGCATAATTGTAAGTTGATGTAATACCACTATATGGTCATGATGTGATATGACTGGGTCATTTCAGTTCCATAACCAATTTAAAAAAATTATATGGTGAATTTGTAGTTATAGCAATTCTATAATAATATCTATATTTAGACATGCAATTTTTTTATAAATTCCTTTGAGATATTATTTGTAACCCTAATGAAGGAAACAAAAATTAGTGAATAAAGGTCTTATTTCATTACTCAAATATACACAACACTATTATGAATAAAGCATAAAAATAGATAAATATAGGTTATAATAATTTTTTGATTCTCTAATTTTAAGTATTTATGACATTTCAATTGATGTGAGGGATGGAATAATGTCAAATTATCTGATTTTTTAAAGAAATTATTTTTGGTGTAGGTTTATACTATTCAATTAATATAAATAAATTTTCAATTCCTAGTCTTATTATAAGTGAGATACAAAAATAAGTTGAGTGAAATTCTATTATTTAATTACTATAAAAATATCAATTTTGTATGGGCCATACCATCTTGTATCCATTCTACCAAGGAAATTCTTATAGGAGGAATAATGTCTAATAGGATTTAGTATTTAATATGATTTATTTATTTACCTTTGATAAACTAGTCATAATATCTAATCCATTGCTATCATAGGTATTTAGTTTGAAATAAAGGCTCACTACCTAAAATTATATAAAGCTTCAAGCTATTTGATCTAACTTTGATGTGACTATTAAATCCGTTCTATGTTTAATATTTTTTATGAGTTATAATTTTAAATTTATGAGGGAGGATATTAATGTTTTTCATATACAAGTTTATAAAGCGTGAAGCCTATAGCAGTTTTCTATAAGTACTCTAGGCTTACACTAATTAAATAGCCTATTGACCAATCTTTCTTAAATATCTTGAGCTCTTTAATAAACATATTTTTTATTGTTTTTTTGTAACATTAGCTTAACAATTTATTTTAGTATGATAAATATCATATTGTTTTATACATTCTTGATGATATTTGACAAGAATTATGGTCCCTTATTTATAATGATATTGTAAGGAATACCATTATGGGTAAATATTTAATAATAAAGAAATCTTGTAACCTTGTCATCCTGATCTTATCATATTGGGTTGAATTTATAATGTGAAATCAAATTGGATAATTTATTTGAACGAGTAAAAGATGTGTTTCTAGACACCTAAAAATGTCACATTCATCCTCATGCAGTACCAATTAGAGATCAACTTACAAAATCCATAAAATTAGTAATTCCCTGAAAATCATTAAACACCGTACATAAGCCCCCTTGGCCACTTAAGCCCACTCCTACACCCAACCCTTGGTCATCATGTGACCACCCCTACTAAATCCTAGTCAACCCTAGGACAATCTAAACCCTAGATTAATCTAACCCTATGTCAACCCCACTCATAAATAAAATAAAACATAAATATCCCTCATTAAGGATTCACACCCCTAGGCACTTACCCCCCTTTTCATAATACCTACACCCCCTTTTAATACATTTAAGGTTTTTAATTAAATAAAAGTCTTTTTCCCTTCCCTAGGTAATAATGGGCATGGTGCACCCATACCCAATTAATACATATGTGTGGGAAGAAGGCCTACTCACCCACCACCCATTAAAGAAGGCCTTATCCCTCTTGCCACCTAGCAGCCACCTCACCTCCCTTTTATCTTAGTTGAAAGTCTATAAAAGAAGGCCCTTTTCTATCATCTACAGAGGATGAATTTACATACCATTATGCTGCTAAAATTACTATAGACCATATTTTAAGGTATCTCGGGTATTTAGACAGATATATCTTATACTTCATTGTAGTTTCCTCCTATGTGTGTGTTGTATTTACAGGTGCAAATCCAGGATCTACAACATTTGGCAAGAGTTCAACATGAACCAGGAAGGTCTTCAAATAGGAAACCATCCATTTAGGGTTTAACAATGCCAAACATATGGATAGGTACATTCACTTTTAAACATACTCCTAGGTACGTTTACCCCTAAAACCCTGCAATATATCATCTACTAGGTAAGTATTGTTATTTATATCATTTTTGGTCATTTTAGATACATTATATTTAGCGTTTGAATCTTTTTGTTTGTTATCATGATGGGTCTGATTGAGATAGGCCCCCAAACATTTCTAATTGTTGTTGTAGGGTTGTGTAGGTTTAAAGGATCTACATAGCTAACAGTGGCACACGAGCAGTAATCCCACTCCCTTGAGGATGTAACAACCTTGGTCTACCCACCTAGTTGTTCAAAAATTAGAAGCAATTTTTTTAATTATACAAACAAAATTTAAATTACACCCAATATTTTAATAGGTACATAGACATGTGAATACATGTTTCAAGGTGATTTATTGTTGCAGACAATCCCTTATATGTTTGAGACTGGCAAAATCCCGCAAGTAGTGCCATTATGAGAACACGTTCGTCTCCTTCGCCAAAGTTCAATGTTCTTGATAAGGGGTTGTCCTTTCAAAGCCCATTTCATATAAAAGGATGGATACATAGTTCCTCATCCATAACATGTTATGATTGGAGTATCCCTTCTATTATCTAATATTAACATATGTTATGGTTTAGCATATGAATACCTAGTGCTTAACTAAATACCCATTTTATCGAAATCCAGGTAAGGTCCACCACTTATCTGGTTTTGGGACCAGGCAAATCAGACCTTCCTACAAGTGACAGAGTGTTATCCCATTCCAACACCCGCTGGAAATTTTAGCTATGGGGGTTCAACTTTCTTTGAACTTGCTAGATATTTGCTAACAATTCCCCACTCGAGTTTGGATCATGAGATACCCTCACGTACCACTTGCATATCACTCTAGAGTGGGTGTCCCATTCCACCTCTTGTTACATGTTCAAGGCTATAGGACCTTCTCGCTCCTGGTTGAATTGCTTGAAAGTGATTGGGTATGACTTGTGATGTTTACTCTTCTCGCAAACATTAGTGTTGTATGATCAAATATTTTATGGTAATTTCGGTTGTATTGTTGAAATCTTCTAATCAGTTCAGCAATACATAAATATCCTTATTAAGGTTCTAATAACTAGGCACTAGACAAACCTTACAAATCAAATTAAATGATCCTTGGATTAAGGAAAGATCACAGTAATCACTAGTTTAAGTTCCGCTATGTTGAGACCCAATTTAATATTACATAAATTTTAAAACAAATAAAATTTAAATAAAGTTAAATTAAACTTTAAACAATGATAAAAGAAAATCATCTCTCTTTTTTTTAAAGAAAACTAAAGATATATATAAAAAGTTTGTATATTAAAAATCTGTGCAAAAGACAAATTGTTTACTTATTATAATGTTATTACTAAATTTTTAATGGCTTCCTTTAAATTCTAAATACCAACCTCTACATGGATACTTCGAGTGCTAACAAAGAACATTAGTAAAAACATATTATCAAACCTCTAACACTATATCCTTAAATATAGCTAAAAGATTCATATTTCTGGATAACTATCATATAATCTGCAAATTTTATCTTAACTTATTATATTCAATCAACGGTAGGCAAAGTAAAGTCTCTTATTTATTTTTATATTCATTAATGATTTATACTTATTTAGCTAGATTTCTAAACTTTTTTTTTCATATTAAATTTATGAAAACAAAGATTTATTATTCCTTGAGAATAGGGTACACAGTAGTAAATATTTGTTTCAACGTAAGATGAGTCTCACTCCTTAAGGTTTGGTACTCATGGTTTTCAAGGTTACCCTACACCTGTATACATTTTAACACTCTTAATTCCAAGCATTGTTTTACCAAAAACTTTAAGTGATAATCAAGCGACTTCCACTAACCACACTTATCAAGGTAAAATTCTGGGTGTATCATAATAATTTATGGAGTCTATATTTGGGAAGAATACATCACACAACTCAAGATATCAGTATGATTGGTTCAAACCAAAGTGTTCAGACCCAGGGAAAATGGGGGCTTAGTTCTGAGGAGAATTGCTCATATGAATTTATCTTTACTAGCTAAGCAGGTGTGGCACATCATTTCTGGTGAAGAAAATGAATGTACATCTATCATCAAATGAAAGTATCTTCAAAATATGGAATTTCTAAGTGAATCAGTTCCAATCAGAGGTTATGTTTTTTGGAAAGCAATTCTCAATTGTAAGGAAATCATATTTTTTTTTTAAGATGGGTTTTAGGCAATGGTGAGAGGATAAATTGCTGGAATGATAGGTGGGCTAAGGATGAACCACTAACACAATATCCTAACTTAGACCGAATCAGAGATATCATGGAAGAACTCATTGGCAGAAAAGTCTCTGATTATATGGTTGAGAACAGAGGCAGAATGAAGTAACAAATAAGGATTCAGGGATTTCAAGCAGAATCAAATGATCTTTATAACATTCTCGGGCAACAGTTTATCCCCATGAGACCCAAGGAAGATCAAGTGACCTGGGATCCTACGAAAAATAGGCAGTTCATTGTTAAATCAACTTACAAGCTTCTGCTTGATGACGAGGATTTTATCCTCCAAAAGGACTTAGTTTGGATAAAAAATTTAATTCCAAAAATTGTAGTCTTTTCATGGCTGGTTATCCAAGGAAGAATTCTAACCATTGATAATATGATGCGTAAAGGTATTTGTATCACTAATCACTGTTATCTATGTAGGGCTAATTGGGAGACCGTTTATCACATTTTCCTTGAGTGCCCTTTTTCCTTGATTGTCCTAAGTGGAGTTTTTTAGGCCTTTAATATTTCTTGGGTTAAACCAACCACCGTACTTGATTTGTTCGTCTAGTGGCCTTACCCCTTTTCAAGCCAAAGACTTAGATACATGTGGAAAATTTATCTCAATCACTATATTTGGTAGGTGTGGTTAGAAAGGAACCATAGAGTCTTTAATGAGTCTATCTATGATCATCAAACTATCATTTCCAAGATCCTATACTTTGCCAACAAGAATGTGAACCTTATCTCTTTTGATAGTCGTAAACCTCATATGCAGGAGACCACGATTGCTCAATATTTAAGCTTAACCTTGTTAGATGAGTCTGTTCCTAGGGTAGTCAACCCCAAAGCCAATGTTAAGTGGTCCCCACCTCCTACGAGTTGGTTTAAGATTAATTTTTATGGAGCGACTAAGGAAAATTCTGGCAGAGCAGGCACTGGTGGTATTGTGCGAGATCATAATGGGAATATGATGCTTGCATTTTTTAAATATTTGGGAACAAGGATGAACAACGAAGCTGAAGCTAGAGCTATGTGGAGAGGCCTTCAAATGACTCAAGACTTAGAAGGAAATTTGATCATAGGAGACTCTATGCATGTTATAAATCTCCTCAATAATTAGAAAACACCTCCTTGGAGAATTAAAATAATTGTTGAAGAAGCTAGGATCCTTTTCCAGGGAAGACAGGACAAAAAAGCCCAACATGTCTTTCGAAAAGTTGAAAAAGTTGCTGATTAGCTGGCCAATTTGGGTGTCGATGGTGATAGAATTTTCAAATGGGAACACGATGTCCCGAGCAAAGTAGAGGAGATTATTCAACAAGAATGCCAAGAATGATAGTCAAATTTACCAACAGGGAAGGCACTGTAAGTTCAAAGGCTATGAGTATTCCCATATCTTTTTTGAAATGGACTCACAATAAAAATTATCCGAGCTGTCAGTCTTGGTGGATGTTGCTTGGAAATACCACAAAGACTAATGGGGATAGTAACATGTCAGATAACATTGCTCCTAGTCATCTTAGTAATTTGAGGTTGGTTGATAATCACAGGGCAGGAAAGAAACAACAATATAAGACTTCAAACCAAAGCCATGTGGACCACCAGATAGCCATCGCCATAAATCTAGCTAGCAGGTTCACTTCTCCAAGGCTGATTGGCCAAGAGGGGATGTAGTCCCAAAGCATGTCATATATAGAAGAAAGTAATTGCCAAATAATTATTAAGAGTAACTGTCAATACAGAGCTTGTGGGAGTTTTTTTCAGTACTCTGCTATGTGTGTCTGCAACTTTTTGTTTCTCCACTGTTTCAAGGAAGGGATCCGTATCTGTTTCTTTTTTTGTAATTATGATGTAGGTGTGTTTTCTTGGGGTATATCCAAAATGTTGTATGGGAAGTTTATTTTTTATAACAGGCTATGTGCCTTACCGGATGTAATGGCTTTGGCGGCATGTAGATTTTACATATATAGGATCCTTAGTAAGGACATGTTCATCAACAACCCTGGGCTGATTTTTGTAAAAGGTTTTGGGTCAACCTGTAAAACCCGGTATTAATGCTATAGTATCTTATCTACCAAAAAAATGATTGGTTCATCAATAATCATCTGCGACATTCAAACGATTTATGTTCACACATAGGCTCTTATTCCATTGTTTTCCAATCGTATATAACCAATATTAAATTCATTACAACTTAAAATGAATGATCTATGACATATGATTTATACAAATAAAATAGATTTTTATTAAGGATGCTATACTTCCTCAACTACAGATGGCTTGGTGAGCTAACCCATTGAAAGCTTTACATATGCGCCTATGGGTAAGCTATGATTTGAGAAGAAAAGTTGCAAGATTTCCTCATCCATCCTTTGGAAAAATACATAATTCAAGCATTCTGAGAGATACTTTTTGATGTATGGAAATTTTACTGACTCAGCCTTGCATATTGAGCCGTCTAATTGTTATTTTATTATTGAATACCACTTTTATTTTCTTTTTCCCTAAAGGTCATTCCATAAATTTCAATATCACGCTTCTGAAATTCTGGATGATTGCATACATATGACGGTGCCTCAACTATTTAGGTTGACCAACTATCTCTCCCCTCATTAATGTTGACATATGAGGTTTACTAATCTTACTTACTTAAAGTTGTTTTTAAAACACAAATACGAGTTCACAGAGTGAGAAGCTAACGAATTAATTATAAAAAAAAATCAAAGTTCTATTATTTTAGCTAACCATTAGCCTCTGTTTGGTTACCCAATATATCATAAATATTACTGTCTTAATTGAAAAAAAGAATACACACAAGGATATGCATTCCCAACCCTACCACATTCATCTGGATGGAGTTCAAAATATGGGTTTAAATCAACATCCACTGATGTTTCTATTGGTGGGGGATGATTTAGAACAATTTTTTTTTAAATGATGGTGTTATGATATCCTTTCTAATCTACTAAAAGACTTGGATGCACATAGACCAGACTTACACAGGTTATGGTTATTACTAAATTTATTGGCTAAATAATTTAATTTATATCCGAGTTTGATTGTGTCACAATTAAAATAAAATTTCAATACTCGCTTAGTGTTTCAAAGGAGCTGCATATATTTTTATGTAACATACGTTCCATGTTTCGTTATTCTTCCAAATTATTTGCAGTTTAACTCAAATATTGAAATAAACTAAAACTTACATTTTTCCAAAAGTAAAATAATATAAAAGTAGTCTCAACTTAAGTTGAATCTGTAGTTTCTTTTAAAGAAAAATAAATAATAGAATACATTTATTTCTTGAGATCTGAAGATTATTATTATTTTTAAATTAAAAGGTATTTGGTTGTGGAGACATGGATTAAACATTCCTGCCCAATGTCACACACAATAAGAATTCGATAGGCTACCATGGCTTTCTCATCTTCTTCATCGTTGTATAAGGATATCCGCAAGGTCAAGCTTACACTTTGGCAAATGGACTTACAGATTCAACTGAAAATAGTCTTCACTCTTGGTAGTGATAAAACAAACCATCGACTCTCTTATGGAGAAATTAGAGTGGCCAACTATAATTGAATGCAAACTAAACTAAATTCAAGCAAAAAATGCATAACGAAACCGGTCTTTCCTCCTATTATTTTAAGTTCATCATATACAACCAACACATAAATATTTAAGCACAGAGTGTAATCTATTTTCCTTAATTTTAGATTCAAAGAACAAATTCAAAATCCAAATTATAACATCCATGCAACTAATTTCTTATTCCTTCCCTAAACAAAACTTTAAGAAGGCAAAACAATACTCCAGTAAAGTATTATTATGGAATCTTACCTGGTGATTTTAAACTCCTTAATAGTTCTTCACGGCTACCTTTACCTCATTAAAAACCAAATGATCTATTTTTAGATCTCAAGCTGGTTTTATAATGGTAGGAAATGAAACTTTATTACATGCATATGTCCTGGATCAAGCCTCGCCAGGTAAACTTCCAAATGTTGGGCAAAACTTTGTACATATTTATTTTACAACATTCTTAGATTATTTTCTATATGTGTTATAATGCATTTTATTTATTTATCACCTTTAAATTTAATATATATATATATATATTTTCATTTACTATTATTTTTTTAATAATAATAATTAATGTATAATTAAAAAAAATTATTTTAAAGACTTACTTTTCATACAAATACAAAATCCTATATGCAACTACATGTATGCACCTATATGGACCGTTGGACAGGTATATTGCTAATAGGGTCTTTTTCCCTAAAACTACAAATATCTTACCATTCATCATATTTCTCCACCTTATTTTTTACCTCTGCATTTTTCTTGCCATCAGGAGGAGGTGTCCAGTTCTCATGTCCAATATTCCAATAGAATATTCATGTACCTGCATCCATCAATTAATCAACAATACCATATTCTTATGGGTAAAGAAAGCAAACTATTTGGTGTATTTGGGAGGGGTGTTATAGAGGATCTCGTAGAAAATATTTTGTAGTGCCATAATGATATTTTATGAAGGGTTCCTCATCTCAAAAATCCTATTTGTAGCCCTTGGGGTAGATTTATAAAAGGACACATCTTTTGTAACTCCTTTTGATATCAACGATAATGGTATGTTTTTGATGAGTTCATTTTGGTGATCATGTGGGACCCCATTTGTTTAATGCTTTATCTAGATTTTTAGTTGTATAAATGATATTTTTGTCATATGTCTATGTTACAGGTGTAAAAAATATAGCATGAAACCCTCTAGAATCTTGAAACACATCTCAGGTCCAAAAATTGCTAAGAAACCAGGTAGGTACCAATTTCTACACAATACTCAACAAATACATAGTTGTAGTTAATTTGGGGGATGAATTTTCCCCATAGAGATTGCTATATAGCTTGCTCTCTTGCCTCCTTAGGTCAATCTATCTTACAAAAGGATGTCTCCAGGGTGAATTCACTCACTTTCTAAATATCCTTTGTCCTGTAAAACTCAGTTTCATACCATCTTATGGTTTTTCATTCAGTAACATAAGTTTTGTTTTTCTTGGACTACACACTCTTTAAGGAAATTTGAATTTTTGTTCTCTGTAGTTGTAGGTACAACAAAAAACTACTTTTTGTGATACACAGACCCATGGCAACCACAAAACTGCTAAAAAAATTGTTATATTTTGATAATGTTTAATATGTAAAATAATCATAAGATGTAAAGTAGATAGAATAAGATAATAGAATTTTGCAATAACTTTGAAATATGCTACTAATAGAAACTGACAAAAATATCGAACTACTCTACTAATGCATACTATGAGCAATGCACCTTTGATACATATTACAATGCTTTTTCACACATATATAATAGTATGTAACTCTTCATATGATGCACTCTTGGCCTTCACACTTCTAGACTATTCAACTCCCTATTCTATGGACTCATGTACAAATGGACTAATGTGCATATTTACATTATTGAATATATGCACACTTATACATTTATTACATTACATAAAGTAAAAACCTAATCTAAGACATGTACCAAATAATGTAATATACTCCAACACCCCCCATATTACATTATTTGGTTATTGAAGACTTTAGTATTTAATATGGATCTTTATTCTCTAACTCACTTTGCGTTGTATCCCTTCTTGGTCATGCTATTATCCTCATGCTTGTTTTCATCAATGGTATCACTTTGTATATCTTTTTATAATGTCATATTGTCAAGTGATTCCTACAAAATAACTTTTTCTTTCCCTCTATCTCTGTAATCTTTCAAGTATCTTTGATGAAGTATAAATCTCATAATTTTGCAAGTCATGAGTGGATCAAAATTCATCCATTCTCTTTCATTTATTTTTTTTGAACAACCTATCTCTGTGATCTTCAAAAATATTCAACTTGAATTCATCATTAGTGGATGCTTCAAAAATGAGAACTTGAAATAGACAATCTAATATGAGTACCGATTCTTCTTTAAATATTTTATATAACCTATCTTTATAATAACAAGCAAAGGGTGGATGAGTTTTTCCTCCACAATATTTGCATGGATGGAAGTTCCAAAAATTTGCTTTTTCATGACCAGATTTATTGCAGTATGTACACTGTAATATTGTCCCAACTTCTTTATCAATTGACTTAGAAGAATCAAGCTTATCCATTTCCTTGATAAGATAATCAAACCAACTTTGTACAACTAAGGTAATTATTTCTTTGCTTCTTTTCCCGATTTGTAAAATATCTTCATTAATATATATTATCAACTTCTTTTATTATCTCATTAGAAACTAACTCTTTAGTAGCTAGTTTATCCATACTATTAGGCTGTGAGTTTTCAAAAATATTTCTAGGCCATATTGATTCTCCTTTTGCATTTTCCTTCTTGCTTTTAGAATATTTTTGAACCTTCTCCAATCCTTGAACCTTGTATACTTAATAAATATTTCCATCTTGTAACCCTTGATTAACAATACACCTTTAGTCCCTTGAGATTTACTTCCCTTCTACTTCCTTAGTCACAAAAAATATAAACTCTAAATTTCTTAATTCCTATGTTGATGTAGAATACCTTATAACTCCAATCTTTGAAATTTATATAAATTATATTTGCAATTCTATGGTTCTAATTTTATGAAGAAACCCTTATTACTCCCTCTTTAATTAAATTGCAAATATCTCATTTTTGTTTTGTAACTTCAAATAATTAGATTACAAAACCTTATGATTACTCCCTTAATTCCTTTCAACCTAATTTTCAATCCTTAGTATAAATATTTAAATATCTTTAATTTAAATATTTTATTTTTAAAGATAATTTCACTTCCAACCTTATATAATATTATCAACCTTATTTCTCCTATCTTAGATGTATAAGCAACTCGAAATAAAGTGGATTACCTTCACATTAGAATTGATAATCCATTGGTGAAAAATATTTAACCTTTTTTTTGAGTCGTCTCTCTTCTATGTATATCATCGAATGATGCTCGCTGGCCTTTTGCGTATACTTATCTATTTGGAGTTTTTATTTCCTCTGATCTAGCCTCAACGTATCTGCACCTTAATGCTCATTTTAAAATATGACTTCAACCTCCACACTAGTACCTAGAATGTTTTCCCTCAACCTACCAAGTGTAACCTTCCCTTTCATGTTTCCAATTGGTAATTCTGCATGCTCATTGATCACCTATGCATTCACTGCATTACCTTTACTTTGGTCCTCCTTTATCGAGCATCTAGAGAATGTATTCCTTTGAATTGACACCAAAATATGCTTGACCTTCCTCATTATAAGTGCCACTTGGCACTCAATATATTCATTGCTATTTGAAATGCTTCTCCTTCCTGTGCGTTGAAGGTTACTTCTGTAAACACTTTGGTTTTAGCTTCATGCTTCTCATACATGCCAAAAATAGCTTTAATTCCTTCCTCCACATGGCATATGCATGCTCTACATTCGATGATACTTGTGACTTATTTTGAACCCTAAATATTCATTTATCCAATGTATTTTTATGCTCCTTCACATAGAAAACTAAATGTAGTTTGCTAGCTTACACAAGAATATTTTGGCTTCACATTCCATAATGATATCATGATGACTTTGGTGTGATGGTGATCTCCTTAAAATCTATGCAAGATCTTCTATGTCATAGTGACGCTCTGCTACACAGTGATGGCTTCTATATTCTATCATGGTGGTGTTGAAAGCATTGTGAGAGTGCTTCTATATCATGATGGTGCTCTGTCCAATGGGAGTGAGTCTTCTTTGAAAAATATTTCTTCTTCCTTAAGCAACGATGGCGCTTGGCTCTTCTATGTTTACTCGTTAACTAGTGTCTTTAGACACTAAAATACTTCACCTTGATTTTTTTATCCTTTATCTAATATTTGCATGTTTACACTATTGTACTTACGTAGATAAATCTACACTTCTTAATCACTATATAATAGAACTCACAAATAATATTATGCTTTCTTCTTATTCCTCTTTTAGCAGTTAGCTTAAATTCTTCCTATTTTTTCTTTACAAATTATAAGGTGTAAACACTAATATCACCTTGATTAAAGAACTCCTTTAAGTTTTTATTTTCAAACTCCAAATGATAACACTATAATGTAAATCTCAAATAATAATATGGTGCTCTTGATGTAAATCTTATTTCAATGTATATATAATCAACTTATATTGCACCAATACTGCATATCTTTCTAATGTTTTATCTGCTAATTTTCTTGGTGATTTTATTCACACCAAATAAATATCTTAAACTTGAACCTCTATTCTCCTTCAATCTTCTCCAAATATTACCAAATTTGTAGCCCTGCTTGCTGCTCAACTTCTTCCAGGTTTACTATCTAATAACTCTTTCAAATATGCTCTAGAGTTTTCCAAGCTTGCAACTCCTTATCTTCTTCTGATCCTGTCCAAAAATCTATTTTTTGTGGCTTCAAATATCATTCAAACCTATTATTCCAAATGCTAAAGTTAGAAGCTATTAATGCTACCTCAAATGGTGTTCATAAACCTACAAATCTATAGTCAAATCCTTCCTTATTTTGCTGTCCAAAACCTACATTGAAAGTATTTGAAATGCTATATTTTATTAATATCTCAATATCTTCAATATCCTATTCATAGAAACTCCAAATATTACCCAAATCTTCTCCAAATTGTAGCTCTAGGTCTCCTTCACTCTGTTTTCCTACAACCCTTCAATCTTTGCTTCACAACCTACAATATTCTCTCTATCAAATCAACCTTCAAAAATTTGTTGCTATCCTTAGATTTCCCAAAACCTTGGGTTCTTCAATATCCTCTTCTCTTGCAATATCTTGGTTGAATTTTGACTTCAAAAAAAATCTCCTATGCTATCTATTTTCTCAAGAAATTGAATGTCTTGAGATATTCAAATCCCTTCTCCAAGATTTGGCAAACTTCTTGCCAAACACTTCTTCATTTTGGGCTTGTTGGTGGATGGTGATAATTGTCCCAAAAATCTATTTATCAAAAAATTCTCCTTGCTTCTAATCTCCTATCACAAACCTTCTCTAAATATCCTTCACTAGATACTTCTCCAACTCTACAAAGTTGCTCCTCCTTGCTTGCAATATCCTACTTCTCGCTTTCTCCAAGATGCCTTCAATGGCTGCTTCTCAAAATATGTAATAAGGCTTTCTCCAACCTTCTTCTTCTTTGAAATATCTTGAGACCACTCCTCTCTAGTCTAATAATTATGCAACTCTTCAACTCCTCTTCTTGAATCTTTACTAAAACCTTTTCTTCAACTATGAAAATTCTGCAATGAGATATATTTCTTGGATCTCCAAAATATGCTACTATTCAAATCTCCTAAATCTTCAAAGTATTTTGATCTTCAAATATGCAATAAGACCTATCCTTAGTATTTTCTATCTCCAATATCCAATCTATAATGAGAACCTTATACACGGGTCTCTTTGATCTCCAATCTATAATCTTCTACCTGTAATCTTCAATCTTTAATCTTCTATCTTCCAAAATTGGAAGTTCTTCAAACTAACCTCTTTTAGGTCTCTTCAACTTCTCCAATATGCAACTATCTTAAATATACAATATTCTATGGGAAATTCCTTCTTGAGTCTCATCAATATTCAATATTCAATGGGGTATTTGCCTTAGACCTCTTCATTCTTCAATATATGGTTTTATGCAACAAAGAATTAATCCTTGCATAAGGAAAGCACATAGAATTTTAGGTAATAAAGGTTAAATTCTTCTCTATTTGTTGTAGGAATCTTCTCAACTTATGGGTGTTAATTTTTTGCAACTAGAAACTTAGATAATAGAACCAAATATTGTAGAATTTCTATAAATTTAAAATAAATAAACTTCACTAGTTATTCTTAAAACTAGTGGAACAAATTTTGTGTTGAGTCCTAGTCTTCACAATCTTGTGGAAAGACTCTATCCAATATGAAATTTGAAGTATCCTTCAATCTACTAACTTTATCCAATAGGACCTCCTTCTTGGGTCCCTTAATCTCCTCAATCTCCACAATATCAAGGTATAACTTCAAGACCTAAAATATCCTTCTATTCTAAATTTGTTCTTGGAATAGAAATTCTCCAATCTTCTCGGGTTTCACCTTCCAGATATAATATCCTCTCCTTCATTGATTTCTCCTTCACAACTTCAAAAATTTGTGCAATTCTAATCCTTGCAATAAATCTCTCTATCTCTTTTCAAAGTCCCTTATGGCTTTGATACCACTATTAGCTTTTGATAATGTTTAGTATGTAAAAAAATCACAAGATGTAAAGTAGAAAGAATAAGATAACATAATTTTACAATAAATTTGAAATATGTTATTAATAGAAACTCATGAAAATATGGAACTACTCTACTAATGCATGCTATGAGCAATGCACCTTCGATACATATTACAATGCTTTGTCACACATATAATAGTATGTGACTCTTCATATGGTGCACTCTTGGCCTTCACACTTATAGACTATTCAACTCCCTATTCTATGGAATCATGTACACATGGACTAATGTGCATATTTACATTATTGAATATTATGCACACTTGTGCATTTATTACATTACTTAAAGTAAATACCTAATCTAAGACATGTACCAACTAATGTAATATACTCTAATAAAAATAATCTTATTTCTAAACATATGGACAAGTACGTTAAAAATTAAACATCAAGACCCATACATTCAAAAATTTGGCACACAGATCAAAGCCTATTAGACTTCCAAACAATGTTCCAAAGCTTGGAGACCACAACTAAGCACCCAAAACCTTGTATTCTAGCCATTTCATATTTTTCCTTCAATATTGAAAATCAAGTACTAAATTTAGTTTGAAAAGCACCGAATCACTTAGTACATTCCTAAAATCATTCAATTAGTTTACAAAATGTACCAAAAACCTCTTTGGTAACATGTATTACTACTTGCTTAGCATAGATTTCTTTTCAAATTACATTTTGAAATATTTTCTTCATATCATTGTTGTATTGTAGTTTTTTTTTGTATTTTAATTTCAAAAGAAAATCCACACACTCTCGCATTATTGTACACATTGGTAGAGTTGGATTTCATCACCAAACACTAATCAAGATCAATTATATTGGCTTCCAATAGAAACTGTTGACTCATCCCTCTAGACACCATAGTATCTCCCTCGAGTGATTTTATAGACTTCATCATCAAAAAATCCCCTACTCTTGAGATTAACTTAGGGTAGGTTAGGATAGACACCCCTGATAATAGGGCTACACATAATTAGTGAGTGTGTAGCTATCATCATTAACTAATCCTAAATGAGGGTGAAGCAAAATTTAGTTGGTCTACATAGGTCTTTAGGTAGTGCCATATCTTACATAAGAGGTATCTATTCTTCCTTTTAGTCACCTAGAGCCTTCCCCCATATTAGGAATCCATTCACCTATTTGTGCATAACCACTCCTCATGTACATTTGGGTATATTTGAAATGGGGTGTGACAACATACCCTCCTTAGATTTCATACATCCACCTCTTTCATCAGGTTTTTTAGCAGTTTTTACACTTGATAACACACAAAAACATCACAAATAAGCAAGCAAAATTAATAAAAAGATAAATATTACACTTCAACCAGTTAATTAAACCAAAATTCAAACACTCCATTGCACATGGTCAAAAATACCACCTACACACTTGTTTGTTGTTTATGATCATATTTTCTAAATTAATTAAGTGCTTTTGTTGCAAAAATACCACAAAAATAGAAAACCAAAATTGCAACCACTCCCAAAAAATCTTGGGTACCATTTTTCCTCGTTCTATCTATGAAAATATTATTTTTGGACCAAACATAAGGATAGGTACATTTAAAATAAAAACCTCACAACTAAATAAAGTTACACTCAGGATTGTCCAATCACCTACAATCTCTGATCTATCCCCTCATAGAATCCACCTATCTTCCATTTTTCTCCATCATGTTTCTCACTCAAAACCAAGCGCATGAACAAGAGCACATTACCATGGAGAATGCCAAAGTAAACCCCCTATTTGAACATTAAGAAGAAATATCCCTTTTTCCACCTTAACACCCACTTACCTCATATTATAGCCAACATCAAAACATCCCCTCCACATTGTCTCCTCTTCATTATCCACAACTATGTTTACATCAAACTTTGCTACCCTCTCTCCACATCCCCAAGTAATACATATCTTTGCTTTCATAGATCCTGAAAAAATATCCTATCATATCTTAAATTGTGGTACTAAATTTGACCATAATTATACCATCCCAAACATATGGTATAGCTATTTCCTTAGATTAAGTATCTACCTCACAAAATTTTCTCTCTCAACCACCTTTTTCTTTTGTGTATGCAGATTATGATATTTCGAGTGCAAATCGCAAATTATCCAACTCCCTTTCTTTCAATCCTTTTCTAATTGAGATACATAGAACCTACTCTTCTGGTTACCTAAATTTTACTCCTCCTTCCTCTAACACCCCCCATTACATCCCCTTTCATCCAACCTACAATCTTCATGCAATCCTCCACCCACCTCTTATTATCAACATCAATCTCTCCCTTCTCCTTAGTAGACCACACATGCTAACTCCCTCACTTTTTATCCCCAACCACAAACTTAACTTATTTCTCTTACCTATTTTCCTTCTAGCCAAGCCTTTCAATTCAACCAATAAATTCCTTCTCTTTACTCAAATCAAACTAGGTTCTTCACCTTCCCTCCTTCCTGAACATCAACCCCACCTACCATGCCATATCCTGAACCACATCCATTGTATCCATACAAATAACCTTCATGGCATGTCCAAATACCTTATCAAGTACACACTCAAGTGCCACAACAAGCACATGCCCAAGTTCCATAACAAGTGCACCTCCAAGTGCCACAACAAGATTAGCTTCAAGTGCCAAAACAAGCACATGCTAAAGTACCATAACAAATGCACATCATAGTGCCACAACAAGCACACATCCAAGAACCCCAACAAGCACATGTCCAAGTACCATAATAAGTGCTCATCAACAAGCACACATCCAAGTGCCATAATAAGCACACATCCAAGTGCCCCAACAAGTGCACGCCCAAGTGTTGCAACAAGTGCACATCCAAGTGCCCTAATAAGTGCATGTTCAAGTGACCCAATTAGTGTATGTCTAAGTGCCATACCAAGCACAAGCTCAAGTGACCCAACAAGTGCACACCCAAGTACCATATCCAAAAAACAATCAAGTACCCCATCATGCATACAATCATGTATCCAATCAAATATAATGGTAAACTCCTCATGCAAGACTTGATCACATTCCCCCACAAGTTCCACCCAAAAACCAACACCTATTTAAATACCATCATCCTTTGTAGCCCCTCTGGCACAAGGTCCTCTTTTTCCTTCATGAATAGTCATCACTATCCAAAGCAACCTCACACACCAGTTAAGAACTACACCTACCAATATTTCTATCTATGACCTGCTTCAATAGTCTTAGCCTCATCATGAGGTCTTAAATGACATCCTATGATACATAGATCTAGAAAATAATTATAGCAATGCCTTTGTCAATTTTATACATAATGTGCATACACGCATGCAAACCTCCTTTGTGTTTCATGATCATGAAATTACAAACCTTAAGGGAGTAGGGGCTGATATCACATTCAAACAAATTTTGATTAATACTAGCTCATCCATCAATATCATCACTACCCCACCCTCAAACACCTAAGCATCCCATCCAACCACCTTGCTACTCTTGCCATGGACCTGCAATATTTTAATGGGACTTTGTGTTGTACATTGGGTATGATAGTCCTACCTATTCAGGTAAGCATAAAAACCATATCTACCTTATGCCATACCATTGAAGGAAAGATGCAATAAAACCTTCTCTTTGGTAGACCTTGGATCAAAGACATGCAATGTATCCCCTCTACATTACACCATTTCCTAAAATATATCCCCAAGGGGTAAGTACATCGCATCCCAATCAATGATGATCTATTTAAATTTTATATTATGGTCACCCTACCACCAAATCCTATGCTTCCTCCCACACACCTCACAACTACAACTAGCATACCTACTACACTTGCTCAGTTGACACCCTCATCTACATCCCAACTGACATTGTCAGTTGCACACCCTTCTTCTTCCATAAATTATCATGCCCAACCACCCCAAGATACTCCACTGCCTTCTTCATATTCAACTTGGATTCCTCCTTGATCATCCATCCTCTTATTGCACCTCCATGGTCAATGCTCCTATTTTAACCATGCTTAGTTTGACAACCAATCCACCATCATTAATTTATCCTTCTCTGATCAACCTTTCGATCAAAGTGGAACCCACCTGTTATCCTTTAATATAAAAAAATCGGGGTCCTCATTACCACCAACCCATATAGAGATGCCACATGTCTTGGTTCTCATGAATAATGCAAATATGGAGGAGTATGTTGTAAACAATGCTCATATATCCCCTCCTAGCATCCAAAAAAGGTGTGATTTTGGTAATCCATAAAATATACCACTAACCATTGACACCATTATTCCAATGGGGATATTTGAAAATAAAACAAAATTCATATACAAAGGTATTGATAATTCCTTAGAAATACCCAAACCTAAGGAATCTAAGGCCTAATTTTACAAAAATATAGATAACTTGTCCAACCATTCATATACCTTATGTTACTTTCACCATTTCAATTGGCATGGATTTGGTCTTGGTCATCATGAATAGGGTCTGCAAAACCTTCTTAATCTTCATCATTAGCAGCCAAAAGATAAATCTAGCTTGGCTTACCACTATGAACACAAATATGTGCTTAAAAATAAACTTCAACTTCTTACCCTCACTTATATAGAGGATGAGGAGGACAACCACATTGATATTCAATATAATTCTCCTAGAAGAAATCTCTCCCCCTAATCTATGATGGATTCTCCTAGAAGAAATCTCTCCTTCTATCCTCCAGGTATCTCATCACCACTCCTTTATAGACCCTTACCTCCCCACACCAAAACTGATCCCCTTGCTTGTGAAGCCTTTGTCTTTGTGAACTATGGTCCTAATGAAGTTATGGATGCTATACTCTTATGACTACACAAAAATATAAAACTTGAGCATGATGGAAGCACTAATATATGCATAATAAAAACTGCCTCGCAGGCCATCACATGAACCTTGTCCTATATATAGAATCTTCCATACTCATCTATGGTCTATCATAACAACATAATATTTTCTTGATGATCAGACTCAACTCTTTATGCTCTAAGTTGCTTTACCTCCTCTCATAGTCTATCTCTATCCACTATGATAGAATATCACTCTTGCTACAACTCCTCAATCTATAATCTAAGTCACTCCACCCCCCTCCATATCCCTCCCTTTTATAGTTGCATATCTTTTAACTATGGCTGCATCTTGCTTTCATTATAGCTCCTCCACTTACACTCTAATTTTCTCCATACCCCACTCCATAAACTATCTCTATGCTATAGCTACGTCTATTTTTGCTATGGCCACATCTCACTCTCACTATAGCTCCTCCACCTATGCTCTAAGTCACTCCATCTCCCCTTCCATAATCCCTCTACCTACCATATCTACATATCTCTTCATTATGATTACATCTTTATCTTATTATAGCTCCTCCATATATGACCTAAGTTGCTCCATCCCCTCTATATCCATCTTAGCCACTGATCCCATCTACTCAAGTGACCATGTAGTCTCTCAATCTATCATATCTACCTCTACCTATTGCACCCTATCATACAACATATCAGCCTCATCCATCCAATATATCATATCATAAAAAAGTACATTGGCCTCTACATCTAACCCCTCACTATCTAGTGATAACCCCTCCTTGAGAGCCTCCTCCCTACCTACTCTCAAATGGCTTGCTTTGCTATCTAGCTGACACCACACATGTTGCCTAAGTTATAACCCCTCCTATACCTCAACATCATTATCATCTTCAGCTGCTACTACCTCTGAGCTCCTATCATCTGATACCCTTAAGCCCTCAATTATACCCATACCCTTGAGCCCCCAACTATTGCCTCTGTCCCTAAACTCCTAGTCACTACCTCAATACTAGTCACAAACCTTCCCACTCCATTGGATACTATCTCAAAGCCCCTAACTACTACTATTGTCCTTGAGCTCCCAACTACTATATATATCACTCTTATCCCAAGCTACCACCTTTGAGTCACCCACAAAGCATCATACTTTAGAGTAGTCCTCATATCATGAACATCAAGAAACACCAACTACTCATCCAATAATACATCCAAGGGACCCACCTATGGCTATACTCCACAATATCCCTCAACCCTTTGGATCACTACTAGAATATTGGGCACACCCTGCTGTAAATAAAACTACCTCTAAATTATATTAAACATGAAAAAATCAATCTAGAATTGATAACGATACATATACTCCACCTAACTCAGGCTAACTCTACTACATCCTCCCTCCACAATGGTACCCCTCTATACGAATACTAGATGATATCCTAAGGTCTCAAGCTCTCAATATGCTTACGATAATAAAGAAAATTACCCTCATGATACCTCCTAGTATGCTTCTCCATATTGGTCTACCATCTCAAAGCATAAGGTACTTCCTCATCCATCAACATATGTGCCTCAAAGGGTAGCCCCTATGGCCTCATCACAACTATATGCTCCCATGCCCATAACTGCATAAAAAAACTACAACATAAGGATATCCATCGAGTTATCCACACACCATGTAGCTCATGGTAAGTATGCACCAAAAATTCAAGTGCCCATGCAAAATATACACTCTACTCCACCATATCACACATAATACTGATCATATTCTAGAGAAATATCACCCCTAAATAATCTGGCAATACACAACTAAATATCAAAACCATCACTAACATATATCATAATAATAATAAATGATCACTATAATCTCCACACACAATACCCCTACCACAATACTCTACTACATGCCAAGCATCACCAAAGGCCCACTCTAATATAGCCTCTCTCTGCTGCATCCTCCTCACGACCATAATAGTCACCCCATCCATAAGAAGACTGTAAATCTGGTATATGTCCTCCAAGGTTATGATCATTTCTCCTATCAATAAATGAAAAGCATTCTTGTTTGCATCCTAATTCTCACATATAGTGTCAGGACCCTCCTAACATAACTCTTAATCATATTATATATTATATTGTATTATAAAGGGACACATCCCTTCACCATTCATACCTTTTAGATAGATGTAAATAGGACAAGGAGGATGCTCCAAAGATCATCCAAGAACATTAATTTATTATATTGTGGGTTTCTGCCTTTCAATACAAACTGTGATTCTTTTTTGCATTCAATTCATATTTCAAGTTGCAGGTTCATAACAACTGTATCAGAGTTAAAAAGACTTGAAATTTTTTCCCCACCCTGCTCTAGTTACTGATAGGCCATTACTCGAAAATGTTTTCTTTTCAACACACATTCTAACCATTATTGATAGAACTATTACATAGTAGGCCATAGTCGCCAGCAAAGGTAGCATACCAAATTTTTTGGACAACATCACACATTACCGGAGTTAGAAAACCCCAACAACGAGTACATGTGAGGAAAATATCATTCGATGTGAAAAAAGAGTAGCAAGTACACAAAATTAAACATGACAGAGACAGATAATGTTTTCCAACAAAACTAATTTCTGCATATTCAAATCACTTATAAACCAACCACACCCTAAATGGCCAAGGGAAGACAATCTCAAGACACAATGAAGGATATTGCAAAGGAGGTTTCAAAAGAAATTACGAAAGAACTCTCACAGTTTTCCAAGGAAATGAGAGACATGATGCACGTAATGGCATTTTGGAAGGACAATTTAGAAGATAAGATTTCTACAAAAATAGCAGACCTAACCATAAACTTCACCAACTCAAATACATATATATCCACTAAATTGGATGCTACAACCCATTCCATGGACTTAGTACAACAAAATTTTTTGCTCATGTAAAACGGACAACAAAACACTACAGCACCACAACAAACATTAATAGGGGGACCACATACATCAATCCTTCCCCATACCACAAAACTAGATTTTCCAAAATTTGTTGGAGGCGACTCCAAAAATTGGATATATAGGGCAGACCAATATTTTTCCTTATATCAAATTCTGAAGATTCATAAATTCCGTATTGCATCATTTCACTTGGAACAATTTGCTACCCAGTGGTATCAATGGTATGAGAAAACAAAATGTCCCCCCACATGGACCAAATTCACAAAAAACTTAATGTTGTGATTTGGCCCCACTAAATTTGAAGACTTCATAGGAGCCCTCACTAAACTATGGCAAACCTCCATCATAAGGGAATACCAAGCACAATTTGAGAAATTGGTGAACCTTACAACAAGACTAGATGCATCATTCATCCAAAGTTGTTTCATTAGTTGCCTAAAAGAAGACCTTAGAATGGAGGTACAAATACAAAATCCTATCGATATGATGCATGCAGTGGCATTAGCACAAATTATAGAAGAGAAGAACAATAACCAAAGGTAAATAGGAAGAGTTTTTCAGGAAAAACACCAAATACCTACACCGGCCAAAAACTGAATAAGGTCATGCTAATTAAACGAATTAACCAAGAAGAGCTAAAAGAAAGACGAGAAAAGGGTCTATGTTTCCACTATGATGAAAAGTTTACCCCCAATCACAAATGCATCTCATCGAAATTATATATTTTGGACATAGTTGATTGCACTCCCAAAGAGGAGGATGACATAGAAGTGGAAGTAATAACTGAGGTTGCAGAAGAAAACCAAGAAGATAAAATAGAAATATCCTTTAACGCATTAGCAGGATACTTGATTCCACAAACAATGAAGGTAAAAGGGTATTTTAAGAAAAAAAACCCTATTGTGCTCTTAGAATCTGGTAGAACTCATAATTTTATAGACCCTAGTTTGACCAAACAAGCTAATTGCTTTATATATCCCTACAATAACTTTGAAGTCATGATTGGCAATGGAGGAAAAATTGCATGTAAAGGCAAATGCAAGAATATCAAAATCACGATGGAGGAATATAACATGAAAGAATATATGTATGTACTATCATTAGGAGGATGTGATATTGTTTTAGAAGTACAATAGCTATGAACGCTCAACAAAATTCAATGGGACTTTGAAGAGTTATAGATGCAATTTATACAAAAAAACCAAACATACACAATTCAAGGTTTAAAAATAGGTCCCACACAAATTGTAAGTTCCCATAGAATGGAAAATATTCTTCAAAAAGGAGGAAGAGGCATGGTTTCCCAACTATTTTCCTTGCAAAACACCACCGAAGAGCAACTAGAGGCACCCGAATTAATAGAACTCCTAGAGAAACATGATAAAATATTCAAAGAACCAGAGGGATTACCTCCACAATGAAGCCATGATCATGCTATTCAATTACTTTTGGGACACCAACCTCCAAATATTAGACCTTATCGATATCCATACTTACAAAAGACAAAAATAGAAAAATTAGTACAAGACCTACTAAGGGCAGGGGTCATTCGACCTAGTAGAAGTCCCTACTCTTTACCCGTCATACTAGTAAGAAAAAAGGATGGATCATGGTGCCTATGCGTGGATTTTTGCACTCTCAAAAAAATAACGATTAAAGACAAATTTCCTATTCCAGTCATTGATGAACTACTCGATGAACTAAATGGAGCCACATATTTTCTAAACTCGATTTATGATCAGGTTACCACCAAATTCGATTTAAGGAAAGTGATATACCCAAAACTACTTTTCACACACATGAGGGACATTATGAATTCTTGGTGATACATTTTGGCCTCACCAACGCTCCATCCACATTTCAAAGTCTTATGAATAAGGTATTTTCTCCCTTCCTTCAAAATTTATTTTAGTTTTCTTTGATGATATTTTTATTTACAACAAGACATGGGAAGAGCACTTAACACATATAGCACAAGCACTCAAAATATTGGAAGAAAATCAATTATACGCAAAGAGATCAAAGTGTTCCTTTGGGAAGCAGGGAATTGAATATCTTGGACATATTGTCTCCAAGGAAGGAGTTAAAGTAGACCCCTAAAAAATTAAAGATGTGGAAAATTGTCAAATTTCAAAAACTCTAAAAGGGTTGCGTGGGTTCTTAGGATTAACAGGCTATTATCGCAAATTTGTTAAAGATTATGGGAAAATAGTAGCATCCTTAACAACCCTACTTAAAAAGAATGCCTTCATATTGTATCCAAAAGCGAATGAAGCTTTCATGACTTTGAAAAATGCCATGTGTACCACCCCCGTCCTAGCTATGCCAGATTTTTCCCAACCATTCATTATTGAAAGCGACACTTCCATATTGGGAATGGAAGCAGTGCTCATGCAAAATGAGAAGCCCTTAGCCTTTACTAGTAAAGCATTTTCCAAAAATAATTTAGCACATTCCACTTATGAAAAAGAAATGTTAGCTATGGTCAATGCTATCCAACATTGGAGACCATACCTTATTGGAAAATATTTTATTATTCACACCAACCACCATAGCCTAAAATATCTTCTTGAAAAATGGATAACCACTCCAGAACAACAAAAGTGGGTAACAAAACTATTAGGCTATGATTATGAAATCATCTACAAAAAATGGAAAGATAACATGGTTGCAGATGCACTTTCCAAAAAGTTCAAAGAAACTTCACAATTACATGCTTTTTCCTGCCCCATACCTACATGGATCGAACAAGTCAAGGATGAATGGTATGCGGACCATACTATACACACCATAATTCAACAACTACAATAAAATCCTATGAGTAAACCCCACTACTCTTGGCAAGGTAACATGTTCCGTTACAAAGAATGTCTGGTCCTATCACCTACATTGTTTTATCATCCAAATATTCTACATGAGCTACACGCTACACCTACTGCAGGCCACTCTGGATTCCTAAAAACCTACAAAAGAGTGACTAAATCATTTTATTGGCGAGGGATGAAAAATGATATCAAGAAGTTCGTTAATGAATGTGAAACATGCCAAAGAAATAAAGGTGAAACAATGGCAACACCAGGCCTTCTTCAACCTCTACCCATACCAACCAAGACATGGGAGGATATTTCAATGGATTTCATTGAAGGTATTCCAAAATCCATAGGAAAAATAATGATCCTAGTGGTGGTAGATCGTTTATCTAAATACATCCATTTTTTTCTAGTAGCTCACCCCTATACCGCTAGTACTATTGCTCACATCTTCCTTGATAATAGTTTTTAATTACATGGCATGACTTCTACTATCGTTAGTGATCATGATCCCACTTTCACTAGTAATTTTTGGAAGGAATTATTTAAACTCCAAGGTATGCAACTTCGGATGAGCTCCGCTTACCACCCACAAACGGATGGTCAAACTAAAATTTTCAATAAGTGCTTAGAATCCTATCTTCGATGCTTTATTTCCACTAAAACCCTTCACTGGGTTAAATGGCTTCCACTACCTGAATGATGGTATAATACCTCATATCACACAGCCATAAAAATGACCCCTTTCAAAGCATTATATGGCCGATCACCCCCATATCTAACCTCTAATCTTCCAGGACGTACAAAAGTACCAGCTATAGAGATGGAGCTGGTCACTTGAGATAATATCATTCGCCCTCTTAAGGATAATCTAAATATCGCTCAACACTGCATGAAGCAACAAGAAGACCAAAATCAGACTAAAAGGGTTTTTCAAGAAGGGGATATGGTATTTCTATGCCTCCAACCATATCGTCAAACTTCATTGAAAATAAAAGGGTCGCAAAAATTAGCACCAAAATTTTATGGCCCTTATAAAATTCTACAACGTATTGGACCTGTTGCATATAAAATTGAATTACCAAAATCTTCCAAAATCCATCCGGTATTTCATGTTTCTTGTCTTAAAGCCGTAATAGGCACTAACATCGTTACACAAACTCAACTTTCAGAATTTTTAGATAATTGAGCTCTCATGGTTGAACCAGAAGCTATCCTCCGTAACCGCACCATCATCGAGGTATTGATTCAATGGAAAGGTCTACCTCTAGAGGATGCTACGTGGGAGACACTCCACCAGATTCAACAACAATTTTTGTAATTCTAGCTTTGAGGACAAAGCTTTTTCAAAGGAGGGTGGCATGTTAGGACCCTCCTAACGTAACTCTTAATAATATTATATATTATATTGTATTATAAAGGGACACATCCCTTCACCATTCACACATTTTAGATAGATGTAAATAGGACAAGGAGGATGCTTCAAAGATCATCCAAGAACATTAATTTATTATATTGTGGGTTTCTGCCTTTCAATACAAACTGTGATTCTATTCAAACAACAATTCTTTTATGCATTTATTTCATATTTCAAGTTGCAGGTTCATAACATATAGCCATTAAGTATGCATGATCACAGTGAATGGTATCCATGATTACCACTCCAAAAATGTTAGAGTTAGAGTATATTATATTATTTAGGTACATGACTCTGTACCACATCCGGTGTATTATTATATTAAGAGTTACTTGGGGTAGAAGGAATATATGCACAACTGTTAAAATATGCAAGTTGTAAAAGAAAACAATGTCTATCATGCAGAAGCACATGTGCCCTTCATACACTTAGGTAGAGTGAATCTCAAGTAACTCATATTATTATATATAGGGCTTATTGTAAGGAAGTATGCATCCTCTACAATATCCACTAGTAGAGTGTGAGCTTCATGTTGTATGCATTCCTCCATTTTTATGAGCCTCCATTAATGGCTCTTATGTGAGTTATTTATAAAGTCTCGTATCTTAGTTTCATGCTTGTTAAGATCCCATTTTCATAGTTAGATCTTAAATGTCTTATTTAATTACTTGTGGCTTCATTTACTTTTAGCATATAGCTCAAAAAATTAACATGGTATTAGAGCACATGGTAGATCCATATAAATAGGAAAAGCCACAAAAGGTGCAAAAATTAGGATTTCCTAAGAGGTCACCCATACGAGCACTACTCCAGCTAAAAATGCTTAAAAATGAAGTTTTTTTATGGGTTGAAAAAATTAGGGCATTAAGGAACTGTATTAGATTTTGAGCATAGGGAGGACTAAAAAAAAAAAAAAAGACCTTGGACTTACATTGAAAAGCCTATTTTTTTGGCTTTTGGGGTTTCTATTTTTCCCTGTTTATATTTGCAGGTTTTGAACCATTGTTATTTTTGTCCTCTCACAGAATAAGCATACTTGCTTTGCTTTCTTCTCATGGCCCTAAAACTAATGTCTGCTTTCAAAGATCTTGCGCATCATGGCCGAGCCTATCGTACCATCCTCTTTAGTGCCCATTCTTCTTGTTTGGGATTGGTCATCTTCTTAAGAAGATATATAGTCTTATCGAAGGTGACCATCTTGTGCCTTCTCGTGAAAATATGCTCCTACCATTATCAGATCTGTTTGTCACAACCTGCACCAAATTTGAATGTTGTGAATGCTTCCATATCCAACCACTCCTCCTGCAATGGTTTTTGAGATACAAGCTACCACTATTGTGCTTGCATGTAGACACCATATTGCCTTGCTTCTGCATCTGTGCTATTGCCATCTGTAGACCAAGTCAAAAAAATAAGAACTTCAACCATGACGTATTGTAGAAATATCCTTTTGATATCCATATGCATCCCTTAGATGCTTTACTCATCACACAATTTGGCAATACGAGGAAAACATTGTTTTAGGTTATGAAGCCAACAAACATCTGAGGGTGGTGGTGTCAAAAGTTTTTCATTCAAGAAAGTATTGTAGAAGAGTTGCATTTGCATATATTGCACCCAATTGTTACATTAAAGGAGGAGCCATTGCACACCATAAAATACTACCTTTGACTACTTCCAGTGCATGCCTTGCTTCACTAAGTTCCTATAATGCTTCTCTGCTTCCACCATCTTCACCCAACACATGTAAATAACATGGCACACTGACTATGTCATACCTATACAACTCAACTTGAAATGTTTCAGCCAATCTATGTGCAATAGATTTTGTGTCTTCAATGAGTGTTGCAAAATGGTATCTCGTTTGAACATTACAAAAGGATGTCAACCACCTTTGATCAGAGATTTCATGTATTAATTACTCCAATCAAACCACCTTTTTAAAGGTATTTTTGTGCACTTTGCTTTCATTAAAATTTAAAAGCAGGATACTTCTAAGGTTTAAGTAACATTGCATTGAAGTATTATATTTTGCAAATAATTAAGTAGGATATATAAGGGTTTCTACCATTAGAGCATTAATATTAATTTACAAAATATTATTTTCTAAACCTTAAAATATTTGCAATTAAATAATTTTGGGAGGAATAAGGTTTTCAATAGGAAAATTATTATTGCAAATATTAATTAATTTCTAAAATTCCAAATTAGGGAGTTATAAGGCTTACTACATCAAACCTTAGGATATTGGAATTTAGAAATATTAAATTATTGTAAATTTAATCATTTGGGAGCCAAAAGGGTTTCTACCTCAAACTTTAGAAAAATATTAAATTTGCAAATATTATTAAAACCTAGGGAGTTATAAGGTAGTCAAATTCTAAGGAAATATCTTATTCAAGAATCTTCTTTTTCTTGAATCCCAATTATTAAAAGGACCTAATTTTTCTCCATGGAAAAATAAAATGAGGTCAGTACTTATTGTTGAAAAACTTTGGGATGTAGTAAATGGAGAAAGGAAAATTCTAGTAACAAAAATAGGAATTCAAAAATTCAAAAATGATGATGCTAAAGCCATGATGTTAATTCTATTTGCCATATCTGATGAAATTCAAGCACACATTAGTGAAGTAAGTCTTAAAAAGTAGCATGGGAAAAATTGTGTGTGATATTTGAAGGAAAGAATAAGGTAACTATTTTACATCTACAATCACAGTTGCATACACTAAAACTTCATGATGGAGAAAACATAGAACAATTTCTTTGAAGGATATCAAAATTAAAATCAAAATTGTATACATTAGGGGAAAAGGTTGAAGATGATATTTTGGTTTCAGTCACACTTAGAGCACTTCCTGAATCATTCAAAGCATTGGTCACATATCTTCTAGTATCAAATCAAAAGGTGTCATTTGAGGAATTGATAAATATTATTCAACAATATGAACTTGAAAATCAGGTGAAAAGTGAGTCATCCAATAAGGTTCATGCATTAGAAAAAGGATTGTGCACTTCATCACAAAAACAAAAACAAAATAAGTATTGTTATATTTGTGAGAAAGAGGGCCATAATACAAAATCTTGCAAATATAATGCATTGACAAGGAAAGGTCAAGACAAAGAATATCCTAACAAGGAATATCTTAAAGGGAATCAAGCTTATCAGAATAATCAACTAGAGCATGATGCACAATCAGAACCTCTAAACATGACTCTTATGGAAAATAATATATGTTTGTTAGCGGGTAATGAGAGATCCAATGAAGACCAAGAACTCACAAATTCTAACTCAAATAATTCAAGTTCAGTTCATGATTGGTTAGAGAAATATTATCTAGTTAGCATTGACAATGATAAAGTTTTAAATAATGACATATATAGTGATGCTCAGAGTTGTATTGATATTAATAGATCTAAGTCTAATGATGCTTTTGGTCATTTTGAAAAACATACTATTGGAATTGGTTCAAAATTTATGAAGAAGATAATAAGGATATAGGTTTAGGAAAATATGAATAGGGAATAAAAGAACCAATTGTATTAGAATTAAGACAAAAACATAAAGGACTTGGATATACAGGTCAAACTAGTCATAATGAATAAGTAACTAAATCCATAAAAGGAAATAGTGTCATTAGATCAGTGTCAGGGTTTGACAACATTAGCTGTAGTAAAGGACAAAATGGTAAAAATAATTTTAGATGTAATCATTATGGTAGACATGGACATACAGTAGAGAGATGTTGGAATATACATAGTTGTAAGACTTGTGGAGGACATAATCATTCTCAGAAAACTTATCTATATAAAGAGAAGGAAAGCCAAAAATTGAAAATGGATTGTGGATGGATAAGTATAGATGAATGGAATAAGATGAAAATAATGTTGTATGGTTTCTACAAAAGAAAACCAAGCATGATAAAGAATCAAAGTACATTGAATGAAAATAATGTTACTAATATTATCATGCACAAAGAGGAGATAAATGATCATGATCCAAGCATAGCTTGGGAGGTAACCAACAATAAAAGTAGTGGAAGCATTTGTGAGGCAATATCCTTATGAGTATTCTAGTAAATGACCTAGAGATAGTGATTATCTTGAGGTGACCCAGAGGTAGAGTTCTAGAGGCAGTGACCCTGAGACAGTGATACTAGTGCTAATGATCTAGAGATAGTGAACCAAGGACAGTGACCTAAAGGTAATGACCCTGTGGTAACATTTTAGAGATAGTGATCCAGAGAATGAAACCTAGAGGTAACTTAGTTATATTGATCCAGAGGTAGACAAATTACTTATCCAACCATGATAGAGTCAAAGTTGAAGATTATTTTCTATTGAGATCTATATTATCATCTTCTATTGCAGAGAATTAATTCTCAGATGATTGGGACACCTCATATAACAAACAACTAGGAGATTTCAACTTCATTGCCTAAAGGTCAGTGTGTCTTCATATTACAGAGATTAGTTCTTTGTTTAATAGGGATTGAATACTCCAAAATAGACCTAATGTCCAAGGAAGCCACGTTGGAGCATCTAACTAGAGTTCCACAGAGTTACAAGAACTCGTGAAGACTAGAAATCAACATTGTAACCACTAGTTTGACAATCAACTAGTGAAGATTCATCAGTTCTAGATTTAGATTTCAGTACTAATACTTTGTTGCAGGGAAAGAAAATTTAGCAAGTTGGGAAGCTTCCTACAAGAAAGTTAGGAATAATATCTTCTTTAGAATCAATATAGCACCTGAAGAAAAATTTAAGGATTGGAGATTTGGAGGCCTGAGAAGAGGTCTCATTGCTAGATATTATAGACCTGCAAGTCTAGAATAAGAAAAAGGCCCTAGAAGCCTTGTTGCAGATTCAAGAAGAGACTCTAGGAGAGGAGTCCTTGTGAAGAGTGGATATTGGAGATCTCCATTGAATATTGAACTAGATGAAGATCCATATTGAAGACTAAAGTCTTAAATACCTAAATAATGTAATACAAGGGGGTGTTAGAGTTAGAGTATATTATATTATTTAGGTACATGACTATGTACCACCTTAGGTACATTATTAGATTAGGAGTTACTTGGGGTAGAAGGAATATATGCACAAGTGTTAGAATGTGCAAGTTGTAAAAGGACAAGTGTCTATCATGCAGAAGCACATGTGTCCTTCATGCACTTAGGTAGAGTGAGGCTCAAGTAACTCATCTTCTTATATATAGGGCTCATTGTAAGGAAGTATGTATCCTCTACAATATCCACTAGTAGAGTGTGAGCTTCATGTTGTATGCATTCCTCCATTTTTGTGAGTCTCAATTAAAGGCTATTACTTGAGTTATTTATAAATTCTCGTGTCTTAGTTTCATGTTTGTTAAGCTCCCATTGTCATATTTAGATCTTAGCTTTCTTATTTCATTACTTGTGGTTTCATTTAATTTTAGCATATAGCTCAAAAATCTAACAACAAAAACCTACATCGTGTAGCCAATCCTAGTCCTCTTCTTGCCACACCCCCTTCAACTCATTCAACAACAATAAGAAATGATGTCTCAGCCATAACTCCTTGACCTGCATCATCAAATACGGTCACACAAATACCAATATTCAAATTAAAAAAAATTATATGGATCCATACGATCTATACCTTCAAACAAAAAGGGTAGATTTGGATATCCATTTGGTCCAAATACGCATAGCAATCTTTTTTGATAAAAATACACAAAAAATTGCAAAAGAATACACAATATACATTTATAAAAACACATTGAAAAATATTACCACACATAGACACACAAGCATACAAACCCCTCACACATCAAAAACCTCCTTTAGACAATCTACATTATCCTATTCTTGCTCTACCATTTTTTTCACTAAAAACTAGGTTATAGGTTTTAAATTATCTCAAAAATAAAAAATAGGGTAAAAAGTCAACTTACCTCCACTCCACACCCTCAAATGCTAGCTTACGTGCCACCATGATGCATCTCATCCTTTTGAGTCATCACTCTAGTAGTGCTCTACATCATAAAATCACTCTCCCTCGCTCCTCTCCTTACATTTTGTTTGTAATTATAGACACCTAAAATGCATCATGTCAATGTGACTACTCATATGGGACATGATAGAAGATCATATGGAAGACCTCGGATAAATACCAAGGTATAGCAGTGGTTTTTACCACTCAATTTGGGCACCTTTGCCTAGTTAGTGCTAGCCGCTACTGACACCTGTGGTTAGTAGAGCTGACTGCATCTGTCAGCCGCGGTCAGGCCTCAAATTTAGTTGGCCTTTGACCAATTTAAAGTTGGTTCAAACAGCCATTTTTTTATGAATTGGAGTGGTTTGAGTGAGGAAGGTTCTGTATCCTTCCATCCAACAAGCTCAACCACCCAATCTTGTTCTTGGATTCCTCATGAAGCCACCCCTAGCCCTTGGTGAATGCTATAAAAACCCCCTTCAATTGGGAGAAAATATATAGACAAATATTGAGTTGAAATGCAGCAAAGCCCTGTAAAATTGCATACTCACCTATATGCATTGAGAGGAATACTTTGATTGCCCAATTGGAGATCACATGCCATGGAGGTCCTAGGAGGCTAGGAGATTCAAGAAACATTAATTTGTGCAATTCGTGCACCAACTAAGTAATTCAACCACCAAATCTATCAGAGGATATAGTGGTAACCCTTGATCATCAATTCCTCAAGGATAATTGAATATTGGACACCAAATTAGGAGCCCAAAAATATTTCAAGCTAAGCTGCGACTATCAGTCGCAATGGATAGTGCCCACCGTGAATCAGACCTGCGGTCAGGTTGTCATCTTCAGTTTCCTTGTTTTCTAGTTTTAGGATTTGTTTAAGTGCATTAGATTAGACATATATCATGTTAATTTGATTTAGTAGAGACTTTGACCGATGCAATTAGGGTTTTTAGTCATTTCCTTTCATTATTGCAATTATGCTACTAATGGATCTTTTCATGCTTCCATGCTTTCAATTCTGTAATTAGACCATTAGATAGACACATATATTTTTCCTTTACATGTTCTATGGTGCTAGTTCATGTTTAGCATAGGTTTAATATGTTTCTTGCACTTTCTTGATTTCATATTAATTACATTTTCCATTATGCAAAATTCTCTTAAAAGCCTCATCAAGAGAGGTCTCCTTTGTATTTAGTGTTTCTTGTTGTTTATTGCACACATGATAAACATGGTTTTGACATGTAAGGCTACAAATGCCTCTAATCATGGAGAAGAAGGTCATTGACACCTTGGAGTAGTTCGTGTCACCCTGAAAGGCATTTTGATTACATCTACCCTTGAGAGGAATTATAACACTATCATAATTGATGTATCAAATGGGTATCCCTAAGAGGGACAAATTTGTAATTTGACTCCATTGAAATTTATAAATGATCCCTTGTATTCAT
Organism: Wollemia nobilis; assembly: GCA_028583015.1. Lineage (NCBI taxonomy): Eukaryota > Viridiplantae > Streptophyta > Pinopsida > Araucariales > Araucariaceae > Wollemia > Wollemia nobilis. The sequence continues at coordinate 24,071,686 of JAQPPZ010017232.1, read as the reverse complement.
TTTATTTCTTATTGTCAATTTATGCATACCTATATTTTTATCTTTAATCAATTGCAATAGTTAGACAAGGTGCGAGCCTTTTTGGTGGTTATAGAAGGTGATCACGGTGGAACCTCTGCATTTTATGCCATTGAAAACTGATGTTATTGGTTTTTTGATGATAGGTGCTCACCATAGTTAACATCCATGGTCAAAATTTTGTCATTGCAGTTGACATACATGGGAAATAGTGGTCACCATGTTATAGAGACACGATCAATATTTGATAAACTAGAAAATAGAGTAAAGCTCAATCAGATGGGGAACTGAGGTAGGTGCCACTATCAATTTCTATTTCTATTTTTTCTCTATAAATTTCTAGAATGCTAAAATGTTAGACTAATTAGGGAAGACAACAAAGTTAGTAATATTCATATGAGTCCTTAGGTCTTTCTCTTTTTAAGTCTTTACTAAGAACTATGAGGAACATTGGACCTCTGAGTGTAGTCCAATCTAGTATCCAACATTCTAGAACCTATTTTATGCTCTGTTTGCTTTCTTGAGGTACAATCAGTGGCCATACCATCTTTAGTATGCATTGTCAAAATATCATGTAAAACTAATCATGCATGCTTTATTAATTTGAAACATTCCTTTTTCTACATTGCATATAGAAAAGAATCATTTGAATGTTGTATTATGCATCTTTCTTTCGTGCAAATTAAAAGGAACCACACACACCACAACACATTGTAAACACTAGTGAGTTGGAAGTCACATCCAACCACTAGTAGGGTTTCAATGATGGTGGTAGTGATTTCCATATGTTGTCCTAAATCCCATGTACCTTATGTTCTAGACCAAGGCCAAAATCAAGAACCTTTTGTAGCCCATACAATTTGCATGTGCTTCTATTCAGAGGGTATAATGCTGATTGGGTAAAAATGGGTGAGAGTCTGGTAGAACCTATTCTCCCTGCCTGGGTGTGGACTTTCATTACCACACTTTTGGGGGATTACATGACCTGGAGTTCATAGCTAGATTGTCGAGCTACGAGTATACAGATGAAAGCCCTTTAACAATTGAGAAAATCATCAACATATTACAAACATGACAAGAGTTACTTTACTGATATAACACACTTGCAAAACACATCAAACAGTTTAGGGATAATTTTGAAACATTAAAAAAATATAATCATCATTGTATTCTTTGTGTGTTAATAAAAGATAAATCTAGACATAGGATACACAATGGTGCAAACACGGAGGGGTCGATCTGGGCATATACCTGAGATTAAATCCCAAGCTCCACTTAATGCACAACACAATGTAGAATACCCTCAATCACATAATCCTCCTGGATGTCGTTCAACGAGTATTATAGGGGATAATTATACACGAGGGGATTATGTCAAGAATACCCCAATTGGAGGAAGTACTAGACATCCCTCTAGAAATAGATCAGAGCATGGGACTTCATAGCATGGAGGTTTCGCACATGGTAGCATTTACTGTGACCACATTCCTTGTGCATCCATAGGTTTACTTGAAGAATATGTCATTGAGGGATTGATATTGGTACCCCTTTGACCTATAGCTAAGGGAGGCTCACGACCTCTACCATCCGAGTATAGATAGGCTTAAGATTCACCCATTCAAGTGCAAATATATGGGATCAATTTTGAGCATAGGCCCATGTAGACTCCCTATAGGGGTAAACCTTGTAAGTTCACCATAGATGTATCCAAAGTGGGACCTAATGGTATGCCACATCATGAGCCATGGCATAGCAAATAGTTAGATGGTCTAGACAGAGTCCTAGGGCATACAGGATATAAGCCTATGCCTGTACCCTCTTGACCTATGAGTGAGTGTAGTGGAAGCACCATTAGGATCACCTAAGAACCTAGAGAGTGCTCCAAGTGTTCTCATGACATACATGCTCTTGTGTCTCATGTAGGCACATAGCATAGAATATAGCCTAACACGAATGTTGTATTTATAGATAGAGGCAAGAGTGTGGTAAATTAGTCCATTGGAGTACATACCCATAAAGTCACTCGAATAGAGTGCACACACTAGAGGCCTCAAACAACTAATCATATTGATAGATCTTATAGATTAGTGTCAGAATAGAGATGATAGATTATCCAACATGTAGAGAAAGAGCACCTCAAAAATAAGAACTCTTAGAGGTAGAGGTTCATAAAACAAAAATTATATAAACAACACATGCGTGAACAACACATCCTTGATCAGAAGGAGCATGTTGAGAGAGAGGATCGATTGGCTAGCATCGGTTTACCTCCTCATAGTGATAATGAAGAACACAAGCTTATACTGAGAGGGGGGTGAACAGTATAAGACCACTTTTTACTTTCTTTCCAAATCAATATCAATTAATGTCCTTAATTGCAATAACCAAATATAGCAATGTGCATTAATAACTCAGATAGTAGTAGTAAGCAAGAGCACAAGTCACCACACACAATTGAGACACAAGATTTAACGTGGTTCCTCCAATGTGGGGTACTCCACAAGTTGATCTCCTTATAATATTTCACATAGAAATATCCAATACAATGATTTCTTTGATCTGCTCAAAGCTAGGCAATAACAAGTTCACACAGAACTTTGTCCAAATATGAATAACAAGCTCACACAGAACTTGTCCAAAGCTGAATAACAAGCTCACATAGAACTTGTCCAAATCTGAATAACAAGCTCACATAGAACTTGTCCAAATCTGAATAACAAGCTCACACAGAACTTGTCCAAATCTGAATAACAAGCTCACATAGAACTTGTCCAAATATGCTCTAGCAAGCTCACCAAGAACTTGCCCAAAACTGCTCCAACAAGCTCACTAAGAACTTGTCCAAATCTGCTCTAGCAAGCTCACCAAGAACTTGCCCAAAACTGCTCCAACAAGCTCACTAAGAACTTGTCCAAATATGCTCTAGCAAGCTCACCAAGAACTTGCCCAAAATTGCTCCAACAAGCTCACTAAGAACTTGTCCAAATATGCTCTAGCAAGCTCACCAAGAACTTGCCCAAAACTATCCCAAATCTATCCACAAATCTGTCCCAAAATCTGTCCACAAATCTGTCCATAAATATTTCTCAAAATTATCCACAAATGCCTTCTCAAAGGCTCAATCAATCATGCTCAAGTAGCACTCAAATCTCATCCACAAATCTATCAAGGCAAAGCTCAAAGATGAACTCAACAATGAATGGCAATGTACTCTTCAATGGATGACAACAATGATCCACAATGATCTCAACTCAACTCAACTCAAATCAACTCATAGAAGCATAAAGAGAATTGTTAGAGACTCAATATGTTCTAGGCTCAATCTCAACTCAACTCAACTCAAATCAACTCATAGAAGCATAAAGAGAATTGTTAGAGACTCAATATGTTCTAATCTCAATCTCAACTCAACTCAAATCAGAATAATGGAATAGTTTGTTTCATAGGACTTGAACAATCACTTCACACATCACTTGACTAGGCTTATTCAACTCAACTCAACCCAAGTCTTATAGAACCATAAAGAGAATTGTTAGAGACTCAATATGTTCTAAACTCAATCTCAACTAATCACCACAAGGGACAATTCTTCCTCACACAACCCTAGTCCAAGTATGTATCAACCAACTCAAATGTTTCCAACAATGCTCAATTACAAATCTCACATAACAATGATACTCATGTTCTTTTCTAACTCAAGTTCTTTCACAACCAATGGGCTTCAACAACTATGCTTATAAAACAAGGTTTAAACACAACTCTCAATTCAGAAAACCTTGAAGCATTCAATCAACCACTTTCGAAAAGGAAACCACAAACAATCCTTTTCCCTCCAATGATATTTCAGAAATCAACCACCATAGACAATCAATAGGAGAATGTGCCCATACCTTTTATGAATATGAAGAAACCCCTTTGGAAAATCTGCCACACTCAACACACTTTGAAAAGAACAAAACAACCTTCACTTGAACCCTTTTACAAAAATAGAAATATCTCTTTATGTACACCTTATTTCTCCTTCTAAACAAAATAATCAAATAGCCCTCGAAATAAGATTTCCAATGATATATAATATGATATACTTCTAAAAGGAAAATCACCAAAAATATTTCCTTTTCACAACATGCACCACAAACCTTATCTCTCCTAGGGCAACCTTAGAAAAATAAAATATTTGGAAAAATTAATAACTTGCCTTTAACCTCAGCGGGATTCGATCCCCTATCGCTGCCCCTACACCACTCAAACCATGGTGCCAACAACCATGTGATCCAACCGCTCACATAGAAACCAAGAGCGCAAGACCTCCTTCTTGCTTCCTCCGAACTTGCCCTCAAAAACCACGTGCGCAAAAGGTTCTCCCTTTTTACCTTGCAAAAACCAATGTCGACGAGATTCGAACTTCGGATCTGCTGGCGCTTAAACACCTTACGTACCTTCCTCTTGCCACTAGGCCACAAGCACCTATGGTGATAGGTAAGGAACCTCCCTTACCTTTGTTCCCTCTTCTCTTCGCTGGTTTTCAAATGAATACGACACTTCTGCTCCCTTAGCGCTTCGAACGGATTATCTTCATCGAGGACTTAGGGAAAATAAAAATTTTAGTGGCATATTTATATATGCCCACATTTTTATTTTGATGTCGGCTATGACTTAATATTATTTGCCTCCTCCTTTTTGACATCGACAATAATAAAATATTAATTTTAATTTTAATTTTAAATGATTAAAATTTAAACTTAAATATTTAAAATTAATTATCTCCTTCATCGGGGCACCTTTTTCAATGAAACGAAAAGCCAACCTAGGTTTTAAGAAAAACCCATTTCAAATATGCCATCCATGGTTTTAAATAAAACCTTTTATTTTGCCTACCTTGGTTTTCACAAAAACCCTGTAAATAGCCATGCTTTCCAAAATATCATAAATGCTTATTTATGAAATATTTTGGCCACCAAAACTCAATGTGATCCATGTGACATCAATGATCCATGTGACATCAATGACAACATAAAATACCTCAAATTACCTCAAATTTCCAACAATATCCCCCTTTGTCATTGATGGCAACACCTCTAATGCAAATCACCACAGTCACTGCAAAAACCAACTCTGAGAATCAAAGCTGCTCCCCTTGACTCAATACTCTCTATGGAGGCTGCTCCCCCTAACTCAATACTCTCCCCCTTACTCAAATCTCTCCCCCTTTGACATCAATGGCAAAAGGGACACCTATGGGGCTAAAAGATATGACTCTTAAGCTTAGCCCCCTCACCCCCTTCTCTCTTGAGGTGATTAATTTTGGGGTGGGAGTACTTTTACTCCCATATCACTTTGTTTCTTTCCTCTATCAACTTCCTTCCATGTTTTTTTGATATCCTTCTCTTGATGAATTACTTGATCTTCTTGTCTAGAACCTTGTTTGACCTTCTTGCCTTGAACCTGTTTGACCTTCTTGCCTTGAACCTATTTGGAATTGAGTCCTACACCATTTTGCAATATGCCCAAAGTTATTGCAATTGAAACACTTGATATTGTAGCCTTTGGATGGTGCCCATGTCTTGAATTCATTCTTAAAATAATTTCCATATCCATTCCTTTCCTGAACCTTGTATTGTGAAGCTCTATTTTCATGACCATTATGACTTCTGAATTGTGTAGCTCTAAAACCAAAACCATGTTGCTCATTTCCTTTGCACTGAAAATATTTATGACCAATCCTATTACATGAGAAGCAATGTCCCTGAAAACCATACCTTCTTCCTTTGAAGTTTCTTCTAGCAAAATCAAACTTCTTTGATCCATAGACCTTGTAGTGTATAGCCCTGTGTCCAAATCCATTACAAGAAAAACAATGTCCTTGAAAAGCCCTTTGTTCATGCCTTGGTTCTTCATACCTTTCTTGACCATTATCCTTATGATCATTTTCAACTTGTGCATTGCATCCTTGAACCTTCTTTGTAGTATCTAAAACTTCTTCCTTAGTTTCTTCCTTGCTTTTCTCTTCAAGAATTTATTTTCCTTTTGAACTTGATTCACCTATCTCAAAACAAGAACCAAACTGAATATTTGGAGCCATAGGAACTTTGGAACTTTCCTCACAAATCTTAGGTGCTTCCTTGCTTTCATATTTTAAAACTTCCTTTCCTTTTGAGTGTGATTCCCCAAACCTGAAATATGAGACCTTTGGTGCTTTGGAATCTTCCTCTTCTTTCTCTTCATTTGTGTCAAGTAGCAAATTGGCATCCATCTCTATAGCCTCTGAAATACATGTTTCCTTCTTAGTGAAAATATCTTGACCTTTTGAGTCATGTGATGGATCAAACTTCTCACGTATGGAACATCTCAATTCTTTTAGATTTTCCTTAACCTCTTGTAGTTGCTCATGGATAACATTGAAGTCTTCCTTTAGATCAACTGAGATATTATCCTCTTGTTTAACTTCTTCTATTTGGAGTGAATGTTCTTCTTCTACTTCTCTTATCCCATAGAAAAACCCTTCTTCATCTTCACTGTCACTAAGATCATTATAATCTTCTATAGCAAACAAACTCTCAAGATTTCTTTGACCATGCCTGTTTCCTTGATGTGTCATCTCATCTTCACTATCACTGAAACCATTGCAATATCCTGATCTGTGATCTCTTTGACCACACACAAAGCATTGTTCTCTTTCACCTTCTATTCCTAGAAATAAATGTTCTTCCTTTTCATCATCTGATTTGTCTCTATCACTATGATCTGAGCTATCACTTGCTTCTACAATGTAGTAAGATTTCTTTGCCTTACGAAAATTTTTCTTCTTCTCATACCTGTTTTGCTTGAATCTGTCATCTTTGTCATGCTTATGCTTTCCATCTTCTTTTCTTCTGTGACCCTATTTTTCATCATCATTATTTTCTTCATGTGGACACTTGTATGCATAGTGACCAAGATCACCACACTTGTAGCATCTGACTTTCCTTATATCCCTAAAATTCCTTGAGTCCTTATTCCTTTTGATGAAGTTAGCTTCCTCATCATTATCTGGAACTCTACTTGTTTCTAAAACTTTCTCTTTCTCTTTTTCTGAAGCCTTGAATGCAATCTCTTTTATTGGAACCTGATGCTTACTTACCCTCATCTCATAAGCTGTGAGAGTACCTTGCAATTCTTCCATTGTTAGCTTGTTGATATCCATTGTCTCTTCTATTGCTGAAACCTTAGAATCATATTTCATGGGAAGTGATCTCAAAACATTTTGAGTAACTTCTGATTCTTTCATCTCAAAACCTAGGCCTCTCATGGTGTTAGTGATTTCATCAACTCGAAGTAAAAACTTTGCAATATCTTCAGAATCTTCCATTTTCAATTCCTCAAATATTTTTCTATGAGTTTGTAGTTTTGCCAACTTTACCTTGGAATCTCCTTCATAAGTATTCCACAACTTGGTCCACATTTCATTAGCTGAAGTACATACCATGACTTTTGCAAAATCTATCTCACGAAGCCCACTCAAAATACAATTCATTGCTCTTGCATTGATCTCAACCAATTTCCTGATAGTCTTATCTACCTCGGGATCACCTTCAACCCTATACTCTTTTTCAACCATTTTCCATACCTCATATCCTTGTGATATCAAGTAGTTCTTCATCCTCATGCTCTAGAAAGCATAATTGTTACCATCAAATAATGGAGCCTTATTTGTAGATGATCCATTATGTGAAGCCATCTGTGTTCTTATAGAATCTACCCTCAAGTTGTTAGCCTTTTCGAAGGAACCTACTCTGATACCAATTGAAGAACACAAGCTTATACTGAGAGGGGGGTGAATAGTATAAGACCACTTTTTACTTTCTTTCCAAATCAATATCAATTAATGTCCTTAATTGCAATAACCAAATATAGCAGTGTGCATTAATAACTCAGATAGCAGTAGTAAGCAAGAGCACAAGTCACCACACATAATTGAGACACAATATTTAACATGGTTCCCCCAATGTGGGGTACTCCACAAGCTGATCTCCTTATAATATTTCACATAAAAATATCCAATACAATGATTTCTTTGATCTTCTCAAAGCTAGGCAATAACAAGTTCACATAGAACTTGTCCAAATCTGAATAACAAGCTCACATAGAACTTGTCCAAATCTGAATAACAAGCTCACATATAACTTGTCCAAATATGAATAACAAGCTCACATAGAACTTGTCCAAATCTGAATAACAAGCTCACATAGAACTTTTCCAAATCTGAATAACAAGCTCACACAGAACTTGTCCAAATTTACTCTAGCAAGCTCACCAAGAACTTGCCCAAAATTGCTCCAACAAGCTCACTAAGAACTTGTCCAAATATGCTCTAGCAAGCTCACCAAGAACTTGCCCAAATCTGCTCCAACAAGCTCACTAAGAACTTGTCCAAATCTGCTCTAGCAAGCTCACCAAGAACTTGCCTAAATATGCTCCAACAAGCTCACTAAGAACTTGTCCAAATCTGCTCTAGAAAGCTCACCAAGAACTTGCCCAAAAATATCCCAAATATGTCCACAAATCTGTCCTAAAACTATCCCAAAATTTTCCAAAAATGTATCCACAAATATTTCTCAAAACTATCCACAAATGCCTTCTCAAAGGCTCAATCAATCATGCTCAAGTAGCACTCAAATCTCATCCACAAATCTATCAAGGCAAAGCTCAAATATGAACTCAATAATGAATGACAATGTACTCTTCAATGGATGACAACAATGATCCACAATGATCTCAACTCAACTCAACTCAAATCAACTCATAGAAGCATAAAGAGAATTTTTAGAGACTCAATATGTTCTAGGCTCAATATCAACTCAACTCAACTCAAATCAACTCATAGAAGCATAAAGAGAATTGTTAGAGACTCAATATGTTCTAATCTCAATCTCAACTCAACTCAAATTAGAATAATGGAATAGTTTGTTTCATAGGACTTGAACAATCACTTCACACATCACTTGACTAGGCTTATTCAACTCAACTCAACCCAAGTCTTATAGAACCATAAAGAGAATTGTTAGAGACTCAATATGTTCTAAACTCAATCTCAACTAATCACCACAAGGGACAATTCTTCCTCACACAACCCTAGTCCAAGTATGTATCAACCAACTCAAATGTTTCCAATAATGCTCAATTACAAATCTCACATAACAATGATACTCATGTTCTTTTCTAACTCAAGTTCTTTCACAACCAATGGGCTTCAACAACTATGCTTATAAAACAAGGTTTAAACACAACTCTCAATTCAGAAAACCTTGAAGCATTCAATCAACCACTTTCGAAAAGGAAACCACAAACAATCCTTTTCCCTCCAATGATATTTTAGAAATCAACCACCATAGACAATCAATAGGAGAATGTGCCCATACCTTTTATGAATATGAAGAAACCCCTTTGGAAAATCTGCCACACTCAACACACTTTGAAAAGAACAAAACAACCTTCACTTGAACCCTTTTACAAAAACAGAAATATCTCTTTATGTACACCTTATTTCTCCTTCTAAACAAAATAATCAAATAGCCCTCGAAATAAGCTTTCCAATGATATATAATATGATATACTTCTAAAAGGAAAATCACCAGAAATATTTCCTTTTCACAACATGCACCACAAACCTTATCTCTCCTAGGGCAACCTTAGAAAAATAAAATATTTGGAAAAATTAATAACTTGCCTTTAACCTCAACGGGATTCGATCCCCTGTCACTGCCCCTGCACCACTCAAACCATGGTGCCAACAACCACGTGAGCCAACCGCTCACATAGAAACCAAGAGCGCAAGACCTCCTTCTTGCTTCCTCCGAACTTGCCCTCAAAAACCATGTGCACAAAAGGTTCTCCCTTTTTACCTTGCAAAAACCAGCGTCGACGGGATTCGTACTTCAGATCTACTGGCGCTTAAACACCTTACTCGCCTTCCTCTTGCCGCTAGGCCACAAGCACCTATGGTGATAGGTAAGGAACCTCCCTTACCTTTGTTCCCTCTTCTCTTCGCTGGTTTTCAAATGAATACGACACTTCTGCTCCCTTAGCGCTTCGAACGGATTATCTTCATCGAGGACTTAGGGAAAATAAAAAGTTTAGTGGCATATTTATATATGCCCACATTTTTATTTTGACGTCGGCTATGACTTAATATTATTTGCCTCCTCCTTTTTGACGTCAGCAATATTAAAATATTAATTTTAATTTTAATTTTAAATTTAAATTTTAAATGATTAAAATTTAAACTTAAATATTTAAAATTAATTATCTCCTTCACCGGGGCACCTTTTTCGACGAAACAAAAATCCAACCTAGGTTTTAAGAAAAACCCATTTCAAATCTGCCATCCATGGTTTTAAATAAAACCTTTTATTTTGCCTGCCTTGGTTTTCACAAAAACCTTGTAAATAGCCATGCTTTCCAAAATATCATAAATGCTTATTTATGAAATATTTTGGCCACCAAAACTCAATGTGATCCATGTGACATCAATGACAACATAAAATGCCTCAAATTACCTCAAATTTTCAACAAATAATAGGGAGCGTGTCGATAGATGAGTGGCTTCACATCCTCGTCGTACGACTCAGCACAGAGATCGACATCTAGCATTCGAAAAACATGAGCATAGGTAGTATGAGGAAGAAGTGGGAGAGGAATTAGAACAAGAATATCCAAAAATATCCCAATTTGAGGAGGGTGAGCCTAGTCCACCACCTCAACATAGGAAGAATCTGCCTCTGAAGGTGCCTCCAAGGCAATCTTGAGAAGAGGAGTTCCTTTCCTTGCAAGCCTATAAGGCCTTAGCAAAGAAAGTCCAAGCCATAGAGAAGCAAGGAACGACTTATCAAAATCCTACCTTGAAAAAAATCTATAATGAACCTCTATGCACGTTAGTGCCTATTTCGGCCTATCCTGAGCATTTCAAGATGCCTAGATTGGAAAAGTTTCAAGGAGAGGAAGACACATAGGAGCATGTAATGAGTTTCCTAGATATGTGCTTTTAGATCAAGAGAAATAATGCTTTGCTCTTGTGCACCTTCATTACGACCCTCTCAGGCCTAGCTCGAGAGTGGTTCAACCAATTAAAGAGGCACAACATCACTAGTTTCAAATAACTAGCCGATGCATTTCTTAAATAGTTCTCCTTTGATGTCAAGAAAAAGGTAAACTTATCTGACCTGGCTGCTTTAATGCAACATAATGATGATCCAGTGATGGATTATGGAGTATTATGGTAAAGCTACCATTCTCCATCCCATCCTCAAAATTAACTCGAATGTTCATGAAGAGTTGTGCCAAGCACATTTTGTTATTGCTATAGTTACAGTAGTACCAGACATTCGAAGAGGCTTTGGCGCAAGCCAAGGTGATAGAGGAAATCAAGTTACAAGAGGGTAACTTGAAGCTCAAAACTAAGGAGTGGCATAAGAAAAGCACTAAGAGATAATAGGCCAAGCCAACCCATGTTAATAAGGTGGTGTTGAATCTTCAAAAAAGGGGATAAGGGGCAACAACAATGAAACTATCAAGCCCAACATTCTCCTACGCAATATGAGTAGTTCAATAATAATCAAAGGGGTAAGAATAAGGAAAAACACCCTCCTTGTGTATTCACTCAGTTATCAAAGTAATTCGATTCGATTTTTCATTAGTTATGTGAGGAGAAGGCTATACACTTGCCCGAAGTCAAGTTAATGGACCCTAATCAGCTTAATCCCAAGGGCTACAAGGATGATCAATATTGCATCTTTCATCGATCGAAAGGCAAAGACATTGAGGTATGTTGGTATTTCAAATATCTTATGCAAAATATGATCGAAAGAGGTACACTTCTTGTCAACAACCCATAAGTGTCTGAAAATCAAAATATGGGTATTTACAAAAATCCTCTACCAAATCATGAGGCATCGAAGAATAATTTTGGCCAAGTCAACCAAGTACGCATCAAACCACAAACCTAGGGGTTTGTCAAAATGGTCAATGTTGTCACAAGGAACATGAGGTATTAATGACCAAATCAACCTACAGTGCCCATTAAAGTCCAATCCATGCCTCCTCCAAGGCCAGCCCCACATGTTCCAGGCCCACCAACTAGACCGATGGTGACCATCAGGAGTAGTTTGGTCCAAAACCTATAGACCACTCCAGCAATGTTGTCTATTTATGAGCTAATTTAGTAGTCCCCCAAGAATAGGGAGATGCTTATGGACATCTTAAGGTCCATAGAAGTGCAGCCTCAATATCTTGAAGCATTTACATACTTCATGGGGCATGTGTAACAGTGTCAGGTATCGGTCATACAATTTCATGATCATGAAGTCAATATGGTTTCCACTGTTATAGTAGACCCGTCATTGCATATCATTGCATATGTGAATCACAAATCATTGTAAGCAGGTTTTTATTAACATGGGATAATAAATCAATATCATAACTACCAAGGCATTAACTCACTTGAAGTTTTCCAAGATGCATATCATTCCTTCTAGCTTCACATTGAGAGCTTTCAATGAAGCTTTATGCTCAACGGTCGGTACTATAGTTTTACCTATTCAGGTAGGAATTAAGACCATCTCAATGATGTGTCACATAATATAAGGTGCTATGCAATATAGCATACTTCTATGGAGGCATTGGATCAGAGAAATGTATTGCATACCTTCTATTCTGCATTAATGTATCAAATATACTCATGAGGGACAGGTCCACGTGGTGCCTTCAAATGAAGAACCCTTTAAATATGTGAATCTAGTAGATTTGCTAAGGGAATTTGTGCTCCCATAAATGAACCTAGATGTGCAGCCAGTATCACCAATAAAAGAACTAGGAGGTAAAATCAAAGAAGTGTGTGCTAAACCTGCAACGTCCGCATCTCAACGATTAGTGCACACAACAACTGCTTCTATCAGACCGTATGCATCGGGATGATAGGAAGTTGAAAGCAAACATGGGAAAAAAAGAGATAAAGAAAATGCATAGGCCAATTATCATTTAAGCCCCTATTCCCATGGAAGTAGAGGAAATTCAAGGAGAAGTTGAAGAGGCACCTCAGTCTGCTTCGCCTGCATCTTCAGCAGGGTCATCTACATCGTAGGTGACTGTCCATTTGGTAAATCCTATATTAGGGGAATATATTATGTAGAATGTGATGTTCACACCAATTATCAAAATTACATAGGACATGTGCTGATCGTGAGCCCATCGTATTTCCATAGGGATGGTGGAACCTGAAGATATGAAATTTACTACACCGCCTTAAGGGCATTCCATTGCAATGTAAAACATATAGAAGCATTCAAAGGGAAATAACACATAAACTTGTAATCTATCAAAATGAAGCAAATGAATAACCAAATGGTGGATTTATCCTTCTATTTAATCAATGTATAGCTTCAAATATGAGATTACAAATATCCCCTTGAGGGCTTTTACAAATTGATACAAATTCCATTACAATGTTCAAGGGATCTAGTCCCTTGAAAGGGGCCTCAAAGCGGTGTAAACTATGGTTTGTTGTTGTAAATATCGCATCCCACGATTGAGAGCTATCCTTCAACCTATTCTTCTGGTCTTCTTAGCTCCTTCCTCCTATGTAGAACTACCTGGACCTACACACAAGGGACTAAAATGGGGTTAATAGCACCTGTTTCATAAAATGAAGATAGCATAGAAAACATAGTAAAAGAGGCATATGCTACAACCAAACAAAGTGATCTACATATATAAAAACTGATCTACAATAAGCATATGCATATTATAAGATGATTTAAACACAAATAAGAAACTTTGGAAGCAATATTAAAGGTGAAACTATGCTTAACTACTGGCCATCTCGGGGTGAGCCAGATAGACCTGCAACATTGGGGATCACCAAACCTGCATCAAAACTCCTCCAAATGACCTCAAATTTGGACCAGAGGTTCATCTAGACATTCCTAAGGGGACTATGGAGGAATTTATCTAAAATTCCACCCTATTTTGTGGTCATCCCTGGGTGTGCCATGGGCAGACTACTGGCCATCCCCAGGTGGGACGGTTACAAAACTACCTTAGTTTTGTCACCTATGGCCTTGGGAATTGGTCCAAAAGTGGTATGAGGGTGTTTTCAATAGATGGGGCCAAAGTGTACTCCAATTTGGCTAGTTTTGGTTTGGTGGATTGAGCCTATTTCCCCTAAAAGCGCCTTCGAATGAAGAGGGTTTCAAGGCCAAGGTAAAGGCGTGTTTGGTTTACAAAGTGTGGGGTATGATTTGGGCAGCACTTCGTTGCTCTATTATCCAAATTCTCCTCTCTTGAAATTGGGAGTTTGGAGCTCCTTTTATAGCCCAAGAGGGCATCTAGGGCAAAATGGCATCTTTGCCATGCGAGGCAAGTGATGCCATTTGTCCTAATTGCATCATTGATTGGGGAGGGGAAGGTTGCCCCTTTGGGGCTCCCAATCTACTACCCTACTATCCATTAGTAGGTCCCCAATCAATTTGGGGTGATTGGATGTGCTAATGGTAGTATTGGATTACCATTTAGCACATCCTTTGACTTTTTCAAGGGTCCAGTTAGGGGTCATCCCACCCAAGGATGGTTGTTGATGGTCATCCTTGGGTGGGATGGTCACCAACTATGGCCATCCTTGGGTGGGACGATCACTAGTAGGGGCCCCAAAACTGCCCCAGACTGCTAGGAACCCTCCAAACTAAGTTTTGGAGGGTTTTGGAAGCCTTTTTCTAGCCTAGAGGGGTGCCTAATAAGGCCATATGTTGTCGATAAGAGGGCATATGTAATGCACTGATAGTCTTATCTGATTTACGTGATTTAGGTGTCTACAGATGCCCCATTTTTGGGATGCATGATGTGAAACAAAGCGTTGAGCAAAAATAGATCACTAAATCATCGAATGATCAAGGTTGTTCATTAACCTAATCAACTCTGGATGCCTTCATTATGGAAAAGCATACATTCTTGGAATCCTTTCTATTGACATAGTCGAAGGATCGATTGCATGTATACCTTTCAGTCGTGTTGTAGTAACAGTCTTATGGGGCTTAGGGCATACTAGGTCTTGGTGCCTTGTATTCTTGTAAACCTTCACATGGGTCAATTCTCGAGGTTTCAAGGAGGTCAAGCCTATTTAATTTGCTTCTTATGCTGATTCTTTGCCCCAACATGGGCTTGAAAATTTATCTTTAGCCAAGATTCTTTTGAATGCATGGAATTTTACACTTCTGAGTGTTTAAATGTTGATTCGATTTTTGACTTCATTATGATGACTACCCCCTCAAGCGATGAGTCTATGAGGGTATGAAAAATTCTAAAGTGATGAGTCACTTGACACATATGACTTAATTAGGGTAACTCTTTATTTTACCCATGGTACTATATACCTGTTCGGAGGTGATTTTTGACTATTTTGATGAATAGTTTTGGAAGCAAAAGGCCCAATATCTCATTCCTGTGGAGTGGTCCATCCATGGAGGCCTTATTGGGGACTAAAATAGAGTCTTTTTATGCATCCAAAATTATTATAGGTTCAGTCTAGATCCCTCTCATTTTCTTGCCCAATCTGCCTTGTTTTTGGTGGGTTTTTGGCCCATTTTTTGATATTTTTGATGTTTTTAAGTGCAATTTTCTTATGACCATCCTAGGGGGGATGAGGGCAGTATTTTTGAATGTCCCATGGTGGTACATCCAGCCAAAAGTGTGCTCATCCCACCCAGGAGCGGTCGGCTTCTTTTGGAGCTATAAAAGGCCAAAAAGGGCCATTTTAGCTCATTTGTGCAACTTGCTTGGAGAAGTTGGAGAGGAGAGGAGGTAGGAGAGAGTTTTATGAAGTGGAGTACTACTAAAATATCAACCCACAACATGATCCAACCAATGTATGCATCGGGTGGTGGAGCCGATGCGAAACGGGTATGGATTACATGCTTCCTCTGCCCTATTTTATTGAATTTTTGCAATTTCTGCTCTAATTTCATGACTACAGCCACACCCATGATTTAAGAAACCTATTAGGACTGAAATACATAAAATTGAACCTTAGGAATGCTTTATTTGCAAAAAATTAGGGTTAAAAATCAATTTTTTATGTTTTTTAAGGTTTTTAGGGCATTTTTAAGGGTCAAATTGACCCTATTTTACCCCTGTTTGGGGACCGTACCTATGAGGGACGGTTACTAGTGGCCATCCCTTGGTGGGATGGCTACCAAATTAGGGGCCGTCCCTAGGTGGGACGGCCAAAAATTGGGCCAAAAAAGGCCCTTTTTTATGTGTTTTTTTAGTGTTTTTATAGCAAAAATTTGCATTTTTAGGGCCTGTTTGACACCCTAATTTGCATGAGCAGATAGTTAGGAGTCGGTACAGGGTACTAAGTCTCTTTCAGGTCACTAGAGACCATTTGAATACTGTATACTAGCATTGGCTCGATGCCATCGATCTGAAGCAAGTTACGCGGTTAGATCCCATGGTGGGAGACCACGCCTATCTGACTACTTTGATAGACCTATGGGACCCTCACACTAATACTTTCCATTTAGCTATGGGGGAGATGATAGTGACACTAGAGGATATCTATCGGATACTATGTATTTTGATAGAGGGGTTCTAGATAGTATCTTCTCCGATGGAGCGATGGGAGGTCATAGTGCAGAGGTACTTCGACGCGTGCTGGGAGGATGTCCTGACTGATATGATTAGTGGAGGGATTCTAGTGTCTAGATGGTACTAGGAGGGTGCACTTGGCATTAGGCACACTTTTTTGATGACCTTGATCAGCAACATGCTACTACCCAACTCTTCAGGAGCTAGGTTCCCATGGAACCTAATAGAGCTGGTCTTTACTCTAGTTGACTACATAGAGGAGGAGCCGATAGTGATGGCTTGGGGTCCTACTTTATTGGCATAGTTATATGGTGAGCTATATGAGATCCACTCTCATGGGTAGAAGGGTTTGGGCTATAAATTTCTACTATAGTCTTGGGCTTGGTAGCATATTGTGGTGGAGAGACCATGGGGACTACCATGGACCACTCGAGCAGAGCTACCGGATAGGGAGATTGGCTATGGAGAGCTATGGATGAGGTCACATGAGTCAGGGTGTAGCCGATGCTATGCTGGGGAGGTAGAGCACTATGCAGAGGCTTTTGCATGGCTCAGGGTAGTGGATATCGAGTGGAGACCCTACAGGGATTGTCCTACTTAGGATGAGGCTTCGACACATCTACGTCGAGTTCGGTGAGGTAGGTGGTTGATAGGGTGACATGGCATAGAGTGAGAGTACTTCTCTTATGATCATGTGCTATGATAGTTTGGGCTATACTAGGGATTTCCTGGTGAGTCGATGGTCTATCATCATCATGGGGATGAGAGGACTCTAGCATGGCCTATGGTAGAGGAGTTGGGAGATGAGTCAGATTCTGAGGTGGCAGTCTCAGACTTAGATGATGCGGGCACTATAGAGGAGTATGATGCATGGTGGGTCATGCGGTAGTGGTGAGGGGAGGGACCACTAGGAGGGGATGCAGCTATGAGGATAGTGAATGCCGCTAGGGGTGCTCTAGATGAGGAGGGTTTTGGTGAGTCTCTAGATGATGAGGAGGTAGACATAGGTGAGCGAGTTGTGCATCAATGTGTGTCAGTGGATAGGGTGGAGCTGATAGATGTATAGGATCTAGTTGGCTTTGATGAGGGAGACTTGGGAGATCAGGGTCTATAGGCAGAGTTAGCAGCATGAGATGCTAGGATCATAGAGCTATAGAGTGATCAAGCTTTACTATAGGTATAGGTGTAGAGTGCATAGGAGGATATGGAGAGGTAGGCAATAGTGATAGCTACATTTTAGGCATAGGTCGGTAGACAGGGCCCTAGCCATGGGGAGTCCAACAGTGGTGAGCTAGCCAGGATGCAGGAGGAGATAGCACATCTCTAGGGTTTGGTAGTGACCTATCAGACTAGGTGTCGAGAGGAGCATGCCTACATGGATATGATGGAGGATGAGATAGTGCATTGTAAGGGGCACATACCAGATCGGGCATTAGCTATTGGATCACAGCGTAGCCAGGGGAGCGAGATGGGACACTCATCTACTCGGATGAGGGCTCTGAGTACTTCTTGGAGGATGGAGGTATATCAGGGGGAGTAGGTCAGGGAGCTCATGATGGACTCATACTAAGAGCAGAGGAGAGAGTCGAGGTACCGGTCCTGCGTGACCATGGTCAATGGACTCTGATGGTTCTTTTTGGTTTTTTGGATTGCGAAGTCGGATGACTCACTTTTATTGTAGCCTATGGGTAGTTTATGGACTATGATGTTGCTTTCATTTTATATATATGGAAATATATATATATATATATGACTTAGCTTTGATCATTATGTCATTTTACTACTTTATGATATGAATGCAATTTTAGTATTTGCTATATGATGTTATGATGGATTTCTAACATGGATGCATGTATTTATCCGATGATGTGATTTGATGATATGTAGATGTGGATGCTTCATTTTATATGCTTTTGTAAATTAAAAGGTATGCATAATATAGTTAGTGGTCATTTAAATATTATTGCTAATATTTAACCGGTATCTATCCTAGATCATGAATATCACTTAATAAACAAAAGTTTTAAATGTGTATGATTGAAAGTAATGATTTGATTAGATTTAATTTTTGTATGATGGATTTACAATGACTATTTGATGCATTATATGCTAGCACCATAGACTATACAAAATGTATCTTGATTATTTTCATGTTATTATAACACTTTATTTGATGGACATTGTAATTTTGACAAACATGTGACAACATGATGTAAAATGGAATGGATAATGTGATGTGATATGATTTTATTTGATAGTTTTTAAGAGACTCAAACACTCTAGTTACCTAATCAAAAGTCATATACTAACTATACAAGATATTTTGACAAAGTATGCACCTACTAAGATAACCAAGATAATCAATATCCCTGTGTGTGCACGTGAGTTCATTACCATGATAACACATAAGATTACCCTAGTGCAAATGGGATTCATTCAGCCCATCGGCACTAGAGATCATTCTGCGAGTCTCATTATCCTGAGTTTCGTACTTAGTTGGATTAGACCACTATATAACCTAGGTTACAACAAGCTAGCTCATCCACATTCAAACATTGGTCTATACCTAAACAAGTTGCTTAAGTGATAGACATATCGTCATGCGGGAGGCTACCACCATTGACAAGTAGGCTATCCACCAAACTTGTAATGAGGATCACCTTATGGTTCTCTAATGCTGAGAATTTTAGGGATTCAAGTTCTAGAGTCCCTACCTTTCTTTGACTTTCTCAAGGGAATTTGCTCATTTTGATTTGTTGAGCAAGGGATTTTAATAGTGGTGAGAACCACTATTTCTTTTTGCTTTTCCTAGTGATAATAATCACTATTTCTTTATGCATATTTGGGAGTGATAATAATCACTATTTTCTTTGGAATATTTCTTTGAGATACTTGCCCCAGTGTAGGGCAATGTATGTTTTCAATACTGGGGGGATAATAATCATTACTGATTTTCTTTCTTTGGGATACTTACCCCAGTGTAGGGTAAGGGATTTTGGGTAAGGAGGAACTTGTCCTTTTGTCAATTCTCAGCATATTTGAACCATTCACATAGGGGGATGAGCAAGATAACCTTTTCACTTGAAAGTAACCTAGACTACTTCATAGTTTTCATCTTTCCTTGTGCTAGACTTGGATTTATTAATGTGAAAATTGTGTTGGGATTTTGATGTATACCAAGCATTATCTAAGTAGGATTCTACCTTCTAAAAATCATGCTAGCTTTCTACAAAATTTGAGAAGACAACTAGATATGGTTGAGTGACCAAAAACTTTAACTATGTTTTACTAACAATGGCTAAGTGATGGAAAACATACATATAATGTAAATGGTATATGTAATATAAACAGGTGGTATAACTGACATATGATAACAATGAATTTTTACTAGATGCCTAATGTACATACCTGGTGCTAGACATATATGATCAATTTGGAATGATGCATAATGCAATGATGAGTATGCCTAATGCAACTATGATTATAATGCAAGTGATGAGAAATGCAATACAATGCAATATTTTTGTATTTTGATGATTTTCATGATTTTTTTTTGTTATTTTTGATATATATATATATATGTATAAAGTTGACCAATGGGCTTAATGAATGCCATTGGAGATTTTTGGGTGACCAAAGGGCTTATAGATGCCTTTGGAGCATTTAGGTTTGACCTAGATAGTTGTAAACTACCTAGGAGCATTTTAGCTTGGCCTAGATGGTGATAGACCCTCTAGGGGCATTTGGGTTGACCTAAATAATCATGGACTACCTAGGAGTATTTTAAGGTGACCAAAGGGCTTATAGATGCCTTTGGAGCTTTTTGGATTGACCTAGATGATCGTAGATAGTCTAGGAGCTTTTTTATGTGACCTAGATGGTCAAAAACTGCTAGGAGCCTTTAGGGTGACCTAGGTGGGCAATGACACTTAGAAAGTGTCTATGACTACCTAGGGGTATTTGGTTGTGACCAAAGGGCTTATGGATGCCTTTGGAGAATTTAAGGTTGACCTAGATGATCGTAGATAGTCTAGGGGTTTTTTATGTGACCTAGATGGTCAAAACCGCTAGGAGCCTTTAGGGTGACCTAGGTGGGCAATGACACTTAGAAAGTGTCTACGACTACCTAGGGGTATTTGGTTGTGACCAAAGGGCTTATGGATGCCTTTGGAGCATTTAAGGTTGACCTAGATGATCGTAGATAGTCTAGGAGTTTTTTATGTGACCTAGATGGTAAAATGCTAGGAGCCTTTAGGGTGACCTAGGTGGTAATGACACTTAGAAAGTGTCTACGACTACCTAGGGGTATTTGGTTGTGACCAAAGGGATTATGGATGCCTTTGGAGCATTTAAGGTTGACCTAGATGATCGTAGATAGTCTAGGGGATTTTTTATGTGACCTAGATGGTCAAAAACCGCTAGGAGCCTTTAGGGTGACCTAGGCAGGGAATGACACTTAGAAAGTGTCTATGACTACCTAGGGGTATTTGGTTGTGACCAAAGGGCTTATGGATGCCTTTGGAGAATTTAAGGTTGACCTAGATGATCGTAGATAGTCTAGGAGATTTTTTATGTGACCTAGATGGTCAAAAATTGCTAGGAGCCTTTAGGGTGACCTAGGTGGGCAACGACACTTAGAAAGTGTCTACGATTGCCTAGGGGTATTTTATTGGTGCTCTAAGCATGAAATGGTCACAAATGACTTATATTCATGGGTTCAGGCTCTTCATTTCCTTCTATGGATGCTAGGTGATAAGTTCTAGGTCCAATATGATGTGTAATGATGAATGGACCTAGCTAGTTTGCTACAAATTTGTCTCACAAATTGGAGGGCAAATTTGAGTTTTGTTGGTTTTCCTTTAGAACTAAATCACCTACTTGAAAGTCTCTCTGATGTACTTTCAAGTTGTAAGCTCTCTTAAGATGCTCTTGATAAACACGTAGATGCTCGAGGGCATTCACACGTCGTTCATCAAGCAACGTTAACTGATCTAACCGAGCTTGCCTAGTTGTATCATCATCGATGAATTCCTGCATGGAAATGCGCAACGATGGAATCTCTAACTCCAGAGGCATGATGGCTTCAGCACCATACACTAGTGAAAATGGAGTTGCCCTAGTGGGCATCCGAATACTAGTGCGATAGGCCCAAAGGGCAAGAGGTAATTGATTATGCCAATATTTATGATTTTCCTGAACGGTTTTCTTCAAGATGGCTACTACTATTTTATTTGATGCCTCTGCTTGCCCATTGGCCTATGGATAATAGGGCATGGAAAAGCTATGCTTTATGTTATACTTTGTTGTTAATGCACGCACATCCTTATTTTTAAAGGGTGTTCCATTATCCGATACTATTTTGGATGGAATACCAAAATGACATATAATGTTATGTAGTATGAACTCCGCAATGCGAGGTCCAGTCGTTGTGGTAAGGGGAATTGCTTCCACCCATTTTGTGAAATATTCGGTTGCCATTATGATAAACGTGTGATGGCTCGATGAGGTAGGTGAGATTTTCCCAATTAAATCAAACCCCCATTGTGCAAATGGCCAGACCGATTGAATCGGTTGTAAGGCCTATGAAGGTACATGTGTTAAATTTGCATGGTGTTGACACTTCATGCACTTCTTAACATAAGCACAACAATATTGCTCTAAAGTTGGCCAATAATAGCCCATGCGAAGAATGCGCTTGGTGATGGCCATGCCGCTAAAGTGGCCACCACATGTACCATCGTGTGCTTGGGTGATGGCCCAAGCTGACTCCTGTGAGTCTAAGCAGTGAAGGAGGATACCTTCATAACTCCGATGATACATTATGTCTCCTATTAAGACATATTTTGCCACCTTTTGTTTGAATGCTCACTTTGTGGCATGCGACAATCCAGGTGGAATATTACCTAGTTTAAGATAATATTTAATCTGGATGGCCCAATATTGCTTTGAAGAAGCCTCAATATTATGAATCATGTTATCCCTTTGATGTTTGTCTCATGTGAATGCTGATTGAGAGTGAACTTGGAGATATAGCATTGTGCTAGTATCAAAAGGATTATGAGGGAACAAAGTCCCCCAGTTAACATTATTCAAATATTGGTGTAGTTGAGAGAACCTTTCATGAGAAGGCTCAATCTGAATCATGTGAACAACTGGTATAGCCTTATGCTCTTCACGCTCAGTCATAGCTTGTGCTAGCATTTTTACTTGGATAGTTGTGATATCATCTGAAGGGTCATGCGGGATTAGCGACCCTAAGGAAGCCATTGTATCCACAAAATGATTATATGAATGAGGGAGTGCCTCTATATCATACCATTCAAATTTGACCAGGAGTTTGTCCACTAGGGCTTTGTAGGCTTGCAATATGGGACATCGACACTAGAAAATCCCTTTTACCTGATTAACTATGAGCAAGGAATCACCAAAAATGTTTAACTTTGTTATTTTCATGGTGATTGTCATCTGAAGTCCTATGATGAGAGCTTCATACTCGACATTGTTGTTGGTACAAGGAAAATCGAGTTTAAACAAAAGAGGTATGGGAGCCCCTTGCGGTGTGAAAAACATGATACCTACACCACCACCTCGCTCGCACTTGGAACCATCGAAGAATAGAGTTATGTCCGCCTGTGACTCAGGCTCTGTAGAATCAGGTGATTCTAAAATTTGAAATACTCCATCATCGGGAAGTTCTATATTTAGAGGTTGATCATCCTATAGAGGAGCCTCTGCTAGTTGATCGGCTATGACCTATCCTTTGATAGATTTCTATCCAATGAACTCTAGGTCAAATTCCATCAACAACATTATCCACTTCATCGTGCGACTATTATGATATGTTCTGCTCATCATGTAGCGCAATGGATTTTCTTTAGATACAACATATGTGGTGTGATTTAACATATAATGGCATAGCTTTTTGGTGGCAAAGACCACTGCTAAGCATAGCTTCTCAACATATGCGTATCTAACTTCATAGCTGACCAGTGTGTGGCTGATGTAATAGGTAGCCTGTTCTTTGTGAAATTCATTCTTTTGGGACAACATGGTACCCAAAGCTAACTCAGTAGCTGAGATATATAAATAGAATGACACTCCTGGTCATGGTGGAGCCAATACAGGTGGTGAAGCCAAGTATTGTTTTATCTCATCAAAGGCATTTTGACATTCCTCATCCCAATGAAATGAGACCCCCTTGTGTAGCAACTTATTCATGGGTCGACACTTATCCGATAACTATGCTATGAAGCATTTTATGGATGCGACCTTTCCTTGCAAACTACGTAGTTGCTTAATGGTTGTTGGGGGAGGCATTTCTAATATTACCTTGACCTTGTTGGGATCTACCTCTATGCCTCTCTTGGAGACTATGAATCCCAAAATTTTACCAGATGTGACACCGAAGACACACTTTTTGGGATTAAGTCTAACATTGTGCTCTATGAGGTGATCTAGGATCTTACATAGTACATCGAGATGTTCATGGCGTAATAAATATTTTACCAATAAATCATCCATGTAATCTTCCAAAATCTTGTGCATGTAGTCATGGAAGATATATGTCATGGCTCGTTGGTAGGTAGCACCAGTGTTCTTAAGGCCAAAAGGCATGACCTTGTAATAGAATGTCCCCCAAGGCATTGTGAACACCATTTTGATTTGGTCTTCTGGATTAATATGAATCTGATTATATCCAGAAAATCCATCCATTAGGGATAGCATTTCATGTCCTGTTGTTGCATCTACCAACGCATCGATGTTAGGTAAGGGAAATTCATCCTTAGGACTCGCTTTGTTAAGATCTCGAAATTCGGTGCAAATGTGAATCCTCCCATCAAGATTTTTGATGGGAACCATGTTTGAAACCCATGGCGGATAATCTACTGAGATGATGATATCAGCATCCAACAACTTTTGTAATTCATATTTCACCATTAAGGCTACTGTTGGGTGCATTTTTCTTAACTTTTGCTTAACAGGTTTGATCTTGGGGTCTAATGTAAGATTATGCGTGACTATATTTGGTTCTAGTCCTGGCATATCTTTATACGACCAAGCAAAAGCTTTAATCCTTGCTTTCAATGCAGCTGTGAAATCATCTTGTTCACTTAGGGAGAGGCCTTCCCCTAATTTAATGGTATGGGGATTATCGGGATCTGTACCGATATCCTTGTCAATTGTTGGCTCAATCGACATGTGAGACCCATCCTCCAACTGATGTGGGGTGGGAATTAAGTGAATGTCATCAGCTAGGTTTGCTTCTTCCATAGGAAATTCAGGGTCAACCTCAGCTTGAAAAACATCTTGAGTAGTTCTTGAAGAAAAGTTAAATGGTTGTAACATTTCCTCACAAGGCCAATACTCTGAGGGCGATGGAGAAGAATCTCCTCGATCAAATTCAATTGCCTCTAAATCAAGATGCAATTGCTTGGATGGGTTATTCAGATTCACCAATGGTGTCATTAAATCTATGGAAATCATGTTGATGGATACATGATCTCCTGCTCTAGGGCGAGTGGGTCTAGAGACCTGATGTTGTCTCATAACTCATGGGTGTGGCTCGGGTGGAAATGGAATAACTGGCGGTGGCCTATGTGGAAGAGGGTGAGCCTGCTCTTCATGAGGCAACAACTGGCGTCATATGGGTTCTTGGATAGGGAATAACATACAAAGAAAATATTCATCCTCATCATCCAAAGGGAACACATACTCGTATTCATCATCTGAGCTATGGTAGTTAATGGGTGCGATGCCATAATCATCTTCATCATCACTCATCCATTCATGAGGAGGACCTTGGTCTTGTTCCTCACTTTCATATTGCAAGGTGTGTGAGCTCTCCCCCACTTCATGGGGTTGGGCGACATCACTAGAAAGACCTTGATCTATCATGTCTATGGGGAAATGATCTCCCAAGGAATGAACATGATTCAGATTAGTATATGGATCATGGGCGAGCTTAGCCTGATGACTTAGGCATAGGTGTTCAAGACTCTCGGTGAGGACATCCAATGGTATTGGTTTATTGTTTCCCAACCTGGATCTATCATACGAAAGTTGATATTGGGGTTGACATGGAACATGGTTACCCTACTCATACAGGCCAAGACCAAACCCATGCCAATTACAGTGATTTAGATATTTCAATGCATAGTCTAGATTTGACAAATAATTTACATCCTCAAAAAAGGGTTCATCATCATCTTCTTTCTGAGGAATGGGTAGAGCTCCATACTCTATACCTCCATATATGAAATTTATTTTATTAGGAGGTATACCAAGAGGTACAATGCTACCTATGGGAAGACGAGGTCTTCCCATGTCTTGCACTGTCTCTACTGATGGAACTATCATGATATTTCTCACCAAGTATTCTCCTATCCCTATGCTAGACATCTGGACTGTGACCTAGGATGGCGAAGCTGGATGAGATGGAATGGAGGTTTGAGGTGATTCAATGTTCACCTCTGGAGGTAATTCCTCATTAATGACACAAGGAACCTCCTCCATGGATATGGTAGAAACTAATGGTGGGCTCTCATCAATAGGCCTCTTCGACGTGTTCCTCGATGGAGGGTTTGATGATGTCGAAGCCTTCTCTAAAGGTGGTGATGATGAGGATGGAGTAGATGATGATGAAGGTGGTGGAATGGGTAGACTCTGATCAGGTGTATTTAATCGAAAGTCTACATGAGTCAAAGGTAATGTCGACTCTGGCATCTATTGCAACATGTTGTAGTATTTGAAGGGCTCTAGATCGGCAGATACTACATGTACTTGCCCTTCATGAGTGTATTTAAGACATTGATGCACGATGGAGGGGACACACTTCATATCCCGTATCCAAGGTCTTCCAAGAAAAATGTTGTAGGCCATCTCACCCTCTAGCACATGGCACAATGTCGGTATAATATTTTGTCCCACCTGAATGGGTAAAACTATGGTACCGATAGTAGAGCATATTGTGTCATTGAAAGCGTGAAGAGTGTAAGTTGATGCCACAACATGAGATGCTGGAAATTTAAGATGCTTTAGTGCTTTAGTTGTTATGATGTTACTTGAGGACCCAGTGTCTATAAGCACTCTCTTGTATGGTATCTCATTTATACATGCAATGATGTGTAAAGGAGGGTCTACCACATCGTTGGCTATTTCTTTTAGCTCATGCTCATGAAATTGTATGACTGGTTCTTTGCACTATTGCACATGTCCCACAAAATCTATGAAGGAGTTGGACTCCTACGGTTGCAACTCTATGGATTTTAAAATATCCATCAAGGCATCCCGATGTGGAGGTGATTTTTGGATCAACTCATAGATGGACAATCATGTTGATGTGGTCCTCAAGCTTTGTGCAAGCTTGCTCTTAATTGTCACTGTTGGCCTAGAAGGAAGGCCCTGTACTATAGGTGGTGTAGTTTGCGACGTAGTTGGAACATCATTTGAAGCCATAGGCTATGCGACTTGACTTGGATATCTCTTGTTCCTGGTCACAATACTCACCATCCCAACATACCCTTGAACAGGGTGTTTTTGGTTCACCTCATTCATTGGTTTAGCAGGCGCTGCCTGTACCTCATGAGTTGGTAAAGGGTCTTTGAAAATACCCATTTTTTGATTGGTAGGAGCTACTGGAGCATCTACTGTAAGCTCATTCCTCTCAATCATGTCTTGTACTACATGTTTAAAACCATAGCATGATTGTAAATCATGGCCACCTTGTCGATGAAACTTACAATACTGATCCTCTCGACATCCCATAAGCTTGGGTTTACCTATTTCTGGATCATTGGGTTTGATATCTGGTAAATTAACCATATTTGTAGCCCATAATCGATCAAAAATAGAATCCATGGATTTAGTGATGGGAGTAAATTGTCACTGAGGGTGACATTGTTTTTGTCCCTGGTTCATTGTACCATTATTGTTATAATTCGTAGGAGGAGGTTGAGCCTGATAGTTCACCTTTTGGGGAGGCGTAACTTGAGGAGGCGTAGGGACATTTATGGCCACTTGATTGACCATAGCTGGCTTTGCAGGTGCTGAGCTATTCTTAGGATTCTTTGTCCACTCCTTCTTGTGAGGTTTTGTTATTTCTCCCTCTTGGATTTTGATTTCTTCTATGTTTCTAGCCTGTGCTAGAGCTTCTTCCAAGGTAGGGTATTGTTGTAATTGCAATGTCAAAGAGATGGGTTTCAAGCAACTCTTTGAGAACAAACGAGTTAATTCAGTCACTGGCAATAGATAGGGTAGCTTAGCCAAAAGCGTTCGCCACCTGTTTCCATAGTCAGTGATCATCTCATCCTCGGTTTGTTTCATTCCTGTGAGGTCGGTTAATGTCACCTTTATTTTGGTGTTAAAGGTGAAATGTTCCAAAAATGCATCAACAAATTGTTCAAATGTGTAGATGCTATGTTTTGGAAGTTGGTTGAACCACTCAATGGCAGGACCAATGAGGGTACTCAAGAAAGTTCTTAGGAGCAATGCATCATTGTCCTGTATGTTGAAGCACAGATTTAGAAATCTAGTAACGTGCTCTTGAGCATCTTCTTCACCCTTGAATCTATCAAATTTGGGCATTTTGAAATGCTCAGGATAGACCGGGAAGGAATGGATGGGTGTAACGGTTGGTTCTTTAGCTGATGCAAAGTAGGCTTTTGAAGCCCATTGCCAGTTGTCCTACCTTCTACAGTTTCTAAGCATGCAAGCAAAGCTTGATACGCATCCAAGGATTTAATCTCCTCTTCCTTGTTTTGAACTCGTAGAGGTGGATGAGGAATATTAAGCCTAGGTTGGGGTGGTTGATTGACATCAGCCATGCCTCCATAAGGTGCTTCTACATAATCCTCATCTTGTTCCAAATCATCGTAAGCCCCATAAGGTGTTTCAGGTATGGGCCTACAAGGAGGAACTAATGCCTGTTGAAGGTGATCTATGTTTGGCCTATCATATGCATTCTGTTCAGGCCTATGAGGTCTAGGAGGCAACATAGGATTAGGTCTAGGAGACCTATCTTGTTGGAAATTTGGTTGCCTCGGGTGAGCCTCTTGTCTACGCGTACTTGGAGTGACAGCTCCATGATGCAAAGTTTCTTGAATTTGTCATTCAAGATTTTCTTTCTCTATTTTCTACCATTGCTCTAAGAGATCTAAGCGATGTTTATCCGACCTAAGTCGATTAAACTCAGCTTGGCGGTCAACATATCTCTGGACCAAATTATTAATTTGATCAGTTGTATTAGGTCTACGTAACTTAGCATGATTGCCTCGTTGTCTATCCTATTCAGGAGGCTCTATGAGATCAATTACGTGCTTCCCTCGATCGAGGGTAGTCGCATTGACTTGAGGTTCTCTCCTAAACAAATATTTTTGAAAGACTACTGGCGTAGAGGCACAACGTGCTTTCATTGACACATTTTCATGAGGATAATCTGGATGTTCCTCAGGTCTTCCCTCGTAAACAAGGTAAGGTAAGGTGGAATAAGGTCACCTAATTTGATGAGTATCATACTCATTGTGATTTTGATACCTTGGAGTAGGGTGACTTGAAATCTTGAGATGATCATTCAACCCTACTCGAGGTGTGAGCTCTTGCTCCTGTATATGATCAGGAGTAGAGGATCGAGCAGGCACGTGAACACATGGTATTGCTCTATGTGGAGGTACCTCATTGCGTGGTGACTCTTCTCGAAAGAAGGTGTTTGTAGCATATGAATTAGGGAGATACTTTCCCAAACTAGGACTATGACCTACAGGAGTACCCTACGAAGGGGTCCCCTATAAGCTAGATCCTCTAGTTGACTCTCTAGGAGTAACCATCCACTCATCAGTCGGTCTACGACTGGGAAGAGTAGCTAATTTCTAGGGAGGAATGATCCTATCCCTAGACTCAACATGAGGATGTTCTATATCCTCTTCTCTATTGCCCATAGCTTCTACCCTTGAATGGGCTTGGCTACGGGTACGTACCATAGCTATATACTCTAACTACTATGTGTTTATCTTCTTTACAATTTATATGAATTTGAAACAAACAAACAATAGAGACACACAAGCATAAAAGTGATTATCTCATTTTAAATTTTTTAGATGTGAATCCTAAACTATTTGTTGTGTTTCAATATGTGTTGCTTTGTAAAGAAAATACTTTTCTCGTGTTTGATATTTTGTTGAATGATATTCTCAAAGTTTAAATGGTTTTCACCTATATACTCACACAAGTCAAAGTATGGGGATGAAATCCATACCCAATCAGGGAGCATAGGTCCTACCGATCCTCACCCAACACCCCATGCATAGCGATACACCCCTTCGAAGAGGAATGCATGCTATTTTGCATGGTTAGGACAGATCTTGGAGTCGGTATTGGCCATGAACGGGTCCCGATAGTACTTCTCACAAAATAAAAAGAAAAGGAACAAAATAATGTCCAAGAAGTTAGAAGAATATGGGGATGAGATTGAAGATCTCTTCCTAAAAGTTCAAAAGGCCAAGAAATCATAAGAAGCCTTGAAGACACACTTGGATGATGAGGATGATGTATGCAGCACAAGTGAAGAGGAATCTAACAAAGTTATTGTTGATCTAAAGCTGCAAGTAGAACAGTACAAAAACATTGAAGATATTCTTAGGTATCAAATCAATGAGAAAGAGACTGTTTGTTGCCAACAAGAAGAAGAGATTGCTTCATTGAAGAAGCAACTAGAAGAGGCCAACATAAATCTCAAATATGAGAAGAGCACTGAATTACTAGATAAAATGAGAAAGCAACAAAGAAGCTCCATGGATAAGTCTAGTCTTGGATATGAAGCTGAACAACCGTCATCAAAAGAAGAAGTCCACTGCTGAAGGATTGAAGCAAGAAAATTCTGAAGTTGAATCTTCAAAAGGAAGAAAATATCAAAGAAGATCTACAACAAAGCAACCATAGCAAAAGAGGTTCTCTCACTCTCACTCTTTTAATAATAATGCTTTTAATGGCTATTGTTATAAATGCAATTGCTATGGTCACAAGGCAATTTATTGTGGACTGAACAATAGATCAAAAAGTTATGCTGATAAAAACACATCTGCTTTCCTGAGTGAACACCCTGTGCAATGTTTTAAATGTAATGGCCATGGGCACATAGCAAGGTTTTGTCCAAGCACTTCTGTATCCAATCTAAGGCAAGACCATAGATTTCATCATACACACAGAATGCAATGCAGATAGGGAATAAAATATGTGCAATGTTTTAAATGTAATGGTCAAGGGCACATAGCAAGGTTCTGTCCAAGCACTTCTGTATCTAATATAAGGCAAAATCCTAGATTTTATCAGACACAAAGAGTGCAACACAGATAGGGAACATATCATGTGCATAAAATAAAGGAAAATCTTCTTCCATCAAGGATGCACAAGAGACAACCCTGCAAGAGAAATGTTCAAGTTCACGAATAGGGGAAAAATAGGGATGTAGTTGAAAAACTCAAGCCCAAGTTCAGGAAAGTCTGGAGAAAGATAGAATAAAGGGAATCGTGTCTCCTTGGATTGAAGGAGACTACTTCACTATTGCACTAAGACACTCCAGGTGGCACATCCTCAGGGGGAGCAATATTAAAGTATTATTTTAAATGCTCCTATGTATTTTTTTGGTTATCTGAGGATGAAAGGCAAGTAGTCGGGATATTGTTGTTTCAGTTGTCAAGTGTGTTTTTAGTTCTTGTAGTTGTTTGTGGAGGTGTTGTGAAGGGTAGTGATTGAATTGAGAATCGTCACCATTGGTAGTATTGCTTATGTCATTGTTGTTCTGTTGATGGTTCTTACTACCACTGTTCATAGCTATGGATTATAACAGTTTAGATTGTTTTTGTTTAATGAAAGAATGCTTGCCCTAGCTACGTATTTGTGTTTTGATAATAGCAGCGTGTATTTTTTCGACACATTGATGATTAAGATTATGAGATATTTCATGACGCCTTGGTGAAATTATTTAATTCATAGACAGTTTCATTTTAACTGTTGATAAAATGCCAATCCGAGGTTAAGAAGTATGAGGTTGAGTAAGGGGCACTATGGTTGGCTGTAAAGTGCTTGAAAAAATGTCTTCTCCTGATTTGCATAGTTGAAAGTAAGGTGTGACCTGCAGTAACTATAGAAAACATAGATCAGGTTGTAAATATAAAATGGATTGAGGTAGCCTGCTGGATTCTCACTACAGAGAGAGACAAACAACTGTCATTAGGTTCAAGCTTGTTGAGAATATCCAAGATGCATGGTGGAGATGTATGCAGATGCTACTGGCATTGTAGAACAAAAATTTGGCTATATAAGATTATTGTATGCCTTCACTAACAGTGGACAAGTTTGAGTTTGCAAAGCAACAAAGGGTAGTTGCACAGAAGACAGTGGTCTAGTCATGTTCTTACACATGTTATATTGGTGAAGTTGACGGTGATGGTGTCATTCACTGGTTATTACTGCTATTCACATTATTGATAATGTTGATGCCTATTATGCTTATCATGATGTTGTTAATAAGTGAAATGAAGTGGTCTTGGAATCAGGGGGAGCATTTATGCATTTGTTTATCTTATTGCTCATGTTTATGATTTCTGCTAACTGTAATAATTTTTGCTTGAGAATGTTGTGCATGGACTCAGGGGGAGTCTGCAATAGCCATTTGGTATTATTGTCAAAGGGGGAGAAGAGTTACAGGTAATTGCACGCAATTATGTGTGTTGCCAAAAATTCCAAAGGGGGAGATTGATGAGCAAGGTGCAGCCAAAATATTGTCATTGTTGTCAACACAAATAGAGGATCAGTTGATGCAATGGACACAGTCAGGGAGATTGGTTGATGTAGTGGACAATAGATCGGTTAATGCAATGGACAGGATTTCATTGATGAGCAAGGTGCAGCAAAAGTATTGTCATTATTGTCAACACAGACAGAGGATTGGTTGATGCAATGGAAACAGTCAGGGAGATCGGTTGATGCAGTGGACAATAGATCGGTTAATGCAATGGACAGGAGTTCAGTGGTCATACAGAGCATGTACAATGATTCTTCAAGAAGAACGTAGTGGCCCATATGCAAAAGCTCAAAGAAACAAACAAGTAAGAAAAGTGTCGTGATATCGCGACATGTTGAGTAACCATGAGAAACTGTCACGATATCACGACATGTTTGGCTGGAAAGAAAAACTATCGCGATATCGCGACATGTTTTTCCAGAAAGAAAAACTTTCACGATATCATGACATTTTTGGCCGAAAAGAAAAACTATCGTGATATCGCCACATGTTTGGCCAGAAAGAAAAACTGTCGCGATATCACGACATGTTGGGCAAGTAGAAAAATTGTCACGATTTCGCAACAAGTTGGAAACAAATAAGCCAAGTAGAAAAACTGTCACGATTTCGTGACATGTTGAAAGCAAAGAAGGCAAGTAGAAAAACTGTCACAATTTTGTGACATGTTGGAAGCAAAGAAGGCCAGTAGAAAAACTGTCACAATTTCATGACATGTTGGAAGACAAGTCAGCAAGAAGGATTGTATGGACGAAAAAGTGTCACGATTTCACAACAGGTTCGAAAGAAAGAGCTCGCAAAGAAAAGTGTCGTGATTTCACGACAATTTGCAAGAGCGAGTGTACAGACAAAAAAGTGTCGCGATATCGTGACATGTCACATTTTCGTGACCCGATGAGAAGAAAAGTGCTAAGGAAGAAAAGTGTCACGATATCGCGACATGTCGCATTTTCATGACCCGATGAGAAGAAAAGTGCTAAGGAAGAAAAGTGTCACGATATCGCGACATGTCGCATTTTCGTGACCCGATGAGAAGAAAAGTGCTAAGGAAGAAAAGTGTTGCGATATCATGACATTTCGGGTTTTTGTGACCTGATGAGAAGAAAAGTGTGAAGGAGGAAAAATGTCATGATATTGTGACATGTCGGGTTTTCACGACCCGAAGTAGAGAAAAGCACAAGGAAGCGAAAGTGTCACGATTTTGCAACATGTTCCATTTTCGTGAGCGAAAGGCAGAGAAAAGCACAATGCAGTGAAAGTGTCACAATTTCGTGACATGTTCCATTTTTGCGGGTGAAAGGCAGAGAAAAGCACAAGGCAATGAAAGTGTCACGATTTTGTGACATGTCATGTTTTCGTTGGTGCATGTCGAGAAGAGTGCAAGGAAGTGAAAAGTGTCGCAATTTCACGACATGTCATGTTTTCGTTGGTGCATGTCGAGAAGAGTGCAAGGAAGTGAAAAGTGTCACGATTTCGTGACATTTCGTGACATGTTATGTTTTTGCTGGTGCATGCTAAGAAGAGTGCAAGGAAGCAAAAAGTGTCGCAATTTTGTGACATGTCATGTTTTCATTGGTGCATGCCGAGAAGAGTGCAAGGAAGTGAAAAGTATCATGATTTCGTGACATGTCATGTTTTCACTAGTGCAAGCTGAGAAAAGGACAAGGAGGTGGAAAGTGTCATGATATCGCAACATGTCATGTTTTCACGATCAACAATCAAGAAAAAGTCAAAGGGGCAGAAATGTCGCGATATCGCGACATATTGTTTTTGCGTGACAAAAAGCAAAAATGAAGAACCCAACCGAAGTTAAGTTAACTGGAGTAGAATGACAGTTACAGGGGCAGTTACAGAAAGAAAACATGCAGCTAAAATAAGAATAGTAAACTGAAGTCCGTTCGACTATTACAGAGGCAGTTCAGAATAAATTCATGCAGAACAAAGAACTAAAGTCAGAACGGTAGTTACAGGGCCCATTACAGAGTAAATTCATCGAGCAATGGCCATACTGAGAGTCCCAAATAAAGAGACAAACCTATTAATAGGTTGCGTGTAAGAATATTGTGTCAAAAAGGAGTTACTTATAGGAGTAGCTATGAATAGGCTACATGCAAGATAATGGAAGATATAGAAGACTTAGGGTTTCAAAATGAAAAATATTATTTTAAAATGGCAGTTGCGTGTAGAAGAAAAAAGAGCTGCTCAGAATTGAAAAGTGTGCCACCATAAAGAGGGAAGGTGTCGTTGATAAAATAATATGTGTTGAGAAAAGGTTGTTGAAGAGAGCCGCAAGAATGTGTATGTTTCATATACGGTAAGTTAAGAATTAGGGTTAGGGTTGAGCTCTAAACTGTGTAAGAGAGTAGATAAGAATGTCAGAGCATCGAAATGAGCAGAGAAGGCTATTAGAGAGCCGTAAATGAGTAGATAAGGCTGTCAAAGCCGTAAGCGAGCAGAGAAGGCTGTCAAAGCATAGAGAAGGCTGTCAGAGCGCAGAGAAGGCTGTCAAAGCATAGTAAGCAGAGTGGTAAGAGTGATCCATTAGGTTGAGCTCTGTGTGGGTAGAGAAAAAGGTGTGTAGCCAAAGAGAAAAATAGAGTGGAGATAGAGCACTGCTAAGAGAAGAGCGATGTAGAAAGAGCATAGCTGATAGAGCACGACTGAGAGAGTGTGGCAGGAAGTGCGTAGAAGGAATATGTGTTTCCTAAATTTAAAGAGAGGCTAGATGAGCAATAGACCAATAAGGGTCTTGTAAAAGTGAAGGCATATTTATGTCAATCTAAGATTCAAAATAGAAATCCAAGTTGGTGCTTGGAATCAAGGGTTGGTGCTCCTTCTAGTTGGTGCTGGTAAATCAGGGGTTGGTGCTTCTTTCTGTTTGTGAAGATAAATTAGGTGTTGATGCTCCTTCTAGTGTGTTCTGGTAAACTATTTGTAAAGTTGGTGCTTTGCAAAGGCTAGATTTGGATGGGAGTCCAAGCAGTCTATTTTTGAGGAGTAGCCAAAATTGGTGAACCTTGTTAAATTGTGTGTTGTGGAATGCTCTCTTGTTATATTTTCTTTATCTATTTTAAGTTCTCCTTGCTTCAACTTTAAGAGTTGTAGATTTGAAATTTAAATAGCTACATTGATTCACCCTCCCTCTCAGTGCCATTGTAAGAGTAACAATCTTAGCCAATAACGTTCGCCACCTGTTTCCATAGTTAATGATCATCTCATCCTCTGTTTGTTTCATTCATGTGAGGTCGGTTAATGTCATATTTATTTTGGTGTTGAAAATGAAACATTCAAAAAATACATCAGCAAATTGTTCGAATGTGTAGATGTTATATCTTGGAAGTTGGTTGAACCACTTGATGGCAGGACCAGCAAGGGTACTCAATAAAGTTCTTAGGAGCAATGCATCATTGTCCTGTATGTTGAAGCACAGATTTAGAAATCTAGTAATGTGCTCTTGAGCATCTTCTTCACCATTGAATCTATCAGATTTGGGCATTTTGAAATGTTTAGGATAGACTGGGGAAGGAATAGATGGGTGTAACAGTTGGTTCTTTAGCTGATGCAAGGTAGGATTTTGAAGCCCATTGCTAGTTGTCTTACCTTCTACAGTTTCTAAGCATGTAAGCAAAGCTTGATACACATCCAAGGATTTAATCTCCTCTTACTTATTTTCAACTCCTAGAGATGGATGAGGAATATTAAGCCTAGGTTGGGGTGGTTGATTGACATCAACCATGCCTCCATAAGGTTCTTATACATAATCCTCATCTTGTTCCAAATCATCGTAAGCCCTGTAAGGTGTTTCAGGTATGGGCCTACAAGGAGGAACTAACGCCTATTGAAGGCGATCTATATTTGGCCTATCATATGCATTCTATTCAGGCCTATGAGGTCTAGGAGGCAACATATGATTAGGTCTAGCAGACCTATCTTGTTGGAAATTTTGTTGCCTCGGGTGAGCCTCTTGTCTACACGTACTTGGAGTGACAGCTCCATGACATAAAGTTTCTTGAATTTATCATTCAAGCTTTTCTTTCTCTATTTGCTACCATTGCTCTAAGAGATCTAAGTGATGTTTATCTGACCTAAGTCGATTAAACTCAACTTGGTGATCAACATATCTCTATACCAAATTATTAATTTGATTAGTTGTATTAGGTCTATGTACCTTAGCATTATTACCTTGTTGTCTATCTTGTTCAAGAGGATCTGTGAGATCAATTACATGCTTCACTTGATCGAGGGTAGTCGCATTGACTTGAGGTTCTCTCCTAAACAAATTTTTATGAAAGACTATTGGCACAGAGGCACAACGTGCTTTCATTGATACATTTTCATGAGGATAATCTGGATGTTCCTCAGGTATTCCCTTGTAAAAAAGGTAAGGTAAGGTGAAATAAGGTCACCTAATTTGACGAGTATCATACTCATTGTGATTTTGATACCTTGGAGTAGGATGACTTGAAATCTTGAGATGATCATTCAACCCTACTCGAGGTGTGAGCTCTTGATCTTGTATATGATCAGGAGTAGAGGATCGAGTAGGCATGTGAACTAGTGGTATTGCTCTATGTGGAGGTGACTCATTGTGTGGTGAATATTCTTGAAAGAAGGTGTATGTAGCATACGAATTAGGGAGATACTTTCCAAAACTAGGACTATGACCTACGAGAGTACCCTACGAAGGGGTCCTCTATAAGCTAGACCCTCTAGTTGACTCTCTAGGAGTAACCATCCACTCATCAGTAGGTCTACGACTGGGAAGAGGAGCTAATTTCTAAGGAGGAATGATCCTATCCCTAGGCTCAACATGAGGACATTCTATATCCTCTTCTCTATTGCCCATAGCTTCTGCTCCTGAATGGGCTTGGTTATGGGTACATACCATAGCTATATACTCTAACTAATATGTGTTTATCTTATTTACAATTTATATGAATTTGAAACAAACAATAGAGACACACAAGCATTATATCGTTTAAAATTTTTAGATGTGAATCCTAAACTAATTGTTGTGTTTCAATATGTGTTGCTTTGTAAAGAAAATAATTTTCTCGTGTTTGATATTTTGTTGAATGATATTCTCAAAGTTTAAAGGATTTCACATATATACTCGCACAAGTCAAAAATAGGGATGAAATCCATATCCAATGAGGTAGCATAGGTACTACCAATCCTCACCCAACACCCCGTGCATAGTGATACACCCCTCCAAAGAGGAATGCATGCTATTTTGCATGGTTAGGACAGATCTTGGGTCGGCCTTGGCCATGAACGGGTCTCGATAGTACTTCTCACAAGCCAATCGAGTGGTAATTACTTCCACTATTGGTCTCGATCAATGGGTTGGATGTGAAAGCCCAACTCCATTGATGTTTAAATAGAACTTGGTGTGTGGGGTTCCTTTTAAA
Organism: Wollemia nobilis; assembly: GCA_028583015.1. NCBI lineage: Eukaryota > Viridiplantae > Streptophyta > Pinopsida > Araucariales > Araucariaceae > Wollemia > Wollemia nobilis. The sequence continues at coordinate 24,033,853 of JAQPPZ010017232.1, read as the reverse complement.
ATATTTGAAATAAAACAATAAAGCACTCAATGATTTTTGACTAAATGCATGAAAGTGCATTTTTATTTCAGAAATATTAGTAGCATAAAAGGAAAGCACTGAAATTAAACACCTATATGAACTTAACCCTTTTTGGGCAAGTGGCAAGCAGTCAAACCAGAAAAAAAGTAGAAAGTCTACTGTTATTTTCTCTATTTTTCAAAACTAATTAATGCACATTTTTGGGAAGAGAAACTCTAACCTTTCTATGCAAAGAATAAGCGAGAAAAACATGAAATTTTACAAATTTTAACAGTAAAATTTCAAATTGACTATTTAGCAGGGTATAAAATGGACCTAAAAAGTTGTTTCTGCAAATTTTTGTATAAAACCTCTTGTTTTGTGGTTTTACCAATCATATACAGTCATATATTAGGGTCCATCCCACCCAGTGCCATCGAGCTGGCCATCTCACCCAGTGCCATGGAGCAGTAGAGAGGCCATTTTTGCTCAGAGCGGTTAGTACCTGCAATAGAGAAAACTAGAAAAAGAGGTCCAAATTAGCATCATCTAGAGGGGAGATAAAAAAAATCATATACCATGATCGCCACTAAAGACGTGAAATTTACTACACCGCCTTAAGGGCATTCCATTGTAATGTAAAGAATTTATAAAGCATTCAAGGGAAATAGCACATAAACTTGTAATATATCAAAATGAAGCAAATGAATAACCAAATGGTGGATTTCTCATTATATTTAATCAATGTATAGCTTCAAATATGTGATTACAAATATCCCCTTGAGGTTTTTTACAAATTGATACAACTTCCATTACAATGTTCAAGGGATCTAGTCCCTTAAAAGGGGCCTCAAAGCGGTGTAACTATGGTTGTTGATGTAAATATTGCATCCCATTATTGAGAGCTATACTTCAACCTATTCTTATGGTCTTTTTATCATATTCCTTCTATGTAGAACTACCTAGAACTACACAAATGGGACTAAAATGGGGCTAATAGCACCTATTTCATACGATGAAGAAAGCCTTGAAAACATAGCAAAAGAAGCATATAATACGACCAAAAAAAGCAATCTACATATACAAAAACTGATCTAAAATAAACATATGCATATACAAATATGATTAAAACACAAATAAGCAACTTTGGGGGCAAGATCAAGGGTGAAACTATGCTTAATTGATGGTCATCCCGGGGTGAGCTAGATAGACCTGCAACATTGGGGATCACCAAACCTACATCAAAACTCCTCCAAACTACCTCAAATTTGGGCCATAGGTTCCTCTAGACATTACTAAGGGGACTATGGAGGAATTTATCTAAAATTCCACCCTATTTTGTGGTCGTCCTAGGGTGTGCCATGGGTAGACTACTGGCTGTCTCCAGGTGGGGTGGTCACAAAACTACCTTAGTTTTGTCACCTATGGCCATGGGAATTGGTCCAAAAGTGGTATGGGGTGTTGTCAATAGATGGGGCCAAAGAATATTCCAATTTTTCCAGTTTGGGTTTGGTGGTTTGAGCCTATTTTCCCTTGAAATCGCCTTTGGATGAAGAGGGTTTCAAGGCCAAGGCAAAGGCGTGTTTGGTTTACAAAGTGTGGGGTATGATTTGGGCAGCACTTCATTGCTCTATTCTCCAAATTCTTCTCTCCTAAAATTGGGATTTTGGAGCTCCTTTTATAGCCCAAGAGGGCACTTAGGGCAAAAGGGCATCTTTGCCATGCGAGGCAGGTGGTGCCATGTGTCCTAATCGCGTCATGGCATGATTGGGAGAAGGTTACCCATTTTGGTGCTCCCAATCAACTTCCCTACTATCCATCAGTAGGTACCCAATCAATTTGGGGTGATTGGATGCGCTAATGGCAATCTTGGATTACCATTTAGGGCATCCTTTGAATTTTTCTTTGGTCTAGTTAGGGGTCATCCCACCTTGGGATGGTTGTTGATGGCCATCCCTAGGTGGTATGGTCACCAAATATGGCCATCCTTGGGTGGGATGGCCACCAGTAGGAGCCCCAAAACTACCCTAGACTGCTAGGAAACCTCCAAACTAAGTTTTGGAGGATTTTGGAAACCTTTTTCTAGCCTAGAGGGGTGTCTAATAAGGCCATATGTTGTCGATAAGAGGGCATATGTAATGCACTGATAGTATTATCCTATTTACACAATTTAGGTGTCTACAGAACCAAGATGGGTGCCACCTAACTAAACCAAATTCATCTATGGAGGGCTAGACTAGGTTGCATCTCCCACGATGATGGATGAGGATGATAATGAATCATTTACTGTGAATGTTCATTATCTTTCCAACCTAGAATATGCCATATGATACTTTGAGCATTACCATTGACATGGTTATGGTATTAGACTATTCGAGCAAGGGCATAGAAGGCCATATGAACCATCGTATCAGTTGCCAACTGACAGGTTTGGGTTAGGATACTATATTCGAGTATAGGACAAACTTCTCATGGCATATTTAGACCGCCTTTACCTCAGTCTAGGGGGTAAATTTGACTTCAATCCTTATCACCCTAATCCTTCCACATTTTAGAAGGATAACCAGCTAGTGACCTATGTCACTATGGAGCCACCCGAGAGATATGATACGAACATCTTGGTGGAGACCGGCCCATAACATATTTGAAGAGCCAACTTGGACAATCAAAGTCATGGAGCTACTGATGATATTGGTATGCACATCCAGAGTCTAGACACAGCTATAGACACCGAATCAGAAGTTGCTTCTAAGGATGTTCATGTAGTATCCATCATCAAAAATGATGGACCAGACTATGATTATGGAATAGATGATGCTGAGTTATCCTCAAAAAATAAACAATCCAAGGATAAAACCGAGTTGGCCTATTTGGGACCTACACTCTTGCATTATATTTTACCTTTGGAATCAATAAATATAAGCGAAGAGCCCTTCAAAAATGATGATGGCTATCAAGAGATAGCCTACATGGGGCCTCATTTGGAGCATCACCCAATTCCAGTCGATAGTGGTGAAGGTATCTATTATGAAAGTGAGGATGAGGATGAAATGAAGAGAGCCAATTTAGGACCTCCCTACTTATGCCTTCATAATGCACCATATACTACGAAGGATATGTACAGAGAGATAAATCTCCATCCTCACCTTATGGGAAGACCATCAAATCTTAATGTGATTTATCACATGGTGTTCCTTGATCCGCAAATGTATGTGGAGCTCCTTGAGCCCAATGATCCCATCTGATAGTCTATTCATTGACCATATTTGGAGATATTCATACCTCCAAAACTACATCTTGGGGATGGAAGTTTTGATAATGTTGAGTCACGTGCACATGGTCTTGGAGACATGATCCATTCCATCAATATGATCTCCATTTATTTTACCACTCCACTCCGCAATCTAGCCGATCCTTCCAAGCCATATTGTCTTAATGTATATGTTATTGATTGGGATCATGCTAATTCACCCCTAGATCCTGAATATTTCTTCCTTAATAAGGAAATACTACAACATTTCCATTTTGTGCCAGGCTGCACACATGGTGTCTATCATGCTGAGGATGCTTCCAATGAGGAACCTATAAACCTACCAGATGCCATCCACTTGATTCATACACCTCACTAGCTTGAGGAGGAATCCCATATGTCAGTAGAGGAAACCTTTGAAGTGGATATCGATAATGATCTCACTAATCCTAAGAAGGTTAAATTTGGAGAAATTTTGACTCCTAATGAGCGTGCCAATCTCATACCTATACTGAGAGAGAGACCTGCTCTCTTTGCTTGGACTTATAAGGATATGCCAGTTCTAGATCCAAAATTGGTTACTCATAACCTTTCGCTAGATCTATCAAAGAAGCCAAATCAAGCAAAAACTTAGGAAGATGCATCCAACAGTAGCCTTAATGGTTAAGGATGAATTGCAAAAGTTGTTGGATGTAGAGTTTGTCATTTCCATTGAATATCCAAAATGGGTATTAAACATGGTGCCTGTAGGAAAACTTGATGGAAGGATTTGTATTTGTACAAATTTTAGAGACCTAAATAGGGCAACACCAAAGGATTCATTTTCGTTGCTAAACATAAATGCTCTCGTAGACACAACTGCGGGTTATGATATGCTCTCCTTAATGGATAGTCTTTTTGTTACAATAAAATTTGGATTAAGCCCGAAGACCAGTGTAAAATTGTGTTCATAATGTCATGGGGGACATTCTGTTACAAGGTTACGCCATTTAGCCTGAAGAATGTTGGTGCTACATATCAGTAGGCTATGACATATATCTTTCATGACTACATGCATAAGATATTAGAATATTATATCGATGACTTTTTGGCAAAGTCATTACTACATGAAGGGCATGTTGAGGTCCTGAGGAAGGTCTTCAATTTCTTGATAGAGCATAATATCAGGTTGAATCCTAAGAAGTGCTTATTTGGTGTAACTTCAAGAAAGCTCTTAGGATTCATCATTTCAAAATGAGCCATTGAAGTTGACCCAAAAAAGGTCAAGGCTATTTTAGAAATGTGTTCCCCCATAAATATCAAGGAATTAAGAAGCCTATAGGGCAAAGTAGCATCCATAAAGCAATTTATCGTACAATTATTGGATAAATATTGACCCATGAATCGACTGCTACACAAGGTACCATTCAACTGGGATGAGGACTGTCAAGATGCCTTTGCTAAGATTAAGCAATACCTGGTGATGCCACCAGTGCTAGGTCCACCAAGGACATATGTACCATTCTTGCTGTATATATCAACAACTAACTTTGCATTGGGAACTATGTTAGCCCAAAAGAATATGCAAGATAAAGAACAAGCCATATATTATGTTAGCTGAACCTTGGTGAGTTATGAGCTAGGATATGCATACATTGAAAAGCTGTGTTTAGAAGTAGTGTTCGCTACAAAGAAATTGTAACACTATATGTTAACTCATATGATGTATGTCATATCAAAAAAAATCCTTTGTAGTATATGATGAGCAAGACATATCATAATACACGTACTACAAAGTGGATCATGCTATTGAAAAAAATTGATTTAGAATTCATAAGCCAAAAGTACATTAAGGGAAAAGTCATAGTTGATCAACTGGCTGAGGTGCCTCTCAAGAATAGTAGGCCCCTCACCATAGAGCTTACTAATGATGTAATATTTTCCTTATCAGAAGCACTCGAACCCGAGGAACCAAATAACAAAGCTGATATGACCTTGTTCTTCGACGGTTCAAAGTGTGAGCAAGGGGGTGGTACAAGAATAGTGTTGTTACGGTAGGAACCTAGGGTTCCTAGCACATAAAATGATAAATAAATAATAACCTAAATCTAAAAGAATCGCTTTTGAATTGTCGGGAAGTCCCTTCAATGATTTAATAAATCATATATTATATATTTCATGGATATCTCTTATGATAGAATAGTATGGTGTTTTATACCCACTTACGGTTATAGGTGAAAGGTTGCAATGCTTCCTAACCCTAACCTTATAATAATATAATAATTAATATAATTAATTATTATATTATTTTATTATTATAACCATAGGATAAAATATATTATTATTATTATTATTATTAATTAATGTTAGGATAGTATCCTAACATGCCATCCCTCTTTGAAGAGCTTTGTCCTCAAAGCTAGAAAAATTTGGAAATATGCTTTTATGAAGTTCGCCAATCCCAACATCACAGGCTTCTTGTAGTTAAGTTTGTGTTTAGGGAAAAACTCAATTGTCACACTATAATGCACATTAACATCGGTCACTTCTCGTCTATTCACAACTTTTTTTGCTAGATAGTTGGTTAATTAAACCTTTGAAAATCCTTAATGAGGCAAATACCTTATTTCTCTAGGCTGTAAATTAAACGCTAATAACTTAGATGATGTTTTCACCACACAATTGTATAACTCATTGTCCAAATATATATTGCCTTTATTGCATGCTCCCCTTGCATACATTGCTCCTCTTGCTTATGTTTGTGTGAATGCACCAAAGTTCTTACATAACAATGATGTAACCGTGTTATGTTTCCCACGTGTCATATTGCCATTGACAAAGAGTTTGATGTTATTTTGGCCTGTAATATTTATGTATATATATATATATATTTTAACTGGATGATTATGTTTAAAGTTTGTATTTTCAGTATCGTCTGTATGAGATTAATAATCATAGCGTAGCCATGAATCTCGTTCTGCCAATGATGCTGCGGTGTTTCTGCGATGGATAGCAAAGTTGAGAGCTTGGCCAGAAGTATTGCAATGGAGTGTAAAGACCATCCCTTGTCTCTTAAAACAGTTGCCAAGATTGAACAAGCATAGTTGGAATACATTCTCAACCAGCTGAAGTCGGTCAATCTCAATTTTTACCGCATCCATGAAGAGCTTAATGAAGATCTGTTCATGCCCTTGAGATATAGCTACGATGCTCTTGACAGCCAAATCTCGGCCACCCAATGCCAGATTTCTTATGTCTATTTCGATATAATTTCGTTCTTCTACTCTTGGCAAATTCGAATACCACCCATACTCTTTATTATATTCTATTTCTCGTGAGAGGTCGGAATTGTCCATTTTTCTACGGAGTTATTTCAATATCTGAAATAAATTACAGACCCCAATTGCCGAATTGAAAATTGTGTTTTCTGACTTTGTGATAAAAACGTCTCACCGCGATGATTTGCAGGGAATTTCTCTGAATACATTTTTAATGGAACAACCATGGTTGCAGAAGATATGGGTTTAGGTTTTAAAAACACAGATCCCTGAGTATTCCTAGCTAGATCATTTAATTGTGTTATATTATTCCCAAAATCAATTCCAACATGAAACTGTTTCATTTCTGAAGATAACGGATTTCTTGGACCAGATTGTTGAGTCCTCTTTGGGTGATGAAATCTGCAAAATGCACCCAATGTACAATATCCATTTTTCAAATAGTGTGGACATTCTTGGTGGCCAGGTCTTTCCAGAGATCCCTCTCTCTCCATAACAGTCACCGTAGGTTGAACTCCAAAAGGTATTGATCCCAGAGCTGAGATGCTTGTGCACCATTTGAAGATGGACCATTTTTTTGTGTATTCATTAGACTAATATCCAGGGGATACTGTTTTCCTGCCAAAGATGACAATGGATTTAAACAACTTTGGTCGTTGTTGCTCCAAGCTGACATTGGTGTCATAGCATGCATGTAAGTTCCATGTTCCTATGGAATGAATATTTGAATCATAGGGAGCTCTTGATAAGACCATGATGGATGTACAGTAGAATATGAATTTTATGATGAAGATGGTAAAGAATGTATTGCAGTAGCATGCACTGGAGAATTTAATACAGATATAGTTGTTGCTTCTGATGAAGGTTCTGGATGATGAAATTTACAGGTAACTCCATATTTGCAAGATCCTGTGTGTTTGTAATATGAACATTCTTTTTCTCCCCGACGAATAAGAAGTCCCAAGAATTTAAACTGTGTCTGTCCACATTCTTCCTTCTGATTTGAATGTTCAAATTTGCACATTGTACCATACCTACAGGTTCCCTTTAAGTAAAACTGGCATTCAGCTTGTCCAGCCTTCTGAGTTGGCTCTCCAGTTGGGGCAACCTGTTTCTGCTCCAAAAATGAATTTTCATTTTGAAGTTCTTTAATATCCATTGCATTTGGGAAGCTATTGCGAGTTTGCTCAGCATAGTATCTCAACTCAACCATTTCTAGTTGCATATGCTCCATAATTTTTTTTTTTTTGGGAAGAACAAAGATATCAAAGGTTGGTCGAGGCAACCAACTGGAACAATGGTAACATTGAGCTGCTGTTGATGATGATCGTAATCAATCCAGGATTGAATGTTGTGTCCCTCATTGAGAAGTAATCTTTCAAACTGATCGTCAATCCAGTAGTTGGTAGGCTCAAATCTTATCGAGTGAAGGTCGTTGAGATCAGCACTGACGTGATTGTTGTTGATCAATAATGATGTGATTGGGAGGAAACATGGTGAATACAAAAGTGGTGCTGAACGAGAAAGCTAGATTGCCATCTTTGATTTGATGAGCATTGGTTAGTAAAAAGCGTGACCAACAAGTAATTCGGATTGGGCAGTGAGGCGGATGGCGTTGGTGTTTTTTTTTTTTTGGTCCTATTTTTTTAACCAAAGAATTATTAGCTTTACACCAATTGAAATCCCTTCGGTGTGAGTTATATTCTCCTCCAGGAAGCCTAGACAATTTAATGCAAGTACTATCTCATTAAAAATAAAAGGACAGGAAACAAAGGACCCTATTACACACATGGCGTTGACCGCATCTAATGAATATGGGTGAGCAGAAGAGGAGGTGGCCATGGTGGAGGGCGCATGTGAGGAGGAAATTGAAATTTTGTTCCAGTATTCACACTGTTACTAGTCCAAGGATTTGAGAGCAAGATTTTATCTGATGCCAACAGTTTATGGTTTTTAAAAATCTGAGTGCAGTAATTGTTGTTTATTTTTATGCGAGGGAGTATATTTTCTGTTAATTTTATATTTAATTCCATATTTTTCACGTCAAAGTGCATTGGGAGATAATAGAGAGGATCATCAAACTTCTCCACTGTTGGATAAACCCTGCAATTTGTTTCCTTGGAAATATTTGCCTCTTTTAAATTTAAATTTTTAAGGTTTTCATTTTCTTTCTTGGGGAGTGCAATGGGTACCACTCGTGATTCCATGGCTATGGGCTCTTCCTCCACCTCGGATTCCATGGCTATGGGTTCTTCCTCCTCTACCTGAGATTCCATGGCTAGGGTCTCCTCTTGCATTTCCATTAAATATTGTATAATACGATCAGAACGTTCCATTTGTTTTTTTTTTTTTGTTCAATCATTCTTCTAATTTTTGCAATGTCATTTTTCATTTCCTTGACCAATATGGTTGGATCCATAAGGCTTTGATACCAGATGGTAGGAACCTAGGGTTCCTAGCACATAAAATGATAAATAAATAAATAATAACCTAAATCTAAAAGAATCGCTTTTGAATTGTCGGGAAGTCCCTTCAATGTTTTATATAATATTTCATGGATATCTCTTATGATAGAATAGTATGGTGTTTTATACCCACTTACGGTTATAGGTGAAAGGTTGCAATGCTTCCTAACCCTAACCTTATAATAATATAATAATTAATATAATTAATTATTATATTATTTTATTATTATAACCATAGGATAAAATATATTATTATTATTATTATTAATTAATGTTAGGATAGTATCCTAACATGTTCATGCCACAAGGAGCTCCAATGCCCTTGTCATTAAGTTGGAATTTCCTTACACTAATAATAATGTCGAATATGAAGCCCTAATTTTGGGTCTCCAAATAACTGTCACCATAAAGATCAAAAGGCTAAATATATTTGGTGATCCCCTTCTCATTGTTAACCAAGTTAAGGGATTATTTCAATGTCGATGTCCGATATTGAAAACTTACAAGGATCTTATTGACATTTATCTAGATTGAATAGAATGGTACAAAATCAAGGCAATCTATCGTTCACCCAATAGATTTGTAAATACAATGGCATCTTTAGGATCTCTAATCCCTTAGAATTCGTTTGTGATTTCACTACCATCCATGTAAAAACATTGTCACAATCTACTATGTAGTGTGAAGCATTGGATAACAAAGATTAAATCAACATGATTCATGTAGAACCAAACCATGAATGGTTCTACAAAGCTAGAGACTTTCTCAAGAGATCATCTTGGGGGTCTTTGATCTCACAGGATCTGATGGGGAGTGGTACTACCATTCACCACAAGGTTGTTTCCCAGTATGCATTTGCAAATGTAGAACTACAGGGGGAACATGTTGTCTTGTCAATTGAAGTTGAAGCTTATCATAACTAGACATCATAGATACATGATTTCCTTAGACTTGGTGTAATCCCTCAGGGATTATCATGTGCTGCAAAGCACACATTTAAATAGAAAGTGATAAATATGTCTTGTTAGCAGATATCCTATATCGTAGAAGCTATGATGGAGTTATCCTTCATTGTATTGAGCCCCAAGAATCATCTTGGGTAATTTCACAAGCTCACGATGGTATGTGCGGTGGCCATTTTAGTGGCATGGCTATCATCAAGTGCATCCTTCGCATGGGTTATTATTGGCCCATTATGGAGAAGGATTACAATGTGTATATCAGGAAATACATTAAATGCCAACATCATGCTAATCTTAAACACCTGCCATCACAAGCCTTACAACCCATTCAAGCGGCTTGGCCATTTTATCAATGGGGGCTTGATCTCATTGGTAAGATCTCTCCTCTATCATCGGGTCGACATACATTCATTATTATGACTACTAAGTAATTTACTAAATGGGTGGAAGCCATTCCCTTAACAAAGACAACTAGAGTGTGTATTACTAAGTTCGTACTCGCTAATATTATAAGTCATTTTGGGATACCATTCAAGATAATTTTGGATAATAGAACATCATTCAAAAACAAAATTGTGAGAGCTTTGACATCTAAGTATAGAATCAAATATAGATTTGTGACTCCATATTATCTACAAGAAAATGGGTAAGCTGAAGCTTCAAATAAGATAGTGGTATCCATCTTGAAATAGATGGTACAAAAACATCGAGAAGATTAGCACATCTAGCTGCCCCTTGCATTATGGGCTTATAGGACTAGTATTCGGACACCCATTGGGGCAACTCCATTTTAATTAGAATATGGTGCTGAGGCTATTATTCCCTTAGAGTTGGAGATTCCAACATTATGCATTGCATTTAAAGGTTCATTAATGATGACACCACACGACAAGCTCACCTAGATCAATTTATGCTACTTGATGAATGTTGCGTGAATGCCCTTGAGCACCTTCATGTTTATCAGGAGCACTTAAAATGAGTTTACAATAACAAAGTATATCTGAAAGACTTTGAGGTTGGTGATCTTGTGCTGAAAGAGAACCAACAAAACTCAAATTTTTTGCCAGAGCTGCGAGACAAATTTGTGGCTAACTGGTTAGGTCCTTATATGATCTCTAAGAATATTGGACCTGGGACATATTTCTTGACATCGCTTGAAGGATTTGAAGAGCTTGAACCTCTCAATATCCTTCATCTTAAAGCGTTTTATGCCTAAAATCATAAAAATGCTCCAAATGCATTTGTAAGCCCTTTGGTCATTCAGAAAAGGCTCCAAAGGCATCTGTAAGCCCTTTGGTTATTCAAAAAAGGCTCCAAAGGCATTTGTAAGCCCTTTGGTCAACTCCAAAAAGGCTCCAAAGGTATTTGTAGGCCCTTTGGTCAATTTCAAAAGGCTCCAAAGGCATCTATAAGCCCTTCGATAATTCAGTAAAAGGCTCCAAAGGCATCTATAAGCCCTTTGGTCAAATAAAAAGTTATAAAATATAAAAAAATGAAAAATATATAAAAAAAAATTGCATTTCATTTTGCATCATTACATTCCACTTGCATCATGCATTTCATTCTCTACATGCATTTCATCTTTGCATTGCATTAGGCATATCCATCCGTCGCACCTGCATTAAAATACATTGTGTTTACGATATTATTAATGACACCACATTTGTGTTTCAATCATGCATCATTGCATTTTCATAATTCATCACCCTTGTGAGTAATTACATTTTTCAACACAACCCATATTGTTGCTATGAAGAATATACTAGGGTTTTTTGGTCATTCAACCATACCTAGATGTCTTCTCAAGAGTTGATAGAAAGCTTGCTTTGCTTTTGTAGATGAGGTCTAGTGTGTATAGCCCTTAGAATATCAAAATACTATCACTACTCAACAAATTAAACAATCCTAATAGGAATTAGGGGAATATGAATGCTACAAAGTAGGACCATGTATCCTGAGGTGAAAAGTTTATTCTTACTTATCCCCCTGTGTGGACAGTTCGAGAAATATTGATAGTTGGCAAAAGGATAAGCTTGCCCCTTACCCGAATAAATCCATTGCTTACAAATGAAGGAGCAATATCCCAGAATGATATCCTTGAAAGATATCCCAAAGTGAAACTCCCAAAGTGAAATCTCAAAAGTCAAATCAAATCAAGATCAAGTTTATCAAAAAAATCAAATCAGTATCAAATCCCTTGCTCAAATGAAAGTACAAAATAAACAATGATTTTTATCACTATAGTACAAAAATAAATAGTGATTTTTATCACTTTACATGAGCAAGTATCCCAATATATTGAAGAAAATAAGGGGGTGAGCTTGAATCCCTGGAACTGTTAGTACTACTATACCTTATGGATGATGATGTCTGATACATTAGTATTTTGCTTTTGTGTAGACCAATGTTTGTGTTAGGATTCTACTCCTAACCACCATACTAATCACATTATTAGTTAATTATTTAATCACTCTCTCTTTCACAAAGGTTGTGCCCTTTGATCACACCTTCACCGTCATAGAAATAGGCATTTCATTTGGTATAGTTGAGGCATCGAAGAATATAATTATTAATTAATTGTTGGGTTTCCCATACAATACAATATCGATTCCTTAATAAAAGTGATTCCTTTTTATTATTCTAGCATTATAATCAATCTTTCTCTATTGGGTTCACTACATTTGGTATCAGAGCCAAGTTTGGAAGGAATTTTTTTTCCTTTTTCTCGTTCTTCGAATACAAGCCTGGGGACGCTGCCAAACGATTACAACCAATTCAAAATTAGTGAAACACGTCCAAGGAGCAACCATCCAGAGTGACTTCCAAATAAGGCTCTTCATATCCAACGTAGTGCTCACCACCGATAGCGAGGTGAGGACATATAGAAGCCAGCAGGTTATAAAATCTCCAAAACCTAACCGCAATGGCCGAAGGATGACTTTTATGCAATTTTTTTATGATAATTTTTCAAGAAATTTTTTGATGACTTTCAACACTTTTTGCGACACCTTTTTGCCAAATGACTATGCAAATGGTCGATGGAAGAATATCTCACGACCCTAACCTACTTTTTCTACTTAATCTTGCCCACCTACGTCAAATCACATCAGTGAGTGTATATAAAATTTAGTTCTAGGATATCACCAATCGCATCACAAGGTTGGATGAATCAGTCCTCATAAGTGGGTTCATAAATGGATTGAAAGAAGAAATTAGAGTGAAGATCATGATGTACACTCCTCACACCCTACAGGAAGCCATTGGATTAGCCTTGTTAGCCGATGATACATTCAATGTTCAATGTCAACATGGGGAGCAACCTATTGATACATCAACATTAATGCACACTATTCCAAAACACAAACCCTTGCCATTTAAGTACCTTAGCCTAAAAGAAATGGAGGAGCAACGAGTGAACAACCTTTGCTATACTTGTGATGAGAAATTTGGGACCCTTCATTGTTGTTCTACACAAATATTGTATTTATTGAATATAGTTGATCCCTGTCACTCCATAGAGGACGAAGGTGAGAAAGATGTGCACGACATGACCAAAGCACCTGATCATAACAATGAAGGAAATGAGGTCGATGTGCAAGAAGTGCTCGATGCACCATGAAAATATGAGGTAGACATCCATGCAGTAAACAATGAAGGCAAGACATACACTCTCAAAGAACTACACACAAGTTCATTGCCAATAGTGAGTTCTCATTGTATAGGTAGCCTAATTCAGAAAGGAGGCAAAAGAGTGAGTGCACCTTTATTTTCTCTTCATTATACATAGGAAGAATTGGCTAAAGTGAAAGCCTACCATCATCATAATTCTCCTAAGGAAGATTCTACTATTCTTTCTAGCAACCCCCCGCTAATGCTTTGACCTTCAATATATCCTTGCCTTCAAAAAAGTGACATTAAAATAGTACAAGAACTTGCACAAATTCAACTGGGAAAATAAGAAACGAAGCTCCTTACTTTGATATTTGAGGACAAAGCTCTTTTTAAGGAAGGTGGCATGTTAGGATTCTACTCCTAACCACCATACTAATCACATTATTAGTTAATTATTTAATCACTCTCTCTTTCACAAAGGTTGTGCCCTTTGATCACACCTTCACACTCATAGAAATAGGCATTTCATTTGGTATAGTTGAGGCATCGAAGAATATAATTATTAATTAATTGTTGGGTTCCCCATACAATACAACAATGATTCCTTAATAAAAGTGATTCCTTTTTATTATTCTAGCATTATAATCAATCTTTCTCTATTGGGTTCACTATAGTTTGAATGTGAAAGAACTAGCTTCAGGTGTCCTGTATCGCCTAGTAGTTTAGTCCATATGAAATATAAACCTAGGATTGGATAAACATTTGAGGATCCCCAATATTAGCAATGTGCTGAAAGAATCCCGCCTAACATCGGGGTATGCTTATTCCTTATCTAATATACTCATTTGCACACACAGGGATAATGAATAGTTAGGGCCCATACCAGAGAAACCCTATGTTTTAGAAGTTTAGTATGGTTAGTATACACATTTTTATAAGTCAACTAGGGTGTTTGAGTTTCATGGAAAACCTTAAAAATTCTCAAATAGAAACAATCAATTTTCAATGCAATCATCAAATATCAAATTTATCTTTATAAGATTTTGTTTATAATTTAGGTTAGATATCAGATGGATTTAAAAAATGATATTTAAACAGCCACTAACTATGTTATGTATATTATTTTAACTTACAAGAGCTTATGAATAGAAACAATACATCACTGCATCTCACATATGGGTGTCCAATTGATTAATTCTTATAATAAAATATAGCAATTACAATCCATGATTGTTATACATTATGTGGTTTCATCCATTAGATTGTTAAATCCATATTACATTCATACATTATGTTTTAATGATTAAAGCATACATGTTCATTTACACATATCATCATAGAAAAATTATGCAATACATACAAGGCATAAACTATGTCATAACAACATAAATTAAATGCATTAAGTAAATCAGAGTATAAATGCATTTAACATAAAAATATAGCATTCATATGCATCCATCATAAAGTAGTCCATATACATACATAGCTCATAGCATATAAACATCTATCATATAGCTATCTAGTGCATGCCATCCATACATCACATCATATAGCATTAAATTAATATAACCTTTGCATCCATGTGTATAACATAAAAATAAAAAACCAAAAATAAAGTACACATGTAATGAGATGAACTGTCATATCATAAATATATGTGTCAAATGTACATCATAGTAGGTTACATCAAAATGCTTGCAGGCTATAACTGTGTAGGTCTTCAGACCTTACACTAACATGGTACAAAAAAGTAGCAAAGTCTGTGCCATACCAATGTGCTAACCCAAGCATGCATCCTCTGATCCCCTTGCTCTAGAGCTCTCTCTGCCTCCCTTAGTCATATCCCTATGGGACTACTATGGAACCTACTATGGGTCTTGCTGTAGACCCTATGCTAGGCCTAGACCAACTATAATCAGTGCACGTGAGGTAGTCCTATGGCTAGACCATGCGCTATACTGCCCTGTCTCCCTGGTCCTAGTCCTGCTCCGATGTAACCCTATAGTAGTGGTCCTCTTCAAAACCTATCTACCTAGCAGCCTGATAATACCCTCCAACTGGGTATTGTGCGCTACATCCATTGTGTGCTAATAATTACCCTTATCCACAAGGGTACGTAGCTACCTAATATCTACCATCAGGTCCAAACCGACAAGATCTATAGTAGATGGTACCGCGGGAGGTACCATGATAGCCTATGTAGATGAGGGAGCCACCCTCATTACCCTGAGTAAGTCCTACTCAGTAGTCACTACATCTACTGTCACCTATAGAAGATCATGCTAGCCAGTGATCTTCTCAATATTAGTGTCTGTTGTAGCCATTTGTACCTGGAGATCTACCCTCTCCTCCTCGTAGCTACACCACCAAATCTGGACATGAGATAACTTCACCTCCAAAGTGGTGATAGTGGTGTCCCTATGCAGAAGTTGGGTACAAAGTGATCCAATATGAGTCTGGAGATTAGTAATCTATTCTCTCAACTATCCAACCTCATTGTTAGGAGGTGCCTCACCCTTGTTGGATGCCTCCTCATATGCTTCTACCTATGGGACCTCCTCTACTATGGCCCCTATGCCCCATGTGCCCTTGGTCCTTTGATGGACCCTACATCCATTAGGGTCCACCTCTGAGCCCTCTACACCATGTACTACAAAGCTATCCAATGGTCAACCTAGAGGTACCTCTCTGTACCACTATAGGCTAGTCCACCATGTGTGGTAATCAATAGTAGTTCCTATGTCCACCAGGCCCAAATCCTAAAAGTCATCATCATCACCCCTAGTGGAGCCACCTGGGGCCAGGTCAGGTCCCTCTCTAGGACTAGGCATCTGTAAATAGTAGGCATATCTGGGACATCCTACTGGATCCTAAACTACTATAGGATGTGAAAGAAGTATTGAAACTCACATATATTGGCCTTGCGACCAATAACCCACCTGTATTTATGTGCCTGGTATAAGTATCTATTCACCTCTGTACAGGAAGAGCAGCCCATGTACGATGACCACTTGATCTACACAGGGTGAAGCTATGAGAATTTGGTGATATAGTGGTCTAGGTCTCTTGCATGAGACCTACTATTGAACCCCTCCTACTCCTAAGGCCAGTAGGCTGCATAGCATTGACAAGCTACATCGATATCAGTGATCTCTAGATGCAAATATATGGAGTGATCTATTCGAATATGCTGCCAACACCAAATCTAGAGAAGTAGACTACAACCAATGCCCACTTTACTACAGTGTGTAATCTGGTATAGCTTGTGATAGAGCTATGCTAGAAGGGTGCTTCCCCATTCCAGAACAAGAGATCACTCGGTCGAGCTGATCATAATATCCCTGGTCCTACCTAGGAGGTTCTAGGGGAACCTCATGCATGATGAATTTGGGAGGACTATCTGGATGATCAAGTGCATAAACATAGCCTCCCACTGTGAAATAATCTGGCCTGGTACCACTCCTCGATGTGGATGCCTCTGTGATCAATCTGACCCTAAGCCTCAACGCTCTATATGCCAAAGATAGCATCAAACCCAAACTTCCTCATTGTGGTAGGAGAGGAGGTGATGCCCTCACCATCAATAGGTAGGTGGAAGATGTGATAGACATCCTCTAGAGTAATAGTCATTTCACCCATTGAAAGGTGAAATGTATTGGTCTGCACATACAAACGATGGGCCAATGCAGTCATGTACACCTGGTAAGTTCTAATAGTGGGGAGGTCCAAGATGTACTAAAACCCCATAGTGGCAAACCACTCCCACTCCATGTTAGTGAGAGTGTGATGTAAGTTACAAAGGAGATCAGTATTCCTCACTCTGTTGGTCAATATCTTAGTGAAAGCAATCAAATAAATAAGAAAAAAAATTAAAAATGGCAAATAAATAAAAAAATCTCATGAAAATGTAAAAACATGCAAAATCGTGATCAAAAATTTCAAAAAAATCAAATAAAGCACTTCAAAATTACAATAAAACGCATTAATTGACAAAAATGCAAAGAAAAATGAAAAAAATTGAAAAAATTAAAAAAATTTCCTAAGGGTGTCGCATCGTGGGTCGAAACCGCGATTGACAAGGTGGTCAAAAATGTGACTGTTGGGATTTAAATCCTATCGCAACTGATAGCCACGGTCCCCAATCTGCCAATTGGGAACCACATCTGCCACCCGTGGCTAGGGAACATGACCTTTTCAGGGTCATTTCCCTCCCAAAAATAAGCCTCAAAATTAAAGTCCTCCCCTCTAATCTAATCTATGCTAAACCTAACTAGGGTGAGGTTTATTATCGACAGTTTAATTTGGTTCATTTAACCAATTATTTAGTGTGGTTAATTTTTAATCCTATAATTTGCAAGCGTGGTCTTGGTTTGTGTGTTACCTTGGAAGCATCGGCTCCCCTGCTAGTCGAAGCTTTTGTGGTAGCATTTCATGTTAGAATTTACCTTTTACCTCTCAGAGCTCTTAGTTTTACTGGCAGTTTGACGGGGACCGTGAACACCACCCCTTACAAATTCCAATTTTTTTTTTTTTTCATTAAAAAGCTTTGGGAAAATATTTACATTCCACAATAGCAAGATGCCCGCAGGCTTACAAAGACCAGAGATGCTCTGGTAATTCTCCCTCTCCGGTCCGCCCCCGGACTAAAACAAAACTTTTGGGTTTTAACGAGGTCCCGGTCCTCCCAGCCATCAATGCTCCCACCAAACAAGATTTTCATTTCAAATTTCCCCCCCTTCCCGGGTTTTCAAAATTTTGACATTAATGGCAATCTCTGCCCGATCTATCCCTGAGTTTGCATTAATGATCTTCCTCCTCTGCACCCATCACTTCGGTCAGACTATTTTCTGCACTGCCGTCTCCCCCGTACCGGCCATGCCCTGCAATAGTTATTTTTCAAAAAGATCTTCAAGAGGTGGTTCTCCCCATTTAAATGCATGCGGCTGTTGATTTTAAATCCCTATACGTGGTCTTCATTTTTGCTTTAGTACACGTATGCTCCCGCATGCAAAACTTGCCATGCCTCCTCCCGGATGTAAAATATTTCAAACATGTGTCCTTTACAATTTTCAAGCTACACGTGGCTATCCACGTGTCAAATTCGGCCTTGTCTGGCCTTCCGCTCTTAAGCGTTGTTCTGCCTCCATTCTCACCGACCGCGATATCGTGACCCAAACACTACCTAGTCACTGCCCATTTGAAATTGTCACGATATTGTGACGTCGCGATATCGCGATGGAGAACTCCCCCTACAAATGCTTTTCTACTTCCACCGTGATACCGCGACGTCATGATATCTCGACATCATGATATCGCAACGGAAAACCCCTTCTGCCCAAACTACGAACAAACGTCACGATATCGTGATGTTGCGATATCGCGACGTCGTGACATCACAACGAAAACCTCCCAATGCTCCAACTTTCAACAAAAGTCGCGATATCACGACAAAACCGGTCCCTGCCTATTCCAAAGCTTCGGAGGTCACGATTTCGCGACCTCCCCAACAATTTCCTTAACCCTTCCAACTACTTTTCCTGCTGCTTCACAACATCTCCCCTCCCCGAAAAAGAACCAATATACTTCAAAATTGAAGGACTTCAAGAAAATTTTGAAGGATGTAACATGGCTCGAACTGTCATCGGATGCTCCTGCATCAGACACCCCGGGTAAGAAGGAGAAGTGACCTTCACTTCTACGTTGTTCGGGCTGCGTCCCTTGCAATATCTCCGAACATTCATCAACCTTTATGTCCGGCTCAAATCCTGCTTCTTGGCAAAGTTTTCTGCCCTCTACCAGACAAATTTTGGCATTACTACATACTTTCTCATCTTCGGTCTACAATGGCTTCAACTTGTGCCACACTCCATCTTTCACCAAGGAGTACGTATTTGCACGTCCATCATGCATTGCACTCCGATCAAACTGCCATGGCCTACCCAACAGCAAATGGCAAGCATCCATGGGGAATACATCACATAGGACTTCATCCTAGTATCTCCCGATCTGGAATGTGACTAAACACTATTCTCGGACCCAAGCTCGGTGGTCCTTTCACAACCACGCAATCCGGTATGGGTGCAGGTGTCTCCTTTTCTCTAGCTGCAACTTAGAAACCATCTCCTCGAAAACCAAGTTGTCTGTACTCCCATTGTCAATAATGACATTACAGACTTTGCCCGCACTTTTGCATCGGGTGCGAAACAGGATTCTCCTTTGCTCAGACTGGTCTTCATCCACTAGCATGGTCCTTCTCACAATCATGGCTTCCCCCTTTTTAGCTTCTTCAGAATGTTCTGAGTCAACATCCTCAACTGCCACAACTGCTCTGGCAGGACTCACTTGCTTCTTATTTTTTCTTTCTCGGTGTTGTGGACATTCAAATGCCCGATGCCCTTCTTCTCCACAGTGGAAACACGTTCCTCGAAACACTCCTCTTCCATATCCATGTCCAAATCTACTTCTTCCTCTCGGGTAGCCATCATTCTGAACTTGCGATTTGGATTCTTCATCTTCTTCTTTCTGACCTCGGCTGCTGCTCTCCTCTTCTTTCTTCTCTTCTTTTCCTTCTTTCTTTCCACCATTCTTTCCTCCCGGTCCTTTCACTTTTTGCTTGTTGTCAAACCTTCTGTTCAACTTTTCTTCAACCTTTAAAGCAAATTGGTAAGCATCTTCGATGGTGCTTACCCGAACCAAGCTCAAATCCTCCTGCACACTCGGTCTCAACCCATTAATGTAACGGGCCACTTTTTCCTTGCTTGCTTCCAAATGCCCTGTTCTGATGGAGATTTTATAGAACTCCTCCGTGTATTCTTGAACTGTTCTGTTCATCTGCCTCAAGCTCTGCATTTTACGTAACAGGTCCAGTTCATAATCTACGGGAATAAACTACCTTTTTAATTTCTCCACCATTCTGTCCCATCTGGTTATCCGCTCCTTTCCTCTTCGGTTTCTCTCCAGCTGTACCCCTTTCAACCAAATGCTAGCATGACCCTTCAGTCGGGTCTTAGCAAATATGACCCGGTTAGGGTCTTCAATCTCCTCATATTCGAAGTACTCTTCTAAATCATTCACCCAGTCTATCAACTCCTCTGGGTTCAAGTTCTCGGAATACGTAGGAACTTCTAACTTCGGCCTCTTCTCGATTTGGGATATGGCCTTGTACAATCTGGCCTGTGCTGGATCTACATCTTCTTCCTCTTCTTCAAACTCATTCTCTTCTTCCACCTCATCCTCACTGTCTACATCCCTTCTCGGCTCATGTCCTCTACGCAGTTCTTCTTGCAGGGCCTGGACTTGCCGCTGCAATGCCCAAAAATCTTTCGCTGCCATGCCTCTTCCACCCACGGGATTTCTTCTCGGAGGCATCTTCACCTGAACTCAAGCCCTCCCACAAGTCCTGGTACAACTGCCTCTCCTTCGGCGGTCTGCTGTACGCTCAAGAACTCCCGCTCTGATACCACTGATGGGGACCGTGAACACCACCCCTTACAAATTCCAATTTTTTTTTTTTCATTAAAAAGCTTCAGGAAAATATTTACATTCCACAATAGCAAGATGCCTGCAGGCTTACAAAGACCAGAGATGCTCTGGTAATTCTCCCTCTCTGGTTCGCCCCCGGACTAAAACAAAACTTCTAGGTTTTAACGAGGTCCCGGTCCTCCCAGCCATCAATGCTCCCACCAAACAAGATTTTCATTTCAAATTTCCCCCCCCTTCCCGGGTTTTCAAAATTTTGACATTAATGGCAATCTCTGCCCGATCTATCCCTGAGTTTGCATTAATGATCTTCCTCCTCTGCACCCATCACTTCGGTCAGACTATTTTTTGCACTGTCGTGTCCCCCATACTGGCCATGCCCTGCAATAGTTGTTTTTCAAAAATATCTTCAAGGGGTGGTTCTCCCCCTTTAAATGCATGCGGTTGTTGATTTTAAATCCCTATACGTGGTCTTCATTTTCGCTTTAGTACACGTATGCTCCCGCGTGCAAAACTTGCCATGCCTCCTCCCGAATGTAAAATATTTCAAACACGTGTCCTTTATAATTTTTAAGCTACACGTGGCTATACACGTGTCAAATTCAGCCTTTTCTGGCCGTTCGCTCTTAAGATTTGTTCTGCCTCCCTTCTCACCAGCCACGATATCGCAACATGTCGCGATATCGCGACCCAAACACTGCCTAGTCACTGCCCATTTGAAACTGTTGTGATATAGCGATGTCACGATATTGCGACGGAGAACTCCCCCTGCAAACGATTTTCTACTTCTGCCGTGATACCGCGACGTCGCGACGAAAAACCCCTTCTGCCCAAACTACGAACAAACGTCGCGATATCGCGATGTCGCGATGTCACGACGTCGCGACATCGCGATGAAAACCTCCCAATGCTCCAGATTTCAACAAAAGCCGTGATATCGTGATGTCGCGACATCGCGACGGAAACCTCCCAATGCTCCAGCTTTCAACAAAAGCCGCGATATCGCGACGTCGCGATATCCCGACAAAATAGGTCCCATTCCAAAGCTTCGGAGGTCGTGATTTCGCGACATGTCGCGAAATCATGACATGTCACGATTTCGCGACATGTCACGAAATCATGACATGTCACGATTTCGTGACCTCCCCAACAATTTCCTTAACCCTTCCAACTACTTTTCCTGCTGCTTCACAACATCTCCCCTCCCCAAAAAAGAACCAATATACTTCAAAATTGAAGGACTTCAAGAAAATTTTGAAGGATGTAACATGGCTCGAACTGTCATTGGATGCTCCTGCATCACAGTTTTAGGTAAATAATGAAATTTTTCAAATGAGGAAACCTTATATTTTTTTGATTTTGGTTCAGACCGCATCTAACAACTGTGATCCCCAAATTAGGGTTTTTTGCCAAAATTTAGTAAACTCTATGCCAATAGCTGTATGGTTATTCATAAAATCACTTCATTGAGATGGCATCTAATCCTACTTATAAATTAATGAAGTGTTATGAGGATACCTACCCTTGGCTCATCCACTCACCAAATGAAAGAAAGCTCAACAATCCATAAAAGATAGAGTTTCAAGGATACTTGTCCCTTCCACAATTAGGACATCTATCATTGTTCTTGACTTAAGATAATTTTGCATCTCCTTCCTCAATAATCATCACAATGCAATAAAATCCAAAAATAATCATAACCAACCATGCATCAACCATGACCACTCATTATTGATCCATCCTCCTCACACATCAACCACCAATATGATGTCATCAGTTATTTTTGTACTATATTTTATTCTCACACAATGCAGTACAAAAAGGGGTAAATGTAGACACCTAAAAATGTCACATTCATCCTCATGTAGTGCCAATTAGATATCAATTCACAAAATCCATAAAATTGGCATAATTTCCCAAAAATCATTAAACACCCTATATTAGCCCTCTTTGCCACTTAAGCACTCTCCTACACTTAGCCCTTGGTCATCATGTGACCACCCCTACAAAATCCTAGTCAACCCTAGGATAGTCTTAACCCTAGATTAATCTAATCCTAGGTCAACCCCACTCACAAATAAAACAAAATATAAATATCCCCCATTAAGGGAGGCCCATCCCCATTCACACCTCCTTAGACACTTACCCCCATTTCCATAATACCTACACCCCCACCCTTAAATGTATTTAAGGATTTTATTTAAGTAAAAGCCTTTTCCCCTTCCCTAGGTATTAATGGGCATGGTGCACCAAAGCCCATTTAATAAGCATGGGTGGGAAGAATATCTACTCATCCACCACCCATTAAAGGAGGCCTTATTCCTCTTACCACCTAGAGACCACATCACCTTCCTTTTACCTTAGTTGAAAGCCTATAAAAGGAGGCTCTTTTCTACCATCTATAAAGGAGGAATTTACATACTATTATATTGCTAAAATTACTATAGACCATTTTTATAAGAATATTGGGTATTTAGACATAGACATATCTTATACTTTGTTGTTGTAGTTTCCTCCTATTTATGTGTTATATTTAAATGTACAAATTTAGGATCTACAACATCTAACGAGAGTTCAACATGAACTAGGAAGACCTTTGGATAGAAAACAATCCAATTGGGGTTTAATAGTGTTGAACATACAAATAGGTACTATAGATAAGAGTTTCATGCACACTCTATGAAAGTATGGATAAAACTGGTATAACACCTCAATGGGAATAAATTCCCTCTCACTTTAGGATCTTTCTAGATATCCAAGGTGTGAGTTACAGATTCGGGTTGAATGTCTTCACTCTTTTCCACTTCTAGAAAGCCTATGTGACTGTCTATTTTATGTACAATAGGTTCTACCTCCAACCATTGTTCATTTGGTGGTGGTTTATGATGTTCATGATCAAATTTATGCTAATGTTTGATCTGGCTCCTGATTGAGCAGATTAAAAGAATAAAGAATTCAAAGAAATATAAAAGTGAAACATCACAAAATAAAAATAGAGAGTAAGGTAGAGCAAAAAAGGAGTAGGATATCTAATCTAGTTGTAAATTGAAACTATTGAATTTAATTATATTGCTCAACTTCACAATAAGATAAATCAAATGAGGAAGGTGTCCAACTTTCTAAGATCACCTTCCACTTTGAGAATGGAATGGAGACAACATAGGATAGAAATAAAATTACAAACACAAGGAGTCAACCTCAATTGGTGTTTCTTACGAGCATTCAAGCTCATGTAGTAAGACAAAAGCAAGTGAAACACATATCTGAATATTATGTTTCTAATTATCTAAAGCACATAATAAACAAAATGAAGCAACATTATAGCACAATTTCAATAATCATATATTTACAATCAAATTAAATAAATCCTAAGTGAAATGAAAACAAAAGATAGTGAAATTATCATAACCCAATAAAGATTAGGATCCTAGCCATGCTATTCTAAAAGACAATAGCACACAAACCTTAGGTACAAAATAATGAATCCAAAAAAACTTGCTAATTTTGTAAGAAGTATTTTATTCTAAGTTTTTGAATCCTTTGCTTCAAATTTAATGGGAGTATATATAGACTCAGGACATGCCCCGATATTTATAAAATATCAAGTATTTATAGACTCAGGACATGCCCCGATCTTTATAAAATATCAAGCTCTCAATCAAACAAAAAATAATTTAAAATCCCATAATCGGGAGCCATTAAAAACACTCTTAAATAGAGTTCAAATCAATTCAAACTACTTCAAAATATCTTCTAAGTGTCTTGCTATAAATTGCAGAGATACAATATGATCTCATCTCTGTCAAATGGTGATTGTTCATAGATATTTTTATTTGACCTTATCTTTAGGAAACAATGTCTGTTACCAGATATTTTCCCTATCAAATTTCTAGATTTTGCAAGATTTTATATATTAAAGAATATGAATAGCTCACAAAACAAGGAGATTTAAATAATTATTTAATAAAAACCATGTGATAGTTTTTCTTAAAAAAAATCTTTGTCATCGCTAGCCTGAATGTAGGTGCCATCTTGGATGTAGGTGCCATCTTGGATGTAGGTGACAACTTGAATGTAGGTACCACCAACCTGGGTGTAGGTGCTAGCCTGAATGTTGGTTCCAGCTTATATGTAGGAACCAACCTAAATGTAGACACTATATTAGGTGTAGGCGCCTATTTAACCTACAAATTTGCTTGAAACACTTTATTAAGAAATCTATCAAAGTATGCAATAAATCAAAAGCTTACAATCAAAATATGATCTGCATAAATTTGATAATTAAATTTATTCAATAATATATAAGAAGTAAACTTAGCTAAATATTTAATAATTTCATATTTCAAAAAGACCTCCTTGAGAAATAATGATTTTTAAAAGATCAAAATTTTATTACAAGTGGGCTATGTTGCTTACCAAAAAATGGTGATGTCTGTGGGGAAATAGTAGCACTATTTGGAACCCATCAATCTAGTTTTAAAATAATTTAAACTATGTATCACACCTTATCACAAGGATTTTCAAAATATTTTAACTACCATCTGCTAGCCTGTCAAAATTTCCTAGGGATATACTAGGTTAAACCACTAAAAAAACTCTGGTGTGTGATTACAAGTGCTTAAATCCTTCCTCTTAATATGACCATAGGTTAAAATTCTTACTAAGGATTAATCAGACTATTTGGACTGCACAAGGTTATTCAAGCAGAGCTCCATTGCCATTCAAGCAACTATAGCCCTAACAAAGTTAATATTAGCTTTCTAAGACCTTGTTTCACAGCCATGAAGCATCTATAGCCCTAGTGAATATGTCTGAAGCTCCTATTTCAGAAATATGAGCTATCCACTTTTATTATAGAACTATTTTTTTCTTTATTTTCCCTCTTTTTTGTAAGATAGATAGCCAGTCTTACTAAAGGTTCAAATGTTGCATTTCCTCGATGTTTTATTAACCAAATAGTAGATCAACTGACTATTTTAGCTTAGGAAACAATAGCATCTTTAGAGTAATTAAAATGTATTTGTGAATCAGAGTTTTCCCTCATGATTAACTTTTCTTGGATTCCCTAGGAGTTCTTTAGCTAAATAGTATAACAATTCCTTTTATAATTAAAATAGTTATGGTGGGTAAGGTACATAATCTAAATAGCGTCTTTGCTATCATTATAGATAACAAGAATCACCACTATCCCCTTAGAAGATATTTGATCAAAATCACCCTATATTAATCTGTGAAACCAAGACAAAAACCCAAAATAGGAAAGAAAAAAATAAATCAAAGAAAACCAACACCAACTTAAAGTTGATCAAACTGGTTAAACACACTATGCTTTTACTTTACTATTTTATATACAATATATACATACGTATAAAGGCTTCTGTGATTACTCATGATGTTGCAAATGAAATAGTAGAGAAATAATATTTCAAATACTGACCATTCACAAGTTTAGAAAATTACCTTCCAGGTCCTATAAATAGAATGTGTTGTTACCCAAAATTTTTGCTACCTAGTATGGCCCTATGCACAAAGGTTGTAACTTGGTGTGTTTACCTTTATTTTCATAGGATTTGTCCCATAGAAGCACTAGGTCTACAAGTCTAAAGACCTTCACTTTTCTTTTGCTCTTTTATCATACCAATGCTTGACTATCTCGTGATGATGACTAAAATGCTCTAAGACTTGAAGCCTTCCATCTTGCAAATTAATCAAGTCTAATATGTGGGATCCTACATATGCATTATCATTTATATAATCTAAAGCAAAGTTATAAGTTAGAAATTTTAAAGAAATAGGGACAATAGGTTGAATACCATATAATAACATGAATGGTAAAGTTTTTAAGGCCTGCTTATACCTAATTTTGTCAGTCCATAAAGCATATTTAAGCAATGAATTCCATTGTTTTGGTTTATCTAGAGCTAATATCTTAATGGTATTTATTAGATTTTTGTTTATGGATTCAGCAAGTCCATTTCCTTTGGGGATAATAGTTGGATGAAAATTTGAGAACTATTCCATTTTGGTATGCCCATTTAACAAAACCTATTGATTGATATGTTGGTCCATTATCACAAACTAAATATAAAAGAACTCCAAATCTAGTTATGATATTTAGTTCCAAAAATTCAATTACCTCATGAGTTGTACTCCTCATTGTGGCTGCTACTTCATACCATTATGTATAGTAATTAGTGGCTATTAATACATATTTATGTCTTGTTGATGAATTCAGGTTCATCACACCCACAAAGTCAAGTCCCCATTGCATGAAAGGTTTGTATATTACAATGGGTTGCAATGGTAGAGATCGATTAGCCTACTTGGTTGTAAATATTTGGCATTGATGGTAAATATGCACATGTTGATGTGCTTATTTAAATAATGCAGGCTAGTAGTGGCCTACCCTTAGTATTTTGTGTGTAGTTATTGATATTTAAGGGTGTCATACTTCTAATTTCTCATGAAAATGGGACATTACTTATTCAACTTCTTCTTTGATCACACACCTCAAATATATACCAACACAATTATTTCTATATAAACAACTCCTTTTAAAAAATATTGAGTAGATTTAAGATTTAAAGCTCTCATTTATGTCCTATTCAAATGAGGTGGACATACTTCATGAGTCAGTAAATAAATCATGTCACCATACCAATCATCCAACCTTGAGTCTATCTAGTTAGCCTCTATTCCTTGAGAATTTTTCAGCCAAGTGTTAAGATAAACCTAATCCCTTGATTAACTTGGTTGGTTTGATTTCTAAGTCAAATTATTATATTTTTGATACCCAACTCCTTCTTAATTCTCCTACTCCATTTTGACTCAACAAATATTTTACTATAGGATCAAGAAAAATTACATAGATTTTACTTCTAAAGATATAGTGTCTAAATTTTTTCATAGCTTTGATTAAGGCATAAGCCTATTTATCTAGTGGTGGATAACTCACTTTTGCACCTTTTAATTTGATACTCATAAAATCTATTGGGTGTTACCCTATCCTTTTCCTTTGGGTCAATATTGCAACAACTATATGACTAGAAGCAAAAGAATATAGGTAAAAGTTGAGTTCACAGTCTGGACTAAGAATAGGGGTCTACATTATGGCTGATTTAATTTTAGAAAAGGCTATCTTAGATTCTAATAAAAAAATTATTTTTGCATTCTCCTTAAGCATATCATTCAATGGCTTTACTATTTTTGCAAATCTAGAAATGAATTTCCTTACAAAATTTATTTTTCCAAAAAATGATTTCAATTCCTTCTTTGAGTTGGGAAATGGAATTGTAGAAATAGCTTGGGCTCTCTCTGGATCCACTGAAATACCATCTTTGGTTATCAGGTGACCAAGAAGTTTTCCTTCAATCACACCAAAGACACATTTCTTTGGGTTCAAGGAAATGCCAAACTCTCTGCACTTGTTAAAAATTGATTCTAAATCCTTCACATGATCAAAATTTGATTTAGAAAAAATGGTTAAGTCATCCATATATACTACTATGCATTTACCCATAAAACCTAAGAAATTATGGTCCATAGCACATTGGAAGGTGGCCCCAACATTGATTAAGCCAAATGGCATTCTCTTGTAAGCATAGGTTCCCCATTTTGTAGTAAAAGTAGTTTTAATTTTATCTTCCTTATCTACCAGAATTTGATTGTAGCCTGAGAATCCATCCAAGAAGGACATCATTTTAGAACCACTCACAATTTTTAAAACTTGGTCCAAGGAAGGTAATGGGTAATTATCTTTTTTAGAGGCTTTATTCAAGTTTCTAAAATCCATGCAAAGCCTAATTTCTTTGTTTTTCTTTCTAACAAGAACCAGAATGGCAACCCATGTTGAATGTCGAATTGGAAATATAATGTTTGCACTTAGAATTTTTTCAATCTCCTTTCTAATGATAGATTCTAAAATTGGGTTGACAAGTCTTTGTTTCTACCTAAAGGGTTTACAAAATTCTTTCAAAGGAATTGTATGTGTAAACACCCTAGGATCAAATATTTTAAGGTCCTTATAGGACCAAGCCATCACATCTTTAGACTTGTGTAACAATTCAGTAAGATCATGCTTTATTTGTGGGTCATAGTTCTTAATAATTTGAACATTCTATGATTGTTCTACTATTCTAGTGTTCAAGGTTCAATTTTTGTTCCACTAGTGGAATTTCTAGGACTTGTTCTTTGTTTAATTTGATTGTTTTCAAACAGTCTCAAATTCAACTATACCTCTAGGAATTTTATTGTCTTTCAATCTCATCATTCCATATTCATCATTGAATTCTTCAATTAAGGTATCACTATGACCATCATCAATTATAGAATTATTGAAAGAATTAGTATTATGAAGAAAATCAATAATTTGTTGGTCATCTAAGAAAACCTAAAATGTATCTACATTATTTGAGATTGAAGGGTAGGGAACCAACTCTACTAAAAATTTCTTTCATATCAATTTTTCTAAAGGATTTAAGTTTGTATTTGAAGATGCTAAAATATCAATAGGGAAATTTTGTTCTCTAGGGATATGTGTTAGATTAAATGTAGAGAAATCATCCATGAGATCCCAGGCTCAATGTTTGTATCTCTTTAAGTAAGAGGCTTTGCATTGAAACTTACCTTTAACCTGATTAGCCACTAACTATGAGTCTTTGAAGACTTGGATGTTCTTTACATTTTTTCTCTAGAGCAAATTTTAATCCTAGAACTAAAGCTTTGTATTCCATAATTTTTTTAGTACAAGGATATTACAATTTATATGACATGAAAATGACCTGATTTTAGGGACCATTAAGAACTACTCTTGTACCTGAGCCTAGATTAGACTTAGACCCATAAATATGTAATATCCAAATATTGTTTCTATGATTTATTAGATATTTGATTGATCTCACCTTTTTTGTAGTTGTTAGATTATAAACACCGATATCTACTTCAATGAAATTAACTATATTTTTTACATTGTATTCAGTGATTGTATGTTTATGTCTGGGTTATCTCTCTATTCTGAGTTGGTTGGCTAAACCCTTCTAGGGAAACCACATGTGCAAAAAAATCCATTTCCAAATACCCATTCAAATATTTTGACCAGTCTCTGCTCAAAAGCATCCCATATCCTATAAGAATATCTACCACTTGAATGTCAATATTGTGTTGCACTCTGGGTTCAGATGCTAACTGTATATGAATTCCCTACAACTCATTGATCACCTTAACTTCAATTTTATCTAATTGAATGACTCTTCTCTCAGACTTCATAGGAGTTAATCCTAATCATTGGAAAATGGCCAGAGGTATGATATTAGCTAAAGCACCAGAATCTACTAGAAAATTATGTATATTTTTTCGAAATATGTCAAATTATCAATAGAAAAGGTGGAACTCCAACTCTATTATAGATAGCCAAGTTGGTATTGAAAATATGTTTACCTTTCTCTTGAGTTTTAATTACAAGTTCAGTTGTTACTGCTGCCCACACCCACCCTTTAGAATATTGTCTCTTTATTCTATGATTTAAGCTAACTCATGAAAATAGATGTTAGCTTTGATTTTATTCATACCCTTGATGATGTTATACCCTTTCCTAGTTACTGCACTAGTTTGATCTTGAGTCTTATTTTTATTACCCTTTGCTAGGGGAGGATAATTATTAGGAGTAGGATATGGGGGAATACCATAGGTTTTTCTTGGAGGAGTTGAAAATGTAATAGAGGGAGGTGTATTTCTATTTCTCAAATTATAACTATCCCTCTGGAACTATTGAAAAGCCCGTATCTCATCCATAAGAACTTCTGCATAGTTTTTTAACTCATTTAGAAAATAAATGAATTAAGAACCATAGAAACATTATATTTTTATGAACTAGAACCATCAACACTTATTTTATTATTAAAAAAATTAATTCACCAGATAGAGCTTCAAAAGCATTATAAAACTTTATACAATCCAACTCTTTGTGTTGAGCGTGTATCCTACACCGATGTGGTAAAGCTATAGCATAGATGTTAATTTCAAGGTTCTTACCTTTGTTATAATCCTTATTAGCTTCATACAGAGATACAAAAAATATGTTCTATTGGTAAGGAAACCTATTTAAACTTTTCAAGAAGTCATTCATCAGTTTTTGGACCATTCTTGAAACTTCTTAAACTCTTGCTTTATCAAATTCCTTCTTTGTAGTATGTCCATGCTCAGTGCATGTCAAGGTTAATAGATTTTCCTTAGGCAGAGATTGACACATTATCATTAGCATATACTGTGGAATGGGATATCAAAGGATTTTTCAAAGGATATCAATGTCAAGGGTATCATAGGATTGTTCAAAGGTTGATATCCTATCTTTAATATTGGCTATCAAAGGATTGTTCCCATAGGGTTGTATTATAAGCTTCTATCTGGGTTGTGACATTGGTGTCTCTCATGAGTAATATAGAGGTTATTAGATCTAAGGTATTTTTGTAGATTTTTAAGGCTATATCTGCACTTGGTACATAATTACTAGTCATTCTATTGTAAGACTTTTGAAATATCACATTGAAAGATTTAATGGTTTTACCAGATCCTCTTAATACGAGAGAATTATTGATATAATATACTAAGATAAATTGCTTGACCAAATTTGTATACAAAGAATTTTTCTAAATTAGGTGATTGGGTCATTTGTTAGATTTAGAAACTAATTGTATGCTCCCTCCTAGAGAGTGAAATGAAATAACCTACAAGCCACATATTCATGTTGCCTATTTAACAATTTTAGAGCATTTTAAAGGCTATTAAGTGTTCTTCTGCTGTCCTAATTCCATCATGCTTGTAGGTGGGAAGATATTCCTCAACATTCTTGGGTAAATCATGGGTTGCACCAGGGATATTAAAGGTAGTAGATGCCAACCAATTGGACATGACTATTGGATTAATGATAATATTTTGAGTCACAAGATGGGGAACCACTAGTGGTGACAACAATATATTGGATAAAGATCTGCCTCTCCTAATATTGCTTCTCCTTGGGATTTCTAATTTAGAAATAAGGAAATCTACAATCCTTGGGTGGGACCTGGTTATTCTAAAGGTAGAATCTAGTTTTACATGACCATAGCTTAAATGTTGATAAGAGTTTCACTATTTAGGCAATACTCAATCTGACAAGATTTGAAAGCTAGGGAGGGGGGAAAAAACCACAAGTTAAGGATAAATTGCACAAACCTTAGAAGAAAAAATATAGTATATAATTATATTTCACAATTTAACTAAATACACCACAAAAAACACTAAACATAGGTTAACCACCCTCCTAGTGCTAGTTTAAATATTGATAAGAGTTTTACTATTTAGACAATACTCAATCATACATGATTTGAAAGTTAATGAGGAGGGAAAAAACCACCAGTTAAGGATAAATTCTACAGACCTCAAAATACAAAACACAATATATAATTATATTTCATAATTTAATTAAACATACTACAACTAACACCAAATGTAGGTTCACCACCCTCCTTCTAGCGCTAGTTTAAATGTTGATAAGAGTTTCAATGTTTAGGTAATACTCAATCAAACAAGATTTAAAATATGAGGAGGGAAAAAGCCACCAGTTAAGGATAAATTGTAGAGGTCTTAGAAGATAAAATAGAATATATAATTATATTTCATAATTTAATTAAACACACCATGACAAACACATAATGTAGGTTCATTTCCCTCCTTCTAGCATTAGTTTAAATGTTGATAAGAGTTTCGTGCACACTCTATGAAAGTATGAATAAAAATGGTATAACACCTCAAGGGGAATAAATTCCCTCTCACTTTAGGATCTTGTTGGATATCCAAGGTGTGATTTACAGAGTTGGGTCAAATGTCTTCTCTCTTTTCCACTTTTAAAAAGCCTATGTGATTGCTATTTTACCTACAATGGGTTCAACCTCTGATCATTATTTATTTGGTAGTGGTTTGCGATGTTCATGATCAAACTTATGCTAATGTTTGATCCCAATTCCAATTGAGCAGATTAAAATTATAAATAATTTAAAGAAATTTAAAAGTGAAATATCACAAAATAATAATAGAGAGAGTAAGGTAGAGCAAAAAAGGAGTTAAATATCTAATCTAGTTGTAAATTGAAACTATTGAATATAATTATATTGCTTAGCTTCACAATAAAATAAATCAAATGAGGAAGGTGTCCAAATTTCTAAGATCACCTTCCACTTTGAGCATGGGATGGAGACAATATACGACATAAAGAAAATTACAAACACAAGGAGTCAACCTCAATTGGTGTTTCTTACCACCAGTTAACCTCGTGTAGTACGAATAGAGCAAGTGAAACACATACCTAAACCTTATGTTTGTAATCATATTAAGCACACAATAATTAGAATTAAGATCAACAATATAACATAATTTTAATAATCATAAATTTACAATCGAATTAAATAAATCCTAAGTGAGACAAAAATAAAATATAGTGCACTTATCATAACCTAGAAAATATTAGGCTCCTGGCCACACTGCTCTAAAATATGATCACATACTAGCCTTAGGTACAGAATAATGAATCCAAAAAAACTTGATAATTTTGTAAGAAGTATTTTATTCCAAGTTTTCACATCCTTTACATCACAATTAATGAGAGTATATATAGACTCAGGACATACCCCAATCTTTACAAAATATCAAGCTCCCAATAAAAAAATTTCAAATCCCAAAATCAAGAGCCACAAAAAACACTTTTAAATAGAGTTCGAATCAATTCAAACTACTTCTAAATATATTTTAAGTTCCTTACTGTAAATTACAAAGATACAATCTAATATCATATTCGTCAAATGGTGACTATTCATAGATATTTTTATTTGACCTTATCTTTAGCAAACATTGATTGTTCATAGATATTTTCCCTATCGAATTTTCAAATTTTGCAAGATTTTATATAATAAAGAATCTAGACAACTCACAAAATGAGATGATTTAAAAAATTATTAAATAAAAACCACATGATATGTTTTCTTAATAAAATCTCCATCATTGCCAACCTAAATGTAGGTTCCATACTGGGTGTAGGCACCTACTTGAGTGTAGGTGCCATCTTGGGTGTAGGTGCTAACCTAAATGTAGGCACCACCCTAGGTGTAGGTACTAGAATAAATATAGATTTCAGTTTGGTGTAGGTGCTAGCCTAAATGTAGGTTCCAACCTAGGTGTAGGCACTAGACTAAGTGTAGCTGCCAGCTTGGGTGTCGGCACTGGCCTGAATGTAGGTGTCATCCTAGGTGTAGGAACCTTGTCAAACTACAAATTTTCTTGAAACACTTCATTAAGAAATCTATTAAAGTATGTAGAAAATTTAAAGCTTACAATCAAGATATGATTTACATAAATTTGACAATCAAATTTATTCAATAATATATAATAAGTAAACTTAGAAAAAGATTCAATCATAAAAAATATCAAAAGGGTCCCCTTGAGAAATAATGGTTTTTAAACAATAAGAATTTTATTACCAGTGGAGTTTGTTGCTTCCCAATAGGTACATTCATTTTTGAACATATTGAAGATGTGAAATTTACTACACCGCCTTAAGGGCATTCCATTGCAATGTAAAGCATTTATAAAGCATTCAAAGGGAAATAACACATAAACTTGTAATCTATCAAAGTGAAGCAAATGTATAACCAAATGGTGGATTTATCCTTCTATTTAATCAATGTATAGCTTCAAATATGAGATTACAAATATCCCCTTGAGGGCTTTTACAAATTGATACAACTTCCATTACAATGTTCAAGGGATCTAGTCCCTTGAAAGGGGCCTCAAAGCGGTGTAAACTATGGTTGTTGATGTAAATATCGCATCCCACGATTGAGAGCTATCCTTCAACCTATTCTTCTGGTCTTCTTAGCTCCTTCCTTCTATGTAGAACTACCTGGACCTACACACAAGGGACTAAAATGGGGTTAATAGCACCTGTTTCATAAGATGAAGAAAGCCTTGAAAACATAGCAAAAGAGGCATATACTACAACCAAACAAAGTGATCTACATATATAAAAACTGATCTACAATAAGCATATGATATTATAATATGATCTAAATACAAATAAGCAACTTTGGATAGAAAGATTATAAGGTGAAACTATGCTTAACTACTGGCCATCTCGAGGGTGAGCCAAATAGACTTGCAACATTGGGGATCACCAAACCTGCATCAAAACTCCTCCAAACTACCTCAAATTTGGACCATAGGTTCCTCTAGACATTCCTAAGGGGACTATGGAGGAATTTATCTAAAATTCCACCTATTTTGTGGCCATCTCTGGGTGTGCCATGGGTAGACTATTGGCCATCCCCAGGTGGGACGGTTACAAAACTACCTTAGTTTTGTCACCTATGGCCTTGGGAATTGGTCCAAAATTGGTATGGGGTGTTGTCGATATATGGGGCCAAAGAATATTCCAATTTGGCTAGTTTGGTTTGGTGGTTTGAGCCTATTTGCCCCTGAAATCACCTTCAAATGAAGAGGGTTTCAAGGCCAAGGCAAAGGCATGTTTGGTTTACAAAGTGTGGGGTATGATTTGGGCAGCACTTCATTGCTCTATTATCCAAATTCGCCTCTCTTGAAATTGGGAGTTTGGAGCTCCTTTTATAGCCCAAGAGGGCACTTAGGGCAAAATGGCATCTTTGCCATGCGAGGCAGGTGATGCCATGTGTCCTAATTGCATCATGGCATGATTGGGAGAAGGTTGCCCATTTGGGTGCTCCCAATCAACTACCCTACTATCCATCAGTAGGTCCCCAATCAATTTGGGGTGATTGGATACGCTAATGGTAGTCTTGGATTGCCATTTAGCATGTCCTTTGACTTTTTCAAAGGTCCAGTTAGGGGCCATCCCACCTAGGGATGGTTGTTGATGGTTGTCCCTAGGTGGGACGACCACCAGTAGGAGCCCCAAAACTACCCCAGACTGCTAGGAACCCTCCAAACTGAGTTTTGGAGGCTTTTGGAAGCCTTTTTCTAGCCTAGAGGGGTGCCTAATAAGGCCATATGTTGTCGATAAGAGGGCATATGTAATGCACTGATAGTCTTATCTGATTTACATGATTTAGGTGTCTATAGATGCCCCATTTTTGGGATGCACGATGTGAAACAAAGCGTTGAGAAAAAATAGATCACTAAATCATCGAATGATCAAGGTTTTTCATTAACCTAATCAACTCTGGATGCCTTCATTGTGGAAAAGCATACATTATTGGAATCCTTTCTATTGACATAGTCGAAGGATCAATTGCATGTATACCTTTCAGTCGTGTTGTAGTAATAATCTTATGGGGCTTAGGGCATACTAGGTCTTGGTGCCTTGTATTCTTGTAAACCTTTACATGGGTCAATTATTGAGGTTTCAAGGAGGTCAAGCCTATTTAATTTGCTTCTTATGCTGATTCTTTGCCCCAACATGGGCTTGAAAATTTATCTTTAGCCAAGATTCTTTTGAATGCATGGAATTTACACTTCTGAGTGTTTAAATGTTGATTCGATTTTTGACTTCATTATGATGACTACCCCCTCAAGTGATGAGTCTATGAGGGTATGAAAAATTCTAAAGTGATGAGTCACTTGACACATATGACTTAATTAGGGCAACTCTTTATTTTACCCATGGTACTATATACCTGTTCGGAGGTGATTTTTGATTATTTTGATGAATAGTTTTGGAAGCAAAAGGCCCAATATCTCATTCCCGTGGAGTGGTACATCCATGGAGGCCTTATTGGGGACTAAAATAGAGTCTTTTTATGCATCCAAAATTATTATAGGTTCAGTCTAGATCCCTCTCATTTTCTTGCCCAATCTGCCTTGTTTTTGGTGGGTTTTTGGCCCATTTTTTGATATTTTTGATGTTTTTAAGTGCAATTTTCTTATGACCATCCTAGGGGGGATGAGGGAAGTATTTTTGAATGTCCCATGGTGGGACGGCCAGCCAAAAGTGCACTCATCCCACCCAGGAGCGGTCGACTTCTTTTGGAGCTATAAAAGGCCAAAAAGGGCCATTTTAGCTCATTTGTGCAACTTGCTTGGAGAAGTTGGAGAGGAGAGGAGGTAGGAGAGAGTTTTATGAAGTGGAGAACTACTAAAATATCAACCCACAACATGAGCCAACCAATGGACGCATCGAGCGGTGGAGCCAGTGCAAAATGGGTATGGATTACATGCTTCCTCTGCCCTATTTTATTGAATTTTTGCAATTTCTGCTCTAATTTCATGACTACAGCCACACCCATGATTTAAGAAACTCTAGGAGGACTGAAATACATAAAATTGAACCTTAGGAATGCTTTATTTGCAAAAAATTAGGGTTAAAAATCAATTTTTTATGTTTTTAAGGGTTTTTAGGGCATTTTTAAGGGTCAAATTGACCCTATTTTACCCCTATTTGGGGACCATCCCTGTGAGGGATGGTTACTAGTGGCCATCCCTTGGTGGGATGGCTACCAAATTAGGGGCCGTCCCTAGGTGGGATGGCCAAAAATTGGGCCAAAAAAGGCCCTTTTTTATGTGTTTTTTAGTGTTTTTATAGCAAAATTTTGCATTTTTAGGGCCTATTTGACACCCTGATTTGCATGAGCAGATAGTTAGGAGTCAGTACAGGGTACCAAGTCTCTTTCAGGTCACTAGAGACCATTTGAATACTGTATACTAGCATTGGCTTGATGCCATCGATCTGAAGCAAGTTACGCGGTTAGATCCCATGGTGGGAGACCACGCCTATCTGACTGCTTTGATAGACCTATGGGACCCTCACACTAACACTTTCCATTTAGCTATGGGGGAGATGATAGTGACACTAGAGGATATCTATCAGATACTATATATTCTGATAGAGGGGTACCAGATAGTATCTTCTCCGATGGAGCGATGGGAGGTCATAGTGCGGAGGTACTTCGATGCGTGCTGGGAGGATGTCTTGACTGATATGATTAGTGGAGGGATTTTAGTGTCTAGATGGTACCAGGAGGGTGCGCTTGGAATTAGGCACACTTTTTTGATGACCTTGATCAAAAAAATGCTGCTACCCGACTCTTCAGGAGCTAGGTTCCCATGGAACCTAATAGAGTTGGTCTTTACTCTAGTTGACTGCATAGAGGAGGAGCCGATAGTGATGGCTTGGGGTCCTACTTTATTGGCATAGTTATATGGTGAGCTATATGAGATCCACTCTCATGGGTGGAAGGGTTTGGGCTATAGATTTCTACTATAGTCTTGGGCTTGGTAGCATATTGCGATGGAGAGACCATGAGGACTACCATGGACCACTCGAGCAGAGCTACCGGATAGGGAGATTGGCTATGGAGAGCTATGGATGAGGTCACATGAGTCAGGGTATAGCTGATGCTATGCTAGGGAGGTAGAGCACTATGTAGAGGCTTTTGCATGGCTTAGGGTAGTGGATATCGAGTGGAGACCCTATAGGGATTGTCCTACCTTGGATGAGGCTTCGACACATCTACGTCGAGTTCGGCGAGGTAGGTGGTTGATAGGGTGACATGGCATAGAGTGAGAGTACTTCTCTTATGATCATGTGCTATGATAGTTTAGGCTATGCTAGGGATTTCTTGGTGAGCTGATGGTCTATCATCATCATGGGGATGAGAGGACTCTAGCATGGCCTGTGGTAGAGGAGTTGGGAGATGAGTCAGATTTTGAGGTGATAGTCTTAGACTCAGATGATGTGGGCACTATAGAGGAGTATGATCATTGGTGGGTCATGCAGTAGTGGTGAGGGGAGGGACCACTAGGAGGGGATGTAGTTGTAGGGTAGTGGATGTTGCTAGGGGTGCTCTAGATGAGGAGGGTTTTGGTGAGTCTCCAGATGATGAGGAGGTAGACATAGGTGAGTGAGTTGTGCGTCAACATGTGTTAGTGGATAGGGTGGAGTTGATAGATGTATAGGATCTAGTTGGATTTGATGAGGGAGACTTGGGAGATCAGGGTCTATAGGAGAGTTAGTAGCATGAGATGCTAGGATCATAGAGCTATAGAGTGATCAAGATTTACTACAGGTATAGGTGTAGAGTGCATAGGAGGATATGGAGAGGTAGGCAGTAGTGATAGCTACATTTTAGGCATAGGTCGGTAGATAGGGCCCTAGCCATGGGGAGTCTAGTAGTGGTGAGCTAGCTAGGATGTAGGAGGAGATAGCACATCTCTAGGGTTTGGTAGTGACCTATCAGACTAGGTGTTGAGAGGAGCATGCACCTACATGGATATGATGGAGGATGAGATAGTGTGCTATAAGGGGTGCATACCAGATCGGGCATTAGCTATTGGATCACAATGTAGCTAGGGGAGTGGGATGGGACACTCGTCTTCTCGGATGAGGGCTCTGA
The DNA here is from genome assembly GCA_028583015.1 of Wollemia nobilis. Taxonomy (NCBI): domain Eukaryota; kingdom Viridiplantae; phylum Streptophyta; class Pinopsida; order Araucariales; family Araucariaceae; genus Wollemia; species Wollemia nobilis. The sequence continues at coordinate 23,994,442 of JAQPPZ010017232.1, read as the reverse complement.
GTACTTCTCAAAGGATGGAGGTATCTAGAGGTAGCAGATCAGGGGGAGTAGGTCTAGGAGCTCATGATGGACTCATACTGAGAGCAGAGGAGAGAGTCGAGGTACCGGTCTTACGTGACCATGGTCAGCGGACTCTGATGGTTCTTTTTGGTTTTTTTGGATTGCGAAGTCGGATGACTCACTTTTATTGTAGCCTATGGGCAGTTTATGGACTATGATGTTGCTTTCAGATTTTATATATATGGACATATATATATGACTTAGCTTTGATCATTATGTCATTTTACTACTTTATGATATGAATGCAATTTTTATATTTGCTATATGATGTTATGATGGATGTCTAACATGGATGCATGTATTTATCCGATGATGTGATTTGATGATATGTAGATGTGGATGCTTCATTTTATATGCTTTTGTAAATTAAAAGGTATGCATAAAATAGTCAGTGGCCATCTAAATATTATTGCTAATATTTAACCGGTATCTATCCTAGATCATGAATACCACTTAATAAACAAAAGTTTTAAATGTGTATGATTGAAAGTAATGATTTGATTAGATTTAATTTTTGTATGATGGATTTACAATGACTATTTGATGCATTATATGCTAGCACCATAGACTATACAAAATGTATCTTGATTATTTTCATGTTATTATAACACTTTATTTGATGGACATTGTAATTTTGACAAACATGTGACAACATGATGTAAAATGGAATGGATAATGTAATGTGATATGATTTTATTTGATAGTTTTTAAGAGACTCAAACACTCTAGTTACCTAATCAAAAGTCATATACTAACTATACAAGATATTTTGACAAAGTATGCACCTACTAAGATAACCAAGATAATCAATATCCCTGTGTGTGCACGTGAGTTCATTACCATGATAACACATAAGATTACCCTAGTGCAAATGGGATTCATTCAGCCCATCGACACTAGAGATCATTCTACGAGTCTCATTATCCTGAGTTTCATACTTAGTTGGATTAGACCACTATATAACCTAGGTTACAACAAGCTAGCTCATCCACATTCAAACATTGGTCTATACCTAAACAAGTTGCTTAAGTGATAGACATATCATCATGCGGGAGGCTACCACCATTGACAAGTAGGCTATCCACCAAACCTGTAATGAGGATCACCTTATGGTTCTCTAATGCTGAGAATTCTAGGGATTCAAGTTCTGGAGTCCCTACCTTTCTTTGACTTTCTCAAGGGAATTTGCTCATTTTGATTTGTTGAGCAAGGGATTTTAATAGTGGTGAGAACCACTGTTTCTTTCTTTGCTTTTCCTAGTGATAATAATCACTATTTATTTATGCATATTTGGGAGTGATAATAATCACTATTTTCTTTGGAATATTTCTTTGAGATACTTGCCCCAGTGTAGGGCAATGTATGTTTTCAATACTTGGGGGATAATAATCATTACTAATTTTCTTTCTTTGGGATACTTACCCTAGTGTAGGGTAAGGGATTTTGGGTAAGGAGGAACTTGTCCTTTTGTCAATTCTCAGCATATTTGAACCATTCACATAGGGGGATGAGCAAGATAACCTTTTCACTTGAAAGTAACCTAGACTACTTCATAGTTTTCATATTTCCTTGTGCTAGACTTGGATTTATTAATGTGAAAATTGTGTTGGGATTTTGATGTATACCAAGAATTATCTAAGTAGGATTCTACCTTCTAAAAATCATGCTAGCTTTCTAAAAAATCTGAGAAGACAACTAGATATGGCTGAGTGACCAAAAAATTTAACTATGTTTTTCTAATAATGGCTAAGTGATGGAAAACAAACATATAATGTAAATGGTATATGTAATATAAATAAGGTGGTATTATTAACTCATAATAAGAATGATTTTAATAGATGCCTAATGTATAGACCTGGTGCTAGACATATATGATCAATTTGGAATGATGCATAATGCAATGATGAGTATGCCTAATGCAACTATGATTATAATGCAAGTGATGAGAAATGCAATACAATGCAATATTTTTGTATTTTGATGATTTTCAATGATTTTTTTTTTGATATATGTATATATATGTAAGTTGACCAATGGGCTTAATGAATGCCATTGGAGCTTTTTGGGTGACCAAAGGGCTTATAGATGCCTTTGGAGCATTTAGGTTTGACCTAGATAGTTGTAAACTGCCTAGGAGCATTTTAGCTTGACCTAGATGGTGATAGACCCTAGGGGCATTTTGGGTTGACCTAAATAATCATGGACTACCTAGGAGCATTTTAAGGTGACCAAAGGGCTTATAGATGCCTTTGGAGCATTTTTGGATTGACCTAGATGATTGTAGATAGTCTAGGAGATTTTTTATGTGACCTAGATGGAAAAACCGCTAGGAGCCTTTTGGGTGACCTAGGGGGCAACGACACTTAGAAAGTGTCTATGATCCTAGGGGTATTTTGGGTGACCAAAGGGCTTATGGATGCCTTTGGAGCATTTAGGGTTGACCTAGATGATCGTAGATAGTCTAAGGGATTTTTTATGTGACCTAGATGGTCAAAAATTGCTAGGAGCCTTTAGGGTGACCTAGGTGGGCAATGACACTTAGAAAGTGTCTATGACTACCTAGGGGTATTTGGTTGTGACAAAAGGGCTTATGGATGCCTTTGGAGAATTTAAGGTTGACCTAGATGATCGTAGATAGTCTAGGAGCTTTTTTATGTGACCTAGATGGTCAAAAATCGCTAGGAGCCTTTAGGGTGACCTAGGTGAGCAATGACACTTAGAAAGTGTCTACGACTACCTAGGGGTATTTGGTTGTGACAAAAGGGCTTATGGATGCCTTTGGAGCATTTAAGGTTGACCTAGATGATCGTAGATAGTCTAGGGATTTTTATGTGACCTAGATGGTCAAAAACCGCTAGGAGCCTTTAGGGTGACCTAGGTGGGAATGACACTTAGAAAGTGTCTATGACTGCCTAGGGGTATTTGGTTGTGACCAAAGGGCTTATGGATGCCTTTGGAGCATTTAAGGTTGACCTAGATGATCGTAGATAGTCTAGGGGCATTTTTATGTGACCTAGATGGTCAAAAACTGCTAGGAGCCTTTAGGGTGACCTAGGTGGGCAATGACACTTAGAAAGTGTCTACGACTACCTAGGGGTATTTTATTGGTGCTCTAAGCATGAAATGGTCACAAATGACTTATATTCATGGGTTCAGGCTCTTCATTTCCTTCTATGGATGCTAGGTGATAAGTTCTAGGTCCAATCTGATGTGTAATGATGAATGGACCTAGCTAGTTTGTTACAAATTTGTCTCACAAATTGGAGGGCAAATTTGAGTTTTGCTGGTTTTCCTTTAGAACTAAATCACCTACTTGAAAGTCTCTCTGATGTACTTTCAAGTTGTAAGCTCTCTTAAGATGCTCTTGATAAACATGTAGATGCTCGAGGGCATTCACACGTCGTTCATCAAGCAATGTTAACTGATCTAACCGAGCTTGCCTAGTTGTATCATCGTCGATGAATTCTTGCATGGAAATGTGTAGCGATGAAATCTCTAACTCCAGAGGCATGATGGCTTCAGCACCATACACTAGTGAAAATGGAGTTGCCCCAGTGGGCATCCGAATACTAGTGCGATAGGCCCAAAGGGCAAGAGGTAATTGATTATGCCAATCTTTATGATTTTCCTGAATGGTTTTCTTCAAGATGGCTACTACTATTTTATTTGATGCCTCTGCTTGCCCATTGGCCTATGGATAATAGGGCATGGAAAAGCTATGCTTTATGTTATACTTTGTTGTTAATGCATGCACATCCTTATTTTTAAAGGGTGTTCCATTATCCGATACTATTTTGGATGGAATACCAAAATGACATATAATGTTATGTAGTATGAACTCCACAATGCGAGGTCCAGTCATTGTGGTAAGGGGAATTGCTTCCACCCATTTTGTGAAATATTCAGTTGCCGTTATGATAAATGTGTGATGGCCCGATGAGGTAGGTGAGATTTTCCCAATTAAATCAAACCCCCATTGTGCAAATGGCCAGACCGATTGAATCGGTTGTAAGGCCTATGAAGGTACGTGTGTTAAATTTGCATGGTGTTGACACTTCACGCACTTCTTAACATAAGCACAACAATATTGCTCTAAATTTGGCCAATAATAGCCCATGCAAAGAATGCGCTTGGTGATGGCCATGCCACTAAAGTGGCCATCACATGTACCATCGTGTGCTTGGGTGATGGCCCAAGCTGACTCCTGTGAGTCTAAGCAATGAAGGAGGATACCTTCATAACTCTGATGATACATTATGTCTCCTATTAAGACATATTTTGCCACCTTTTGTTTGAATGCTCGCTTTGTGGCATGCGACAATCCAGGTGGAATATTACCCAGTTTAAGATAATATTTAATCTGGATGGCCCAATATTGCTTTGAAGAAGCCTCAATATTATGAATCATGCTATCCCTTTGATGTTTGTCTCGTGTGAATGCTGATTGAGAGTGAACTTGGAGATATAGCATTGTGCTAGTATCAAAAGGATTATGAGGGAACAAAGTCCCCCAGTTAACATTATTCAAATATTGGTGTAGTTGAGAGAACCTTTCATGAGAAGGCTCAATCTGAATCATGTGAACAACTGGTATAGCCTTATGCTCTTCACGCTCAGTCACAGCTTGTGCTAGCATTTTTACTTGGATAGTTGTGATATCATCTAAAGGGTCATGCAGGATTAGCGACCCTAAGGAAGCCATTGTATCCACAAAATGATTAGATGAATGAGGGAGTGCCTCTATATCATACCATTCAAATTTGACTAGGAGTTTGTCCACTAGGGCTTTGTAGGCTTGCAATATGGGACATCGACACTAGAAAATCCCTTTTACCTGATTAACTATGAGCAAGGAATCACCAAAAATGTTTAACTTTGTTATTTTCATGGCGATTGTCATCTGAAGTCCTATGATGAGAGCTTCATACTCGACATTGTTGTTGGTACAAGGAAAATCGAGTTTAAATGAAAGAGGTATGGGAGCCCCTTGCGGTGTGAAAAACATGATACCTACACCACCACCTCGCTCACACTTGGAACCATCGAAGAATAGAGTTATGTCCACCTGTGACTCAGGCTCTATAGAATCAGGTGATTCTAAAATTTGAAATACTCCATCATCGGGAAGTTCTATATTTAGAGGTTGATCATCCTATAGAGGAGCCTCTGCTAGTTGATCGGCTATGACCTATCCTTTGATAGATTTCTATCCAATGAACTCTAGGTCAAATTCCATCAACAACATTATCCACTTCATCGTGTGACTATTATGATATGTTCTGCTCATCATGTAGCGCAATGGATTTTATTTAGATACAACATATGTGGTGTGATTTAACATATAATGGCATAGCTTTTTGGTGGCAAAGACCACTGCTAAGCATAGCTTCTCAACATATGTGTATCTAACTTCATAGCTGACCAGTGTGCGGCTGATGTAATAGGTAGCCTATTCTTTGTGAAATTCATTCTTTTGGGACAACATGGTGCCCAAAGCTAACTCAGTAGCTGAGATATATAAATAGAATGACACTCCTGGTCATGGTGGAGCCAATACAGGTGGTGAAGCCAAGTATTGTTTTATCTCATCAAAGGCATTTTGACATTCTTCATCCCAATGAAATGAGACCCCCTTGTGTAGCAACTTATTCATGGGTCGACACTTATCCGATAACTATGCTATGAAGCATTTTATGGATGTGACCTTTCCTTGCAAACTGCGTAGTTGCTTAATGGTTGTTGGGGGAGGCATTTCTAATATTACCTTGACCTTGTTGGGATCTACCTCTATGCCTCTCTTGGAGACTATGAATCCCAAAATTTTACCAGATGTGACACCGAAGACACACTTTTTGGGATTAAGTCTAACATTGTGCTCTATGAGGCGATCTAGGATCTTACACAGTACATCGAGATGTTCATGGCATAATAAATATTTTTCCAATAAATCATCCATGTAATCTTCCAAAATCTTGTGCATGTAGTCATGGAAGATATATGTCATGGCTCGTTGGTAGGTAGCACCAATGTTCTTAAGGCCAAAAGGCATGACCTTGTAATAGAATGTCCCCCAAGGCATTGTGAACGCCATTTTGATTTGGTCTTCTGGATTAATATGAATCTGATTATATCCAAAAAATCCATCCATTAGGGATAGCATTTCATGTCCTGCTGTTGCATCTACCAATGCATCAATGTTAGGTAAGGGAAATTCATCCTTAGGACTCACTTTGTTAAGATCTCAAAAGTCGGTGCAAATGTGAATCCTCCCATCAAGATTTTTGATGGGAACCATGTTTGAAACCCATGGTGGATAATCTACTGAGATGATGATATCAGCATCCAACAACTTTTGTAATTCATATTTCACCATTAAGGCTACTGTTGGGTGCATTTTTCTTAACTTTTGCTTAACAGGTTTGATCTTGGGGTCTAATGTAAGATTATGCATGACTATATTTGGGTCTAGTCCTGGCATATCTTTATATGACCAAGCAAAAGCTTTAATCCTTGCTTTCAATGCAGTTGTGAAATCATCTTGTTCACTTAGGGAGAGACCTTCCCCTAATTTAATGGTATGGGGATTATCGGGATCTGTACCGATATCCTTGTCAATTGTTGGCTCAATCGACATGTGAGACCCATCCTCCAACTGATGTGGGGTGGGAATTAAGTGAATGTCATCAGCTAGGTTTGCTTCTTCCATAGGAAATTTAGGGTCAACCTCAGCTTGAAAAACATCCTGAGTAGTTCTTGAAGAAAAGTTAAATGGTTGTAACATTTCCTCACAAGGCCAATACTCTGAGGGTGATGGAGAAGAATCTCCCCGATCAAATTCAATTGCCTCTAAATCAAGATGCAATTGCTTGGATGGGTTATTCAGATTCACCAATGGTGTCGTTAAATCTATGGAAATCATGTTGATGGATACATGATCTCCTACTCTAGGGTGAGTGGGTCTAGAGACCTGATGTTGTCTCATAACTCATGGGTGTGGCTCGGGTGGAAATGGAATAACTGGTGGTGGCCTATGCGAAAGAGGGTGAGCCTACTCTTCATGAGGCAACAACTGGCGTCAGATGGGTCCTTGGATGGGGAATAACATACAAAGATAATATTCATCCTCATCATCCAAAGGGAACACGCACTCGTATTCATCATCTGAGCTATGGTAGTTAATGGGTGCGATGCCATAATCATCTTCATCATCACTCATCCATTCATGAGGAGGACCTTGGTCTTGTTCCTCACTGTCATATTGCAAGGTGTGTGAGCTCTCCCCCACTTCATGGGGTTGGGTGACATCACTGGAAAGACCTTGATCTATCATGTCTATGGGGAAATGATCTCCCAAGGAATGAACATGATTCAGATTAGTATATGGATCATGGGTGAGCTTAGCCTGATGACTTAGGCATAGGTGTTCAAGACTCTCGGTGAGGACATCCAATGGTATTGGTTTATTGTTTCCCAACCTAGATCTATCATATGAAAGTTGATATTGGGGTTGACATGGAACATGGTTACCCTACTCATACAGGCCAAGACCAAACCCATGCCAATTATAATGATTTAGATATTTCAATGCATAGTCTAGATTTGACAAATAATTTACATCCTCAGAAAAGGGTTCATCATCATCTTCTTTCTGAGGAATGGGTAGAGCTCCATACTCTATACCTCCATATATGAAATTCATTTTATTAGGAGGTATACCAAGAGGTACAATGCTACCTATGGGAAGATGAGGTCTTCCCATGTCTTGCACTATCTCCAGTGATGGAACTATCATGATATTTCTCACCAAGTATTCTCCTATCCCTGTGCTAGACATCTGGACTGTGACCTGGGATGGCGAAGATGGATGATATGGAATGGAGGTTTGAGGTGATTCAATGTTCACCTCTAGAGGTAATTCCTCATTAATGACACAAGGAACCTCCTCCATGGATATGGTAGAAACTAATGGTGGGCTCTCATCAATAGGCCTCTTCGACATGTTCCTTGATGGAGGGTTTGATGATGTCGAAGCCTTCTCTGAAGGTGGTGATGATGAGGATGGAGTAGATGATGATGAAGGTGGTGGAATGGGTAGACTATGATCAGGTGTATTTAATTAGAAGTCTACATGAGTCAAAGGTAATGTCGACTCTGGCATCTACTACAACATGTTGTAGTATTTGAAGGGCTCTAGATCGGTAGATACTACATGTACTTGCCCTTCATGAGTGTATTTAAGACATTGATGCATGATGGAGGGGACACACTTCATATCCCATATCCAAGGTCTTCCAAGAAAAATGTTGTAGGCCATCTCACCCTCTAGCACATGGCACAATGTCGGTATAATATTTTGTCCCACCTGAATGGGTAAAACTATGGTACCGATAGTAGAGCATATTGTGTCATTGAAAGCATGAAGAGTGTAAGTTGATGCCACAACATGAGATGCTGGCAATTTAAGATGCTTTAGTGCTTTAGTTGTTATGATGTTACTTGAGGACCCAGTGTCTATAAGCACTCTCTTGTATGGTATCTCATTTATACATGCAATGATGTGTAAAGGAGGATCTACCACATCGCTAGCTATTTCTTTTAGCTCATGCTCATGAAATTGTATGACTGGTTCTTTGCACTATTGCACATGTCCCACAAAATCTATGAAGGAGTTGGACTCCTACGGTTGCAACTCTATGGATTTTAAAATATCCATCAAGGCATCCCGATGTGGAGGTGATTGTTGGATCAACTCATAGATGGACAATCATGTTGATGTGGTCCTCAAGCTTTGTGCAAGCTTGCTCTTAATTGTCACTATTGGCCTAGAAGGAAGGCCCTGTACTATAGGTGGTGTAGTTTATGACGTAGTTGGAACATCATTTGAAGCCATAGGCTATGCGACTTGACTTGGATATCTCTTGTTCCTGGTCACAATACTCACCATCCCAACATACCCTTGAACAGGGTGTTTTTGGTTCACCTCATTCATCGGTTTAGCAGGCGCTACTTGTACCTCATGAGTTGGTAAAGGGTCTTTGAAAATACCCATTTTTTGATTGGTAGGAGCTACTGGAGCATCTACTGTAAGCTCATTCCTCTCAATCATGTCTTGTACTACATGTTTAAAACCATAGCATGATTGTAAATCATGGCCACCTTGTCGATGAAACTTACAATATTGATCCTCTCGATATCCCATAAGCTTGGGTTTACCTATTTTTGGATCATTGGGTTTGATATCTGGTAAATTAACCATATTTGTAGCCCATAATCGATCGAAAAGAGAATCCATGGATTCAGTGATGGGAGTAAATTATCGTTGAGGGTGATGTTGTTTTTGTCCCTGGTTCATTGTACCATTATTGTTATAATTCGTAGGAGGAGGTTGAGCCTGATAGTTCACCTTTTGGGGAGGCATAGGAACATTTATGGCCACTTGATTGACCATAGCTAGCTTTGTAGGTGTCGAGCTATTCTTAGGATTCTTTGTCCACTCCTTGTGAGGTTTTGTTATTTCTCCCTCTTGGATTTTGATTTCTTCTATGTTTCTAGCCTATGCTAGAGCTTCTTCCAAGGTAGGGTATTGTTGTAATTGCAATGTCAAAGAGATGGGTTTCAAGCAACTCTTTGAGAACAAATGAGTTAATTCAGTCACTGGAAATAGATAGGGTAGCTTAGCCAAAAGCGTTCACCACCTGTTTCCATAGTCAGTGATCATCTCATCCTCGGTTTGTTTCATTCTTGTGAGGTCGGTTAATGTCACCTTTATTTTGGTGTTAAAGGTGAAACATTCCAAAAATGCATCAGCAAATTGTTCAAATGTGTAGATGCTATGTTTTGGAAGTTGGTTGAACCACTCAATGGCAGGACCAGTGAGGGTACTCAAGAAAGTTCTTAGGAGCAATGCATCATTGTCCTGTATGTTGAAGCACAAATTTAGAAATCTAGTAACGTGCTCTTGAGCATCTTCTTCACCCTTGAATCTATCAAATTTGGGCATTTTGAAATGCTCAGGATAGACCAGGGAAGGAATGGATGGGTGTAATGGTTGGTTCTTTAGCTGACGCAAAGTAGGCTTTTGAAGCCCATTGCCAGTTGTCCTACCTTCTATAGTTTCTAAGCGTGCAAGCAAATCTTGATACGCATCCGAGGATTTAATCTCCTCTTCCTTGTTTTGAACTCGTAGAGGTGGACGAGGAATATTAAGCCTAGGTTGGGGTGGTTGATTGACATCAGCCACGCCTCCATAAGGTGCTTCTACATAATCCTCATCTTGTTCCAAATCATCGTAAGCCCCATAAGGTGTTTCAGGTATGGGCCTACAAGGAGGAACTAACACCTGTTGAAGGCGATCTATGTTTGGCCTATCATATGCATTCTGTTCAGGCCTACGAGGTCTAGGAGGCAACATAGGATTAGGTCTAGGAGACCTATCTTGTTGGAAATTTGGTTGCCTCGGGTGAGCCTCTTGTCTACGCGTACTTGGAGTGACAGCTCCATGACGCAAAGTTTCTTGAATTTGTCATTCAAGCTTTTCTTTCTCTATTTGCTACCATTGCTCTAAGAGATCTAAGCGATGTTTATCCGACCTAAGTCGATTAAACTCAGCTTGGTGGTCAGCATATCTCTGGACCAAATTATTAATTTGATCAGTTGTATTAGGTCTACGTACCTTAGCATGATTGCCTTGTTGTCTATCCTATTCAGGAGGCTCTATGAGATCAATTACGTGCTTCCCTCGATCGAGGGCAGTCACATTGACTTGAGGTTCTCTCCTAAACAAATATTTTTGAAAGACTACTGGCATAGAGGCACAACGTGCTTTCATTGACACATTTTCATGAGGATAATCTGGATGTTCCTCAGGTCTTCCCTCGTAAACAAGGTAAGGTAAGGTGGAATAAGGTCACCTAATTTGATGAGTATCATACTCATTGTGATTTTGATACCTTGGAGTAGGGTGACTTGAAATCTTGAGATGATCATTCAACCCTACTCGAGGTGTGAGCTCTTGCTCCTGTATATGATCAGGAGTAGAGGATCGAGCAGGCACATGAACGCATGGTATTGCTCTATGTGGAGGCGCCTCATTGCGTGGTGACTCTTCTCGAAAGAAGGTGTTTGTAGCATATGAATTAGGGAGATACTTTCCCAAACTAGGACTATGACCTATAGGAGTACCCTACGAAGGGGTCCCCTATAAGCTAGATCCTCTAGTTGACTCTCTAGGAGTAACCATCCACTCATCAGTCGGTCTACGACTAGGAAGAGTAGCTGATTTCTAGGGAGGAATGATCCTATCCCTAGACTCAACATGAGGACGTTCTATATCCTCTTCTCTATTACCCATAGCTTCTGCCCTTGAATGGGCTTGGCTATGGGTACGTACCATAGCTATATACTCTAACTACTATGTGTTTATCTTCTTTACAATTTATATGAATTTGAAACAAACAAACAATAGAGACACACAAGCATAAAAGTGATTATCTCATTTTAAATTTTTTAGATGTGAATCCTAAACTATTTGTTGTGTTTCAATATGTGTTGCTTTGTAAAGAAAATACTTTTCTCATGTTTGATATTTCATTGAATGATATTCTCAAATTTTAAAGGATTTCACCTATATACTCACACAAGTCAAATATGGGGATGAAATCCATATCCAATGAGGTAGCATAGGTACTACCAACCCTCACCCAACACCCCATGCATAGTGATACACCCCTCCGAAGAGGAATGCATGCTATTTTGCATGGTTAGGATAGATCTTGGGTCGGCCTTGGCCATGGATGGGTCCCGATAGTACTTCTCATGAGCCAATCGAGTGGTAATTACATCCACTATTGGTCTCGATCAATGGGTTGGATGTGAAAGCCCAACTCCATTGATGTTAAAATAAAACTTGGTGTGTGGGGTTCCTTTTAAAATATTTGAAAGAAAACAATACAGCACTCAATGATTTTTGACTAAATGCATGAATGTGCATTTTACTTTCAGAATATTAGTAGCATAAAAGGAAACCAAAAAATGCACACCTATATGAACTTAACCCTTTTTGGGCAAGTGGCAAGCAGTCAAACCAGACAAAAAGTAGAAATTCTACTATTATTTTCTCTATTTTTTAGAACTAATTAATGCACATTTTTGGGAAGAGAAACTCTAACCTTTCTATGCAAATAATAAGCAAGAAAAACATGAAATTTTGCAAATTTTAATAGTAAAATTTCAAATTGACTATGTAGAGGGGTATAAAATGGACCTGAAAAGTTGTTGTTTCTACAAATTTTTGTAGAAACCCTCTGGTTTTGTGGCCATCCCAGTCAGGGATGGTCATATATTGGGGGTCATCCCACCTAGTGCCATGGAGCTGGTCATCTCACCTAGTGCCATGGAGCAGTAGAGAGGTCATTTTTGCTCAGAGCGGTCAATACCTGCAATAGAGAAAACCAAAAAAAGAGGTCCAAATTAGCATCATCCAAAGGGGAGATAAAAAAACATCATATACCATGATCACCATTGAAGATATGAAATTTACTACACCACCTTAAGGGCATTCCATTGCAATGTAAAGCATTTATAAAGCATTCAAAGGAAATAACACATAAACTTGTAATCTATCAAAGTGAAGCAAATGTATAACCAAATGGTGGATTTATCCTTATATTTAATCAATGTATAGCTTCAAATATGAGATTACAAATATCCCCTTGAGGGCTTTTACAAATTGATACAACTTCCATTACAATGTTCAAGGGATCTAGTCCCTTGAAAGGGGCCTCAAAGCGATGTAAACTATGGTTGTTGATGTAAATATCACATCCCACGATTGAGAGCTATCCTTCAACCTATTCTTCTAGTCTTCTTAGCTCCTTCCTTCTATGTAGAACTACCTGGACCTACACACAAGGGACTAAAATGGGGTTAATAGCACCTGTTTCATAAGATGAAGAAAGCCTTGAAAACATAGCAAAAGAGGCATATACTACAACTAAACAAAGTGATCTACATATATAAAAACTGATCTACAATAAGCATATACATATTATAATATGATCTAAATACAAATAATCAAATTTGGAAGCAATATTAAGGGTGAAACTATGCTTAACTATTGGTCATCCCAGGGTGATCCAGATAGACCTGCAACATTGGGGATCACCAAACCTGCATCAAAACTCCTCCAAATTACCTCAAATTTGGACCATAGGTTCCTCTAGACAATTCCTAAGGAGGTCTATGGAGGAATTTATCTAAAATTCTATCCTATTTTGTGGTCATCCCTAGGTGTGCCATGGGTTGACTATTGGTCGTCCCCAGGTGGGATGGTCACAAAACTACCTTAGTTTTGTCACCTATGGCCTTGGGAATTGGTCCAAAATTGGGTGAGGGTGTTTTCGATATATGGGGCCAAAGTATACTCCAATTTGGATGGTTTTGGTTTGGTGGTTTGAGCCTATTTCCCCTTGAAATCACCTTCGAAGTGAAGAGGGTTTCAAGGTAAGGTAAAGGCATGGTTTGGTTTACAAAGTGTGGGGTATGATTTGGGCAGCACTTCATTGCTCTATTCTCCAAATTCTCCTCTCCTTAAATTGGGAGTTTGGAGCTCCTTTTATAGCCCAAGAGGGCACTTAGGGCAAAATGGCATCTTTGCCATGCGAGGCAAGTGATGCCATGTGTCCTAATCACATCATGGATGATTGGGGAGGGAAGGTTGCCCCTTTGGGTGCTCCCAATATACTATCCTACTATCCATTAGTAGGTCCCCAATCAATTTGGGGTGATTGGATGTGCTAATGGCAGTCTTGGATTGCCATTTAGCGCATCCTTTGACTTTTTCAAAGGTCCAGTTAGGGGCCATCCCACCCAGGGATGGTTGTTGATGGCCATCCCTGGGTGGGATGGTCACCAACTGTGGCCATCCCTGGGTGGGACGGCCACTAGTAGGGGCCCCAAAACTGCCCCAGACTGCTAGGAACCCTCCAAACTAAGTTTTGGAGGCTTTTGGAAGCCTTTTGCTAGCCTAGAGGGGTGCCTAATAAGGCCATATGTTGTCGATAAGAGGGCATATGTAATGCACTGATAGTCTTATCCGATTTACGTGATTTAGGTGTCTACACATACCCCTGGGTACGTTTACCCCTAAAACCCTACAATAAATCATCTACTAGGTAAGTATTGTCATTTATATATTTTAGTCATTTTCAAATGCATTACATTAAGATTTTGAGTTTTTTTTATCTATTATCATAAGGGGTCTGATTGAGACAGACCCCCAAACATTTCTAATTATTATTGCAAGGTTGTGTAGGTTTAGAGGATTTACGTAGCTAATAGTGGTACACGAGCAGTAAGCCCACTCCCTTAAGGATCTCATAGAAAACCTTTTGTGGTGCCATAATGATACTTTGTGAAGGGTTCATCTCTCAAAAACCCTATTTGTAGCCCTTGGGAAAGATTTGTAAAAGGATACATCTCTTGTAACTCCTTTTGATATCAATGGCAATGTCATATTTTCTAGAGTTGAGTGTTTATTGATAAACACTTATTATGTTAAGCTAAAAAATCATATGAAAATAAGAAAATAGATGAGTATTTGGAGATGACAACCATAAAAATACAAAAATTAAAAATAAAAGGTGGAAAATGAACTTTCATGCACAACATAGTTTAAAATAATATTGTTACATAAAATCCATATCATCCTACCAACAATAAAAGTGTTATCCTCTAATAATTTTAAGAGATAAGGTAACTATTGTCATATATGATGGGGTCAAATCCATATAGCTTAATATGGAGATTGATATTTTTAGTGACAAAGATAGGATGCAATAGGACCATGTTAATCCTAGTAAGTATTTATATAAAAAAATAAGTTGTATTGAGTGACATCAACTAGATGGTTGGGAAAAACCTTCTTATCCAATGCCAACTCAACTGACATTGGAAACATCATGAACACATATATATGTTAATCTATCAATATGAAATGTGTTCTCATACACCTTATAAATTATGTTATAAGGCCCACATTAAAGCATTATAATCTTACCATGTGATTTTTCCTTGAATAAAGACTTTTCTAAATATAATAAAATATGATTGTTAACTTAGAAATGTTGAGGAACACAAAATTAACCTACAAGCTATTTCTACTTATATAGAGTCTTATAATAGGGTGTATATGAAATTATACTAAAGATATTATAGATGTTAAACAAAGTATTTTGTCTTATCTTACTCTTTTGGAAGACGTGCTAAAGTAATTAAAGGTAAATAAAAAGGTAATTTATAAGAAACCAACTTTTAGAAAACAAGACAAACCTAAAAAGGAAATGAATTATGGAGGACTATATTGTTTAGTTATATGAATGCTCAATTTAAATAAGGTTTAAATATCACTTGGTAGGATAGGAATGACAATGGATGGAAAGGATTTAGACTAATGTATGCTTGAATAATTTTTGTTTGACTATTAGTTTTTGGTAAAAGGCAATAGAAAAACTAACAATGACATCTAATATTTTTCTAAAGGGATTAATGATACTGATTGACGAAATAATAATTATGATCAAATATAATACTAGTGGTAATGCTGAAGGACTATTAAAATAATAGTGAGGCAAAGTCAATGGTATACTTAGTTTTATGAGGAATGGAGTTATTCATATTACTAAATTAATTGACAAGCATAATGATGCAATGATTATGACAATCATCAAGAAACCACTATATAGATTCATGAAAATGCTTTCATATAGATAAATAGGAATAGGGGAAGGATAAATCAAAGTTAAATTTCTATCAATTGGTTTAGAATGATAATATATTATATAATTCTAGTGAAGAATATCACATTGCATGCGGACAATAGAAGAAAAACTTAGGAAATATTTTATTTCTTGTCAAAGTGACCCTAATAGCGAGTGTAATGGTTACATTTGATAAGAGTACTATGAATATTAGAAACAAAAATAACTTTTAAAAAATATAAAATCCATTTTTGAGATGAAAATTATTCAAATATTCCAAGTTTGAAGATGTTATATATTGAGTATTATTATAGGATAGAATAAATATTAGGATTTTCTATATACTGAGAAGTCCAAGTTTGAAATACAAGATACATACTGGTGATAATATTCAAGGCATAAGCTAAAGTAGAATGACTCAAATAATATCCAATGGTATTATATTCCTCTTCTTGTACTTGATGACTAAGTGAAACTATAGTAAACAAGAATCCCACTTCATATGCTTAGTATATTAAAACATTTTCATGATTGAAAAACTACATAGAGAAATGGTCAATGTGCATGATAGTTTCCTTTCTTAGCAGGTAGTGACTCCAACACTTGAATGTCTAAACTACTGTATACAAATTTTTACTATATTTGATATAGTTTAATTTGATAGCAATGAAATTTGTAATTGATATTCCATAGGATGATTATTGTACTTCAAAATGGATATAAATGCAAACCATGAAGTATAAATCTCTTATCAAAAGCTTATGATAAAGCAATGTAAGAAAATCTCCATAAATAGTCTTTATCTCAAGGTGTTTAATGCATATAAGTGAACTTTGGTGCTACAAAAATAATATTTGAGTCATAAATATAAAGATAGGGTGATCTCTAAATATACAAGGATGAGTCTACACAAGACAAAAAATATTTAGAAACTTTATAACTATAGGAGTTATTCATTCCATCGAAACAACTTGCACATCAATGAAAATCCAAATATGAAATGGATGTATAAACAAAGGAATAATTGGCTAAGTTAGCATAAAATTAATATTGCTGCAAAGTATGAATAACATATTTCAAGTTGATACAATATTCAAGGGGAGAATATGGTAGGAGTATTGTGAACCTTATGGAGCATTAGTAAAACTTAGTAGGGGTTAGCAAGATGATGGAGGTTGTAGGGTGGACCTTTGTCCCTCCAACCTAATAGTGCTTCAACTAGAACCATTCGCTCTAGGAAGGGGTAAAGAAGCATAAACTAAATTTACCTAGATTTGTGAAGAAACTTGATGATAATATAAATATTGAAATCAACCTACAATATGTAAATGAGAAGATCTATAATCTAGAGAATGTTGCACTAATTGGATATTTTGTGGAATGTGGTCCAAGGAATCTGCACTAAAATCTTGGATAGACTTAAATTGGAGTTCGTGGGTTGAAGAAAAAAATATAATTATCAATGGAAGCCTAAGGGTTCTTTGTCACCACCCGACCTGGTAGGACCCTTGTTAAGAAGAAAATATAATTGGACTTATTATTTTAATGCTTAAAAATATTGGTGTATGATCCTAAAAAGCATACACCTAAACTATTTGCATCATCATATAAAGCACAAAACCATGAAAGCATGAAATACAATGAATTAACAAAACATGAGATCTCTTTTCATTAATTCATATTGAAATCCAATTATAGATAGGTCCCTCTTAGGTATACTAAGCGCTTGATACAATGATTAAAAATGATGAAATAGCCCTTGAACAGGGATGATGTACTCCATAGGCTTCTTAGATTCGACATGAATTTTCTCAAGGGCTTACTGATGCCTTCTTATCACTTGCTTGGAGGGATCTGATGCCAAATATGCTTTAAATTAATCCAAGAACCTATGATCTACATTCAAGAAACAACATAGAATTATCAGTAGCATATGTGGCCTCTCATGATGAGGCTCTCTTTGAATATCTACATGAAATGACATAGAAGCATAATAAAAGCATAAAGATGCAAAAATAAGCAGAAATACATAAATAACTAGGAAATAACCATACAAATGCAATGGAAGATCTAGCCTAATATAAACTGATAAAGCAAAAAAAATAAGAAATCTATGCTAAAACTAGAGAAATAATACCTCAAACCCTAATTGTTATCGCTTAGGGTGGTCGTGATTGCAAACTGCTATCGATGATAGTGGCTACAAACTGTGATGTTTTGCCTCCTAAACTAGGGGTTGTGATAATCAATCCTTCCTCCAAATTGATGTTCAAGGGTCACATTCATATCCAGAGACTAATTAGTGGTGAAAAATGTGTAGAACTAAATGCTTGAATGATGCTTTGTCATTTCTCATTCGAATAACACTTCGTTACTCCTCAAGGGGGTGTAGAATCACTCTCTAATTTTCTAGGGCTTCATTGCATAAAAACTTAGATATTTTCTTATTATTGGGAGGTTGCATATGTAAGCCTTCCAAATTTTAGATATTTGCTTCTTGGAGAAGCCAAGATCTAGATCTACATGTAACTGGCCATTGGAGGGAGAGGCTCAGTTCCAGATTTGCATGGAAGTGGTAGTCAGGAGGAACTCTGGGAGATCCACACCAAAAACTACTCGAATATAATGCAAGTGCAGTCACTATTCATGATTCAGAATCTTATTCATGACCACTTTGTATTTCAGTGCTAGCCACTATCTAGAGTAGTAGCCATCCGTGGCTACTCTGAGCTTTAGTGACATATGTTGGCGGTCACTTTGGTCGATAGCGGCCATAGCTGAATGAGCTAGAACTACCATTTATGAGTGGTTAGGACCACTTCTAGCTCTTAGAAAGATCCAAGATTAGTCATATGGTCTTTGGATATATCCATATTATTAGTATCCTAAACATGATGTATTTTAGGTGTCTACATATGCCTCTTTATGTGATGCATTGTGGCCAACACAATGCTGAGCAACAATAGACCATCTAGGGCCATATTGTAGGGTGTATGATGATCATTGATATGATAAAACTTAGATGCTCCAATCATGAGAAAAGCATACATCTTAGAATCATTGATTCCAATAGGATGAAAGGGTTAAATTTATAAAAGCTTTCATAAGTCTCAAGGTGATCGTGTAGCCTTGGTGCTATGATTGGTCCAAAAGGAGAAGATCGTCAAGCTTAACTATCATATTTACTTTTTTCCCTAACAAAGGGTAAGATTATAATAGTTGTTGGGAATGATTCATATGACGAATGGGTTTTGACATGATCGAGTGATCCCTAATTGATTTTGATTATGATTGTTGATATTATAACTACCCCCTCAAACGACGAGTCGATGAGGGAAGGAAAATGAATAAAGCGACGAGTTGCTTAACCAATATTTTTGATTTGGATGATTTAAGATTTTTGCATTGTTATTATATGGTAGGTCCCATTACAGGTGTGATTCCAACCATTTATGTTAATTGCACATCTCTATTCCATGGAGCAATCTGGATGTAATGGCCTTCTTAGGGAATAAATATGATAACAATTGCATTTAAGCTCGTGTTGAATCTCTAGGTTTGATGATTTGTTTAAAGTGTCATAGAAGATATGAAATTAACACCTCATTCCCATGGGGCATTCTAGCCACCATGGCCTTCTTCGGGATTGAAGTGAAGCATATCAATTTAACAATGATTAATTTACCCCAAATGGCCTTACGGTAATTTACTAATATTTCTAGATTGCATGGAGTGCTAGTCACTGCAACCGCTAAGAGTATAAAGTCGATAACTGGATACGAGGTGCATTTGAAATTTTATTGCTATTTTATTTTTTTTGTCATTTTGAATTTTGTTTTGTTTTTGAATTTTTGCTTTATGTGATCTTTTGGATGTTTTGCAATTTTTGGTGATTCTGTACCATTATATTTGCATAATTATCCAATTTAATTTTCCTCATGGTGAGACATTTGATGTTTTTATCTTTATTTTCTAGCCGCTATTAGCAGCAATAGTCCATATTTACATTTTCTCGGCTGCTGTCAGCATCAACGACTAGAAAGCATGGGCCACTTACATCAACCGTGACTGTAGAAAAAATAGAAAATATAAAAATAAGAATTAGAGTTTGTTTTTCATTATTTGGTAGCTATCATTTGCACTTTCGAGATCTAAGGTGAGAGAGTGATTGTGACCTAGGATACTGACGAATTCTAGACACCATGGCAGATCAGGGCGAGGCATCGATGAGTGGATGAGTCAAAGCTTCACGGGTATTTATCAAAACATAGCTTGTTTATTAACTAGTAAAATAAAACAAACTAATTAATCAGTAAATGAACCTCATTAAACCTGTTGGTAATGAACTAAACCGCTAGATAGGTTTAGGTCTAGTTTAATTTAGGTTGGTTTAGTTTAGATTTAAGATTTTTTCAAAATTTTGGATTTTTGGGTGAGGGTGGATGTCGTTGGCATGCCACCTCGTGGCTTCTGTTGCTCAGAGTGGCTCCTAATTGGCAAACAAGGGCCACTAACACTGACAATGGCTAGTTTGAATTTCAACAATCAAATTTTTGACCATTGGTGGCTAGCCGTTGTCAGCTTCAACGACTGATTTTACAGTCGCTATCAGCTTGAGCGGTCATGCAAATTTAGAATATTTATTTAATTTTTTTATTTTTCTTTGATTTTTAATGAAACTAATTAACTTTTTTGAAATTTTGAAGTGCAAATTCTAGATTTTTTGTATTTTATGGTGTATTTGTCATTGTTTTTGTTAATGCTTGATTAGGGTTATTGTTACACCATATTTTAAACTTTGATTGTGTCTTTAGTTTAAGTGCATTTTATTAGGCATTTATTTTGCACTTTTAGTTCTTATTTGCATAGGATCATGAGATCAATTTACTTGAAGCGCTTCTGTAGCTCATGACACAAGCATATTAGGAGTTGTTCGATGCCTAAGGCCTAATATACACTGCTAGGTTGCCAACCACGATGTTGAAACTGGATTAACTTATGACATTGGCCCATAGGTGGGACTGTAGGACCAACACCTTCCATTTATCAACTAGCGATATGACTGTTATCCCTAAGGATGTTTACAGGATCTTTAGGATACCATTTGATGGATGGGCTATCATTTCATCCTCTACTAGATAAATGCTAGTGGTTTTTGATAGAGCCCTTGGTACCCAAGCACAGGCATCCTTGGGGGAAATTCACCACAGAGGAGTCCCTATTGCTCGTTGGTATCACAAGCAGGTTTTTCATGGTGCTAGGCCAGTTTGATGTATGTTATCTACAACATGCTCCTCCTTGATACATCAGGAGTGAGGTTCCCCTAGAACCTCCTAATGATGGTGCAAGATCTTTTGGATAGTTGTGAGCCGATAATTATGGCTTGGGTAGTGCCTTACTAGTGTAGTTCTATGACGATTTGTATAGGATTCAACAACGAGGCCAGGATGGAGTTGGTTGTAGTTTGATCTTATAGATCTAGGGTTGGAAGAATATTAGGATAGATCACCCAAATAGATTACCTTAGGTTATTACTACTATTTCTAATGAGACCCAATGCTACGGGTCCAAGTGGCCCCAATTTGTAGAGGAGCAACAGAGTCATCATCTCTTAGGGGATATAACCCACTATGTAGGCTCTTTGACTAGGCTATAGGCTTAGGATATTATCTAGAGGCCTTATGCAGATTGCCTAGCATGGGTTTAGGCAAATAGGTTTTTAGCTCAAATATGATGCGATCGATGGGTCATTGATCGCAAGGTGGGAATCAGAGAGTACTTCTATTTTTCTCGAGTGACCAGATAGTATGGTATTCAGTAGGACATCCCTCTAGGTATAATTTTGTACTAGAAAATTTAGGTAGAGAGGGATCTTCCACCACCCCAAGTTGTAGCAGTTTTAGAGGAGGATGACCCTACTACAGTTGATGTTGGTGTAGCAGATGCTGGGATGATCGAGGTATACTCCCAATGGTGGGTTACGCAATTTTGGTAGGGTGGTGATAGCTTTTGCCAAGCTAGGGATGAGGTAGATCTTGAGGAGGATCCTAATGGGCATTGAGTGTGGGCCTCAACAAAGAAGTGGGGTAAAGCTATAGAGGAGTATGCAACAGAGGAGCAAGTGCCTGAGGATGAGGAGGATATTGATCCTAAGGATCAGGAGTCTCATCTTTGAGCTTAGTTACATAGTGTAGAGGGTAAGCTACATATAGCTCATCAATATATCATGGAGTGGGATGCCATTATAGCGATGCTCCAGACTCAGGTTAGCTCCTTGTAGGCCCAAATTTTGGTAGGCTAGACTAGATGGAGGGGCTTCAAGGAGGAGAATTATGCCCTCTAAGGTATAGGTTGACTCTACGTAGACTAGGATAAAGTAGCTTACTATAGAACAAGATGTTGCTCTACAAGTTGTACTAGCTACTCTAGTTGTCTAGGGGCCAACAGGTTTGGATATAAGGGCTGAGATGAGATGCCTACAGGGCCTATTAGAGGAGCATGAGGTTTAGATAGCAGAAGATTCCTGGTATATTACCTCTTTGAGGCTCCAAATTAAGCACTTTGATGGTACTCCTTAGGAGAGGGCTATAGTAGGGGGCTCATAGCATAGTAGACATAGTGATTCAGGGCAGTCATCAGTGTGACCCAACCATAGAGTAGGTACCTAGACAAAGAGGATTGTAGGGACTAGCTACAAATAGACTCATAAAGATAGAGCCAAGGGTGGAGGTGAGCCTAGGATTGCGGGCCCAGTCTGATGGCCATGATGGCCATTTTTAAGTGTAGGGTCTGATGACCTACACTATTGTATCCCATGGGCATTTTTGTACCTTTATGTACATTTTTATACAGACACACATATATATGATATTACTATTTGAGGCTCATTATGTATTCATGTGTTTGATTTTATTTTTATGTGACGCAAAATGGATCATGTTCTTATGCTATATGATGTGATGTATACATGCCATGCACTAGCTAGATGATGGATGTATGCTTATATGTTGTGACACAGATGTGTAGATAGACTACTATGTATGCATATACGGATGTGATGATGAATTATTAAATGCATATTTAATTTATTTTTATTTTGCATTTATTTGACACTGCTATGATATGGTGAATGCATTATTTATATGATGATTATCTAATGTAAATGAACTTGTATGCTTTAATCACTTAAAACATAAGGAATGAATTTAATATGCGTTTTTAAACTAACAGATGACACCATAGAATGTATATCAATTATGATTGTAAATTATAACTATCATCATAAGAATTAATCATTTAAGCACCCATATGTGAGCTGAGATGATATGATATGTATGTGCTTTATTTATTAGCTTTTGTAAATTACAAGATATATACAAAATAGTTAGTGGACATTTAAATATCATTGTTGATATTCATCTGGTATCTATCCTATTTCATGAACACCATTTAATGAACAAAACCTCCTAAAGAAAGTTGATTTGATTGATGACATGATTTGTTGCTATAAGGGGATTTTCGAGATTTTCCATGAGACTTAAACACCCTAGTCGATTAATCAAAAGTTGTATGATGACCATACAATACTTCTGAAAGATGAAAGTTTTTGTTATGAAGACCAAGATATTAACTATCCCTGTGTGTGCAAATGAATATATTAGATGAAGCATAAGCCTACCCCAATGCTAGAAATGATTCATTTAGCCCATTGTTGTCTTGTGGATTACAAATGCTCATCATTATTCTAAGTTGGACTCAGTTGGATTAGACCATTAGGTGATACGGGACACCTAAAGCTACCTCTCTTTGCAAATTTATTAGAACTACCCCAATGCCAAGCAAGATTTATTCAGCCCATTGCTGTATTGGGGATCACTCAATGGTTTTAAGTAGATTTACCATTATAAGTATTCAAGCTCTTTACCCCATTATTTTCTTCACATTTATTTGGGATACTTGCTCACGCTTAGTGATGAAAATCACTATTTATTTTGTATTTTTGTTTTTCTTTTGTTTTGAGCAAGGGATTTTTCTTTTGATTGTGGATTTTTACTTATTTGTATGAAAACAAGGGATTTATTTGGGTAGGGGGATCTTGTCCTTTTGCCAATGATAAACACTCTAGACCATGTGTATTACAAAATGATCATGTAAAAACATTTCACTTAAGGTGACTAGGACCACTTCGTAGTGTTCATATTTCCTTGTCCTAATTAGGATTGTTATTGTGTTTGATTAGTGATGGGATTTTGATATATGCTAGGTGCTATAAAAACTAGACCTCATGTACAAAAGCAAAGATAGTTTTCTATAAAATTTGATAAGATCACTAGGTATGGCTAAATTACCGAAAAACCCTAGTATATTCCTTATAGCAATAGGAGGGGTTGTGTTGAAAAACACAGTTACTCGCATGGGTTATGGATGAATGATGATGAAAGATGCATGATTGACATACAAACATGGTTCCATTTGCAATATTGAAAACAACCTACTCTAATGCAAATGCAATGGATACAACATGTCTAATGCAATGTAATTATGTGAATGCAAATATTTTTGTGTTTTAATTTTTTTTGTTGTTTTTAGATTTTATTGCTTTTCGATTTGTTTTTAAAATTTGATGCTTTCAATTGTTTTTGTTTTTTATGTGTTTTGTTTTTGACCAAAGGGCTTAAATACCTTTGGAGCCTTTTGTGAGTTGACCAAAGGGTTTATGATGTCCTTGGAACCTTTTGTGAGTTGACCAAAGGGCTTATGATGCCCTTGGAACCTTTTGTGAGTTGACCAAAGGGCTTATGATGCCTTTGGGGTTTTTGTGAATTGACCAAAGGGCTTATGATGCCTTTGGGGCATTTTGTGAATTAACCAAAGGGCTTATGATGTCATTGGATATTTTGTGAGTTGACCAAAGGGATTTACGATGCCTTTGGGGCTTTTTGTGAAGTGACCAAAGGGCTTATGATGCCTTTGGGGAATTTTTTGAGTTGACCAAAGGGCTTTATGATGCCTTTGGGATTTTTGTGAAGTGACCAAAGGGCTTTAATATGCATTTGGAGCCTTTTGTGAAGTGACCAAAGGGATTTAAGATGCCTTTGCATTTTTTTTTGTGAAGTGACCAAAGGGCTTTAAGATGCCTTTGGAGCCTTTATCTCTAATTTGTTTGGGTTTTTATGATTTTCAAATGTTTTTGAAATTTTGATTATTTTGAATGTTTTGAATTTTTGTTTTAAGTATTGTTTTTGAATTTTGTTTGTTTTATGTGTAAAATACCTTCAGATGAAGAATTTTGAGAGGCTTGGGCTCTTAAACACCTTCTAACAATGTTAGGTGATATGTCCCAGGTCCAATATTCTCTGAGATAATATAAGGACCTATCCAGTTGGCCGTAAATTTGTCTCACAGGTGCAAAAACAAGTTTGAATTCTGTTGGTTCTCTTTGAGCATGAGATCCCCAACCTTAAAGTCTCTCAGGTGGACTTTATTTTTATAATCTTGTGTTAAATAATCTTGGTAAATTTGTAGATGCTCAAGAGCATTGATGCAACGTTCATCAAGAAGGGTCAATTGCTCAAGGTGAGATTGCTATGCAGTGTCATCTTCAATGAAATCTTTCAATGTGACACACAACATTAGAATTTCTAACTCTAAGGGCATAATGGACTCAATGCAATATACAAGCAAAAATGTTGTTGCCTCAGTGGGTGCCCACACACTAGTATTGTAAACCCATAATGCAAGGGGAAATTGCAGATGCCAGTCCTTATTATTTCCTTTTACCATCTTCTTCAAGATGGCTACAATTGTTTTATTTGAGGCTTCTGCTTGCCCATTTGCTTGTGGATAATATGGTGTGGAAAAACTATACTGAATGTTATATTTGGATGTTAAAGCCCACACATTGTTTTTCTTAAATGAAGGACCATTATACAAATTATTTTGAAGGGGACCTCAAAATGATAGATGAGATTGTGAAGTATGAAATCCATAATTTGAGGTCCTATCATAGATGTTAATGGGACCACTTCCACACATTTGATGAAGTACTCAATTTTCATTAAGATAAACGTGTGTCAGACTGAATATGGGGGAGAGATATTTCCAATTAGATCGAAGCCCCACTGAGAAAATGGCTAAGCTTCCTGAATCGGCTGTAAAGCCTATGATGGAAATTACATAAGATTTACATGATGTTGACACTTGATGCATTTCCTAACGTACTCACAGTAATACTTCTCCATGGTGGGATAGTAATAACCCATTCAAAGGATGTGCTTAATGATGGCAATGCCATTGAAATGACTATCACATGTGATAGAGTCCTCTACTAGTTGATAAACTATGAATTGTCCCTTGATGGAATTTTGGCTTAAATAAGATTTTGTTAGTAGCATGATCCACTTTGCAGTACATGTATTATGATATGTCTTGCTCATCATATACTGCAAAGGATTTTGTTTTGATATCACATACGTTGTATAGCTCAAAATGTAGTGGCATAATTTATTAGTCACAAAAACCATCATTAAGCACAAATTTTTCACGTATGCGTACCCTAGCTCATAAATTACCAAGGTGTAGTTGATATAATATATCGCTTGATATTTTTCTTCCACATTCTTTTGAGCAAAAATGGTACCCAAAGCAAAATTGGTGGTCGATATATAAAGTAGAAATGGCACATCTGGCCTTGGTGGAGCTAGTACTAGCAGTGTTGCCATGTGTTTCTTGATCTCATAAAAGGCTTGCTAACATTCCTCATCCTAGTGGAATGGGAACCCATTGTGTATAAATCAATTTATGGGTTTACATTTGTTCGATAGTTGTGTGATGAAACACTTTATGGATGCTACTTTTCCCTGTAGGCTTCTCAGCTCTTTGATGTTAGTGGGTAGGGCCATTTCTATGATAGCCTTTACCTTTTCTAGGTTAACTTTGATACCTCGCTTAGAAACGATGAATCCCAAGAGTTTTCTAGAAGTCACGCAAAAGATGCATTTCTTGGGATTCAACCTGACATTGTGCTCTATCAAGTGGTCAAAGAATTTTCTTAGGATCTTGACATGCTCTTCATGAAGCAATGACTTTGCCAGTAATTCATCGATATAATATTCTAGGATCTTGTGCATGTAGTCATGGAAAATGTATGTCATGGCTCGCTAATAGGTGGCACCAACATTTTTAATACCAAATGGTATTACTTTGTAACAAAATATCCCCCATGGAGTGGTGAATGCAGTTTTGTGTTGGTCTTCAAGTTTAATCTGAATCTGATTGTAACCATAAAAACCATCCATGAGGGAGATCATGTCATGACCTACAGTCATGTCTATAAGAGCATCTATGTTGGGCAATGAGAATGAATCCTTCGATGTTGCCTTGTTGAGATCTCTAAAATCCATGCAAATACGAATTCTTCCATTAGGTTTTTCTACAAGCATCATGTTTGATAACTATTCTGGATAGTCGATGGGGGTAATAAAGAATACATCTAATAGCTTATGTAATTCATTATTTACCATCAAGGTGATAGTTGGATGCATCTTCTTGAGCTTATGCTTGACCGATTTCTTTGTGGGATCTAGCGAAAGGTTGTGGACAACCAATTTTGGATCTAAACCTAGCATATCCTTGTAGGTCCAAGAAAATAGATTAGCTCTCTCTTTCAATAGAGGTATGATGATATCCTATTATTCTAGAGATAAGATTTCCCAAAATGTGACTTTCTTTGGATTAGAAGGATCATTGCTGATGTCCACTTTGAAAGTTTCCTCTATTGCCATATGTGACCCCTCCTCAAGCTGGTGAGGAGTGGGGATTAAGTAGATGTCATCTGCTAGGTTTAAAGGTTCAACTGAATTAGGGTCAAAACTAGCATGATAAACATCATGTGCATAGCCTGGTGCAAAATGAAATAGTTGTAGCATTTATTCATTTGGGAAGAAATCTTCAAGCTCCAAGGGTGAATCAACATGATCCCAATCAATAGCATCTAAGTTAAGACACAATGGTTTAGAAGGATTGGCTGGGTTGTGAAGTGTAGTGGTAAAATAAATTGAGATCATGTTGATGGATGGGATGAAATATCTCGAACCACATGGGTGCAACTCTACATTATTTTTTTACCTTCCATACCCAAGATGAGGCTCTGGGGGTATGGGGATCTCAGGATCTAGTATATGAATAGATGAGAAGATGGGATCATTTGGTTGAAGTAGCTCTCTAAATGTAGGAGGGTCATGGAAGAGTATGCGATAGATCACATCTAAATTGGGTGGTCTTCCCCTAAGGTGAGGGCCAGGATATACTCTACATTCATTATGTCAAAAGGCTCATTACGATGACGTAAGTGTCAAGGCCCAAGATAGGCCATTTTAGTCTCATATTTGTAATCATTGTCATATATGAAGAACCTATTGTTTGGTTCCACTGGCCCTATGATGTGACATGAATGAAAATGCCCAAGATAAGCCATCTCAGTCTCATATTCATAATTTTTGTCCTCTATAAAGTATCCATCCTCTATATTAGTTGACCAGGCGAGGTGATGTAAATATCAAGGACCATGATAGGCCAATTCGATTTCATCCTTAGACTCACTTGTGATGTAATCATTATTTTCTTGCCCATAACCATAGCCTGGATCATCCTCCCATAGGATGATTCTTTATGGGCTTGGGTTGAGAGAGAAATATGAATGATACTTAGTGGGAGGTTCTATATTGACCATAGCCACCCACCCGTCACTCAAGAAACTTCTATTCAGTTGATAAGGATTCCATTTAATGTCTTCCTCGAATCCTAAACTCAGTGTATCTAGGGATGCATATGAAGAGTCATTGTAGCTTCAAATATGATATCCTAGGCTAGATATATCAGTAGGCAACTGATATCTTGGTTCAATTAGGTTCTGTCACCCTTGCTCATATAGACCCAAATCATAGCCATGCCAATGGTTGCATTCAAAGTATCTTAGAGCAAACTCAAGATTGTAAAAGTAATGAATATTCATGGTGAGTGGCTCATCCTCATCATCTTCAACATCTGAAGGATCATGGTCATAGTCCAAACTAGCATATATGAAATTGGTCTAATTGGGGGGAATCCCCAATGGTACCATTGTTCCTATTTGTAAGTTTGAGATTCTTGGTCATCCCATGTCTTGTGTAGACTCAATAATTGGAGTGAAAGTCACATTTGCACAAGATATTCATCTAATCCTGTGTTATCTAGGTGAACTATCACCTATGATGCAGATGACACTGATGATGATGTAGGCGAGGTAGGTTGAGGTACCTCCTCAACTGTCTTGGGAATTTTACTCCTCCATGGGATTTGGAATTTCTGTTGTTGCTATGGTTGGGAGTTCTTTAGATATTTCCTCCACCAAATATGCTTTTAGCATTTGAGAGTCCTTTGTCTTGGATGTTGTGGGTTTTTCAGAAGTGCTAGCAGCTTTAGAAGCTGGAGGTGGTGTCGATGTAGATGGGTCATCTCACACTGATTTGGATTTGCTTTTTGGTTGTGTGGTTGGGGATGATGGCCTAGTGTATAAGTGCATGGATGGAAGGAAAAAATCCCTCAGCAAGTCAACTTGATGCACATATTTGAATTGCTCTTCATTCGATGAAACCACATGTACTTGTCCCTCGTGCACATATTTAATGCATTAGTGCAAGATCAAGGGAACACACTGCATGTCCCTTATCCAAGGATGCCCTAGGAGGATATTGTACTGCATGGCCCCATCCAATACATGAAATATCACAGGTATGGTCTTATGCCCCAATTTTATAGGTAGGATGATTGTACCCACTATGGAGCACAATGCATCATTGAAATCTCTCAATGTATAGGAGGTAGGGACGATGTTTGACCTAGGGATATTCAAGTGCTCTATAGCTTTTGTAGTGATTATGTTAATTGATGAGCCTATGTTGATTAAAACCCACTTAAAAGGTATATCATTGATAGTCATGATGATGTGCAGATGTAGGTATGCTATGATAGTAGATGATCATAAAAATGAATCACATGCTCTTGATACTGCTGCACTTGCCCCATGAAGTTTTTAAATGCATCAGGGTTTTGGGGCTATAGCTCAATTGATCTTAGTATTTACATTAGAGTCTCCTTGTGCCTGGGATACTGTTGAATGAGCTCATATATTGATAACTTGGTCAATGTTATTTGGAGATTCTACATAAGTCTACTTTGGATAATTATCATAGGTCATGCTGGGGGACCTGGAGGATTATTTTGCACCTACCTATTTAGAGGTATGAATAGAATATAAATAGGAGCTACTAGAGGCTTTGGTTGGTTGTATCATCGACTTCTTGTTGCCACATTGACAATTTCAACCATTCCAAAGAATCCCTAAGTGGGAGGTTCAACTTGGACTTGGTTTATTTGAGTGCCCTAATTTCTAGGATCTTCATGGTTTGCAAATAGTTTTTGAATATGCCCATGTCTCTATCGTTAGGTGCTAATGGATTATAAACTTGTAGTTCATCCTTCTCGATCATGTTTTGTACAATATTCTTGAAATTGATGTGTGCTTCGATATCATGCCCTTATTGTCGATGGTATGGGCAATAATGATCTTCCCTATATCCCCTAGGCTTAGGATGGTTAGGTTTTAGAAGTTGTACCTTAGGTAACCTAAGAGTCTATGCCTAGCTTAGTTTATTGAGTATTGATTGCATCGATTATGATAAAGGCGTGTAGTAGTGAGGTGGCTAACATTGCTTTTTTTGACATTGAATGTTATTTGGGTTGTAATTGTATGGTGGGGGTTGAGACTAATAGTTCTACAGTTTTTGGCTATTTCCTCTCTTTAAAACTTTTAATACAACCTGATTGACTAGAGAAGGCTTGGCTTGATTTTGTTGATTTCTATTATTATAGTTTTTGTTGTTCTAGTTTTTTTTATTCAAAGCTTAAGATCTCCTTCTTCAACCTTGATGTATTCTATCAAATTGGCTTGAGCTAAGGCTTCCTCGAATGTTTCATACTATTGTAGTTGCAAAAGCAATGAAATGTGGTTAGCACAAATCTTAGTAAACATTCAGGTGAGCTCAAAAATGGGAATAGAAAATGGTAGTTTTACCATTAATTTTCTCCATCTATTCCCATAGTCCATGACTGGCTCATCATCGTATTGCTTTAGGTTTGCCAAGTCAGACAAGTTTTCTTTCTTCTTGATGCCATAAGAAAATCCTTCAATAAATGCATTCACCAGTTGCTCAAAACTGATGTTGTTGTGCTTAAGTAGTTGATTGAACCATTCAGTTGTTGTGCTTGATAATATCATGATAAACATTCTTAGCATTAGGGCATCATTATGTTTAAGTTGGAAGCACGTGTTCATGAAATTGGTGACATGTTCTTGTGTGTTTTCCTATAATTTGAATTTGTCTAACCTAGGCATATCGAAGTGCCTAGGATAAGTAGGACTCAGTATCAAAGGGCACAAAGGCTGATTATGTATCTTGCTTAGGATTGGCTTCTGCCCAACTGCATCCTGTTTCTCGAGAGATTTGACTCTCTCAGTGAGTATTTTGTATACCTTCTAAGAAATGATCTCTTATTCTTGAATTTTTACTCATGGTGGTTGAGGAGGTAACCCTGTATCTTCCCGATTTGGGCATCTATATTCATCTTCCACAACCATGGATGAAGGTTTATGATATGCTTACTCTTGATCCCCCATATCTACCTGTATTTTCTCATGTTGTGCCTATTATAGATCTAGTGCTTTGAAGTATGACGTGATGTGCGATGAGTGCGCCCATATTCCTATTTAGTGTTTCTCTCATACTAAGAAATATCAAGTCTATCCATATGTAAGTTGGTTCTATCCAATCTATTCACTTGTTCTTCATGCTCTATTTGTTCCTCTCTCAAGCATTGCTCATTTATGTGCAAATGTCTTTTTCTCCATGCTTCCTATTGTTCGAGGATGTCTAAGCTCTCTTGCTCTATGTGCAGTGCTTCAAATAACCTATGTACATAGTCAGATTGATCTACCACTAAAGGTATACAACTCTATAACTTTGTGCGAGGAGTCCTAATGGAGAGCCCCCTTGGATAGGCTCTTGCTACGCTTTTACCCTTGCCTATCAGGGTGACCTGGTTTGTGTAGATTGACCTATATTTCGTACCCCATGATCAGAGGTAGCGTGCATGTTGTGGGGGTGCTTTTAATCTTCCTCAATCTCATTAGTGTGTCTAGTTATTTTATGGCTACATGAAATTCTCGATATGGAATGTGCAATAGAATTGCTTCTTTGAGTTGGTTTTGAGAAAACCCAATCCATCTCATCAAGTTGTTTGGATTCCCACAACCAATTTCATGGGTTCCATTGGCACCAATGAGATTATGATCTATGACTATCCTCCCATATTTAGGGAGGTCAGGAGTTGATGCGGGTCTACAACTGGATGTAGCCCTTATGTCTTACCCCTCAGTGAGCTGATTTGAACTTAAGTTTGTGATTGTGTGGAGCATTAGTTTCCACCTTGGTGTTGGATAGAGGGTGGTTGCTCCGTGTGAAGACCATGATAATTATGAATTATCTTTTATGTAAATTTTAGAACACACAAACAAAGTAAACAAGTGTTTATCTCTTTTAAATATTCTTGCTGTTCCTAAAATTGGTCTTGTGTGTTTATATTTGTTGAAAAATTAGACTATCTCTCATCATGTTTTACATTTCATTGATCATATACTTAGATTGTTTAAGTGGATTTCACCTATATGCTCATAACTCGACAACTGATAGAGAAATTTTGGTCATGTAAACCCACAAAAGTGTGGATATGAAACCCACACTCAGTTAGAGGGCATAAGTCCTTCCAAATACTCACAAAGTCTCACAGAGTTAGTGTCATACCCTCTAAAGAGAAGTACATAAATATTTTCTAGGCTACGTCAGTTCTTGGATCTAGTATTGGCCAATATAAAGGGTGCATGGGATTTGAGCCAATGGGTGGAGATGAAAGCCACCATTGTTGAACTCTACTAATGGTTGGTGATGAAGTCCAAATCACTAGAATTTAGATGAGTCATGGTGTGTGAGTGTTCCTTTTAAATTATTGCACAAAGAAAAATATGCATCATGAAGCATTCATGCTCTTTCCTATATGCCTAAAAAAGAAATATTTAATTTTTAGAAACATGCATGTCTAAATGATTCCATGAATTTCAGAGAATGCATTGATACTTTATGAAACAATGGCCTCTAGATGGGACCCAAGTAGGCAATATCTACAAATAAACCTAGACCAATGGAGACTAGGATAGATTTGAAATCAAAAGTCCACTATTCCTAGCAGTAGCTAGCAGAAAACTTAAGAAAACTATGCATTTTTCCTTTTAATTTTCTCTATGTTTTCTAATTAAAATAAATTTCTCTATTGCATTCTAGAAATTAAATATAGATGGAGAAATAAAAAATAGCAAAGAGTTCCTACAACCTAAAATCCACATTTGATGAAGCACAGGTTGCCCTCTGTTGTTGATTTTTTGTTGGACGTTGTCGCTCAGGGTGGCTGCTACTGGCCACTATCTTCAGAAGCAACCTCTGTATACTAGCCATTGTTAGTCAGAGAAGTTGGACCTACACATAGAAAACACACAAAATATCAGTAAATTAGCTAAAAATAGAAAATCGGGTGGGCATCCCACCGTGATCACCATCTGTATGATCCTAAAAAGCATACACCTAAACTATTTGCATCATCATATAAAGCACAAAACCATGAAAGCATGAAAGATAATGAATTAAAAAAATGTGAGATCTCTTTTAATTAATTCATATTGAAATCGATTACAAATAGGTTCCTCTTGGGGATACCAAGCACTTGATACAATGATTACAAATTATGAAATAGCCCTTGAACGGGGATGGTGTACTCTACAGGCTTCTTATATTCTACATGAATTTTCTTAAGGGTTTACTGATGCCTTCTTTTTATTTGCTTGGAGGGATCTTATGCCAAAGATACTTTAAATTAATCTAGGAACTTGTGATCTACATTCAAGAAACAACATAGAATGATCAGTAGCATATGTGGCCTCTCATGATGAGGCTCTCTTTGAAGATTTGCATGAAATGACATAGAAGCATGATAAAAGCATAAATATGAAAAGCTAAGCAAAAATGCATAAATAACTAGGAAATCACCATACAAATGCAATAGAAGAGATAAATCTAGCCTAATAATAAAGCAAAAAAAAAAAGAAATATATGCTAAAACTTGGGAAACAATGCCTCAAACCCTAGCCAATGTTGCTCAAGGTAGTCATGATTGCAAGTTGTTATTGATGACAAGAACCACAAACTATGATGTTTTACCTCTCAAACCAGGGGTTGCGACACTCAATTATCTATCTAAATTGATGTTCAAGGGTCACCTTCATATACAGAGACTGATTGGTAGTGAAAAATGTGTAAAATAAATGCTTGAATGGTGCTTTATCGTTGCTCAATCGAACAACACTTTGTTACTCCTCAAGGGGGTGTAGAATTGCTCTCCAATTTTCTAGGGCTTCACTGCATAAAAACTCTGATATTTTCTTGTTCTTGGGAGGATGAATATGTAGGCCTCTCAAATTTTATATCTTGGCTTCTTAGAGAATCCAATATCTAGATTTGCATGTAACTGGCCGTTGGAGGGAGAGGCACAGTTCTAGATTTTCATGGAAGTGGCAATCAAGAGGAACTCTAGGAGATCCACACTAAAAACCACTTGAATCCAATGTTCGTGATTCAAACCCTCATTCATAGACATTTTGTATTTCAATGCTAGCTACTATCCATAGTAGCGGCTATCCATGGCCGCTCTAAGCTTCAACGACTTGTGTTGGTGATCACTCTGGTTGATGGTGACTGCGCTTGAATGGGCCAAAACTACCCTTTATGAGTGGTTAGGACCATTTCTAGCTCTTGGAAAGGTCCAATATTAGTCATATGGTCTTTGGATGTACCCATATGAGTAGTCTCCTAAACATGATTTATTTTAGGTGTCTACAGTTGGTGTTATGAATATGCAAGGATATGATGTAACATCAGTTATATTTTATGATTATGACACTGCTAAATTTTTATGGTTTTGTAGGGCTAACCATGCTTGCAGGTGGACAATGATGAGCTAAAAATTTAATATTTGCTTTGATAATGCTTTTAAATTGATTAGCAAAGAAAACATTTAATATTATCCTATGGGTGTAATGGTTAAACTAAAATAATTAACCATTATATTATTAAACTAACAATCCAATATTAGCTTGGATATTAAGATGGTTTTAATGACTAGCCATCATAATATTAAGTTGACAATTTAATGTTACTTTATTATTGCTTTTAAAATTGTTTAGCAAGGAATTGACCAATATTTGATTTATGCATGTGATGGATTTCATTTAATATGGCATAATCATGAGTGATTTAATATTTTTTGTGTGTGAATATCCTTTGACTTTAAAATTGGAGCAAGGATTCATAATACTTTTGAAAAATAGCTATTTAAGGTAAGGGAATTAATAGCCACTTATTAATTGTACTGAGTAAGGGGGCTAGCCTTAATGGAAAATACCCCCCTGCCAACTTGAAAAAACTAAAATCAGGTGAGCATGATTGTTTTGAAAAAAGTGCATGAGGTTCTTAGGGCTGGTGGAGAGAAAAAAATAGGAGGATGGGTTGGATGAAGGGGAGGAATTTGTAGGTGACCTGGGAAGTCTAAAAGAGAATTTTGGAGGCCTTTGGAGGGAAGGTGGAGTGAAGCAACCTGAGGAGCATTAGTTTGGATCTAATATTAATCCCTCCCATTTTTACATATTGAATTTGATAGAAAAGAACATAGGAAATTTGGTTTTATTATTGTATATAATAATATTGCCTCCATTAATTACTAAATTTATTTTTGATTAATGCTTGTTACTTAATTGAAGATATCCTTAGATCAACATCTGAACACCCCTATCGTATTTTCCCC
Source organism: Wollemia nobilis (assembly GCA_028583015.1). NCBI lineage: Eukaryota > Viridiplantae > Streptophyta > Pinopsida > Araucariales > Araucariaceae > Wollemia > Wollemia nobilis. The sequence continues at coordinate 23,958,626 of JAQPPZ010017232.1, read as the reverse complement.
TATTTATTGGTTAGTAAAGTCATAAAGTGGTAGTTTTTTTACCCCTTGTTGATTAGAAAATGGAAAATATATGTAGTTCATAGAAATTATTATGCTCTAAATCTTGAGTGCATAGTTGCTCTTGGTTGTTTTATGTGTTTGTTCAAACATGTCTCCTCCAACCTCCTCAAAATTTTTATTGCATGTCACCGACTATAGAATTAGAAACATTATTACGTCTATAGGTTTTGGCAGCATTGTAGGACTAAATGAGAATTAGAAACATTATTACGTCTATAGGTTTTGGTAGCATTGTAGGACTAAGTTTTGAGTGGATATTTTGCCCTATAACAAAATGATCACGCAACTAGAGTCTCTGACAAGAAACTCTCTCTTGCAAAGAAATTAGCTATTTCTCCAAGGTTCTTATGAACAAACATTCATATGCATAAATAATAATATTCAATTTAAATGCTTGGAACACCTTAGTGATTGCAAGTAACTGTAAACAAGGGGCAACGTTGATTTATTTCACCATGAAACTTTAGTGATTGTTCATTGTTTTTTTTTAGATTTTGATATTTTTTAGATGTTTATAATTTTAATGACTACAAATTAAAATAAAGTAACAACTTCTGGAAAAGTAAAGTGCAAAACAATAAAAATAAAATGCCTTCAGTATGATGCTATCCTATTTTGACAAAACCAAAGATATGAGGTTTCCATGCATGCAACCTAACCTATTGGACCTGCAAAACATGCACAATCCTGATAAGCTAAGTGCTGGTTCCTAAGGATTTGAATGAGGTTTTCATATTTAAGCATTCACATGCAGCAACCAAGAAAAACTTGTATCAACTACATTTACAAGCCTAAAATCTGAAAAGGGAAAATAGACATTTAATCTTGCATGCAGAAAATGACTCCTTCTTTCTTGCCCATAAGATGCAAATTTTTGAAATATTATCTGCATTAAATATTTTTCATTTTACAATAGCAGACATCTGGTTCTCCAAAACCAAAAAAAGTGGAAGAAAAGCACTCCAAAGCAGGCCCAGAATGGCTCATCACCCTCAGCTCTACAACCCTGCTCCCAGTGGTTTCCAACCCCCTCTAACTGCCTTTGGCTTCTGCTTTTAAACCTTCTGGTACGGTTCTCTATTTTGCCCTGTGACGCTTCGCTTCATCTCCCAGGTCTCTTCGTTTCATCTTCCCGCCTCTTTGCATTATTTTTGGCTTTTGTTCGAGCGTCGAAACGTTTGATCTTCTTGCTAACTGTAACCGTTCTATAACCCTTACACCTTTATGCCACGTGTTCAGCGCTTCCCTGCATGTTCCATAATGGCCCCCTGTAAATCATGACCAAAAATAGCATGTCGCGATATCGTGACGTTTTTATGTATGCAGCCTTGCTCCTCTACCTACTCCGCGAAAATGAGACATGTCGCGATATCGCGACATTTTTCTGTCAGCAGCCTTGTTCGTCATCACGCATCACGAAAATGAGACATGTCACGATATCACGACATTTTTCTATTTCGGACCGAGCAAATGCAACCTGTCACGAAATCGTGACGCTTTTCTCTTTTGGGTTGTCTCGTTGCTTTTTGTCGCGAAATTGCAACACTTTTCTCTTTCGTACCATCTCGTTGCTTTCTATCAGAAAATCACGACGCTTTTCTCTTTCAGGCTGTCTCACTGCTTTCTATCGTGAAATCATGACGCTTTTCTCTTTCGTACCATCTCGCTGCTTTCTGTCGTGAAATCATGACGCTTTTCTCTTTCGATCGCTCTCGCTGTACTTGGCTTTGACCAAAACTGTGACATGTCACGAAATCGTGACATATTTTCTCTTTCCATACCATCTCGCTGCTTGGAGCCGCAAAAACGTGACCTGTCGCGATATCGTGACATTTTTCCTCTACGTTCATTTTGGCTACTTTAGGTCATAAAAATGTGACATGTCACGATATCGCGACAACTTTTGCATTGACTCTTCTCTTGCTGCCTTCGACCGTGATTTCATGACATGTCATGATATCATGACATTTTTCATTTTGTCTTTCTCTCTCCTCTATGAACCGCGATTTCATGACATGTCATGATATCACGACATTTTGAGTCTTCAACTTGGTTCTTTGTCTTGCATCGTGATTTCACAACACGTCGCGATATCATGACATTTTCTCTTCATGATGCATTTTGCTGCTCTTAGCCGTGAAAACGTGACATGTCATGAAATCATGACAATTTTTCATTTCTGGGGAGCATGTGTGATATCGTGACAACTTTTTTTTCTTAGAGCAACATGTCATGAAATCGTGACAACTTTTCATTTCTAGCCGTGATGGAGCAACATGTCATGAAATGACAACTTTTCATTTCTAGGACGGAGCAACATGTTGGAATGTGACAACTTTTCATTTCTGGTGATGGAGCAACATGTCATGATATCGTGACAACTTTTCATTTCTAGCCACGATGGAGCAACATGTCATGATATCGCGACAACTTTTCATTTCTAGCCGCGACGGAGCAACATGTCGTGATATCGCGACAACTTTTCATTTCTAGCCACGATGGAGCAACATGTCGCGATATCGTGACACTTCTCTTTTGTGAAATTTTGCTTTTTTCCTTGATTTTTTTAGCATCTGGGTCACTGCGGTCTTCTTTGAAAACATGCAAAAAAGGTGGGTCCCCAATTTTGGGGTGTGTTGTGGATCAGCCACAACAAATGGTGACTCTACTGTCAAATGCTCCTGAGCATTTTGGTGAGAACCCAACCTGAAATATACAAGCTTAGATACAAGCGTCAGCACATAAAAGATAAACCAATACCGATAGATCAAAAATACATGAAACATCAGAATCATTAAGTATCGACTCGGTGTGTGCAATGTGTTTTCATTCCCTATCACTTGAACTGGATCAGCATTCCATTGTCAGTTTCACTTATGATTTGTATGCAAGGCTATGAATGATTTGTGCAGGATTTGATGCATGATGAAGATACTAGAGATATAACAACCTGCTTTACAAAGGCTCAAACCTTCTAATATCATGAACAAACATATTAAAACTGTCAAACCCTCTTAGGACCAAATATATGTATACTGAATTAATTTACTAGACCCCAAAGTTGGTTATGTGTCACTACCATCTTGAACCCATGTGCAGGTGTAAGTGAGATCGGAGCTTTGGGGAATTGGATTCTCAACCTAAGCGAGATGGGAATTTAACCCTATCCTTACTACTCTGATCTGGAATTCATTACCTCATCTTGAACAAAATGATTTAACCTATTATGGATGAAATTGTCAGGCTAGTCTGTCCATTTGAGCAATCAATGGTCTTGCTTTTAGACAAGACATGTTGCCACGCATGAGCATACTTAACCCCATAATCCATGATTTGGCTTCATTCATTCTCTTTTTTTTTTTTTCTTGGACCTTTGGGATGACTACCCATCCTTGCTAGGGACATGTAGTACGATCCCTCCAATCCAATATTAAGATGAAATAGAAAATATTAATTTTATTTTTATTTCTTGGACCTTGGGGATGACTACCCATCCTTTGCAGAGGACATATAGTACGATCCTTCCAATCCAAGATGATAAAATGAAAGATGGAAAATATTAATTTTATTTTTGTTTCTTGGACTTTTGGGATGACTACCCATCCTTTGTAGAGGACATGTAGTACGATCCTTCCCATCCAAGTTTTATGATAAAATGAAAGATGAAAGCTTTGGGGAATCGGATTCTCAACCTAGGTGAGATGAGAATTATGCCCTATCCTTACTACTCCATGAAGGTCAAATCAGAGCTTTGGGGAATTGGATCCTCAACCTAAGTGAGATGAGGATTTAATCCTATCCTTACTACTCTGATTTTAGGCTTTAAGCATTATGGGAGTGGTGAAAACCACTGTTTTAAGGATTATGTTGCATGATAGGACAGACATGAAATATTCTTTCGCCTCACCTTTTCTTCCAAGTATGGTTTTGACCATTTTGCTCAAGATTCTCTTTAATATGCGTAGAACGTGCTTAGTTCAAGATAGTTCGGGCATCAGTTCCCAACCTTAGGATCCTTTTAATATATGTTATGTAATAACCCTAAGAGGATTCAACACCTTCTCAATGATTGCACATGAAATGAAAATGTAACTGAGATGACATGTATATGCAATGCGGAATGTGACATGAGATATGAATGCACTGCTTCTTTTGAAATGTGGATGGAGTATTGCCATAAAAAAATATAAAACTGACTACTTCATGCATCACAAGTTTCAAATGATATTATTAAACTGTTTGTGTTTCTTGCGGAGCTTTCTACAACATAATTCCAATGTTTCATATTTTCCTGATCTTAGGCATGAGTTGACATCTCAAATTTTTATTCATTTTTTTATTTTTATTTTTTTATTTTTAGACAAACCAAACATGTCCAGAGGACTAACACACAAAACTTAAAACCAAACCCAAAAAGCAACTTCAAAAACAAACTTGAAAACACAAACCAAAACCCAAAAACCAAAATCTATATACAAATGTACAATATAATACAAGATGATGCAAAGCTTGGACTATCACTTTCCTGGATCCCAAACATGATTAGAACACTTCAACAAAAATATAATGTGATATGCATGCCAAGTGTTGTAGGAATCCAACAAAAACAATATTAGACCACACCATGCACCAACTTTTAACTTCCCTTGCTCACCCCACCAATTAGATTTAATTCCATTAGTACTCTCATAGGTGAGCGTTAAAATACTAAAATGATTAGACAATAAATGATATTCAATTTTATCTTGTCTATTCTTGAAAGTATCCATTTCATAGTTCGATTCATGATTTAGAACTAGGCTCTCTTTATCCAAAATGAGACTTTGTAAGCAAGAGCCTATTTCTAAAAATTTTAAAGCCAAATCATTTTCCAAATTTGTAGGCCAATCAAATTTGTGTAACAGTTTGCAAGCATCTAGGATATTTACCAAATTGAGATCATTAGGAGTTTTTATCCTAGGTTCAAGAATTAATTGTTGATGAATTTGATTTAGCAATTTAAATGCATCAAGCTCCTTTTCATTCATTAAAGTAATGTTATCAAAGGTGTGGTTAGAAATTAATCCTTGTTCTACATTCACCTTCAATGGCATTTCATCATAATGCAACACTTGTTCTTTCTCCATGATTTGTTTATCAAAGGCACCAAACTTAGGTACCCAATTGAACACGTGTCCATCCCTTTCAAACCATAAGTCTTGTCTATCTAGGGGTGGGTTAACTAACATATTTCCATGATCAATCACTTGGGTTGTTTTGGATAACGTGGGATTTTCAATTGGATCATCAATGATATCAAACCCAAATGATTTAGGTTTTGTAATTTTCTCATTTTGAAATGGCATAATCGTTGTAGCACAAGTAAGTGGATCAAGATTTTCAACTTCTTTTCCTTCAAAGGAATCTAAAGCAAGTGACTCTCTTTCTTGATTCATGATTGTAGAATCCTTATCATGCTCCAAAATTTGATGAGATTCGAATTTCTCTTCCAAAACTTTCTCAAATTGTACAGGATTTATAGTATCCTCATGTGAGGAAGCAATTGAGTTATCTCGCATATTAATTGACACAACAAGTTTGTTAGAAGATTTATATTGATAATATTCTTCCCATTTCTTCCACGAATCATAGTAATCATCTTACAAGTTCAAGTTGTGACGTTCAAGTACTTCTTCTTCATCTTCTGATTCATCAACTTGTTTCTCATCCAATTCATCTTCACCTTCCTTAGATGGTCCCGTTATTTCCAAAAGTGGGTTATTTCTTGAATTCAAATTGGTAAAGCTATCATAATCCAAATTTGTAACCCATGATTCAATTTTATCACAATTTGGAAGGTGTGGATCCTCTTGGTCATCACTTTCGAGAGCATCATCCAAAGTGTCTTTCGAGAACAAGTGGTGAAATTCGATTATGTCTTCAACTTCATTTGTTGATTTTATTTCAAATTCATTTTCAGCCACTTGTGATGACTTAGGAGCTTCTACAATGGGATCAATTTTTGAATTCCGTGTCATATAGTTGCTCCAATCCTTTGCAAGTACATCTGCCCAAATCATATCCACATAAGTTTGTTCATCCAAATACTCCTTTTTGGGTAATGATTCTGGATATTTATTTTCCAAAACAAGATGGTGATTATTTGATTCCAACTTCTTGTTACCCATCCATAGAATTTCTTCTCCAAAATCTTCATGCTCTTCAAGACATTTCGAATAGGTATTCACTTCAACGTGAGTCACCTCAAAATTTCTTGTATCATTTGAAGAAGCATAACATGAAATATCATTAAGATCGGCATTATGAATTTTCTTCCTAGGATGATTTGGATGCATACATTGATGTGCTCATTTTTTTGGTGGAACATGCCTACATACCTTCTTAACCACTTTCTTTTGCTCTTTTACTTTCGATACGAACTCTTTGGGTTGAGTGGTAGAAGTAGTAGGATTAGTTGGATTGATATCCACGGACAATGCTTGAACATTTGTTGCAATGGTTCCATGAGTGACCACATGATTCTCTAACTGAGGCATAGTTGGATGGATGGAAGCACTTGTATAAGCACACGTGGGAGCATAAGTTGGTCCGGTAGGATAAAGTTGATTGTAGGGAAAAACATTTGATATCAAATTTTGTTGTGTCCACACTTGATTTACCATCGAGGTTTGATTGCAAGCCCCTAGTTGTCCTACCATAGTTGATTGTTCCATTCCATAACCTTGTGGCCTCAATTGTTGATCTACAATCATAGCTTCCGTGTAGGCCGATGCAAGATCAGTAACCAAGGGATTCATCCTGACAAATATGGCAAACAATGGATCCAATGCTCGAAAGTATATTTGAAGAGCACCACTTTCCTCAATAGTATAGGGAGAAATTAATCTCGCATAAAGCTTTCGAAACCTCACGTTGAAACTTCTCACTGGCTCATTAGGTTCTCTTTTGCAAGAAGAAAATTGTTGAAATATCATGAGAGGATCAATGAACAACCTAAATTGATTGATAAATTCATCTTTCAATTGAGTCCAAGATGTAATAGAACCAATGGGTAAATTGATGTACCAATCATATGCCACCTCATCTAGGGTTCCAGGAAACATTCTACATGCCACATCCTCATGTTCGACATTCCATCTAACTAGGATATCCACATAGGCTTGAATATGCTCCTCGGCTAATGTTGGATCATTGTGTTTAAACTTGGGCAAATGCTTTTCTACGTTCTTGGGTAAATCATGAAAATCTCCACTAATGTTCAAAGGATTAGCATGTATCCCATACCACGTTCCTGTAGTTGTAGCCATTAATGAAACTCAGAGAATAATTTCAAAACCAATTTGTTAGTCATGAATAAAAGAAGGAACCATGACAAAGCAATATTCTAAAAATGTAAATTAGTTTCTGATTCACCAGATCGCATATGCGCAGGTGAAGAGCATACTCCTAGTGTTGTAGGCTTTCTGATTCACAAGATCGCATTACACGCAAGTGAAGAGCATAATACCGACAACCAATACATTTTAGACAAAATAATTCCTTACAAGTGAGCATGAAATGACTAGCAAATATCAAACCTGTAACGTGTTAATAATCATGTTAGCATCAACCAAGCAATGTATCCATTAAAATCAAATGAAAGTAATTGCATGGAGACAACCTCGTTAGTCAAGAATTTTTTTTTTAAAATCCAATCAAGACACATTATTCCTGTATGAACAATAAAAAAATGTTAGAACAATGCATAGCAATTCATGTCCTCCTTTTAACAGTACAATGTTGTATTGTTAAAAGAGGGCTAAAGATAATAACCAATAGGGCATGAAATATTCAAAATTTAAATCCCTATAGCATTTAAATCACACTGAAATAAACCCATTCAAGCCCTCCTTCTAGCGCCAAAATGTTGAGTGGATATTTTTCCCTATAACAAAATGATCACGCAACTAGAGTCTCTGACAGAAACTCTCTCTTGCAAAGAAATTAGCTATTTCTCCAAGGTTCTTATGAACAAACATTCATATGCATAAATAATAATATTCAATTTAAATGCTTGGAACACCTTAGTGATTGCAAGTAACTGTAAACAAGGGGCAACGTTGATTTATTTCACCATGAAACTTTAGTGATTGTTCATTGTTTTCTTTTTAGATTTTGATATTTTTTAGATGTTTATAATTTTAACGACTGCAAATTAAAATAAAGTAACAACTTCTGGAAAAGTAAAGTGCAGAACAATAAAAATAAAATGCCTTCAGTATGATGCTATCCTATTTCGACAAAACCGAAGATATGAGGTTTCCATGCATGCAACCTAACCTATTGGACCTGCAAAACATGCACAATCCTGATAAGCTAAGTGTTGGTTCCTAAGGATTTGAATGAGGTTTTCAGATTTAAGCATTCGCATGCAGCAACCAAGAAAAACTTGTATCAACTACATTTACAAGCCTAAAATCTGAAAAGGGAAAATAGACATTTAATCTTGCATGCAGAAAATGACTCCTTTCTTGCCCATAAGATGCAAATTTTTGAAATATTATCTGCATTAAATATTTGTCATTTTACAATAGCAGACATCTGGTTCTCCAAAACCAAAAAAAGTGGAAGAAAAGCACTCCAAAGCAGGCCCAGAATGGCTCATCACCCTCAGCTCTGCAACCCTGCTCCCAGCGGTTTTCGACCCCCTATAACTGCCTTTGGCTTCTACTTTTAAACCTTCTGGTACGGTTCTTTGTTTTGCCCTATGACGCTTCGCTTCATCTCCCAGGTCTCTTCATTTCATCTTCCCGCCTCTTTGCATTATTTTTGGCTTTTGTTCGAGCATCAAAACGTTTGATCTTCTTGCTAACTGTAACCGTTCTGTAACCCTTACACCTTTATGCCACGTGTTCAGCGCTTCCCTGCATGTTCCATAATGGCCCCCTGTAAATCATGACCAAAAATAGCATGTCGCGATATCGCGACGTTTTTATGTATGCAACCTTGCTCCTCTACCTACTCCGCGAAAATGAGACATGTCGCGATATCGCGACATTTTTCTGTCAGCAGCCTTGTTCGTCATCACGCATCACGAAAATGAGACATGTCATGATATCACGACATTTTTCTATTTCAGACCGAGCAAATGCAACCTGTCGCGAAATCATGACGCTTTTCTCTTTCGGGTGTCTCGCTGCTTTCTGTCATGAAATCATGACGCTTTTCTCTTTTGTACCATATCACTGCTTTTCATCACAAAATCGTGACGCTTTTCTCTTTCAGGCTGTCTCGCTACTTTCTGTCGTGAAATCATGACACTTTTCTCTTTCGTACCATCTCGCTGCTTTCCGTCGTGAAATCATGACGCTTTTCTCTTTCGGACTGCTCTCGCTATACTTGGCCACGAAAATGCGACATGTCACGAAATCATGACATATTTTCCTTCCGTACCATCTCGCTGCTTGGAGCCGCGAAAATGTGACCTATCACGATATCACGACGTTTTTCCTCTACGTTCATTTTGGCTGCTTTAGGTCACGAAAACATGACATGTCACGATATCGTGACAACTTCTGCATTGACTCTTCTCTTGCTGCCTTCGACCGCGATTTCATGACAAGTCGCGATATCGCGACATTTTTCATTTTGTCTTTCTCTCTCCTCTATGAACCGCGATTTCACGACATGTCGCGATATCGTGACATTTTGAGTCTTTAACTTGGTTCTTTGTCTTGCACCGCGATTTCACAACACGTCGCGATATCGCGACATTTTCTCTTCATGATGCATTCTACTGCTCTTAGCCATGAAAACGCGACATGTCACGAAATCGCGACAATTTTCCATTTCACTGCACTTCGCTTGTCTGAGCCGCGAAAACACGACCTATCGCGATATCGCGACAACTTTCTTTTTCTTAGCAGCAACACGTCACGAAATCATGACAACTTTTCATTTCTAGCCACGACGGAGCAACATGTCGCGAAATCGCGACAACTTTTCATTTCTAGCCACGACGGAGCAACATGTCACGATATCGCGACAACTTTTCATTTCTAGCCGCGACGGAGCAACATGTCGCGATATCACGACAACTTTTCATTTCTAGCCGCGACGGAGCAACATGTCGCGATATCGCGACAACTTTTCATTTCTAGCCGCGACGGAGCAACATGTCGCGATATCGCGACAACTTTTCATTTCTAGCCGCGACGGAGCAACATGTCGCGATATCGCGACAACTTTTCATTTCTAGCCGCGACGGAGCAACATGTCGCGATATCACGACACTTCTCCTCTTTTTGTGAAATTTTGCTTTTTTCCTTGATTTTTTTAGCATCTGGCTGCGGTCTTCTTTGAAAACATGCAAAAAAGGTGGGTCCCCAATTTTGGGGTGTGTTGTGGATCAGCCACAACACTAAGTTGTTGGGTGATCAAAATCTTGTCAACCTAACAAGTCTATTGTTAAATATTTCACCCCTATTTTAGTCACTTGATGAGTGATTCACATTGTTGTAGAGTGACTCATGTTGCTTGCACAACATTGATTATTTTATGAGGATTTTAATCTATTATGTTTTTTCCCTAATATTTAGGGGGAGTGTAACCGATGCTATTGGATTTGATTTTTGCATCCTCCATTGATGTTTAGGCTAAGATCAAATTATTAAGGTATTCATAAATATTTTTAAACCCCTAAAATTTTCCCTACGTATTTTACGGGTGCCCCACCAAAGATTAATGGTAAAAGAGGAGTGGTGTAAGGTTCATTTTCACTACCTTGAAACCTATTTTAATTCCCTCAAGTATGCACCTTTTTGCTATGATGTGGCCTATGTTTCCCTTCCCTATTTTGTTGATGAAACCTGCTATAAATGTCAATGTTTGAATGATGAAATCGATGATGCTACTCCCTATTAAATTGGACTCAAGCTACTCTTAATCTGTAAGTTTATCACTTTCATGCATGACCGTTAAACTATTGAGGCTGCTTGTAAATATCATTGTCGGTGAAGAATATTATACTAATATTAAACCCAACCTTAGGCATTTAATGATATATTCTTTTCTAACACATTACCTCCCTAATTGTAGCCCATGCTCTATTAATTAGATAAACCATGCTTTGATTAGCGAATTTGGTTGATTTTGCTATCTTAGCCTGGTTAGTTTTACCTTTTATTTCAATATTAGTCAAGCATAATTCTATATTGATCATGTGGGAGACACCCTATGCTTTAAATAGGGAATTGTAACCTCTTTAAAGTGACTACCAAGTGATGCTTAGGGTTGCCTCACATGGGAATACCCATGACACCAGTTGGAGGTATCCTATAACCTTATTGTTTATTTTCTGACATACTTTGATGTGCATTCCCTATTCAACCCCAACCTAAGGCAAGAAAATATAATTTTAGATTGTCTTTGTTTAGCTCTATGGGATTTATCCCACAAAAAGTGTGTGGAGGTGCAAAAACACCATGAAATGGGTTTATATCCCTTTAATGGTTGACCACCATTTTATGGTCAAGGAAGCCACTAAGCAGAGGCCATCCTACCCCAATTGGAGGTGCATATCCTAGACACACATTGTGCTTGATTGGGTTGCTAATGGCTATTGAATTCTAACATCTAATACTATATGGGTGGTTTTGATTTGTTGTTGTTACGTGGTCCTTCGAGGGTGGATATAATTTTAATAATTATGCTTAGTTTAGTCCCACATTGACCATAGAAAAATATTCATAGATATTCAAAGGAAAAAATCATCCTTACATAGATGACCACTTCTCAATGGTCAGGATGAGGCATCAATTTTAGGCATATAGTAGATATTTAACCATTGATTAGACCCATTGACCCCATGGATTAAATTCATGACAACCATGGATTATGGATGGTTGAATGGTTTGAATTCACATTGGCTCTATTGACTATGGGTTATTTATGAATAAATATTAACTATCTATTTGATTCCAATACCCTTTTACTGAAGCAAACCTTCTGCTAGTTTTCATGATTGAAGGAGAACTATATATCAATTTTGAAATAGAACTATGGATCAAAATTGAAGGAAAACTATATATCAATTTTAAAATAGAACTATAGATTAAAATTGAATGGAACCTAGGATTAATTTCATGGAGAAATTGAGTGATAGTTTGGGAATCAATATCATGAATAAATTGAATGAATTTGGGATCAAATTCAAGGAGAAATTGAATAAATTCAGGATCAATATCACGAATAAATTGAGTAATTATTTGGGAATCAATTTCATGGAGAATCAATTTTAGTGGATAATGCATTTCATATGGAAAAGGAAGGATGAATGTGGAAAATATTCAAGGGAATTATAGGGTTCGATCATTGTTTTGTATTATGAATTAAAGTAACTATTCATGTATTGAGGACATAGGAATCATGGGATTCTTATGTATTTATTTTGATGATGATGTTTGGAAAAAGAAGAATGAATGCAAAATTCATTCGAGGGAATTATGGGGTTCCCTCATTGATTTGTAATATGAATTAAAAGAACTATTCATGTTTTGGGGATATAAGAACTATGAGGTTCTCATGTAATTATATTAGAATTGATGTATCAAAAGTAATTATGAGATTCCTTTTTATAGATGTATTGGATTCAACTAGACTTATGAAATAAAAATGATGCTTTCAAGGTTGGGTTTTTATCTAAAGGTTTTCCAAGATATATGAGGTGTGATATACAACTTGGTTTTTATCATCTTATGATCTTGTAATTAATGCTTTCTAAATCTAGTTTATTAAGGATATGTTTTTCTTCAATAAAAAAAAAGTTCATGGTATTTCATAGACCATAGATATGGGGTTATTAATAATTACATGTGATTAGTATGTAGTGCCATTCATGGTATTTGTAATGGTTAAACTAGAAGTGACCTAGTTATGGTGATTAAGCAATGCACATTCATTTTATGATTAAATAGTCCTCACTATATGAAGTGTAGATAAGTAAATGATGAGATCTATTAATGTTTATGCCTATGGGTTAGAATTTTAGAGAGAGAGAGAGAAAGTAATATATGAGATTATGGGATCCCTTTTAGTGGATTTTTTAAAGCAACCTTGTATAAAGTAAGACCTAAAATTGAGCAGGTGCAAGAAGGCAACAACTAGGTTTATAATAAATGAATTTTCATCACTAGAAGTGAGTGATGGAAGAGTTAGCTCATCATAGATATGAGACATATAGCTTATTAGTATTGCTCTTAGTACACTTACATAGGACTTATGTATGGTGTAGGGATGGGCATATCCTTTTGACAAACTAAAAGAGATAAGCTAGCTCATAATGGAGATGAGATAGATAGATTATTTACATAGCACTTAGTGCATCTATATATATAGACTTATGTATGGTGTAGGGGTGAGCATGCCCTTTTAACAAACAAAAAAGGATAAGTTGACTCATCATGAATATGAGAAGGATAAATTAATCATAAGGAATTATACTAATTTACACCTTCATAGAATGACTTATGTAAGATGGGGTTATGTAGATCTTTGACAAACCTATAAAAAAATTCTCTCTCGAGTGGGTTAGTTTCTCGGGTCGTTACATTCTTCATAGTGGTATTTAGCTATACAAGTAATAGGGAGAAGGCATTTGAATAAGGATCCTATTTTATGAGCATGAGTAGGATTCTACCTTTCACAATGGCATCTCCACTTCAATACTATGGAAGAAATGCCTAAAGAATTTCATGTTTGGGTAAGGTTACCTTTTATTCCCTGCTTCTTGAGAAAGCAATCAATCTTGGAAACCATTGGAAATAGATTGGGCAAGTTTATGAGAGGAGCAAAATACAATGGATTCAATGAAAAAATAACATAAATTTGTGTGATGGTGGACATTGAAATCAAATTTCTAGAATCTATTTCTTTGAAGGTAAACTCTCTCCATTTAGAATAGAAGCTAGACTATGAGTTATTACCATTCAGATGTGCCCATTGTCATGAGTATGACCATTTTGCTTAATACTATTCAAAGGATTTAGAAATAAAGGATCCTAGGAATACCACCAATGATAGCTACCAATAAGTTCGAAGAAGAATAAGATATAAAGTAGATTATCAAAAACATCAAGACAATAAACAAGGCAACTTAGGGGTGAGCACCTCAACCAATAACATGTTTGAGATTCTTCAATAAGTCATGGAAATAGAAACTATAATAGAGGGGCCCTTGAATAAAAATACACAAAAAAATCAAATATTAGGGAAGGAAAAGCATAATAATGACACTTTAGAGAACCAATAATAGATGAAAAAGGGGTCTATAAACAAATGCAAAAATCAAGACTTGTTGGGTGGATGTGTAGATACCTAAAACATGTCATGTTTAGAAAACCACTCATATGAGCACATCTAAAGACCATATGTCCAATTTTGGACCTTTACAAGAGCAATAAATGGTCCTAACCACTCAAAATGGTATTTTTAGCCCATCTAAGCTTAGTCGCTATAGGCTAGAGCGGCCAAATATTGGCTATTGTAGGCTAGAGCGGCCAGACCTTAGCCACTGTAGATGACAGCGACCCAATATTAGTCATCGTAGATGATAGCGGCTAAGCCATAAAAATGTATTTTGCCAACAAATAAGCCCAATCAGGGGTGGAAGTGGTAGTTTGCATGCAATAAAGTGAGCGGGGACAACTTTGCATTCCCCCTCACAACCAGTTCACATGGGAGACTCAAGTCCAAAGTTAGACTTCAGTTAACTGGCCTTCAAACATAGACAAAAGACAAAAAGCTTCTCATGCTAACTCTCACTACGCATGAGAAATTAATTCCTAGGGCTTGGACATAGACCTAGGGTTTCACACTATAAAAGGTGCAAGCCTGAGAGCACCAAAGGGATCCATAATCATCCATCCATGAGAGATATCAATTCTGAGACCAAGGATGATCTTTTAGCAGACTTCTTTGAGAGAGATTTTCTTGGAGAGCATACACAACGAAGCCCTATCGGATTGGAGAGCAGATCCGAGCACCCTTGAGGAGCAACGAAGTGCTAGCCAACTGAGAGGTAATCATCCATACACATATGGTAATCATTTAACATTAGTAGCAACTTAAGCCCATAGTCTTTGGGTCAATAGAGAGGGATTTCATCTTAGCGGTCGTTGTCCTGGATAGTGGCCCACAAACCTAGTCTAGGGTTTAGGTGTTAGTTTCTCTTATTCTGCTTTATTTATATTTCACATCATTAGCATAAGATCCATTTTGCTTCATTTATTTGCTTTCATAGCACTAGTTTCATTGCATTTATTATCATTGAGCATATTTCCTTTTATTGTTAGATTTACTGCTAACAACCTCATCCGGGGAGGCAATCTCGGATAGCTAAGTGTGTGTTGTTGTTTTCATGATCACAGGACTACAGGTTCATCAGAAATATTAGCAACATTCGAAAGCACAAATATCCCTCCAGGAATCAGACTTGGAGAAGGAGGCATCTGTAAGCCCTCATACATTTTCGTGTGCAGAATCGGGAAGCCTTTAAAAGTGCACCACCCCTTGCGAGGGGACATCTTACCCACTTGTAATTCATTGTATCAAAATGGGTATCCCTAAGAGGGACCGACATGTAACCAGGTTTCAATATCAATAAAAGGATCTCTCTTTGTTATTTTCGTGTTATATGCATTTCATGGTCTTTCATTTTCATTTTGGTATAATATTGCAAGTAGAGTAAAGTGGTGCATGCATCCCGGGTCGCTACAGATGGCGATCACGGTGGGACCTCCACTGATTTTTCATTTTTCTGCCTGGATACTGACTTATTTTTGTGTGTAGGCCTAGCTTCTCTAGTCTACAGTGGCCAAAAATCAACCGCTCTAGTCTACAGTGGCCAACAATCTTAGCCGCTCCTACTAACAACGACCGAAATTCAGCCGCTCTGATCAACAACGGCCAACAGAGAAGTGCAGTAGAGGGAAAAATTTCTATCATCTGAGTGGGATTCAAGGTTGGTACCCCTTCCCTGTATTCTCTAATTTTCTATCTGCATTTTATTTCGAGAAATAGCAAGCATAAACATAGATTAATTAGGGAAAATGAAAGGAAAAAGAAATAAAAACTGCATTTTGCATTTCCTAGGTTTCTTTTAAATTTCCTCTAGGCATTGCTAGGAATAGCGGACCTCTACTTGTAAGGTCCACCCTAGTCTCTAGCGTGCTAGGCCATTGTGTTTTGGTTTGCTTGCATGTGGCCCAATCAGTGGCTATTTTCATCACAAAATAGGAGAGTGCATTAAAATCATATAGACTAGTTATAGATGCATTTGTCTAAAAATGAAACGTTCTTTTTAGGCATTGTAGGAAAATAGTCATGAATGTTGGTTGATGCATCACTTTCTATTTCAAAATCTAAAAAGAATCACACACATTCACATGTATCATTTTAAACATTGGGGAGTTGGATTTCATCACCAACCCCCAATTCAGTTCGGTGACGTTGGAATTCACCTCCTTCCACCGGCTTGCCCCCTAGATATCCTAGAATGGAGTAAGGCACTTACTCATAGTGGTACTAGTTACTTATGTTCAAACTGTCTCCCACTATTGGAACAATCATTGGTTCAGAGTGGAAGAGCTAGGCGAACCCCCCACTGGGATTTAAGCGGTGTACCCTAGTCTCTTTTTGAGAAAATCATGTTTGGCATGGGTGTTCTTGGTTCCCACTATGGATGAGTCCCCTCATTCTAAATCCAAAGCAAGAGCAAGAAAGCAAAAGCAACAACACATATGAAACACACTAAAACAAGTTCTTAGGATACACATTTAATCCTTAAAAGAGATAATCATATTGTCTTCTTGGTGTGTTTCTTCATTGTTGGGGTAATCAACCTAACCCTAATTTTTCAAAGAAATTTATAACACCCACAACATTTTTCGAAAGTCAAAAAATTTATAACAAAAATTATGGCCAGGAGACCTCCCATGGTGAGCAAGACCTCCAATATAGAGAGGGAATCAGGTTCCATACCCACCACATCTCATTACATTGAGAGTTCAAATCAGCCCAATGAGGGGCAAGATAGAGGGAAGAGAGTTGCTGACCTTGTTGCACAATTCGAAATAGGCAAGAACCCTCACACGGAGTTGCAGAGTCATAGACCCAACACAAAAAACCGATCAAATCAGTCACATGGGTCACATGCAATTCAGAGAGAACAAATGCTCCAAGATCAATTGGATGAGTGGGATCAAATTTATTCAAGACCGACTTCCAGAACCATAGCCACAGAATATTCTACATCTGGAAGCTCACAAAGCATGACTGCTAAATGCACCACTCAACCTGGGGATGCTTCAAAGTGACCCCATAAATCTCATACAAAATCTGACCACAAAGACACTTATCACCATACAGAGCACACTAAACAAGTTACACTAGCTAGCAAAAGCAAAGAAATAGCAGAAACCTCTTCGAGGAATCTACAAATCAGAACCACAAGAACAAAGTTAGATAAACATGAGTCTTCTATGACCATGCAAGTTAACCGCATGCGATGGTTAGAAAATGCCTTACGCAAGGAGCGAGAGCTATTGGAAGCTCTCAAACATGATAAACAAAGAGAAAGACTGTTGCACCAACATGAGCAACATTTAAGAGAGCAAGCTGAGCAGCTAGCTCATAGCAACCAACAAGCAAATAGAAATGATCATCAAAGAGATAAATGTGCTGACTCACAAAAGGAAAGGCACACTAGACAAGAAAGTAACCCGCAATGAAACCACCCACCAAATCATGAGCAAAATCCAACTAGTGGGGAAAGGGTAAACATGATAAACTAGGATCATACACATCCCAATTCCCTTCATAGGAGGGAGGAGAATAGAACAAGACAAATGGATAGAGGGTTACCTCCATTACCACTGTGAGTAGGCCTACAAGAGGAGGAACTCCTTGCATCAAATGCATTCCAAGAACTTGCTAAAAATATGAAATCCTTTGAGAAACAAGAGGCAGCTGGGAACCAACCAACATTAAGCAAAATACACAACCAACCATTGTGTCCATCAGTTCCTAGCCCTGCATATCCTAAGCATTTTGAGATGCCTAGGTTGGATAAGTTTAAGGGTGAAGAGGATGCACAAGAACATGTCACCAAATTTATCAATGCATGCTTTCATCTAGAAGATAGTGATGCCCTTATGCTGAGAACCTTCATTATGACATTTTTGAGGGCTACCACCCAATGGTTCAACCAGCTTCCCAAGCACAGCATATCCAGTTTTGAACAACTAGTGAATGCATTCTTAAAATATTTCTCTTTTGGTGCTAAGAATAAGGTGAACCTCTCAGACCTGGCCAACCTAAAGCAGTATGATGATGAGCCAGTCATGGATTATGGGGATAGATGGAGAAAAATCATGGCAAAGTTGTCATTTTCCATCCCGATCGAAGAGTTAATCTGAATGTTCACAAAAATTTGTGCCAAGCATATCTCATTACTATTGCAACTATAGAAGTATGATACATTCGAAGAAGCCTTGGCTCAAGCCAAGCTTATTGAAGATATAAAGCTCGAAGAAGGAGACCTAAAGCTCTATAGCAAGAAAGAATGGAACGAGAGTACGCAACATCAATCACAATAGGCCCAACCTATGGATGTCAACCAGATCATGTTAAGCATTCCAAAAATAGCATAGAGCCAACAACAAGAAAACTATCAGGCTCAGCCTCCTACTATGTATTACAACCAATGCAACAAGAATCAAGGCAGGGGCAAACAAAAACAACCCCCTCGCAATTATACACCATTGCCTAAATCCTTGGCATCAATTTTCAATCGCCTTTGTGAGGCCAAGGTTTTAAACTTGCCTAAGGAGCACATCCTGGATCCTAATTACCCCAAACCTAAGGGGTATAGGGAAGATCTCTATTGTGTTTACCATCGACAAAATGGCCATGATATCCAGGATTGTGTTGCATTCAAGAATATAGTGCAGGATATGTTGGATAAGAATGAATTGCAAAACATCAACATATTCAAAAATCTTCTCCCCAATCATGGGGCCAACAACAATCAAGTTGAGCATGTCAATGAGGTGCACATAGCCCCACCGGAGGAGGGTTTTATAGGTATGATCAATACTACAATAAGAAGCAAAATATGCCTTGATCAGCCCAACATACCGAGAAATTCAACTAAAGTTGATAATCTATCACAGTCCATACCAACAATAAGTTCAATGCACTTATAAAATGACCATGTGATTGCCTTTCATAGGTAGGAGATTAAGACAATCTCTCAGGATGAACCTGATCCTCCGCTCCACATCATAGTAAGCATCAATCAAATTCCGTACAAGAGAGTCTTGATTGACATTGGGTCATCCATCAACATCATCATAGCTATAGCTTTGAAGTATTTAAATCTGCCACCTTCACGCATTAAGGACACAACATTTACATTGAGGGCCTTCAATGATGCTACTTCCCCAACAATTGGCACAATAATCCTACCTATACAGGTTGGGATAAAGATGATACCTACATTGTGCCATATCTTGGAGGGTGAGAGGCAGTACAACATATTGCTAGGCAGACCATGGATAAGGGATATGGAATGCATACCTTCCATAGTGCACCAAAACCTAAAATTCATACATCAAGGACAAGTGTATGTGGTCCCCCATGATCCTGAGCCATTCAAGTATTACAAGAAAGTTGATGAGACACAAGAAAAAGTGCCTTCTCAAGAGTTTGTGGCAATGGTCAATAGCGAGATAGAGGACCAAGTGACTCTAAAGTAGATAAAACAAGATGTGGTGCAATCAGATGTTGCTTCCCCATTGAAGGGATCAAAACCATTGGCATTAGTCACCCCTAACTCACTTCTCATGGTGCCTCCTCAAGAACAAGAACAACTATTCCCCCACATCAGATAGGAGGTATCAAAGCTAGTATAATGCAACACTACGAAGTGAAACAGAAACATGAACTAAGTCATAAACATGAGCATGTGGATACCACTAACAAAGTGGATCATCATGAAGCATCCACATCAACTCAAAGAAAGGAAATGGGTGAGTTACATTTACCTAGTGGATCTTTAGCACCTACTTTATCACCTCCTTCAATAGACAATGGTATTTCAAACCAATCGCTAGAAATACACATGAAAGTCATATCAGTCTTGGAGCATATGCAAAATCACCTCTATAATATAGAGGTACAAATGGAGAAGCAAAATGAGGCATTGCACTTTATCATGAACCAGCTTGAGAGACAGAAGCAACCTTTATCTAAGGTCAAATTGTCTCCTGGGCAGCCACAAGAGAAGCCTCAACAAGAGCCCCCTAAGCCAACAAGTGACATACCTAGGGCTCAACCTGGTCCTCATACCAAGCCTAAGCATGCTAAACAATCAAAGCAACAACAACGCATTTGGACTCCTTTAAATGAGTCTATGTCAAATATTTTTCAAAAGCTACAGGAAGCTAGGGTCATCACCTTACCCAACATAAAGCCTCTATACCCAAACAGAGCTAAACCCAAGGGTTATAGGGAGGACCATTACTGTATCTACCACCGAATAAAGGGCCATGACATTTGCGATTGTCATGGATTCAAGAATGTGGTCCAAGACCTATTAGAGCGAAATGAGCTCCGTCTAGATGGTTCACTCATTCCTCCCTACCCAGATAGGGGCACCTCACAAGGATCTGTGCCCCAATCAGGAGAGTTGATTTTCATCACTCTTCCTAAGAAGGTTGATTACATTACAGTGGACAACATGTGCACTGGGGATCTTAAAGGTCAAATACCTTCCCCATCATCCACATCAAGTTCAATGAGACAAAGTGAGGGTTCTGAAGGTATCACACCTTCCTCACTTTCATTAAGTGGCACACACATTGGGGGTATTTAAGGTGTCACACCTTCCCCCCATAATATATCAAAAATACAAAAACATTCAAATATATCAAAAATACAAACAAATCATAAAACATAAAAAAGTCAAAAATGAAAGGCACCAGGGGCATCTCTAAGTTGCTTGGTCAAATCTCATCAAAAAAAATGCTCCAAGGGTATCTTTATGCCGCTTGGTCAAATTCAAATTAATCAAAAATGCTCCAAGGGTATCTTTATGCCGCTTGGTCAAATTAATAAAAATGCTCCAAGGACATCTTCATGCCACTTGGTCAACCCACAAAAATCCCCAAAGGCACAATAAGCCCTTTGGTCAAGACATCAAAATAAGTTCAAAAACATTCATTAAATTTCAAAATCACAAAAATAATAGAAAACAAAAAAATCACAAAAGGCCCCAAAGGCATCTTAAAGCCCTTTGGTCAAATTAAATCATGAAAGGCCCCAAAGGCATCTTAAATCCCTTTGGTCAAATCAAATCACAAAAGGCTCCAAAGGCATCTTAAAGTCCTTTGGTCAAAAGAAAAACATAAAAGCATAAAAACAATTTAAAATCAAAAGTTCAAAACATTCAAAATAATCAAAAGATCAAAAACAATTGAAAGCATCCAAAAATACAAAAACATTTGCATCTCACATTTGCATCCACATAGTTGCATTGAATTAAACATTCATATCCATTACATTTGCATATGTTATGATCACAATCTAGCAAATGATGCCACAATTTGTATCACAAATACTCAAATCCATCTACATCCACTCATACATGTGTGTAATTGTGTTTTTCAACACAACCATTACTTGTTGCTATACATAATATACTATGGTTTTCCGGTTATTCAACCATACCTAGTGATCCTATCAACTTTTGTGGAAAGCCATATTGGTTAGTAGAGAGTAAGGTCTAGTGGTGACAAAGCTTAGCATATTTCAGGATCCCATCACTAATTACAAACACTAAATTCTAGTTGGTACAAGGGAAAGATGAAAGTTGTAAAAGTGGTTAGGTTACCTAAAGTGAAAAGGGTCTTCCTTGCTTATCCCCCTGTGCAACCGGTTCAAAAGTGCTGAGAATTGACAAAAGGACAAGCTCCACCCTACCCAAAAATCCCTTGCTTTAATCAAAACAAGCAAAAATCCCAAAGTCAAAGCAAAGTTCAAAATCCTCAAAAGTCATACATCGACATCCAAAGTCATAGTTCAAAGTATCAAAAGGAAAAAAAACAAAATAAATAGTGATTATCATCACTAAAAGAATCCCTTGCTCAAAAGAAAAAAAATAGTCAAAAATAAACAGTGATTTTTATCACTAAACACGAGCAAGTATCCCAAGTCAAAAGGAAGAAAAGAAGGGAATGGAGCTTGAATCCCTAGAATTCTCAGCATTATACAAAACTGGAAGGCGATCTCCATTACAGGTTTGGTGCATAGCCAACCTGGCAATGGTGATATCCTTACGCATGACGATATGTCTAACACAATAGCTATGCATTTGTGTAGACCAATGTTTGAATGTGGATGAGCTAGCTTTAGGTAACCCAATACTACCTAGTGGTATAGTCCAACTAAGTCCAACACAAGAATCAGATGAACACTTGAAGATCCCTGATCTTAGCAATGGGCTGAAAGAATCCCGCCTGACATCGAAGGAAATATTTGAGTTCTATCTAAATATATTCATTTGCACACACAGGGATAATGAGTATCTAGGTCCATGATGAAAACCTTACTGTTCAAAAGCCTTGATTGGTCAATACACAGTTTTTGATAGGGTAACTAGAGTGTTTGAGTCTTAGGAAAAACCTCAAAAATTCCTATATAGCAACAAATCATATCATCAATCACATCATCAATTTTATTTATAAGATTCTATAAATTAGGGGGTATCAATAGAGTAGGATAGATACCGGATATATATTAGAAATGATATGTAGATGACCACTGACTATTTTGTATCTTTTAATTTACAGAAACTTATCAAGAAAATACATACATTTCATGCCATTACATCTCACATATGAATACTTAATCAATTCTTATGACAAGAGTGATCATTTAAATTCATGATTGTTTTTTTTACTTTCTGTGGTGTCTCCCATTAGATTGTTAAACTCATATCATATGTATCCCTTATGTTTTAAGTGATTAAAGCATACAGGTTCATTTACATCAAATCAAAACCATCTAGATAAAGCATTAACACACATTGCATTTACCATATCATAACAACATGAGTTAGATGCATACAATAAACCAAAATTAAACATGCATCCACATATGCATCCATCATCATCATTTAAATCATACCATCTAATCATATATCTATCATCTAGCTAGTACATGACATCAATACATTGCATACATATAACATAATCAAATCATTATCTAGGCATTGCATCCATCATTGCACCCATAACATAAAATCAAAACAAAAATATTTCTAAACATCAACTGGGGCAATATTGGTATCATACCTCCCCTAGTCAAAAAAATTAAATAGTTAAGAAATCAATTTGCAAATGCCCCAAAGGTATCACAAGCCCTTTGGTAAAAAAAAATGTCCCAAAGGGGATAAGCCCTTTGGTCAAAATAAAATTCCCCAAAGGGGATAAGCCCTTTGGTCAAATCAAAATGCCCCAAAGGATGCAAGCCCTTTGGTCAACTTAACAAATGCCCCAAAGGATGTAAGCCCTTTGGTCAACTTAACAAATGCCCCAAAGAACATAAGCCCTTTGGTCAACTTAACAAATGCCCCAAAGGATGCAAGCCCTTTGGTCAACTTAACAAATGCCCTAAAGGATGCAAGCCCTTTGGTCAACTTAACAAATGCCCCAAAGGATGCAAGCCCTTTGGTCAACTTAATAAATGCCCCAAAGGATGCAAGCCCTTTGGTCAACTTAACAAATGCCCCAAAGAGCATAAGCCCTTTGGTCAACTTAATAAATGCCCCAAAGGATGCAAGCCCTTTGGTCAACTTAACAAATGCCCCAAAGGACGCAAGCCCTTTGGTAAAATTAACAAATGCCCCAAAGGATATAAGCCCTTTGGTAAAAAAAAATGCCCCAAAGGATATAAGCCCTTTGGTCAAATTAACAAATGCCCTAAAGGACATAAGCCCTTTGGTCAACTTAAAAATGTCCCAAGAGAAGCACCTTTGGTCAATCAAAATGCCCCAAAGGAGCATAAGCCCTTTGGTCAACTTAACAAATGCCCCAAAGGATGCATAAGCCCTTTGGTCAACTTAAAAAATGCCCCAAAGGAGCATAAGCCCTTTGGTCAACTTAACAAATGCCCTAGAGGACATAAGCCCTTTGGTCAACTTAACAAATGCCCCAAAGGAGCATAAGCCCTTTGGTCAACTTAACAAATGCCCCAAGTGACATAAGCCCTTTGGTCAACTTAACAAATGCCCCAAAGGACACAAGCCCTTTGGTCAACTTAATAAATGCCCCAAAGGACATAAGCCCTTTGGTCAACTTAAAAAATGCCCCAAAGGACGTAAGCCCTTTGGTCAACTTAACAAATTCCCCAAAGGACACAAGCCCTTTGGTCAACTTAACAAATTCCCCAAAGGATGTAAGCCCTTTGGTCAACTTAACAAATGCCCCAAAGGATACAAGCCCTTTGGTCAACTTAACAAATTCCCCAAAGGATGTAAGCCCTTTGGTCAACTTAAAAAATGCCCCAAAGGACGTAAGCCCTTTGGTCAACTTAACAAATGCCCCAAAGGAATCACAAACCCTTTGGTCAAATCACCCCACAAACATAGCAGTCTACGTTTTTGCTCAGCGTTGTGTTTTTCCACATAGCGCATCACAAAAAGGGGTATCTGTAGACACCTAAAACATGTCATGTTTAGGAAACCACTCATATGAGCACATCTGAAGACCATATGTCCAATTTTGGACCTTTACAAGAGCAAGCAATGGTCCTAACCACTCAAAATGGTAGTTTTAGCCCATTTAAGCTTAGCCGCTATAGACTAGAGCAGCCAAATCCTAGCTACTGTAGGCTAGAGTGGCCAAACCTTAGCCACTATAGATGACAATGACCAAATCTTAGTCATTGCAGACGATAGCAGCTAAGCCATAAAAAGCATTTTGCCAACAAACAAGTCTAATAAGGGGTGGAAGTGGCAGTTTGCATGGAATAAAGAGAGCAGGGACAACTTTGCATTCCCCTCATAACTAGTTCACATGGGAGACTCAATTCCAAAGTTAGACTTTAGTTAACTGACCTTTAAACATAGAAAATGGACAAAAGCTTCTCATGCTAACTCTCACTACGCATGAGAAATTCATTCCTAGGGCTTGGACATAGACCTAGGGTTTCACACTATAAAAGGTGCAAGCCTAAGAGCACCAAAGGGATCCATAATCATCCATCCATGAGAGATATCAATTCTGAGACCAAGGATGATCTTTTAGTAGACTTCTTTGAGAGAGCTTTTTCTTGGAGAGCATACACAGCGAAGCCCTATCAGATTGGAGAGCAGATCTGAGCACCCTTGAGGAGCAACGAAGTGCTAGCCAACTGAGAGGTAATCATCCATACACATATGGTAATCATTTAACATTAGTAGCAACTTAAGCCCATAGTCTTTGGGTCAATAGAGAGGGATTTCATCTTAGCGGCCGCTGTCCTGGACAGTGGCCCGCAAACCTAGTCTAGGGTTTAGGTGTTAGTTTCTCTTATTCTGCTTTCTTTATATTTCACATCATTAGCATAAGATCCATTTTTCTTCATTTCTTTGCTTTCATAGCACTAGTTTCATTGCATTTATTATCATTAAGCATATTTCCTTTTATTGTCAGATTTACTACTAACAACCTCATCCGGGGAGGCAATCTCGGACAGCTAAGCGTGTGCTATTGTTTTCATGATCACAGGACTACAGGTTCATCAGACAGATTAGCAACATTCAAAAGCACAAAGATCCCTCCAGGAATCAGACTTGGAGAAGGAGGCATCTGTAAGCCCTCATACATTTTCGTGTGTGGAACCGGGAAGCCTTTAAAAGTGCACCACCCCTTGCGAGGGGACATCTTACCCACTTGTAATTCATTGTATCGAAATGGGTATCCCTAAGAGGGACCGACATGTAACCGGGTTTCAATATCAATAAAAGGATCTCTCTTTGTTATTTCCGTGTTATATGCATTTCATGGTCTTTCATTTTCATTTTGGTATAATATTGCAAGTAGAGTAAAGCGGTGCATGCGTCCCGGGGTCGCTATAGGATGTACCAATTCTTGAACAAGAGATGACTACTGATGATCCAAGTTTGAGTAATACTACTCTGATGGTGGAAAACGTCTAAGTGGCACATTGTAGCCACACAAAGGTAGAGGACCATAAATTTGTTTAGAAGAGTCTCACCAAATATTCACATTATATCAAAAAGCCCTGACTATGATCATTCACATGCAATCAAGCAGTTTTGGTATGGTGTGTGGGCTAGTTAAGTCATTTGTGATATATTACTTGAATGACTTTGATATATGAGGCCACCATACACATGGAATTAAGGGGATATTAACATAGTATTAGCATGTGTATAACATAAAATTAGAGAGATTCTTTCCAAACTCATAATTACCATTAAAACATCTACATGATTAAAAGAGAAAAGGTGAAGGCAAACAATTATGAAGTGTTTCTGAGGTGGTTACAAGAATGAGTAGTGACAGTGAAAAAAAGGAGAAGGAAATGAAGTGGAAGAGCCAAAATTAGAAATTTTTAAAGCTCATTGGAGCTCACAAAAAAGGGCTAAATTTTTTTGGAGCAAAAGGGCATTGAGAATTGGAAGGTTTTCAAGCTGTTGTCAATAGATTTTTTCTCACCTTGTATGCAACCAAAGGAGGTTTTGAATATAAGTTTTATTGCATATCTTTCTCACATATGTATTGAGTTATTTTAATGATGTTTTATGCATGGATATGGTAGCATCATTTAATATTTTTGATACATGTTTTTCCTCAAACTCTTGCACTTAACCAGATTTATATTGTGCGGATGCAAGTCTAACGTAGTTTTGTTTTAGTGTTCAGGATCTTCTATTTTCTAGGGAATTAATTTATAGTAGCTCACTTTGATTTCTTTTCCACACTTTGTGTCCATATTATTTTAGATTTTTTGTTATTTTTCCTCTAACCTTAGCTTTTTTTATTTATTTATTTTCCATTTTATTTTCTGTAAGTTCCATCAAGCACTCAAAGCCCTAAAAGGTCATATCATTTTGCACTAAAATCAACCATGGGGGTTTTGAAGTAATTATAGCATCCAAATAATTTTTCTATTAAATTATTTGGACACATTTAATTAAAGCGTTTCTTAAGATTTTAAAACAATTTGTTTTTTTGCACTCCATAGGTTCTATCATTTTAAAATTTGTTTAACAAAGCAAGATAAAATTTGTTAACAAAGAAAGATAAAATATGTTTAACAAAGCAAGATAAAATGGATTAAATCACCATTTTGGGATTGACATTTCAAAGTTATATTTAGTCATTTTCTTTCATGCTCAAACAAAGCTTAACAAAAGAAGATAAAATTTGTTAACAATTCAAGATAAAATTTGTTAACAATTTAAGATAAAATGAATTAAATCACCATTCTAGGATCAATATTTCAAAGTTATATTTTAGTCTTGTTCTTTTATGCTCAAGCAAAGCTTAAAAAAATAATATAAAATCTATTTAAACAATTTGATATAAAATGGATTAAATCGCCATTTTGGAATCATTGTTTCAAAGTAGATAGTGGATCAATAAATACACATTTTTAATAATTACATGAGCAATAATATTATTGCAAATCAAATCAATACCAAATCACAGGACCCTTGTTAATAGTTACTTGCATCTCTAAGGTATTTCAATACATTCTCATATTTTTACAACCAATCAAGCACATTTTAAATAATTAACCAAGCAAGAACATTTATTTGCAAGAGAGGGTTTTCTAACAATACCCTGACTGTGATGGTGATTTTACAATTGGGCAAAATTATCACTCAAAAAAATTGGCACTAGAAGGAGGGCCTAAATTGAAGGTATTGGTTTTGACTAACAAGTTTTGTTTGTTGAAAGTTGTTCACATTTATTGATTAGAAATGCTCTAATTGATGATGCATTGATGCTAACCTTTTACATATTGAGAATTCTACTTATTGTTATGGTTTGATTGATGCATATTGTTTTTTGATAAACATGATGATCTATATGTTAAACCTTTGAAAATTGTTATTCATTTCACGCATCTTTGCAACATATATTTCTTTGACTAGAAAATAAAGCACTAAAAGTTATATTCTTTTAGATCCACTAATTGCAGTATTTGCTCCTTATATGATTTGCAATAGCTCTTTAAACATACTTGGGCTTTCACATGATGTGCCCATAGATTTTATGTGTTATATAACCTAGTTTAGGCATTATGGAATGAGGTCAGCTGAAGCACACATTCATACCAAAGATATTATTATTTGTTTGCAAATAATGCATGAAGATGTTGCTTGTAAGATGTTCCTTTGCACTGTGGACAGGTTTGCATATGACTGGTTTATCAACCTACCTTCAGGTTCAATAACCTCTTGGGTTCAATTGGAGGTAATATTTCTTAGTCATTTTAATAAAAATCCAGTTGACCTAATGCTCATATACCATCAGTTTGTCACTACTTCATTGTAGCTATTCACTAAGAGGTTCCACATGTTATATACTCAACTGGTGGTACCTTTTGTTCCTATTGAGGAAGAGGCTATCCAAATATATTTTGACACTCTTGACCCATAAATTTCCATGTATTTGCAAAGGATTCCTCAAATCACATCTTTGTCCAAGGCTTATAGTGAAGCAATAGCATTTGAACAACAATTGACTTTTCAAGGTTTTGGTGTGAGTCAAATATCATCACATGGACAACTTGGATCATGTTATCAACAACCATTTAATACCACCCTTACCCACCCAACCATTTCTTCATCTCAATATATCACTCAGAATCAACCATCATTCCCAAGTTCTACACAAGTTTAGAATACCCAAATACCATGATGCTACTACAACTCAGGTTAATAACACCAATATTCAAATAGACATTTTGCAAAGGTTAATTGTTCAAATTGGTAGGAACTTGGTTCAATAAAAAACAAGATGCTCAAAATACACATCTAGATCATTCCATAGATCGTGTTTAGGATATGGATTTTAATGATACTCAATATGATATTTTCTCAAATGATGGAAGAGTCCTGGATCTAACTAGCATTGAAACATATGATAATTCAAGATCTTCTATAGACTCAGATGAACTTGGTAAAACTAATTGTAAAGAAATCCAACATGTTCCAAATGATGACCAACAAGAAATGACAATATTAGGGTTAGTAGTTACAAATGAGGATTGTGGTAATCAAGTTAACCTAAATGTAAGGATTGATTCACTTTTAGAAATATCTGAACCATCAAAAGTGGTTGAAAGTGAATTTGAAAAGGAATCAATAGATGAATCTAAGGAGGTTATAGCCTGAATGACACTAAATCTGAAGAAGAATTTGAAGATGGCATGAAATAAGGGATGGGATATCACCAAGATAATGATTATATTATTCAAGTCAAAGAAGGGGAATCACTCACTTTTTCCCTACTTGATGTACAAGAAATTGAAAGACTTGTCCCACCTAATAATCCTATAATTCCTAGGCTACCTCAGATAGAGAAAACTCTAGAACATGAATGGTTTGTATTTGAAATTTTTAATGACCCAAAGAAAAATGTTGCTCTATTAGAGAAGACTCGGGTAATTGATCAGGAGGATCTATTATTTAACACACCCCTTGATCAACAAGACTTATGGTTTGGAAATGATGGGCATATTTTTAATTTTATCATTAATGTTGTTGTTTTTGAAAAATAGGTAATCAATGAAGATGAAGGGCTACAAGATGATGATGATGAAGATCATGAGAAAAAAGAAGGAATTACAAAGGCTTCTCAAGTATTGGTAAATGGAAATGTACAAAAGGTAGAATCTCAACCTTTCTGTTCAACCATTCAAATTCTAGGTAAAATTTTACATAATTGTTTGTTGGATTCGAATGTTATTGATAATGAAATACCATTTGTGGTTAACAAATAACTAGGGTTTATTCCTAATCACACCAGTAATAAGGTTGCTATGTTGAATTTAGGCCCTCCTTCTAGTGCCAATTTAGATTTTGACTATCAAGTTCATAAATAATTGATAATTGAATTTAGGATACAAAGTTATAATGATCCTCATATGTTAGATATCCTAGATGCTTGTAAAATGTTGCATCGTTATGATTGGTCTAAAGCTATGAATGATGGTTTGACAATAAAATTTTTAGAAATAGGGTCAATCTTGGAAAGGATCATGTCTAATCATAACAATGAAGATAGTATTTTCAGCACTGAATAAAAAATGGGAATTCACACCATGCTAGTTGAAAATATGATTGAAGATACAAATTAAATAATAAACATCTCACACAGTAAACAAAAATTAATTGAAGATCAGTTATGGACCATTAATTTTGATGAAGAAAAATCTAAATTTGATAATGAAGATGGAATTAAATTGAATTGGTGGGATGAGAGAGGAAAAATAAAGGCCTTTGAGCTTTCATATTTAATGCTATTATGGGATGATACCCATAAAAATCAGCATGCCTATCATTATGGGCATCTCTCAAATTATGGTAATCGTGTTTGGGATCTTAGAAAAGTTCATATATGAGAAATCCCAAGTCTTGTTTTGTAAATAGTCTTGTATATAGTCTTCCATTTTCTTGTGTTTTCTTTTACAATGTTTAGGTATAGTTTTCATTTATTTGTTTGTTCTGTGATATTTGATTTCAAATTTTTATTTTTATTTGTTTTACTTGTGTGCTTTGCATTTACATCAATTCACATTAGGTTAGGTTTTGGTTTATTTTAAAGTTTTGCTTTTAATTTTCACAAATGTGATTTTGGGTTTGTTTATTTGATCGAGGTAGTGTTTGGTGATAGCTACTAACTTCTGGTCTCTTTTTTGATAGTTGTTCCTTTGTCATGTAGGATAGATTGCCTAGTTTGGAGTTAGATAAAATTAGAGAATAGGAAATGAAATTATTTAGTAATCATTCTTAGATTTTGGACTAAGATAGTGGATTTTGGAACAATGAAACATTTCACTGAAGCTCCACATGTAAATCACTATATTAAAGGGTATTCTTTGAAACCTTGAAAAATGAAGTCACTATGGTTTGTATATTAAGGCAAAAATATAATACACTTCATCTTTAGCCTTAAGTGGTATCTAACCCAATTGGCATACAAATTTTGCAAAGCAATTAAATGCTTGATAAAAAAAAAGGAAAAATCAATCTTATGTTTGTGTAATTCAGACAATCTCTATAGAGGTTATAGACACCTAGTTGGCAGTAGAGCAAGGTCTAGAAGAGATTAAGGTCATATCCACCAAGGCTATATATTCTTACCTGGTAGTGGAGCAATGTAGAGGCACATATTTATGAGTGACATTCTATAGCCTAAATGCAAAAAAAAATATGAAATCTAGATTGTTTCAATAATGTAAAATGAATCACATTTCACACACTGAGCAGAGGCAAAATGTTCATCTATTTTTATTTGAAGTTTTTTACCCCATTTTATCAGGATATTTCTAAACAATGTAGATTTCTTTGATCTTCAATTTTATTGGTTTTAGATCGGGTTATTCATACAAAATGCTTAGGAGCATTTTCCAACAGAGTCATCATTTATTGTTGCCATTGCACAACTTACCCCAATTTGGAGACCCACCTGAAATTTTGGTGTCAAAATGAAATTTTGGTTTGCTTTGAGTGATTTTTCAAAAGGTCCCTACCCATGAATTTTGACATATGGGTTCCAAGGTTGGGATGTTGGTTAAATGTTTACTTTTAATTTCTTTTCAAATGTTAATTTTAATATTTTGGGTTAGGTTTAATGATTGAATTTCAAATGTTAATTTTAATTTTTTAATCTTATTTTTTTGAATTAAATTAATTCAAACATTTAAATTTGATTGGGTCAAATCTTAAAATAAAATTAAAAAGAAAAAAAGAAAAAATAATAATAAAATGGAATCGCCTTACATTGTTATAAAAGGTGTGGAAATAAGGTCCTTTTATTTTATGTTTATTGTATGGATTGGTACTAGGTTGTTTTGAAATGAACTACCACTTATATCCGATAGAGTTGCATAAGTTTTAAATTTTAAAAATGAATTACCTTTTTATATCCTATAGAGTTGCACAAATTTTAATTTCAAAATCATTTTCAACATGGAAGTTACCAAAATTTGTGGGTATGATTTCAGAGGATCAACGGTGTGATTTTCAAGGGTAACCTCAACATGATCAATGTGGGACACAAAATTCAAGGAGCATCATCAAAACCAAGTGTTACAATGGGGTAAACTCACTTGGGGGACTTTCTCAGTGAATAATTTGTCACAAGTTGTTATGAGGTGGGGTACATATATACCCCACCTAGTATTGGCACCGGATGAATGTGGGATTAATCCCATATGTCAAAGCTTTCTTGTCAAGGTTGGCACATGGAGGGCACCATGTTTGAACAATGAGGACACGAGTGACTTGGATGTAGAGACTACCAGGTAGAAAAGGATAATTTTTTGGTGATGATCATGGCAACCCACATGAGATTTAAACTGGATTTCATTGATTCCCACAAGTTGGTTCCTATGGAGTTCAAAATACTGTGTGTAATTATATGGAATGACATTCAAGAGCAAAATTTGGTATTATGGAAAATTTTCAGGGAGGTGTGATGACATGGAGGAATACGTGCACTAATATAGAAGTGGGCATCTGTGTTGGGAGCTAGATCATGAATCATACGATTCAACCATTGGATCTTGGGCTAGTGGATTCACATATCAAATATTCAAACCAAGTGTAATGACCAAATTAACATCTAATGATAATTGAGCACTGCTATGTTTAATGAGATTAGGTGAAAGTGCATAAGTGTCCATAAAAACATTTCTCTACCCTTCAGAGTTATCCCAAGTTAAAGTCAAAGGTGAAAACACAAACGATTGGAAAGAGATCTACATCTCCATAGCTCCAACATACTTTCTTGAGCATGGTTTTGAATAGAAAATTCATTGAATATCCCATAAATTTTTTGAATATCACTCAAAATGCCTCCTCACACTTCTCAAACTAGACATATTTATTTTCCTTCCTTTGGAGTGAATTGACTAGGTGGGCTATCTTGAATAATCCTTCAACAAATGTTCTATAGTATCTAGCTAAACACATGAAGCTATGGATATCATGTATATTTTGTTGCATTGGCCATTCTATAATAGCTTTAATATTTTCTATATTAATAAATTTACCATCCACATATATTATATGCCCTAATTAAAACACTCTTTTATGAAAAAGACATGTTTAGATAACTTTCCATTTAGACCCTTACTCCCTCAATCTATGAATTACCATGTGTGAATGCTCTATGTGTTTCTCCTTATTACAAGAGAAAACTAGAATATCATCTAGAAATACCATCATTGACTTGTTCAAGCAATTTCAAAATAGTTTTTTCATTAAATTCATGAAAGAAGTTGGAGCATTTGTGAGTTCAAATGGAACCATAGTGAACTCATGATGCCCATACTAAGAATGTCCTCTTCCTTGATCCTTAACTAATGATATCTTGAGTAAATATTAATTTTTTAGAATATAGTTACCTCTCACATCTAATCAAACAGGTCATTAATCCTTGAAAGAGGGTATCAATTATTAAAAATTGTCTTGTTTAGCATTTAGTATTCAATACACAATATGAGGGTACTATACTTATTTACAAAAATTATTGTTGCAACCTAATATGATTCACTTGGCCAAATAAAATATTTTGACATTAATTTTAGCTACATATAAAATTTGGATAGCTCACTGGTAGTCTTTTTATTGGGGGCCTTGAATTGTGGCTCATCCCCTAGAATTATTTCTATTGAAAATTAAGAGTCCCTTATTAGAGATAATATTCAAAAGACGATTCTTTTTCATCTTCCATGTAATTGATATGCATTGCATATGGTATGCATCTCTTTCATTGAGATCTTCTCAATTGCATAATTTAAAAATGTATCAAACTAATTCCTTGTATGGTGGCACTATATTCATGGTCATCCAAGAATTCAACCACTTCAACATAAAACTAAACTTTGGATCTATGCTACCATAGCTAGTTAAATCCAATTATCACATCATATGATCTTAGAGGGGCTACATATATATCTACTTCTATAGTGAAGTTTATAAATTCCAACCTTGCCATACCCAAATATTGCTCTACTCCCTTCTTAGCTCAATTTCCATATTAAACCATATATGTGTACTCTCTGAAACAAAAATTTCTTTTTTTCCTAGCATGTGTGAAGTCACAAAAGATTTAGTTGCTATAGTATTTATTAAAATATGTACAACGCATCCATGAAATTTACCTATACTCCAAATGGGATTGTTTTGATGCTTTACTTAATAATTATTCATTATTGTATTAATGCAATATTAGGGTTGGTTAGGTTGTGATAGTTACATGGTGTTTGTTTTATTTCCCCATCAAGGGCATTGATTGGCATAATGGTCTTCTACATAAAAAAAATATCTATCCTTTGGTACCTTTTTGACCTAATTACCTTAATTAATATTTAGAGGTACTTTCCATTAAAAGTTCTATTGTTGATCATTCTTTAGAAATGATCTCTTATTGAACTTTCTTTTACTTCCATTAGTAGGATTTCCTTTAAAAAATAAAATAAAAGTAGGTATTGGTCATTGAGAATCTCTCTTCTCCTTGTGTTGCTTGTAGTAAGTTGTTATTGCTTATAATTTTTATTTCTACTAAATATATTTACCATGATTGTTTGGATGTGATCATTTTTTCTAGCCCCCGTATGAGAGTCTAAACACATGATAATTTTTTTGATCCAAAATTTATCATCCATCTGATATTAAGGAAGGTACTTAAAAAGTTGAGTAAAGTTACTCCTAGTACCAATTCAAAGTCTTTTCCCCTTAGATGAGATTCTAAAAACTAGTCATAATCTTATTGAAGTATTTTGTGGCAACCATCGCTATTGAAATAGAGAAAAAAATTGCTCCTAGGTGATATTTCCTGCCACTATGCCTCTTTTTTATTTTAAATTTCCTCATCAAAAATTTTCTTCTTTAAAGACCTAGTATGCATCCCATGCTACTTTTATCTCCTCTATGAACTTCTCAAGATTAAAATACTTTTTTATCTCGATGATCGATGCCTCAACTTCATATCCTATGGCATTTCCATCATGTTTTGGTAGTGCAATCCTCTTGAGATCCTTGGAAAACTCTTCTATCAGATGAATATTCTTACTTATTCACCTTTATTTATATACTTACTCCACTTACATGGAATTTTAATCATTTTTCATATATTTTGACCATTTTCAAGGGTATTAGAATGGTGGTCCTTGTCCTTTTTATTCTCTTCCTATCCAGTTGCTCTATTACCCTTTTGTTCAACGAAAATGACTTTATCCCTTAATTCACCTACCATGGCCAAAATTTTGTTTGGCTTATCTTTGGGTCCCTTACCTTTAGAATATCCCATATCTCTAGAGTGAGTTAACCATATTTCTAATTATTCATAAATACACATTGATTTAATAATCCTAGTGAGTCCCTAGTTTTTTGTCTATGCATTGATACCACATGTCACAACCCCTTTCCTTAGGTTGGTCAAAATAGGGATTATGAATACATACATATATATAGTCATGATTGCACATCAACTCATTACATCATAGAATTTTCACCTAGATAAATATAGTCATCACATATACATAAATGCATATCTATTTATTCATCAAGAAGTGAAACCACATATCAATCATAATGATTATAATTAACCTAGATTATAATCATTCATTCTTATAAATACTTGATATAATACCCTCCAATCTAGCAAATTATGTTGTCACTCTAGCCTCTATGATAAAAACTCCTATGTATATATATCCAACCATGTCCAACCAAATATTCATCACTATCAATTTTGTATGGACTAGTGACTATGCCTCTTACTAATGTAGAGTGGATCCTCTTCCATATTAGGTTGATTATTCATGGGATAATACCTTTTTGCATATCTCATAAAATCATGTCAAATGATTCAAAGGTACTCCTTTTATATTTATAACAATCTGACCCTTTTAGAAATATCTCTCCCTAAGGAGTATTCCTAAATGACTTTACTACATAATTCAACACATATTTTATGGGTTTGATTCTAGTAAGATGATGTAGTTGCATATGAATGTTAAATTCCAAGTACCTCTTGGATATATTGCACCAACAAATTCAACTTCGGATAACTAAATCCCTTGCCCATACAAGGTTGCATACCAAAACTAGTATACTCTCAAACATCAAGATTTCTTAATTATGAATGTGATAAATATGAGATAAGTAAGGAGATGATAGACCTATTAGATAACAAGATGGTGAAAAGTTCCAAAAACTAGAGAATGGGATAAGTCATTGGTAATATTTAAGTCATTGAGAAAGTGAATTTTATCTCTTTATATGCACAAAAACTTAACTAACTAGGTTTACATCACAACCCCATAAGAGGAATCTCTAGTAGAAATATTCATAAACTCAAATTATCTTACAAAACTAGGTTGACTTCATACAACCAAGTAATAATCACCTATGTTTTTTTTATTATATAAAAGTAAGGGTTTTGAGAGGATCTCTAAACCTCAATATATATAGAGGAAAGAAATATCATGACCAGAAATAATATCTTTCTCGACTAAGAACACACATTGAAGAACACAAGCTTATACTGCGAGGGGGTGAAAAGTATAAGATAAAAAAATTTACTTTTCTTTCCAAATGATAACATCAATAATATCAATGTAGTAAATTAAATAATGCACAAATAATCACACACATGAGAGACACAAATTTAACATGGTTCACCCAATGTGGGATACATCCACAAAGAAAATATTTCTTATAAATTTTCTCAACCAATATCTTGGGAACCAATTCCCTATTACAATATTTATGGACACCAACCCAAAAGAGACACCAATCCCCTATGCTCAAGTTCATGGACCTATATCCACAGGAGACCTCAATCCCCTTTTCTTTGGTTCATGGACCTTTATCCATAGGAGGCCTTAATCCCATCTACTCTGGTTCGTGGACCTCTATCTATAGGAGACCTCAATCCCTTTTACTCTAGTTCATAGACCTCCATCCATAGGATACCTCAATCCCCTCTTCTTTGGTTCATGGACCTCTATCCATAGGAGACCTCAATACCCTCTACTTTATTCTGCTTCAAGCCTTTACCCAAGGCTTTCTCAATTCTATTCCAAAACCTTCTCTCAAATGTACTCTAATTTACTTCAAGTCTACACACAAGACTTGCTCAAATCTACTCCAAACCTTGCTCTCAACTCTGCTCAAATATTCTTCAAGCCTACACACAAGGCTTATTTCAAATATGCTTACCAAACCTTCTCCAAGCCTACACACAAGGCTTGCTCAACTTTTCTCACCAAACTTACTCTCAATTCTACTCAAATATGCTCATCAAAACCTGCTCTCAACTCTACTCAACTCTAGCTCACAATATTTCTCACAAGCATTGCACATAGCTACTCCAAATATTATATAAAAATAATGTTTATCTATTTCTAAATCTTATATAATGATGTCATCAAGTGCTTTGTCTAATATTCAATGTGCTTTATTTAACTAAAGTAGTTTAGACATATTCTACCCAAAAAATTTTAACCACTTGAACATATAGAGAATGATATGTACTAACAAATAATTAATATGTTCTTTACACTCATTAAGTCTATCGATTTTACTTTTCTCACATTTATTGCACTCAAAAGGATAATTCTACTATAGCACTTGATTTTTGTCCTTTTAATGTATTCTCAAAATCAATCAAAACTAATATCCATTTTTGCTTTATAAAATTGGTCTATATCCCTTGCAATATCAATCACAATGATGCTCAAATTGATTCACAAAACTGGTCTATATCTCTTGCAATTCAATCATAATGATGCTCAAACTTGCTTCACAAAATTGATATATTTTAAACACCTCCTTATATCTCCATATTATAAAATCAACAATAATACCACAAAAATAAATATCTCAAACACCTACTTATATCTCCCTTCTTATAAAATCAACAATATTGTCACAAAATAAATATCTTAAATACCTTATTGGATGCCAATATCAAAATAAAACTTTCTCATTCAAAAAATTCATGCATGAGACTCAAAACTGGGTCTCTTTCCTCCAAGTATTATCAACACACATCAAGCCACTCTGGATACACTATTTGTTGAGCATAACTCTTTACAACCTGTAATTTAAAGTTCCATCATCAATGTAGCCAATAAAAAATTATTATTCCTGCGTTTTCTTTTGGTCTTCAAGTGTCACCCGAATCAAACATATTGTGTAGCCTCTCCAATCTAATTGTCCATTGTAAAATAACACCATGTATTGAAAATGTAATTTGCTCCACAAATTGATTATTCTAAAGTTTTAAACCTCCAGCGGTTTCTTTATCTTCCACTTGTTGATCCAGTATATAAAATCTAGCACCACTATTCTTATTTTCATGGGTATTGCATCTATTTGTTTTAAGATCTCTTCTAATGCTTCTGGTGACAAGTAATTTCCTACCTCTTTTTCTTTTTACACACAACATGTGTCCCTCATAAAAAACAATGAAGACCTTGAGGAATGGTAGTGAAAACACATAATGAAAAGTAGCAATCTCACTCTCTCTAATAGACAACAATCAACATTGAAAAGACATAGTGAGAGGTAGTGAAAAGACACAGTGAATGACAGAGGAACCACTCTCTCATAGGGTAACAAATAATAGATAAACCACTCTCTCACAGGGTAATGAAATGGCAATGAAACCACTCTCTTAAATGGTAGCAAAAAATCAATGAACCAATCCTCCAAATGGGCAATGAATAATAGTAACAACACTCTCTTAAATTGTTAGTGGATAGAAACGAACCAATTTTCCATGTGGGAAACTCAACCAGTGAATGTAATCTCTCATGGTGCAACTCAACCAGTGAACAAACTCTCTCAAGAAGCAATGAAAAATCAGCAAATTAAATATCTCAAGGCACAACTCAAACAACAAACAACCTCTCCCACGAAGCAATTGTGAAATGATCAACAAAGTCTCTCAAGGCACAACTCAATCGGTGAACGAGCTCTCTTTACGAAGCAACACCAAAATGAAAATGAAGCATTACACAATAAAACCACCACATGTAGCATGAACTTGAAACCAATATTTTATACTCTTCATGTGGTGCCTTAAAAAGTCAAACCATATTTTACACCCTTCTACTTTAACCAAATGTTTAAATCTAAGATTTAAATATTTAATATTTTATATCCAAATCATCACTTTAGTATTTGAAATAAATATTAAATTATACCTTTCTCTGAATATTTAAATATCAATTTAAATATTAAAGCATACATTTTGTCTCATATACCCTTGAAGATATATTTACCTTGCATGGTTTGCATCATCACATTATCAACAACTTTTGACATATCAACAACCTTTGACATCAATGACAACACAAATATTCCAACACACACCACAAGATAGCCAATAAACCAACTAACAAATGCATCCCTAGAAAACACATCAAAATAGGGGACAACCAGCCTTACAAGACCAATAAGAAAACAAAAAAAATACAAAAAAATGCCATAGCCCAATGATGAATACCCAGGCCTCCCGACCATTAAAGGACTAATGTATCCTTCTATTGCTTAACCAAATATTGGATCTTATTGATGAAAGTGATCACCACCTAGAGTGAGCCCAACAGTGCCTGGTGCTTTTCATCAATTATGCATATGAGTGGTTGAGAACTAGGGGCATCAAGGGCCAAGGGAGGAGGCATTTTATTTGCAGCATCAGAATCCTATGATCCTTTTAAAATATTTTGTGTTGGGAGGCTTTCATCCAAATTTATTGTATCCATCAAAACTGGTGAATCTTCAAATTTTGAAGCCTTCTCAGAAAGATGTTTTGAGCGATGCACCTGGTCTCCCCTAGTTTTGCACTGGAAATTCTTAGATTTCCTTAGTGATGATGCCTTCCATTTCAAAGTGGAAGTGGGGTCATAAAATACCCATCACCTAACTTAGAGGACTCACCATAGGATTCAAAAGTCATCAGAAGAGGCTTGAGGGTTGGGGACATTTTTTAAAATTTGATTTTCCATAATGCCTCTTCCACTGTAATTCCTTTAGATTTTTCACTTGCTCAAGTGTTAACAATATCAACCCTTGATGAATTGGATCAAGATATTTTACTCCTCTAACATCTCATAGTAATTTTTCCAATGAGTGGTAGAGAAAAGATGACACATTCATTAGACACTTCCTTAGAGCTGGTTCAGGAACATCATATGGTAGCTTCAAATGGCCTCCCTATTCGAGTTCAAGGTGAAGTAGTCCATTATTACCATAAGGAATCGATTCCAAGGAGCCTTAAGAGCCTTGGAATAATAACCATTCTCTAGCTTCAACAAATATTACCCTACATCAACAAAAAACCCATACTCCCACTTAAGAAAATACTTTGGGCACTTATGACAACCACCATCGGCTGGTAATCATGTCACCTTACCTATGAGGGCTATCAACAAGAGGAAATCTAAAGTGCAAAAAAATACCATACATCCAAGCAAATGAAATATGAGATAAAAATCATGTAACCATAATGACAAAGAGGGATATAGAACAATGGTGGCTTTTAATTAAAAATAAATTTATTTTCTCAATCGGTTACAATATGATCCCTTTGAGGGATGTTCGTAACACCCCAAAAATAATGAAACAAGAAAACACACAAACAGAAAGAAAATTATATATATATATATATATATATATATATTGACTAAGGTGAAGGATTCATAAATCCCAAACCAACCTTAGACCAACTTAATGTTTGACATCCCCTAATTTTCTCAAGAACTATACCACACAAGATTCCCTTAACGCAAGTCCCTCTATGTAAGCCTATATTATGTTATACATATAAGTCCATCCCTATCATTAGTATTGATGAGCTAGACTTACCACCTTCAATAATCAAAAGGTGTACATATATATCCATATTCCACACAAGCCATTATGTGTGGGCATGCTATGTGTACTGTGAGCTAAGCTATCAATATTATCCACTAACAAGCTATCTTAACTCTGGTACAATATTCTAAACCTAGTCACCAATCTCCCTAAGGGGGTCTCAAGCCCTTAGGTTAACCTCTAAGTTCACCTAGAACTTACTAATGTTTCTTTCTTTTTAACATCACAAGAACATAAAAGATCAAGATACTAAATCTAACAAATATGAACTTTTAACAATCAAGGATAAATCAAGCATAAAGCAACAATCACCAAATAAGCATTCATTAAAATATTTAAATACAATACACCAAATAAAGAGGTACTAAATGCAACAATTACATTTTTCATTTAAATACATAAGCAAGTATGGTACACCCCATACTTTCTACAATACTTTACATCCATTCCATCGGGGAAATCTCCCCACAATCTAATCTATTGCATAAATAACAAGGAGTAAGGTAGAGAGCAAACTTGTGAACTGGTCCACCTCATGAATTTGACCTTCCCACTCTTCCATATATCAAGTGAGGATAGTAGGGGATTAGGATACTCATGGATCCGGATAGACATGCTTCTAAATGCACTTATTTCATTGCCAAATTGCAACTATACAAATAACCCAAGCAATTCAACTTACTAATGCATAGTACTATCATAGAAAACCACTCTTTTTTTTTCCTCTCACCCACTCGTGAGAGTCAGTCTACCATGCATTCACTCATATGCTCTATTTGCAGTAAATGAACTAACCCTACTTAGCAATTAAAGTCCCATACCCTTAATTTCTAAGCAAACTGGGTTCACACATTATGCTACTAAAAGTAACTACTTTACTTTCCAATAAACCTTTTTCTTCATTTCATAATGTAAGGTCCCATACCCTTAAATTATAACACAAACCATCATCATATTTCATTTCATAACATAAGGTCCCATACCCTTAAATTATAAAACAAACCATCATCATTTTTCATTTCATAACATAAGGTCCCATACCCTTAAATTATAAAATAAACCATCATCATTTTTCATTTCATAACATAAGGTCCCATACCCTTAAATTATAAAATAAACCATCATCATTTTTCATTTCATAACATAAGGTCCCATACCCTTAAATTATAAAACAAACCATCATCATATTTTATTTCATAACATAAGGTCCCATACCCTTAAATTATAAAACAAACCATCATCATATTTCATTTCATAAAATCTACCATTTTAGATAATGAACATTAATTAAAGCTTCTCTCAACAACAATGAACTATGGGATGGAACAAAATCCAACAGATAGACCATTGCCATACATTGTGAGGTAAGACATAGGGTGGACCAAGGGTTGATCGAAAGGCTTCCATACCAATAACTCAAGAGTAAATGGTGCTCACATACCCATGACGTCAATGGTTTTTGTGACATGGGTGGGTCATATTCAGTGCCAATGACACCCGAGAGGACTTCCAAACCTGAATGTAATTTACAAAGGAAGGTTACCCATGAAGATACTCGATTGGATACCACCCATAATCCTAAACCAATAGCCAACAAAAATGGCAAAATGATTTTTACATTTGCATCATCAAAAATAGAGAATAACATAAACTAAACTACCAATGGAAGTGGGTAACCATGACACCATCTCGTATTTGAGTAGAGAGATAAACAAAGGCCATACTGCCAATGGTAGAGGCCATACAACGACACCATCACATCCTCAAGAAAAGACAAACATAGGCCATACTACCAATTTTAGAGGCCATTACAACAATGTCATCGCATATTTAAATAGAGAGATAAACATGGGCTATACTACCAACAGTAGAGACCATTACAATGATGCCATTGCATCTTCAAGCAAAGAGGAAAATACAGTCCATACTACCAATTATAGAGGTCATTCAATGATGCCATCACATATTCAAGTAGGAAAACACAAGCTATAATACCAACGATAGAGGCCATTTAATGATGCCACCGTGTCTTTGAGCAAAGAGGAAAACACAATCTATACTACCAATGATAGAGGCCATTACAATGATGCCATCACATCCTCGAGCAAAGAGGAAAACACAGGCTATACTACAAATGGTAGAGGCTATTACAATGATGCCATCACATCTTCAAGAAAAAATAAAAACATAGGCCATACTACCAATGGTAGAGGCCATTTGAATGATGCCATCACATCCTCAAGCAAATAGGAAAACACAGGCCATACTACCAATGACAAAGGCCATTACAACAATGCCATCGCATCTTTAAGCAAAGAGGAAAACATAGGCCATACTGCCAATGGTAGAGGCCATACAATGATTCCATCACATATTTAAATAGAAAGACAAACACTTGTCATATAGTTTTAAGATGTAATCAGCCTAGCTCACTTGCAATAGCTAGATCACCTGTGCTGTTCATGTGGATGTCCGTCATCTACTAACTCCTTCACTCACGGTTCTCCTCTCACCACTCATGCTTCTTCATCCTCTGTGCTCCTTCACCCCCATGCTCTTTTGCTTCCTTCCTTCTATGCTACCTTATCCCTTCTTTTTTCCTTTCACACCTTCTCTCCCCTCCTCGGTCTATGTTCCCACCTACTTGCAATTACTCTTTGACCACCTTAGACATGCCATAAGGGTGGATATTCCTACTATATTTTTCCAAATTGATTTCCATAAAGGGATTTCCTCTCATGTCAGAGGAATTTCATGCATTTGACCCACTTGGGCCTCCAAAGTGCAACCTGGCCCATTCTATCGAA
Source organism: Wollemia nobilis (assembly GCA_028583015.1). Lineage (NCBI taxonomy): Eukaryota > Viridiplantae > Streptophyta > Pinopsida > Araucariales > Araucariaceae > Wollemia > Wollemia nobilis. The sequence goes on along the minus strand of JAQPPZ010017232.1, from coordinate 23,914,586 downwards.
TGCCATCTTATCGCATTTACACCATATGGGTTGATCTTCGGGTGAGCGATGACTTCCCTGACACACCATGGTGAAGACTTACCTTGGATTTTAAAGAATTGTATTTATATTCCCTATTTTATTTTAGGACAGGTTCTCCATTGTTTAGATGGAGTAATCGTTTGATATATAGATCATCACTTTGCTTCTTTAAATGGCAATGATATTGAATAAATCAACCTTTTAATTAAACAATATATTTTTTCCTTTTTAAATAAATCAACCATTTATTTAAACAATATCTTTTTGCCTTTTTAAATAAATCAACCATTTATTTAAACAATATCTTTTTGCCTTTTTAAATAAATCAACCATTTATTTAAACAATATCTTTTTACCTTTTTAAATAAATCAACCATTTATTTAAACGTTATCTTTTTTCCTTTTTAAATAAATCAACCATTTATTTAAAAAAATATCTTTTACCTTTTTAAATAAATCAACAAATTATTTAAACAATATATTTTTGCCTTTTTAAATAAATCAACCATTTATTTAAACAATATCTTTTTACCTTTTTTAATAAATTAACTATTTATTTAAAAAATATCTTTTTACCTTTTTAAATAAATCAACCATTTATTTAAACAATGCACATATGAAGTTGTGAAGGTAAACCATCTACTCCATGCTCACCGATTATCAAGGTTAATAATGCTGAAGTAAAAGACAATCATGCAAGTGCATCAAACAAAGAGGGAGTCTTTCCATCAATCTAATCACCTATCTCAGCCTCTAGAACTTACGATAGATACTAGGCCATCAGTTTGGGGCTCAAGGTGGTTAAATATTGATGATTATCCCTTAACCGAATGCATGCCTATATGAAGGTATCTATCTGTGTTACCTTTGAGTTGCCTTATCATCATTTCCTCTTCCTCAAGTACTCTCATCTTCGGTGGATGACTCAATTCCCCTCACTCACGAGTGCATTTGATCCTACACATTGGAAATTAATTAGTAGTATTATATCCTTCATTATCTACTCATTATTGTGAGGTTGCTTAATTGCACAAATCTGTGTATTAGCCACATTTATTAATTTATTATTTTTCTATGTTCAAAGGTATTTGGGAGGGTCATGAAAATGTTACCCAATTTGATACAATTATTTACAATAAAAATATTTTAGATGTAATATGCAGGATCTTCTTCACACCCATAAACTATCTTGAAGTGGGTTTCTTGTGACTATCACAAGGGTTGATGATATTCTTGTGCTCCTCTTCATGTGTAAAAGCCTATGATATGCACACAAGAAAATTAAAAGAATGTTAAAAGCATATGAAGGATACTTCAAGATAGGACCCATATTAATAATTTTTAAGGTAATAAATAAAATAAATCTAAGCATATGCATATGTAAAACAAAATGTGACTGATCTAGGAAATTAAAAAAAATCAATAATCTAGATCCTATTAAAAACAAAATCAAACCAACAAGTCCTTGCTAGGGGCCATATCTAGGTGGGATGACCTTGCCTATGGGTGATCTTTGATAGATACAACCACTATTATTGTGATTTTATTCTTATGGTTGAGCCAAGAAAGTATTTGGGTTTAACCCTAGGTGTATCAAGGGGCTGGTTGTGCTTCAAGAGCAGCTTGAAGGGTCGATTCAATAATCGAGGTGAGCATGCGAGGTTAAGTGGAAGAAAGAAATGCACACCTCTATCCATTGGAGTAGTCCAACAACATGGCTTTCTTAGGGAATTGAGATGATAGCACTTCAATTCCTTCAGGAGCTATTAAGTCTCTATGTATTATGGCAACACTTCATTGCTTATAAAGTTGATTGATGGATTCTTCTTCAATGGAGGGTGAATGCTATCATATAGGCTTCTCGAGAGATGTCTAATAATAACACAATCCCTTTGCATGAAAAAGCAAAGGGGTGGTTCACTTTTAGAAAAGCAAATGCTTTCTTCAAGATCTCATGCAAATTGATTCAATGCATTGTGATTGATCCTTGTTTTGATTCATGAGAGGCATAAATTCGTGATACGGGTTCATGTGCGGGTTTTAATTGGTAGTTTGAGATACCAGTTAAGTCTCACCTCAAGTTTCTAATTAAAATTTTGGAGGCCATCCTTGGATGGGATGGTCCCATAACTAAGGCCATCCCTAGGTGGGATGGCCCCTAACTAAGGTCATCCCTGGGTAGTATGGCCTCTGGCTACTTGGGGAAAATGCCCTATTTGAGTGGTGAAAACCACTATTTTGATCTTAAGGCTACCCATAGTGGGTCATGTGGTCTCAAAAATATCTATTTAGATATTCTCCTCAACATGATACAATTTAGGTATCTACAAATATCCCTTTTTGGGATTTGTTATGTGAAAGCACAACATAGAGCAAAAATAGATGACCTAGAGTCAAATTAAGGGTTGATGATGTTCATCAATATGATATATGTTAGATGCTCCAATCATAGAAATAGCATGCATTTTTTAATCATTCCTTATTACAATTTGAAGAATTTGGTTTTAGTAAACCTTTCAGCCATGGGAAGATATTGTGTAGTCCACAAGTGATGACCTTAGGCATACCAAAAAAATAGTTTCGACTATCCTATTATGTGTTTAGTTTAAGTTTTTGCTTGTTATCTACCTCAAGCAAGAAGGGCATGACTATATTTTGTAATGATTATTGAAAAAATATAATTTGCATGATTGATTATTTTGATTATTGACTTGATTATGAATTATGTGATTATATGACTACCTCCTCAAGCGACGAGTTGATGAGAAAATAGATAATGATAAAAGTGACGAGTCGCTTGACCAATATGATTTGATTTGGGTTTTATAGGACCATTACAAAGTTTAGAGGGCTCATGTCCTCATCACAACCTTGATTTTGACTCATTTTATTATTATTTTTGGTGAGTGATCTTATGGTAATTTACTTATCCTACTAAATTGCATGGATAACAAATCGCTACAATTTTTAAGTTTATAGAGTAAATCACTAGATATGAAATTCACTTGGATTTTGTGAAAGAATGTGACCAAAGGGGTTAAGTTCCTTTGGAGCCTTTTGGATTGATGTGACCAAAGGAAATCAAGTTCCCTTTGGGATTTTTTATTGAAATTATGACCAAAGGAATTCAGGTTCCTTTAGAGCCTTTTGCATTGGTTTGACCAAAGGAATTCATATTCCTTTAGAGCATTTTTATTGAGTGCGACCAAAGGAATTCAGGTTCCTTTGGGGCCTTTGGAATTGATTATACCAAATAAATTTAGGTTCCTTTGGAGCTTTTTAATTGAAATTATGACCAAAGGAAGTTAGGTTCCTTTGGAGCTTTTTGCATTAGTTTGATCAACATAATTTAGGTTCCTTTGGAGCCTTTTGATTGAAATTGTGACCAAAGGAAGTCAAGTTCCTTTGGAGCCTTTTGGATTGATTTGACCAAAGGAAGTCAGGTTCCTTTGGAGCCTTTTGATTGAAATTATGACCAAATAAAGTTATGTTCCTTTGGATCCTTTTGCCTTGGTTTAACCAAAGGTGTTAGTTGCTTTTGGGGCCTTTTGAATTGATGTGACCAAATATGTGGGTGCCTTTGGGGCCTTTTGAATTAATGTAACCAAAGGTTTTAGGTACCTTTGAGTCCTTTTTAATTGATGTGACCAAAGGTGTAGGTGTCTTTAGGGCCTTTTGAATTGCTGTGACCAAAGGTGTTAGGTGCCTTTAGGTACTTTTGAATTGATTTGACTAAAGGGGTTATGTTCCTTTGGGGCCTTTTGAATTAATGTGACCAAAGGTGTAGATGCCTTTGGAACTTTTTCAATTGATGTGATCAAATGTGTAGGTGTCTTTGGGGTCTTTTGAATTGATGTGACCAAAGGTGTTAGCTGCCTTTGGGACCTTTTGAATTGATGTGACCAAAGATGTAGGTGCCTTTGGGGACTTTTTAATTGATATGACTAAAGGTGTTAGGTGCCTCTGGAACCTTTTGAATTTATGTGACCAAAGGTGTAGGTGCCTTTGGGGCCTTTTGAATTGATGTGACCAAAGGTATTAGGTACCTTTGGGACATTTTGAATTGATGTGACCAAAGGTGTTAGGTACCTTTGGGGCTTTTTAAATTGATGTGACCAAAGGTGTAGGTGACTTTAGGACCTTTTAAATTTATGTGACCAAAGGTATAGGTGCATTTAGGGCCATTTGGAACCATTTCTTGCATCCATAGCTTTTTAATTTATCATGCTACAAGAAATTATTTTGAACCAATGAGCTATTACAGGCTTTGGTCGACCTGCCTCTTTATTCTGATAAAAGAAATATTGCTAAAGAAAACATAACAGAATGGGTAAGGAAACCCCAGTGGTAACTTATGATTTTACATGTATTACACACTCCAGATTTTAGTTATATACTTATTATATTAAAATGACCAAGCAATGACAACAACAATTATTATGCCTTATGCAGATCGGTGCCTTATTTATTGGGTTGTTATAGCAATTTAACAACATTCATAACATGAACATAAATAATTGGGAAAGTGAAGTTGGTGCTATTAGACCCATTCGAATATCATAATTAGTCTAAGAGTTAACCAATGAAAGAAATGCTCAAAATAGGTTCAAATAATGTAACCTATTATGAGGAAACACACAAAACTGGAGACAAGAAATGATAAAACTGAAACCCAAAATTGTATTAATTTTTCAATGATATTACATGCAGAGTGGGCATAAAGCCATTAAACTCTATTACAACTCTTTAATACAATGAGAAAACCTTGTTCAAATAATGTAACAAGGTTCCTTCAATTCTTCTCCTTTCAAATTGACAACAATAAGAATCTCTGGACTTCAGGCTGAGAAAGTACTAGAAATATTCTTAGCTTTCCAAACACGGCTTTAACAAAACTTGCACAACAAAGGGAAGAATGAGGGATGACAGAGAAAAATAGACACAATGGGAATACAACAACAAAATTCACAGGGCACTCAAGTGTACCTCTTAGCAAAAATGCTATCTCTAAATGTTTGATACAAATTCTAAACCTGGCTACTTCTTTTATAGCCTCTAGTTCTTGATTCGGTTATGGTTGGCCTTATATGGACCTTATAACTATCATTTTATGGTTTGATATTTCAAAATTGTATAGTTGTCCTCTATTGCCCTTTTATCTACACTTTACATGTTGTTAAGACTCTTTTAGTCTTAACTTGCTCAACCGATAATCTTTGTGCCTGAAACGTCTTCTTCTTCTGCTCCTCCTTCGCTCTTTGATTGGCTTTCTTCTTTTGAAGTTTCTCCCCCTGAGTGATTCTTATTTCTTCTTTTAGGGGTGAATCCATTTCTAGCCATAAACTACATGATTTAATTTCTTTACCTTTCTTGCCCTACTGCAGCCATCTAATTTGTTTTTCAATCAGCTTCCAGGCATCAACGTTAAAAGTCAAAAAATTTCAATATATTCATTTCCTAGAGGATCTTGTTTTTTTGCATGCTGATATAACCCTTACTCTTTTCATATTGGGTGATAAGTGAATCCATAATATTTACCATAAAAGTGGTTTGTCTAACCATTCCTTGTTCATCATCGGGTTCACAATTAAAACCTTTGATTTTATTTTTGAGATCTTTTACACTGGCGGTTTCTAAGAACTCTTCCAATGACAACCCAATATTTGCTAGTTTCTCTTTTATATCACTCAACAGAGCGAACATATCTATAGCATCATTACACCACCTTTCTCTGTTTACCCCAAACATGGCTGCTTTCATGAATTCAATATTATTTTTGACCTTGGTGCCATCGTTCAATATTACTTCTTTTCTCTGCATCTCCTCAAAATATTCTACCATTAAATTAAGAGTAGGGTGGATGGCCTCCAAGTCTTCTTTTTTTTTATATATCAAACTTTCAATTTCTTGGGCGGTAACCTGGATTACCTCAATTTGTCTGAACATCTCAATGATCCCCTTGATCTTGTCTTGAATTTTAAATGACATTTCTTTTTTTATTTTAGATAAATAATCTTTATAGTCTACTATTTTCACAACTTGTGGGGGTTGTATTGGTGGGGTGATTTTATTTGCCAACTCTTCCTTCAGATTATCAATCAAGACTTGCATTTTTGTTTTTTCCTTATCACTGGCCTCCAATCGACTCCTCAATTCATCATTTATTTGATGTAGATGGTCTAAAGTCTGCAAATTCATGGCCTTGTTCATCCTGATCATGTCAGTCTCTTTCCCTTTCATTGAAATATCCCCTATTTTAGTCATCAACCGTGAGTATCACTGGTTCTTGTAGAGCGGGTATGGACACTTCTGCTATAGATGACCTGGACTTGTCTTGTCTTGGCTTTGTAGCAATACTTTCTTTCATGCCATCCATTTTGGCTCTAATTTATAGTTCCTTTTCATTGGCTATACTAAAAATTGTTTCTTCTTCGACCCTTTTTAATGTAACTTTTGTTGATGTCAGAGCCAGCTTGGGCTTCTTTGCCTCAGGGGCAGCTACCACTTCTTGCTTTTCCACCCTATGATCTCTTAATATTTCTCCAAAACCATTGTCTTTCATTTGTGTTACAGATGGAATTGGTATTTCTTTGTCGTTAACCTTCAATGAAGTGGGGATAGCCTGAGGGGCTAACCTTTTTACACTAGTTAAGGCCAATAGTTGATCAGGAATAGGTGCTTTAGCTTGTTCTCCTAAAATTGCAAGCTCTTGGGATGACACTATAGCCATTTCCTTCCCTTTATCTGCATCAGACTATGTGAGAGCTTGTTGTGAAGTACTAGGCACTACTTCTATTTGGGGTTGAGAATTTACTAGAATATGTATTTGGTGTTCCACTACATCGGTAGCACTCATAGTAACTTCCATTTGGTCGAGGCCTTGCTTCTCTATAATTTCTAATAGTGTGTCTTATCGGATGGCTTGAGCGGGGGTAGGGAAAATTGGGGCTGTAGAATCTACAATAATTCTCCTTATTGCATTGAGCTCCGTGGGGTATTCATATGGTCTGTGTATTTGATAATTTCCCCTATCCTCAAAAGGAAAATTGTTCCATACTTTCTGTAGATCTTCTCCTTTCTCCATAGCATCTAGCATTGCTTCCTCATGTTGATCATTCTTGTATTCGACCCATGCGTATTCGTGATTCATCATCTTCCTATATGTTTTATGGGGATCATAGGGTCTCCAAGTTATCTCTTCGAAATCCAAGTTTTCCAGGTCGTACATGCCTTTGAACAGTGTCAAATGCCCTGCAAAGGTGTAATATCTAAATTTTCATGGAACATTAAGCTAGGGGACTCGGCCATGCTTTTTTGCCTGCCTCATTTTACCTTCTTCTACAACTTGCCTTACCAGTTCTAAGGAGGCCAGGGAGAAAGGGTAGTACATAGGTAACATTTTAGGGGGAATTTTGGCCCCATAAAGCCGCATATATGTGAATCCTTTTGAGAAGAAGTAATCCCCTATTTATTTTTATTTGATGAAAGACCTAATTCTTGGCCCTAATCTCTCAGGCATATCACCAGTCAGAATCCAGTGAATTTCTATCGTGAAGTTGTCACAAAACCAACCCAAGTGGGAGCGTCCTTCATGTATTTTCCAAAACCTGTTCTGTACTTATTGACTGTCATTGGTTCCTATTCTATGCTGACTATCATTTCCTAATTGTCCAGCTAATAGGTGCATGAGAATGGAATAGTGGGAAAAATAGGGTATCTCTTTCTTCTGTTCTAAAATTACCTTTTTCAATTCTGACAACTGCTCATGCATTTGCCTACTCAATTCCTCCTCCCAAGCATAGATAGGGGTATTTATTCTTCTATTACTTTGCATTACCAAGTATAGAGTAACTCTTCCTACCATACTAAGTTCTTGTACTCCCAAAATAATGTTTATCATGTCACATAAATCCCTGACCCAGGGTTTGAATGTGATCTTTCTTATGGGGAATTGTAATTGTACCTCCTCATATGTATCTAAATCAATTAATTGACGATAATGCCTTTCAATTACCTGGTAAATTAGCTGGATGTTCGAAGGCTCCAGGTGAAAGACTTTTTGATGTGCCTGGCCGATATGCTAAAAATTGGACGTCCTTTATTATCTCTAAAAGTCCTGGTATTTTTGTCGTAGGCCACTGCTAGCCATACCATTAGGTGTATAGAGTAATACACCCTAGGGCATATTAATTTCCCTACATTACTGGTCCATATATTTCTCCTAAGGGCCCTCTGGTTCTGTGACTTCTTCACTTTATTGAATAAATCAACGAGTAACCAAGGACAACATTGCTCATTTTCCATTGTGGCTTTGAAGCTCCTAACACATGTATTTTCAATCTCGTACTATTGGTCTGGTGTGAGTTTTTTATTTTTCCCTAACTTCTTTGAAAAACCATACATTCATGTCACAGTCATTAATCCTTCGAGGAGCTTGATGTATGGAGATTGGTCAGTAATGAACTTAATTACTTCTCGAGTGTCTTTGGGTATAAAGGTATTCCTCTAAGTGGCCATTATGCTCACAGGAATTACTCTGCCTCACCGTGATACACACTTTTTGGGTATTTGATAACTTTCAGCTCTCTCGAACCAGTTCTTGGCTTTGATACAACCAGGGTGGCAATGGCATCAAAATAGTGGAACTTTAAGTAATCAAAGGTGGGTTTGGCTTTACTGGACTCGCACAGTGTATCATTAATGCAACACAACCAACTGCCTTTCGACTTTGGCCAATGGATATCCACCATAGTGTCATTTCTTAAAATTGGATAATCGTGGTAGGTGATCTTCCTTGGCTTGCACATCCACGAGGACCTTGGTTTGTGCACTTGAAATCATTCACAGTGTTTCTATTGGTTGATGAGTTGCTTCCTCTCCTGATGTGGCATTATGAATGTGGTGGCGATGGCTTTTTACAAGGCATTCTGCCACCTTGGCTCTTTATAGGGATCGATTTTTGACAGAAGATAAATCGTTAAAAAGTGGTCATTATTCTAGGGATCAATTGTTAGATCCGCTCGTTGAAGCATGTGCCCATCAAATTTCGCTAATCTGCACATTTGGTTAGTTAACAGTGTAACTGGATTACCTTAACCTAAGTTTTATCATTACAATTATTTAGGGACTAACCAAAGTTTAAGGTGCTTTAGTCGTAACACTTACCTTTATGAGTATCTTATGTCAAGCTTACCGTTAGACCTTGTTAGTTTCAAATTGTCATTGTTGATCTCTATTGTCCTACATGATTGTTAGCCACATGACATAATATATGTATACTAAGGTTAGTACTCTAGTTAGAAGTAGTATTGAATCAAGATACTTAGACTCGAAATTATATCCCTCAACTTGACCAAATTAACTTACTATTTATTTTCCATTGTTATTTTTTTATCGTGTTATATGCGTGAAATTGCATAGAGGTTTAGCGGACGAAGGGGGAAAATTACCAATGTGTTAGACCCTCCTTAATATTGATTAGGTGTGGAGTTTTATTGTTTTTACCTTAATTACTTAACCAACCATGAAAAAATAAAAAATATACCTTAACCTTCGGAAGCCTTGGCTATGCGCTATTGTCTGATCTAAGCAGGGTCAAGTGCCATCGTTGGATCGGATATAGATGTGCGCCCTTTATTCTACTTCATTATCCTTTGATAACCTTGATTAGGCACTATCGTTAGATATGTGTACAAGTGAGCGTAACTATCTGATCTAATTTTGACTATAGCTCTATCGACGACCACCTTGTTATTTTTTGCCTATTTTCGATGAAGTGCCACCATTAGATTTGGCAAGATCGAGCGTGACCATAAGATTCGGTGAGGTTGCACACTTCCTATTTTCGATGTTCGATTCATTGTTGTTTGGTTGTTTCAATGAAGTGCCACCATTAGATCTTCATTGTGAATGAGCGTGACCATTGGATTAGCCCATTATGTGCGTTTATATCCTTCGAATCATTTTTATTAAATCATAGCCATCAAATTCGTGTAGGGTTAAGCATTGTCATTTATTTCCTTTAGCTTGTAATTACTCTGGGAGAACTTTACCATCAGATCTTGGTAGGCTTGAGTGCAGTTGTTAGATCAACTTCATAGTGCACTTTTAAATATTCTTTGTTTGACTTGATATAAGTATGAGCTTTTTCATGGAGGTGCTACCATTGGATCAAGTTTGGGGCACATGCCACCATCGAATTATTCATATCCACAAAAGGTTTAAATAATGTGCACATATAATATTTCCATTTAAATTCTATTATTTTTAACAAGCATGCACCATTGGATTGAGGCAGAGATATCGCTACCATTGGATCTTCTAGAATTGCACGATGTCTTAGTCAAAAGGGTGTATGACCAATTTTAACTTTCTTAGTAATTGCGCATCTGTTGGATCTGCTAGGGATTCGACATGACCATTGGATTACATGAAGGTGAAAACCCTTTTGCCATTTGGATGGACATTATTAATCTTTGGTTACTATAGACACTAAAATCTAGTCAATCCGATTAGGCAATCAAAAGCACTGGTTAATTGACACCATATGGCCCCCTTGGGCAACCCTCAAAGGTTTACTAGTGGTCCTAACCACTCTTGGAAGGATCTACCCCACTTTTGGGAGTTTTTGGGCCATGTAAGCATGATCATACCACCCTGAGATGGCCACAATTTATGGTCATCCCACCCCAGGACGGTGGCAACCTAACCATCTAAGGGTGGGATGACCATAAGCTTTGACTCCTAAAAATTCAAATCTGGACAAACGCTGCCTAAAAATTGCCATTTTCCCTTCCTATTTGATCATGCAAGTCAGAGGATGCAACATACTTATGACATGATACATGTAAGAGGCCAAATAGGAATATTATATTCCCACTCCAATGCATACCACCCTGTTGGGCAAATGGCACCTCTTGCCCTGCATGCCCTCGCATGCCTTCTTGCCTAAAGGCCTCATTTGGCTATAAAGTGGATCATTTTTCCACACAAGATATATAGAGGAGTTTTTAAAAATAGCAATGGAGTGCTACCAAGATTTCCCCTCACTATTTTATGCCCTTTTTCCTCAGAATCTCTACCTAGCAAAGGAGGTTTTGTGAGTGATCTAGGAGGTGCAATTTGATTCTAAAATTGAACCATATGAGTGATTTTACCACCAAATTTTATGACAATATTATTTAGGATGTCCCTAACCAATTCACAAAGGAATTGGTGATAAAATAAGTGCAAAACTGGTGGCCATCCCACCCTAGGACGGTCCCCAATATGTGATAGTCCCAAACATCCCACCATAAGATAGTGGCTTATTTGTGCATGATTTATTTACTATTATTTTTTAGTTAGATTCTATATTATCATATTATGCTACTATCTAAATTTCATGATTTTGGAGCCATATTGAGTGAGATATCATATTTTTAGTGTTTTGTAGGGTCTTATGCAAGTCTACGGAGGTCATTTGGAGAAGCACCTAAAAATATTATTGATTTTACAAATATGACTACATGAGTTGTTTTGAAATGTACTTTTATGTAGTTTTTCCAAGTTTCATGTGTTTTGGATATGTTTAGGGGCAAAAATTGCTTGCTTTGGGTTTTGCAGGTTGGAAACGTGCACTACGGATGCCACAGGCCATCAGAAACAATTTCAGTTCTATTTTTAGTTATATCTTTCCAAAACCATATATTTTACATACCTATGGAATTTTAAGTCATTTGGAGTTTATTTGGTATAATATCCATGCATATTCTCATTACTAGTCTTTCAGTGTCTATGGGGATTGCTTATTTTTCATCATTCACACTTGCTATTTGAAATTTCTTATTTTCTTGTGTGTAGGTGTAGGTTTCTACAGTGCATTATGAAGTATTACAATACCTCAAGATAAAAGATACAAGTGGCAAAAGCATTAGCCCGCCCACCTCAATTGTGGGTACAAGGAAAGATACTGGAAGTGCACCGAATTACTTGAAGGATTTGATCCTTGGGCACCCAAAATTTGTAACAATTGTATCATATTTGAGCTCTAAAGTGGACTTCTATGTAACCTTGGATTTTATCCACCAAATTAATAAGAAATAGACTTACTTTACTTAATTTATTGCTATTTGGTATTCCTTTAATTTTACTTGCATGCTTCTGATTTGATGTTCATGAGACATAGGAGATAGATGCATATTGTTCCTCTTCATTAAGTGCATCATTTTTCCTCTAATTTAGTGGTCATGGTGGGACCCTATCCCGATTGCTTTTTAGAAGGTTTAACCTCAGTTTTTGCTTGGTTTCTATTGCAGGTACTTATCATCCTGGCCTAAAACGACCTTTGGATTGCTCCTTAGCTCACCCTTGGATGGCCACACAATCGTCCCACCCTAGAACATCCATAAAATTAGCAACCATCCTACCTTAGGATGGCCACAAAATAGATAATTTTCTGCTCATATGCTAGAAACAACAGGTTTGTCGGGTGATAAGGTAGGTACCTAAAATTTCTATTTTCTGCTACACAGTCAGAATTAGCTGAAATTTGGTTTTTCTTGCATGCTTTGTTTGCTAGGAAGGTAGAAAGATAGTTTCATTTTCTTATAAATGCAAAAATAACAAAAAAAGAAGAAAAATAAAAAATAAGTTAAGTTATGATGCCCTTGTATGGTTTGCTTGCATGTAAGCTACCTAATGGGAGGTCATCATTTAGGGTTTTCATTTCATAGGTTTCATTTTATCTAGATTCTTCTAAAAGTAAAATGTACTTTTGCATGCATTTAGTGAATGATCATCGGATGCTTCATTTTTTACTTTCTTTGGCTTAAAAAGAACCACACAGACCATTATTCACTCAAATGCTAGTAAGGTGGATTTCATCACCATCCACTAGTAGATTTCAATGAGGTGGCTTTCATCTCCACCCATTGTCTCAAATCCCACAAACCTTGTTCTTTTCCAAGGCTAGTTCCAAGATCTATCATAGCCCATGGTTTATAGCATGTATCTCTCTTTGGAGAGGTATATTGTAGACTGCGGGTGAACTAGGTGAGCAACTTATAGGACCTGTGCTCCTTGATCATGTGTGGACTTCATAACCACACATTATAGGTTGGATTACATGACTGTGACTTTCATTGTCGATTTTCAAGTTGTGAGTATACAGGTGAAATCCAATAAAACACAAGATTATCATCCAATAAGATTTGAAACATGTGAAACAAGGTTATCCTTTACAAACAACACATTTGAAACACACAAAATAATTTAGGGATTCACATATAAAACTTAAAAGAGATAATAACTTGTTTTTATTGAGTGTTTCATTTCTTGTGTGATGTTTCATTAAGAATTTGTAAAGGAGATAATCATCTAGGGTTTGGTAGAGAGTTACAATGGTGTGCACCCATAGCCAAGCCCAATCATGGGCAGAAGTTGTGGAGAGTGAACTAGGAGATATGAGTCATCTCTACTTTAGCCCCAGGGACTTGGTCATACCTCACCGGTGAGCCTCTACTCACCCCAGCCCTAAAATAGTGGGGCATGAGCCACACCTATAAGGGAGACCTATATGGGACACCCTTATGGGTTATGGACCTTACTTGGGAGAGTGTTCTTGATATTTAGACACATCACATGCCTTCTTTGATGAAAGGCAACAACACGCTGAGGTGCAAGTAGATAGAGTGGTGCCATGCATCCATGTATCTAATAGGTTTGACACACATTTCATAGGCCATAGCATGAATTTATGCATTGGGTAGAGTTGGTTGATCCAACCTTACCTCTACATTGCCCTGATAGGGTCCAGTAGCCTAGGCAACATGATGGGTATGATACTTGTCACTTAGGGTGATATAACTCTACACTTCCCTTCCTAATACATGAAGGAAGGTATGAGGAAATACTTTAATATCCTCAAGAGTAGTATACCATGCATGCACGATGTGCCTCTGCACCTATTGAGTACAATGAGCATATTCTTAGGCCTGAACCTCAAGTCAATGTGATGGCCCTCGATCGATGGAAGTGCATGATAGATATCATAGATTATCTTGAATGAGGTTAGCCTCAAGGTGAGACTCCTATGCCTCCTAGGCCCATCACAATAGAACAGATCAATAAAGTAGTTGTAAGATATGCAGAGCACCAAGCATAGTTCCAATAGCTTTGGCCAGACAAAGAGCGATTAGATTGCTTGCATCAACTTGAGAAAGAAATAATCGAACAACAGACCAACGAGCTATTCCAAAAAACATTACGAGAGAGAGTTCCTATCCCTAAGAGACATAGGCAAGAAGTCCATCCAAGGCATCCCATGCTCATTCGAGATAGGTCTCCTAGACCTTATCCAATGTTACCTCCATGACCTCCTAGGCCAGATCGGGAATTGCCTCCCAAGCCAAACATAGGATGCCCATAGTGGGCAGATACCCATCCTTATATATTAGATCGAGAGACACCATATGAGGCTTATAATAAGCATGAGCCAGAGGTAGAATATTTGGAAATGCATTACAAAGGTAGGGGGTGACATGCCACCACCCCGCAATAGGTTGTAGGATACTCGACCTCCACTGCAGGATAGGATCAAGGATGAGGAGATTAAATCCTTAGATACATATCAAGCATTTTTAGAGTTCCTAGAGTCAATAGAGAACAAGACCTCTAGGTGTGGATCTCAAAAGTCCACTTTGTGCTAGTTACGTAGTCATACCCTTCATCCTTTGGTTCCTACACCTCTTTATCTAGAGTAATTTAAGCTACCTCATTTTTCTACCTTTAAGGGAGAGGAATATGTGCAGAACATGTCACCAAATTCCTGAGTCAATGCTTTGGCATTCAGGATAACGATACTTTGCTTTTGTGAACATTCATGACTACCCTCTTTGGCCCTACCATGAAGTGGTTTACCCAACTCCCGAAGCATAGCATCCATAATTTGGATCAACTTGTAGATGCATTCCTTGAATGCTTTACCTTCAATACCAAGAGGAAGGAGATGCTGGATGATCTAGCTGGGTTGAAAAAATATGATGATGAGTCAATAGCAAATTATGGCAATAGGTGGTGAGCATTGCTTGTCAAGCTAGCTTATCTACTCCCCATGTCAAAGTTGACTCAGATGTTTTTCAAGAGGTGCCTAAATCTGATCTCCTTGTTGTTACAACTACAAAAATACCTAAATCTTGATGATGCCCTAGCGCAAGATAGGACCATTGAAGACATCAAGATTCAAGAGGGAGAGATTGCGAAGCCTTGTAAGAAGGAGTGGAATAAGAATGCTAAGAATACCCCAATGTAGTCTAAGCTAGTAGTGGTGAATCAGGATGCCATTAGTTTCCCAGGGATAGTGCAAGAAGCACCACCTCAAAAGCCTAAATATCAAGCCACACCTAGGAACTATGCCAAGGACAACCAAAATAGTCAAGGGCAAAATCAACAGCATCGCCCAAAGCAATAGTTCATGACCAGTGTAGAGTCTATGGAATAATTTTTTAAGCACCTCTTAGCAGATAATTCTATCAATCTACCTGAGAGTCGATCTATCAACCCAAATGCACCAAAGCCCAAAGGATACAAAGAAGACCTATATTGCAAGTTTCATAGGTAAAATAGACATGATGTGCAAATGTGCTATAAGTTCAAGCATTTGGTGCAAGACATGATCGATAGGAATGCCCTTCAAGTAGACAACCCTATCATGCCAAACAACCAACAAATGGAGATATTTAAAGACCCTTTGTCTGCCCATGCAGAGTAGGCCAATCTAGTGCCCTAGTTAAACGAGGTTCACTATGGCCCCCAAAGCAAGGGTATGTCAGCATGATCAGTATTGTAATGAGGAATAGGTAGTACCTGAGTCCAATAACACCACCTATAGCTCAAAGCGATATTCCTTCAACATCGTAGCCTTTTCCTCCTCCTGTGTTGAGCCTCCCACCTAGGCCTATGGTCACAATTAATATCAAGCTCACTCAAATCTTGAGAATGACATCTTCTCAACTCTCCATATATGAGCTCATTCGGCAATCGCCACCTCATAGAGTAGCCTTTATGGATATCCTTAAGGCAATAGATCTACAACCCCAAGATTCTAACTCCTTCAAAAACTTTTGGGGCATGTACGAAAATGCATGGAACTGGTGATTACCTTTCAAGAAGATGAACTTAAATCATTCCCAAATGATATGGTGGATCCCCCCTTGCACATCGTCACATGTGTAAATGGAACACCTTACAAGAGAGTGTTGATAGATACTGGGTCTTCTAGAAACATCATCACTACAACAACTCTCAAGAATTTTAAGCTCCCAACATCCCATATTGTTGTGTCTACCTACACCCTTTGATAATTTAATGATGACATATGCTCGATAGTATACACAATAGTCTTGCCCATTCAGGTAGGACAAAATACCATACTGACAATATGCCACATCCTAGAGGGTGAGATGGCATACAATATCTTGATGGGTAGACCTTGGATCAGGGACATGAAGTGTGTCCCTTCCATTGCTCACCAGTGCCTAAAATACACCTATGAAGGGCAAGTTCATGTCATCCTTGCAGACCTAGAACCCTTCAAGTACTGTAGCATGGTGCAATAGCTCCCTAAGTCTACCTTGCCATCCACCCACATGGATTTTCAATCAAATAAATCCAACCAAGGTCTGAATCCATTGCCATCACCTTCATTCAATCCATCATCATATCATGCCAAACCATCCTCATCTTCAGAACCTCCAAAAATGCCTTCATCATCAGAAAATTCTTCACTAAGGGACATAGGGAAGAGGCTTGTTGATGAGAGCCCTCCGACCATATCCACAATCTCCACCAGTGAGACTCCTAGCTCAATAGATGAGGAGCTACATCATGAGGTAAAAATTGAATCAATTCAAGCCTCGTTCCTATCTCCTCCTTCTATGCAGCCACATGTCATAGTGCATCTAGCTTCTACCGGTTTAGGAGAGTACATGGCTAGGAATGTCACTACCACTCCTGCCATTGAGTCAGTGCAAGACCTGGGTCAACCTCATCTTCCCATAGGTACTATCATACATCTTGGTCTTCCCCCTAATCAAATTAATTTCATCTATGGGTGTCTCAACTATGGCATTGAGCCTTACCAATAGCTGGAGGAGGATGAAGAGCCATTTTTTGAGGACATCAACTACATGTCCAACCCCGAATTTGCCATGAAGTATCTTCACCTCTATAATTGGCATGGTTATGGGTTGGGCCTGTATGAGAAAGGCACTCACATTCCTTATTAGCTACAGTATCAAATACCTTATGAAAAGTCTATTTTAGGACACAAAAAGCCTATACCCCTAGACATCCTCATAGATAGCTTAGAGCACATGACTCTAGACTTTAGGAAGGAACTCGTGTGTGATCCCTTCACTAATCCCAATCATGTCTAATCATTTGGGGACTACTTCCCTATTCCCTTGGGAGATGATGACCCACCTCGTGATGTCATCCAATCTTATGAGAGAGGTGAAGGTTCATGCACCCTTACCCATGATAGTGAGGAAGAAGGTCAAGGGTATCCCTATGAGTGGACATCTAATGATGATTCAGACTACAAGTTGGAATCCATTGGCTCCTCTATTCCACATGTTGAGTACATGTGGGTTGTTCCATTAGATTATGAGAATGAGGGTTATCTACGTATGTTCTCCTTGAATGAACCTATCTGGTGATACTTTCTCCTTACAGAAGGGAAGGCTCGCCTGTAGCTGCATCGATCACCTCCGTTCATTCTACCTCCACCACCTAGGGGAAATCATCCATCCATAAACATGATTTCCATAGATCTATCTAAGCCCATGCGAGATCTAAATAATCCATAGAAGCCATTGCAACTCGACTTGGGGGCCATCGACGTTGATCAGGGAGATTCTTCCCCATTGCATTTCGATTACGGGTCTTGCGATGAGATGTTACAACCATTTCATTCCTCTCCAAGACCTACACATGATGTTTTACATGTTGAGGAGGAACCCAAGGTTCCAATTGATAATATAAACCCAACAAATGACATCCATCTGATCCCTACTCCTCACCATTTGGAGAAGAGATTACATATGTCAATCAAACAAATGATTGATGTAGACATTGGCTTAGACCTTGAGAATTTATATTATATCAGGCTAGGGGAAATCCTATCCCCCTAATAGGAAGCTAATTACATACCCGTTCTCACAAATAAGAAGGAGGCCTTTGCATGATCCTAGGGTGATATTCTAGGTAGGGATACACTGCCTATCAATTTTTTCCTAGATTCCTCAATAGACATCCCATCATCACCTATATTGCCCATACACTATATCTTGGATAGGCTAGACAACCTAGATTCACAAGTGAATCAACAAAAAAATGCTTTACAACATATCTTGGATCGACTCACAAGAATCGAGTCATGGTTGATTAATTCAAACCCTCAACCCCTCGATTGTCAAGACTAAACCCCTCATTTACAATCCATGGTCAACCCTCAATGGTACCTAGAGGAGAGGTACCAAGCCCATAAATCGTGGTAGTATTATACTCAGTTGTCAAAGACCTTAGCATTGATCTTCAATCTACTATGTGAGGCGCAAGCAATCACGCTTCTTCCAATTCATCCGTTGAACCCTAATAAGTGTAGATCAAAACCACAAAAGCAAAACACATATTGTGTTTACCATCAACAAATAGGCCATGATATCCAGACATGATATGTATTTCAAAATTTATTCCAGGATATAATCGATAGGCGAGGACTTCAAATAGGATTCTTCCAAGACTTTTTACCTTCATACAAAGTAAACACAACACCTGGAAATCTAATTGAACAACCTAATCAAGTGCACATCACTCCACCTTCCCATGGGTTTGTGGATATGATTGATGCTATAACAGAGTGGCAAGAAAATCATAGTCGATATATGCAACCCGTGATATCCTCCAATGTTTCACTATCATTTGACTCACCCCAAAGCGATGCTAGCACTGCAAAAGCTTGTACCTCACAATAGGGGGGTCAATTTTCACCATCCCCTTTGGCCAGGCCAATCATAGTACATCAGATACATGGCACATTGGGGGTACACAGGGTACCAAATTCCCCTAGGTGGTCTATAACCATCTAGGTCACCTCAAAAGGATCAAAGGGTATCTACATATTGCTTGGTCAAACCATAGCACCCCTAGGTGGTCTATGACCATCTAGGTCATCCCAAAAGGCTCCAAGGGTATCTACATACCGCTTGGTCAACCCGAAACACCCCTAGGCAATCTATGACCATTTAAATCACCCTAAAAGGCTCCAAGGGTATCTACATACCACTTGGTCAAGGTGGTCTATGACCATCTAGGTCACCCCAAAAGGCTCCAAGGGTATCTACATATTGCTTGGTCAACCCAAAACACCCCTAGGTGGTCTATGACCATCTAGGTCACCTCAAAAGGCTCCAAGGGTATCTACATACCGCTTGGTCAACCCATAACACCCCTAGATGGTCTATGACCATCTAGGTCATCCCAAAAGGCTCAAAGGGTATCTACATACCACTTGGTCAACCCAAAACACCCCTAGTCGATCTATGACCATCTACGTCACCCTAAAAGGCTCTAGGGGTATCTACATACCGCTTGGTCAAGCCAAAACACCCCTATATGGTCTATGACTATCTAGGTCACCCCATAAGCCCATTGGTCATATGTACATACATACATACATATATATATATATATATATATATATATATATATATATATATATCAAAAATTCAAAAAACATCATCAAAATATCAAAATACAAAAACATTGCATTTCATTATATTGCATACCATTTCATTATATCATCCATTGCATTAGGCATACTCATCATTGCACTTTATATTTTAAAGTTGCTCATACATGTCTAGCACTGAGACTATACACTAGTCATCATTCAAAACCTATGTTTTTCAAGTCACCATTCACATCATTTCATATTCCACATATCATTTCCACCTACATCTACCAATTTTCATATTTGTGTCCATTCCCTTAACCTAGATATTTTTTCTAGAATGTCATTAGGTTTTTGGTCACTCAGCCATCTCTAGTTTTCTCTTCAAATTTTATAGAAAGCTATCATGATTTATAGGATAGAGTCTTTCTTAGATTGTACCTGGTATACATCAAAATCCCAACACATTTTCACACTAATAATCCAAGTTTAGCATAAGTAAAGATAAAACCTACGAAGTGGTCTAGGTTACCTTAAGTGAAAATTTTATCCTACTCATTCCCTTGTGCGTATGGTGATGCATATAATTATTAGCATCATTAAATCTCAATGATTTGTCAATCTGGTAAGACCCCAAGGTCTTACTATAAAATTATTAACAAATTAATGTAAATGTAATTACAGACAACTCAAAGGGGGCTCCCTTGTAATCGCTTTGCCACTATAGGGGGCTCCCTCCTTAGAATATATGCTTATTATTCTTCTTCTTGGATGATTTGATATGGATGACCAACCTAATATATATATCTACCCTAAAGCTACGTTGGTGAAGAGACATGATGGTTCATGTTATGAAGGGTTGTGATGGTTCACTTTATAAGTTAATAATATAATAATTAAATGATTAATAATACTAACTAATACTAACTAATAATGTTAGGATTGAGGATCCTAACATGCCACCCTCCTTAAAAAGAGCTTTGTCCTCAAAGCTCAAAGTGAGAAGCTTTGTCCTTTGTTTTTCAAGAAGGATATGTGTAAGTTCTTGGACTCTTTTAATGGCATCCTTTCGTAGGCAGGGATATCGAGAAGGATGAAGCATTAGCGGGGGGTTGCCAAGAATAATAGTAGAATCTCCCTTAGGAAAATCATGATGATGATGGGAGGACAACCCTTGGGGTTCCTCAAATACTTCAAAATGATGCATCAAAAGTGATGGTAATAATTTCATATCCTTTTTTTGGTTCCTTGGTAGAACCAATGGAGAAGGAGTGTGTAGTCACTCTGCATTGGTTTCGAATAGGTTTGATCATATGGAAAGAACTCACTATTGGTGAGGAAGGTATGTGTAGGTCTTGTTGAGTGCATGTTTGGCTATCATTGATCACTTTGGGTATGTCTACCTCATCCTTGCTTGGTACATCAATCACTTCTTGCACAGCGACCTCATTATATTCATTGTAGTGAGTAGGTGCACTGGTCGCTTTGGAAATAACTACCTCATCTTATTGATCTGTGGAGAGACAAGGATCAACTTCCTTCAATAAATATAATTTTAGTGTAGCACATTTATGGTGGGGTCCAAATTGTTCATCACAATTATCACATAGTCCTTTTGCTCGTCGTTCCTTCATCTCCTCAAAGCTAAGATGTTTAATTTGTAAAGTTTGATTAGATTTGGGGGTTGTGTAAGTGCTTTGTGCCCTTCCATTATGCATAGGTTTGGGAGTGATGTAAGTGGTCAACGATTTTTCCATAAGTGGTTTCCCTAATCATTGTTGTGCATTGATTTTATCTTCAGCTAATTTTTCCAATCCATAGGTCTGCATCATGGTATAGGGATTGAACCTTGTCACCTCCATTCTAATTTTCTCTTTTAATCCCCTAATGAAGCCATTGATGAGAATTGATTCATCCAATATTGTGTTGTGTTTGGTGATATCCTCAAACCGAGTTTGATACTCACACACAGAAGTAATTTGATGAAGATATTTAAGCAATTCCCATATGACTGGGTCCCACATGGCTCTGATACCAAATGGTAAGACCCCAAGGTCTTACTATAAAATTATTAACAAATTAATGTAAATGTAATTGCAGGCCACTCAAAGAGGGCTCCCTTGTAATCGCTTTGCCACTATAGGGGGTTCCCTCCTTAGAATATATGCTTATTCTTCTTCTTCTTGGATGATTTGATATGGATGACCAACCTAATATATATATCTACCCTAAAGCTACGTTGGTGAAGAGACATGATGGTTCACGTTATGAAGGGTTGTGATGGTTCACTTTATAAGTTAATAATATAATAATTAAATGATTAATAATACTAACTAATACTAACTAATAATGTTAGGATTGAGGATCCTAACATAATCCAGGGTGGTGTCCAAGGCTATTTACGAGAGAAGACTTAAGCAGGGTTGCAGTTTAGTTCATTTGGGAGCAGCAGGTTTTATTGGTAGAATAGATTATGTGGGGGTTTTAGATCACCTTTTAATCCTATCTTGCATAAAATAAACTAATTTACTTGCAAAAATGGAAACCTGATTCTAAATTGCAGAAACTGAAATCTAAGTACAATTGCAGAATTTAAATCTAATTACTTTTGCAGAAGGGAAATTGCTTGAAGTAAACACACAAATTGAACACCTATCAGTGTTCTATTTCAGAAGGTTGTCAATATTCTATCACAGTAGCTGACAACAAAAAGAAAAATGCAAGAAAACTTGAAAAATTGCTGGAAGTAAAGAAACAAATACAATGCTGCAAATTACTTTAATTATTGAAACATGGAATCAAGAAATCACATATTAACTATTCTATCAATTGTCACACATTTATGCAATCTAAAAATTCACTCTTAAACATGGAAAATAAATCCTAAAGCTACAACAATGGTTAGTGTGAAACAAGTAAAGAAATTGACAAATATCCACCTAAATTCTGTTGCAACAAAGTTTAGGGGAAAACTTGTCAGTTGTCAGTCCTTCTCCTAGGCCTGGAAGTGGCCCTTGCTTCCTTTTCCAGAAGAAGGTATAATATCTCTTCTACTTGCTAAATTATAACACACTCATGCACAATGAAAACTGATGGAAAAAACTGCACTTTATTTAGCTGAAAAATAACATTACACTTCTGCAAGACAATCCTGCTGCACACTGTTACAACTTGATAACTACTGCTGCTATCTCCTATTTCCTAATAGCTCAACCAATATGGGAGCTATGCTATTTATAATATCTAATATCTATTTACATGCACAAAATATCCTATTTCTATTTTACAACTTATTTGCCTAATATTCTGCAACTAATATGGGTCTATTTCAGGACAGTGCAAGCTGCATCAGTGGGTGTTTGCTTGTGAGTTGTGTCTCTTGGTAGTAGGGAATGGTGGGGATATATGTAGAAGGTTTTTCCTATATCTTCTCAACCTTGATTTACCTTTTCAACCACTTAAAAACCACAGGTGTTCAAAAAGAGGCGTGTTCCCCTGTTATTCCGAAGATCTTCGAAATAACTGGTTGTAGGTGCACTTTATGCCCAAAACGCATTTAGAATATCTATTTTAGCTGGTTTTTTTAGGTAGGTCATTTAATCCAACTTCCAGGAGGTGATCCCAACTGATTTCATCCTTCTTCATTGGTAAATTCTAGGCCTTGCCATTCATTGGTAGTTGGCTGGAATTTACATGGTGATTTCTGCATTTCCCTATTTCTGTTGCACAGTTACAAATCATTGGTGCTATTTGCAAGTTTTTAGACCAATTAGCACATGGAAAATAATTTAAATATTAACACAAGGGAATATATCATGTTGCTTATCAAAATCATGCATTTCATTTATCAGGAAACCATGTTGAAACTGTGCAATAGTGTTGCTCTGTTATACCCTATTGCTGCCTATTTAGACCATGTGGGAATGCTTCTAAATAGGTCAGATGTCTTCTTTAGTCCTTCTGAACTCATTCCATCCATTTCCTCATGCTTTGCTTGACAACTTCAAGGTGCTCCTATAAAGTGACAGCTTGTTGGTTTTTATATGGTTGTCCTCTGCAGAATTTCCAGATTTATGATAGTCCTAGAAATTTGGCTCCAATGTGGATTTCAAACAAGTTCAAAAGGTGGGAAAACATTCAAACACCTTTGTGAAATTAATGGACATCAGCATACCACATTTGGCTAATTGAAATGCATGTTTTAATTGCTACTTAATCAAGCAAAATCAGTCATAAAATGCTGAAAATAGTCAAAACATGGGTATAATATTCCTAACATGAAATCATGCAAATAATTAACAAATAATATATTTTAATCAACTATTTGGCAATTAAATTTGTCATGTTTGGTAATATGGCAGTTTTTTATATGTCAAACATAGTGTAATAATGAGGTATTTTTAGGCCTCATCATCCCCCCAACTTGAACTGATGCATGCCCTCATGCATCCTAGTAGGCCATAGTAATATGCAGGTTTTATCCTTGTGAAAACATATCCTTTGCCACCTGCTACCTGAGAAATTTCTCCTTGCTGCACTATATCAAGCATTTTACAACTAAGCACATGTATGACTTGACAAAAATTTGAATTTGAATCTTTTGGAGGGATGTACTACTTGTGGTGGGATGATTTTGAGCTTTAGGAACCTCAATATTTGATGTGCCCTACTTATTTTGCTATTCTGTAGCATTTTCAGGAATTTTGGTACAATTTTTCTTATTTCGAAGATGTTCCTGTTTATTCCGAAGATGTGCCTATTTATTCCGAAGATATGCCTGTTTATTCCGAAGATGCATCCAAAAATGCAGAAATGACCTCCTATGCAAAAGTTAGTTGTAGATTCTATTGTGGGCCCATCTCTAGAGTGTATAAGCCTTCCATAACATCAAAAATCCCTTCTCCATCCTTTTATTTAGATGTTATTTTTTATTTTGTATGTTGTTATTTTATTGCAAATAGTAGTAAAACAGAATCTTCAGGTGCATTTTCTAGATTATCCTCCTCAAATTTATGAAGTATTTGTGGGGTATCAACTTGTAGTTCTCCTTCTAAAATCTGCCCTACTAATTCAAATAGAATTGCTGCCATGTCTATCCCAAAATCAGATTTTTGCATAGTTTTGAAGTTCCCATGCAAATAAGGGCAGAAGGGGTTGTTTCTTGACATTTTGAACAACATGTTCCATTTTTTTTTAACTTGCCAATATTGTATGAATAGTTTATGCCAAATACTGATTATCATACACTAAATGCTAAATACTTACTATGACTAAATGCAAGAAACACATACCTTACTATCCTAAAAATTTATCATGCACCTTACAAGTTGCTTTCGATGATTGTTAGCAAGCTATCTGAAAACATAAACATAACACATGTGCAGTGTGAGATTTGTACAATGGTGGAACAATGATGGGTGGATCAACAAGTCAATGCATACTAAAAAACTGGTTTTCATGCAAGCCAACTCAGTAGCGCCTCCAAGGAGGTTTTCACTACTAAATTATTCATTTTTTTCATCATTTTTTTTCTTTTCTTTTTTATTTATTTATTTTTTTCATCTTTTTTTTTTTTTTTTTTTTATATATTAGAAGAGGCTGCCATTTCTGGTTTTCAACCAACTTCTATCCTTTTTCAAGTGCTTCAATGAGAGAGTGTATCTCATGAGGTGATGAGAGAGAATGTCTCTCATTCTTATTTGGATAAGAACAATCCTTATTCTACAAAAACATGTCAATATTTATATGAAAACACCATCTTTTTCTACTGAAAGCTGCAACAATGATGCAACCTTCCTTCCATATGAGTAGTAAGAATCTTATGATGTCATCATTGCCTCTATATTGCTGGAAATGAAGTATTGACCTCATTAGTTCTTCTTTATGCTAAAATTGATGCATATCCTCATGTATCTTCATTTTGTGGGACATGCCTTATGCTGCAATTTTTTCTTTTCTTTTTTTCTTTTTTCTTTCATTTTTTCTTTTCTCTCTTTTTCTCTCTTTTTTCTCTTTTTTCTTTTTTTTCTTTTATTTTTTTTTTCAAGATTCAAAGATATGATCATTTGGAATCTTTGTCAGAAGAGGAAGCCTCTTCTATCATATGCAAATGTGACTGTGTGAAATATTGAGCAAATTCCACCTTTGTTAGTGGTTTATGGTACAATTGTAAAAGATGTCCATTCACCACTAATGTCCTCCTTAAATCATCAACCGAAGAAAGTTGAACAACTTCATTCTCAAACTCCTCTGGTTCATCCTTGCTGCTCTTAATGTGATCATCATGCCACATTTTCCATTTTTGTTGAATGAACTCTGTTTGGTGAAGTGCTTCCAACCAAAGTTCATCAAATGCATTCAACTGCAAAATCTATTTTTTTGTACCTGCAACAACTCAATGCCAACTGCTAAAGATGCATAAAGTGTTAGTAAAGCATTAGGATGTTGGATCAATACATCAAACAAATTTGCTTCCTGGTTTTTAGTCAACCAACTATTGTTGTTCAAAGGTTGTTTTGGTTGCATTTCAGTTTGTTTTGTACCAGGATGTTTTGAATTGGTTCTTGGAGAATGATGCATTAATGAATTAAGAGAGCAATGATATGGTGGAAAAGAATGGAAAATCTGTGTATGTTTACCAAAAACAATTCTTGAAAGAATTAACTTTGATAAATGATAATGAAAAGATGAGAAAAAATGATGACATCCATGTGGTAAATGAAGAAAACTATTTTGTACTGGAATGGGTGACAAATTTTCAAAATTCTGCTTTTCATCATTCCATAATAATTGTTGAACAATAGTTGGTTCATCTTTAAAATCTGAAATATGAACATTTTCAGCAAAGACAAACTTTTTGGATGAATCCAACTCTTCTACATTACCCTTTACAACTATGGAGGCCAAAGTTG
The DNA here is from genome assembly GCA_028583015.1 of Wollemia nobilis. Taxonomy (NCBI): domain Eukaryota; kingdom Viridiplantae; phylum Streptophyta; class Pinopsida; order Araucariales; family Araucariaceae; genus Wollemia; species Wollemia nobilis. The sequence continues at coordinate 23,887,943 of JAQPPZ010017232.1, read as the reverse complement.
CAATGTTCTTTTCATTTTCCTTATGTGATTCAAGAAACCCTGGGCTTCCTAGACAATCACACTTAGGTGGAGTAAGTTTTCCTGCAAGCAAGTCAACTAATTTTCCACCTTTTTGTATGGTTTCAGGATATACTTTCTTCTTTTTTCTTGGTTTCCTAAAACACATTTCCTGAACAATCTTATTAATGATTGGTACATCTTTAATAGCTTGAAGTAAAGGGATTTTAATAGTTAAATGTTCTAATTCCTTTATCAAATCTGATTGTGAAGATGTTATTTTTGATATCTCAGACTGTTCAAAATATGGTACTTTCTTTGATGAGTTATCTTGTGGAAGGTCTTCTTTTTCTTTTTGATATTTCAGTGTGGATTTGTTTTCATGTTCATTATTTTTAACTCCCCTTTCTACATTGATAAGTGGAATAGGTTCAAGTAGTGGTTTACCTGAACACAATTGAGTTTTATCATAGTTACTAGCATTTATTATGGTTGTATTTTTTGATTCAGCCATAGAGACAGGGGTTACCTGTTTAACAATGTTTGAATTGGCCACAGGTTGAGCTGAAAATAGAGGTTGTTTTGCTTTTTGTTGTTGTTGTCCATGAGAGAAATTATGGGTATAAGTAGGCAACAAATTTGATTTATATTTTTGATAATGTTGCTGCCCTTTGTACAGTTTTTGTTGTTGTACCCATTGATATCCCTGTAGTTTTGGTTGCAACCATGGTGGATGTTGTTGATTCCATTGTTGTTTCATCCAACCATGTTGAGACCATTCTTGGGAATATGCCCATGGTGGTTGACTCCAATATTGTTGAAGTGGACCTTGAAGCAGACCATGGCATATACCAAGGATTATTCCCCCAATGTGCAGGAAATTGAGAAGCATTCTGATATGGAAATTTATGAAAATTATCCCTTTGTCCTTGTCCTACAAAATTGAGTTCTTTCATAGGTTGAGACTATTTTTCAAAGACACTTTTGAGTTCTGGAAATAAACTACACTGATCTGTGGGGTGTCCTTTTTGACAAATGCTACATGTAGCAGGTATAAATATTTTGTTCAAAGGACAATCATGAAGAGAGTGTTGCTTCTCACTACATTTTGAACAATAGATGACTGAAGGTTCAACAGATTCATTCTTTTCATCTAATGTTTTATCAATATGTACTAAAATATCAGCCTCTTTCATGCATTCTTTCAAATCATGTTTATCATTACCAATTTTGTGTTTTCTATGCCTTGAATGAGAGTAATTTTTACAGAGTTTAAGGATTTCCTGAAATTCAAGTGCATTTGCATCTCCTCTTCCCAAGATATCCAATGCATCCCTAGATTCATCTTGCAGTCCCCTTAAGAATATGACTTTGCAAATTTTAGGTTCAACACTTCCACATCTCTTATGAACAAAAGAAAATCTGTCTAGATAGTCTTCTAAGATTTCATTTTCCTCTTGTTTCATTGTAAGAAATTCATCATTTTGATTCTTGACTTGACAATATTCTTGGTATCTCTCCAAGAATATGTTTTCCATCTCATCCCAAGTTCTAATTGAATCAGGTTCTAAGGTAATAAACCATCGTAGAGCTAACTCTTTAAGAGTGGAAGGAAATAATTTGAGCTTTTGATTGTCATTAGTGTAATCATGAGCTTGACATACAATTTTAAACTCAAATAAAAACATATCAGGGTCTTCAGATGTAACTCCCTTGAAAGTTGGTAACACTGAAGGTGAAATGACCTTCATGGGAGCATTTTGATTAGGATCTAATTGAATTGGGTTTTGAAAAGTTCTGGCAGGTGCACTAGTTGCACTAGGGTGGAGCACATTGTTGGCTCTCCTTGGATTCTCTAGTGAACCTTCCATTATAGGTTCCAAAAAATAATTATAAATCTTGTCAAATTGTCCTGATTGTATGGATTTGTCAAGAGAAAGTGGTGTTGAACTACTGATTTTTCCTCCTTGTAATGATTTCTCAAAGGATCTTGCAGTGCTTGAAGTGGATGATTGTGATTCTTTGAAAATTCCAACATTTTTGGAAATAAAAAATTTAGACAACTTTGACATAGTTTCAACCTCTTGTGAAATTTTTCTTCTTGTGGTTTCTTGCTTGTTTCCTAAATGGACTGAAATGCAATTTACCAAAAATAGTTACTTATACCAGTTATTTATCCAGATTTCACTCTGAAGTTCACAACTTAGCACATTTAACAATTATTGGGTTGCTTTTCACCTTCTAACAACACCATGTCCCTGAAAACGGTGCCAAAATGATGCGTGTCATTATTAGCATCATTAAATCTCAATGATTTGTCAATCCAGGGTGGTGTCCAAGGCTATTTACGAGAGAAGACTTAAGCAGGGTTGCAGTTTAGTTCATTTGGGAGCAACAGGTTTTATTGGTAGAACATATTATGTGGGGGTTTTAGATCACCTTTTAATCCTATCTTGCATAAAATAAACTAATTTACTTGTAAAAATGGAAACCTGATTCTAAATTGCAGAAACTAAAATCTAAGTACAATTGTAGAATTTAAATCTAATTACTTTTGTAAAAGAGAAATTGCTTGAAATAAACACACAAATTGAACACCTATCAGTGTTCTATTTTATAAGGTTGTCAATATTCTATCATAGTAGTTGATAACAAAAAGAAAAATGCAAGAAAACTTGAAAAATTGCTAGAAGTAAAGAAACAAATACAATGCTACAAATTGCTTTAATTACTGAAACATGAATCAAGAAATCATAGATTAACTATTCTATCAACTGTCACACATTTATGCAATCTAAAAACTCATTCTTAAACATGGAAAATAAATCCTAAAGCTACAACAATGGTTAGTGTGAAACAAATAAAGAAATTGACAAATATTCACCTAAATTTTGTTGTAGCAAAGTTTAGGGGAAAACCTGTCAGTCTATCAGTCCTTCTCCTAGGCCTGGAAGTGGCCCTTGCTTCCTTTTCTAGAAGAAGGTATAATATCTCTTCTACTTGCTAAATTATAACACACTCATGCACAATGAAAATTGATGGAAAAAACTACACTTTATTTAGCTAAAAAATAACATTACACTTCTGCAAGACAATCCTGTTGTACACTTTTACAACCTAATAACTACTGTTGATATCTCCTATTTCCTAATATCTCTACTCATATGGGATATGTCTTATTTATAATGTCTAATATCTATTTTATGTGCACAAAATATTCTATTTCTATTTTACATTTTATTTACCTAATATTCTGCAACTGATTGGGTCTATTTCAGGACAGGGTAGGCTGCATCAGTGGGTGTTTGCTCGTGAGATGTATCTCTTGGTAGTAGGGAATGGTGGGGACAGTTGTAGAAGGTTTTTCCTATATCTTCTCACCCTTTATTTACCCTTTCAACCACTTAAAAACCATAGGTGTTCAAAAAGAGGTGTGTTCCCCTATTATTTCAAAGATCTTCGGAATAACTAGTTGTAGGTGCACTTTATGCCCAAAACGCATTTAGAATGTCTGTTTTGGCTGGTTTTTTTAGGTAGGTCATTTAATCCAGCTTCCAGGAGGTGATCCCAACTGATTTTATCCTTCTTCATTGGTAAATTCTAGGCCTTGCCATTCATTGGCAATTGGCTGGAATTTACATGGTAATTTTGTGCATTTCCCTGTTTCTGTTGCACAGTTACAAATCATTGGTGCTATTTGCAAGTTTTTAGACCAATTAGCACATGGAAAATAATTTAAATATTAACACAAGGGAATATATCATGTTGCTTATCAAAATCATGCATTTCATTTATCAAGAAACCATGTTGAAACTGTGCAATAGTGTTGCTCTGTTATACCCTATTGCTGCCTATTTAGACCATGTGGGAATGCTTCTAAATAGGTCAGATGTCTTCTTTAGTCCTTCTGAACTCATTCCATCCATTTCCTCATGCTTTTCTTGACAACTTCAAGGTGCTCCTATAAAGTGACAGCTTGCTGGTTTTTATATGGTTGTCCTCTGCAGAATTTCCAGATTTATGACAGTCCTAGAAATTTGGCTCCAATGTGGATTTCAAACAAGTTCAAAAGGTGGGAAAACATTCAAACACCTTTGTGAAATTAATGGACATCAACATACCACATTTGGCTAATTGAAATGCATGTTTTAATTGCTACTTAATCAAGCAAAATCAGTCATAAAATGCTGAAAATAGTCAAAACAGGGGTATAATATTCCTAACATGAAATCATGCAAATAATTAACAAATAATATATTTTAATCAACTATTTGGCAATTAAATTTGTCATGTTTGGTAATATGGCAGTTTTTTATATGTCAAACATAGTGTAATAATGAGGCATTGCCCTTGGATCTTCCTAGAATGTTCGATGTTTATCCAAAGGGGGCACGTACCTTCAAGTTGATTTTATTAAAACCAATGTTTGAGACCTTAGGATATGACCCTTTTTATCATGGCACATTATTGATTTTAAAATCTTGAGCTATTAATGTGAGAATGTCAGTCTAATTTTAGAGGATGAAGCACTATCGTCTAGATCTTTGGACTTTCTCGATATTTTTAAGTGCAAGGGGGGCACATACCCTTATTTTCTCATGATAAAAAAATTTAAGCCTTAGACTAAAATCGGTTTTAGGTTCGAATTTTTTAATAATACCATTAAATACCCAAAGACTTAGGGGTTCGTTCATTTGATTTAATTTTGAAATTTATGATCAATTTTATAATGAGGACTAAGATTGTTTTTAGGAGGCTTTCACTTATTTTATGAATTATAAACCATTTTTAAAGGAATCAGGGGCATTTAATAGTTAAAACATTTTAGTGAACATTTTATTAATTTGACCTCCATATACTCTTCTGATTATCAGATAAAATAATGGTCACAAAGGCAATTTATTAACAGCTAGGCTCTGACTTTATATCTAATTAAGATGTCATTTTTAAAATGGTTCAATGGATCAAAACATTGAAAATTAATTTCTCAGAGGAGAATGTAATAGAGACCAACCAAATTTGATAATATTATTTAAATCAAAATTTTAAAATTGGGGGTATTTGATGTTGTGTTCAATTTGACTCCAACATAGGCTTTAACTAGGACAATGTGCTGAAAACCTGAGGCATTTGAGAATTCTAGAATCTCCTGGTTTTATTTCCATCCTTGAACATAATCATACACCATCAAGCATGATTAGAAAATCAAAACCTAAACAAAGAAAACTTTAAAACTGAAAAGATACAATAAAGCAACAAAAACATGACATCAAAGAAATAGAGTACCCAAAAAATGTTATTCTCCTCAGTCCAATTTGGATGAAAGGATCAAAATTTTAAGTTCAGATGAGATTTTAGAATATTGTTATGATTTTTATACAAAGCCTTAAGATATAATTATACATAATGTATCGAAGTCACTTGCCTCATCATTAATTGGCCTGAGTGTGTGTTAGTGCATTCATTTTGATTTTTGGGTCTTCCAAAACTTCATCATATTTAGAAAATAGTTATGCCTAATAAGTAATTTCACTCCTTCAAATTTTTGCCATTTGTAGGGCTCCACTGGTAGTCAATTATCTATAGCCCCGATGGAGGTTCTACTGATCCCATATAGTTTTACTCTACTGCAAATCAGGCGTCTATAGCCCTGGTAGAGGTTTTTCAAGATATCTCAAATACAAACTCAATCTACATTATTTAAATTTTCTTTCTCTTTTTGAAAAATATTTGGATATAAGTAAATTGTGCAATGAGTGTGCCTAAGTTGAGGATCAATTTTTGGCTAAAGGATAGAGTGTAATGATTTTTAGCTTAACCATCTTACCAAACACAATTTTGTCCTTTGGATCCTAAAATTTCTTTAAATAGTATTTGCAATGTGAGGCCTTGGCATGATGTTACAACAACTTTGATTTTACTCTATTTTATTTCATACCATATGACAGTTGCCTAAACATTCAGTTTTGAAAATTGTAAGCATCATCAAAATCTAAAATAAATTTTCTCTTCTCTATTTATCTTTTAGAGAAATAAACATTTAAAGAATATTCTTTTTCCTATGATAGACATGAAGGATAACTACACAAAGCAAAACAAGTCACAACAATAAGAAGAATACTCACCAAAACAAACAACATTATATCCTAATAGGAGAATTACTTTATTTTTGGGTTTTTATTATATATATATATATATATTATATTTTTTATATATACTTTTTTAGCTTTTATTCCCTATTGACCCCATGGTAGGGGTTATAAACCTTGATATGTATACCATTGATGGGGATTTTCATCAGGTCTCCCTCTAATGTTTGCAACTTGTAAGTGTTAGGATCAATAACTTGAGCTATTTGATAAGAGCCAATCCACTTGGGTTCAAGCTTTCCCTTTTCACCATGTTTATCATTTTTAGGATCCCGGTAGATTACTATATCACCTTCATAGAAGAGAATACCTTTTACTTTTTTGTTGAATGACTTTACAGTTTTTTTATTTTGATCAATTATCCTGTTTAAGGTTTCTCTTCTTTTCTCTTGCACTTGGACAATTTGGTCTAATCTTCTCTACAAGGCATCAGGGTTCTCATGATCTTGTAATAGCAGGGAAAGGGCTAACTTTTCTATTGTTGGAGGTAACAAGGCTTTTTCTCCATATACTAGTTCATAAGGAGTTCTCCATGTTTTCCTTTTAAGTGACAATCTATCTGCCCATAAAGTGAATTTTAATTCACTATCCTAGCTCTTCTTATTTTTTCCCAATGATATCTTAATTCTAGTAATTAAATTTTTATTTTATGACTCAGCTAGACCATTCCCTTGTGGGTAATAATTTGTAGAGTGGGAGAGTTCTATTCCATATTCAACACAAAATTCCACCATTTCAAATGATACAAAATATTTTTCATTATCTGTCACTATCTTTTGAGGGACCCCAAACCTGGTTAGAATATTTTCCTCTAAGAAATTTATAATAGTTTGAGATGTGGAACTTCTAAGAGGAGCAACTTCTACCCATTTGGTGAAGTAATATATTGTAGTTATGATCCATTTATGTCTACCTAATGAATTTGGATTGATTTTCCCAATTAGATCAATGCCCCACTATGTGAAGGGTGTTTCTATGACTGTTGGCTTAAGGGGTATAGTTGCTAAATGTTTCTTACCTACAAAAACCTAGCAGTTAGACAATTCCTAACATATTGATATACATTCTTAAAAAGTGTAGGCCAATAATAGCTTGCTGTCATGATTTTATTTGCAGTGGCTTTGGGAGCAAAATGTCCTCCACAAAAATAATTATTAAATTATTTTATCATTTTTAGGACTTCACTTTCATATAAGCATATTAATAACACACCATGAGGGTGTCTCCAATAGAGCACACCATCCTGCACCTAATATTTCTATGTTTGCAGTTTTACTAATATCATTTTATTAATTGGCATGTCCTTTGGGAAATACAACGTTTTTAGGTATGCCAGTATTTCATCATACCATTTACATTCAGCATTATTAACTCTCCTAATGTCATGCATTTCATCTACTGTAATGATATTATTAGAATCTTCTTCTTTATATGCCAGATATTTTGCTAAGCCCTGCCCTCTTACAATTTTGACTATTTTAAATTATAAATCATACTGTAATAGATTTACCATCCACCTTACAGGCCTTCCCAATGGTTTAGGCTAGGTGAAGATATCTTTTATTGTTATAAAAGGGATACAACAGTAAACTTTATTTGAATTGAATATACCTTTGAAATGTTCTAAAGATTTAATTATTGCATAAGCATGTTTTCCAGTAGGGTATATTTAAGATGTACTCCTTTCAATCTTGAACTCATGAAAGCTATTGGCCTTTCATTGTTTTCATCATATTTTTGTGAGAGGACTGCAATAATGGAATGCTCAGATGCGTATGAGTAAATTTTGAAGTCTTTAGAATAATTAGGGTAGCTTAAGGCTAGGGTAGTAGAAATGGCTTCTTTTATTCTTTTGAAGGCTTTTGTGTTTTCTACTATCCATTTTATTTCTCCAGTCTTTTTAACTATGTCATTTATAGGCTTGGTCATTCCTGCAAAATTGGGAATGAATCTTCTAACAAAATTTATTTTGCCAAAGAATGACCTGACTCCTTTTAGGTTTTGGGGGATGGAATTTTAGATATGGTTTCTATCCTTTCTGGTTCAATACTTATCCCTTTTTCTAAAACTATGTGTCCTAATAATTTCTCTTGTGTTGTTCCAAATATGCACTTCTTAGAATTTAGGGAAATTCCAAATTATTTACATCGAGCAAAGACTGTAGCTAGATGTTCTAAGTGATCTTCTAGATTTTTAGAAAACATTGTGATGTCATCCAAATATACAACCACTATTTTTAACATTAACCCTTTGAAGGTAAAGTCCATTGATCTCTAAAAGGTAGCACCTACATTCATTAGGCCAAAGGGCATTCTCAAATATTCAAATGTACCCCAGGGTGTGATGAATGTTGTCTTATGTTTATCTTCTATATTAATCTAGATTTTTTTATATCCAAAAAATCCATCCAATAGGGACATTATAGATGAACCAACTACTACTTGCAATAGTTGCTCCATATTTGGCAATGGAAAATTATCATTTAATGAAATTTTATTTAAATTTCTAAAATCTACACAGATTCTAATATCCCTATTTTTCTTTCTAACTAGTACTAAATTATATGAAGAACACAAGCTTATACTGAGAGGGGGAGTGAACAGTATAAGACCTCTTTTTACTTTTTACTTTATACTTCAAAACAGTAAAGCAATATACCCAAAGCAATATCAAAGCAATGCACAATATCATCCACAAAGTGACACCAATTTTAACGTGGTTCACCCAAAATGGCTAGGCTACGTCCACAAAACTTTTCTCTAAAAGTTATCTCAAAGTTCTTTGGGAATCCTTCCCAATTACAATGTTTATGAGCCTCGACCCAAAGGAGATACCTTCCCCCAATTAGAATTTATGAGCCTTTGCTCAAAGGAGATACCTTCCTCTCTGCTCTAGAAATGATCCCTCAGAAGATCAACTACCTCTACCTCTTGCCAACACGTGGAACTCCTTTCCACCGAAGACCTCCTATCCTTAATTCTTAGCCTAAGAGACCTCTGCCTTCTATGATCACATCCACAGAAGATCAGCAACTTGTACCAAACATAGTTAGTCAGTCTAGTACAAGTCTTCCTTTGTCTGTCAGATCTGTCCAACTCTTGAACAAATCAATCCTCTGCATACAAGCCTTCTCAAAGACTTACCAAATCTGACCGCAGGTTCTTCTCATAGAACCAATGCACCTCTATCCTCAAGTTCTCTGATAGAACTATCAAAATCTGCTCACAAGTCCCCACTGGAACCTGTCCAAAAATTGCTCACAAGTCCCCATTGGAACCTGTCCAAAAACTCAGCAAGCTCACCAAGAAAAAAACTTTCTTAGTAGGAAATCACAAAGTGAATTGTTAGAGACCCAATGTGATTTTTCAAACTCATAGAAGCATAAAGAGAATTATTAGAGACTCAATATGTTCTATACTCAAATCCCAATCTCAAAACTCAACTCAAATCAACTCAGCTCAATCTCAATCTCAAATATGAAAACTCAACTTAATATCTGAAATGGATAGGATAGAATGTTTTCTTTCAAGAACATGAAGCCCCAACAATTGCCAACTATGCAAAGAATCACATAACAATGATACTCATGTTCTTTTCACCATCAATTAGGGTTTCAACAATAATGTTCATCAAACAAGGTTTAGTCAACCAACACCATTCAACACAACATCAACCTTGAAGCATTCAACCAATCATCACAAGAAAAGGAAACAAGTAGAAATCCTTTTCCCTCCAAAGATATTTGAACAAAATAGCCACCAAAACAATATCACCAAATGCAAAGAATAACTTGCTCAGATCAACTCAATGGAGTAAGCCCAATATCATGAATCAAGTAAAGCAATAACTTGATCAAACAACCTCTATGGAAGCAACTCAACCATCAAACTCAAAATAGCCAACCAAGGGTTTCACCAACTCAAAGCAAATAGCAAGACTCACAAACATAAACCCTAGTGCACAATGCTTCCACTACCTCAAACCAGAAATTATGCATTCACCAAAACTCTCATCAAGGATAACAATGCATAAGAAGTATTCAACAAACCAGAAAATAGGATTTACACCCAACCAAAGGAAACCTAGTTGAAAACCTTTTCACTCCAACCTTATTTCAGAAAACATACACCAATCATACTCATAAGGAAAATGTGCCCATACCTTTTTGGAGTAGAAGAAAATTGATCCTAAAAGCTGTCACCACACACAACCCTCAAACTTCCAACCAATTTAGGGTTAGAACCAAGATAAATGAGCATATATAAAAACTTTCCTTAATACACCTTTTAGCTTCTCTTCTTTAAAAACAACCACCAAAGAAGCCAAAAACACAACCAAAACTTACACCTTATATCTCCATTTTTAAATTTAGCATAGCAAAAGACTAATCTCAAAAATACAACCAAAGAAATATCCCCTTATTTCTCCTATGTCTTTTAAACAATGCTAAAAAATGCCAAAAATCATATCAAGAAAATAATCACACCTTATAATGGCTACCCTTGAAGAATCCGAAATTCGCGGCACAAAACACGTTTTAATAAAAACGTGACTAATCCATGCATACCTCCCTCCACGGGGATCGAAACGTAGACCTCCACCTACGTAAGGCCCAAATGCTGCCTTCGTTGCCACTAGCCCACAATGGGATTACAAAGTCCAAGACGGACTTCCTTCCACATAAATGGTCAAGCTTTCCGAAAGCTTTTCAAACCACGAGCTCTCCTCTTTCGCAGCATAAACAGAACATTCGATCGCAGCCAAACCAATTAATTACCTTCGATTTTCCAAGAGAGTTTAACCTAAGGAACCTTCTCATATTTATATTCCATATGTGGACTTTAGAACACATCGGCTGCAAAGAAAAGTAATTTCAAATTTAATCGAAATTTGCTTTCTAAAGGGTTTAAAAACCCTTAAAGTATTTTTAATAAATTAAAAATAATTTCTCCCTTAATTAATTAAATAATTAATTAATTAAAACCTTGAAGGGTTTTAAATAATAATTAAATAAATAATAAAGAGAACCTCCATTGGTTTTAATAAAAACCATTGCCTATGGAATCTCTCCAGATTCTCTTAAAAATATTCTCTTGGAATCTTCCACCTATGAAGCCAACACATCCTCTTAACATTAATGTCATTTCCTTTTGACATCAATGACAACTCATAGACAAGAAGCTAGGATCTCAAACCCAAAATTGCCAACATTAGATATCCAAGAGGAAAATATTATCTTTCTGCTTATTTTGGAATTCAACAATTTATGTACCTCTTTTTGCATTATTGGGTGCAGGGTAGGATTATATTTCCTCTGTTTTTGTCTGAATGGCTTGGAATCTTCCTTCAAGGGTATTATGTGTGTCATTACATCTGTTTTGAAGGTTTTAAGATCTTCGTAAGTCCAAGAAAAATGTTCTTTATTTTTCTTTAAGAAACTTATACATCCAACTTTTTTCTTTGTTGGTAAAGTTGTGTCTATTTTTACTATTATGGGCTTTTTCATTGTACCAATATTAACATCTTCAGCTATAGTCTCTTTTACGAGAGGTTTGAATGCTTTATCAAAATCATCAAATAGAATCTCCAAAGAAACTAATCCTTTTGGTATTCTATTTATTTTTAGTTGGATTACTTCTACTAGTTCACCTATTTGGTCTTTCAGTTTTTCTTCGTCTTTTTCATCACAGATTATGTCTGCATATTGATTTTGTAAAGTCATGAAATATTTTATGTCCACATCATCTTGGAAGACCTGTAGGTAAACTATGTTATCTGGTACAAAGGGCTTATAGACTGAAATAGTTGGGAACCTATCAATATAGTCCGTAGTAATTTGTGGATGGTCCAGGCCTAATGCATTTACAGCTAAAATATCTACAACATGGTTTTGATCTCTAGGAATAAATGGGATATTGAAAGCTAAATTTTTTTCAATTTCTTCCAATACTACTTTAACCTGGGATGTTTGGTTTGATACTTGTCTTTTATTTTTTGAATAATTAATTTTGCATCTCTTGTTACAGTTAAGTAGTTAATGCCCAACTCTTTAGCTTTCCTTAATCCTAGCAAAAAGCCTCATTCTCAACTACATTAATGGTGCAAGGGAATTCTAGTTTGTAAGGAATACCAAGGTAGTTTCCTTTTACATCAATTAAATTAACTCCTGCACCTGCTCCAGATTGGGATTTAGCTCCATAAAAAGTCATGGTCCACATTTCCTATGTTAACACCCTATCTGATTCAGCATCAACCATTTTCATAACTTTTGAATCCATGTTTTTAGCCTCTGGTACTTCTACCAAGAATGGATTATGCCATATTGAATAAACTCCCATTCCTTTTTCTTCCATTGAATTCACTAAATTTATCATGGTTTCATTTGTTTTGATTAGCTCTACAGAATATATGTTGAATGGTTCTCTTTGTAGAGTCACATTTTCTTTATCTGACATAGGAATGGTTGCATAAGACCAATCTAATTGAATTGAGCCCCCTAATTGTTCAGCCTAATGCCTGCTTAGTAAGAGGGAGAAAAAGGGATCTACATCTACTACTGCAACATCCATCACTATACCTTTCTTGGGGTGTTGGTCTAGAAAAACCAATAATCCAGTTATCACTCCAATGCAGGGTACTTGCCTACTGTCCATAACTAAAACAATGGCAGAGTCTCTTGTTATTAACCTCATTTGGTTAACTATCATTTTGGACATGATATTATGCGAAGCTCCGCTATCCAACATACAATTATTAATTACATACCTCTTTCCTTTATTTGAATTATACCTTAATGACACATAGAAGGGTCTGATAGAGGATGGTGACCTTGTATCATGTTGGTTTTGTCTAGTAGCATGGCAAGTTATATATTTTTGTTCAACCAATCCAAATGCTCTGCAGACTTGTCCTCTGTACTACTAAACTTTCATAAGCTCACCAAATGTAATGTTAACTTTATGTTTACTAAGTTCTAACCCAACATCAAATTCTATATTTTTTATATCCAATGGTTTGTTGCTTTCTTCTTTAGATGTTTCCTCTTCAACCCTAACTGTCTCAGGAATTACCTTTTTAGGGGTCTTATCAATTCTCTCTTTACTAGCATATTTGTTGATGAAGGGTTGTTTCTATATTTCACTAATGGAAGTCTTCTCTATTCTATCAGGAATTGTTCTATTTCTCAAATTCAGAACATGAGTGGCTTCTAACTCTTCTATTTCTTTAGCAGTTGGGATTAATTTCCCTTGCTTCATTTTATCATATCTTGACTCATGTGGTTTTTGTAAAATTTTAGTACCTTCAGCTACTAAGATCTGAGGATGATGATTTGAAGCATACTTATCCATATTCTATTCAAATAGCCTTTCTTTGGACTCATCTTCTAGAGACCAGTAGGCATTAATTCTTATATCTTCCTCTGAATCATCATGTAGAACTACATTGTGTTGTTCACTTAGGTAAATACCACATATTTCTAGGTTATGAGGAGCATCACAAGTAAAGAAAAAATGGGGAAAACCTTCTGCTATGTTAGCAGATGGGATGGAGTTTGGGACACTGTTATGATCTCTATTAGACTCTTTATTTTTACAGTTATTATTTCTATTATTCCTATTCCTATTTCCTTCCTAAGAGCCATTGTTGTTTCCCCAATTCCTATTGAAGTTTTTCTTGAAGGGAGGGCGATTATCAACATATCAACCATTTGATTAGTCAATTTTTCCATTTGATCTACTTCAGCTCTTCTTTGTAAATCAAAGGCTACTCTTTTGGGCTTTCTCTCAGGTTGGTTAGTTTCCAGAGAGTATGGTTTTATTTTATCATTGTCAAGCATGTTTCTTTCGATATCCATTGCTTTTTCCATACACCCATCAATAGTGGTGGCTTGTTCTTGCCTTAAATCATAATTAAATTCACCTTGGAAAGCATTTTTGTAGAAGCAAATTGACTGAATGTCACTAGGCCTGAGGTTAGCAGGGATTTTATTCCTAGTTTTGGAAAACCTTTTGTTAAAATCACTAACAACCTCATTTTCCTTTTTCTTCATGGTGGCCAACTCGGTTAACAAGGATTGTTCATTTTTCCTCTCTCCGTATTTCTTTAGGAACATAGTTTCCATTTTAGTAAAATCTAGAATATCATTGTCTGGGAGAGAATTGAACCATTCCCTAGCATCTTTTTCCAAAGTTTGCAAGAATAGTCTTAGGACTACATCTTCGTGTTCTACCTCTAGGCTATCCATTGCATACAAAAAACTTTTGATATGGTCTTCTCCAGTTACTACATCATTCCCTAGAAACTTTGGAAGGTATTTGTGGGCTTTATTAGGTAAGGCATTCAAATTTGTAGGTAAGGCAAAAGGCCTGTACCTATTGGTCCTCCACAAATGAACATTATTTTGATTTGGTTGAGCCATTGTTACTGTAGGTGCAATGGGGTTTGAATTCACAGTAGCACAACCTACAGGAATATGGGGTTGGGTAGCCTGAATATAATCTAAGGGATTATTAACTTCTATATTATAATCTACAAGGCTACAAGACTGAGATGAATCTGATGTATTTTCTATAGTAAAATTAAAAACTTCATCTATAGTAATATCAGCAACAACAATATTCTGAATTCTATTTTTCTTTACATAATTTTTATTGCTAAAATAAGATTTGTTCTCATAAACGATACTCTTAAGAAGTGGGATTTTTTGGCTATGGGTAAATACCTCTGGATTTTCAAATTTTAAGAATAGCTCCTTACCGCTTCTCCTAGTGTGCGCCAGCACGTTCTACTCCTTCTTTCTTGATTTTTGATTTTTGGGTTCATCCAGACAGAGTCGCCAACATAGGTAGTGTAGAAAGAACATAATGTATTATCAAGATTGCTTTATTTTTAACTCTCAACCTCATAGGAGATGGTTCTTGGGAAAATTCAAGAAAATCAAGAAACATAAAACACACTTCTAAAGATAATTGAAAATTATGGGTAAAAATAAAATAAAGAATGATAAAGACATAAAAATAAAAAACATAGGTTCTTTATTCCAATTGGCCGCTCATTGGTTAAAATAATAATCATTATCAAACCCAGGTTAAGAATTTAAAAATTCTTCTCCAACAACGACGCCAAAAAATTGTTGGAACCATTTCTTCCATCCATAGGATTCGATTGTCACGCTACAAGAAATCGTTTTGAACCAACGAGCTATTACAGGCTTTAGTCTATCTGCCTCTTTATTCTGATCAAAGGAATATGGCTAAAGAAAACATAACAAAATGGGTAAGGAAACCCCAATGGTAAAATTATGATCTTATAAGTATTACACACTCTAGATTTTAGTTATACACTAATTACTTTAAAATGACCAAGCAATGACAACAAAAATTATTATGCCTTATGCAGACCGGTGCCTTATTTGTTGGGCTGTTATAGCAATTTAACAACATTCATAACATGAACAGAAAGAATGGGGAAAGAGAAATTGGTGCCATTAGACTCATTCGAATATTGTAATCAGTCTAAGAGTTAACCAATGAAAGAAATGCTCAAAACATGTTCAAATAATGTAACCTATTATGAGGAAACACACAAAACTGGAGACAAGAAATGATAAAACTGAAACCTAAAATTGTATTAATTTTTCAATGATATTTACATGCAAAGTTGGTAGAAAGCCATTAAACTCTGTTACAACCCTTTAATACAATGAGAAAGCCTTGTTCAAATAATGTAACAAGACTTCTTCAATTCTCCTTCTTTCAAATTGATAACAAGAAGAATCTTTGGACTTCAGGCTTAGAAAGTACTAGAAATATTCTCAGCTTTCCAAACACAGTATTATCAAAACCTGCACAACAAAGGGAAGAATGAGGGATGACAGAGAAAAAATAGACACAATGGGAATACAACAACATAATTCACAGGGCACTCAAGTATACCTCTTAGCAAAAATGCTATCTCTAAATGCTTGATGCAGATACTGAACCCGGAGGCTTTTTTTATAGCTCCAGGTTCTTGAATATGTTATTTTTGGCCTCATCTATGGCCTTAAATTGTCATTTCCTAGTTTGATCTTTCAAAATTGTATAATTGTCCTCCATTGACCTATTTGTCTACAATTTACATGTTGTTAGGACTCTTTTAGTCTTAACTTGCTCAACCGGTAATCTTTGTGCCTGAAACATATTCTTCTTCTGCTCCTCCTTTGCTCTCTAACTATATTTTTGCTTTTGAAGTTTCTCCCCCCTGAGTGATTTTTATTTCTTCTTCTGGGGGTGAATCCATTTCCATTCATAAACTGCACAATTTAATTTCTTTACCTTTCTTGCCCTACTACAACCATCTAATTTATTTTTCAATCAACTTCCAGGAATCAACGTTAAAAGTCATAGAAAATTTCAATATATTCATTTCCTGGAGGATCCTATTTTTTTGCATGTTGATATAACCCTTACTCTTTTCATACTGGGTGATAAGCGAATCCATAGTATTTACCAAAAAAGTGGTCTGTCTGGCCATTTCTTGTTTGTCATCTGGTTCACAATCAAACTCTTCTATTTTATTTTTGAGGAGATCTTCTACACTGGCG
Organism: Wollemia nobilis; assembly: GCA_028583015.1. Lineage (NCBI taxonomy): Eukaryota > Viridiplantae > Streptophyta > Pinopsida > Araucariales > Araucariaceae > Wollemia > Wollemia nobilis. Next base: position 23,871,212 of record JAQPPZ010017232.1, on the reverse strand, counting down.
GTTTCTAAGAACTCTTCCAATGACAACCCAATATCTGCCAGTTTCTCTTTTATGTCACTCAATAGAGTGAACATATTTGCAACATCATTACACCACCTTTCTCTGTTTACCCCAAACATGGCTACTTTCATGAATTCAATATTATTTTTGACCTCGGTGCCATCATTCAATATTACTTCTTTGCTCTGCATCTCCTCAAAATATTCTACCATTAAGTTGAGAGTAGGATGGATGGCCTCCAGGTCTTCTTCTTTATGATATATCAAAATTTCAATTTCTTTGGTGGTAACCTGGATTACCCCAATTTGCCTAAACATCTCAGTGATCCCCTTGATCCTATATTGAATTTTAAATGATATTTCTTTTTTTTATTTTAGAAAAATAATCTTCATACTCTACTATTTTCACAACTTGTGGGGGCTGTACTAGTGGAGTGATTTTCTTTGCCAACTCTTCCTTCATACTATCAATCAAGGCTTGCATTTTTACTTTTTCCTTATCATTGGCCTCCAATTGACTCCTCAATTCATCATTCATTTGATGCAGATGGTCTAAAGTCTGCAGAGTCATGGCTTTGTTCATCCTGATCATGTCAACCTCTTTCCCTTTCATTGAAATCTCCCTTGTTCGATCATAAACTATGAGCATCACTGGTTCTTATGGAGCAGGTATGGATACTTCTTCTATAGATGACTTGGACTTGTCTTGTCTCACCTCTATAGTAGCACTTTATCTCATGCCATCCATTTTTTCTATCATCTATAGTTCCTTTTCATTGGATATAATAAAAATTGTTTCTTCTTTGACCCTTTTTAAAGTAACTTTTGTTGATGTCAAATATAGCTTGGGTTTGTTTGCATCAGGGGTAGCTACCACCTCTTGCTTTTCCATCCTATGATATCTTAATATTGATCCAAAACCATTGGCTTTCATTTTTTTTACATATGGAATTGGTATTTCTTTGCCATTAATCTTTAGTGTAGTGGGGATAGCTTGAGGTACCAACATTTTTACACTAGTTAAGGCCAATAGTTGATCAATAATAGGGGCTTCAACTTGCTCTCCTAAAATGGCAAGCTCTTGGGATGATAATGCAGTAATTTCCTTCCCTTTGTCTGCATCAGGACCTGTGAGAGCTTGATGTGAAGTATCGGATGCCGCTTCTATTTGGGGTTGAGAATTTGTTGGAATCTGTATTTGGTGTTCCACTATATCGGTAGCACCCACAGTAACTTCCATTTGGTTGAGGTCTTGCTCCTCTATAATTTCTAATAGTGCGTCTTCTCGGATGGCTTGAGTGGGGGTAGGGAAAATTGGGGCTATAGAATCTATAGTAATTATCCTTATTGCATTGAGCTCCGTGGGGTATTCATATGGTCTATGAATTTGAGAATTTCCCCTATCCTCAAAAGGAAAATCATTCCATACTTTCTGTAAATCTTCTCCTTTCTCCATAGCATCTAGTAGTGCTTCCTCATATTGGTCCTTCCTATGTTTGATCCAGGTGTATTCATGATTCATCCTCTGCCTATATGTTTTATGGGGATCATAGGATCTCCAAGTTATCTCTTTGAAATCCAAGTTTTCCAAGTCGTACATACCTTTGAATAGTGTTGGATATCCTGCAAAGGTGTAATACCCAAATTTGCATGGAACATTAAGCCAGGGGACTCGGCCATGCTTTTTTGCCTACCTCATTTTAGCTTCTTCTGCAACTTGCCTTACCATTTCCAAGGAGGCCAGGGAGAAAGGGCAGTACATAGGTAGCATTTTGGGGGGAATTTTGGCCCCATAAAGCCGCATATATGTGAATCCTTCTAAGAAGAAGTAATCCCCTATTTATTTTTCTTTTATGAAAGACCTAATTCCCGATCCTAATCTCTCAAACATGTCACCTGTCAGAATCTAGTGAATTTCTACCATGAAGTTATCATAAAACCAACCCAAGTGGGAGCATCCTTCTTGTATTATCCAAAGCCTATTTTGTATATATGGACTGTAATTGGCTCCTATTCTATGTTGAATATCATTTCTCAATTATCCAGCCAATAGGTGCATGAGAATAGAATAGTGAAAAAAATAGGGCATCTCTTTCTTATGTTCTAAAATTACCTTTTTCAATTCTGACAATTGCTCATGCATTTGCCTTCTCAATTCCTCCTCCCAAGCATAGATAAGGGTATTTATTGTTTTGTTACTTTACATTACAAAGTATAGAGCAACTCTTCCTACCACATTAACTTCTTGTACTCCAAAAAAAACATTTATCATATCACAAAAATCCTTGACCCAGGAATTGAATGCGGTTTTTTTAATGGGGAATTTTAATTGTACCTCCTCATATGTATCAAAAAAGGAATCTAACTCAGTTAATTGATGAGACTACCTTTCAATTACCTGGTAAATTATATGGGTGTTCAAAGGCTCTATATGAAAGATTTCCTTGATGTGCTTGATCGCTATGCTAAAAATTGGATGTCCTTTATTATCTCTAAAAGTCCTGGTATTCTCATCGTAGGCCACTACTAGCCATGCCATTAGGTCTGCACAGTAATACACCCTGGGGCATATTAATTTCCCTACATTACTGGTCCATCTATTTCTCCTAGGGGCTCTCTGGTTCTATGACTTCTTTGCTTTGTTGAATAAATCGGCTAGTAACCAAGGAGAACGATGCTCATTTTCCATTGTGGCTTCGAAGCTTCAAACACATGTATTTTCAATCTTGTACTGTTGGGTTGGTGTGAAATTTTTATTTTCCCCAAATATTTTTGAAATATCATATATCCTTGTCATATTCATTACTCCTCTGGGGAGCTCGGTGTATGGATATTGGTTAGTAATGAACTTAATTTCTTCTCGAGTGTCTTTGGGTATAATGTATTCCCCCAATTGGCCATTATGCTCACAGTAATTACTCTACCTTATTGTGATACGTACATTTTGGGTATATGATAACTTTTTGCTCTCTCAAACTAGTTCTTGGCTATGATACAACCAAGGTGGCAATGGTGTCCAAATAGTGTAACTTTAAGTAATCAAAGGTGGGTTGGCTGTACTAGCCTCGCATAGTGTATCATCAATATTATGCAACCAACCACCTTTCACCTTTGGCCAATGGATATCCACCATAGTGTCATTTATTAAAATTGGATAATTATGGGAGGAGATCTTCCTTGTCCTGCACATCCATGAGAACCTTGGTTTGTGCACTTGCAATCATTCACAGTGTTTCTATTGGTTGATGAGCTAATTCCTCTTCTGATGTGGCATTATGAATGTGGTGGCAATGGCTTTTCATTGGAATTTTTACGAGGTATTCTGCCACCTTGGCTCTTTATAGAGGTCAATTTTTAAAGTAAGATATACCATTAAAAATATATCATTATTTTGGGGATTGATTTTTAGATCCACTCGTTGAAGTGTGTGCCCATCAGAGTTTGCTAATCTGCACATATGGTTAGTTGACAGTGTAACTAGATTACATTAACCCAAATTTTATCATTACAATTATTTAGGGAATAACCAAATTTTAAGGAGCTTTAGTCATAACACTTACCTTTATGATTACCTTATGCCAAGCTTACTGTTAGACATTTTTTGTTTCAAATTGTCATCGTTGATCTCTATTATCCTGCATGATTTTTAGCCACATGACATAATATATGTATACTAAGGTTAATCATATATATCAAGTTGGAAATACTCTGGTTAGAAGTAGTATTGAATCAAAATACTTAGGCCCAAAATTATATAACCCTCAACTTGAACTTAAAATTAAAGCATTGTACCATATATAATTCTGAATTACCATTATTAATAATTTTTTATCATCGTTAGATCATAAATCGGACATGCGCACCCATTGGATCATTCAAAATATGCACAACGGTTTAGTAGATGAAGGGGGAAAATTAAAAATATATTAGACCCTCCTTAATATTAATTAGGTGTGGATTTTTGTGGATTTTTGCTATTTTTACCTTAATTACTTACCCGACCATGAAAAATAAAGTATATACCTTAACCTTCGGATGCCTCGACTATGCGCTACCATTAGATCTGAGTAGTATCAAACACCATTATTGTATAGAGTATAGATGTGTACCCTTTATTCTACTTCATTATCCTTTGATAACATTTATTAGGTGCAATCATTAGATCTAGGCACACAACCATCCGATCTGATTTTGGCTATAGCTCTGTCGAAAATCACCTTGTTATTTTTTGACTATTTTTGGTGAAGTGCCACCGTTAGATTTGGTAGGATTGAGCATGGCCATAAAATTTGGTGAGGTTGTACACTTCCTATTTTTGATGTTTGATTCATCATCGTTTGATTATTTTGATGAAGCACCACCATTGAATCTTCATTGGGAACGAGCGCGACCGTTGGATTAGCCCATGATGTGCATTGATATTCTTTGAATCATTTTGATTAAATCACATCCATTAGATTCATGTGGGGTTAAGCACTACCATTTATTTCCTTTAGCTTGTAATTGCTCTGGGAGAGTGCTACCATCGGATCTTGGCAGGCTTGAGTGCAGCCGTTAGATCATCTTTGTAGTGCACTTTTAAAAATTCTTTGTTTAACTTGATTAAAGTATGAGCTTTTTCATAGAGGTGCTACCTTTGGATCAGGTTCGGGGCTTGCACCACCATTTGATTCTTCATATCCACAAAAGGTTTGAATAACTTGCATATATAAGCTTCCCACTTAAATTTTGTTATTTTTAATGAGCGTGCACCATTGGATCGATGTGAAGATATCATTGCTATTGGATCTTCTAGAATTGCATGATGCCTTAGTCAAAAGGGTATATGACCAAATTTAAATTTTTCAATAAGTGTGCATTCATTGGATCTACTAGGGATTTGATGTGGTCATTGGATTACATGAAGGTGCAAACCCTTTTGTCATTTGGACAAATATTATTAATCTTTGGTTACTTCTCTACAAATGTGACTATTGAATTCTCTTAGAATGAGTGCAGCCATTGATGTATTTAGATTTGCATAATATTTAAATGATGAGCACATTTTAGACTTTCAATTATCTTGTATTACCTTTGGTGAACACATGTTTATCATATTGGGAAGGATCCATCGCTACCGTTAGATCTTTTGAAGTCGCTAATGTTTTAATCAATATGGTCCTGTGACCAGATTTGACTTCTCTAGATAGCGTGCATCTGTTATATCAAGTCATGATGAAGTGCAACTGTTGATCTTATTTGACCTACAAAACTAAAAAAATATATATACATATATATATATATATATAAGGTGCATATACTTTTTAATCCTTATTAATCTATGGTTTAATGAAAGGGGAATTATTATCAATGTATCAAGACCCTCGTTAATCACATTTAGCAAATTAATTAATCCCAAGGCACTTAACATTTTTTAAAGCCAACACTTTTATACTTAGCTCAAGCATGATCATCTGATCTCATCATATTGGAGTGATGGCCTTGTATCTATATGATTTGCATGATTTTTAATCAACGAGGGTGTGTAACCCTTAATTTGGTTTTATTAGAATTTGAGTTATAAGAATATGACCATGCTATTATTATTTTACCTGGTTGATTTAACCCTTGGTTATCTTATAAAGCACATCTATCCGATCAAGGATGATCTGAGCGCTGCCCTTGGATATTCCTAGAATGTTTTATGTTTATCTAAAGGGAGCGCGTACCTTCAAGTTGATTTTATTAAAACCATATGTTTGAGACCTTAGGATATGACCCTTTTTATCATGGCACATTATTGATTTTAAAAGCTTGAGCTATTAATGTGAGCACATCCGTTCGATTTCACAGGATGAAATTCTATCATCCAGATCTTTAGAATTGCTTGATATTTAAGTGCAAAGGGGGTGCATACCCTTATTTTCTCATGATAAAAAAATTAAACCTTAGGCTAAAATCGATTTTAGGTCCGAATGTTTTAATAATACCATTAAACACCCAAAGACTTAGGGGTTCATTCATTTGATTTAAGTTCAAAAGTTATGATCAATTTTATAATGAGGACTAAGATCATTTTTAGGAGGCTTTCACTTATTTTGTGAATTATAAACCCTTTTTAAAGGAATCGAGGGCATTTAACGGTTAAAACATTTTAGTGAATGTTTGATTAATTTGACCTCCATAGACTCTTTTGATTATCGGATAAAATAACGATCACAAAGGCAATTTATTAATGGCTAGGCTTTGAATTTAGATCTGATTAAGATGTCATTTTTAAAATGGTTTAAAGGATAAAAATGTTGAAAATTAATTTCTAGAAGGAGAATGTAATAGAGACCAACCACATTTGATAATATTATTTAAGTCAAAATTTCAAAATTGGGGGTATCTAATGTTGAGTCCAATTGGCTCCAACAGGACCATTTGAATTGATGTGACCAAAGGTGTTAGGTACATTTGTAGCTTTTTGAATTGATTATGAATGTGAGGTAAAGGGCATAAAATTTGATCAAAGGATGCAATATTTTGAACCTAGGATTTGATTTGATTGATGTGGATGCGAGGCAAAGGGTGTAACCTTTGAAAAAGGACACAACCTTTTAAATCTGGTAGTTGATTTCATTGATGTGAATGCAAGGCAAAGGGCACAATATTTGACAAAAGAACATACCCTTTTGAACTAGCATTTGATGTGTTGGTTGTTATTTGCAAATAAAATGGTGTAATCTTTGACAAAAGGATGCAACCTTTTGAGCCTAGTAACTAATTGATGATTATGCGATTGATTGGGGGAAGGTGTGATACCTTGAAAATACTTAAGAAGATTGATTGCTTTATTTATCAATTTTTTGAGGAAGTGTTGGTTAGAGATCTACCTTTGGTAAGGATTTGGTAATTTAGTGCGCCTTAGAACCGATCAACATTGAAAGGCCGAGAGGAAGAAATGCCTCCCGTGTCGATATCTAGAGAGGGGTTGGTTCCCTTTCTATTCTAACTAGGGGTTTTGAGATAAAGGGATAGGAAATAAATGGGAAATGACTAAAAGAGATTGGAAATATGGCCACAAGCCAGGTGATGGACTAACAACACGATAACTCTATTACATTCTAAACCAAATAGCCCTCAAATATAGATAACTAACAAAAATTAAACCAAAACATCTAGAATGCATAATCTCCAGGGCTACTCCAGAGTCCCTACCTTATCAGAAACTAAATCCAAATAATAGAATTCAAGTTACATTTAAAGCATGCAATAATAGAAGATAAGAAATAGAATACATACACATGAACATAAAATCCAAGGTCTAGAGCTAGACATCAACTGTATTGATAGCAAAATTCAGGTTTTCATTTAGCCTCTAGCACATCCATCCATATTACAATAAAAGAGTGGGCTTATGTAGAGAATTCTACCACTTGAACAATAAATGCTGATTAAAAAAATATGGCGATGGAAGCCAAGATAAGGATTACAAGGAAGTACAGTCACAAAGTATTAACTAGGTATGACAAAGACTACTGAATCCTTAGAAATACCATTGAACCCCTTCAATACTCTGATATATTTAGCTCGTTGGCATTGCCTCCTCACTCATGGGGACCACTTCCATGGAATATATGCTTGAAATCCCAAAACGTCCAATCTAGAAGCTTCTCAAAAAGGTTGCACCTGGTCGAATAAGGATGCCCTTCTGATTGTTGATGTAGGGTGTCCTAAAAATATGTCAACATGATGGTCAAAAGGGTCAATAGAGGTTGTGCACCCGACCTAGTAAAAAGGATTGAAAATCCAACTAACTTCATATTATTTACAAACTCATTATATAGGCTCTAATGGCCCAAAATACATAACCAAACCCACTAAATCATGGATTTAATCTAATATGCTTAACAATAAGCTACAATAGTGTAAAGGAGAATGCACGTAACTTCTAAGTTAAGAAGAAAGTAATAATGCTAACTAGAAGATCCTTATAGCTATATTGAAGTACACACTTCCTACTTTGAGTTCACACTTCCTAACTAACACTCCTAAATGATAACTAGAAGATAATTAGTGCCCACAAGTGCATATGAGAAGGAGACTCACTTACAATATTAATTTGCAAGAAATAAACTATGCAAACCTAGCTAGGAATTACTAGAGGGGTCATATGAGTGATCAAACATCAATACTCATCATGCCTCCCCACAATAGAAGCATTGGCCTCCAATGCTTTCAAAAGAGTAGGAAAGTCATGAGATATCTGATGAAAAGAAATCCAACGAGCCTGATGTGGTAGTTGTCCTCATCGAGCCACAAGATATGAGGTGGTAGACCCCTAGTAAGTCTGTCTAGTCTTTGTGTCATAGATCTGATCGAAATCCAATGGTAACTAAGAATTAGGAACCGCATCCATAGGATGACTGATAGCTGGTATGGTATCCAATGTAGAGTCAAAGTACAACTTCAAAAGATCTACATTGACGATGTCGTGAATTCCCAAGTGTGCACAAACATCAAGGTGGAGAGCATTCTCAGACACCTGTTGAAGAATAATATAAGGCCCATAGCGAATCTATTTGATTTTACTATGAGTCTTATCATAAAAATTTCATTTTTCAAGATGCAACCAAACTTTGTCACCAACCTGAAATGGATGAGGAATTCAATGTCGATCCATGGCCTTTTTCTACTGTTTTTGTGTATTTTGTAAAATCTCAATCACTTTTGATTGCATATTGTGCAAGTTTTGAATAAATGAGTGTGCCTTGTCTTGATCCTTCTGAATATGTGAAGTGACAGGAGAAGGCAAAGACAAAGGTAACTCATAAGGTGCCAAGGGCTGAAATCCCATACAAACCTCAAAAGGTGAGTGACCTATAGAAGAATGTAGGTCCCTATTGTAGGCATGCTCAATATGAGTGAGACTCAAGTCCCACTTTGCTGGTGAAGTGTGATGATAGATTCATAAACTTTGCACAAGTGTACAGTTTACCACTTCAGTCTACCCATCTGAATGCGAATGATAGGCGATGGAAAAGTTAAGGGAAACTCCCAAAATTTTCCACAAAGAATGCCAAAAGTGACCCACAAAGCATGAATCGTGATCTGATATAATGTTGGTAGGTAGACCAAAGGAATGCCAAATGCTATCAAAGAACAATTAGGCTAAGTCTACTACAGAACTTGCCTTATGGCATGGAATAAACTTAGCCATCTTACTAAATTTGTCAATCACCACGAATACACAATCATGTTGTCGCACTGTCATGGGAAAACCACTAACCAAATCCATGGAAATGCTTTCCCAATGAGAGGAAGGAATGGGCAAGGGCATGCCTAAGCCAAAATTCTTGTTAGCTGGTTTTGAGCAACAACAAACTGCACATTGTTTGAGAAATCTCAACACATCCCTCTGCATTTTAGGCCAGTAGAAAAATATTTGCAAGTGATGAAGTGTTTTGTGCTTCCCAAAGTGACCACCATAAAGTGTAGAATGAGATTCCTTAATAAGTGACACTCTAGGCTCACAAGGAACACAAACCTTGTCCAATTTGTAAAGAATTCCTTCTTTGATGTAGAAATCTTGGAAAGGATGCAAATTGGAAGAAGAAGGCTTACTCACTTGCTCAAATATTTTCCCAAAATCAGGATCCTATGAATACTGATTAGGCCAAGTCGTAAATCCCAAGTGTGAAGTGGGCATAACTATTAAGGCAAGATCAGCAGGAGGCCTACTCAAACAATCAGCAACAGTATTACTCTTCCCCTTTTTGTACTTGATCACCAAGTGAAATTGTTGGAGGTAAGAGGCCCACTTCATATGTCTTGATTCTTCAATTTTACTTTGAGATTGTAAAAACTTGAGAGGCATATGATCAGTGTGTACTATGATATATTTTCCCAAAATATATTGTCTCTAGTATTTGATAGCTTGAACTAATGCATACAACTCCTTGTCATATGTAGAATAGTTCAACTTAGTAGCAGAAAAAGTTTCTGAATGATAAGCAACTGGATGACCATTTTGTTTGAGCATAGCTCCTAAGGCAATTTTAGAGGCATCTGTTTCAATATCAAAAGGTTGAGAGAGGTCAGGTAAATTTAACACAAGTGTTGTACAAAGTTTCTTTTTCAGTTTCTCAAAGGCAATCTCTTGGCTTTTCTCCCAATGAAATGGAACTTTAGACTTAGTGAGATAATGCAATGGAGCTGCAAGAGTGGAATACTGAGGAATGAACTTGCGATAAAAAATTTCAAGTCCTAGGAAACTCCTTAACTTAGTGAGATTTGAAGGAGGGGACCACTTAAGTAAAACATCAACTTTCGTGGGATATACCTGAATTCCACTTTCACTAATCACATAACCAAGGTAAGAAACTGAAGTGTTGCCAAAAGAACACTTGGAAGAATTGGCATATAATTGATTCTTCGCAAGAAGATCAAGTGTATGATGGATATGCCTAAGGTGTTCCTCCCAAGTTTTTGAGAAGATCAATATATCATCAAGATATATTATTAAAAAATTGTCAAGTACATCACGAAACACATCATTCATCAACCTCATGAAGGTTGCAGGAGCATTTGTAAGACCGAAAGGCATGACCAACCATTCAAAGAGGCCCATCTTTGTCTTAAAATTTGTCTTCCATGTATCCTTAGCTTGGATACGCACTTGATGATATCCACTTTTGAGATCTATTTTTGAAAAGAACTTAGCTCCTTGGAGCTGATCTAATAAATCATCAATGTGTGGTAGTGGATATCTATTCTTTACAGAAATTATGTTCAAAGCACGAAAATCAATGCACAATCTCCAAGTGCCATATTTTTTAAGAACCAACAAAATAGGTGAGGCACAAGCAGAAGTACTTTCCTTAATGAAACCCTTAGACAACAAATATTCTATTTGCCTTTTTATTTCTTCATTTTGCAAAATAGATTGTCTATACATGGGTGCATTAGGTAGTGAAGAACCAGGAATGATTTCAATGTTGTGATTAATTATGCAAATTGGAGGAAGAGACTTTGGCTCCTAAAATATGTGTGAGTAATTTTGCAATATTTTATCCATTGAAGAGTGTTTCTTTGGAATGGAAGTGGATGTAGGAGTGTTTTGAGAGAGAATGAAAATTAGAGCAACGTCACCACCTTTTTTAATTGCCCTTTTTGTTTGCTTGGAATTTAGAATGATGTTAGGAGTGTTGGTGCTTTTAATGAGAAATAACTTACCATATTTTTGAAGTGTGTAGGTTCTTTTGAAAGCATCATAAACAGCTCTTCGATCATACTAAAAAGGTTGTCCAAGCAAAATCCCACAACAATCCATAGGAGTCACATCACAAGTGACTTGATCTATGAAATGTGGGCCAAGTGCAAATTTTAATGTGCAAGTGTGAATGATTTCTAAGCCCCTTCCACTATCCTTCCAACCCAAAGAATAATTTTGAGGATGAGGCTCCATAGGTAACTTCAATCGCTCGACAATGGACCTCGTAATTAGATTTTTTTGCAAGCCATTATCCACTATACAATCTATTGCAAAATTATGGAGCAAATGAGCTCGAGTGATGAACAAAGCATCACGAGCACTCCCTGATGAACTTACATTTACCAAGGTAACCTCATTGAGCTTACCTCATAATTTCCTGTATACTCTACTTTCACCTACTGACTCAAGGGGACCATTGGAAGCATCCTGTTCTTGAGTAGTGATGACTAAACTCTTCTTTTTAAGCTTAAAACAATCTGCTTTGTCATGACCTTTTTTCTTACAATAGTTACAAAATTTCTTGGAAGAAGAAGTTTTGGAAGAAGGAGTAGAAGCGGAAGTAGAAGGAGAAGAAGGAGATGGAGAAGAAACATTTTTCTTTTGAGCAAAATTATTCTTTTGCGAGGAAGAACTATTCCATTTTGATGAGTTTGCAACCACTTGAGTAGCAGGTGCATGGAATGCTTGCGAATGTGCCTTGAACTTGTCCTCCGCAAGTTGCACCTGGTTGAAAATTGAATCCAATGTTTCAATAGAAACAAACATAATTTCCCTATACAAATGCTCTAACAAGCCACTTTGAAATTTGAGAATCAAAGCTTTAATATCTTCCTCCACATTCAAAAGTATTTTGTACCTGTTGAATTGAAAGATATATTCCTGCACAGTCATATTAGGACCTTGTCGAAATTGAAACCACTTAATTACCAATTCCTTAGAATAATTGGAAGGATAAAAATTTGTCTTAAGACAGTCTACAAGCTCATCCCAAGAGATGAGTTCATCATGACCTTTTTTTCTTTCAACAAGTACTTTAGCTAAACTAGAAAGTTTTAGCTTAGCATATAGAACCATATCTTCATCTAAAATCTAAGTGTAAGAAAACCAAGAAATCATGTCAAGAATCCAACTATTCAAGACTTTGGGGTTTTGGGATCCATCATAAAGTGGCACTTCACAACAAACTCTCAGGCGAGAATCATGAGCAGAAGTTGAAGCATTGTGGACAAAAATGTCTTTTACCTTCATTGCAAGGTTACCGAGGACTTCTGCCATGGTAGTATCATTAGCTTTATCGGCTAAAGCATTCACAACATGTGCAAGTTCTGCCACTTGGACAGCCAAGTCAGAAGCCATGTGAAACCGGGTATAAGCCAGAAGTAATAAGGACAAAAACACTTAAAAATTAGGGTAAAATCTGAAAATACCCTGTTACAATGTAGTGCCTTGAAAATTACCCCTAAGGCTAAATAAAAATTTAACTTAACCTAAGGTTTAAAAATGTCTTTTATAATTTATTAATTTAAAAATAACTTAATTAAAATTTGAAATTAATTAATCAAAAAGATTAATTAAATTTAATTAAGATATTTAAAAATAAATTAATAAATAAATAAAAACAATTACATGCAATTCTAAACCTTAGATAAAGTAAAAATTAAACAACTGATTCACCCTATCAAGTCCAAGTTAACATGTCACTACACTGCCTGTTAGCCTGCATGAAAATTTGCAATCTGCTATTGCACGAATTCTGAGGCACTAAAATGCATGATCTGCAAGGTAAATTTGTAATTTTTTTTTTCTTTTTTGCAAGGGGAAAAATCTTGGCAATATTCTATGGCACGAATTCCAAGGCTATTAGCCTATGTGCAGCCTGTAGCCTGCCTGGCCAAATAATTACTAGGTAGGGCACTAATGCCTGTCAGAGTCAACAAGCATGACAGTGCCTGCTGGCTATTGGCTTGTGATGCGGCACAACCGACGTCCCGTCGACTGTGTGGCGCGTCGGCGTCTGTGCCTACATTTCTTGTAGGTGGATGGATAGGCCTCGATAGGACCTGACAGTGCTGGCGCCTGTCGCGCTGTCGGTCCTACGACATGACACAGTCGACGTCTCATCGGCTATGTTGAATGTTGGTCGACGTCAGTCGGCAGCCGACAGTCAACGCCTATTGGCCGACGGACGTCCAGTGGCCGACGTCGATAGGCGTCGGCACTACGTCAGCCGAGCAGCCAGTAAAAATTGGCCCTCGGCTCTTGCTGAGATGGGGCCAAGGGGCCAAAAATCAATTTTTTTTTTAAAGAAATAAATAAATTATATATATATATATATTTATATTTATATATTTAAATTTAAAAAAAATAATAATAATTTAATTGTAATTTTAAAAATTTAAAATTTAAATTTTACAATGATTTCAAAGAACTAGGTAATTTGACCTAAGAAATTTCAAGAAATTTTGTAAATTTTTCCTCAAACTAGCAGCATGATTGAAAATCCTGCTATTCAAGACTTCAGTAGCACTCCTTTCAAGATCTAGTCGACACACGACCAACGTTTGAAAGGCCACCAGATCCAAGTCGACACACGACCTGGTATAGTTGCTCCTCAGTCTTCAAGACTCCTCAATGGTAGGAACAAATGGCTCCCTAATGCGTATTTCACGATAGGAGTAGTCCAAACCTACCAAGGGATTTTTGTAAGAGAGGAATTGGGGTAAACATTTCCTATACCTCTTGAGCATAAGTAAAAAGTTGGAATGAGGAGTTTGACGCCTAAGGAACTTCCTTCTACGAATGGTTTTCAAGCTCCCCTTGAGCTTGAACCGAGTCCTCAATGAGAAAGAATTTCTCATGAAAAACAATCTATCTCCTACCCTCTCACCTCACAAGCCCTAGTGCAAACATAAACTAGTCTCTGATACCAATGAAAATGATTGAAAATCCAACTAACTTCATATTATTTACAAACTCATTATATAGTCTCTAATGGCCCAAAATACATAACCAAACCCACTAAATAATGGATTTGATCTAATATGCTTAACCATAAGCTACAATAGTGCAAAGGAGAATGCACGTAACTTCTAAGTTAATAAGAAAGGAATAATGCTAACTAGAAGATACTTTTAGCTATCTTGAAATACACACTTCCTACTTTGAGTTCACACTTCCTAGCTAACACTCCTAAATGATAACTAGAAGATAACTAGTGCCCACAAGTACATGTGAGAAGGAGACTCACTTACAATGTTAATTTGCAAGAAATAAACTATGCAAACCTAGCTAGGAATTACTAGAGGGGTCATATGAGTGATCAAACATCAATCCTCATCACCTAGGCACATTCTATCTTATGCGCCCAACTTGGGCACATTCTTGAGGTGCACCTAGCCTTGGATACATGGCCTAGGTGTGCCTAGCCTTGGGCACATTCTTGACATGTACCCATCCTTGGACACACATCCTAGGTGCACCTAGCCTTGGGAACATTCTTGAGGTGCACCCAGCCTTGGGAATATTATTGAGTTGCACCCATCCTTGTGTGTAAGGCTTGGGTGCACTCAGCCTTGGGTGCATTATTGAGGTGTGCCCATCCTTGGGCATAGGGCCTAGATGCACCCATCCTTGGGCACATTATTGAGGTGCACCTAGCCTTGGTGCACATCTTTGGTGTGCCTAGCTTTGGGACCACTCTTGTTCCAATATACTAGATTGAATTATCGTGCTCCTCTTAGGTCTTCAAATATGAAAAGCATCAGGGAACCTGCTACAAAACCCCTTGGACCTAGAAAGCTAATTACACACTATGTTGCAAAAATAGCAACATCTCTGGTGGCTCATGGGGAAATTGAGCTCACCTCAATGTTGACACCTCAAGCCTTATCCAATGGGCTCAGAGTCATCATCATAATCTCTCTTCGATTGCTCACTGGTAGCAGCAGACTCTTATTTCAACTCTTCTCCCTTAGGATTTTTGTTGTGTTGCTCTTCATCTCAGTCTGGAACCTCATCTAGGGGCTCATCCTCCTCATTTTGAGGGTCCTGGGCTGCCTCTTGAGTATCAACACTTTTCTCAGCATGAACCTCTTTATGCACCCCATCTGCTTCTTACGCTTTGACTTCCTCTTGCAGCCTATCCCTTTCACTTTGGGGTGCTTCATCCTGAGGCTCTTGACCCTTGTATTATTGGGGCCCAAAGTTATCACCCTAGCCCTCTTGGTGAGTGGGAACCTCCACTGTATGAATCTCACCCTGCACCTAGTTTTCTCCCTACACCCTGCTTTCTTCTTGCACCTATATTTATCCTAGCATCTGGGTATCTTCCAGCTACTGAGGGGACTCGAGCGATGCAAGCTCCTTTTGTATTTGGTTGTAGATCACTTGGACCAAGGCCTAGTCATTGTAATGCATGTCATTACACTTTTCGAGTTCTCAGATAAGGTAACCAAACCTTTCTAAATGGCATACTTCAGCAAAATTGAACCTCTCATTGAGATCCATGAGACAGGCTTGTATTATCACAAATTTAGAGGTATATTGCATTACCTGGAGTTTAGTTATGAGCTCTTTCCAACTGTCAATTTCCAGGGTGTCATTTTCAAAGGAGTCCCATGTTGGTTGCAGCTCTTCCTAAGTTAGGAGATGGTCCTGCTCATTGGTGAAACTCAAAAAATTGTTGTGTGCCAGAGTTTCAAATTACATGAGAGTGATATTTCTCTCTCTCAAGCATGTCTATGAGATCCCAATAATTTTGGGTTGCCTTGGACTTCTTGAAGAAATATCTAAGAGTTGAATCAATGGCTACCCATGAGCGAGCCAGGTTAGACATTGGTGCAAGTTTAACTGACCGTTCTAGGGCCCGTGCCTTCATGGCCAGCTCCAGCCATTCGTCAACCTCTGCCTCAACCTCTTCTACAATGGAGGCACCATGGAAAATAGCTTGCTAGGATTCTAAGATGAACACCAGGATGGTAACTTCTTGGTGTACCCTACTCTTGAAGTGGGTTAAGAAGTGATTGCATGCCTCCTTGGTACAGTCCTTGGATAGGATTGTGTAGCACCCTAAAATTGGTGCAATTAAACCTTAGTAAAAAGATAAAAATTTGAATTTTAACCTCGAAACCGCTCGTTACCCACTCCCCTCATTTTTTGTGCCATTTTTAGGAGTTATTTTGACTGTTGGACGATATCATCACCGATCAAACGATTTCGTCCCAAAACTAAATTTTCATAATTAGCTTCTGTTTCAACAGCTTCTCTAACTTAGGCAGAAAGCATGTCTACACAGTTAGAGTCTCCCCCGTTGGAGATCTCTCAATTTGGGGTGATCTCCAACCTCCTAACCTCTCCCTAAATCCTATATAAACTTAGGATTTTCCTTGACTTCCCCTTGGCTAATTTTCCCTGCAACTTTAATTTCCTGTGCATTAGAGCACCTTCGCACCATTGTTTGCATGGTGTATTTCAAGTTTTTCTTGCAAGAATTTTACTGTTTTTCAGCCAGAGCAAGCTCGGATCGTCGTTGGTGATTCCAGATGATTTCAAAAGATCCTATCACAGATCAACGACGATCTCGTACAATTGGAGGCGATCTCTACTACAGTCCAGATTGGGGGCAATCAGAGCCTAGAGTTTGCATTTTTTTATCTGCTCTCTTCATTTCCTTATGCATTAACTTAGTTTATTCTATTTCTTCATTTTGGAGTTCACCTCATTTAGCATAGATGCATGATAAAGTTAAAATAAATTATTAAATTAATGCATTTTATTTAATTTTTATTTGGATCTATCATTTAGGCAGGTTTACTATTATTTCTATCATTTCCCCTTGCTTTTGCAGTTGCATTTTTGGTCTTTGGTATCTGTTTCTGTGATTGCAAGTTTTTGACAAATTCGTCAGGTTGACGATGATCTTGTCTGATCTCAGACAACCAAATATGATCTGAGATGATTCTATGCAATTACAAATTATTATGTAATATTTGAGATGATCTGGACTTCTACAAACCTCAAAATCTTTATCAAACATCCAAAATCAGGTACATTCTATCAGATTTAGCACACTTTCTATGTTTAGCATTTATTCATGTTTTCTGTATCCATATAAATCAGCATTGGCATATATAATATATTAGATTCATCTTGGCCAAACCTAGGATATGAATGATTAAAGTACAAAATGAACACATCAAACACATTCTCAACCTAGGAGTGGAAATTGCCACTCAAATTTTCTTGGTGAACCCACCATCCATCAAAAATTCACCCTTATACTCCTCCCCTGAGAGGCGCGACCTTCAAAGGGCCTCTCAGTCTGAGGTATTGTCCTATCCTTATCACATACCTCTTCCGGGTGTGGATCCTATAGCCTGAAGGTAAGGATGCAAAAAATTTGGAGCGATACATTTTGGTGAACCCGACGTGAAAACTAAAACTTTTTGAAAACAATCAAAAAAAAAATGTATTTAGAATCATCAAACAAATAATTAAAATTGCATATCATATTTAGATGGTAGATTATAATAAAAGACGAGTTGTCACCATTAATGTTGAAAATCAATTAGCAGCCATAGAGATTACTTTTGTGCTTAGAGTACCTCAAACAAATAGGGTTCAACCTTTGTGGGACGAACTTGATAGGAGATTGAGTATCATTGAATCTAGATCAACCAAACTTAGGCAAATCAAGAGGTTTGTCCTAGATAGAATCTTGGATCCTGATCAAGTAACCTTATATCATGAACTTCAGAGAGCTTGCCATAGGTGGTTAGCTGATAAAAGAGCACTTGTGTCTTTTGAGTTGTACACCTTTGAGGAATACCTTGAAAACGTAGTTGTAGTACATAAATTTATATCTTGTATAGAGGATTAAGAGGTTGTTCTTACGAATATAAAGAGATGGAATAGAGTTCCTAGAGCTATGTTATATCGAGAGTATTGCCATGAACTTTATTTCTACAGGTCAGAGTCTGAAATAGATAATATCACCATAGCACACTTTGTCAAATTCTTGAAAAACCATTTCCAATTTGAAGAGGAGCATTTCATGACTCCTGATGAACTTGATCCCATCAATGACATCCATAAACTATTTATAGAAAACTAAGTCATTTCTATTATTATTGTTATTTCTTTTGCAACTAGAATGCTATTTGTTATCTTTATAATAATATTATAAAACACAAAAACAATATAAAAACAAAACAAAAATTAAAACGTTTTCTTTTAAGTATTATAGTAGGTATATAATATATACCTCCCAAACTTGTCGCATATATATATATATATATATATATATATTCTAAAATCTAAGTTTAAGCATAATGAATAGACCTAGGAATGGAAAACAGACTGAGGTAGAAGAAGATTGGTTAAGGAGACCATTAAATAATCTAGATGTCCTTCCTGAAGACCTAATTCAGGAAAAAGGAACCCTAGACCAACAAGAAGAAGAGTTTGTTGTAGAAAAATGAACAAAAAGAAAATGTTAGAGAGGAAGGATCATCATCCCCTAAAATGTCTCCAGGAGGAGCTGTTACTTTTGAGAACATGGAACATTTCTGGAAGGCCCTCAATACTAATATTGGTGCTCTTAATAGAGTAGTCCATATGGACAAGGATCAAATTAGTGACACTCAAGCAACCCTAGAAGAAATATATCACATACGCACTAATCCCTTGTCCTTTGTTGATAAAGAAAGTGATCAAGCTGGACCATCCAATTTGGATATGGTAGCTATAATCCAGAACATGCAACAAAAATAGGTTACCCAACCATCTAGAGTGTTTGTTACCAAGCCTAGAGTTATTCCCACACAAAATAAACCTTCATTCACTACTCTATTTTTCCAAGCTATTGATCAACATACCTCAAATCAATAAAATCCCAAAACAAAACCAAACACCAATTTCCAACAATCTAGGATACAACATAATGCTACTACAAATCTTCTTCATAATACTCTCCCTACCAACCATTTGCATAATAGCAATATAGAATCTAATCCTTACATCATGCCATCATACGCTCACATACCACCGAACCAATATGGTGGACAAACTAGTAATTTGGAACCCATGGTGAAATAGTTAGTCTCCCGCATGGACCAGATAGATCCCTACCATCCCTCATACAATTATAGAGAGATGTGTAGTCAGCCTTTAGATCCTATAGTTGTAGCATAGCCATATCCTAAACACTTTCCTATGCCTGTCCTACCTATATACAAAGGAACCGAAGATCCCATAGAGCATATTCATATGTTTAGGATAGCATGTCATGATATATCACATGATGAATTGTTATTACTAAAAATGTTCCCAAAAAGTTTAGGAGGAATGGCATTAGAGTGGTATTATCAATTACCAACTCATTCTTTGAGGAATTTCGAAGAAACAACCGAGTATTTTGTTCATCAATTTAGTGCCTACATCGAAAGGCATGTAACCATTAAATATTTTTACAACTTAAAACAAGACAAAGATGAATGTTTTGCTGATTTCCTAGCTTGATGGAGACAGTTGATAGGAAAATTGCACTTTGTGTTACCTTATCGGGAAATGTTGGATATCTTTATCAATAATTTACAAGAACAACTATCCTATGAGTTATCAACTACTACCTTGACCACCTTCAATCAAGCTATAGACTTAGCTCTAAGAGTGGAAGATGCTCTCATTAGGATAGGTCAGCTTAAAAAGAAAGACAATGAGAAAACATATAGAAATCAATATAAGAATAAAAAGTTGTGGGTGATGGAGTCACTGATAGCAGAAACATTGCTAATGTTAATTCTATGAAAACAGCGAAGAAGTTTATACTGAAACCTCCTAATAAACCACCTCGAGAATTTACTAGGTTAAATAAACCTCTATCAACCATTCTACCACAATTATTAGAACAAGGTTTGATCCAATTACCAAATATCCGGGAACTTGATCCAACTATATCCGGATACAGAGCTGATTTACACTATGATTTCCATAGAGGACCTGGACACGCTACCAACTCTTGTAAAATATGAAAACATAAAATACAAGACTTAATTGATAACAATGAGATGGAGGTGCAAGCTTTTCAACCTAAACAAAATCCTCCTAATAATGCTCAAAAGAACATCCCCCAAAATCAAAATTAGAATGCCAATCAATCATTGGAAATATTTCAACATCCTTTACCAAAGCATGGTAAAGAGGTGGCTAATGAAATTGAGCATCATAATGTTCCCCCTCCTACCCGATATGTAGGAAATATTAGTGGGCATTTACCTACTCATGATTTGGAAATATTTGACACAACTTTATCCATGGTTACGACCAGACCTCTATATAACATTCAGACACCTGATATTAGTGATACGGAATATGAGACTGAAAGTGACATGGAAATCACCTCAAATAAATTGAATAGCTTTGAAGATGAATCAGATCCTATTCAACATATCACAAGTTCTATGGTTCCAGAAGAACCATTTCCAAGAAGAGTCACTACTCGACCATCGTCTCACCAATTACTTTCTAATGAACAAGCCATAAACACTAGACCAAGACCCATTCATCATTCGCAAAATAATATTGTAGGTACCATTAGAGTTGTTACTAGACAACAGGCTCAAAATTCTCAACAAGATCAAACTCAGAATGATGGATCAGCTCCATTTGTTTTGAAAGTTCCTAATAAAGGGAATCATGTGCCTAATGTTCAACCTAAACCTCCTTATAATATTAATGAACAATTATCAAATACTACAACTAGAATTTCCCTTTTGGACCTTTTAAGATCTTCTCCTACACATAGGGATGAATTAATGCTCACATTAAACCAAATGATGGTACCACAAAATATTCAACCTGAAGCCATGGCCAATACTATAATAACTCGTGAAGTTGATTGTATTGACTTTCGGGATAGAGATATATCGCAACATAGTTTACATAAGGATAACCCCTTATATATTACTACCCTAATTGGAGATGTAGCAGTTAAATGAGTCTTGATTGACAATGGTTCATATTTAAACATTTGCACTTTTGACTTCTACCAAATATTTGGGTTTAGAAGTGACGAAATGAAAAGAACTGATATTATCATAAAAGCCTTCAATGACGAAACACAAGAAACATGTGGAGTTATTACTATCCCATTGCAAGTTGGTCTGAGAACCTTAGACACAACTGTGTTTATTGTACATTGCCTTGCATCGTACAATATACTCTTGGTACCCTTGGATCAATGCAATGTGAGTTGTTCCCTCAACTTTACATCAGTGTGTTAAATTTGAATTTAAGAATCAGTTGGTTACTATTCATGGTGATCCTAGACCCTTTGATATGTGTGCTTTGGCAAAACCTGTTGGCATTTAATTTTTCCCTACTTTATCATCCACACATCCTAATTCTCATTATCCGTCTAAACATGTGAAACACACACCCATAACACCATCTACTCCTTCTACATCAGTTCCACCTCTACATACAGCTCAAACATCCTCTAAACAAACTACATTAGGACCTCAAAAAAATCCTAATCCCACAACCAAGGTTTCTTGCTCTACTCCTATAACTTGTATAGAATCATCCATCGACATCTCTACAACATCTACATCCACCAAAGGCATAGTTTCCACATCATAAGATATGGGAAATGTTCCTTCTACCTCTTATGCTCTTACTGACAAGCTCTTACCCGATTAATCTAAAATTCTTATATCAGAGCAAACGAATGTTGCTATGCAATATTCCTTTATATTACATAATTTTCCACCCTCTCCTCATACCTTGGGTCTCCCACAGCCTATGGGAAGTATTTACCAAGTCGGGAGTTGCGCTTTTATTTATAAGGGATATGACTGGGGTAGAATACCCAAAAACATCAAGGTTCATTATGATGGATATGCTCGATGTTATTTTACTAATGATTATATTAAAGCTAAGCCTATAATGCTTAAATTGGGATATAAATGGAAAGGTTTGGGACCTTTACAAAATGTTATGAAAGAACCCTTTGAGGTAGAACTATGGCCTGCCCGATGTGGTGTGGGCCTATTTCCTAGTAAAGTTCAGCCCTTCCCATTTGAGGATGATGACCATCTCAGATGTTACCAATATTATTTGGATAAACATGATGCCTTGTGTTTAGTGAATAAGACATTTACATGTAATATGCTATCTATAGCCTACCTTGAGATGATCGCCGAATCCGACGATGAGCTGGAGGGAGATATCTTCCATGATGTCTCCGTTGAGGAATTATTACATCATGAATTTTATTTTGATGGATCTATACCTAGTATAGCCCAGCTTGAGGCCACGACTCCTCAAGATGAATTATCCAAACTAATATTAGAAGAATTACAAGAATTAGGCGTTTCACCCACCCCACCTAATTTTGAGAGAGATCTACACATGGAAGTAGAAAATGTCATAAAAATTAACATTGGAACCGAAGATAATCCTCACATAATCAACATTGGATCAGAATTGAGTCAAGACAAACAAGATAAATACATTGCATTTCTTAAGGAATATGAAGATGTATTTGCTTGGACATATGAATATATGCCAATATTAGACCCTTCTGTAGTTATGCATCACCTAGTAGTCCATCCGGATGCTAAACCTATTAAACAAAAACTTAGAAAAATGCATCCTAAAGTGGCCTTACTAGTCAAAGGGGAATTAGAAAAACTCTTGAAGGTTATTTTTATACAAGCCATTGATTATGCTAAATGGATCTCGAATGTAGTTCCAGTAATTAAGAAAGAAGCTATTAATGTTAGGGTTTGCACAAACTTTAGAGATATTAATGTTGCATGCCCTAAAGACAATTTTACTCTTCCCAACATGGATTAGATCATTGATTTTACTGCTAGGAGTGGAATGATATCCTTAATGGATGGATTTTTTGGTTATAATCAGATCAGGATAGCTCCTGAAGATCAGGCTAAAATAGCCTTTATTACCCCTTAGGGGACCTTTTGTTGGAAAGTGATGCCATTCGGTTTAAAAAATGCAGTTGCAACCTATCAACGAGCCATGACTTATATCTTTCATGATATGATGCATGATATCCTACATGATTATGTAGAAGATATTATAGCTTGTTCCATCAAAGAAGATGATCATTTAGCTAACTTGAGAAAAGTATTTGATCGGTTAAGGCAATATCTTATCCGACTGAATCCAGCAAAATGTATATTCGGTGTTAAGTCTAATAAATTATTGGGGTTATAGTTTATTTACGTGGCATTGAAATTGACCCTCTCAAGATCGTGACTATCACTGATATGCCCGCACCCACAAATATATCAAAATTATGGAGTCTACAAGGTAAGTTTCAAGCTATTCGTCACTTCATCGATAGGTTGTCGAAAAAAACATGACCCTTTCTTAAGCTTCTTAAGAAATATGTCTCTTTTCATTGGGATGATGAATTTCAGGAAGCATTTGAACTCCTCAAAAAATATCTCCTTAACCCACCTATGCTTTCACCACCTAGACCTGATTGCCCATTTATCTTGTATATTTCTGCTTCAGATCTTGCCTTAGGAGCTATGTTAGCTCAACTTGACGATGAGAAAAGAGAGCGTGCTAATTTTTACATTAGCCGAACCTTAATTAGTTATGAAACCCGCTACACATCATTAGAGAAGTTATGTCTAGCAGTCATATTTTCTACATAGAAACTATGCCATTATATGCTCAGTTAGAAAACATATGTTGCTAAATTTGATCCTTTGCAATATCTCATGAGTCGATCATACTTATTTGGTTGCACAACAAAGTGGGTTCTTGCGCTAAGCAAGTTTGAACTCATTTTTATAGGATAGAAGTCTATTAAAGTTCAAATCATAGCATATCAATTAGATGCTACACCCTTATAGTCTACCCATCCCCTCATCATTGAGTTTCCTGATGAATGCCTTAAACTAGAGGCCGATCATTCAGAGCAATGGTCCCTATACTTTGATGAAGCCCGATGCATGAGTGGGGCTGGTGTAGGTATTATTTTAATATATTTGCAAAAACATCTTATACCTTTGTCCTTTAAATTAACATTTGATTGTACTAATAAAACTACTGAGTATGAGGCTCTAATCCTTGGATTACGAGCTGCCTTGGCACTGAAAATTAAAAAACTATTAGTTTTCGATGATTCTCAACTTGTCATAAATCAAATTAATGATGTTTATCAGACCAGAGGTGCTAAATTGTGCCCATATAAAGTATATGTATTACAATTATTATATTTATTTAATCAAGTTGCCTTTGGAAGCTATTCCTCGAACTAGCAACCGTGTGGCTGACGCTATGGCTGCAGCTGCATATCTTTTTCCCTTGGAGTTAGATGATGAATATGCTACCATCATCATTCGTTGAATCTAGGAACCCACTTCAAATAAATCATGCTTCAAAACTTTGAATGTGTTTCTAATCAACGAAACTACTCCTGAACCTTGGTACACTGATATATTTAATTTTATTCAAAATGGGATCTTCCCTGAAGGTTGTAATAGCAACCAACATCGGTTATTATGTAGACGAGCAAGTCGCTTCGTAATAATTGGAAATATGTTATATAGATCTTTTGAAGGTATCCTACTGATATGTTTGAATCTAGAAGAATCTAGATCATCTTTGAGTGAAGCCCACGATGGATCTTGTGGGGGACATTTTAGTGGTAGCGCCATTGCTAAGAAACTCCTTAGGATAGGATATTTTTGGCCTACTATGGAAAATTATGCACATGATTATGTGTGCCATTGTGACAAGTGCCAGAAACATGCTCACCTTGTCCATGCACCTGCACAAGAGCTATAGGCTATTTCATCTCCTTGGCCCTTTTAAAAATGGGGCTTAGACATCATTGAAAAAATCAACCCTGTGTCATCTGATAGACACAAATTCATCATAATCGACATTGAGTATTTCACAAAGTGGGTTGAAGCTATGCCCTTAGCTTCTTGCACTAGAACCCAAGTTTCCAAATTTATCTTTAATCAAATTATTTGTAGGTTCAGAATTCTTGCAAATCTCATCTCAGATAATGGAACTTGTTTCAAAAATAAAGATGCCAAAAAATTATGTCAAAAATATAAAATTCAACATCGTTGGTCCACTCCCTATTATCCTCAAGGTAATGGCCAAGTGGAAGCATCTAATAAAACATTAATCAAAATCCTCAAAATATTGGTCAATAAATCTTGCTAATATTGGCACATCCAATTATATCTTGCTTTGTGGGCTTATTGAACTAGTGTTCGCACTCCCATGGGCACTTCACCTTTTGTTTTGGTTTATGGCACTGAAGCAGTTTTTCCCTTTGAGTTAGAAGTTCCTTCTTTGGATCTGCTACTTCAAGATACTTAAGTAGGAGATGAATATCGTGCTGGCAGACTTAGTCAGCTAGAACTCCTATATGAGAAGCGCATAAATGCTTTGGAACATCTTCGAGCCTACCAGAACAATCTTAAACGAGCATACCTCAAGAAAGTTCATCACCAATCCTTTGAGATCGGTGACCTTGTCTTAAAAGAAAATAAAAAAAATACTAATGCAACTAAAGATCTTAAAGGTAAATTTGAACCTAACTGGCTTGGACCGTATATCATCACTTCTAAATTTGGCTAGGGAGCATACAAATTATCTACCTTAGATGGTAAAGATATTAAATAACCTATGAACATTATGCATCTTAAACACTATTATGCAAAACTCTGGTCATTTCATCATTGTATATATTGTTATTTTGCATGTTGTTTCATTTTAGTCATTCATATAAAAAAAAAAAAAAACAATCACATTGTGTATCTTCTCAATTCATCAATCAAAATCAAAATATAAAAACATCAAAATCTTCAAAAACATCTTTATTTTTGTACTTGTCAATTCTTAAAGTATTGCAGTTATATTTTCAGTTATTTTGGATAAATTAACATTTATTTGGAATCTCGCACTTTCACACTCACATGCATAAATATCTTGATTTTATTTGGTATGATTATTAATCTCTCTTATATCAAAGTCCACAATTGAATTAAATAATTTTTTGAGCATAGAGAACTAATCTTGTTATTTACTTGAACCAAGCATATCTTTTCACATTAAAATGATTTCATTGCAAATTAGATATGATGCTACATAGTAGAAATGGTTTCTTGAGTGAAAAGTTTTCCCTGCTATCCTATCATGCACATGGTCAGAATATTTGAGAATTGACAAAAGGACAAGCTCACCCCTGCCCAGAATAAAAATCCCTTACTCTACAGCCAATCCGAGCAAGTATCTCAGTATCAAGCAAAAAATAAAAAATAAAAAAATAAAAAAAGAGAAAAGAAAAACAAAAGCAAAAGCAATAAAATCCCTTCCCCCACCCTTTGAAAAGAAAATAAGGGTGAATGAGCTTGAATCCCTGGAATTTTCAATTATTCAAAAACTGTGAGGTAAGACCCATAACAGGTGGTTTGTGCCCAACCCACTTGGCCTTGGGTAATCCCTAGCATGGTGATATGTCTATCACATTAGCGACCTTCTTTTGTACAGACCTATGTCTGCTTATGGATCAGCTAGCTCTTGATGACCCGACTTACATAGTAGTCTGGTACGATTACATGCATATAAATCATGGTCAACGAACACTTATTTGGTTAATTCAAATTACTTGTATCAAATTATCTTGCTCAAAATTGGTGAATGAACAATACAATTGCACACACATTTGTATTTGAGAGATTTTGTATCATTATGATAAATCAAGATCGGCAATGAACTCACATATGCACATGAGGGTTTCTTATAAATCTACATTTTGTCTTTGAGATAATTTAAAATATTTTTGCAACTCTTTTTGGAATAATTTCATCTTCTTATTTAAGAACATCTGTTTAGTATAAAAGCAATTACATACATTTTTTTTCAAAAATCCAAAATTTCTTTCAACAACATATTCAACAATCTAGCAATAAAGTCACGTTTATATATTTTTTCTGTTTATCTCAAAATCAAAAATCAAATTATGCAATAAAATTACTTTTTTGGATTTCGCGATGATGGTATAAGTCTATACCTGTAGTTCTATGCCTAGCAAAAACCATTGTTCTAATTTTATTTTCCATTCATTATAATTTATAAAACATATGGCTTACATCATTGTCACACAATTGTGCTTTAAAAAGAACAAACACATTTTCTATTTCATTTCATTATGTCAACATTTCATTTTGCAACCATGGTATAATTTCTAAGGAATTGTTCAAAATTTTATCACACTTAGGAATTTATGCCTAGCAAAATAATCATATTTGTAATATTTCATACATAATATTTTTATGAAAATCTGAAAACAAA
This sequence comes from Wollemia nobilis, assembly GCA_028583015.1. Classification (NCBI taxonomy): domain Eukaryota; kingdom Viridiplantae; phylum Streptophyta; class Pinopsida; order Araucariales; family Araucariaceae; genus Wollemia; species Wollemia nobilis. The sequence goes on along the minus strand of JAQPPZ010017232.1, from coordinate 23,843,624 downwards.
TCATCACCATCATCATTTTTCATCATCACAACACAAAGCCTTAAGACAGACTCTTAAGCACTCTTTTACTTTTAGCAATATTTCTATACTAGGATTAGCTTGACTACCTAGTGAGCGGTGACTCCATGAAATGGTCTATAATAGCGACAATGTCCTTTGAAATTATTGTTAGAAGTCTCTTTATTTTTCATCAAATCACACCACAAAACAACCAATTTGTTTACATCAGATTATTTCATTTAAATTTTACAGCATGACATAAAATTATAATATTTCCAAATGACATAATTACATGAATCATCAATCAACAACCAAAAAAATCCAAAATTAAAGCATCATACAACATATACACAAGTCATATCATCAAAAATACCATATATATATCAACAAATTATGTACATCATATCAAAACTAGATTGGTATGCCACAATCTATACCCTGGCATACTCAATCCTCTCAAAAATATATATCCAATCCAGTCTATAGCAGCTAGTCTCGAGAAGCCCTCGAGCTCTTAGCCTCATCTCCTCTCCCACCCTGACATGGAGGAGGTGGTCCCATAGAGGTTCATGCTGTGTCTCGGGTCCTCACCATTGATCGTGAGGATGTCCTCGACAATCCCATCCTGATTAGCTCTGCAATGTCGACTGGTAGATGTAACCTCTGGCCCTCTAGAACCAGCTAGAAGTATACTCCCTGATAGAATGCGATCTGAGCCATAGACCGTGCCAACTCCTGCATGCTCGCCCCTCCACTTCGAGCCCTGAGCCATGTAGCCTCATCTTGCAGTGTCTGCACCTGAGCCCAGAAGCAAGAAAAATTAGCCCGAAGAGCCACCATCTCACTGCTCTCCCCCACCTCAAAACCCTTGCCCTTATCAAGTTATGGTGGCCTCTCCCTCTACTGAGAATGGAATCCCTCCTCCTCCCTATCTATTGTGATCTCTACGAAGCCTATGGCATCCTCTGGCATCTCTCCTATGGAGACCGTCACTACTCTCTCCCTCCATGACCTCGTGTTGCCTCAATGGCAGCCTAGCATCGCCTCCCCATCCATCGCACAACTATGTGCATCAGACCTTGTGCCCTTATAATTCAAGGAGGGCAGATGCTTGTGTACCAGGCATCATATCCATCAGTGACCCTAGCATCATCCCCATCCACTGGCTGGATGGGGGCATCATCCATGTCTTGGCTCTAGAATCACTGCATATCCGAAGCCCCGCTCAGTGTGGTATTATCCCGAATAGTCTAGGAGTACTCATAGTCCTTGAGATATGGTATCTCCTGCTATAGACTGAACTATCATAAAACTCGGTCATAGCAGTAGAGCTCTACCTCTCCCCACTCCATCCTCAGCCAGCAGACTTGCATGATGCAATCCAACTCCTATCCATCCTCTCCCCACATTGGATGCTCTCTCCACAACCTCCAGGTGATCTAGTCAGGGATGAGGTCATCTAGTAACCTCCATGACATCGACAGATCTATCCATCATTATGACCCTCTCTGGAACCACAAATATAAAACTTGGGATCTCTCTCGATCAACCTCTGTTAATGGGAGTCCTATCGGCCTCTGCACCGTGATGTGCTCCTAGCACCATACCTGTAGTAGCGATGTCAGAACTAGACATTAACCTCCCTTGTATATGACCCCATGCAGGATCCTATACAGCCGAAACAATGCAAAGCTGCCCCATGCAAATCTATACCCGTGGTCTCTCAAGTCATAGACCACATCTGAAAGGAGCCATGGTAATCTGCACCCACTCTGGTGGCACAGCAGTAGGCCACCCATTACCCCTGCCAAAACCTGAGTCAACCTAGATGCCCCAGGCATCTGCCTCAAAGACTCGATGTTCACTTCACCTTTCTCCAGGGTGAATCTCAGGTCTTCGCACAGCCTCATCATAGTCTGGCCCTGATTGGCCGTAGGAGTCATAAATCGTCCTTGTATGGGGATCCTCAAGATCCTCCATACATCCTCCAAAGTGGGAGCCATCTCCCTTGTAGGTAATCGAAAGCAGGATGACCCTAGATACCACCCCTCTGCTAGGGCTGTTAGTAGCCCCATGTCTATCAATATTTGTAGCATCTCTACCACATGTTGTAGTCCGACCTATGCCAGTTGGTCTCACTTCGCCTGATTGAGCATAGCCATGTCATCCCTCAACCCCTTGTATTTCCATTCTTGACTTTTTAGTAATCCCCTTTGCAACATAAACAATCAAACAATAAAAATCATCAATAGATAATCACTAAAATTAGTTAAATTAATTTAATCTCCTAAAAACAATGATGATATCATCCACCATTAGATGATATCATCCTAAATTGGGTCAAATTTTCCTTTGTAGGACTAAATCATCTCTGATTTTGCAACTTGGGGACTGCCCCTTGTTGTACAGGATCGCCCCTATTTCTTCGATTTCGTCTGAGGGCGAAATCGACGATCTAGGGACGATTTCGACGAAATTGGGACGATTTCATCCTAACGTCGTCGATGGCCTAAAAACGGCCGCAATGCCCCAAAATAGTCAAAATTTAAATAAAAATTTACACAAATCCAATTAAAAACATAATTCACTAAGTTTAGATCCTTACTCATAGCCCACGTCAGACCTCTGTTGATCTATGTGCTGTTTCGACCATTTTGTCTGCAGAGCTCTAAAAATAGTGAAAATGAACAGTAAAAAATGAATTAGGGTTTTACCCTATTTTTCTTAATTTTATTTAAAAACAACATTTTTAAAATTTTGATTTTCTGTGCTTTACCTCAAATGTTTGATTTGGGTAAAAACACTGAGGGGGCACCATAGTAAGCAGTTGTACGATTCGACCTAGAATCATCGTCTAGAAAATTGAGTAAATTTTTGCTTTCTCGTAAAATGGGAAGAACTCATATTTAATGCATTTTCTTCAAAAAATTCACTAAAGAGGGGGGAAAATGTAGCACCCTAAAATTGGCACAATTAAACCTTAGTAAAAAGATAAAACCTCGAAACTGCCCGTTAACCGCTCCCCTCGTTTTTCATGCCATTTTTAGTTGTTTTGACCATTGGATGATATCGTCGTCGATAAGACGATGTCGTCCCAAAATCAAATTTTCATAATTAGCTTCTATTTCAACAGCTTCTCTAACTTGGGTAGAAAGCGTGTCTGCGTAGTTAGAGTCGCCCCCGTTGGAGATCTCCCAAATTGGGGTGATCTCCAACCTCCTAACCTCTCCCTAAATCCTATATAAACTTAGGATTTTCCTTGACTTCCCCCTGGTTGATTTTCCCTACAAATTTAGTTTCTTGTGCATTAGAACACCTTCACACCATTGTTTGCATGGTGTATTTCAAGTTTTTATTTCAGGAATTTTACTATTTTTCAGTCGGAGCAAACTCAGATCATCACTGGCGATTCCAGACGATTTCGAACGATCCTGTCATAGATCGACGATGATCTCGTACGATTGGAGGTGATCTCAACTGCAGTCCAGATTAGGTGCAATCAGAGCCTGAAGTTTGCATTTTTTTATCTTCTCTCTTCATTTTATTATGCATTAACTTAGTTTATTCTATTTTTACATTCTGGAGTTCATCTCATTTAGCATAGATGCATGATAAAGTTAAAATAAATTATTAAATTAATTCATTTCCTTTAATTGTTATCTGGATCTATCATTTAGGTAGTTTTACTATTATTTCTATCATTTCCCCTTGCTTTTGCAGTTGCGTTTTTGGTCTTTGGTATCTATTTCTATGATTGCAGGTTTTTGACGAATTCGTCAGGTCGACAATGATCTCGTCTGATCTCAGATGACCGACTATGATCTGAGATTATTATGTGCAATTGCAGATGATTATGTAATATTTGAGACAATCTAGACTTCTACAAACCTCAGAATCTTCATCAAACATCCAAAATCAGGTACATTTTGTCTTATTTAGCACACTTTCTATGTTTAGCATTTATTCATGTTTTCTTTATCCATATAAATCAACATTGGCATATAGAATAACTTAGATTCATCTTGGACAAACCTAGGATATGAATTATTAAAGTACAAAATGAACACATCAAACCCATTCTCAACCTAGGCATGGAAACTGCCACTCAAAGTTTCCTGGTGAACCCACCATCCATCGAAAATTCACCCTTATACCCCTCCCCCAAGAGGCGTGACCTTCAAAGGGCCTCTCAGTCTAAGGTATTGTCCCATCCTTCTCGCATCCCCCTTCTAGGCATGGATCCTATAGCCTAAAGGTAAGGATGTAAAAAATTTGGATCGATATAGATTATAACGGGTTCTGGCCTACTCTCCAACCTGGCCCTTAGTTGTTGGATCTCAGCATCTAACACCTACAACTGGTCCTTAGCCTCTCCCTATATCTTGAGGTGCTCCTTGGAATAGGTGCAATCACCCTTGAGTTGCAAGCTAGAGTGTGTATTCACCTTGGGCATACAACCATGGTGCACCTGGCCTTGGGCACACTGCCTTGGTGTGCCCAACCTTGGGTGCACTGCCTTGGTGAGCCCAACCTTGGGTGCACTATTGTGGTGTAAACAGCCTTGGGTGCACTACCCTGGTGTGCCTGACCTTGGATGCACTGTCGTGGCACACCCAGACTTGGGCGCACTAACGTGGCACACCCAACCTTGGGTGCACTACCTTGGTGCACCCGACCTTGGATGCACTACCTTGGTGTGCCTAGATTTAGGCACACTGCCTTGGTGCACCTGGCCTTAGGCACACTACCTTTTTAAGTGATTCTACCTTGGAAGTGGATAGCGAGGGGCCTTGCGCCCGTAATGGAATCTTGCTTGGCCTGCCTAAAACCATCACTCACCTTGCTGTTGCATTCTCAACTAAACAAAAATTAAAGGGAGTGCACCCATTAGTATTTTCCCATCGATTAGAGCCCTAGCCATGAAAACTGTAGTTTTGCTAGCACAAGAAGGAGTGAGAGGACACTCCGAATAGAAAAATGGAATGCATAAGGGAAAAATTAGATAATATATACAACTGTATAGGAAAATATTGTACTACCCTTCACTGGTAGTACACCTTCAAGTGTATGCCATTAACTGATAATGGTAAAGTAAACCCATTCTAGAGCGATTGCCAGGCTTCCCACGGTTGGTGGGTGGTTGGTGGGTGTGGGTGGTTTAGCCTACGATATTGTGCCCATTGTATTCTAATACTACATAGTGGTTTAGGGTTGTGAAATTTTCCTTTATATTTTATTGTAATGTCCCATTTTTGGGAAAATAAAGAGAATAATAAAATCGAGTGGCTCTTGTTTTGTTGGACTAGCCCACATCGGGTGAACCAGGGTAAATCTCATGTGTCATATGTGCATTGTGTGGTGTCATTTATTCTAAGTTATTTATTTTTGAATTATTTCTAGAATAATTTTCTTTAGATCTCTTCATTTGGTATCATAGCCAAGTTGTTATCCATAGGAGGACACCTTTATTGCTAGGGTTTCATTTCATTTGAAGGGTTTCTAGGGTTTCTAGGAGGGAGAGAAAACCTATTTCAGAGTGTGAGTTTTTCACAGAAGGAGCTTGAAGGAAAATGACAGGAAATCATTCAAGGATAGAGATCGAGAAATTTTATGGAAAAATATTTGAGCTATGGAAGTTGAAGATGGAGGATCTGCTCATGGACAGAGATTAGTGGGTTGTTATTTTTGAACAAACAAAACCTGTAGGAACATCTGATGAAGATTGAGAAAATATGAATAAAAAATCAAGGAGTCTGATTCGACTGTGTCTTACAAATTTAGTCCTAATCAATGTTTCTAGAGAAGCTACTACAAAGGATCTCTAGGAGAAATTAGGGGCTTTGTATCAATCTAAGTCCCTGGTGAACAAATTGTTCCTCTAGAAGAAATTGTACAATCTCAGGATGAATGAAGGATATTCAATTGTAGATCATTTGAATTCATTCAATATAGTGGTAAGTCAGCTTACATATGTTGATATTAAGTTAAGTGAGGAAGATAAATGTATTACCTTGCTATGATATTTACCAGATTCATGGGATAACCTAGTTGTAGCAATTGGTAGTACAACTTCATCTACATTGAAGTTTGAAGATATTATGGCATCTCTAATATCAGAGGATATGAGAAGAAAAGCCATGGAGGGCACTTCAAAGGAAGCCCTAACAGTGAGAGGGTGTGCCAAGAAAAAGGATAAAACAAGATACGATGATAGATCTAAGTCTATGGGTAGATATAAGTCTCGAGGAAAGTTTGAGAGAAAATGTTGAAAGTGTGGTAAGTTTGGTCACATGAAGAAGGATTGCAGATCAAATAATGTTGATTCTAGAAAGAGGTATGATGAATTCACTTCAACAGAGGTAAATAAATCTAATGATGAAGGAGGGGATGTATATCTAGCATCCTACTCCACATGTTCAAATAAAAATTATTGGTTGATCGATACAGGTGCTTCTTTTCATATGATCCCTCATAGGGGTTGGTTCAACGAATATGAAATATATGATGGAGGGGAGGTACTGTTGGGAGATGATTCACCACTTAATATCATTGGTCGTGGAAGGGTGAAAATATTGTTGTAGGATGGTAGGGTTAAGACCCTTCCAGGTGTGATGCATATTTCGGGCCTTGTTAGAAATTTAATTTCTATAAGCAAAATGGTTGATGCAGTAGTAAATGTTAGTTTTAGAAAATATTCATGCAAAATGGTTCAAGTATCAATGGTGTTAGCAAGAGGAGTTCATATTGGAACTTTGTACAAGTTATTGGGAAGAACTATGATAAATGAGTGCAATAGCTCAACTATTTCTAAGGTTGAATCAAATAAAAGTTCAACACTCTGGCATCAAAGAATGGGACATATTGGAGAAAAGGGATTGTGTACCCTACACACAAAAGGTATGGTTCATGGTATCCCTAATTTCTCAATGGTTTTTTATTTTTGTGAACACTACATTTATGGAAAGAAGAATCATGTGAGTTTCCTATCTGGTGCTACTAGAGCAAGAGGGATATTAGATCTGATTCACAGTGATATATTTGGTCCTGTCTCTATACCATCACTTGGAAAATCATAATATTATGCTTCTTTTGTTGATGATTTTTCAAGATATGCATGGATTTATTTTATTAAGAGTAAATATAAAGTGTTTGATAAATTTAGAGAATTTAAAGCACTTGTTGAAAATCAAACTGATAAAAGGATTAAGGTGTTGAAGTCTGATAATGGAGGAGAGTATTGTTCAAATAAATTTAAGGATTTTTGTGAGACAAGCAAAGTCTCCCCAAGATCGAAGAATGCTCCACAAGATCAATCACACACAAAAGAGGAAAACCCACAACACCAATATTAAGTGGTAAAACCCTACTTCAAATGAAGAAGGGAAACATCCACTATGAAGCTCACTATATTACTCATTTGATTCAACAATACAAGAATGCTTCAATGTTATGCAACAATATGCATCAACATGATATTACAACACAAGTCAATATGACAAGATATGTTAAGATGTAGTAGACAACACCCCTATTTAAAGAGAAGCTTTTCTACTACAACCCTAAATCTTATCACAATATAATCTTGAGATGTGTGACAAGTGGCATCTATCAAATATTAGAAAGTGCTTAGTTACTTTCTAATATTATCACAATCTAATCTTTGAGATGTGTGATAAGTGGCATCTATCAAATATTAGAAAGTGATTAGTTACTTTCTAATATTTGCTAGAAAAGGGGAAATAACTTTTTCCCACAAATTAAATATTCCTAGCACCCTTATTTTATTTATTAATTGGGTGGGAATATTTTTACATAAAATAGAATTATTTTCTAATTCAAATATTATTCTTTAGACTTTATATTTTAGTCTAAGAATAATTTACACAATGTTGCATTACATATTCCAACACTCCCCCTTAATGCAATATTGGGGAAAGGAATTATGAAACAAAGAAACATTCTCCCCCTAAAGATACAAATGGGGATGAGAATCAAATGAGTAATATAGTTACAATGAGCTTCTATGACCAAGAATGGTCTACAATAAGGCACCAATACAAAATGGGCCAAAATGAGACTGCAAGCCCCCAACGGAGTAGCTTCAGATACAAGCAGCTTACAAAGCCATCCATCAACCACAAGTGGTTGCAAATGACAAGAAGAAAACATCACAAGGGTGTCTTTAGTAAGCCTACAAAACCCCAAATGGAAGTACCTGCAAGCTACAAGCAGCTCAACATAAGATCAGTTAGATACATCATCATAAATATATTCACCACAACATATATGAATATCCAAAGATGATAAAAAAACTGATCTAACAAATAGTGAACTATAAGTCATCACAAAAATATGCCAAGCCATACTTATAGTCACGTGCTATATAGTTGATCAAAAAATATCATGATCAAAGTTGCATAAAGCAAACAAGGAGTACCATGATAATGCAAACTCTAAAGTACCATGTACAAAATTTGCATAAGGTATATGAAAATAATAAAGTGTGCACACCGGTTGCATAAAGCCAACCATAAAATATCATGTACAAAAGTAGCATAAATGCTAACAAGAAAGTACCATGATAAACCAATTGCATAATGCCAACTACATAAAAACATGTACAAAGTTGCACAAGGCAACAAGAAAGTACCATGTAAAAGAGTCGCATAAAGCAATTGCATCATATACCATAATTGCACAATGCCATCTACAAAGTAACATGTACAAAAGTTGCACAAGGCAAACAAGAAAGTACCATGTTCAAAAGAGATGCAAAAAGCAATTATACCACCAAAGATCAACTCATATATATAGCACAAAACACCTCATAAGGATGAATTTGTCATCACACAAGTGTAACTACACTTCATTCCCCCTTGAGGACAACTTCACCAAACCAAGTGAGTCCCTCAACTTACAAAACTGCTCCTTGGAAAGAGGTTTGGTGAACAAATCAGCAGAATTAGAAGATGATGGGCAATACTCCAACTGAATAGTCCCATCCAATACCTTCTCTCTGATAAAGTGGGCTTGGATTTCAACATGCTTTGTCCTTTGATGCATTACAAGATTTTTAGCCAAGGCAATAGCTGATTGATTATCGGAGAGCAAACATGAAGGACCAAATTGCTCAAAGCCAATTTCCTTCATGAGGGTACGAAGCCAAACCGCTTCCTGTGCAGCTATTGTCATAGCCTTATACTCCGCTTCCATTGTAGAAAGAGCAATTGTATCTTGCTTCTTGGAAGACCAAGAGATAGCTACAGACCCAATACTAAAAATATATGTTGTGGTAGACTTTTTGTCTATTCTATCCCCTCCAAAATCAGAATCAACATAGCCAAAAAGAGCAAAGGAAGGAAGCCTAGAATACTTGAGTGCCAAATATCTAGTACCTGAAAGGTACTTTAGAATCTTCTTGGTAGCTTGTAAGTGCTCAATATAAGGTTTCTACATGAACCTAGCCATCATACCAACTACAAAAGCAATATCTGGCCTTGTGATGGTAACATAAAGAAGACTACCAATGAGCTACCTATACAATGTAGCATCAGCCAACTGAGATTCTGTACTTACTTCCAACTTAACCCCTATAGAAATAGGAATGGAAGTAGGATTTCCATCCTCCAAATCAAACCTCTTAAGAAGATCTCCAATATACTTGGATTGACTCAAAAAGGTACAATCCTCATGTTGATAAACTTGCATGCCAAGATAGTAGTGTAGAAGACCAAGGTCAGTCATTTCATACTCTGACTTTAATTTGGAGATGAAATCAAAAATGGCCTCATTCTCATTTCCAGTCACAACAAGGTCATCAAAAAATAGAGCAATTAAAATGACCAAGTTATCCTTCCTAAGCACATAGAGATCTGTATCTGAATAGCATTTATCAAAACCAAGAGACAAGAAGTAACCTAAAATCTTCATGTACCATGCTCTAGGTGCTTGCTTCAGATCGTACAAGGTTTTCTTTAGTTTACACACAAGTGTTTCCTTACCTTGTACAACAAATCCTTGTGGTTGACTCATGTAGATATCCACATCCAAATCACCATTTAGAAAGGCACTTTTCACATCAAGCTAAAAAATCTGCCAACCTTGAGAAGCAGCAATAGCAATGAGAAGTCGAATGGTGGGCATTTTGGCAACTGGTGCAAAGGTTTCATCATAGTCAATGCCATGTTTTTGAGCATAACCCTTAGCAACCAATCTAGCCTTATAATTTTCTATCTCTCCATTAGAATTGTACTTGATTCTATAGACCCACTTGTTCCCAATAACATTTCTCTTATTAGGATAAGGCACTAGATCCCAAGTTTTATTCTTTAGAAGAGAATCCATCTCAACCTTCATGGCATCAACCCAACAAGAGTGTTGTGAAGCTTCTTGGTAAGAAGTAGGCTCATGATCATTCTCTATCTTAGCTAGAAGAGACATGTTAAGGGTCATACTTCTAGTTATCCTTTGGCTAACTGAATTCTGCTCTTTAGGACCCCTAGAATGATCCAACCACTTGGTCCTTTTGACACAAGGCCCACCCTTTTCTAACTCAAGAAGGTCTTCATTGAATTTGACATCTCTTGAAACAAATACAATGTGTGAAGAAGGTGAGTATAACCTGTAGCCCCTATGTTCTGCATCATAGCCAACAAAGATGCATTTTTGAGACTTTTTGTCCAATTTCTTCCTCTTTTTTGAAGGAATATATGAAAATGCATCACATCCAAACACTCTTAAGTGTGACAAATTCGGCTTCTTACCATTCCAAACCTCATAAGGAGTCTTCCCCTCAACTTATTTTGAAGGACACCTATTAAGAATGTAGATTGTTGTACTGGCTGCTTCACCCCAAAGAAATTGAGGTAAGTGGTCACCAAGCATGCATCTTACCATCTCCATGATTGTCCTATTTTTCCTCTCTGCAACACCATTTTGTTGAGGAGTGTATGGACAAGTAAACTACCTTTTGATCCCATGAGAAGAACAAAACTCATTGAAATCATTGCTATTGTACTCCCCTCCATTGTCACTTCTAATCATTTTGATCTTTGCTCCCTTTTGATTTTCTACCAAAGCTTTGAACTCCTTGAATGTCTCAAAACAATCTGATTTATTCTTAAGTAGATACCCAAAGATCATTCTTGAATAATCATCTATAAAGGTGAGAATATAGGATGCACCACCAAGTGATCTAACATGTAATGGACCCATAATATCTGTATGAATGAGTTGAAGAATTTGTGTGGCCCTTGTTGACTTGTCCTTTGCAAACTTTTGTTTGCTCATCTTGCCTAAGATGCATGTTTCACACAAACCATGAATAGGTGAAATGTTAGGCAAGCCTTCAACCAAATTTTTGGACTTCATCATTTGAATATTTTGATAGTTTGTATGGCCTAACCTTAAGTGCCAAAGCTTGCTACTAGGAGAAACATTAGTTGCTAAACACACTTTAGGAGGAGCATCACCTAACACATAAATATTATTCTTCACATAACCTGTAATGATTGGTAGCATGCCTTTCCTAATGCTCCATGAAGTTGCATTGAACTCAATAGTGTGACCACTTCTAGCAACTTGCAAAACTAAAATTAAATTTCTCCTAAGGTTAGGCACATATAGGACATTATCAAGTAATTTCCCTTCAATTACAACATTGCCAACACCTTCTACTTGAAGTCTAGTATTATCACCAATGACAACTGAATCTGAAGAGTGCTTATGAAAGTCCACAAACTTATCCTTTTCAAAACACATATGGTTAGTGCATCCAGAATCTAACACCCATTCATTAGAAGTAGATGAGTCAATGGAGTAGAGGGCACAAACAAATGCATTTTTATTAGAATTTTGCTTTACATTGTTGTTCTTTTTCTTTCCCTTGCCAAACCATTTCTTAGGTCCTTGTCCCTTAGCCTTTTCTTGCTCTTCCTTTTCTGCAATCTTCTTCTTCTTGAAATAATTTTATTCCTTGTGGCCTTTCTTGCCACAAAAGTTGCAAGTGAAATCAACTCTAGGCTTGTTGGGTTGGAAATTTTGATTTTTCCTTCCCTTGTATTTCTTCTTGAAGGAAGCCTTAGTGGCACTCAAGGCAACATTCTTCTCCTTGACAACTTGACCATTCACTTTGTCTCTATTAAGAGACTCTTCATGTTGAATCAATAATTGTGAAAGAGTGTTGAGAGGAATGCCATCCTCTTCTTGCTCTAGCCTAGTCTCAATAATGGTGACAAAATTCTTGAACTTGCTTGACAAGTTCCTCAAAATGATAAATCTTAAGAGCTTCTCACTTATCCAATCACAATTACAAGCCAATAGTTGAGTTCTCATGTCTTTCATATTTGAGAGGAAGATCAAGGCACTTTCTTCTTCACCTTGCATAGTGCTAAGAATTTTGGACAATAAAGTGAATTTCCTTGATGTGTTGGACCCTAGATGGACTTGTTTTAGCAAATCCCATGCATATTTAGCATGCTCACAATGGCTTATAGTGAGCAATATCTCATCACTCACACTATTGATAATCATGGAAAGTGCAAGGTGACTCTTGTTGTTGTATGTCTCAAGTGCCCTTGCCTGGGTTGGGATTGCTTCATCTCCATTCACAATGGGCCATAACTTTCTTTCTTGAAATTCAGCCCTCATCCTTGGTTCCCATATTCCAAAATTTGATCCATCAAGGATGTGCTTAGGTGTGAAGGAGATTCCATGATCAACCATTCTAGAAAGTGAACATAATAAAAACATAAGATGCATTGACAAAGGAAATAAATGATGTAATAAGAAAGTAGATAAACATACTTGCATATATAAAAAAACATAACTTTCAAGTAATCTACTTTTCAATCATGAAAGATAATTAAAATTAAGCATCATCAAGAGAGATAAGCATCATCATGAAAGATAATCAACATTATCATAAACTACTATAACCATCTTGCAATAAACAACTATAACCATATTGCAATTGAATAAAGGAAATAAACCAAGATCAACTTGCAATAGATTAACTTGCAATAAGAAGGTAACTAATCATAACAACCATCTTGCAACAAAATAAACTAACTTGAATTGAACCATAAAATATTTGTTAAATGTTAGATAGTCAATAAGTTAGTAATTTAGTGTTCATTTTAAGGTTTTGCTATAGCCTAATGAATTGCCAATTCATCTCACCCAAGATCAACCGAGCTACCCAAAAGGGCACAGGTACGAGGACCCGAAAATGACTTGCTATCGATAGAGCGGATTATTTAGGATTTAATAGGTGTTTAGAAAATATAAACTGTGTTGCAAGATTAAGTAAATTTTAATCAAATGCTAAATTTGTGGTTAGTAAGTTGATTCATTTTTAACCTTCTTGATTAATATGAAAATTAGTAAATTGCAAGTTAGTTGGTTAGTAGATTGTTTAGTTGCAAGTTAATAAGTTAGTAGTTAGATTATTTGAGATGCAAAATGCAAAATATGCAAAAAAAAAATGTAAGAAAGATGAACAAGAGATAGTGGAGACACAAAGCAAAACACAAATACTCTCTCTCTCTCTCTCTCTCTCTCTCTCTCTCTCTCTCTCTCTCTCTCTCTCTCTCACTTTCATTCTCTTTTACTTTCATTATGAGAGATACAAGTTACATTAATTTACATTATGCTTCAAGCAAATGTTTGAGAGAGATTAGAAGAAATTAATAAAAATAGGGGAAAAGAGTGAAAAAGTTGATCCGAAATTGCCTTGTATACTCCAAACATACTTGGATAACCTTGCAAAACAAGCAAACTCACAAACAACCATTGTTAATGTGAGACAAAAAAATATTGCATTTTAGGGAAAATAATAATAAATTTTTAATACAAAAATTGCTTAAAAAAAATGCAATTAAATTAATAAAATTTATTTTATTAAATAATTAATAAAAAAAAATCACATGAAAAAGTTTAAATATTTTATAAAGAAATTTTTTTTTTAAATAAATTTAAAATTTTTTCAGACTATATAGTCGACTGTTTTTTTTATATAGCCGACTATTTTTTTTATATATATAGCCGATTGTTTTTTTATTTATATATATAGTCGACTGTTTTTTTATTTAATTTTTTTTTTTAAAATGACTATATATGGAAATAGGGGTTTTTGGGTCTTTCGGACGCAACCATGGGGTCCGTTTGGCTCCAAAACCCTTCTAGCAAAAGCTCAATGCCAAAAAAAAATTATAGATTTAAAATAAAAATACTATTTGCAAAAGATCTAACAACTAGATCTAAAAACACAATAAATGTATAAACCCTAATGACATATTTGCAAAATAAGTTTGCATAAAATACCCAAATATCAAATGCATGCAAAAAAAAATACCTTAATGGGTTTTTCACCTCAAAGGATTGAATACACTTGATGGAGATCCCAACCGCTCTGATACCAAATCTGAGACAAGCGAAGTCTCCCCAAGATCGAAGAATGCTCCAAAAGATCAATCACACACAAAAGAGGAAAACCCACAACACCAATATTAAGTGGTAAAACCCTACTTCAAATGAAGGAAAACATCCACTATGAAGCTCACTATATTACTCATTTGATTCAACAATATAAGAATGCTTCAATGTTATGCAACAATATGCATCAACATGATATTACAATACAAGTCAATATGACAAGATATGTTAAGATGTAGTAGACAATATATGCTATAGGTCGCTCATCTCCTTCTTCATTCTTCTAGGTGAGCATGGCCACATAGCTTTCTGGTTCCCTAACTGCATATAAAATTAAGTCTTTGGAATAATCAAGGTTAACTAGAATAGGAGCCTGGGAAATTTGAATTTTGATGTTTTTGAATGTTTGTCTCCTCTCATCAGTCCATAAGAATTCCACATCCTTTTTTAAGAGCTCAGTCATGGGCTTTACTGATTGGGCAAAGTCAAAGATGAACTTCCTGATGAAATTTATTTGCCTAAAGAAGGATTGGAGGTACTTCTTATTTACTGGTAGAGTCAACTTGAGCAAGGCTTTAGCCCTAGTGGGGTCAACAGCAAGACCCTTTTTTGATATCAGGTGGCCTAGGGGTTTGCCTTCTTTGACCACAAAATTTTATTTTTTTAGGTTTATTGATATCTCGAACTCTCGACACTTTTAAAAGACCTATCATAGATGCGTGCCATGATCCTCCCTCCTGTGGGAGAAAATATTCATATCGTCCAAGTATATCATGATGATGCAGTTGAGAAGCTCACCAAAATCCAAGTCCATCACCCTTTATAATGTCTCTTCGACATTAGAAAGACCGAACGACATGCATTGGTAAGAAAAGGTGCCCCACTTGGTAGTGAAGGCAGTTTTATACTTCCTCCCCGACCCAAATTTGATTATACCCATAGAAACCATCCAGGAGGGAAAATATCTAGGCCCCTACCACCACATGAAGAATCTGATCTATTTGGGGTAGTGGGTAATGATACTTCAGGGATGCCTGATTTAGGTTCTAGAAGTCCATGCAAAGGCAAATATCCCCATTATTTTTTTGGATTGGGACTAACTTTGCTACCCAGGATGAATGCTTAATGGGGTATATTATCTTAGCTTCTGACATCTTGAGAATATCATCCTTCATAAGTACCTCAATATTTGGGTTTACAGGCCTTTTCTTTTACCACACGGGCTTGACTCCCTCCTGGAGTTTGATTGTATGTTGTAAAATGTCTCGATCATATCCTTTCAAATAATGATAACTCCATGCAACAATATCTAGGTACTCTCTATATAGGATCTTGATCTGTTTAATCTCCTACAATGTGCAATCAGTTCCCACTTTGATTGTCTTCCCGAACCCCAGGTCTAACTCTTGATATTCTTTTGCATCCAATTTTATTTTATGGGACAAGGCCCTATCATCTTGATCAAACAAGCTTTCAAGAGTTATCAAACCCTTGGGGAGGTGGTTGTCCTTGAGTTGAATGAGACCCTCATACTCCTTGTCATTGAGTATTCTATCTTCAATGTTTCTAGCCTCATTAATCAAAAAATTTATGATCTTATCATCATTGTCAAAGATTTACCAGTGAATATTTTTATCTGGCACTGAGGGTCTGTAGATCACCCTAACTATCTTTGGTCTTTGCATTATATCCTTGGCTATGTGGTATCTTGCTCTGATGGATGCTAGAACATTTACATGCTTATTCTACTCTCACAAAATAGACTGAATGTTAAGATCTGAGGAGGATTCTAGAAGATCCCATACCTTATTATGATATGCTTTGAGGCAGTGCTGCTTAGCAACACATTTATTTTTTACTTGGTTACATATTAATTCAGAATCTCCAAAAATCTGTAACTACTTTATTCCTAGATTTTTTGCCTTTCGTAACCCCAAACATAGGGCTTCATACTTGGCGGTGTTGTTTGTACAGCTCCAAATGAGCCTGTACGAGTAGGTTTTGTGGATTCCATATGGGGAGATGAGGACAAGTCCAACTCTAGTACCATTCTTGCATTGAGCACCATCAAAGAAGAGCTTCCATAATTGGACATCCATGGGGTCTGCATCACTTGGAAATTTATCCTTTTCGGGCTTATTTATCAAGTAACACCCAATTTTTGATTCTATCATAGCATTAAAATCATGCATAGAGAACTCATATTCTATGCGCAGCTCATCCAGAGCTTCCTCCATCAACTCCACATCTTCTTCTACTTATTTCGCTCTGTCGATGATATTGACAGAGTCTATGAGTTTCTCCACATCTTGGATCCTTTCGATGAGAAAGGTAGAGATTTTATCATTAAAAATATTTACCCTATTTCCCCTGAAGGGGACTTCTATATGTGAATAATCAAGGGATAGATAGCCCCCATGTTTGGTAGTGAATTCCCTAGATAAGCACATGCTAAAATACGGCTCCAATTCAACTACCATAACTTCTTGGATTACTTTGATCTATGATATCTTGTGCAGCATGATCGAGATATCCTTTATAACTCCCACTATCTTGACCAAATTTTTGTCCAATTGGATCATCCCAATACTGCTCCTTGTTTACTCTATACCCATAAATTCACATACAACCTTAGGCATTACAGTGATGGCAGCACCAAAATCAACCATAGAATTATGCACTACCCATCCTTTCATTCTGATAGATAGGTAAAATGGTAGTGGCCTATTATTCCCTGTGGTAGAGGTAGTTAGTAGTTGTGCCAAGACAATCTGATTCAGTCTCCCCCTACCCTTGATGGACTTGAGGGATTTATGCAGCAGGTCAACTTGGCCAAGTAATTATTGCATGTGAAAGAGGCTTACCTTAGCCAAAATTTTCCTTAGTTCTTTGATAACGATGTATTCTCCAGCATCGAATTTCCCTTTGTCTTTGGTGGCTTTGTACCATGGTCAGTACTGTTGAGTAGCTTCCACTCTCTAACACTTGGTAATTGATGGGTACCGTAACTTCTCCCTCACTTGATGTCTTGCTTTCGAAATGGGCTAAGAGGTAGAAGCTTGTGGCTGAGGGGCTCCCGTTCTTGCCCTTAGAGGCAAATAGTCTTTCAACCGAGAATTATTCATAGGCTCCCTAGCCTAAAATGGCTCTCTTCCTGATGACATGATATCTTCATTGCTTGGCCACTTTATATCGACAAGCACCTTGAGTGGTTCCATTTGAACTGAATTAACTTCAATCAGATTTTTGCCTACCTTCATCAAAACTAAAACCTGTTTGATAGGGGGAATCATATAATTACGGTCATCTTCTCTTATCATATTTACATGTCCGTCAGATCCATTGTTTGAGAGCATTTACACATAGTTATGATGGACTACGCAGGCCTCTTCATTATGTGGGTCATTGCAAGTGGAGCACCAGTTGGCCCTACCAGATGTACTAGCCTCATCGTACTTCAATACTATAGAGTTCCTTTCATGAAGTCTCCCTATGGAATCATCTTGGTCTCTTGTGATTTGGGGTGGAGGCCTTCATGATGGATAGTTCTGATTTTGAAATTAGCTTTTCTTCATGATAGCCATATCATTCACCATATTCTTCATAAACCCGTATATATCTCTTAGCTCCTTAGCCTACTCTGGGTTTAGCGTTGCATGAGTCAGAGGTACTGGTAATGTTAACAGTTCCATTGGCATGGGTAATGCAAAGTACTAAGGAGGAACCGACAAATACGGGACCATAGGAGTCGAATACCGTGGCATTGGCGCTTGAGGCTGTGGAGTAGGCACTACCTGATTTTGTGGGCTGTGAACCCATAGCTGACTAGGATACGTCAGAGGTGCAGATGAATCAGATGCACTTGGTACATGTTCTAAGGAAATTTGGGTAGATCAGAGTTGTTGACTTGGGGGGCATTCTCCCAATAGCTATCAGGTCAGCTTTCACTTTTTATGCTTGTTGGTACATCACCAGGAACATTTTGATATTAGATTTTTGGATGGCCATACTAATGTCTGAATGAAAAAACGTTAAGTAATAGAAGGCTTCCTACTTAGGGGTGGTCTGAATTTCATCAGTGACTCTTAGCTAGGTTCAATAAAACCTTACGTGAAGTCAGCAATTTCTTCTTGTGGATGCCTCTATATGCTGGTGAATTGTTGCAACAAAGAGAAAGGGTCTGTTTTTTTATTGAAACCCCTTACCAACTGCTCTACTAGTTGATCCCATGAATTGATAGTTTTGACTAGGAGTGATCGGTACCAATAGAGGAGCTTACCTCTTAGTGAGAGAACCAACAACTTTACCATGACATCCTCATTGGTAATATCATGAATAGTTTCCAACCTAACAATGTCTTGAATGTGCTTGGTTGTTGTCTTCCCCGTACCATCATAGGTGGGCAGAGCTTTCAAGGCTATGGATGGTACTGTATATTGAGCCCCTAAATTTAGGGGGCCTATATGATCCTATGCTACAAATATCTTGGTAGGATTTTGTTGCACCATCTGGGGTGGCAGATTTTCTTGGAGTATTTTTTGGAGTGGCTGATCCAAAACAACAAGCACACTTGGGGCACCCAAATCAACACTAGGTGGAACTTCAGTATATTGGTGATCTAGAGAATTAAGTGGGACTAGGGGAAACCTAGTTGCTATGTTGTCAAGAGTTGGATGCCATGTAAAAATGGTAGATTATTACGAGGATGTCCTATCTAGTGGAATATTTGGCCTGATTACTTTAGGATGCTCTCCCAAAGCATCAATGTCAAGTTTGTAGAACTCAGCTTCTTCTTCTGAGTTTCTAACCTGCCACCTTGTATGCATGAAGACGTGATCTTTTAAGCTGGTCTATGAGGCTTGGAGGTATCGAAGTTCGTATGAGTCACCATATGTTCAATTTTTATCAGTATTAATATGAACATCAACTTCTTAGTATTACTTATGCAGTGGAATGTTTGCATCCCATCGGGCGTGCCAGAAACTATTGGTCAAAGATCTACCTTTGGTAAGGATTTGGTAATTCAGTGCACCTTAGACCCGACCAACATTGAAAGACCGAGAGGAAGAAATACCTCCCATGTCGATCTCCAGAGAGGGGTTGGTTCTCTTACTAATCTAACTAGGGGTTTTGAGATAAAGTAAAAGTAAATAAATGGGAAATGATTGAAAGGGATGGGAAATATGGCCATAGGCTAGATAAAACATGGGTTATGGACTAACATCATGATAACTCTATTGCATTTTGAACCAAATAGCCCTCAAATATATATAACTAACATAAATTAAACCAAAAAATCTAGCATGCATAATCTTCAGGGCTGCTCCAGAGTCCCTACCTTATCAGAAACTAAATCCAGATAATAGAATTCAAGTTTACAGTTAAAGCATGGAATAATAGAAGATAAGCAATAGAAGACATACACATGAACATAGAAGCCCAAGTTTAGAGCTAGACGTCAAATGTATCGATAGCAGAATTTAGGTTTTCATTTAGCCTCTAGAAAACATCCATCCATCTTATAATAAAAGAGTGGGCTTATATAGAGAATTTTGCCACTTGAACAATAAATTTTGATTAACAAAATATGGCAGTGGAAGCCAAGATAAGTATTACAAGGAAGTACAGTCACAAAGTATTAACCAAGCATGGCAGAGACTAGTGACTCCTTAGAAATTCCATTGAACCCCTTCAATGCTCTAATAGATTCAGCTCACTGGCGTTGCCTCCTCACTCACAAGGACCGCTTCCATGGAAGATATGCTTGAAATCCTAGAACATCCAATCTGGAAGCTTTTCTAAAAGGCTACACCTAATCAGATAAGGATACCCTTCTGATTTTTGATGTGAGGTGTCCTCAAAATATGTCAACATGACATTCAAAAGGTTCAAAAGAGGTTGTGTGCCCGACTTGGGCACATTATGTCTTGTACGCCCAACTTGGGTGTATTCTTGAGGTGCGCCTAGCCTTGGGCGCATGGCCTAGGTGCACCCAACCTTGGGTGCATTTTTTAGGTGCACTCAACCTTGGGTGCATTGCCTAGGTGTGCCCAACCTTGGGCACATTCTTGAGGTGCACCCAACCTTGGGTGCATGGCCTAGGTGCACCCAGCCTTGGGTGCATTCTTGAGGTGCACCCAGCCTTGGACACACATCTTGGGTGCACCCAGCCTTGGGAACATAGCGTGGGTGCACCCAGCCTTAGACGTATTCTTGAGGTACATCCAACCTTGGGTGCACAACCTAGGTGTGCCCAGCCTTGGGTACATTTTTGAGGTGCGCCCAGCCTTGCGCGCACGGCCTGGGTGCGCCCAACCTTGGATGCATTCTTGAGGTGCACCCAACCTTGGATGAACGGCCTGGGTTCATCCAGCCTTGGGTGCATTATTGAGGTGCACCCAACATTGGGTTCATGGCTTGGGTGTGCCTAGATTTGGGTACATTCTTGTTCCAATATGCCAGAGTGAAGTGTCACGCTCCTCTTCTATCTTCAAAACTAAAAAGCATCAGGGAACCTGATACAAAACTCTTTGAAACTGGAAAGCTAATTATACACTATGTTGTAAAAATGGCAACATCTTTGGTAGCTCAAATGGAAATTGAGCTTGCCTCAATGTTGATACCTTAAGCCTTATCCACTAGGATTAGAGTCATCATCATCATCACTCTTCGATTACCCACTGGTAGCAATGGACTCTTGTCCTGACTCTTCTCCCTTAGAATTTTTGCTATGTTGCTCTTCATCCTGACCTGGCACCTCATATAGGGGCTCATCCTCCTTATTTTGAGGGTCTTGGGCTACCTCTTTAGTATCAACCCTTTTCTCAACATGAATCTCTTTATGCACCCCATCAGCATCTTGCACTTTGACTTTCTCTTGCAGCCTATCCCTTTTGCTTTGGGGCACTTCATCCTGAGGCACTTGAACCTTGTCTTGCTGGGTCCCAAGGTTCTTGCCCTAGCCCTCTTGGTGAGTGGGAACCTCCACTATATGAATCTTACCTAATGCTTGGTTTTCTCCCTACACCCTACCTTCTTCTTGCACCTAGATTTCTCCTAGCACTTGGGTATCTTTTGGCTTCTGAGGGGACTCAGGTGGTGCAAGCTCCTTTTGAATGCGGTTGTAGGTTGCTTGGACCAAGGCCCAATGATTTTCATGGATGCCATTATGCTTCTGGAGTTATTGGATAAGGTACCCAAACCTTTCTAAATGGCATACTTCAACAAAATTGAACCCCTCACTGAGTCCATGAGACAGAATTTTATTATCATAAATTTGGAGGTATACTGCATTTTCCTAGAGTTTAATTATGGGATCTTCCCAACTATCAATTTTTAGGGTGTCATTTTTGAAGGATTCCCATGTTGTTTGTAGCTCTTCTTCAGTTAGAAGATGGTCTTGCTCATCGGTAAAACCCAAGAAACCGTTATGTGCCAAAGTTTCAAAGTACATGAGAGTGACCTTTCTCTCTCTCAAGCATGTCTATGAGATCCCAAGAATTTTGGGTTACCTTGGCCTTCTTGAAGAAATATCTAAGAGTTGAATCAATGGTTGCCCATGAGTTAGCCAAGTCAGACATTGGTGCAAGTTTAATCGACTGTTCTAGGGCCCGTGCCTTCATGTCTAGCTCTAGCCATTCATCGACCTCTGCCTTGGCCTCTTCTACAATGGAGGTGCCATGGGAAATAGCCTACTTAGCTTCCCAGATGAACTCTAAGATGACGACTTCCCAACATGCCCTACTCTTGAAGTGGGTTAGGAAGTGAGTGTGTGCCTCCTTGGTACAATCCTTGGATGAGGTTGTAGCAAGTTCTAGCCTACTCTCCAACTTGGCCCTTAGCTACTGGATCTTAGCATCTAATACCTACAACTAGTCCTGAGCCTCTCCCTGTATCCTAAGGCACTCCTTAGAATGGGTGCAATCACCCTTGAGTTTCATGTCAAAGCGTATGTCCACCTTGGATGCATAGCCATGGTTCACCCAGCCTTGGGCACACTACCATGGTGCACCCGGCCTTGGACACACTACTTTAGTGCATCCAGCCTTGGGTGCATTGCCTTGGTGCACCCAACCTTGGGCTCACTGCCTTGGTGCACCCAACCTTGGGTGCACTGCCTTGGTGCACCTAGCCTTGGGTGTAGTTCCTTGTTAAGTGATTCTCTCTTGGCAGTGGATAGTGAGAGGCCTTACACCCGCAACAGAGTCTTTCTTGGCCTGCATGAAACCATCATTCACCTTGTTTTTGCATTCTCAATTGAACAAAAATTAAAGAGAGTGCATCCATTAGTCTCTTCCCATCGATTAGGGCCCTGGCCATGAAAAATACAATTTTTCTAGCATGAGAAGGAGCGAGAGGACAGTCCAAATAGAAAATTGGAATGCATATGAGAAAAAGTAGATAATAAATACAACTGTATAGGAAAATCT
The DNA here is from genome assembly GCA_028583015.1 of Wollemia nobilis. Taxonomy (NCBI): domain Eukaryota; kingdom Viridiplantae; phylum Streptophyta; class Pinopsida; order Araucariales; family Araucariaceae; genus Wollemia; species Wollemia nobilis. Next base: position 23,820,762 of record JAQPPZ010017232.1, on the reverse strand, counting down.
TGTACTACCCTTCACTAGTAATACACCTTCAAGTGTATGCCATTAACTGATAATGGCAAAGTAAACCCATTCAAGTCTTGTAGTGTGAAAGAGTTTACTAGGTGGACCTGAGAAATCTAAAATGGACCCTCCCAAAATGCATCAAACTTATCATGATTTCTAGGCTTGGACTTTTTCTCATTCCATTTTAACACTAAGTCCCCAGCCTAAAAAGTGTGATTGGAGGGAACCATTTCTTTGTGGCTATGACATGCTTCATGAAAGCCTCATAGGCTTTCTCCCTTTCCTAATTTTTATGCTAACTGGATTGAACTCTTTGCCCTCATCGTCTAGAGACCACAAAGACTGAAGTACCGATAAATCAATATGCTTAGGAAGCACTACTTCCTTACCATACACCAAAGAGTACGGGGATATATCTATGGACTTCTTGATAGAAATTCGGTCAGCCCATAGCGAGAAATATAAGTGCAGGTGCCAAGTCTGCTTATTGTCTTCCAGCACCTTCTTGAGGATCTAGAGCAAGTTTTTATTAGTAGACTCCACCAAAACAATTGCCCTGCAGGTAATAATTTTATGAAGTCTTTAGATAAATACCATACTTGCTAGTGAATGCACACATCTTGGCCCCAATGAAATGGGAACTGTTATCTATCATTATGGCATTTGGTATTCCAAAATGGGTTATGAGTCTTAGAAAAGTAATAACCACATCCTGATTTACCCACTTGCTTGGCACTACTTCCACCCACTGGGTGAAATAATCCATAGTTGTCAAAATATATTTGTGCTCTGCTAAAGAATTAGGCTCAATTATCTCGATGAAGTCTAAACCCCATTGCTGAAATGGGGCCTCAACCTGAATTGGGTGCAAAGGCAATGAGGTGTTCTTGAAATAGCCAACATATTTTTGAAACTTATCACAATTCTTGCTTACACTGAAGGAATATAAAAAAATGGTGGGCCAATAATATCCCACCCTTGTTATTTTTAAAGCCATTGGCCTTCTAGCAATATGGACCCCGAACATCCCAAAATGGAATTCATCTAGGATTTTTTATTTTTCTATCCCCTTGATACACCTTAGGATAACATCATTGATATTTCAATAAAACAACCCCTCGAGGAGTAATACATATCTACATGCCTTAAGCCTAAAATGCCTTATCTATGAAGAGTCAAGGCTGGGAGGGCACTATTCGATACTAAAGTACTCTACCAAGTATTTAGTCCAATATTTATCGTTTGCTTATTGATTCACCAGATTATATTGTGGTAGTGAATCTTACCACTAGCAATTTGTTACCTCAGCTGTGATGCTCTTGGAAAGATCTAGGTATAGGGCCTGACTATAAACTAGCTTTATGGGCTGGACATCTATATAAAACCCTTATATCTTTGAGATCTATTCTACCCTTCTATTACCAAGCTCACCCTAACTAATGAAGATACGAACATCTGGGTGTACAATGTACACTATCATCTTGCTCTATAAGATGAAATTTTGGAACTTATGTAGCTCTCGCATCACCACATGCACTTGAATTTCAATAAAATTGTACTCTTCCTCATGCAAAAGGATCACCTAGCTGAGGAATGTTATAGGTTGCTCATATCCTTCTTTATTCTTCTAGGTGAGCATGGCCGCATAGCTTTCTGGTTCCCTAACCGCATATAAAATGAAGTCTTTGGAATAATCAGGGTTAACCAGAATAGGAGCCTGGGCAATTTGACTTTTGATGTCTTTGAATGCCTATCTCCTCTCATCAGTCCACAAGAATTCCACATCCTTTTTTAAGAGCTCAGTCATGGGCTTTACTGATTGGGCAAAATTAGAGATGAACTTCCTGACGAAATTTACTTTCCTAAAGAAGGATTGGAGGACCTTCTTATTTTTTTGTAGAGGTAGCTTGAGCAAGGCTTCAGCCCTAGAAAGGTCGATATCAAGACCCTTTTTCGATATCAGGTGTCCTAGGAGTTTACCTTCTTTGACCGTGAAAATTGGTTTTTTTGGGTTTATTGATATCTTGAACTCCTAACACTTTTCAAAGACTTGTCACAGATGCACGTCGTGCTCCTCCCTCCTATGGGAGAAAACAAACATATCATCTAAGTATATCATGATGATGTGGTTAAGAAACTCATCAAAATCCAAGTCCATCACCCTTTGTAATGTTGCTCTGACATTGGAAAGATCAAACAACATGCACTGGTAAGCAAAGATGCCCCACTTGGTGGTGAAGGCAGTTTTATACTAGTCTTCCTCCCTAACCCAAATTTGATTGTACCTAAAGAAACCATCCAGGAGGGAAAATATTTGGGTCCCTACCACCACATGAAGAATCTAATCTATTTGGGGTAGTGGATAATGATCCTTCAAGGATGCCTGATTTAGGTTCCGAAAGTCCACGTAGAGGTGAATATCCCCATTATTTTTTGGACTAGGACTAAGTTTGCTACCCAAGATGAATGCTTGATAGGGTATATTATCTTAGCATCCAACATCTTGAGAAGATCAACCTTCATCAATACCTCAATATTTGGATTTACAGGCCTTTACTTTTGTTGCACAGGTTTGACTCCCTCTTGGAGTTCGATTGTATGCTGGAAAATATCTCGATTATATCCTTTCAAATCATGAAAACTCCATGCAACAATATTTGTGTACTCTTTGTAGAGGGCCCTGATATGTTCAATCTCTTGTAATGTACAATCAGTTCCCACTTTGATTGTCTTCTCGAACCCCAGGTCTAACTCTTGATATACTTTTATTTTGTGGGGAAGTGCCCTATCATCTTGATTAAACAAGCTTTAAAGGGTTATCAAACCCTTGGGGAGGTGTTTTTTCTTGATATGAATGAGATCCCCATACTCCTTGTCATTGAGGGTTCTATCTTCAATGTTTCCAGCCTCATTAATAAAGAAATTGATGATATACTCGTCATTTTTAAAGACTTACCAGTGAATATTTTTGTCTGGCACTGAGGGTTTGTAGATCACCCTAACTGTCTTCGGTATTTGCATTATATCCTTGACTGGGGAGTATCTTGCTTCGATAGATGCCATAACATTCGCATGCTTATTCTACTCTCATGAAATATACTAAATGTTAAGAGCCTAGAAGGATTCTAGCAGATCCCATACCTTATTATGGTATACTTTGAGGTAATGCTACTTAGCAACACATTTATTTGTTACTTGGTTACATATTAATTTAGAATCCTCAAAAATTTGTACCTACTTTATTACTAGCTTTTCTACCTTTTGTAATCCCAAACATAGGGCTTCATACTCAATGGTGTTATTTTTACAGCTCTAAATGAGCATGTACAATTAGGTTTTCTAGATTCCATATGGGGAGATAAGGACAACTCCAGCTCCATAACCATTCTTGCATCGGGTGCCATCAATGAAGAGCTTCCATAATTGGACATCCATGGGGTCTACATCACTCGACAATTTAACCTTTTTAGGATTAATTACCGAGTAACACCCAATTTTTGATTCTATCATAGCATTAAAATCATGCATAGATAACTCATCTTATATGCACAGCTCATCCAGAGCTTCCTCCATCAACTCCACCTCTTCTTATACTTCTTCCACTCTATCGATGATATTGACAGAGTCCATGGGTTTCTCCACATCTTGGATCCTTTTGATGAGAAAGGTAGAGGGTTTCTCATTAAAAATATTTACCTTCTTCCCCTATAAAGGGACTTCCATATGTGAATAATCAAGGAACATATAGCCCCCAAGTTTGGCAGTGAATTCCCTGGATAAGCACATGCTAAAATAGGGCTCCAAATCAACTGCCACAACTTCTTGGATTACTATGATCTGTGGCATCTTATGCAGCACGATCAGGATATCCTTTATAACTTCCATTGTCCTAACCAAATTTTCATCCAACTGGAGCACCCTAGGACGGCTCCTTGTGTACTCCATGCCCATAAATTCACATACAGCCTTTGGAATTACAATGGTGGCAGCACCAGAATCAACCATACAATTATGCCCTATCCATCCTTCCATTCTGAGAGATAGGTAAAATGGTAGTGGCCTATTCTTCCCCATGGCAAAGGTAGTTAGTGGTTGTTCCAAGACGGTCTGAGTCAGTCTCCCCCGACCCTTGATAGACTTGAGGTATTCTTGCAGCAGGTCAACTTCGCTAGGTAATTATACACATCAAAGAAGCTTACCTTAGCCATAATTTTACTTAGTTCTTTGACAACGTTGTATGCTCCAGCACCATATTCCCCTCTGTTTTTGATGGCTTCATACCGTGTCGAGTACTATTGAGTAGCTTCCACTCTCTAATTCTTGGTAATTGATGGGTACCACAAATTCTCCCTTGTCTGATCTATTACTTCCTCTACGGGATGAGAGGTAGAAGCTTATGGCTTAGGGGCTCCCATTCTTGTGCTTGGTGGTAAGTAGTCTTTCAATCAAGCATTATCCATAGGCTCCCTAGCTTGAACTGGATCTCTCCTTGATGGCATGGCAGCTTCATTACTTGGCTACTTTAGGAGTAATAGGATGAGCAATGTAAACATTTTGCTTAAGGGAAAAGGACTACATTGTAGCATTATCTTTCCTTGTTCAAACTCAAATTTTAATGTGTGAATATGTGTTTGGTATTTTGAGATATGCAAGGTGCTATCAAATAAAAAGCCTACCTTAAAAAATCAAGATAGCTTTCTACAAAATCTAAAAGGAAAATTAGGAATGGTTGAATGACCGAATACCCTAGTGAACACCCTATAGCAACTTTTTGGTTGTGTTGAAAAATATAATTACTCACAAAGGGGAATGTGGATGGTAGTGATATGTGGAATATGGGTGTTTTCCCTATGATATTTTTGTAAACTAAAAGGTATGTATAAAATAATTAGTGGTCATCTAAAAATCATTTTTGATGTTCAGTCGGTATCTACCCTATATTACGAGGACCCCTTAATAAGCAAAAGCTCATATGGAAAACTGAAGATGATGATGATGAAAAAGGTTGATTAAGAAATATGAAAAATATACAGGTATGGTGCTAGACCCTAGCATGCAAGGAACGAAACTAGTCCTAATGCTAATGCAATGAGAGAACATGCCTAATATAATTAGGTAAATATAGTGACATGAAATGCATGATGGAATGCATTGCCAATGAGAATGCAATATTTTTGTGTTTTTTATGTTTTGTTAATGTTTTTTGTTGTGTTATTTTTTGGTAGGGAGGAAGGTGTGATACCTTAAGCACACCCAAAGTGTGTGGTGATTGGTGAATGTGGGAAAGGTGTGATACCTTTAGAATTTCCAAATTGCTTCATTAGTTGTGATGTGGCTGATGGGGAAGATGTGACACCTTGAGCACCCCCACTATGCATTGTGCTTGATGTTATGTGATTGACTTGATTGGGAGGAGTGATGAAATTCAATCCCTCCTATTGTGGCAATGAATTCTGGTTAATATCAAGATTCTAATGAGATAAAATGAGCTAACCATCTATGGAAATGGCCCCCCTGTCGATAATATTTTTAACCACCCCTTTAAATGTGTAGCAATTTCTGATGTTAGGGCCTTCTTTTTGATGATAGAGGTAAAAGTGAGCATCTCTATATGACTTGGATTTACATTTATAAAGGTGTAGTGGGTGTATTTCAGGTAAAGTAATTGCTTTTATCACTTGCAACTTGTGAAAGATTGTCAACATGGGCTTGGATAGAGGAGTCCAAGTACGAGACTAGCACCTTGAATGAGGTATACAAGGTGGATAAGTTTTATGAGGTGGTAGGACTGTGTGTACCTCATTCACCTACCTAGGTTGTTCTACTTGACCCCATGCATAGTTAATGGATCCTTGATTATGCCCATTTTTTGATCATTGGTAGCGAGAGGATTATCAATTTGAAGTTCATTACTATCAAGCATATCCTGTACTCTATTTTTAAATAAGTAACATGATTGAATTTCATGACCATTTTGTCAATGATAATGATAGTACAGGTCCTCTCAATACCACTTTGGCTTTGGCTTATTAGGATATAAGGGGTGAATCTCTAGTATATTGATAACCTTTTCATTGCATAGTCAATTAAAAAGTGACACAAAATATTTAGGAAATATTGTATAATTGTGAGGTGGGTAACATTGTTGCTTTACCCTTGATTCTATTGAGACTTAATATTGGACAACACAGGAGGGATTTGGGCCTAAAAATTAGGTGATTGAGGTTTGTGTTGACTCAACTGTAACTCAATGTTTGTGAGTTGATTCAAGATTTGTTGTAGATCATTGTGTTGATGACTCAATTGTAACTCAATATTGGCTAGCCTATCCAAGATATTTTGTGAGCCTAGTGGCTTTGATGGTTGGATGACTACTTATAAATTTGGATGGCAAATTTTAGGTGGTGGAGGTGGATTGGGTTTAGGTACCATGATACAATTAAGCATATATGGATCAAAAGTCCTCAATATCTGAGTAGATGTGGTTGACTCATGATGATCTTCTCTAGTAATTATGTCCACATGCTCTTATTGCTGATTTAGCTCATGCTCTTGTTCCTCCTCATTTACAAGGATTGTATGTGTCGATATGTATATTTGAGTAGGATGATGAGCATTGTACCTATCTAAATGGGCATATTGCCAACTCATCCATGGATGATCAAGCAGAGTGGCTTGATCATCCAACATCATCCATGAGTGTACTCTTGATCATGCTCTGACTAGTGTATAGATCAATTTGGAATGTGAACTCATGGTACCAACCTACTAGTACCCTCCTTGTGTTCAATATTTCATCTATGGAAAGCACGAAAAGTATCTTGACCATGGAGGTCATCACTATGATCATACCAAGGACCGGTAGATGCACACTGAATAGGGATTTCCTCCAAGTCAAATTCCCTATAAAAACCAATATATCGTTCGATAATGGCCATATCCTCTAGATTAATGCAGAGGTATTCCATGCCTCCTTGAAAATTTTTTGTAGCGCTAGCCCTTGATCAAGCTTGGTTGCACATTGTTACCATGGTCTTGAATAAAACAGTAAAGAAATATACAAGCAAACAATGTGATTAACTTTTTTAAGTTTTAAGTGTGAGTCCCTATAATTGTTTTAGTGCATTTTGATGTTGAAAACCCTTTATACCTATGAACACTAAGGGTAAAAAAATAGAAAACTACTAGAAGGTAGTTCAAGCACACCCTCTATCATGAAATGTAACCCAAACAACAAAAATTGGCTTCCTATTGGATATTGGCTTAAGGTAACCTTATGGGGACAAATTACCCCTTGAAGGGGCCACACTATCTAATGTCCTAGTACATATGAAACCTCACTTTCTATTAATCCTCATGTTTAAGTCATGGATAGTAATTATAGTTGTGTCTACTAATTATTTTAAAGAGTTCCATGGTAAAATAGTTATGCTAAACTTCCTACTCTGGGCACACCCAAGATTAGGGGACCTTTTGGTGATGAAGTCTGGAAAGCCACTCACTTTTGGCCACTAATTTTATATGGTGCAATCCAGTTGATGGAGATGAAGCCCAACGTCGATGGTCTCGATTAACAATTGATGATGAAATCCAACTCATTAATTTTAAAGTGAAACATGGTGTGTGGGGTTCTTATTTTATGCAAAAGAAAGTAAAAGCAAGAAGCATTCCATGATATTTCACTAATGCATAAAAATAACATTTCAAATTCAAATTTATAAATAATTGATGTTTAATTTTTAGAAACCTATAATATGCATAACCCTACATGAGTAGCCTATGGATAGGCAACAAGCAATTAGACCAAAAAGTAGTAGACAAGGGGGTCGTCTCACACAAGAATGACTTCAAACAGGGGCCATCCTACATAATGATGGTCACCTACAAGGGGCCATCTCACAAAGAGATGGTTGCAGACAAGGTTCGTTTGGACCAGAGATAGTCGTAGATGAAAACCCAAAACTTATGATTTCTATACCTAAATCTCTACAACCTATTTGTTTTTGCAATTTTACTTATAAACATAGAGAGATAGAACATACGTACTCACCTTGAAAGACTATGTTTGAAAAAGATACCATTTTTGGCTTGTGTATGTTTTGCTCTTGATCAAGGATTATCTCCTTTTCCACATGTTGTTTGTTTACGATGGGTATCCAAGAAGGGAGGTCATAGGGGGTTTTCCCTCCCTTGTTTATGGGTTTGGAGGTAGAGCCGCAAAAAAAAATTGCCATCCATATGACCATCTTAGGTTAATATGATTGTAGAATAGGGTCATCTTAGGGTTAGATGGTTGTCTAATAGGGTCCATCTCTGTGATAGACAGCTAGACCCACAACCTACAAATAGAAAAATAGCTAGTAATTAGTAGAATGAATAACAAATTATGGGTTCAAGTCCCACCATGATCACCACTAAAGTACTGAAAAGACCATAGATCCAAGAAAATGAAATATGATATAGCAATCAGGTAACCATAATGACAAATTAGGATATATAATAATGGTTCACTTTTTATTAAACATGATCTATTTTCTCAATACGTTAGAATATGATCCCTTTGAGGGATGCTACCTATATTGATACAATTGTTTACAATAAATATATTTAAAATGTAATGCGTAAGATCTTCTTCACACCCACAAACCATCTTGAAGTGGTTTTCTCGTGACCACTGCAAGGGTTGATGATATTCTTTCTCTTCTCTTTCTGTGTAAAATCCTATGATCTTCACATAGGAAAACTAATATAACGTTAAAATAATATGAAAGATCCTTTGATATAGGACCTGTATAAATAATTATGAAGAAAATAAATCTAAGCATATGCATATGTAAAATTAAATATGACTAATATAGGAAACAGAAAAAGCAATAATCTAAATCCTATTGAAAACAAAATCAAACTAGAAGGACCCTTCCAGGAGCCATCTCTAGGTAGGACTACCTTTCCTGTGGGTCATCTCTGATAGATATGGTCATTTTTCCTATGATTGTATTCTTGTGATCAAGCTAGGGTAGTGTCTAAGTTTGATCCTAGATGTATCGATGGATTGGTTGCACTTCAAGAGTGGCTTGATGGGTCAATTCAATTCAGTCATTGAGGTTAGTGTGCGAGGTCGAACAGAATAAGTAAATGCACCTCTATCCCTTGGAGCAATCCAAAAACATGGCTTTCTTATGGAATTGATATGATAGCACTTTTATTCCTTTAAGATTTGTTTGGTCTTTGTGTATTTTGGTAGCATTTCATTGCTCAAAAATTTGATTGATGGATTCCTCTTCAATGGAGGGTGAATGCTATCATATAGGTTTCTTTAGAGATGTCCAATAATAACACAATACCTTTGCATGAAAATGTTAGCTTTTGAGGTAGATTGCAATGGGAGATGGCAATCACAAGATGCAAAAATATAAAAGAAAGTAAATTCATGAGATTGCAGAAATATGCTATAAATAGAAATGACGGAAATGAATACAATATTGCTATGGAGGAAATGGACACTCCATGCAAGATGCTACAAAACTATAATGTACTCCATCACTAATGGAGTCACCCACTACTACTACTACTACCTACTGACTTACTTGTCAAACTCTTACAATGAGGCCCTTTTATAATGGAAGATAGATTCCTTGGCCAACACTCTACCTAGTTGTGCAAGGGACACCTTGCACATTTACAACTTGCACATTGACACTTGTGCATTTATTACATTGCATAAAGTAACTAGATAACTTCCCCCTAAAGTAATATAATGTCCTAAGTATGTACCTAGGAAGGTACATTTACATGATCCAAATGATGTAATAGACTCTAACTCTAACACCCCCTGTATTACATTATTTGGGTACTAAAGACTTTTAGTCTTCAATATGGATCTTCTTTCAATCTTGAACTTTGAATTGGTTCTTCTTCTTCAGTTGCTTTAGTCTTCATGTCTAGTTCTTTATCCCTTGATGTCAAACGTCTTTGATGAACAATTGTTCTCATGATTTTGCATGTCATGAGTGGATCTGAATAGGTTCTTCTCCTTTCTTTTGTACCTATGTAAGACATGTTTCTCTATCCTTCATAAGTATCAACCTTGAGTTTGATGTTAGTAGATCCATCTAAAATAAGTTCTTGAAGATAACAATTTATTCTTTGTAGTAATATTCTTTCATAACCCTTATAGTACCTGTATTTGAAATGACAAGAAAATGATGGGTGATTTGTCCCATCACAATATTTGCATGGATGGAAACTCCAACAATTAGTCTTTTCATGACCATATTGATTGCAATAGGTGCACAATAGAGATGATCTAATAGTTTTGAAGTCTATTTTAGGAATATCATGTTTTTCTATCTCCTTGATAAGACCTTCTAACCATATGTGCACAATTGAAGCTATTCCATATTTTCCTTTTTGTATAAGATCTTGTTGATAAATATATTTCTATTTTGAGTCTCCTTTGGTATAGTTGTCATTAGACTCATAGGATGAATATTCCTTTTCATAGTTGTTAATTTCTGAATTTATTTCACATTGTATTGGTTCCTCCTTTTCTTTGTCCTTTTCATCATTGTAATCCATCAGGTTTTTAATCCATATTGGTATTTTCTTTATTCCACTTCTAAGAGTGTTGTTGAGCATGCTAGTAGTCATTTGTATTACCTGAATAGAGTAGTCTACCTTATAGCTCCCAATATTAAGGTATATGTAACCCTTAGAATATATAAAAGCTTGATTTGATAAAAACCTTTGTTAACCCTTAGGTTATGTAGACTTCCTTATATCTCCCTAATGATGAGAGTTCACAAACCTAATAAGTTTTTAGGTTTTGTAGCAAGCTTACATCTATCCAATGAATTTAGAACTTGATAATTTTTTATGGATGCTAATATTACCAAGTTTTGTAGAATGCCTTATGACTCCCTAGGATGTTTTGGATAGGATATATGATCAATATAGTGCTTTTGTAAATTGTAGTTCAATTTTAAGTTGATTTTGTAAAATTTTGTAAATACAAAAAACAACTTCTCTATCTCCTTATTACTCCTATTGAACTAAGCACTATTTTCAATTCTTTGAAGAGGTTTTGAAGTTGGTATTTATTTTCCTTCCTTTAAGTGTTTTTGAGACAACACTATAAAAAATCAACTTTTGAAAACTTTAATAAACCTCTTTAAATACCCCTTTTGGTTGATTTAATGTTTTCTAATTTCCAATTCCTAAGTTTGATGTTGTATTCCTTATAACTCCCAAGTTTGGAAAAATTAGAAAATAATATTTGCAAGTAATTTAAATAACAATAATAATATCCCTTATTCCTCGTTGATAACTTTTGCAAATATTAACAAATCTGAAGTATGCTTGTTTAATGAATATCTAATGTTGAATATTGCAATAGATAAAATGTTCCCTTATAACTCCAAAAACCTTATGTTAAAACAAGCATAAAGATCAACCTTTACCTCAATCGCTCCTTAATATTGTGCATCGGTAGATTCGTAGCTACGTGTTGCATAGCGCTCATGGGCAGTCAGAGCCCTCTTTGATCGATGCAAACTCATCCCTTGATTGGTGATCCTTCACTTTTGCAATTGGCGATGAAAGATATCTTCGGATATCCCTTGCAGGGCTTCTCCAAATGCAAGTAATATTCATTGGTTTTATGACAACATCTTAAATGTCTTCCTTACACCATTGAATGGTGTATAGCCATTTCACCTCAATGCTTTAACTCTATTTGACTACTCCCTTGCTTTTCTTGGCTACGTTCTGCTTCACACACTATTGTGTCTTTCGTTCTCCAAGATCAACATCTTAAGAAGGATGGGCTTCGTGACAAGTGTCACATGAAGCATTACAAGATAGACTTCTTTAATATTCCTTTAGTTGATAAATATTTCTTTGATAGTGATAGATGTTCCTTCGACAATGATGAGGTTGGTGGTAACCTCTAAAGAATATTAACTCCCTCCAAATGAATGTAACTCCCTTTAGGTGAGTGCTTGAACGTTGGGATACATAGAGAGTTTGTGCCAAGTGGCTTGTGCATGCAAGCCTTCTTTCTAATGCTCCAAGGATGAGCTTGCAACCCTAATTTCTCCTTTATCTTTGCACCCTACATGAGCTTGCTATGTTTCTTGGTATGCAAGCTTTCTTTTGCACGTTGGATTGGAGAGGATGATGGATGGCTATAGCTGGATAGCTTCATGGTCTTATGGCACACCTTTGAGCTCTTATTTTGGTGGATGCTCACTTCAATGGATGCCTTAGGTATAGCTCTTATCTCTGCACTTGTTTGTAGGTATTTAATGTCAATTTCTACCTTTCTTTGGCATTGGTTATAATAGCTAATGAATATCCTTTTTATATTTTATGTAGATAACCTATCATTGAATACTTGCTCTTCTTTCTACGTAAGCATGAGTGATAATGCCTTATTTTAATGGCTCCACTGTTGCAGGTGATGCATTGCTTATAGGGCTAAATTTGATAGAGGAAAAATGGTGTTTTTAAACACCTCAACTCTTGGACGTGTGAGCTCTTTGGTAGCTCTTCCTTTGGCTATAAATCTATTGTTGTGTGAGCTTTTTGATAGCTCCTTCCCTTGGCCACAAGTCTGTTGGATAAGAACATCCTTCTACCCCCTGTAAATGGTAATACCTTTGTTCTTCCAAGGAACAAAAGAGGTGCCTTTTGTAATATGTAATTCTTGCACCAAAATGAAGAATTTTTATAATCCTTCTTGCTTCTTTTGGATGATAGTCAATCCAAGCTAATGAAATGAGGATTCCTGCACTCTATGCTTGAAAAAGAAATCCTTATATTCTCCTTGAATCTTGAGACTTCCAAGGTCTCGATTTGAGGCTTCCTTCAAGGATTTCAATGGTGGTTTTCTACTCCACCTTTCTGCTTGTAATGGTGGCTTCTTTTGGCCACTAAAGTGCTGCAATTTTTTTTTATTTTTGTGCTTCTTAACAACACAAACTAATTTAGAGAAACTAGTTAAAAAATTAACTAGAATGGTGCTTAATAGATGCACTATAAATGGTAACAATAAATTCACCTTATTGCTCCACTAATTTCTCAAAAATGCTCTTAACAATTCCACTGCAACCTTTCAAATATAATCTGCAAATTTCACTACAAACATAGTTGTAGGATCTAGTCTTCTTTTTCAAGATATAAGATAGGTAGTTGATAGATAGTTGTAATTTTGTAATCTAATCAACTCCAAATTAATGTGCAAATGAACCTTAAAAAGAACTTTCCTTTTTGCACTTCTTTGAAGACTTATAATGCAATATTCCTCTTTGCAACTTTTGATCTAACATAAGGTGCTTTAACAAATCTACTAAGTAATCTGATTAATGAATTCACTTGCACCAATAATTGCTTACCTTTTTTATAGCTTTTGTAGAGAATGTAGATCAAGATTGTTGCTTTCTACAACTTTTGTTAGCTTTTCCAAACAGCTCCTCCTTCACCAAAAAGAGATCTCAAACTTTCTTTCATGAGCCTAGGGTTTTGTGGTTTGATCTTCTCCTTTCTACTATGGATTTAGAGGAATATTTATGCAATATTCAAGTCTCTCATCTTTGACAAACTCCTTTTGTCTTCAAGTCTTCTTGTCAAATTCTGACTTCAAGCAGGATCTTCTTCTTCTCAAGACTCTGAATGTCTTGAGGTCTTCTGTATCTTCTTTGGCACTCCTTGCCAATTCTTCTTCTCCTAATTGGGCTTGTTTTCAGATGGTGATAATTATCCCAAATATTTCCCTTATCAGAAAGTTTCTCCTTGATGGATAATTTCTCCAATGAGTTCTTCTAGGAACTCTTTTGATGATCTTGCTTCAGCAACAAGGCTCTCCAAGCCTTTTTCCTTGAGACCTCTCCTAGGTCTTTGACTCTACAACTACTTTGGTCTTCCTTGAGACCTTCTTCAACTTATGGAATTGAGATCTCCTTCTTGGATCACTTGATTTTGTTACTTCTAGATTTGAATAGGGCTCTCCTAGTCCTTCTTGTCCTTCCAAGACTAGAAGTTTCTTCAATGAGATCTTCACCAAATCTCTTCACCTTCAAGTTTGCTTTAGGTGTTGGATTGATTCTAAAGAAAATACTCTTCCTAAATTTCTTGTAGGAAGTTTCCCAACTTATTGAATCTCCTTTCCTTGCAATAAATTATTAGTACTAAAATCTGAATCTACTTCTAAATTAGGTACTCTCTTTTGGAGTCTTCTTTAGGATCAAGGCTTCTGTGGCCTTTTTTTAGATTAAGGCTTATGTGGCCTTTTCTTAGATCAAGGCTTCTGTGGCCTTTTTGGATTAAGGCTTCTATGGTTTTTTAGATTAAGGCTTTTGTGGCATTTTTAGGATTAAGGCTTCTATGGCCTTTTCTTAGATCAAGGCTTTTATGGCCTTTTCTGCTGTGAAGTTGACTTTATCAATAGAGATCTTCAATCTCTAGACTTCACTATGACTCCTTCTCCTAGAGTCTCTTCTATAGTATTCTTTTTTACAATAACTAATATCTGCACTATGAAGGCACTCCGACCTTCGGGTAACGAAGTTGAAATCTCCTAGCTTTCTATTGTAGGAGGGTTGGGGGCGGTTAGTTCCCTGCAATAAAAGAAACTTCAAGCAATAGTAAACTTCTCTGATCTCTTAGATGAGCTTCACTAGTTGATTCATCAAACTAGTGGATCAAATGTTGAGTCCTTATCTTCACGAGTTTTTTCTATAACTCTGTGGGAAGACTCTAAGCCCAATGAATTTTAGAATTTCTCTTTTTAGTCTGTTCTACCAGATGATCTTAATGAAATTCACATGCAATGGATTCAATGGAACATCCAGTTTGCAAAAATTGAAGCTATGGTGACTGGCCCTATTTTAGCAATAGCACTTTCTCAAAGCTCTCCCTACCACCTTGATTCTTTTGAATATTTTTGCAAGAGCCTATGCACTGTGGCAAATCAGGTTCATAAAAAAATTTAGGCTCAACAATAATGGTGGTTCTCCTCTCACTCTACAGTAGCTAGCTCTACTGTGACTAGACCTACCATGGCTCTGATACCATTGTTAGCTTTTGAGGTAGATTGCAATGGGAGATGGCAATCACAAGATGCAAAAATATAAAAGAAAGTAAATTCATGAGATTTCAAAAATATGCTATAAATAGAAATGACAAAAATGAATACAATATTGCTATGGAGGAAATGGACACTCCATGCAAGATGCTATAGAACTATAATGTGCTCCATCACTAATGGAGTCACCCACTACTACTACTACCTACTGACTTACTTGTCAAACTCTTACAATGAGGCCCTTTTATAATGGAAGATAGATTCCTTGGCCAACACTCTACCTAGTTGTGCAAGGGACACCTTGCACATTGACACTTGTGCATTTATTACATTGCATGAAGTAACTAGATAACTTCCCCCTAAAGTAATCTAATGTCCTAAGTATGTACCTAGGAAGGTACATTTACATGATCCAAATGATGTAATAGACTCTAACTCTAACAAAAAAAGTGAAGGGGCAGTTCACTTTTAGAAAAGCAAATGCTTTCTTTAAGATCTCATGCAAATTGATTCAATGCATTGTGATTGATCCTTGTTTTGATTCATGCAAGGCATAAAATCATGACGCGAATTCATGTACAAGTTTTAACTGGTAGTTTGAGACACCAGTTAAGTCTTGTCTCAAGCTTCTGATTAAAATTTTGGAGGGTATCCCTAGGTGGGATGGCCCCATAATTGAGGTTATCCCTAAGTGTTATGGTCCTTAACTAAGGTCATTCTTGGGTAGGATGGTCTTTGGCTACTTAGGAAAAATACCTTGTTTGAGTGGTGAAAACCACAATTTTGACTCTAAGGCTACCCAAAGTGGGTCATGTGGTCTCAAAAAGGTCCATTTAGGTAGTCTCCTTAATATAACATGTTTATGCATCTACAAAATCAATCCCTTCAACTTGGACCCATCCCTTCCTCCAAGAGTAAGCTAGAGGACCCTATGATGCCCATGGAAGGCTTGGAGGAAATCTAGGAGGCCACCTTTACATAATATTATTTTCACTTCATCATCAACCTCCAAGACTCTTGGCTCAATGGGGATCCTCATTTTCTTATGAGCATAACTCTAGGCCATTAGAAACCATAGCACAAGCAGATAGGAGAACAAGGTCACACTCTTACCACCTTGTAAACTAGAAAATATCTTCTTTAAATCAAAGGAGATCCTTAGGTGGACTTTAGAATCCCATACCTTAAACTTCAATGAGATGTTGAAGAATCGTTGAGCAATGAGGTATCTGTATCGCTCCAAATTTTTTGCACCCTTACCTTCAGGCTATAGGATCCGCGCCCGAAAGGGGGATGGGAAAAGGATGGGACAATACCTCGGACTGAGAGGCCCTTTGAAGGTCCCGCCTCTCGGGGGAGGAGTATTAAGGTGATTTTTTGACGGATGGTGGGGTTCACCAGGAAACGTTTAGTGGCAGTCTCCACGCCTAGGTTGGGAATGTGTTTGATGTGTTCAGTTTTAGCTTTAATCATTCAAATCCTAGGTTTGGCCAAATGAATCTAAACTGTTCTATTAGGAAATGCAGATTTAAATGAATACAGAAAACAGAATTAAACAGAAAATACAGAGAACAAGCTAAGTGAGAAAAACCATACCTGATTCCGGATGTCTGATGGAGGTTCTGATTTTTGAAGCAGTCCAGATCGTCTGGAATTTGACAGGATCGTCTCCGATCTGACAGGATCATCTGAGATCTGGCGAATTCATCAGACGAATTCGTCAGAGACCTGCAATCAGAGAAATAGACACAGAATACAAAAAATGCAGCTATGATGACAGAGGGAAATGGTGTAAAATGGCGATAAAGATGTTAAGATGATAATTGCAAATAGAAATGCAAGTAAATTATCATGCTTTAATAGCTAATCATGATTTTATTATGTATTTAAGCTACATGGGTGAACTCCAAGATGCGAGAATAGTAGAAAATAACAATAAACTGATCTAAATGTAGAATGAAACAGTAGACAAAAAGGGAAAAGTGCAAACTTTGGGCACCAATTGCCCCCAATGTTGACCACAGTCGAAATCGTCTCGAATTGGGGCGTGATCGTCCGAGATTGTACAAGATCGTCTGCGATGATCTGAGCTTGCTCCGGCTGAAAAACGATGAAGTTCCTGCAAACAAACTTGGAAAAATACGAAGGCAAATGGTGATTTAAGATGGTCTAATGCAAATAGAACTCGTGTTACAGGAAATTTCAGCCAGGGGAATGTCAAGGGGAGGGCCTAAGATTAAATAGGCATAGGAAGGATGTTAGGAGGTTGGGGATCATCCCAATTTGGGAGATCTCCATCGGGGGAAGTCTCTAACCGCGCAGACACGCTTTTGCCCCGGTTAGAGACGTCGTTGAAACAGAAGCTAATTATGAAAAATCAGTTTTGGGACGAAATCGTCTGGACGTTCTGCTCCAGACGAATTCGTCCGATCTGAGGCGATATCGTCTGATCGGCGACGATATCGTCCAACGGACAAAACAAATCCTAAAAATGGCACAAAAAATGAGGAAACGGGTAGCAGGCGGTTTTGGAGCGGTTTTGGGGTTGAAATTTGAATTTGAATTATTTACTAAGGTAATTTTAATTATTTGCTAAGGTTTACTGCGCCAATTTTAGGGTGCTACATTTTGCCCCCTCTTTAGCGAATTTTTCGAAGAAAATGCGTTAAATATGAGTTCTTCTCGATCTACGAGAAAGCAAAAATTATTCCCATTTTTAGGCGACGATTCTAGGTCGAATCGTACGACAGCTGACTATGGTGCCCCCTCCGTGTTTTTACCCAAATCGAACGTTTGAGGTAAAAACGCGAAAAAGCAAAATTTTAAAATGTTTTTAATTGTTTTTTGAATAAAATTAAGAAAAATAGGGAAAAACCCTAATTCATTTTTACTGTTCATTTTCCTGGTTTCTAGAGCTCTGCAGACAAGATGGTCGAGACAACGCACAGATCGACAGAGGTCCGGCACGGGCTACGGGTAAGGGTCCAAACTTAGTTTAGAAGGCTTTTATTTTGAATTTCATGCTTTTTAGATTAATTTTGAATGATTTTTGAGCATCGCGGCCATTTTTGGGCCGTCGACGTCGTCGGGACGAAATCGTCTCAATTTCGTCGAAATCGTCTCGATATCGCCGATTTCGTCCAAGGGCGAAATCGGTGATATGGGGACGATTTCGTACAATAAGGGACGATTCCCTCTTGCGAAATCGAAGACGAATTTGCTCAAATTTTGGACGATATCGTCCAATAGTGGACGATATCATCATTTGTATGAAATTGAACTTGTTTTACTTGCATTTTTAATCACTGTGTTATTAATGATTTTTATTGTTTTGTTGTTTATGTTGCAGAGAGGATTACTAAAGAGTCGGGAATGGAAATACGATGGGCTGAGGGATGACTTGGCCGCTCTATCTCAGGCAGAGCGAGATCAGTTGGCTCAAGTCGGCTTGCAGCATGTGGCAGATATGCCACAGGTTTCTATAGATATGGGGCTATTGACAGCCCTAGCAGAGAGGTGGTATCCGGGTTCTTCTTGTTTCTGGTTATCGATAGGGGAGATGACTCCCACATTGGAGGATGTATGGAGGATTTTGAGGATCCCCATACAAGGATGGCTAATAACTCCCATGGCCAATCAGGGCCACGTGATGATGCGACTGTGCGGAGATCCGAGCTTCGCCCTGGAGAAGGGCGGAGTGAACATCGAGTCGCTACGCCAGATGCCTGGGGCATCTAGACTGACACAAGTTTTGGCTAGGGTGGTAGGTGGTCTACTGCTATGCCATCAGAGTGGATGCAGAGTACCATGGCTACTGACAGATGTGGTCTACGACATGAGAGACCACGGGTACAGGTTTGCTTGGGGGAGCTTTGTACTATGCCGATTGTATAGGATCCTGCATGGGGTCGTATACAAGGGCGATCGATGTCTGGTCATGACATCACTACTACAGGTTTGGTGCTGGGAGCACATCATGGTGCGGAGGCCGATAGGGCTCCCACTGACAGGGATTGATGGGGAGAGGCCCCGAGTTTTCTACTGGTGGCTCCGAAGAGGGTCACAACGACGGATAGATCTGCCAATGTCCCGGAGACTACTTGACGACCTTGTCTCCGACCAGATCACCTGGAGGCCTTGGAGAGATCATCCAAGGTGGGCCGAGGATGGACAGGAGCTGGCTCACGTTAGGCGAACCTGTTGGCTGAGGATGGAGAGGGGAGAGGTGGAGCTCCACCGCTACGACCGAGTTTTGAGGCAGTTCGGTCTACAGTAGGGGATCCCATCTCTCAGAGACTACGAGTTTTCTCGGACCATCCGGGATAACACTACAGTCAGTGGGGCTCCAGATATGCAGCGCTTCTGGAGTGAGGATGCGGACGATGCCCCCATTCAGCCAGTGGATGGGGATGATGTAGGGGTTGCTGATGGCTATGATGCCTGGTACGTAGGCATCCGCCCTCCTCGGATGACGAGGGCTCAGGGTCCGATTCATGCAGTTGTGCATCGGATGGGGAGGCGGCGCCAGGCGGCCATTGAGGTGGCACAGGGTCATGATGGGAGAGAGCAGAGGAGGCCACGAGGCTCAGTAGAGGCCATGGCAGTGGAGAGGAGGGAGGAGAGACCCCCTTCTCCATGGAGAGAGAGGCCACCATCGCCCGATAAGGGCAAGGGTGTCGAGGTAGGAGAGAGTAGCGAGATGGCTACTCTTCGGGCGAAGACTGTCCGTCTCTAGGCTCAGGTGCGGTCCTTGCAGGATGAGGCTGCACGACACCGATAGGAGGCCACACGGCTCAGAGATGAGGTCGCACGCCTCAGAGCACGGAGCGGAGGGGCGAGCACTCGGGACTTAGCATGGGCTATTGCCCGGATCACATTCTATCAGATGCTATACCACCATATGGTACCAGAGGGGCAGAGGTTACCACTGTCGGCCCACATTGCGGAGCCTATCATGATGAGGTCATCGAGGACATCATCACGATCAGAGTCTAGGACTCATAGCACCACACGGACTACGATGGGGCCACCTCGTCCACCTCGGGGTGGGGGAGGAGATGAGGTTGAGAGCTCGAGGGGTTCTCGAGGCTAGCTGCTACAGACTGCACTGCACAGATTGATACATAGTGTTTATTATTTTTGATAGAGGATTGAGTATGCCGAGGTACAGATTGTGGCATACCGATCCGATTTTGAGATGATGTATATATTGTTGATATATATATAGATGAGATATTTTTGATCATATGACTTGTCTTATGTGTTTGTATGATGCTTTAATGTTTTGATGTGATTGATTTGATGATTCATGTAATTATGTCGTTTGGAAATATTATGGTTTGAATGTCATGCTTTTAAAATTTAAATGAAATAATCTGATGTAAACAAATTGGTTGTTGTGATGTGATTTGATAAAAAATAAAAGGGGACTTTTAACAATAATTTCAAAGGACATTGTCGCTATTATAGACCATTTCATGGAGTCGCCGCTCGCTAGGTCGTCAAGCTAATCCTGGTATAGAAATATTGCTAAAAGTAAAAGAGTGCTTAAGAGACTGTCTTAAGACTTTGTTGTGATGATGCAAATGATGATGATGATGGTGATTTGTTTTCAGATTTCCATGAAAATATTATGCATGAAATATATATTTTTAAAAAATGATTTTTGCTAGGCATAAATTCCTAAGTGTGATAAAATTTTTGAATAATTCCCTAGGAATTATACCATCATTGCAAAATTGAAGTTTGACATAATGACATGAAATAGTAACAATGTGCGTTGTTTTAAAGCATAATTGTGTAACATAATGATTTAAGTCATATGTTTTTATGATTTTAAATAAATGGGAAATAAAATTAGTACAATGGTTTGCGCTAGGCATAGAATATTTAGGTATAAACTTATACCATCATCGCGAAATCCAAAGAAGAAAATAATAGTTTTATTGCAAGATGCATTTTTGATCTGTGATAAACAGAAAAATAATAATATGAAAAGTTTGTTTGAAATTATTTATGAGATTTTGTGAGAAGATGTATGTAATTGCTTTGATACAAAACAAAAATTCTGAAATAAAAGGATAAAATTATTCTGAAAAGAGTTATAGAAATATTTTAAATTATCTCAAAGAGAAATGTAGATTTATAAGGAATCCTCATGTGCAAATGTGAATTCATTACCGATCTTGATTTATCATAATGATACAAAATCTCTCAAATACAAATGTGTGTGCGATTGTATTGTTCATTTACCAGTTTTGAGCAAGATAATTTGATACAAGTGATTTGCCTTAACCAAATAAGTGTTCATTAACCATGATTTAGATGCATATAACCGTACCAGACTACTATGTAAGTCAGGTTATCAGGAGCTAGCTAATCCATAAGCAGACATAGGTCTGTACAAAAGAAGGTCGCTAATGTGACGGACATATCACCACGCTAGGAGTTACCCAAGGCCAAGCGGGTTGGGCACAAACCACCTGTTATGGGGCTTACCTCACAGTTTTCGAATAATTGAGAATTCCAGGGATTCAAGCTCATCAACCCTTCTTTTCTTTTCAATGGGTAGGGAAAGGGATTTTATTGCTTTTGCTTTTGCTTGTTTCGCTTTCTTTTTCTTTTTTTTTTTTTTTTGTATTTTGCTTTGATATTTGAGATAATGCTGAAATAGTGCTAAGAGAGTACAAAATGATTCTGAAATAATGCTTCTTTTTCTCATGATTTTGCTTGATTTTTCTTTTTCTTTTGCTTCCTATTCTAGGGATACTTGCTCGGATTAGCTGTAGAGCAAGGGATTTTTATTCCGGGTAGGGGTGAGCTTGTCCTTTTGTCAATTCTCAAATATTCTAGACCATGTGCATGATAGGATAGCAGGGGAAACTTTTCGCTCAAGAAACCACTTCTACAATGTAGCATAGCATGGACATTACAAATATAATCATTTTATTGTGAAAGGATATGCTTGGTTTAAGTAAATAACAAGATCAATTCTCTGTGCTCAAACTTTATTTAATTGAATTTTGTGGACTTTGATATAAGAGAGATTAGTAATCATGCCAGATAAAATCAAGATATTTATTTTTGTGTTTGCAAAAGTGAGAGATTCCAAATAAATGCTAATTTATCCAAAATAATTTGAAAATATAACTGCAATATTTTAAGAAGAAATATATACAACAAATATTTTTGAGGAGTTTGATAATTTTGACTCTCTCTTTCTTCTCTATATTTTGTTTTGGTTTCGAAAGAGTCAATAATATTGTTGTTTGTTTTTGTTTAAACAGTTTTATACGATTTTCTAAAATGAGACAACATGCAAAATATATACAAATGATGAAATGACCAAATTTTATGCGTAATATCGCTTAAGATGCATAATATTCATAGGTTCTTTTAAATCTTTACCATCTAAGGTAGCTAATTTGTATGCTCCCGATTCAAATTTAGCAGTGATAATATATGGTCCAAGCCGGTTGGGCTCAAATTTACCTTTAAGGTCTTTAGTTGCATTAGTATTTTTTTATTTTCTTTTAAAACAAGGTCGTCGACCTCAAAGGATCGATGACGAACTTTCTTAGCATATGATCTTTTAAGCTTGTTTTGGTAGGCACGAAGATGCTCCAAAGCATTGATGCGCTTTTCATCTAGGAGTTCCAGTGAGCTGAGTCTGCCAGCTCGATATTCATCTCCTACTTCGGTATCTTGAAGTAGTAGAGCCAAAGAAGGAACTTCTAATTCAAAGGGAAAAACAGCTTCAGCGCCATAAACCAAAACAAAAGGTGAAGTACCTGTGGGAGTATGCACACTAGTGCGATATGCCCACAAAGCTGGATATAATTGAATGTGCCAGTCATGGCTAGATTTATTGACCAATATTTTGAGGATTTTAATTAATGTTTTATTGGATGCTTCTGCTTGGCCATTACCCTGAGGATAATAGGGAGTGGACCAACGATGTTGAATCTTATATTTTTGGCATAATTTCTTAACATCTTTATTTTTGAAACAAGTTCCATTGTTCTGAGATGAGATTTGCAGGAATTCCGAACCTACAAATGATTTGATTAAAAATAAATTTAGAGACTTGTGTTCCAGTGCAGGAAGCTAAAGGCATAGCTTCAACCCACTTCGTAAAATACTCGGTGGCGGTTATGATGAATTTGTGTCCATCAGATGACACAGGATTAATTTTGCCAATAATGTCTAAGCCCCATTTTGAAAAGGGCCAAGGAGATGAAATAGCCTGCAGTTCTTGTGCGGGGGCATGGACAAGGTCAGCATGTTTCTGGCACTTGTCGCAATGGCGCACATAATCATGTGCATCAGTTTCCATGGTAGGCCAAAAGTAGCCTATCCTAAGGAGCTTTTTAGCAATGACACTACCACTGAAGTGTCCTCCACAAGATCCATCGTGGGCTTCACTCAAAGCTGATTTGGATTCTTCTAGATTCAAACATCTCAATAGGATACCTTCAAAAGATCTCCTATATAAAGTATTGCCAATTATTACAAATCGACTTGCTCGTCTACGTAATAACCGATGTTGGTTCCTATTAGAACTGGCAGGGAAAGTCCCATTGTGAAGAAAATCAAATATATCCGTATACCAAGGTTCAGGAGTAGTTTCATTGATTAGAAACACATCCAAAGGTTCTAAGCATGACTTATTTGAAGCGGGTTCCTGGAGTCGACGAATAATGATGGTGGCATATTCGTCATCTAACTCCAAGGGCAGAAGAGAGGCAATTGCGGCCATAGCGTCAGCCGCACGGTTGCTAGTTCGAGGAATAGCTTCCAAGGTAACTTGATCAAATAGAGATATTAATTGTAAAACATATGCTTTATATGGGCGTAATTTATCATCTCTGGTCTGATAAACTTCATTGATTTGATTTATGACAAGTTGAGAATCACCAAAAACTAGCAGATGTTTAATTTTTAGCGCCAAGGCAGCTCGTAATCCAAGGATTAGAGCTTCATATTCGACAGTGTTATTGGTGCAAGCAAATGTTAATTTGAAGGACAAAGGTATAAGATGTTTTTGCGGAGATATTAAAATAATACCCGCACCAGCCCCACTCATGCATCGGGCTCCATCAAAGTATAAGGACCATTGTTCAACATGGTCTGCCTCTAATTGAAGGCATTCATCAGGAAACTCAATGATGAGGGGATGGGTAGACTCTAAGGGTGCAGCAACTAATTGATCTGCTATGATTTGACCCTTAACAGACTTTTGTCCTATGAACGTGAGTTCAAACTCGCTTAGAGCAAGAACCCACTTTGTTGTACGACCCGATAAATAAGGTCGACTCATGAGATACCGCAAGGGATCATATTTAGCAATGACATATGTTTTTTGACTGAGCATATAATGGCATAATTTTTGCGTAGAAAATACGACTGCTAGACATAGTTTTTCTAATGTTGTGTAGCGAGTTTCATAACTAATTAAAGTTTGGCTAATATAATAATTAGCACGTTCTCTTTTCTCATCATCAAGTTGAGCTAACATAGCTCCTAAAGCAAAATCTGAAGCTAAAATATACAGGATAAATGGGCGATCAAGTCTAGGCGGTGAAAGCACGGGTGGGTTAAGGAGGTATTGTTTGAGAAGTTCAAAAGCTTCCTTACATTCGTCGTCCCAATTAAAAGGGACATCCTTCTTAAGAAGCTTAAGAAAGGGACTGGTTTTGTCCGCCAGCTTATCGATGAAGCGACGGATAGCTTGAAGCTTACCTTGTAAACTTCGTAACTCAGATATATTGGTAGGTGCGGGCATATCAGTGATAGCCGCAATCTTGAGAGGGTCAATTTTGATACCACGTAAAGAAACTAAAACCCCTAATAGTTTACCGGACTTGACTCCGAATATACATTTGGCTGGATTTAATCGAATAAGATATTCTCTTAACCGATTAAATACTTTTCTCAAATCATCTAAATGATCATCTTCATTAATAGAGCGAGCTATAATATCATCTACATAATCATGTAGGATATCATGCATCATATCATGAAAGATATAAGTCATGGCTCGTTGATATGTTGCGCCCGCATTCTTTAAACCAAATGGCATCACTTTCCAACAAAAGGTACCCCAAGGGGTAATAAAGGTTGTTTTAGCCTGATCTTCAGGAGCTATCCTGATCTGATTATAACCGGAAAATCCATCCATTAGGGACATCATTCCACTCCCAGTAGTAAAATCAATGATTTGATCCATGTTTGGAAGAGGAAAATCATCTTTAGGGCATGCAACGTTAATATCTCTAAAGTCTGTGCAAACCCTAACTTTGGTAGCTTCTTTCTTGGTGACTGGAACTACATTCGAGATCCATTCAGCATAATCAATAGCTTGTATAAAAATAACATTCAGGAGTTTTTCTAACTCCCCTTTGACTAGCAAGGCCACTTTGGGATGCATTTTTCTAAGTTTCTGTTTAACAGGTTTAGCATCCGGATGGACTACTAGGTGATGCATGACTACGAGAAGGGTCTAAACCTGGCATATCTTCATATGTCCAAGCGAAGACATCTTCATATTCTTTAAGGAATGCAATGTATTGCTCTTGTTTTTCTTGACTTAATTCTGATCCAATATCGATGATGTGAGGATTATCCTCAGGTCCAATGTTAACCTTAATGACGTTTTCTACTTCCATGTGTAGATCTCTTTCAAAATTAGGTGGGGCAGGTGAAACGCCCAATTCTTGTAATTCCTTTAAGGTTAACTTGGATAATTCATCTTGAGGAGTCGTGGCCTCAAGGTTGGGCTATAGTAGGTATAGAACCATCAAAATAAAAACCATTGTGTAACATCTCTTCCACGGAGACATCATGGAAAATATCTCCTTCCAACTCATCGTCGGATTCAGCAATCATTTCAGGGTAAGCTATGGATAGCATATTGCAGGTAGAAGAATTATTCTTGGGATACAAAGAATCTTGTTTATCTAGATAATCTTGATAACATATGAGTTGATCATCATCTTCAAAAGGGAAGGGTTGATCCTTACTAGGAAATAGGCCCACACCACATCGGGCGGGCCATGGTTCTACCTCAAAAGGTTCTTTCATACCATCTTGGAGAGGTCCCAAGCCTTTCCCTTTATAGCCCAATTTAAGCATTATGGGTTTAGCTTTAATATATTCATTAGCAAAATAGCATCGAGCATATCCATCACAATGCGTCTTGATGTTTCGGGGTATTCTTCCCCAATCATATCCTTTATAAATAAAAGCACAACTCCCGACTTGGTAGATACTTCCCATAGGTTGTGGGAGGCCCAAGGTACGAGGAGAAGGCGGCAAATTACTTAAGATAATGGAATTTTGCATAGAAGCATTTGTTTTTTCTGATATAAGAATTTTAGATAAATCAGGTAAGAGTTCATCAGTGAGAGCATAAGAGGTAGAAGGAACATTTCCTATATCTTTAGATGTGGAAGGTATGATAGATGTAGAGAATGTGGAGGTGTTAATAAATGGGTCTATAGGTTTTGAAATTATAGGGATGGAACATGAAGGATTGGTTGTGGATTTAAGATCTTTTTGAGGTTCTAGTGTGGTTTGTTTAGAAGATTGTTGAGCTATATATGAGGGTGAAATTAATGGGGGAGAAATAGATGAAGTTATGGGTGTGTGTTTCACACGTTTAGATGAAAAATAAGAATTAGGATGTGTGGATGACAGAGCAGGGCAAAATTGAACTCCAACGAGGTTCCGCCAAAGCACACATATCAAAGGGTCTAGGATCACCATGGATAGTGACCAACTGATTTTTAAATTCGAATTTAACACATTGGTGTAAAGTTGATGGGACAGCCCGCATTGCATTGATCCAAGGATGACCCAAGAGTATATTGTATGATGCGGGGCAATGTACAATAAACACGGTCGTGTCTAAGGTTCTCGGACCAACTTGCAATGGGATGGTGATAACTCCACATGTTTCTTGTGTTTCGTCATTGAAAGCTTTGATAATCATATCCGTTCTTTTCATCTCGTCACTCCTAAAGCCAAATATTTGGTAGAAGTCAAAAGTGCAAATGTTTAGAGATGAACCATTATCAATCAAGACCCTTTTGACTGCTACATCTCCTATTAGGGCAGTAATATATAAGGGGTTATCCTTATGTAAACTATGTTGTGGGATATCTTTATCTCGAAAGTCAATACAATCGACTTCTCGAGTGATGATAGTATTGGACATGGCTTCAGGTTGAATATTTTGAGGTACCATCATTTGGCTTAATGTGAGCATTAATTCATCCCTATGGGTAGGAGAAGATCTTAACAAGTCCAACAGGGAAATTCTGGCTGTAGTATTGGATAATTGTTCATTAATATTGTAAGGAGGTTTAGGTTGAACATTAGACATATGATTCCCTTTATTGGGATTTTTCAAAATAAATGGAGCTGATCCATCATTCCGAGTTTGATCCTGTTGAGAGTTTTGAGCCTCGTTGTCCGGTAACAACTCCGATGGTACCTACAATGTTATATTGAAGACGCTGAATTGGTCTCGGTCTAGCGTTTATGGCTTGTTCATTAGGAAGGAACTGATTAGAAGAGGGTCGAGTAGTAACTCTTCTAGGAAATGGTTCTTCCGAAACCATAGCATCTGTGATAGGTTGAATCGGATCTGATTCATTTTCAGAACTATTCGATTGGTTTGAGGTGATGTCTATTTCACTTTCAGTATCCGATTCTACATCACTAGGATCCGGTGTTTGAGTATTATATAGGGGTCCGGACGTAACCATGGAGAAAGTTGTGCCAAATATTTGAGGATCCTGAACAGATAATTGTCCGCTAATAGTCCCTACATATCGGGTAGGAGGGGGAACATTATGATGTTCAATTTGATTGGCCACCTCTTTACCATGTTTTGGTAAAGGATGTTGAAATATATCTAATGATTGATTGGCATTTTGATTCTGATTTTGGGGAATGTTCTTTTGAGCATTATTAGGAGGATTTTGTTTAGGTTGAAAGGCTTGCACCTCCATTTCATTATTATCAATCAAGTCTTGTATTTTATGTTTCAATATTTTACAAGAGTTTGTAGCATGTCCAGGTCCTCTATGAAAATCACAATGTAAATCAGCTCTGTATCCGGGTATAGTTGGATCAGGTTCCCGGATAGCTGGTAATTGAATCAAACCTCTTTCGAGTAATTGGGGTAGAATAGTTGATAATGGTTGATTCAATCTAGTAAACTCTCGAGGTGGTTTATCGGGAGGTTTTAATATAAACTTCTCCGTTGTTTTCGTAGTATTAACATTAGCAATGTTTCTACTATCAGTGACTCCGTCACCTACAACTTGTTTGTTTTTATATTGATTTCTAGATGTTTTCTCATCATCTTTCTTTTTAAGCTGACCTCTTCTAATGAGAGCATCTTCCACCCTTCGAGCTAAGTCTATAGCTTGATCGAAGGTGGTTAAGGTAGCAGTTGATAATTCATAGGATAGTTGTTCTTGCAAATTATTAATAAAAATGTCCAACATTTCCCTATAAGGTAGCACAAAGTGCGGTTTTCCTATCAAGCTGCCTCCATCTAGCTAAGAAATCAGCAAAACATTCATCTTTGTCTTGTTTTAAGTTGTATAAATCTTTAATGGTCACGTGTCTCTCGATGTAGGCACTAAATTGATGGACAAAAGATTCAGTTGTTTCTTCAAAATTCCTCAAAGAATGAGTGGGCAATTGATAGTACCACTCTAATGCCATTCCTCCTAAACTTTTTGGGAACATTTTTAGTAATAGCAAGTCATCATGTGATATATCATGACATGCTATCCTAAACATGCGAAGATGCTCTATGGGATCTTCAGTTCCTTTATATATAGGCAGGACGGGCATGGGAAAGTGCTTAGGGTATGGTTGTGCTACAACTATGGGATCCAAAGGTTGACTACACATCTCTCGATAATTATACGAGGGATGGTAGGGATCTATCTGGTCCATGCGGGAAGCTAACTGTTTCACCATGGCTTCCAGATTATTGGTTTGCCCACCATATTGGTTCGGTAGGGCATTAATATGGGATTTGTGAGCATATGATGGAGGGACATGAAGATTAGATGCTATATTGCTATTGTGTAAATTGTTGGTAGGAAGGGTGTTATGAAGAAGTTTTGAAGTTGTATTATGTTGTATCCCAGATTGTTGAAAATTGGTGTTTGGCTTCATTTTAGGTTTTTGTCGATTTGAAGCATATTGATCAATAGTTTGGCGAAATAAAGCAGTGAATGAAGGTCTCTTTTGTGTGGGAATGATTTTAGGCTCAATAACAGGTTCCTTAGGGGGTTGGGTAACTTGTTGTTTTTGCATGTTCTGAATCATAGTAACCATATCTATATTGGATGGTCCAGCTTTATCACTTTCTTGATCAACAAAGGACAAGGGATTAGTGTGTATGTTAAACATATCTTCCATGGCTGCTTGAGTGTCACTAATTTGGCCTCTATCAATACGAACTGCCATATTAAGAGCACCAATATTATTACTGAAGAATTTCTAGAAATGATCTAAGTTATCAAAAGTAACAGTTTCATCTGGAGCCATTCTAGGGGATGAGGATCCTTCCTCTTTAACATTTTCTTCTTGTTCATCTAAAACCAGCTCATCTTCTGGTTGTTCTAGAGTTTCTCCTTCTGGAATTGGATCCTCAGGAAGGGCATTTGATTTTTTTGTTTTCTTTCCTAACCAATCTTCTTCTTCTTCTTCTTCAGTTTGTTTACCATTCCTAAGTCTAGTCATTGTGTTTAAACTTAGATTTCAGCAAATATATATATATATATATATATATATATATATATATATATGCAACAAGCTTAAGAGGTATATATTTTAATTATATACCTACTATAGTATTTAAAATAAAATGTTTTGGTTTTGTTATGTTTTTGGTTTTTCTTGTTTTTTTTATAACAATATTATAAAGATAACAAACAACACACTAAATGCAAGAAATAATAATAATGAAAGCCATGATCTAGTTTTCTATAAACAATTTATAAATATCATTAACGGGCTCAAGTTCTTCAGGAGTCATGAAGTGCTCCTCTTCAAATTGAAAATTTTCTTTCAAGAACTTAATAAAGTGTGCTATAGTGATATTATCTGTCTCAGACTCTGGTTGGTAGAAATAAAGTTCGTGGCAATACTCTCGATATAACACAGCTCTAGGAACTCTATTCCATATTTTCCTATCTGTAAGAACAGCTTCTTGGTCCTCTATACGACCTAGGAATTGGTGCACTATGGCTGCATTCTCGAGGAATTCCTCAAAGGTATACAACTCAGAAGACACAAGGGCTCTTCTATCTGCTAACCACCTATGGCAAGCTCTCTGAAGTTCATGATACAAAATCACTTGATCGGGATCCAGGATTCTATCTAGGACAAACCTCTTGATTTGTTTAAGTTCAGTTGCTCTAGATGAAATGAGATCTAATCTCCTATTAAGTTCGTCCCACAAAAGTTGGTTTCTATCTGTTTCAGGCACACTAAGCACATAATTAATTTCTATGGCTGCTAATTGGTTTTCAACATTTATAGTGACAACTAGTCTTTTCTTAGGAGCTACCATCTAAACATGATATGCAACTTAGTAGTTTTCTAATGATTTTAAATGCATCTATGTTTTTTTTTTTTTTCAAAAGGTTTTAGTTTCACGTCGGGTTCACCAAAATGTATCGCTCCAAATTTTTTGCACCCTTACCTTCAGGCTATAGGATCCGCGCCCGGAAGGGGGATGGGAAAAGGATGGGACAATACCTCGGACTGAGAGGCCCTTTGAAGGTCCCGCCTCTCGGGGGAGGAGTATTAAGGTGATTTTTCGATGGATGGTGGGGTTCACCAGGAAACGTTTAGTGGCAGTCTCCACGCCTAGGTTGGGAATGTGTTTGATGTGTTCAGTTTTAGCTTTAATCATTCAAATCCTAGGTTTGGCCAAATGAATCTAAACTGTTCTATTAGGAAATGCAGATTTAAATGAATACAGAAAATAGAATTAAACAAAAAATACAGAGAACAAGCTAAGTGAGAAAAACCATACCTGATTTCGGATGTCTGATGGAGGTTCTAATTTTTGAAGCAGTCCAGATCGTCTGGAATTTGACAGGATCGTCTTCGATCTGACAGGATCGTCTGAGATCTAGCGAATTCATCAGACGAATTCGTCAGAGACCTGCAATCAGAGAAATAGACACAGAATACAGAAAATGCAGCTATGATGACAGAGGGAAATGGTGTAAAATGGCGATAAAGATGTTAAGATGATAATTGCAAATAGAAATGCAAGTAAATTATCATGCTTTAATAGCTAATCATGATTTTATTATGTATTTAAGCTACATGGGTGAACTCCAAGATGCAGAATAGCAAAAAATAACAATAAACTGATCTAAATGCAGAATGAAACAATAGACGAAAAGGGAAAAGTGCAAACTCTGGGCACCAATTGCCCCCAATGTTGACCGTAGTCGAAATCATCTCGAATTGGGGCGTGATCATCCGAGATTGTACAAGATCGTCTACGACGATCTGAGCTTGCTCCAGCTGAAAAACGATGAAGTTCCTGCAAACAAACTTGGAAAAATACGAAGGCAAATGGTGATTTAAGATGGTCTAATGCAAATAGAACTCGTGTTACAGGAAATTTCAGCCAGGGGAATGTCAAGGGGAGGGCCTAAGATTAAATAGGCATAGGAAGGATGTTAGGAGGTTGGGGATCATCCCAATTTGGGAGATCTCCATCGGGGAAGTCTCTAACCACGCAGACACGCTTTTGCCCCGGTTAGAGACGTCGTTGAAACAGAAGCTAATTATGAAAAATTAGTTTTGGGACGAAATCGTCTGGACGTTCTGCTCCAGACGAATTCGTCCGATCTGAGGCGATATCGTCTGATCGGCGACGATATCATCCAACGGACAAAACAAATCCTAAAAATGGTGCGAAAAATGAGGAAACGGGTAGCAGGCGGTTTTGGAGCGGTTTTGGGGTTGAAATTTGAATTTGAATTATTTACTAAGGTAATTTTAATTATTTGCTAAGGTTTACTGCGCCAATTTTAGGGTGCTACAGGTACCATAGATAAGGAGACTACATTTTTCGACAAAAATATTGATAAAAATCAAGCCAAAATTTCTAAAAAACTAACAAAACCTCAAGTTTCACAATAAATCCCACTACCCAAGTAGAAATGTGAAGACATTTTCCTCGTAGATGCCATGAGTGGAAATGAGAGTTTCCAATTGAGGTATGAACCAAAAAGCTATCACAAGATACATCAAAAGTGGAAATAAGAGTTTTCTCATAGATTTTGGAACATAATTTGCAGCAAGGTACCACCATGATTGAAAGAAGAGGTAAAAAAAACTCTCAGGGGAAGTAGAGAGGTTTGACACCTTCCAAGAGATAATTTTTAAACTGAGCCACCAAAAATAATCCATGTCAACCAACTGATCCCAACTACTAGAATGACAAGAGAAGGTGACTAGGCTCATCCACCAGTAGAATAACACAAGCTCAATATGCCACCTGATCAATCCAACTCGATTTACCCAAAACCGCATCAAAGAGCAATAATAAAGGCTCCAAACTACCACCCAAGAAATTCAAAATGGAAAGTATTTTTGGTCTAAAAAACTAACTAAGATCAAATGGGGAAGGGCCTCCCCATATTATAGGTCATTCAACTAAGAGGGGGATAAAAAACAAAGACATTGAAAGAATCCATCCCCCCAATCCCTAGCATCCTAAAATCTAGATCTTATCCATTATCATACACAATCAAATTTTGAATATTCTAAGGTAAAATGGAGGTCCAAACTAAAAGACCTTGTAGAGAAAGGTCAATATTCACTGTAAGATCCGTTGCTTTGTTCCCTTCATGAAAAATATGCTAAACTCGCACCTTAGACCTAAAATGAAGGATGTTGTCTATCTTCTAACTAAGAGATCTTGAGGAATTAAATAAATTTATGATATTTAGATAATCTCCTTCCACTAGGACTTTTTAAAAACCTAGAGATTCTACCAGCAAGAGCCCTTGGAGCAAAGCTCTAGTTTTCACAGAGTGGCTTCCACAAAGAATCACCTATGTTTTAACATGCATGCATTAACTATGATATATTATGAAAATCCATTAGCATAGGCACAAGGTCTATTTAAAAATTATGTAATAATATCCAATTAACCAGATTTATTATTCATATTATATCAGTTTTCATAAACTACAACACACAAAATTTTGCACATAGCTATAATCATGAAAAATAGTGTTTAATTGTTAAAATTTGAATGATATACATACATAATAGATCCAATCCAAATATGGTGTAAGCATCAAAGTTCATATTATTCATAAGTTAGCTCATATACATTTTCTTAAAATTGAACTAAATACCATTTGTGATTGTATCAATGACTACTACATGCAATTACATATTTCATACATGAAGATATTTTAGACTATTAATAACATAATAAGTAAAATATATGATTAAAATGTGATAAATTCTCAATAACTTGTGTAAATATTATATCTCTAAAAAACACTAAAAGCATGTATGTTCGAGCTAGTTCTCAAGATAATACATCAAGACAACCATTTGTACAATACTATTTTATAGTTAAAGTTTTGTTATAGCTAAAAGCACTTTGTTTTATTCCATCATGATAGTCAAGGTATATTAGTATACATCCTTTTTTTATGTGTAATCTAATCTTATTCAGCCATGTATAAAGTGTGAAAGAGTGCTTATGAGCACTACTAATGTAACCTATGGGCAAGTGTATATGTAATCCTATGGATATTCTTCAAGTAAGGCTATACTAATCACTTATGTAAGACTTCAAGCATCATTTATGTAAGCCTACAACCATCCTTATGTAATACTAAGGGAACCTTTCATGTATTCACACTGAGTGATACCAGTTAATCCACCTCTATGGATAACCTTGATTAAATGTGTAATATATATTATATTTTAATTTAACCTTCGATTCAAATTATGTTGGTTTGATGTTAATATCTAGTTAGAGATTTGTTATCATTGTATATACCCTCAATGACTAATCCATTGCATCAGTTGGTGATATGTGAGATATTAGGGTGCCTATATACATCCACCCCTTATATCTTCTTTGCATCATGTCCTTTATCTCTTTCTCTATTTTTGTCTATATGTTATTCTATTTTAGATATTTTTCTTCTTTTTTATATGATTGTGATGAATGTATGTTTTAGGAGGTTTTTGATAAATATATCGAATTGCAACATGGTATCAGAGCCAAAATGAAAGTACTTTACTCAATTAGATAAAAATGTTGTATAGGGCAAATCATGGAAGATATGGATGAACCATCTATTCCAATGGATTCCTTGTAAAATTTTAGGAGGCATCCTAGTTCAGGTCTCTTTTTAATTTCTTATATTTTATCTCTAATAATTCCCCTGATTCCCTCCAAATTTTAAATTTTATAAGGGGATATTCTATAAAATATTATATGTTTTGGTGGGAAGTTAGGTGGTGTGAGTGCATTATGTTTTTGGTGCTTTTAAAAGTGCTCATAATATGCATAGTAATATCTCCACACATCAAAGGGGTGATTAGTGTATTGGTATGGCATATCAGTTGCTTAATATTGGTCATGGGTTTGATTTGTAAGCCTAATTTTTCAAGGTAAAGGGGTGCACTCTCCTATATATGAAGGGAATAGGGTTTATAGATAGTTTTGGGGTGGAATATGCACCTATTTTTGACCAAATCTAAATATGGTGGAAGCTCATTTTAACTCCTCATATGAGAACCCACAACATAATGATAGGATTTTTTACCTATATCCAATCGATTTAAGAATCAAAGCTCTATGGAACCGTGCTTTTTATAGCTCAATTAAATGTCATATTTTTTGTTAGATCATTTTCCTTTCCTAGATTTAACTATGAGGTTGGTGCACTAGTTGGGCATGGAATTTCCAGAGGTAAGAATACATACTCAATCCACAAAAAACATTTTTTGGAAAAAATAATAGAGGAATGTTGTCAAAGTTCCCAGGGCTTTGAAGGCACAACATAAATGTTTTTCCTTTGAAGCATTGTTAGCATGCTTCTTCTCTCCCCATTTACAAACCAAGTAATGGTGAATTGGTTGGTATGTTTTATTGTGGATCTTAATTCCCATGTTCAAAACCAAGGATCTTGTTTCTTATCTTATTCACCTTCATTGTAGGATGACTCATTCTTGAATGCATAGATCTCATTCTATTTCCAATTTTTTTTTGTGGTGAAATGGTATTTTACCTTCTTCTTGTAAGCAAGGTCATATGTTTGAATCCTTTTGGTGTCAGCTTCTCTTTCTCTATGGTTGAAGATAACTTATATATCATTTGCTTCCTCTTTTTCTCCCAAAGTGCTTAGTTGAACGTCTAGCTATGGGAGTAGAATCTAAGGTGCTCCCCTTGATGTCCTAAATTTGAGCCTCATTGGCTATGAACCATTGATTTTTTATACATACACATATATAAGGGTATCATAAATCAAAAGGGTCAACTTGTTGAATCATCATTCATTGGCTAGTAGGTAGTGGACAATTATTTTTGCCTAAGTCTTTGCAAAAAATTTCACTAAGAGGTAGTACTTGATTCAATATATCTACTGCTAAGGTTTGACATCTATTTTTTCTAGTTTTAGTGCTAATCTATCCAACGTTCTAGAGGCCATAGCTTCTACATACAAAAGCATTTGGATCCCATTTTTATATCACACAATTTTCAAGTTCTATGTAGTGGTGATACCATTTTATAGGTATGTTATAGTTTTGTGTTGACTTAGGTGTAATATGGATTATTTGGCATATGTTACACACCTCAATGGGAAAAATTATAGCAAATGGTTATTTCAAATTAGCATGGTTATTTAGAAGTAATAATATATACTTTATCTTTAATGATGAAATAGAAGAAGGTATTAGCTAAAATGAACTTATCAAGAAGTAGAAATACCTTGGTCTCTTTATCCTTTTGTTTGAGCTAGATGTACTTTTCCATATTATAGATAAAATTGATCCTATTCATATATGGTAAAAATTGAAGGATCTCTATGGAAAATTATTTGCTAATGAAGTTAATAGAATAGAGATGAAAATTTCTAATCTCAAAATTTTAGATTTTGTCATTGTCAAAGACTATATATCTCACCTTAAATCCCTAAAATCTAACTTATCTATGACAAGAGGCAATGTAAAGGGTCGTAATAAGTATGTCAAATCTATTAGTTCCAACATTACTCCTCCTTTTCATACAATTGTCTTGGTTCTTTATGTGAATATTATGACTATCAAGGAGCCACAATATATTTTTTAAGGACTTTTCAAGTTCCTTATCCATCATGAAGTTGTAATAAAGAAATGTGTAACTCTTTCTCATATACAACTCATCCAAAGGACTCCAAATTAGTGGAATCTAAGGGTCAATTTCATAAGAAAAATTCTAAGGTTTTAAATAATTCAACCACATTGAGTATTGTAAAAGGGAAGGACACTCCATCAAAAATTGCATAAGATTAAATAATATTGAGATATAATTTATAAGATCTAGACATGAGTTTTTTTATAATAAAGAAGAGGATGAAGATGGAAAAGTGGAGGACCACTAGATAATCCATTATGGAAGGGGATGTTACTCCCTCCTTGGCCCCTCAAATCATACTATGTGCATGTTGAAGTATGTGTAATCTAATCTTATTAGGCCATGACCAAAAGTGTGAAAGAGTGCTTATGAGCACTACTAATGTAGCCTATGAGCAAGTGTATATGTAATCCTATAGAAATTATTTATGTAAATATTCAAGCATAATTTATGTAAGCCTATAGATATCCTTATGTAATCCTAAGGGCACCCTTCAAGTATTCACCCTTAGTAATATTGGTTAATCCACCTTTGTAGATAACCTTGATTAAAGGGTATAATATATTTATTATATTGTAATATAAAATTCAATTCATGTCATCTTGAGATTGGGTATTTGGCATCACTATAAATACCCCCAAATGATTGATCCACTATATCAGCTAGTTATATGTGAGATAATAAAGTGCCTATGGGAACCTACCCCTTCATGTTGTTTATATCTTTCTCTATTTTCATCTATATGCTCTTCTATTTTTGTTCTTTATATTTTTTTTACATATAATTATGGTGCATGTATGTTTTGAGAAATTTCTAGAAAATATTATGAATTCCAATACATTTTCCTTTATCATAAGTATACATTTGGAAATAATTTCATTAAAAGGAGCTTAAATTAGATATTAAATTTATTATAGTAGTAAAAGCTATATACAATGCAATGGATCTTGCAATAATAAATTATTCTATCTTTCAAAGCACTTAGCCTTCCATCACATTGATGAAAATACAAAAAGTGAAATACTATAATAGTTTTACTCAACACAAAAGAATTTGATATGACAAGTTTTAGCTTTTTTCTAGTTGAGTTTACAACCATCGAAAATCAACCCTATTTTAGACTACTCAATGATTTCGACCACTATTTCTTCTCAATAGATGTACATCTCAAATTTGAGGTGTATATGGGAGGTGTATATACATTTTATCGACCTTTACCTATTGATTTGAGATAAGGAAGAGCATCATGTGAGAAATTTACTATCTAGCCAAATAATTCTCACCTATAATTCTATCTTGGTTCTATTCCCTGCCTGAGATGATCAATCCTTCAATAAGGAGAGGAAACATAGAGCATTAACATGTTAGAAAAATAACATATGTATTTTTTAATCTATATAGATTATTTCTTGTAAATCATGTAGCTTAACACATAGATAATGCATAGCATGAAATATAAACACATAATCATGCAATCATCTTAATGCATCTTATTTAGATAAAGTAGTTAACCCATGCATAATGTGAATATAATGATTACTTTATTCATAGTTTGACCAAAATTTCTATTAGAAGAATTGGCCTAATATGTTCCTCAGTTTATGATTTATTATAAATTATTTAGACACATATCAATGCTTTTTTTTAGCATGTTGACCCTCTATCGATCCATATTGAACCTAATTTGCAAGCACCATATGCAAATCATTAATATCACTTGCCTCTATATATCTCTTCCCTACCATCTCACTAGGTTTTACATTCCATTTTGACTAGTTAATAATGGGTAAATGCAATAGGTATAAGCTAGGTAAGTCGTTCAAGGTCAATAAGATAATGTATCATGATAGTTTTCCTATCCCATACATCAACAACTTTTACTTTTCTATAGTATACCATTCTTAGGTTAAGTTTGGTTAAGAAATTGAAACTTTATAGTGTCAATAAGAACTTAAGAAGTTCTTATACACATAGGTGACCATAATGTAAGACTTTAGACCTATAAATAAATTACATATTAAAACTTCTAAACTCTTATTAGATTAAGTGTTTTTTATACTTAGTATCTCTAGCAAACAATTTAACATTTATACAGTCTAGAAATATGTGAGCTCAATACAATAATAATGTAAGACTAGTAAAATAGTCATATGATAATTCCTAGGTATACAAAACTAAAAGATCACATCTCTTAACAATATACAACAACCTATTGTTTTGTCCCTTTAAGTGTAAGTGTAGACCCAAAAATATTTGCAAGAATATATCTTATTGTAAATCTTCAATACTAATAATTTCATCATCTTCAAGCACTTTTATTACAAATAAATCCCATAAGTTCATTGAAGTAACAAGAAAAACCTACCAACTACTTTTTCCAAACCAAATAGTGTAATATCATTATCTAACATCCTCCTATATTAAATTATTTCGTAAACATAAGAATTTTCTAATGTATTTGAATTTTACTCTACCAAGAGCTTTTATAAAAATATTTGCTAACTACTCTATAGTAGAGATGTGATTGAGACTGATATGATGTTCCTTAACATGCTCTTGAATAAAGTGGCATTGTGCTTCAATATGCTTGGTTTGTTCATTAAATTTTGATTTTTTTTATTACTTTTAGTACTTCTTGATCATCACAATTAATATTATTGGTTGATTGAAGGAAAGACCCATGTATGAGAGAATATATTGTAGCCATAGTGCTTCACATGTAGCATTTCATGTAACTTTCTATTTTGCTTTAGTAGATGACAATGCTACTGCATGTTGTTTTTTGTTATGTTAATATATAGGACCAATACCCAAATAGAAGACATAACCTAAAGTAAATATTTTATCATTCATGGATCTAGCATAATCTGAATTTGTATATCCCTATAAAAAGAAAGTGTCTTATTTTTATACATTCGATATTCCATTATCCCTTTGTATATTTTGTAGAACTTTTTTAGCAACTTTCCTATGAGATTTCTTAGGTTCTTACATAAATTTGGATAGATAGTTAACAAAAAATACTATATATGGTCTTGTGTTTATGATATAAATCAAATTGCCAACTAGGGGACGATACAAAGTAGTAGATACAAATGGTGATGAATCATATTTTGATAATTGCAAACCATGTTATATAGGAGTTGCTTTAGTCTTACAATCTATCATTTTAAACTTTTGTAACAAAGTCCTAACATATTTGGTTTAGGTCATTACAATATGATTTTATTTTTTTCATATGTGTAGACCAGGATAATAATGTAATAGTCCTAGATTTTTCATATGAAATACCTCCTTCAAATTAATTTTCACTTTAGTAATTAGATCATTAGAGTTACTTGTGATAACTAAGTCATCAACATATACCACTAGAATGACTCTTTCAGAACCCTTTTTATAAGTGTATAGATTTGAATTTGATAAGATTTTATGGAAACCATTTTTGAATATGATTGTTGATTTTATTATACCATGCACGTGGAGCTTGTTTCACTCCATATAATGTTTTTTTTTAGTTTGTAGACCTTTTGTGTTTGACCAGATAATTTGAAACCTGTAGGTTGTATCATATATACTTCTTCTTCAAGATATCCATTTAGGAAGTCACTATTAACATCCATTTGATGAATTTTCCAAATATATTGAGCTACTAATGCATACATTATTCATATGGTAGTCATTCTGATCATTGGTCCAAATGTTTCATCATAGATTGGGCAAAACCTTTTGCAAAAAGTCATGCTTTATATTTATCAATTGAACCATCTACTTTATATTTAATTTTAAAGACCCATTTGCATCCAATTGGTTTCTTATCTAGAGGTATATCGACTAGATCCCAATTTTCATTTTTTGTTATAGTATATTCAACTTTAGTTGCATTTTTTCATTCAGGAGAATTTAGTGCTTATTTTATTGATTAAGGTTCATGATATTCCATTGTTGTAGTCATTAGACCTGGATTAACTTCTTTTTGTATTTTACTATGACTTTGAATTTTATTATGAGGTCTCTTTGATGTTATATCTAGAGGTCTATCTAGATTAGCATACTTAAAAGTAGCTAAAGCCCATTTGGGAGTCTTTTTCTGTGGATTTTGAGATGGTATATCTAGAGGTTGTTCATCTATTAGTTCATTTGTAACTTTAGATTCACTTTTTGAGGTGATCTCATAATCTTCTTTGATATCTATTATAGATGAAGTATCCTTTGATTTAGTAATTTATGTGCAGTATTCATCAAAGATAACATCTTTGCTTATGTTTATTTCCTTTGTAACATGATCTATTAGATGATATGATTTATATGTCAAATCATATCCTAACCCAGTGTTGTAGGTGAGTTGGAGAGGAGAGGGCAATCCTCCAAGGGAGGTCCTAGGTTCGAATCTCCACCCTACCAAAAAGCTGAATTGGGTACCCAAAATCCAATTGATAATGTTGGTGCGGGAAGTGCTGGGTGCGACCTCGGGTGACTTTGACAGTGTAGAACCCCTGTTCGTGGTCTCTTAGACTAAGGCGGCCCCGCAAGGGGTTTTTCGCTTAAAAAAAAATCATATCCTAGAAATATGTAAGGTAATATTTTTGTTTTGAAATGTGCATGTAAGCTTTGAAACCAAATATTCTAAAGTGAGCTACTAGTGGTTTTCTTTCTAGTCATGCTTCTTATAGTGTTATTCCTTTGAGATCATTTGTAGGTGTTCTATTTTGAATATATAATATGGTATTAACTACTTTTACCTAATAAACCTGCTCAAGATTAGAATCTTTAACATGCATCATCCTATTTCCATAATTGTATGATTTTTCCTTTCAACAACTCAATTTTTTTATGAACTATAAGTAGTAGTTAATTGATGTTTAATTCCATGTTGTGTAAGATATTGTAAGAAATCATTGGAGGTATGTTATCCTCCCCTATATTATTGTATTATTTGGATTGATTTCCTACTTTTATTTCAATGAATTGTTTGAACCTTTTGAAACACTTAAAGGCTTCTAACTCTAGTGATAGAAAGTAGAACCACATTTTTCATGAATAGATGGAAATATTTATGTCCTACAAGACTAGATGGTATAATACCACATAAATGTTTATGAATTATATCCAGTAATCTAGTTGATCTATGTGAACTATATTCAAAAGGAATTTGATATTATTTTCTAGCAACGCAACTAGGACATGTTAGAATTTGCATCGAAAGCTTAGATAATCATGTAACTATTTTATGTTTATGGAGTTCTAGTATTGATGCTACTCCAATATGACAAAATATTTTATGCCATATAAATTTTGTATCTATTGTGGACTACATATAAAGTTATTAAAGATGTATTAGTAGCATCTAGAACAAAAAGTCCATTTTTTGGCAACTAGTTTTCCATTTCTTGTGATCACGCATTGTTTTTTTTCATTTACAATTTTGAATTCAAATGTTAAACCTTCGTCTAGAATTTTTTATAAAGAGATAATATTATTGACTAGACCAAGTATGTAGACCACATTTTCTAAAGTACATTCATCATTAATATGAATATTTCCAGAACCTCTTATGTTATAAACTTTATCATCTTCTATATTGAGGTTTTTCTATAATTTTGTGAAGATGGGAAAACCACTGACTATATCCTATCATATGCTTACTCACTCCAGATTCTATTTACCAATTAATATCTTTGGTTTTTATGAGTATAGGTTTGACTCCCAAGACTCTTGGTCCAATTTTGGCATACAGATATTCTTTGAGGTATTACGAGGGACATTGGAGAGTTTATCGCTTTCGATCCACCAATGCAAGAGGGAACTCGTATGATCCAGGCTCATATATGCATCAACATAAATCTAGATTCGACACTTCTCTCTTTGATAAATCTCATTTCAAAGGTTTGTACCTTCTCTCAAATTATCAAATACAAAAACAAACCTACTTTATGTGATTTTTGTTCCAAGCAAGGCCATCTCCATTCTCAATGCCCCAAGGTCCCTCAACCACCTTCTATTTCTTCCAATGTTGGTCATTGTCAACCCAAATCTAATCATCATTGATCATCCTCTGATGCTAACCCAATCCTTGCTTCGATCCCCTCAAATCCCTTTGCTTAGATTCCTCCTTCCTATGAAGATGAAGGGTCTCATCAAACTAGGGAACTCACTGCTCCTTCTTTGTCAAACCCTATTTTCTCTCCTCCTCATTGTCCACCCATTCTTGTTTCCAATCACTTTTCTCCACTTTCTGATGATGATGCCACCATTTACCCCATTAATCTAAGCTTTTCCCATCTCCAAATCCCTCCCCCCTCTCCTAAGAGTCTCCTTGGGTCCCTTAGTGGAATTTTTCTTCCCTTTAGCTCTTTCTCCCCTAGTCCTATTTCCACCCATACCCAAAGGAAGATTTATGTTGATGTGGGTTCTAGGAAAAAATGGGGTCGTCCCTCTACCCAAGAAATCAAAAACAAAGAAGCTTCATATGAGATCACCAATGGAACACAGCTCACCCTTAGGGGTTCGTCTAGATCTTTGAAGACCCAAGTTGAAAACAAATCTAAACTTACCCTTCCTCTTCGAAGAGGGAAGAGAACATCATCAAGAAGTAATAAATGAATATCCTCTCATGGAATGTGAGAGGCCTCAATGGATGAAATAAGAAATGCTTAGTTAAGTCCATGAGGAGAGACTTAAGACCCATTATTTTTTTACTGCAAGAAACTAAAATGGATTCCTAGAGTACCACTTGCATTTCAATATTCATTTGGAATGATTTTGCATCTCTTTTTAGTCCAGCCAATGGAGACTCAGGTGGACTGTTATGCTTGTGAGATCCTACGAAAGTTGAGGGGACCATTTTATTAGTAGCATAATATTATATGAATGTTATGTTTTTTAACAAAGAGGATGGATACTGGTGGGTCCTTTCAAATATCTATGCTCCCAACCCCCCTTCCAGGTGGAACCTCTTATAGATTTCTCTTATCCAACTCAGATAAGTCTTCTCATCAAAGGTCTGGATGTTGGATGGAGACTTCAACTCTCCATTTTTCCCCATCAACAAGAAATAAGAATCTCAAATCACTGGCAATTCATATGAGCACTTTGCAGCATTCGTTTATGATAATGAAATTATGGATATTAACCTAAGGGGTCCAAGATTCACTTGGAGCAACCACAATAAATGGGACCAACTAATCCATATTTGCCTTGATCAATTTCTTATCTTCACCAATGTCATTCCTAAATCTGGTGATGCC
Source organism: Wollemia nobilis (assembly GCA_028583015.1). Classification (NCBI taxonomy): domain Eukaryota; kingdom Viridiplantae; phylum Streptophyta; class Pinopsida; order Araucariales; family Araucariaceae; genus Wollemia; species Wollemia nobilis. The sequence goes on along the minus strand of JAQPPZ010017232.1, from coordinate 23,777,003 downwards.
ACCCTACGTTCGTTACCCAAAATTGGTTTTGACCACAATACCTTATTTCTAGATTGTGTCTCCTAGGTTTCTCCCTTCAAGTCATCCTTTAGATTCGAATCTATGTGGCTTCAAGATTCGAATCTCAAATATTTGATCTCCATATGGTGGTCTCACAAGTTTTTTGGATCTCAAGCTTCCCAGGTGAGCAACAAGCTCCAGTATGTGAAAATCAAGCTAAAAAAATAGAACAAATAGGTATTCAGGAATATCTTCCACAAAAAGCACCAAATCTAGTCTCAACTCACTAGCATCAAGCTCTCAATTCAACATGGAGATCATGACCCCATCCTTCAGGACATAGAAAAGACTCTCCCAATGGAATTTCATAACATCCTCAAAAATGAAGAAGTCTTTTGGAAACAAAAGTCTCAGGTCACGTGGCTCAAATAGGGATATTCTAATACAAAATTCTTTCATGCCATCACCATTAGACACAGAGGTTGCAATAAAATCAATGAGCTCATAAAACAAAATGGGGAAGTAACTATAGAGATTTATGCAATAAAAAAATGAGGCTATAAATTTCTTTGAAGAGCTGCTTAGTCCTAGTCCTATGTGCGACCATCAAATGTCTTCCTTCAAAACATCCCAAGGTTAATAACGTTGGAATACAATCAGATGTTGCTTAAACCACTTTATGCTAAAAAAATTGTGTTGTTTTTTCCATGCAAGGTGGGAAAGCCCCAAGTCCATATGGCTTTCCTTCTATTTTCTTTCATTGGTTCTGGGATATTTTTGACCTGAATGTTGTGTTTTCCATGCAAAAAATGCAAAGTTGTAAAGATATCCCTAGATATGTCAAATCCACTTTCTTAACCCATATCCCCAAAGTCAACAAAATTTGTACCCTTACCAATTTTTGCCCCATCAACCTCTGCAATGTCCTCTATAAAATCCTCACTAAAGCCTTGGCCACTAGACTCAAACCCATCCTTCCTCACATTATTGATCCCAATAAAGGTAGCTCTATCCATGGGAGGCTCATCATGGACAACATCATCACTATTCATGATATCATCCATAGCATAAAATTACATGAATGTTATGTTTTTTAACAAAGAGGATGGTTACCGTTGGGTCCTTTCAAATATCTATGCTCCCAACTCCCCTTCCAGGAGGAATCACTTATGGAGTTCTCTCAGCCAACTCAGAGAAGTCTTCTCATCAGAGGCCTGGATGTTGGCTGGAGACTTCAACTCCCCTTTGTTCCCCATCGACAAGAAAGGAGGATCTCAAATCACTAGCAATTCATATGAGCACTTTGCAGCATTCGTTTATGACAATGAACTCATGGATATCAACCTAAGGGGGCCAAGATTCACTTGGAGCAACCGTAGGAAAGGGGACCAACTTATCCAGATTTACCTTGATCGGTTTCTCATCTCCACCAATGCCATTCCTAAATTTGGTGATGCTATCCTATGCTCGTTGCCCAAAATTGGTTTCGACCATAATCCCCTATTTTTGGATTGTGTCTCCTAGGTTTCTCCCTTCAAGTCACCCTTTAGATTTGAATCTATGTGGCTTCAAGATACGAACCTCAAATATTTGATCTCCCTATGGTGGTCTCACAAGTTTTTTGGATCTCAAGCTTCCTAGGTGAGCAACAAGCTTTGGTATGTGAAAATCAAGCTAAAACAATGGAACAAAGAGGTATTTGGGAATATCTTCCACAAAAAGCATCAAATCCAGTCTCAACTCACCAGCATCGAGCTCTCAATGCAGCATGGAGATCCTGATCCCAACCTTCAGGACATAGAAAAGACTCTCCCAATGGAATTTCATAACATCCTCAAAAATGAAGAAGTATTTTGGAAACAAAAATCTCGGGTCACGTGGCTCAAAGAAGGAGATTCTAATACAAAATTATTTCACGCCACCACCATAAGACACAGAGGATGCAACAAAATCAAGGAGCTCATCAAAAAAAATGGGGAAGTAACTACGAAGATTTTTGAAATAAAAAATGAGGCTATCAATTTCTTTGAAGAGCTGCTCGACCCTAGTCCTATTTGCGACCATCAAACATCTGAGGCCCTCCTTCAAAACATTCCAAGGTTAGTATCTTCGGATCACAATCAGATGTTGCTTAAACCACTTTCTACTAAAGAAATTTGTGTTACTATTTTTTCCATGCAAGGTGGGAAAGCCCCAGGTCCAGATGGCTTTCCTCCTCTCTTCTTCCATTGGTTTTGGGATATTGTTGGCCCGAATGTTGTGTCTACCATCCAAAAAATGCAAAGGTGTAAAGAGATCCCTAGATATGTCAACTCCACTTTCCTAGCCCTCATCCCCAAAGTCAACAAGATTTGCACCCTTATCGATTTTTGCCCCATCAACCTCTACAATGTCCTCTATAAAATCCTCACTAAAGCCCTGGCCACTAGACTCAAACCCATCCTCCCTCACATCATTACTCCCAATCAAGGTAGCTCTATCCAGGGGAGACTCATCATGGACAACATCATCACTATTCATGAAATCATTCATTTTATCTCTAAAAGTGGTAAGGTTGGTTTTCTCCTAAAGCTTGATATGAACAAGGCCTTTGACAGAGTTTCTTGGAGTTTTATATTCTTTGTCCTCTCCAGGTTTGGGTTCCATCCTAACTAGATTGCTCTCATCAAGGAATGTATAACCACTGCTAATTTCTCTATCCTTGTTAACGACTCTCCTATGGGCTATTTCAAGAGTTTCAAAGGTTTAAGATAGGGGGACCCTTTATCTCCTTTCCTCTTTATCATTGTTGTAGAAGCCTTAGGTAGAACCCTAAACTCTACCTATTCCAAAGGAGACATTTTTGGTTTCAAGCCTGCATCTTCCCTCCAGCCTATCTCTCACCAATATTTTGTTGATGATACCATCATGGCCACCCTTGCTTCAGTTCCTCAAGCCCATATTATTAAAACGATCATGCTCTCCTTTGAGGTTACTGCTGGTCAAAAAGTAAATTTCTCTAAAAGCAAGATCTATTTCATCAACACCCCTATTAGATGCCAAGCTCGCATTGCTACTATTCTTGGGTGTACCATTGTTGAGCTCCCTGCCACCTACCTAGGGTTCCCTCTCTTCGAAGGCCCTTCCAAAAAGTCCCTTTGGAACACTATCATTGAAAGAATTCAGAAAAAATTGGCTAGCTAGAAAGGGAGCCTTCTTAGTCAGGTAGGCAAGGCCACCTTAGTCAAAGCCACCCTCCAAAGCATCCCAGTGTTTTTCCTCTCCATATTTTAGATTCCTGTTGAATTCTACAAAAAAATTGAGCAACTCCAGAGAAATTTTCTGTGGTCTAGATCAGATCTGAAGCAACGTATCCACTTGGTTTCATGGGACCAGGTCTATTCAAGGAAAGAGCATGGCAACATTGGGCTTTGGAAGGTCCGTAATATGAATCTAGCACTCATTGCCAAACAAGGATGGCAAGTTCTTACCAATGAGAACTCTCTATGGGTTTCTATTATGAAAGTAAAATATCTTTGGCACCACACCAATTTCTTGGATGATCCTTCTCCCATCTATGGATCGACAACGTGGAACTCCATCCTCAAATCTAAGGAGATCATCAAAAAAGGCATTCGCTAGAAATTAGGCAATGGTGAAAAGATCAATTTTTGGGAGGATATCTGGTTGGGTAATAGTCCTCTGTAGACTCATGTGGACCTCCTCTACCTAAAACCTATCATCGACTCCCTGTTCGGTTCGAAGGTATGTCACTTTTTTCATCCCAACCATAAATCTTGGAAGTCATTCCCTAGTTGATGGTCTATCTAGTGAGCAGAGACAAGTTGCCTCTATCCTGTCAAATATTTTATGTCTCTGTGTCATTCCAAGTTTACCCTCTAAGGATTCAATCATTTGGGTCCCTACTTCCAATGACCTCTTCACTATCAAGTCTGCCTACACCCTCACCGAGAACCCATCCCCTCCTTGGTTTCCTTCCAAGCTCATCTGGAAAAAACACCTCATCCCCAAAGTAAGTTTCTTCTTCTGGCTTATCATCTAGGACAAGATCCTTACCATCCTAAACCTCCATCATCATGGCATCCCTATTCCCAATCGTTGTTACTTGTGTCTCCAGGACTGTGAGTCTACCCATCATATTTTCCTATCTTACCCCTTCTCCCATTCCATCATGTCCTCCATTTTCTCCTCCCTCGATATTGCCTGGGTCTCCCCTGCCCTCTTGAGTGATTTGTGTGTTCAATGGCCTAATCCTTTCAAAGGTTTCTACCTCAATATCTTTTGGTCCTTTTGTCTCCCTCACTTTATTTGGTGCAAATGTAATTCCCATGATTTCAATGATTAAAAACATGATGTCTAGTATGTGCTTTCCATAATCCTTCATGTAGCTGTTGAGAATATTTTCATTACTCATGGAGATGATGATCCTGAATCAATTTTGAAGTTTTTTTGGCCTCTTCTCTTAATATTTCCAACTACAACATTCCTCCTCCTTCTACAAAGGTTGATCGATCATTGGTCAAATGGTCTACCCCTCCTCTAGGTTATTTCAAACTAAATTTTGATGGAGCTACCAAAGGGAATCCTGGACCTGTTGGTGTTGGAGGAATTATCAGAGATCACACAGGAAAAATCATTTTGGCCTTTGCTAAAAACTTGGGACATCAATCTAGTCATTTTGTGGAAGCTCGGGCACTTCATCAAGGTATTGTCCTCCTTCACAGCATGCAGTGTTCCAATTTAATTGTTGAAGGGGACTCCAAAAATATCATCTAGTGTTTAATTTCTGAGACTCACTTTGTTTCATGGAATATTTTCAACATGATCTCTGAAGCTAAATGTTTAATGAATTCCTTCACGAGTGTCACTTTCAATCATGTTTACCGTGAAGGAAACTATGTTGTTGATCTCCTTGCGAACATGGGGATTTCTGAATAGAGTCTCACTGTCTGGAGAGACCTTTTCCCTCTATCCCTCAATGATATCAATGCCTTGGATGTTCTTGCTTAGTAAGACTAGGTGGGATTGGTGGTGGGGTCACCTTTACTCCATGTGGAACTATGCTCAAATATTTTATCATCATGTGACAAGTCACACTATGAGTGGAAGACCAAGCTCAAGTTTTACTCATATGGAACACCCTAAAGAATATAATGAGGATGCAACATTACACTTCAATGATGATGCCACTTTTAAAAGGTCATATAATTTTCATGCTTTGGAAAGATATCAACTTTGGGGTTGCAGAAGCTCCGACATGGGACACGCATCAGGTCATATCACCAATCAAAATATTTTTTTCATAGTTTTTTGTGGGATTCCTTGGTAGTTTCACCTTTGGGTAAAGATAGGGCAACTTCATCATCCAGACTGGCACTTCACCAATCCTCATCAGTACCACGTGGATTCTCCTTTGACTTGGCAGTTACAGGTGGCTACCTCAGCAAAATTTTGGTCCATGATCACCTTCACCATTGGTGGTGCTCTTCCCAACCTTTCCATTTCCATAGATATCATCATTCATGCCAAGAGCTTCAGAAATCACCATCTTGTTGCCTCGAGAGACTGCATGTTGAGTCCTCGTGACCATCGGTGGAGTCCTTTTTTGATGTTGTTGATAACTATTACATCCAAATTTGGTGCCACTCCATCGAGAGGAATTTTTTCTCTAACCTGTGCTTCCCGGTATTTGGTCTAACCTTCCTATTGGTTTCTCCTTGCTCGTGTCAACCTGTGCATACCATTTGCTTCCACTCTGAGTGCAATCATATCCCATGCTTTTCTAGAGTGAGGTTTGCATGTTTTATGCCATTGCATTTGGAGTTGTGTTTTGGAAGGATCCTTTATCTTCTTATTCTCTTATTTTTGGCCCCTCATGTCGTTATCTTTCCTCCATAGCCCATTTGACCTAGTGCATTTCTCCTTTGCTCCCCTCATCCTATCTAGCCCTTTTCCAATGGCCGAAGTCAAACCCTCTACTCTTCACCTCATTGCTCTCATCGAGGATATCTTTCATGACCATGGCCTACTTAATTTCTTGCAAATTTTTAATGACCATGACCCCGACCTTTCCTTGGATTTTGTGTGGACGTGGGATGGAGGACATGTCGCCATCCATGGGTTGAGTTTCATAGTTACTATGGATCTCCTTGCAGAGATTATGGGGATCCCGAATGAAGGGGAGATTATTAACAGAGAGAAGCACTCACTCCAGGGTGAGTTGGCTCTCTTTCAGGACCATGGTGAATCCTTGGGCAGAGACAAGGGTGGCATTCTGTGAGATACTCTCTTGAAGTCATGGGATATTGTGATGGTGATGGTCCTCCAGTACTTCACATTGGATAGTCCTAGAGCGGTGTTGAGGAGCTTCCATTTGGCGTTCCTCAACCACTTATGGGAGAAAAAACAATCAACATCTCAGAGTACCTTTTTTGGTCTATCGAAATATCGGTCCTTAATGTCAAGAGGGGGGTCTCTTCCTTCCCCCTACACCAAGGACTTCATTTAATGATTTATAGATACATTTTGGAGTGCCAAACTCGTAGAGCCATGGGAGCGATGGTATGTGCCATGGGACCTATGGACGATGCTAGCAGAGTGTATGGGGACACTTCTACATCTTTGAGAACCAATCAGATGCTCAATTTTAATGCAAATATGGAAGGAACATCGAGCACCCATCGCTTCACTAGGGCCAAATATAGCAATGGAAAATGTAAGGCTCCAATTGTGATTGTTAAGACTATTCTAATGACTCTCTTTGCTTTCAATTCAAACAAGATACTACTCCCAAGAAAAGTCACCCTCTTGAGGGTACTTCCGCCAAGCCTCCCCCCTGCTGGCCTCCAGAGTGTCATGTTGGCCTAATCTCTCTAAAAGAGGCCACCTCTAGGATCTCCATGACATTATGAAGGCCCTAGGGAGAGTGGCCAGGATGACATCCTCTCTGCTATCTCAGGTAGAGACTCTCCTAGATGAATACAAGGACCAATTTGAGATCTTGGAGGAATTTAAGAGTCTAGTGGGTGCTACCAGGGATGGGCATGACACAACTAGGCAACCCAACATCTAGTTTCCTTTTGGATCTTTGGTGGGTTTTTGAGGTTGTTGGTCTTTTTTTTCTACTTCATGTTTTACCCCTGTGTGGGTCTACTTTTTGCTCCTTATGCTTACCCCTGCATGGGTCTTTTGGTTGGGTTTATTTCGGTTACTCCTCTTGCTTTTGTGTGATCATTTTGGTTACTCCTCCTTGCCCCTATGAGGGCTTCCTTTTTCGTTGAAGGGGGTTTCAATTTTTTCTGTATTAGAATGTCTATTCTACATTTTTTCTATGGAGTGTTCTTCAATTTGACTCCATTTTTGTAAAATGTTACGGGATCCTTTCAAAACCCTTTTACCAATAAAAACATGACAATTTTTTTTTAATCAATCTTAAGAGTTTCTCTCCTCAAGCATCAAACACTTTACCAATAATTTCTTTGAAAATGATTTTTTTTTTTTTAATTTCTATAGCACTTCCTTTTGATATTTTAAAAGTATTTCAACTTATACTTTTAAGAATATCTATCAACTTTATAATTTAAGCACTCAAATTTATTCTTTCATCTTTATAATGACCAATAAATTATGTGCTTAAAATCCAACCTTATAATATATAGGAAACCATGTGCTCAATCAACCTTATATTAATGTGCACTTATCTTTGGCCTTATACTAATGTGATTTAATAAATAAAGTGCTCAAAATACTTTATAACTTTAATAGTGTAGATCCGTATCCAAATTTTGCATTGTGTAATGTTGCCATACTTGTATTACTATGCTATGTGATATTGTGATTAGATTTTAATAAGATTGTGTAAGATCTCTTCAAGGAAATAGAGCATCTTTGGTTCTCTATGTATTTTAGGGATGTAAATTTATGTCAAGTGAATGTATTCTCACACTAGAGAAAATATCTCTAAGATGGTATGAATGTGCGTAGATGTCTTTGCGTCAGCTGATGACTTTCTTTGATAGCCTTTGCTCTCAAATTTATCCTGCAACTTCTTTCAAATATTTTCCATATGCATATGATGTATGAACCATATCTTGTACATACATTCAGGGCAAATAAAATAAATTTAATTAATTATTTTTAAATGGAACTTTATTATTGAATGCATAGCAAGATGCTTTTTAAAAGGAATAACACATTTTGGAAGTGTATCAAAGCCTTTTTCTGCACGACATGGGCAAGGTGAAACTTTATTGTTGAAACCTAGAGTGGTGACTTTAAAAGAGTAACTCATTCCAGTAGTATGCCAAAAACTAGTGTCGATATCTATTATTAAACTTGATCATGTAGCAAAGTATAGTTTTAGAATATTTGGTGTAATCAACCAGACAAATCAAGATAACTTTAGTGAAGATCTAGTGTAATCAACCATAGATGAATCATCCGCTAGGATACATATAAAAAATATTAACCAATTTATTAACATAAAGATGCTTCTGGTGCTATATCAACTTGAAAACACCTCTACAGTAGGCTTTGACACCACATGTAGGCTCAAAAATATTTGCAAGAACATATCTTATTTCAAATATTTGATACTAATGATTTCATCAACTTGAAGCACTTTTATTATTGATGAATCTTGTAAATTCATTGAATTAACAAGAAAAACCTACCAACTACTTTTCCCAAATCAAATAATGTAATATATTTATCTAATAGTAAGTCCTCTACCAAGGGTATCTAATATGAATTATAACATCTAGCTTTAGGTACATCAAGGTCAACAATTCAAGTTAGATATATTGTTTTAAGGTATAATTGGAAGCCAAGGTACAATAATATCAATAGTTCAAGTTTAACATCTAGTTTAAGGTACAAATGCATTGATAAAGTCAAGTACAAAAACATGTGTATCCCAAATATCAAATGCAAGCAAGTTAAGTATAGTAAAAATTTTCATACTCATGTCATCAAGTAAGTAAGATTATACAACATCACCATTCTAAGCACTCAAAATCATTTCATAAATCTAGGTACAAAAATATGATCATACCCTATAATTAGTCCAAGGTAACCCAAAAGGTCAAGGTACAACAACATAAGCATACCTTGCAAGCATTCAAACAAATTATAGTACAACAAAAATGAGTATACCATGCAAACATACTTGGGGTAACAACCAAGCTAACATACAATAACATGAGCATATCATGCACGACTTAGTGCATCAAGCCCAAGTTATTTATTCCACACTTCTAGGTATCTAGTAAACTAAGAAAATAACCATGCATTTATAGCATAACTTCAATTATTTATCAATTCCAAGAGTAATAAGCATGATATATGCCATGAATCTAGGTATCAAACAAGACTAGTATAACAAGCAAGAGTTTACACCATAACTCTAGATATCAAAAACGACTAAGACAACAAGCATGAGTTTACACCATAATTCTAGATATCCAACAAGTCTATTACATCAAACATGAATTTACACTACAACTCCATATATCAAGAAAACAAAATTACGGTTGAGTAAGTATTTAATAAATAAATTGCAAACTTTTCAAGTACAACAAGTATAGGGTTCAATAAATATGTGTTTATGATAATGCAATGCAATCTATTCTTACATATTTAATTGGAGCACCATAATAGATCATGTACAACAAGGTGGGCATGCTATAGTTTAAGTGCTAACCTTCTAAGGCATATATACATACTCTAAGGTGACCATTGTAGCAACTTCCAAACTAAGCTCCTTACACACAAAGCATAAGAGTAAAAAATAAACTTTACATGAAAAGTAAAAGATATTTTTTTCAAGCATCATGTCATAGCCTCACTATTCAAGGCCTTAGTTCCATAGCTTCAAAGGAGAGTGATGTTTATACTAGGCACCCAACAAACACAACTTACTCTGTTTTATATCTTAGCAAAAATAATACAACTTTCTCCATGCCTTGGGTTAGATATGCAACCCATGGATAAAAAACCATGTAATCAAATATAATATATACACTAACATGGGTTCGAGGTGTAGACCAATTGGATCGACCAACGGAGTTCCAAGGTTCAAATATTGGGCCTCATCAAACTGAATGTTTATCCTTTTCCTGGTGCTTTCAGTGGCGTAAAATGTTTAAAATGATTGTGGCATGGTGGTTATAGGAGCGGACTGCGCGAAGAACTGTGTGGTGGATTTTGGGGCAGACAACACAAAATACTGTGGCAGCCTTAAAAGCCGAACAACCTACCCGGATTTGTGGTGGCTACCGATTCTACCATGTAAATTAAATATATATATATACACACTAACATGATCATTACTTGCCTATTTTTTAGAATGAGAAAGAAAAGAAGACAACAACATAATCCTCAAGTCTTTCACTAAGAGAAATGTTGTTACAATTATGGATGATTTTTAGTTGAGTTTCCTTCTTAGAAAGACTTCAAGCTCCTACAAAATTTAGGGTGGATTTGTCACTAGTTCAAAAATAAAAACACAAGTATTATCATACTTCAATCAATGAATTGGTCCTCTAGATTCAGGATCATATTTATCCTTATAAAATTGAACCACATCCAAAATGAAACCAAGAATTTTCTTTATTTAAATTATCTTATGGTAATATCCTCTTTTCTTGTGGTTCCTACTACTTACTCCTCTATTAAGGCAAGCATTTCCATTTTCACATACTTCAATGAAGTTAGAAGGAAAATTTCAGTTAACTCTACATAATTTTGATGATGCAAGTCCATTCAAGACCAACATTTTAGCTATTACTTAGCTCAACTAGGGCCTAAGCCAACACACCATAGAAAAATCTTCATAGCACCTAGGACATGGCTAGGGCATCCATTCATTACATATACATAATGACACATCAATTTTCCTTTCTTACTGACATACAAGGAGGACAAAATGTCTAGAAAGAACACTCATACCCAATTTCATGTAAATTTTCTCACAAGCAAAAGCAAACCAGAAAGTAAGAAAAGTGTAAGAAGTTTATCACTAGTTTAAGAGTTGAGAAAGATATAGAATGGGTACCTTACTAGATGTTTTTCCACAAAATTGAGAAAGGGCAATGTTGCAAAAATGCCCTCTAGATTTTTTGCTCCTTTTTCCTTTGAAAATGTTGGAGAATGATGTCTTTCCTTTGATAAATCCAAATGAGTTTTTCTTTTGTTATTTTGCCCATCACGTATAGGACAATATATATAAATATAAAACTCCTTTGGTCTAAATTTGGTGTTTCTACAAATACGTGAACCTGTGTGAGATAAAAGAACTCCATAGAGAGATCCACATGCAATTTATTTTCATGAATTTTCCCCTCTAGTTTAGTTTCTTCTCCAACGAATTTTACAACCAACAAAGAACAAACCTTAACTTGAGTTTTTAGGGTTTGATGCTTTCACACTCTTCCCACCAAAATCATATACACATATTATTGTTATTATTCTCATGTATGGATTGCCCAACATTGGTTGACTTCCCTTGATTCTCATTAAGGGTGGCCTACGGTCCATAGAAGAAGAAATGCCCTTTTTCCTTTTGGATAACTAGAAGGTGACACACTTCATTTTAATTAACATTATTTATTTCAAATTCATGGAGGATGAATTTGAAATGGAAACCCACAATTCACATTTTGCTTATGCAAAACAAGTAGTCTCTTGTTAAGCCAATATGAGGATTAAAGATTTAAGTGCAATGCATTTATTTCACTAGAATTGTATTAATGTGTATCATGCAAGTTCGTTCTATCAATGGTGTGTGCATCAATTCCACTTTTTGTTTATGCCATTGATGGACATCTGATGACCTTTTCCTATTTTTAGTAATTGATAAGAGGAGATCTAGGTTTAAATTTGAGGGTATGTTTAATCTGGTAAAGGTAGCAGTCTGAGACTTTGACTTGAGTCTGCTAAGTGCGTGCTAGCTTTACCACGGCGATACCAACCTTGAGCTACCAGTTACCGGGGGTCTCCCTCCCTTAGGTAAGTGTTTACTAAGGAGAGGTAGGGGTTATAGAGACAGCTTCAATGATTTGGGTTGTGTTTGGAGACTAAAACCTCTAAAAATTATTAAGGATAAAAGGATGTTACCAATTTCTTTAATATAAAAAAAAGTTTACGAAAGCAAATAGATCACTTTACTTCTTCGTTAAATTAGACAAACTGTAGGTATTATATTGGGATAGTAAATTGATAAGCAAATTATTAGTGGTTGAAAAAAAGTTTACTAAAAAAAGATCATCTTAATTGATTAGATAAACTGAAAGACAGTGAACCGACAAAACATTATCAAGAAAGAAACGTATAACGTGGATTGTAGCTGAGATGGCCCCACAACGTAAAATTGTCAAAAGGAGTTACGGAACGAATAGGTATGGCCAAGCCTGAAGCCTCATGTGAGGGAGGGAGGGGTCCCACCCTCTTTGCTTGTAAATTCCGTTTTCCTTACTCTCACGTCACGACGTACGCCATACACAAAAAGAAGACAAGATGGTCGGCTGCCTTGGCGTGGCATGCCAGGCCTGCATATGGCATGTGCTTGGAAAATTTTGCAGGTTATCATAAAATATAAATTAGCAACTAACCATCGGTTGTAATCCTCGTCGGCCACACCCGTTGACTCAGCACGGGTGGGCTCACTTGAGATTTCGAAACCTTAATATACTGGGCAATCGCAAACGTTGATTGGACGCAAATCAAAACAAGATATCGACCCGAGAAAATTCAGTTTCGTGGGAATCCATCTATAAGATATAAGATATAAGATACGATTGAAAAAATTAAATTATTATTTGGTGACGAGAGCGACGTGAGGTCCTCCACATCTAAAGTCACTCGTTGCCCTTGTTATCTTGGGTGCCATGCATTTTCTATTTATGGAGGCATACAGCTGCTTCCTTCCCTTCCAAGTAACAGCAAGGTTTTGAAAAAAAATCAATATAGCTATAATTAATGTGCAATCATGGCGGCGAGTGCTGGAGGGATCGGGCTCCTCACGGGGATTGTGGTTTCCGGATGCATGGTGCTTCTCCTTTTACGTCGTCAAAAGATGCTGGAGCTCAACCTCAACCTCAACAACCCCGGCTACCCACTTAAAACTAATTCCGCCAAGCGTTCATGTCTTTCTTCGGGTGAAAATTATGTAACGTGTGAATCTACTAGGCCAATTTCAAAAGAACCTGATGCTTTTTCTAATTATTGGTTTTTATGTGTTTCCGCAGGGAAGATGATGAAAAAGAAGAAGGTACATTTCGCTGCAGACGTGGTTGAACCCCATACCAATAACGATCAATATCGTAGACGTCGCACTTGGGCCACACCCACAGATTCTCACAGCCGCTATTCCAAATAAATAGACAATGCAGAAAGGAAAGCAAGAATTAAGACAAGAGAGACAGAATTGCTCTCTGCACTGGAAGAATGCCTAGCTTTTGTCGTCTCTATAATGCTTCCTTGTACGGCTGATTACTGTAAGATGTAATAATTTATTTTTGAACAGTAACTGTACTGTTGATAGAGAGGAAATACTGAAGATTAAAATCATAAGAATAGGTTATTTAATGATCAGAGCATAACAAAAGTAGTTCCGCTGTATATTTGTTATTCACATGGTAAGTATTATTGGACATAATAGAAACTCTGTGTACAAACAATCGTATCAGTTTGTCGTTAAACTACATGCAGGTTGTGTCTACGTAATCCCCTGATTAGAAGAACACTCCCCCCCAACAACAAAAAAAACAAAAACCAAAATCTCCTCCATGTAGTCATATTTATTTAATTAAAGGCCGTTTGTGGTATGACCATACCTCGTGATCATGCTCTCTTGCAAAGAAAAATTCGATGAACATCAAGATTTGTTTATTTGTTTAAATTTGCTGGACTTTGTTTAATTTTAATGTGTGCATTTCAGATTCCAAAACCAACTTTTCGCTGGAATTTGTTGGGGAATTGCTATACCTAGCATTTAGTCAACAGCCAGCGAGGGAGCGAGTCCAGAGTACATATTCAATGTTCGTTTTGGATAAGGGGGAATTTCCACGCGGCGGTCGTAGAATATGGCGTAGGTATTTGCTACAGTTATGTATTATGCTACATTATACGCTTCTCTAGCTTGTGTGATAATGTCTTGTAGGTTTTATATTGGAGCACGCTTTCAAATGTGCATCCGCTGGTTAATATCATACAGAACATCAAATCATTACGGTCCAATCATGACTTATAGCTTGCACGAACTAAAATATAATATAAGCTTTCAACTAAGCTTCTTGGTGCCTTTTTAGTATATAAAAAGGGTGAATCTTAATTCTTTGGACGCTTATCACATGTGGTTAGGGTTTTGGATTTTTTTTTAAATATTTAGGTTGAAATCATCCTTATTTTATACTTTTTCTTTTATTTTTGGGTAATGTTTTACAAATTATTGAGTTTTTATATTATTATTTTAAAAATAAGACAGAAAAGTCACAAGGTCCATTAATTCTACCTATGGAACTAGGTGCGTTTATCCCCTTTTCATGTGAGGTATCAGGTTTGTGGCATCTCATAGTGAGGATAGGGATAATTGATTAGAGAATACCTATATTTCTCCTTTAAGATATTTTCTTGACGTTCTTAACTTTAATCAAATCTTATCTTAACTACAAATGCATCAATCAAGTACAATAGACGAGACCTAAGAACTATATGTTTTTCAAATTTTTGATGATAAAAAAGATAAGATCTATTATTAAAACAAGGGTGTTATGATATTATGCAGTCAAGCAAGCCTTAATGCCTACATGCAATGTAGTTTTAAATACAATGCAAGACTATGGATGCTCCTCGAATGTTTTTTTATTAGATGGACGAAGGAGTTTTGAAAGGGTCTCCAAACCTTTTAACAAAGCAGAGCAATCATCGAAAAGGTAACGAAACACTTCAACCAAAGATCAAGCTGCCAACCAGAGAGCTATCAAGCGGTAATTACATCAACATAAAAGTTTAAAATTTGAAAACAAAATGTTGCCCAGCCAAGAAGGAATCCGACACAAATCTTGAAACTAAAAAGCATTTAAACAGGCCAAGAATAGACAAATAAAATATAAACTACCGCCCAGACAAAAAGGATCAAAACCACCACAAAAAACTACACTAATTTTGCACCCAAAAAACTGCCACTCAACGTAGAGACTAAATCCATCCCCTTCCTGATGAAGCAATTTGGATCTCTACTAGGGGTGGGACACCCACCAATCTACATAGAAGCATTATTTGAATCCTTTCGGTTGAGACAACTGGACCTCTACTGAAAGCTAGAAATCAAAAACCATAACCCCAACTTCCACTCAAAACTGAAACTAATTTCATATTTCACTAGCCCAAGGTAAAATCTTCATTTACAAGATTTGATACTATTTCCCCCCTTAGGATCAGAGGATTGGCAAAATGAATCAAGCTTAAGTTGTTTACCTTTTGGCTCCTTTTTCTTTTCAATATTTGACAGGAATTGAAGATCATCTGCATCCCCTGTATCTACAAT
The DNA here is from genome assembly GCA_028583015.1 of Wollemia nobilis. Classification (NCBI taxonomy): domain Eukaryota; kingdom Viridiplantae; phylum Streptophyta; class Pinopsida; order Araucariales; family Araucariaceae; genus Wollemia; species Wollemia nobilis. The sequence continues at coordinate 23,761,459 of JAQPPZ010017232.1, read as the reverse complement.
TTGAAACCTGGGTTGTTTTCCAATCTTCCTTTTTACCCCCAAATCCGATTGGCCTTTTCGACTACTTCTTGTTTTAGGTCGAGAATATATTACCCTTGGTTCTCCCTCCCTAGGGAGAGGGGACTGAACATCTTTTTGAGAAACCACAACCTTTATAGGAGAACCAAGCTCCATCACAACCTTCGAAGGGGGAGAACCACCCTGAGCTACAACTTGGGGAATGCCATGTTCCTCTTGAGCCACTTCCTAAGAATTTAAGCCAAGAAAAGAATTTTGAAGGAACTCCTGAGGAATAAGAGTTTCAAATTTTAGAACATCCTGGTCATGTTGATAATGGCCACTGCAGGAACTATCCAGATTCTTCACAATTACCACTTCTAGATTACTATCCAAATTCTTCACAATTACCACTTCTAGATTACTATCCAGATTCTTCACAATTACCACTTATGGATTACTAATATCAACCTCCACCAGCTCATCCATGATCTTGTCCCCTGTAACTAGGTCCTCATGCTCAACATGACCCTGAGATGCCACTGGTTGCTTCTTGGCCCAGTTCTATTTGAGAGAATCCCTTTTAAGAGTTTCCATTTTGTTTTGAAATCCTTAGGGTACGCACCAAAGGAATGACCAAAACTACTATAGATTGAGCATCTGATAGGTTTATGCTCGTAAACTATGGATTGGGTCCAGGAACCCTAGATGGAAATGAGATTAATATGGTTTGGCAAATCCACCTTCGAGTCTACCATTATACACATCTTGACAAAAATCATTCTCAACTTGGCTTGAGTTGTAGAATCGATCAATATTAAATCCCCAACAACTTTAGCTATACCTCACAATATATCTTCATGCCAAAAGTGGAAAGGCAAATATGGGAGCCTAACCCAGAGAGGAGCCAAATTAACTTTTTGAGTCCTTGGGTTAAAATATGACCCCCATTTTCATAGGAAGAACCCCTTTCTATCGAAGAACTAGGGCCCTCCCCAAGGATACGCTGTGATTCTTCTTCATAGTTGAGTTTGATTAAGAAAAAAGCATTGGAAACCGCCACAATCTTCAAAAATCCTTTGGTTTTCCACTTGATTAAAGCCCATCTCCTTAAGGAATCAATATTCGGACGATCCCCTTGGAGTTTACCAACCAAATTCCATGAGCCTTCCTCCATGGTGACAATCATAAGCTCATCCAGAATGATCAACTTATTACAGGATGGGGAAAGATCAAATAGAGCACTAGGGTTTCGGGACTCGTAACCCTTTGCACCAACTGAAGCAAAAGAAAATGCACCTGGAAAAAGAGACTATCCAAAACTTGGGGACCCACCTCCATGGCCACCTATAAGGCCCTTCATCCTTTTCGACAACCACAAATCACCATAAAACTCTCTAGAAACATCCCTTCTACTCGACCCAAGCCCTAACCCGCCATCGTCAGATTCAAATCCATTGACTGTCATCAAAACTTATCTTTATGTATGTTCGTGGCTAGCAGTAGCTGTAATTGTGAGCATTACAAATCTGACGTTAAACCTTATGTTAAGGAAAACCATTCCCCATATCCCTTGGGGACCAAGACTTCTCGTTCCACGAAGCCCGTCCCATACAGGTATACCCCTTAGGCTAGCTGGGATTTTTTTTGTGTATCCGATGTAGGCCGCCAGGCTTGAACCTTGATTCCATTTTTCTTTTATACTTTAGTGAATGAAACAAAAGATGCAGAACAACAAATAAATATGCAAGACAAACAAAACAAAGAAGTATCTTTGATTTGGAATAGCAAAAATATAATTGGAATTTTATACCTATTTTCTACCTCATTCTAGAAGTATTAGTAGGAAGGCAAAATCATTACCGACATTATCATTGTATGGGTATGCTTTTGCTAATGACTTTCTCCTTTTCAAAACTTGCAAGACAAACACAAAAGAACTAAGTTAGTAAGAGAGGGGTCTACCTATATCAATGGAAAATATGTAACTCCCTTTATCATTAGTAGACCCCTAATTAGAAAATGAGGATAAAAAAGATTTAAAAGTTATAATTATGACTATCAAATTAGTGGCAAAAGTTTCATTGGTGAGTGATAGCACCATCATGCTTTTGCAAGCTAAGGGGACTTTTGTTATTTGTGATAAACAGAGACTACGAAATCTCAGTCTCTATTGTAGAATAAATAGGGCATAGCAACGCTGCTAAGACTATAGTCTACAACATTTTTTCCTATAGGTATAACAAAATGAGCCTTTGAGAAAAGACTCTTTGAACTTCAATGGACTTAATGGAAGTCCCTAACTAGTAGGTATAGAGATATTAATGAAATGATAAGATATGCAAACTACTAATAAAAATACAAAAGATGTTATGATTAAATTTGATGATAGAGGATAACTACTAACCTACTTGCTAGATAGAACTATAATATGTTTATGAGAAAAAAATCAACATAAGAAAAAATGAGTTTCGAACACAGAGAAATAAATGGAGTTGATTAGTACCAAAACATACAACTGTGAGGACTATAGAAACCCAATTTTGGCACATTTCACTAACCTTTAAGTCTACTAAAATCCGTCAAATTACCCTCATTCATAGTCCTTTAAATTAATCAAATTGAATCAACCTTCTTCATACCCAAATTTAAGATGTTTGTCATCCTAAAAACAACATCATCTTTGGGACATCATTTTCAATATATTTTTTTCATAAAATCTAACAAAATTACTTCCATTACAATGGGGTCAAAAAGAGCTTTTCACTGAGTATATATATATGACTATACTCCTATAACAATTAATGCCTCAAACTATGAAAAACAACACTGTCAGTGTTGGTGTCGCAAATGTGTCTCCTTACATTTATGCCTAGGTGTATTTTTTGGGGTGACATAAATACCATATTTGACTATTTGATCCTCTCCTTCCCAAATTTAACCTTCAATGGTCATTTAGCAAAAGCATTGATGGCACAAATGCTCTGGCATGAGCAAAACCTCAAAAACATGCCCACTCCAGCATGTATATTATCTCCACCGCTCTTAGGCATGATTGTGCATGTCAGTTCTTGTCCCCTAAGCCTACATCCCAAGAACTTCTACAACCTTTCAAATTCATCTTTGAATTTTCCATTTTCCTCCAAGAAACCCTTCCAAAAATCTATAAGTACAACCATGAAAAAACATTTCATCAAGAAGCTCTCAAGTGTCTAAACTGTGTTGGAATTTAGCTAGAAGCACTCACTAAGCTCAATTGCTTTCTCTTTCATTCTCAAGCATCCTATCCCTTTCCTCTTGCATTCCCAATAATCTCTCATTGGTATTCTAGGGCATACGAAGCAAGGCATAGAGCCATACAATCAAAGCAAGGGATCTACTCTTCCCTCAGGCCTTAAGAAGATCTTCAACTATGAAGGAGACACTTATTAGGATTGGTTGTATCTCCTTCCTCTTGCCTTCATTTCTCTTGATCATTTAAGTTTGTATTGCTCCTATTGCATTTAATTATAGTATTCCTTGCATTGAATAATTGTTAGCAACATTTTATTATTCTCTCATTGTATTCTATAGCTACTTATAACATATCCATTCTCTAATTTCCTTGTGCATTTTACTAATAGCATCTTTGTCCCTTTTAATTTACTACATTTACACTTATTGATAACATTTTATTCTTCCATCTTATTGCATTATTTTAACAACCTTGTTTATTTATCTCAATGCATTTTTTTTACATTTATAACTATCTTATTTATATACCCTACTACACTTTTATTTTTTATCATTTAATCTAGTCTAGATGGCATATTTAGTTTATTTTTGTCACACATCAAGGTGTCCATCCCTTTAGAAGGCATAATACATCTATACCTGGTAAGACCCCAAGGTCTTACTATACAATTATTAACAAATTAATATAAATTTAATCACGGGCCACTCAAAGGGGGCTCCCTTGTAATCGCTTTGCCACTATAGGGGGCTCCATCCTTTAGAATCTATATTATTCTTCTTCTTATTGGATGATTTGATATGGATGGCCAACCTAATATATATATATATACCCTAAAGCTACGTTGGTGAAGAGACATGATGGTTCACATATGAAGAGACGTGATGGTTCACGTTATGAAGGGTTGTGATGGTTCACTTTATAAGTTAATAATATAATAATTAAATGATTAATAATACTAACTAATACTAACTAATAATGTTAGGATTGAGGATCCTAACAATACCCTTACTTATATTTGAATAACCTACACTCTATCTACTTTATTTAGTCTCAAAAGCATTTTTCATCCCCTAACTATAGGTAGGTGGTGGAAAATGAGAAAAATCTATTTCTAGCATATTTCTCTAAAATTTTGTGAATAGGCTTCTAAGGACACCTTGCATATATAACTTATATACCATCACATATTTTGCATATTTTCTATTTGATTTGCTCTCAAAAGCAATTTCCACTACCATATTGCAGGTAGGTAGTGGGAAATTCAATAGGCTCATGTTTTTATATTTTTATACATGTTTTCTCAAATTTATTAAGTGAACAGGGGTCTGACCTACTAATCCAAGAATCCCACTACTTTTCCTCAAGTCAGGAAGCCCCCTATACTCTCATTTTTTCTTTTCTATGACTATTTTGTAGGGTTTTGTATTTGCTTCAATTGAGATACATTTGCATCGATAGAGCTACAAGTAGCACATTTGCAATTAGATGATGCATTTGCAGTGAAGCCAAAATTAGGTATCATTATTAAGAGGTCTCCTTTATTTCATTCTTATAGCTTGTATATTATTTTTGTGCCTATGATTTGATTTTGTTTTTCTAATTTGTTTATAAATTTAACAAAGGGAGAATTGCTCTTAGTTAATCATTATTGAAAGTCTTTATTATTCTAATTTAGGCAAGAAATAATCTCACATGTAGTTGCATTGTAGGCTAATATTGTATGTTTGCATCAATTCCTTTTTTCCCTTGAAAAAAATATCTCTTACATCCCTTTTAATCATTTGAATTAAGAAGAGCATGTAGTTTAGGATTGGTTGTTTGCATTATTGCTTGTATGCTTGCATCCCTTTTAGTTTTATTTTACTTTAGGAACTAAAGGGTTTTGGTAGAGGAATATTAGTTTGAAGCGGTAGGTGTTTTTCAAATTAACACATCCAATATAGTCTAGGATTTGAACATAAAATATATTGAGGTAGATCACCATGGTACCTTTTGGAAAGGGATCTTGGGAATCAATCCATGCATAACCTGCTATCTACATTTTGGTGAATCCCATGTGAATACACATCCCCATGGGTGACTAAATACCTTTAACCTAGCCTTAATAAAAGATAAAATTAACTTAAAGCTAAATAAGACCACATAAAGTTTGATTAGATTAGCTCACAATAATCTAGATTAAGAATTTATCCCTTCTACCATTGTTACATATCAACATCGAGTCACATATCTAGGTGTTATTGATCCTCATATCATTCCTTATTAACATACCTTAAGGTTTTCCCTCATGTACAACTATGTATATCAGGGGAACCAAGCGTATTCCATGTACCAAAAAGTATTTTGAGAAGGCAGGTATATTAACTAGGTTTAGGTATATTGGGAGACCCTCCTAAGGTATATTGGTCAATTTGGTATTTCTTTCTTCTAATCAATATTTAAAATATTTAGCCAATTCTCTCTTCCTAAAATTATCCAATGGCCATCTTCCTAAACCTTAGAAACTTATTAAAATTAATTATCTTTCCCTTTCAAATCTTTCTAGTGGTCAAAAGGTGCTATGTGACTCATAAGGGAGTCCATCAATTAGCCACTCATCCTAGACCTCTTATGGAGGATCATGGAGATCCTTCCACCCTTGAGAACCCTAATTTTGAGAAAGAAGATGAGGGTGCTACACCCTCGGATTATCTAATCCCCTCACATGATGATATTAATCATATGATATCCTCTTTGCAAGAGCATGAGGATATCATCCATGAATTCCTTAATAATGATAAAAAGAGAACAAATTTTATCTTCCTTAATTATATGACAATCCTTTCACAAGAACATGAAGATATCACCTATGAATTTCTTAATAATGTTAACAATAAATAAAACATTACCTTAAGGGAATATTCTTCTAGGGATCATACTTTTCCCTCTAATCCCAATAACTTACAAATTGCTACAAACCTTAATGCTTTGAAACCTAATCATATTTCTCTTATCAATAATATTTTCAAAAATATTAGATACCAATATATTCAACCATCGATACACCATTGTTCATTATATCATGATGGACTATCAAGAGGTGACATAAGTTACCCCTTGTTTCAATAAGATAGCTTGGTATACATCCCTACCTTGGGTGCACCTCCTAATATTTCCTATCCCTTCACCAATACTTTTAATCCCATTAGTGCAAATGTGATATTTTATCAAAGCTCCATTTCTTCCACCACTTTTTCTATAGTCACTAGACCTTTTAATCCAAATAATTTAAGGATGAGCCATAGGAAATTGCCTTTGGTACCATCCCCTCCAATATTTCAATCTTATCCATGTGGTAATTCACAACAACCTATGCTCTTATCCCACAATATTCAAACCAAATTCCTCTTGAATATCAAAATATAAACTCTAAACTATAACTATTGGAAAGACAAAACTCTAAATTGGAGCAACAAGATGCCTCCATCCAAGGATCCTCTTCCAACCACAAGTAATTTATGAGGATTTATACAATCAACCACTAGATACTATCATAGTTAGTTATCCATTTTCCTATAACTTTAAAACAATTGAGATTCAAATATATGAAGGAACCCATAATTAATGATCTTCTTGAACTCAAACAAGTGCAAGACAAGAATTTTTTCGACTTCCTAGCAAGGTTGGGAGCCTTGGTGGGGAGGCTTCAATTTTCTCCTCCGCCAAAAGACCTTTTAAACATATTTATAAGAAGCATTAATGAATAACCATAATTCCATATAAAAACATCCAATGTGTCTTCCTTGGAATATGCCATAGAAATGGTCAAGAAGGTAGAGATCACCCTTTGTAGAAGGGGGCAATTGAAAACCAAGACTCTTAAGTAGATAAATACTCCCATTACTCAAAGGGACAAAATGAGAACAAGCATGCTCTAGTAAATGAAACCACAAATTCTCACCACATTAGTAATGGTAATGCTACTAAAAACCCCCAAAAGAATGTTGTACAACAAAAACCATAATGAAATTTTACTAAATTAGATCAATCCCCTACTACTATCTTAGCACAACTTATTGAAGGCAAAATGGTGGAACTTCTACTTATTAAGCCCATCAACCTTGCAAAAGGGAAAGATCATTTATTCTACCCTAGCGAATATTGTGCTTTCCATAACATTAATGGTCATGCAACCAATAACTATAGAGGCCTTAGAAATCTATTTCAAGACAATAGATATGGTCACCTTGTCCTTAGTAGTTCCATTTCTCAACCTTTCTTGGATTAAAATCTTAGAAATTTTCAATTCATCACCTGCCTATAGCCAAAGGACAACAAACTGTGTTTGCTATAGGAATGTCCCACCTCCATATTAAGGTATGATGAGAATGATATCACTCTTTTGATCAATATTTACCATGAGAAATTTTATCTCTAGTCTATTAGCCCCTTTTCAAAATATATGGTGCATTAAGGTCCTTTAACCTTGAGTACTCATCTCAATCAATTTGAGAGATGTGGGATAGGGTACATCCCCAATAGTAGTATATGTTTCCCACTTTATTTTCATTTTATCATGACAATGAAGCCAATTTCTTTGTTTTAGGGTCCCATAGTTGTACCATTCCTATAAATATATTGGATTGAGTTGAAATAGCTAAGGAGCCTTTGCTTCTTTTAAGTCATTACCCCTTTCAATCCACATATCCTAATAAATTTCTTGACTTTAGCTTCCCCATAATGCATCTTAATAAAATATTATATTTAGATATGTAAATGTATCTACATTGACTACCTACTCATATGACTATTTGCATTGTATGCTTGTTTGCATGGTTACCTACTATCATGATTTGCTTGCATGAACGTGCCTAGTTCTTCCTAGATTGCTTATTGCATATCAAGTCAAGAGATCCATTGGGATGCTATGATGAACCTAGTCAAGGATAGCTCACATGCATTGCACTTGCACTAAGTGACTCATGCTAGTGGATCCTTGTAGCCCTATAATTGCAAAACAAATTGAGGTTCACACAACCATCTCTTCATCAATCTAATACAACTATCAATTTAATAATTTTATGCCCATTATTTATTTTTATCAATTAAATCTATCAATCAATCTCTATCTACCTTTATCCACTTCGATATTTCTATATTTTTATTAATCTAAGAATTTTTCTCTAGGTTGTTAATCTCTATCACCTCTCTATCAAGTTGATTTGTTTTAAAATCACACCTATCCATTATTTCAAACTACAAATCACACCTATCCATTATTTCAAACTACAAAAGTCTTTGTCATAAGAAGAATGCATGTACATGATTGCCACCACAATAATATCTATCTCTCTCTTTACACATAGGGGTATGAATCAAAATATATTGGAATTATACTTATTATTATAGTTCATCAATAAATCACCCTTTAATAGATACACCAAACAATATGTATATCTCACATCTATTCTATCTATGCATTATATCCATTAACCCTCATCTAGGGGTAAAATGAACCTTGAAACATTGCTTAGGTATTTGTCCAAGTATGACTCTATTATCATCATTTTTTATCATGACTTACAACACCCTTTCACTTAAAGGGAAAATCAATAAAAAGTACATCTTGGGAATAAACATTTAAAAGTCTCTCTTAGGCATAAATATTTAAAAGTCCCCCTTGGGCATAGACGTTTAAAATTTCTCCTTGGACATAGACATTTAAAAGTTTCTCTTGGGAACAAACATTTAAAAGTCCCTCTTGGGCATAGACATTTAAAATTTGTCCTTGAGATGATAAAATACAAAAACCCATTTGGGTAATCACTTAAAGAATCACATTTTTTATATACTATACATATCTTGTATTATAGAAAAGTATCATATTGGGTGAGCATCTCAACACTCCTTATGATCTTTCCTAAAGGGTGAATCATTGTACATATTTTATGTTAACACACCATCCATGCATTGTCAACCAATTTGTATATATATATTTGTTTTGATGTGTGATATTTTGTATCATATCAAAAACTATCATAAGTATTTTAGGAAAAACTAACCAGGTCCTCTAGGCAATGCTAACTAAGTCCTTTAGGCAAAATTAAGTCCTCTTGGTAATACTATCATAAGTACTTTGGGTAAAAATAACTAAGCCCTTTGGGCAATGATAAATAAGACCTTCGAGCAATGCTCACGAAGTTCTTTGGGCACATGCTAACTAAGTCCTTAGGGAAATGCTAACTAAGCCCTCCAAACAATGCTAATTAAGTCCTCTAAGAAATGCTAACTAAGTCCTCTAGGTAATGCTAACTAAGTCCTCTAGGTAATGCTCATTAAGTCCTTCAAGCAATGCCAACTAAGTCCCCAGGCAATTCTAACTAAGTCCTTCAAGAAATGCTAACTAAGTCCTCCATACAAAGCTAACAAAGTCCTCCAAACAACTCTCAACATTGTCCAAGCGATGTTAACCAATTTGTACATAATTTTCTGCATGGATGCATCATATCAAATAGTAACAAAGTCCTTTAGGCACTACTAATAGAGTCCTCTAGGAAACTCTCAACTAAAATTTACCTTTAGGTCCTTTCTTAAAATATAAACATGTGGAACACCACTTAAGCACTTGCCCATATATTAGGCTCAAAAGACTCCCACTTAAGGGTTAATCAGTATAAAATCTTGTCCATATATTAAACACTCACCTTCCATGTGCGAGGGCAACCAACCCAAAAGACATAGTCTCCCCTTAGCTGGGGGTATCAAATTTAAAAGCCATAAATCTATCTAAAAAATTTAAGTGTGTACATTTAAATATGCCCATCCAATCATATATTTTCATAACTGATAAATTATTATATACGTTTTACAATCAACTCAAGTATCTTTAAAAATACCTATCCAATACATCCTTAATTTGCTAAAATCATATCTAGTAGAGTTTGGTATCCTTTCCTTTTTCTTAATCACTCATCTTATTTACTCTATGTTTTCACCTCTTCTTGGATACTAATTTTATCTTAAACAACTATTACACTCCATTTCCAGTCCAATCTATAAGCAATCAATTTTTATTCTTTCCTAAACCTAATAAACTCATCCTCTTATTTTCAACCATGTTCCCATAATTACCATGTGAATTAAGTTTTCTTGATTTAATTTGGCCTCCCCTCCAAAGCTTTAGGGGGAAAACATGAGGTAGGGTAGCATTTAATGGCACCCAAAATACAATCCTTGACATCAATTCAAGCAAAGAATCTTTGCATCCCTAATCAAACCTAGATACCAACACAAAATGGGACCATCTCTATCAATTTTTGATGCATTCATTATACAATAAATGTATCAAAAAGGGGTAAAATATAGACACCCAATTTTGGCACATTTTACCAACCTTCAAGTCTACTAAAATTCATCAATTAACCCTCATTCACAAGCCTTTTAATCAATCAAATTGAATCATATTTTTTCATACCCAAATTCAGAATGTTTGTCACCCTGAAAGCAACATCATATTTGGGACATCAATTTTCAAGAAAATATTCATAAAATACAACATAAATACTTCCATTAAAATGGGCTCAAATATATAATTCAAATGAGTACATATGTGCCTATACTTCTCTAACGATTAATACCTCAAACTATAAAAAAATAACACTGGAAGTGTTGGTGTTGCAAATGTGTTGCCCTACATTTGCACCTAGGCATATTTGCTAGGGTGGCACAAATGCCATCTTTGACTGTTTGATCCTATCCCACCCACATTTTAACCTTCAACAATAATTTAGCAAATGTGCCAACTGATGTATTTGTAGGCAGTGTAAATGCTTTAGCACGAGTAGAACCTCAAAAACATGCCCACTCTAGCATACAAATTCTCTCCACCACTCTTAGACATTATTTCTCATGACATTTTGTGTCCCTTGATATTGCACCCCAAGAAATTATACAACCTTCTAGAGGCATATTTAAATTTCCCATTCCCTCCAAGAAACCCTTCCAAAAATCTATAAATACAACCATGGAAAGAACATTTTATCAAGAATCTCTTAAGTGTCCAAACTCTACTAGAATCTTGCTAAAAACACTCACTAAGCTCTCTTTCTATTCTTCTTGCATTCTAAATCATCCTAAGCCTTTCCTCTTAAACTCCCAATAATATATCATTGGAATTTTGGGGTACACAGGGTAAGGCATAAAGGCATCCAATTAAAGCAAGTAGTCTAGTTTTCCCTTAGGTCTTGAGAACATCTTCAGCCATGGAGGAGGCACCTACTAGGATTGGTTGTATCTTCTTCCTATTGCCTTAATTTATCTTGACCATTTGAGTTTGTATTGCTCCTATTGAATTTACAACAATATTCCTTGCATTACATAGTTATTAACAATGTTTTATTCTTCTCTCATTGTATTCTACAGCTACTTATAACATCTCCATTCTCTTATTTCCTTGTGCATTTTACTAATAGCATCTTTGTCCCCTTTTATTATATTGAATTTTACACTTACTGATAACATTTTGTTATACCATATTACTACATTATTTTAAGAGTAGCCTTGTTTATTTATCTCAATGCATTTTTTTACATTTCTAACAACTATCTTATTCATCTACCCTACTACACTTTTATTTTTTTATGATTTAATCTAGTCTAGAGCTATTTAGTATATTTTTGTCACATATCAAGGTGCTCATCCATTTAGAAGATATATTACATCTATAACCTTAATTATATTTTAATAACCTACACTTTGTTTACTAGATTTATGCTCAAAAGCATTTTCCACCGTCCAACTATAGGTAGGTGGTGGAAAATGCAAAAAAACCATTTCTACCATATTTCTCTTAAAATTTATGAACATGATTTCGAGGAAACCCCACATCTATAACTTTATATACCATCACATATTTTACATATTTTCTATTTGATTTGATTTTAGAAGCAATTTACATCACTTGATTGTAGGTACTCTGTGGAAAATGCAACATATCCATGTTTATATATTTTTATGCAAATTTTCTCAATTTTCTTAGGTGAACAAGGGACTAACCTACTAATCCAAGAAAAACACTACTTTTCCTTAAGTTAGGCAGTCCTTATGCTCTCATTTTTTTTGTGTGATTGTTTTGTAGGATTTTTTATTTGTACCGGTTGAGAGACATTTGCACCAATATAGCTATAGGCAACATATTTTCTCTAAAGATAAAATTGGGTGCCATCATTCTAAGGCCTTATTTATTTCATTATTTCAATCTATTCATGTTTGTTGTGCCTATGATTTGAAACTATTTTTCTAATTTTATTACAAATTTAATAAAGGAAAAATTGCTTTTAGTTAATCATTATTGAAATAGTCTTTATTATTCTAATTTAGGTAAGAAATAATCTTGCATATAATTCCATTATAGTCTAATCTTGTATGTTTACCTCAATTTGTTGTTTCCCATTGAATGAAAAATATATCTTACTTTTTTTGCAATCATTGGAATCAATATGAGCACATAGTTTAGCATTGCTTGTTTGCATTACTTGTATGCTTGCATCCCTTTTAGTTTTCTTTTACTTTAGGCACTAAAGGGTTTTGGTATAGGAATCTTAGTTTGAAATTCTAGGTGTTTTAAAAATTAACACATCCAACGTAGTGTAGGATTTGAACATGAAACATATTGAGGTAGATCATTGTGTGAGTAATAGTAAAACATATTGAACAAGGACAAAAAAGTAATAATAGACAAACTAGATACTTAGACAAAGGTGAAGTTAGTAGGTAATGATAATTTCCAAAATCATAAAATAGAAATGGTAAGCTATGAGTGGGAATGACACAACCATTCGACTACAAATAGGTTTAGAATAGTTCACACACTATAATGAGAGGATGAAGACATGTTGTTGCTAGAGAGAAGACCACCAACAAAGTTCATGAAGTGCCAAAAACTGGATCTAGTGGCTTCACTATCACAAGATGGTTTGTAAATGTTGATTCTAGCAGAGCTTCATTATCCAAAGAGTAGATGAGGGATGATGTCAATAGAGCTTCATTTTCACAGGGTAGATGTGAGAAATTATTTCTATATAGATTTATTATCAAGAATATTTTATTCAAGGAGTGATTTTGATAGAGCTTTGCTTTAAAAAATGCTCATATTTTTGGCTCACCTAAGGGTCAATTTTATAGGAATTTGAGGCTCCTTCAAGGGGTTATTTAGAGAATCTATTGAAATGGATAGATGGCTAGGTGGCATTGTATACATGGCATGGTTAATTCCAAGACCACAATGTGATTAGAGTGATGGTGGACACAATTAGTATCACTTGATCCAAGTTTCATGGGTGATGGGAAACAACCTTATTATACTTTTATTTTTTTGTTATGATAGTTAATAACACTGGCCTCATAAGTGCTAAAAATACCAAATGACCATTGTTAGGATTAATTAGGTAGGAAATGATAAAATTTGAAAATTTTATAGAAGCATTTCTAGGAAATAAAAGTATTGTCAACACTATCACTTTAGTCCTGACATTTTTACTTTTGAAGCAATAAATATTGCTAGTTGGGATTGAAGATAATTATTTTGATTTGGATACTTTATTGGATGGATGATGAAGATATTATAAAGTTTTAGAGCTTTGATGATGCAATCAAAATTGAATGTTTATATTTGTCTCCTTTTGATACATTTGTCTCTTTTTGATGCATTTATCAAATGTTGAATGTGTCAAAAATTGACCTTCATAACCCAATTTTAAGACAAATAGATTTGATGTTGTATTAAGATTTGTGATAAAATATGATTGAAGTTTTTGATTTGTTCATTATTTATGATTTTAAATTTTAACATTTTGATAGCATTAAATGATGTTGTGACCCTGTTTGCCCCCTTGATTTTTGAGAGAAAATAACGTTTGATTGAGAAAACTCTACTTGATCATGATTCACACTAGTATGGTGATAAAATATTGAGAACAAATAACAAAAAATGTTTGGGATGGGATGGGGGTAAAATGGTTTGGGGATAAAAGGAAAATTATTTTTACTATTGATGTTTAGTAATAGAGAGCTATGGATGCATAATCATAGCATATATTTCAATGGTGCAAGGGATACCACCACATTGTATGGACCAAGTGAGACCACTAGTTGTAGGAGGAGGGAGCAAGTAAAGGTAATAAACTTCAAAACATGCACTTTTTAAGTTTATCTAAAAAGATAAATATGGAACTATTATGCTAGTACTAGTAGTAGCTGGTAGTGTTTTCATCCTTTGATGGTACATTTGCCATCTAGTAGTGCTTTTGCTATTTGGTATCATTTTTTTCCTTCTCACAATGCTTTTTCCACTTGATGGTGCTTTTGCCAACTTATTATTTTTACTAATTTTTGGGAGGTTTAAGATGATTTATGATTAATAAAGTTGGTTTTTTTAGGATAGAATTAAAACCTTGTACTACTGAGAGATGAGACCCCATGCATTAGAATCTATTATTAGACTCCTAGGTTTTATAGATCATGCTCTTTTGGAGGTACTAGGGTTGTACCATATGGCCTTAATATCAAAGGTGAAGTTTGATAGGGTACTTTTGATAGCCCTAGTAGAGAGATGGCATTTAGAGATGAATACATTTTAGCTGTCTTATGGAGACATAATAATCATACTAGAGGATGTGTGGATAATTTTGAGGATTCTTATAAGAGGGGTTGTATACATGAACCATGATCAATGGTGAAGCCTAGAGTGAATCTCTATGGATGCTAAGTTCCAAGTTGTAAGGTATGACATTTATATCAATTCCACTTACATCATGGGTAAGCTAAATAGGAAGACAACACTACTATGCACACTAGTGTTTGAGGTATTTGATAGGGATACCAATAAAAGAGTCATGCATTGGGGATAGGATGAGATAGTCATCAATATGATTGAGCATAAGATAATGTTCACTCAGGGCCTATCATTTTACCCAAAATGTACCACTCATTACACTGAGTGGTGTATAGGGGAGGTAGGGGTTTTCATGCTACACACTACTATAGGTTTGGGTATGAGAGCACATAGCAGTGCTATCACCACAAATATTTCTAGGGTAGGTGGAAGACCCATAAACACTAGTAACATATCGCTAGACCCACCACTTGGAGGTAATATAGAGAAGGCATTATAGATGAGTTTTAGGGTGATCCATGAGGTTGAGCTATGACTTGAGTCAAGAGCAAGTGACATGGTGCCCATATAGGTAGCATTAAAGGTGGGTGGAGGATGCCTACTAGTCGGTCCATGTTACGAGAGTAAGGTGGTTATTCAAACCATAAGGAGAGCATAAGCTCTTTTATTTTAATAGGATGATCCAATAATTTAAACTAGAACAAGGAATTCCAATGAGTCCTATCTAGTATTGGAGGTTAATACAAGAGCAAGGGTTTAAACCATAGCCAAATCTTCATATGTACCCAAATATTGACATAAATGAATTAATGATCTAAGATCAGAGAGGTGATGATCCTTGAGTCAATTTTGGATACTAGGATGGTAACATACCATCTACCACTTAAGATGACTATAGTTTATGTGAGTATAGGTGAATGGATGTGGTCAGTGAGGCAATTAAGGTAAGCATAATAGGTGTTTTTTTCACTACTAAGATGGTATCATGAATATTTCTAAATGAGGTAGAGGGTGGTGATAGTAGAAAAAATAATAGGAGCAAAGACCTTGCAAATAATCATGATATGTGAGGTAGGATCTAGTAGGTTGTCTCAATCTACCATAGAGGTAGAGAGGGATACACTAGCCCAAAAAATGACTATTCTTTAGGCCATAGTGGTAGCAATGTAGGAATAAAGAGACTCAACTTAGGTGGAGGCTATTGCTCAAAGAGTAGAGAGGGACAAGCTTATACATTAGATCTCTATGTGATGAAGGGCTACCCCACCCAACACTCACACAATACTAAAAAACATAGAGAAATTCATAAGAAACACATGCTATTATTTCAATGAAATGGAAATTACAGAAGAAAAAGTTACAAATCTGTGAATTACATAATCAGAGTTACAATGCTATGACCACAAGGCTGATTTTATTACAAAGGAAATCAACTCAAAATCTGCAAGCTAGAGCCACGATCTATCTTCCCCGGACTGCCTCTTGGTGATCCCTCTTCTCCATTTTTATAACTCCCAAAGAACATTCTAGAAAGCATAACTCCCATTTTACCGCTCAAGAAGATATTCATCTAAAATTTGAATTTTTATTTTCCTGCCCAGAACGATATTCAAATTTAAATTTTGGTGGCCCAGCTTCTCGGACCCATAACTTTTGACTTGCGGGTCCTATTGGATTCTGTAAGATATCATTAGAAAGCTTACGAAGATATCTACAATACCTCAATTACCTAAATATCATTGAGATGGTTTTTCATCCTTCTTTAGGGCTTATAAGGTCTTCAAATTTTATTTTTTAAACCTTCTTGAAGAATTTTCTTGGGATGAAAACTTTAATATCTCTTAAACCGTTTAGGATATTGGGGTGATTATTTCATCATTGAATATATTTTTCAATCCTAATCCTTGGGGTAAATATATCGTTAGCTACCATGCAACCATACCAATAGATCATTAGTTAACTCCATCAATCGAGTCATGGTCTAGGACAATACAATTACATTCATTGTCTATGATTCAATAGTTACAACAATCCATGTAGATGCTACCATCACCTAGAGGAGGAGTAGATGGCCCAGTTACTATGTCCCTAGAGCTAGTTTCATTTGCAAGATCCATTTGTTTAGCTACTATTTCTATTATAGACACATGATTATATATTGTGATATACAAACTTGTTAAGATGTATATATCAACATTTATTATGATCTTATGTTAGATTTAAATGTGAATAATGCATAATTACTTGTTATTTATAGTTATTTAATTTATGATGATGAGTTACTATTAATTTATGGTTGATGATGATGATCGGATGATGTGGTTTGTAGAAAAACAATCATAATGATGTTAAATATTTACTGGCTTAAGATGTATAGATGATAAGATTTGATGGTTAGATATAGAAAATAACTTTAGATTTTGGATGATACAATGTAGATAAATGTATGATTAAGATTTTAAAATAATGAGCCAAAGAGGAATTTGGATAATTTGATAAAGCATTGCTATAGTACAAAATATGGTACAAAAATAGACATGCCCAAGGGGACTTTAGCTAGGATACAAATAAGAGACATACTCATAGAGGCTTTAGTTAATACTATCAAGTATTTCTACGATACATGCTATGATAGAAGATAAATATTTTTCTAATGGGACTTTAGATAATGTCATAAAACATTGTTATGATGTAATATGTGATATAGATAAGGATTTTTCCAAGGGGATTTTAGATAAGATTATAAGGTATTTCTATGAAACAAGTTATAATACAAATAAATATTTGCACAAGGGGACTTTAGATAATACCATAAGGTATTGCTATAAGATAAATTATGATGCAAAAAATAGGTATGCCTAGGGGGACTAAAAGTATAATACAAATAAAAGATTTACCTAAGTGGAGTTTAGATAATATTGTAAGATACTACTATGATACAAGCCATGATACAAAGAATAAACATGTCCAAGGGGACTTTAGCTATGATACTGATAAACATTTTTCCTAGAGGGGACTTTAGATAATGTCATAAGACTTTTTTATAATACAAGTTATGATACAAGAAATAGACATGCCTAGGGGGACTTTAGTTATGATGAAACTAAATAATTTTCTAGGGATATTTTAGATAATGCCATACTTCATTGCTATGATAAAATATATGATGTATTATTTTTTGTGTCCTCAGGAAAATACCAAAGGAGCATTTTATGATTTATTTGAAAGCTAGAAATAGATTTACC
This sequence comes from Wollemia nobilis, assembly GCA_028583015.1. Taxonomy (NCBI): domain Eukaryota; kingdom Viridiplantae; phylum Streptophyta; class Pinopsida; order Araucariales; family Araucariaceae; genus Wollemia; species Wollemia nobilis. The sequence goes on along the minus strand of JAQPPZ010017232.1, from coordinate 23,743,332 downwards.
TCAAAATAAATATTTCACAAGGACTTTACAGATGTTCTAGATGGTAAGAGCCTTACCCCTAGATAAATGTCATAGAAGACTTCTATTTATAGAGTTACCTTTAAATAAATATCTAAATAACTTCTGCTTTACATGTAGACAAATGTCACACAAGACTTCTATTGACGAATTTACCTTTAAAAAAATGTTTAAAGGACTTATGCTTTGCCTATAGAAAAATGCCATACAAGAATTCTACTAATGGATTTACCTTTAAATAATTGTCTAATAAACATTGCTTTACCTATAAACAGATGCCATAAAATAATTATATTGATGGATTTACCTTTAAACAATTGTTTAAAGGAATTTTGCTTTACCTATAGATAAATGTCATATAGGACTTCTACTGATGAATTTACATTTAATTAGACATATGAAGAATTATTTTGTATGTAGATAAATGTCATACAAGACTTTTTATTATAGCCTTGTATCTATAATGAATATTACAATGGACTTGTGAGATGTGCCAATGTTAACTTACCTCTAGAAAAATATTGTAGAGGACTTTGATGATGTGAAAATGAATTTGATTCCTAGGTAAAGGGAGGAATTTTATTTGAGATATATTTCCCCCATGTATGGTGATACATAGGAGAAAAGAGATTTCTAGATCAATCTTACCATCATCACCTACAAACCTTGTGATATTCATCATGCAACAAGATGTTGATGATATAGAGACATAAGAAGATTGTAATATAAATATAATAGAGTTTACAATGAAAGAAAGAAGATCATGTTGTGTGAACCATGATTAGTTTGCAATATAGGATTAGGAGGGATCCACTAACATTGGTTACCTACTAAAAAGGAAAAATAACTATCCTACCTAGGATCATAATTTACATGTAATTTTTTATCCCTAACTCACTATTCTATAGGTAATCTAAGCAAATTTATGTATGTGCATACAAACATATATAAAGTTTGATAGATGCAAGTAAACAATGATAGAAAACTAAAAAGTAAACAATCAACCAATTCATAAGTAGATATCATACCTTTTAAGGTGCATAATGTTCATTTGTTCTTTACATTCTTTTGAATCAAGTATGATGAGGTGATAATAACATAAAGCAAACATGGCAATTATGATGTATGGACCTATCCAATTAGGCTCAATTTTGTCTTTGATATTAGTTTTGGTATTGTTATTTTTTTAATTCTATTTGATTACAAGATCATAAAACTCAAAGAATCAATATTGTACCTTCTTGTTGTATGTATGTTTAAGCCTTTGTTGGTAGACCCTCAAGTGTTCTAAGGTATGAATTCACTTTTTGTCAAGCAATTTCAGTTGGTTGATATGGGTAAAGCAATATTCATCTCCAATAGAGGCACCTTGTAGTAGTATAATAAGGAAGGAATCTAAAGCTCAAAGGGGAAGACAAATTTAATTCTATAAACTAAATAATAAGGTGTCACACCAGTGGGGGTTATAGAATTAGTGCATTAGAACCATAAGGTTAGGTATAACTGGAGATACCAATCTATTTTGGTTGTATTGATGATCTTCTTGTAGATTTTAATAAGAGTTTTATTAGAGGCTTTGGCATGACTATTTTATTGAACATAGTAAGAGGTGGAATCTGTTAAATCTTATACTTGGCATAAATTCTTTTTGTTAAAATGTGTTACATTATCCAATATTATAAGAGAAGAGATGTCATAATGACTAAGGATATAATTAAGAATGAACTTAGAGACTTGGACTCTAGTGGTTGAGGCTAAATACATAGGTTCAACCCACTTGATAAAGAATTAAATAGCTATGATGATAAAATTATTTTTATCAAAATACATAGGGTTTATCTTTCCCATAATGTCCAATCCCCAAATGGAGAAAGACCATAGTGAGCTTAAGGATTGAAGGGCTTGGGATGGAATTTGGATAAGGCTATCATTATTTTTAAAGTTATCACACCTCTTGACATAGTCACAATAGTTATTGTACATGGAGGGATAATAATAGCCCATCTACAAGAGTTTCTTGGTGATGGTGACACCACTAAAATGACCATCACATTATCTATCATGGGTCTCTTTGATGATAGTTATGGTTGAGTCTAAGAACCTAAGTAAAATGGCATCAAGGGTGCAACAATATAAAATATAACCAATTATAGCATGCTTAAAAGCTCATTATTTGAGGTTATTATGTTCATTATGGTTCAAATTTTTAGGCAATGAATATTTTCTATTTTTTCTAAATGGCAATCGTAGCTTTTTTATAATGTAGATCTAAGGGAAGCAAGAATGTAGCAATCACCATGGATCTACATCAATAGTGACTTTATCAAAAACAACTAGTTTATTGAGAATGTATTTGTATGGCCAAAGATTTTCATCCTTAGTTTGAAAAACACTATTGACTTGGTTGACCATGAGTTTGAAATTCCTAAAGACAAACAAGATTCAGACCTAGAGGGCTATTGTTGCACGTAGTCCCAAGATAAGAGCTTCACAGTTGACAATGTTGTTGGTATAGAAAAACTTGAGCTTAAAGTATAAATAAATTAGTTGTTGTTGAGGATTGACCAAGATGGCTCTTTTCTCCACTCCTTTGAAACATCTAGTACCATAAAATTTTAGTATCCAAGAGTTAGGTTATTCTGCTTTGAGGTTGAAGATTGAATCATCAGGAAAACATACCACTAAGCATTGGATAACTTTTAAAAGCACACTTTCTAATTGGTCAAAAATAACTTGATATTTTATAGAATTTTGATTAATAAACTCAAGATCAAGTTTTCTAAGTGCAATGAACCACTTAGCAATTATTCCCAAGAGGTGAGGTTTAGACATGAGGTTTTGCAAGGGATCAACTCTTGCAATGACAAAGTTCTTATGGTTAAGCATATAATATTAGATATTTTAGGAAGCAAACACTACAACTAAGAAAAAATAATCTAAGAGCATATATAAAACTCATAATTGATCAATATTTGGCTAATGTAGTAGATAGTCATTTCTCTATATTGGCCATCATATTGTACCAATATATTACCAATATGTTTCTTAAGGTGTAATCAATGGATGATATATATAGAAACATGCGCCTAAAGGGATTAAAAGGGACAAGGATAAGAGTGGATAAAATGTATGATTTGAGAGCATCAAAGGTACCTTGGCATTCAACATTCCATTTGAAGATGAAATCCTTCCTTAAAAGCTTAGTGAAAGGTTAACACTTGTTAGCTAGCTAGGAGATGAACCTATGAATGACTTGGATTTTATCTTGGAGGATCATAATATGGGTTAGGGTTTGAGAGGTGACATGTTGATAATAGCTCTGAATATAATGAATTCCAATAGTTTTCCTGATGTAACCCCAAAGATGCAATTTTGATTATTTATGCATACCTTCCACTTCCTTAGTTATTCAAATATGCATCTTAAATCCTGAACATGATCTTCCTAGTTTAAATACTAACAAATAAGATCATAAAAATAGTATTCCATGATGTGATGGAATATTTACATCATGGATCATTGGTAGTAGCTCCTACATTTATTATCCAAAAGGGCATGACTTGATAGTAGAAGGTTCCCTATGTGGTTCTAAAGGGTGCTTTGGATTGACCCTTTAGGGTGATCTTGATTTGGTTATACCATAATAATCCATCTATTAGTGATAAATTCCACATCCTATAGTCAAATCAATGATCACATCAATATTGAATAGAAAGAAGTCATCCTTGGGACATGTCGTGTTGATATCCCAAAAGGCAGTGCATATTCTTATGCTACCTATTTTCTTGGTGATAGAAACTATTAGAATTCTAATTAGAATAGTCAATAGATTTGATGAAAAAAACATCAAGAAGATTTTGGAGATCCTCTTTAACCAAAATTGTGACTTTCGAGTGTATTTTCCATAATTTTTTTGTTATGGTTTTTGCACTAGGAGTGATGACTAGCTAGTTGGTGGAAAACTAGATAAGGATCAAGGATAATAATATTAGTATAGGACCAAGTGAATATGTCTTTTAAATACATCAAGAGATTTGTATATTCCTCATCCTTGATTAGGGTCAAGACCTTACCTAGTTTTAGTATTTTGGGATAATTTAGGGTCCTAATAGTGGCATCTATAATTTCCTCCATTAGAATACAATATTTATCTTCCAATTGAAGGGGAGTTGGTAGCACTCCTAGAATTTAGATCTATAGGATTGTAGACAACCAATTTTTGCACACTTTACTCTACCATGATTATTATCCACCAAAATTCTAAATCCACCTTCCTCATATCTAATTTCACAGTATTTATTTTCCCTTTATTTTCATATCTATTTTTTGTAACATTTTTATATTTCATATCTACAATGAAGTGGGATTGAAAATACTTTTTTAATGAGTATAAATATGTCTATATTCCTATAACAATCAATGTCCAAATTTTCTTAAATTTAGAAATTGTAGGAATTATGACCCTCATGGAGGCATGGGAAGTATCCTTTGAAATGCTTATATATTCTATAAATATTCACAAAAATTCATGAAAATACTTTCTCTAGATTGGGCTCAAAAAATGATTTTCAACAAGTATAATATGCCTATGTTCTGGTAAGGATGGATGCCTTAAATTAATTTGAATATCACATGCTCTCATATCCTATGCCCAAACATTGTAAAACTTCCCCGCATGCCTAGGGACTATGTAACTTTACCCATGTTCTTAGGTGTTGTGATAGTTTCTTCCCTACACTCATGAGTTGTGAAACTTTCCCCACCTGCCCAAGCACTGTGAAACTCCACCCCCCATGCCCAGGCACTACTAAACCATTCCCCACATGCCTCAATGCCATGAAACTCTTCACCCCATGCCCAACTAGTATGGAATTTCCAAGAAATACTAAATAGTGCTAAAAATTGCTAGGAAATGCCACAAAACATAAGGAATTCATTCGAAAATATAAAAAAATGTCAGGAAATAACAAAAAATCATTGGAAAGTGTTAGGATTTAGAGAAAAATGTTGGAAATCACTATAAATTGCTAAATTTAATTTGGAAATAAATTTATGAAATGCTATTAATAATAAAAATAAAAATAATTTTTGCTCATAAATTTAAATAAATTAAAAATACAAATTTTGATTAAAATCAAATTATATTTAAAATTAAAATTAGAAAATACTATTTGTAAATTAAATAGTATACAATTAAAATGCTAGGCACTTGCATGTTGCCTAAAGTCTATCTTGTTTTAAAATTCTACCCAAGGTAGTGTTTTCTCAACACATGTTTGACACGTGCCTGACACACTTCCAATAAGACACATTCTACGTGGCATGATTGCACTGGATGAATTGATAGGCCAAGTTGGTGGGCACATGCCTAAATTACCCTTCATTTAATGATCATGGAATTTTGGGCAAAAAATATCTTTGATCATATTCCAAGTATAATTGTAGTAACTTGATAATTAAAACAAGCTCCAACCAAATGCTATAGCATCTATGTAGTGAGCCAATCATGTCACACTTAATGACAAAGGAATTTACTAGTACAATAAATATTTCCCCTTTGACACTTTACAAACCAACCATGCCCTACCTACATGTGTTCTCATTCATTATTTGGGCCAACACATCATCCCTTTCATTGATTAATCCTGAGTCAATGTTGTCTCATTTGTCAAACACAAAAGTAGGACCTAATATTTGCTAAAAAGGTTACCCATTGTCACTTGATGCAATCATGACCATTTAAGTTGTTTTTTTCTCCCTCCAAAAACCTCTTGAAGCCTATAAATATAGCTCTAGGTGAAAAGTGAAGATATACAAGATACATGTAATGAAATTCTACTAAAACCTGCTCTCTACTATGCAGTCCTCCGAAATTCTCTTATGCATTTCCAACTCCTAGTTCTTCCATATTGTAATTTTGCACTACATGAGGAGAGGTTCTCGACAAAGCCAAAAAGGAGAGGCTCTCCACTTGGGGTAGCACCTTCTTAGTCCTTTGTGCCTTTTCTCAGCTAGATCTCATATTCCTTTGGTTCATACTTATGTTCATTTAAACTTACTGAATATATCCTTTTGTAAATTGGTTATTTATTTTTTATTATATCTACTTTCTTGTTGTTATTGGTCCACTCAGTTAACTTCTCTATCAACAAGTATATATATTGGTTACCTGATAGTCTAGTTTTTCTATCTATTTATATATTAGCATTATATTTAGAGAAATATATTAATCTATAAGCACTCTACATACTTAGCTACATTTTTCACTAAAATTTCATTATTTTTCCACCAACTATTTCTATTTTGTAACAATAAAGGTTACTATAAATCATAGGCTAGGTTATGCATGTGCATATATTCATTCATTATATATTTTTATCATTGTCATAAGGAACAGGGACCTAACCAAAGAGAAAAGGAATATTCACATCTTCCATGATCCTGGCTTTCCCCTCTACACTAATCTCCATCACCTTTTATTTCCTTTTCCTTTATGTGTTTTGCAGGATTGCATAGCTATTACGGTAGTGGAGTAAAGCTGTCAGACTATGGACCTACAAACCTAATGATAAGATCACTTGAAGATAGAAATAGGTGCTATCTACCTTGAATTATCTATTTTTTAGTCAATATAGTCTATCATGTCTACTACTTTATTAAATTTTAAGATTTTATTCTTTTGTTTCATTATAAAATGGTATTTTTATGTATCAACTGTAGGATGATGTATTTTCATTTGTCTAGGCAATAAAGTAACACATATATTTATAATTTTGTCTAGTCTATATCTATATACTATGTATTTTATAGTTTGAAAAATAAAATATATTGACCTTCTCTATCAATTGAATAAAATATATTACACTTATCTATTGTTTATTTTCCAACATTCTATTGAGATTAGGTTGTGCATGGTTTTAGATCATGGAATCTTAGTTGATAAAATATAGGTGTTTTCTAATATATACATGAAACATATATTTTAGGCCCCATATACCATACACCTTGTACCTTGAATATATTGAGATAAGGAAGGTATTTTTACCATCCTTACTTTCTAGTGGACACCTCTTTGGATCTCCAAGATTCTTTGAATTTAAAACCTAGCCTAATAAAAATATAAAATTAATCACACTTTTAATCAATAGCACATAAATCTTGTTTTTGCATTTTATATCATATTATCAAAGGTTAACAAGAACATAACCAAATGCTTATCCTATTAAAGGATGTATAATATCCTTTAAACAACCATTGTATGAATCTTTAAGCTAAATTGTGTATATAATAAGCCTAGGAAACCAACCTCCCACATAGGGTTGCACACATACTTTAAGTTTCTTGAGGAGTATATTATGGTGAACTATTGGGATTAATAAGGAGATATTTCATATTACCTCTCATGTACCTATATTGGATCATGTACCTAGGGAATTCACTTGCACATATTATTTCTCTTTCACATACCTTGAAGTCTCTCTTACATATGACCATGTATATCGAGAGCACTAGCTTCTTCCATAATGATGGGTCTAAAGGAAGGGTGGGTATGTACAAAGGTTTTGGTATAAAGGGAGGTTCTCTAAGGTATACTTATTAGATAAATATATCAAGAGAGGGATACATAAGGAGTCAAAAATATTTTCTTCTTATTTAATCAACTCTGTAAACAAAATCTAGTTAAATTACTTTATCTTTATTCAATGGATATATCTCTAAAACTTAGAAAATAATTAAAACTAATCCTCTTCCCTATAAAATATTCCTAGTGTTAAAATATTCTATATGGCTCTTTAAGTATATCATTTGGCCACTCATCCTACACCTCTAGTGTAAGATCATAAAGATACTTCCACCATTCAAAAACTAATTGTAAGAGAGAATATGAGGTGCTACACCCTTGGGTTATCTAATATCCTTACATTATGGAAAAAAGAGAATATTTCTTAGGTCATTTGATCATGTGGTACCCTCTTTGCAAGAACATAAGGATGTTGTCCCTATCATCCCTATGGATGAAAAAGTAAGAAAAATACTTCTTTAGGGGAGGAATATTTTATAGATTATCCCTTGTAACCTAACCTTAATCCCTCATATTATAATTTATCAAACATAACCTTAATGCATTAGAAACTAATTCCACTCTTATCATCACTACTTAAAATATCATTGGGACAAAAGCTATCTCATTGTCCTTAAGACACTGCCTATCTATTCCTCCTCTTGAGGAGTTGTTAAGGGTTAACATAAGTTTCCTTGCATCACAAAAAACAAGCAAATTTTATCTCTAACTCATATGCACCTCCTAGTACTCCAATCTAACATCCTTTCATCTTCTTCTAATATCATTAGTGTAAATATGAGTTTTGCTCAAAACTCTATCCCTTTTACCACTAGTATCATGAAATATTTTAGTCCAAATAACTTGGGGATGATCCATATGATGCCATTATCATCATATGCTTCAACACCTTGACCTTACTCTTATCAAGATCCTTTTATATCACCACACATACCTCATGTGCCATCTAATATCATTTATTTCAAACTTCAACCTTTAACTTTAAAATTGGATAAACTAGAGCATAAAATGTCTATCCAAATATCCTTATCCCACCACAAGAACTCTTAAAGACTTGTACAATCAACCTCTAGATATCGTCATAGATAGTCACCCCTTTGAAGAACACAAGCTTATATTGAGAGGGGGGTGAACAGTATAAGACCACTTTTTATTTTTTCTTCCAAATCAATATTATGTTGTGTAAATATAGTAGTATCAATAGCAGTAATCAAAGCAATGCACAAAAACCATACACAATAGAGACACCACAATTTACATGGTTCACCCAATGTGGGCTACTCCATAGAGAAAATATTTTACTAAAACTTTCTCAATCAATCTCTTTGGGAATCACTCCCAATTACAATGTTTATGGATCTTAGTCCAAAGGAGATGCTAATCCCCTAATCTCAAGTTCGTGGATCTCTTATATAGGAGAACTCTTTCCCCTTCTGATCCGGCTGTGTGATCTTTTAGAAAAATTTCTCTCTACTGCACTGACTGGTGGACCTCTCTCCACTTGAAGACTCCTCACTTAGATTTGTCTTCAACTATGCTGGCTACTAGATCTCTATCCACTAAGACTCTATCCTTTGTACTTTGTCACCTCCAAAGCTCTATCAATAGGCTCACTCAGAACCTGCTCAATAGGCTTACACAAAATCTGCTTAACAAGTTCACATAGAACTTGTCCAAATCTGCTTAACAAGATCACATAGAACTTGTCCAAATATGCTCTAGCAAGATCACCAAGAACTTGCCCAAAATATGCTCTAGCAAGCTCACCAAGAACTTGCCCAAATCTGCTCTAGCAAGCTCACCAAGAACTTGCCCAAATCTCATAGAATCATAAAGAGAATTGTTAGAGACTCAATATGTTCTATACTCAAATGTTCAATCAATATGTCAAATCAATATCATAGAAGCATAAAGAGAATTGTTAGAGACTCAATATGTTCTATACTCAAATCCCAATCTCAACTCAAATCAATATCATAGAAGCATAGAGAGAATTTTTAGAGACTCAATATGTTCTATACTCAAATCCCAATCTCAACTCAAATCAATATTATAGAAGCATAAGGAGAATTGTTAGAGACTCAATATGTTCTATCCTCAATTCTCAATCTCAACTCAAATCAATATTATAGAATAGTTTGTTTCATGGAACTTGAACAACCACTTCACACAATCACTTGACTAGGCTCAATCAACTCTTCTCAATCAACTACCACAAGGAACAACTCTTTCTTACAAACCCTAGTCCAAGCATGTATCAACCAACTCAAATGTTTCCAAAAATTCTCAACCATAAATCTCACATAACAATGATACTCATGTTCTTTTCAAGTTCAAGTTCTTTGCATAACCAATGGGCTTCAACAACAATGCTAATAACATTCTTCACATAACAATGATACTCATGTTCTTCTCAAACCCTAACTCAGGTTTTTCACACAACTAATGGGATTCAACAACTATGCTTATAAAACAAGGTTTAAACACAACTCTTAAACCAGAAAACCTTGAAGCATTCAACCAACCACTTTCGAAAAGGAAACCACAATCAATCCTTTTCTCTCCAATAATATTTCAGAAATAAACCACCATAAACAATCAATTGGAGAATGTGCCCATACGTTTTATGAATATGAAGAAACCTCTTCGGAAATATGCCACACTCAAAAAACTCTCTTTTTCAACTTTCAACAAGGATTAGAGATCATGATTAATAACACAACAATAATATCCAAATAACACCTTATCTCTCCTACTCAATAAAATACATCATGTCCCCTTATGAAATAATTAATCCCTTTTGAAAAAGAACAAAAACAACCTTCACTTTTGAACCCCTTTACAAAATCAGAAATATCTCTTTACATACACCTTATTTCTCCCTCTAAGCAAGTTAATAAAATTGCCCTCAAACTAAGCTTTCCCATGATATATAATATGATATACTTTCAAAAGGAAAAACACTAGAAATCTCTCTTTTTCTAACCATGCATCAAGCTCCTCTCAAATAATATCCAACACCATGGGATATTTAATTTCTTCCTTAAACAATATTCAAAATCATAGAACAAAGACCTTCCTCCAAAATATAATTGACATCAAAAAAATTCTAAGCATTTAAATCATCGTCAACACCATACACCCTTTTCTCTCCATTACACTTTAATAAAACCAAAAAGATAATATTAATTTTGCTAACCTTATACCTCCCAAACCAACTTTGGAAATACCATAGACAATGCAAAATATGTTTTATTCACTACCCTTCCACATAAATTGGAGTTAATGAGCATACCTCTTACACCTCTAAAAAGGGGATTCAGAATGATTTTATCCGATGTATCCTCTAGCCAAGTCGTTTGGATAAACCGCATGAGCTATCCATGCCCACGTGAGGAAGGGAGAGGGGCCTCCCTCTTATCTTCAAACAAGTCTCTTCCTTGGCATGAAAACCGAACCCTGTTCCCTCTTTGACCATAGCGCAATCCACGCTCCTTTTACTCGCACAAAAAATGAGGTGCATGCATTAATAAAATTACCTTCATCCTTAGGTTTAACCTTGGCTTCGTCACACGAATGAAATTTTTTATCACTGATTGAATATTTCCTTTTTTCTTGCACACTCTCTCTTCGATTCATGCTTTATACACATTTCATAGCACCTTAATACTTGGATGAAGTCAGTGGGAAAACATGATTTAATTGAAACTTGGACGTCGGTAGAAATAAAATATTAATTTTTAATTTTAATTTTAAATTTAAATTTTAATTAATTAAAATTTAAACTTAAATCTTTAAAATTAAATATCTCCATCATCGGGACACATTTTTCGATGAAACGAAAGCCCAAACCGGGTTTTAAGAAAAACCCATTTCAAATATGCCATCCATGGTTTTAAATAAAACCTTTTATTTTTCCTGCCTTGGTTTTCACAAAAACCTTATAAATTTCCATGCTTTCCAAAATATCATAAATGCTTATTTATGAAATATTTTTGTCACCAAAATTAAATGTGATCCATGTGACATCAATGACAACATAAAATGCCTTAAATTAACTCAAATTTCCAACATTCTCCCTTTTTGTCATTGATGGCAACACCTCTAAAGCAAAAACCACAATCACTACAAAAACCATCTCTAAGAATCAAGGCTGCTCCCCCTGACTCAATAATCTCTTTGGATGCTGATCCTCCTAACTCAATTCTCTCCCCCTTACTCAAATCTCTCCCCCTTTGACATCAATGGCAAAAGGGACACCTATGGGGCTAAAAGATATGACTCTTAAGTTTAGCCCCCCTCACCACCTTCTCTTTTGAGGTGATTAATTTTGGGGTGGGAGTAATTTTACTCCCATATCACTTTGTTTCTTTCCTCTATCAACTTCCTTCCACATATTTTTGATATCCTTTTCTCGATGAGTTCCTTGCTCTTCTTGTTTTGAACCTATTTGACCTTCTTGTATTGAAACTGCTTGACCTTCTTGCCTTGGATCTTTTTGGAATTGAGTCCTACACCATCTTGAAATATGCCCAAATTTATTGTAATTAAAACACTTGATATTGTAGCCTTTGGTTGGTGCCCATGTCTTGAAATTATTCTTAAAATAATTTCCATATCCATTCCTTTCCTAAACCCTGTATTGTGAAGCTCTGTTTTCATGACCATTATGACCATGACTTCTGAGTTGTGTAGCTCTAAAACCAAAACCATGTTGCTCGTTTCCTTTGCACTAAAAATCTCTATGACCAATCCTGTTGCATGAGAAGCAATGTCCCTGAAAACCATACCTTCTTCTCTTGAAGTTTCTTCTAGAAAAATCAAACTTCTTTGATCCATGGATATTTTCTTGACCATTATCCTTATCATCATCTTCAACTTGTGCATTGCATTCTTAAACCTTCTTTGTAGCATCTAAAACCTCTTCCTTGCATTTCTCTTCAAGAATTTCTTTTCCCTTTGAGCTTGATTCACCTATCTCAAAACAAGATCCAAAATGAATAATTGGAGCCATAGGAACTTTGGAGCTTTCCTTACGAATATTAGGTGCTTCTTTGCTTTCATATTTTAGAACTTCCTTTCCTTTTGAGTGTGATTCCTCAAACCTGAAATATGGGACCTTTGGTGCTTTGAAACCTTTCCAAAACTTGTGCAACTTATCCTTGGAGTCTTTCACTTCCAACCTTAAGGAAACAACTTCATGTTCTAATCTTTCACATTCTTGCTTCCTTACCTTTAATTTTTCAAGCATATCTTCTTCAATTTTCTTTGCCTCTTCAACCGTGATTTTTAGATCAATGAGATCTTGTAGGAGATTTGACTTTATATTCTCATCCTCTTGTGCTTGAGCCTTTAATCTTGAGTTTTCTCTTTTCATTTCTTCAAAAGCTTTTTCTAACACTTTATTTTCTTCATGATCATAACTGTGTCTGTTTTTCTCTTCATGATAAATTCTTACTTGAGATTCTTATTTTTGATATTTAGTAGGAGCTTCTTCTTTTTCACTAACTAAGAGACTTTCATTATTTTTGCTAGAAGAATTGTTGCTTCTTCCATATACAAGCTCTTCTTGTCATGTCTGCCTTGTTCATGCATGTTTTCCTTTTATTTTTTATTCTTGCATTCATCTTCACTATTTTGATTGTGTCTGTCTTCCTTGAGTTCCATTTCATCTTCACTATCATTGAAGCCATTGTAGCAATCTAAGACATGATCAAGTTGACCACAAGCAGAATATTCTTCTTTTGAAACCTTGAATGTTGCATTTTGAGAAACAATATCTTTGAAAATCCAGTCAAGTTCCATTTCCTCTCTATTGCTACTATACCCATTTTGTGGACAATAAAATGCCATGTGACCAAGCTTACCACTCTCAAGACATCTTACTGATTTTTATTATTCCCTTATTAGAGCTTCAGGATCGGATTCATTTTTTTTCTTAGATCTCATGGTTCTTATTTTACCTTTCTTTGCGATGTGTGTTCTTGTAGAATCTTTCCTCAAGCTGTTAGCCTTTCTGAAGGAACCGACTCTGATACCAATTGAAGAACATAAGATTATACTGAGAGGGGGGGTGAAAAATATAAGACCACTTTTTACTTTTTCTTCCAAATCAATATTATGTTGTGTAAAGATAGTAGTATCAATAGCAGTAATCAAAGCAATGCACAAAAATCATACATAATAGAGACACCACAATTTACGTGGTTCACTCAATGTGGGCTACTCCACGGAGAAAATATTTTACTAAAAATTTATCAATCAATCTCTTTGGGAATCACTCCCAATTACAATGTATATGGATCTCAGTTTAAAGGAGATGCTAATCCCCTAATCTCAAGTTCATGAATCTCTTCCATAGGAGAACTCTTTCCCCTTCTAATATGGCTATGTGATCTTATAGAAGACTTTGTCTCTCTACTGCACTGACTGGTGGACCTCTCTCCACTTGAAGACTCCTCACTCAAATCTATCTTCAACTGTGTTGGCTACTGGATCTCTATCAACTAAGACTCTATAATCTATACTCTATCACCTCCAAAGCTCTATCAATAGGCTCATTAAGAACCTGATTAATAGGCTCACACAAAACCTGCTTAACAAGCTCACACAGAACTTTTCCAAATCTACTTAACAAGCTCACACATAACTTATACAAATCTACTCTAGCAAGCTCACCAAGAACTTGCCCAAAATATGCTCTAGCAAGCTCACCAAGAACTTGCCCAAATCTGCTCTAGAAATCTCACCAAGAACTTGCCCAAATCTCATAGAATCATAAAGAGAATTTTTAGAGACTCAATATGTTCTATACTCAAATTTTCAATCAATATGTCAAATCAATATCATAGAAGCATAAAGAGAATTGTTAGAGACTCAATATGTTCTATACTCAAATCCCAATCTCAACTCAAATCAATATCATAGAAGCATAGAGAGAATTGTTAGAGACTCAATATGTTCTATACTCAAATCCCAATCTCAACTCAAATCAATATTATAGAAGCATAAGGAGAATTGTTAGAGAATCAATATGTTCTATCCTCAATTTTAAATCTCAACTTAAATCAATATTATAGAATAGTTTGTTTCATGGAACTTGAACAACCACTTCACACAATCACTTGACTAGGCTCAATCAACTCTTCTCAATAAACTACCACAAGGAACAACTCTTTCTTACAAACCCTAGTCCAAGCATGTATCAACCAACTCAAATGTTTCCATCAATGCTCAACCATAAATCTCACATAACAATGATACTCATGTTCTTTTCAATTTCAAGTTCTTTGCATAACCAATGGGCTTCAACAACAATGCTAATAACATTCTTCACATAACAATGATACTCATGTTCTTCTCAAACTCTAACTCAGGTTTTTCACACAACTAATAGGCTTCAACAACTATGCTTATAAAACAAGGTTTAAACACAAATCTCAAACCAGAAAACCTTGAAGCATTCAACCAACCACTTTCGAAAAGGAAACCACAATCAATCCTTTTCTCTCCAATGATATTTCAGAAATCAACCACTATAAACAATCAATAGGAGAATGTGCCCATACCTTTTATGAATATGAAGAAACCTCTTTGGAAATATGCCACACTCAACAAACTCTCTTTTTCAACTTTCAAAAAGGGTTAGAGATCATGATTAATAACACAACAATAATATCCAAATAACACCTTATCTCTCCTACTCAATAAAATACATCATGTCCCCTTATGAAAGAATTAATCCCTTTTGAAAAATAACAAAAACAACCTTCACTTTTGAACCCCTTTACAAAATCATAAATATCTCTTTACATACACCTTATTTCTCCCTCTAAGCAAGTTAATCAAATAGCCCTCAAAATAAGTTTTCCAACGATATATAATATGATATACTTTCAAAAGGAAAAACACCAAAAATCTCTCTTTTTCTAACCATGCATCAAGCTCCTCTCAAATAATATCCAACACCATGGGATATTTAATTTCTTTCTTAAACAATATTCAAAATCATAGAACAAAGACCTTCCTCCAAAATATAATTGACATCAAAAAAATTCTAAGCATTTAAATCATCATCAACACCATACACCCTTTTCTCTCCATTACACTTTAATAAAACCAAAAAGATAATATTAATTTTGCTAACCTTATACCTCCCAAACCAACTTTGGAAATATCATAGACAATGCAAAATATGTTTTATTCATTTTGCTACCCTTATACCTCCCAAACCAACTTTGGAAATACCATAGACAATGCAAAATATGTTTTATTCACTACCCTTCCACATAAATTGGAGTTCATGAGCATACCTCTTACACCCCTAAAAAGGGGATTCGACATGATTTGATCCGTCGTATCCTCTAGCCAAGTCGTTTGGCTAAACCGCATGGGCTATCCACGCCCACGTGAGGAAGGGAGAGGGACCTCCCTCTTATCTTCAAACAAGTCTCTTCCTTGGCATGAAAACTAAACCGTGTTCCCTCTTTGACCATAGCGCAATCCACGCTCCTTTTACTCGTACAAAAACCGAGGTGCATGCATTAATAAAATTACCTTCATCCTTAGGTTTAACCTTGGCTTCGTCACACAAATGAAAATTTTTATCACTGATTGAATATTTCCTTTTTTTCTTGCACACTCTCTCTTCAATTCATGCTTTATACACATTTCATAGCACCCTAATACTTGGATGACGTCAATGGGAAAACATGATTTAATTGAAACTTGGACGTTGGTAGAAATAAAATATTAATTTTTAATTTAAATTTTAATTAATTAAAATTTAATTAATGGGACACCTTTTTCGATGAAACGAAAGCCCAAACCGGGTTTTAAGAAAAACCCATTTCAAATATGCCATCCATGGTTTTAAATAAAACCTTTTATTTTTCTTGCCTTGGTTTTCACAAAAACCTTATAAATTTCCATGCTTTCCAAAATATCATAAATGCTTATTTATGAAATATTTTGGCCACCAAAACCAAATGTGATCCATGTGACATCAATGATCCATGTGACATCAATGAAAACATAAAATGCCTCAAATTAACTCAAATTTCCAACACCCTTTCCACCTAAATTTAAAACCTCTGAGTTTCAAATGTATAGTTTGAAAGAGGACCCTATTAATATCCTTAGACTTAGGATAATATGTATCAATATTGCATATGATGAAATGTTGTTATTCAATACCTTTACAAAAAGCCTTATCGGTCTTGCCTTGTAGTGGTATTACCAAATACCAATGCATTTCCTCAAAAGATTCAAAGACCTTATCAAAATATTTTTCAAACAATTCTTTATCCAAATTGACGAAAGGCCCATAATTTATGATCTTTGTGAGCTCAAACAAGCAAAAATTAGAATTTTTCTAACTTCATGGTAAGGTGGCAAGCCTTGGTGGGGAGGCTTCAATACATCCCCCACCAAAATACATTCTAGACATCTTTATAGAAAACATTAATGAAAATCTACCTTTCTACCTGGAGATAACTAATATGTTATCCTTTGAAGATATCATAGAAATGGAAAATAAAGTAAAAAATCCCCTTCACAAGAAGGGGTAATTGAAAACCTAAACTCCCAAGGAGGAGGATAAATATTCCTCATACCTAATGGGGTGGAATAGGAATAAGAACCTTATAGGTGATAGAGTCATTGACTCATGCTAGGTCATCCATGTGAATGCTATGGAAACCCTTCAAAAACATATTGTAGTCAAAGAAAAAAAATCCAAGCATCAATTCACTAAATTAGACCATCCTCCTTTGACCATATTAAAATAACTTCTTCAAGCCAAGATGGTAGAAACTCCACAAATTAAACATATAGATCTAGAAAGGGAGAAACTTCATTGGTTTTGCCCCAACAAGTATTGTGCTTTCCACTATGTTAATGGCCATTCAACTAATAGGTGTATCCTAGAGGTCTCATCCAAGACTTGATAGGCAATAGTCAAGTTATTTTCAACTACTCAAATTCTCAATATTCCTAAAATCAAGATCTTGGGATCTTTCAAGATCCATTGCCCAAATATGACCAAATGGTAGTTAATAATGTTTAGTATATGAATTTCACACCCCTAAATAAAAACATGGTGGGAATTATCTATTATTATAATCACCCTAAATCCTTTACTCATTGTAAGGTGATTGAATTAGGGAATTCTCAGGATAGCATGTGCCCTTCCCTCAACCCATGCACATCAACTTCTTATGCCTCCCAAATGAACAATGCATTAAGGTCTTCAACTCTAAATGATCAATCTAATAAACCTAATGATCAATCTAAAAATCAAACTCGCAATAAAATACACATAAATAATCGATCTAAAATTATTGATCAAACCCACCTTAAGCATAATGAGCAAGATAAAAATAACTCTTTCTTGGACCTAGTTGAATGCTTTCTATCTTATTGAATCATAGGTTTATCCTATAAGAAGGGTCAAATGGTGCAAATAGGAAGATGCTCTTTCATTTGTGTTAGTACTATCAATTATGATAAAGTCCATGGTAGTAACCCTTATTTGATCAAATAACTATAGGATAATGAGCATATTCTTGTTTTATTTTTGTTTAAATATGATGACTTATCTAACATTTTATTTTGAGAGTCCCATGAATATACCATTTTTATAAATATATTAAATTGGATTAAGATGGATAAATAACCTTCAATCCTTCTAGGTCCTAGCTCTTTTTGATCCATATATTTTAATAAATATGAAACCTCTAACCTCAACTCTCCCCAAATATATTACCTCTTAATAGATACCATATTTGAGTCTGCACATAGGTTTGCATTAACTGCTTGTTCATCCAATTTCTTGTATGTATGCTTCTTGCTTACCTTTTATATCTACTTGTATGTAATGCTTGTATCTACCTAGATTACCCATTGCATATCAAGTCAAGAGATCTACGATGATGTAAATTATGATCATAGTTAAGATAGTTCATATTGCATTACACTTGCACTAGGTGACTGATGTGAGTAGATCCTCCCAGTACCTATCTTTATGAATCTCATGAAGGTTCATGCAATCAATCCCTCTTTAACAATTTAAATCCAAAATTTTCAATCTATCATCATCACCCTATCATCATCAACATGATTCATCCTATCAATTTAATCATATTTCTAGCAACTCTCTTATCTATCTTTGTTAGTCTCTAGCAACTATCTCTATCAATTTAATCACCCATATATGATCTACTTCTACTAGCTAAATCTATTCATCTTCATCGATGTAACCTATCTACTCTATCTATCACTAACAATTCGAATCTTCTATCTCTATCAACTTAATCATATAGCTCTATTGATCTAAGCAATCATTTTTCAAGCAAATTTTTGTCTCTATAGCTTAAATCTATCTTGGATCAAATTATACTATCAATTCTCCTAAATCATAAGACTCTTATTCTTATATGATGAATACTATAAAGTCTATAGATGCTAATAATAATCCCATCAATCTCATCATGTGTCCTCCCATTCAACATTCGGTCTCTAAAAAAGTGTCTTCTTGGTTGGGGATATCATTTATCACTATACCAATAATGTGTAAGTTCTCCATGGTACTCCTCTAAAAACAAATCAAATTCATATTAAGGGACCCTAAGGCTAGGGGGTAGATCAATCTAAATCAAAATGCCTTAAGGCTAAGGGTCAAATTGTAATCGTAATGCCATAAGGCTAAGGGGCTAATATCAATTATAGTACCCAAAGGTTAGGGGGGAATTTCCAATAAAAATGGCCTATGGTTAAGGTAAAACTTTAATTCATGGCACTTTAGGACTAATGGGCTAATAAACCAAAAAATCCTAATCAATCAAGAAATCTTATGGCTAATGGGTGAATCAACTCAAATATATCTTTAAAAAGACCAATCAATGAAATGTATCCTTTATTGGACCAACTTTTAAATAAATAAAACACTTATGTGCCTTTAAATAGGCCAATCACACATCCTTTAAAGCCATCTAAGTGCTTGTCCAATAATTAGGATTAAAGGCCACTACTTAAGGGTGAATCATTTAATCATGTATGTTTCTTAAAATAGACCACTTTTTACATAAATAAAAAAAAATTGTGCATTTAAATAGGACAATAATATATCTATTCAAGCTACTTAAGTTCTTGTTTAATAATTAGGTTATGAAGCCACAACTTAGGGGTAAGTCATATTTGTACATATCATGTCCCCTTGGAGACATCTTTAAGCTACCTAAGTTCTTTTCTAATAATAAGGCTATGACACCATAACTTAGGGATAAATCAAATTTACATATATCTTGTCCCCTTGGACACATCTCAACATCACTTAAGTATGTATCGCTCCAAATTTTTTGCATCCTTACCCTCAGGCTATAGGATCCGTGCCCGAAAGGGGAATGTGAGAAGGATGGGACAATACCTCGGACTGAGAGGCCCTTTGAAGGTCCCGCCTCTCGGGGGAGGGGTATAAAGGTGAATTTTTGACGGATGGTGGGTTCACCAGGAAACTTTTGAGTGGCAGTTTCCACACCTAGGTTGATAGTGAGTTTGATGTGTTCATTTTGTACTTTAATCATTCAACTCCTAGGTTTGGCCAAGATGAATCTAAACTATTCTATATGCCAATGCTGATTTTATGGATACAAAAAATATGAATAAATGCTAAACACAGAAAATGTGTCGAATGGGACAGAACATACCTGATTCCGGATGTTTGATGAAGGTTCTAAGTTTTGTAGCAGTCCAAATCATCTCAACTTGTACGTAATCGTCTGATATTTCACATAATCGTCTCAAATCACAATAGATCATCTGAGATCAGACGAAATCATTTGGGATCTGATGAATTCGTCTGACAAATTCATCAGAAACCTACAATCACAAAAGTAGACACAAAATACCAAATATGCAACTGTAAAAGCAAAGGAGAATGATAGCAATGACAACAAACGTGCCTAAATAATGGATTCAAATAACAAACAAGAGAAATGCAGTAGATTTAATGATTGATTTTAACTTTATCATGCGGTTATACTAAATGAGGTGAACTCCAAGATGCATAAACATAATAACTAAGATAATGTATAAAGAAATGCAACAAACAATAAAGAGATGCAAACTCTGGACTCTGATTGCCCCCAATCTGGACTACAGTCGAGATCGCCTCCAATCGTACGAGATCATCTGCGCTCCTCGACAAGATCGTCCGAAATCATTCGAAATCGCTTGCGACGATCCGAGCTAGCTTCGACTGAAAAATAGTAAAGTTCCTGCAAGAAAACATGAAATGTCGAATGCAAATGATGGTGTGAGGATGCTCTGAGGTGCGTGGAAGTTCAGGGAAGTTTAAGTAGAGTTTCAGGCAAAAATTCAGGGGGAATCAGGGGGATAAACTAAGAAAATCTCAGTTTATATAGGATTAGGGAGAGGTTAGGAGGTTGGGGATCATCCCAATTTGGGAGATCTCCAACGGGGGAGACTCTAACTGTGCAGACACGCTTTCTGCCAAGGTTAGAGAAGATGTTGGAACAAAAGCTAATTATGAAAATTTGGTTTTGGGACAAAATCATCTGGACATTCTGTCCATGATGAATTCGTCAGATCTGGGATGATTTCGTCTAATCTGTGATGATATCGTCCAATGGTCAAAACAAATCCTAAAAATGGCATGGAAAATGAGGAAAGCGGGTAACAGGCGGTTAACGGGAGGTTTGAGGTTAAAATTTGAATTTTATCTTTTTACTAAGGTTTAACTGTGCCAATTTTAGGGTGCTACATTTTGCCCCCTCTTTAGCGAATTTTTCGAAGAAAATGCGTTAAAGACGAGTTCTTCCCGTTTTACGAGAAAGCAAAAATGTACTCAATTTTTTTAGACGACGATTCTTGGTCGAATCGTACGACTGCTAACTATGGTGCCCCCTCCGTGTTTTTACCCAAATCGAACGTTTGAGGTAAAAACGCGAAAAAGCAAAAATTAAAAAATGTTGTTGTTTTGAATAAAATTAAGAAAAATAGGGTAAAACCCTAATTCATTTTTTTTTACTATTCATTTTTACTGGTTTTAGAGCTCTGCAGAGAGAAACAATGGTGGAGACAATGCATAGAGCGACAGAGGTCTAGCGCGGGCTACGGGTAAGGATCTAATCCTAGTAGATTAGGTTTGATTTTACTTTGTGCAATTTTTTGATTTAAATGTTGATTGTTTGGGGCATCACAGCCATTTTTAGGCCGTCGATGCCGTCGGGACGAAATCGTCCCGATTTCGTTGGAATCGTCCCTATATCGTCGATTTCATCGAAGGGCAAAATCGGTGAACTAGGGGTGATCCCGTTCAACAAGGGGCGATCCCCAAGTTGTGAAATAGGAGACGATTTTGTCCTACAAAGGACGACTTTGCCCAATTTGGGATGATATCATCCAATGGTGGATGATATCATTACTTGAGGGTTAAAATGTATGATTTTAATGATTGGTTGATTAATGAATTTTATTGTTTTATTGTTTGTTTTGCAGAAAGGATTACTAAAGAGCCGAGAATGGAAATACGATAGGCTGAGAGATGACTTGGCCACTCTCGACTAGGTAGAGCACGACCAACTAGCACAGGTCGGGCTACGGCATGTGGCAGAGATGCCACAAGTACCGATGGACATGGGGCTACTGACAGCCCTAGTAGAGAGGTGGTATCCGGGGTCATCCTATTTTTGGCTACCGACAGGGGAGATGGCTCCCACTCTAGAGGACGTATGGAGGATCATGAGGATCCCCATACAAGGATGGCTGATGATGCCTGCGGCCAATCAGGGCCAGGCTATGATGAGATTGACTGGAGACCCGAGCTTCACCCTAGAGAAGGGTGGGGTGAACATCGAGTCTCTGAGGCAGATGCCTGGGGCATCCAGGTTGACTCAGGTTTTGGTAGGGGTGGTAGGTGGCTTACTGCTATGCCACCAGAGTGGGTGCAGGCTACCATGGCTCCTCTCAGATATAGTTTGTGACATGAGAGACCATGGGTATAGGTTTGCATGGGGTAGCTTTGTACTATGCCACTTGTATAGGATCCTGCATGGGGTCGTATACAAGGGAGGTCGATGTCTGGTCTTGACATCGTTGCTATAGGTTTGGTGCTGGAAGCACATCACGATGCGGATGCCGATAGGGCTCCCATTGATAGGGGTTGACCGAGAGAGGCCCCGAGTTTTCTACTGGTGGCTACAAAGGGGGTCACAGTGACGGATAGATCTACTGATGTCACGAAGGTTGTTGGACGACCTCATCCCTGACTAGATCACCTGGAGGCCATGGTGAGAGCACCCTGGGTGGGCAGAGGATGGGTAGGAGCTGGCTCGCATCAGGCGAGTCTGCTAGCTGAGGATGGAGTGGGGAGAGGTAGAGCTCCACCGCTATGATCGGGTGCTATGACAGTTCGGTCTATAGCAGGGGATCCCTTCTCTCAGGGATTACGAGTACTCCCAGACTATTCGGGATAGTACCACATTGAGCGAGGCTCCAGACATGCAACGGTTCTAGAGTCAGGACACAGATGATGCCCCCATATAGCTAGTGGATGGTGATGATGTTGGGGTTATGGACGGATATGATGCCTGGTATGCAGGCATCCGCCCTCCTCGGATGATGAGGGCACAGGGTCCAGTGCATGCCATGGTGCATCGGATGGGGAGGCGGTGCCAGGCTGCTATTGAGGCAACGTAGGGTCGCAACGAGAGAGAGAAGCGACGGTCTCCATAGGAGAGATGCCAAAGGATGGCATGGGCTCCCTAGAGACCACAGCAGCCAGGGAGGAGGGAGGAGGGACTTCCTTCTCAATAGGGGGAGAGACCACCATCGCCCGATAAGGGCAAGGGTGTCGAGGTAGGGGAGAGCAATGAGACAATGGCTCTTCGGGCTGAGGTTGCCCGCCTTCGGGCTCAGGTGCAGACACTGCAGGATGAGGCTACACGGCTCAGAGCTCGGGGTGGAGGAGTGAGCATGTAGGAGTTGGTGTGGTCTATGGCTCAGACTGCATTCTACCAGGGAGCATACTACCAGATGGTTCCAGAGAGCCAGAGGTTACAGCTGCCAGCTGACATTATGGGGCCGATCAGGATGGGGTCATCGAGGACATCATCACGATCGACGTCGAGGACCAAAACATAGAGGGCAGACTCCGATGGGGCCTCCTCCTCCACCTCAGGGCGGGAGAGGAGATGAGGCTGAGAGCTCGAGGGCTCCACAAGACTAGACACTCACGACACAGAGATTGCATTTATTATTATATATTTTTGTTTTTGAGAGGATGGAGTACGCCAGGCTATTGATTGTGGCATACCAGTCCAGTTTTGATATGATGTACATATGTTGATATATATATATATATATATATATATGGTCTTTTGATGATATGACTTGTTGAATTTGTTGTATGATGCTTTAATGTTGAATTTCGATTGATTATTGATGATTCATGTGATTATGTCATTTTTAGAAATATTATAATTTTATGTCATGTTGTAACATTTAAATGAAATAATCTGATGTAAACAATTGGTTGTTTTGGTGTGATTTGATGAGAATAAAAGGGACTTCTAACAATAATTTCAAAGGACATTGTCGTTGTTATAGACCATTTCATGGAGTCACCGCTCGCTCGGTCGTCAAGCTAATCCCAGTATAGAAATATTGCTAAAAGTAAAAGAATGCTTAAGAGACTGTCTTAAGACTTTGTGTTGTGATGATGGGAGTGATGGTTTGTTTTCAGATTTTCATAAAAATATTATGCATGACATATTAAAGAAATATGATTTTTGCTAGGCATAAATTCCTAAGTGTGATAAAATTTTTGAATAAGTCCCTAGGAACTATACCATCATTGCAAAATTGAATGTTGACATAATGAAATGAAATAGAATAAGTGTTCGTTCATTTTAAAGCTCAATTGTGTAACATAATGATGTAAGTCATATGTTTTTATGAATTTTTAAAATGAATGGGAAATAGAATGAGAACAATGGTTTGCGCTAGGCATAGAATTATGGGTATAGACTTATACCATCATCACGAAATCCAAAGAAGAAATTGATATTTTAGTTTTATTGCATGATTGATTTTTGATTTGGAGATAAACAAAAAATAATAATATATAACTTGACTTTGCTTACTAGATTTTGTAATATGTTTGTTTTAAAAGAATTTTGGATTTTTGGAAAACAATGTATGTAATTGCTTTTATACTAAACAGATGTTCTGAAATAAGAATAAAATTTATTCCAAAAGAGTTGCAAAAATATTTTAAATTATCTCAAAGACAAATGTAGATTTGTAAGGAACCCTTATGTGCATATGTGAGTTCATTGCCGATCTTGATTTATCATAATGATAGAGAATCTCTCAAATACAAATGTGTGTGCAATTGTATTGTTCGTTCACCAATTTTGAGCAAGATAATTTGATACAAGTAATTTGACTTTAACCAAATGAATGTTCGTTAACCATGATTTGTATGCATGTAACCGTACCAGACTACTATGTAAGTTAGGTTATCAAGAGCTAGCTAATCCATAAGCCGACATAGGTCTGTACAAAAGAAGGTCGCTAATGTGATAGACATATCACCATGCTAGGGATTACCCAAGGCCAAGCGGGTTGGGCACAAACCACCTGTTATGGGGCTTACCTCACAGTTTTCGAATAATTGAGAATTCCAGGGATTCAAGCTCATTCACCCTTCTTTTCTTTTCAAGGGGTAGGGAAGGATTTATTGCATTTTGCTTTTGCTTTTTCTCTTTTCTCTTTTTTTTTTGTTTGTATTTTTATTTATTTATTTGAGATAATACTGAAACATTGTTGTGATGATACAAAATAACATTTTTCTTTTTCTCTTTTTCTTGAACTTTTCTTTTGCTTCCTATGCTAGGGATACTTGCTCGGATTGGCTGTAGAGCAAGGGATTTTTATTATGGGTAGGGGTGAGCTTGTCCTTTTGTCAATTCTCAAAGATTCTAGACCATGTGCATGATAGGATAGCAGGGGAAACTTTTCACTCAAGAAACCACTTTTACTATGTAGCATCATATTGAATTTGCAATGAAATCATTTTAATGTGAAAAGATATACTTGGTTCAAGTAAATAACAAGATCAATTCTCTATGCTCAAAACTTTATTTAATTCAACTGTGGACTTTGATATAAGAGAGATTAATAATCATACAAAATAAAATCAAGATATTTATTCATGTGAATGTGAAAGTGCGGGATTCCAAATAAATGCTAATTTGTCCAAAATAATTGAAAATATAACTGCAACACTTCAAGAATTGATAGGTATGACAATAAAATATGTTTTTGAAGATTTTGATGATTTTGATGTTTTTATATTTTTATATTTTGATTTTAATTTATGAAATTGATGGTATATACAAGATGATCTATATACACTATACAAGGTTATTTGAGTATAGCATGTCTAAGGTTGCTTCAAAATCAAAGGAGGTTTTGAAGGATAATTTGGTTGTGTTGAAGGTAAGAACAAAAGGTGATGAATAAAAGGTAGTGATAACAAAAGCTTTGTTATAATGTAGAATAATGTAGCAAAAGATTTTACTTTTATATGTGTAAAATTGATCATGTTACAAAATAAAATGTCAAAAGGATAAGAAGGTTCTTCATTCTTATCACTATCTTCCAAGTCTTGATAATATGGAGGGAGTATATGTGAAAGATATGCATGGGTGTTATTTGGTAAACAAGGATGATCATATATGGATGAAGAAAAGTGATGGATAGAAGTTAATTGTGACAATGGAGAATGTATAGAACTTGATGTTTCAACCGTTAAATATTCTTCAAATGGTGTTGGGTCATTATGTATGGTAACAATTTTACTTGCAAGTTCAAACTTCAAACATTGGTGAAGAGTGGAAGGGACAACCCTCATCATATGAATCCAAGGACTTTTGAGAAGTAGGTTGTAAGGTGAAGGGCAATATGCTACATAAAACAAAGTATCCAGGATCTTGGATCCAATATTAAGGGGGAAAATTATAGTACCTTGAGCTTCTTGAATTTCATTGTTAAAATATTTTATAATAACATTTGATTCATTAAGATCTTCTTCCTTTAATTTGAGTTTTTGGAATAATTGATAAGTGCATAAATTAAGAGAGGAGCCATTATCTACCATGATAGTTTTAACAGGTGTTTCTTTACTAGATCCTGTAATGTAAAGATAGGAGTCTTCTTGTGGAGTAGAGGAAGGAATATCCTCATCATAGAATGAAATATGGTTAACCTCAAGAGGGCTTACACCATTAATTATGTTCTTAGGGAAAATATCATGAGGAACAAATTGTTGGCTAGGTATCTTGAACAAATTTTCCTTATGAGAACTTTGTAATACTTCTAAAAGGGATATCTTTGCTTGAGGATTAATCACTTGTTGTTGGCTATCAAAGTGGATTTCAGATTGAGATTTTGATTCTAAATATGAGCTTTCTATGCTTATATTCCATTTTGGATCATTCTCTAGAGCCAAAGATAGTTTTGAAGGTTGGTCAAATGAGGAATCCATATCTTGAATATCAGATTGAGTTGATTGAACTTGAGGTTGCTCATTTGTAGTTTTTGTTACAATATTAGTAATATCATCATGATGGGACACATTAACATGCAATATTTGATTGGTTTCTTGTTGTTGATAATTGAATAGGGGTTCTTGGGAGATCTCCATGTCTTGATTGATTATTGGTATTTGTTGTGTAGGAGTTTGATAGTTTATTGGAGATTTATAATCAGTTGTAGATTGTAATTCCTTTATATTAAAAAGACCCTCATCAATCAAATATTGAATTGCACATCTTAAATCTTTACAATTTTGTGTCATATGTCCATCTACTCTATGATATTCACAATGTAGCTCAGGTTTAAACCAATCTGTTGTGGCATCAAGTTGTCTTATGGAAGGGAGTTCAATCTTATTTGTATCAAGTAAATGCTTGAGAATTATATCCATTGGTTGATTGAGCTTAGTAAATTTACGTGATGAAGGTTTTCGAGAGGTTTTTGATAAGTGCCTTAGGAGTTCAGTCATAAAAGGACCTAATGGTTTTTTACCTCTCTTTTCTTTGTTATGGGTAGAATGATGATAGGAATATTGTGAAGTATGATGTGAGTGCATGGTAGGATTGGAAGAATAAGTATTTTCTTGTTGAAATGGATGGGTTGTATTGAAAGAAGAATATTGAAGGGGTGGAGGAGGATTGTATGTGGATTGATAGACATAATATGGATATATGGGAGAATAGATAATATCGTTATGAAGAGGATTGGAAAAGGGATTGTCTTGTTGGGGTAATGATGAAAAATGAGAAAAGTGTGATGGAGGTGATGTTGAATAGGGATGAGGTTGGTCATAATCAACAAATGTATTTGGCTGAATTCTTCCAACATTACTGATGGGCTCATATTGATTTGAGTAAAAACTCATGGTTTCTTTAGTACTTCTAAAAGTAATATTTAGTATCTATTATTTAGAATTGAATCTAAAACATACAAACTTGAAATGATGATTTTGTTTGTTTTTATTTTTCTTGTATACATACATATATATATTTTTTTTTATTTTTTTATATTTTTGAATCAGAAATATGCCTATGTTATTCACGTCGGGTTCACCAAAATGTATCGCTCCAAATTTTTCGCATCCTTACCCTCAGGCTATAGGATCCGCGCCTGGAAGGGGAATGCGAGAAGGATGGGACAATACCTCGAACTGAGAGGCCCTTTGAAGGTCCCGCCTCTCGAGGGAGGGGTATAAAGGTGAATTTTTGACGGATGGTGGGTTCACCAGGAAACTTTTGAGTGGCAGTTTCCACACCTAGGTTGATAGTGAGTTTGATGTGTTCATTTTGTACTTTAATCATTCAACTCCTAGGTTTGGCCAAGATGAATCTAAACTATTCTATATGCCAATGCTGATTTTATGGATACAAAAAATATGAATAAATGCTAAACACAAAAAATGTGTTGAATGGGATAGAACATACCTGATTCTGAATGTTTGATGAAGGTTCTGAGTTTTGTAGTAGTCCAAATCGTCTCAGCTTGTACGTAATCATTTGATATTTCACATAATCGTCTCAAATCAAGGTCTTGAGATCGTGTTGTTTGTAAACACTAAATGTGCGAATGGGACAAAACATACCTAATTCTGGATGTTTGATGAAGGTTATGAGTTTTTTAGAAGTCTAAATCATCTCAACTTGTATGTAATCATCTGATATTTCACATAATCGTCTCAAATCACAATCGGTCATCTGAGATCAGACGGAATCATCTAGGATCTGACGAATTTGTCAGAAACCTACAATCACAAAAGCAGACACAAAATACCAAATATGCAACTGTAGAAGCAAAGGAGAATGATAGCAATGACAACAAATGTGCCTAAATAATGGATTCAAATAACAAACAAGAGAAATGCAATAGATTTAATGATTGATTTTAACTTTATCATGCGGTTATACTAAATGAGGTGAACTCCAAGATGCATAAACATAATAACTAAGATAATGTATAAAGAAATGCAACAAACAATAAAGAGATGCAAACTATGGACTCTAATTGCCCCCAATCTGGACTACAGTCAGGATCACCTCCAATCGTACGAGATCGTCTGCGCTCCTTGACAAGATCATCTAAAATCGTTTAGAATCGCTTGCGACGATCCGAGCTAGCTTCGACTGAAAAATAGTAAAGTTCCTGCAAGAAAACATGAAATACCGAATGCAAATGATGGTGTGAGGATGCTCTAAGGTGCGTGGAAGTTCAGGGAAGTTTAAGCAGAGTTTCAAGTAGAAATTCAGGGGGAATCAGGGGGATAAACTGAGAAAATCTCAGTTTATATAGGATTAGGGAGAGGTTAGGAGGTTGGGGATCATCCCAATTTGGGAGATCTCCAATGGGGGAGACTCTAACTATGCAGACATGCTTTCTGCCCAGGTTAGAGAAGATGTTGGAACATAAGCTAATTATGAAAATTTGGTTTTGGGACAAAATCGTCTGGACGTTCTGCCATGATGAATTCGTCAGATCTGGGACGATTTCATCTAATCTATGATGATATCATCCAACGGTCAAAACAAATCCTAAAAATGGCATAGAAAATGAGGAAAGCGGGTAACAGGCGGTTAACGGGAGGTTTGAGGTTAAAATTTGAATTTTATCTTTTTACTAAGGTTTAACTGTGCCAATTTTAGGGTGCTACAAAGTACTTATTCAATAATTAGGCTATGAGGCCACCACTCAAGGATGCATTATTTATGTGCCTTTAAATAGGGAAATCACTACATGCCTTTCAATAGGGCAATCACTATATGCCTTTCAATAGGCCAGTCATATCTTTAAATAGACCAATATGTACATAAGTTAAATAATCATGTGATTTTTAATTGTTAATTTTCAATAAGCTAATTTTAATTATCCTATTTCAATCATTTACATTCCATTGTTTTAAGCATCGTAATTTTTTTTCATCATCTAATTTTATTTTAACCATGTAGTTTTCATTATTTATTCATCAATCATTAAAATTTTGGTAGATATTTTTAGTAACACATGTCTCTCCTTATCTCCAATCATTTCCCTCTCATTTTCTTTCTCTTAACTCACCTTCAATTCAATATTAGCCATCAATCAATAATCTAATTTCACATAATTGAATCAGCTCTTCTAGCCCATCTAACCTTTCCTTCTTGCTCATTTTAATCAAACCCTTTCTTCCTCTCAATTTCCCACCAATTCTACCATTATCAAATTGATTTTCCTCAAGAAACTTGGTTTCCCTTCCAGAATTCAAGGGGGTATACTTGGGGCAGGGAAACATTTAACTCTACCCAAAGTGCAGTCCTTAGCAACATTTTTTGTACCTCTCATCTACCTCAAGCACCAATGCAAAATTATGACATCTATATTAATTTTTGTGCATTAATTAAATAATAAATGCATAAAAAGGGATAAATTGTAAACACCCCATTTTGGCACACTTTAGTCCACCATGACTGTTATCCACCAACATTCTAAATCCACCTTCCTCATGCTCAATTTCATAGTATTTATTGCTTTGATTGTAATGATATTTTTTCTAGCATTAATATCTACTACAAATATTCATAAATGTTTTTTAAACTACCTTTGTTGGAATAAGATGAAAAAAACTTTCCAATGAGTATAAATATAACTATATTTCTATAACAATCAATACCTAAATTTGCTTAAATTTAGACATTGTAGGATTTATGATGCCCATGGTAATAGGCCATTGCCATTTGTAATGATTATATCTTCTATAAAATATTTATAAAAATTCATGAAGGTATTTTTATTAGATCAAGCTTAAAAATATATTTCCAATGAGTATAAATATGCTTATGTTCTAGTAAGGATGGATGCCTTAAATTAGTTTGAATTTCATAGGCTCTCATCCCCTTGCCTAGGCAATATGAAACTTTCCCCTTGCATCTAGGCATGATGAAACTTTCCCCAATGCACTTAGGTGCTACAAAACTTCCTCCCCCCCATGCCTAGGCACTATGAAACTTTCCTCCACATTACTAGACAATGTGAAACTTTCTCCCATGTGCCTAAGTGCTACAAAAATTTCTCCCTCACACCTAGGTGCTATGAAACATTCCCCCTAGTGCCTAGGTGCTATGAAAATTTTCCCATGTGCCCAAGCACTATGAATTTTTCTTCCTATTCCTAGGAACTATGAAACCCTTCCTCACATGTCTCAACAATATGAAACTCTTCCACCATACCCAATCACTATGGAATTTCTAGGAAAAGTGAAAAAATACCAAAAATTGTTGAGAAATGTTGGAAAACATTGGGAATTTTCCAATGCCAAAAACTACCCAAAAATGTTGGAATTAAAAATGCAAATTTTGATGAAAATCAAATTTTGTTAAAATTAAAATTAAATAAAATGTTATTCATAAATTTAACAAATTAAAATTGAAATGCCAAGCACCCATCTACCAACTTAAGTCCAACTTATTTTAAAATTCTACCCTAGGTAGAATTTTCCTAACACACATCTGAGGTGTGAGTGGTACACTCCTAGGAAGGTGCATTCTGTTTGGCATGATTGCATTGGGTAGTTTGGTAGGCTAAGTCAATGGATATGCTTATGACATACCCCCACTACTTGATCATAGAATTTTGGATGAAAACTATCTCAATAGTGTTCCAAGTGTAATTGTAATAACTTGATAATTGAAACAAACTCTAAACAAATGTTATAGCATCTATGCGATGAGCCGACCATGATATGCTTAATGGTAAATGCATTTCCTATGCAATCAATATTTCCCATTTGAAAATTGAAAAACTGACCATGCCCTACCTAGAATCATTCCTATTCAATATCCAAGCCAAGAATGCCATCCCACTTGCTAACTAATCCTGAGTTGGTGCTATCCATTTATCAAAAGCAAATGTAGGACCTACTATTTACTAAAAATGCTACCTATTGTCACTCAATGTGATCATGAAAATTTAATTTGTTTGAGTCTCCCTCCAAACCCCCCTAAAGCCTATAAATATAGCTATGGGTAAACAACATAGATGCACAAGATACTTGCAATGAAATGCTACTTAATTTTCAAGTGAGTTGTGTCTTCTTTGAAATTAAAAAATACAACATATAACTGGTCAACCTCTTGTGCTATGATATTTATGAATACCTAATATTTTCCATAAATTCCTCTCAACTTCTTTTGTGCATTGCTTGCTCCTGGTTCTACCATGTAATTTTGCACTATAGAAGGAGAGGTTCTTGAAAAAGCCAAAAAAAGACTGGCTCTCTACTTGTGATGGAACCTTCTCAGTCCATTTTTAGCTTTTGTCAATGGGATCTCAGATCCCTTTAGTTCATACTTATGTTCATTTAAACTTATTGATTGTCTCTTTTCATGTACTAGTTATTTATTTTTTATTCTCTGCTTTCTTGCTATTACTAGTCTACTCAATTAAATTCTCTATTAGCAAGTACATTGCTTGCCTCATATTTTAGTTTTGATATCTATTTATGGAATTAGCATTATATTTAGAGATGTATGTTAATATATAAGCACTCTACATACTTAGAAACATATTTTCACCAAGATTTCATTATCTATCCATCACTTGTTTCTATTTTGTAAAAATAAAGACTATTGTTAATCATAAACTAGCTTCTGCATGTGCATATACTTGTTTATTATAGATTTTTATCATTATAATAAAGAAAAAATGCCTGACCAAGTAGACAATAAAGCTTCACATCTTCCATGAACCTGACCGGCCCTTGCATAGCTCTCATGGTAGTGGAGTAAAGTAGTTAGACTATGGACCTATAGACCTAATAGCAGGATCACTTAAACATAGAACTTTGTGCTCTCTACCCTATGTTCTTTGTTTTTTAGAAAATATAGTTTGCCTTGTCTACTATTTTAGTAAATATTGAAAATTTGTTCTTCTATTTCATTAGAAAATAATAATTTATGTATCAATTGTGGGATGATATTTGTTCATATATCTAGGTAATAAAGTAACACACATGTAGTTGTACTTTTATCTAGTCTATACCTATCTATTGCATATTTTATTTTATGAAAATGAAAATATACTACTCTTGTGTATCATTTGAATAAGATATAATTTAGAATAATTTATCTCTATTTGCATCTTTATCTTTTGCACTCTTTATTTTCTTACATTCTATTGAGATTAGGCTATGCATGGTTTTAGATCAAGGAGTCTTAGTTGATAAAATGTAGGTGTTTGCTAATCTATAAATGAAACATAGATTTTAAGCCCCATATACCATACACCTTGTACCATGCACATATTAAGGTAAGGAAGGTATGAACCCAACATGAACACCTCTATTGTTGTTAAAGATTCCTTGATCTTAAACCCTAGCCTTATAAAACTAAAAATTAGTCACATTTTAATCCAGAACACATAAATTTTGTTTGTGTAGATTAAATCACATTAACAAAGATTAATCTTGATGCTTCAATACACTTAGATATGAAATGTGCACCCTACACTAAATTCAATATTAGATGATCTAGAAATACTTCTAGATCAACCTCCATTGAAGGCCAAATCCTAGATACTATGTGAAAATTAAAGGAAACAATGAAAGAAAACTAGGGGAAAGAGGTATATACACATAATCAATGGTGGTAAGGATTTAAATGACACACAAATATTAAACTAAATGAGCATAGACTAGTCATTACAAGAAAATCCTAGTAAACATTCCATCACTCAAAGCTTAAACAATAAGCATCATGTACTCAGACTCTACAACATTCAATATTTCAAGAATTCTGACTAAAATAATCCAAACAATAACCTAATATAATTTACTCCAACTAAAACTTAGACAAAAATACTAACATTGTATAGCATATTAGTTAGGATTTACATCCAATATTCCAAGCATTCCAACTAAAATGATATGAATAGCCTCCGACCTAATAAAATCACTTTAGATAAAATATAAATAAAAATGCTAAATATGCATTACCTTAATGAGCTTACAAATCATAGCATTAAATACTCCAAGCATTTCAATAGAAATAATTCAAACTCAACCTAACAAAATTTACATCAACTAAAACATGAACATAAACATCAAACACACGCAACACATTCGAATGAGAAACTTAAAGCTTTGTATTGCCTCTAAGTATCTTAGAAATACTTAGCTTATCGAATAGGAAAAATTTCAATATTTTATCCTTACAAATGAGGATCATTAATCATTTATAGCTTTTACTAAACTAAAATGAAACTAAATACTACATATAATCATTGGCTAAAATTAATCAAGCATGATCCTAGGTTGAGTTGACACCACTGGGTAAATTCTTGTTTGACCCCTATTAAGTATGATCACTAGATCTTTAATAATACTTCATGTAGGTAGATGTTGCTTTCCAATTTTGATAGATGCTACATGGTTTAACTACTTACTTGTAGAGTGCTAGGTGTCCCTCATACTGAGATCTTTTAATCCAAGGTGTTGCTATTGCATCTTGTTGAGTGGTAATTTTACCCAATTGCAAAACCACATTCACAATTAGGGTATTAATATGAAAACCCTCTCTTGCAAAGAAATCAATATTTCTCCAAGGTTCATTTTGCTTAATGTGTGCTTGTAATCCTGTGAAGATGTATCAAATAAGTGCTAGGAATACCTTAGTAATTTGCAAATAATTGTTAATAAGGGACATGTGTTGGTTTATTTTATTATGCTATGCTATTGATTGTTCATGAAACTTAAAAAGAAGAATAAAATATGATTGGCCCTCATAAGACTACGATGTAAATCCTTAATTCATTTTATATTGGAATATTTTAAGTAGATTTTACCTTTTATTGTTAAGCAGATTTAGATAAGTTTTATCTTTCTTAAACCCTACTTTGAATATGAAAATAAAGATTAAAATCTATCTCTAAACGTGAATGTGAAATGCAGATTGAGTTCCTTTAATTATTGTTTGATAAATGAAAAAATAAATAAATATGAATGAATAACTATGAAATGTAAAGGCCTTAAAATGTCATTATAAATTATCTCTCTTTAATGAAATCATAATTTTCATAAAGAAGAAATAATTTAATGTTTTAAAACAATAGCCTTTGATATAATGTATAAATTACCTCTCTTTAATAAAATCAGAATTTTCATAAAGAGAAGCCAATTTATTGCTCTGAAAATGATGGCCTATGGAATGCCATATGAATTACCCCCTTTAATGAAATTGCAATTTTCATAAAGGGAAGTTCATTTATTTCTTACGAATAAGAATGCAAAGAACAAAAATCTGATTTACCTTCAAAATATGAAATAATATAAAATTTCAAAATTATAAAACCCTTATAAAATAGTAATTTTCAATAATTTTTATAATTTTGAAATGGCTTCGAAATGGGATCGAAATTATTTCGGATGAAATATTGAAGCTCATTCTTCACACCCATGCATTTATTTTTGGGATTTTAATTTTAATTTTATTTTAATTTTAATAACCAAAGTTTAAAAAAAATCTACAAAATGGAAGGGTTAGAAAGAATTTGGAAATGGACCAGAATACTGAAAATATAAACATGCAAAGTTTAAAAAAATGATTTACCTTCAAAATATGAAATAATGTAAAATTCCGAAATTATAAAACCTTTATAAAACAACAACTTTAAATAATTTTTATAATTTCAAAATGACTTTAAAATGAAATCGAAATTGTTTTAAATGAAACATTGAAGCTCATTCTAGAGACTCGTGCATTTATTTTTGAAGTTTTAATTTTTTTTCGATTTTTATTGAATTGCCAAAGTTAAAAAAAATCTGCAAAAAGGGAAGGTTAAAAAAATTAAAAAATAAATAAAATCTGGAAAATGAACTAGAAAGCCAAAAACATTAAAAGAAAACTACTCTCATTCTAATGCCACCCTATCCTACAAAAAAGGAGATGTGAGACATTTTGCATGTAACCAAATTTATTCAAATTTGCATACACACGGTTCGAAATAAATTAGTTGTAATCTTCTAAGAAAAAAAATAAATTTTGTGCTTCTAAGCCTTCGATAATGCAACCATTAAAATGTATTTAACACTATCTATAAGCCAAGAAAACATTGAAGAAAAGATAAACCGTTAGCTCAAACATGCAAAAAAAATCTCCTCCCATCTTGCTAACAAAATGCAAGTTTCTAAATTATTTGCATTAAAAATAATATTCTATTTTACAACCAATATTTCTAGCTTCTTCCAAAAAAACGTCCAACCCTTATTTATGAGCTTCAATGGGGTTTTAAAGATTTCCAACATTGGCTATTCGTTTCTTTTTCCAACTCTTGGCTTTCCAACGCTTTCTTTTTCCAAATTTTGGTTTTCCAACGTTTTTTTTCTTCTTAAAATTTTCCAACATTTGGCTATTTGTTTTTTTTTCCAACTTTTGACTTTCCAACATTTTCTTTTCCATCAGTATGATACATGCCATTTTCTCCGCTTTTTTTTTTCTTTTTTTTTTTGGTAAGTAAGAGAATATTATAATTAACACCGGGTTTTAACTGGTTGACCCAAAACCATTTTACAGAATAGGGTCCACTGACCAACTGGACAAAGGCCAAGCCCTAAAAGTTTAAACTGACAACAAAAAGTGCCAAGACCTACTCTTCCAACAGAATACAGCCAAACTAAACTATGGAAGCCTAATATTATGGCCATCAGAAAAGAAAGACGCAAAATAGAACTAACAAAGACAAAAACTAATCATGCAAGCACCATGCCGAGTAGCTTGTGCCCATATAAAAATAATAGAATATGGTCAAAAAAACATCCCATAGAATGGACAACCAAGAGGCCAAGCATTCTTCCTTGTAGTCCTCATCTAACTTCTTATCATCCTCCTTGCCATCATCTTTAGATTTTGCCTTCGACTCCTTGTGCCCTTGGAACTGCCGGCTATAAAACAAAAGATTTAGAGAATCACACAAATCAACAGCTGCACTGATGAGGCCGGACAGACTCTTCAATCTGGTTGATACCGTTGGAGGTCGATGAAATTGTCATCTTCTCCAAGACTATTATGGTGGGGTCTGGTACCTCATTATCAGGGATCTCCAACACTTTGTTATTTCTTGCTAGGGCCTTTTTGCGACATCGAATCCAAACACACCTTGGGAAATACTTGAGGCCAAAGCGGATGTTTCCCATGCATGAATTTGTAGATAAAAAACCCATATCAGTGCCCCACCAGCTACAAAAAACACTAGTCACATGAACAAAAAAAACAAATATGACAAAAGCCATTATAAGGTTCAAATTTTTTTTTTTTAAAATGCCCCCATTTTCTGTCATTGATCCACTTTGAGCCTTCCAATATAAAATTTTTCATTATCTATCACCATTGAGACTGCATGAGGAAGATTTTCAGTCCACGTGATCAAGTTTGTCGCTACAATGCCTTCATTTGCCGACCTTATCGCCTACCATGTTTGCTTCCCGGAAGGTATGCAAAATTATGGCCTCAGGTCGATCATGAATTAGAGCCTTTGCTTCGTGGATGTAGTCATCAAATCTCCAAGGATCTCTCTTATTGTTCTTTAGAAGATTTATAATAATAAGAGAATCACCTTCCACCAACAGTTTCCCTGGATAATTCTCTGCCACCTTGAGGCTCCTCCAAACTGCCCTCGCTTCAGCCACATTGTTAGTTTGAGCTCCAAGATGTTCAGCAAAAGCTACAAGCACCTCACCCTTGTGGTCTCTAAGTAAGCCACCAGCCCCAGCTTCACCTGGGTTGCCCCTAGATGCCCCATAAAAATTTAACTTAATCCACCCTAAGGGGGGTGGGGTCCATGTGATCATGGTTCTAGGACAGACTTGAGGATGATTGAGGCCATCAGTGAGAGGTAAGTTTAATGACTGGCCTAATGAAGCTTCAAAAGGATTTGGAGGTCTAGATGCAGCAGACACTAAACAAGCATTCTCATTAGCATATACTAAAATTTTTGACAGACGAGAGGATGACCGAGAAAGCTTATCCAAGAAGGCCCGACGATTCCTTTCCAACCATATCCGCCACAAGTAGTGATGAAGGCAGATCTTCCACATATACCTAAGACGCCTATTCAAAAAGGGAGAAGGCCACTGACAAATAAGTCAAAAATGGACTGAGGATGGACCTAATAAATATGAAACACTTGTAATAGACCTAACAAGATTGAGACAAAAAAATTACAATACAGAAACAAATGATCAATAGACTCCCACTCAGACATACAAATATAACACCTATTAACAACAATCACACCTCTTTTTATTAAGTTATCCATGGTGAGGATCTTATTTTGGATGGCCAACCATGCAAAAAACCCAACCTTCGAAACAATGCTTTTGGGCCAAACTTCCAAGTGAGGGAAAGTAGGTTCATCATTATCAATAAGCATCAGATAAGCAGTCTTGACAGAAAATTCCCCATTGTCTGAAGCTTCCCAGATAAGCTGGTCCTCAAGAATGCCAGAATGGAGTAAAGACTGTCTTAATTCATTCTCTAGTATTATTGATGCCCCTGGTAGATCATTGTTCATTATTGGCTTCCAAACCCTTCTATTGTTTGACAAAGTAATAAAATCTGCAACTTTGGTACCAAAAACTTCAATTTTCCAAGCTCTAAGGGTTGAAAGGATGGGGTCTGCAGAGAGGGGATAGTCCTTTAACCATTTGTGGTCCCAGAAATCAATGTTTCTTCCATTTCCCAGTTTCCAATGTAGCCCTTTGCTTAGATAGTTTTTAGTTTGAAGGAGTAACCTGCAATAAAGAAAAACACATGAATTAAACTTTTCAAAATAAAATTATTAATAAAATTTAATTAAAACAAAACTAAAGATAAAATTAAATTAAACTTTCCCAAAACAAAACCATTAATGAAATTAAATTAACTTTCCAAAAAACACATGGATGGTTTTATTTTGATATATATATATAATTTTTTTTTTCTTTCTTGTTTTATTTTTATTTTATTTTCATGATTATTATTTATTTATCTTTTATCTTTTTATTTATTTATTTATTTTTCTCTTTTATTTTATTTTATTTTAAATTTTATTTAATTAATTTCAAATGTTTGAATTGGTTTAATTCAAAACATTAAAATTAACCAAAATAATAAAAATAAGAAAGAAGCTAATCAACACACTAGACAACTTAAAAGAAACTAAAAGGAGATAATAATCCACACCCAAACCTTGGAACATATATTGCAACCTAAACCAAAATTTCCCTTAACATCCAAAAACTGAAAAATAAAAAGGTGGATTCCCAATTTTTGGGCTAGTTGTGGAATGGCCACAACACATCCATTGCCTTTCGGTCTCCCTCTAGTGTTGCTTGCATTTGCTTCATTTTGTTGGAACTCTTAGAATATTAGCTATCATTACTTGTAAAAAGGTTTCAAATCACCCTTCTCATTGCAAGCTTTACATTGTGTCATATATTTGAAGCATTCTTGCTGAAATTAGCAATGAAAACATTTTGGTATGCTTCTTTACCTTAGCTTGGTTTTTCAAACTTATAAAGGCAGAATATTGTTGATTGCTTCTTATCTTTTGATTTTATTCTTGGTGAGTAGAAATTCATGTCCCGAAAAACATTCATTTCTCTTCCATAAATTATCAATCCGGTAAGTTCATAAACTTATGAGTGTCATGCACAGTATATGCCTGCAGTGTTGGGGAACAAATCTGGTTGTACCTTATTTAGTTTGGTGGGGAGGTTTGTGTAATTGGATTCCAGCCAAACCAAATAAACTAAGTGCGAAAAATGAAATAAATAAATTATTAAACAAAAAGTAAAGTGCTGGAAATAAAATGCGAGGAAATAAACACACACAACTGAAATTAAATAAAGCAGTAAACTAATCTACAGAAAGCAAATGCACAAATAAAACATGGGAGGACTACTACAGGGAGTGGGCCCAAGCTCCCGTAGATAGTTTGCCCAGTTAGCTACATAGAGCTTGCTCGAATAAGAGGAGTTGCACTCTTAATTAATTAAACAATAAAATAAAATAAGTTCTATGTAAAACTAATCATTGATCTCTGATCTCCTCTATTCATATGGCCCGTCTTTATATAAAGTGCAACCAGATCTCATTACAATAACAAATCCGTCTATTTTAATCACGTGATGTGATTTATTTACAATTGATTCTACACATATTTTATTCTTCTATTTTAAAGTATGTTCGTTCACCAAAAGGATAAATATAAATATCCTTAGGTGTATGTAACAACAAATCCTAAACTAATGCATCTTAAAAATAATAATATGCTTTAACAGCTTTACAAGGTCAACCGGCCAATCGGTTGATAATAATAACAAACACTTTATTCTATTTAATAAATGCAAAAATAGATCTCCTTTGTCTTCACGTGCAACCTCCTCCATAGTCCTTGGTCAACCAGTCAAAGTTGACTTGGTAAATATTGCAAAGTATGAAGGCATAGAGGCGCCTTTCGATTGTAGGGAGGTGCTCTTCTTTCGTTGGGGCCTTTCGGTTGCAGGGAGACGCTCTTCTTCCATTGGCGCCTTTCGGTTGCAGGGAGGCGCTCATATTCTGTGGGTGCCTTCCAATTGTAGGGAGGCACTCGTTTTCTATTAGTGCCTTCCGATTGTAGGGAGGCACTCTTCTTCCGTTGGTGCCTTTCGGTTGCAAGGAGGCGCTCGTATTCTATGGGCGCCTTCTGATTGTAGGAAGGCGCCTACTTCTGTTAGGCGCCTTCCTTGAAGAGGAATGTGCCTACTCTCTTGCCTTAGTATCTATAAGCAGAAGTATGTCAGGTCCAAGTGGATGTAGACTGGAAAACACCATATTAGTACCAATACCTGCATTTATACACATTTCCCACTAAAAACACCAATCAAACATAATACCGGATTTTCTATCAATTATATGCATAAGTTATATAAAATACATTTCATATGCTAATTGAACCAGTGATAATTCTCCTTAACCGTGTATATAAAATGAGCATTTTTAGTGCTCATCATCCCCCCATGCCTAACATGTGCCATGCCCTCGTGGCACCAAAAGGTGAAGTTATCCCTCTCGCAGGCTGACCATGCCAAAAAGTTTGGCATGTCTTTGTGATAACAACCCTTGGGATATATATTTTTTTCCCTCTTTTTTATTTTATTTTAATGGCCTTCAGCATCTCTATTTCTCTACCGCTGAGTGCTGCTATTTTTTCCATTCAGCACTACTATTTTTTTTTTCATTGAGTGCTGCTATTCTTCATCCATAGA
The DNA here is from genome assembly GCA_028583015.1 of Wollemia nobilis. NCBI lineage: Eukaryota > Viridiplantae > Streptophyta > Pinopsida > Araucariales > Araucariaceae > Wollemia > Wollemia nobilis. Next base: position 23,701,867 of record JAQPPZ010017232.1, on the reverse strand, counting down.
GCGATGTGACACCAATAGAAGTCAGAAACACATCCTGACTAATCATTGCAGATAAATAGTTAAATCGTGACCACACTGTTTAGGGAAAATTACCACTACACTAATGTTGGCATTTTCCAGTGTTGCACATTAGTCAAATTTGGTGAGACCAAATTTGTTTAAAACAAGTGCAATCACCAGCTGCTACTTTTACCCACATTTGAAACGTATTTCACATCTCCAGAACCTCCTTTGTGGTATAGAGGAGGATCATTCATATGTGTTTGCTCAAGCCAGTTGCCATTGTCATGAGGCGACAATGAAAATGATGCCAAATTTATTCACGTAGATGCCATAGCCTTTTTTTTTTTTTTTTTTTTCAATTATATTTTTTTTCAAGGCACATCATGTGTTTGAATTCTAATGGGAGATTTTGAAAAACTATGGAGGCGTCGACTGGTATTAGCATAGAAATGATTTTAAAATAACTATACACATAATTAATAAGAAAATTAGTACATACCCGGGTGAATTTTGTAGAATCTTATATATATGATGCTGGTGGTGTGAGACGTCTTCACGTTGGTGCTCCTGGAGATTTTATTTATTTATGTATCTTTATCTGTTCTGCCCTGAATAGGATAGATCTTGACTCTATTTTTTTTTTCTTCATCCTTTGCATCAAAGAATAGAGTCAATCCACAACAACTGAGCTAGTGACTCTAAACTTTGAAATACCCAGCTTTTTCTCAATAGCACACAAAATATTTTAATCCTGCATTGACGTATCTCTCTCCGAATGCATTTACAGGATGAATATTAAAATTTATACCGACACGTGTGCGTCCAAAATGACCTCCCTCTGAATTATTTCTTTTGCATGCATAATTGGAACAACACTGCATTCCTTTGTTTTCTGGAGTGAGGAAAAATAGTATTTCTTTCATTATTCACGACATTTGTCAGGTGCATTGTTGATATGTATGTGTTGTATGTGCTGGCATTGGTAGGATGTTCTCATACATTGGTGCAATCCCCAAATTAACCTACATGATGTAGAGTTTGGAACTGCACCAATTTTTGTTGCCCACATCGTGCTTGTCTAGCCAATAGGCGAAGCACAGGGGCGCATTCCCTATGAGGAAGGTGCTTGCTTTCTAGTGGCGCCTTCCTATCGGTGCCTTCCTGTGAGAGGAAAGCACTTGCATTTTAGTGGCACCTTCCTGTCGACGCCTTCCTATGGTGCCTTCCTATTGGTGCCTTCCTGTGGCACCTTCCTATCGGCGCCTTCCTGTGGTGCCTTCTTGTTGGTGCCTTCCTATGGCACCTTCCTGTCGGTGCCTTCCTATGGCGCCTTCTTGTGGCACCTTCCTATCGATGCCTTCTGGTGAGAGGAAGGCGCTTGCATTCTTTTGGTGCATTCATGGAAGAGGAAGGCGCTGGCCTCCTATTAGCGCCTTCCTGGAAGAGGAAGGTGCCTACTTACCATGTGTTGATTTTGAAGGAAACAGATATTTGACATCTATTTTTTTTCAAACTCCTCCCCCATTTTATTTAGCTACCAGTTGGAGATTTCTCATTTCCCTTCGGGACCAGGCTAGTCCTCGGGAAAGAGGATACTCTCTTCCAACGGGCAGCAAAAATAAAACTTTGCTTCTGATTTGCATTTCATCGTGGAGCTATTTCAACACAAGGTGGTTTTTTTTTCATAGGAGTAAGTTAGGCACCGACAATAAGGCATATTTCCCCCCATGTCTAAAAATTGTCATGTCCTCATGACAATAGCCTTTTGAACTCCCCTTTTTTTTTTTTTTATGGGAGGTTTTGATTCACCCGCATCTTCCCCCACTTAAATTGGTGATGCCCTTATCGCTAGCAACAGGTCCCTCTGTACAATAGGTCTGTAGCCCTCTAAACGTCAGGTCCCACACTGAACAATAGGTATCCCCGTCCAAGGTAGAAGAAAATTGCTTATTGGTGCCTTCCTCTAGGTGGAAAAAGGCACTACTGTATTGGGCTAATTGTAGGCACTCTCTTTCTAGTAAGTGCTTTTTCCACTTTGCCGCACTCCTAATTGCAGGGCACAAAATGTCACATTTGTTAGGCCTAGTTTAAGCCGACTCCACCTACAGATCATGCTCATGGTTGTGTACTGCGAAACTACACCTACAAAAACTGCACACATGAAAGCGATGAAACAGAGTCATGACTTCGTGCCTGTTAGGCCCTGGCTCTCAGGATGCCTGGAGCTTGCATTCGGTTCATGATTTCCTACAAAGCAATAAGAAAGAAAATTTTTATGCTAAGCAGGACATGTTCTATATATTTTTTTTTCACTAGGAGGATTCGCATATATATATATATATATATATATATTTGGTGGAAGGCGTCTTCAATGTATGGCACCTTCTTGATGCGGAAGGCACCTCTAATGTATGGTGCCTTCTTCCTGTGGAATGCACCTCCAATGTATGGTGCCTTCTTGATGCAGAAGGCGCCTCTAATGTATGGCACCTTCTTCCTGTGGAAGGCGCCTCCAATGTATGGCGCCTCCAATGCATGGCGCCTTCTTCATGCTGAATGCGCCTCCAATGTATGGTGCCTTCTTCCTGATGCAGAAGGTGCCTTCTTGATGAACAAGGTGTCTTTCACTATTTTTATTATTATTATTTTTTATTTTTTCTCTTTTTTTATTTATTTTTCACGCATCCTCCTGTTTTTCTTCCTCTTTTTTTCCTTTTCTTTTTCTCTCTTTTTTTTTTTTTTGATAAATGAATGATTGAGCATTCGTCCCAGCTACTGGTATGGTATGGGGTTTCCCCCATGTCGATGTCTGATCCACTCTTGCGAATGTGAGGCAGTGGTTAATGGGGCTCGTTGACTGTTACTCGAACGTTGTCTCAACACTCTTCTCTTGCAATTGGTGTACCATCTCTGACTTTGTTTATCATCCAGGCTATAACAGTCATGCACTTTCCAGCAAAATTTTCCCCCAAATTCCACAAGCACTTTGGGCTAGAAGCCTTTCGCTTGATCAGGGTTACTTAGCCTACCTTCAGGCTCTAATGTTGCCAAGGTAAAACTTTGCTAGCTTTCACCTATTGGATTGGATGCTACACGATCTGGTACATGAGACAGTTCGTATAGTGCTATTACAAACTCCACGTATGAATCTCAACTCATGAGATCTTCACAGACATCTCCTTATTTGTCTACTTCGCACTTCATGTTGTCCTGCAAAACATAAAAGAAAAATCTAAACTAAAGGCATTAAAATAAAATTCTAACTAATTTTTTTCTCTATTTTTTTTTTTTGTATTTTTTTTTCGGTCTATTCTGCCTTGACTAGAACAGATCTTGGATTATCATTTTTTTTTTCATCATCTGCATCAAAGAATAATATGTCTACTTCAACCATTTGAGCTGGTGATTTTCACATCTGGAGGTTTGTCAATGATCCATCCTAAGAATTTGGTAAAATGTACCATGTACTGAAACATCTTTGCCCTCACACTTTTTGTGAAAAGCAGATTTCTCCATGGTTTCAGATCCTCTCAAAGTTGATTTTATCTTCCACCATAGTGAGATTCTGCCTCTCTTTTATATATTTTTTTCATATGACAACCAATAACTCACATTTTTGAAACACCAAGCTCCCCCTCAATTAGCACATAAAAAAAAAAAATGTTAATCCTGTGGCCTTTGTGCAGACATTTGAAATTTGATCTCCTCCAAGATTTTTCCTTGTTTTATTTAGCTACCGGTTGGAGATTTCTCATTTCCCTTCTGGACCAATCTGGTCCTTGGGAAAGAGGATACTCTCTTTCAACAAGCAGCAAAATGAAACTCTATTTTTGAATTGCTTCATTAACTTGGAGCCTTTTCAGCAGATGATTTATTTATTTTTCTCTTTTTTTTTCTTTTTTTTTCATGAACACTATAAATAGCGTTCATTGTGCTGTTGACAGCATTTGATGAAGGTGGGGTCTCCCCCATGCCTACATCTGAACTAGTCTTCTCGAATTTTTTTTTTTCAACTAATATAATATGTTGTAGCATGAGAAGAGTATTTTCCTTCATGGCCTCGCAACCAAACTTCTTTCAACGTAATGGCAAAGTGTGCAGGCTAGAAAATGACTATCCATGAGTTAGCAACCTAAATAAAACATGGCATAGCAGTCTGTTAAAAACACATGCTAGTTTTTGATTCACCAGGTCGCCATAAGCGTAGGTGAAGAACATACTCCATAACAAGGCGTTCTATTCAAATTATGCTCTGTCATTTTCCCTGCATTATTAATTTCATCATAAAAAAAACATTTACCAATACGTTGCAAAAATTTCAAGCTTGTAAAATTTTTTAATTTAAAACCAAGCTTCTAGAGGCACAATTTTTCAATGGTTTCCATATAAAAACATGTCCCTAAAATTTTTCAATCAGACTTGGGTTGTGCTTTTTCTTTTGATTTCTTGAAACCATTTAGAACATGACAGAAATCCTTTAATGCTAGATTTTTTTCTAATTTTTTTCAACACATTTTATTTCTACTTCTACACTTAATTATGGTACATCAGGTTGATTCCCACGTTTACCTAAGAAGCTACAAAATGCAAATAGTTGGCAATGGAATTTAGCTCTGATTGTGCCAACAACTACTTTTGGCCTTATAAAAAGGCCCATGGTGGACTCACACTTCTCAGGTAAAATATCTACAGGTAATTTTAAATAGACTTTTTATCTGACCTATAAATCAGAACACTACAGTTTAGACACTCCCCGGGCAACGACGCCAAAATGGTGAGCAGAAATTCATGTCCCGAAAAACATTCATTTCTCTTCCATAAATTATCAATCCGGTAAGTTCGTAAACTTATGAGTGTCACGCACAGTATATGCCTGCAATGTTGGGGAACAAATCTGGTTGTACCTTATTTAGTTTGGTGGGGAGGTTTGTGTAATTGGATTCCAGCCAAACCAAATAAACTAAGTGCGGAAAATGAAATAAATAAATTATTAAACAAAAAGTAAAGTGCTGGAAATAAAATGCGAGGAAATAAACACACACAACTGAAATTAAATAAAGCAATAAACTAATCTACAGAAAGCAAATGCACAAATAAAACAAGGGAGGACTACTACAGGGAGTGGGCCCAAGCTCCCACAGATAGTCCGCTCGGCTAGCTATGTAGAGCTTGCTCGAATAAGAGGAGTTGCACTCTTAATTAATTAAACAATAAAATAAAATAAGTTATGTGTAAAACTAATCATTGATCTCCGATCTCCTCTGTTCATCTGGCCTGCGTCTTTATATAAAGCGTAGCCAGATCTCATTACAATAACAAATCGGTCTATTTTAATCATGTGATGTGATTTAGTTACAATTGATTCTACACATATTTTATTCTTCTATTTTAAAGAATGTTCATTCGCCGAAGGATAAATATAAATATCCTTAGGTGTACGTAACAACAAATCCTAAACTAATGCATCCTAAAAATAATAATATGCTTTAACAACTTTACAAGGTCAACCGGCCAATCGGTTGATAATAATAACAAACACTTTATTCTATTTAATAAATGCAAAAATAGATCTCCTTTGTCTTCACGTGCAACCTCCTCCATAGTCCTTGGTCAACTAGTCAAAGTTGACTTGGTAAATCTTGCAAAGTATGAAGGCATGGAGGTGCCTTTCGGTTGTAGGGAGGCACTCTTCTTCTATTGGCGCCTTCTGGTTGTAGGGAGGCACTCTTCTTCCATTGGCACCTTTTGGTTGCAGGGAGGCACTCATCTTCTTTGGATGCCTTCCAATTGTAGGGAGGTGCTCGTTTTATATTAGCGCCTTTCGATTGTAGGGAGGCACTCTTCTTTCATTGGTGCCTTTTGGTTGCAGGGAGGCGCTCGTATTCTATGGGCGCCTTCTAGTTGTAGGAAGGCGCTTACTTCTGTTGGACTCCTTCCTTAAAGAGGAAGGTGCCTACTCTCTTGCCTTAGTCTCTGTAAGTAGAAGTATGCCGGGTCCAAGTGGATGTAGATTGGAAAACACCATATTAGTACCAATACTTGCATTTATACACATTTCCCACTAAAAACACCAATCAAGCATAATACCAGATTTTCTATCAATTATATGCATAAGTTATATAAAATACATTTCATATGCTAATTGAACCAGTGATAATTCTCCTTAACCGTGTATATAAAATGAGCATTTTTGGTGCTCATCAATGCTTCTTCGATTTTTTTTGAAATTTTAGCTAATATAACCACCAAGAAAATATGGATTGCTATCTTTTGGAGCACCTTGTCTTAAATGTTAGTTTTTGAAGCTTTAAACTTGAAGGAAATGTAACCACAAGTATGGAAATAAACATGCAATGTTATAACTATGATAATTTCTAACTAATAACCATGAAAATATGATACAAAACTTGATACAACACTCAAGAAATGCTCATATAATAAAGCTCATGAAAATATACAATTCTCTCCAATGGAGATCACAATCTTTTCATATTTGCAAAATGGATCTACATTGTATCTACTACTACTCAATGTATTCACTCCAAAATCCTCTTTCTTTTCTATTCTTTGAAGGCCTATTTATAATTAGATGCAACTCTTTGCCTTCAATATTCCTATGACACCTCACTATTCTATTCTAAGGACTTATATACATGTGGACTACATCACATTTATATTATTGCACATTCTAAAACTTGTGCATTTATTACATTGCTTTAATAAAGTACTTAAGTCCTAATAATCTCCTAATCTAAATATGTACCTATGATGGTACATTAGTAAAGAACCAAATAATGTAATATATTTTAACACCCCCCTATATTACATTGTGGTTTTTGAAGACTTTAATCTTCAATATGGATCTTTGTCTTGATCTTGAAATTTGAGCTTTTCTTCTCTGCTTTCTTCATTATGGCTATTACCCGTATTTATATGTGTATCTTCATCTTCTCTCTTTGGATCACTTTGCTTAAAAATATTTTATTTCATCTTCATCTTTCTATTGTGCTTCTTTTTATTTCTTTTCCTATACAATTTTGTCAGTGGTTTATCTTCTTCATGATGGGTTAGTATATCATCACAATAATATTGATTATGATTGTTATTCTTCTTTTCATTTTTATGGTATTAAAAAATAATCAATGATAGATATGTCATTAAATATTCTTCTGGAGTAAGTGTAACTATATTTTGAGTGTTCTACCATGTTCTAAAGAGTACTTTGTGTAGATAACCATTTAATGTCATAAAATTCCCTTCCTTTGCCTTCTTGAGAAACATAGAGCATCTTTCATTTTTTCTAGTGGATAAGTATTTATATCATTCGAATGTATCAATCAAGTTTTGAGAATAAAATTCAAACTCATGCAATAGTTCATCACTATTAAAGGAATTTCTGATAATGTCATCCATATTTCTTCTAAGTAGATATTTGAATATGAAATCTTTATTACTCACTAGTATTTGGAGAATATAAATAAATACTAGTTGATGATTCTATAGTACCTTTGAGTATATTTTGGTAGACCCTTTGTAGTAGTCAAAATTATGATTCCCTAGTGGAATGATTAAATATCCTTCTTTGATTTGTAGAATCAATCTTAGCAAGACTTATTTCAATTTTTAAATTTGATAGTGTTATAAGCTTTCTAGATTAGCTTTAAGTTGAATTCCTTTTGTCTCCCTAGTGATAAGCTATAGGTTTGAAAAAATGCTTAGTAGTTGTTGGTTCACCTTTTTGATGTTTTTGTAATGATAATAATCAACTCTTTATCACTATAATCAACCATTTACCTCCTCTTGTAGAAGTCTTATAAATTATGTAATTTTTAATCAATAAAACTCTCAATATCTTTAATATATTCAAGTTGTATCTTCTATGCATCTTCAACTTGAGTATGAGACTAATAATGTCAGTCTTCAAAATTTTAAATGAATATAGAGTTTGAATTGCTTCTATATTTTTATAATGTTATTTCTAAATTTCTATGATCTTAATTTGAGTAGAATTCCTTATATCTCCCTAGTTAGAAATATAGACCAAGTATGTATTTGCAAAATAATTTTTACTAACCTTATAACTCCTTGTCTTTATAAAATTGCGAATAGTTGAAGCAATAATAATAGATATTTTAATGCTTCTATTTTCTACTTCCTTTTCAAGGTAATCAAAATGCTTTTCTAGAGATTTAACACCTTATTACTCCTACCATGTAACCATTCAATTTCTATAGATTATAAGGTTTAGTTGATTTCAACTTTCACTCAACTTGTTTGATCTCACAACGCATCTCAAAAGGAGCATCTGTAGACACCTAAAATGCATCATGTCGAGGGCGACTACTCATATGGGACATGCTACAAGACCATATGGAAGATCTTGGATAGACTCCAAGATAGAGCAATGGTTTTAACCACTCAATTTGGGCTCCTTGGCCTAATCAGTCTGAACCACGGTTGAGACCTACGGTCTATAGTCTGAACCACGGCTGACACCTGTGATTCACAGTCTAGGCCATAGCTATCACCTATGGTCTAAACTGAAGTTCAGTTGGCCTTCATCCGAGCCAAATCGGTTTGAACGACCATTTGTTCTAGAAGAAAGTGATTGAAGGATGAAATCTTCCAATCCAACTGTCCCAACCACCTCTTCTTGATCTTGGCTTCTCCATGAAGCCACCCCTAGCCCTTGGGTAGTCCTATAAGTACCCCTTCAAATTAGGGCAAAGATATAGTGCATTTTGATAGTGAAGCGCTATCAAAATAAATGAGAGAGTGCATTGGATATTAGAGCAACAAAGCCCTATCGAATTGTGGACTCACTTGAGTGCATTGAGAGGGAGTTTGGTTGCTATCCACTTGTTAACTAATGAAGCATCATGTCAATTAGTGCCATGGATGCCCTAAGGAGCTAGAATTCCAAGAAACATAAATTTGGGCAAATGGAGGCCCAACTGTGCAATTCAACCACCAATCCAGTCAGAGGACACCAAGGCGACCCTTGATCATCAATTGGACAAGGAAGATCAAGCCCACAACCCTTGATTTGGAGGGCAAAGCTACTTGATTGCTCATCATGGCTGACAACCATGGTGTACAGTGCAGACCGCTCGTTTGAGCTATGGTTTGCAATAGGTGATAGATCTCCTTACTATTTCTTTTGCTTTGTACTTAATTAGGTCAGATTAGGCATTTTAGTAGTTTATTTCATGTTTTAGAGACACTGACCGATTTAATTAGGGATCTATGCAAGTTATTCTCATTATGGCAATTTAGGCAACTTTGTACTAATCTCTTGTTTCCATGCATCATTTCATGCAATTAGTCTATTAGATAGATAGCAATACTCTTCATTTCTATGTTTCAAGCAATATTTATGAATTTGATATAAGTATAGCATGTTTTGTTCATTTTCTTGATTTCATAGTTGTTATGGCATCTTCATGTTTACTATCCTTTAAAGGGCCTCATCATGAGAGGTTGCCTATGCTATTAATGCTTTTGTGTTGTTTCTTGACCATAGGAAAGCAGATTCGAAGGAGATTCAACCATCTAATTCCTTCCTCAACATGAAGAAGAGGGTCAACTCCACCCTAGAGCAGTTCGTGTCACCCCAAATGGCCTAAAACTCACATTCACCCTTGAGAGGGATTTCATATGCTTTTCCTATTGTAATAAGAGTATCAAAATGGTATCCCTAAGAGGGACGTATTTGTAACCGAAATTGGCTTCTTTAATGGAATAAAAGTGTTCTTCTTCTTTCCCATTTGTTGTCAATTTTGCAATGCATTATTTTGTATCTCTTATTTCATTTACGCAGTAGGAATCATAGGTGTGAGGCCATTTTGGTGGTCATAGAAGGCGATCACGGTGGAACTCCGTAATTCATGCCCCTGATTTCTGACATTTTTGTGTTTTCTTATATCAGGTGCAAACCGTAGCTTACAGCTACGGTCTCATTGTTGGCCCACGGTTGCAAAACATGGTCTACAGTAGCAACCATGCCACAGATCTACGGTTTACAGTAGACACAATAGACAATAGGAGTTAAAAGCTAGATCAAATGAGGACCTGAGGTAGGCCCTTCTGACACTCTCTGTCTCTGTCATTTGTTTCTGTGTTTTTCTAGAACAAAAAAATTGAAACCTAAATAGACTAAGGATAAAAGGAACATGAGAATGAATTAGGTCCTTAGGGTTTCTTTTTCTGCATTTTAGCTAGGCACTGCTAGGAACAACGGATCTCTGAGTGCAGTCCACCCTAGAATCCAGCGTGCTAGAGTATTTCATGTGGTGGTTTTGCATGCTTGAGGCCTAATCAAAGGCCATTAGTCATCGTAAACTTGCATTGTCAAAAAGGTCATGTAGGATGTAGCATGCATGTTTCCTGAATATCAAACATTCTTTTTATGCATATCATGTAGGAAATGATCATGTGAGTGCTATATTATGCATCTTTCCTTTTATGCAATTTAAAAAGAACCACACACACCACGTTCCAAAGTAAACGCTAGTGAGTTGGAAGTGACATCCAACCACTAGTAGGGTTTCAACGACGGTGGAGGTGACTTCCATCCATTGGCCCAAATCCTACGTACCCTTGGATACTAGACCAATACCGAATTCGAGAACCTTTCGTACCCTAGAAAATTTGCATGTATTCTCTTCGGAGGGTATAACATTGACTAGGGAAAAATGGGTGAGGATCTGGGAGGACCTGTGCTCCCTGACCATGTGTGGGCTTCATTACCACACATTATAGGTTGGATTACATGACTTGGAGTTCATAGCCAAGTTGTCGAGCTACGAGTATACAGGTGAAAGCCAATTAAACTGATATTATCATCCAACAAGCTTTCAAACATGATAAGAGTTTCTAATACTAATACAACAAATCATAAAACAACATCAAATAGTTTAGGGCTCACATTTAAAAATTAATACGAGATAATCACCATTGTATACCTTGTTTGCATAATAAAAGATAAATCTAGACACTAGGTGCACCATGGTGGAGACACGGGGAGGTCGACAAAGGCTTAATTTTGATGCCAATGACCAAGCCCCACCAAATTCACAACAAAATGTGTTGAACCCTCGCCCACATGCGCTTCTCAAATGTCGTTCGATGAGCATCAGAGGAGACAATTCGACACGAGGGGACACCATTGAGCGTACCCCCGATAGAGGAGCTTCTATACACTCTTCTAGACATAGGATAGAGCATGGAGCCTCTCAGCATGAGGGTGTTCCACTCGGAAGCCATTACCGAGATCGCAGTACACGTGCATCCATGGGATCGACCAATGAGTATGTCATACAGGGAGCCAAGTTGGTACCCCTACGTACTAGGTCTACAGGAGGTTCCATGCCTCCAAATTTAGAGTATAGAAGAGATCGAGATCCACCCATTCAGGGGCATGCAGATAGGCCAACTTTCGAGCATAGGTCTGTTCACACTCCCATGCGTAGTGAACCTCGCAAGATCACTATCGACATATCAAAGGTGGGAGCCAATGGTATACCACCACATGAGCCATGGTGATCCAGACAGTTGGATGGTTTGGGTAGCATCCTCGAGTAGTTAGGCTACAAGCCTTCGGCTCCGCCCACTCGTGCTCCGAGTGAGCATGGCGGGAGCATTATCAGGACTACCAGAGAACATGGGGAGGCTTCCAAGCACCCTCATGGTTTGCATATCCACCATCCATGCATGGTGGCACACAACACAGGACTCAACATGATGCCAATGTCATTTTCACAAACAAAGGCAAAAGCATGGTGAATCCGCCAGATGGGTACAAAACCCATAAGGTCACTCGCATGGAGCACACATACCAGAGGCCTCTTACGGCCGATCACATTGATAGATCACATAGATTGGTATCCGAGTAGAGATGACAACTCCTCCAAGATCAATTGGAGGATGCCCATGCAGAGAGGCAGCACATTGAAGATGAGAATCTTCAGTCACAAAGGCTCATTAGACAAAGATTATATGAGCAGCGTATGCATGAGGAATGCATCCTTACCCAAAAGGAGCGTGTGGAACAAGAGGATAGGCTAGCCAGGGCTGGTTTATACACTCATGCTGAGCACGGAGAGCACATTCATAGGAGGGCTTTTTCACAAGCCGACGTGCATCAAGAGCATAGAGATGCTCACACTCATGTTAGTGCCCAACAGAGAGAATGACAACCACCATTCGAAGATCAGAGGCAAAGACAATATGAGGAAGAAGAGGGAGATGAAGCCGATCAAGGATATCCCGAAAGCTCCCAGGTTGAGGAGGAGGAAGAGCAACGTCCTCCACCTCGACAAAGGAAGAATGTGCCTCCAAGACTACCCCCACGTCAGTTTAGGGAGGAGGACTTTCTATCCTCGTAGGCCTATAAGGCCTTAGCGGAGAAAGTGAAAGCAATCGAGAGGCAAGGCATGACTTTTCAAAAGCTGACATTGAGCAAGATTCATAACGAGCCTTTGGACCCCTCGGTGCCTACTCCAGCATATCCTGAGCACTTTGTCATGCCCAGGCTAGATAAATTCAAAGGTGACAAAGATGCGCAAGAGCATGTCACAAGATTTTTGGATGTATGCTTCCAGATTGCAAGCAACAATGCATTGCTTTTGCATACATTCATCACAACCCTCTCAGGCCCAGCCCGAGAGTGGTTTAATCAGTTGAAGAAGCATAGTATCACCAGTTTTGAGCAACTGGCTGATGCCTTTCTTGAACGCTTTTCTTTTGGCATCAAGAAGTAAGCTAACCTTTTCAATCTAGTTGTGCTAGCTCAGCACGATGATGAGCCAATCTTAGAATACGAAAAGAGGTGGAGGAGATTAATGGTAAAGTTGCCATTCCCCATTCCTACTATAGAATTGACCCAAATGTTCACGAAGAGTTGTGCCAAGCACATCTCGTTATTGTTGCAACTACAACAGTACCCGATATTCGAGGAAGCTTTGGCGCAAGCCAAAGTAATTGAGGATATCAAGCTACAAGAAGGCAACTTGAAGCTCAAAAATAGGAAGGAGGGGCACAAGAAGAGCTCCATGAAACATCAGGGCAAGCAAGCCCATGTCAATCAAGTGAGGTTAAACCTCCAAAGAGAGGATAAGGGGAAACAAAAGTAGAATTATCAGGCCCAACCTCCTCCTGTGCAATACGAGTGCAAGAATAATTACAAGGGCAAAAATAAGGAGCAACGCCCACCTCACCAGTTCACACCTTTGACAGAATCATTGACATCAATATTCCATCAATTATGCGAGGCTAAGGCAATCAGGTTGCCCGAGATTAAGTTGGTCGATCCTAATCATCCCAAGTCAAAGGGGTATCAGGATGATCTATTTTGCATCTTCCATCGTACGAAGGGCCACGACATCGAAGTGTGTTGGTCCTTCAAACATATTGTGTAGAATATGATCGATAAAGGTGAGCTTATAGTGCCGAATAATCCATTGGCACCCGACAACCAAAACATGGGGATTTATAAAAATCCATTGCCAAACCATGAGGCACTGCACAACAATGTTGGCCAGGTCAACCAAGTGCACGTCGAACCACCTACCTAGGGGTTCGTAGGTATGGTTAATGTTGTTACTAGACATGGGAGGTATGAGCCACCAAATCAACCTCGTGCTCCCATCAGGATACAAGCTACGCCGAATCAATGACCAGTTCAGAATATTCTAGGCCCACCAACTAGACCGGTGGTGACCATACGAAGCAGGTTGGTTCAAAGCCTGCAGACAACTCCTATGAAGTTGTCTATTTATGAGCTGATACAATAGTCCCCTAAGCATAAGGAGACTCTCATGGACATTCTGAGGTCCATCAAGGTATAGTCCCAGGATGCTCAAGCATTCACCAATTTTGTGGGACACGTACAATAGTTCCAAGAACCTATGATCCAATTCTACGATCATGAAATCAGGATGGTTCCTACAGATACGGTTGACCCGCCATTACATATCATCATGTGTGTTAATCACATGCCATTCAAGAGGGTCTTGGTCGACACTGGTTTGTCGATCAATATTATAACGACCAAGGCGTTAAGTCCTTTAAAGTTACCCAAGTCACATATTGTGCCCATCGTATTTACATTGAGAGCATTTAACGACATGCTATGCTCGATGGTTGGCACAATCATCCTACCTATTCAGGTGGGCCTAAAGACCATCCCCATGATGTGTCACGTGATCGAAGGCACAATGCAATATAACATCCTTCTTGGAAGGCCTTGGATTCGAGAAATGCATTGTGTTCCCTCTATACTACATCAATGTGTAAAATACATTCATGAGGGATGGGTTCACGTGGTGCCATCAGACGAAGAGCCCTTCAAATTCGTGAACCTAGCTGATTTTCTAGGGGGTTTCATACTCCCATCAATGCACTTGGACGTCCGGACCAGCATCACCGGTTAAGAATCTAGGAGGTAAAAAAAAGTGTGTGCTCAACCATCGACATCTGTATCACACAGATCCAAGCACACTACAACAACTTCTTTGAAACCGACTGCATCAGCAATGCTTCGGGATGAAAGGAAGCTAAAGGTGAAAATGGGCAAAAAGGAAAAGAAGCATGTGCCCAAACTAGTCACTAATGAGGCTCCCACTCCCATGGAAGTGGAATAAGCCCAGGATAAATCCGAGGAGGTACCTCAGCCTACCTCACCTACATCGTCAGCAGGGTCATCCACACCATGTGTGACCATTCATCTAGCCAACATAGGGTTAGGTGAATATATTGTGTAGAACATCACCTTTGGACCAATCCTAGAGACTACACAAGTGATGGGTCAACCGCATGCTCATCATTTTTTGGTTGGATCAGTAGTGCCATTGGGAGAGCCACCCAATCAAATGAACTTCATCTATGCTAGGTTGGATCAGCTTCCTTCTCGAACACCCATGGATGAAGATGATGATGAACCATTCATAGTGAATGTTCGTTACCTATCCAACCCTAAATATTCCATGCACATTTTTGAATTATATCATTGGCATGGGTATGGCCTTGGTATTTTTGAGCAAGGACGTAGGACTCCTCTTGAGCCGCATTATCAGTTGGCAATTGATAGGTTCGGGCTAGGGTTGCAAATATGAGGACAGGATGATTTACTTGTAGCATCTTTAGATCACCTATACCTTAGTCTGGGGGATGATGTGGATTTCAACCCATATCACCCTAATCCTTCTACATTCTAGAGGGATAGTCGGATGGTGTCTTACATCACCATAGCGCCACCCGAGACGTATCATGAGAATATCTTGGTGGATAGTGAGTCCTCACCCAACAATCAGTTAGGGGATGAGGCTGAGCCGGTTTATGAGGTAGTATCGTATTTATGGTGCTTATATCTAATTTTACCAGACAATGATGATAGTGATCAGGAAATAGCCTATATGGGGCCACATTTTCTAGAACATCCCATTCTAGTGGGGGTAAATGAAGGATTGTATTATGATAGTGATGAAGAAGATGAGATGGAGAGAGCCTATCTAGGACCTCCCTACCTACGTCATCGTAATGCACCTTATATGGTTGAGGACATGCATAGAGAGATCAATCTCAATCCTCGCCTTAGGGGAAGACCACCAAACTTTGATGTGATCTATCACATGGTGTTTCTCGATCTGCCTATGTACATAGAGCTCATTGAGCCGAATGATCCAATATTGCAATCAGTGCATAGAGAGGACCCAGTCATCCGTAGCCCGCATAGAGAGGACCCATTTGTGCCCATGCCGATAGAGCTAGATCTCGGGTATGGGAGCTACATCGGTGATGTAGATGTTTGTCCATGTGGTCCTGGAGATCAATTCCATTCCATCAATATGGTCTCCATTGATTTGACCACTCCACTCCATAATCCAGTCGATCCATCCAAACCGTTGCATTTAAATGTAGATGCTATCGATTGGGATCATGTTGACTCACCTATTGAGCCTGAATATTTCTTCCCTAATGAAGAAATGTTGCAACCATTTCATTTTGTGCTAGGTTGTGCTTATGATGTCTATCATGTTGAGGATGCTTCCAATGCGGAACCTATAAACCCAATCGATGACATCCATTTGATCCCTACGCCTCATCAGCTTGAGGAGGGATCACACATGTCAATAGAGGAAACCTTCGATGTGGATATCAGTAATGATCCCACCAATCCAAGGAAGGTTAAATTTGGAGAGAGTCTCACTCCTGATGAGCGTGCCACCCTCATCCCTCTACTGAAAGAGAGACCTAATATTTTTGCTTGGACTTACAAAGATATGCCAGGTCTAGACCCAAAATTGGTTACCCATAACCTTTCGCTAGATCTATCAAAGAAGCCAGTCAAGCAGAATCTTAGAAAGATGCATCCAACAGTAGCCTTAATGGTGAAGGACGAATTGCAAAAGCTATTGGACGTAGAGTTTGTAATCTCCATCGACTATCCGGAATGGGTGTCCAATATGGTGCCCGTAGGAAAACCTGATGGAAGGATCCGTATTTGTACGGATTTCAGAGACCTGAATAAGGCAACACCAAAGGATTCATTTCCATTGTCGAATATTGATGCTCTTGTAGATGCAACTGTAGGTCATGAGATGCTCTCCCTAATGGAATATTTTTTGGATACAATCAAATTTGGATTAAGCCCGAAGACCAACATAAAACCATGTTTATAATGCCATGGGGAACATTCTGCTATAAAGTTATGCCATTTGGCCTTAAAAATGCTGGTGCCACATACCAACGAGCCATGACATATATCTTTCATGACTACATGCATAAGATCCTAGAGGATTATATCGATGACTTGTTGGCTAAGTCATTGCTACATAGTGAGCATGCGGAGGTCTTAAGGAAGGTCTTCGATCACCTGATAGAGCACAATGTCAGGTTGAATCCTAAGAAGTGCGTATTTGGCGTAACTTCAAGTAAACTCTTAGGGTTCATCATTTCAAAATGAGGCATCAAAGTCGACCCAACAAAGGTCAAGGCTATTCTAGAGATGCATCCTCCCTCAAACATTAAAGAGTTAAGAAGCCTACAGGGCAAAGTAGCATCCATAAAGTGATTTATCGCTCAATTATCGGATAAATGTTGACCCATGAATCGACTGCTACACAAGGGGTCCCATTCAATTGGGATGAGGACTATCAAGCAGCCTTTGCTAAAATTAAGCAATACCTGGTGACGCCACCAGTACTAGCTCCACCAAGGCCAGATGTGCCATTTTTGCTATATATATCGATGACCAACTTTGCATTAGGGACCATGTTAGCCCAAAAGAATGTGCAAGGCAAAGAGCAAGCCATATATTATATTAGCCGAACCTTGGTAAGTTATGAGCTAGGATATGCATATGTGGAGAAGCTATGTTTAGCAATAGTGTTCGCTACAAAGAAATTATGACACTATATGCTAAGTCATACGACATATGTAATATCAAAACAAAATCCTTTGCAGTACATGATGAGCAAGACATATCATAACACACGTACGGTGAAGTGGATCATGCTACTGATAGAATTTGACTTGGAATTCATAAGCCAAAAGTCCATTAAGGGACAAGTCATAGCTGATTAGCTGGCTAAGGCACCGCTATCAAACAGTAGGCCTCTGACCATTGAGCTTCCGGATGATGCGGTCTTCATCATATCCGAGGCTCCCAAACCTGAAGAACCAAAGAATAATGTTGATATGACCTTGTTCTTCGATGGTTCAAAGTGCGAGCAAGGAGGTGGTGCAGGAATAGTGTTTATCACACCGCAAGGAGCTCCAATGCCCTTGTCATTCAAATTAGACTTTCCTTGCACCAACAACAATGCTGAATACGAGGCCCTACTATTGGGCCTCCATACAACCATCACCATGAACATTAAAATATTAAACATCTTTGGTGACTCCTTGCTCATAGTCAACCAAGTTAAGGGGCTCTTTCAATGTCGATGTCCCATGTTAAAAGCTTATAAAGATCTTGTTGTTACATATTTGGCTAAATTGGAATGGTATGACATCGAGGCAATCCCTCATTCATCAAATAGGTTTGTAGACACAATGGCATATTTGGGATCCTTAATCCCTCAGAATCCGTCTGTCAATTTCACTACCATTCATGTTAAAATGCTCTCGCATCCTGCAGTGGAGCACGAAGCCTTTGATAATAAAATGTCAATCAACATGATTAGCATGGAACCAAAAGCTGAATGGTTCTGTAGAGCTAAAGACTTTCTAAAGAAGGCACCCTAGGGGTCATTAACCTCTCAGAGTCTGATGGGGAGTGGTACCACCATTCTCCACAAGGTTGTTTCCCAGTCTACATTTGCACATGTAGATACGTAGGGGGAGCAAGTCATCTTGGAAGTCGAAGTCGAGGCTTACCAGAGTTGGATGTCACAAATCCAAGACTTCTTAAAACTTGGTCCGATTCCAGAGGGATTTATCGCATGCCACAAAATGCACATTCAAGTAGAAAGTGACTAAATATGTCTTGCTAGGAGATATTTTGTATCGACGAGGCTACGATGGAGTTCTCCTTCATTGTCTAGAGCCCCAAGAGGCATCTTGGGTGATTTCACAAGCTCATGATGGTACGTGTGGTGGCCATTTTAGCGGCATGGCCATCGTCAAGCGCATCCTTTGAATGGGTTACTATTGGCCCACTATGGAGAAGGAGTGCAATGTGTATGTCAAGAAATGCATCAAATGTCAACATCATGCTAATCTTACGCACTTGCCATCATAGGCCTTACAACCCATTCAAGTGGCTTGGCCATTTTCTCAGTGGGGATTAGATCTTATCGGTAAGATCTCTCCTCCATCATCGGGTCGACATACTTTTATTATTACGACTACTGAGTACTTTACCAAATGGGTGGAAGCAATACCCTTAACAATGATGACTGGAGCTCGCATAGCAGAGTTTATACTCGAGCATATCATATGTCATTTTGGGATTCCATCCAAGATAATTTTGGATAATGGAACATCATTTAAGAACAAAACTATGAGAGCTTTGACGTCTAAGTATAGAATCAAACATAGTTTTGCAACTCCATATTATCCATAGGCAAATGGGTAAGCTGAGGCCTCAAACAAGATAGTGGTGGCTATCTTGAAAAATATGGTCCATGAAAACCACAAATATTGGCATATCCAGCTACCCCTTGCATTATGGGCTTACAGGACTAGCATTCGGACGCCCACTAGGGCAACACCATTTTCACTAGTATATGGCGCTGAGGCCATTATGCCCTTAGAGTTGGAAATTCCAATGTTATGCGTCACATTAAAAGAGTTCATTGATGATGACACCACGTGACAAGCTCAATTGGATCAATTGATGTTGCTTGATGAACGTCGCGTGAATGCCCTTGAGCATCTTCGCGTTTATCAGGAGTGATTAAAATGAGCTTATAATAACAAATTCCATCAGAGAGACTTTGAATTTGGGGATCTTGTCTTGAAAGAGAACCAACAAAACTCTAATTTGTCGCCTGATATGCGAGACAAATTCATGGCTAATTGGCTAGGACCCTATATCATATCTAAAAATATTGGTCCAGGTACTTATCACCTAACATCGCTAGGGGGTGTTGAAGAGCCTGAACCTCTCAACATCATCCATATTAAGGAATTCTATGCTTGAGAGCATAGCAAAAGGCACCAAGGGTTCCAAAAACCGCTTGGTCATGTCAGTTAAAGGCTCCGAGGGTTTGCTTATAACCGCTCGGTCATCCCAAAAAGGCACCAAGGGTTTCTAAAAAATTGCTTGGTCAATCCAAAGGCTCCGAGGGTTTTCTTAAAATTGCCCAGTCATCCTAAAAGGCTCCAAGCTCCCTCATGAGTAGTTTGGTCAATCAAAAAGCCCCAAAGGTGCTCGTAATCCCTTTGGTCAATCCAAAAAGGCTCCAAGGGTTCTTAAAATTGCTTGGTCAAATCCAAAAGGCTCCAAAGGCATGTACTCGCCATTTGGTCAAATATAAAATCAATAAAATCCATAAAAATTATAAAAGCAATAAAATCCAAAAAAAAATTGGTAAAGCATAAAATCCAAAAACATTTGCATTTGCATTATGCATTTTCATTTACACATGCATTCATTTCATCATTGCATTGCATATAGGTATTCCTCATCCATTGCATTCTGTAGTAGAATGGATTGTGTCTATAAGTCTTACAAATAATGTCACATTTGCATTTTAATCATGCACCTCTGCATTTATTATAATCCATAATTCTTGTGAGTAAATGTGTTTGTCAACACAACACTTGTTGCTATAAAATATGTATGTATATATACCAAAGTTTTTTGGTCACTCAGCCATACCTAGTGGGTTTCTTAGATGTCGTAGAAAGCTTCTTTTGCTTTTGTAGATGAGGTCACTAGTTGTGATAGTACTTGGCATATCAGGATCCCATCACTAATTGACACATTTAAAATCTTGCTAAGATAAGGGAGGATGAAAGCTACGAAAGTGGTCCTGGGTATTTAGAGAGATGGGTTTTATTACCTGCTTATCTTGCAAATAGGTCGGTCTAGAGTGGTGAACCTTGGAAAAAGGACAAGATTTCCCCTACCCATACATTCCCTTGCTTACAAATAAAGGAGCAATATCCCAGAGTAACATCCCAGATCAACATCAAAGGTTGATACCCCACATCGATATCCTAAAATCGATATCCCAAATTGACATCTCAAAATTCAAAACCCCATGTATTCAAATCAAAGATCAAATGAAGATCAAAATCAAGTTCAAATTCAAATCTAAAGTGACATAGTGAATCAAAAGCACTATATAAATCCCTTGCTCAAGAAAAATGGGAATAAACAGTGATTTTTATCACTCAAAGTAAAACATGAAAAATAGTGATTTTTATCACTACACATGAGCAAGTATCCCTATGAATAGAAAGAAAAGAAGGGTGAGAACTTGAATCCCTGAATTATTCACCATTCAAAGCCATAGAGTGAACCTCGATTGCAGTAATGGGTTGAAAGAGTCCCACCTGCTTCCAGAGTAGTAGTTCTATTGGGTGATCCCCAATCGTAGCAATGGGTTGAAAGAGTCCCGACTGTTCTTGGAGGGGTAGTCCTGATCAATTTGCAAGATGAGCTAGCTCTGGGTGCCTAGGGTTGTCTAGCATTATAGTCCAATCAAGTCTAAAACAAGGATGATACAAACATAGGAGGAACCCGATCTCACATATGGGTTGGAAGAGTCCCGACTGACATCTAGGGTATGCCTATGGTCTATCTAAAAATACTCACATGCACACACAGGGGTAATGAATAGTTGGGTCATTCATGATGAAAGCTTTGTCCAAAAAATCCTTGTACAGTTAGTATGTGATGTTTGAGAAGTCTACTAGGGTGTTTGAGTCTCATGGAAAACCTCAAAAATTTCTCTAATAGCAACAAAATATCAAATATCACAAACCATATAAAATAAAGTCATTTCAAATCATCAAACTACAAAGTATCGAATCCGTGATACATCATTACATTGAGCACAATCAAGATATAGGATAGATACCAGATGGATATCAGAAATGATATTTAGATGACCACTGACTATATTGTGCATATTTTTCAAATCGCAAAATAAATATAGAGCGACATAACATATCATTCGCTCCATACCACTGCATATCATTGCATTTCATATATGGGTGATTAATTGATTAAATTCTTGTAATGTGGGTTTTCAATTATATTCATAATTTTTACACATTTTGTGGTGTCATCCATTAGATTGTTAAACATATATCACATTCATTCCTTATGTTTTAAGTGATTAAAGTATATAGGTTAATTTACATTAGATTACCATCGTATAAATAATGCATTACATACTGTTGAGCACCAGAAATGCTCATATTTTGTACATATTTCTTTGATCAATATGCGGATGTATAATAAGGATTGCATACTTTTATGAATGATTATATAGATATTTGATATAATTATGCGTGTTATCTAATTTGTGTGTTTTTAGTATGTTCTATGGAATTGCAGTTGATTTAGTTAGATTTGGAACGGTCGAGGTCCTTTTGATGGACTTGACACTTAATTCATCAAGGGTTAATGAAGAGAACATGAGCACCTCCCTACAGTCGAAAGGTGCCAACTGAATACAAGCACCTCCTTGTAGTCGAAAGGCACCAACTAAATACAAGTGCCTCCCTGCAGTCAAAAGGTGCCAACTGAATACGAGTGCCTCCCTACAATCGAAAGGTGCCAACTAAATACGAGCGCCTCCCTACAGTCGAAAGGCACTAACTAAATACGAGCGCCTCCCTACATTTGGAAGGCACCAACCAAAGATGAGCACCTCCCTACAACCAAAATGTGCCAACCAAAGACAAGCGCCTCCCCACAATTGAAAGGTGCTAGAAAAAGGCAAGCACCTCCCCACAACCAGAAGGTGCCACTGATTCTTTGCCCATTGACCAAATTTGAACGACATGGACGGCAACGGCTGGTGCAATTCTAACTCTATGTCATGCAGAGCTAAATTGGATATTGCACCAACGTTTCGAAACATCTTACTGATGCCAAGAAAAGCATGAACCGAACAACGAACACACTACCATTAGAACAGAATTCCAGATGTTGATTGCATTTACCAGACTGTCTTGATTTAGTCTGGGACGGATCGACTGTTGTAACTACTTCTGTAATAGAAGTTCTACGGGTGTGTTATATAAACACACGCAGATCATTCTGAGAAATATATAGAGATAAAATAAAGATCCATTTAGACGTATAGAGATAAATTGTAGTTGATGAAAATATTAAAGTTCTAGAAGTTCTAAGCGCGTGTTCGATCAGGAAGAAGCTGTTGGAGCCTAGGCCCACTCCAAGCCAATATTTCTTCCCCATTTCCTTTTTGTTTATTTATTTTAATTAGTTTATTGCTTTCATAAGAATGTTCATTAGTTTGCTAGTTCCAGTATTTGCAGTAGATTTATTTTCAAGAATGTGTACATGATTTATTTTCTATAGGTTTAATTATGTTCTTCTTACGTAAATCATTGAGGAGTGCGGGAATGATTGACAAACCATTTCAAGAACACCCCCCAAAATGTAGGATTAGCAGATTCACCTCCAGTGGTATTGTAGTAACCTAATTATGACTCTTTGCAAGTTTACGAAGCTCCCTGGGTTGATAATTAAATGCACTAGCATGTGACAAAAATAGGAAACCATTCGCCTTGTTTGGCCTACAACATTTTGGCACCGTTGTCAGGGAAGCATCTTAATTATATTACTTACAATACCCTAAAAACTTCCATCTGACCTTATATGAGTTCTTCGAGAAGAAGAGGACCTTACGGTCGCTTTATAAGAACTAATCCATCATGACCTAAGTCAGTCGAGCATTTTGGATTTGAGTTAGACTCGCCCGACCTACCAGCAGTCCAATGGAGTGAGGAACCACACTTTGTGCAAAGTGCTACCTCATCCCATCAACAAGGGGACGAACGAATCATCATAAATACCCTGTTTAATAGGACTCCTCTAGAGGAAGCCCTGTTGTGGAAGGCTATGGAGGATCAGACAATCTTTCCAGACAAACTTAGAGCATTGACTCAAAAAGTTTTAAATGATCGAAAGGCCATAAATGCTGCATTAGAAACCACATTTCCCAAAAAAATGGTAGATAACGATGAAGTCTCATCTGGCTTTAGTTTCCCAATAGAGGAGGGAGTAGGAGATACCAAAATGAAAAACATATCCCCTTCTCACCTTCTGTCCTTCATAGGACACCCAAATGAGGACCCTAACCTATTTTTATTCAAGTTTGATGTTTTGTGCAGGTCTATGGATTACAAATCAAACACGCAGAAGTTGAAATTATTTCCTTCTACATTAGACGATGCAGCTCTGTGATGGTTCATCGGTTTGGAAGACAAACACATCACCACCTGGGACCAGATGAAGAATATCTTTCTAGAGCAATATCAAGATTTTGGGAGAGCAAGAGACTCCAGGGAGGAGGTCTTGAGCATGACACAAAGAGAAGATGAGTCTCTCGAGGAGTATTGGGAGAGATTCAGCTTTAATCTTCAATGGTCCCCTCACTCAAAGCTATCTGATAAGTCCCTCAAAAGCATCTTCTTGAGGGGACTTACCAATGAGTCACTAGAGGCTCTCAACATGATCTTTGGAGGTGATGTCTATCAGCATGCTATGGACGACATCCAAAAATTATGCCAGAACTACTCGAGAAGGCAAGGCAAAATCATCGCCAGGACCATGAAGGTGACTGCTTCAGTCACCAAAATAGAAATAGGCAACATGTTGGAGGATTTGAAGAGCGAAATGCTCTCATCTCTAGCACTATAGATGGATACGCTACTGTTAGAAAATAAGAAACAAGAAAATGACCTAGCATTAGCCTATTTCTTCCCAAAATGTAGAGGAAGGCATGCAAAGAATGCATGTCCAAAAAACAAGGTTAGAGTATGCGCAGTTTGCAAGCTGAATCATAAAACTCGATTGTGCCCACAACTACCCAGTAACCAGGAAGCAACTGAGAGAACAAAGGCCTACTTCATAGGCAATAGAAAGAGTTGGCCATAGCCCCCCATAGGGAATATACCAACCGAAATGCCATCATATGGGGGAGGGCCATACATGCACCAAGGACCCCCTCAACCACCTAATATGGGGTGGTGGGGACCATCACCCTAGACTAACACACCCCCAATAGCATTTCCAAATTAGCAGCCATGGATGCCATATCCATATCCTGGGTAGCAGTGGAGAGGCCACAATGCATGGAATCAGACTCCATAGAGTGCAGTGCCTACTCACATCCAACAGAACTTACCAGCATTACCAGTAGCGAGACCTGCATAGCTACCAGCACAACCGACAGCAAACCCAAACAACAAAGTAAATCAATTGGCATACAACATAGAAGGTGAGATGTATCATATGTACAATATTCATCTTAGATTAGGTAGGTAGCTAGGAGTAGAGACACCGTCTCTGGTAGAAGAGGAGGGATAAATAGTAGAGACACCTCCATTGGTAGAAGAGGAGGAAGAAATAGAGGAGACACCTCTGGTAGAAGAGGGAAAAGCACTTGAGAGAGCGGAGGCTCCATTTCCTAGCCGGCTGTAGGAACAAAGAAAAACAACACAACCAAAATTTGACATCTTGTCAAGCTTGAAGAATCTCATGGTGACAATCCCATTATTTCAAGCAATTCAAGATGTCCCCATTTACACCAAGGCAATTAGAGAAATGTGTCTAAGGATATCGAGATGAAAAGCTACCCGGAATATCAATGTCGTGGGTAAACTGGCAGATCTAATGATGGGTGGAACACATAATCCAAAGTATACAGATCCAGGAAGCCCAGTGCTGACCATAAAAATTAGAGTACATTCCCTATCCAACACATTGGTTGACCTTGGGGCAGCCATCAACGTGATGCCTCAAGAGACCATGCAGAGGCTGTAGCTTACAAACCTGAAGCCAACCATGATAGTGTTGTAGTTAGCCAATCGATCAACCGTGTCATCGGAAGGGATGCTGGAAGATGTGATCATAACAGTCAATGCATGGGAATATCCAGTTGATTTTTTAGTTTTGCAAACCAAGACCAGGCTAGGCGGTTACCTGCTCATTTTGGGGAGGCCATGGCTGGAAAAAATTGATGCTTACATCAGCTATCGGGATGGGCTAATGACCATCTCCAATGGGAAAAATGTCAAAAGGCTAACCATTTCATTGCCAGATCAGTCTATGGACTCGACAGAAGAACCTAGGATCACCGAGCATGGAACTACGAAGTTGTCCATATTCTAGTTGGTGATGACCTTTGAGGAGGTGGCAGAAGAGGATGAGGATGGTGCTATCATGGAGTTTCTCCATGGAGAATCATCCACCCCCACATCTGGATTGCCGTTGACTGGCACCCAATATCAGCACATCTGACAAATACACATTGGGCCAGGGAGGATATTAAATGTCAACAGCAGGTTGATGCCCACACAGCTAGAAAATTTGGAAGAGCTTCTGGTAAAACACCAGCAAGCATTTGCATGGGACTACACAGATATGCATGAAATCAGCCCAAAAATATGTACTCATCGAATTTATTTAGATGACCAGGCAACTCCTAGTCGTCAGCCACAAAGAAGGATGAACCCAACAATGAAATACATTTTCAGAGAAGAACTACACAAACTTCTAGCTGCTGAATTCATATATACGATTTATGACAGTGAATGGATATCACCATTAGTGGTGGTCCCCAAAAAGAACAGGAAATTGTGGATCTGCGTGGACTACTGGGCGTTGAACAAGGCGACTAAGAAATACCACTTCCCACTCTCGTTCATCACTCAGGTCTTGGACACACTCTCAGGAAGAAAATACTTCTCCTTTCTGGACGGTTTCAGTGGTTACAACCAGATCCAGATAGGGGAAGAAGATCAAGATAAAACAACGTTCACCTATCCATGGGGAACGTTTGCCTATAAGGTATTGCCTTTTGGACTGTATAATGCATCGACCACCTTTCAAAGGGCGGTGCTTAGCATATTCTCTAATATGATAGGATATGGGGTGGAAGTATACATGGACGACTTCATCGCCTATGGAGAAACCTTCGAGGAGGCAATGACAAATCTGGAAAGAGTGCTCGATAGGAGCAAGGAAAATCATTTGTCCCTAAGTAATGAAAAATGTTTTATGATGATGTAGGAAGGCATCATGTTGGGACACCACCTCTCTACAAAAGGAATAAAAGTAGACAAGAGGAAGATCGAGGTCATTAGAGACCTACCTAGCCCCAGAATGCAGAAGGAGGTAAGAAGTCTCCTTGGATCAACCGGGTACTACCAATGATTTATCGCCAAATTTAGTAAGATTGCCAAACCACTGCACATCCTACTTTCTAAGGACGTAGAGTTCAATTGGATGAGAGATTTTGAAGAAACATTCCAATTGCTAAAAGAAAAATTGATATCTGCACCGGTCTTGAGAGGACCAAATTGGGCCATACCATTCCATATTTACTGCGATGCATCTAACGGTGCAATCGGAGCAATCCTCGGGAAAAAAGACGACGAAGAATTTTATGCCATCTATTATGTCAGTAAAAACTTGGTGGGAGTAGAGCTCAACTATACAATGACAGAAAAATAATTCCTCGTAGTTGTCCATGCAATAAAAAAATTTTGCCACTATATAACGGGATACAAGGTCTTCATCCATACGGACCACGTGGCTATCAGGTATCTGATGAGAAAACCAGCCATTGGTGGTAGAATTATTAGATGGTTGTTACTATTGCAAGAATTCGACATCACTATAGTCGATAAACCAAGCAAGGACAATGTTGTGGCAGATTTTTTGTCCAGATTGATACCAGCAGATCATCAAGCAGTGGAAGATCAGTTTTTGGATGAACATCTATTTGCTATTAGTGAACAAACTTCGTGGTATGTAGACATAGCCAATTACTTGGCCATCGGAAGGACCTCACCTGCTCTCTCCTATCGAGAAAAGCAGGCGGTCAATAAGAAGAGCGCATAATTCCTTTGGATGGATGGTCTCCTATTTAAAATAGGATGGGACCAAATTATAAGATGCGTAGTAGAACAGGAGTTTTCAAAAGTGCTCAAGGCATGTCACGATGAGCCATGAGGAGGACACTTTGTAGGGAAATGAATTGCCTGCAAAATCCTATAGGATGGGTATTTTTGGCCTACTCAGTTCAAGGACGTGACAACGTATACCAGAAAGTGTGACGAGTGCCAGAGGATGGGTAGACCAACCCACCAAGATGAAATGCCCCTGCAGCCCCAGGTACACCTGGAACCTTTTGATAAATGGGGCATGGACTTCATGGGACCATTTAATCCACCTTCGATGGGAAGGAGGTTTATTTTGGTCTACACGGATTACGTCACCAAATGGGTGGAAGTGTAGGCATTAAGGGACTCAAAGGAAATAACGGTCATCAATTTCTTATTTGCCCATATTTTCACACGATTTGGGGTTCCTTGGGAAGTAACAACAAACCAAGGGCCCCAATTCACCTCCAAATTGATTGAGGAGCTGATGGAGCAGTATAGAGTTTGGCACAATAAAACCATGCCCTACCATCCACAGGCGAATGGGCAAGTACAAGTGACAAACAGGGAGATAGAAAACATCCTGACCAAAACCGTGTAGCAACACAAGAAATATTGGGCCACACGGTTGTCGGAGGTAGTTTGGGCATACAACACCACGTGGAAATCCACCACGGGATGCACACCTTTCCAACTGGTCTATGGAAAAAATGTGATGATGCCCATCGAGTTCAAAATAAAAACTCTGATGACGGCTTCAGAATTAAATTTGAGATTGGACGAAGCTCAAAAATAGAGGATTCACCAGCTAGATCAACTGGACAAAATCTGACTGGATGCTTTACAGAGGATAGAGATTATACATAAGCTGAGAAAGAAGTGGCATGATAACCACATCAAGATGAAGAAGTTTCAGGTAGGGGAATGGGTACTGTTGTATGATTCTCGGTTCTAGGAAAGGAAGGGCAAACTTATGCAGAGGTGGATGGGGCCGTATGAGGTGGCAGAGCTCATTAGGAATGGTGCGGTGTGTGTTAAGACAATTGATGGCAGCAACACCATGTTCACAGTCAATGGCCACCGACTACGCCCCTATAATATGTCTGAAACATTACGGGTGGAATCCAGAGTAGGCATGGGGGAGACCCCATCTTGTTAGATCTAGACCGAACTCTCACAGGTGAAATGGTGGGCATGAAAGTGCTCACCCAAAATTTTTTAGTTTATATAGTTTTTTTGTAATGTGTGTTTTTGCAGGGACGATGCTCGCATGCAAGTTGTAGGCATCCTAATCCAAGGCCTAACAGGCACAAAACGCGTCTAACTGCCTTTATTTTCCTTTATTTTTTGGTTGCTTTTTGCAGGTGGAGGACCTGACAGCACGAGGGATAGGTATCTGGGAAACCAGGCCTGATTCGGCTCAGCATTCCGACACTGGATCATAGGTAGAATCTGGGCAGCATGAAAAATTGGGAAGGCTTGATCACCCTTTTTCCAATTAAATTGCCATCCAGAAGAAGGCGCCTTACTGCATCCAAAAGGCACCAAGTCCAGAAGAAGGTGCCTTACTACATCCAGAAGAAGGCACCAAGTCCAGAAGAAGGTGCCTTACTACACCCGAAAGGCACCCATCTAGAAGAAGGCACCTTACTGCATCCAGAAGAAGGTGCCTTACTACACCCGAAAGGTGCCCCATCCAGAAGAATGCACCTTACTGCATCCAGAAGAAGGCACCAAGTCCACAAGAAGGTGCCTTACTACACCCAAAAGGCACCCATCCAGAAGAAGGCACCTTACTGCATCCAAAAGAAGGCGCCAAGTCCACAAGAAGGTGCCTTACTACACCCAAAAGGCACCCATCCAGAAGAAGGCACCTTACTGCATCCGGAAGGCGCCAAATTGGAAGACAACGCCTTCCATCCATTCAGAAGTTCTATTAAAATATATATATATATATATATATATACATATGTAGGTGCCTTCCGTGGTAGGAAGGCACCAAGTCTAAAAAAAAAAAGCCAACCAATATGCCTTCCAACATCAGGAAGGCGCATTCATCCAGCCGAGACGCCTTCCAACATCAAGAAGATGCATTCATCCAGCCGAGACGCATTCCAAAATTAGGAAGGCGCATTCATTCAGCCGAATACACCTTCCAACATCAGGAAGGCACATTCATCAAGACGAACGCCTTCCAACATTGGGAAGGTGCAAACCAGAAGGAGGCACCTCCCACATTGGGAAGACGCATGTAGGAAAAAGCACCTCCCACCAATTAGAGGCACCTCATAGCACCGAAAGGTGCATTCGTTCGAAGAAGAGCACCGACAACGTTGAAAAGGCACTACAAGGACACCATCCATATGGGAAAGGTACCAAAGAACGCCTCCCACATGCAACATTTACATCTACCGGACGCCTTGAGCGGAACAAAGCATCACACAAATGAGTGGCATCAAAGGACCATACCCCTCCCTCATGTCACAAGTCAGCAAATCAACGACTACCACGATGACTAGAATGATGAATCAGGTACATGCATGCTAAATCAAATCATTTATATAATTATTTATAAATACACAGTACCAAAAAATATACCGCCATCATAGAGATCGTATCCCCCCATAGCCAGAATTGCGTACCAATGATAGGGCGTCTTCCATAACTACTAGGGTTAGGCATCTTTTCTATAAGAAGGTGCATTCCTTAATAAGGAAGGACAAAAAAAAATATACAGCAGCAAAAGGTGCCATGGGAGGAAGGTCCGAGAACCACGCGATCAAGAAGAATGAACCCAGTGATACTGATGGGATCATAGGGGCAGTGAAGACCCAATTCAAAGCCAAGGGGTGGCTCGAATATTACACCCTGGTCAGTCAGGGCTAGGACATGGAGGCAGCTAATTCGCCACCTCTTTGAGGGGTGATGCAGCCCAAGTGCAAGGGGTGGAAATTCCAGTCACCCCTGAGTTCATCTCACAAGCGACTAGATTGCCTCTCATGGGGGAATGTACATACAAGGGTGGAGTGTTAAAACTATACATCGAAATAGTGCTGCTAGGAGGAAATGTGCAGATAGACAGGGAGGGTTACTAAAAAATAGTCTCCCCATGAATATGCGGAATATGTTCGAGCAGATTTCTCAAATTTTCACATGCACAGGAAAGTATACCCATTTGCACATTAATCATGTGCACCTCATCAATCACCTAGTGCATGGGAGGAAATTAAACATACCTTTCTACCTGGTGAATGCTCTGAAATATGAAGTGGCTCGGTACCAGAAGGGGGCACCGTCCGCCTTAGCCCACCATGCGCTGATATCGGAATTGGTCCACCATGCAGAAGCACAAGGACAGAACCACGATGCAAAGGGAGATGGAAGCAAAATAGAGCAACACAATGCGATTGCCAAATTAGGGCAAGACAAAGCATCCCATGCAGAGGAGATAACAAACATCGAGCAATTGGCATTGCCCTATTTTCTAGGAGGAGCAAAGTAGTCACTAGTGCCCGAAGACATAGAGGATAGAGGGCATTCCCCAGTGCTCGAGTATGAGGAGGAAGGAGCGCCACTCGTTGGTGGTGAGGATGAACCAATCCCCAAGAGGAAACATTTGTGGTGATTCCTCTCGATAGAGGAAGGACAGAGTGACCCGAAGATAGACGTTGTCACCCAAACCCTCTCAGAATTAACAAATCCGAGCCCATAGATGAAGGAAATTCCAGGAGTAATGACCAGATCGATGCAGCCTTGGAGGAGGCGCTCGAATTGCAAACTAATTGTTGGATGGCACAGCAGATTCTGGAAGATTGCCAGAACTAGCATAAAAGGGAATTGGAGGAAAGAGATAGGTGAATTGCTCAGCTCGAGCAGCTGGTTCGATAGTTGTAGGAGGAAAATCAAATGCTCTAGGATAGAGGAACAACAAGATAGGAGGCATCCACTCAGACTAATTGGGCAAAAGAAGTTCCGATGAACTCTCCCACATCTGTCGAATGAGTATTCTCTTCGGTGGAGATTCGATCAAATTCCCGACAGAGCAGCCCGAAGATAGGGGAGGATTCCTCTGTTTTTAGGGGTGAAAAGAAAAGAAGTCCTACCATACCCCCTGTCATTGTCCTGAGTGACACAGTGTAGGACGAAGGTCTCCAGTAACAGATAAGACCAAAGGATAAGGAGGACCTCCCCAGGCCTAAAGAAGGAGAAGAGCCTGAGGGGTCGACACCAGGTAGACAGGCGAGTGAAGGATCACCCCCAGAGATAGCAGCACAACCGATCCTTCAGAGCAAGGAGAAGTCCCCGAAGGAGAAATGAGAGGCCCCTGTCCAAGCCACCGTATTTTTTGCAGAAGCCAAGGCAAAGAGGCCTAGGATGGCTCAACAGAATGCAAAAGTGACCTTCGTCGACTCCGAAGAGGACGAATGGGACATGCAGCCATTCGTCGAAAGGCAAAAATATTTTGAGCAACGGTGCAACGAAATGAAAGCATCCAAGGAGGCCAGGAAGGCATCCTCGAGGGTAAAAGGAGATTCTAGCATCTGCATCAATTCAACAGAAGACATCTAGTTTTGGGACATCTATGGTTCATCCCGAGGGTGGCCTTCCATGATGAGGAAGTACTTGGAACGGTGGGGAGTATATGGCCCACAATTGGAGGCCACTGCGATTACAAAGGAGAAAGTAGGGCTTACCCCTGAAGTGGCTAGATTATACAAGGCCCAAGTAGTGCCTTCCAGAGGGGATAACTCGGATATCCCTCTAGCAGTGGTCAGACCTCTAGACGCCGACCTCTGGCAAGCTATCAAAGTTGCATTTCAATCAACAGGAACAACGTTGGCTAGACCACCACCAGTAGCGGCAAAAACAAGAAGAGGACAATTGGCCATAGTTTT
This sequence comes from Wollemia nobilis, assembly GCA_028583015.1. Taxonomy (NCBI): domain Eukaryota; kingdom Viridiplantae; phylum Streptophyta; class Pinopsida; order Araucariales; family Araucariaceae; genus Wollemia; species Wollemia nobilis. The sequence goes on along the minus strand of JAQPPZ010017232.1, from coordinate 23,669,372 downwards.
CCATAGGCAAAGGCGAACCACACCTTCAAATTCTAGCATGAAAAGATAGACTCGGGCTACAGGGGCAGCAGAATCCTCCAAGAGATGGCAATGATGAAAAGTCAGAGGGCTACCTGCAGCTTGGATGCCACGAGGGCGTGGCATATGTTAGGCGTGGGGGGATGATGAGCACCAAAAATGCTCATATTTTGTACATATTTCTTTGATCAATATGCGGTTGTATAATAAGGATTGCGTACTTTTATGAATGATTATATAGATATTTGATATAATTATGCGTGTTATCTAATTTGTGTGTTTTTAGTATGTTTTGTGGAATTGTAGTTGATTTAGTTAGATTTGGAACGGTCGAGGTCCTTTTGATGGACCTGGCACTTTATTTCATAGGGTTAATGAAGAGAACACGAGCACCTCCCTGCAGTTGAAAGATGCCAACTGAATACGAGCGCCTCCCTATAGTCAAAAGGCACCAACTAAATACGAGTGCCTCCCTACAGTCGAAAGGCGCCAACTAAATACGAGTGCCTCCCTGTAGTTGAAAGGCGCCAATTGAATACGAGTGCCTCCCTACAGTTAGAAGGTGCCAACTAAATATGAGTGCCTCCCTATTGTCAAAATGTGCCAATCAAAGATGAGCGCCTCCCTGCAATCATAAGACACCAACCAAAGACAAGCGCCTCCCCACAGTCGGAAGGCGCTAGCAAAAGGCAAGCTCCTCCCCACAACCAGAAGGTGCCACTGATTCTTTGCCCATTGACTAGATTTGAACGACGTGGATGGCAGCAGCTGGTGTAGTTCCAACTCTGCATCATGCAGAGCTAAATTGGAGATTGCACCAACGTATCAAAATATCTTACTGATGCCAGGCAAAGCACAAACCGAACAATGAACACATCGCCATTAGAACAAAATGCCAGATGTCGATTGCATTTACCAGACTATCTTGATTTAGTCTGGGATAGATCGACTGTTGTAACTACTTATGTAACAGAAGTTCTACGGGTGTGTTATATAAACACATGTAGATCGTTCTGAGAAATATATAGAAATAAAATAAAGATCCATTTAGACGTATAGAGATAAATTGTAGTGTGTTGACAAATATATTAAAGTTCCAGAAGTTCTAAGCGTGTGTTCGATCGGGAAGAAGCTGCTGGAGCCTAGGCCCACTCCAAGCCAGTATTTCTTCCCCATTTCCTTTTTGTTTATTTATTTTAATTAATTTATTTCTTTCATAAGAACGTTCATTAGTTTTCTAGTTCCAGTATTTGTAGTAGATTTATTTTCAAGAATGTGTACATGATTTATTTTTTGTAGGTTTAATTATGTTCTTCTTACGTAAATCATTGAGGAGTGTGGGAATGATTGACAAACCATTTTAAGAACACCCCCCAAAATGTAGGATTAGCAGATTCACCTCCAGTGGTATTGTAGTAACATAATTCTGACTCTTTGCAAGTTTACGAAGCTCCAATAAATTAAATGCATACAATAAAGTAAAATTAAATATGTATTTAAAAGTAGATATCACATCTATATGCATCCATAATAAGTAGCACATCTAAGCATCTAGATCACTGTATATCATCATCATCATAAATTAATATAGCTATATAGTGCATATCATCCATACATCACATCATATAAACATAACATCAATATGAACATCTACATCCATTTGCATAAACATAAATGTAAAACAAATAAATATCCAAATACATATAATGAGCCAAAATGATCAATATCATATAAATATGTGTATCAATGAGTACATAGAGGTACATCAAAATACTCGCAGGATACAACTATGTAGGTCCTCGAACTTACACTCAAAAATGGTACAATGAATATCTCTGAAGATCTGTACTAGGGGCCTACACCCCCAGCCTAAGAGTCACCCCCCGCCATCCATGTGGCTCCTATGAGAGCTGGCTTCGTGTGGGCTAGAGGACCTATGTGTCCTCTCAGTCCTATGGGTCTGGTGGCTTGAACTAGTAGAGGACTACCTTGTCATCCTGGTCCTGGTCTGCTGTGACTCAAAAGCATGTGGATCCTTTGGGACCTACCCACCAATAAACCTAATGTGGCCCTCTAACTGGTATATGTAAGCTACCCTACCTATGTGCCTCTCTTTGCCCTCCTTCATGAGGGTCTATAAGCATTGAATATTTTCCATGGGATCATAGCTTCCTAGAAACAATGAATATGTTATGGCTGGAGGTCCCATGATGGCCTAAGAGGATGGAGGATCCCCTTCTATACCCTGAGAAGATCTCTCTTTGTAATAGTCACACTCAATTGCATCTGTGCCAGATCACGTGTACTGATGAGATCATGAACCTATATCTCCATCTCTGTAGCCCATGCTATGAGAGCTATGATCTCCTCCTAGGCCTACTATAGCTACCTCTCTTTATGATCTAGATTCACCTCTAGTATGATGATATAAGTGTTCCGCTATAACTGTTGGGTTTGTAGCCTCCCAACCTAACTTTGAATATCAACAACCTGAGCCAGTAGCTGTCCCACCTCACTGTCAAGAGGCACCTCACCCTCCTCAATTGTGTCCTCATCTACCTCAACCTAAGGAGCCTTCCCCATGATGGCCTTTGTACCCCATCCACCCTTGGTTCGCTGGCACACATTGTGCCCCTCTAGATCAACCTTTACCCCATCGTCTATCTGATCGAGGGGCCCCTATACCTGCCACTTAAGTAGAGACCACCAAGTATCATACACTGGGGTGGTCCTAGCCCTAGCCATGCTAGACTCCTGTAAGTCATCAACATCATCTCCAAGTGGTGTCGACTGAATCCAAAGAAAATACCTCTCCATTACCAAGTTTTTGTAGATGGTAGGCAACTCTAGAATATCTTGTATGAGCCTAAACTGGTAGAGGACCCATGAGTAGTGTTGATACTCACAGATCTTGAACTTGTAGCTGAGTAACCACCTATATCTCCTAGCATAGTGCAATCACTCACCAGCCTCCTCCCATGCAGGATAATCCATGTACAGATGCCACTCATGTCATCCACTTGAAGCTGTGCAAATCTAGTGATGTAATAGTCCACATTCCCAACATAGGATCTGCTCCAAAACCCCTCCTCCTCATGAGGCTAGCACACTACATAGCACTAGCACACGTCAAGAATAGTAGTGATGATAAGCGGCAAATCGATCGATCCCTCAATCTTGATATGTTGCCAACCCCAGATATGAAGTAATAGGCTACAATTGATGCCAAATTGACTCCTACATGTAGCCTGGTACAACTTCTAGTATAGCTAATATAGTAAAGTGCTACCCCAAGATAAGAGTAGTGGATGCTACCTAGAGCTCTGCATAACTCTCCTGACAATGGACAGGAGGTTCCAAGGGATCATTGCACCCGAGGAGTCTAGAAGCACAATCTGAATGACTAGATGCATAAATATGGTCTCTTGGACAAAGAAGATGCCCTTATCTTGCCAATATTCGATGTGGATGCCCCCATGATCAGCCTTTCCCTAGGCATCCTCATTGCAGTCACCAAAGATAACATCAAAGACGTCCTCCTTGCTCTAGAAGGGAGAGGAGGTGATGAGCTCGCCATCAATCGGGTTCCTAAATATTCGGTAGAAGTCCTCTAATGTAATAGTCATTTCACCTATGGGTAGGTGAAATGTGTTGGTCCACGCCTCCTAGCACTAGGCCAACGTAGTCATGTATACATGATCTACCCTGATCGTAGGAAGATCAAGCACATAGCCAAAGCCAACCACATCGAACCACTACCACTCTAGGTTAGTGAGCTATCTACAAAGGGTGCATAAGAGATCTAGCTCCTTGGCTCTAGAGGTAAATTTCTAAAAAGGAATAATACATAAGGAAAAATATACCTAAAAACAACTAAAAATAGATAAAAAAACGACCTTAAAAAGACAAACAAATCTAAAAATTGCTAAAAATACAAAAACATGCAAAAAATGATCAAAAATTTCAAAAATATTCAAAAATGCATCTCAGAAATGCAATAAATGGTATTAATTGCCAAGAAAAATAAAAAAATTCAATAAAAATTTGAATTTTTTTCCAAAGTTGGGAACTGCAGGTTAAATCTGCGGCCCGCGTAATGGTTAAATTTTTTACCTTTGGGATTTGAATCCCACCACGGCTAACAATTGCAATCCATAATTTGACAATTGGGAACCACATTTGCCAACTATAGTCTAGGAACGTGATATTTTTTGGGCCACTTCCTAGCCTCGCACCCAAGAAAATTAAACCTAATATAGCCTAAACTAGTGTGAGGTTATTTACCAACAATTTAGTGAGGTTGATTGAACTCATTTCTTAATGTGGTTCATTTTAATCTAGTAAGGAGTGCGAGGACTAGTTTAGGGTTACTTTTCTTGCACTGATACCTTTTTTGGATGAAGGCTATGAAGGGTCCACCATTGGGATGTGTATGAGATTATTAGAAGAGGTTTCGATAACGTCTCGCTTCAGTAATGCTTCCTCACCTCTCAGAGCTCTCTAGTTGCAAATCACTATCAAGGAATAATAAAGAAATTTTCAAATGGGTAAATTTATATACCTTTTTCTAATTTCTTCAGACCGTAAGTGACAATCATGGTCCCAGAATTAAGGTTTACCGACCTCAGCTCTGAGCCGCGATTCCCAAAATTTGAAATTTCTAGCTACAGCCTGTGCATGCGATTTGCAACTGGCATTAAATGCACTAAAATTCCATCATGGGAAGGTTTTAAATGATAAATTAATGATTCCTAACAGAATATAATCTCAATAAGAGCAATCAATTTAACAAATTTGGTGATGTTCAAGCACTAGGATCAATTAAAATTTTCAAAAAGTTAAAAAAATATTAAACAAGTCAAAATCCAAATGCACTTCGTATTCAGTTATTTACCCTAGACACTTAGTGGTTGTAGTGACTGATGCTCCATGCAATCTGAAAAGATGAGTAAATAACCATAAGAAAATTTGGGGCAAAACTGTCATCATTGATTTGATATGCTTCTTTTCAATCTTGAAGAAGGCCTTCAAGGCTGGACCACTCCACGGGAACAAGGCATTTCATATCATTTATATTATGACACCTTTTCAATAGATCATCGAAAAATTGATTCAACATAAATCTAAGTGGACATGTATCATTTTGATTTCCTAAGAAGACTATTGCAGCTTGACCACTCCATGGGATAGAAATGTGTAAATACTATTAACAGTTGCAATCATAAGTTGAACTAAGCCTAGCCAAATAATTAAATGCTAAAATCTAAGTTTGTTCAGATCATTCATTATGGTCAAGTGACCTTGTTGCTTTATTCATTGTCATTACCATCATCTACTCGTTGCTTGAGTGGGTAGTCATAATATCATAATCATAATCAAAATCAATAGAATATCCCTAAAATCGTAGATCCCTTGATCTTGTTAAATTGCATTCATCTTACGAATCATTGTCAATAGTTATCATAATCTTACCCATTTGCTTGGGGAAAATAGCAAATATGATAGTTTTTAGCTCTCCTCATTTTGGTTATATAGGCCTAACTCCTATTGTAGCATCAAAAGCTACCCGAATTCCTGACGATGAGTGCAAGCTCTTCAAATTTAAGCCTTTCACCTAGTTGGAAGCAATGATTCTAGGATGTGTGTCCTTTTGCAGTACCTAGGGCATTTAATGTTGATCATATTAATGATCATCATGGAACCTTCAACATCATTTTAGGAGGTCTATTTTTGCTCAACGTTGTTTGATCTCACAATGCATATCAAAAGGGGTATCTATAGACACCTAAAATGTGTCATGTTGAGGGTGACTACTCATATGGGACATGCTACAAGACCATATGGAAAATCTTGGACATACTCTAAGATAGAGTAGTGGTTTTAACCACTCAATTTGGGCTCCTTGGCCTAATAATTTTGAACCATAGAAGAGACCTATGGTCTATAGTCTGAACCATGGCTGAGACCTGCAGTCTTCAATCTAGGCTACAGCTGTCACCTGTGGTTTAAACTGAAGTTCAGTTGGCATTCATCCAAGAAAAATTGGTTTGAATGGACTGACAGTCATGGTGTACAGTGCAGATCACTCGTTTGAGTTGTGGTTTGCAACAGGTGATAGATATCCTTACTGTTTCTTTTTCTTTGTACTTAATTAGGTCAGATTAGGCATTTCAGTAGTTTATTTCATGTTTTAGAGACACTAATCGATTTAATTAGGGATCCATGCAAGTTATTCTCATTATGGTAATTTAGGAAATTTTGTACTAATATCTTGTTTCCATGCATTATTTCATGCAATTGATTCAATAGATAGATAGCAGTACTCTTAATTTCTATGTTTCAAGAAATCTTTATGAATTTGAGATAAGTCTAACATGATTTGTTCACTTTCTTGATTTCATTAGTGTTATGGCATTTTCATGTTTATATCCTTTAAAGGGCCTCATCATGAGAGGCTGCCTATGCTATTAATTCTTTTGTGTTGTTTCTTGATCATAGGAAAGCATATTCGAAGGAGATTCAACCATCTAAGTCCTTCCTCAATGCGAAGAAGAGGGTCAACTCCACCCTAGAGCAGTTTGTGTCACCCCAAATGGCCTAAAACTCACATTCACCCTTGAGAGGGATTTCATATGCATTTCCTACTGTAATAAGAGTATCAAAATGGTATCCCTAAGAGGGACGTATTTGTAATCGAAATTGGCTTCTTTAATGGAATAAAAGTGTTCTTTCCTTTCACATTTGTTGTCAATTTTGCAATGCATGCTTTTATATATCTTATTTCATTCACACAGTAGGAATCATAGGTGTGAGGCCATTTTGGTGGTCATAGAAATACTGAGCTTGGTCTTGAAAGTTGTTTGTGATCAACTTGAACTCTACAAATTGATAATAGTTGACTCCTTGTCAACTTCAAGATGCTATGTAGACTTTCCCTTCATTCTCTATCATCGAATCATGTGCCTTTACCAATGTTCACTTAATTGTTCTTCATTATCTTCTTTAGTTGATGCACGTACTAATATTTGATGTCTTTAGTGTTGAGTTGTGCTCTTTAAATCTATTTGCGAGCTTGCCCTTCAATGTCATTATTTTTACCTATGCTTTTCCTCTTCAATAGGTGAATTAGATGGCTTTGTCAATCCTCAAACCTCATGTGCACTAAACACTTTAATGCTACCTTGGTTTTGCTTTGAATTATCTTCAAGTTGATGTCCTCCTGAGCACTGCTCCGATGCTTCCTTTTGAAGTGTGCTCTCTATAGGATTAGAGCATGATGTAGGAAATATTATGCCAAGTGGCACTTGGTTCACCTAACTCCTTTGAATCACTTATATTGCACCTTCCCAATGTTGAATAACAAGTGGCACTAAATGGTTATCTTTTGCCTTCAACACCTCTAACCTAATGCTTCTTACAAGGGCATTACAATAATGATGCCTATGCAGATATGCTTCTAACATTGCATGCTTGAGCTACCTTCGATGTAGTGGCAACTATCCATGGTGTGCATGAGATATCATCTTCCACATGGTGCAATATCTTCACTACTTTTCCCTAACTCCCTTGGGCTATATGAATACTTTCTCCTTGCTCTCTTAATACTCATTCTCTATAGACTATGATGCTAATCCAATGCTTCAACAATCGATATTCTCCAATGCTTCACTTGAGGGGAAATGATGTTTATTCCCTCAATGCTTCTCTAGTAGAGATGGTTATCTTCCAATGCTTCTACAAGAATTCCAAATAGGTGTACATGATGGCTTTAGTGATGGGTAACTCCTTGAATTTGAGTTAAACTTTGAAGGATGTGCACTATCACTTTGATGTATCTTCTCCTTGTCAAGTTGGTGCAACTCCCTAAGTTTGCTTTTTCCAACTACAATGGTTTCCTCATTGTATATCTTAACCAAATATTATACTTACCTTGGTGCAAGTTACATGGGTAAGAAGAATGCTCACTCTCATTGGTGATGATGCTACTATCAATGCTTCTTTTACGTAGAACAAACCCTACATTGCTTTCATCACTCATAGCTGAGTTTAGACCATGATGTCTTCACCAACGACTATCATATGGACCTTTGTTTACCTTCTCCAAAGGCTACTATGATGCTATATGTATTCAAACTTGGTGTCCTTGCTGTAGTAATACCTATCTCTTCACCCTTTCTTGTTGTCCTTTGCTTGAGACCAATGTCTATTAATGCTTAGGTGATTGATGCAGGTTAATGCTACTAATACTATCTCCCTTTCCTTGGAGATACTCCATTTTTTAGAGCTCCCTTGAATAGCTCTAATGAGGTGCTATGCAAATGTAGAGTATGATGAGATAGATGTTTTCCCCCTATGCTCTTAAATCAACTCTCTTTTCCTCTCAAAATGCTGAGATAAATCTGAAGTTGATATTACCTTCAAATCCTTGACAATATCTTTCTTGCTTGGTTACTTTTGCACTCAATAATCCAATATTTTCAATAACTTCTTGCACTAAAGTATATGCAAATTTTAGAGTCTTCTCTTGCTTAGAATAGTCAATAGAATATTGATATTTTTATTTCTCTTGAAATATATCTAACTTCTATTTTTTTGTGTAGGTTTGAACCTTGTAGACAATAACTTCTACACTCTCTTGAAGACTTAAATAAACACTATTTATGCAACCTTTAATCCTTGAAACTGGTGCTTAATAAACTTAGTAAGGAATCAAATATAATAGTTCAATTAATGAACCTTTTGCACCTTTTTTTGCATACCTTTTCACCTTTGTAGAATATGAATATGATGGTGATTTAAGTCACCTAAATTGCTGCCTTTTGTAGATGATATTGCAGCTCTTCTAGGCTGTCCAAAACAGCTCTATAGCTCACCTTTTTGCAGCTTCAACACTCCACTAATTTTCTGCTCAATACTATAACTTGGTGGCTTCAATACTCCTTCAGGATGCACTTCTAAAATCTGAACTTTAGTAGCTACCAATGCTGCCCAAATTGCTGCCTTTTTCTGTCCTCAAATCTGAAAAATTTCAGATTGTAAAGTAGTCAAAACCTTCACCGAAACATTGTCCTTGAATCCCAAAAAATTGGTAGGAAATTCCTCCAAATCGTAGTTGAGATATTCCTCAAGAACTCTCCAATAATATGTTGTAGAAATCAGAAAATATTCTAACTCTAAAATGACCTTCAAGCCTTCAATGGCAATCCCCAAATATCTTAGATTTGGTGGCTTTTCTTATCTCCTTTCTCTTGTCAAATTCTTTGTCAAATTTTGACTTCAATATTGGCCTATCTAATGGCCTTCTTCTCAATATTTTGAATGTCTTGAGATCTTCTCCAAACTACTCCAAAATTTGACAAACTTCTTGCCAAATATTTCTCCTTTGGGCTTGTTGTCGGATGGCAACAATTGTCCCAACTCTTTTACTATCAGAAGCTTCTCCTTGGTAGTAAATTTCTCCAATGAGTTCTTCTAGGAACTCCTTCAATGAGGCTCACCAAGCCTTCTCCTTGTTTCTCCTTGAGACCTCTCCTAGGGTCTTCAATATTGCAGTTTCTCAAAACTTTCAATGAGACCTTCCTTGATCTCTTCAATCTTCAACTATGGTAGTTTTGCAATGAGATCTTCTCCTTGGATCTCCTAAATCTGTTGCTACTAAAATTTGCAATAGGACTTTTTGTTAGTCCTTCTCTATCCTCAATATTCCACTATGGAAGTTCTTCAATAGGGCCTTCTATGGACCTCTTCTTCAATGTGAAGTTTTCAATCTTCAATGGAGATCACCAATCTCCAATCTTCACTAGGACTCTTCTCCTTGAGTCTCTTCTTCCTTCAATGGGGTCTTCTTTCTAGGAACTCCTTCCTAGATTTGCAATATCCAATATGGCTTCCTTGGCCACTAGATATCTCCTCAATCTTCAATTAGGAGTCTTCAATCCACAAATATTTCAATGGGACCTTTCTCCTTAGGCCTCCAAATATTCAATCTCTACTTTTTTACAACAAAGAACTAATCCCTGCTCGAGGAAAGTACATAGAATTTTAGGCAATGAAGGTGAAATTCTTCTCTATCTATTGTAGGAAGTTTCTCAACTTCTAGGAGTTAATTTTTTGCAACAAAAATATTAGAAATAGAAATTTCTATAAATCTATAGAAAACAATCTTCACTAGTTGGATTGCCAATCTAGTGGATTCAATGTTGAGTTCTAGTCTTCACAAGTTTTTCTGCAACTCTATGGAAAAAATCTAGCCAATAGTAAATTTTAGAAATCTGAAAATGATATTTACAATCTCCTCTCAATCACTCTTGTGGCTCTCACTATTTCCTATTGATCTACCTAGTGCTCTGATACCACTATTATCTTTTGAAGCTTTAAACTTGAAGGAAATGCAACCACAAGTATGGAAATAAACATGCAATGTTATAACTATGATAATGACTAACTAATAAGCATGAAAATATGATAGAAAATTTGATACAACACTCAAGAAATGCTCATATAAGAAATATCACAAAAATATACAATGCTCTCCAATGGAGGTCACAACCTCTCCATATTTGCAAAATGGATCTACATTGTATCTACTACTACTCAACCTATGCACTCTAAAATCCTCTCTCTTTTCTATTCTATGAAGGTCTATTTATAATGAGATGCAACTCTTTGCCTTCAATATTCTTATGACACCTCACTATTCTATTCTAAGGACTAATGTACATGTGGACTACATGCACATTTACATCAATGCACATTATAACACTTGTACATTTATTACATTGCTTTAATAAAGTACTTAAGTCCTAATAAACTCCTAATCTAAATATGTACCCATGATGGTACATTAGTAAAGAACCAAATAATATAATATATTCAAATATTAAACACATTTTGCCTTATGAGCTTCTTACTTTACCAAATATTTTGAAGCACCTTCTTATATCAGCAAAGAAAATTTTTAGCTTGCCTCCATTGTAGGTTTAGCTACTAGCTTCCAGCTTGAAAGATTAAGTCCACCTTAAAACTATTGAATTTGGGAAATCTTGTTTCATCCCTCGAAATAAGACACTTGAAAGAATTATATCTCCAAAAAAGTCCCTCTCCCTTGTTAGCATATTTAATGCATAGTGGTTCCAGTGCTAAGAGAAAATATTTTCAAACGAGGTTTCTTTTTCTTTGGTATTTCTAGTTTTTTAATTTCCATGTGGGTTTTTGGTGGGAAATACTCAAGAAATTGTATTTCCATAGACTATCAATTCTATTGGATTATACCATTACCTATGGATTTTCATTTACCAAGCCTTTCAGTTGCATGGTTTCTATATTTTAATCTCCCTGTCCAATTGTCAGGGCTTCCAGTTTAGATTTATTTCAATTTTAATTTTCCCCCTCTGGTGGTTGACACCTCAATGAATGAAGTTGGAGTTTAATTGCCTCCAAGTTTACTTTTGGAATTTTCCAATGCATGTTTAAATAGACATCTAGTTGTACTTGATTTTTTCTTACCCCTAATTGAACTTCCCATTCATCAATATTTTAATTTCATGGTCATCCTTATTTCCTTGTAAATATCCTATTAATGTGGTTTTACTTGATTCACACATGTATTTGCATTGATCATGGCAACTCAAACAACCTATAGAAAAGAAGCAATTTTGGACCTTAAAACTCCTCAAAACATAGGAAAACCTATAATTTTTTAAAAGTTCTTTTTGAGCCACACCAATGGAGGATATTTCATGTATTTTTTCTAAGTATTTCAAGATATAGGTCCTAAAAATGAGAGATGCATGATTACATAGGCATTTCTAACCAATCAAGGTAGTTGGATAACATGCTAAAAATGGGTCATTCAAGAGGTCAATTATTTTTGAAAGACAAGCAAATTCGTACTTTTCAAAAATATCTCTTTGAAATGCATCTAATAAAAGTAGTTTCATCAGATTATATGAAGTATTTAAGAAGATATGGGATTTAACAATTTAATCCATCTGTGTTACCGAGGGTAAATTTCAAGTTTGTAGTGCCTGAATTTGAACACTTTTGAAGGGCTAGGGCTATGGGAAAATAGGCTTATGGGTATAATTTTAATGGAATATATTGTATGCTATTTTTTAAAGTTTACCAAACACAACAATAGCAATAAGCATTATGAAACACACAAGGAATCTAGAAATAAAGCATCTATGATTAAAATCTTTCAACTGAGAACCTGAGTTTTAGATGGTTGATTGTTATGCACAAGCCCAAGAAAATAGAGGAAAAGAAATCACCAAAATGTAAAAAAGTGGATCCCTAGTCCATACAGACTAATGTGTATTGTGCAATCTCATAAACAACTCCAATGGAATACCTAAAAGCAACCCTGGTGATAAGAATTTTTTAGCTCTACCTTAAGAATATAATAACCCTTGTATCCAACCAATAGAAAGTATCTTATCAACGATTAATATGAATGACCATGAGGTAAAATTTTTACTATGTTTACCTTCTAGGATACCCACACTAAATATATTTATCAAGAAGACACCCCCAGTGAAGGTTCTCTCTTATCAATTACAAATCCCTTATAGTCATTAGACCTTGAACAATGGACTTTAGAACCTGAAGTACTTGAAATTTTAGGAGTATTACTTACCATTCCATAGTTGGAAGATGCATCCCGCAAACTGATAGAAGAAATGATTGATATCAACATAGGATTTTAGGATGATCCTAAAATTATATAGTTAGAAAAAGTTCTCACTCTTGAAGAGCATGAAGAATACACTAAACTTTTGATCAAATTCAAAAACATCTTTACTTGATCTTACACAAACATTCCAAGAATAGATCTATCCTTAGAAGTCCACCATCTAGTTGTTAAGCCAAATTCTAAATTAATAAATAAAAAATTGAAGAAAATACACCCAAAAGTTACTTTAGTTGACAAAAAACTTCCAAAACTCCTAGAAGTTAAGTTTATCAAAGCAATCGACTACATTGACCAGATTTCCAATATCTCTACCTATGCTAGTCCCACCTAATCCCTTTAAACCTTTGTTATTATATATTATGGAAATTGTTCATGCCTTAGGTGCCATGTTGGCATAATATGACAATCAACATAGGGAAAAAACTATCTACTCTATTATTAGAACCTTGGTTAGCTATAAAACATGGTACATTCCCTTATAAAACTTTGCTTGATAATTTTATTTGCTTCTTAAAAGTTGATACATCATATGTTAGGTGATAAAACTTATGTCATAGCTAAATTGGATCCTTTAAGATACCTCATATCAAAATCATATCTTTTGGGTTAGACAACCAAATGGATAATGACCCTTAATGATTTTGTCCTTGAATTCATTATCCAAAAATCAATAAAAGGATAAGTGATAGTTGATCAAGTGTTTGTAGCCCCTTCACCAGCTAGTCATCCCATAGTGATAAAATTCCTCAATGAAATGGTATGTAGCCTCAAAGTGGCCAAATAGGATTCCTAGACCCTTTGCTTTGATGGCACATGTGTGTCAAAGGTACAAGGATAGGAAATTTCCCAGTGTCACTCCAACAAATAGTTATCCCTCTATATTTTAAGCTCCAATTTTTGTGCCCTAAAAAAACAACTAAATATGAAACACTTATCCTTGGGCTTTATGCAAATTTAGACTTGAATATAAAAACTCTATCCATTTTTGGGGATGTGCAACTAGTTGTTAACCAATTTAGTGGGGCATATACTATATAAGGACATTGTATATGAGTTCATGGATGCTTTTGATAAGGCATAATTGACACCATTCCATGCTCCAATAATCATTAGGCAGATGCTATGGTTGTATACACCTTGCTTAGGCCTCTATAACTAGAGGATGAACAAATTATGATTGTTATCTAGCAAATAAAGTACCTTACAACTTTGAAGTCTAGTCAAGAACCATTAGAAATATTTTCTACTAAACAAGCCCTTATCCTTAACCTTCAGTAAAAGTATATATATGCCTTCCTTACGAGTGGAAATTTGTTGGAAATATAAATTGTAGTGAAAAAGAACCTAAGACAATAAGCTTATAGTTTCATAATAGTCAAAGAAATTCTGTATTAATGATCATTTGATGGCATCCTTCTTAGATACCTACACTCAGATGAATTCAAACAAGTCATTCAAGTTGTCCATGAGGGAGTATGTGGTGGTCACTTCAATGAAAATGTCATCGCAAAGAAGCTCCTCTGATTAGGTCATTATTGGATTAGTATGTAAAAGGACACTTATGATTACATTCAAAAATATGAAAATGCCAAAAAATATGATAATCTTATCCATGCACCATATCAAGACCTCCAATCCATAGAAACCCCAACCCTTTTTCATATGGGGCCTAGATATTATTGGTAAAATAAATCCCTTATCGTCCAATAGACACAAATTTATCATCACTACAATTGAATATTTTATAAAATGGGTAGAGGCTATGCCCTTATCCTCTTGTACTGGATCTCAAATATCAAAATTTATCCTAAACTAGATCTTATTCAGTATGATATCTCTAACAAGATCATCTCTAAAAATAGCACATCGATGTTGCTAAACTTGAAATTCAACATATATATTTAATATCATATTATCCACAAGGTAATCACCAAGCTGAAGCATCCAATAAAACTATACTAACAAAATTAAATAAATTCATTAGAAAAATACATCAATGTTGGCATATAAAATTGTATTTTACCTTATGGGCATATCATACTAATGTTAAAAACTCAATTGGTGCTACACCTTACACCTTGGTTTATGGTACTAAGGCCATTTTCCCATTTAAAAAAAATTATCGCTTAAAATTCTCTTAAAATATGTTTTTGCTGTAAATGAATACCACCATGAATACCCTATCCAATTGGAACTACTTGATGAAAAGCATATCCATGCTCTAAAGCACCTATGGGTTTATCACCAATGACTTAGAGAGCATATAGGAAAAGAGTGTGACCTCATTCCTTTGAAGTGGATGATTTATTTATAAAAAACAAAAAAAATAATATCATTTAAGAACTAAAAGAAACATTCAAGCCTAGTTGGTTAGGCCTATTTATAATAATTTCCAAATATGGATCAGGTGCATATCGTATGGCTCCACTAGATGGAAAAGAACAAAAATATCCCATAAATATAATGCATTTCAAAAACTAATATATCTAGATTTGTATTGCTTTCTTGATCATGTTCTTGTTGGTGTGGATTGCTTGTTGCATGAATAAATGATACTTCACTTTCTTATGTTCATATGCATGTTGCTACTTGGTTGCTTATGGCATACAGAGTTGAGAGATTCATCGAGACCCATGATGATCCTAATTAGGATATTGCTTTGTATTTTAGTTAGGTAGATGAGGTATAAAACCTCTCTAAAGACTCTTTGTTCATAATAAGTGCATATCTCATCACTTTATCACCCTAAAAAATATCCATCATCTCATTTTCATCATCCCTTCCCATAACTTTCTAACATTTTATGATGGTTTTGATACTAAAAAGCAAGTCTATTGCATTTAAAATAATATGAGCTAGTAAGTTTGCTCTCAAAAATATCATTTCCACTTCAAATATTTTACTTCATAAATATTCCTTGTTATATATCAAATAACTGGGAGTTGACTGCATTTCTATCTATTGATCAAAAACTATGTAAACATTTATAGATGTGCCAAAAACTAGATCAAAATGTGGCACATATCCTGATTGTTTATGAGATAGCCAAGATAAACCAATCATATCAAGATCAAACTCAAATAAAATTTCTCTTCTAAATAGAGAAAATATGTTTCATCCATATACCAAAATATTAATCAGTCCTCCCTCATTACCTTGTAAACACTTGGGATATGTTTTCAACCATGTTCAATATTTAACAAGATATATAATAATAAGATGTTTAAAACACTAAATAGGACTCATCTCTAGACTATTTACAAGTCAACTAGGGTAAATATCATATCTTTTTCGATACTACATTCATCCTTTAGCCTTCTTACAACCTATACTTTCTAATTCTATGATGCTTTACCTTACTTTTAATCATCATAGTTAAATCCTACTTTGTCACATCTATCATACTTGTTCATAGGTCAATGAGAGAGCATGCTACTAATGAATGACTACTTGATTATTGGTACCATATTTAGTTAGCAATTAGTACCAATGCTCCTAATTAACTTGGGGATCAACTAAGACACCTTATTTTCCATACACCCTAATTTAAGTCAATAATCATGCTTTCACCTTTCATCATCTAAAAGAATTGATAATTTGATGCATCCTTACACACAAGAAGGATCAATGATAGAATTATTTAATGCCTAGCAAGTGTCTAGCATATATCCACACCTAAAAAAATGGAATAATTATGTCAAATATCCTTCCTTGGTATAACACAAAAATCCCAAGTCATGGCACAACACCCCATCACAACCCTATATTATAAACTCTCTTTCTACTGAATTAGTGAAATATGATGAGTGTAACTACTAACAACTATATATTACCAATTCTAAATAGCTGAAATAAAGGACACTTCAATATTTTGAAAAATAAATCATGAGCACTAAACCCCTTTCCCAAAGTAGAGTAGTTACTTGGTTACTTTGCTTTGGAAAATTTGATGGGTGTTTTTATACATTATTTTAATTAATTATAAAATTTAGGGTGTTTTATGAAGGTTGTATGCACCAAGTCTATGTCTTCTACTCTATATCATTGAAAAAGCACCAATAAAACTCACTACAACAAAAAATAGAAAGGACTAAGCTAAGAAAAATAGCATGTTGACAATGAAATTGATCACAACATAGAAGAAACAAATAACAGTATGGAAAGCTAAATATAAAACAATGCTTATTTTAAAACTATTATACAACAATAATCTTAATATAGATGGCCACTTAGTCCTCCTGGGAGATGAAATAAAACAACTAGTTAACTCTCATGAAATGAAGGAAATAAAAGTCTAATCTGTGCTATAGAAAATATAAAATGCAATAAAGTGGTACCTTCCACCTCATCTAGAGTGGGCCCTTTATCTATAGCAATGTGGAAGGGAAAATTTTCAAATCATATCATGCAAATGAAGGTTTCCAACAATCTTAATTCAACATATTATTGTAGGTCTAAAAGTGATATATTCTTCTTACAAAATATAGTAAATAATTACAACTACAACAACATGATATCAATAGATAGTACTACTACTTAACATAGTACATAGATTTACATCGATTATTTATACATGAGGAGGAAAAGACCCTCCTCTTGCTTGTGTTATAAAATGTATGCAATAATAGTATACTCAATATATACTCTCCAAAAGATAAAGACAAAAATAGGTGCAACAAAGTTCAATATGGTCATACCTACCTAGAAACGCTGAGAACAAAAAAAATTGGTTGCCAAGAAGTTTCACCTTGACAAACATGCAAAATTGTCTTATCTTTTACCCAAAAGTGACTGCTAGCTATGTTGAATTAGTAGGTAGTGGACCATCTATTGATGTCACCTAGAAGTGGATGACAAAATTGTAGCTTTTTGGCTAGTATAACAAACATAAAATATACAAGTTGGTTGATGTTGTTAGTCTTCATCCACATCCTTTTTGTCTTATTTTACCATATCTAGATCCAACATATTTCCCAATGTCCAATGCTAGAATATCTTTGAACGTCTAGTGCCAGTCCATATTTCTAGTATCTGGTGCTAGCAAGACATTGTCTTATATGATGTTAGTTAGGGGTTATCGGGTCTAGCACTGACTATATAGTGTTGCATCCATTTCCTATTGCAGTATCTACTTTTAGTGTGAAGAAGTTTGTTATCGCTAGTTCCATATTCCATATTGTCGTAAGAGTTCTAGTTATCATGCAAAAATTTGATAATCCCTTTTATTCCCTAAAGCTCGGTATTTAGTAAGAAAAATATCCTTTTTACCTCTTTTAGATTATAATATCACACTTCCTATATAAATCTAAATTAATCCTAATTACTATATTTAGTCAAGCAACTAATATAAAGATGACCTAAAACATGTTAAAATAGTGCAAAAAGGAGGCAAAAAGGTTGTATAAAATGAGGTTTTTTTTTAGCATCATCACCCTCCCAAACCTATTGGGAGGCATGTATTCATGCATTAAATAATTATTTTCAAGCACAAATAACTTCTTAGGCTCATGCCCTATTTTTTCTAATGTGTTGTAGTCCTAGCCATATGTAGATTGTTTTCAAAATATCCTCCAACCAATCTAGGTACACTCTCAAGATTAGAAGATTGAATTATTTTCCTTTTAACTCTTGCCTCTACTAGCTAATTCTAAATTTGTGTGATTTGCTTATTCTTATCCTACAACAAATTTTCAATTACTTTTATTCTTTTTTGTAGATCCTAGATGACAATTTTAGCCCCTTCCACATCCAAACCTTTAATGTCTACATCATATTCATTTGGTCATTTAAGTTGCTCTATTTCTAATATAGGTATAATAATTTTATAACTAGGTGCTTCAAGGGATATTTCCCTTAGGTTAGAATGTATTATAAGGTTAGGAGACACAGGATGTAACAACCCCTTGATAGTTTCTACATCCAAAGGTTTGCCTACTTCCTCTTGCTATTTTTTTTCATGAATCAAATTAGTTGACAATGTCTCTCTACTACTAATGCTAAAATTATTGATTTCTGGTAGAGAATCACCTATCTACTATATTGGAAAGGGAACTTGCTAATAATTTTTGTCTAATTGCTTCTATATGGGCCCTCCTAAATCTATACTCAGCACCAAAAAACTATAATTGCTTAAGGTTCTCTAGCTCTTTAGGGCTGACTACTTTTGCTCTCTTCCATATCTTCTTTCTTGAAACCTCTAGAACTTCTATTTCTTTTGATTTTATTTTTCTTCTAATACATTTAATCATGATGCTTCTTTGTAGGTTGTTGGAGGAGTTTGAGGCTATGCTTTAGGTTGCATGTGTGGTGATTCTTTTGTTATGGTTCTTTCCCACTATTACCTCTTAGGCATAGGTCCAAGGGCCCTGACAACTTCCTATTATTTTCTAAAGAAATTGAAAACCATATTTTATGTCTATCTCTTCCTACTAGGAGTTGAAGGCTTATTCTCAAGGGAATTTGGCATCTATGATACCTCAGGCTTTGACAAGGTTTGAGTGGCACTAGATTTATTTGATGCTTTAGTAGCATTGGAATTTTTTGATGCTCCTTCATTACTATGCTACTACTACCCTTTTGTCTATAAAAACTTGAGCCATCATTCATTACTACTTTTTACAATTCCAATTTGATTATTATAAAGTAGATGAATCAACCCATGGTGTTTAATTGGTATTTCTTTTCTCTACGTCTAGAAGGCATATTTTGTAATGCAACATTTAAATAGTATGGAAAATTTATACAAAAGTTTGGATTGTTCTCATTGTGTCTCAAGTGGATAAGTATCTTCAAATGTGGCCTAGACAAGGAGGCAAATTATCCATTATAGGTGAGATATTTCATTAACTAGAGGGCAATGGTATCCCATGGTCTTGCTAAATTGGTGTACTTTAACCCCTTGTAATGCTTGTGGTGAATATCATAAATGGGTTCTAGATATCCTTTTTCTTTGAACTATCCAAAAAGCATAGAGGGAGATTTTTTTATCTGAAATCATTCTTGACTAACAAGTGGAAGTCTAGATACATCAATGACCACAATAGGATTTACTAGAATTTCACTCCCCTAACTTTAGTAGACCTATCCTGTAAGCTATGTGTAAAATATTCTACAGGTTATTATGTCATGGCCATCAAAGTGGCAAAATAACTAAAACCATCATGCAACATAAATAATATTTGTAACTTTTAGACTCTGCAATAGTTATTTGATATTTTTTGGCTTTGAATTTCTTTTCTAGCTCATGGTGCCAATATTGTTGAAAGTAAAAAGTAGTGCGCAAGGTATATTAATGTTGTTTCTAGTTGTATAAAGAGAGTGAAGAAGGTGTATTTTTATTCCTACATGCATGAGAGAAAGGTGGTCTACCTTTATCAACTCAATATTATACCTTAGAACAGGGTAAATATGGTGCTAGCATCCTTCTCAAACCACTGCATGTCATTTTTGTGGTAGATAAGTACTGATGAGGTTAGAGAAATATGCCAAGAAAACATACACATAGAGAGAGCATGCTAGGTTGAAATATCTATCATAATTCTTTCCAATGCATGGATTATACATTTTCATTTTTTGACACCTGAACAAATCACCTTGTATTTTTTGACTTTCCATATGGACAGCAATCTATCATAGCCTTTGCAATTCCAATGAATTACTACCACATGAAGCATTTTAGTATTTTGCACTAGAAGACTTTATTTGGCATTGATCAACATGGTGGCTACTTATGGACTTTTTGGTGCTATCCGAACAAGTTCGATGCTTGACCATACAACAAGGAGAAAGCACCAAAAAATTCTATTTCTATGCACAATACTTCCAACTACTAAGGTATTTTTACAAGCCTTATTTTATGCACTATAAATTATGAAATTGCTAAAATCATGCAAGAGTTATTGGATTAAACAATAGTAAAAAGGAGAAACACATACCTCATTAGGAGAGATCAATCATGATGCTTTGAAGAAGGTAGGAACCTATGATTATACTAGAGTAAACTTTTAGGGTTAAAAATAAACTAGAAGAAACATATAGGGGTGCACACACATTTATTTACCAATAGATACATACATACATATATATGTGTGTGTGTGTGTGTGTGTGTGTGTGTGTGTGTGTGTGTGTGTGTGTGTGTGTGTGTGTGTGTGTGTGTGTGTGTGTGTGTGTGTGTGTGTGTGTGTGTGTATGTATATATACATACATACATATATTCATTCATTTTTTTATAGAAGAGACCATCATTTTTGGTTCTCAATCTACTTCTACCTTGGTTGTGTCCAAAGGGGCTTTTCATAACCAAGTTTTTCCATTTACAATACTAGCATGTCAAAAACTAGTTTTCATACTAGTCTTGGCATAATAGCACCCCTAAAGGGATTTTCACCATTGGATATAATTCTTTTTTTCCCTTTTTTTTCTTTTTTTATTTTCATCTTTTCTTAAATACAAATAAGACAACCATACTATAGACACCTAAAATGCATCATTTTGAGGAGGCTACTCATATGGACACATTTTCAGGCCATGTGACTCACCTTGGACCTTGCCAAGACCCAACAGTGGTTCTAATCACTCAATCAGGGCAAGCCAGTTCTATTCAACCTAGTCCACTAATGAAATCAGTAGTGGC
This sequence comes from Wollemia nobilis, assembly GCA_028583015.1. Classification (NCBI taxonomy): domain Eukaryota; kingdom Viridiplantae; phylum Streptophyta; class Pinopsida; order Araucariales; family Araucariaceae; genus Wollemia; species Wollemia nobilis. The sequence goes on along the minus strand of JAQPPZ010017232.1, from coordinate 23,648,028 downwards.
CATCATAACCATTAATGTTTAGAATGATCATAGGCTGGTTGCACTTGTCGATAGCTACCATGGTCCAAGTCGTGCCTATCAAAGATAGTTGTCTATAACAAACTCAGGCTACTCGATCCAAGAAAAATCCATTATAAGCAATGGTTTCTTGAGATGTTGCTCCTTGTAAGATTTTTGAAGCATCGCTCCACCTACCTCAGCCCAAAAAATTCTTGATCTTGGATTCTTGGAGAAGCTAGGATTCATATTTAGGAAGTCTATTTAAGGCATCCCAAAATAAGAAAAAATAGAGAGAATTCATGAGCAATTAGTGTAAAAATGTGTTGCCATTTTGTAATTAGAGAGTGCAATCTCTCATAAGCATCATGATTTTTCCAAAATTGTGCTATGAAGTTATCCTTTGCATCCATGGAGCTTTGGAGAGTTTGAAGCCAATCTACACCTCTATTCTTCATCAAATTCACTACCATTTCTGAGTTAATTTCTACCCTAAGTCATTTTATAAGAATACACCAAGAATATCAATCTATTTGACAAGAAAATTGGACATTGCTCCACATTGAGCCTAGATAATAGATTCTCTATCCATAAACCACTATTTTTAGCAGTAGCCCATAGGCACCACCACCACTGACGTTGATGTCTAGCAAATTCAGCTATTCTGATCAAAGACGACCATGGGGTGATATCTAATTTCTCTATAATTTCTAGTTTTCTTAGTATTATATGCTTTTCATTGGATTTCTAACATAGATTAGCTACATTTACATTCAGTATTTATGCATTTATTTTTTATTTTCATGCATTTTATCATTACTTTACGCATTTGCTTTACAATTTGCATTATTCAAGAAACGAGCCTCATCTTGAGAGGCATCATATGCTATTGACCTTTCTTGTAGTTTCTTGTGTGTAGGTTACAAGGCTATTCAAGAGCTATACATCACCAAGATCCATCTTCTTGGCATAAAAAGTAGAGGTTGCAAAGAAACCCTCTATAATCAGTTAGTGGAAGAGCAAAGACCTTGTGGAGTGCATCTTTCCCCTTTTGGGGCTACATACTTGTAATTTTGTATCAAATTGGGAATCCCTAAGAGGGATATATTGCAACTAGCTATTATGAATTATCAATAAGAAGAGAACCCTCTTTTGTTATCTTGTTATCTCAATGGTTACATAGTTTCATTTATCAATTTGTTTACATTATTGCAATAGATTAGATGCATAGTTTTTGGTGCTTTACAAGTGGTGATCACGTGCGGGACCCTTCCTTATTTGGTTGCTAACTTGAGTTTTTAATCTATTTTGTGTTCATTGCAAATACCATCACTCTAAGAAGGCATGGCTAACAGTGGTTACCACCATCGGCTCTAGTGGCTAGCATCGCCACCATTCTAATCATTGACGATCTCAAGACAGACACAGAAAACCTAAATTGCAACAATTTATTCAAACTATGGATACGATAAGTGACCCTAATCTATTTTTTGTTGTATTTTCCTAAAATTTTATAGAATAGTAGATAATTAAAAAACATAGAGAAAATTTAAAAGCAAATAATTTAGCACTCTATTTATTTACTGGTCACCACTGCTAGGAACAATGGCCTCTACTACTCCCTACCCCAAAATCCAGTGGCTATATTTTTTATTGATATTATGTATTATGACCACTATTGTTGACCATTATTCATAGAGATGAACTCTATTAGATTGAGTTTTAGGGTTTGCATGCTTGTATCCTACTAAAAGACTATCTCATTTAGCTATACATTGCATTTTTTTGAAAGAAAAATATTTTTTTACATGCATTTTTCTAAATCTTAAACGCTTTTTACATGCATTTTTCTAAATCTTAAACGTTATTTTCATGCATGTAGTGAAAAATCATGGTGTGTTGTATTATGCATCTTTGCTTTTGCATAAAGTAAAATGAACCACACACACCTCACGCTCTAATTTTAACATCAGGAAGTTGGAAGTGACATCCAATGAACTGATCAAGACCAACGATGGCCTTCATCACCACCTATTTGGCTTGGATATTATGATTTTTTGAACCTGATCGTGGCCAAGGCCAACTCCAAGAACCATCAAAGCTTGTGGAAAATAGCACACATTTCTCTTCTAAGAGTGTATCACTACCCACGGTGGATTGGGTGAGGATCGATAGGACTTGTGCTCCCTCATCGGGTATGGGTTTCATCTCCATACCCTGGTGGGTTTTACAATCTAGACTTCATCACCAGGTTAGCGTGTGAGAGCGTACAGGTGAAAACCTTTGAAAAATTGAGAGTTACATCAACTATTTTCAAACTCGCATGAGAAAGTGGCATGATATACAACAAATCAAAACACACAAGCCAGATTTTTAGGAAATACAATCAAACTTTAAAAGAGATAACCATTTGTATACATTATTTATTTCTTAAAATCACATACGAGATAATACAAAAATGAATTATCACCACATGAAGCTACACTCAGTTGACAATTAAGGTGGTGTCCAATGTACAAGAGGGCACAAACCACCCTAGAGTCAATCCACTTGACCAAGCCATACTTGAATGACGTTCAAGTAGTCTCCAAGGAGACAATTCTACTCATGGGGGATCTCATCGAGAAACCCCACCTAGGAGGACTAATATTGGGACTCATCATGACTATGAGGAGCTTCCTTCTAGACCTCAGTCATCACATCATGCTGATAGAAAAAATCCACCCAATGAGGGGTAAACTAGAGGGGTTGCATCCATTCACATACCCACTAGAGCTTCAAATCCCTCTGAGCATGGAGTGGATCTCATATCATTTTGTAGCATTGGTGAATGAGGTACACCTCTTAACCAACCCTAGAAAACCCATCAACTTGATTTCTTAGACAAGTATGGTAGAAATTCAACCCATAGGGCCACTTCATCTACCCATTCTCATTTAGAGAGTGCATGTAGTGAAGGGATAGTGCATCATACGTATGCCCAAGGTGAGTTCTCTAGGTGAGTATGTAATACAACCACCCTCATCCACACATGAGGGCACTAAACATAGGGTTGAACATGGTGTTAATGTGGCCTTGATAGACAAAGATAATAGGGTAGCCATACCTTTAGCTAGAACCAAAATTGCCAAATCTCCCTACATAGAGTTGCAAAGCCAATGACCATACACAATAGATCGAATAGATCGATTACCTAGGCCTAATGCAAACCAAAGAGAGTAATTACTCCAAGCCCAATTGGAGGATTTGCATAATGAGCATGAGCACCTAGAACAAGAGCATGCATAATGATAGAGGTTGCATCTCCAACATTTGTACGAGCATCGTTTACATGAATAAAGGATTCTTGAGCAAAAGGAACATGAAGAATGATCAAATAGGTTAGCTCAAGAAGAATTACCTACACCTAGTGCTTATAGGTAGCAACATAATTTGAGATATAATATGTTTCACCAAGAGCTTCTTGGTAGGAAAATATACACTCATCCTCATCACACTTCACTACATGCTTCTTAGTAACAATAGTGCCAAGCACAAAATTTACTAGAGTATGAACAATATGAGGAAACAAAACAAGATGAGTAGAAGTAATTGTATGTTGAACCATCCTCTATGGACTTGGTTGATGATTACAATCAGCCAAATCAATCACATAGAAACATCCTGCCGCTTGCTCCTCAAAGACCTATTTAGGAGGATGAGATCATCTCATCTCAAGCATACAAAGTGCTCACCGAGCGGATTCAATCGCTCGAGAAATAAGGTGTGGCTTATCAAAATCCCACTCTAAGCAAAATTCATAATCAACCCCTTAATCCATCGGTACCTAGTCTAGCATATCCTAAAAATTTTGAAATACCTAAGTTGGATAAGTTTAGGGGAGATGATGATGCATAGGAACATGTTACAATTTTTATGAACTTGTGTTTCCAGTTGCAGAACAATGATGCCTTATTACTGTGAACTTTCGTGATCACACTTTTGGGCACTACCCTTGAGTGGTACAATCAACTCCCTAGGCATAGTATATCTAGCTTTGAATAACTAGAAAATACTTTCCTTGAACGCTTTTCTTTCGAAATCAAGAAGAAAGCTAACCTGTATGACTTATCAAACCTATGTCAATATGATGATGAGTCGATCATGGATTATGGGAATAGATGGTAAAAAGTCATGTCAAAAATTCCATTTGTCATTCTCATATTTGAACTAACTCGGATGTTCACAAAGAGCTATGCTAAGCACATCTCATTGCTACTTTAGTTGCAACAATATCCAACATTCGAGGAGGCTTTGGCACAAGCCAAAGTTATAGAGGACATCAAGGTCCAAGAGGGAGAGTTGAAACTTTACAAGAAATATTGGAATAAGAACACGCACAACCAACCTCATCAAGAAAAACCTACACCTATGAATCAAGTTGTCTTAAACATTCCAAAAGTGGAGAAGAGCCAACAATAGCCAAATTATCAAGCTCAACCTCCTCCAGTGCACTATAATCAAGTACAATAGAAATTAGGGTAAGGATAAACAACGTCATCCACCTCACCAATACACATCATTGCTTGAGTCCTTGGTATCATTATTCAATAGACTATGTGAGGCTAAGGCACTCACCTTACCCGAAGTGCATTTGTTGGATCCAAAATACCCTAAGCCAAAGGGGTACATAGAGGACCAGTATTATCCTTATCATAGGCAAAAAGGTCATGATATTGAAATGTGCTATGGTTTTAAGAACCTAGTGCAAAACATGCTAGATAAGGATCAACTATAGATAGATAATCCTTTGGCTCCTTATAACCAAAAATTGGGTATATTCAAGGAACCCTTGCCTCATCATGAGGCTAAGGGAAATTAGATAGGACATGTCAATGAAATACACACAGATCCACCCACTCAAGAATTTATTGGCATGATAAATATTATCACCCAAAACAAAAGATACAACTAACTTGAGCCACCTGTGGCTCCTATTCGTATACCAATTACACCTCAACAAAGGCCAACTCAAAATTAGTTTCTAGGCCCACCGGCAAGATCAATGATCACTATCCGATCTAGACTCACTCAAAGTCTACAAATATCCTCAACTAAGTTATCCATTTATGAGCTCATACAAAAATCCCCTAAGCATAGGAAGACCCTCATGGAAATTCTTAAGTCCATTGAGCTCCAACCCCAAAACTTGAATGCGTTTACCAATTTCATGGGGCATATTCAAGAATGTAAAGAGCCAATGATCACGTTCTATGATCATGAAATCAAGATTGTTTCAACCAATGTAGTGGATCCTCCACTACACATTATCACTTGCATCAATCGCATACCTTTCAAGCAAGTGTTAATTGACACAGGCTCTTCAATTAACATCATAACAACAAAGGCCCTAGGACACCTGAGTCTTCCTAAGTCACATATAGTTACCTCAAATTTCATGTTGTGAGAATTTAATGATGCATTATGCTCCATAATTGGTACCATAGTTCTACCTATTTAGGTGGGACTCAAGACCATTTTAGTTATGTGCCATGTGCTGGAAGGTGCAATGCAATACAACATCTTACTCAGAGATCCTTGGATCTGGGATATGAGATGTGTTCCCTCAATTCTACATCAATGTATCAAATATATCTATGAGGGTTAATTCCATGTCATCCCCTCAAATGAAGAACCATTTAAATATGTCAATCAGGTTGATATGTCAGGGGAGTTTGTCCTCCCATCCACACATCTAGATATTCGACCCATGTTGCCTATCAGATGTCCAAATCATAAGACCAAGTCAGTGTGGGCTGATCCATCCACATCAGTGCTACCACAATCACCTAGGCCATATATCACTTCTAATAAGCCTTCAACATCATCAAAACCAAAGGATAAGTAGAATCTTAAGGCACCCATGGTAGAAGAAGATCCTAGAGTCATACCTAATGTGGCTACCACAAATATTCTAACTCCCATGGAGGTGGATGATTCACCAGATCTAGTAGAGGAAATACCTCAACCTACCTCACCTACGTCATCCACTACATCATCAACACCATAGGTGACAGTCCACTTAGTGAATCTAGGGATAGCGAAGTATTTGGTGCAAAACATTACATTCACACCAATAATAGAATCCACTCAAGACATGGGGAGACCCCGCATTCCTCCATTGCCTATTGGGATGGTGGTACCTCTTGGGATACCACCAAATAAAACCAATTTCATTTACGAGGGCTTTGACCAAGCCATAGATCATTCTCCTATCAATGAAGATGACGATGAACCCTTCATAGGGAACATGTATTATCTATCAAACCCTGAGTTTGCACTTAGGTACTTTGACCATTACCATTGGCATGGTAATGGCTTGGGATTATATGAACAAGGTCACAAGACACCTTACCAGCCTTAATATCAGTTGCCCATCGACAATTTTGGTCTAGGATACTCTATCTCTAGATAGAATGAACTACTAGCCATATCTTTAGAATGCCTAAGTCTAGGTTTTGGGGAAGATATCAATTGGAATCCTTATGCATACCCCAACCCTTCATATCTACATAGGTATCATCATCTAGTGACTATGGTTTCCATAGAACCTCCTCTGGTTTATCACGAGAACATATCTACAGAGGTTGACTCAGAAAACATTCCAATAATTGATTGGGTCAATACGGATGATGAATATGTGGATGAAACTGAGATGGCATATCTAGGTCCTAGGAACCTTCATCCCCTAAATAATCATGTAGATGTCATTGAGCCTAGAAATACCCCTTGCTAACATAGATGATATTCATCATGGGGCATTCCATTAACTACCTATTCTAGCATAGTTGCTTCTACTAGAGGACCCAATTGTCCTATCTCCTCCTAAAGCGAATCCTAAAATCCCAAAGCCTCCTAGTCCAGACTAGGAATATTTAGATCAACAAGTAGTTGATGAGTCCTACCCATGTGGTCATGGATATTACCTTCCATCCATAAACATGATCTCCATTGATTTAACCACACCCCTCCATAACCCATATGACCCTTCAAAACCATTGCACCTCAACCTTGAGGCCATTGATTTTGATCACGTTGATTCACCCCTTTCGCTTGAGGATTTCTTCCCTAATGAAGAAATGTTACAACCATTCCATTTTTCCCCAAGTTGTGCTCATGATGTTTATAATGCTGAGGTTGACCTCGATATGGTAGATCATTTGAACCCAATAGATGACATCCATTTGATCCCTATACCTCACCAGCTTGAGGAGGGGTCACATATGTTGATAGAGGAGACTTTCAAAGTGGATATCAGCATAGATCCCATGAATCCTAAGAAATTCAAGTTTGGAGAAAGCTTATCTCCTAAGGAATGAGCCATCCTCATACCTCTATTGATAGATAGACCTAATATTTTTTCTTGGACATATAAAGATATGTTGGGTTTGGATCCAAAATTGGTTACTCATAACCTTTCGTTGGACCCTACCAAGAAATCGGTCAAGCAAAAACTTAGGAAGATGCATCCAACTGTCACTCTGATGGTCAAGGATGAATTGCAAAAACTTTTGGATGTAGAATTCATCATTCCCATTGACTATCTAGAATGGGTATCAAACATGGTACCTATAGGAAAACCTGATGGAAGGATCCGTATTTGTACAAATTTTAGAGACCTCAACAAGGCAACACCCAAGGATGCATTTTTATTGCCCAACATTGATGCTCTTGTAGATGCTATAACTAGTCATGAGATGTTATCTCTCATGGATGGATTTTTTGGCTATAATAATATTTAGTTCAAACTCGAAGATCAACATAAAACAACCTTTACCACTCCATGGGGAACATTTTACTACAAGGTTATACCATTTGGCCTCAAAAATATTGGTGCCACATACCAGCGGGCTATGACATATATTTTCCATGACTACATGCACAAAATATTGGAATATTACATTGATGACTTTCTAGCCAAGTCATTATTGTGTGAAGAGCACGCAGAGGTCTTAAGAAAGGTCTTCGATCACTTGATAGAGCACAATGTCAGGTTGAACCCCAAGAAATGCATTTTTGGTGTTACATCAGGAAAACTCTTGGGATTCATCATTTCAAAATGAGGGATCGAAGTTGATCCAGAAAAATTCAAAGCCATATTATAAATGCTTCCCCAAATAAACATTAAGGAACTTAGAAGCCTACAGGGTAAAGTAGCATCCATAAAGTGCTTCATCGTGTAGTTATCAGATAAATATCGACCCATGAATCGATTGCTACACAAGGGGGTCCCATTCAATTGGGATGAGGATTGTTAAAAATATTTTACTGAGATTAAGTAATACTTGGAATCACTACCAGTACTAGCTCCACCTAGACCATATATACCTTTTATCCTGTATATATCCACTATGAAATTTGCACTTGGAACCATGTTAGCCCATAAGACAAAGAAGACAAAGAATAGATGATATATTACATTAGTCGAACCCTAGTTAGCTATGAGCTAAAATATGCATACATCAAAAAGCTCTGTTTAGTAGTGGTTTTTGCAACTAAGAAGTTGCGCCACTATATGCTAAGTCATACTATGTATGTCATATCAAAATAAAATACTTTGTAGTATATGATGAGTTGAACATATCATAATACACGTACTACAAAGTGGATCATGCTACTGATAGAATTCGATCTAGAATTCATAAGCCAAAATTCAATCAAAGGTTAGGTAATAGTAGATCAGCTAGTAGAGGCACCTCTTTAGGATGATAGGCCTCTTGTCATAGAGCTTATTGATGATGCAATATTTGTATTATCGGAGTCACCCAAACTTGAAGAATCGGATAACAAATCTGACATGACTTTGTTCTTTGATGGTTCAAAATACGAGCAAGGGGGTGGCATAGGGATCATGTTTTTCATGCCACAAGGTGCTCCAATGCCCTTGTCATTTAAAATTGATTTCCCTTGCACCAATAAAAACATTGAATACGAGGCCCTAATCTTGGGTCTCCAAATAACTCTCACCATGAATATTAAAAATCTAAATATCTTTGGTGACTCCTTGCTCATAGTCAACCAAGTCAAAGGAATCTATCAATGTAGGTGTCCTATCTTGAAAGTATATAAGGAAATTATGGACACTTATCTAGCCCAGCTAGAGTGGTATGACATCGAGATAGTCCCTCGTATGTCAAATCAATTTGTAGATACTATGGCATCTTTGGGATCCTTAATCCCTCAAAATCCTTCTATTGATTTCACTACCATCTAGGTCAAGATGCTCTCACAATTTATGATGTTGCATGAGGCTCAAAATAATCATGAATCAGTCCACATGATTCATATAGAACCAAACCATGAGTGGTTCTATAAAGCTAGAGACTTTCTAACAAAGGTATCCTGGGGGTCTTTGATCTTGTAGGGTCCTTTGGAGAATGGTACTACCATTCACCATAAGGTTATTTCCCAATCTACATTTGTGCAACTTGAATTGCAATGGGAACAAGTCATTCAGTCAGTTGATGCTATTGCTTATCAGGATTGGCTCACCCAATTACAATATTACCTTAAGCTTGGTATAATCCCATAGGGATTGTCGCATACCACAAAATGAGCATTCAAATAAAAAGTGACTAGATATGTCTTGTTAGGAGATATTTTGTATCAATGGAGCTATGATGGAATTCTCCTTCATTATCTCAAGCCCCAAGAATTAGCTTGGGTGATTTTGTAAGCTCACAATGGTACATGTGGTGGACATTTTAGTGGCATGGCCATAATTAAGTGCATCATTTGAATGGGTTATTATTGGACCACCATGGAGAAGAATTATTGCACGTATATCAGGAAATGCATTAAATGTTAGCACCACGCTAATATTACGCACCTACCATCATAGGCCTTGCCACTGATTCAATCAGCTTGGCCATTTTCTTAGTGGGGATTTGATTTAATTGGTAATATCTCTCCCCCATATTTGGGTCAACACACATTCATCATAACGACCATTGAGTATTTCACCAAATGGGTGGAAGTGATCCCTTTAACCTCTATGATTAGAGCCCGTATTATGGATTTCATACTCCATAATATCATATGTCATTTTGGGATCCCATCCAAAATAATTTTGGATAATGGAACTTCATTTAAGAACAAATATGTGTGGGCTTTAACATCCAAATACAATATTCAGCATAACTTTGCAACACCTTATTATCCGCAAGCTAATGGGCAAGTAGAGGCCTCTAACAAGACAATAGTTTTCATACTGAAGAAAACATTCAAGAAAATCATAAGGATTGGCACCTTCAATTACCTCTTGCTTTATGGGCTTATCGAACTAGCATACAAATACCCACTAGGGCAACCCTATTTTTGCTAGTATATGGCACTAAGGCCATTATGCCCTTGGAATTGGAAATTCCATCATTGCACATCTCATTGAAAGAGTTCATCGATGATGACATTGCTCAACAAGCTCACCTAGATCAATTGACCCTTCTTGATGAGTGACGAGTGAATGCTCTTGAGCATCTCCACGTTTACCAAGATCATATTAAATGAGCTTACAATAATAAAGTCCATCCAAGAGACTTTAAGGTTGGGGATCTTGTGCTAAAAGAGAACCAATAGAACTCAAACCTACCGCCTCATCTGCGAGATAAATTTATGGCCAATTGGTTAGGTCCCTTCATCATATCAGAGAAGATAGGACCTGGAACTTATCACCTAACATCGCTAGAAGGTTTTGAAGAGCCTGAACCTCTCAACATTCTTCACTTAAGGGTATTTTATACATAAAATCATAGACACAATAAAATCATAAAAATAAAAATAAAACAAAAAATCATCAAAAATCCAAAAAAAATTAGAAAACATTAAAATCCAAAAACAATTCAAAACATCAAAAACACAAAAACATTTATATTTTGCATTTCATCATATGCATTCATTAGTTGCATTGCATTAGGCATCTTCATCCATTGCACTTGCATTAGGATAGGTCGTGTTTACATTCTTACGAATGACACCATGTTTGTATGCCAATCATGCATCTTCAAAATCATTATCATTCATTTTTATTGTGAGTAAATGTGTTTTTCAACACAACTTATGAGTTGCTATCAGGTGTATACTAGGGTTTTCTAGTCATTCAACCATACCTAGTTATCTTTTCATATTTTATAGAAAGCTATCTTGGCTTTCGAAGATGAGGTCTAGTTTTTATAGTACCTTGTATATCTCAAAATCCCATCACATTTTAAACATTAAAAATCCTAGTTTGAACAAGGAAGGATGACACTACAAAGTGATCTTGATCACCTTAAGCGAAACGTTTTCCTTACTCATATTATTATGTGCATGGTTTAGAATGTTGATCATTGGAAAAAGGACAAGCTCCCCCCTACCCAAGAAATCCCTTGCTTTTACACAAAATGAAAAAATTCCCAAAGCAAAGCAAAGCAAAATAAATAGTGATTTTCATCACTAAGAAAATCCCTTGCTCCAAAATAAAATAAAATGTAAAATAAACAATGATTTTCATCACTAAGCATGAGCAAGTATCCCAAGCAATTAAAATAAAAAAGGGGGTAACAAGCTTGAATCCCTGGAATATTCAATATTTGACCACCATGGGGTGATCTCCATTACAACAATGGGTTGAATGAAACCTGCCTGGCAATGGAGTATCCTTACGCGTGGTGATATGTCTATCACATTAGCAACCTTCTTTTGTACATACCAATGTTAGCTTATGGATGAGCTAGCTTTAGGTGGCTTGTATTGCCTAGTAGTTTAGTCCAATTGCATCCAAACTTAGGATCATGATGACCATATGGTGATCCTAATTACAACAATGGGTTGAATGAAACCCATCTGGAAATGAGGTAGTCTTATACCTCATCTAATATATTCATTTGCACACATAGGGATAGTGAATATCTTGGTCTTCATAAAAGGCTTGATATCTTTTAGGAGTCTTGTGTAGTCATTATACAACTTTTTATTAATCAACTAGGGTGTTTGAGTCTCATGGAAAACCTCAAAAATCCCCTAATAGCAACAAATCATCTCATCAATCAATCATAGTTTTCCTTATGAAATTTTGTTTATTAAGGGATGTTCATAGAATAGGATAGATACCATATGGAAAGCCCATACATCTCACATATGGATGTTTAAATTATTAATTCTTATGATTTTCATAATTTTCATGTGGTGTCTACCATTAGTTTTTCTAAACACAAATTATATTCATTCCTTATGTTTTAAGTGATTAAAGCATACAAGTTGATTTGCATTAGACCATACTCATGAAATTAATACATTATATACACATTACATTCACCATAATATATAACATAGATTAAATGCATAAACAATTGAAACAAATTTAAAATATGTATTTAACATTTACCATTGCATCTATATAAGCATACATAGTAGGACATCTACACATCTAGATCACAACATCTAATCATACATCTATCATCTAGCTAGTGCATGTTATTAGTACATCGCATATAGATAGCATAATCAAATCATCATCTAGGCATTGCATCCACTAAATGTATACTTAAACATAAAATCAAATACATGATACACATAATGAGCCATAAAATAGAATATCATATATATGTGTGTGTCATAAGTACATCAAGGTACAAAAATTCCCGTAGGCTACAATTGTGTAGGTCCTCAGACCTTACACTCAAAAATTATATAGTCATCATGACATATCAAATGGGGCCTACACCCCCTGAATCACCTCCACCCTCAGCTCCATCTCTATGAGGCTATCTGGAGCTAGTACCTACCGATCTCTTAGATCATGCACTTGACCTAGCTAGCATAGTGCCACCACATAGCCTAACCTCAATCTCTAGAGAAACAATGTATATTGAATATGTTGTGCACCACACTGAATCCTCTACTATAATCCCCCAAAATATCCTAATTCTAGTATCCCCACCTAAGGTTGTTGATCCTTGAGTGACTAGAGTGGATGGTGCAACTTGAGTTGTAGGAGCTATCACTAGTCGTACCTGTAGAGCATCTACCTTGGCCATCTTGGTTTATAACTGGGCCCATATAGTATCTATCATCATAGTGGCTATATCCACCTGAGTATAGAGATTAGTCCTCTTCTTTGCATACCCATGACACTGTTGTAATGAGCTAACTCTAAACCAACACGAAACTAGTCTCTCGCTTTATGAGCTGCATCTACGAGGTCTATAACAACTTCTATAGACTCTAAACCTGTACCCATAGTTATGCCACCTCATCACCTAGGACATCCCCCTCATCCTCATCCTTATATTTGGGATCATCCATGTATCCTACTGCATTCCCCCACTCACCCTTTGTACTATGATGCACTTATAGCTCATCATCATCACCACCCTCATCTATTATCATCACTCTACATCTACCTAAGCTACTGCCACCCTACCTTAGCTGAGAGACCCAGTGTCTTGGGATCCTCTACTCCTATCTCATCAATAGGAGGGTCCATATCCTCTACTAACCCTATCATTTAGGGTGTTGTGAGCTATATATCTACCTTTCAATGGTGATAGAGGTTTGGCTCCTCTAGAAAACCTATGCTATATCAAACTACCTAGTGACTCACGAGTAGTGGAAATATTCCCTCTCCTTCTTATGAAACCCCATGAGCCATCTACCATGCCTCACTCTAGCCAAGTATCTCCCTACCTTAGTTCAAATAAGACAACCTAGGTAGGATCTCCATGTGATCTGAATAGGTTGTAGTCCTGCCAAAGACCCAATATAATGTGCTAGTCCACCTACATATGGATGGATTTAGTTAGTCTCTACCTCTTATGGCCATCGTGCAACATAGCAATGATCATCCTTCTCTAGGTCAACTAGAGCCAATGGTAATCTACCAGGTTAGTCTATTTGGATGTGCTCTTAGCCCTAGATCTATAGTAGTACTCCCACTCACCCTTATGTAATCTCATATAGCTCATTTTATAAATGATCTAGCAATATGCTCCCCCATGCCATAAGAATGGGTAATTGTAGGTCACACACCAATAGGTCCTGCATCATGTCTATGAGGTTCCAAGGGAACTTCACTCCTGAAGAGTCAGATAGTAGCACATTTGATATGATGTGCATCAGTACCACCTGGCATTGAGATAATATTTGCTGTTCATACTATTACTAAAATGGAACCCTACCATACTCTATGTTCCCCAGTGACTCAGAAGCTTTGCCTAAAAAAACCCATGCAAATATTTTCTCCTTAACTGCAATAGGAGATGAAATGATAGCCCATTCATATATCAAGATTTGAAATATATGGTAGATGTCCTCCAATGTCACTGTCATATCTCTAGTGGAGAGATGGAAGGTATTGGTCCTTCTATCCCATCGATGAGTTAGGGTCATAAGGTATGACTGATTTGACATCATTGTTAGTAATCAAACAACCTATTTGAGGCCAATCGCCTCAAACCACTTCCAATAATCCTCATCTAACAATGGTTGTAGCTCTAAGAACAAATTGGGATCTTGATCCTAAGCTATTAAAGTTTGACATGTAGCAGCACATATTTCAATGTACACAATAAATCATCAATCTCACAAAAATTCAAAAAAAATAAAATAAAAATAAAAATAAAAAAACAACCAAAAATAAAAAAATCAACCTAATATTGGCAACCACTCAAGGTGTCGATGATCGCCATGTCCACCATCAACACCATTGATGGCCATTGCAAATAGTTAATTTTTTTATCATTGGGATTCAAACCTCACCACTAGCAGCACTGACAAACCTCATTCAGCCAATCGAGTGCTGCTCTCATCGAAGATGACCCTGAAGTGACCCCCACGTGGGGTCAGTTATTACCCATAAATACCAAAAAATTAAAATCCTAGCTACCCTTAAGCTAACCTAAGCTAAATCCTACACTAAGGAGTGAATTTCATTACTTGTAGTTTAATGTGGTTCCTTAACCCATTAATTAGTGAGGTTTATTTTAAAATACATAAATCACAAGGATGATATGGAGAGTTACCTTAGGAGCTCTAGCTCTGCCACTCATTGATGCCTCAGGTTGATCCACCATGGTGGGTTAGTCTTAATATCTATAACATTTCGTTTCAATTTATCTCTCTCCTCCCTCAGAGCTCACTATTCTCAACTGCCAGTTGGAAATAATGACAATGAAAAATACCAAAAAATATATTTTCTATTTTTTAAATTTGGCCACCGCTCATCTTGAGAATGGTCGCAATCATCCAACCGTCAATGTCATTGACAACTACAGGATTTGTAGGTCTCTATTACTATCTTTGATGATGGCTGAGAAATAGTAATAAATGCCCCTATTTCTCACCATAAGGAGTTTCATATTGGATATTAAATCATATCTACCAGTCCATACTCATCATAAATTATAAAATTCATAAAAAAATCAAATAAAATAAAATCTCAAGTGCACCTCATACCTAGTTATTTACCCTATACACTTGGTGGTTGCAATGACTTGCGCTCCATGCAATCCGGTAGGATGAGTAAATTACCATAATGCCATTTAAATCAAATTATTCATTTATAAATTGAAATATCTTCACATCAATCCCCAAGAAGGCCAGTCTAGTCGAACTGTTCCACAAGAATTAAGTGTCCATTTTATTATTCTATGAACTTTTATTTAATCATCAAATATAGTGATTCATAACATGCTTGAATTGATATTATCTTGATTCTCTAAGAAGGCCATTGCAAACAGACTGCTCCATGGGATAGAGATGTACAATTACTTTTAATGGTTGAAATCACAGCTATAATAAGACCTTCCCTAAACAAAAATTATCATCTTAAACTATCCAAACTAGTCATCTTGGTCAAGCGACTCATCGCTTTCATCACTTGCCATTTTCCTCATCGACTCATCACTTGAGGGGGTATTCATAATCATAACATTCATAATCAAAATCAATAATTAAACACTTAATCATGTAAGTTGCATTCATCCATGAATCATTGCTAACAACTATCACAAGCTTACCCTTTTATTGGGGAAAAAGCAAAAATACTAAACTAAATATTTGTTAGTCTGTCTATCGGTCCTTGTATTCCAAAAAACATGATCTGATTACCTTCATATTCCATCAAATTTTTAATACAATTTAGATATTTGTACCCTTTCCATGATTTAGGCATCTAAAGTTGACTATATCAATGAACATCAATCAACCTACAATATAGCGTTAGGTTATCTATTTTTTCTCAATGTTGTGTTTTCCCATAATGCATCCTAAAAAGGGGCATTTGTAGACACCTAAAATGCATCATGTTGAGGAGGCTACTCATATGGACATATTTTCAAGCCATGTGATTCACCTTGGACCTTTCCAAGACCCAACAGTGGTTCTAACCACTCAATCAAGGCAAGCTAGTCCTATTCAACCTAGGCCACTGATGAAATTAGTGTCAGCCATCATCATTGCTAATATTGAGAATGATCGTATGTTGGTTGTACCTATCAATAGGAACCACAATTTGAGTTGTGCCTATCAAAGATATACGATTCTATAACAAAATTGGACTACTTGAGCTGAGCAAAATATATTACAAGCAACGGTTTCTTGGGCAATTGGTGGGTGTCAAACACTGGTTAATTTTGCCCTATATTTATCACAACACTCTCATTTAAATTGTCAACCCAAGAGCTCGTAGACTTTTGAAGTGCCATGATTGAAACCACTTACATTACCACTTTTGAGATGAATCCATTAACTACCATTGGGGGTGTTTATAAAACATCAGTTGATTTGTCCGCACCAAGAAAACTTAGACAATTAAATCATGTAAAAATAAACACACCACTCAGAAATAAATTAGCACACTTACGTAAAAAGAACACAACTTCTAAAATGATTAAATTTAATCTAGGAAACAAATGTATTACTATGCATAATTAAATATATGAAAAACAACTAATAAATAGGGGAGGAATATTGGCTTGGAGTGGGCCCGAGCTCGAGCATATCCCTCCCAGCAAATCACAAAAATAATACATAGGTGAAAGAATTCTCAAGCTTTATTAACAGTGCAGAAAATATTACATGCGATAATGTTCTAAAAGAATGCTTCCCCTACTATATAGAAGTCTGTGTGTTTATATACCACACACAGGACTTCCTGTTGCAGTTCTATTACAACAGGAATCTCGGTTATAGTCTAAACTAGGATAGTTCAATTACTGTATCCGATACACGATGATTAGCTTCTTTGTTGTTTCCTTACAATCGGGCGATTTTCATTTCATTACGGTTATCCTTCGGGAGTGGTTGTGTGCCCATCCATGTGGCTAGGACAACTCATTTATTGGTGGTTTCCCATAGATGACATGGAACAGTGGTCAATGGGGTCCTTCTCTAGTCGTTTTATCAACGTACATAATCTAGGCATCTGCTCTAGTGAGGTGTCTACTTCAGTAACGTACCTACTTGATTAAGGCACCTACTTTAGCAAGGAACCTACTTGAGTAAGGTGCCTACTTCAGTAAGGCACCTATTTTGGTAAGGCACCTACTTCAGTAAGGCACCTACTTTAGTAAGGCATCTACTTCAGTAAGGTGCCTACTTGGGTAAGGCACCTACTTCAGTATGGCGCCCACTTTTGTATGCCTTCATCTGATAGATTGAAACCATACCAGGTCCATGTAGAACCTCAACTAAGCAAAATATGACAAGATCAAGGAACTAACTACACAAAACACACTTCATACATGTATTAGATAATACACATGATTTCATTAAATAAACACATAATGCTTCATAAAAATATACAACTCATGATATATTGTCATGCAAAAACTATTAGTACATATACAAAAATATGAGCATATCTAGTGCTCATCATCCCCCCATGCCTAATATGTGCCACACCCTCGTGGCACCTAAAATTGGTAATCACCTCCTCTGCACAGGCCACTATTCCTTATTTCCTCTTCTTGTTGGTGGTCTTGCCTTTCTCCCCATCCTGAGGCTTTCGTTTCTACTAAGGGACCCTAGTTTTTTGCAAGGCATCCTTGGGCTATGCTGCCCTTCGGTTATGCTAGCTTTTGGCTACATTGGATTTACCTATATTTTGCATCAAATTTCTATTACACTAGCTACACCTTCTATTCATGCTTCGTCCAGCACCTGTACTAGGTTCTATGACCATAGTTATCGCTACCTTCTATAAGGCTACCTCTGCTTCCTTCCATAGGTTAGCATGTTGAGGGTGTAGCTCTCTGAATGGGATGTTAGAGTCATCCCTGTTATATACAACCTTGCTAGCCTTGTATAGTCAAATTTATTTAGGGGTGAGGCCAAAATTTTCTTCTATGATTGCTAATGCCTCTGCCTCTAGTCCATATACCCCATATTTTTCTAGCCACTTCTTAATTTTAGAGGGCCGGCCCTACAACCAACCGTAGATTTGTCAAAATTGATCATCATCGACAGGGTCCACACAGATGCCTTGCCCTATTTTTTCCTTTTTGGAAAATTTCCTAGCTGCCTTTGCCTCCTCGAACTCCTTTCGGAGTTGTTAAATTTTTTTTTCCTACTCAGTGAATGCCTGCATGCTTGCTTCCCATTACTCGTCCAAATGGGTTTTTGATTTCGCAAATGTTACTCTGGCCTTTCTTTTGGATCTCTTTTGCATTATTTATGGTGCCTTCCCCTTTCCTTTTTTTGGTATGGTGGTGGCCTATGTGGGAAGGTCTTCCTTTCCAATAGATGTGGCCTCCCTGTTGGATGATCCAGGGATCTCTCCCTCTGATCGGAGGTCTTCTACGATTTTCCCCCCTGTTTCCTGGTCACCCAATGCTTGCTACCCTAGTTATTTAGGTAGCGGCCCCTCAAATTTAGGTCCTTGGCACTCTAGATAATATTCCTTGGTCTCTAGTTTAGGTTTTTGCCATTGTATCTACCCTAAAAGTTCCTCGTCATTATCAATGTTGATAACAGGGGTTTGTATTTGAAAAATAGAATTCTCCTATTTCTCTGTAATTTCCCTATCAAAGGTGCACGAACCTTCTCCTGCCTCTAATTCCTCATTGTGGGTATTTGACCTGACTGCCTCAGATGAAACTACTCTCTTCAGTGAGTTTGGAGAGTTCATGGACACCTCAATTACCCAATTGGTTTAGGCATCTCGCCTTTCAATCGCCTTTACCTACAATTGTTGGTTCTCTATCTTGAGCTGTTGGATCATTTGCTAAAAATATGTGATGGTAGCCTCCTGCATCTGGATTCTTCTCATAGTCATATTATTATATTCATTGAACAACACCTACATCATATATTTCTCACTTTATTCGGTTCGGTCCTCTTCTATCGGTACCTCGGGCTACTGTTGCATGCCTAGTGGGGATTGCGGGTCTTGTAGGCTACAAGCGGCCAAATTATGTAGGGTTTGGGCCACAAAGTCGATATTTGGATCTACCTCCTCTTCCTAACTTAAGATAATTAGGCACCATAATCATCTTCAACCACGTATGCACTCTGTATATTATACTCTAGGTTCAGGGTTGGAGGATTTTGGCCTTTCCTCCACATAATTGGGCAGAGAACTTTGCCCTTATTTCATAGTATCTGGTGAAAATTGGGGGTGTTCCTCTTCAAAAATTCCTCCCAATTTGACATCATCCTCTACCTCTGTCACTACCTACTCTGATGCATTAGAGGGTTCAGCCCTAACCTCCTTGGCTACTCCTCGTAAATCGGCCTCTTGTTCTACTCCGGCCGCTATCTACTCCCGTGCACCATAATGTTTAGCCCTAGCTACTGATGAGCTTCCCCTATGATCCTCTGCATGGTGTATCATTGTTGTAATTAGCCCATGGTGGGCTAGGATATATAATGCCCCTCTATGATATCATGATACCTTGTCCTACAACGCATTTGCCAGGTAGAACATGACATTAATTTTTTGCCCATGCACCAAATTGCATAAAAACTACATATGGTTCACATTCAGGTGTGAATACTTCCCAGTGCATGTGAAGTATCTCGCCACCTGCTTAAAGAGCTTCCTCATGTGCATAGATATCTTTGCTTTGGGAACCCATGCAGGTCACATGAGACATTATTTTATCCTAGCAACACCTTCGTGCACTTCTTTGCCACGTCGTCTTTATATGTGCATTCCTCAGTGAGGGGGATGCCAATGACATGAGCGATGTGCTCTAGAGTGATTGGAATTTTTAGTCTATGCAATCGGGCAACTCCCCTATTCATAGTGACAGTGAACTCCTTTATCACTTCTACATTTTGGTATTTGCTGACCATAGTAATTCATCCACCTAGTTGCTTCAAATCGGTTGCGGACTTCTCCCCTAATCCCCTTATTATAGCTAGGCTCATTATTTTTGAGCGCATGATTCTTTGATAATCCACCCATGGTGAATTCCCTATTGGTTTCAACTATTTTGATGCCCTACCCTCAGTAAGGCATATTTTTATAAACTGAGGTGCCTAACTCTAGAAATTGTTTTAGCATTGGGGTTGGCAGGGTATGCCACCTGAATTAATCATCCAACACAATGTATTAGGCATGAGGGATGAATTCAATTCTTCCAGTAGCATTATTTTCAAAGAAGCATATCATATAAAAAATTATGTATATATCTAAATAAAATCATCTGCATACCTGATTGGTCATTTTGTGCTACATGGAGTATACCGAGTTGGTACTCGATGATATTGTTCCTATGTGTTGATTCTGTCACCTTGGGTACTTCATTCCTATTTTTCTCGAGGTCCTACAATAAAAACATAATGGATTCTATTGGTTCAGGTTGGGATGCATATCTCCTTGATGGTTGGCCTTGGGACATGTAGAGATCCTATCCAATGATTTCAAAATATTTTTGGGCACTTCCAGATTTCCATCATGTGAGATGATGGCGTTGGCATCGGTTGCTCTATGTACTTCCAAGTTGCACATGTGCTTTTGAGTCGATCGAGGCACCTTCTTGAGTAAGGTTCAAGAGTAAGGTGCCTTCCTCAATAAGGCACCTACTTCAATAAGGTTCTTACTTGAGTAAGGTGCCTACTTCAGTAAGGCGCCTACTTGGGTAAGATGCCTACTTCAGCAAGGTGCCTACTTGGGTAAGACGCCTACTTCAGTAAGGCACCTACTTGAGTAAGTCATCGCCTGACTATGAAGAATACTCTGGGGTGGGACCTCCTTGGCAGAGTAAGGTTTCGCTCCTCTAGAGTAAGGTGCCTCCTTGGAATTTTTTTTTTTTGAAGAATGCTAAGTGCTCCAATGGTGGCACATCCTTGGTGTAGTAGGGCGCCGCTCCTCCGGAGTAAGGTTCTAGAGTAAGGTGCCTACTTGAGTAAGGTGCCTACTTGAGTAAGGCACCTACTTGAGCAAGGCACCTACTTTAGCAAGGTGCTTGCTTTGGTAAGGTGCCTAGTTGGGTAAGGCGCCTACTTGGGTAAGGCACCTACTTGGGTAAGGCACCTACTTTGGTAATGTACCTACTTGAGTAAGGTGCCTACTTGGGTAAGGCACCTACTTCAGTAAGGTGCCCACTTTTGTTTGCCTTCATCTGATAGAGTGAAACTATACCAGGTCCATGTAGGACCTCGACTGAGAAAAAGATGATAATATTAGGTAAATAACTACATAGAATAGAATTCACACATGGATCAGATAATACACATGATTTCATTAAATAAATACATAATGCTTCATAAAAATATACAACTCATGATATATTGCCATGCAAAAACTATTAGTACATATACAAAAATATGAGAATATATGGTGCTCATTAGCGGTTTCTCCCTGAAAGCTTTTGGAAGCATCGCTCCACCTACCTTATCCCAATAGATTCTTGATCTTGTCTTCTTGGAGAAGCTGTGATTCAAATTTGAGAAGTCTATTTAAGGCATCCCAAAATAAGAGAAAATAGAGAGAATTCTTGAGCAATTAGTGTAAAAAAGTACTGCCATTTTTTAATCAGAGAGTGCAATCTCTCATAAGAATCTTGATTCTACCAAAATTGTACTATAAATCTATCCCTTGCATCCATGGAGCTTTGGAAATATTGAATCCAATCTAAATCATTTTTCTTCATCAAATTCATTGCCAATTTCAAGTCAATTTTTGCCCTAAGTTGTTCTACAATAACACACTAAGAACGTCAATAAATTTGATAAGCAAATTGGATGTCACCCCACATTGAGCATAGAGAATAGAGTCTCTATCTGATAGCCATTATTTTCAATAGCAGCATATAGGCATCACCATCGATGATATCAATGGCCAGTAGAGTCAACCATTTTGATCGAAGATGGCCATGGGGTGATATCTAATTTCTCTGTCATTTCTAGTTTTCTTAGTCTTAAATGCTTTTCATTGGATTTCTATCATAGATTAGCCACATTTACATTAAATATTTATACATTTATTTATGGTTTTCATGTATTTTATCATTACTTTATGCATTTACTTTACAATTTACATTATTCAAAAAATGAGCCTCATCTCAAGAGACGTCATATGCTATTGATATTTCTTTTAGTTTCTTGTGTGCATGTTATAGGTTTATTAAGATATATACATCATCAAGATCCATTTTTATTGGTGTTAAAAGCAAAGGTTGCAAGAAAACCCTCTATAATCAGTTAGTGGAATAGCAAAGACCTTGAGGAGTGCATCTTTCCCATTTAGGGCTACATACTTTGTAATATTGTATCAAATTTGGAATACCAAAGAGGGATATAATGTAATCGAGATTCATTTTATTAATAATAATAACACCTCATTTCATTATCTTGTTGTCTCAATGGTTACATAATTTCATTTCTTAATTTATTTACATTATTGCAATAGATTAGATGCACGGTTTTTGTTGCTTTACACATACTAATTTCATTTATAAATATTATTTTAACATTGGTTTATGATATATCTTTAAACAATATCCATTTACCACCATCATTCACCTAGAGCTATTAATAGGTACTATTCACATGACACCATTATCAAAGACTTGATCAATATTTTATAGTCCTCACCATCAAGTCTAGAACTTGCTCTTTAAGTCAAGATAGTGTGAATCAAACAATAACGCCCAATCATTTGGATTGTACTTGTTACTCTTGATATCCCTATCATATCATGTTTTTTTTTTTGGATATTTTCCATTTAATGAAGGACATCCCTTTGTAATTCATCAAGTGCATTAAGCTATAGAATCCTATCATGTTGTACTTGTTGTACCTCTAAGAACAAATTGGGATCTCGATCCTAAGCTATTAATGTTTGACATGTAGTAGCACATATTTTAATGCACACAATAAATCATCCATCTCACAAAAATTCAAAAAAAATAAAATAAAAATACAAAAAGCAACCAAAAATAAAAAAATCAACCTAATATTGGCAACCACTCAAGGTGTCGATGATCGCCATAGCCACCATCAACACCATCGATGGCCACTGCAAACAGTCAATTTTTTTATCATTGGGATTCAAACCTCACCACTAGCAGCACTAACAAACCTCATTTAGCCAATCGAGTGCTGCTCTCACCGAAGACGGCCCTGAAGTTACCCCCACATGGGGTCAGTTATTACCCATAAATACCAAAAAATTAAAATCCTAGATACCCTTAAGCTAACCTAAGCTAAATCCTACACTAAGGCATGAAGTTCATTACTTACAGTTTAATGTGGTTCCTTAACCCATTAATTAGTGAGGTTTATTCTAAAATGCATAAATCACAAGGATGAGATGGAGAGTTACCTTAGGAGCCCTAGCTCTGCCGCTCGTTGATGCCTCATGTTGATCCACCATGGTGGGTTAGTCTCAATCTCTGTAGCATTTTGTGTCAATTTATCTCTCTCCTCCCTCAGAGCTTACTATTCTCAACTACCAATTGGAAATAATGACAATGAAAAATACCAAAAAAACTATTTTCTATTTTTTAAATTTGGCCACCGCTCATCTTGAGAATGGTCGCAATCGCCCAACCGTCAATGTCACTGACAACTACAGGATTTGTAGGTCTCCATTACTGTCTCTGATGATGGCTAAGAAATAGTAATAAATGCCCCTATTTCTCACCATAAGGAGTGTCATATTGGAAATTAAATCATATCTACCAGTCCATACTCATCATAAATTGCAAAATTCATAAAAAAATCAAATAAAAAAAAATCTCAAGTGCACCTCGTACCTAGTTATTTACCCTATACACTTGGTGGTTCCAGTGACTTGCGCTCCATGCAATCCGGTTGAGTAAATTACCATAATGTCATTTAAACCAAATTATTCATTTATGAATTGAAATTTCTTCACATCAATCCCCAAGAAGGCCAATGTAGTCGAACTGTTCCACAAGAATTAAGTGTCCATTTCATTCTTCTATGAACTTTTATTAATTCATCAAATATAGTGATTCATAACATGCTTAAATTGAATTGATATTATCTTGATTCTCTAAGAAGGCCATTACAAACGAACTGCTCCATGGGATAGATATGTACAATTACTTTTAATGGTTGAAATCATAGCTATAATAGGACCTTCCCTAAACAACAATTATCATCTTAAACTATCCAAACTAGTCATCTTGGTCAAGCGACTTATCACTTTCATCACTTGCCATTTTCCTCATCGACTCATCACTTGAGGGGATATTCATAATCATAACATTCATAATCAAAATTAATAATTAAACACTTAATCATGTAAGTTGCATTCATCCATGAATCATTGCTAACAACTATCACAAGCTTACCCTTTTATTAGGGAAAAAGCAAAAATACTAAACTAAATATTTGTTAGTCTGTCTATCGGTCCTTGTATTCCAAAAAATACAATTTGATTACCTTCATATTCCATCAAAGTTTTAATACAATTTAGATATGTGTATCCTTTCCATGATTTAGGCATCTAAAGTTGACTATATCAATGAACATCAATCAACCTACAATATAGCGTTAGGTTATCTATTTTTTCTTAGTGTTGTGTTTTCCCATAATGCATCCTAAAAAGGGGCATTTGTAGACACCTAAAATGCATCATGTTGAGGAGGCTACTCATATGGACATCTTTTCAAGCCATGTGACTCACCTTGGACCTTTCCAAGACCCAACAGTGGTTCTAACCACTCAATCAAGGCAAGCTAGTCCTATTCAACGTAGGCCACTAATGAAATTAGTGGTGGCCATCATCATTGCTAATATTGAGAATGATCGTATGTTAGTTGTACCTATCGATAGCGACCACAATTTGAGTTGTGCCTATCAAAGATATATGATTCTATAAAAAAATTGGACTACTTGAGTTGAGCAAAATCTATTACAAGCAATGGTTTCTTGGGCGGTTGGTGGGTGTCAAACACTAGTTAATTTTGCCCTATATTTGTCACAACACTCGCATTTAAATTGTCAACCCAAGAGCTCGTAGACTTTCAAAGTGCCATGATTGAAGCCATTCACATTACCACTTTTGAGATGAATCCATTAAATACCATTGGGGGTGTTTATAAAACATCAGTTGATTTGTCCGCACCAAGAAAACTTAGACATAATTAAATCACGTAAAAATAAACACACCACTCAGAAATAAATTAGCACACTTACGTAAAAAGAACACAACTTCTAAAATGATTAAATTTAATCTAGCAAACAAGTGTATTACTATGCATAATTAAATATATCAAAAACAACTAATAAATAGGGGAGGAATATTGGCTTGGAGTGGGCCTGAGCTCGAGCAGATCCCTCCCAGCAAATCACAAAAACAATACATAGGTGAAAGAATTCTCAAGCTTTATTAACAGTGCAGAAAATATTACATGCGATAATGTTCTAAAAGAATGCTTCCCCTACTATATAGAAGTCTGTGTGTTTATATACCACACACAGGACTTCCTGTTGCAGTTCTATTACAACAGGAATCTTGGTTATAGTCTAAACTAGGATAGTTTAGTTACTGTAGTCGATGCACGATGATCAGCTTCTTTGTTGTTTCCTTGCAATTGGGCGATTTTCATTTCATTACGGTTATACTTCGGGAGTGGTTGCATGCCCATCCATGTGGCTAGGACAACTCATTTATTGGTGGCTTCCCATAGATGACATGGAACAGTGGTCAATGGGGTCCTTCTCTAGTCATTTTATCAACACACATAATCTAGGCATCTACTCTAGTGAGGTGCCTACTTCAGTAAGGTACCTACTTGATTAAGGCACCTACTTTAGCAAGGCACCTACTTGATTAAGGTGCCTACTTCAGTAAGGCACCTACTTGGGTAAGGCACCTACTTCAGTAAGGCACCTACTTTAGTAAGGCGTCTACTTCAGTAAGGTGCCTACTTGGGTAAGGCACCTACTTCAGTAAGGTGCCTACTTGGGTAAGGCACCTACTTCAGTATGGCACCCACTTTTGTATGCCTTCATCTGATATATTGAAACCATACTAGGTCCATGTAGAACCTCAACTAATGAAAATATGACAAGATCAGGGAACTAACTACACAAAATAGACTTCATACATGTATTAGATAATACACATGATTTCATTAAATAAACACATAATGCTTCATAAAAATATACAACTCATGATATATTGTCATGCAAAAACTATTAGTACATATACAAAAATATGAGCATATCTAGTGCTCATCATCCCCCCATGCCTAATATGTGCCACACCCTCGTGGCACCTAAAATTGGTAATCACCTCCTCTGCATAGGCCACTATTCCTTATTTCCTCTTCTTGCTGGTGGTCTTGCCTTTCTCCCCATCCTGAGGCTTTTGTTTCTACTAAGGGACCCTAGTTTTTTGTAAGGCATCCTTGGGCTATGCTGCCCTTTGGCTATGCTGGCTTTTGGCTGCACTGGATTTACCTATATTTTGCATCGACTTCCTATTACACTAGCTACACCTTCTAGTCATGCTTCGTCTAGCACCTGTACTGGGTTCTACGACCATAGTTATCGCTACCTTCTATAAGGTTACCTCTACTTCCTTCCATAGGTCAACATGTTGAGGGTGTAGCTCTCTGAACGGGATGTTAGAGTCATCCCTGTTCTATACAACCTTGCTAGCCTTGTATAGTCAAATTTATTTAGGGGTGAGGCCAAAATTTTCTTCTACGATTGCTAATGCCTCTGCCTCTAGTCCATATACCCCCTATTTTTCTAGCCACTTCTTAATTTTAGAGGGCCGGCCCTACAACCAAACATAGATTTCCCAAAATTGATCATCATCGATAGGGTCCACACAGATGCCTGGCCCTATTTTTTCCTTTTTGGAAAATTTCCTAGCTGCCTATGCCTCCTCGAACTCCTTTCGGAGTTGTTAAAAAAAAAATTTCTACTCAGTTATGCCTGCATTCTTGCTTCCCATTCCTCGTCCAAATGGGTTTTTGATTTCGCAAATGTTACTCTGGCCTTTCTTTTGGATCTCTTTTGCATTATTTGTGGTGCCTTCCCTTTTCCTTTTTTTGGTATGGTGGTGGCCTATGTGGGAAGGTCTTCCTTTCCCGTAGAGGTGGCCTCCCTGTTGGATGATCCAGGGATCTCTCCCTCTAATCGGAGGTCTTCTATGGTTTTTCCCCCTATTTCCTAGTCACCCAGTGCCTGCTCCCCTAGTTATTTAGGTAGCGGCCCCTCAAATTTAGGTCCTTGGCACTCTAGAGAATCATCCTTGGTCTCTGGTTTAGGTTTTTGCCCTTATCTCTACCCTAAAGGTTCCTCATCATTATCATTGTTGATAACAGGGGTTTCTATTTGAAAAATAGAATTCTCCTATTTCTTTGTAATTTCCCTATCAAAGGTGCACGAACCTTCTCCTGCCTCTAATTCCTCATTGTTGGTATTTGACCTGACTGCCTCAGATGAGACTACTCTCTTCAGTGAGTTTGGAAAGTTCATGGGCACATCAATTACCCAATTGGTTTAGGTAGAGGCATCTCGCCTTTCAATCGCCTTTACCTGCAATTGTTGGTTCTCTATCTTGAGCTACTGGATCATTTGCCAAAACTAGGTGATGGTATCCTCCTGCATCTGGATTCTTCTCATAGTCATCTTCTTATATTCATTGAACAACACCTCCATCATATATTTCTCACTCTATTCGGTTCGGTCCTCTTCTATCGGTACCTTGGGCTGCTATTGCATGCCTACTGAGGACTACGGGTCTTACGGGTTACAAGCGACCAAATTATGTAGGGTTTGGGCCACAAAGCTGAGATTTGCATCTACCTCCTCATCCTCACTCAAGATAATTAGGCATCATAATCATATTCAACAACGTATGTGCTCTGTATGTCATACTCTAGGTTTAGGGTTGGAGGATTTCGGCCTTTCCTCCATATAATTGGGCAGAGAACTCTGCCCTTCTTTCACAGTATCTGATGAAAATTGGGGGTGTTCCTCTTCAAAAATTCTTGCAAATTTGACATCATCCTCTGCCTCTGTCACTACCTGCTCTGATGCATTAGAGGGTTCAGCCCTAACCTCCTTAGTTGCTCTTGGTAAACTGGCCTCTTGTTCTACTTTGATCGCTATCTACTCCTATGCACCATAATGTTTAGCCCTAGCTACTGATGAGCTTCCCCTATGCTCCTCTACATGGTGTATCAGGGTTGTAATTAGCCCATGGTGGCCTACGATATATAATGCCCCTCTATGATATCATGATACCTTGTCCTACAAGGCATTTTCCAGGTAGAACATGACATTAATTTTTTGCCCATGCACCAGATGGCATAAAAATTGCATATGGTTCACATTCAGGTGCGAATACTTCCCAGTGCATGTGAAGTATCTCACCACCTGCTCAAAGAGCTTCCTCAGGTGCATAGAGATCTCTACTTTGGGAGCCCATGTGGGTCACATGAGACATTTTTTTATCCCAGCAACACCTCTGTGCACTTCTTTGCCACATCATCTTTATATGTGCATTCCTTAGTGAGGGGGATGTCGATGACATGAGCGATATGCTCTAGAATGACTAGAATTTTTAGTCTACGCAATCGGGAAACTCCCCTATTCATATCGACAGTGAAATCCTTTATCACTTCTACATTTTGGTCTTGGCTAACCATAGTAATTCATCCACCTATTTGCTTCAAACCGATTACAGACTTCTCCCCTAATCCCCTTATTACAACTAGGCTCATTATTTTTGAGCGCATGATTCTTTGATCGTACACCCATGGTGAATTCCCTATTGGTTTCAACTAGTTTGATGCCCTACCCTTAGTAAGGCATATTTTTATAAATTGAGGTGCCTAACTCTAGAAATTGTTTCAGCATTGGGGTTGGCAGGGTACGCCACCCGAATTAATCATCCAACACAATGTATTAGACATGAGGTATGAATTCAATTCTTCCAGTAGCATTATTTTCAAAGAAGCATATCATATAAAAAATTATGTATATATCTAAATAAAATCGTGCACATACATGATTGGTCATTTTGTGTTACATGGAGTATACCGAGTTGGTACTCAATGATATTGTTCCTATGTGTTGATTACGTCACCTTGGGTACTTCATTCTTGGTTTGCTCGAGGTCCTGCACTAAAAACACAATGGATCCTATTGGTTCAGGTTGGGACACATATCTCCTCGATGGTTGGCCTTGGGACATGGAGAGTCCTATCCAATGATTTCAAAATATTTTTGGGAACTTCCATATTTCCATCATGTGAGATGATGGCATTGGCTTCGGTTGCTCTGTGTACTTCCAAGTTACGCATGTGCTTTTGAGTCGATCGAGGCACCTTCTTGAGTAAGGTTCAAGAGTAAGGTGCCTTCCTCAATAAGGCACCTACTTCAATAAGGTTCTTACTTGAGTAAGGTGCCTACTTCAGTAAGGCGCCTACTTGGGTAAGATGCCTACTTCAGCAAGGTGCCTACTTGGGTAAGACGCCTACTTTAGTAAGGCACCTACTTGAGTAAGTCATCGCCTGACTATGAAGAATACTCTGGGGTGGGACCTCCTTGGCAGAGTAAGGTTTCGCTCCTCTAGAGTAAGGTGCCTCCTTGGAATTTTTTTTTTTTGAAGAATGCTAAGTGCTCCAATGGTGGCACATCCTTGGTGTAGTAGGGCGCCGCTCCT
The DNA here is from genome assembly GCA_028583015.1 of Wollemia nobilis. Taxonomy (NCBI): domain Eukaryota; kingdom Viridiplantae; phylum Streptophyta; class Pinopsida; order Araucariales; family Araucariaceae; genus Wollemia; species Wollemia nobilis. The sequence continues at coordinate 23,617,910 of JAQPPZ010017232.1, read as the reverse complement.
CCGGAGTAAGGTTCTAGAGTAAGGTGCCTACTTGAGTAAGGTGCCTACTTGAGTAAGGCACCTACTTGAGCAAGGCACCTACTTTAGCAAGGTGCTTGCTTTGGTAATGTGCCTACTTGGGTAAGCCACCTACTTGGGTAAGGCACCTACTTTGGTAAGGCACCTACTTGAGTAAGGTGCCTACTTGGGTAAGGTGCCTACTTCAGTAAGGTGCCCACTTTTGTATGCCTTCATCTGATAGAGTGAAACTGTGCCAGGTCCATGTAGGACCTCGACTAAGAAAAATATGATAATATTAGGTAAATAACTACACATAATAGAATTCACACATGGATTATATAATACACATGATTTCATTAAATAAATACATAATGCTTCATAAAAATATACAACTCATGATATATTTCCATGCAAAAACTGTTAGTACATATACAAAAATATGAGCATATATGGTGCTCATTAGCGGTTTCTCCCTGAAAGCTTTTGGAAGCGTCGCTCCACCTACCTTAGCCCAATATATTTTTGATCTTGTCTTCTTGGAGAAGTTGCGATTCAAATTTGAGAAGTCTATTTAAGGCATCCCAAAATAAGAGAAAATAGAGAGAATTCTTGAGCAATTAGTGTAAAAAAGTACTGCCATTTTTTAATCAAAGAGTGCAATCTCTCATAAGAATCTTGATTCTACCAAAATTTTACTATAAATCTATCCCTTGCATCCATGGAGCTTTGGAAATATTGAATCCAATCTAAATCATTTTTCTTCATCAAATTCATTGCCAATTTCAAGTCAATTTTTGCCCTAAGTTGTTCTACAAGAACACACTAAGAACATCAATAAATTTGATAAGCAAATTGGATGTCACCCCACATTGAGCATAGAGAATAGAGTGTTGTGGGCCAAACAAGGTGAATGGTTTTCTATTTTTGTCACATGCCCATGCATTTAATTATCAATCCAGGGAGCTTCGTAAACTTGCAAAGAGTCGAAATTAGGTTACTACAATACCACTGGAGGTGAATCTGCTAATCCTACATTTGGGGGGTGTTCTTGAAATGGTTGTCAATCATTCTCGCACTCCTCAATAAATTACGTAAGAAGAATAGAATTAAATCTACATAAATAAATCATGTACACATTCTTGAAAATAAACCTACTGCAAATACTGGAACTAGCAAACTAATGAACATTCTTATGAAAGCAATAAACTAATTAAAATAAATAAACAAAAAGGAAATGGGGAAGAAATACTGGCTTGGAGTGGGCCCAGGCTCCAGCAGCTTCTTCTCGATCGAACACGCACTTTAGAACTTCTGGAACTGTAATATATTTATCAACGTATTACAATCTATCTTTTGTAACTCTAAATGGATCTTTATTAATTATTTCTATATATTCCTCAGAACGATTTGTCATGTGTTTATATAACACACCCGTAGAACTTCTATTATAGAAGTGGTTACAATAGTCGATTCTTCCTAGACTAAATTAGAACAGTCTGGCGAATGCAATCGATGTCTGGCATTCTGTTTTGATGGCGACGTGTTCATTTCGGTTCGTGCTTTTCCTGGCATCAGTAAGACGTTTTGATACATTGGTGCTATCTCCAATTTAGCTTTGCATGATGCAAAGCTAGAACTACACCAGCCACTACCGTCCATGTCATTCAAATCTGGTCAACGGGCAAAGAATCAGTGGTGCCTTCCTTATGAGGAAGGTACCTTGTTATCGTGGCACCTTCTGGTTGTAGGGAGGTGCTTGCCTTCTATTAGCACCTTTCGGTTATGGGAAGGTACTTGCCTTCTATTAGTGCCTTTTGGCTATGGGGAGGCGCTTGCCTTCTGTTGGCACCTTTCAACTATGGGGAGGCACTTGTCTTTGGTTGGCGCCTTTTGGTTGTAGGGAGGTGCTCACATTCAGTTGGCGCCTTCCGACTGTAGGGAGGCACTCACATTTATTTGGTGCCTTCTAACTGTAGGTAGGCGCTCACATTTAGTTGGCACCTTTCAACTACAGGGAGGTGCTTGAATTCAGTTGGCACCTTTCAACTGTAGGGAGGCGCTCGTCTTTGGTTTGGTGCCTTTCGATTGCAGGGAGGTGCTTGTTCCCTTGGCACCTTCTAGTTGCAGGGAGGCGCCTATGTTCTCTACATTGACCCCCGATGAAATAAAGTGCCAGGTCCATCAAAAGACCTCGATCGTTCCAAATCTAACTAAATCAACTACAATTCCACAAAACATACTAAAAGCACACAAATTAGATAACACGCATAATTATATCAAATATCTATATAATCATTCATAAAAGTATGCAATCCTTATTATATAGCTGCATATTGATCCAAGAAATATGTACAAAATATGAGCATTTTTGGTGCTCATCATCCCCCCACACCTAACATATGCCATGCCCTCGTGGCATCCAAGCTGTAGGTAGCCCTCTGACTTTTCATCGTCGCCATCTCTTGGAGGATTCTGCTGCCCCTATGGCCTGAGTCTATCTTTTTGTGCTGGTATTTGAAGGTGTGGTTTGCCTTTGCCTATGGGAAACTATGGTTGTGAATTTTCCTCTTCTTGTTTTGGTCGCTACTAGTGGTGGTCTAGCTAGCGTTGTTCCTGTCGATTGAAATGTAGCTTCGACAGCTTGCTAGAGGTCAGTGTCTGGAGGTCTGACCACTGCCAGAGGGATAGCTGAGTTATCCCCTCTGGAAGGCACTACTTGGGCCTTGTATAATTTAGCCGCTTTAGGGGTAAGCCCTACATTCTCCTTTGCAATTGCAGTGGCCTCCAATTGTGGGCCATATACTCCCTACCATTACAAGTACTACCTCATCATGGAAGGTCGTCCTCGAGATGAACCCTAGATGTCCCAAAATTGGCTATCTTTTGTAGGATTGACGCAGATACCAAAATCTCCTTTTACCCTCGAGGATGCCTTCCTGGCCTCCTTGGTTGCTTTCATTTCGTTGCACAGCTGCTCAAAATATTTTTGCCTTTCGGAAAATAACTACATGTCCCATTCTTCCTCCTCTGACTCGACAAAGGTCACTTTTGCCTTTTGTTGAGTTGTCCTGGACCTCTTTGCCTTGGCCTCTGCAGAAAATGTGGTGGCTCGTACCAGGGTCTCTTCTTTCTCCTCCAGGGACTTTTCCTTGCTCTGAAGGATCGGCTATGCTGCTATCTCCGGGGGTGATCCTTCATTCACCTGTCTACCTAGTGTCGATCCCTCAGGCTCTTCTCCTTCTTTAGGCCTTGGGAGGTCCTCCTTATCCTCTGGTCTTATCTATTGCTAGAGACCTTCGTCCTGCTCTGTGTCACTCAGGACAATGACAGGGGGCATGGTAGGACTTCTTTTCTTTTCACCCTTAAAAATATAGGAATCCTCCCCTGCCTCAAAGCTGCTCTGTCGGGCGTCCGATCGAATCTCCCCCAAAGAGAATACTCGTTCGGTGGATGTGGGAGAGTTCATCAGCACTTCTTCTACCCAATCAGTCTAAGTGGACGCCTCCTATCTTGCTATTCCTCTGTCCTGGAGCATTTGATTTTCCTCTTGCAACTGTCAGACTAGCTGCTCGAGCTGAGCAATTCACCTATCTCTTTCCTCCAATTCCCTTTTATGATAGTTCTGGAAATCTTCCAGAATATGCTATGCCATCTAGCAATCATTTTGCCATTCGAGCACCTCCTCCAAGGCTGCATCGATCTGGTCGTTACTCCTGGAATTTCCTTCATTCTATGGGCTCTGATTCATTAATTCTCGAAGGGTTTGGGCGGCTATGTCTATCTCTGGGTCACTTTGTCCTTCCTCTATTGAGATGAATCATTGTAGACATTTCCTCTTGGGGATTGGTTCGTCCTCACCACCAGCGAGTGGTGCTCCCTCCTCATACTCGAGCACTAGGGAATGCCCTCTGTCCTTTATGTCTTTGAGCATTGATGACTGCTTTGCTCCTCCTATAAAATAGGGCAACACCAATTGCCTGATGTTTTTTATCTCCTCTACAAGGGATGCTTCATCTTGCCCTAATTTGGAAACCACATTGTGTTGCTCTATTTGGTCACCATCTCCCTCTGCGTTGCGGTTCTGTCCTTGTGCTTTTGCATGGCGGACCAATGCCGATATCAGCCCATGGTGGGCTAAGGTAGACGGTGCCCCCTTCTGGTATCGAGCCGCTTCATCTTTCAGAGCATTCACCAGGTAGAAAGGTATGTTTAATTTCCTCCCATGCACTAGGTGATTGAGGAAGTGTACATGATTAATGTGCAGATGGGTATACTTTCTTGTGCATGTGAAAAATTGAGCAATCTACTCGAACACATTCCACATATTCATGGGGAGACTATTTTTGAGTAACCCCTCCCTATCTATCTACACATTTACTCCTGGCAATAGTATTTCGGTGTATAGTTTTAACACTCCGCCCTTGTATGTACATTCCCCTATGAGAGGCAATCTAGTCACCTGTGAGATGAACTCAGGGGTGACTGGAATTTCCACCCCTCGTACTTGGGCCGCATCGCCCCTCAAAGAGGCGATGAATTCTCTAGCTGCTTGCATGTCCTGGCCCTGACTAACCAGGGTGCAGTATTCGAGCCACCCCTCGGCTTTGAATTGGGTCTTCACTGCCCCTCTGATCCCATCAGTATCACTGGGTTCATTCTTCTTGATCGCGTGGTTCTTGGACCTTCCTCCCATGGTGCCTTCTGTTGCTGTATATTTTTTTTGTCCTTCCTTCTTCAAGAAGGTGCCTTCTTATAGAAAATATGCCTAACCCTAGTAGTTATGGAAGACACCCTATCATTGGCATGCGATTCTGACTATGGGGGGATACGATCTCTATGACGACAGTATCTTTTTTAGTACTACGTATTTATAAATAATTATATAAACAATTTGATTTAGTATGCACATACCTGATTCATCATTCCAGTCATTGTGGTAGCCGCTGATTTGCTGACTTGTGACACAAGGGAGGGGTATGGTCCTTTTATGTTGCTCATTCATGCGATGCTTTGTTCTGCTCGAGGCGTCCAGTAGATGTAAATATTGCACGCAGGAGGCATTCTTTAGTACCTTTCCCATGTGGATGGTGTCCTTGTAGTGCCTTTTCGACGTTGTCGGTGCTCTTCTTCGAACAAATGTGTCTTCTAGTACTACGAGGTGCCTCTGATTGGTGGGAGGCGCTTTTGCCTGCATGCGTCTTCCCAATGTGGGAGGTGCCTCCTTTTGGTTCGTGCCTTCCCGATGTTGGAAGGCATTCATCTTGATGAATGTGCCTTCCTGATGTTGGAAGGCATATTCCGATGGATGAATGCGCCTTCCTAATTTTGGAAGGCGTCTCGGTTGGATGAATGCGCCTTCTTGATGTTGGAAGGCATCTCGACTGGATGAATGCGCCTTCTTGATATTGGAAGGCGTATTCACCTGGCTTTTTTTTTTTTTTTTTTTTTACGTCTTGGTGCCTTCTTGCCACGAAATGCGCCTACATATGTATTATTATTATTATTATTATTTTTTTTTTTCAGAACTTCTGAATGGATGGAAGGCACTGTCTTCCGATTTGGTGCCTTTCGGATGCAGTAAGGTGCCTTCCTCTAGATGGATGCCTTTCGGGTGCGATAAGGCACCTTCTTCTGGACTTGGCACCTTCTGGATGTAGTAAGGTGCCTTCTTATGGATGGGCACCTTTCAGGTGCAGTAAGGCACCTTCTTCTGGATGGGTGCCTTTCGGGTGTAGTAAGGTGCCTTCTTTTGGATGGGCACCTTTTGGGTGTAGTAAGGCGCCTTCCTCTGGACTTGGCGCCTTCTTCCCATGGTGCATTCTTCTAGACTTGGCACCTTTTGGATGCAGTAAGGCACCTTTTTTTAGATGGCGATTTGACTGGAAGAAGGGTGATCAAGCCTCCCTAGTTTTTCATGCTGCCCAGATTCTACCTACGATCCGATGTCGAAATGCTGAGCCGAATCAGGCTTGGTTTCCCAGATACCTATCCCTCATGTTGTCAGGTCCACCTACAAAAAACAACCAAAAAATAAAGGAAAATAAAGGCAGTTAGACGTGTTTCGTGCCTGTTAGGCCCTGGATTAGGATGCCTACAACTTGCATGTAGGCGTCATCCCTGCAAAAACACACATTACAAAAAAAATTATATTAACTAAAAAAATTTGGGTGAGCACTTTTGTGCCCACCATTTCACTTGTGAGAGTTTGGTCCAGATCTAGCAAGATGGGGCCTCCCCCATGCCTATTCTAGATTCCACTTGTAATGTTTTGGATGTATTATAGGGGCATAGTCGGTGGCCATTGACTATGAACATGGTGTTGTTGCCGTCAATTGTCTTAACGTGCACCGCCCCATTCCTAATGAGCTCTGCCACCTCATACGGCCCCATCCACCTCTGCATAAGTTTGCCCTTCCTTTCTTAGAAATTGGAATCATACAATAGTACCCATTCCCCTACCTGGAACTTCTTCAACTTGATGTGGTTATCATGCCACTTCTTTCTCTGCTTCTGTATAATCTCTGTCCTCTGCAAAGCATCCAGTAGGATTTTATCCAGCTGATCTAGCTGGTGAATCCTCTTTTTTTGAGCTTCGTCTAAGCTCAAATTTAATTTTGAAGCTGTCCTCAGAGTTTTGATTTTGAACTCGATGGGCATCATCGCATTTTTTCCATAGACCAGTTGGAAAGGTGTGCATCCAGTGGTGGATTTCCATGTGGTGTTGTATGCCCAAACTGCCTTCGGTAACCATGTGGCCCAATATTTCTTATGTTGCTGCACGGTTTTGGTCAGGATATTTTCTATCTCTCTATTTGTCACTTCTACTTGCTTGTTCGTCTGTGAATGGTAGGGCATGGTTTTATTGTGCCAAACTCTATACTGCTCCATCAGCTCCTCAATCAATTTGGAGGTGAATTGGGGCCCTTGATCTATTGTTATCTCTCGAGGAACCCTAAATCATGTAAAAATATGGGCAAATAAGAAATTGGCAACCATTATTTCCTTTGATTCCCTTAATGCCTACACTTCCACCCATTTGGTGACATAATCTGTGCAGACTAGAATAAACCTCCTTCCCATCGCAAGTGGATTAAATGGTCCCACAAAGTCCATGCCCCATTTATTGAAAGGTTCCAGGTGTACCTGGGGCTATAGGGGCATTTCATCTTGGTGGGTTGGTCTACACATCCTCTGGCACTCGTCACACTTGCTGGTATATCTGCATCCTTGAACAGAGTGGGCCAAAAATACCCAGCCTGCAGGATTTTGTAGGCAGTTCATTTCCCTGCAAAGTTTCCTCTACATGGCTCATCGTGACATGCTTTGAGCACTTCTGAAAACTCCTGTTCTGCTATGCATCTTCTTATAATTTGGTCATATCCTATTTTAAATAGGAGACCATCCATCCAAAGGAATGATGCACTCTTCTCTATGACTACCTGCTTTTCTCGGTAGGAGAGAGCAGGTGAGGTCCTTCTGGTGGCCAAGTAATTGGCTATGTCTGCATACCACAGAGTTTGTTCACTAATAGTGAATAGATGTTCGTCTGGAAATTGATCTTTCACTGCTTGATGATCTGTTGGTATCAATCTGGATAGAAAATCTACCATGACGTTGTCCTTGCCCGATTTATCGACTATAGTGATGTCGAATTCCTGCAATAGCAACAGCCATCTGATAATTCTACCACCAATGGCTGGCTTGCTCATCAGATACCTGATAGCCACGTGGTCCGTATGGATGAAGACCTTGTATCCCGTTATATAGTGGCAAAAATTTTTTATTGCATTGACAACTTCAAGGAATTATTTTTCTGTCACTGTATAGTTGATATCCACTCCCACCAAGTTTTTACTGACATAATAGATGGCATAAAATTATTAGCCATATTTTTACCTGAGGACTGCTCTGATTGCATCGTTAGATGCATCGCAATAAATATGGAATGATATGGCCCAATTCGGTCCTCTCAAGACCAACGCAGATATCAATTTTTCTTTCAACAATTGGAACGCTTCTTCGCAATCTCTCGTCCAATTGAACTCTACATCCTTAGAAAGTAGGGTGTGCAGTGGTTTGGAAATCTTACTAAATTCGGTGATAAATCGTTGGTAGTACCCAACTGATCCAAGGAAACTTCTTACCTCCTTCTATGTTCTAGGGCTAGGTAGGTCTTTGATGACTTTGATCTTCCTCTTGTCTACTTTTATTCCTTTTGCAGAGAGGTGGTGTCCCAACACGATGCCTTCCTGCATCATCATAAAATATTTTTCATTACTTAGGGACAAATGATTTTCCTTGCTCCTGTCGAGCATTCTTTCCATATTTTTCATTGCCTCCTCGAAGGTTTCTCCATAAGCAGTGAAGTCATCCATGTATATATCCACCCCGTCTCCTATCATATTAGAGAATATGCTAAGCACCGCCCTTTGAAAGGTGGCCGATGCATTGCATAGTCCAAAAGGCAATACCTTATAGGCAAACGTTCCCCATGGACAGGTGAACGTTGTTTTATCTTGATCTTCTTCCCCTATCTGGATCTGGTTGTAACCACTAAAACCGTCCAGAAAGGAGAAGTATTTTCTTCCTAAGAGTGTGTCCAAGACCTGATCGATGAACGGGAGCGAGAAGTGGTCTTTTTTAGTTGCCTTGTTCAACGCCTGGTAGTCCACATAAATCTGCCATTTCTTGTTCTTTTTGGGGACCACCACTAATGGTGATACCCATTCACTGTCAAAATTTGGATATATGAGTTCGACAGCCAGAAGTTTGTGTAGTTCTTCTCTGACAATGTCTTTCATTGTTGGGTTCATCCTTCTCTGTGGCTGTCGACTAGGAGTTGTCTGGTCATCTAAATAAATCTTATGGGTACATATTTTTGGGCTGATGTCATGCATATCTGCGTAGTCCCATGCAAATGCTTGCCGGTGTTTTACCGAAGCTCTTCCAATTTTTCTAGTCGTGTGGACATCAACCTATCGTTGACGTTTAATATCCTCCTTGGCCCAACGTGTATTTGTCGGATGTGCTGATCTTGGGTGCCAATCAATGACGATCCAGTGTGGGGGTGGATGATTCTCCATGGAGAAACTCCATGATAGCACCATCCTCGTCCTCTTCTACCACCTCCTCCAAGGTCATCATCGGTTGGATTATGGACAACTCTGTAGTTCCATGCTCGGTGATCCTGGATTCTTCTGTTGAGTCCATAGACTGAGCTGGCGATGAAATGGTCAGCCTTTTGACATTTTGCCCATTGGAGATGGTCATTAGCCCATCCTGACAGCTAATGTAAGCATCAGATGTTGCCAACCATGGCCTCCCCAAAATGAGCAGGTAACCGCCCAGCCTAGTCTTGGTTTGCAAAACTAAAAAATTGGCTAGATATTCCCATGCACTGACTGTTATGATCACATCTTCTAGCATCTCTTTCGACGACATGATTGATCGATCGGCCAACTGTAGCACTGTCATGGTTGGCTTCAAGTTCATGAGCTACAGCCTCTGCGTGGTATCTTGAGGCATCACGTTGATGGCTTCCCCGAGGTCAACCAATGTGTTGGACAGGGAATTTTCTCCAATTTTTACGATCAGCACTGGGCTGCCTAGATCTACATACTTCGGATGACATGTTCTACCCATCATTAGATCTACCAATTTACCCATGACGTTGATAGTCTAGGTAGCTTTTCATCCTGGTCTCCTTAGACACATTTCTCTGATTGCCTTGGTGTAAATGGGGACATCTCGAATTGCTTGAAATAATGGGATTGTCATCGTGAGATTCTTCAAGCTCAACAAGATGTCAAATTTTGGCTGTGTTGTTTTTCTTTTTTCCTACAGTAGGCTAGGAAATGGAGCCTCCACTCTCTCAAGTGCTTTTCCCTCTTCTACCAGAGGTGTCTCCTCTGTTTCTTCCTCCTCTTCTACCAATGGAGGTGTCTCTACTATTTTTTCCTCCTTTTCTACCAGAGGCAGTATCTCTACTTCTAGCTACCTACCTGATCTAAGTTGAATATTGTACATATGATACATCTCACCTTCTATGTTGTATGTCGACTGATTTACTCTGTTGTATGCCCGTGCATTTAATTATCAACCCAGGGAGCTTTGTAAACTTGCGAAGAGTCAAAATTAGGTTACTACAATACCACTGGAGGTGAATCTGCTAATCCTACGTTTGGGGGGTGTTCTTGAAATGGTTGTCAATCATTCCCACACTCCTCAATAAATTACGTAAGAAGAACAAAATTAAATCTACAAAAATAAATCATGTACACATTCCTAAAAATAAACCTACTGCAAATACTGGAACTAGCAAACTAATGAACATTCTTATGAAAGCAATAAACTAATTAAAATAAATAAACAAAAAGGAAATGGGGAAGAAATACTGGTTTGGAGTGGGCCCAGGCTCCAGCAGCTTCTTCCCGATCAAACACGCACTTTAGAACTTTTGGAACTGTAATATATTTATCAATGTATTACAATCTATCTTCTGTAACTCTAAATGGATCTTTATTAATTATTTCTATATATTCCTCAAAATGATATGCATGTGTTTATATAACACACCCATAGAACTTCTGTTACAGAAGTGGTTACAACAGTTAATTCTTCCCAGACTAAATTAGAATAGTCTGGCAAATGCAATTGATGTCTAGCATTCTATTTTGATGGCAGCGTGTTCATTTCGGTTCATGATTTTCTTGGCATCAGTAAGACATTTTGATACATTAGTGCTATCTCCAATTTATCTCTACATGATGTAGAGCTAGAACTACACTAGTTGTTGTCATCCACATCGTTCAAATCTGGTCAACGGGCAAAGAATTAGTGGCACCTTCCTTATGAGGAAGGTACCTTGTTATCATAGTGCCTTCTGGTTGTAGGGAGGCACTTGCCTTCTATTAGTGCCTTCTGGCTGTGGGGAGGCACTTGCCTTCTATTAGCGCCTTCCAGCTATGGGGAGGCGCTTGCCTTCTGTTGGTGCCTTTCGACTGTGGGGAGGTGCTTGTCTTTGGTTGGCGCCTTTCGGTTGCAGGGAGGCGCTCACATTCAGTTGGTGCATTTTGACTATAGGGAGGTGCTTGCATTCATTTGGCACCTTTCGACTACAGGGAGGTGCTCACATTTAGTTGGCACCTTCCGACTATAGGGAGGCGCTCACATTTAGTTGGTGCCTTTCGACTGTAGGGAGGCACTCATCTTTGGTTTGGCACCTTTCGATTGCAGGGAGGCGCTTGTTCCCTTGGCACATTTCGATTGCAGGGAGGCGCCTATGTTCTCTACATTGACCCCTGATGAAATAAATTGCTAGGTCCATCAAAATACCTCAACCGTTCCAAATCTAACTAAATCAACTACAATTCCACAAAAAATACTAAAAGCACACAAATTAGATAACACGCATAATTATATCAAATATCTATATAATCATTCATAAAAGTACGCAATCCTTATTATACAGCCGCATATTGATCAAATAAATATGTACAAAATATGAGCATTTCTGGTGCTCATCATAGAGTCTCTATATGATAGCCATTATTTTCAATAGTAGCCTACAGGCATCACCATCGATGATATCAATGGCTAGCAGAGTCAGTCGTTCTGATCGAAGATGGCCATGGGGTGATATCTAATTTCTTTGTCATTTCTAGTTTTCTTAGTCTTAAATGCTTTTCATTGGATTTCTATCATAGATTAGCCACATTTACATTAAATATTTATACATTTATTTATGGTTTTCATGTATTTTATCATTACTTTATGCATTTAATTTACAATTTACATTATTCAAAAAATGAGCCTCATCTCAAGAGACGTCATATGCTATTGATATTTATTTTAGTTTCTTGTGTGCATGTTACAGGGTTATTAAGATCTATACATCATCAAGATACATTTTTATTGGTGTTAAAAGCAGAGGTTGCAAGAAAACCCTCTATAATTAGTTAGTGGAATAGCAAAGACCTTGAGGAGTGCATCTTTCCCCTTGAGGGCTACATACTTTGTAATCTTGTATCAAATTGGGAATACCTAAGAGGGATATAATGTAACTGAGATTTATTTTATTAATAATAAGAGCACCTCATTTCATTATCTTGTTGTCTCAATGGTTACATAATTTCATTTCTTAATTTATTTACATTATTGCAATAGATTAGATGCACGGTTTTGGTTGCTTTACACATACTAATTTCATAGATAAATATTCTTTTAACATTGGTTTATGATATATCTTTAAACAATATCCATTTACCACCATCATTCACATAGAGCTATTAATAGGTACTATTCACATGACACCATTATCAAAGACTTGATCAATATTGTATAGTCCTCATCATCAAGTCTAGAACATGCTCTTTAAGTCAAGATAGTGTGAATCAAACAATAACGCCCAATCGTTTGGATTGTACTTGTTACTCTTGATATCCCTATCATATCATGTTTTTTTTTTTTAGATATTTTCCATCTAATGAAGGACATACCTTTGTAATTCATCAAGTGCATTAAGCTATAGAATCCTATCATGTTGTACTTGTTGTACCTCTAAGAACAAATTGGGATCTCGATCCTAAGCTATTAATGTTTGACATGTAGCAGCACATATTTTAATGCACACAATAAATCATCCATCTCACAAAAATTCAAAAACAATAAAATAAAAATAAAAAAAGCAACCAAAAATAAAAAAATCAACCTAATATTGGCAACCACTCAAGGTGTCGATGATCGCCATGGCCACCATCAACACCATCGATGACCACTGCAAACAGTCAAATTTTTTATCATTGGGATTCAAACCTCACCACTAGCAGCACTAAAAAACCTCATTTAGCCAATCGAGTGCTGCTCTCACCGAAGACGGCCCTAAATTTACCCCCATATGGGGTCAGTTATTACCCATAAATACCAAAAAATTAAAATCCTAACTACCCTTAAGCTAACCTAAGCTAAATCCTACACTAAGGCGTGAAGTTCATTACTTGCAGTTTAATGTGGTTCCTTAACCCATTAATTAGTGAGGTTTGTTTTAAAATGCATAAATCACAAGGATGAGATGGAGAGTTACCTTAGGAGCTCTAGCTCTGCCGCTCGTTGATGCCTCAGGTTGATCAACCATGGTGGGTTAGTCTCAATTTTTGTAGCATTCCATGTCAATTTATCTCTCTCCTCCCTCAGAGCTCACTATTATAAAATGCCAATTGGAAATAATGACAATGAAAAATACCAAAAAATCTATTTTCTATTTTTTAAATTTGGCCACCGCTCATCTTGAGAATGGTCGCAATCGCCCAACCATCAATGTCACTGACAACTACAGGATTTGTAGGTCTCCATTATTGTCTCTGATGATGGCTAAGAAATAGTAATAAATGCCCCTATTTCTCACCATAAGGAGTGTCATATTGGACATTAAATCATATCTACCAGTCCATACTCATCATAAATTGCAAAATTCATACAAAAATCAAATAAAACAAAATCTCAAGTGCACCTCGTACCTAGTTATTTACCCTATACACTTGGTGGTTGCAGTGACTTGCACTCCATGCAATCCAGTTGAGTAAATTACCATAATGCCATTTAAACCAAATTATTCATTTATGAATTGAAATTTCTTCACATCAATCCCCAAGAAGGCCAGTGTAGTCGAACTAATCCATGAGAATTAAGTGTCCATTTCATTCTTCTATGAACTTTTATTTAATCATCAAATATAGTGATTCATAACATGCTTAAATTGAATTGATATTATCTTGATTCTCTAAGAAGGCCATTGCAAATGGACTGCTCCATGGTATAGATATGTACAATTACTTTTAATGGTTGAAATCATAGCTATAATAGGACCTTCCCTAAACAACAATTATCATCTTAAACTATCCAAACTAGTCATCTTGGTCAAGCGACTCATCGCTTTCATCACTTTCCATTTTCCTCATCGACTCATCACTTGAGGGGGTATTCATAATCATAAAATTCATAATAAAAATTAATAATTAAACACTTAATCATGTAAGTTGCATTCATCCATGAATCATTGCTAACAACTATCACAAGCTTACCCTTTTATTGGGGAAAAAGCAAAAATACTAAACTAAATATTTTTTAGTCTGTCTATCGGTCCTTGTATTCCAAAAAACACGATCTGATTACCTTCATATTCCATCAAAGTTTTAATAAAATTTAGATATGTTTACCCTTTCCATGATTTAGGCATCTAAAGTTGACTATATCAATGAACATCAATCAACCTACAATATAGCGTTAGGTTATCTATTTTTTCTCAGTGTCACGTTTTCCCATACTGCATCCTAAAAAGGGGCATTTGTAGACACCTAAAATGCATCATGTTGAGGAGGCTACTCATATGGACATTTTTTCAAGCCATGTGACTCACCTTGGACCTTTCCAAGACCCAACAGTGGTTCTAACCACTCAATCAAGGCAATCCAGTCCTATTCAACCTAGGCCACTGATGAAATTAGTGGCGGCCATCATCATTGCTAATATTGAGAATGATCGTATGTTGGTTGTACATATCGATAGCGACCACAATTTAGTTGTGTCTATCAAAGATATACGATTCTATAACAAAATTTGACTACTTGGGCTGAGCAAAATCTATTACAAGCAACGGTTTCTTGGGTGGTTGGTGGGTGTCAAACACTAGTTAATTTTGCCCTATATTTGTCACAACACTCCCATTTAAATTGTCAACCCGAGAGCTCGTAGACTTTCGAAGTGCCATGATTGAAACCACTCACATTACCACTTTTGAGATGAATCCATTAAATACAATTGGGGGTGTTTATAAAACATCAGTTTATTTGTCTGTACCAAGAAAACTTAGACATAATTAAATCACGTAAAAATAAACACACCACTCAGAAATAAATTAGCACACTTACGTAAAAAGAACACAACTTCTAAAATGATTAAATTTAATCTAGGAAACAAGTGTATTACTATGCATAAATAAATATATCAAAAACAACTAATAAATAGGGGAGGAATATTGGCTTGGAGTGGGCCTGAGCTCAAGCAGATCCCTCCAAGAAAATCACAAAAACAATACATAGGCGAAGGAATTCTCAAGCTTTATTAACAGTGCAAAAAATATTACATGTGATAATGTTCTAAAAGAATGCTTCCCCTACTATATAGAAGTCTGTGTGTTTATATACCACACACAGGACTTCCTGTTGCAGTTCTATTACAATAGGAATCTCGGTTATAGTCTAAACTAGGATAGTCCAGTTATTGTAGCCGATGCACGATGATTAGCTTCTTTGTTGTTTCTTGGCAATCGGGCGATTTTCATTTCATTACGGTTATACTTCGGGAGTGGTTGCGTGCCCATCCATGTGGCTAGGACAACTCATTTATTGGTGGTTTCCCATATATTACATGGAATGATGGTCAATGGGGTCCTTCTCTAGTCATTTTATCAATGCACTTAATCTAGGCATCTGCTCTAGTGAGGTGTCTACTTCAGTAAGGTACCTACTTGATTAAGGCACCTACTTTAGCAAGGCACCTACTTGAGTAAGTTGCCTACTTTAGTAAGGCACCTACTTGGGTAAGGCACCTACTTCAGTAAGGCACCTACTTTAGTAAGGCGTCTACTTCAGTAAGGTGCCTACTTGGGTAAGGCACCTACTTCAGTAAGGTGCCTACTTGGGTAAGGTGCCTACTTCAGTATGGCGCCCACTTTTGTATGCCTTCATCTGATAGATTGAAACCGTACCAGGTCCATGTAGAACCTCAACTAAGAAAAATATGACAATATCAGGGAACTAACTACACAAAACACACTTCATACATGTATTACATAATACACATGATTTCATTAAATAAACACATAATGCTTCATAAAAATATACAACTCATGATATATTGTCATGCAAAAACTATTAGTACATATACAAAAATATGAGCATATCTAGTGCTCATCATCCCCCCATGCCTAATATGTGCCACACCCTTGTGGCACCTAAAATTGGTAATCACCTCCTCTACACAGGCCACTATTCCTTATTTCCTCTTCTTGCTGGTGGTCTTGCCTTTCTCCCCATACTGAGGCTTTCATTTCTACTAAGGGACCTTAGTTTTTTGCAAGGCATCCTTGGGCTATGCTGCCCTTTGGCTATGCTGGCTTTTGGCTGCACTGGATTTACCTATATTTTGCATCGACTTCCTATTACACTAGCTACACCTTCTAGTCATGCTTCATCCAGCACCTATACTGGGTTCTATGACCATAGTTATCGCTACATTCTATAAGGCTACCTCTGCTTCCTTCCATAGGTCAGCATGTTGAGGGTGTAGATCTTCGAATGGGATGTTAGAGTCATCCCTATTCTGTACAACCATGCTAGCCTTGTACAGTCGAAGTTCTTCAAGGGTGAGGCCAAAATTTTCTTCTATGATTGCTACTGCCTCTGCCTCTAGTCCATATACCCACTATTTTTCCAGCCACTTCTTAATTTTAGATGGATGACCCTACAAAGAACCATAGATTTCCCAAAATTGATCATCATCGATAGGGTCCACACAGATGCCTGGCCCTCTTTTTTCCTTTTTGGAAAATTTCCTAGTTTCCTTTGCCTCCTCAAACTCCTGACGAAGTTGTTAAAAAATTTCTTTCTACTCAGTGAAGGCCCGCATGCCTGCTTCCCATTCCTCGTCCAAATGGGGGTTTGATTCTACAAACATTACTCTGGCCTTTCTTTTGGATCTCTTTTGCATTATTTGTGGTACCTTCCCATTTCCTTTTTCTGGTATGGTGGTGGCCTATGTGGGGAGGTATTCCTTTCCTGTAGAGGTGGCCTCCCTGTTGGATGATCCAGGGATATCTCCTTCTAATCAAAGGTCTTCTACGGTTGTTCCTCCTATTTCCTGGTCATCCAGTGCCTGCTCCCCTAGTTATTTAGGTAGCGGCCCCTCAAATTTAGGTCCTTGGAACTCTAGAGAATCTTCCTTGGTCTCTAGTTTAGGTTTTTTCCCTTGTCTCTACCCTGAATGCTCCTCATCATTATCAATGTTGATAACAAGGGTTTCTATTTGAAAAATAGAATTCTCCTATTCCTCTGTAATTTCCCTATCAAATGTACACGAAACTTCTCCTACCTCTAATTCCTCATTGTGGGTATTTGACCTGACTACCTTATATGAGACTACTCTCTTCAATGAGTTTGGAGAGTTCGTGGGAACCTAAATTACCCAATTAGTTTGGGTAGAGGCATCTCGCCTTTCAATCGCCTTTACCTGCAATTATTGGTTCTCTATCTTGAGCTGCTGGATCATTTGCTAAACTAAGTGATGGTAGCCTCCTGCATCTATATTCTTCTAGTAGTCATCTCCTTATATTCATTGAACAACACCTACATCATATATTTCTCACTCTCTTTGGTTCGGTCCTCTTCTATCGGTACCTCGGGCTGTTGTTGCATGCCTACTAAGGACTACAGGTCTTGCAGGCTACAAGCATCTAAATTTTGTAGGGTTTGGTCCATAAATTTGAGCTCTGCATCTACCTCCTCTTCCTCACTCAAGATAATTAGGCACCATAATCATCTTCAACCGCGTATGCGCTCTGTATGTCATACTCTAGGTTTAGGGTTGGAGGATTCTGGCCTTTCCTCCACATAATTAGGCAGAGAACTCTGCCCTTCTTTCATAGCATCTGGTGAAAATTGGGGTTGTTCCTCTTCAAACATTCCCCCTAATTTGACATCATCCTCTGCATCTATCACTGCCTGATCTGATGCATTAGAGGGTTCAGACCTAACCTCCGTGGTTGCTCCTCATAACTCGACCTCTTGTCCTACTTCGATCGCTACCTTCTCCCATGCACCATAATATTCATCCCTAGCCACTTATGAGCTTCCCCTATGCTCCTCTACATGGTGTATCAAGGTTTTAATAAGCCCATGGTGGGCTAGGGTATATAATTCCCCTCTATGATATCATGATGCCTCATCTTAAAAGGCATTTTCCAGGTAGAACATGACATTAATTTTTTTCCCATGCACCAGATGGCATAAAAACTACATATAGTTCACATTCAGGTGCAAATACTTCCCAGTGCATGTGAAGTATCTCACTACCTGCTCAAAGAGCTTCCTCGGGTGCATAGAGAGTCTCTGCTTTAGAAGCCCATGTGGGTCGCATGAGACATTTATTTATCCCAACAACACCTTTGTGCACTTCTTTGCCATGTCATATTTATACGTGCATTCCTCAGTGAGGGGGAGGCCGATGACATGAGCGATGTGCTCTAGAGTGACTAGAATTTCTAGTCTACGCAATCGGGCAACTCCCATATTCATAGCGACAGTGAACTCCTTTGTCACTTCTACATTCTAGTCTTGGCTGACCATAGTAATTCATCCACCTAGTTGCTTCAAACCAGTTGTGGACTTCTTCCCTAATCACCTTATTACACCTAGGCTCATTCTTTTTGAGTGCATGATTCTTCGATCATCCACCCATGGTAAATTCCTTTCTAGTTTCAACTAGTTTGATGCCCTGCCCTTAGTAAGGCATATTTTTATAAACTGAGGTGCCTAACTCTAGAAATTGTTTTAGCATTGGGGTTGGTAGGGTACGCCACCTGAATTAATCATCTGACACAATGTATTATGCATGAGGGATGAATTCAATTTTTCCACTAGCATTATTTTCAAAGAAGCATATCATATGAAAAATTACGTATATATCTAAAGAAAATCATGCACATACCTGATTGGTCATTTTGTGCTACATGGAGTATACCGAATTGGTACTCTATATTTTTCTTGTGTTTATTACGTCACCTTGGGTACTTCATTCCTGGTTTGCTTGAGGTCCTCCACTAAAAACATAATGGATCCTATTGGTTCAAGTTGGGATGCATATCTCCTCAATGGTTGGCCTTGGGACGTGGAGAGATCCTATCCAATGATTTCAAAATATTTTTGGGCACTTCCAAATTTCCATCACATGAGATGATGGTGTTGGCTTCGGTTGCTCTATGTACTTCCAAGTTGCGGATGTGCTTTTGAGTCGATCGAGGCACCTGCTTGAGTAAGGTTCCAGAGTAAGGTGCCTTCCTCAGTAAGGCACCTACTTCAATAAGATGCTTACTTGAGGAAGGTGCCTACTTCAATAAGGTGCCTACTTGGGTAATATGTCTACTTCATCAAGGTGCCTACTTGGGTAAGATGCCTACTTTAGTAAGGCACCTACTTGAGTAAGGCATCGCCTGACTATGAAGAATACTCTAGGGTGGCACCTCCTTGGCATAGTAAGGTGCCGCTCCTCTAGAGTAAGGTGCCTCCTTGGATTTTTTTTTTGAAGAATGCTAAGTGCTCCAATGGTGGCACCTCCTTGGCAGAGTAGGGCGTCTCTCCTCTGGAGTAAGGTTCTAGAGTAAGGTGCCTACTTGAGTAATGTGCCTACTTGAGTAAGATGCCTACTTGAGTAAGGCGCCTACTTGATCAAGGCACCTACTTTAGCATGGTGCCTACTTTTGTAAGGTGCCTACTTGGGTAAGGTGCCTACTTGGGTAAGGCACCTACTTGGGTAAGGCACCTACTTTTGTAATGTGCCTACTTAAGTAAGGTGCCTACTTGGGTAAGGCGCCTACTTCAGTAAGGTGCCCACTTTTGTATGCCTTCATCTGATAGAGTGAAACTGTTCCAGGTCCATGTAGGACCTTGACTGAGAAAAATATGATAAGATTAGGGAAATAACTACACAAAATAGAATTCATACATGGATTAGATAATACACATGATTTCATTAAATAAATACATAATGCTTCATAAAAATATACAACTCATGATATATTTCCATGCAAAAACTGTTAGTACATATACAAAAATATGAGCATATATGGTGCTCATTAGCGGTTGCTCCTTGGAAGCTTTTGGAAGTGTCACTCCACCTACCTTATCCCAATATATTCTTGATCTTGTCTTCTTGGAGAAGCTGAGATTCAAATTTGAGAAGTCTATTTAAGGCATCCCAAAATAAGAGAAAATAGAGAGAATTCTTGAGAAATTAGTGTAAAAAAGTACTACCATTTTGTAATCAAAGAGTGCAATCTCTCACAAGAATATTGATTCTACCAAAATTTTACTATAAATCTATCCCTTGCATCCATGGATCTTTGGAAATATTGAATCCAATCTACATTATTTTTCTTCATCAAATTCACTGCCAATTTCAAGTCAATTTCTGCCCTAAGTTGTTCTATAAGAACACACTAAGAACATCAATAAATATGATAAGTAAATTGGATGTCACCCCACATTGAGCATAGATAATAGAGTCTCTATATGATAGCCATTATTTTCAATAGCAGCCTACAAGCATCACCATCGATGATATAAATGGCTAGTAGAGTCAGTCGTTCTGATCAAAGATGGCCATGGGGTGATATCTAATATCTTTGTCATTTCTAGTTTTCTTAGTCTTAAATGCTTTTCATTGGATTTCTATCATATATTAGCCACATTTACATTAAATATTTATACATTTATTTATGGTTTTCATGTATTTTATCATTACTTTATGCATTTAATTTACAATTTACATTATTCAAAAAATGAGCCTCATCTCAAGAGATGTCATATGCTATTGATATTTCTTTTAGTTTCTTGTGTGCATGTTACAGGGTTATTAAGATCTATACATCATCAAGATACATTTTTATTGGTGTTAAAAGTAGAGGTTGCAAGAAAACCCTCTATAATCAGTTAGTGGAATAGCAAAGACCTTGAGGAGTGCATCTTTCCCCTTGAGGGCTACATACTTTGTAATCTTGTATCAAATTGGGAATACCTAAGAGGGATATAATGTAACCGAGATTTATTTTATTAATAATAATAGCACCTCATTTCATTATATTGTTGTCTCAATGGTTACATAATTTCATTTCTTAATTTATTTACATTATAGCAATAGATTAGATGCACGGTTTTGGTTGCTTTACACATACTAATTTCATAGATAAATATTCTTTTAACATTGTTTTATGATATATCTTTAAACAATGTCCATTTACCACCATCATTCACCTAGAGCTATTAATAGGTACTATTCACATGACACCATTATCAAAGACCTGATCAATATTGTATAGTCCTCACCATCAAGTCTAGAACTTGCTCTTGAAGTCAAGATAGTGTGAATCAAACAATAACGCCCAATCATTTGGATTGTACTTGTTACTCTTGATATCCCTATCATATCATGTTTTTTTTTTGTTTGATATTTTCCATCTAATGAAGGACATCCCTTTGTAATTCATCAAGTGCATTAAGCTATAGAATCCTATCATGTTGTACTTGTGACAACTCAATACCAACATCAAGTGTAGTACGTAATATTTGAAATTCAAATTCAATGGGTAAAATAGATTTCTTTCCATAAACTAACTCATATGAGGTAAATTAAATGGTGGATTTCCAATAAATAGTGTAAGCCTACACAAATTCTAATAGCCTATTGGCCCAATCACTTCTATGCAAAGCTACATTTTTTGTTAAAGTATTTCCTAAGTCCCTATTGGTAACTTCTACTTGATTGTTGGCATATGGGTGACATGGTGAGGACTTATTATATTTTACTTGATAAAATTCCATGAATGCATGAATAAATTTTGATGTAAATTGGTGTACTTGATTAAACACCATTTCATGAGGGGCACAAAAGTGCTAAATTTTTATTCATATAAGAAATCAACCACTTTGTCCTTGTGGGTATACTTGAGAATGGTTACTTCAACCCATTTGGTTACATAGTATATACATACTATGATGTGTATTTTCTATTAGATGATGGATCAATGGGTCTTACAAAATAAATTTCCCATTTTTTAAATGGTTCAAAAAAGACCTGAGGTTGAAGGGGTGTCTCATTTTATGCAGTAGGTTTTTCCATTCATTGACATTGATTGTAGTGGGATACATATTTCTTTATATATTTATGGAATGAGGGCTAATAATATCCTAATTTTAGAATATATAGTAAATCCTTTACTACATTTTATTTTTTGGTAATATCTTACCAAAAAAAATCTAAATTAATGAAGGAGCTAAGGTATAAGACCCATTACCAAAGCAACCAAAATTGATGAAGAAGATGTCA
Source organism: Wollemia nobilis (assembly GCA_028583015.1). NCBI lineage: Eukaryota > Viridiplantae > Streptophyta > Pinopsida > Araucariales > Araucariaceae > Wollemia > Wollemia nobilis. The sequence continues at coordinate 23,595,758 of JAQPPZ010017232.1, read as the reverse complement.
TCTAAGATGCAACACCGAAACCCAATAACCAAAAGCAAAAATCTATGATAATGTGTGGCACTACTAGGAACCCATACTTCAAGAATAGGGTCAATTAATGACATGTCTAACAATAAGCTACCTTCCTAAGTAACTTTTGAAATAAATGCACTTGAACTAGCTTCGTAACTTGTAGCATCATACCTCTAAATCAACCATCAATAAACGCAAGGTTCTCACCCCTCCCCATATAGGAGGGAAATTTTGAATTTTGAATTTGATATGCACATTATAAACAACCATTTTTTACACCAAGAAAAGAAGACTGAATTTTTATCATGTCTAGTATCTAACCTTGAGCAATTTTTGCCAGTAACTTGTCTAGGGATACCTTTATTTGAAGGGAGAATGAGGATAGAATTATGGAATCTAGTTATTAGTAAAGTTTGGAATAAAATTCAATATTTGAAAGGTTAATGGTTATTGTTAGTAGGAAAAGTGTAATTAATTGAGTCAGTATTATAGTCCATTCCAACATATTATATGTCATTGTATTCTATGCCAAAATTAGTTGGAATTTTTTTTTTGTAAGTTAAAAAAATTTTATTAATGAGGGCATTTGAAAGGTGCCCTAACACCTTAGTACAAAAGCTGAATTAAAGGATGCAACATCCAAAAACACCCAATAACATTCATACTAAGGCTTTTAGATAAAAAATAAACAATCCAAAAGGACCAAACAAGAACAAAAATGTTCCAACAAGACAAAAACCAGAAACAGACAACAATCCCCAAAGGAATTACACATTTGCAGAATCCTTGGTGTCATCCTTTTTGACATCCTTGGGGATTTCCTTGAAGACTTCCTTTACGATTTCCACCACCTCATCCTCCTTGATGCTACCTCTAGCGCTGGATCCTACAGTATTCTTTTCGGGTTGATCCTCAAAGTAATCGATATAGAAAAATAGCAAATGTAGAGAATTTATATGCTCCTTCATTTGGGAAATGGTAGCCATGCTCATAGTTACTACACTCTCCATCTGAGTGATGGTAGTAGTACTAGTCTTTATGATATACTCCTATAATAATTTGATCATGGGATACTCAAGCTCATCCTCAATGAAATTATCATGTATTTTTTCTTGGTTCTGAATGAATTTATCTTTTAGGCACTGGGAGCTTCTCGAAGGGGGTGGGGTGATCCTCCACCTTGACCTTCTTTCTTACCAATTTCTCAACATCCTAAGAGCTACCTTTTGCTTTCCTTTTCTTGAAACCAATAGTACTTGAGGATGAGGTAAAGGACGTGCCCTCCTCAGTAGTCCATGTGGACTCCACTTGCTACTCAGGTATAAAAACATTACCTTTTGGAAACTTCTCTAATAAATATTTGTAAATCACCTTAAAAAGTCCCTAATGTGAGGGCCATGCCTCATCCTTATTTGAGCGAGTTGCCTCAATGGAATATTCCATAGATAAAAATAGGTATTCAAGGATGTTGATAGGTTTTACTTCCCTGAAGTGATTCACAAAAGCTATGTGAAAACTCCTAAGAGGGGGACCCGGGTCGTCAACCATGATATACTCCATCACAGGTTTCATGACTTCTTTCCATGGAGTAGGTAAATCCTCCCTGACCATCCCTGGTTTTATGAGCTTACGTAGACTAGATCTTGGCTCAAAATCCTTGAGTTGTGTCCCAATTATGTTTATCCTTGCCAACGGTTCTTCCCACCAATGGCTGACCTATTATTTCTGTAAGGATTCGAATGTCAACCTGAAATTGAACTCCATGGATAATAAAAACACCTTTCTCCTAGGTGGAAGCAAAAGTAGTGTTCACGTCCCAGTCTATCCTAGAAAATTATTGTAAAAATGGTATAAATCCATGCACATTCATGATCACCGCAGCAACAGGTTCAATTTCAAGCATCTATGGTTTAATGAAACCCATAATGGTAAGGTTACAGAACTACAGGATGGAAGAAAAAATAGAGTGCTCTAATTAAAACCTTAGTGAGCAATCGAGGGAGATAGTAATTTTGGAATGGATGTGTGCTTTTGAATCAAAGGGAGGTCTTGGGCATTTCTAGAAACTTTAACACCTCCTCAGGCTGTAAAATTTCCTTGGAAACAAAAATTCCACCCTATACCTGATATCAAAGCAATGGATATTACTAGACTTGAAGTTCCCATAGCACCTAGAACCATTGAAAATAGAAATGTGTGTCACTCTTGGATACTTTTGAAAAATTGAGCAAGAATAATTTAAAGAAACGTGATTCTCATAGGAAAAAATGGAAACCTGAAGCATTGGAAAATGTTATAAATATCCAACGGGTAGAGGTATGGAAAAGAGGATGAGAACAATGACACCTGAGAAATTAATTAGTGATGGAAATAAATGGTGATTTGACATGTGGAATTTTGACACGTAGGTGGGATTTGGGAAGGAGTGGGGTAGGAGGTTTAGTGAAAGGTGGATTAATAAGAAATGATGATGGTTAGGATGACAAACTAAGGTAATAGCCCAATCATTTTTAGGACCATTTAAAAGTTGAAAACTGGCACTACCAATAGTAATGAAAACTTGACTTGGGAAATGCAAAAGGAAGGTGCAACACAAAACCACAAACGTGCTGAGGACACCTATCATAATTTACCTCGAGGAACACAAAATCATCATGGAAAAAATAAGAATGCAAAATAGGATCCTGAAGGGGCAAAGGGCAAATATGGCAATTTGACCTAGGGAAAGTAAACCCTTCATACATGAAATTAGGCAAAATAAAATGAATAACAATTTTTCAGTCATTTTGAATTTTCTCTATCATGGCAATTTCATTGGCCTCCTATGGGAGGAGGTCAGTCCATGTCATCAACCCAGGAGCATTAACTCCAATATTTGATAACATGTCCACCACTTTGTTTGCTTCCCTAAAAGCATACTGAATGATGGCCTCATGTTTATGGAGGATCAAGTTTCTAGCTTCTTCGATGTAGTTTTTGACTCTCCAAGTAGGGGTTTTAGAATTCTTCAAATAATTGACTATATTTAAAGAATCCCCTTCAACAATAACTTTACTAGGAAACTATTTGATCAGTAGAAGACCTCTCCAAAGAGCTCTTGCTTTAGCTATGTGATTTGACTGTTCACCCAGGTACTCGGGGAAGGCAAAGATAGAATTTCCTTTATGATCCCTAATAATCCCTCCTACACCAGCTTGGCCAGGATTGCCTATATTATCTATATTATATGTTTAAATTTTTTAATCTATATTATCACAAAAATAAAATTATTTGAAATTATTTAATCTATATTATACGTTCCTTTTAATGGTCAAGTTTACATGATAAAATAAAATTTCCTTTGGTGAATTGGAGCAAGGTGTGTGATGATAAAACTAGGGGAGGTATTGGTTTAAGAGTTCCTAAAGATGCTAACTTAGCTCTTAGGGAAAAATTAATTTGGAGATTGTACAAAAAGAGTCAAAGACAATGGGCAAGAATTTTTCTAAGTATGTTGATCCAAATGACCCAAGTTTAATATTTACTACATTCTCTCTACCTGTAGCACCCTAAAATTGGCACAGTCAAAATTATAATAATTACATTTACCTTAGTAAATAATTTAAAAATCAAATTTAACAGCCAGGAAATCCGTTTCCCCATTTTTTGCACCATTTTTAGAGGTTGTTTTGACCGTTTGATGATATCGTCGCCGATCAGATGATATCGCCCCAGATTTGACGATTTCGTCTGGACTAGGACGTCCAGACGATCTTGTCACAAAACTAAATTTGCATAGTTGGAATATGTTCCAACAGGCCTCCAATCTGGGCAGAAGCATTTCTACGCCGTTGGGACCCTCCCCCGTTGGAGATCTCCCAAATTGGGATGATCTCCAACCTCCCAACAACTCCCCTAAGCCTATTTAACTTCTAGGATTTTCCCTCCCCAACCCCTCGGCTGAATTTATCTGCAAACTGATTCCCTCCGTGTCAACACATCCTAATCTTGCTTTTGCACTAGTCCCATAGCCATTTTGTTGCGGGTACATCACTTGGTTTTCAGTCGGAGCCAGCACTCATCGTCGCCGATGAACCTGTTCAAATCGAAGGCGATCCTGTCGAATTCGAGGCGATTTCGTACTAATGCGAGACGATCTCGACTGCAGTCTACATCGAGGCAATCAGTTCCTGAAGTTTGCTCTTATTAACTCTTTCTCCGTCTTTTTATTCTGCAAACTAGACTATTTATTTAGTGTTTATGCTATTTTGCATTTGGTGTTCACCCATTTAGCTTAGAATGCATGTTAAGTTCATGATTTGCCATTAAATTACAGTAATTTGCATTAATTTTTGTTCTTAAATATTGTTCAGTATTCATATTGCTATTTGGTGTAATTTGCCTCTGTTTGCACAGTAGGATTTTTTGTATTTTGCATCTGTTTTCGGTTTTGCAGGTCTCTGACGAATTCATCTGATGAATTCGTTAGATCTTAGACGATCTCGTCTGATTGCAGATGATTATTTCGAATCTCAGACGATCGAGACTGCTTCAAAATTAGAATCTTCTTCAGACATCCAGATCAGGTATTCCTCGTTTTCCTCCTATAAATTCTCTATTTTCTGCTTTCAAATCTGTCTGTTGTATTCATGGAACTTGCATTTTCATATAGTTTAATTTAGTTTCATTCGGCCAAACCTAGGATGAATGTTTAAGGTTAAAATGAACTCATTAAACACATTCCAAAAACCTAGGCGTGGAAACTGCCATTAAATTTTTCCTGGTGAACCCACCATCCGTCAAAAAATCACCAAAATACACCTCCCTTGAGATGCGGGACCTTCGCAAAGTCCTCTCGTCCGAGGTACCGCATCATCCTTTTCCCATCCTCCTTCCGGGCACGGATCCTATAGCCTAAAGGTAGGGATGCGAAAAATTTGGAGCGATACATTTTGGTGAACCCGACGTGAATGCATCATAACCTTTTGAAAACAAAAACAAAAAAATGTATATGTATACAAGAAAAACAAAAAAAACAAAACCATCATTTCAAGTTTGTATGTTTTAGATTCAATTCTGAATAGTAGATGTTAAATATTACTTTTAGAAGCACTAAACAAACCATGAGTTTTTACTCAAATCAATATGAGCCCATTAGTAATGTTGGAAGAATTCAGCCAAATACATTTGTTGATTATGATCAACCTTATCCCTATTCAACATCACCTCTATCACACTTCTCTCATTTTTCATCCTTACCCCAACAAGACAATCCCTTTGCCAATCCTCTTCATAACGATATTATCTATTCTCCCATATATCCATATTATGTCTATCAATCCACATATAATCCTCCACCACATTTTCAATACTCTTCTTTCAATACAACACATCCATTTCAACAAGAAAATACTTATTCTTCCAATTCTACCATGCACTCACCTCCTACATCGCAATATTCCTATCATCATTCTACCCATAACAAAGAAAGTAGAGGTGAGAAACCATTAGGCCCTTTTATGATGAAATTCCTAAAGCATTTATCAAAAACCTCTCAAAAACCTTCATCACGTACATTTACAAAGCTCAATCAGCCAATGGATATAATTCTCAAGTATTTACTTGACACAAATAAGATTGAACTGCCTCCCATATATTTGACTCTAGAGAATGATCCAAAATGGAATGTAAGCATAGAAAGCTCATCTTTAGAATCAAAATCTCAATCTGAAATCCACTTTGATAACCAACAACAAGTGATTAATCCTCAAGCAAAGATATCCCTTTTAGAAGTATTACAAAGTTCCCATAAGAAAACTTTGTTCAAGATACCTAGACAACAATTTGTTCCTCATCATATTTTCTCTAAGAACATAATTAATGGTGTAAACCCTCTTGAGGTTAACCATATTTCATTCTATGATGAGGAGATTCCTTCCTCTACTCCACAAGAAGACTACTATCTTTACATTACAAGATCTAGTAAAGACACACATGTTAAAGTTATCATGGTAGATAACGACTCCTCTCTTAATTTATACACTTATCAATTATTCCAAAAACTCAAAACAAAGGAAGAAGATATTAATGAATCAAATATTATTATAAAATATTTTAACAATGAAATTCAAGAAGCTCAAGGTACTATAATTCTTCCTCCTAATATTGGATCCAAGATCTTGGATACTTTGTGTTATATAGCATATTGCTCTTCACCTTACAACCCACTTCTCAGAAGTCCTTGGATTCATACGATGAAGGTTGTCCCTTCCACTCTCCACCAATGTTTAAAGTTTGAAATTACAAATAAAATTGTTACCATACATGGTGACCCAACACCATTTGAAGAATATTTAATGGTTGAAACATCAAGTTTTCTACATTCTCTATTGTCACAATTATCTTTTACCCATCACTTTTCTTCATCCATATATGATCATCTTTCACATATACTTTCTCCATCTTATCAAGATTTGGAATATAGTGATAAGAATGAAGAGCTTTCTTATATTTTTGATATTTTATTTTGTAACATGATTAATTTTCCACATATAAAAGTCAAATCTTTTGCTACATTATTCTACATTATAACAAAGCTTTTGTTATCACTACCTTTTATTCATCATCTTCTATTCTTACCTTCACCTCAACTAGATTATCCTTCAAAACCTCCTTTGATTTTGAAACAACCTTAGACATGCTATACTCACATAACCTTGTATAGTGTATATAGATCATCTTGTATATATCACCAATTTCAATTCATAAATTAAAATCAAAATACAAAAAAAAAAAAAAATCAAAATCCTCAAAATCTTCAAAAAAATACTAATGCAACTAAAGAACTTAAAGGTAAATTTGAGCCCAACTGGCTCGGACCATACATCATTACTGCTAAATTTGAATTAGGAGCATATAAATTATCTACCTTAGATGGTAAAGAACTTAAAGAACCCATGAATATTTTGCACCTTAAACGTTACTATGCATAAATTTGGTCATTTCATCCATGTTTGTTTAAAATCATTATCTTGTATTTCTTTCAATTTATAAAAATCCAAAAACACCAAAAACATTCATAAATCTCCAAAAATCTTCAAAAACTATCTATTGCATTTATTTAAAAGCACTTGTTAAGTCCTTTTGCTCAAAAACAAAAATCAAAATAAACATCTAAAAACAGCTATATGCTTGACTCTTTCGAAACCAAAACAATATACAGAAGAAAGAGAGAGTCAACATTCTCAAAACTTCTTAAAATATATTTTCTTACAATTATTGTAGTTATATGTTTCAACTTATTTTGGATAAAATTAGCATTTATTTGGCATCCCTCACTAGCACACTCACAACAATAAATATCTTGATTTTATCTGGCATGATTACTAATCTCTCTTATATCAAAGTCCACAAAAGTCAATTAAATAAAGTTTGAGCACAGAGAATTGATCTTGTTATTTACTTAAACCAAGCACATATTTTCACAATAAAATGATTATATTTGTAATTTCCATGTTTTGCTACATAGTAGAACTGATTTCTTGAGCGAAAAGTTTCCCCTGCTATCCTATCATGCACATGGTCTAGAATCTTTGAGAATTGGCAAAAGGACAAGCTCACCCCTACCCAGAATAAAAATCCCTTGCTCTACAGCTAATCCGAGCAAGTATCCCTAGCAAAGAAAAAGAGAAGAAAAATTCAAGAAAGAAGAGAAAAGAAAAAAATGTTCTTTTATCATTACAGCAATGTTCCAAGCATTATCAAGCAAAAGAAATACAAAAGAAAAATAAGCAAAGTTCAAAAGAAAGCAGAAAGCGAACGCAATAAAATCCCTTTCCCTACCCTTTGAAAAGAAAAGAAGGGTTGATGAGCTTGAATCCCTGGAATTCTCAATTATTCGAAAACTGTGAGGTAAGCCCCATAACAAGTGGTTTGTGCCCAACCTACTTGGCCTTGGGTAACTCCTAGCATGGCGATATGTCTGTCACATTAGCGACCTTCTTTTGTACAGACCTATGTCTGCTTATGGATTAGCTAGCTCTTGATAATCCGATCTACATAGTGGTCTAATATGGTTATATGCATCTACATCATGGTTAATGAACACTTATTTGGTTTCTTTAAATCACTTGTATCATAGTATCTTGCTCAAATCTGGTAAATGAACAATGCAATTGCACACACATTTGTATTTGAGAGATTTTGTGTATCATTATGATAAATCAAGATCGGAAATGAATTCACATATGCACATAGGGATTCCTTATAAATCTAACTTTTGTCTTCAAAGTACTTTGAAATATTATTTTTGCAATTTGTTGAAATAAATCAAGTACAGTTGTTTACTACAAAGACAACTATATAAATAGAAAAATCAAAAATTTCTTTCAAAATACACAAATCAAATCATATATATTTGGTTGACTTTCGCGACGATGGTATAGTTCCAAAACCAAAATTGGAATTTTATGCCTAGCGCAAGTCCTCATTTTCATATTTCCTGTTCATCAAACATCAATCATGCAATAAAAATAACCTTTTTTGGATTTTTCGCGATGACGGTATAAGTCTATACCTACATATTCTATGCCTAGCGCAAACCATTGTAACAATTTTTATTCCCCATTTCTTAAAAATCATGAAAACCATATGACTTAAATCATTATGTTACACAATTATGCTTTCAAAAGAACGAACTTTATCACTATTTTATGTCATTATGTCAACCTTCAACTTTGCAATGATGGTCTAATTCCTAAGGAATTATTCACAAATTTTCTCACACTTAGGAATTTATGCCTAGCAAAAATCATTTTAAAAATATTTCATGCATAATATTTTTCATGGAAATCTGAAAACAAATCATTATCATCACCATCATTTTTCATCATTGCACCAAAGTCTTAAGACAGGTCTCTTAAGCACTCTTTTACTTTTTGCAATATTTCTATACTGGGATTAGCTTGACGACCGAGTGAGCGGCGACTCCATGAAATGGTCTATAATAGCGACAATGTCCTTTGAAATTATTGTTAGAAGTCTCTTTTTATTTTTTTATCACATTTTCATTACAAACAACCAAATTGTTACATCAGATTATTTCATTTCAAATATTACAAGCATGACATTCCAATTATAATATATCCACCGACATAATCACATGAAATCAATCAATCAAACATAAAAAAATCATAAGCATCACATAAGACAAGTCATATGATCAAAAATAGCTCATCTATATATGTCACAAATATATGTACATCATCAAAACTGGATTGGTATGCCACAATCTGTACCTTGGCATACTCAATCCTCTATCAAACAAAAAATATATGTAATACAACATCAATGTCTAGCCCTCTAGCCTCGAGAGCCCCTCGAGCTCTCTGCCTCATCTCCTCCCCCACCCTGAGGTGGACAAGGTGGCCCCATCGTAGTCTGTGTAGTCCTAGTCCTCGATCGGGATGTGGTCCTCGATGACCCGATCCTGATCGGATCTGCGATGTTAGCTGGCAGGGGTAGTCTATCTACCTCTGGCACCAGCTAGAAGTACAGTATCTGATAGAATGTCATCTGGGAGATATCCTGTGTCAACTCTCCAGAGCTCACCCCTCCGCCTCGTGCCCTGAGGCATGCAATCTCATCCCGTAGCTGTGACACCTCAGCATGGTGTCGTGCAGCCGCATCCTGTAGCATCTGCACCTGAGCCTATAGACGATCTCTCTCCGCCCAAAGAGTAGCCATCTCACTACTCTCTCCTATGTCCACACCCTTGCCCTTATCAAGCGATGGTGGCCTCTGTGGATATGGAGGTCTCTCCTCCCTCCTCTCCTGCTGCCGTGGCCTCTCCTGTGCCTGTGGTCTCCTCTGCTCTCTCCCATCGCGACCCTGGGCTACCTTTATCGCTGCCTGGCATCGCCTCCCTATCCGATGCACAACTGCGTGAATCAGACCCTAAGCCCTCATCATTCGAGGAGGGTGGATGCTTGCGTACCAGGCATCATAGCCGTCAGCTACCCCTACGTCGTCTCCATCCACTGGCTGGATGGGGGCATCATCTGCATCCTGACTCCAGAATCGTTGCATATCTAGAGCCCCGCTAACCGTGGTGTTATCCCGGATAGTCTAGGAAAACTCATAATCCTTGAGAGATGGGATCCCCTGTTGTAGACCGAACTGCCTCAAAACTCGATCATAGCGGTGGAGCTCCACCTCTCCCCTCTCCATCCTCAGCCAGCAGACTCGCCTGATGCGAGCCAGCTCCTGTCCATCCTTGGCCCACCCTTGGTGCCCTCGCCATGGCCTCCAGGTGATCTGATTTGAGATCAACTCATCTAGCAGTCTCCGAGACATAGGTAGGTCGATCTATCAATGCACCCCTCTCCGAAGTCACCAGTAGAAGACTTGGGGCCTCTCCCCGTCTACCCCTATCAGTGGAAGCCCTACTGGCCTTCACATCGCAATGTGCTCCCAGCACCAAACCTATAGTAGCGATTTCATCACCAGACATCGGCCGCCCTTGTACACGACCCCATACAGGATCCTGTACAACCGGCATAGAACAAAGCTACCCCAGCAAAACCTATACCCATGGTCCCGCATATCACAGATCACATCTGCGAGCATCCATGGTACCCTGCACCCGCTCTGGTGGCACAGTAGAAGTCCACCAACCACTCCTACTAGAACTCATGTGAGTCTAGATGCCCCAGGCATCTGGCGTAGTGCCTCGATGTTCACTCCGCCCTTCTCTAGGGCAAAGCTCGGGTCACCACACAGTCGTCCCATAACGTGGCCCTGGTTGGCCGCAAGAGTGATCATCCGTCCTTGTATGGGGATTCTCAGAATCCTCCATACATCCTCCAGTGTGGGAGTCATCTCCCTTGTCGATAGCCAAAAATAGGAAGAACCCGGATACCATCTCTCTGCTAGGGCTGTTAGTAGCCCCATATCTATGGATATTTGTGGCATCTCCGCCACATGCTGCAAACCGGCCTGTGCCAGTAGATCCCGCTTTGCCTGTGTGAGCGCGGCCAAGTCGTCTCTCAATCCTCCGTATTTCCACTCCCTGCTCTTTAGCAATCCTCTCTACAACATAAACAATAAACAACAAATAATCATTAATCAATAATTCAAATAATCAATAATGCAAGTTAAAAATTTAATTTTTTGCAATTGATGATATCGCCCACTATTGGACGATATCGTCCCAAATTTGAGCATAATCATCTCTGATTTCGTAGTTTGAAATTGTCTCTAATTTGACAAAATCGTCCCCCTTTCGACGATTTCGCCCTTAGGCAAAATTGACGAAATTGAGACGATTTCGTCTCGACGACGTCGACGGCCCAAAAATGGCCGCGATGCTCAAAATTCATCTAAAAATCACTTTAAAAGCATGTAAATTCAAATTAAATCAGTTCTAGATCAGTCTAGACCCTTACCCGTAGACCGCGTCGGACCTCTGCTGATCTGTGTGTCGTCTCCACCATTTTACTCGCTTGAGCTCTCAAAACAGAGTAACAATGAATTAGGGTTTTACCCTATTTTTCTTAATTTTATTCAACAATAATTTTTTGCTTTTTCGCGTTTTTACCTCAAACGTTCGATTTGGGTAAAAACACGGAGGGGGCACCATAGTAAGCTATCGTACGATTCGACCAAGAATCGTCGCCTAAAAATGGGTATAATTTTTTGCTTTCTCGTAGATCGAAAAGAACTCATCTTTAACGCATTTTCTTCGGAAAATTCGCTAAAGAGGGGGCAAAATGTAGCACCCTAAAATTGGCGTAGTCAAAATTATAATAATTACATTCACCTTAGTAAATAATTTAAAAATCAAATTTAACCTCCCAAACCGCCCATTAACCGCCAAGAAATATGTTTCCCCCTTTTCCACGCCATTTTTAGAGGTTGTTTTGACCGTTTGACGATATTGTCGTCGAAAAGACGATATCGTCGCCAATCAGACGATATCACCCCAGATTTGACGATTTCGTCTGGACTAGGACGTCCAGACGATCTTGTCGCAAAACTAAATTTGCATAGTTGGAATATGTTCCAACGGGCCTCCAATCTGGGCAGAAGCGTGTCTGTGTCGTTGGGACCCTCCCCCGTTGGAGATCTCCCAAATTGGGATGATCTCCAACCTCCCAACAACTCCCCTAAGCCTATTTAACTTCTAGGATTTTCCCTCCCCAACCCCTGGCTGAATTTATCTGCAAACTGATTCCCTCTGTGTCAACACATCCTAATCTTGCTTTTGCACTAGTCCCATAGCCATTTTGTTGTAGGTACATCACTGGTTTTCAGCCGGAGCCAGCACCCATCGTCGTCGACGAACCTGTTCAAATTGAAGGCGATCCTGTCGAATTCGAGGCAATTTCATACTAATGAGAGACGATCTCGACTGCAGTCTACATCGAGGCAATCAGTGCCTGAAGTTTGCTCTTCTTAACTCTTTCTCCATCTTTTTATTCTGTAAATTAGACTATTTATTTAGTGTTTATGCTATTTTGCATTTGGTGTTCACCCATTTAGCTTAGAATGCACGTTAAGTTCATGATTTGCCATTAAAGTACAGTAATTTGCATTAATTTATGTTCTTAAATATTGTTCAGTATTCATATTGCTATTTGGTGTAATTTGCCTCTGTTTGCACAGTAGGATTTTTTGGTATTTTGCATCTGTTTTCGGTTTTGCAGGTCTCTGACGAATTCGTCTGACGAATTCGTTAGATCTCAGACGATCTCGTCTGATTGCAGACGATTCTGTCGAATCTCAGACGATCGGGACTACTTCAAAATTAGAATCTTCTTCAGACATCCGGATTAGGTATTCCCCGTTTTCCTCCTGTAAATTCTCTATTTTCTGCTTTCAAATTTGTCTGTTGTATTCATGGAACTTGCATTTTCATATAGTTTAATTTAGTTTCATTCGGCCAAACCTAGGATGAATGTTTAAGGTTAAAACGAACTCATTAAACACATTCCAAAAACCTAGGCGTGGAAACTACCATTAAATGTTTCCTGGTGAACCCACCATCCGTCGAAAAATCACCAAAATACACCTCCCTTGAGAGGCGGGACCTTCGCAAAGTCCTCTCATCCGAGGTACCGCATCATCCTTTTCCCATCCTCCTTCCGGGCGCGGATCCTATAGCCTGAAGGTAGGGATGCGAAAAAATTGGAGCGATACACTACCAAATGGTTTTACTTTTTGAAATGGTTTAAAAAAATATATTGATCTTATGATTAAAGTTTTAATATGGGTGGTGGTAACTAGAGAAAAATATTCTATTTGGATGGATACTTGGTGTGATAAAAAACCACTCAATTTAGATCCAATTTTGAAACCTTGGATGAGATTGCTTCAAGATAAATATGGTGATAGGGTTTCAAAAATTTTGTACAAGGATTAGGAAGGAAGATACAAATGGAAAGAATATGTTTTTATAAGTATACAATAAATTGAGGCTAGGAGACAATTGAGTAGAAATATAACAACTATGATTATTTTGAGGGAAGACAAGGATAAATTGATTTGGAGTTGAATAGTTTAGGATATTACTATTGTACTCCACAATTACAACTTGGTTTACACCTTAATTTTTCAAAATATATGTTCAAGTTTGTTGTCTAGGTGATAGTAGGGTATGATAGTCAATTTAAAAATTATAATGTCATGACATAGTTACATTAGTCTGAAGGGGTCTTCATTGTCACAAGAATATTTAGGTCAACATCAAGTCGACTATCAAAATAAAATCAACATAGAAGGGATATCCTTCACAAATTCATTCCTTTTCTTTCCATTTTACCATGAAATTATCATTATCCATTCCATTCATTACCACAATACATAATCTAAAGTTCCATTTTCCATTATCCACCCCCCACTTCATTCCATGTCATGGTAGAACCTAATGAATAAAGTCCAAAATTACAAGGTTATCATTGAAGGAATCTCTTTCATTTCACATCCACTTAACCATGTTCCTTAGTGATTTTAATTTCCACTTAAGTTCAAAAATCCAAAATTTACTATGTCAACCTAAACCCTTAAGCCACCCCTACAAATGTTTCATTCTATAAGGCCATTAAAACCTTAGGTTAGTACCATGTTATTCATCGCTTGAAATCACCTCACAAATATTCCCCCATCAGACTAACAAGCCATATTCAATGATTTCCTAAGTTAAGTCCATTGGCTTGAGGTCCCCATATCCATATTTTATGTCGTAACTAATCAACTGAAAGGAAAATTCAACCCACTCAATCAGTAAAAATAATTTTAATAACTCCAAGCTAATTGACTGAATCCAGTGAAAGCATATACCATTTCAGTTGAATGCCTATATCGAGGCTAAATATAAATTGGTCGAAGTCTTAATAAACTACCTGATCAAATCCAAAATTTCATCTGAGGCATCAAATATGTAGTGCTTCCTAAGGTCTTAAGGATACCCTAGTTATCAAAATTATCTCACCTTATTTTGGTGTAGGCCTATAAGTCCATTAAAATGCTAAGATCTAAGTCTAAGGTTTCCCCCTAGCCTAAGTCATGTCATTTAGAGAAATTGGTCCCTAACGGTCTACGTGCATCATCTCCTTAGCACATTTCATGCATAAAGCCTAAGTCCAAATATTAAAATCCAGTTCAATTAGTCCATGCACCCAAATCACCTAAAGTTGAAATTGATCATTATTAGGAGTTCTTAAGGGTTGACTCTACATTTATGCCCCTTAGATATTTCTTAAAGCAAAATATCCCTAAGTCAAATTAATATCTATAGGATACAATAATCTTAAGGATGGTGAAGGTATTTTTGGTTGATCAATGTGAATATTTGAAGGCCAATAGACCAAATGAAAAATATGACATGGCCAAGATAGAAGAAAGGAAGGTTAATCGATCAAATGGGTTTTAAAGCACAAATTTCATTGATCAATTGAAATAAGGTCTAAGGCCATTCAACCAAGCAAAGCAAGTACTAGAGATGTAGCTTCTGAAGCCAAGCTAATGAGTGCAAAATTCAATAGGAGCACATGACATCAGCCAACCAATGCAAGATGGCACAAAGTTTTTCGACCAAGTATAATGAGAAAAGATAAGGTTATTTGGTCAAAAAAATGGTGGTAAAGGTATAGCGACTAAAAAGAAGTCAATTAAGGTCAAAAGAGCCTCAAAGATAGATGGAAAAAAATCTCTATTTTTTATAGTTTAGAATATTTTGGAAGCACTAATACAAATGCATGGCTGAAGAAGATCCAAGTGGAAGCACCTGCACCAAGTGTCAATAACATAATTTTGGCAACCAGGCTACAAAAAGAGCCGCTTAAGCCAGAATTCAGGAGGAAGCATTGCATAGAAAATTTTGCAAGAGAGGTATACTAGAGTGCTTTATTTTTAGGTAGTCATATTCCCCTTAGTTTCTCTTTTCTTTGTTCCAATCTTATTCTTTCCTCCATTTGTGTAGGAATTCCAGAGGATGTATCCAGTCAATTGAGATTATTTCCAATAGTTGGGTTAGAAGTTGGAAGCTCTTTATCACTTCATTAGGATGAAGAGTATTAGCTCCTCTGTTACATCATTTGAATAGAGTGAGCTATTGTATTGAATTTCATAAAAAACTCGGCACTCTACCAAACTCATATTGTAAAATATTTTGAATTTTAATACAAAATTCTAATTTCTTCCTTCTTGCAATTCTTTGTCTAATGTGTGTATGTTGCCCATTTGTGTGTTGCATAATTTGAATGTATAAATGGTGCATTCTCTTCCTGGTTAATCATTTGTATTCATTACATAATTTGAATGGTTATGAATAAACTAGTTTCTCTTATTTTTTTAGTTTATTTCATGAAAATTTATATTTCTACTATGACTACCCAATAGATAAGGCATTGGTTTGCACTCTTGAAACTAAGGTTAAAAATGTCTTGCTCACAATAATGTTCTTATAACTCATAGAATTGAGTTGATTTTAAATATTAATGATACATCATTGATTAAACTCGTAGTGGGGTATCCTGACCCAACCCATTCTCCTCAAAAATTATAATTTTAAGTTGAAGAGGCAAGTTTACTAGAGCTTGCATATCTATTTGTGATTTAGGAAATTAGGTAGCATGATAGTCATATTTTAAGGATGTCTAAATTTCCCATAACAATTTTCTAGCACTGTTATCGAGGATAGATTATTTTAACATCTTTATGATTCCTTAGTTTGTCTCCCTACGACATTTGAATTACCACCATACTCTAATTTTTTTGAGTTTTAGTATTTTATTTTTTGAGTCTCCATATTATACCTTTTTACACTATTGAGATACCATGAGGAGATTAATTTTAAGTAATATTAGCTAGACTAATATTATTTTACATTATGATGCTGGTGACTTTGAAAGAACCCAAAGAATATAAGAATCAAGGATATGACATGGTGCACACAAGAAGAAGTGGGAAATGACTCTTCTCAAAATTTTAAGACATAGAGGTATTTAGCCATACCCAAAAAATTCTAGTTCTAAAAAGTGTTTTGCGTAAAAATATATCTTATTTTAGTAATAATTTTGGTACAAATAATATTCCACTAGATAATCTATTTCATAGTAATCCGATTACCCCCCTTGCTATTGATATTATTGTTAATTATGTTGTAGATCTTCCCATAGCCAACATGTCCAACCCACCACCAAATCAGAATAATCAGAACCAAAATCTACAGACATGGAGGACCAATAGGTATAGGCCTTTTAAACTACATCTAGATTTGCATGATTTGCTCAGTAAGACTCACAAATACCTACCCAAATTCTAATGAAATAGTGTAGTTACAGGAGAGGATCATATTAAAAGCTTTATCTATGCATTAGATAGTCTCGAGGTCAAAGAAGAGGATATAGTTCTTAGATTACTCCTTCAAACCTTGGAGAAGGATGCAAGGGACTGGTTCAACTACCTTCCACCTAATCAGATTATTGATTTTCTGAGTATGGAAGAGGTTTTTCTTAAAAAATATGGGAAACAAAAAATGAGTAGTCCTTGTTAAAAAAAACTTGCAATTGTAAATAAAAAGGAAAATAAATCTGTAGAGGATTTTAACAGAAGATTTTTCAAAATCAAAATTAAAATCTCCACAAATTAGAGGTCAACTAACAACCAAGCCATATGTTTCTACAAAAACATGTTTCCTGGAGAATTCAGCTACAATTTGAGATAACATAGAACCACCACCATCAATGAATATATGGAAATCCCTAGAAATAGAAATAAACATGATATATAGCGGTAAGATGAAACCATAAACATTTAATTCAAGCTCAATTTAGGTGGATAAGAAGCCCAAAAAGGTTGGATTATCACTATTAAAGAAAACTAAACAAGACCCTATAAAGAAACTATCCAACCAGGTTACTTAGATGTTCAACTCAATAAATAGTAGGTTTTCTAAGATTGAGAGAGAAATTAGTGAATGATGAATCATCAACTCAACCATAGAATGATAACATAACTTAATTTAGGAGGAATTTTAATCAAAACTGGGGTAGAAATAATACAAAGGAAGGAAGCAGGAGTGGAAATAGTGATAATTATTAGAAGAAAAAGGAAGGACCAAAAGATATAGATTCAATACCAAAACCCATGGTCACATCTAACATGGTTTCTGACTTTTTATTATTTTATCCTGCATGTGATGCCCTATATAACCCTACTAATTTTGGCATATATCTAAGCACATGTGCTAATGTGAATTTAAAATAAAAATAATATGAAAAAGGTTAAATGTATATTAGACAAAAGATGATGAAGATAGAGAGATTAAATTTTAGAAGGATATGAATGAGTTGCCCACTTCAGATGGGAAGCCTAGGGCTCTTGTTCTTGAAAATATAGAAATATTGAATAGACCTTAAGACAAAATATTTGAAAGAAATAAATAGAGGAATATGACACCCAGAACTAAAGAAATTGAGGCCTTAGAAAGGATTCATGTTGTTAATTTGATAAATAAGACAATACCCGATAGGACTGACACAAATCAACACAACCAAAACAAAGACAAAGCTTCCAAGAAGTAAAACAATATTAAAGAACAAGTATCCCCTAAATTCAAAATAAAAAATGATCCCCAAAGACAACTAGATTTTTGTAAAAATACAAAGATTAAGAAAGTTGAATTTGATTTTAGTCAAGTATTAGCAAAAAAAAAAATTAATATTACTTTTGGAGAATTAATGACCATTCCAAACTATAGAGACCAAGTGTGTAGGGTTTTTGTCTTGGTATAAAAATCAAGTAATCATATTTATAGTGTTTAAGTAGTAGATAATTCTATACCCAAAAATCTATCTTCAGTCAAACCTTCTACATATCTTTGAGAGACAATTCAGACTTAGGAGATCAGTATGTGATTCATAATTATATGTTAGAAAATGGAGCATCACATAATATCATACCCAAATAAGTGGAAAATCAACATGGTCTAATATGCACTAGGGATTCTCCTCCCATATATATCATGGATAGTAGACAAGTACCATGTGCTAGAATAATTATAGGATTACTTGTCTTCTTGGACCAGTACCCTAAGAAAAGAATAGTTATGGATGTAGTTGTTGTAGATGTACATCCTTTCTTTTCATTGCTACTATCCAAGCAATGGGCTAAAAAATTAGGAGGTTCAATTCAACTAGACTGGTCATATGCCATTATCCCATTTACATCTAAGGAGCAGGTCACACTCAAAATAGAATATTTCCATAGGTATTCATTAGAGTTGAAAAAATCTAATAATACAACAGTAAATCTAGTTCACTCTATTGAAGAAAAAGAAATAGGATTCTATTCCATATGGAACTCACCATTTCTAGATGAAGTACCATAAGTTGTAGATATTGACCCACGAACAACAATAGAGATAGATGTTGTATCTACTAGATTTTTGATATTTGAAATATGGACTATGACATTTGATGTTACAAAATCACAAACTAGAGTAGGGACTAGGGTCAACCTTATTGATGTAAAGGGAAATTATTTGGGTATACCCTATAGGTTACAATTCCCATGCATAAACAATGTAGCTAAGTATGAAGCCTTATTATTGGGATTAAGAAAGGCTAAGAAGTTAGGAATAAACTATCTAACTATGCATGGAGATGCAGAATTGGTAATACAACAAATTAAAGGAAAATACCATACCAAAAATCCCAGATTAAAATAGTATAAACAAACAGTCCAATATGAAATAGATAGGTTTTTGGCCTTCAACATATCTTATATATCCAAGGACAAAAATCATGTAGCAAATTTATTGGTTGTAAGTGCATTTGGTGTTGATTGCCCATAAATAGATACATAATACCAGAAAAAATTTCTCACTATTTTCATTTATCACCCTTTTGTTCCAGATAACATTGTATACTTGCAGGGTTTTTAGGATGATATCGATATCAAAAAATTTATGACTCTCCAAAATGATTATTTTTATGTCTTGTGTGATGATTTAGATGAAGAAAAATTAAAATGTGCCATAGGAGAACCTATGGAGATTATACAACTTAAAACAAATAAGTAAACTAGAGGACTAGTTTCTTTGGAAAGTCTTTTTTTATGATTTTGATAGAGCACACAGACCTATTGTGATAGAGAAGTAGATCATGTCAAAATAGGAATAGAACATAATATGAATAATGTGGAATATTTTACCTCAACATGAGCCCATGATATCAACATAGGAATAGAACAACATCTTGTTGCTCTCCATAATGTGTGATTGGCTCTCTAATTTGATAGGGCTTCGCTGCATTAAACTTAGAATATCTTCTAGTATTTTTCACCAATTTGGATGGGGGTCTTATAGCCTCTTAAATTCCTCATCCTAGCTTCCTTGAGAAGTTAAGATCAATAATTGGGAGGTTGGAGCATTTGGGAGGAAGTATCCAGAAGCTTCCTCACCAGAAACTACTCAAAATTAGTTGCTCTAGTCATTACAACTAATTTCTAGCTCGACCCTTGGGGCTGATTTTGTTTCAAAGCTAGCCACTCTCACTTAGGGTGTCTATATTGTAGTCACTCTAAGCATCAGCGGCTAGTCTAACGACTTTTATCATTAGTGGTTGATCCTGGATAGGGAAAAACTACCCTAAATGAGTGGTTAAAACCATTGCTAGCTCTTGCAAAGATCCAAGATCATTTATATGGTTTGAAAGGATGCCCATATGAGTAGTCCCCTAAACATGACATGTTTTAGGTGTCTATAGATGCCCTTTTTGGGATGCAATGTGGGAAAACACAACGTTGAGCAAAAATAGACCACCTAAAGCCATGTTGTAGGTTGAATGATGATCATTGATCTGATCAATATTAGATATCTAATCCTAACAAAGGATGTACATCCTAGAATAATTGCTTCCAATAGGATGAAAGGCTTTATTTTGCAAAGCTTTTGTGTGTCTAGCGGTGATCGGGTAGCATTAGTGCTACTATTGTTCTGATAGGTGGAGAGCTTCAAGCTTAAAACTAACATAAATGCTTTTTGCCCTAGCAGAAGGGTAAGCTTATGATAGTTAGCAATGATCTATAAGACGAATATAATTTGACATGATAAAGTGATCCTTTATTGATTTTGAATATGATTTTGATATTATGACTACCCCCTCAAGCGACGAGTTGATGAGGAAAGGACAATTTAATTAAAGCGACCAGTCACTTGATCAAGATGAATAATTTGGATGATTTAAGAGTTTTGCATTTTGTTATATGGTAGGTTCTATCACAGATGTGATTTTAACCCTTAATAGTAATTGTACATCTCTATCCCATGGAGTATTTTGACCGCAATGGCCTTCTTAGGGAATCAAGATGGTAGCAATTCCATTTAACATGTGATGAATCACTCGATGATCTGCTAAAAATTTCATGGAAGAAATGAAATGAATACCTCATTCCCATGGGGCAGTCTGGTTGCCATGGCCTTCTTCAGGATTGAAGTGTAACATTGTAATTCAACGATGACTGATTTGGCTCAAATGACCTTATGGTAATTTACTCATCTTGTCAGATTTCATGGAGTGAAAGTCGTTGCAACCACCAATTGTATATGGTAAATAACTAGGTACAACGTGCATTCGAAATTTTATTGTTATTTTATTTGTTTGTTAATATTGATGATTTTTTAATTATTTTTGTTGTTATTTTGTAATTTTTTATGATTATGGACTTTTAGATATGCTTAATTTTCCATTTTGAATCTTCCCATGGTGATAAATTAAGGGCATTAATTGCTACTTCTCAATAACTATCAACAGTAGCATCCCAAATTTGTAATTTTGCAATCAAGCATGGGTGGCCTACACTTCCTAACATCTAATGCCAGTAGTGACCATGGCAAAACTAAAAAATATATAAATAAAATTAGGGTTTTCAATTCATTATTTTCTAGCTATCAATTTGCATAGTGAACTCTAAGAAGAAAAGTGATAAAGTGACCTAGAACACTGATGATTTATAAAACTTGACGAAGCAGTTTCCTCATTCTCATTGATTTCAATATAAAGATTACAATGCGGTTGATTAACCACCAAGTTGGTTAATCAACTAATTCGAAGAATGCCTATGAGCGTTATTTTTGAAAATAGTGATAATATTGGTGATACAACATAACAACATATGCTAACATCCCCCCTTATTACATTATTGGCAAATTCCAATAGTATCTCGAAATTTTTCATATTTGATACGTCCAAGTGCTTTGGTAAAGATATCTGCAACTTGCGCATCAGTAGGAATGTATTGAAGTTGTATATGGTGCTTTGGAACTTCATCTCGAATAAAATGACATCTGGTATCAACATGTTTGGTACGTTCATGAAAAATTGGATTTTTGACAAGATTCAAAACACCTTGATTGTCGCAAAACAAATGAAGTGGAAGATTCTTTGGAAGGCCCATGTTTGTAAGAATGCGACTTAACCACATTATCTCGTAGACTGCTTCACTTGGCTGCACGATATTCTGCTTCTGTTGAAGATAAAGCAACCACATGTTGTTTCTTACTTGTGCCATGAGATAGGTCCAGATCCTAGATGAAAAACATATCCAGAAGTGGATTTACGATCATCAATAGATCCAGCATAATCTGAGTCTATGTATCCAAGTAAGAAAAAATTATTATTCTTTCTATATTCCAGGCCATAATTTGTACTACCACGAACATAATGAAGAACTCTTTTTGCTGCTTTCCAGTGACTCATCTTAGGCTCTTGCATGAATCTTGAAAGATATCCCACAACAAAACTGAGATCTGGCCTGGTATTTGTTAGATATAGGAGACTCCCAATCAACTGGCGATAGAGAGTTCCATCTACCTGAGGTGACTCATCATATCGAGATAACTTAAGTCCTTGCTCCATTGGAGTTGCTTTGGACTTACAATTAGTCATCCGATATTTTTCTACTAAAGTCTTGGCATATTTCTTTTGTGTTACTCGAATATGAAATTGTGCTTGAGTAAATTCTAAACCAAGACAATAGTGCAGAAGTCCTAGATCTGTCATTTCAAATGATTGCTTCAAGTCATTTTTCACTAAGTCAATCATACTTTCTGAGCTTCCTGTGATGATCAGATCGTCTACATAAAGTACAAGAATCACTATATCAGAACCATTTTTCTTGATATAGAGATTTGCATCTGAAGGACTTCTTTCGAATCCATGCTGCACAAGGTGATTGTCTATCTTGATATACCAAGCTCGAGGAGCTTGTTTTAGCCCATACAAGGATTTGATCAATTTGCATACTTTTTGTTCTTGCCCCTCGACCACGAACCCTTCTGGTTGAGTCATGTATACTTCTTCTTGTAAGTCACCATTCAAGAAGGCACTTTTAACATCCATCTGATGCAATTTCCACCCAAACTGAGCTCCCATGGCACAAAGTACGCGAATGGTAGTCATTTTTGCAGTAGGGGCAAAAGTCTCTTCATAATCTATGCCTTCTTTCTGAGCATATCCCTTTGCAACAAGCCGGGATTTATGCTTATCAATAGATCCATCTGCCTTATACTTCACTTTGAACACCCATTTGCAGCCTATGGGTTTCTTCCCTGTTGGCAGATCGACTAACTTCCAAGTATTATTTTTAAGGAGAGACTTATGTTCTACATCCATGGCCTCCTTCCACTGTGGTTCATCAAGTGCAGATTGAACCGTTGTGGGTTCATTTGTATTCAATGTAGACATATAAATCTTTTCTCCATCCTCATCTTCTTCTCTATCATTTCTTGCACTCACTGACAAGTCATCAAAATGTTGACAAAGTTTGTCAACCTCTGAAGTAGATTCCTCTGCTCTCATCTGCTGAGTCATACTACGAGTACATGGCCTATCAAGAGATAGATCTGGAAGGGATTTCAACTTAGCATCTCTCAAAGTGCTAGTATACCATTTTGGAACTTTCTGTTTTTGCTGTGGAAGTATAACCTCCTTCTTAGGTTCTTCTTCATCTAGGTATACAGCTGTGGATGTGTCTTTTGATGTGAGGAATTCATCAAAGACAACATCTCTACTTACATGTGTCTTCTTGGTCTTAGGATCAATCAATCGATAACCTTTTGAGTACTCATCATAGCCAAGAAAGATACACTGCAGGGTTTTCTCATCCAGCTTCCTCCTTTTCTGTTTTGGAATGTGCATGAATGCTTTACATCCAAACACCCTCAGATGAGAAATGGAAGGTTTCTTATCACTCCATGCTCCTTGTGGTGTTTTCCCTTGTAGAGCTCTAGTGGGTGCTCTATTTAGGAGGTATAATGTTGTGTTTACTGCTTCTGCCCAATATTGATCCTCAAGATGTGCTCCCTTTAGCATACATCGAACCATTTCCATAATGGAACGATTTCTTCTTTCTGCAACTCCATTCTGTTGAGGTGTATAGGCTGTAGTCAGTTGTCTTTTTATCCCATGTTTCTTAAGAAACTCTAAAAACTCTTCAAAGGTGTATTCCCCCCTCGATCTGAGCGGAGGGTTTTTATCAAACATCCCGACTCCTTCTCAACAAGTTTCTTGAACTGTTGAAAGTAGAGAAACGCTTCTGATTTCAACTGAAGAAAGAAAACCCACATCTTCCATGAGTAATCATCAACGAATAGTTGAAAATATCTTTTTCCACCATAGCTGGTTGGCATAGGACCACACAGATCGGTATGTACCAGCTCTAAAGGGTTTTCAGCTCGAGAGGAGCTAGCTTCAAAAGGTACTCGATGTTGCTTCCCTGCTAAGCAATCCGAGCAAACTGGCAAGATAGATGAGAGTGGTGGAAGACCTTTCACCATCCCATATTTGTATAATTCGAGCAAATATCCAGAACTGAGATGCCCATAACGTCGATGCCAGAGAGAGGTGGCCTCCTTTGTAGTTGCAGCCAAAGCAACATGTGGAGTTGAAAGGGCATCGAGAATAAACAAGCCATGTTTGTAGGATTCGGTTGCAACATGTTTACCACTGTGTGTGATAAAACATCTCTTCTTGCCTTTGACAACTCGAAACACGACCTCCATGTTTCTATCCAACATTTGTGTGACTGAAAGCAGATTATTGGCTAAGCCTGGAACATAGAGAACCTTCTCAATTTGACAAATACCATCAGGAAGGGACACAAAAATATCCCCTTCTCCCTTTACTTGATATACTTGATTATCTGCAATTGTGACTGGCTTACCCTCTTTCTCCACAAAAGTATCAAACCATGATTTATCCCCAGTCATGTGTTTGCTAGCTCCTGAATCAATATACCATACAACATCTATCTGGGAAGACGAAGTATGAGTCATGAGGACCTTGTGTGCTCTTTCAGAGTCAGAATCTGAATCGGACCCAGGAGGATCTGAGTCTGAGTTGGAGTCAGCATAAGCAACATGGCCTTTAGATTGCTTATGCTTATTGTATTTTTGCTTGTTCTTGCCCTTCTTCTGAGGACCTCTATCATTTGGTTGCTTGTTTTTGAACCAACACCTGTTGGTGTCATGGTTATTCATATCACAAATTTTGCAATATTTTGAATCTTTTTGCTGATTTTGCTTCCCTTTTCCTTTGGAAGAAGCACCTCCTTTTTGAAACTGGCCTTGCTTTTTACCACTTTGTTGTGTGGAAAGAGCATTATCTGGCATATCATCTTTCTGGACCTGAGTTGCCTCCTCAGTCTGAAGCAAGTTTACCAGTTCCACAAATGAGACTTGTCTACCAGAAACATTGAGGGAAGTGATCAACATCTTGTAGGAATTTGGTAATGCTCTCAAGATGACAGAGTTCAAGACATCATCATCCACCGGTTTTCCCATAGCATTCAATTTCGCTTTCAAGTCAGCCACTCTGCAAAGGAATATATCAACTGTTTCCCCAGAACTCATACTGAGATTATGTAGTTGAGTTTGGAGATGGAGAATAGTGGATTGATTCTTGCCTTCATATACTGTGATCAGGGCATCCCAGGCTATCTTACTAGTTTTTGCATCACAAATATGAGGTTGCACCTCATCTGTAGTAGCAAGCAAGATAAATACGAGACTCTTCTTGTCTTTCTTATCCCAAGCATCTTGATCTGTTCCTACTGTCTGAGGACGTTTTGCAGTGCCAGTCACTACGTCCCATAAATCTTCCAACTGAAGTATGGCTTTCATCTTTGTCTTCCATGGAACAAAGTTAGGACCTTTCAACAATTGTGAGTCTGAGAGATACTTATGAATTGTGGCCATTATGAAGGTTCCTTATATCACCAATTGGTCTCCCTTTCTTTATACCTGCCAGATCTTTATACTGTAACCATTCAATATACACCCGCCCTTACGTGAGGGAAACTATAGGTATATATGAACAGTATACTACTCAATATGTACTCGCCCTTACGTGAGGGAGACTATAAGTACATATGAGAAGCACAATATATTGAACATAGGCGATACTTGAAAGGGCATCGTGTTGTTAATGACACCTACCATAGAAAGTTTTATTCCGCATGCGTGGGGCGTAACTTCCCCTAAACACTTTGGAAAAAAACTTTCGTCAGGATTTACGCCTAACAACAATCACGATGTGGGTATGAAGTGGAAAAAAAAAAAAAACTGGTTTGCCTTATTTCTCCCCGACGATTTATAGAGAACAAGCTCAGACGTCGTTGTTGCAGCTATATTAGGCGGCGAATACAGTAGTCCAAAGCACGACAACATTACCTGTAAGTGTGGACCAGAGGTATCTCAAATACCGAACGCTGTTGTGCAATAAATTGCACAAATAGGGTATAAATTTGGGGTCTTATATTTTGTTTAATTTATGATTGTGAATGCAAGAAAACAATGTATTTAAATGCAAAAAAAAACAATCATAAATGCCCACAAATTATAGCTCCTATTACACATTCCCCCCTTTATCTGACAATTTTGCAAGTGAAATCATGTGAACTCCCCCCTTCAAATTGCAAAATAGATAAGAATGGGTGAAAAAAATACCTGAAAACCCCAAAAACAAAAAATGGGAGCCTTCAAGGCATCAAGATGTGTTTGTTTTTGCTTGAATGACACCTTTTTGGCGTCAACTTTGCTTTACCACCGTCAACAGCCCCTTGCGGGCGTCAAAACCACATTTTGGGCGTCAAAATTCCGGTTCGGGCGTCAACGCGACCGTGCGGGCGTCAACAGTGCACAGGCGTCAAGAAAAAAAAAACAAATCCGCCAAAAGTTTCCCCGACGGGATTCGAAACCACAACCTTCCGCCAAACAAGGACCATACCAACCACGGGAGCCGAAGTGCCCGATGAAATCAAACAGGAGCCACGCCGGTATTATCCGCTTTGGAGGGCGGAGAAGGGAGAAAAAAAATTAATCCCACATGGCCTATGCGGCCACTGTGGGAGGGTTTAAACACTGTCGAAAGCGCCAAAGCTTTCGGTTGCCTTCGGGCAACCACCCCACCCTTTTGCCTCCACAACCGTCGTCGAACCACTTCGATCCACGAACCACCCCGATCCATCGTCCTCGATCTGTGTGTTCTATCAGTCTGTCATTCGATTGTCTGTTGTCAGATCCGCCAATCTGTGTCGTCCGTCTATGGCTGTCTATTATTAGGTCAGCCATTATGTCCACCAGTCTGTCGTCTGTCCGTGGCTGTCTGTTGTCAGGTCCATCCGTCTGTGTCGTCCAGTCTATGGGTTGTCTGTTGTTAGGTCCGCCAGTCTGTGTCGTCCTGTCTGTGTCGTCCAGTCTGTCCTCGGTCCGCCAGTCTGCCAGTATCGTTGCCTGCGTCCGTGGCTCTGATGCCATATAAAACTTGACGAAGCAGTTTCCTCATTCTCATTGATTTCAATATAAAGAATTACAATGCAGTTGATTAACCAACTAGTTGGTTAATCAACGAAATCAGAGATCGCCTACGAGCGATAGTTTTGCAAATAATGAAATATTGATGCATACAATATATGTCATATGCTAACATGATTTACCAGACACCATGGTAGAGCATGGTGAGGCTTCTACAAGCGGAGGATCCAGAGCTTCACGGGTATTTCTCAAACCCTAGTCTTGTTAATTCATGGGTAAAAATGAACCAAACTAATAAATTGGCTAATTAACCTCATTAAGCTTGTTGGTAATGAACCGTACTCGTATCTAGGCTTAGAACTAGGCTAATTTAGGTGGGTTTCTTTTAGATTTTAGATTTAGTTAATTTTTTTTAGATTTTTGGGTGAGGGTAGATGTCGTTGGCATGTTGCCTCACGATCGTTGTCGCTCAAGGCAGCCCCAAATTGGAAAATAGGGGCTATTGTCACTGAGGGCGATTGTTTTGAACATCCAAGGGTTAAAAATTTAACCATTGTGGGCTAGCCACTATTGGAATAAGCAACTACTGTGGCAGTCATTGTTAGCATGAGTAGCCAGGAAACCTTAGCAAAAAAATTTATTTTTATTTTAGTACAAGTGTATCTGATTAGGCATTTATTTTATGCATTAGCTCTTGTCTGCACGGACTAGGGAGCCTAAGTTGATAGCTAAGATCCTGCCTCTTATGATTCACATATATTGGGATTGGTTTGATGTGGGGCCTGATGTACATTTTTTGATTGCCAATGATGATGTTGTATCAGGCTTACCTCATAGTGTTGGCTCACAAATGGTGTCGGGCCAACACCTTCCATCTCTTGATTAGTGATATGCCTATTACCCTTGATTATGTTTATAGGATCTTTAGGATCCCTTTCTATGGATAGCCCATTGTCTCCTCACCTACCAGACATAGGCTAGAACTTGTTT
Source organism: Wollemia nobilis (assembly GCA_028583015.1). NCBI lineage: Eukaryota > Viridiplantae > Streptophyta > Pinopsida > Araucariales > Araucariaceae > Wollemia > Wollemia nobilis. Next base: position 23,567,464 of record JAQPPZ010017232.1, on the reverse strand, counting down.
CTAGGGTTTTTAGTGATCAGGCATGTGTATCTCTAGCTAACATTCAACATGGTGAGGTTCCTATCACCCATTGGTATCAGGTCAAGATATTCTCATGATGAAAGGCCCTTTTGATGCACATCATCTACAACATGCTTCTACTCGATATGTTTGGAGTGAAGTTCCCATAGAATCTCCTAGTGATGGTGCAATATTTGATGGATAGCATAGATCCCATCATTATGGCTTAAGGGAGTGCTCTACTGGTGTAGCTCTATGATGATTTGTACATGATTCAGCAATGAGGCTAGGTTGGGGTAGCATGCAGTCTTCTTCTACATATATGGGGTGGGAGCACATCAAGATAGATCACCCAACAAGCCTATCGCATAAGATTACTACTATAGCAACTAGGTCGTAATGCTATGGAGCTAGGTGGCTATGGAATGCGCAATGGAGTCACCTTCATGCAGGGGACTTGGCACACTATGCAGGCTCATTGACTAGGCTATAGTATTGAGATATCATATGAAGGCCCTATGTGGATTGTCCTGCTTGGACTGAGGTAGATCAATTTTTGGCATGAAAGAGGTGCAATCGATGGATTATCGACCACAAGGTAGGGGTGAGGAAGTTCTTTTATTTCTCTTGGGTGACCAAGAAATTTAGGATCCAATAGGACATCCCACTAGATCCAATTTTATACTGATGCATTCAGGTAGAGGGATATCTTGGGGCCACATGTGATAGCTTTAGTGGAGGAGGGAGATCCTCCTATAATAGATGCTAGTATAGCAGATATCAGGACTACAAAGGCATACACCTAGTGGTGGGTGACATGGTTATGGCATGATGGCAGTAGCCTAGGGTGGTCTAGGAATGAGCCACCTAAGGAGGATCTTTATGAGCAATAGGTGCAACCTAGGATAGAGGAGGAATGGGGCAAGGTTATAGAGGAGTAGGCTACACAAAATGATGAGGAGGAGGTGGCTCTAAAGGAGTGGGAGTATCCTCTCTTGGTAGATCTACACAATCTGGAGGTTGAAATACAGACGGCCCACCATAAGATCCTAGAGTGGGATACTTCTCTCACCATAGCATAGATTCAGCTTTTAGTAGGGCAGGAAAGATGGTGAGGGTATAAGGAGGAGAGGACCTCACTCTAGGCATACCTTGATTTAGTATTGGCTAGGATAGATCATCTCATGGCAGAGATATTTGATGAGCACTACTACAGGTGCTCTTATTGGTGAGTGGGATGCTCTAAGATAGTATCTAGGGGTTGCTCTAGAAATATAGGTTGCATCGACTATTCAAGGGCTGATAAGGTTAGATATGGTGGTAGAGCTTTGAAGACTATAGACCATCGTATCATATGAAGCAAGGTAGTAGGCTTCATATGCAAGACACATTGCTTTTCTAGAGGGTGAGATCATACTGCATGGTGGGGTAGTGATAGAGATATCAACACCCATAGGGACTTATCAGGATGAGAGGATTCATTATGGGTAGTCATCAGTGTAGCCTAGCCATAGTATTGGTTCCCGATCTGAGAGGATAGGAGGAGGGAGATCTATACATCATTGCAAATATGGAGCTGAGGGTGGGTAAAATCTAGGGGGTGTAGGCCTAGTATGATATACCCTGAGACATGTATCATTTTTTATTGTAAGGTCTGAGCACCTACATAGTTGTAGCATGCGGGCATTTTTGTACCTTGATGTATTTAGACACTTGACACACACACACACACACACACACACACACATATATATATATATATATATATATATGACATTACTTTTATTTCTCATTATGTGTATTATGTTTGTGCTTTATGTTCATGTGATGCAATATGTAGTGCCAAAGAAGGAGATTGGTATCTTTTTACTGAGGGTACAGTAATCATATTATATGGATTCATGTGAAAGCCTTTTCTCATGTCCCATTTTGTCATAGATAGGCTATTTTCCTTGGAATATTTGAGGCAAGCAGAATACATAGACTTGAACTATGGCTCTGGGAGGAAGATAATATCTCTGCTAACCTATCGCACTGTAGATGACATAACTATTACAAAAAAGGGGTAGAGTGAACAAATTGACCAATACTTGGAAAGGTTGGGTCTATTTTATATTCCTCAGAGATAGAGCTATGATCTTGACAATATTTTTTAGAAAAATAAATATTGCCCTAAATGGAGACAAGGCCTACAAATTTTAAAAGAGACATAGGCCCCATTTTGAACAAGGTAGAAACAATAATGAAAATGCTCTTTTGGATTGAAATGTGTCAAAAATGGACCAGCTACCTCTATGGCTAGACTTTTATGAGCAAATTGTGGATTTTGATCTAGGTAAGAAACCAAAACTTCAGCTAATAGAGGCTATCATAAATGATATGGAGGAAAAAATGGGGAAAAAGGACCCTCAGTATTAGGATTCCACGATGGAAGATGTTGAGAAAGGAGAAAAATGGAGTGTAGCCAAAATATCATATTGGTGGAGAATGAGAAATGAAATTGGAAAACTGAAATCTAGGTTTGGAATGAATATTGATAATGAATTTTCTAATAAATATGATGATAATATCAAAACCTGGAGATATAAGAACATAAGGAACATAGTGCTAACTATGATGAATTCATGGGCTGGGCTTGATTCCTCCTCTCCACCTACATACCAAGAGGTTCTAGAATAAGATCCTAAAACTCCTTGGACAACTACTGAATTCCTAAAGATATTTCAGCCTACTACTAAAGTTTCCTAAAGGAGCACAACTATCGAGTAAAGTACAATATTTAGATGAAAGAGCTATCAACACTCTAGTCATAGAAGTAGTAGCTAGGCCTCAACACTTAGCCCTAGGGGGATAGCCTCCATATACAAAAATATATTGGGGAGATAAAGATAAAAGCTTAAAATTCACACTTCACTTTCACTACTACTGCATTAGTAGAATTAAACCCCATTTTTGAACAATTGTTGTTAGAAGAAATAGAACAACAAGAGGTATCTGAGGAAGATACAGAGATTTAGTTGGATACCTTTAAATTGATTCATAGAAGATCCAAAAGAGCTCTAGAAAGATAAGATAGAGAGGTTTTAAATAAATAAAGGTTGGACAAAGAGGAGATTGCTAAATAGGTAGTTTTAGCTACAGAAGAATTAACACAGCAAGAGCAATAGCAAAATACAGAGATAGAACAAGAACACCCTATATCTATAGGCAAAGGTATGATCTCTAATCCATATTCTCCTCTTCCTCCTCTTGAATCCTAAAGGAATTCTCCCTCCCCTTCTGGTCAAGAAAATGTGATGAAGGCACATTCTCCCTCTCATAGTCCACCACATGTTTCATTGGTCACCATTGAGGTACAAGTCGTTCCTTCTCCCCCAAAGTCACCCCAAATTCCACTTTCATCATCCAAGGTTCCCACTTCATCATCTCCTATCATTTAATCCACACCATTGCAATCACCTCCCCCATCTAAGGAGAAAATTGTTCCAAGCACCCCCACTCATTTGATTTTTAATCTTACTTCAATTTCTATGAGTCTACTAGTAGAAACAATAGCAATAATTCCAGAGTCCACTATTTTCATAGAAACTGTTGTAACTACTTCCACACAACCACCACTGTCAACAGTTTATTCTGCTCTTGCATTCCTAGTATCTTCATCTCCCTTGGCTATCAGTTATACAAGTCATGTAACTTTGCAAAAGGAGTAGGCAACCACACAAAAAATCAATCATTTTTGGGCATAAAAGTTATCTAAGCCTTGTAATAGGATGGTTGTAAGAAGAAGAAGCATGTTGGTTGATCCAATTTTAAGGCAAAGGATATCTAGATCTATGACCCCACTTGTAAATAAGCCTAAAACTAAGATGATTGCCAAGATTATCAAGTTGAATAATTCACAGAAGATATTGAGAAGTTACCTAAAGAAGATGAATTGGTAATGGTCAGAGCCCATTTGGAGAATTTTTATGTGAAGAATGATATATTCAAGCAGAAGGTGGGTAATATGGAGAAACAAATTAAAAAAATTCAAAGGACTATGAATAATCATAAATAAGTGGAACTAAACTAGTGGGAACAATGGAATTTTCTAGTTTTTTCCCTATCAGTTTATGTAACACTCTGATGAAGATTCTCACAAAAACAATTGCCAATACGCTGAAGGTTATCCTTCCTTTCATCATTGATATGAACCAAGGAGGCTTTGTGAAAGGGCGACAAATACTGGATGGTATCATCACAATTCATGATATTATTCATTCAATGGTGGCTAGTAAGGAAGTTGGTATGTTACTAAAGCTTGATATGAATAAAGCCTACGACCGGGTCTCATGGCGGTTCCTCACCAAGATTTTGGGTAAGTTTGGTTTTTGTCCCCAGTGGATTAAGTTGATTTTTAGTTGTATCTCTACTACAAGATTTTTTTTCATGGTGAATGGGTCACCCTCCGATTACTTTAAGAGTGAAAGGGGGTTGCGACAAGGAGATCCTTTGTCTCCATACTTGTTTATTATTTTAGTGGAAGCATTGGGTAGGAACATTTCAGCAGTGGTGGCAGATGGTCGATTGGAAGGTTTCAAACCAGCCTCAATAGCAGAGCCAGTGTCTCACCAATAGTTTATGGATGATACAATCATTGTGTCCAAATCCTCGGTGCCTCAGGCTAGGAAGCTAAAGAGAATTCTAACCAAGTATGAGACAGAATCAGGACAGTACATAAACTATAAGAAGAGTAGCATCTATTTCTTTAACATGCCTGGTGGGAGGGAGGAAAGAATAGATAAACTCTTCGGTTGTGGAAATGAGCTTCTACCAGCAACTTATATAGGCATGCCTATGTTGGAAGGAAGAATGAAGGCTACATTATGGAACTCAGTCATTGACAGGATCTCCAAAAAGTTAGCAGGGTGGAAGGGCAACTTTCTCAGCTCCGCAGGAAAAGCCTTATTAGTTCAAACTACTTTATAGAGCATTCCAATTTACTACATGTCTCTATTTAGAATGCCTGCAAAGGTCTGAGCTACATTGGAGCAAATTCAACGTAACTTCTTGTGGTCAGGTTCAGAGGAGAGAAAGAGAATTTCGTTGGTAGCATGAAATCAGGTGTGTGCAAGAAAGGATCAGGGAGGCCTGGGGCTAAAGAGAATGAAAGAAGTGAATCAAGCTCTGATTGGAAAATAGGTATGGAGATTTATCAATAATGATCAATTGGTATGGGTAAAACTTCTTAAGGCAAAATATATCAGAAATAATCAGGACTTCCTGAAAGCTGATAATCTCCCTAGAGGACCCTATTTCTAGAATTGTTTGCTCGAATGTCAAGAGGTAGTCAGGAAAGGCATCAGATGGAGAATTGGTAATGGAATACAAGTGGACTTTTGGCAAGACCTATTGTTGGAAGAGGCCCCTCTGAAATATAACTTAGACCTTCAGGTCCTCCAACATAAACTTTCGAAGGAAATGGGAGGAAAAGTAGGGGATTTTATTGCTGTAGCACAGGAAACTTCCTCTTGGAAGAAAATCATAGTTCATAATTTGTTAGAGCAAGAGAAGGTGGCCCTAACCAAACTCAATGATTCTTTAAGGGTGTTCCCGATCATTCCTGGGGAAGGAAGAGACAAGACGATTTGGGGCAAAACTACAAGTGGGATCTATTCAGTAAAAACTACCTATAAGTTAATCCACTCAGGATTCAATGGTTGGACTTCGAATTCTATTATTTGGTTAAATAATTTAACCCCAAAAATAGCTTTCTTCTTTTGGTTGGCAGTTCAAAATAATATTTTGACAATAGATAATCTGCAAAGGAGAGGTTTCCAATTCATCAATCGATGTATCTTGTGTGAGAAAGTGATAGAATCTGTAAGTCATATATTTCTAACTTGTGAATTTTCTTGTACAGTCTTCCAAATGATCCTGTCCAAATTTCATATAGATTGGGTCTGTCCAAATAGCATGTCTGACTTCTACATACAGGGGGCTTCCCCCTTCCGAGAAAAACTTTTGACTTGGCTTTGGAAGCTCAGCTTACCCCATTTTTTATGGCGGATATGGAATGAGAGAAATAAGAGAGTATTTAAAGGACGTAAGAAATATCCTAGGTTATGTGGTAATAAAATAATCAGAGCTTTGAAATAAAACTAGAAAACTTTCTTCTTCAAAAATGAGACCATGTCTCTAAGGGAAAGGAGGATTTTGCAAAATTGGGGAGAGGAACTTCCAAACCTAGACATTACAACCAACCCACGGGATGGTGTCAAGTGGATACCCCCCACACAAAAGTGGCTTAAGTTTAATTTTGATGGGGCAGCTAAAGGAAATTTGGGGGCTGCAGGAGCAGGAGGAGTTTTGAGAAATGTGGAAGGAAAAGTGGTCCTTGCCTTTGCAGATCCTTTGGGAACTCAAACAAATCATTTTGTAGAATCCCAAGCTTGCATGCAAGCAATGAGAATTGCCAGACTTGAGGGTTATAAGGAAGTTATCTTTTAAGGGGATTCGCTTAATATAATAAATGCAATTAAGTAGGAGGATAAAGACCCCAGCTGGACCATCTTGGAGCTTATCCTAGAAGCAACTATTCATAAATCTCATTTGGTTAATGCCCAAATCCAACACACCTTCAGAGAAGGGAACCAGGCAGCGGATCTAATGGCAAATATTGCAATTTCTATTGGGGAGATGCAAATTTGGAAGGATAAATTCCCTCAAGAACTATTGGTGTTGGCTTCTAGAGAAGAGCTAAGATCAAACCTGTTAGAGCATCAAGAGATCAGAGGGGTTGATGATGAGTAATCCGACAGATAGAATTAGGCAGAAAAGGCATCCCATTTTTTGGGGCCTGGGAGGTGACAAGTGTACAGTACAACAACCTAGTGGTATTAGTAAGTGCTAGGTGTTGTTTGGTTTTTGTTTTATCCTGAATAGTCAAGCGACAAGTATAGGACTGTGGACTCTAAGTATGGCTTAATGTGGATCTTAGAAAGATCCATTTTGTGTTTTTATTATACAGGCTTGATGCTAGAACCAGCCCATTTTGACTATGTAAAATGTTTGTGGACCTTATAACCACCTCTACCTTATACCAAAAAAAAAAAAAAAAGTGGAAAAGGCTTTGAAAAATGAGGCTAAGAGCTAGCAGGAAAATTTTCAAGAATCCACTAAGCTCAAGGAGCAACTAGGAGAGCAGAAGAAGCATAATGAAGAACAAGCCAAAGAAATATAAAGTTTGAAACAATAGCTTCAGGTTGAGAAAGCTAAGTCTTCTAGCTTTTATAAAGCTAGATTATAAAATATTATAAAATAATTGCTCTCTTAAGTCCAAGAGAAATGCTCAGGACTTCAGGTTATGATTAATTATCTAGATGATACTAGTTGCTTACTCCAAAATGTTCAAAAATATTTAGATTAAATCACTGGTGAGCTACATCCTATGGTGATTCCAGTGGAGCATATGTATAATTTTATTGATAGCAGACTCAGTTATTCTGCTAAGCTTATTCTCAATAAGGAATGGAATCTTGCCATATTTGCTATCAGGGTTGTGGTCAAGAAACACAAAGCGCTTCAAAAATATTGGCTATTATTTGATAAAATTTACAAAGTGATTAAGGATGTTGTGGATGTAAATAAAGAAATGATTCAAGTTGGATTTAGAGGTTTGTGGATGGAGGATCATAGCTTGCTATCTATGGAAGATATTCAAAAGAGCGCTACTGAAAATCTACAAGATGAATCTGAGATTGAATCTCTTGAAGAGCCACTGAACCAAGAGCAAGCTGCTCAATTGATCATTGATTTTACCAAGCTGAGAGATATTATGGAGGATCTGGTAAATAGAGGTAATGTAGCTAAATATGATGATATTGGAGAGTTAAAATTTATTTACAAGCAGCTAAAAGAAACATCAAACCCCTCTAAAGCAACCTGGAATCAAGCTTTACAAACCTTGAAGTTTATGGTTCAATTGTTTGGTGGTGATTCTGGAGGAAGAAATCAAGAACAATATTTTCTAGAAGAATAAGAATAATTTTACGAGGAGGCTGAGGAAGAGGCCCAAAAAGAAGAATAGGATGGAACATCAACAAGCCCGGAATGGGTATACACTTAAGTCATTTTTATTTTGTACATATACACAAGTTTTGTATTTTTATTTTTTGCCTTGACATTGTCAGATTTAAACAATAAAGACATGAAGCCAGAGGCACAAAAAGCAACAAATTTTGTGTGAAGTAATTTTTGTAAGAACGCTTTATAAGAAGAGTAGAACTACATTTTTGCAAGAATAGTGAAATAGTTTTTGCTATAAGGGTACAGATATTGATGTTTCTAGCATAGTCTCAATATGAATGTTTATCCTTGGAATATTTTCACCAAATATTCTAAGGGTAATGTTCTTATTGAAATTATTCTTAGAGATAGACTTTTGGAAACAGTGGTAGAAGAGTTGTTTTTATTGCATAGTCTTCATATGAGCACTATTCCTATGTATTGTTTGAAGCATGGTCTCGATGTGAACTTCTATCCTCTAAAGAAGACCATTAAATTTTTAGACGATAGTGTTCATATGGAAATTATTCTTTAAGGCATATTTTTGAATATGAGCAGTTTTGCTCCTATGACCCAATGGATAAGACTCTGAGTTCTACAACTTTGCAAGCAAATCCACCTGAGAGGCACCAGAATGTAGGCCTAAAATGGCCACATCCTTAGAAAATTTTTAAAAAAATTACCGAAGGCATGAGGTTTCCATTCCACACATGTTCCAATGTATTTTGGAGTGGATCCACAACAAAGGTTCTCAATCTGCCCAACACTTAGTGTATTTTTGTACTTGGAGCGATTTCGCATAGTTTCTAACCCTTTTGGTAGCATACTGGCAACACATCTTGAATCCACAAAATTTTTTGGGTAAGGATGATGTCAATGCAAAAAAAGTGAATATTGGAAACCGCTTGTTATCTTTAGCATCCTTCGAGCAGCTAAGTATTGGAGAACCTGATTCTGAGGAGCGCATAGAGTATTTTTGTTTGAAATTATAACAAGAGGCAGAAAGCAAAGCAAAGGGATGCGGATTCACATCAATGGTCATTTTGACTAACTTTCTTTTGGATTGGCGACAAGCAGTGTTTTACACTAAATCCAGTGTGAAATGAAGGAAGAGCTACTTTACACTACGGTGGGCCCGGATTGGTGACATGAGTTTTTACATTTTCTTGGGTCCGAATTGGAATTCTGCAAATATTTTAAGGAAACTATGACATCAGTGAATTTAGAGTGCAAATTTTTGAATGCTTCATCACCAACAAAGAAAAAAAAAGGATAATGAGCGGATTTCATCTCGCTCCATTCTCAGTATATTTTATGCCAAATTGGCATTCTGCAGATTAAGAGACATAAAATGTGACATCATTAATTTAAAAAAGTGGAATAGTGCTTTGGTATTTCCCTGCCATTATACGAAGTGTATTCCATATCAAATCGTAGCCATACGATGGGGAAGATTGATGGTTTGAGATTTTATCAAATATTTTGAAGCATATAAAGGTACTTTCTTGACCAGATTCGAAACACGGTCAGTTGAAGACTAGAAGTTGAAGCATCGTAGGGTTTCAAGAAATGAAAACCAAAGACAATTGCAGATCGACGATGATGAAAGCTTCCAAGAAATTTTAACGGTGCAGATGCAGTATCTAATGACCTGGACTCCAGTTGACACCAACCAACCAACAAGTTGTATAGGCTCTGAGCTACCATGGCGGTCTACTCATAGTGGATTTCCTAGAGGCCAAACCAGTAAGAAAATGCCAACAAGAACTCTCTGTTGAGCTGTTAAAAAATAAGTCTTTATAATGTTCCTTATTATTATTTTAATTTCAAACTATAAATAAAGGTTGAACCCTCATTTTTAAGGGTCGGCTCTAGTGTGTTTGCCTGCACTATTGTAAATTTTTCTATGAGTTAATGAAAGGAGCATTACATTGATTTTTGTCTCAAACTTGTGTCTTCATTATTTTGTATAAGAGGTTCAAAATCTGGAGTTGCATTTCTATCAATATTCAAATGGTTAGTTTTTGCCAATTTATTGGATTACTAATTTCTAGGGTAAATGAAATTTGATTCTGATTAGATCTATATTGATAGGGAGTGCATTTCTGTAAAATCTGAATGTTGATTAATTTTTTTATTTGGATTATCAGTGTTTAGATATTAAAATTGTTGTCTTCAATATTTCTTTACTATGTTTTAATGTATGAAGGTTCATGTGATTTGAGATAATTTTGATCTGAAGTAGTGGGTATCTTGAGATTGTTTATGGGAGATTTTTATGTAGTGACATTGTTGTTAGCCTATTCTTCCACTGTTGTTTACATTTTGTAACCCTAATATCCTTCTTAACCCTAATCTATTTCTTAACCCTAATCTCCAAAACCCTAAGTGAACATAATTGTGTCAACACCCTATTTAAGTTGATAAGGAACCAGCCTACTCTAGAGGTTGGATTTGAAACCCTATTTTGGTCCATCCAATGTTGAGTGTTGAGCTATAGCTATCAGGTGCATGCCTAGACAAAAAGTAGGAAGATAGAAAACCACATTATTGAGTAAAACTTGATGTAATTCAGTGCCCAACAGTAGCTAGGATACTATAGTTCTAGCAACTTCATGGTGCACTAAGTTTAATTGGTAGAAGATCCTAGTTCCTGCCTCTATTCTTGGACATGGAGTCTACAATATAATGATCATCATGCTAGAAAAATTATAAAATTGATCAATTTTCCTTGATCATGATGATAATACCTTCAACAAAACCTCCATACATCATCCCCTTGTAGTTACATGTTTATAATCATCTCAGTTTCCTCTACTAGATATTTATATGGAGTCTCAAAAAGGCCCTCACTTGACCCTACTAGATCTAAGTTTCTACACCAGCAATCTTAGCTTATTATTAGGTTCTATAAGGCATTGTTTTCTTCCTTATTGTTAGAATATATTACATCATTTGGGTTATGTAAATGTAACACCTTTGGTACATAGCTAGAGTAGGAGTTTACTTTAGAGTGAAGTAAGTTAGTTACTTCAAGTATTGTGATAAATGCACAAATTTCAATGTGCAAGTTGTAAATGCATATGAAGTCCACATGTACATAAGTCCTAGGTAGAGTAAGGGCCAAGGAATCTATCTTCCTATATAAATGTCTCATAGTGAGTGTTTTAAGTGACAAAGTGATCATAGAGAGTGTGTGTTATAGTTTAGTAGTATGGTACAATGTAGTTCTTTCATATTTGTATGTGGAGTGTTCATGTCCTCCATTATTTAGCATTGTACTATTTTATCACTTTCATTAATGGTATATTTTTTATCTATTTGTAGATGTTCATCTTATTAATTTCTTGTGTATTAGTGTGTCGTTAGTTTACATTCATCTCATGTTAGTTATTTTACATCTTGTGGTCATACTACCTCCCATAAAAAGCTAATAGTGGTATCAAAGTACATGGTAGATCAGACAAAGAATAGGGAGAGCTACAAGTGAGATAGATAGAAATCCAAAAATCTCATCTACAAAATTTTTGAGATTATATTTGGCTAGAGTCTTTCCATAGGGTTATAGGAAAACTCGTGAAGACTAGGACTCAGCATGGATTCCACTAGATTGAAAAATAAACTAGTGAATATTAGACATTTCTAGATTTAAGAGTGTCATACATTTCAGCTTCTAACATCTTGTTTTAGGAAAAAGATATTCAAGAGAGTCAGGAAGCTTCCTACATAGATCTAGGAAGAACAAATTTGTTAGAATCATTCTAGCACTTACAGCAACAAGTAGAAGACTGAAGATTTCAAAGACCTGAGAAAAGGTCCCATTACTAGAGATTTTAGACTTACAAATTGTAGAAGAGGGAAACGCCATAGTTGCATTACAACTTATTCAAGAGACTCTAGAGAAGAGTCAAAAAGAAGATTGGAGGTTGGTGATATCCATTAAAAATTGTAAACAATAGATTAAATAAATTAGCCTAAAGAATTTGGAGACCCTTAGAAGGTCTAGTTATGAAACTTATAGTTCTAGAATATTGGAGGTTGGTGATCTCCATTAAAGCCTACAAATTGCAAAAGTAAAGAAGGACCAGCAAGGTCATGTTCCATAATTCCAACAACAACAAATTTTAGATATTCGAGAGAAATATATCATTACCAACACTTCCATAGTAGAAGGTGAAGAACATAAGCTTATACTAAGAGGGGGGGTGAACAGTATAAAACCAACTTTCACTTTTATTTCCCAAATAATATTATCTAATATTATTAATGAAAATATCAATAGTAGTAATCAAGCAATGCATAAATCATCACACACAATAGAGACACTAATAACATGGTTCACCCAATGTGGGCTACTCCACGAAGAAAATATTTCTATTTCTCAACAAATATTCTTGGGAATCAATTCCCTATTACAATGTTTATGGGCCTATGTGCATAGGAGACACCAATCCCCTATACTTTGATTTGTGGATCTCTCTCCACAGGATAACTCTTTCCCCTTTTCTCTAGTTCATGTAACTTGATCCAAGAGACCTTTATCTCCTAAATTGGTTTGTGGATCTCTCTCCATAGAATAACTCTATCTTCCTAGCTGGTTCGTGGATCACACTCCATATGAGAATTCTTTCCTCTTGGTTCATGGATCTCTATCCATAGGAGAACTCTTTCCCCTCTACTCTAGTTGATGATCTTCTAAAATACTTCTACTCCCATCGCTTTAGCTTATGGATCTTTCTCCATAGAATATCTTTGTCCTCACTGCCCTAGCTAATGAATCTCTATCCACTAGAGAACTCTTTCCCCTCTACTCTTGCTGATGATATTTTAGAAGAATTCTACCCCCACTACTCTGGATTGTGGATCTCTCTTTACAGAATACCACTATCCTCACTACCCTGGCTAATGGATATCTATCCACTAGATACTACTATCCTTTGCTTTATCACCTCCAAAGCTTACTTTCAACTCTATCCCAAGTGTAGTACAAATCTACTCTAACTCTGCTCACAAATCTGCTCACAAATATCTATCTCAAATCTGTCCCCAAGCCTTAACACAATTTTTCATCAACTCTACTTAGATCTATCCCAATACTTAACACAAAGCTTGACAAATTTGCTTAATTTATCCCAAGACTCAACACAAAGCTTGAAAAAATATGTTTAGATTTATCCCAAGCCTTAACACAAAGCTTGATCAACTCTGCTTAGATTTTTCCCAAGACTTAACACAAAGCTTGAGAAAATCTGCTTAGATTTGTCCCAATTCTTAACACAAAGCTTGAAAAAATCAAACCTGCTCTCAACATTTTCTCAAGTCTTCACAAGACTTACTCAAATCTATCTTTAGGTCTTCACCAAGACTTGCTCAAATTTGCTCTCAAGCCTTCACCAAGACTTGCTCAAATCTACCTTCAAGTCTTCACCAAGACTTTCTCAACTCTGCTCTCAAGTCTTCACCAAGACTTGCTCAAATATACCTTCAAGTATTCACAAATACTTGCTAAAATATTATCTAACACATGCTAAAAATAGCTCACAAGATATGCTCAAATAATCTCAAATCTTGCACACAATGCTATCAAATGCTTTGTCTAATCTTCAAAGTAATTCCTTTAACTTGAAGCAGTTTAGACATATTTTATTCAAAATTTATTTAACCTCTGGAACATATAGAGTATGATGTACTCTATCAAAAACTCAATATGTCCTAATCAATCATTAATTCTCACTTTCACAAATCTAATTTCTAATGTTTGCACATTCACTTTTAATATCACTCAAAACCAATGCTCAAGAATTTCACTCAATCATTCAACCAATGAAGCACAACTTGCTTACAAACCCTAAAAAAGTGTTTCACACTACTTCCAACAAAGAGAACAATGTAGATATCAAACCCTAACTCAAATAATTCATAATCTCTATCTCAAATGTTCTCCAAAAATTCCACAATTAAGCATATAGAACTCACTCAAATATTTCCAACAATGCTCATCAAGCAATCCTTTTCACTCCACCTAATGTTTCACAACATTCAATCCAATAAACACTTCAAACAAAATATGATGTGCCCATACCTTTTTGCTTTTATGGAGATATGTTTTCGAAACCTGCCTCACTCACAACCAATTTCTTTTGTGCCACACCAAGGTTATATAACAATAGTCTATCTCAAAATCTCCACATGAATATTTCCTCAACAAGATGCTCAAAGAATTATGAAAATAACATTCTAGAATTCTTCTTTAGTTTTCATGAATAATTTAAAAACTCTCAACAATTTCTCCTTTTTTAAAAAACAAGAATTACAACCAAATGATAAAACTCTTACACCATTTATCTCCACTCTTTCAAAATAATTTTCACTCCAATTTATTTCCAAATATAAAAGAATTACAATGATACATAAACCAACTACATACTTATCACTCCAATCTCATAAAATAAATGCCATTCAACCTTTAAAATAATGCAAAAATATTTCTCCTTATATCTCCTAAGTTTCAAATATAGGTTAAATTAACATCCGCCAAATATACTATAGCCAACAATCAATAATGCAATGCATACCACCAAACCAAGGCGTATACCTTTAAAAAAAAATTCCTTTGCTTTGTCGTAGATGAGAATCGATCCTTCGACCTCAGTTTGCCAAGCGCAGTGCTCAACCACTTGCACTAACCAAGCGATTGAGGCTAAGCTTTAGCCTCATCCTCTATATACTTGTTGCCTCTGCAAATCTAAAAACAAAATTGTCAATTGGCACTAGGGAAAATAGAACCTTGTACCTCCCTTCTACCAACGACCAATCTAGGACCCACCTGTCGCTTGGGATACCAAACCTTGGTGCAAAAAAACACTCACCACCCTTCATTTGTTCCTTTGCACTCATTCAATAAATGAGAAACTCCTGCATTTCTCCTCTCCTCCATTCGATGCACTTCCACACTTAGCATTTGATTTCGTTTGCATGCTCTTCTATCACAAAGCATTAGTATTGATTAAATTTAATTTTTGTTACCTCCTTTTATATGCTCCAAGTTAGTTTTATTAACGTCGACAAAAATATATGCCTCCAATATTAAATTTGAATTTTTGGCGCCTTAGCCAAATTCAAAATTTAATTATTTTATTAATATAATATTTAACTTTAGGTTAAATATTATATTATTTAATCTAGTATTAAATAATACTTTTGCATGGGGTTTTCATCAATTATTTTTCTTATTTTTATTAAGCCCTCCTATATTAATTATTATAATATTTAAAATATTATAATATCTCCCTTTCTCTTTAAAATCATGGGTATAATATTTTATCTTCAACCATGTTAGCCAACCTTTTTGGCTTATAATATAAAATATTATAGCCAATTTTTTTACCATTTTGTTTGTACCAAAATGGAATTTTCCTTACACCAAACACTTGACATCAATGAAAACCTTATTACTCAAAATTTCCAACAATCTCATCCTTTTTCATTGATGGCAACCCCTTTTTTTAACCATTCCTTTTTCCTTTTTCAATTCTGTTCCCCATGGGAAACTGCTCCCCCTGACTAAATGCTCTCCCCCTAACTCGAATCTCTCCCCTTTGTCATCAATGGCAAAGGAACTCCTTTGGGGCTAAATATAAGACTCTTAGCTCAGCCCCTTCTCCAACTCCTCTCCTTAAGGTGATTACTTTTGGGGTGGGAGTAAAACTACTCCCAGCATACAATGCTCTTTTTCTTTGTCAACCTTCTTTCTCAACATATCCTTTTGATTCTTTTGAATGTCCCTATTATTGCTTGTCCCTGGAAATTTTTTTTCTACACCACTTGGCCATATTCCCAATATTATTGCACTTATAACACTTAATATTGTGGTTCCTAGAGGGTGCAAATATCTTGAACTTCCTTCTGGTGAAGCCATACCCATTCCTGTCATGAACCTTGCAATGAATTGATTTATGACCAAAATGATTGCAAGAGTAGCAATACCCTTGAAAGAGATGTCCATCTTTGAAGTTCCTCTTAGTAGTACCATACTCCTTTCCATGTGCCTTGCACTACATAGCCTTGTGACCAAACCTGTTACATGAGAAGCAACATCCTTTGAAGAAATCTTGCCTTGGACCCATTGGTCTCTTAGTCCTTTCTTTTCTATGATGATCCATGTTCTCTGTTTGTGCATTGTCTTCTTCCTTGTTACTTTCATTTCCTGACTCATCATCATAAATCTTAGATTCTTCTTCACTCTCTTCCTTTCTTTTGGAGCTTGAATCCCATTTTTCATGTTGCCCTTGTCCTTCTTCAAAACCAAGTCCTATTTTGATATGTGAAGGTCTTTAAATTTTTCCCAAACTTGTGTAGCTTGTCTTTAGACTTTTTCATTTTCTTTCTTTGAGAAACTACCTCTTGTTCTAATCTCTTACATTCTAAGACTTTTGTTTCTAACTTTTCTTTAAATCTCATTTTCTTAGCTATTGATTTTGTCATATATTGTATAAGCTTTTCTTTCTCTTCATCACATTCTTTAAATTGAGCCTTGAATCTCGAGTTCTAATTTCTAACTATTTTCAATTCTTTTAGAGCAGAAATAAGTTCAGCTTCTAAATCTACTACACCTTCCTCTTCATTTTATGATTCTTTCTCTATTTCTTTGGCTTCAAGAGCATCTTCATACTTTTCATATTTATCTTCAACAGGATCACTTCCTTCATCTTCTATTGCCAAAAATAAAATTTCTTCTTCTTCACCATTTGAGGATATTTCATCACTATCACTTGAAAATTTTCCTGTCTTGTTTACATAAAATCTCTTCTTATGCCTTTGAATTTTTCTTTTCATGCCTACTTTGTCCATACCTATTTTTATTTTCATACCTGGATTTTCCTGCTTAATTTCTATTATGATCTTGTTTCTCTTCACAGCTACTTCTTTCAGCTTCTGGACAGTTAGATGCATAGTGATCATATTTACCACAATTGAAACACTTAACTATTTTTGTACCTTTGTGCTTTCTTGAGTCCTTGTTCCTTCTACCATAGTTTGCTTCTTTATCACTGGATGACTCATCACTTGAATCTGTATTCTTATATTTTTTCTTCTTTGCTACTTTGAAGGTTGCCTCTTTCTTGGGAATAGGATCATTTACTATTCTCATATCATAAGTTGTGAGAGTTCCATGTAACTCGTCCATAGTCAAGGTTTCAATATCTCTTGTTTCTTCTATGGTTGAAACCTTTTCATTATACCTCATAGAGAGTGACCTTAAAACCTTTTGAGCAACATCGAATTCTTCTATTTTAAATCCAAGTCCTCGCATGGTGTTAAAAACTGCATCCACATGAAGTAAGTATGTGGTAATGTCTTCCTCTTCTTTCATTTTCAAGTCTTCAAATGTCTTTTTATGATTTTGTAATTTTTCCATTTTGACATTTTTGTCTCCCTCATATGTTTGCTTCAGTTTATCCCAAATTTCCTTTGCTGATTCGTAATGCATAATTTTTACAAACTTTGCTTCATGTAAACCACTTAAGATTGCATTCTTAGCCTTGGCATAATTCACATATAAGAGCTTACCATATTTATTTGTGGGAGGAGTAGTTGTAGCTGTGAACCCATCCTCAACTGCTTTCTATGTCTCATATCCTTGTTCCATCAAGTAATTCTTCATTCTTATGCTCCAGAAAGCATAGTTGTTCCCATAGAACAATGGTGCCTTATTTGATGAAGATCCACTCTGATATTCCATATGTGTTCCTGCACACTTTTTCTTCAAGCTTTTAAACTTTTTCAAAGGAACCCACTCCAATACCAATTGAAGAACACAAGCTTATACTGAGAGGGTGTTGGCAATTTGAGTTATTTTATGTTATCATTGATGTCACATGAATCATTGATGTCATATGGATCACATTGAGTTTTGGTGGGTAGATGATATTTTGGAAAGCATGGATAAATTCAAGGTTTTTGTGAAAACCAAGGCAGGAAAATAAAAGGTTTTATTTAAAACTATGGATGGCAGATTTGAAATGGGTTTTTCTTAAAACCCAGGTTGGCCTTTCATTTCATCGAAAAAGGTGCCCCGGTGATGGAGATATTTAATTTTAAATATTTAGTTTAAATTTTAATTTTTAAATTTAAATTTTAATTTTAAAATTAAAATTTTAATTTTAATTTTAAAATTAAAATTTTAATTTTAATTTTAAAATTAAAATTAAAGTTAGCACCGACATCTAAAGAAAGAGGAAAAATAAATAATGCGTCGACATCATCAAAAATTAGGAGAAGACTATATAAAGGGGGATCCTAAGGTTCATTTTAAATTGATCCTTGCTCGTGTTAATCATTGGCTAAGCATCCGAAGAGAGCTCGTGCAAAAATCATTTTGAAAAGGGAGACAATGAATAAATCCAAGGTTGGTCGAAAGCCCAAGATATTGTGGGCAGAGTGGTGCATTGGCAATTGGCTTTTTGTTAAGGTGTGTGGCAGCGCTTTATGTCAAGGTTCGAATCTCCTTGACTGCATTCGAAGGCATTGGAAGGAAAGTGCTCAAAGCACTTTTGGTTTACGTGGAAGGGAGGAAGGACTTAAGGCACGTCATGTCTTTTCCTTTTGAATGAGAGGCTAGCTCATGTGGAAACCTTAGCCATGGCTAAGGCGCTCATGGTGTGTGCAAGTTGGGGGTTCGAATACCCTTGAGGAGGTAATTACGTTTTGCTCTAAATTTCGTTGATGCCCTAGGATAGGAGTTATAAGGTGGTTAAGGAATAATTAAAGTTTTTAATTAAACTTTATTTTATAAGGGCTGTGATTATTATTTTAGAGGTGGATGAGTTGTTGATTTATTTTGATATTCATGAAATTGAAAATTAAGATTTAGGAGAAATAAGGAGTTGTTATAAAATATTTTTGAGAGCCTTATTGATTATTATTTTTTATAAGGGTTTTTATTAAAAAGGACTTTGGTGGATGTGTTTATTAAGTTGGAGTAAAAAGGTGTAAATTGAGTTATTCTTATCTTGTGATTATTATTTGAAGTCCACTAACCCTTATTGAGATTGGAAAGGAAAGTTGTGTTTAGTGTGGCAGATTTTGTGGACAACTTCTTGGCATAAAAAAGGTATGGGTACATTCTCCTATTGATTGTTTATGGTGGTTGATTTCTGAAATATCATTGGAGTGAAAAGGATTGATTGTGGTTTCCTTTTTGAAAGTGGTTGGTTGAATGATTCAAGGTTTTTTGGTTTGATATTTGTGTTTAAACCTTGTTTTATAAGCATAGTCATTGAAGCCCATTGGTTGTGAAAGAACTTGAAAAGAACATGAGTACCATTGTTATGTAAGATTTGTGGTTGAGCATTGTGGGAAATATTTGAGTTGGTTGATACATGCTTTGACTAGGGTGTTTGTGAGAAAGAGTAGTCCCTTGTGGTGATTGGTTGAGTTGAGTTGATTGAGCCTAGTCAAGTGATTGTGTGAGGTGATTGGTCAAGTTCCATGAAAAAAACTATTCCATAATTCTGATTTGAGTTGAGAGTGAGATTAGAACATATTGAGTCTCTAACAATTCTCTTTATGCTTCTATGAGTTGACTTGAGTTGAGTTGAGATTGATTTGAGTTGAATTGAGTTGAGATTGAGCTTAGAACATATTGAGTCTCTAACAATTCTCTTTATGCTTCTATGAGTTGA
The DNA here is from genome assembly GCA_028583015.1 of Wollemia nobilis. NCBI lineage: Eukaryota > Viridiplantae > Streptophyta > Pinopsida > Araucariales > Araucariaceae > Wollemia > Wollemia nobilis. Next base: position 23,547,734 of record JAQPPZ010017232.1, on the reverse strand, counting down.
CTTGAGTTGAGTTGAGATTGATTTGAGTTGAGTTGAGTTGAGATCATTGTGGATCATTGTTGTCATCCATTGAAGAGTACATTGCCATTCATTTTTGAGTTCATCTTTGAAGCTTTGCCTTGATAGATTTGTGGATGATATTTGAGTGCTACTTGTGCATGATTGATTGAGCCTTTGAGAAGGCCTTTGTGGACAGTTTTGGGATAGCTTTGTGGACAACTTTGTGGATAGTTTTGGGATAGCTTTGTGGACAACTTTGTGGATAGTTTTGGGACAGCTTTGTGGACAGTTTTGAGATATCTTTGTGAGCATGCTTTGAGATAGCTTTGGGCAAGTTCTTGGTGAGCTTTGCTGGAGAGCTTTGTGGATAGTTTTGGGATAGATTTGTGGATAGATTTGGGCAAGTTATTGGTGAGCTTGCTAGAGCAGATTTGGACAAGTTCTTGGTGAGCTTGTTGGAGCAGATTTTGGACAAGTTCTTGGTGAGCTTGTAATTCAGTTTTGGACAAGTTCTGTGTGAGCTTGTTATTCAATTTTGGACAAGTTCTATGTGAACTTGTTATTCAATTTTGGACAAGTTCTGTGTGAACTTGTTATTCAGTTTTGGACAAGTTCTATGTGAGCTTGTTATTCATATTTGGACAAGTTCTATGTGAACTTGTTATTGCCTAGATTTGAGCAGATCAAATAAATCATTGTATTGGATAAGGATCCTTATTTTTGTGTGAAATATTATAAGGAGATTATCTAGTGGAGTACCCCACATTGGGGGAACCATGTTAAATCTTGTGTCTCAATTGTGTATAGTGACTTGTGCTCTTGCTTACTACTACTATCTAAGTTACTAATGCACATTGTTATGTTTGGTTATTGCAATTAAGGACATTAGTTGATATTTATTTGGAAAGAAATTAAAAAGTGGTCTTATACTGTTCACCCCCCCTCTCAATATAAGCTTGTGTTCTTCAGAGGGGGGGTGAACAGTATAATACCTACTTTCACTTTTATTTCCCAAATAATATTATACAATATTATCAATGGCAATATCAATAGCAGTAATCAAGCAATGTACAAATCATCACACACAATAGAGAAACCAATTTAACGTGGTTCACCCAATGTGGACTACACAAAGAAAATATTTCTACTAAATTTTCTATTATTGGGAATAAATTCCCTATTACAATGTTTATGGACCTCTATCCAAAGGAGACACCAATCCTCTATACTTTGATTTATGGATATTTCTCCATAGTATAACTCTTTCCCCTTTTATCTAGTTTGTGGAACTTGATCTAAGAGATCTCTCTATCTCCTCAACTGGTTCATGGATCTCTCTCCATAGAACTCTATATTCCTAGTTGGTTCACATATAATACTCTAGAATAGAACTCTTTCCCCTTGCTCTGGTTTGTGTATCTTTATCCATAGGATATCTCTTTTCCATCTACTCTGGTTCATGGATCTTCTATAAGACTTCTACCCCCACTGCTCTGGCTTGTAGATCTCTCTCTATAGAATACCTTTGTCCTCACTGCCCTGGATAATGGATCTTTATCCACTAGAGAACTCTTTCCCATCTACTATGTTTGATGATCTTCTAGAAGACTTCTACCCCCACTACTTTGGCTTATGGATCTCTCTCCACAGAAGACCTTTATTCTCACTGCCCTAGCTAATGGATATCTATCCACTAGAGACTGCTATCCTATGCTCTATCACCTCCAAAGATTTCTCTCAATTCTATCTCAGATATGCATCAAACTCTATCCCAAGTGTAGTACAAATTTGCTCTAACTCTACTCACAAATCTCTATCTCAAATGTATCCCCAGGCCTTAACACAAATATTTATCAACTCTACTTAGATATTTTCCAAGATTTAAGATAAAGCTTGATCAAATCTACTTAGATCTGTCTCAAGCCTTAACACAAGGCTTGAAAAAATCTACTTAGATCTATCCCAAGCCTTAACACAAATCTTGATCAACTCTACTTCAATCTATCCCAAGCCTTAACACAAAACTTGAACAAATATGCTTAGATCTGTCCCAAGACTTAACACTATAGAAAACTCCAGCAAATAATAGTTTTGAATTAACTTGAGGTTTCATTAAATACAAAGGTAAATTGATTGATAAAATACCAACTTCCCAACCAAATTTGAGAGTGCATAGCATTTCTTTTAATAATGTAATAAACTTGCTATGTTATTCTAACATCCCCCCTTATTACATTATTGGCAAATACAAAGAGCATTGTGAAACAATTAAAATTTGACACGTGCAAGTGCCTTTGTGAAAATATCTATGACTTGCTTATCAGTGGGAATGTACTAGAGTTGTATGTGGTGCTTTGGAACTTCATCTTGAATAAAATGATATAGAGTGTCGATGTGTTTGGTACGCTCATGAAAGACTGTATTCTTTACTAAATTCAAAACACCTTGATTGTCACAAAACAAATGAAGTGGAATATTCTTTGGAAGATCCATATTTGTAATAATGTGACTTAACCATGTTATCTCACAACTGCTCCACTTGCTACATGATATTATACCTCTATAGAAGATAAAGCAACCACCTACTGCTTATTACAATGCCAAGACACAGGTCTAGATCCAAGATGGAAAATGTATCCAGAAGTTGACTTGCGATCATCAATGGATTTGGCATAGTTTGAGTTCATGTATCTAATGGAGAACCAAAATCTCAATCAAAAATTCTCATTCAAAAACTTGGAAATATTTACAAAAACTCCTTTATTCCGAAAGATAGTTTTTTTTTTTTCTTACAGCATTTTCCTCCTTGGAAGAAAAAAATAGCCCAAACAGGTCCAGAATGGCCCTCTTGCCTTCTCTATCTGCAACTCTGTCTCAGCAGTTTTCCGACCCCTTGTGCATGCCTTTGCTTCCCCTTTTAAAATATCTAGTGTGACTCTCTGTTTCCCTTTTCTGGCCCTTCATTTCATTTCTCGTGCCTCTTCGTTGTCTTGGATTTCAAAACATTTTTCTTTCCGACTCTTGGTCTTCGTCTGCTTTCATTGCACCTTGGTGCCACGTGTTGTTCAGTGTTGCCACTATAGACTCTATTCGCCTGTCAACCAATGATGACGTTCGGTATACCCACCGCTCGATAATTTCCTCTGTAATGGCCCCTGTAACCGCCTGCCCTTTTTGAGTCACGATAATGTGACATGTCGCGATATCACGACACTTTTGTTTCTCTGCCTACTTGGCCTTTTTTTGTCGCAAAAATGTGACATGTCATGATATCGCGACACTTTTGTTTCTCTGCCTGCCTAGCCTTTTTGAGTCACGAAAATGCGACATGTCACGATATCGCGACACTTTTTCCCTCTTGCTCTTTCTCTTCTCTTTTGGTCACGAAAATGCGACATGTCGTGATATCGTGACACTTTTTCTCTCTTGCTCCTTCTCTTCTCTTTTGGTCACGAAAATGCGACATGTCGCGATATCGCGACACTTTTTCTCTCTTGCGCCTTCTCTTGTCTTTTGGTCATGATAATGCGACATGTCGCGATATCACGACACTTTTTCTCTCTGCGCCTTCTCTTGTCTTTTGGTCACGATAATGCGACATGTCGCGATATCGCGACACTTTTTCTCTCTGTGCCTTCTCTTGTCTTTTGGTCGCGATAATGTGACATGTCGCGATATCGTGACACTTTTTCTCTCTGTGCCTTCTCTTGTCTTTTGGTCATGATAATGCGACATGTCACGATATCGTGACACTTTTTCTCTCTTGCGCCTTCTCTCGTCTTTTGGTCACGAAAATGCGACATGTCGCGATATCGCGACACTTTTCTCTCTTGCGCCTTCTCTCGTATTTTGGTCGCGATAATGCGACATGTCGCGATATCGTGACACTTTTTCTCTCTTGCGCCTTCTCTCGTCTTTTGGTCATTTGAAAATGTGACATGTCGTGATATCGTGACACTTTTTCTTCTTTGCCAACATGTCGCGATATCGCGACACTTTTTCTTCTTTGCGGTATTTTGCTTTTCGTTGGATGCTCCTGCATCAGACAACCGGGGTGGATTGAGAAGTGACCTTCACTTTTGTACTATTCTGTCACCTTCTTTTTCAACATCTCAAAACTTGCAAAATCTTCAGCCTCAGCACTGCTCTTTTCTCCTTTATCCATCATTCTCAACTCAGAAGCATTCCTTGGACTACTCCCACATACAATCTAGAATGGTGATTTACCAGTACTCCTGTTGACAGTCCTATCTAGAGTAACTGGGGCTATACAAGCTCTCCAAGCTTCAACAAAATCTGGGTCTTCAGGGTACAAACCCTTAAGTTCTTCAAACCCCACAACTTCCACTCTCATTGTTGTCAGCAAACTCTTTTCATCCATCTCCTTCAGTGGCTTTAGTTTATGGCGCACTCCTTCGTTTGTTAGGGAGTAAGTGTTGGCATGTCCATCATGGACTACACGACGATCAAACTGCCATGGTCTTCCTAATAACATATGGCAAGCATCCATAGGCAGGATATCACACAGGACCTCATCCTGGTATCTCCCAATATTAAACTTGACTAAGGACTGTTCACTGACCAATGCCCTATGGTCCTTTCGCAACCACACAATCCGGTATGGATGCGGGTGTCTCCTCCTCTCTAGCTGTAACTTAGTAACCATTTCTTCAGAGACCAAGTTATCAGTACTACCATTATCTATAATAACATTACAGACCTTACCTAAACATTTGCACCTTGTGCGGAACAGGCTCCTCCTCTGGTCTGGTTCTTTCTCCTCATTCAACAAGGTTCTCCTTGTGACCATAACTTCTCCTCTCTCTGCCTCCTTAGAATGTTTTGATTCAGCACCTTCATCTGCTATCGTAGCTCTGGCATGACCCTCAGGTCTCTTATTCATCCTCTCTTGGTGTTGGGGACACTCATATGCCCGATGTCCCTCTTCCCCACAATGGAAACAGGTTCCACGAAATCCTCCTCTTCCATACCCACGTCCAGATCTACCTCTTCCTCTTTGGTAACCATTGTTCTGACCACGGGATCTGTAATCATTATCTCCCTTCTGATCCTGACTGCTGCTAGCTTCTTCTTTCTTCTCATCTCATCCTCCATCTATTCTTCCACCAGTTCTTTCTCCATGACCTCTTCCTTTCTGCTTACCCTCAAACCTTCTGTTCAGCTTCTCTTCAACTTTTAGAGCAAACTGGTAAGCATCCTCAATGGTGCTCATCCTAACCAGACTCAACTCTTCTTGAATACTGGTTCTCAATCCATTGATGTAACGGGCTACCTTCTCCTTGTTAGCCTCTGAATGGCCAGTTCTGATTGAGATCTGGTAAAACTCCTCTGTATATTCTTTGATAGATTTGCTTGACTGTCTCAAACTCTGCATTTTCCTCAACAGATCCAATTCGTAATCTGTAGGAATAAATTGTCTCTTCAACTTCTCTACCATTCGATCCCATCTGGTTATCTTTTCCTTTTCGCTTCTATTTCTTTCTAGCTGCACTTCTTTCCACCATATGCTAGCATGGCCTTTCAACTTCGTTTTTGCAAACTTGATCCGATCTGGATCTACAACCTCCTCATACTCAAAATACTCCTCCATATCATTGATCCAATCAATCAACTCCTCTAGATTGAGATTCCCAGAATACATGGAGACATCAAACTTTGGCTTCTTCCCGATCCGAGATATGGCCTTAAATAATCTAGCTTCTATAGGATCCATTGCTTCTTCTTCATCTGATGGATCATCAACCTCCCAAGCTTCATCTTCACTATGGTCTTCTCTCCTTGGCTCAACCCCTCTTTGCAACTCCTCTTGCAGGGCTTGCACTTGCCTCTACAAAGCTCTAAAATCTCCTTCCGGTACCACATTTCTCCCACCACCATGGTTTCTTCATGGAGGCATTCTTCCTCGCTCTCTTCTCACAACCCTTCCATAGATCCTGGTGCAAACTGCCTCACTTTCGGTGATCTGCTCACACACTCAGGAACCCTAAGCTCTTCCATAGATCTTGGTGCAAACTACCTCACTTTCGGTGATCTGCTCACACACTCAGGAACCCTAAGCTCTTCCACAGATCCTGGTGCAAACTACCTCACTTTCGGTGATCTACTCACACACTCAGGAACCCCAAGCTCTTCCATAGATCCTGGTGCAAACTACCTCACTTTCGGTGATCTGTTTACACACTCAGGAACTCCCACTCTTCCACAGATCCTAGTGCAAACTGCCTCACTTTCGATGATCTGTTTACACACTCAAGAACTCCCGCTCTGATACCACTTGATGGAGAACCAAAATTGCTCAATCAACAATTCTCATTCAAAAACTTGGAAAGATTTACAAAAATGGCAGCAATCTGCCAAACAAACTCCTTTATTTCGAAAGATAGTTTATTTTTTTTTCTTACAGCATTTTCCGCCCTGGAAGAAAAATAGCCCACACAGGTCCAGAATGGCCCTCTTGCCTTCTCTATCTGCAACTCTGTCATAGTAGTTTTCTGACCCTTGTGCATGCCTTTGCTTCCCCCTTTTAAAATTTCTGGCGTGACTCTTCGTTTCCCTTTTTTGGCCCTTCATTTCATTTCCCGTGCCTCTTCGTTGTCTTGGCTTTCAAAACGTTTTTCTTTTTGACTCTTGGTCTTCGTCTGCTTTCATTGCACCTTGGTGCCACGTGTTGTTCAGTGCTGCCACTGTAGACTCTATCCGCCTATCAACCAATGATGACGTTCGGTATACCCATCGCTCGATAATTTCCTCTGTAATGGCCCTTATAACCGCCTGCCCTTTTTGAGTCGCGAAAATGCGACATGTCGCGATATCGTGACACTTTTGTTTCTCTGCCTACCTGGCCTTTTCAAGTCACAAAAATGTGACATGTCACGATATCGCGACACTTTTGTTTCTCTACTTCTCTTCTTTTCGAGTCGCGAAAATGCGACATGTCACGATATCGCGACACTTTTTCCCTCTTGCTCTTTCTCTTCTCTTTTGGTCATGAAAATGCGACATGTCGCGATATCGCGACACTTTTTCCTCTCTGCTCTTTCTCTTCTCTTTTGGTCGCGAAAATGCGACATGTCGCGATATCATGACACTTTTTCTCTTTGCGCCTTCTCTTGTCTTTTGGTCATGATAATGCGACATGTCGCGATATCGTGACACTTTTTTCTCTTTGCGCCTTCTCTTGTCTTTTGGTCGTGATATCGTGACACTTTTTCTCTCTGCGCCTTCTCTTGTCTTTTGGTCACGATAATGCGACATGTCACGATATCGTGACACTTTTTCTCTCTTGTGCCTTCTCTTGTCTTTTGGTCGCGAAAATGCGACATGTCATGATATCGCGACACTTTTCTCTCTTGCGCCTTCTCTCATCTTTTGGTCGTGATAATGCGACATGTCGCGATATCGCGACACTTTTTCTCTCTTGCGCCTTCTCTCATCTTTTGGTCATGAAAATGCGACATGTCGCGATATCGTGACACTTTTTCTCTCTTGCTCCTTCTCTTCTCTTTTGGTCACGAAAATGCGACATGTCGCGATATCGTGACACTTTTTCCCTCTTGCTCTTTCTCTTCTCTTTTGGTCATGAAAATGCGACATGTCACGATATCACGACACTTTTTCTCTCTTGTGCCTTCTCTTGTCTTTTGGTCATGATAATGCGACATGTCACGATATCACGACACTTTTTCTCTCTACGCCTTCTCTTGTCTTTTGGTCACGATAATGCGACATGTCATGATATTGCGACACTTTTTCTCTCTGCGCCTTCTCTTGTCTTTTAGTCGTGATAATGCGACATGTTGCAATATCATGACACTTTTTCTCTCTTGCGCCTTCTCTTGTATTTTGGTCACGAAAATGCGACATGTCGTGATATTGCGACACTTTTCTCCCTTGCACCTTCTCTCATATTTTGGTCATGATAATGCGACATGTCACGATATCGCGACACTTTTTCTTCTTGCACCTTCTCTCATCTTTTGGTCACGAAAATGTGACATGTCATGATATCGTGACACTTTTTCTCCTTTGCCAACATGTCGTGATATCGCGACACTTTTTTTTCTTTGCGGTATTTGGCTTTTCGTTGGATGCTCCTGCATCAGTATCCCTATAAGAAATTGTCATTCTTATTGTACTCTAGGCCATAGTTTGTACTATCAAGGATATAATGAAGAACTCTCTTTGCTACTTTCAAATGACTCACCTTAGCTTCCTGCATGAACCTTGAAATATAACCCACAGCAAAACTAAAATTTTGCCTGGTATTTGTTAGATATATGAGACTCCCAATTAGCTAGCAATAGATAGTACCATCTACCTATGGTGATTTATCATATCATGATAACTTAAGTCCTGGCTCCATTGGAGTCACTTTAGACTTATAGTCAGTCATGCAATATTTTTTGACCAATTTCTTGGCATACTTCTTTTGTGTTACTCTGATATGATTCTTTTTTTGAGTCACTTCCAAACCAAGACAATAGTGAAGAAGTCCTAGATCTGTCATTTCAAAATATTATTTCAAATCATATTTCACTGCGTCAATCATGTTCTTTAAACTACCTGTTATGATCATATCATCCACATATAGTACCAAAATCACTATGTCAAAACCAGTGTTCTTGATATAGATATTTGCATCTAAAGGAATTTTTTTGAATCCATGTTGCACTAGGTTACTGTCTATTTTGATGTACCAGTCTCATGGAGCTTGTTTTAGCCCATACAAGGATTTGATCAACTTGCAAAATTTCTATTCTTACCCTTCAATCACAAATCCTTCTAGTTGGGTCATGTACACTTCTTCTTGTAGGTCACCATTCAATAAAGCACTTTTTACATCCATCTAATGTAACTTCCACCCAAACTAAGCTACCATGGCACAAAGTACTCAAATGATAGTCATTTTTATAGTAGGGGAAAAAGTCTCTTCATAATCTATGTCTTATTTCTAAGCATAGCCCTTTGCAACAAGATGGACCTTATGCTTATCTATAATACCATCTACTTTAAACTTCACTTTGAACACCCATTTATAGCCAATGGGCTTCTTTCTTGATGGCATATTAACTAGCTTCCATGTGTGATTTTTCATGAGAGATGTATGTTCTACTTCCATAGAAGCCTTCCACTGAGGCTCACTAAGTGCATCTTGAGTTGTTTTGGGTTCATTCTCATCTAATGCTGACATATAAACCCATTTATCATCCATATCTATTTCTTTGTCTTAATTTGCATCTACAGATAGTTCATCAAACTATTGGTAAAGCTCATCAACCTTTGAATTTGATTCCTCTACTCTCATCTGTTGATTCATATTGCAAGTACAAGGTTGATCTAGAGTTATATTTGGAAGTGAAGTCAACTTTGAATCTCTCAATGTGCTAGTATACCATTTGGAACCTTGTTCTATGGGGGTGGAACCTCTTTCTTAGGCTCCTCTTCCTCTAGGTATACAACTATAGATGTGTTATCTGATGTGAAAGCTTAATCAAATACCATATCTCTACTAGTGTGTATTTTATTGGTCATATGATCTATCAACTGATATCCTTTTGAATGCTCATCACAACCAAGAAAATATATTGTAAGGTTTTCTCATCTAAATTCTTCCTCTTTTGTTTTGGTATGTGCATGAATGCCTTACATCTAAAAACCCGTAGATGAGAAATGGAGGTTTTTCTACCACTCCATGCTTCTTGGGAATTCTTGCCTTGTAGAGCTCTTATGGGTGTTCAATTCAAGAAGTATGTTGTTGTACTCACTACTTCTGCCCAATAATCATGCTCACGATGTGCCCCCTTAAGCATAAATTGAACCATTTCCATAATGGAATGATTCCTCCTTTTAGGAACTCCATTTTATTATGGAGTATAGGCGATTGTTAGTTATCTCTTAATCCCATGTGAATTCAAAAATTATGAAAATTCCTTGGAGGTATATTCTCCCCTTCGATTTTAGTGGAGGGTTTTGATGGAACATCCTGACTCCTTAACAATAAGCTTTTTGAACTACTAAAAGTACATAAATACCTCTAACTTTAATTGGATAAATAAAACCTACATCTTCCATGAGTAATCATCAACAAACAATTGAAAATACCTCTTTCCACCATAGTTTTTTGGCATAGGACTACACATATCGGTGTGTACCAACTCCAAAGGTTTCTTAGCTCATGAAGAGCTAACCTCAAATGGTACCTGATGTTTCTTCCCTTCTAAGAAATTTGAGCATACTGGTAATATGGATGAAAGGTTTGTAAGGCCTTTCACCATCTCATATTTGCTCAACTCAAGCAAATATTCTAAACTTGGATGCCCATATCTCTTGTGCCAAAGATAAGTAGCCTCCTTTGTAGTTGCTACCATGGAAACATGAGGCAATAAAATGGTATCTACAATGAATAAGCCATGCTTTTTTATCCTATTACTACATGCTTCCCATTTTTGGTGATGAAACATCTCTTTTTGCCCTTCTCAAAACTGAAAACAACATCAATATCTCTATCCAATATTTGAGGGATTGACAACAAGTTTGTCAATCTAGGAACATAGATAACCTTCTCAATCTGACATTTGCCATCTGGAAGAGTGATAGAAATATCTCCTTCACCCTAGATGTGGTAGGTCTTATCATCAGCTATTTTCACTAGCTTGCCTCAAATGTCTTAAACCATAATCTATCTCTAGTCATGTGTTTACTGGCACCAAAATCAATATACCACACTACATATTTATGTTGAGAAGATGTGTGATTCATGAGAACCTTGTGTGCTCTCTCAAGAATTGAATTTTGAGTCTGATTCAACATAAGCAACATTATCCTTTGGTTGCTTATTCTTCTTCTATGGTTTGTATTTTGCTTTTCCCTTTTTCTTGTAATCTTGGTCATTGTGTTATTTATTATTAAACCAACACCTATTGGTGTCATGGTTATTCATATCACAAATTTTGTAATATTGCTTTTCTTTCTATTGAGGTTGTTTCCATTTTACTTTTGATGAAGATCCTCCCTTCTAAAAATTGCCTTATTTCTTACCCCCTTGTTTGGAGTAGAGGGCATTATCTGGCACTTCATCCTTTTGAAAATGATTTGCCTCCTTAGTTTGAAGCAAATTCACCAATTCTAAAAAGGTAACTTTTCTACCAAACACGTTGAGAGAGGTAATAAAAACTTTGTAGGATTATGGCAAAGCTCTCAACATGACTTAGGTCAAGAGAGTATCTACCACTATCTCTCCCATAGGAATAGATCAATTGTCTCACCATATTTCATACTTAGTGTATGTAGTTGAGTTTGAATATTTAGAATAGTGGATTTATTCTTTCCTTCATAAATGGTAATCAAAGCATCCCAAGCTTCCTTACCATATTTTGCATCACATATATGAGGTTGGATCTCATCTGTTGTAGCAAGCAAAATAAACATGATACATATTCTATCCTTCTTATCAAAAGCCTCTTGATCTACCCCTACTATTGTAGGATATTTTTTAGTGTCATTCACCACATCCCACAAATCTTCAACCTAAAGGATAGCTCTTATCTTTGTCTTCCATGGTGCAAAGTTAGAATCTTTTAGCAACTATGAATCTGACAGATATTTGTGAATAGTGGCCATTGTGAAGGTTCCTTATAACACCAAATGTTCCTCCTTTCTTTATACTTGTAAAGAGTATGTGAAATGTAATTCAATCAAATTTATGGCACCTGCCTCAAAATCCTTCAAAATAAGGTTGATGAGTTAGAGGAGTTTAAGAGAAACAATTAGAAAGAATTAAGGTATTAAATGGAGTGAATATCAAAACTGGTGTGCCTTATTTCTCCCTAATTATTTATAGATAAAAATAGCTTAAACATAATTTTTGTAGCTATATTAGGTATTAGATATAGTAGTCTAAGCATGACAACATCACCTGTAAGTGTGGATCAGAGGTACTTTATATACCGAATGCTATTGTGCAATAAATTGCACAAATACGTGTAAAATTTGGGGTCTTTTCTTTGTTTTGTATATTTTACTTTATGATTGAAATGCAAGAAAATAGGAAATTTAAATGCAAAAAAAATCAGAAGTTCAAACAAATTTAAACACTTAGGTGTTGGTTTCCACCGATAATGCACCTATTACAATGTCATCTTTGTTACAAAGATGATATTCAAATCCAATTTTCCTTTTCAAATCGACAATTTTCTACCCCCCTTTTTTTAGAATTTTATAAAAGATGCTTTGGATCCCCCTTTTTGTTTCAAAATAAACAAGGATAGAAAAAAAAAATGAGATATACCCTTTCAAATTTTTATGAAGTACAGATAATTACTTATCCCTCCATGAGAAAGAAAAAAATGCACTAGGGTTTGCTTATGCCTCCTATTGTTTATCTAGTAGGGTAGTGGTAAAAATATTGGATGTGGAAAAACAATAAAAACAAATGTATCCCTCCAAAAGAAAGCTTATGTTTTTTTTTAATATACCACTTAGCAAAAAACAACTTAAGGTATACAAAAAACACCTTATGGGGAGTCGGTGGGGTTGGAACCCCTGACCTTTATCTCTTGAGCACCTAGTGCTTATTATCTGATCAACTTTTCTAGGCTAGCAGATGAGGAGAGAAAGGCACAATGTGCCTCTTATATTTTTGTGATGTGATGAGCAATAAAAAAAGTATCGTATAGGATTTGACCCCACAACCTCCTAGAGTCGAGGCTTATCATGGATAATCTCACTATTTTAGCCACAGTAGCTGATAAGGACCTTAGATAAGCAATAGAAATGTATTGCTTGTTTTCTTTTAGGTGGTTAAGTTCTTTACTGTGCATCACATGCTCCATAAGCCACCATCCTCCAAACAAAGGTAGAACTGTGCATCAAAGAAACACCACATATTTGGAATTTTCAATCTATGGTCTATCTTTGTACATCGCATGGATGGCTAAATAATACCTCTTATGTTTAGGTAAACATGTCCATCTGTTGCAAAACCATGTAGAAATATTTTTTCGTCAGAACATCTACTGCCAACGCAAATTTATTTCCAACGATTGATTTCCAACAATGACCTCCAAGACAGTTTTGTGTGCATTGTCAAACATAATTTTGTCCAAGACATCAATCATTTTGTACGCTTTCAAATATAGTTTCATCCAATACATTAAGCACTGTGTGCACTTTCAAACATAGTTTCATCTGAATATCTATTACCAAACAATCTCTAATGTCTTTGCCTTGATTCGTCAAGCTTTTCAAACAATGTGTAAATAGATTCTCTAGAATAGCATTTGCAAGGCATTAGCAGGTATTTGATGATCTTGGAGTGATGGTTAGGTTTGGAGTGGTTGATGTAACCACATTTCCTAATAACTAATCCTAGTCACATTACCCAGGATCGGTACACAACACTGATATTATGTAGAAAACTCCAGCAAAGAATAGCTTTGAATTAATTTGAGGTTTCATTAAATACAAAGGTAAATTGGTTGATAAATTACCAACTGCCCAACCAAATTGGAGCAACCAAATTGGAGAGTGCATAGAACTTATTTTAATAATGTAATAAACTTGTTATATTATGCTAACAAACACAAATATTGAACAAATCAAACCTACTCTCAATGTTGTCTCAAGTCTTCACAAGAATTGCTCAAATCTGTCTTCAAGTCTTCACCAAGACTTGCTCAAATCTACTCTCAAGTCTTCACTAAGACTTGCTCAAATCTACCTTTAAGTCTTCACCAAGACTTGCTAAAATCTACTCTCAAGTTTCACCAAGACTTGCTCAAATCTATCTTCAAGTCTTCACAAAGACTTGCTTAAATCTGCTCTAACACATGCTAAAAATAGCTCACAAGATATTCTCAAACAATCTCAAATCTTGCACACAATGCTATCAAATGCTTTGTCTAATATTTAAAGTAATTTCTTTAACTTGAAGCAGATTAGACATATTCTATTCAGAATTCATTTAACCTCTAGAACATATAGGGTATGATGTACTCTATCAAAAACTCAATATGTCATAATCAATAATTAATTCAATCGCTTTCACAAATCTGATTTCTAATGTTTGCACATTCACTTTCAATATCACTCAAAACCAATGCTCAAGAATTTCACTCAATCATTCAACCAATGAAGCACAACTTTCTTACAAACCCTAATCAAGTGTTTCACACTACTTCCAAAAAAGAGCACAATGTAGATCTCAAACCATAGCTCAAATAATTCATAATATCTATCTCAAATATTCTCCAACATTCCACAATGAATCACATAGAACTCACTCAAATATTTCCAACAATGCTCATCAAACAATCATTTTCACTCCACCTTATGTTTCACAACATTCAATCCAACAAACACTTCAAACAAAATATTATGTACCCATAACATTTTGCTTTGATGGAGATATGTCTTCAAAACCTATCTCACTCACAATGAATTTCTTTTGTGCCACACCAAGGTTAGATAAAAATAGTCTATCTCAAAACCTCCACATGAATATTTCCTCAACAATATGCTCAAAGAATTCTGAAAATAACATTCTAGAATTCTTCTTTAGTTTTCATGAATAATGTAAAAACTCTCTCAACAATTTCTCCTTTTTGTAAAAACAAGAATTACAATCAAATGACAAAACTCTTACACCTTTTATCTCCACTCTTTCAAAATAATTTTCACTCCAATTTATTTCCAAAGATAAAATAATTACAATGATACATAAACCAACTACATACTTATCACTCCAATATCATAAAATAAATGCCATTCAACCTTTAAAATAATGCAAAAATATTTCTCCTTATATCTCCTAAGTTTCAACTATAGGTCAAATTAACATCCACCAAATACACTATAGCCAACAATCAATAATGCAGAACCTTATAAACCAAACCAAAGCACATACCTTTAAAAAAACTATTTCCTTTTCTTTGTTGTGGATGGGAATCAACCCTCTGACCTTAGTCTGCCAAGCACAGTGCTAGACTGCTTGTGCTAGCCAAGCGGTTACAGTTAAGCTTTAGCCTCATCCTCTATAAACTTGCTACCTCTGCAAATCTAAAATAAAATCGTCAACTGGTTTTGGGGGAATCGAAACCCTGTACCTCCCTTCTACCAATGACTTAATGCAGGACCCGCCTACCACTTGGGCTACCAGTCCTTGGTGCACAAAAATACTCACCGCCCTTTCTTTGTTCCTTTGTGCTCGTTCAACAAATGAGAAACTCCCACGTTTCTCCTCTCTCCTCCATTTGTTGCGCTTCCACACTTAGCATTTGATTTTGTTTGCATGCTCTTCTATCACAAAGCATTAGTATTAATTAAATTTGATTTTTGTTACCTCCTTTTATATGCTCCAAGGTAGTGTTATTAACGTCGACGAAAATATATGCCTCCAATATTAAATTTGAATTTTTTGCACCTTAGCCAAATTCAAAATTTAATTATTTTATTAATATAATATTTAACTTTAGGTTAAATATTATATTATTTAATCTAGTATTAAATAATACTTTTGCATGGGGTTTTCATCAATTCTTTTTATTAAGCCCTCCTGGCTTAATTATTATAATATTTAAAATATTATAATATCTCCCTTTCTCTTTAAAATCATGGGCATAATCTTTTGTCTTCAACCATGTTAGCAAACCTTTTTGGCTTATAATATAAAATATTATAGCCAGTTATTTTACCACTTTGCTTGTAGCAAAATGGACTTTGCCTTACATCAAATACTTGAAATCAATGACAACCTTATTACTCAAAAATTCCAACAAAAGTTTGAAATAAATATCTCATTTGGAAGACCAAAGAAGCTATGAGATTGAAGACCTTGGTGAGGTCTCAAGGAGAAATAAGGAGAAGGCTTGGAGAGCCTTAGTTCAAAATTTAGATAAAGCCATTAAATGATTTCCTTGAATAACTCATTGGAGAAATCTACCAACAAGGAGAAGCTACTGATAAAGTAGAATTTGGGACAATTATCACCATCTAACAACAAGCCCAAAAGGAGAAGAATTTGGTAAGAAGTGCCAAATTCTAGAGGAGATTGTTGAAGACCTTAAGACATTTAGATTCTTGAGAAGAGGGTTGATATTGAAGTCATAATTCAACAAGGATATTGAATAATATAATATCCTAACTTTACTACCAAACTTGAAAGGTTTGAATATTACCATTGAAGGCTAGAAGGCTCATTCAGAGATAGGGTTTTTCTGAATATTGAGAAAAATACTGAAGGATTCTTGAAAGAAAACTTAGTTGTAATTTAGGAAAAATTCCTACCAAATTTTTAAGTTTCAAGGACAACATTTTAGTGCAAAATTTGATTGCAAGAAAGAAACAATCGAGATAGCATTACTAGCTGCAAAACTTTAGATCTACAAAGAGCATTCTAAAGGAGAATAAAACCATCATATTATAGTTTCAAGCAACAATATAGAGGAGTTACTAATCTACAAATTTATGAGTTAGAGAGATGTTTCAGACAGCCAAGAAGAGTTGTAAGATCATCAAGTTAAGGACAGTAATTTGGTGAATCAAATCACTAAGACATCCACCATTCTCAAGATTTATTAAATGTAAGCAACTTGGATGCAAAGGTTCATCAGCTGAACTTTAAAATACTATTTATTTAGAGATTCATTAAGCACCATATTAAGTGAAAGTTACAACGAGTGGATTTTTTTTAAAGTCTTAAAAAAGGAGTGCAGAAGGAAGTTATTTTAAGTTTTATACTTACACATTAAAATAGGAGTTAGATCATCTTCCTATTATTCAGTTACTACAAAGAATACTAAATTAGGTTATAGAAATTATAGTGCATTTAGGAGAAATTACTAGTGCATGATTTAAGGTTCATTTGAAGGAGTAATAAGGTGAAATAAATATTGCACTATACTAGTTGTTCTTAAAATATTTTTTAAGATGCACTGAATACATCAAGTTATAGATATTCAAGGTGCACTAATTAAGTTACAGTGAAAATTAGTGCATACTTCGAGTTACCTTGAGATTTCACTATTATTACACTATACTTTAGTTAAAGTAAAAAATAATGCAAATTTAAACCTCTTGAATAGCACATTAGTTGCATACTTCGATTCATTCTTACCAAGTTATCCAAGTGCAAAAATTAGAGGTTAGTGTTGTCTAGTATGGAAGGCAACATTTGCTCTCAATAAGTTACCTTACCAAAAATGTTAGAAATCTTGGAAAAGGAGACTTTCAATCCAATACTTGGGGTAATTTAAGGTACATTATATTAACTATTACAGCCAATATTTGTAGTGAGAAAGGAGCACCATTATTATCCTTTAAACAGCAATAGAAGGACAAAAGTTATTACCATTCCAAGGCATTACATCGACCAGCATTATACAGCCATCAAACGTTCGTAGCATCAACATCAAGGGGGGTAGATATCTAGGAAAATAAATTGAGCCATAAAAGGCTCATAAGTTGGTGTTCGAAGGTGTATAGAAGTACCATATAAATTCCTATGTAATAATAACCTACAACACATAAAGGGAGGCATAGCACTCAGTGTAAGATAGATAGCTCTACGGTTAACCAAGCATAAATTACATAAAATCAAGAGGTAGATAAGGAATACATTATCCAACTAATCACATGGACAAACCACCAGTGAAAGCTATCAAAAGCTACCATCGATTAAATCCATATCATTTGTCAAGAGGGTAGTGTTGGAGCATCCTAGAAATGCCATAACTGGAGCTAACCTTGAGGATAATACAATCATCATTTTCTAGAAATCACATAAGCTTGCACTCACTAGAAAGAAGAATAAAAGCATTGAAGCCAAGATTGCATATCTTGCACCCACTAGAGAAGAAATACTAAAGAAAATGAGATTTTGAAGACGTTCTCACATGCAAGTAACACTTGACGAATCAAAAGAAAGCATTACATAATGCCTTCACATGGGGAGAGCATCTAAACAGTCATAATGCTCATCTTGGAAGCGTTAAAGGCATATTTCAAAGGAGTGAAAGGTGTAAACATAATTTTAGCCAACCGAGAGCATTAAAGACTCATTGACCAATGTTTGAAGAGACTATAATATATATGTACCATCCTCACATTCGATCAATATATACACCAAGTGTCGAGAGCATCAATACATGATAGGGAGGATTAAGCATTAAAGAAACCTAATGTAACTCCTGAGTGATACTTGTCCAACGTCAAGAGATGTTCATGCTATTTAAAGTGCCTAAACTCAATGAGGAGAACAGCATATCTAAAATGGGCCAAAAATAGTATCTGTACACAGTGAAAGAGGATCAAAATACATTAAAGGACTAATGTCAAAGTTACCAAAAGGGTCAAAGCAGCATTAAAGAATCACTATCATTGTCATAAGTCTACCATTGAAGGATAGCAATGCATAGTAAGATAGCATCCAACGTTCATTACTTAGGAGTTGGAGCATTATAAAGGTAAGGGTTTTACATTAATCAAATTTCTTCCATTAAGGAGGTATAAGGAGTATAATATAAGGTTGAAATTATTCTATTATTTATCTTGGAAATAATAACAAACTCAACCATACATTTGAAAGCAAAAATAAAGGAGATTTATATACTTAATATTTTAATATTTACAATTTAAAAACCATAGTATTTATAAGGGTTTCTACTTGGAAAATTAAATTCTATTATTGCAAATATTATTGTTTTCTAATATTCCAATTTAGGGATTTATAAGGTATACTGTTAGGAACCTACTATGGAAAATATGTAAAATACCATGAAATAACATAAATACATCCAATAACAGAAAATAAAGTAATTACAACTTGAACAATTTCACGAAATGTATTTGAATCACAAGCCTCTTCGAGGGGCCAACCTCCTTAGAAGCAGAGCTCCAATGTACTGATATTCAAAATATGTATGCTTTGTTACATTGTTGTTCTTATAGATTTGAACTAACCCTAACCCTAATATTGGAGGGGTCCCCATCCACATGCAAGTGGGGGTTCCCATTTAGGGAAATAAACTAACTCTAACCCTAATGCTCAAGGGGTCCCATCCACATGCAAGTGGGGGTTCCCATTATAAATATTAACTAACCCTAACCCTAATTCTTAAGGGGTCCCATCCACATGCAAGTGGGGGTTCCCATTATGAAAATCAACTAACCCTAACCCTAATGCTTAAGGGTTCCCATCCACATGCAAGTGGGAGTTCCCATTAAAGAAAGAAGGGGTTTATTACATATTAACATTAGGATAGTTTCATAACATGTCCAACCCCTTAAAAAATATTTGTCCTCAAAGCTATAGATGAGGAAACTAGTGTTGGAGCTAGTGGAGATACTCTCGTGTAGCATCTTTGAGTTATAGCCCTCGCTAACAAACAAGGACCTCAGTATTTTCTCGATTGTGAAGTGTGTGCATATGATAGTCCAATAATTTTTTTGGCTCAAGCAAGATAAAACCTTCTTCATCCAATCTAGGAAGGATGGATTGAACATGTACCTAATTTCCCATAATATTCTTGAGAGAGGATACATGAAAAATATGATGGAGCTTGGATATCGATGGTAGGGCCAATTTATAGTTCATGGCACCAATCCACTATAAAACTTGATAGGGGTCATAGTACTTGGTCGTAAGTTTTTGGCATCAATGAAGCTAGAGGGGTAACTATTTGTAAGGCTACAAGTGAAGGAAGACCATATCACCAATGTCAAAGCTACACTCAGAACAATGTTTATCAGCTTGTTGATGCATCTGGTTTTGGGCCACTTCTAAATTCATCTTCAACTAAAAGAGGATTTTAGCATGTTGGTTGAGTGTAGTGTCGATTGCATGGACCTTAGAGCTACTATAAATGTAGGAAGAGGGAGTGCATGGAAGTTGATCATAAATAGCTTCAAAAGGAGTGACTTTGGTCACCGTCACCATGTGATAAGAAGTATTATACCACCACTCGGCCAATGGAAGCCACTTTGCCTAGTGTGTAGGATGATCAAATGTAAAAAAATTAAGGTAGATCTCCAAACATTTGTTGATAATCTTAGTTTGGCTATCCATTTGTGGATGGTAAGCTAAGCTCATCTTGAGATGAGTTCCTTGCAACTTAAAAAATTCTTGCTAAAATTTACTAGTGAATGTGAGGTCACGATCAGACATAATGGAGGTGAGCATGCCATGAAGGCGAAAGATAGAATCTAGGAAAATTTGGGCAACAGTGGGAGAGGGAACAAAAATGAGCATACTTTGAAAGACGATCCACTACCACAAAAATAACCGATTTGCCTCCAAAATTGGGTAATCCTTAAATAAAGTTCATGGAGATATTTTTCCAAACCTGGTCAGGAATTGGCAATGGTAGTAGAGCACCTGGAGAACACATTGTTTCACCCTTAATTTGTTGATAAGTTTCACATGCTACTACAAAAGTTTGGATGTCCTTCTTCATACCTTTCCAAGAAAAGGTACGTTTGATTCATTCATATGTTTTGAGGAATTCTAAATGGCCTACAATGGGGGAAGCATGCATTTCCTTCATGAGAAGTTCTCGAAGTGGGGATGTGTGAGGAACAACTAGGCATTGATGGTAGCGTAAATCCTATCCATACCAAGTGTAGCCTGGACATGAAGTAGGTTTTTTTGAAGGGAGTAAAATAGAGTTTGTAAGCTTGGATCCTTAAGCACATCCTTTTGAAGAGAAGTTATCCATTGGGGAATGGGTGAAGAAATGGCACTGATCATGCTATTAGCCTCAAACTAATGAGAAAGGGCATCCGCCACAATGTTCTTATTGGGCACTGAATTGCACCAAGTTTTCACTCGATACTATGGTTGTCTATCTTCCTATTTTCTATCTAAGCTTGCACCCGATAGCTACAGCTCAACACTCAACATTGGATGGACCAAAATAGAGTTTTCGATCCAACCTCCAGAGTAGGTTGGTTCCTTGTCAACTTAAGCAGGGTGTTGACACAATTATGCTCACTTAGGGTTTGAAGGTTAGGGTAAGAAAAGGTTAGGGTTAGAGAAATGTGAACAATGATGGATGGATAGGCTAACAACATTGCACCACAATAGAAAGCTCCCAAAAACCAAACCAAAGATACATAACTCAGACCAACATTATCTCAAATTAGATTATTCCTCATTCATTAATGCACAACAGAGAAATATTGCAGCGAGTAATTTCAATATCCAGATAATGATAATCCAAATAACAGAATTCACCAATACCTAGATTTCATAGAAATGCACTCTCTAACAATACAGAACAAACTCAGAAGCAGATTTCAATTACTTTAACAACTAGTAATCCATTAATTAGGCACAAACTAACCATTTAAGCATTCACAAAAATACAACTAAAGAATCTGAACCTCTGATATCAAGCATGAGAACATAGATTTGAGGTGAAGATCAATGTAATGCTCCTTCCATTAGCTTTTGGGAATATTTATAGTAGCACAGGCAAACACACTAGAGCCGACCCTTAAAAATGAGGGTTCGACCTCTATTTATAGTTTTTGCAAAAATTAAAATTACAAGGAACATTACAAAGATTTCATTTTGACAGCACAATAGAGAGATCTAGCTGGCATTTTCTTACTGGTTCATCCTCTAGGAAATCCACTGAAAATGGTCCACCATGGCAGCTCGGGGCCTCTGCAACTTGTTGGTCACTCGACAAAATTAGAGTTCAGGCCATTGGAAATCATGCATTACCATCAATTTTTCTTGGAGGCTATCTACCATCATCGATCTATAACCACCTCTAGTTTGATCTTTTGGAAAACCCTCGATGCTTCATCTTCCTCTTCCAATTGACTATTCCAATCTCGGTGAAGAAATATTCTTAAATACCTAAGATTTGTCAACACAACCTCCACCGTTGATCTCCCTCATTGTATGGTTCAGATTCAATCTGATACAAGCTTATTAAAATGGTGGGGAGAACATAATGCCATTCTACTTTAAAATATTGGTGACATCATCCTTCTGTATCAGAAACTATGGAATCACCAATCTGGACCCCTAAAAGCTAAGCAGGATCGAATCCGCTCTTTGTTCTTTAGAATACTTCATATTCCGTAGGGTATCCTTCAATCCACACTAAAATATTGATGACATCATCCTTTCCTTATAACTTTTGTGGATTCCATTCCGGGTAGAACAAGTGCATTAGCATGTGATCGTCAATCCGGGCCCGTCATGGTGTGAAGTAACTCTTTCTCTATTTCGAACAACCTTCAGAATAAAACATTTCACTTTGTCACCATTTGAAAGGAGAAGTCAAAGTCATCCTTAGTCATGAATCCGCATCCGCCTTGGCCATAGCTTTCGCTTTGTCACCGTTTCGGGTGCAAATACTCTATGGGTTTTTCGAAATCGGGCCTTCTAAAACTTAGCCATTGTCAAGTTGCCAATCCACACTTTTTAATCATTGACATCATCTCTTCTCAAAACTTTTGTGGATTTGAGATGCGTCGCCAGTCCGAGCCGGAGACAAATCTCCTGAAATCACTTCATTCATGAAAATTGACTAAGTGTCAGGTGGGCTCATATCTTCTATTGTGGATCCACTCCAAAATACACTGCAAGGGGTGCGGAATGAAGATTTTTCCACTTAGACAAAATTTGCAAAAATTTTCCTAAGTATGTGGCCATTTTGGGCCTACATTCTGGCGCCTCCCGGGTGGATTTTCTTGCAAAGCCAATCGAACTCAGAGTCTTATCCATTGGGCTTTAGGAGTCAAACATACTCATCTTCAAAAAATATACTTTATAGAATAACTTCCATACAAACACTACTCTCTGATAATTTCATCAGTATGCTGAGAGAGTAGAGGTTCATATCGAAGTGATGCCAAAAATATACAGAACTCATCCTCTCATACAGAGACTACATCTGAAATACAAATCTTGCCACTGTCTTCAACAACTAGACACAACTCTACTCCTTTTATAAAGCCTTATTTCAAAAATGCCTTCACATATAGTTCGTTGCTCTTCTACCTCTGTAGGCTTCATGCCTTTATTGTTTACTTCTGACAATTGTCAGAGTCAAAACAAAACAAATACAAAACTTATGTATATGTACAAAATAAAAATGAACTAAGTGTGAGCCCCTCCTGGGCTTGTAACTGATCTATCTAGTTCTTCTTCTTCATGGGCCTCTTCCTCGGCCTCCTCATCTTCTTCTTCTTCTTCTTCTTTTGGAACAGGTGTTTTCAGACTTTTTCCTCCAGAAGTATCACCAAACAATTGGATCATTAATTCCAAATATTGTAGAGCCTATTTCCAATCTGCTTCAGAGGGATTTGATGTTTCTTTGAGCTACTTATAAACATATTGTAGCTCACCAATGTCTTCATAGTTAGCAACATCCCCTCTATTCACCAGATCTTCCATGAGATCTTTCAACCGGGTAAAACCAACAATCATTTGGACAACTTGTTCTTTGGGTAGTGGCTCTTCCAGAGAATCTATCCCGGATTCATCCTGCAAATTCTCATTGATGCTTTTCTGGATTTCTTCCATGGATAACAAGTTGTGGTCCTCCATCCATAGGCCTTTAAAGCCAACTTGAATCATTTCCTTATTCAATTCAACAACATCCTTAATCATACCCTCAATCCTATCGAACAATAGCCAGGCTCTTTGAAGTGCCCTATGCTTTTTAACCACTATCCTGGTAGCAACACTGGAAAAATTCCATTCTTTATTAGGTATAGGTTTAGCAGAATCACTGAGTCTGCTACCAACCAACCTGTACATTTGTTCTATCAGAATCACCATAGGCTGCAACTCTCCAGTGATCTGACCTAGCTCTTTCTGAATATTGGAGAGTAGACGGCTGGCATCATTAAGATAGTCAATAATAAGTTGAAGCCCTGAACATTTCTCCTGGACCTCAGAAAGCAACTCTTTTCTAACCT
Organism: Wollemia nobilis; assembly: GCA_028583015.1. Lineage (NCBI taxonomy): Eukaryota > Viridiplantae > Streptophyta > Pinopsida > Araucariales > Araucariaceae > Wollemia > Wollemia nobilis. The sequence goes on along the minus strand of JAQPPZ010017232.1, from coordinate 23,523,779 downwards.
TTTTCAAATCACTCTTAGAAAAGCCTGAAGATTTAGCTTTTTCTATCTGAAGCTGATTCTTTAAATTCTGAATTTCTTTCACCTGATCTTCATTCAACTTCTTTTGCTCTTCTAATTGGTCCTTTAGTTTACTGGCCTCTTGAAACTTCTCCTACCAAGCCTTAGCATCTTTTCTCAGGGCCTTTTCTATTTCTTTTTTATCATTGAGACTCTTCTTAAGCTTTTCAACCTTCTTCTCCAACTTGTCCACCTTCTCTCTGACCAAATCATTTTTCACATAGAAGGTATCCAAGTGAGCCTTGGCTATGATCAACTCATCTTCCTCAGGGAGCTTGTCAATATCTTCTGTGACCTCCTCCACTCGATAATCTTGAATAGTCATCTCAGTCTCAGGTTTGCTTACCAGTGGAGTCATAGATCTTGATATTCTCTATCTAGAAATAGGATCAACATACACACTTCTTCTCTTGACCACCATCCTGCTGGAAGGCCTAGCAAGCCTTTCTACCCAATAATCATTTATACTCTGAGTGGTTGCCTGCTCCTTTGGTACGGTAACAGGTCCTGAAATACCAACATCCAGGGGAGATGATAATACTAGAAATGAAAGGGTGGACTGAACTATTGTTGATGGGGGTGAAGATATAGTTACAGCAGCCTCTGTGACAATAGTGGACTCTGTAACTACTATTGTTGTTGTTACTGGTAGACTCATAGAAATTGATGCAAGACTAACAATTGGATGGGTGGATATACTTGGAATGCAGTGTCCCATTGATGGTGATGATGAAAAATATGGAAGTGAAATGGTGGTAGATGGGGGAGTAGGAACCTCAGATGCTGGAGATGGGATTTGAGGTGGCTGTGAGGAAATAGGAGTAACTTGTACCTCAGTGGCTACTGATGACTCATGAGGTGGACTGCGAGAGGGAGGAGGTGCACTTGTCATGTTTTCTTGATTAGAAAGGGAGGGAGATTTCTTTGGGGAATCAGGAGGATGAAGAGGAGAAGAGGGATTAGAAGCCATACCTTCACCTACTGATGTAGGGTGCTCTTGTTCTATCTCTGTATCTTGTTGCTGCTCTTGATCAATCAATTTTCCCATAGCAAAATCAGCTACTTCTTTAGCAATCTCCTCCATATCCAATTTTTGTTTCTTTGAAATTTATTTTTCCTCTCTTTCTGGAACCCTCTTAGTCCTTCTATGAACCAATTGAAAAGCAGTCATCTCATTTTCAGAATCCTCCTCCAACTCATCTTCTTGCACTACTCCAGAAAGTAATGTTTGCTCAAAAATAGGTCGCAATTCAACTGATACTGCAGGGGTAAAAGAAAGGGGTTTGTACTTAAATATTTCATCCTTTTCTTTCTAGTTGATATCTGTATCTAGAGGTCATGCTCCCAAAGCTAAACTTTTAGGCCTAGATGTTATTTCGATAACTGGAGTACTGACAACTTTTTCCTTAGAATATTGCATCTTGCTCATCAACTTAGCTCCCTTAGGAAATGTTTCCACCTGCTCAGTAGTAGGATGAAAGGTCTTCAGTACTTCAGCCATTGTCAAGGGAGTTCCTGGTTCTTCTAGATGAGCCTCATGATCTGTAGGTGGAGGGAGGGATTCAGAACCAGATTGAGGCTTCTCAATAGTTAATACTATGTTTCTGACATCCTTTTGTTTCCAGGTTCCAATGTTTTTATTATATCTTCTTGAAAACTCCTTATCTATCTTCATTCCAAATTTAGACTTAGGCTTTCCAATTTCAATCCTCATCCTCCACCAATCTATTATTTTGGCTACATTCCATGGTCCCTTTTCCTCCTCTTCTTCTTCTGCAATCTCATCTTCAGGCGGAGGATCCTTCTTCTTTGCAGACTTGGCCTTGGGTGGAGGGTCTTTTTTCTTTGTAGACTTAGCCTCAGGCGGAGGATCTTTTTTCTTTGCTGATTCAACCTCAATTTTTTCAATTGTAGCCTCTGTAATCCGATGACTTGGCTTATTGTCAGGGTCAAAATCAACAATCTGCTCATAAAAATCCAACCATGGGGGTAACTGACCCATATTTGAGACATTCCACTCTAAAAGAGCAGTCTCATAATTATTCCTACCTTTTTCAAAATGAGCCCTGGGCCTCTTTTCAAACTTATAGGCCTTATCTCCATTTAGGGTTTTATTTCTGGCAGTAAAAATGCCATCAGGGTCATAGCTCCATCTTTGGGGAATATAAAATAGACCTAACCTATCGAGGTATTGGTCGATTTGTTGGCTCTGCCCCTTCTTGGTGATGGTGATGTCATCCAAAGTGTGGTGGGTAAGTAAAGACTTCCTCTTCCTTCCAGAGCCATAGTTTGCATCAATGTACTCTACCTACCTCAGATATTCTAGGGCAAAAAGCCTCTCTGTGATGAAATGGGGCAGGAGGAAGGGTTTACCCATGAAACCATACAATCTGATCATAGTGCCCTCAGTCAACAAATACCAGTCTCCCTCTTCTGCACTCTTTGTTCTCAGAATCTTCTTAGTTAAAGGTGGCAACCTAGGGCACTTACCATACATTATTTTTAAAGCAGGTCCCAAAAATTCCAAATTGAATCTATAATAGGACTCACTGCTCCTCAAATGGCTTGTCCAATAATAAACCGGTAAGGGTTCTCCATCATTGGTTTTATCCTTGACCGGAATCCATGACATTCTATCTTTGGTGGTGGCATAGAACATCCACACTAAACTTGAGCAATGCCTAAAACTAGGAGCATCGACGCCCCTTTTCATGCTTACTAGTTGTTCATGTATTCTCTATGAGAGAAAAGTTGGCCAATCAAAATAAATCACTCTAGTCCCTTTCTTTCCCGCATCCTTCTCATACATTCTCTCATTAGAAATATAGTATGCTACGGCAATTTTCCAGCCATGTACCATTCTATCAGAATCTAAACCCTCCATGCAAGCCAACATAGAAAATAGTTCGAGGTTTGCAAACTCATCAATATGAATAGGGACTTCAGGCATTTCATCTTCATTCCTTATTCTTCTAAAATTAAAATGTAGCCATTGCTCTATAGCCCTTTTCTTTACTTCTGAAGCCATCATTGCATCATAAGCCCTAGCTAATTCTACTATGTCAAATGGTCTGGGTTTTGAGGGTGGCCCTACTCTAGTTGTGAATAATTCATGGCATAATTATTTTGTAATTGTGAATAGGGGAGCGCCCTCGGGGGTTTTAACTATTCTATTTTTAGAATCATAAAATTGAATCATAGCAGAGACTAATTCGAGGTAATGATGTATAGAATCATAGATATAGGTGAACAAGAAATATTTTATAGCTATAGTACCTTGTCGACGCATTGGCTTTCCTCCAAAATATGGGAATTCAAAATCTATCCTTAGGCGGGTCCTCGGTACTCTCATCATCATGGTATCTATGACTCATCTGGTCTGACGTACATGAGCCTGTAACCTTGCTCCCATCTTTGGTACCTCAGTGAGTGATTTTTTAGGGGCCATTTCGATAATAGCAAGACTTCGTTCTCCCTACGGTTTGCGGTAAGTTCTTCAGAAATTCGCTCTGCCCTTCACCACTCTAAGGATGCAAATCGATGCCAAATGAGCATCGTGTATGTTTTTCTCACTTTTTATTCTTCTGGAACATGTGTACCTTCCACCATTAATGCAGCTACTACATGACCTTACCGCTGGCACACTTTCCAATTTTTAATCATTCCCTTCGATGGCTCAATGGTGGCACTCTATCTTTTCATTGGTCAAAATTTCAAATTGCGCTGCCACCTCACTGCACCCCTTCGGCTACTCTCGGGTTATGGCATGAGTTCATTAGCATTGATTGTGGGATCATGCTCTGGTCTCCATGTGTCATGGTCAGAATCACTGCTTGGTTCCACTTCATCTTTGAAATTGATGGCTTAAGAAGCTTTTGGGTCCATGGACACTTAGTACTTTTTAGGCATGACTTTCCATCTTGATTCCGCTCCGGTAGCATTGACTTCAAAAGGTTCCCGGATTGGGAACTCCCTTCACTTTCTTTTGACCAATGACTCACCATTCTAGAAGAATCTTAGCGGATTTACAATGTGGATTTGAGAGCGCACGTCATTCCGGAGAGGTTCTCATAGTGCGGAATGAAACCATGATGTGCACTTAGTTCATTTTTTGTTAACTTTTTTTTTTCCTTTTCAAGATTTTTTTAAGAGAACTGATTACAAAGTGCAGAAAGAAATTAAAGAATTTAAAGTGTAGAAAGGAGGAAAATAATTATACAATGTATATACATATGTTATAGCAAAATCACTCCTTACACATAGTAGAGCTTGAGATGAAAACCATTCACCGGAATTGGTTGTATGTTTCCCTCTGGATCTTTCAGCTGGAATACATTGGACTCCTTAGCATCTACTATTCTGAAAGGACCATCCCAAAAAGAATCAAACTTTTCATGCTTTCCTGGCTTTGCTTTATCAACATTCCACCTGAGAACTGAGTCTCCAACCTAGAATTTCTTGAATCTGGCCTTCTTATCAAACCATGTTTTAATGTCTGATGAATGCTTTTGAAAACTGTTATATGCCTGAGTTCTACTCTCTTCTAATTTCAGCAAATGTGTCAATCTGGTTTTCACAGGATCTTCTTCTGACTCTTCTTCTGAATTGACAAGCTTGAGTGTTGGGATCTCCAAATGGATTGGTAACACTACCTCCTTGCCATACACTAGTGCATAAGGGGAAGTATTGATGGAATTTTTAATAGTAATCATGTCTGCCCACAGAGCTTGGTCCAATAATAGGTGCCAACTTCTTTTATTACCTTCCAGTGATTTCCTCAAAATCCTTAATAGGTTTTTGTTGGTAGATTCTGCAAGTCCATTACCTTGTGGATAATAATTGGAAGTATTTTTAAGAGTAATGCCATACTTACTGGAAAACTCGATATACTTGGCTCCTATGAAATTTGGGCCATTGTCACTCACCAAAGCTTCTGGAACTCCAAACCTTGAAATCAAATTTTCCATAAAATTGATCACAACATCTTGATCTGATTTCTTGGTAGGAATAGCTTCTACCCATCTGGTAAGATAATCTGTGGTAGTTAAGATAAAATTATGCTCTACTGAAGAATTAGGGTTGATAACCCCTATGAAATCTAGCCCCCATTGTTGAAAAGGCTCTTCCACTTGAATGGGCTTGAGGGGGGATGAAGCATTCCTTGTCCTTCCCACATATCTCTGACATTTGTCACAAGCCCGAGTGACTTTAAAAGCATCAGTGAATATAGTGGGCCAATAATAGCCTGCTCTTATGATTTTTAAAGTTGTAACCCTACCTAAATTATGCCCACCAACTGATCCTCCATGGAATTCCTCCATGACCCTTTTTTTTGGTCATATTTTAAGCATTTTAGAAGAATTCCATCCAAGTTTCTTTTGTATAAGCCCTATGGTAGTAATACATATTTCAAAGCATGAAGCCTGTATCTTCTCCTTTGGGAAGCACTTAGATTAAGGGGGCATACTCCACTCTGGAAGTACCTAACCATCTGGTCAATCCAATCAGAGTCTTCAACTTGTATTATTTCAACTTGATCTTCATCTTCTACTGCCTGACAAGCTGTTACTTCTGTTAATGTTGCAACTTCTGTTAACCCTTGGCATAAAGCCCTACCTCTTACTAGCTTGGTGGGATGTATTTCTACATCATATTCTTGGATTTTAGTAATCCAACCAGCTCTTTTGTCTCCTAAATCACCTTGCAGGATAAAACTTCTTACATCTGGATGAACCACATATACCAGGGTCTTGCTCTGTACCAAATACTGCCTGAACTTCTTTAGTGACTTCATCATAACAAATACTTGCCTTTCAATAAAATTGTATTTGACTTGATAATCATGGAGTGTCTGGCTCCAAAAGAACACAGGATGTTCCTCCCCTTGATCATCTTTCTGAGTGAGCACTGAGGCATAACTTTCTTCAACTCCATATGCATAAAGAATAAAATATTTGCTAAAATCTGGGTTTATCAGTATTGGGGCTATTGCAATGGATTGCTTAATGATCTCAAAAGCTTATTTTCTGACTTCAGTCCACTTGAATTCAACATTTTTCTTAAGTAACTCAGATATAGGCCTTACTTTCTATGCAAAATCAGAAATGAATTTCCTGATAAAATTGATTTGGCCTAGGAAATACTGCAATGTCTTCTTATTTGTAGGCAAAGGAAGAGCAAGAATTGATGTGATTCTATCTGGATCTATGGCCATGCCTTCTTTTGAGACCACATGACCTAGTAGCTTTCCTTCATGGACTACAAAGAATGACTTCTTAGGATTGAGTGAAATACCAAATTCTCTGCATTTTTGAAAAACTTGCTCCAAGTGTGACAGATGATCTTTTTTATCATGGGAGAACATAGTCATATCATCTAGATAAATCAGAATAGCTTTGTTGATCAGTGCTCCAAAGGCATAGTCCATAGCTCTCTGAAATGTGGCTCCTGCATTGGATAACCCAAAAGGTATTCTCTGGTAGGCAAATGTACCCCATTTTGTGGTGAATGTTGTTTTATATTGATCTTCATCTTTCACCCAAATTTGGTTATATCCAGAGTAACCATCCAATAATGAGAATATTTCTTCTCCTACCACTACTTGCAAGATCTGATCAATCTGAGGGAGAGGGTAGTGATCTTTGAGGGATGCTTGGTTCAGATTTCTGAAGTCCACACACAAGCGTATATCCCCATTCTTTTTCCTCACGGGTACCAAATTGGCTACCCAAGTAGAATGTTTTATTGGGTATATGATCTTAGCCTTTAATAACTTTAAGAGCTCCTCTCTCATAATGGCTTCGATCCTTGGATTGACTGGCCTCTACTTCTGCCTAAATGGTTTTGCATCAGGCTCTAGCTCAATAGTATGTTGGATAACCTTTTTATCATACACCTTGAGATCTTCATATGACCAAGCCACAATGTCTTGGTATCTTAAGCATAAAGCTTTGATATCTTCTGCTTCCTCAGGAGAACATCGGATTCCAACATTGAGCTTTTTCTCTATACCAACTTCAATTTCTTTATAGATTTTTTTGTTGACCTTCATGGCTTTGGTCTTTTTTCTATCCTCATTATCAAACAGACTTTCAAGGGTGACCAACCCTCTTGGGATATGATTGTTCCTTAGTTGGATAATGTCTTGCTGATCAATTTCCTCTGAATTCTCCTCTTGGATAGTAGACAGACATGCCTCTCTCACCATAAAATCAACTATTTGTTCATCACTTTCAAAAACCTACCAAAAAATCTGCTTGTCTGGTACTGCAAGTCTGAAAATCATTTTAATTCCCTTGGCCTTCTTGATTCCAAAGTCTACAGAAGGGTTGAAGTTAGCTCCCTTTGTTGCTAATGCATCAGCCAGAGTATTCTTTTCTCTGGGAATAAAATTTAAATTTAGGGCATCAAAATATTCCATTAAATCCCATACCCTATTTCTATAAGATTTTAAGTAATGGTGCTTATTGTTGCACCTATTTCTTACTTGATGGACTATTAGCTCAGAATCACCATATATATTCAAAATATTAATGCCCATACTTTCTGCTTGTATCAATCCTAGACATAAGGCCTCATATTCTACCACATTGTTAGTACATGACCATGTCAGTCTGTAAGCAAATTTTTTGTACCTTCTGATTGGGATTGAAGGACCACACCAGCTCCTACACCATTTTGGCATTTAGCACCATCAAAGTGCATGATCCAAGTTTCTTTCTCTCTTAGAGACTGGTTGGATATAGCAGGGATTTTCTTCTCTGATTCTGTTGAGATGTTGTATGTTCCCATACCAGTTTCGAACTGACTGTAGTCTTCTCTGAAAGGCAACTCATCTTCTATGTCCAACTCTTCAATATTTTCCACTAGCTCAAATTCTTCCAAAGGATTAAGATTGCACATATCTTCTTCAATATTTTCAATGTGATAAGCTACTAGTTTTTCAGGAGTTATCCTTATCCTTTTTCCTTTGAAAGGGATTATCATGCTAGAATAATCCATATACATACATCCCCCTAGCTTTGCAGTAAACTCTCTCGAAAGACATAATCCAAAATAGGGTTCTAAGTCAACCACAACTATTTCTTGCACTATTGTCACCTCAGGGGCTCTGTGCAACCTCATCAGTACATCTTTAATGACTCCAACTATCTTGACAGGTGTTCCATCTAGTTGTAATACTCCAGGACAAGATCGGGTATACTCCATACCCATCTCTTCATAGACTACTTTAGGCATAACTGTAGTTGATGCTCTTGAGTCAATCATACAATTTTTGACTACCCAACCTTCCATTCTTAGGGATATATAGAAAGGGGAGGTTTATTCTTTAAAATAGCAGGTGTCATTTCTTTCTTTTTTGATGGCATACTAAGGATTGTTGTGGCCAATCTACTCTAAGGATTTTTGTTGAGAGAAGCTTTAAGCAGGTCAATCTGACCAGGGATGAATAGAGTGTCATACAGGCTAGCTTTTGATGGGATCCTTTTCATTTCTTCAACAATGTTGTATTCAGATTTAGTCAATGAGAGTCTTTCCAGCCCTCTTTCTTGCTCACCGTATCTTCTTTTATATTTTTGGGTGGCCTCTAATATTTGTATTTTTGTAATAGAGGGGAACCTCAGTCTTTCTTGATCTTCATCCTTGGATCTCATTCGGTCTCCTTCTATTTCCTTTTTCGGTCTCTTAGGGAGACTATCTGTCTTCTCTTTGCCCTTTTCTTGAGGGATAGGGAAGGTGTTACTGCTCTGAGGAAGGGGATCAACTTTCTTCTGAGAAGGGACTTGGAATTGTCCCATTTTTTGAGGGTCTACTTGTAAGGCTTTCTTCCTAGATCTTGTCATAACAAAAATTGGGCTCTCCTCAGCTGATTCTTTCCCAACCATGATTTGATCAGGGTGCCATAACATATTGACTCTTCCCTTTTGATTCCTTTCAGCTTGATCCATAGCTTGTTGAACATGGTGTTGGTACATCACACAAGACTGTGAGTCATGGGGATCATTACATACTAAACACCAAACATTTGCAAGAGTGGTATCTGAAGAACATTCTGGCTCCTCATATACTGCACTCACTCTAACCCCAATATTGTTACTTGGACCAGGTCTCTGATATTTGTTTACATATGGGAATCTCCTCTATTGTGATCTTTCTTGGTCTCTCTTTTCCATTGAATTCATTCTATTACTCAGAGTTTTTAGAGTATTTTGTATATCCAGGATAGCAGAAAACTCCTGAGATGGTTGAGAAGGAAGGGGAGGAAAAGGAGCTGTAGAGGTCATAGGCTTTGGTTGAGGGATTGCATTCATTTGTGGATATGGGGATGATAAAGAAAGTGGGTCTATGAAAGATGGTTTGGATGCTAGACTTTGACTATTAGTGGTTTCTGAGTTGTAAGGCAACACAGTTTTGGGGGAAGTCTTCCGACATTGATTAGGATATTTTTAGCATGAACTACTGCATTATAAATTTGGGGGAAGGTTTCTACTCCTGATTGTTGTGTCTGTAGCCCAAACTCTGATCCAAGAGCTCAGATATAATACATATAAGCTAAACATGTAGTTGGTCTAGTTGTGGGAGGTATTCTTTTCCATGTTCTGCTAAATCTCAAATTGAAATCTGAGATAGTTTCTTGTTGAGTTTTCTGCATAGATGTAAACTGATTAAGTAGAGAAAAGGGATCAATAGATTCATTGAATTCTTCTATAAATGGCTCTACTAAATCTTGCCATGAAGTGATGGTATTATCTTCTAGAGTTCTAAACCAATGTAATATCTTCCCTCTGAAGGACAGGGCTAGAATTCTTACAATAATATCTTCTTCCTTTATGTTGTGGATTGTTGCTAGGTTCAAGATATCCTGATAGTGCTCATAAGCTATTTTCCCAGATCCATCATAAGTGGGAATAGCTTTAGATACAGCTTGGGGAATGGCATTCATTTGGGCTAATCTCAGAGGACCAGTTGTATTCCATTTAGGATACTTCTGTAATGGCTGATTAGGTGCTACATTTTGTGCCATATTTCTTATTGTAGGTCTTATTGGGGGAACTATTGGATTTTCTTCCAGAAGCTCTTCCTCTTCGAGGAAATATTGATCTAAACTTCTAGCAATAACAACCCCTCTATAAGGTAACTCATAGTAAAAGTAGGAATTAGGGTTATTCCTTTTGAAATACCTGGTATACATGAAAGGACACTGGTCTATAGGAATAATTCTTTTTTTGGGTCTAAATACTAGGGAGTCGCCAGGTGAACTTGCTCTTCTCCGCTTATAAGGTCAAGATAATTCACCTAATCTTGATTCCTTCGGGTTGAGATAATAATAACTCATTTGATGGGTTTCATGTTCCTTGTGAACTGGTCCCATCGGGCATGCCAAAAATTATTGGGCATTGAATTGCACCAAGTTTTCACTCGATACTATGGTTGTCTATCTTCCTATTTTCTATTCAAGCTTGCACCCGATAGCTACAGCTCAACACTCAACATTGGATGGACCAAAATAGAGTTTTTGATCCAACCTCCAGAGTAGGTTGGTTCCTTGTCAACTTAAGCAGGGTGTTGACACAATTATGCTCACTTAGGGTTTGAAGGTTAGGGTAAGAAAAGGTTAGGGTTAGAGAAATGTGAACAATGATGGATGGATAGGCTAACAACATTGCACCACAATAGAAAGCTCCCAAAAACTAAACCAAAGATACATAACTCAGACCAACATTATCTCAAATTAGATTATTCTTCATTCATTAATGCACAATAGAGAAATATTACAGTGAGTAATTTCAATATCTAGATAATGATAATCCAAATAACAGAATTCACCAATACCTAGATTTCATAGAAATGCACTCTCTAACAATACAGAACAAACTCAAAAGCAGATTTCAATTACTTTAACAACTAGTAATCCATTAATTAGGCACAAACTAACCATTTAAGCATTCACAGAAATACAACTAAAGAATCCGAACCTCTGATATCAAGCATGAGAACATAGATTTGAGGTGAAGATCAATGTAATGCTCCTTCCATTAGCTTTCGGGAATATTTATAGTAGCACAGGCAAACACACTAGAGCCGACCCTTAAAAATGAGGGTTCGACCTCTATTTATAGTTTTTGCAAAAATTAAAATTACAAGGAACATTACAAAGATTTCATTTTGATAGCACAATAGAGAGATCTAGCTGGCATTTGCTTACTGGTTCATCCTCTAGGAAATCCATTGAAAATGGTCCACCATGGCAGCTCAGGGCCTCTGCAACTTGTTGGTCACTCAACAAAACTAGAGTTCAGGCCATTGGAAATCATGCATTACCATCGATTTTTCTTGGAGGCTATCTGCCATCATCGATCTATAACCACCTCTGGTTCGATCTTCTAGAAAACCCTCGATGCTTCATCTTCCTCTTCCAACTGACTATTCCAATCTTGATGAAGAAATGTTCTTAAATACCTAATATTTGTCAACACAACCTCCACCATTGATCTCCCTCATTGTATGGTTCAGATTCAATCTGATACAATCTTATTAAAATGGTGGGGAGAACACAACACCATTCCACTTTAAAATATTGGTGACATCATCCTTCTATATCAAAAACTATGGAATCACCAATTCGGACCCCTAAAATCTGAGCAAGATCGAATCCGCTCTTCGTTCTTTAGAATACTTCATATTCCATAGGGTATCCTTCAATCCACACTAAAATGTTGATGATATCATCCTTTCCTTATAACTTTTGTGGATTCCATTCTAGGTAGAACAAGTGCATTAGCATGTGATCGTCAATCCGGGCCCGCCATGGTGTGAAGTAACTCTTTCTCTATTCTAGACAACCTTCAGAATAAAACATTCCACTTTGTCACCATTTTGAGAAGGAGAAGTCAAAGTCATCCTTAGTCACGAATCCGCATCCGCCTTGGCCATAGCTTTCCGCTTTGTCACCGTTTCGGGTGCAAATACTCTATGGGTTTTCTAGAATCGGGCCTTCTAAAACTTAGCCATTGTCAAGTTGCCAATCCACACTTTTTTATCGCTGACGTCATCTCTTCTCAAAACTTTTGTGGATTTGAGATGCGTCGCCAGTCCGGAGCTGGAGACAAATCTCCCAGAATCGCTTCATTCATGAAAATTGACTAAGTGTCGGGTGGGCTCATATCTTCTATTGTGGATCCACTCCAAAATACACTGCAAGGGGTGCGGAATGAAGATTTTTCCACTTAGACAAAATTTGCAAAAATTTCCTAAGTATGTGGCCATTTTGGGCCTATAGTTCTCTTATCCCATTTTATAAGTAATATCATAATAATAACCCATGAGCTTAGAGACCCACTTCTGTTGTTTAGGGGTGGCGACCCATTGCTCTAAGAAATATTTGAGACTATGATGGTCCGTTTTAATGGAGAAGTGACACACAATGAGATAAGGTCACCAATGAGTGACTGCATGCAAAATGACAATCATTTCCTTAGCATAAGTGGATTTACCTAGATTACGGCTAGAGAGTGTTGTACTAGTGAAAGCCAAAGGGTGCCCTTCCTGCATCAACACTGCACCAATTCCATTGCCAAAAGCATCGCTTTCAATTACAAAAGGCTTAGAAAAATTAGGCATTGCTAAGACCGAAGTGGTCGTCATAGTGTGCTTCAACTCTTCGAAAGCCCGTTTAGTTGGAGCAGTCCAAGTAAAATAATCCTTTTTTAACATGGATGTCAAGGGAGCAGCAATTTTACCATAATTACAAATAAATTTACGATAATAGTTTGTAAGCCCCAAAAATCCATGAAGACCTTTGAGAGTGCGAGGTTTTGACCACTCTTGAACTGCTTGAATTTTTTTGGGGTCAATTGTAACACCATCTTTGGTGACAATGTGTCCCAAATATTCCATTTTCATCGACCTAAAATAACACTTGGACCTCTTAGCATAAAGGTTATATTGTGCCAACAACTGTAGATTTTGATCCACATGAACAAGATGCTCTTCCCATGAGCGGCTATACACCAGAATGTCATAAAATAAACTAGGATGAATTTGCGAAGGAAAGGTTAAAAAATGTTGTTCATGAGGCTTTGGAAAGTAGAAGGAGCATTAGTAAACCCAAATGGCATCACCAAAAACTCATAGTGACTGTCATGAGTACGAAAGGCAGTTTTGGAAATATCCTCATCCTTGAGCCTGATTTGATGATATTTAGAGCGAATGTCTAATTTAGAAAAGTACATAGTCCCATGTAGTTCATCCAGTAACTCATCCACCATCGAAATAGGGAAGTTATCCTTGATGGTGATTTTATTGAGCTCACAATAATAGATACATAACCACTAGGACCCATATTTCTTTCACACCAATAAAATTAGAGAAGAGTAAGGATTGTGGCTTGGTCGAATGGCATCATATTTTAACAACTCCTATAATAACCGCTCGATTTTAGACTTAAGAGCATAAGGATACTGGTACAGTCTAATTTTGGGTGATGTAGTACCAGGTAACAAGGGGATATCATGGTCATGAGAGCGGCAAGGCAGTAATTTTGTTGTCTCAGTGAAAACAGAGTTGTGCTTGGTCAAAATAAGTTGCAAATCAGCAAGAATGGAAACCTCCTTTGAAGGATGAGGTTGGATCGCAAAATTCTGAGCTATGACACCTTGAGATAATTTTTTTAAGAACTCCATCTAGTTGGAAATGATAATCTGTGAAGGGGCTACTTTTAATCCATGGAGAGTGTATGATTATCCATTCTATGAAAATTGCATCCAAAGCTCAGAAAAGTGCGAGGAGATGACTCTCAATATGCCCAACAATTGAGCTCCCAACACCATATCACATCCCCCTAATTGAAGTGCAAACATATATTGTTTGAGCTCATAGTCCCCAATCGTGATCTTAACATTATGAAATTTACCTTTGCAAGGTAAAGTACCACTATTTGCTACCATAGCCTCAAAGGAGTTACATGTGTGTACATGACAATTTTCCTTCTTGGCAATGCAGGGATCAATAAAATTGTGTGTACTGCCAGAATCAATCAAGATGATAAGACGTAGACCCTTGAAGTAACCTACAACTTTCATGGTTTGTGGAGTAGTAATACCAGCAAGAGCATGAACAAGAATTTTAGCCTATGGTTCCTCCTAGTTTTCATCCTCTGGTTTAGGTGGTTCCTCTACTGATTCAGTGTCAGCATCACTATGGTCACTGGTGTCAGGATCATCAGCATTAATGAGGAACAACTTCTTTTGGGTGCACCTATGCCCACATGAAAACTTTTCATCACAATTTTAACACAACCCTTTGGTGCGTCACACATCCATTTCGGTAGTGGTGATACATTTGGGTGTAGCAAGAGTGGGTGCAACAGGTTTTTGTTCAATCTAATTCTGAGATCTACGAGGAAAAGAGAGTCGAGCCTGTGGAAATTTAGATATCTACCTCTAAGATAAAAATTTAGATTCGGCCAAACGATCCAACTGGATTGCATCCATCATGGATTTTGGTTTAAACATCATGACCTAAACTTGGAGATCTTCTCTTGACCCACTAAAAAAATAGCTCATAAAGAACTCGTTAGTCAGTCCCATAGTTTTGTTGGCCAATTTCTCAAATTGTACTTGGTAATCTCTAACTGTCGAAGTTTGTTTCAACTTTGTCAACTGTCCGATAAAATCATGATACTCACTAGGGACAAAGTGAGTGAGTAATTGAGACTCAAATTCTTTCCAAAAAATATTAGGGTGAGTTTTCTGCAACCATTGGTACCACTACAAAGCTTCAGATTCCAAGTTGAAGGAAGCCATTTGAAGTCGGAGACATGGGGGAACCTGATGGAGGTTAAAGAATTGAGCAACATGACATAACCACCCATCCACATCCTTCCCATTAAAATTAGAAAAGTCTAATTTTGGCATCTTATAGGGGGAATCACGATTAGAGTGAGGAGGAGAGTGTTCAGTACAGTGTTCAGTCCTGCTTGGACCACCTTGCAATTTGGACTCAATTGTTGTAAGTTGTTCTTCTATGCGGTCGTTCTTAAGGTAAAGATTTTTAATTCGTACCATCATGTCAAAAATGGTGCTATTTATTTTTTCAATGATGAACTGACAAAATCTAGATATTTTTGTTGTCCATGAGTACCACTAGCCATTTTAGATAGATTTTTTTTTAATATTTTATTATTATTTTTTTGAAAAAAAAATTGTTTGAATTTTGTTTTTTAGAATTAGGATGGAAACATTATTTTAGGATCGGGACCACTTCGATGTCCTGATGATCTGAGCACTCCTTGAGGAGATATACTAACTTCTTTAACTTTTTGTGATTGTAGTGCAAGTCGATGTCGGGGCAATTTTTGCAATTTAGACTTAAAATTTCACAATTAGATCCTTGAGGGTCTTAGGTGCAGAATGAAGAGCTGCTTCTACCCATAAAATTTTAGACCAAACGGACCAATTGTTTGGAAGTTATGGCCTTCACAAGAAAAATCAAAAATCTCCAATTTCGGAAAATGGTGCAAAATCGGCCACCTATCAAGAAAGGACAAAAATATCTAGAATAACATGTAAAATCGTCTGGTAAAATTTGAAGTCAATCAGAGCTCCGAGTGAAGATATATCCCCGTTTTAGTAAAGTTCCAATCTTTTTTTTTATGTAGGGCACTAGAGAGAATGTGGACATCATGTGCATCCTTGGTGCATTGGTTTTCAGGTTTGATAAGAACTCCACAATTAAGCACATTTTTGCTGGAGTAGAATTGGGATGGGGGACGACCTGGAAAGTCCCTGTGCTGCACACGTTTTTTTTGGATTTTTTTTTACTCTGTTTACTTACATGCGACTGATTTTTCTAAAGAATTTTTCTTGCACGAAGTTTTTTTGATAAATTTTTTGCACGGATTTTTCTTGCACGGATTTTTCTGACGGATTTTTTGCATGGATTTTTTTTTCTGACAGATTTTTTTTTTAATTTTTTACTGATGGATTTTTTCTTCATGGATTTTTTTCTTCATGAATTTTTTTTCTTCAAGGATTTTTTTTTACTCTATATTGGTTGTCTATTTGGACTACTGACCACTCATTGTCTTGTCTTTGTCACCTGTCACCATATACTGTGATTTCTGATTGTTCGGCTCTGACGACTTATTATTTTGATGACTGGTACTTTGATGACTATTACTAACGGCTGCTCTAACGACTATTGCTGATGATTGTTCTGATGACTGGTACTGACTATTATTGCCACTAAAATAGTTTTATTACCATAGGCACTCGCCAATATTCTTGTGATAGGGAAGTCTTCTTGTATGCTCACTTTTGTAGGAAGGAAAATTTTAGGTTTAACAGACAGAAGGTTTTTTTTTTGAAGATATTTTTGTTTGGACAAAACCAAGGTGCGCTAGGCAAGGGAGTATGTAATACCCATAGGCCCTCTATTATACCACAGTGACGAACAATAGTACTTGGACCAATATTTCAGGCCACTACCCAAGGAAGATTCTACCATGCCCTTGAGCACAATATCTACCTTTTTGATAGTGTGGGAGGGTAATCGTTCGGGATATTGTGTGCCATGGACTATGGATAATACAAGGTTGAAAAGCTTCCTATTGGATAAAATTTTGTTTAACCCTATATGGTCTCCCAATACACACGAAGATGCTTGGGAGCTCAATTCTGTAGACGAGTGTTGTCTAAGGCCTAGGCATTGGATCCTGATCGCCCCTCACTTCATTAGGTGATTTATGGGAAACCTAGCTTAGCCAATAATGATAGCTCCTCTGTGATATTTTAAAACCCCAAGTATAGGGTTTCTAGCCTACTCAACTAAAAAAAAATACTGTATATTTTTTTGGGTTTTTCTGGTTTTTTTTAAAGGAAAAAAAAAAGAAAAAATGCAGAAAATTTATACCTAACAAGCAAAAATGGTTGAGTCGTAGTCGTAGTAGAACTCGGCCCTAGAAAGCGTTTTGATACCACATGTTAGGAACCTACTATGGAAAATATGCAAAATACCATGAAATAATAGAAATGCATCAAATAACAGAATAGAAAGTAATTGCAACTTGAACAATCTCACGAAATGGATCTGAATCGCAGGCCTCTTCGAGGGGGCAACCTCCTTAGAAGCAGAGCTCCAATATATTGATATTCAAAATATGTCATGCTTTGTTACATTGTTGTTCTTATAGATTCGAACTAACCCTAACCCTAATATTGAAGGGGTCCCATCCACATGCAAGTGGGGGTTCCCATTTAGGAAAATCAACTAACCCTAACCCTAATGCTCAAGGGGTCCCATCCACATGCAAGTGGGGGTTCCCATTTAGGAAAATCAACTAACCCTAATCCTAATGCTTAAGGGGTCCCATCCACATGCAAGTGGGGGTTCCCATTAGGAAAATCAACTAACCCTAACCCTAATGCTTAAGGTGTCCCATACACATGAAATTGGGGGTTCCCATTAAAGAAAGAAGAGGTTTATTACATAGTAACATTAGGATAGGTTCCTAACATATACTACACAAAAAATATATTATTGGAATTTATAAATATTAAAATATTAATATCAAGGGCTATAAAATAAGTTTATCATTTACTTAAAGAAGTTGGAATTATATACTTAAACTTGTCTCATACTCATATTAAAGAGACACAAAATCCAACTATAGATGAAAGATGTAAAACACAACACACACAGACAATGCTTTAATCAAAATAAAATGCAAGATAACACAAGATTGCACAATAGAATTAATTTTTATTGATGAGAGGAGCCTAGAAACTCCATTATTCCAGCTTAGGTCTTTGGATCCTTTTGATACAATGATACAACAATTTAGGGTTCTTCTCAACCCTAAGAAGCAAGGATGTGGTGTCTTCAATCGTGTCTTGATCCCAACAAGGTTGAGTGGGCTTTTTGGATATCAAATATTGGGCCACTCTAGATGTTGATGTAATTTTTTTTATCTACACACAAGGACACAAAAAAATAGTTAGTAGTATATGAGAGGGCTCCACAGCATGAGGCCCTCTATAAGCAATGATAAAAACAATAAGTACTATAAATGAAGTGGACAAAAATAGAAACTCATTTAATGAAATAAATGAATCTAGGGTTGATCTATTTTACCTTTTTTACTATTGCCTAATGCGTGATATCTGATGCAGGTGGCTAGTGCGGCGATGCCCTAGCGTCACCTGAAGGCTAGGTGGACTTCAATAATGGAAGCATAAAACACCCATGGGTACTTGGCGACTGCAAGAAATACCTGTGGGTACCTAGGGCTGAAGGGGAGGTACCTATGGGTGCTTGATGGCTGATGAAGAATTCTATAAAAGCAGATCAGGTGAGGGCATAGGTTGCAGCGACGGATATGGTAAGCGAGGGATGTGAAATGCGATAAATAGAATCAGGGTTAGGGCACTCAAGGACTTATGGCAAAGACTCAAAAGGACTCCAAGGAACTTAGGATCATGGAAAACTTAGGGGTTGATCCATAAAAATAACTCCTACTTATAGTCTAACCTAGGGTATGCTAGGGTTTCAACGACACTTATCGTGTGGCTAAGATTAAAGCACATCCAAGGGTAGATAATAAGTTTAAGGTGTGGCATGGATTAAGGGGAATGAACGGATGGGATTAGATGAAATCTAATGGCTAGGATTAATTCACTTAAATAAATATATATATTTTTAAACATATATTAAAATATAATAAAATATTATATTTAAATATATATAATAAATATACATAAATAAATGTGAATAATATTCGAAAATGATAGGAAATGAGAAATGGTGGGCAAATGGCTATGCTTTGGTGGTGGAAATGGTGGGAAATCCTAGATGGAAGACAAATGGCTAGGATTTGGTGTCTACAAATGCCTATTTTTGTACTATATTGCGTTAAACACGATGAAGTGTAAAAAAACACACTTATTTTGTCTAGGTGTAGATGTAAATTCTCTCTCTTGTTGAAATATGAGCTTGAAGATAAAATAATAAAAGAATTTGAAGTTTTGCATAACTTACCCCTCAATTGGTGAATGATATTACAGATGAATCTCACAAACCAATTGAAAAATATTTGCAAATGAATGATGGATGATGTGATACCATTTTTGCCTCAATAATGGGAAGGGGGTTGGTGGAAAATGTGATATGATGTGTCTATTTTTTCCCCAACAGATGAAGGGTTTTATGCAAATGTTAGGTGATTATGATGATATGAATGATGTAAAATTTGATACCATTTTTTTCCCAATAGTGGGAAGGGGTTTTTTTCCAATTGTAGATTTTATGATCATGTAGGATGTATCATGTTGTGGGAAATTCAACCAAAAATGGTTGTCCCCAAATTTGGGGTGATTCGATGCTATTGAAACACTTTGTATTTTCGACATCATTGATATGCAAAATGATGATGCAAAAGAAAGAAGTATCAACCTTGGATGGCCTGCTAGTGACTATTTGGATAATTTCCACAATTGGAACCAATCAACCTAGCTAGTACCCATCTCTAAAGTGTTAAGAGGATTACGAATGATGAAATTTGAGTTTTTTTCCATGTTTTAAGCCTCACAAACTAGGCCATCAATGATATTGATTGTGCAAATTGTTCTTGGAAATGTTTCACTCTAAATATGAGGAAATACCAAATATGATTGTAATTTTGATCAAGGAGATAAGTGATGATGATCATGATCAAGTGTTCTTATTGTAAGTTATTCATCTTATCGAATTGCATGGACCCAAATCGCTACAATCACCAAGTGTGTAGAATAACTCACTAGATACAAGATTCACTTGTTTGTTATGTGAACTTGGAAAATATGATGATGTGAAATGATGTGGAGATGATGTATGAATGATGATGGTCATTTTGTGAAGATTTGGGTCATTTTAGGTGCTTTTGGAATTAGTTTGGTGAATTGTGGTCAATGTGGTCGCAAATGATATTTATGCATCCAAATCAGTTATAATCTTCACAAAACTTGATAAAATGATGGAATGCACTGGTGAGTGAAATTTTGAGTGATTTGGTTGGGGGAGCTACTATTTTGTGTTTATTTGGCTTTTGTTCATGCTGACGTGAAATACCCATGGGTGCCTACAGTTCACAAAAATACTTGCAAGTGCTTTAGTGCACCAGAAAACACCCATGGGTACCTCAAGCCACCTGAAACAACTATAAATAGCTTGTTGGGTGTATTTCAAGCTCATTTATGCGTCAGAGAGTTTGAGAAGCTGTGTCTGGTGAATGAAGGGTGAGTGAAGAGTGAAGTGAGGGAAAGTGTTTGGAGCATGAAATTTATGGCAGCGAAGGGAGTTGGTGTGGAGGCCAGGGTTTTTGTTGGGGTGCATATTTTTGAGGTAAGGCTTTGCTTTATTATGTATTGTGCAAAGTTTTTTTTTACATTATTAACAAATTTTTTGTGTTGTGCTACAACTTAGGGTTTTGGAGGCTCAACATCATTTTTTGCCTCTCATTCCTAGAATGAGGAAGGTGGTTATGGGAGATGAGTGGGAGCTACTCAAGAAGGTGGGGCTAGTAGAGGTAGCCCAACTGGATGTGGTGAGGGCTGATGAGGGTTACCTCTCTGCCTTGGCTAGTGGAGGTAGATTATGGGATGAATGACTTATGAAGTGACATGGATGTTAACATGGAAGAATATTTGGATTTTGATATGGAAGAAGATATGGATATTGATCTGGAAGAATATATGGATGTTTATATGGAAGACTGCCTATTTTGCAGAGACTCAAATATCCTAGTGGTATCAAAAAACTCACTAAAACTGCCTAATCCCTCTAGGATCATATGTGTGTGCAATGAATTCATTTATCGAATCAAGAGTATGGTAATGACCCAAGATAATCAAGAACCAGTGTGTGTGAAGAAAAGTATGGTAATAACTAAATCAAGAGTATGGTAATGAGCGTACTCCACTGTCAATCAAGTGTCTATAGCTTCGATGGAGGCTAACTCCATAGTCCATGATTTTGTTTTTGATTTCTTGAATTTTTGGGATGACAACCTAACTGTCTGACTATAAAGGTAGTATGATCCTTACAACCCAATGATCAATGGTGTGTGATGTAAAATTTTTAGAGCTTTGGGGAATCGGATTCTCAACCTAAGTGTGATGAGAATTATACCCTATCCTTACTACTCTGTATTTTGAATTTGAGGCAACTATGATAGTGGTGCAACCCATTGTTCTTATGGACTGTGTTTCATGATGTAACTAGCAAGGATGATCATTTTCACTTCAATATTCTAACCAAGGATGGTGTTATCCCTCTTTGACACAAAATTTTTTTAAGATGTGAAAATTGGACTTGGTTCAAGAATGCTTTTGGAATCAGTTCCCAAACTCAAGATTTTCTTGGTGTGTATGTATGCTATGGTCCTAAAAGAACTTGACATGCATTTTGGAGGTTGCTTGAAACACTAGGAGTGGCTGAGTGATCAAAAATACCTAGGAGTTCGTGAATATGGCTTGTGCAAATGGTAATTTGACATTGTTAAAATGTGTGGATGACATTATGAAGGTGCCCCTGATTAAGACAACATGACTTTTGCTGGACCAATTAAGACCTTGAATAAATTATCCTATATGAAATTTGGAATGTGGATGTTAATGCAATGTATGAAATGTAATTTTGTAAAATGTGGAATGCACTATGTGATGTGGGTGAACGCATTGTTTTGAATGAAACGTAAATACAAGTGAAATGCAATATTATGAATGAAATATATGCAAATGTTTTTGTGTATTATCCATGTATACATATACATATATAGTAATCATATCATGCATATAAGAGGACCCCAAACAAGGAAGAGCTAATACCAGTATTTAAATTCATTACAAATACGTATTGCACCATTAAGCTTGTTAATAGATATCAGACCTGAGAGCCAGTCGAGATAGTATATGATGTCATCTAACTCTTCTGACTTATCCTCATCTATATCTACCTAGAAAACCTCAGTATTTGAAGGTGAATGTGAAGGTGAAGGTGGAGGGGATGGAGGAATGTAGTTGGCGAAAGCTCTTAACAATTCCTCAAACAAGAAAAACTCAACAAAGGTTGGAGGTGAGGAGATCCAGTCCATATCAATAAAGCTTATGTTAATTGGAATTGGCTTAGCCGGATCATATGGATTATGGAGTGGGGTGAATAAATCAACAAGATTCATGTTCACTTATGGGCGAGGTAGATAAAGTTGGGTGGAATTGATGAAACCTAAGGATCGGTGCTAGGAGCTTGGTTAACCTGAACAACAGCAACCAACACAAAACATGTTTTATTAAATGATGTATTTACATATGTGATGCAAAGAAACCAAACGTGTTTTTGATTTTTATTTTTTTTTTATTTTTTTTGGTAGTGGTGAAAAGCATTTTTTTGAATTATGTACATATGTTACAATTTGGCTTATGGAGTGGCTTAATGGAATGGAGGTGGAGGTTCACTGGTAGGGGCAGATCGCTCTTGTGGAAGAAGCAAGCAAAATATGGGCTCATGGATGGGGAACATGTTGAGACAAAACTCATCTTGTTCAGTATTGGGAATGATGGACACCAATTCCTCTTCAGATTCATTTAAAATTATCGATATAAGCTCGAATTCTTCATAGATTTCATTGTCAAAATTATCGAGATGGAGGGCATATTCTTCTAAATTGAGGTTAAGCCTTTGGAAGACTTATTTAAAAGAAGAGTTGGTAGGAAGTGGGTGGAAACCTAGACTTGAACGGTCATGCACCTCTTGATATGAAACATCGATAGGTTGATGTATGCCTTGTTCATGTGCTCCTAGGCCATGACCTTGCCAATTGATAATGTGGAAGTATCGAGATGGGAATCCTAACATATTATAAATATTGGCAAGTTTTAGTTCTTTAGGCTCTTCTATGGGTGGTGGACTTGATGAAGAATCAATACCCCCATATACAAAATTAATACTATTTGGAGTTGAACCCATATTGTATACTGCTCCTATTGCCCAAGGTTGGTCACGTGGGCGATCAAAATCCTTAGCACTAGGAATGGTGATGGGTGTGATGGTGATGCCATCAACCATGTATTCACCAATACCAGGGTTAGTGATATGGACTTTGAATTGGGATGATATGGGAAGATCATGTTTAGGCAATGGATCAAGAAATGATAAAAATGGAGGTATCTCACAATCTGTAAACTCGACTTGTGAGACATTGGGTGATGACGATGGATTGGCTTGGGAAGGCTGTTGGATAGCCAATAATGATAATGAAGTATATGGTAATGATGTTGATAACGTGGACTAACTATGACCACATGTGCATGTAGTCACAGATGATGATGATGAGGATATGGCAATTTGATGAGGATTGGTGGTGGGGAGTTCTTCAGGAATGGGATCCTTTGATGAAGAGATTGGTGAAGTGGAGGATGGGTTGTATGATGGCAAGATGAAAAGATGAGTGGAAGGAAGCATGGACTCATAAGGATTTGAAATGAGATTGCAATATTTAAATAGCTCGACATCCGCTGGTATACAATGTACTTGTCCCTCATGAACATTTTTCAAGAATTGATGTAAAATGGAGGGGACACATCTCATTTCCCTCATCCAAGGTCTTCCAAGGAGTAAATTATATGCCATGGATCCTTCCAAGATGTGTAACATTATGTACAGCATCTTAGCCCCTACTTCGATGGGTAGAACAATAGTTCCAACTATGGAACACAAAGCATCATTGAGTTCTTTGAGGGTGAAGGATGATTTGGTGATGTGAGATGGAGGAAGTTTCAAATGATGGAGAGCAAATATGATGATAATGTTAATAGAGGAACTGGTATCAATGAAGACTCTCTTGAAATATTTCTTGTCAATTAGAGCCATGATGTGCAATGGAGGGTCTTCTAATCCCGATGAGATTGGCTTAATCTCAAAGCCATAAAATATGATGGAAGGCTCCATGCATGTTTGAATGCTCCCCACAAAGTTATTTAAGGCTTAGGATCTTGCAATTACAATTCAATGGATTTCAAAATTTCCATTAATACCTCCTAATGTGGGGGATATTTTTGGATTAGATCGTATATTGACAATTTAGAGAATGTCATTTTCAAGCTTGTGGTTAACCGGCTACTCAGTGAGATGACTGGTTGGGGTGGATGATTGATGGGTGGATTTTATGGATTTGATTGACTAGGTATATGAATGGGTGATGATGGAATTTGGGAAACTTGGATATGTGGCAATGTAGATGGTTGTAAGACACTTGTTGGAGTTTGTTGCCTTTGTTGATTATTCCGCTAACCTCTAGTGACCACATGAATGGCCTCTACAAACCCTTGGTATTTTTGAATATGGTTGACTTGGTTAAGGGGAGTTTTGGTATTTGCTCCCTCTATGTTTTAATTGCACCTCCTTGTGGTGAGAAAGTGGTGTCTGAAATATACCAAGGTCTTAGTTTTGTTGAGCAAGGGGAATATTAACTTTAATCACCCCCAAGTCAATAAGGTCTTGAACTACGTCTTTAAACACACAGTAATTATTGATGTCATGCCCATTTTGCCCATGATAAGGGTAAAATAAGTATTCCTGATAATTTTTACTCTGTTTGATAGGAACATCTAATCTTATGTCGGGCAGAGCAAGTTTTTTTTATCTAGTATAGCCTTCTAAAAATAGAGGCATAGGACTTCTCTAATGGGGTATATTGGTAATTTTGTCAAATAAACTATCACCAGGGATGGTTTTCGACAGGTGGCTTTGTGTTTTGAACTGTTGGAGCTTGTGTTGTTGAGTGGACCGTATGATAGGAAATTTATTGCAGTACGTGTTGCATAGGTTGTTGTTGTTGAGCCATTATAGGATGGCTCATGACCACTTGATTTACTTGATGGATTGGGTGGTTGGGGTAGCCTGTGATGATTTTTGTTTGCCTGAATAATAGCTTTTGTATTGGCCCTTGTTTTACCATTCTTTCTTCTTAGGCTTAATGATGCCTTCTTGGATTTTGATATCCTTAATGACACTAGCCAGAGCTAAGCTTATTCAAAAGTTTGATAAGTTCTTAATTGGAGCATCCAAGAAATGGATTTTAAGCAACTCTTGGTGAATAGCTTAATTAGATCATCCATTGGTATGGTGAATGGCAATTTTGTGATGACAACCCTCCAACGGTTCCCAAAATCATAGATAGATTCATCATCTTGTTGTCTTAAGACATAGATTTTAGATAATGAGATCTTTATTTAAGATGTTTAGGATAAAGCATTCAAATAATTTCTCAATCAATTGGTCAAATGTATACATAGTATGAGTTGGTAATTGATTGTACCATTCTATGGCATCTCCTCTTGATGTTTGAGGAAAATTTTGAAGCATGAGAGCATTATCATCTTGAATTTTGAAGCATGCATGAAAAAAGGTGCTCACATGTTCTTTGGGATCCTTAGTTCCCTTAAACTTGTCAAAATTGGGTACCGTAAAGTTTTTTGGGTATGGCGGGGTTGGAATCAAATAATGAATTGGTTGTTTGATAAATTAGCGTAAGGTTGGTTTTTGACTTGAAAAACCATGGGTGAATTGCATCAACTGATCTATTTGTTTTTGCATGGCCTCAATTCGATGGTCTTCCTTAGGAATGTGAAAACCCTAATTTACCTTATGAGCTTGTGGTGGCATGGAAATATGTTGTGGAGTGATTAGATGATAAGGATATTGGTGTTGATGATGAGGTGAATTAGATGGAATATGATGAAAGGATGGGGAATTATGGAATGATGTTGATGGATGAAAGGCATGGCTAGGTTGGCCAATAGGAATAGATTGGGTAATAGTATGGCTTGATGGAGGAACAGGGATAGAAACCACAAAAGACTGTGGTACCCATGATGGACCCTGGTTGATAAGGGAAGTTTGAGTAGAGGTAGGTAAAGGCTTAGGGTTAACATGTACTTGCTATTGAGCGTCTTGACATTGTCTGAGAAATTTGTTTAGATAATATTTGTTGGAACCATTTCTTGCATCCATAGGATTCGATTGTCATGCTGCAAGAAACCATTTGAAACCAATGAGCTATTACAGGCTCTGGTCAACTTGCCTCTTTGTTCTGATAAACACGAATATTGCTAAAGAAAAACTACAGAATGGGTAAGGAAACCCCAATGGTAATTTTATGATAAAACGTTGATTACACGCTCCAGATTAATATAACACTATATGTATTAAAATGACCAAGCAAGAAAATAACCATTTGTTATGCCTTATGTAGACCGGTGCCTAGATTCATTGGGCTGTTATAGCAATTTAACAACAATTTTAACATGAATAGAGAGAATGGGGAAAATAAAATTGGTGCTCTTAGACTTATTCGAATATCGTAATAAAACTAAAAGTTGACCAATGAAAGAAATGATATATAATGCATTCAAATAATGTAATCCATTACAAAGTAACACACCAACATGATACAAAGAAATGATAGGAAAAAGACCCAAAATTGTATTGATTTCATAAAATCATTACATTCAGAGTAAGCAAGAAGCTTTTAAACTCTGTTTTCTCTCAAAATTTATCAATACAATGAAGATATTCTATTAAAATAATGTAATAGGAATCTCCTACTCTCCTTGTTCCAATATGGTAATAGAAGAGTCTCCAAATATTTGACTCAATAGTACGGAAATATTCTCAGCTTCTTGAGTACTTTCCTATCAAAATCTTGCACAGAAAGGGGAAGAAGAAAGAATGAATGAGAAAAATAGACATAGAAAGGAGATACAACAACACAACTCTAAAGGGCACTCAAGTATACCTCTTAGCAAAAATGCTATTCTCTAATTGCTTGATGATGATTCTAAACCCGAACACTTCTTCTTATAGGTTGTGGTTCTTGAATCTATTATTCTTGGCCAGTTCTTAGCCTTACACTTGTCATTCCCTGGTTTGATCTATTCTATATGTTGTCCAGTTGGTGCGGCTCTGAATTTACTGTTGTAGTGCACTCTTGGTCTGAAGGGATATTTTATACTGAAGTGGGTTGGCATACTTTGTCTTTCTCCTTTGGCTCATTTAAACAAAGGATCTACACTTTCATGCAACTTATTTTCTTCTACTTATTCTGGTCATTCTGATATATCGGTGGAGATCGACCAGACTGATTTTATGAAATTTTGATGAAGGACGAAAGGGGGCCCGACATGATGGTGAAGACAAGGGGTGGCATGCCAGTGGAAATCAAATGGAATGGCACTGATCACATGATAGATTGAAGGGAGAAGAGAGGAAATGGGATGGCTTCACACGATGGATGGAGGTGAGATGGCGTAATGTTGGGAAAAATGTTAGGATGGTCAAGAAAGAATGCCTAGGAAGAGGGAGGCAGTGATAAGTAGGAGGAAGGTGGGAATGGAAAACAAGATCTGGAAGCATCTATAAGCTGCTACCATAACTATATTTCATCGAGTGTTCCCCTTGTAACTATGTTCCATCGAAGCATGGATTGAATGACTTTCTGTAAGTCAAAACCATATTTTATTCTTCACGCACTTTCTTCGCCTTAAGTATTTGTAGAACATAAAATGAATACATTCATACTTCTTGTACTCCATTATTTTTCTCACTGATGCCTTTCAGCTCTCTTTCACTATCTCTATTTATAAGCCATGAGCTTCGGGCATGAGCATGTTTAGCGAGATTATTTTAGTCTTTCACACA
Organism: Wollemia nobilis; assembly: GCA_028583015.1. NCBI lineage: Eukaryota > Viridiplantae > Streptophyta > Pinopsida > Araucariales > Araucariaceae > Wollemia > Wollemia nobilis. The sequence continues at coordinate 23,495,993 of JAQPPZ010017232.1, read as the reverse complement.
ATATGCTATCATTTTTAGTGGATATGTATGATCTGATTTCACGCTTGAGCATCAGGATTTATCTTCTGATCAGTCTACATTACCCTTATCTGGGTACTATCTAGGGGATTTATTCTGATTGCTCGAATCTTTCCTTCCTTGAGTATCATCTGGATTTACAGTGCTTATGCATACTAATCTACTTGGCTTCATCTTAGCTATTGATCTTCATAGCACCCTTCAACGTGCCTTGTTGTGAATGAGTTACATCCCTATTTTTTACCTCGGTATTTGTTTTGGGTATTTTGTGAAGCGATCATCCTTTTCTTGGGAGCTAAACTATCAAATATTCTCTTCGAAACATGAGTCTACCGATTATGTGGTTTGTGATCATCACAGGTTCTATCATGGCTACTTTTGGTATTCTTAAACCTCATAAGTGGCTTAATGCCAGATCAATTGTTCGACCAAGTGCAGTTGTTCGATCACTTTGACTTTGGGAATCATGTGGGAATCCTTTATCGGTCATCCCTCTTGTGGCTTGTGGCACCGTTGATTCATCTTCTGGGGATGTCGTCCATCGATATGATTAAACCTATGAATGCTTTAGATTAAAAGATATGATTAACCTTCATAGTCAAACCTTTATGTCTCATGGTTGCACCCCGTTGGATTATTTTGAGAGGGAGCGCATCCGTTGGATTCGTCAGGAGATATACATGATCATTTCATTACTTGGACCTTTGACTTGTGCACTGTCATCGGATCCTGAGGAGGATTAGCGCAACCATTGATTTATTTTATCCTGTGGGATTAGTCTCATAATAAAAATGACCATTTGATTAAAACCTAAGTTAATCTCTACCCTATGAAGTTTTAAAGTATTTTAACATTTAATCAAGGTTTTTTAACTTTGTACTTAGGCTTTTACCCCGACCTTAGAACATGATATTTAATAAATTTGATTTCCTGAATAGAGCGCATCCATTCAATTTTACTTTGATGGAGCGTTGTCATCGGATCTTCTTGATTAATAAAGGGGCATGTTTTAATATTAATCATAAGTCCATTTAATTAAAATATTACCTTTGTCTTGGTCGGCTTATCTTTCGATTGGCTCATTAAAGCGCCATCACTCGATTAAGTAAGAACGAGTGCTACCCTTAGATTTAGATCGATGTGCTCGATTGTTAATGAATGGGGGTGCATACCCTCAAGCCTTGTTTATCCTTGGTAATTCATGATGAACGTGCATCGTTGGATCAAATTTTTGATCAAGCATAGCCATCAGATATTTGTGACCATGGTACTCAAGTCTTCGAACTTTATATCGGGGTGCTTTATTAAGTCGGGTGCATCCATCCGATTTTTCTTTGATGAGGCGCTATCGTTAGATATCCTATAATCTGCACATTCGATAACCGAAAGGGGCGCATTATTATATTTTATTAATCTCAGTTTAAGCTGAAAGGGGGTAATTAGTAATGTATTATACCCTTACTAATGCATGATTAATCTTAGCTTTACCTTCATGTTTACCCGATATATTACCATTTCATCATTTGGGTTTTGATTTTGGTGCGATCGTTGGATCTCGATCAATGTTGGCATGACCATTGATTTCTTTCAACCTACGGGGTTAGTTACCAAAGGGGCTCATGATTTTAACCTTTGATTAAGCCAAAAGGGGGATAATTATCTGATGCGTTAGACCCTCGCTAATCTCATTTAATAGTTTTAATTAATCTTGTGGTCTTTTACCTTTTTGATGCACCTTTTATGAGAGCACCGTCATCCGATCAGATCTTGATCGAGCGCTATCGTCAGATTTGTCCAATTAGCTCGATGTTTAATTTAAGGGGGCATATACCCTCATGGTTTTAATTAAGACCTTTGTTTAAACCTTATGTTTCGAACTTTAATATTGTGCTTAGATTTTTGGGTTTTTAGACCATGGCCCTTGATTAAATCCTTTTAATACCTTAGGACTTTAATGATTTAACATTTGACTTAGGTCCAAATATGATTATTGATCTGGGAGACTAAACCTTGTATTTTTAATGGTCGGGTTTTATTAAAAGGGATTGACTTTTGTAACCTCTTTAAGATATAACAATTTTTTAAAGGTGCACATATTAGCAATGTTTAAGGTTAAACTTATGGAAAATCAACTTCTCTAATAAGATGCAAAGAGACCAGCAATGCTTGCTTATTTTGATGAAACAAAAAATTTAAATTTGGGGGTTTCAAAGTTTGAGTCAAATTTGGCTCCAACATAGGCTCTGACTGGGACAATGTGTTGAAAACATGAGGCACTTGAGAATCATAGAATCTCCTGGTTTTATTGCAATTTGGACAAAAATTCAAATCATCTTGACTGTTAAGCAAAGCTTGAAAAACAAAACATAACAATTTTTAAACTGAAAAACTGTACAAACAATAGGATATCAAAGTAATAGAGTATTGAAAAACTATAATTCCTTTTATTCAATTTGGAAACTAGGGTCAGAATTTTAGAAACATATGAGTTTTTTAGATATATTGTAATGCTTGTTTTAGCTAAGTCATAGGATATGATTACACAAAATTTGTCAAAGCTATTTGTTCCATCATGCTTTGGCCCATGTGTGTGTTTGTGCATTCATTTTGATTTCTAAGTCTTTCAGAACTTTGCCATATCTGAGCAAAATAGTTAAGCCTAATATGTGATTTCACTCTTAAAAATTTTCACCATTCTATAGGGCTCCACTACTAGTCAAGCATCTATAGCCTCGATGGAGTTGCTTCTAATCCCATCCGGTTTTACCCTACTGCCAGTCAAGCGTCTATAGCCCCGATAGAGGTTTTCCAAGATATCTCAAGTAGTGACTCAATTTACTTTATTTTGATTTTTCTTTCTCGTTTGAGAAGTATTTGGATATAAGCAAATTGTGCAAAGAGTATGCCTGAGTTGAGGATTAGTTTTTGGCTAAAAGGATGAGTGTAATGATTTTTGGCTCAACCACCCTCTCAAAGATAACTCGGTTCTTTGGACCTTTGAAGTCACCTTAAGTATCATTTGTAATGTGAGGCTTTGACATGATGTTTCAATCAGCTCTATTTTCATCCTGTTTTATCTCATATCAAATAACTATTGCATAAACACTCATATTTGAAAAATTGTAAACCTCATCAGAGTCTAAAATAAATCTCCTTTTTTCTTATTGTTTTTGGTGGAATCAATAGTAATGTATACTCATCAAACTAAGAATATCATGTGTACAACAAACTCAAATTATGCTAACAATAAAAGAAAAGCTTATCTAGTACACAAAATAACAAAATACATCACTCTATTTTTGGGGTTTTTGTTTTTCCATTTTTTTATATATTTTTTATTTATTTTTCACCTTCAACAGGGATTGTACATTTTGAGGTGTTGGCCATTAATAGGGATAGCCATTATTTCTCCCTACAAAGTCTGCAACTTGTAAGTATTCTGCCCTATAACATGGGCTATCTGGTATGGACCAATCCATTTAGGTTCAAATTTACCCTTTTCACCATGCTTATCATTTTTAGGATCCCAATAGATGACTATATCTCCTTGAGAAAAAGGAGTACCCTTGGCTTTCTTATTAAACAATTTCATGGTTTTCTGGGTTTGTTCCATCATTCTATTAAGGGTCTCTCTTCTTTGCTCTTCTAATAGGACAATTTGGTCAAGCCTTCTCTGTAAGGGATTGGGGTCTTCATGGTCTTGCAACAGGAGGGAAAGTGCCAATTTTTCTATTCTTGAAGGTAATAAGGCCTTCTCTCCATATACCATCTCATAGGGGGTTCTTCCTGTGTTTCTTTTAACAGACAACCTATCAGCCCATAGAGCAAATTTAAGTTCACTGTCCCACCCTCTTTTGTTCTTACCTAATGACCTTTTTATTCTAGTTATTACATTCTTATTTGATGACTCAGCTAGACCATTTCCTTGGGGGTAATAATTAGCAGAATGGGATAATTCAATTCCATATTCAGCACAAAATTCTACCATTTCATATGAAACAAAATATTGTGCATTATCTGTTACCAGTTTTTGAGGAACTCCAAACCTGGTCAGAATGTTTTCTTCCAAGAATTTGATGATAGTGGCAGTTGTGGATGTTCTCAGAGGTGCAACTTCTACCCACTTTGTAAAGTAATCTGTTGCAGTTATGATCCACTTGTGCTGGCTAGATGAATTAGGCTTGATCTCTCCAATTAAATCAATGCCCCATTGGGTGAATGGTGCTTCAATGATTACTGGCTTGAGGGGCATGGCTGCTAGCTACTTTTTTCCTACAAAAACCTGGCAGTTATGATAGTTCCTAACATATTTATATACATCCTTAAAAATGGAAGGCCAATAATATCCTGCTCTCATAATTTTATTAGTTGTGGCTCTTGGAGCAAAATGTCCTCCACAGAAACCATCATGAAATTCATTAATTATTTTTGGGATTTCACTTTCATATAAACAGACTAATAATACTCCATCAAGGTGTTTCCAGTACAACACACCATCCTGTATATAATATTTTTGGGCTTGAAGCTTGATTGACCTCATTCTGTTTGTTGACATATCTTTAGGGAATGATAGGGTTTGTAAGTATGACAAAATTTCTTCATACCATTTGCATTCGGTATTATTGATTCTTCTGACATCATATGCCTCATCTATTGTGAGAACATTTTCAAATCCTTCTTCTTCTTTTAGCCAATAGTTTAGCCAAACCTTACCCTTTGATAGTTTTAACTATTTTGAATTCAACATCATACTGCAGAAGCTTTACCATCCATCTTGTTGGTCTTCCTAATGGCTCTGATTGAGAAAAAATATCTTTTATTGCTATAAAAGGGATACAACAGTAAACTTTATTTGAGCCAAATATACCTTTGAAATGTTCTAAATATTGGATGACTGCATAAGCATGTTTTTCTAGCAAGGTGTATTTGAGATGTGCTCCTTTCAGACCTGAACTCATGAAGGCTATTGGCCTTTCATTATTTTCATCATCTTTCTATGAAAGAACTACAACAATGGAGTGTTCAGATGCATAAGAGTAGATATTAAAATCTTTTGCATAATCAGGGCAGCTTAGGGCTGGAGTGGTTGATATGGCTTCTTTGATCTGGTTAAATGCTTCCATATTTTCTATTGTCCATTTTATTTCTCCGGTTTTCTTAACCATATCATTTATGGGTTTAGTCATCTCTACAAAATTTGGGACAAATCTTCTAATAAAATTTATCTTGCCAAAGAATGACCTAACTCCTTTTAAATTTCTGGGAGGAGGAATTTTGGAAATAGCTTCAATTCTGTCTGGATCAATGCTTATTCCTTTTTCTGAAACTATATGTCCTAACAACTTTCCTTGTGTAGTCCCAAATATGCATTTCTTGGGATTTAAAGAAATTCCAAATTCCTTGCACCGAGCAAAAACTACAGTTAAATGTTCTAGATGATCTTCTAGATTTTTAGAAAATACTATGATATCATCCAGGTAGACAACTACTATTTTGAACATTAATCCTTTGAAGGCAAAATCCATTGCCCTCTAAAAAGTAGCACCTGCATTCATTAGTCCAAAAGGTATTCTTAAATATTCAAATGTGCCCCAAGGTGTAGTGAATGTTGTCTTATGTCTATCTTCTGGATTTATCTGAATTTGATTGTACCCTAAAAATCCATCTAATAGAGACAATCTAGTTGAGCCAACTACTGCTTGCAATAATTGTTCCATGTTGGGTAATGGGTAATTGTCTTTTAATGAACTCTTGTTTAAATTTCTAAAATCTACACAGAGTCTAATATCACCATTCTTTTTTTACTGGTACCAAATTGGATATCCAAGAAGAAAATCTTACCTTTCTGATTATTTTGGAATCCAACAATTTTTGTACCTCCTTTTGCATTATTGGGTGCAGAGTTGGGTTGTACTTCCTCTGTTTCTATCTAAATGGTTTAGAATCTTCCTTCAGGGGTATTATGTGTGTCATTACATCTGTTTTGAAAGTTTTAAGGTCTTCATAAGTCCAAGCAAAATGTTCTTTGTTATTTTTTAAGAAATTGATATATCCAACTTTTTCTTTAGCAGGTAAGGCCATGTCTACCTTCACTATTCTAGGTTCTTTCATTGTACCAATGTTAATGTCTTCAGATATTACTTCTCTGCTTAAAGGCTTATAAGATTTGTCAAAATCATCAAATAGACTCTCTAGAGAAACCAATCCTTTGGGTATCCTATTTGTTTTCAACTGGATTACTTCTACTGGCTCTCCTATTTGGTCTTTTAGCTTGTCTTCATCCTTTTCATCATATATTACATCTGCATACTAATTTTGTAGAGTCATAAAATCTTTAATATCTATATCATCTTGAAAGACCTGTAGATAGACTATGTTATCTGGCACATAAGGCTTATAGACTGAAATAGTTGGGAATCTATCCATATATTCTGTAGTTATCTCTGGGTGATCTAGACCTGAGGCATTTACAACTAAAATATCTGCAACATGATTTTGTTCTCTTGGAATATATGAGATATTGAAAGCTAAGAATTTATCAATTTCTTCCAATACTGCATTTTTATATTGCTTAAGCCTAGGGTGCTTGGTCTGATATTTACCTTTGATCTATTGTATAATAAGCTCTGCATCCCCTATTATAGTCAAGTAGTTAATACCTAATTCTTTTGCTTTTCTTAACCCTAGTAGTAAAGCTTCATACTCAGCTACATTGTTTGTGCAAGGAAATTCTAGTCTGTAAGGAATACCAAGGTAATTTCCTTTAATATCAATCAAATTAACACTTGCACCTACTCCAGATTGGGATTTAGCTCCATCAAAAGACATGGTCCACATTTCTTGGGTTAATACTCTATCTGATTCAGCATCTACCATTTTCATAACTTTTGGATCCATGTTCTTTGCTTCTAGTACTTCCACCAGGAATGGGTTGTGCCATATGGAGTAAACTCCCATCCCTTTTTCTTCCATAGAGTTTACTAAGTTTATCATGGTTTCATCAGTTTGAATTAACTCTATGGAGTGCTTGTTAAATGGTTCTCTTCATAATATTATGTTCTCCTTATCTGATATGGGGATTGTAGCATAGGACCAGTCTAGTTGAATTGAACCTCCTAGTTGTTCTGCCCAATGTCTACTGAGTAATAGTGAGAAGAATGGGTCAACATCAACTACTACAACATCCATGACTATGCCCTTTTTGGGGTGTTGATCTAAGAAAACTAACAATCTAGTTATCACCCCTACACAAGGAATTTGTCTGCTATCCATTACTAAAATAGGGGCAGAATCTCTTGTACATATTAATCCCATTTGATCAGCTATTAGTTTGGGCATGATATTGTGTGAGGCTCCACTGTCTAGCATACAATTATGAATCACATACCTTTCTCCTTCATATGAATTATACCTTAATGATACATAGAAGGGTCTAATAGAGGATGGTGATCTTGTATCATGTTGATTTTGTCTAGCAACATGGCAAGTTGGGTCTTCTTTTTGTTCCACTAATCCAAATGCTCTGTAGACTTGTTCTCTGTATTGTTGAACTTTCATAAGTTCTCCAAATGTGATGTTAACCTTTTTCTTACTGAGTTCTGACCCAACATCAAATTCTATCTTCTTTATATCCAATGGTTTATTACTTTCTTCTTTGAGAATCTCTTCCTCTAATTCTATTACTTCAGGAGTAATATTTTTGAGGATTCTATCAATTTTCTCTTTATTAATATTCTTATTTGTGAAAGTTTGTTTTCTTGTTTCACTTGTAGAGGCTTTCTCTGTCCTTTCTGGGATAGTCCTATTTCTTAAATTCAAAGTATGGGTAGCCTCTAATTCTTCAACTTCTTGAGCAGTGGGGATTAATTTCCCTTGCTTCATCTTGTCATATCTTGACTCATGTGATTTCTGCAAGATTTTAGTTCCTTCAACTACTAATATTTGAGGATGATGATTTGAAGCATATTTATCCATATCTTCTTCAAACAACCTTTCTCTGGATTCATCTTCAATAGACCAACAAGCATTGATTCTTATATCCTCTTCTGATTCAACATGTAAATCTACATTACGTTGGTCACTTAGGTGAATTCCACATGCATCAGGGTTATGAGGTGCATCACAAGTAGAGAAAAAATAGGGAAAGCCTTCTACTACATTGGTAGATGGTATAGGGTTAGGAACACTATTCTGATCTCTGTCAGAATCTCTATTTTTCCAGTTATTATTCCCATTGTTCCTATTCCTACTTCCTTCTTCAGAGCCATTGTTGTTTCCCCAATTCCTATTGAAGTTCTTCTTAAAGGGAGGATGATTATCAACATGAGGTCACTCTTTTTGTGATGATTCACCATTATTACCATTGTTTCTTTCGATTCTTGCTATCCTGTTGTTCATGTTATTGAGCATCTCAGTCATTTGACTAGTCAATTTCTCCATTGGATCAATTTCAGTTCTTCTTTGTATATCAAATGCTACTCTTTTAGGTTTTCTCTCAGGTAGGTTGACTTCTAGAGAATAAGGCTTCATCTTACCACTGTCAAGCATGTTTCTTTCTATATCCATTGCCTTTTCCATACAACCATCAATGGTAGTGGCTTGTTCTTGCCTCAACTCATAGTTAAACTCTCCTTGAAAAGCATTTTTATAAAAACAAATAGACTGAATATCACTAGGCCTAAGGTTGGCAGGGATTTTGTTCCTGGTCTTTGAAAATATTCTGTTAAAGTCACTAACAACCTCATTCTCTTTTTTCTTCATAGTGGCTAACTCAGTTAATAGAGATTGTTCATTTTTTCTTTCACCATATTTCTTTAGAAACACAACTTCCATTTTGGTGAAGTTTGGGATATCATTGTCAGGAAGGGAATTGAACCACTCTCTAGCATATTTTTCTAAAGTTTGTAAAAATAGTCTTAAGACTACATCTTCATGTTCAACCTCTAGACTATCCATCGCATACATAAAACTCTTGATATGATCTTCTCTAGTTACTGCACTATTTCCTAGAAATTTTGGAAGGTATTTGTGAGCTTTATTAGGTAAGGCATTAAAATTTATAGGTAAAACAAAAGGCCTATACCTATTAGTTCTCCATAAATGGACATTAGCCTGGGCCATTGTTACTGTAGTAATTTAAATTTACAGTAGCAATGCCTACAGGAATATGGGTCTAGGTAGCTTGAATATAATCTAAGGGATTATCTACCTTAGTATTACTATTAATTGGACAATGAGAATAATCACATGTATCTTCTATAGCAGAATTCAAATTTTCATCTATAGTGATATCAATAGTAAAAGTATTCTGATCTTTATTTTTCTTTACGTACTTTTTACCACTAGAATTTGATTTACTATTATAAGTAGTATTCTTGAAAAGTGGAGTTTTTTGATTATGTATAAATACCTCTGGATTCTCGAGTTCTAGGAATAGCTCCTTACCGCTTCTCTTGGTGTTCGCTAGCATGTTCTGCTCTTTCCTTTTTTATTTTAATCTTCTGGGTTCGTTCAGATAGAGTCACCAACACCGGGTGCAGAAAGAACAACATATACTTTATCAAGAATGCTTGATATTAACACTCATCCTCACAGGAGTCGGTTCTTGGGATAATTCAAGAAAATCAAGAAACTAGGATTTTCAAGAAAATAAAGAAACATAAAATAAAACCTCAAAATTGAAAAACATGGGAAGAAATAAAATAAAGAACATGAAAGATAATGAAAAACAATAGGTTATTTATTCCTATTGGCTACTCGTTTTTAAAATAAATGTCGTGAAATCTAGGTCTAAACTGTTAAGAATTTAAAATCCTCGACAATGACGCCAAAAAATTATTGGAACCATTTCTTGCATCCATAGGATTCGATTGTCACACTGCAAGAAACTATTTGAAACCAATGAGCTATTACAGGCTCTGGTCAACCTGCCTCTTTGTTCTGATAAACATGAATATTGCTAAAGAAAAACTACATAATGGGTAAGGAAACCCCAATGGTAATTTTATGATAAAACGTTGATTACACGCTCCAGATTAATATAACACTATATGTATTAAAATGACCAAGCAAGAAAATAACCATTTGTTATGCCTTATGTAGACCGGTGCCTAGATTCATTGGGCTGTTATAGCAATTTAACAACAATTTTAACATGAACAGAGAGAATGGGGAAAAGAAAATTGGCACTCTTAGACTTATTCGAATATCGTAATAAAACTAAAAGTTGACCAATGAAAGAAATGTATATAATGCATTCAAATAATGTAATCCATTACACAGTAACACACCAACATGATACAAAGAAATGATAGGAAAAAGACCTAGAATTGTATTGATTTAAAATGTCATTACATTCAGAGTAAGCAAGAAGCTTTTAAACTCTATTTTCTCTTAGAAATTATCAATACAATGAAGATATTCTGTTCAAATAATGTAACATAAATCTCCTACTCTCCTTGTTCCAATATGGTAATAGAAGAGTCTCTAAATATTTGACTCAATAGTCTAGAAATATTCTCAACTTCTTGAGTACTTTCCTATCAAAATCTTGCATAGAAAGGGGAAGAAGTAAGAATGAATGAGAAAAATAGACACAAAAGGAGATACAACAACACAACTCTAAAGGGCACTCAAGTATACCTCTTAGCAAAAATGTTATTCTCTAATTGCTTGATGATGATTCTGAACCTGAACACTTCTTCTTATAGGTTGGGTTCTTGAATCTGTTATTCTTGGTCTGTTCTTAGCCTTACACTTGTCATTCTGATTGAATCTATTCTGTATGCTATCCAGCTGGTGTGGCTCTGAATTTACTATTGTAGTTCACTCTTGGTTTGAAGGGAGCTTTTATACTAAAGTGGGTTGGCATACTTGTTTCTCCTTTGGCTCATTTAAACAAAGGATTTATACTTTCATGCAACTTATTTTCTTCTGCTTATTCTGGTCATTATGATATATTTTTGGGGATTGACCAGACTAATTTTATAAAATTTTGATGAAGGATGGAAGGGGACCCGACGTGATGGTGAAGACAAGGGGTGGCATGCTAGTGGAAAATGGATGGAATGGCACTGATCACATGATAGAGTGAAGGGAGAAGAGAGGAAAGGGGATGGCTTCACACAATGGATGGAGGTGAGATGGCGTAATGTTGGAAAAAATGTTAGGATGGTCAAGAAAGAATACCTAGGAAGAGGGAGGCAGTGATAAGTAGGAGGAAGGCGAGAATGGAAAACAAGATCTGGAAGCATCTATAAGTTGCTACCATAACTATATTCCATCGGAGTGTTCCCCTTGTAACTATATTCCATCGAAGCACGGATTGAATGACTTTCTGTAAGTCGAAACCATGTTTTATTCTTCATGCACTTTCTTCACCTTAAGTATTTGTAGAATAGAAAATGAATACATTCATACTTCTTGTACTCCATTGTTTTTCTCACTGATGCCTTTCAGCTCTCTTTCACTATCTCTATTTATAAGCCATGAGCTTCGGGCATGAGCATGTTTAGCAAGATTATTTTAGTCTTTCACATAGTATGCTATCATTTTTAGTGGATATGTATGATCTGATTTGCACGCTTGAGCATCAGGATTTGTCTTCTGATCAGTCTACATTACCCTTATCTGGGTACTATCCACGGGATTTATTTTGATTGCTCGAATCTTTCCTTCCTTGAGTATCATCTAGATTTACAGTGCTTATGCATACTAATCTTATTGGCTTCATCTCAACTATTGATCTTCATAGTGCCCTTCAATGTGCCTTGTTGTGAATGAGTCACATCCCTATTTTTTACCTCGGTATTTGTTTTGAGCATTTTGTGAAGCGATCATCCTTTTCTTGGGAGCTAAACTGTCAAATATTCTCTTTGAAACATGAGTCTGTGATTTTGCTAGTTTGTGATCATCACAGGTTCTATCATGGCTGCTTTTGGTATTCTTAAACCTCATCAATGGCTTAATGCTAGATCAGTTGTTCTGACCTAAGTGCAGTTGTTCGATCACTTTGACTTTGGGAATCATGTGGGAATCCTTTATCGGTCGTCCCTCTTGTGGCTCGCGGGTTGAATTCATCTTCGGATGTGTGGATATGATTAAACCTGTGATTGCTTTTGTTTAGTGTGGGGAGGATTTTTTGGATTTGTTAAGATATAGTGATCATTTCATTACTTGGACCTTTGACTTGTGCATTGTCATCGGATCCTAAGGAGGATTAGTGCAACCGTCAATTTCTTTTATCTTGCAGGATTAGTCTCATAATAAAAAGTGACCATTTGATTAAAACCTAAGTTAATCGCTACCCTGTGATGCTTTTTAAAAAATTTTAACATTTAATCAAGGTTTTTTAAATTTGTACTTAGGCTTTTACCCCGACCTTAGAATATGATATTTAATAAATTTGATTTTTTGAATAGAGCGCATCCATTCGATTTTACCTTGATGGAGCGCTATCATCGGATCTGCTTGATTAATCAAAGGGTGCATGTTTTAATATTAACCATAAGTCCATTTAATTAAAATATTACCTTTGTCTTGGTTGGCTTATCTTTCGATTGGCTCATTAAAGCGCCACCACCTGATTAAGTAAGAACGGAGTGCTACCCTTAGATTTAGATCGATGTGCTCGACCGTTAATGAATGAGGGTGCATACCCTCAAGCCTTGTTTATCCTTGGTAATTCATGATGAACGTGCATCATTGGATCAAATTTTTGATCAAGCGCAACCGTCAGATCTTTGTGACCATGGTACTCAAGTCTTCGAACTTTATATCGGGGTGCTTTATTAAGTCGAGTGCATCCGTCTAATTTCTCTTTGATGAGGAGCAATCATTAGATATCCTGTAATATGCACATTTGATAACCGAAAGGGGTGCATTATTGTATTTGATTAATCTTGGTTTAAGCTTGAAGGGGGATAATTATTAACGTATTATACCCTTACTAATGCATGATTAATCTTAGCTTTACCTTCATGTTTACCCGATATACTACCATTTCATCGTTTGGGTTTTGATTTTAGCACAGCCATTGGATCTCGATCAATGTTGGCGCGACCATTGATTTCTTTCAACCTATGGGGTTAGTTACCAAAGGGGCTCATGATTTTAACCTTTGATTAAGCTGAAAGGGGATGATTATCTGATGCGTTAGACCCTCGCTAATCTTATTTAATAGTTTTAATTAATCTTGTGGTCTTTTACCTTTTTGATGCACCTTTTATGAGAGTGTTGTCGTCCGATCAATTTTGATCGAGCGCTATCATTGGATTTGGATCGATGTGCTCGATGTTTATTTTAAGGGGGCGTATACCCTCGAGGTTTTAATTAAGACCTTTGTTCAAACCTTATGTTTCAGACTTTAATATTGTGCTTAGATTTTTGGGTTTTTAGACCATGGCCCTTGATTAAATCCTTTTAATACCTTAGGACTAAATGATTTAACAATTGACTTAGGTCCAAATATGATTATTGATTCGGGAGACTAAACCTTTGTCTTTTTAATGGTCAGGTTTTATTAAAAGGGATTGACTTTTGTAACCTTTTTAAGATATAACATTTTTTTTAAAGGTGCACATAATAGCAATGTTTAAGGTTAAACTTATGGAAAACCAACTTCTCTAATAAGATGCAAAGAGACCAACAATGCTTGCTTCTTTTGATGAAACCAAAAATTTAAATTTGGGGGTTTCAAAGTTTGAGTCAAATTTAGCTCCAACAATCCCATACCTCATTGATTTCTCTATCATAGGCTAATGGTATGGAGGTAGAGGGTATGGAATAAGTGGCTTGCGAGTAAGTCACACTATGCATGGTGACTTGGGAGGTTGGGATTTGTGAAGCAACATTCACATGTGCTTCAAATAAAGTATTGGTATAAATGGAAGTATATGATGTGCTAGGAGCACAGGAAGTTTGGGGAATAGATGCATGGGAAGGTGCAACTGATGCCTCAAAGATAGGGTTAGTATACACCTAGGTAAAGGTAGGTGGTGGCTGGGAATAGACATATTCTTGCTGTAAAACAGAATCCTATCTAAGTGAGTTGGTAATAGACTCTAATACATAGTTAGAAGACATCATGAAGGCTTCTAATTTTGCTATGTCTATATGGGTTATGTGGTGGTTGATAGTGGGAGAGGATGGCTCCTCTTGGGGCATGGCCATATGGAAGGTTTTGGATGGCAAGTAATGTGAGGGACTTGCAGATAAATCTGCCTGTGTCACATTCAGGGTATCTACCATTGAGGTGGTGGGGAAGGTAGATGAGGGTTCCATTAATTTTTCTTGATTTATTACTTTCTTTTGATTAAGAGTTAATACCATAAGCAAAATAAATAAATCAAGATGTGGATTAAGATAACAAATGTAACAAAACTAGAATGATTTAAGAAAATAAACAAACAAAGCTAAGTCTCAATCAATACGGCTTACCTCATTCATTAATTATCTCCTTTTAATGTGTGTTTATTTTATGTGCTAGTTTTGTGTGTTTTGATTTTCTAATCTATTTTAATGAAACAAAGGTGAAAAACTATGGCTAGGATAGGGAAACGAGATTCTTGTTGGTGATGAAATCCAACAAGTTTTCTCAGGGGTATTTGTAGGGTTTCTAAGGGTAGATATTGGTGGATGGAGATGAATGCCACCATCACCAGATCTCAAGCAATGGTTGGTGATGAAATCCAACCATTACTGTTTTGCATGTGATGTGTGTGAATTCTTTTAAGTTTTTATGTTTTCTTATAGGGTACAAACAATGTCAAAAATAATTAATTTTGTAAACCTAAATCAGAAGCCAACAAAATATTACCAAGTTATCCAAATGGCGTGAAGTACACTGCTTAAGACCCCCTACCTAAATAGCAACCGGAGGGTTCGTCCATCCCTCTGCCTGGAATCACCCAACTGGAAGGGATACTTTTGGCAAATCCAATATTATTCCAACTTAGATATACAAAATAAAAGGTCTTTAACCCTAAGATGCAACACTAAATTATGTAGTTTTAGTTCAAATGCATACAAAATGCAGCAATTTGCACCCAGAAAACAAAAACCCTAATATGAATATGAGAATGAAATGCAGATCTAAGAATGCAAAACTAATATGCGTTCATTTTCCAGATTTCTTAATTATGATTCATTTTATTACTTTAAATCTAAAAAATACAAAATATGCCCACAATATGTAAGACAAAAAGCTAGGGTTTTAAGCAGTTGACTTACTAAAAAGCCTACGTTTTTGCTCCTAACTCTCTGTAAACACCCCTAGGCACTTTTGAATGCTACTGAGACGCCCGCGGGCACTTTTGGATGGCTTGAAATGACTCTGCATGTTTCTAGATTGCCTTTGAATTCCACTGGGTGCTTCGTGCACCTTCTACAAACTTTTACAGACTTCAAAAACTCTAGATCTAGCGAACTGTGAAATCTGTGCTTCTAAAAAACCTACAAGATGATAGAAAATAAAAAAAGAATTAGTAAAATAGATCATAAATAGGAACCCTTAGGTGGTCCCACCATGATCGCCATTTGAAAGATGCAAAATGCAACACACACGGACAATGCTTTAATCAAAATAAAATGCAATATAACACAAGATTACACAATAGAATTAATTCTTTATTGACAGGGGGAGCCTAGAAACTCCATTGTTAGAATCTTGGATCTTTGGATCCTTTTGATACAATGATACAATAATTTAGGGTTCTTCGAAACCCTAAGAAGCAATTCTGTGATGTCTTCAATCGCGTCTTGATCCTAACAAGGTTGAGTGGGCTTTTTGGATATCCAGGATTAGGCCACTCCAGATGTCGATGTAATGTTCCTGATCTGCACACAAAGACACAAAAAATAGTTAGTAGTATATAAGAGGGCTCCACAGCATGAGGCCCTCTATAAGCAATGATAAAAATACGAAGCACTATAAATGGAGTGGACAAAAACATAAACATATATAATAAAATAAATGAATCTAGGATTTGATCTGTTTTACCTTTTTTTGTCGTCTAATGCATGATATCTAATGCAGGTGGCTGGTGCGGCGATGCCCTAGCATCACCCGGAGGCTAGGTGGACTTCAGGAAAGTAGAGCGTAAAATTCTTGTGGGTACCTAGCGACTGCAGGAAATGTCCGTGGGCACCTAGGGTTGATGGGGAGGCACCCTGGGTGCCTAACGACTTATGGAGAATTCTACAAAAGCAGGTCGGGTGAGGGCGTAGGTTACGCTGGTGGATATGGTGAGTGAGGGATGTGAAATGCGATAAATGGAATCGGGGTTAGGGCACTCAAGAACTTAGGGCAAAGACTCATAAGGACTCCAGGGAACTCAGGATCAAGGAAAACTCATGGGTTGAGCCATCAAAATGGCTCCTACTTATAGTCTAACCTAGGGCATGCTAGGGTTTCAACAACACTTATCATGATGTTGAGTTTAAAGCACATCCAAGGGTAGATAATAAGTTTAGGGTGTGGCATGGATTAAGTGGAATGAACGGATGGGATTAGATGAAATCTAATGGTTGGGATTAATTCACTTAAATAAATATATATTTATAAAACATATAATATAATATAAAATATTATATTTAAATATATATATAATAAATATACATAAATAAATGTGAATAATATTCAAAAATGGAAAGAAATGAGAAATGGTGGGCAAATGTCTATGCTTTGGTGGTGGAAATGGCGGGAAATCCTGGATGGAAGACAAATGGCTAGGATTTGGTGTCTACAATAGAACTTCAAATTAAGTGCATAATTCTAGGAGAGATAAGGTGAAGTAAAAGTTGATTATTGTTATTCACAAAACATTACAAAATCAACTCAAAAGGTGAACTATTATTTAGTAAGTGCTTTATTAAGCTTATAGCTTATTCTAAATCACTAGAGAGACATAATAAATCCATCAAGATTCATCATGACAAGTAAATTCATTCTTACAGAATCTCAACTACTTAAAGGTCTAAATTACTCCTCATGGAAAAACAAAGTGAGGGCAATTCTAATAGTTGAGAAGCTTTAAGAGATAGTCAAAGGAATAACTACTAAACCTAATACAGATGATACAGAGATCTAGAATTTTAAATAAAATGATGCAAAAGCATTGATGTTAATAACTTTTGCCATCACAGATGAAATACAACCTTACATCAGTTTAGCAGGAACATCCACAGAAGCTTGGAAAATCCTAGATAAAATATTTGAAGGGAAAAATAAAGCTACTATACTAAATCTTCAAACTCAATTACATTCCTTGAAAATAAACAGTGGAGAAAATATAGAACTATTCCTAAAGCAGCAGGCATTAAGGGAAAATTATTAACTTTAGGAGAAAAATTTGAAGATAAATTCTTTGTTCAAGTTATCATGAGAGCACTTCCAGATATACAAGCATCTCGTTACATCTTTACAAGTTCTAAATAAATATACATCATTTGATGAGCTAATCAATATTCTTCAATAATATGAGGTGGATAATATAGTGAAGGATGAAATGACTAACAATGCATTGGTTTCAAAAGATACTTCACAAGGAAATTTTGCCTCATCATCAAAAGGACAAGGACCATGGAATAACCGATATTGTCATATATGCAGGAAAAAATATCATAGTACTAATTATTGTAGTTTCAATACCAAAAACCAAAATCAAAAAATCAAACAAACCATGGAAGCCAACAAAATAGGACATTCCAAACAAGGCAATATCAAGCTCAATTTAATCCTCATCAGCAATAGTT
Organism: Wollemia nobilis; assembly: GCA_028583015.1. Classification (NCBI taxonomy): domain Eukaryota; kingdom Viridiplantae; phylum Streptophyta; class Pinopsida; order Araucariales; family Araucariaceae; genus Wollemia; species Wollemia nobilis. The sequence goes on along the minus strand of JAQPPZ010017232.1, from coordinate 23,478,224 downwards.
TTAGCAACCATACAATTATCCTCAATAGGAACATCGAGAAGGAAATCAGAAGGGACACAACTCAAAGAATTCAAAAAAATGAAGAACTAGAAGATCCTATGGATGATCATGAATTCAAAGCTCTCTCAGCAAATATAGTATTTTATGAATACACTAACTACTCACTTGAACACAATACATACAACAAAGAAGAATATCTCAAACTCCAAGACCAGATAAAAGATCCATATTGAAGACTAAAGTCTTTAATACCCAAATAATGTAATACAGGGGGTGTTAGAGTATATTACATCATTTAGGTTATGTAAATGTACCACCTTTGGTACATAGATAGAGTAGGAGTTTATTTTAGAGTGAAGTAAGTTACTTCAAGTATTGTAATAAATGCACAAGTGTCAATGTGCAAGTTGTAAATGTGCCATGTATATAAGTCCTAGGTAGAGTAAGGGCCAGGGAATTTATCTTCCTATATAAAGGCCTCATAGTGATTATTTTAAGTGAGGAAGTGATTATAGAGAGTGTGTGTTACATTTTAGTAGTATGGTACAATGTAGTCGTTTCATATTTGTACATGGAGTGGTCATGTCCTCCATTATATATCATTGTACTATTTTCATCGCTTTCATTAATGGCATATTTTTGAGTTATTTGCAGATATTCATATTATTACTTTTTGCATATTATTGTGTCATTAGTTTACATTCATCTCATATTAGTTATTTTACATCTTGTGGTCATACTACCTCCCATCAAAAGCTAACATTCTACACCACCAATTTTAGATTATTATTAGGATTTATGAGGCATTCTTTTCTTCCTTATTTTTATCTTCCTTCAATAACTTTTGCACTTGATCATAATTAAGGAGCTTGCCTTGGTTGTTAAAAATATTGGACATCCCAACATTCATCAGATCTTGGAATCATCTAGCATCTTCTGTATTGGCATTGTTAAGGTGGTATCAATGCATTTACATTAGTGCAACCTTTGCTTAATGATAAGGATTGCTTTTAATTTTTTTACTACCTTCTTCTTGTTAGTCACCCCAACTTGTGATTGGTTTTTTGTCATATGTAAAATCTATTGTAACACCTCTCAGTACCTTCCTTTCTAAGCAAAATTATCCTCTACTTGTTTATTGGTTTTGGTTGTCTAATCTAGGATGGCTTTAGCTCAAATAGTAAAATAAATGTTGGCATTAGTATTTATGACCTTGATTTTCATATTGTCCTAAAGAGACTTTATTTGTTATATATCTAAGGTGTGCTTCTTCTCCACTTCTTCTTCTTTATTCAAACTTCTATTTTTTTCTTGTAATTGGGTAATCTCTTAATCCTCCTATGACATTGCTTATGCTTGCTCTAATTGCAACCCAAGATCCTTATTTTCTTGATTTATTTGTTGTCTAAGCTGGTTCTACCTTTGTGTAAGTTGTGCAAAAATTTCCTCTAGTTGATTGCTCTTATTCTTACTCTCTACTAGTTGGCCTTTCAACTCTTCAATTTGTTTCTATAGTTAATTCTTGTTGGCTACATCTTACTTTAAGGTCTCTATTTTCCAAAAGTTTTATATCGCCCTATTTTTGGAATGTTTGTGGGGCTTGGAAGAAACCAAGGTGGTAAAGTGTTGCCTCAATTATAGTCTGTCCTAAATGGTGGCAAGCATTGGGAGTGCTAATAACTTGGGTAACCACTCTTCAGTGTAATATGGTACTAAGACTAAAGTACCCCTTCATGTTATTGTTGGGATCCTATGCCCTTTGACATCATGTATGGTGCTTCCTGCACTATGACCTATTTCTAAACATGGTGAAAGCAATGAATGTCATCTCAATCACCATACCTTAATTGGTCCAGTCCTTAAATAGTTGGTGGACAATTAGCTCTTTGGTGTTGCTCAAGGATATATTTACCTGGTTTTCTATGATCATTTCTTCTACACCTATAATTGGTACCTTTGTAGACGTTGCCTCCTCTTCATCAGAGGATAGTTATTGATAGGCTCCAACTTGTTTTTTTTACTTCAACATGGGTAACTCTAAAGGTTTAGGCATTATTACCTCTAAATATTGATAATGCGTGATAGAATATGATCTCATATCCCTTACCTGATATAGCCTCTTGTTCTTGGTGGTTGTAAGAGCTATCATGAATGGTGGCACCACTATAATGGGTATTATCCTTAATAGCTCCTATGTTTTCCTTGGAAATGCTACCTTTATTATTGTTGTCTTTACCTCCTCAACCTCCTTTGCCTGTGTGTTTTTTGTCTCCCCTATCTCCTTCAATGTGTCCACAATCTCCTTGTATATCTTTAGTCTTTTTATCCAATCCTCCACATTTTAAACTTTTTGTTCATTCCTAACCACTATGCTTGAAAGGTTTACATCTTTGCATAAAACTTCTTGATAGTATAATCGATTTTGTATGTTAGCCCTCCTAGGTCCAACTTCTTTAGTCTATATGACATGAAGATATAGTAGTTGTCCATGTTGCACTAAGTCCATAAGTATTTTTATTTGTTTGTGAATTCATCGGTGTCAATTAGGGGAATTCACTCTTGTTCAGTAACCATGATTTTTATTACTATTTCCCATACCACACATTCATTTGATGATGTTGCACCTAGATTAGCCATAAAATAGCATCCAACATGAATATCCATGCATGATTGCACCAAGTAGACTAAATTTCTAGGAATCGTATTTGTAAAAAATATAGTATAAATGATCAAAATTATGCAGTACATGAACTGCATTCTCCCTATATTTAGCTCCTTGATATTTTCTCTAATTTTTTAAGACAATGTAGGTAATGTTGTGCTTCTTCCCTTCCATCATCATCTTATAGTTCGGCCTTTTATACCCCATCATTATCAAATCATTACGACACTTGAAATAGACCTTCTAATCCTATATTTCTATTACAATTTTTATCCTTGATGGTTTTCTCATCCATTTCTATGGCTATTGAGTTTGTTGTTGTGTCTGAATCTACACACACCTTCTTCATATTGATTACCTTCTTATTTACATACTTCTAGGGATCTCCCCCTCCATATAGAGGCCCAAAACTTTATTTGTCACATCCTCATTAATGTAAAAAAAATTATCCATCCACAATCCATCATTGTGGTATAAACTAACTAGCAAAGTGGTCAATTTACCAGAGTTATATAGGTTTCGAAGCTCCATCCAGTCTAGGAATCCTACTTGAGTTATGAATTGCACTGTGTTCTCATCCCAAGTGTTGTTTGGATGCTTCATTTCCTACACCTCAAAGTATAAAGCATCATAGGATAATTTAATAAAAACATTATACAAGCATACTTCTCAATATCCTTCTTCATAGGCGTCACATCCACTATCCCTAAGAATGTCATGCCAAAATCTATAATAGGAGGATCCATCACTTCCAACACTGCACCACTTTGTTGCTATGATTATGGCATATATGTTATTTTTTGCTTTCCTTTATCCTTATATGTCATTTGTTCTTTTTCTCAATTCAATAGCTTCTTCTCTCACTTGTTATTGCCTCTATGTGCAAAAAACTCATTTTGAACTCTAGTGTCTTGGCATGATTCCTTCAATGTCCTTGGAGCTTAAATAGGTTGGCACATGGCTTCCCTTCCATAAATGCTCTAGCTATTTTTTTCCATGTGCACTATAAATTAGGCACTACTCTACTTGTTGCCTTGGTGTTTTTGACAACCTAACCAAATAGCACCTTCTCAAGGTCTTACTCATCTTTTGAGAAAAAATTATAAATCCTTTGCCTAACTCCTTTAATGATTACTCCAATCATATTTATTTCTAAATCTAATTTTTTTCCTTATTTAAACTTTTAACATTCTCATTTATTCCCTTGATAGTCATGTGGGTGTCCTCTAGCCACTTCGCATCAAAATTTTCTTGACTAACCATCTTAGAACTAATCATTAATTTACATCTTTCACCAATGGTGCTTGGACCCAATGTTGAATGTTGAATTTTCCACATAAAACCTGCTTTTCTTACAAACCACATCACACCTCCTTATGGTTATCCCACTTCATTTGAATTTTGGTTGGTCGAGTACTCTCAACAATAGTCATGTTGTGAATGGCCTACAAAATTTACTTCATTCTTTCAGACCATTTACTTCTCAAAGCTTCCTTATTTAAGTTCTACTTTATAATCCTTAAGGATGGTAAAATATTTTAATATAGTCTCTTGGGCCTAGCAAGAAACCTCCCTAAAATGGTAGAAATATTGCAAAAAAAATTCTTCTTCACCATCCAAGTCAATGCTCCCTTCTAGAGCAACAACTATGGCAACTCAACCATTGCATATGGTTCCATGTACTTCCTCATGTAAATTCATCTAATACACTCTTCTCAGGTGAACCAAAACTCTTCTCAAAATCATTGGATGATATAGCACTTTATCGGAGTTAAACCCATTCATTTAATATTGTGTTGCAACCTAGGATATGATACCAACATGTAGTACCCTCTTTTGGGCACTCAAAAACCACATTAAATTTTTTGATTAAAATAACTTACTCTTCAATCCTTAGCGGCAATCTCCTTTGACCATGTAATCACTTCTTTTTATGGCATCAACATTGATCTTCCTCTTCAAAGCCAAGTCTTGTGTTGACGTTGACGGCAATTGATAGGGCAACACCTCTAGGCTTGGTGCAAACTTTTGTAGTCTTGTCACCAACTTGTCACCTAACAAAATGACATCATTTCATATTTAGTAGTCATAAATTTTAGAGCCAACAAACTTAGCACCAAAGAAAACATGAAAATTCATGTGACCTTCCTCAAGGTGGGGTTTATTCCCTCTTAAAGGACGAGTGGTAAGGATTCCAATGATTTGGATCCATAGGGATTGAATCCCCATATAGGATTTAGCTATGCTCTAGTAGCATTCCAAAAAATATGAGTAGAACATTTATTCTTATCCATCTAGTGCTCAATAGTAAACTTGAATTTTCTTCTAAAGTTTGGAAATATTGACAAAGGTCTACATGAGTTGTGCCTTCCCATACGACGTCTTATAAACCACAAATAAACCACAGTAATCATTAGTACAAATATTTACAATCACATCCAATACAAATAATAAGCTTGGCCACTTCTATTCTAGCATAGATATTAGGCTCCTTTAGTGCCTATAGCTAAGATGTTTGGCACCATTGTTCCCTACAATAATACAATTAATGCCACCTATGTCAATGACAAAGTTATTGGTGCTCCCAATACCCATTGCCATCTAGAATCAACCATAATTGAGGCAAAGCTTTACCACCCTATCTCCCTCAAAACCCTGCAAGCATTCCAAAAATGAGGAGGTATAAGGCCTTTGTTTACCATTATATTAGATACATATTCACATGAAAACCATAGATCATAAAAATAAGCATGCAAAACCACAATGTGATGATGAAATAGAAACCCACATCCAACCATCCTTACGATGGGATTGGTCAGTATGGAACATCATCTTACTAGGCTAGCACATAACCATAAAAAAGCCTTAGCACACAACGATATAAGCATAAAGAACCCAATGCAACAGAACAAGCACATGATTGTTGTAGTGAAACCATAGCATGAGCACATAAAAACATTGGATCTTATATTTAAGTCCATCTTCAGAGTTCATTACTCTAATATAGAAATTATACACTTATGGGATATACCCCTCTTTGAAAGTCTATTACATTGACATAGAGTAACATATACTCATGGGATTTATTCATCTATGGAGAAATTCATTACTTTGGCATGAAATGCAAAACAAGCACCACATAGAATAAAAACTTGTAAAACTTAGTTGCACTGGCATTTGAGATCCTAGCACTCCAAGCTAGGTTGGAATGAATATCTATATATATATATATATATATAGTCTACCTTAGAAGCTCCAACATACTCTAAAAACCTGCTTGATATTGTCCTCAAGGAGGTCCATTACCAACATATATAACAAGTGGCATTCTCCACCCACTCCTATCTTATAACATCTGTCACTAAGAAGATACCACTTGGCTCTATGTTTGCATCTTGATAGCTCATAATACCTTTCAACATAACCTCATGTTTGAAACTCAAATGACTTATATTCCACATTTCTAAAATGCAAAAACATGTGGATTGGCAAGCAACTGGACTATTTCTCATACACAAGGTCAAAACGCACATTCAACAACCCACTGCTTCAAAAAGCCATGCAACACATCATACCAATAATTTAGGGACAACATACCAACATTGACACCTAGGCAAAACATTAGGGTTTCAAAATACCACATAGCTACCAAGCACAACTTCTAGGTTCAACATAATCTAAACATCAGATCCAACTTATCCACACACCACAAAGATCTAGCCAAGGAGAGTAGCATAGAGTTTTACCCTTTAGATTTTTTTTTTTTTTTTTAAAGCTAAAAACCCCTTTCGGGGCTGCCTTGGTCTGAGAGACCACGAATAGGGGGTTCTACACCGTCAAAGTCACCCGGGAGTCGCACCCGACCCTACCCGCACCAACATTATCAATTGGATTTTGGATACCCAATTCAGCTTTTTGGTAGGGTGGAGATTTGAACCTAGGACCTCTCTTGGAGGATTTCCCTCTCCTCTCCAACTCACCTACAACACCTGGGTACCCTTTAGATTTTTTTATTCCTTGAATTATTAGATGTAAAATATTAAACTACATTGGTGAGAGTTTACCTTAGTACTTTGCATCACTCAGTTTGCAAGGATTGCCCTTACCATAAAGGTTTGTAATGTTTTTTTTTTACATTTTACATCTAGCATTGTTCTCCCTAGTGCCTCCTCCCCATTCTCTCTCCTTCCCCATTCTTCCTTTTTGAAACTGTTGCACCACTACCCCTATTTACATATTCGTCCTTAAGTGTAATACATGGTACCCCTCCTTTACTACCTTGTGCAAGTTTGATTTCATGATAGTTTGAAGGAGAGCAATACTTACCTTTTCCATTTAAGCAAAAGTAGGTGACTAGCTCATTGGTTGATAGAGATTTTAGGGTGTTATATTTAATGTCTTGTGGATCTTTCTATTTCCATAATTGTTTAATCGTTTAATTGTTTAATGGTTCAATATTCAAATGATCCCTTAATTTATCAATTTAATTGCCTTCGTGATATCCTCTCTACTGTGAAAAGGCACATTCTATTGGACTAACCGCCACCCTGGACCCTAGGACTAATCACCTTGTGTGGTGTTCAAATACAAAGATTGTATCAAACACTAACGCCTCGAGATTTTGACTCTACACTGGTATCAAAGCCTCACCCCAGGACCAAATCCCCTCAAGTCACGTCAGCCGCCACACATGAAGGATTTGACTTGTGGACTAACCACCACCTTGGGCCTTGGGACTAACCACCTTGTGAGGTGTTCAAATACAAAGATTGTATCGAACACTAACACCTCGAGGTTTTGGCATAACAACTCTAAACACTCAAGTAGGACTCCCCCAAGTTGACGGTTGTTGGTGCGCTATGGACTCCTCCAAGCCACATGCTCCTCTACACATCAACGTTCTACTTCTTGGGTGCATTTTAGTTAGGGACAATTGTAGATCTAAGGGATTCAAGGAGAGTAAAGGGATGTGAAAGTTGGGCCCAAAAATGGCACAGCTAGAGGGAAAGTGATAAGCGTCAAGCCTAAGTAGCAAAATCCCTTGTTTAAAGGGGGAATGAACAAAATATGGGTTTCCAAGATTGATAGGGACATTTTCTTTTTCCAATTTTTATGATAAATTTCCAAGACATTGGCTTGCTCTACAAAGGGGGGTAGAATTTGCATATGTTGGGCCATAAGGGGTTTCATAACCAATCATGCAATGTATCTAGTTATGTTAGATCAAACTTGTGCACTAAGCTAGATTCAAACAACAATGGCAAGGTAATTTGCATGTCAAGCTCAAAATGGAGCTTCAAAAATTCTCCAAAAGTCTTTGCAAAGGGAGAAAGGTACATTAATTCCCCCATGTGCGAAGGATAAGGGGGAATCTATATTACAATGATCGAAGCATGTGACGTGTGAAAGTAAAGAAAGCAAATGGCTTCAAACTATAATGGAGAGAACCAAGCACGTGCTTCAATACAACTAAGCATCTTTCTTGCACTCTACTTCCCTTAATTGTTCTAGTTATACTACTTTGAACCAATCATTCATCCTACACGAAAACCAACATCCTTGGGTACTTTTTAATTGTTCTAAGTTATACTACTATAGTTAATTAGCTTAATGATACTCATATTTTGAAATTAAACTTTTAAATCTTAAAATGTTTAAGCACAATTTATTTTGTATTATTTGTAAAAATTTAATATTTTATAACACGTGACACAAATGTTGTTGAATAGAATGTACTAAAAACAAACTATAACAAAAGTATTTAAGAAAAATATCTATATAATTTTCAAATGGCATAAGCTCAATCTATTGAATTCCTAGACTTCCAAAGAGACCTAGGCTCAAATCTTGCCAAGTGATACATGCATAATTGTCAAGCTAATATAATACCTCTACATGTTCACGATTTAATACTGGTGGGGTCAATTCAATCCCGTAATCCAATTAAAAATAATTTCTATATAATTATTAAATTAATTTAAAAGAATAGTAATGACATTTATTTATTCATTTATGATCTATTACTTATATTTAAAAAAAAAAAGCTTACATAATAATCAATATAGTAAATTAAAAAGATAGATATTGAATCATCTGATTTTGTGAACCTTGTCTAATTAAAAAAGACCAAATATAAAGATAGTCAACACCTCCCATATCAATCAAGAAGTCTCATTGCAATATTATTTAGCTTTCAAGTAGCACCTCTTTTTTTTACCTTCAAATTAAAAAAAGACACATAAATTCCATCTTCATGGGACTAGATTTAATTTTGATTAAAACCTATACTCCATGTGGACACATCCTTGGAATTTGGTGGTCGTCTTAAAGACGTTCCCCAACATCCCCAAAAGGTGTCCTATTGTTTCACTATCCCAAAAAGCTGTCCTGTTGTCCTCGTCCCTGAATCTAGTGGAACATAGCTTAGAACATGGTATTGCCACTTACACCACCCTTTACAAACTAATTAAAATGAACAAAGTACCATGTTGCATATTGTATATATTTTGTATGTTTAGTATTGTATGATAGCCCCATTTAGTTTACAACATAGCCACTCTTTTATCCTCCATGCTCTCCTGACTTGGTTTTACATTCATTTGGTGTCTGTCAGTCATGATCATTAATTAGTTTGTATGAGGGTTGAATAATCTCAATAACAAGATTCACGTTTACTGATAATGCAAACAGGATTATTCTGTATGCTGCATATCAAGTGACTTGGTAGTACACATTGTGAATGGCAATGACTTAGGAATCCCACACACCGCAGCTAAGATTCTTCAACAGAAAATATCAAAAATCACTGATCATTTATTTTCATTTTACAAGCACGTGGCCTTTAATCAATCATTAAACATTCCCTCCTGCTCCCAAATATCTACAAGAAATTCAACCATCTCCTGCAACAGAGGAGACAAAGTCAAACAACATGCCTAACGACATATATTTACAGGGTTCCACGTTGCTAAACAAATTTAACATAAAGATGAACGTGAATAAACTTACAGACAGAGGAACAACTTGTGGAAACGGTCTATGGTTTCCAAGCAAGCTCTCATAAGTTGTAGTCCAACTAGAAACACCATTTGAGGGGTTAGTTAGAAACATTAATCTAGGAGGGAAAACAAGCAAATGACTATTCTAGATATTCAACTAATATAAAATGAAAAGGCTTTTTCTTCATTAACAGAAATGCAGATATTCATCATGTACATCTTCAGGAAAAATTGATACCTTAAAACAGGTTCACGTAGCTGCCTGGGCTGATTTCTAGGTCGATTTCCAGTCCATTGTCGCCTCACTTCATTCCACATGATGAAAGCTTGTACAAAATCAGGACCAAGATTAACAAACTTCTTAATATGTTATAAAAAATATGTTTATCATAATATAAATACAATACGATTTCATTTGACTCTAAACTATGCTGTCATATTCCTCCAATACATGCTAATTTTCCATATTTTATAAATCATCTAACCAAAAATCTGCAACTCACTGCAAGTGCACTACTCTCTCCGTATAAATACATTAGTTACCTTTACAACAAAACACATTTAATGAGAGCGAATGGACATTATATATGAGAGATACTCCATCCTTTCTTACCTGTAAGCTTGGGAAACTAAAATGAATCAAGCAACAAGAACTTCTAATAGTTGCTAATGCTTCCTGTACCTTTAATTTCACTTAATGAAGCTAGAGAGATAAAAATCAAAATTAGTTCTTCATTTTGTGGCTCATTATGTGTAGGATTCCTGTCTATAGCTTTTATATTGACTATTTTGATCATTATGTGCATTCTATGGTATATTTCTCTGATCTCAAGACTATTAACAAATAGAAAACAGAATCAAATTGGAAAGCAGAAACAGGTGGAACAATACCCTTAACGTTTCTAGTTTTATTCACAACTGCACAGGCAGTTATCACAGACAATCCATTAATAGCAAACAGTAATTTAAGGCTAACTTGTACCATGGTTCACAAATTCAGTGTTATTCATGTTGGAACTTGCTCCTTGATCAGCATTTGGGTTTGATCCACTTGTTGATGACAGGCTTTTCTGTGACTGTGCTGTACCATTGTCCATCTCGTTAGCACTTGTACTCCAGAAGTCTTCAGAGAAACTAGGTCCCCTTGCACTTTGTCCCTGAACTTTCAATCTCTTTGACGGTTCATCGACAGCAATTATTGGTTTCGGTTTTGCACAACCTCCGAGACAACCACTGCTCTGTTGCAAAGTAGGTTTTAGAAAGGACCAGCAAATAGGATTAGAGAACAGTGTTACCAGGAAAACAACTTAGAATAATAATAGAAAATATTGCATGAATACCATTAATCTATTAGGGAATTTGATTGAAACATATTTAGATGAAGGCTGCAAATATCCAGTCTAAGAGCCCTTCTATGTCAACAAATGCATTCTCTAGCTAAAAAAAGCCTCTTCTAGTTATGCATTAAAAATTGGCATTAAATGCACATAAAAGGTGATCATCACAGCACACTGTCGCAACCTAAATACATAGTATATGAATTGATCTGATGTTAAAACAGGAGATAAAAACTAAACTCAGCAACTGAATAGAAATCTTATTTCTAAATGCGACTGCCAGTTGGGTACCCATTTACAAAAGTTGGTTATATTCTGTAGGTAATAGCAGGGAAGAAAACAGGAAACAGATAAGAAACAGTGAATCTGTAGGAAACGTCCAGGTAAAGCCTAGCCATCCCTTGGTTTCTGTGTATGATAAAGGACGGAAAAGAAGTTAAATAATAAAATTAACATTAAAAAACTATGCAGTTAATACAACTTAAAAGAACCCCTTTTGATTATCCTGGAAATTATCAAATTGACAAAAACATAAGATATGCCTATGCTGATCTACCTATATGCATCAGGGCCAAGATATGGATATGAAGGAACCTCATCGTATAATGTTTAAAAAAGACGTTGTCTTAGGTCCAACATAGATTCCAGAAAATTTTACAACCAAGAGTAATTAGAAATCTTATCTCCCCCAGTACAAACTTAATTTTGTCAGTTTTTGGTGACTAGCGTTCAGCATGTACACAAACAATAAGTGGTATGTATATCTTTGTAAAAACTAGAGAAATAATCATTATTTTTCAACTCTCAGGTACATTTTATAGAGAAAACATAGAAAATGTCCTGTCCCTAGTAAAAACTTTTGTATCTTTCTAGTTCATAATCACTCTAAATATTCTAAGCTATATAACATGTGAAAGTATGATAAGTGACCAGCTAATTCTATCAATCAAATGGGAGTTCCAACAAACTAACAAATACCCCACCCTCCCTATAATCCAGTATTTATGTGCAAGTATGTACTTATTAATGCTGAAGGAATGTACTGAGGGCGACCAGCAGTGAAGAGTGGCCAAGTGATATAAAGTGACATTGTTAGTCCTCAGTTGTCTTGAGGTCACTCACTGATAAGAGCTTATATGCAAGAGGTTTCATTTATATCGGCATCTATTGCCAACTTTACCACAGAAATGTTTGGGTTGACAAACCACCATAATTTTTAGGGGCAAGCAATCATAACTGTATTGAATGTAGTAGCATAATGCAAAAAAAGCTCCACAAGTCTGCTCCGCAATGTCATACAGGTGACAGGCAGACTGATTCACCAATGCTCCCCACCAAGTCTGCCCTGCCAATGTAATACAGGCTGACTTTTTTCATATCCATCCAACATAGTTTATATGCAGCAAACCAAACCCAATTTCCCTGTTTTGCCTAAAACAAGCACCAAGTTTAGCCAAAAAAGAGGTCTACCCTGACCCTTCAGAAATCACCTTAGCAGTCCTGTGTTTGGCATGTCTAGTCCCTTAAGTCAACATAGCATTAATTATATGCTTGATTCTTCTTGTAGTTTAACTTATCATCTCACCCTAATGCTTTCTACAATGAGTTCCAAACTTAGAACTTTCCTTGTGTTGAGACAAAAGGCTATGGGGCATAGCAAGACCCAACCGCAGTAGGTAATAGTCAACATCCTGTCTTCTAACAAGAAATTAGTTGCTGTCAGCAAAAGACTCGAATCCCTTTTACCCCTAAACACAAAAGAATGAGATTAAAATTATCCCTCAAAGATGGCATTGGATTTTGTAATATGCATGCTATCTATAAAATAGGGTGGCTTACATTTAGTAAAATCATACAAGTAGGTTAAATTATCTCTTGATTTCTTTCATTTCATCGTATCTTATTTGCAGTGTCCAGAATAGAGCCTCCAGTACGTTTCATTGATAAATGTCTGCTCATAAATGTTTGTGGTACAAGAAGCAAACCGTTAGGTTCTGTGTCTGAGTACCCTGAATGTCAGACCTATTAAGAGATGTCAGAGATAGAGAAGTCATCATCACAATCAAAGACCAAGATGCAAGACATCAAGAAGCTCATCCAAGATGCCCTACAAAAATAGAGGAACGCACTTTTCAGACAGTTCTAGGATCTCATGATCATTATGAGAGTCTCATCCTCAATTGTCGATCCTGTGCCTTTCCAAATCCATAACCCTCTGAAGGTGCTGACTAACATCGACATTCCAGTCTTCTCAGGCTGGATCAATGCAAAACAGTTGGAAACATGGCTTCAACAGCTCAAAGCCTCCTATGCTGCCATTGGTTCTCTGACCATGACAAGATTACTTTAATTGTCTTAATGATATCAAAATCGGTTGCCTATGGGTGGAAAACCACTAGCAGCAGGCTTGCAGATGAAGAAGACACCCTAACCACATGGACAATGTTTGTGAAGCTGGTACACAATAGGTTTACCACTTGCTCAATATGAAGATGAGTACATGTATTTCCAGCAATTGTGTCGGTGCATAGACCAGTCTATCCAATAGTACAATCATTAGTTCAACAAATTTCTCAGTTTCCTGCGCATCGACAGCAATGAGAAGCACCAGCTTCTTAAGTATGTCAGTGGGCTGCAATACCATCTTCTCACTCAGAGATGGAGTTCCTTCAAGTGGACTCCATGGCACAAGCATTCCACTTTGCATCCAAGTTGGAAGAGAGATCACAAGCTAAACAAAAGGGACAGGCGTCAGCTACACAACCTACGGCACCAGTGCCCAAGGGACCCCCACTGCCATCTAAGCCCAGAAATATTCCAATAGCACAGGATAGGGGAAAACAGAAGGTGGTCAAGAAGTGGTGCAGGCCACCACAAGACAATCACATGCAGTGTCGAGTGCAACAAAATATTTTGGTGGTCCAGAGAAAAAGTGAATGATTGTTCTTCCTCATCAGACAGAGAATAGAAGGCAGATGCCACATGCTAAATTCCAGAACTCAAATAGGTAGGCAACGTCTCAATATCTGACCCCTTTGAAGAAAGAGACCGTTTGTTTCACACCCAATGTTGGGAAAAGGGTAAGCCTCTCCATGTCATCATTGACACAGGGAGCTAGAAGAACATCATAGTACAAGACACAATCAAGTGCCTCGGCTTTCAGACCATAGTAAACCATAGTAAGCCTCTCAAGGTTGACTTCACCCAAGTAAAGGCATAAAGGTTTGGCGCCAATGCACCCTTGAGTGTAGCATCAAGCCAATGTGTGACTCAATCACCTATGATGTGGTGCCACTAGACATTTGCAATGTCTTGTTGGGAAGAACATACCTCTTCAATCACCAAGTGACCTACCATGCCTATTGGCAACAATGGTTTATGCAATTTGAAGGGAAGACATACCAAATAACAAAATGCCTACGTCAAAAGGGGTGAGGCTGGTACCAACCAAGAAATGTAAGAAACTCATTTCTCAGGCTCAAAATTTTGTTTTGTTGATGGTTCAACCTAAGAACCATGGTACCAAGAAGTTTGGCCTTGTTGCACTACCTGCAGACTGTTTCGCACTATCTCAGCAACTGGATGCCCTTCTTCATCCATACTCAAATGTCTTTCGGTATCCCAAGGGAGTCCCTTTGCAGTGCTCAATGAAGCATCAGATCGACTTAGTCCCTGGATCAGCACTCCCCAACAGTCCATTATATTGTTGATCTAGAAGAACAATGAGATTCGGCACCAGATATAGGAGTTAATTGATCACAAGGTCTAACCAAGTTCGCCACCATGTGCTAGCACCAAGGAAGAATGAGAGATGGCATGCCAATATATTGACTCCAATGCATTCAACAAAACTACAATATAGAACAACCCACTACAACATATTGATATGTGTTGAACCAACTCCAGGGGGCTTGATACTTCACCAAGATCCACCTCAAAACAAGTTATCATCAAGTTCCTCTTAACCCCACAAACATCTAGAAGACAGCCTTCAAGACCAAAGAGGGACTGTCTAAGGGGTTGGTTGTGCCTTTCGGCTTGACCAATGCTCCAGCTACATTCATGTGCCTTACGAACAATGTGTTCCATCTGTTCACAAGGTCTTTCATCATTGTCTACTTGGATGACATCCTCGTTTTCAGCAAGACATGGGAGGAGCATCTACAGCATGTGTGCCAAGTTCTGGACACTCTTTGCTAGGACAAGCTTCAAGCTAACCTAGGCAAAGTGTACTTCGGCATCACAAGAAACTCATACCCTAAGTTACCAGGTTTGGGCATGTTTGAGTTTGATAAGGGTTAAAAAATAAAAATAATAAAAATAGATAAATTGTCATTGAAAAAACTGGTGGTAAAACTCGTCATGATGTTTGGAAAAGAAAATATATAATTTCATTAATGTAAGTATCTAAAATAAATATAAATATGCAAAGAACTTCACATTTCATACATAAATGATATTAATTTGCAAATGGCTCTATGAATGTATTGCCCTAAAATCCTTTTTACTTTTTATAAATGTAGAATGAATCAAAGTGGATGTCCAAATGAAAGATGTAAATGAGAAAAGTGTTATATATATATATATATATATATGGTTTTTCATTGATTGTTGTTTTGTTTAAATTTGGTCATTGAAAATGTTCGCCTAAGGTAGGAAATCGTCAAAATTTGGATATTTTTGAAAAAAAAATTCAAATCTTGTAACTACATCATTGATCAACAGGGCATACATTTTGCCATGGTACGTAGGGATAGGTATATGAGGATATGATATTATATTGTAAATAGATATTATGGATAGTTGGCATGGGCCACACATAACCCAACTTTGATTGTATTATAATATTATATTTTAATAATGCATTGGATAAAGGCTTAGGAGTCGGCTAGGGTTAGGGTTATACCCTCCCAAAGTTGCATTAGATGTTGGGTACAAAAAGACAGGATATTGTCATTGTAACGAATTATCATTCATATTATGTATTCTCTTGTAATAGTCTTTACCCGCAAAGTGGCCTCTCATCTTGGGAGATCTTGTGGAGTTATTCCTTCCTCAAGGAGAACTAATGGTGTTGCCCTACAATAAAGGTATTGTGTCTCATTTTGTGGATTATTTTGTGGATGAATTATTTGATATTTTAATATATTTTGGATGATATGTGTTTATTAGAATAAAGTTTTGTAACAAGTGGTATCAGAGCAACAATTCTAGCAACGTGGAGATTCTTTTTTTTCAAATTGCAGAATTTGGGCAATTTTTTTCCAGAAAAACGGCTCATCTCGAGGAGCCATACCTTTGCACAAAGTCGTCTGATTTAGATGATTCTTGTGCCATCTTGTTCAGAAATTGAAAAGCTTCAAAATGAATGAATCCAAGCAGCACTGAGGAAGATATGACCTTGTGAAGTCAGCCATTCGAAACAAGGGCAGTGATGCTTTTTCATAACGTGTTTTTTCTAAAGAACGAAATTTGAGAAATCTTTCAGTCTGGGTAAGCAAATCATTTGTTGTTTATTACATTTGGAAGGAAATTTGTGGGTCTACTTTTTTATGTGATATTTGGGATTGAATTTGGTGAAAAGGAATTTTATTTTAATAGAACCCTAGTTTCACCAAACCCTAGCTTGCATTGTGAATTTTTTTTGAGTTGACCTCATGGAGTTACAAATGTTTTTTGGAGATATGAATGAATCTTTGTAGTTGGTTAAGTTTCTTTGGATAAATAAATTTATTTAAAAATTAGGCAAGGAAGCTTTAGACTAGTGCGTATCTCTTCCAAAGGACTATGGAGACTACTTAGGGAAAGATAACTTGCCCTTGATTTTTTAAAATGCATTCTTGAGCAAATGGGAACTAAAGAGGAAGGATATAAAGATCAATATTTTGAAGGATGCCATCAATGGTTATGAAGAAGAAATAAGAAGGCTTCAAGAGGAATTGAAAGAAATGAAAAGGGAGTTAGAAAATTTCAAGGAACAAAAAGAAGAAATGCATATGGAAGGCAGTGTGAAGGTTGAGGGAACCACACCTTTGGCATCATATAGGCAACGGAATTGTGAGAAGGGCTTGTTTCTATCTAAAAATTATATTTTGCAGGTTCATGGATGCATTCAAAAGGTTATTATTTCCATTAACCCTAGCAGCAGGTACAATTTCATTAATATTGTTTTGGCTAAGAGCTTGCAGGTTCAAGCAACAAAAATTAAGGACATATAGCTCGATGGTAAGAATGTTTATATTTCTGAAGATTTGAAGATAACCATGGATAAATATGTTTTACATTCAGAATTTTATGGCATGGCTATGGATGATGTAGATATAGTTCCTTGTTATCCTTGGTTAGATTCCTTGGGTACTGTTAACATTATGTACAAAAGAAGTTCCTGAAGTTATGGTACAGGAAAAAGAAGATAACAGTGCAGGATATTTCTCAGCTTAAGAAGCAAGGATCCAAGGAGAAGCAAGAGGAAGTTATGGAAAGTGAACAGATTGAAGAACCAGCAGAGGAATCACAAGTACAGTCTAAGGAAGAGGCAACAACAGAGTCCAAGGAAGATGTGGTAGCAAAATCCAAGGAAGAAGCAGCAACAGAGTCCACGAAAGCGCAATTAGTGTTAGGCAATTATTACATTATTTAATGTTAGGTAATTATTACATTATTTTATTATACCTCATGGGAGGTTACATCAATTACATCTTGATCTTGATCCGTTACAACTTCTTGTAACTGATTTGTTGTATTAAATATGCAATGTTGAATTAATGAAATGTGTAGTTTTTTTCATAAAACAACATTGGCATCAAAGCTATCCCGCATAGGAAAGTGATCGGTTGGGATGTTGGTCGTGTTGTTGGGTTGTGCGAGGACTTAAGAATTTAACAATGGGGAAACTGAGAAGGCAGGCACTTCCAAATCTACCCCACGCCATAATCATGGGAATAACAGGAGTTAGCAGTTGCAAACGATAGGGAGTGAGCAACCAACATTCTGGGCAATAGAGATGCAGCACACAACAGCCAGAATACAACACAAGGAACCCCAAAATGTTTTGCGACGGTGAACATGCACAACATGAAGCTGTCCGTCACAACGTGTCACCAGAGGAATCTCGCCTGAATTCTTGCAGCCACCAACACTGTGAATGGCGCATTCCACTGCCAAGCCCAACTTTTGCAGCGCAATGCAAAAATACCCCATCCGCTGTGACTAGTCCAAATATGACAAATACCAAAATTTAGGGTGGTGAACATCTTTTTATACACGCTTGATCTTTTCCATACTCAAAAAAATGAGAAAACTCCACGCTATGAGAGGAAAAGCAGGCGCCAGAGCTGTCCCCTACTTGGTGCCCTTCTCGATCAAGAAGCGCCACGTCTGCTCCACCCAAACCCACCAACCCGAACCCATTATTGGTGCCCATGGCGATCTAGGCAATGGAGTTTCCATTTTTTTTCCTGCATCACCTCCATATATGCCAAAGTGCACCCTAGAATTCCAGCATTTGCACACTAACATGACGTGGCAAACAACCTGAGGCCAAGGGGGGCAACTTGATACTGCTACACATCGACGAATGAGGCATCACAACAAAAGCTGAAGGAGAGGCGTTAGAAGGGCGTCTGGAGATGCTCAGTGGCCAAGTAGAGGTTCACGTGGTGGGCATCGAGATAGACGTCCACTTTTCCAAGTTCTTGCGGTTTCACTTCCTCGTACCCTAAAAATTTGGCGAACGGGAAGAGGGAGGAGCAGCAACAGGGGGAGGCCTACATGATGGAGCAACTAGTGCCAGAGATAACCATGCACGCCCTCAACTATTTAGACTACCCATCACTATGCCGCTTCTCCATGACCAACTCTTCCATGCGATGCACTCCTAACGACGACAATGCCTGGAAAGCGCTCTACCAAAAGGACTTCACAACAGAGCAAGATAGTGTATCCCCACAATGGCTATAAATCATACTATCCATCAACAAAAGCAGTTAAAGATGTGAATGTAGACTACTATAGAATATTAAGAGCAAAAAAAAATATTGGCGACTTGAATTTCCTGGAGAAGGCATGAACAGGAGAGCCACCTCAAGGCCAAGGAGGGCCACATTAGCCAGAAGAGCAAGGTCACCCATGACAGGGATCATGACATCAACCAGAAGAGCAAGGTCACCTAAGACAGGAACCATGACGTCAGCTAGAATAGCAAGGTCACCTGTGATAAGACTATGATGATGGGACCCAATCAAGACATTGCCTTAACCAGGTTGGCTGTTTCATACTTCTACTACGTGAGAGAGAAGGCGGGTCATCGACAAGCTGGACTAAAAGGCACTTGCATGTGTCACATTTGAATTGTTTCATAGTTGTCTTTGTAAAACAAATAATGTAACAAGGAGGGGATGTTAGGCAATTATTATATTATTTAATGTTAGGTAATTATTACATTATTTTATTATACCTCACGAGAGGTTACATGGAGGTCACATCAGTTGCATCTTGATCTTGACCCGTTACAACTTCCTGTAACTGATATGTTGTATTAAATATGCAATGTTGAAGTAATGGAATGTGTAGTTCTTTTTCACGAACCAACAATTAGAAGAGCACATGGACACACCAAAGAAGGGCATAGGAGAGAAGAGCATTAGGAAGAATTTGTAACAGAGGAACAAAATGTTGAAGTGTCAAAGAAAGCAGCACATCAGGTTAACGTTGCAGCATATAACCACCCACACCTCCATGAGCGGCAACAATTTAACTTTTTTATTAAAGTTGTGATTAAATCCGCTACAATTTGAAGACTTTGATCTACTTTTAACCCCTTCATATTACCCATGTTAGTTCTTACTTCATCATAGTTTTTTGGGAATAAAAAATACTTAAAGCTATGATCATTTCCCCCAGTAACAAATTGTTATCCCAATGACTATTGCTTGAAGTTTTCTATGAGGTGTGTAAGTGTCAGCATTTCCATTCATAAATGCATGACAACTTTGCATCATCCAATTTTCCACTTTCGAAGGCAAATGATTGCTGATTTTCCATATCAACAGCTCTCCTGTCATTGCTTAATGCTTCATATTCCACTACAAAGGGCTCTAATATGTGATTACGAATACAAAGTTGCAGATCATTGCCTTCTTCACACAATGAACGATAGTCTTCACTGTCTGCATTCATTTGAATTAGTCCGTAATAGTTGAGTGAGGCTTGTCATGAGGCTCCCAAATGCCTTACAAAATATTATATACAAATTGCATATCCTAATAGCCACTTAATTGTGTCACATTCTCTAAAGTCATCCAATCAACAATGTGTTATATATTATCTCGATTTACATCCATCATAAATGTGGCTGCAAGTGCACCTTTTACAAAGTTGTGCTTGGACTCTTCGTAAATAAGGAGCTAAGCCATGGGAGTTCCAATACTAGACTCAAGTATTATTGAGAGCTCTTTCGTGTCCTTATTATAGATATGACTATC
This sequence comes from Wollemia nobilis, assembly GCA_028583015.1. Classification (NCBI taxonomy): domain Eukaryota; kingdom Viridiplantae; phylum Streptophyta; class Pinopsida; order Araucariales; family Araucariaceae; genus Wollemia; species Wollemia nobilis. Next base: position 23,457,745 of record JAQPPZ010017232.1, on the reverse strand, counting down.
ATGGACAAAAATAAATAGATATTTCCTCAAATTTTATTTGGAGATTCAGTTTGGACACTTCAAAAATCAAGAAATGTATCAAATGTTTGGGGGTGGTTCATGCTTTATCAAGGTCTCAAAATTAAATCAAGAACAAATGAGACTAGCACATTTGAATCCTCATGCATTTCATGTGGTATTGAGGAATCAGTAAGACAGGCCTCTGAAACACACTTGCCAGGAATTTTGAGTATTCCTACAGGCAGAATCTAGTTACTTGTTCATTGATCCTCTCTCCTCAAAAGGTCCTCTTTTAAGAGACCCATGGATGATTAGAAAAGAGTTGCAAAGATCTATAGCATACAAACAAATCTGTCTACTAGCAATGTCCTTCAAAAGGCAAGATGTAAAGCAACATGTCATAAAAAATAATCCCCTACTTCACTTGAGAGAATAAACAAATTTCACATAGAAAGGATTGAAAACCAATTCAAAGCTAATGAGGCTTATAAAAGAGGTAAGTTTACCAGTACAAATCTGAATATTTTATGAATAAAAAAAATCCAACTGAATTCAATAGAGTAGGAAATTTGTTAGCCAGTCAAGGGGATCTTGAAGAAAACTAATGCATAGATTTTAAAATACAATAAAAGCAGCAGCAGCATTCAAAAAGTTAATGAATCAAGTCATATATTAGAGGTGGATAATCCTCAGTCTTACCATAAGTGATAATTATAAGAATTAACAAAGCATCAATAATCAATATGACATGTCCCTTGCAGGCAAGCATGGAAAAAAAGGTTGCCGACGCCTCAGCATGTTGAGGATGGAACATCCACCCATAATAAATGTTAATACAATGATACAAGGCAGGCCAAGAAAGAATGAGATGATGTGGTACACAGCCTACACATCTACCACCACAAGAAAAGAAAGGATAAAAATTTGACAAGAGATTTTTTTAACAATGATATTGAAATTCCTAGAAGCCAAACAATGAATTATTATTTTGAACCCCAACAGAAATTTGAAAAGACTACAGAGGGAATCTTATGGCAAAAATAAGAAAACCTGAAACTGATTGATCAACAACATGAAATTCTGCAAAATTTTGGGCAAAAGAGCTGATCTGTCTGAAGCAGTGAAATGATTTCTTTGTAACAATCAAATTTACTTGATATCATAGCAGTACTGATTCAGATATAATAGCAGTTGATTTAGTTATGAAACAATGATTCAATCAATGGCAATTATGTGCTAAACCATTCAAAAGGCGCTTCCAAAATGGTATAAATCCTAGCACAAAAATAATAAACATATTTCCAGAATTCCACTAGGAAAAATTATTTTCCTGACAAGGTATAGACACCAACTTCGGCACAATAACCCAACGATGGCATTCACAGTACAGTTGGCCATCAAAACGTCTCTGGAAAACTTTTGTATAAGCTATCCACCAATAAATAACCACCTTAGGGCTCTAAGCCTAGTTAGAAAAACAGTTACCACCTTAGCTTCTTCATATTTTGCATGTATAATAACTTCACTTTACTGAGACTCTACTTCACTAACAGAAAAGTACAGTTGACACATATGAGCATCATCTTAAAATAAAACTCTGTTTACTAAGAATAAGCATAAATAACTAGAGAAAACTGTAATGATCCACACGAAATACCAATGACTATTTCTGAAACAAAATCCTCTCCTGGAATTGTTTTGCCTCAAAGCAAAGGCAATGGACCATGTTAGATGTTGGGAGTATTTGAGGGCATTCCAGCAAATATCCTCTAAATGCAAATCCTTTCACTAATAGGATATTACAACAGTTAAGTCTCAACTTCTTTCCCTCATGTTCCCAAAATGCATTCCAAAATAAGAAGAAAAAGTCTTTTACATGTGTGAGGCAAGGCATTTGAAACTTTAACCTTTTACCCTAGCAGTTTCTTCTACCGTGAGACACAAATTGCATTATTCACTCTTGACCCTGTTGCAATGCAAGAACATGCAACCTGTTCCACGTTGGCCATAATCTTATAAGGTTTCAATAATATCCAGGCCCAATGTCATCCATCCATATACCTCAAATAGACTTCTGCTTATAATCTCTGAAAAAAAAAAACACTCTCACACTCCAATTTTTCGATAACTGCAGCACTGACCCCACTGGAACTTTGTCCTCTCTTTGGTCCATTTGAGGTTCTCCTTTACTTCTTAAATATCACTGAATTTCCTTCAAAATATATCTAACTACTCGAACTTGAAAACATATATAGTGGCTTTAACCAACAACATTGCAATGGATATCTCATAAGCCATACTGCATTAATTCCACCAAATATAACCATTTTGGCAAGGAAGACTAGCAACATAATTCCTTAGTCAAAACCCTAGACATTGATTAAAAACCACTATTTGCTCACCAATTTAATGCTAACTAGGGCTCAAGCTTAAGATGACAATTATTTTAAACTTCTTCAAAAAGATGATTGTTGACAACCTTTGGGTCTCAATCACTAATGATGTTCTCTGGAAGCCTATCCAACCTAAAGATATGTTGCTTGCATATGCAGTGTGTCATATTGTACCAATTCTTTGCAAAGTGCAACATTTTGGCCAACAGGCCCTGCAAAATAATTCCTTAAGTACCACTCTAGACATTATTAACAAACTTCGTTTGTTCATCAATTGATGGTAATTAAAGCTTGAGCTTAAGGTGAGGCCAACCTTTTGAGACAACTCCTTTCAAATGTTACTCAAAAACTCATGCTCTTTGGAAGCCCATGCAAGATAAAGACATGTTACATGAACAGCTCAACACCGAGGCTTTGCTAGAGGCATTTTTGGAGTAAAAAGGGCATGCTTAGTCGATTCATCGACCACAACATGAATAGAATTTTTCCCCTCCAACCCGTGCTAAATCTGAATCTAAGGTTTCCTATGTCTTATTGGGAATGTGCAAAAGGTTGTACTAAACCTAGACTCTTAAGAAATTTAGTTATTCATCTAAAAAAAAAATTTACATCTGCTTTAGGCCTTTATGACTCTTCCCAAAGACACTACTTCTTATATTCTAATAGGGCTTGAAGAAGGCAAACTAACCAATAGTAGGTGAGTGACAGTTAGCCAAGAACTTTCCCCTTGAATTTAGAATTGGATACAAGGTATATACAATTCTAAGATTCTTAATATCTTTTAGCAAGTCAGATCTCCCAATTTGTGCTTTTACCTTTTCTTCTTACACATCTCCAAATTCCATTAGTCTTTTCATCTATAACACATTCAACCAAATGCCTCTTTGTTCACAGAAGATTTTGCTTGCCCAGTAATCGAAATAAAAAATCTGCAACCATCTTTTCATCCATGGCATATTCAAGCAATACATCTTCTTTCCACCTAAGTTCCACAATAGATATTGGTTGAAACCCAATAATCAAAATAACAAGTCTGTAACTACAGTATTTATCTCTTTGTCTTCTTAAATTTCAAAGTCAAAATCCTGCAACTTGCTTGCTAACACTGCTTGTTGCTGACTGAAGTTTTCCTAGGATAAAAAAGTACTTTGAGCTCTGACTGTCTGTCTTAATGGTGAAGTGATGTCCTGAAAGATATTACTTGAAATTCTGTATAGTGTGACTAAAGGTCGACATTTCCTTATCTTAAGTTGTATTAAGGATTTCTTCTTATCATCCAACTCCCTGCTTTCAAAAATTATCGGCTAAAGGTCAACATTTCCTTATCTTAAGTTGTATTAAGGATTTCTTCTTATCATCCAACTCCCTGCTTTCAAAAATTATCGGCTATTGATTTTGCATGAGGACATCCCTGTTCCTATGATAGACCCTGTGGCAGTGTCTAATACATCACATTCCACTAGACATGGAAATGCCACTACAGGTTTGTAGGCAATTACCTTTTTCACACATTGAAATGTGGTCTCTTTTTGCAAAAGCAAATTAAATTTAAATGAATTAAATTAGCACTATAGTTGATAATGAACAAAAGAGATGCATAGTCTTGAACTAGGGAATTGTCAGACTTCTAATGCACCCCCAATTCTAGTTTCAACAAGATTGGATGGAAGAGTTTATGGCCGCTTCCAACCTCTGGATTTAGGCCAGCTCCCCACTATCCTTACTAAATTCTAATCTAATCTTAAACTAATTGCATGAAAATAAATGCGGAAATTAAAATGCATGAAAAGTAAATTTATGAGCTTAGGGTGTGAGGAATTATATGAAACTACGGCTGAAACCATGGCAAGGAAGTGTGTGATCAAGCAACACATGATGAATCCAAATAACAGCAATGTTCCCATTCATTTGATATGAGATTGTGAGAGGAATGACAAGATGGGCAAAAGGGCCATGCCTCAATCACTATGCAATTTGTAATCCAAGAGGGCAGTGCCACTGATGGAGAGCAAAAGAATTATCAAATTCCCACCAGTTTTATGAATTACAAGAGCACAATGTGGGTTTCACAAAGTGTAGCTCTGAATTCTTCATGGCCAAAAGATGTTTACAATGAAGCCCATAGATCCTATTTATTGGAAGATTTTACCCGAGTTACCTAGGGTGAGAAACTTATTACTCCTCATAATAGTTAAAAATTGGGGGCATCTCTAACAAAATGATGTACCTCCAAATATTACATGCCTTTAAAAGGATTAGAAGGCTTCTAAAATGAGTTACGGTGCCACTACATGTGAAAATGTCGCTTTCCAAAGATCTTCCTCAAGATCCATGCTTGTACTATTACCCCTCCACTAGTCTGTAAGCAATTCCCTCCAAGAGACGAGCAAATCGCTCCACTTTGCTACCGATTCACCAGCATTCCCCAACACTTCACTCTTGCAACTCAATCTTAACTCTACTAACGAATCGTTCCTGGACAAATCAACACTTATGGAGCGAATTAGCACTTGTCTTGAACTTAGCCAAAATTTGAGGGGTTTTGGAAGGCATTGATGGACTGATTTCATTGATTTATAACCTTCCAGAATTGTGATTCCCAAGGTAGTGAGTTATCACTACATTTTTGGCAATTTCATGGGATGCCAAACTCGATTGGTGAGAGATCCTAGACCCTACCTTTGTCCTTGGGCACAAAGTCTTCAAAATTGGAATCCCTCCTACAAAATTTCAAATCTTGTTTTGCCTTTATGGTAGTAGTCCCAATAGCTTCTATCATTCTTCATTTTTTGGCAGCTGGATGGTGGCCAGGTCCCCTGCCTCTCCTACTAGATCCTCATACGGGTTTTCTGATAACCCGCTATGCTTCCTTGTTAACTCTTGCAGCTTAGCGTAAAGTGGCTCCAGCTTCTCGTATAACTCAACTGCATCTCCAGCTTCAGCTTCATATCTCTCCTCTTCGAACATCGCATCAATGATGTCATCATCGAGGAGCTTCCTCTAATGATCGAAGATGTCCAATAGTCCAACTGTGACAAGCCCTTGGATTTCTTTGATCATTTCCTATACTGGAGCGTTTTAAAGAGACTAACGTGTCTTTGCAAGTCTTTAAGTCCCCCTAAGCATCAGGGATTTTCTTTAAATTCTTGGCCATGTCCTTTTGATCTCTCCCTAGTTGTTGTGCCTATGATGTCGACATCATAGCTAAAAGTAAAGCACCTCTTGGAACCTCTCCTTCACAACCAATTGTTCTTCAACCTACTTGATGGTTTTTGTTACTTGGTTTAGGCTATGTTCTGCGTAGGCTATGAAATAGAAGTACCTCTTGGCATTCATTGCTTCCACCTTGATGTTATCCCAAAGAGACTTCACACTTTGAATATCGCAGGCTTTTCATGAATCTGTAGTTGTTTCTCCCCTTTTTAGTGCAGTTAGTTCTTTCTAGAGCTCATCAATCTTCTGATCCCTCACTTGCTAAGCCTCTTGTAGTTGTTTCACCTGGCCTTCCAGTTGAGATTTTCGTTATTGACTTTGTTTCCTCAACTAGTCTTGCCCCTGTGCAAGTTGTTGTAAGAGATCCTACACCTCTCTTCTCAACCTCGTCAAGATGGCCTTCTCAATGATATCTTCACAACCTCATTTCCTTTCCAGAGTTGCTCCTTCTCAACCTTTAAATGTACCACTTCTACTTCAAGCTCTTCGTTCTTCTTTTACAATGATTCATCTCTCACTGCTAGTTGGTCAAATTGCATGGCCACACCAATTGATGGTTCATGAGCTAAATCATTGATATGGATCTGTTTGGCTTGGATCTAGCTTGGATACCCTGGAAGTGAAGTGGATGTAGCAGTCTTGGAAGGGTTCTTCTTTGCCGCTTTTGTAATGAGGATTTTTTTCCCTCTAGATGCCAACTATGATCGCATTCGTACTAGAGCCTAGGAGGTTTTGTCTCTCAATTGTTTATATGCTATTTCCTCCACAACCCTCATCCCATTCATTTCTCGGTTCAGCGTCTCTAATAACCCTCCCCCCCTTACCGATCATTCAATTCTTTCTTTCACTTTATCCGTTGTTTCCCTTCTTGCTATTCTTCCCCCTCCTCCCTCCACTCCTACCCCTCAAGTCATTATAGACTTTGACTATTATTATTCCTTTACCTACATGGACCGGTTGCGTTAGGTTCTCCCCAGAATGTCTTCTCTCCCCGATGTTTCCAATTGTTTTGCTTCCTTGGTCCAAGCTATTTGGAAGGCTGCTTTGGACTCGTACCCCCACACCTTTTGCCCCCCCCGCCCTCGTCCCCCTAGTCATTGCCCCATGAACATCTGGTACGATGAGGAATGTAAGTCTGCCCATCGAAGGTTGAAATATGCCATTCGGAATCCTTCCCAACCCTATGTCATTTCTCACAAAGATTACAGGATGCTTCTTCAAAAGAAGAAGTGTCTCTTCCTCTCTTGGCATAGACTTGATCTTATTCACTCCCTTCAACAGTCTCCTAAATCCTTCTGGCGCCTTATCCTCCCTCGTGATCGGATTACTCATGGGATCAATCTTTCCTCTTGAACCACTCACACCTCATCCCTCTATACCATCCCAAATCAGCCTCCCATTATTGTTCCCTCCCCCCCTTCTTCGTGCCACCTCTTTTCTACTGGGCTTGTCAGACAGGCTATTAGGAAACTTTGTACAAGCAAAGCAACAAATTTGGATGGGCTACAGGTTGAATTTCTGAAGCATGGCATTGACCATCTCATTGGGCCCCTCACTGATCTCTTTAATCTCTTTGTTTGCTCTAGATTTGCTAACTCATGGACTCACCATATCATTCACCCCATCCATAAGGTAGGTGATCCCCATGAACCCAATAATTACAAGACTATTATGATTGGGCATATCTTTGCCAAGCTCTATGCCACAACATTGGACGTGCTTCTCTCCCGTAGGTTGGAGGAGGAAGGTCACAGGGCTATTGGCCAAGCTGGTTTTCCAAGTCCTTAAATTGAGGAGGCGTGTTCCAAGTCCTCGAAGGTTTATTGTTGCTTTGTGGACTTCAGGAAAGCTTTCGACACAGTGCCTCGACATTTACTTCTTGAGAGACTTTGATCAATTGGCATCTCTGGGCAACTTTTGATAGTGGTTTCACAGTTATATGAAACTGAAGGGTCGGTTTCACTCCCCTCAAGGGCTTTCGACGAGTATTCTTAGCACCATTGGAGTGAAATTTGGTTGCCCCCTTTCCCCGACACTTTTTGGGATCTTCATCGACGAGCTTGAGACTTTTATTAGGGATAACGCTCACACAGATGATGGTTGCCTTCACTATGTGCTGATTTCTATTCTCCTCTTTGTTGATGACGTTGTTCTCCCCTGAGGGGCTTCAACATCATCTAGACACACTTGCTACTTTTTGTGACTCGAGACAGTTGACAATGAATCTTTCTAAGACCAAGGTTATGGTGTTCAATACTACCAAAGAGGCTTTATCCCATCTCCACTTCTTTTTCAAGGTCAGGAGGTTGAGATCGCCACCTCATATGTGTACTTGGGGGTTCTCTTCATTGGTCCCACTTTTAATATGAAGCCCGCCACCTAGGCCCGGGTGTGTAAGGGGTATGCAACTCTGTCTTTGCTCGAGAGGAATTGCTTCAAAGCACATTTTCAGGATATCTTTGTGAAGATGAGGATCTTTGACACCTTGGTCAAGCCAACTATTACTTATGGGTCAGTGGTTTGGGGTCCTAGTCTTGGCCCGACTGAGTGGTCACGGGTTGAACGAGTACAAACACTCTTTCTTCGACGGTTCATTCGTTGCAAGGGCACAATCCCCCGCTCTACTATTCTGGAAAAGTTTGGGGCCTCTCCTCTTCTTGATTATTGGTTATCTTCACAAGATCCGTACTTTAGGAGATACCCCTAAAGGTTGCAGGCGATACCCTTACCTCACCCTTTAATCCTCGATGGAACTCTCTCCGAGTTCTCGAGGAGGCTGAAGGAGCTGGTATTTTCAGATCTTTGCCCTCCTGGCCAGAATTCACATACGAATAGACAGGCTCCCCCCTTATTCCTTGAGTGTTCTACCCCCCCTCGGCTTAGTAAGGAGAAGATGTTCCATGAGATCCGGAAGGATGTTAGTCTCCAATACACTAGATGCACATGGATCTCTCTTGTTGCCCCTCTTTCCCCCAAGTTGTCTTTCTACCGTGAGCACTTCTTACAAATTCAAGAGGGCAGAGTAGTTCCTTCGCAATATCTTCAGCAGCACACAATGCATAGTCTTCGGATACTGATTGGGCAACTCAGTGTGTGTTCTCACCAACTCTGAATTGAATCAAATCACCATCTTCCGACAGAGGAGCGGGTTTGCTTGTTTTGCTCATTAGGTGAAGTTGAAACCCTACATCATTTTATTTTTTGTTGTCCCGTTTATTACAAGATCCAAGGCATATTCCAATGCCTTTTCAAGAATAACCCTCGGTATGTTTCTACCTTCTTTAGATATCGGGAGCAACGGTGTCTCGCACTATTTCTTAGGGAGCTAACTCAATTTCATTGACATAAAAGCTCTCCTCCAAATGGATCTCACCCCCCTCAACATCAACTCATCACAACTTACTTCACCAGCTCCGACGGCTCAGGTGACATCGGTCGGAAACGCTCCAGTTCAGACGACTGCAAGGTCACTAGACAACACACCCACAACTTGTTAGGGTCCGAACTAGCGATGGACAAAGTCAGGAAAAATTGGATCGAATCGGGATTTTGCTAATTCCTCGCTAGGGTTTACTTCCTTCTCTATGCAATACCTCTTCTCATGTGTGAACAAGGTATCCAAACCCTTGGCCTTCAATTTCTCCTTGAAGTATTTGACCTGGTCATAAGACTGTTGGATTTTAAGCTTAATTATCTCAAAATATCATGAGTCCCAATGTAAATAAACTAATAGTATTATAGGTCAAAATTGTTAGGAAAATCTTCAGATTTTACACCTGCAAGAGGAAGCAAAATAACAAAAATAGAAACACGGAAACAGTAACACAAGTGACAGATATTTACGTGGAAACCTGCAATGTGCAGGAAAAACCACGAGGCAATGGCAACTTCTCCTTTTATTATTTTCAACAAAGTTTACATTCACGTTTCTCAATGTTTTCAACAACTATATCATATGCAAGGGATCACATCCCTTTTATAGAGCAGAAGGAAGACTCCAAACTGTTTGTTTCCTCTTCCGACGAAAGCCTCCAAAACCTGTTCATTTTCGCTCCCCAAGACTGTTCGTCTTCCGCATTCTGACGTCTATCTCAGACGTCTACTGCTGACGTCTCGTACTGTAGCCGACATCTCGTACTACAGCCGAAGTCTCGAACTGCAGCCGAAATCTCGTACTGCAGCCGACGTCTCGAACTGCAGCCGACATCTGACGTCTCATACTGCAGCCGACATCTCCTCCTGCCTTGACGTCTAGCAGGTTTGTTGCCTAGACGTCTGGCCTAGACGTCTAGCAGCCCTGTTGCCTTGATGTCTGACCTAGACATCTAGCAGCCCTACTGCCTAGACGTCTAGTCTAGACGTCTAGCAGGTCAGACGTCAAGTGACTTGCTTCCTTTATACTGTCTTCACACCTTACATTCTCCCACTTGAAGTCAATATTCAGGAATTCTTCTGCCAAAAAAATTTTCAGCCAGTGCCAATTGCCCAATGCTGCCTTTTGTTACTTTTTCAGCAAGCCCAGAGAAGTCTTGCACCATTCAAACTTCTCTACCTTGACCAACTTTGTAAGCATATTTGTAGGATTCACTTCAGTGTCGATTTTCTGCAACAGGATCCTACCTTCTTCCACCACATTTCTGATAAAGTGGTACTTGACATCAATGGGTTTCGTGCGATCATGGAATGTTGGATTCTTCACTAGTTGAATAGCACTCTGGCTATCACAATGCACCGAAATTTTCTCCTGCATTACCTTGAAGTCACCCAACAATCGCTCTAGCCAAATTGCCTCTTTACTGGCATGAGTTGCTACAACGTATTTTGCTTCAGTGGTTGATAAAGCCACAACAGACTGCAACTTAGAAGCCCAACTCACTGCTCCACCAACAAGAGTGTAGGCATATCTTGTAGTGGATTTTCTCCCATCTCTATCTCCACCATAATCAGAATCCACAAAACCTGTAACTTGCAAATCTGCCGATCCAAAGTAAATGGCAACATCTGAAGTGGCTCTTAAATATCTGAATATTCACTTCACCGTATTCCAATGCTCCTTACCAGGATTTGCCATGTACCGGCTGACTACTCCCACTGCTTGGGCAATATCCAGTCTGGTGCTCACCATGGCATACATGAGGCTTCCTACTGCAGATGACTACGGTACACGAGACATGCTTGTCTTCTCTGCTTCCGTTCTAGGACACTGGTTGGAAGACAACTTTAAGTGGGGAATAAGTGGGGTACTAACTGGTTTAGCATTCTGCATATTGAAGCGCAGCAGAATCTCTTCCACATGTGACTTTTGACTTAACCAGATCTTTCTTCCTTTTCTGTCCCTGTGTATCTTCATCCCTAAAATTTGGTTTGCTGCTCCTAAATCCTTCATTTCAAATGTGCTAGCCAACCGAGCCTTAAGATCAATGATTTTCTTCATGTTGGGGCCTGCAACCAACATATCATCAACATACAACAGCAAAATAATAAAACTGCCATCGTCAAACCTCTTATAGTATGCACAATGGTCAGCTTCACTCCTGCTGAAACCTTGGCTCTTCATGAAGGTGTCAAATTTCCTGTACCACATCCTTGGCGCCTGTTTCAATCCATACAGTGATTTCTTCAGTCTGCAAACCAAATGCTCTTTGCCTCTTTCTTCATAGCCCTCAGGCTGAACCATATATATCTCTTCCTCGAGATCACCAAGCAAGAAAGCAGTCTTTACATCAAGCTGCTCCAGTTCCAAATCCTATGCAGCTACAAGTGCAAGTAGAACTCTAATAGTAGTCATCTTCACAAATGGAGAGAAAATTTCATTAAAGTCAACACCTGACTTCTGCACATAGCCCTTTGCCACCAAGCGAGCTTTATAGCGTTCCAACAGCCCATCGTTATTCTTCTTCACTTTGTACACCCACTTGTTTCCAACAGTCTTTCTTCCAGGTGGGAGATCCACAAGTTCCCATGTTTTATTCTTGCGAAGTGCCTCGATTTCCTCCTCCATGGATTTCCTCCACTTTTCTGCATTCTCAAACTCTCTAGCTTCCTGAAATGAACTAGGTTCACCATCATCAGTTAACAAAGCAACAGAGGACTAATACACATGAGAATACCTTTCCGAACACTTTTGTGGACGTGTAGATCTTCTAACCAAATGATCTGTCGGTTGTGGCTCTTGGTCTTGTGACCGTTGTGGCTGCTCTACTTCATGTTCTACTTGTTGTTCTGCATGCTGAACAAAAAATTCAGCATGTTCATCTTCATAGTCGTCTTCACTCAATTCTACTTCAATAGGTACAACATAAGGATTTTGCTGTACCTCCTTCCTTTGCATGGATTTTTCATCAACAATTACATCCCGGCTAATAATTACCTTGTGGGCAATAGGATCCCATAGTCTATACCCCTTCACTATATCTCCATAGCCGAGAAAAACACATTTGCTTGACTTCGGGTCAAGCTTGGACCTTTTTTCTTTGGGTACATGGGCAAACGCGTCACAGCCAAAGGTGTACAAATGAGAGTAATCAATTGGCTTACAACACCAAACCTCCTCCGGAATCTGTCCATCCAATGCAGTTGTAGGTGACCTGTTAATAAGATAAACAATTGTATTAACAACCTCCGCCTAAAACTTTTTCTCCAACATGGCTGCGCTAAGCATGCTTCTTGCACGTTCCATGATTGTGCGATTCATCCGCTCAGTCACACCATTTTGTTGTGGAGTGTATGGTACAGTCTTCTGGTGCTTAATACCTTTCTGCATACAAAATTTATCAAATTCCTTGGAGCAATATTCACCCCCATTATCCGACCTGAGACACAAAATTGACTTGCCCAAACTCTTTTCTACCCGTGCTTTTAACTCCTTAAATTTCTGCAAAGCTTCCGACTTCTTCTTCAGAAAGTAAACCCACACTCTCCTATAATAATCATCTATAAAAGTCAGAAAATAGATGGCGCCATTCAAGGACTGAGTGGGGACAGGTCCAAATATAGTTGCAGAAAATCAGAACTCTTACCAGGACTTGCAGTAAACCGAACCCTCTTCTGTTTACCAAAAATACTGTGCTCACATAAGTCTAAATTACAAGACTTAATCCCGGAAAGCATACCTCTGTCATGCAAAATTTTCAGGCCTTTTTCACTCATATGGCCTAGGCGTTGATGCCATAGCATTACTGCATCCTGAATAGAAGTTGTTTGTGCTGCATGGTTTGTCACCGTATCACCGCATAAACGGTATAAAGTCCCATAAGATTCTCCCTTTGCTACTACAAGAGCTCCTCTGGTAATCTTGCAGTAGTTGTTACATAAGGTGACAAAATACCCTAGCTTATCCATCATTTTGATTGAGAGCAAATTCTTCCTCAAATCGGACACATGTCGCACATCACATAACATCCTTTCTCTACCATCGTCCAGCCTGATCCTTATATCCCCTCTTACCACAATTTCTAAAGGATGATCATCACCCAAATAGACCTTTCCACCATGGTATGGCTGATATTTGTCAAACCAGTCTCTGTGGGGAGAATGTGGAAGGATGCACTTGAGTCCAAAACCCAGGTATATAAAACTGATCTGTTGTTACTGATACAAAAGGCTTCACATGTTGTCGTCTCTCCTGAATCTGCTGCACTGGCCTCAGCTGATGGTTGATTTTGTTTTTCACCATTCTTTAATTGCCAACAGTCCTTCTTGGAGTGTCCTGGCTTCCCACAATGCCAGCACTTCCCTTTCTGCTTACATCCTTTAGACTTAGATCTGGACTGTTTTCTACCTTGTTTACTCCCCTCAAACGATCAACCTCTCACAGATAGGGCTTCATTGGTTGAGGGTTCCAGAAACGTTTTTTGCCTCAACTCTTTTGCCAACAAAGCGGCTACCACATCATCAAATTTGAGAGTTCCTGATGATGAATTATTGATGGTCATCACCATATGATCCCAAGTGTCCGGGAGGGAACAAAGTAGGGTGATAGCCCTATCTTCATCCTCCATCTTCACATTAACTGAAACCAGTTTACTGATCAAAGTATTAAACTCATTCAAATGATCTACCACGGATGAACTTTCCTTCATCCTCAAGCTATAAAGCTGCTTTTTCAGAAAAACCTTGTTAGTTGCTGATTTTGTTTCATACAACTTTTCAAGCTTCTGCCAAAGGGCTCTTGCAGTCTTCTCTTTAGCTAAATTGAACAAGACGGAGTCCGCTAGGCAGAGACGGATTGTAGAAACAGCCTTCCTGTCAAGCGTTGTCCACTCCTCATCTTTCATGTTGCTCGGTTTATTCGCGACCCCTTTCAAGGCTTGCGCTTGGTCATTCTGAACCAACAAATCCTCCACCTTCATCTTCCATAGAGCGAAGTTCCTGCCATCAAATTTCTCAATCTCAAACTTGGTTACACCTTTTGTCATTGTTGCAGCTCCCACTCGCACAAAACCTTAGCTTTGATACCAGATGTTAGGAAAAACTTCAGATTTTACACCTGCAAGAGGAAGCACAATAACAAAAAATAGAAACACGAAAACAGTAACACAAGTGACAGAGATTTACGTGGAAACCTACAATGTGCAGGAAAAACCACGGGGCAATGGCAACTTCTCCTTATATTATTTTCAGCAAAGTTTACATTCACGTTTCTCAACGTTTTCAACAACTATATCATATGCAAGGGATCACATCCCTTTTATAGAGCAGAAGGAAGACTCCAAACTGTTCGTTTCCTCTTCCGACGGAAGCCTCCAAAACCTGTTCGTTTCAGCTCCCAAAGACTGTTCGTTTCCGCTCCCCAAGACTGTTCGTCTTCCGCATTCTGACGTCTATCTCAAACGTCTGCTGCTGACGTCTCGTACTGTAGCCGACGTCTCAAACTGCTACCGACGTTTGACGTCTCGTACTGCAGCCGACATCTTGTACTACAACCGATGTCTCGAACTGCAGCCCACGTCTGACGTTTCGTACTGCAGCCCACGTCTGACGTCTCGTACTGCAGCCCACGTCTAGTACTGCAGCCAACGTCTCGAACTGCAGCCGACGTCTGACGTCTCGTCTTGCAGCCGACGTCTCGTCCTGCCTTGACGTCTAGTAGGTTTGCTGCCTAGATGTTTGACCTAGACGTCAAGCAGCCCTGCTGCCTTGACGTCTGACCTAGACGTCTAGCAGCCCTGCTGCCTCGACATTTGGTCTAGACGTCTAGCAGGTGAGACGTTTGGCTTGTTGCCTAGATGTCTGAGCCAAACGTCTAGCAGGTCAGACGTCAAGTGACTTGCTTCCTGTATATTGTCTTCACACCTAACAGAAATATCAATAATCAAGAGTAGAAAAATATATGAGCAATCTAATATCTATATCAAGGCCAATATAATGATAAAATAACATTCACTTATAATATCAAATATGAATGTAAATGGCCAAAATCATTCATGTACATGCATGAAGAATACTTACAAATATTAATTGCTCAAAAATCTG
Source organism: Wollemia nobilis (assembly GCA_028583015.1). Taxonomy (NCBI): domain Eukaryota; kingdom Viridiplantae; phylum Streptophyta; class Pinopsida; order Araucariales; family Araucariaceae; genus Wollemia; species Wollemia nobilis. Next base: position 23,442,665 of record JAQPPZ010017232.1, on the reverse strand, counting down.
TATACAAGCTTTATTATCAATGTTTGCTATGTGGTTATCGCTACAAACCGTTTTCCCTTCAATTCCCGTGTTACATTGTATGGAGCTTTGTCTCCATAATATAGACATAGTAATGTGACTCTTCACATAATCAACTATTGCTCTCCATATGACAGCTCCCATGACCTTTGGCTTATCATCTTGCCACTTGTATACTAGACTCTTCACTCTCTTCTTACATGCATACTTGACTTTATGACACTTGCACACTTCTACATGACTCTTCCTCTCCTACATGCACTCCTAATACAAGACACTTGTGCAAATCCTCACTTTACATATTTGCACACTTACATACACGACACTTGTGCACATTCTCTCAATACACTCTTGCACTCTTACATGACAGTTGTGCATATCCTGCACATTGACACTTACATAAAAGGGAAATATAAATCACTCTCCTAAATTATAGACTCAAACCCTAATCTATTACATATTTACATTTGTACCATGAAGGTACATTTGCATGTACCAAATAATGTCATATTCTCCAGCACCCCCTGTATTGCATTATTTGGTAATTGAAGACTTTAGTCTTCAAGCTTCATCTTCATCTTTAGTCTTTATCTTTAATCTTTATGTGACCTTGAACCTTTGCCTGAAATTCGTCAGGTTCTTGTTCTGACACTTGCTTTTGATCTGTATCTCTTTTAACTTTCTTCCTCTTTACTTTCTTGATCTTCTTCTTCTGCTTCTTTATTCTATTCTTTTCAGTTCTGGTCTTGATCTTGCCTTGTCGTCTTTCTGAAGTCTTTTCTCCTGTATTCTGATTTTCTAGAACATTTGCAACATTAGTATCATCAGAAATTTTTTAAGAATGAATATCTTCATTGACCAAGAGTTTTACTATAAGAGCTTTGAATTCATTTCCTTTTGATGTTTCTTCTAAATCTTGAATTTCATGAATTTCTTGAACTAAGTTTCCTTTTTTATTTTCTTCTCTAAATTGTAGCTGAGGTTGTTGTTGACGACCATATTGATACTAAGGATGATATTGGCATTGTTGATATTGAGATTGAAATTGTTGTTGTCGTTGAGGATTATATCAATACTGGGATTGATATTGTCTTTGCTAAACTAATTTATTCATTTGACTTCCTTGATTCATATTCATCTGATTTCCTTGATTATATCTACAAAAATTTGTATTATGACCCTTTCTCTTACATATATGACAGAATCTATACCTGGAAGTTGTAGCAATATTACTTGGTATATTTTCTTTAGATACCAAGGCATTATTAGTCATTTCATCCTTGACTAAGTTCTCTACTTCATATTCCTAAAGAATATTGACTAAATCATCAAATGTGGTCTCCTTGCTTAGAACTTGTAAAGAAGTAACTAAATGTTTATAACTTTCTGGAAGTGCCCTTAGTGTAACTTGAACAAGAAATTTATCTTCTACTTTTTCTCCCAAAGTTAATAGTTTTGCCTTTATATCTGCTACTTTTCGAAGAAAGAGTTCTATACTTTCTCCACTATTAACCTTTAAAGAATATAATTGAATTGTAAACTCAAGATTGTTGCTTTGTTTTTCCCTTCAAATATTTTGCATGGTTGTATTTCATCAATTATTCCAAATGTAATTAACATGAGTGCCTTTGCATCACTTTCTTCAATTTTTTGTATTTCTCTTTCATCCTCACTAGGTTTTTTCTTTGTTCCATTTACTATATCCCATAGTTTTTCTACAATAAGAATTGATTTCATTTTGTTCTTCCATGATGCAAAATTTGGTCCTTTCAAAAGTTGAGATTCAAAAAGGAAAATTTTATTATTTGACATAATGAAACTCATTCAAATTTGAAATCCTTTGAAGTAGTAAACCTTATATCTCCCAAAAATAGTATGCACTCAAATATGAAATTTGCACATTTTAAATTTTCTCTAATCCTTTGATGTAGAAATCCTTTTAACTCCCTATTAAATTAAATTTGCAAACTTTCAAAAACTTTAAAAATCTTCAAATAACTTCAAATTTAAAAACCTTCAAAAAAAACTCCAAATAACTTTAAATCTAAATCTTCAAACTCCACTACTTTCAAATATTTTAATCTTCAAATCAAAAACACTTAAATCCTAGTAGAAAACCTTTTCACTCCAAAAACTTAAAATAACTTTAAATCTTTTCAAAAATATAAACTTTTGAAATAAATAAACTTCAAAAAATCTATTAAGGTAGAAAACCTTATAACTCCCTACTTGAAAAACTTTTAAAAATTTAATTTCAAAACTTTATTTTCCCTCCAAGCAATAAAGATAGGAAAGGCTATTTTAACGTACCTTTCCTCTAATAAAGCTTTTGATTAGTAATGTGTGATGTTACGTTAGCTTACTCCACCTTCTGCGCTAAAATCCCGATTGTAATGCTACACTTACTCAAGCGTTTGAATTTCCTAAAACGGCGCTTAAGATTCCTTCTTTCTCGACACTTGGCTTGATGCTCTTCAACGGTATGGCATCCTAGGGTTACATGTGTTGAATAGGATGCTAAAAGTTTTTCTTTCGTCTCCTTCACTAAATAGAATGCTTAGCGAATTCTCAATCTTCTTCCTTGGACGACACGCTTAGTGTGTTCATGATATCCTTCACTAGTCAGCACGCTTAGTGCATTTACAATGTCCTTCACTAGATAGCGCGCTCGGATTGAATGGCACTCATAGAAAGTGCTCAAGTTTTTGTTGCTCGAATGCTCAATCCTTGATAGCTAATGGCACTCTTTCTCTATTACAGTGCTCTCTTTATCTGTTAGCGAATGCGCCCGGATGCACTCTTTCTCTAGAAGCAGATGCTCTCTTTCTCTGAGAATGAATGCTCTCTTTCTTTGGAAGCAGATGCTTTCTTTCTCTGGAAGCAGATGCTCTCTTTAATTGTTACGATACTCTTTTATAAAAGCAATGATATTCTCTGGACAGCGCTCTTTGTTGTTGAAGCATTGGTCTTCTCTGATCTAGACAACGCTCTTGCTTTGAGAGCATTGGTCTTCTTTGGACAGTGCTTGTCTAAGAGCATAGGTCTCTAGACAGTGCTCGTCTAAGAGTGTTGGTCTCTAAACAGCGCTCGTCTTAGATCGTTGGTCTCTTTAGCTGCTTAGACTACTGTACTTTATCTCCTAGTAATGGTTGCTTAGACGGCTAGCCTCGCTACTAAATTGGCCACTTGAATGCTGGCCTTTCAATTATATTGGCCGCTTGAATGTTGAATTCCCTGCTTCTATGGTGGATGATGGCTCCACTAAATAGACTGTGCCTTAATGCTTCTTGCTTGTTGTCTCCTATGAGACTCTAGACAACGCTCTAGTAGTGCCATTCTCTGCTTGTTGTAGGATAATGTTCTTTAAAAACTTCTTTCCAAACATTCTTGAAGAATAAGTCAAGGCCAAGACTGAAATTGATACAGTCAGCCAGATGCTTTTGGTTTTTTTAATAACCAACACTTCTCTATGCCTCTATCTGTCTTTATCTCTGGAGGCTTCTTCTTTGTACTTCTCAGTATTCCTCATATTGCTGCTCAATCTCTAATCCCTGGGTTGTTGCTCAATCTCTAATCCCTGGAAGCTTTGATGCTTCTCAATCTCTTGGAACCTTTGATGCTTCTCAATCTCTAAACTGTAACTTCGATGTCTTAGGTCACACCTAAGAACTAAATGATTCTCCTCTTTTCTAGAGAATCCAAAATCAATATCAAGGTGACTATGAATGTCCCCGAATGACCAACTTTCTCCTGAGTTGGCTCTCTCAATCTTCAATAGTGATTCTCCTCTTTTCTCTAGAGAATATTGAATATTATCAGGTGACTTTGAATGTCCCCAAACTTCCAACTTTCTTCTAAGTTGGATTTCTCTCAATGTCCAACTTTCTTTTGAGTTGACCCTTAATCAATCTTAGTTGAGTCCTAGTCTTCATTGGTTTTCCTTGAACCAAGTGGAAAGACCCTAGCATCCAAATCAGGGTGACTTATCCTTGTCCCCTCAATCTCTACTCAATCAGACCTTCAAAAATAGAGTCCAAGTCTTCATTGCATTCAAAGTGGACAGACTCCAAAATGTAACTCTATCAAGAATGGACAGAGTTAAGTGGTAGCTTTGATACCATTGTTGGCTTTTAAGCTTAATTATCTCAAAATATCACAAGTCCCAATGTAAATAAACCAATAGTATTATAGGTCGAAATATCAATAATCAAGAGTAGAAATATATATGAGCAATCTAATATCTATATCAAGGCCAATATAATGATACAATAACATTCACTTATAATATCAAATATGAATGTATATGGCCAAATCATTCATGTACATGCATGAAGAATACTTACAATATTAATTGCTCAAAAATCTGTATACAAACTTTATTATCAATGCTTGTTATGTGGCGATTGCTACAGACCGTTTTCCCTTCAATTCTCGTGTTACATTGTATGGAGCTTTGTCTCCATAATATAGACATAGTAATGTGACTCTTCACATACTTGACTATTGCTCTCCATATGACAACTCCCATGACCTTTGGCTTATCATCTTGCCACTTGTATACTAGACTCTTCACTCTCTTCTTACATGCATACTTGACTCTAATAGCAAAGTTAATCAATTCATTCATTGAGGCATAAGCCTATTTATTACATCCTTTAGGGTCACAAACTAAAGGATTGGATCTCCCGATTTAGATCTTTACATGCATTGAATATAATAATAACCCATCTAAAAATGGATGACCTAATCTAAATATGCATGACCTACTACTATTAAAATAATAGAATAAAATATCCCTAACATCCCCCCTTATTACATTATTTGGTAAACAAATTGAATTGCGAAACATTTCAAACTTGACATGTGCAAGTGCCTTTGTAAAAATATCTACAACTTGTTCATTGGTGGGAATGTACTGGAGTTGGATCTCTTGATTCTGAACATGGTCTCGAATGAAATGACATGAAGTTTCAACGTGCTTCATTCTTTCATGAAATACTGGATTCTTAACCATTTTCAAAACACCTTGGTTGTCACATTTCAATAGTGTTGGATGTTTCTTTTGTATGCCCATTTCTAATAGAATACAACGTAACCAAATTGCCTCACACGTAGCTCCTCATGCAGCACGATATTCAGCCTCGGTGGAAGATAATGCTACTACATGTTGTTTCTTGCTATGCCACAAGATAGGTCCAAATCCTAGATGAAATACATATCCAAATGTTGATTTTCTATCATCCAGTGATCCAACATTATCCGAGTCCGTGTATCCTTGCAAGAAGAATTGATTATTCCTCTTATATTCCAAGCCACATTATACTATACCACGGACATAATGTAGTATCCTCTTTGCTGCCTTCTAATAACTCTATTTAGGATCCTGCATGAATCTTGAAAGATATCCTACAGCAAAACTGATGTCAGACCTGGTGTTAGTCAGGTAAATAAGACTCCCAATCAGCTGACGATAGAGAGTGCCAGATACCTGAGGAGACTTATCATATCGAGACAGTTGCAATCCTTGTTCCATAGGTGTTGTCTTAGGCTTACAATCTGTCATCCAATATCTATCCAGTAAAGTCTTGGCATATTTTGTTTGAGTGATCACAATATGATTTTTCCTCTGCCAAACTTCCAAACCAAGACAATAATGTAGAAGTCCTAGATTTGTCATATCAAAGGACTTTTTCAAGTCATTCTTGACAGCATCTATTAAATCATCTGAATTGCCTATAATAATCAGATCATCTACATACAACACAAGTATCACTATTTCAGATCCAACTTTCTTGTAATAGATATTTGTGTCTGAGGGACTTCTTTTGAAACCGTGTTGTAATAGGTGCTTGTCCATTTTGATGTACCATACTCTAGGAGCTTGCTTCAAACCATATAAAGACTTAACAAGTCTGCATACCTTTAGTTCTTGCCCTTTTTCAACAAAGCCTTCGGGTTGAGTCATGTACACTTCTTGAAGATCACCATTCAAGAAGGCACTTTTGACATCCATTTGATGCAGCTTCCAACCAAATTGTGCTACCATGGCACAAAGAATGTGGATGGTGGTCATCTTTGTTGTGGGTGCAAATGTTTCTTCATAATCTATTCCTTCCTTTTGTGCATAGCCCTTTGCAATGAGCCTTGCCTTATATTTTTCAAGTGATCCATCTGCCTTGTACTTGGTTTTGAAGACCCACTTGCAACCTATGGGCTTCTTTCCTTTAGGAAGATTAACAAGCTCCCATGTTTTATTTTTTATTAGAGAATCATATTTTGCTTCCATTGGGACAAGCTAAGGGAATCTTTTACTACTACTTATTCTGAACTCTCCATCACTGAAGACATTAATCCCACGTTCACTTCCTAACGATCCATACTGCGAGTTTGAGGACGAGTGGAAGTGAGATCAAGAGGTGCATCAAGCTTGGCATCTCTGATGGTACTCTGGACCCATTTGGGAGTTTTTCCTGCTATGTAGGAGCAATTGCTACAGCTGGAATGTCTTCTTTCTCACTAAGCTCTATGCTTATAGTAGGAGATGTAGCATCTAGAGGATCTTCTCCATTTGACTTTGGTTCAAATGCTTCATCGAACGTTACATGTCTACTTATATGCAATTTCTTGGTTTTCGGATCTATCAACGGATACCCTTTGGATTCATCATCATATCCAATAAATATGCATGGCAAGGATTTTACATCTAGTTTGGTCCTCTTTTTCTTTGGCACATGCATGTATGCCTTGCTTCCGAAGACTTTGAGATGTTTGATGGAAGGCTTCCTCCCAGACCAGGCTTCTTTTGGTGTAACTCCTTGTAATGCCTTTGTAGGTGCTCTATTCAGAAGATACATTGCATTTATTATAGCTTCAGCCCAATATGATTGCTCCAAATTGGCTCCTGTGAGCATGCGACGAACCATTTCCATGATGGAACAGATTTCTTCTCTTAGCAACCCCATTTTGTTGTGGAGTATAGGTTGTAGTGAGTTGTCGCTTTATCCCATTCTGCGCAAGAAACCTTGTGAATTCCTTGGATGTATATTCCCCCCTTAATCTGAGCAAAGGACCTTAATAGAACGTCCAATTTCCTTTTCCACACGCTGCTTGAAACGTTGAAAGTGCTAGAATGCATCTAACTTCAGTTGCAAGGACACCCACATCTTCCTAGAGTAGTCATCAACAAACAATTGGAAGTATCTATGACCACCAATACTAGTTGCCATGGGTCCACACAGATTGGTATGTATCACATCCAAGACACCATGAGCTCGATGAGAGCTCAACTCAAAGGGTACTCGATGCTGCTTCCCTGCTAAACAACCCGAGCAAACGGGCAAGGTGGGTGAAAGGTTAGGAAGAAAAAACGACCATTTGTTGCCTACTCAATTGAAGTAGCCGGAACTAATATGCCTATATCTTCGATGCCAAAAAGTAGCATCCATTGTAGCTACTGAGAGTGTTATATGGAGAGCAGATCGGACATCCAAGGCAAACAAGCTTCTTTTGTAAGACCCGGTGGCAATATAATTGCTATTTTTAGTTATAAAACATCTCTTGTGGCCATTCTAAATTTGAAAAGTAACCTTCATGTCTCTAGCAAGTAGTTGTGTGGCAGACAACAAGTTGTTCGCGAGACCAAGGACATAAAGGACCTGTTCGATGGTGCATATTCCATTTGGAAGATGAATGGAAAAATCACCGTGGCCTTTGACCTTGAAGGTTTGATTATCAGCAATGGTCATTTATTTCCCTTCTTTTGCTTCAAAGGTAGCAAAACAGCCTTTGTCCCCTATCATGTACTTGCTAGCACCAAAGTCATTGTACCATACATCATCCTAGGGTGTGGTGGTAGCTCTAGTCATCAGCACCTTGTATACCTGTTCAAAATCTGAATCGGACTCGCCAGGTGCTTGCTCATAATCTGAAACTGACTCTTTAAAGGCAACATGCCCTATCTGCTGCTTTTGTTTGGTGTTTGGCCTATATTGCTTCTGGTGAGGTATGTGGACCTGATCACCTCGTGTGGCAGCATTGCACCGACAGTATTTGGTAGCATGTCCTTGTTCACAGATGTGGCAATACCTCTTCTGGTGTTGAGGTTGTTGTTGTGATGAGGAGGAAGGTCCTTTGTTTGAAGAACGCTTATGTCATCTTTGTTGCCCAAATTTTGGCCGTATAGGTTTTTGAATGATGAGTGCATTGTTTGACAACTGGTCCCTTAGTTTGTTGGTTTCTTCTTCCTGTAGTAGCATATAGACCAACTCCTCGAAGGAAACTGTCCAATTGGAGACCTGTAAGGAGATAATAAGCACTCGAAAAGAATCAAGTAAAGCTCGAAGTATGATGGGAACTAAGAGCTTGTCTTCCACCTTTTCACCCATAGCATTCAGTTTTCCCTTCAATTCAGCTACTCTGCAAAGAAATTGCTCCATAGTCTCTCCATCTCCCACTCACAATGTGTGAAGTTGGGATTGAAGGTTAAGAATAGTGGACTGATTCTTTCCTTCATAAATGGTCATGAGAGCATCCCATGCTTGACTGGAAGTTTTTGCATCACAAATGTGGGGCTGGATATCATCGACTATAGCAAAGGGTGATTAGCATTAGCGCTCATTTATCTACTTCATCATACTTCTCAGCTTCATCCACATCTTGATGTTATGTTTTGGTGCCTATCACAATGTCCCATAACTTCTCCACTTGCAAGATAGTCTGCATCTTTGTCTTCCATGGTCTAAAGTTAGGTCCTTTCAAGAGCTGAGAATCTGTGAAAAACACTTTGCAAGAGGCCATCTGTGTGAATTTGCAATATAGCACTTGGAAAACTTGGAAAACTTGAAGGTGTAGAACTTCGCCGATAATGCACCTTATACAATAGGTGAGAAATTGTTCAAGAAGGGGATTAAGGTGTTGGACTATGCCAATATTGCACGTTGTTTACAATCACAATATTTGCAAAAAATAATTTTTTTTTTTTGTTTACAAATAAAGAATATCATGCTCGTAAAAATAAAACCCCCTTAAAAATAAATACTAATAAAATTAAATTAAAAAATTTGTTTTTTTTTAATAAAAATAACACGACCAAATTATTGCACCAAGATTAAAAAATAAATCCAATCCCTAAAAAAAAAGTGGTGATTTTTTTTTAAATAAATCCAATCCCTAAAAAAACTGGTGCTTTTAAAAAAAAATGGCGTCATTGGATTCGAATTGGGTCTCATCGACGTAAAGCTTCGAAACTCCACGTGCTAGCCGACTGGGCAGATCCGCTAAATGAGTCTGGAAGGAATCGCTTATGTGTTAAACCTTGGCTTTCTCCACCTCTGTTGTGGTCGTGTTGCTGCTTCACGCACTACGTTGTGCATCCGTTGCACCTTTCACAAGGAGATAATTGTCGATGTGTTGTCCGTTGTAAGGTCGAACTCAATGGGTCGTCTGCCTTGGGAATCATCCACCATTACCAGTGCCTAGGAACAAGAGTCTCGATCTTGAACCCCACCGGCAGATGCACCAACTTGCCAAAGCGCAACCACTTAGGCACGATGTGATGGCGCACAATGGCGCCCACTCCGGGCGACGATGTCGTCACGTAGGTGAACGCCTCATCCTGCAGCGCAAACACTGTGGCTCTCGCTGCAATTCAGATGTGTGTCTTACAACAACACTAACCGCAAATGGCCATGATTTCCGCCACTAGCGAAATCGTGAAGAACGTGAGTGTGGCGCTGCAGGATGTCAGCGGCTACGATATTATGGCCACATTTCTCCAGATCTTTGCAGACAAAAATCTACCTCCCATGCCAGTGACACAGCGCTGAAGAACGTATCACTGACAGCACAGTGCTAGTTGCTTGGCGTTGATAGGGGGGGAGGGGTCGACGGTGCAGTGTTTGTTGCTTGGAGGGGGTTGGGAGCAGCAGCACAGCAATTGTTGTCTGAGGCAATCACAAGTTGTGATAAATGGATTCCGCGGTGCTCAACAAAGGAGGGCCTATGTGTTCTTCGTCTTTCCCACCAATCTAACTTGCAAACACTTACATTACTGACAGACCTGTGCACATCAAATGAAAGGAAGGGCATGTCATCGGATGGCGACAATTGTCCCTTACCAAACCTCACACACTTGATGGTGGCTTGGATCAAGGAATCTATTCTGATAAACCATATCAGTGTAACACCGCACATTTAGAGCATACTCAAATTTCCCTGCTCTGATACCAATGATAGCAAAGTTAATCAATTCATTCATTAAGGCATATGCCTATTTACTAGCTTAGATATAAAGGATATATATCTAAAAACGCCGAGAGTTATCAATCTCGAGGCGCCTATCTCATTTCTTGGGGGTGTGATCTCCAGGATAGATGCCTCGGGATTGATAACTCTCGGCGTTTTTAGATATATATCCTTTATATCTAAGCTAGTTATATCTTATAAAGAACATTGTTCTTCTTAAATAAAATATATCACATACAATGTCATCCGTTTACACATACAATGTCATCCGTTTACACTTTGTTTAAAAGATTACACATTAACCTTAGTAAATTATATCGCATACTATGTCATTTACAACAGTCCAAATGTATCCTAGCAATCAACTCAAAATATATGTAACCTAACTCTTATAATTAGACCTTGTTATTCAATATTACAAATCTACACATAATGTGATGAAATGTAAAGACAATCTTAAGATCTTCATAAGGCTGCTAACATTGCTAACATATTGTATGGAAGACAAAAACAAGTACAGTTGAAACATGAGAAATCCCATACCATATTTAACTATACTTGACACAAATCAAATCATCCTATGAGAAGGAAATGATACCATGGCAAATCTGTCTAGTTTGCTTAAAACATCACAGCAAGCCTTGCAAAACAAAATACCAGGACCAAAAAGAAATAAAAAATTTCTGGCTTTCTCCTTACTCTAAGCTGCATTCACAGAGCGCCCTTTAGGTCCTCTTGATTCCACTGTAACAGGCATGGCATGCTCCGATTTCACAAATGCCTTTACATAGCCCTCAAGAAACGAGTGAGGAGGTTTCCTAAGTACCTGTAACTGAATGTGGGTTCCCTCAAATATCTCTCTGCACAAAATATAGAATTTAGTAAGCTTGTCAGTCTGCTCCAGACTCTTCATATAAATATTGAAAGTGCTTTCAGCCTCCTCTCGTGTCAAAACCTTGAGCAATGAATCCGACAGCTCTGACATGCCATGGCCAATGGCAGAATACAAATGGAAGCTATCCTTCGCAATAAGCTCTAGGGCATGCTGAACAAGGATGTCCATGAGAACATCCCTTGGCTTGGGCACACAATCCAAGAGGCGGTCCAAAAGCAGTTGCAAGGATTTCAAGTCCTCCAAGAGTTGTTCACTCCTCATGCAGAGCATATCAAACTGGAATGGCATGTCCATCTTTATCTTCTCTCCCAAGTAAGAGGAATAGCTTCGAATCCACCAAGAGCATTCAATGGCATGACTGTTGGAATCGTCCATGAAATTCGACTCTTTCAACTCCATGGTGAAGCACTGGTTGCCCTCTCTTGTAATCCTGTGAATAAGCATTAGGGTTTTGAGTGCAACCCTCCAATCACCGGTCTTAGACAGACGCTTCGACAGAGCATGAGCGAGATGAACTTGGTATGTTGGAGGGCGATCTGGGTGCGTTGCTGCCACGACTGTGAGCACATGTTTTTCTTTGGGTGGGCAATGGCGGTGGGTGGTGGCCTTGATCACTGCTCTCTTCAATTCCACATGCTTCTTCTTAGCCTTGGCAATGCGCAGAGAGACTTTGTCCTTGAGGCTACCTACAACTCCCCTCAAGCTGTTTTAGTTTAAATATTTTAAATGTTTGCAACGGTTGGTTAGTCGGCTGTTTTAGTTTAAATATTTTAAATGTTTTTGTTAATGTCGGCTTTTTTAATAAATAAAAAAATTGTTTACGGCGTGACATGTATGACCTCTTTGCCTCCCACCCCCTGTCTGTCATTGTAGGAACGCCTCTCGGCGTAATTACATCCTTCAGGGTTACAAACTGAAGGATTGGATCTCCCGATTTAGGAGATATTTACATGCATTGAAAATAATAATAACCCATCTAAAAATGGATGACCCGATCTAAACATGCATGACCTACTACTATTAAAATAATGGAATAAAATATCCCCAACATATGACACTTGCACACTTCTACATGACTCTTACTATCCTACATGCACTCCTAATACAAGACACTTGTGCACATTCTCACTTTACATATTTGCACACTTACATACATGAAACTTGTGCACATTCTCTCAATACACTCTTGCACTCTTACTTACATGACACTTGTGCATATCCTGCACATTACACTCTTACATGACACTTGTGCATTTCCTGCACATTGACACTTACATAAAAGGGAAATATAAATCACTCTCCTAAACTACAAACTCAAACCCTGATCTATTACTTATTTACATTCATTTGCATGTACCAAATAATGTAATATTCTCCAACAAAGACCACATGTCCTGGAGTTACTCTAGCCCCATATCTCTCAACTTCTCCTCCAATACCTTGTGGAACCCTTGTAGCTTAGGTGTAATCTTTATGATCGACCGCTTAAGCGAGTAGAAGGTGGTCTTTTGCTGCCCTCTAAAATACTTCCACATAATTGAGTTGCTTGTATTCAAGGTTGAACATGTAATTTGGCACAAACGTCGGCAACTCAAAGGCCATGGATGAAAAGCCATAGAGGCGGATGAAAGAGGGGGACCTTCCCAAGTAGAAATCACCATTTGACCATTTTGTTGACTTTAGCAGTTGCCTAGCCTCTTTCGACAACCTTAGAGATTCCCTCCTCATCTTCTCCATTATCACATTGTACACTTCATCAAGAAGCAATACAAGGTTTTACCTGCTTCTCAACAAGCTACATCTATACACTCCACTAAAGAAAGAGGTTCCCTGTGTGATCCTGTCTAGTTCAGTTGATGAGTTGGGAACCAATCCTTCTTCTGATACGAGATCAGCCAAACCAGATAGGAGGTGTCTGTAAATTTTCTCTCCTCCTTGAACTCCTTGAGCTGATTGCTTATCTGGTTGACAATGTACCGGGCCCTAGGTATAGAAGAGGGCAATGTGTTCATATACTTTAGCATCCAATTTCTCTCCAAGTACAGTTGCAATCCCTAACAAAACCATCTAGATGTCGTCATTGATAGATCCAACTGCAACAAGAAGCTCAAATCGATTGTCTTGTTTGGATTCTTAAGAAAATGAATTAAGAAATCCCATCGATAGTTTGAGTGACACCTATATTATAAGTCCTTTTGTGCTTTTGGGTTGCAAGTGACCCACACTGCTGAGTCATCAGTTGCCTTAATCATTTTCCTTATCCCTCTCTAATGTGGAAGGACTCCTCTATCCACTAGAGTGGCCCGATACTAGTGTTGGTGTAATCATATCTTTTTGTACAAACCTCCACCAATTTTGGGTAGTTCCATACTTGGGGGACCACGTTCATGGCGAGGCCTAAGGTTCAAATTTTGTTGATACTCCATGAGTCTGTTTGCGAACCTATGTTAAACCTCCTTAGGGCTTCCTTCCTCACATTCCCAATAACCTACTTGAATTTGCCCTCCTCAAGCCTCCTATAGGGTTCATCAAACAATTTCTCAGGTCTTCGAAGAGGGGAGGGCTTTCTCTTTCTCTTTGATCTTTTCTCGTCCTTCCTTTGGAGGTCCCTTCCTCTTTTATCAATGTTGGGATTGGTGATAGTGGAGCAGACTCAAGAGGTGCAACGGTTGTGGAAGGTGGTGACACTAGGTTGCCCTCTGGCATGGATGGGCTTGCAAAGGCAGATGAGGTATCCATGATGATTGAGGAAAAGATGGATGAAATTTGGGGGATCCCCCGTGGGGCTCAACCCTCGTGATTGTTAGAAAATAAAAGCAAGCAAGCTAAACAACAATAAACATTACGTGGAAACCCTGTAATGTGCAAGGAAAAACCACGAGGCAAAAAGTAGCTTTTCTCTTTCATTATTCTCAACTAGCTTTCATACATTTGCACTATTCAAATGCAAGGGGCATTCCCCTTTTTATAGAAATACAAAGGAAGATTTTAAAAAGCCATGGCACATTCCAGCTAAAAGTGCTTTATTAAAAGCACGCTTTATAACAAACGCGCTTTACTGCGTTTTAGTAACCCGCATCGTACGATTGTACAGACGAAAATTTTCAGGTCGGGGGCTCCACCCCCGAACCCCAATGCAAGGGGGAACCTAGTCGATTACCCCCCGCGACCCCTCTCAGCACGCCCAACACATACGAGCAACACTTCAGGTTGGGTTACTATATGCTACACCACCATGCTCCACTTTGTTGAAGAACATCGGAGATCTGGATATTGACTTCACCTCCTAACATTGATTGGTTAGGGTAAAGACTTGCACATGGTGGAGGGTGTGGGCATGGTTCGTTGTGACGTGTTGAGCAATGCGGCGGTCAGCTAAGAGGTAGCTCACAATTTGCAACTTAGAGTTTGTGCATTTCGCAAAGTTGAGGGCAAAGGAAAGTGAGGGAAATGAAGTGCGGTTGGGGGGTTTTATACCCCCAAGCTTGCCTGTGCCCTCATTAATGGGTCAAGCAAGGTAGGTCGGCCCGATGGGAGCTTATTTGCCCACATCGCTCGCTAGCTCCGCCATTTTTCTTTTTTATTCTTCTCATACTAACATTATGATAAACCCATCGATAAGATGCACTTGACGTCCTAAGGGGGAGATAAAGTTCAAGAAGAGAGAAGAGAGTAAGATAAGGAAAAGGGATCTACGAAGGAAAAGGAAAAACGAAGAGGGGCTAATAGCCGGGAAATAATAATTGCAAAATAAAGAAAAAGACGTACATATTTATATTTCTCTTGGCCTGAATTTTCGTCAAATAGGTCAAAGGTGTTGTCCATTCACTAAAACTGGCAACATTCTTCCATCCATTGCGGCGAGCTTGTAAGCATTCATACCCGTGACCTAGATGATTTCATGTGGCCTACTTCAGAGGGAGTCAAACTTTTGATGACCTAGTTTGGCTCTATCTTCATCCCACTTGAACACTATATCGCCTTTCTTGTAATCCATCTCAGTGGCTCGTTTGTCAAACCTCCTTTTAAACGCTTCCTGGTGTTGGATTGTCCTCTTGAATGCTTTCTCTCTTTCCTCCTCCATGACCAACAAGGCGTTCAGTCGCACTTGCATTAGTCCAACATCAATGTCTTCGAGCTCCAATTGCTTTGACATTTGGAGGAAAGGGAGTTCTAAATATACCGGCAATACAGCTTCCTTCCCGAAGACCAGCTTGTAAGGAGATGACCCCGTGGAGGCTTTAGGCGTCACTCAATCTGCCCAAAGTGCTTTATGTAGTTTGGTATGCCAATGACTTGGCGATGGTGTTCTTCAAGATCCTCAATATGTTCTTATTCCTAGATTCTACCAGTCCTTGCCTTAGGGGTAATAATTCGAGGATGTCTTGAGCACAAACCCGTATTCCAAGGCAAATTTCATCACTTTGAACCCTGTGAAAGAGGTGGCATTATTAGTGTCTATTGTGGATGGTGTCTCAAATTTGGTGATAAAGTGCACCAGTTGGATGACCACTTCTTGATTGGCCAATTTAATTGGCATCGCTTCCACCCACTCTGTGAAGTAGTCTGATGCGGTGAGAATCCATCCATGTCCTCCACTTGATAAAGGGCTTATCATGACAATAAAGTCTAGGCCCCACTGTTATAATGGTTCTGTAACGATGACAGATTTAAGAGACATCGATGCTTTTCTTCTCCTTCCCATAAACATACATCAGGGTTTGCAATTAGACATAGTTGGAGAAGATGGTGTCTAGCTCTTAAGATTTTGTGTTGTGGTAGGCGCAGAGTAATGTCCTCCCTCATTGTGATACTCTTTGATTAAGGCTTTTGTCCTTCCTTCTACGACACATCTCAACAGGACACCATCATATCCCTTTTTTAACAAAACGCCATCTAGCCATGTATAGTGCATTGCTTTTTGTCTAAATCAAACTCTTAGGTGTCAATTCTTCTAGGACCTGTCCAGTTGCCATGTACCTACAGATATCTTTGATCCATCCCATTTGTTCACTAGGTTCAACTTCCTCTACCAGAGCGATTTGGTCCTTTGGAGCAAACATTGTGAGGTTTTCAGACAAGGCTCTACCCTTGATGAGCTTGGTGGGTTTAATTTCTATATCAAACTCTTGAATCTTATTTATCCACCCAACCCTCTTTTCTCCTAATTCACTATGAAGTACAACAAATTGGACATCGAAGTGAACTACGAAGATGGTGGTCTTGCTCTGTGACAAGTAATACCTAAACTTTTTGAGAGCTTTCATGATAGCAAACACCTATTTTTCAATGATGTACCTCTCTTCGTAATTATGGAGGACCTGGCACACAAATAAGATGGGTGTTCTTCATCCTTGTTATTCTTTTGGGTTAATATTGTAGCGATACTCTCATTTGTCCCAAACAAAGCCTAAAATCTTTCGAAAAATTGGGATTGACTAAGACTAGAGCTCTAGTGATGGCATCTTTAATATCTTGGAAGGCTTTTTTACCTTCATCAATCCAAGCTAGGGTTCCATCCTTTTTTAGATTTTTGGTGATTGACTTGACTAGTTGCATGAAATTGGTTATGAACTTGGCAACGAACTAGATTTGACCTAGGAAGGATCGGATTCCTTTGACTAATGTGGATAAGGGGAGGTCTTGGATTGCTTTCATCCTATTAGGGTCTATGGCTAATCTGTCTTTTGACACCACATAACCAAACAACTTGCCTTCTTGGACCATGAAGATGGACTTTTTAGGGTTGAGCGAGATACCGTATTCTCTACACCTCTAAAAGACAAATTCTAGGCGTTCAATATACTTGTTTCTATCTTTTGAATATACAATCAAATCATCAAGGTATATGAGAATGATCTCATCGATTAGCCCTACAAAGGCAATGTCCATGGCTCACTAGAAGGTAGCCCCTACATTTGATAGTCCAAATGGCATTCTTTGGTAGGATAAGGTTCCCCATTTGGTGGTGAAGGTCGTCTTGTGTTGATCATCATCCTTAACCTAGATCTGGTTATACCCTGAGAAACCATCCAAGAGCAACAACATCTTTGACCCTGCTACTTTCAGCAGAATCTAATCTATAGCCAACAAGGGGTTATGATATTTCAATGAAGCCCTATTAACGTTCCTAAAGTCAACGCAAAAAACCTGATATCACCTTCTTCTTTTGGACTGGGACCAGATTCGCAACCTAGGTAGAATGCTTCATCAGAAAGATGATTTGGACTTATAGGAGCTTCAGGAGCTCTTTCTTCAAGACTACCTCAATTTGGGGTTCACTTGTCATTGTTTCTACTGGAAAAGCTTTGCACCTAGTTCTAGTTCGAAAGTATGCTTTATGATGTTCCTATCTTATACCTTCAAATCTTCATAGAACTAAGCAATAATATCTCCATACATGCCATATAGCTCTGTTGAGTGGTGTTTTCACCCAGTTGTGAAAGCACACTCTCCGATAGGATCTGAGTCCCAAAATCCTCTGCTTGCAAAGAAAATAATTTCTCCAAGGTTCCTGTTATGCTGATTCTTTGATTACCAATGATGTTGTTCAAATGAAATGCTAGGAATACCTTAGGGTTTGCAAGTGGATGTTAACAAGGGGCACTGTGGTTTATTTAATTTGAATTTACAGTGGACTCAAAATGAATAAGATCTATTCTAATCTTTAGTTCTGATGGATTTTCAGCTGCTTATTTGAATACAGTAATTAAACTGCAGAAAATAAAGTAAGGGTTTGAAAAATAAAGCAAAGTAAATGAAAATGAAACTAAACTACAGTCAGAATGCTGTCATCAATTCGATGAAACCGAAGATAATGAGGTTTTCTGCATGCAACCTAACCTAATGAACCTGCAAATTCGCACAATCCAAATAAGCTAGGTGCGGGTTTCTAGGGTTTCTACTGTAATTCCAGATTTAGGCATTCGCATGAAGCAACCAAGAGCACTTGCATTAAACTTCACCTAAAAGCCTTAGAAATCTGAAATGAATGATATAACATTAAATCATGCATGCAAAAAATGACTCCTTCTTTCTCATCAATGAGATGCCAACTCTCTGTATTTTGTATTAAATGATATGTCAATTACATTTACTGAATGTTCCAGCATAAATATTCCGTAACAAGATGAAGGAAATTGCCCAAGTGCAGGCCCATAATGGCATAAAGCCCTTGTCTCTGCAACTCTGCAATCAGCAATTTCCAACCCCTCTTTCAATCCGCGCTTTTGATTTTATACTAACTGAAATGGCTCTTCGATTCTCCCTGTGTCGCTTCGTTTCACCTTCCTGCATGTGACCTTTCAAATTCTCGCCTTTTCCTTGCTTTTGATTCATGCTCGATGCCTAAACGTGCGAAATCTTCCATTGCATGTAACGCTTCTGCAACTCCGACACCTGTACGCCACGTGTCCTACGTTTTCTGTGCCTTCTGTAACGTCTTCCTATGCAAATCATGACAAAAACTACATGCACCTCTCACCTTCCTAGTCGCGAAAACGTGACATGTCACGATATCATGACATCTTCCGATTTCGACCATTTTTTCTTTGATCGCTTCTTTTCGCTTTTTCTTGATGGCTTTCTGTTCTGAAATCGCGACCATTTTCTCTTCTTTTTTTCCTTTGGAAAATCGCGACCATTTTCTCTATCCGTACACTTTGTCGAAACACGTCGCGAAATCGCGACCATTTTCTCTGTTCGTACACTTTGCCGAAACACGTCGCGAAATCGCTACCATTTTTCTCGTCCGTACACTTTGTCGAAACACGTCACGAAATCGTGACACATTCTCATTTCTAAGCTTGCGTCAATACGTCGTGAATTCGCGACCATTTTCATTCTTCCTTTCTCTCTCTCCGGCGGCAACATGTCGCGATTTCGCGACACCTTTTCATTTTTACCAGCGACATGTCGCGATTTCGCGACACCTTTTCATTTTTCCAGCGACATGTCGCGATTTCGCGACACTTTTTAATTTCTGCCTACGACATGTCGCGATTTCGTGACACTTTTTCTTTTCTCTGAATGTCGCGATTTCGCGACACTTTATTTCGCGACATGTCGCGATTTCGTGACATTTGTCGATGATTCGCGACATGTCGCGATTTCGCGACACTTTCTACACTTAGGCATTTTTTCCTCTTTTCTTCATTTTTAGCATCTGGGTCACCGAGATTCTTCTCCGCAAGCCTGCAAAAAGGTGGGTCCCCAATTTTGGGGTGTGTTGTGGATCAACCACAACAAATGGCGACTCTGCTGTCAAATGCTCTTGAGCATTTTAGTGAGAACCCAACCTGAAACATATCACAAACTCGAAAACATGTGTTAGCACATAAGCAATATAACAAATGCCCAAAGATCAAATGTACATGAATCATCGGAATCATCAAGTATTAGCTCAATGTGTGCAATGAATTTCTTTCCCTATTATTTGAAATTGATCCACACTCCATCATCAGCTTTGCATGAATGCATATGTGGGATGGTGAATGATTTGTGTACCCTAATGAATGTGCTAGGAGATTTTGCTTTCATAAAAGGCATGGTCATTCTTCTATTATTATGTACAAGCATTCAAGATTGCCAAACCCTCTTAGGATCCACTAATTCATTACCTTATTGTATCCCAAAGTTGGTTATGAGTCCCTACTATCTGGAACCCATGTGCAAGTGAATGTGAAATCAGAACTTTGGGGAATCAGACTCCCAACCAACCGAGATGAGAGTTTAACCCTATCCTTACTATTCTGATTTAGAGTTCATTACCTCACTTTAAGCAAAATAATTAAACCAATTATGGAAGAAATGGTCATGCTAGTCTAACCCTCTAGACAATCAGTGGTCTTGTTTTTTAGGCAAGACATGATGCCATGCATGGGCATATCTAACCCCACAATCCAAAACTTATCTTCATTTCTTTGGACCTTGGGGATGACTACCCATCCTTTGCAGAGGACAAGTAGTACGATCCTTACAATCCAATATAAAGATGAGATGGGAAAAATTTATTTTTTTTTACTTCTTGGACCTTGGGGATGACTACCCATCCTGGCTAGGGACATGTAGTACGATCCTTACAATCCAAACTTTAGATGTAAATGGAAAATATTAATTTTGTTGCTTAGACCTTGGGGATGACTACCCATCCTTTGCAGAGGACAAATAGTACGATCCTTACAATCCAAGATTTATTATGAAATGAGACATAAGAGCTTTGGGGAATCAGATTCTCAACCTAAGCGAGATGAGAATTTATGCCCTATCCTTACTACTCCATGTGGGTCAAATCAAAGCTTTGGGGAATTGGATCCTCAACCTAAGTTCGATGAGGATTTAACCCTATCCTTACTACTCTGATTTTAGGCTTTAAGCTCTATGGAAGTGGTCAAAACCACTGTTTTTAAGGATCATGTTGCATAATAGGATAGACATGAAAAACTTCTTTCGCCCAACCTTTTCCTCCAAGTTAGGTTTTGATCATTTTGCTCAAGATCCTTTTTAATGTATGAGACGTGCTTGGTTCTAGATATCTCAAGACTCAGTTTCCAACCTTAGGATTTACTTACATATATGTTATAACACAACCCTAAGAGGATTTGACATACTTTAATGACTTGTACCTAAGATGCATATGCAACTAAGATGAAATGTATGTAAGGTGAGATGGAACATGAATGCATTATTTCTTGAATTGCAAATGAAATGATTTGTCATGCAAAACTGACTCTTTCATGCATCACAAAATCAAACAATATAACTTAAGATGCTTGTGTTACTTGTGGAGCTTTTACAAGACAATTCCAATATTTCATATTCTCCTAACCTTAAGCATAAGTTGACATCTCAATTTTTTATTTTTTATTTTTATTTTTTTTATTTTTTTTTTTTTATCAAAATTAACAAAACATGTCAATTGAAATCAAATCCATAACCAAAATCCTAACTAGACTAACAATCCTAAATAATGAAAACAAAATCTGAAAATCCCCACCAAAACCAAAAGAATAATATCAAAATCTCACAACCTAAGGGCTAAAATAATGCTTTAAAATCTGCCCATTAACCGGTAGCATGAAATCTCTCCCTTCTAAGGTTTTTAGCCTGAAGGTATTCTTCCCAAGAATCTCTGAAATCTGATATGGGCCTAACCAAAGACAATCAAACTTTTGATGATTCCCTTTTTCCTCATGTCTTTTGTCCCATAGTAATACCAAATCTGAAATTCTGAATGATTTAACTTTGGCCCTTCTCTCAAACCATCTTTTGATAACTTCCTGGTGTTTATTCATGTGATTCATGGCCTCTTCTCTCTTTTCATCAAGGTGCAACAACTGGCTTAACCTGGCTTCAACTTGATCATCTGTCCCCAAGTACTCTTGTATGAAATGTAAGGTCCGCAACTTCAAATTTGCTGGAAATATCGGGTCTTGCCCATAGACCAAATGATAGGGAGTATTCCCTATGGATTCTTTCACTTCGGTCCTATCTGCCCAAAGGGCAAACTTTAATTGGTTGTGCCAGTCCCGAGGGTTCTTTTCCAGCAACTTCTTAATGGTATTCAACAAATTCTTATTTGAAGATTCGGCCAACCCATTTCCTTGAGGATAATAATTGGATGCAAATTTTAAGCTCACTTTGTTATCATATGCCCAATCTGCAAATTGTGTAGAAATAAAAGCTTTACCATTGTCACTGACAATAGAATCGGGCATTCCAAATCTTGTCATAATTTGATCCTCAAGGAATTTAATCACAACGTTCGTGGTGGCATGTTTAGTAGGAATCGCTTCTGTCCACCTTGTACAAGTAGTCTCGTAGTCATCAAAATGAATTTATGAGAATCAAAAGAATTTGGGTTAATAACCCCGATGAAATCTAGTCCCCACTGTGCAAATGGTCTCATTTCAACTACAAGTTGCAACGGCATGGCTGCATTTCTTTCTCTATTTGCAGCCACTTGACAGATATGACAAGATCGTACATGGGCATGCGCATCTTTGAAAATACGTGGCCGTAGTATCCTCGCTCTCGAGGATTTGATGTGTTGTAGCATTGGCTGCACCATGACCAGCTCCATGTTTCCCGTGAAATTCTCGCAACACCCCGGCAACTTCTTCTTTGTTCAAGCACCTCATGTAGATACCTTCATGATTCTTCCCGTAAAGCACACCAGATTTCATCGGATAATTGATAGACTTAAGCCTTAAAGCTCTTCTCTCGTGTTGAATTTAGATTAGAAGGACACTTACCAGTCAATAAAAATTGCACAATATCAACATACCAGCCATCCTTAGCAATGTATTCTGTATTTGAGCATTGGCCTGTTATTTGCGGATTATTTTCTGCGATCGCCTTCGCCAGTCCCTGTCCTCGAACTAGTTTCATAGGTTGGATTTCGAGATCAAATTATTGGATGGTTGAAATCCATTTTCCTCTCTTCTCACCTAGTTCATTTTGTAAAAACATGGTCTTGACAAGCAGAGTCGGGCACGATGGCAATAACTCTGCTGTGTACAATGTAATGCCTAAATTTTTTCACCGTTTTAAAAAGTGCGTACATTTGCTTATCAAGGATTGAATACCTTAATTGAGCATCTTTCAGGGGGGCACTTAAAAATGCTATGGGTTTTTCGGCACTATCCTCACCTTTTTGGGTTAAGACACTCGCAAAGGAGTGTTCTGATGCAAAAGCATAAATATAGAAAGGCTTGGAGTAGTCTGGGCTTATAAGGACAGGGGCTCTGGAAATGGCATCTTTGATGTTCTGGAAGGCCACTCTACTTTCCTCGTTCCATTTTACATCCACATCTTTCTTGAGCATCTTGTTCAGAGGTTTGGCTATCTCAGCAAAGCTAGAGATAAACTTCCTCACAAAATTAACCTGCCCAAAGAAAGATCTCAATTCTTTTTTACTACTCGGGAGAGGTAGGTTTTGGATAGCTTGTATCCTTTCGGGGTCGATGGATATGCCCTCTTTTGAAATGATGTGACCCAACAATTTTCCTTCTGTCACTCCGAAAATGCACTTTTTGGGATTTAAGGAAATTCCATGTTCTCTGCATCTTTGAAGCACTTTCTTTAAATCTTTGACATGGTCCTCTCTCTTCTTCGAGAAAATTGGGATATCATCCACATACACGATGATGCATTTGCCTATGAGCCCTTTGAATGCGTAATCCATGGCGCGTTGAAAAGTTGCACCAGCATTTAACAGTCCGAATGACATTCTCTTATATGCAAATGTCCCCCACTTGGTAGTGAAGGCTGTTTTCATCCTCGTCATCTGGATGTATAAGAATTTGGTTGTACCTGAATACCCATCGAGAAAGGACATCATTTCAGATCCATTTACCATTTGTAGAATTTCATCGATTGATGGCAGTGGATAATTATCTTTTTGAGAGGCTTTATTAAGATTTCGAAAATCTATGCACAGCCTAATCTCTCCACTCTTTTTTCTCACTGGAACGAGGTTAGCCACCCAGGTTGAGTGCCTAACAGGAAAAATGATTTTCGCTTCCAATAATCTTTTAACCTCCTTTTCGATCAAAGGCTCCAATAGCGGGTTAACAACTCGTTGTCTTTGCCTAAAAGGCTTGGAGTCTGGCTTCAAAGGGATGGTATGTGTGATAATGTTTTGGTTGTAAGTCTTCAGCTCATTGTAGTTCCAAGCAATACAATCTATGTAATGCTTCAATGCCTGTATTATATTGCTCCTTTCTTCCTCCGTACATGCCTTTGCTATGTACACCTCCTTTGGATTGTCTGCACTCCCTAGATTAATTGAATCACATGCATCTTTGGGGAGTGGGACTCTTTTTCTTTTCTTGGTCTTGCATCCTATGTCGAACATCTTTTCCAATGAAACCACGTCTTTAGGAATTTTGTTGGATTGATACGTAGTTTCAATTTCATCTTCTGTTTCATCTCGCCACCTTTGCTCCTCATCAATCACCTGATTTTCAAAAATACCCGAGTTCGTGACAAATTTGAAAATATGTCTGTCACTTTCAAAAACTTGGAAATTCTTTACATTATCGGGTATTGATGGACAAGGAACCAGTTCAATGGAAAACTTTTTACATCTTCTTATATCAACCGGGTTCAACATGCCCGCGGTGACTGCAAGAGAGTCTGCTATTCGATTTCCTTTCCTAGAAATAAGGGCTATGTTGAATGCATCGAACTCCTCCATGAGGTCCATAACCCTAGTTCTATAAAGGCTCAGTCTCCTGTCGCGGCATGTATACTGTCCTTTGATTTGCTTGACTACCAACTCAGAATCTCCCAAAACCTTCAAGCATTTAACATGCTTGCTCAATGCTAGACGTAAACCAAAGATCAATGCTTCGTACTCGCCACATTGTTCGTGCAAGGAAATTGCAGTCTATAGGCAGCCTAATAATGGTTTACCTCCCGGACCGATGAGCTCGACTCCAGCTCCTGCTCCCTGTCTAGATTTTGATCCATCGAACCTGAGCAACCACGTGTAATCATTTTCCTCGAAAGAGCCACCATGACACACCTCCTCTTTAAGCTCTTCAGCAGCCTCCTCAACATCAAGTGCATAGACTCCTAGTTCTGGCTCAAAAAACTGAACTTCATTCGGCTTGTTAAAATCTGTTATAATCTCTTTAAGCCTCGGTTCGTTTTCCACTCTTATTTGGTTTGCAATTCCCTTCCATGGTAGCCACATATGCGAGCAGTCTGTTGAAAAATAGCCATTCAGAGTTTTCATCCAATCCCTCGCAAGTAACATTCCATACCTACTTGGGATATTAACCACCAAAATGTCTACAACCTGCTGGACCCTGGGTTCAGAATTCAATTGAATCTTGACATCATATAAGGTCCCTACCACATTTACCTCTGATCTGTCCAGTTGCAGGACTGTACATTTGGATGAAACAGGCTGCAGACCTAGCATTTTACATATTTCTGCAGGCATGAGGTTGCTCGTGGCACCTGTGTCCACCAAACAGTTATGCAAATTCTTACCCGCAATTCTCAGAGTCAGTAAGAATGGCGGGACATCCCTTCTCTCCTTTCACAAAATAAGATGGGATTCAACTCTTTTTTCCTTCCACATTGGATCAGGTGAGTTCAAAGCTCTTATCAACGCCTCCTTTTGGCCAGGCAATCTAGCTGCGTCCAAGAATGAAAGGCTAGATTTGGACTTCTTTAGATCCTCCACTATGTCATAGTTTGGCTTTTCAAATTTGACTGTCTTCTGCACATCATTAGACATTTCTCTTCTGAGTGGAGGGGGAGGATTATTATTTGCCTTAGTGTCTGGAGGAAGAATAGAATTGTTTGGAGGTGTCGATGAGGTTTTAGGGGCTTTAGACTTACTTCTCAAATGGTATCCATGATTCCCCTTTCTGAAATCTCGAAAAGCTTGCACCTCCTGTTCCAGAATTTCATCTTCTTCTTCCTCACTCTCACCTTCTTGATGATATACGCTTTCCATCACCATAATATTATCATCTTGATGTTGTGATGGATTCTCATTTGATACCAGTTCCAAATCATCAACTTGTGCCTGAAGACAATGAGTGTATCTAGCAATCTCAGGACAATTCCTCTCATTGTGTTCTTTTGTGTTATGCAACCTGCACCCCCTTTCCCATGCCAAATCTGAAAGATTCAAAAGAGAATTGGATTGGCTAGGTCCTGTGAAGCATCTAATTGATTAGCAATGGGAGCGGGAACTCCCCCATTGTTTGGCTTGGTGTTCCAGTGCCTCCCTCTATTGTTAAAATTTTGATTTGGGTGAGGGGCATGGGACTCATACTTCTGCTGTTGAACCCTGTCATTGCTCAGTTTATGCACTAATTTCTTGAGCTCTTCGACTTTCGAATAAACATCCTTCGGTGGAATCATATTGTTGTTAACCCCCGTTGGATTCGCATAATTAATGGGGTCTTGATTCAACACTGGGGTCGGGTTCTGAGGAATTGGATTCCCGTATGGATTGACACTTTGAATTGGGGTAGGATTTGGAAAAGGAACTATGGCCTGAGGATTGGCTTGACTAGTTCCTTGCATAGTTGGTTGACTGTTCTGCAAAAATGCAGGGACAGGTGGAATGGCTGTGATTGGTTGGATTGGAATGGGTGCATACGCGGGTGCTGGTGGATACGGCTGCTGATAAGGGAAGGCGTTCATGCTTGGCATTTGTGGTGCCATGAGCTGATTTGCCTGGGGAGCTTGACCATATGGAGCATACTGTCCCATCATAGGCATCTGGGGAAACCCGTAGCCCTGTGGTGTCATTTGTTGCTCGATAGTCATGGCTTCATTATAGGCCAAAGCCAACGTGGTAACCTGAGGATTGCGCCTTGCAAACATGGCTGTCATGGGGTCCAATGCCCCAAAATATATCTGCAAAGCCACTGCGGGATCAATAGCAAAGTGCCTAATTGCTCTATTATAGCACTTTTGAAATTTTTGATTAAACATTCTGATTGGTTCCCCTTGGCCCCTTTTGCATGTAATAAATTGATTGTAAATAGTTGCAGGATCTAAGGGTGATCTAAATTGATTAACAAAGGCATTTTCCATTTGAGTCCAAGAAGTGATTGAACCAGTTGGCAAGCATATATACCATTCATATGCTATTGGATCTAAGCTCATGGGGAAAAGTCTGCAGGCCACATCTTCATATTGAACTTGCAGCCTAATTAAAACATCCCTATAGGCTTGGATATGTTCTTCTGCTGTTCTTGGGCCATCTGGTTTGTATTTAGGCAGAAATATTTCAATGTTCTTGGGGATTTCATGGATATCCCCAACAATATTCAAAGGAGTATTGTTAGCTCCATACCAAGGAGCTACTGGAGCTTGAGCCATTTGACTCAAAATTGATGAAGACAGACCTACAATAGCAGTAGAAATATTACTTACTATAGGCACACTAGGGGCAACAGATATTACTGGCGTAGGTCCACTCGATGTTCCTGGAGAAAACAGGTCTTTTGCGACTGGTGAACTTACGACTTGCTTGGCTTTACTCTTGGGAGTACAAGTAAGGTCATGAAAAATGGTTTCCCGGTTGTTTGGGACCTGGTTGCAATACGACGTGGTGGGTCCAGCTTGCCTGATGAAACCCTCGGCTATTTCGAAGAAAACTCGCAACAAAAAAACAAATGTTGCACTTTAGCCGTGTGAGATTTATTAAATGATTTCAAAATTAGATCAAAAACAAATTATTCAAGTATGAAAATTAAAATCAAAATAAACCAATTCGGCCCTCCTTCTAGCGCCAATCTGTTGAGTGGTGTTTTCACCCAGTTGTGAAAGCACACTCTCCGGTAGGATCTGAGTCCCAAAATCCTCTGCTTGCAAAGAAAATAATTTCTCCAAGGTTCCTGTTATGCTGATTCTTTGATTACCAATGATGTTGTTCAAATGAAATGCTAGGAATACCTTAGGGTTTGCAAGTGGATGTTAACAAGGGGCACTGTGGTTTATTTAATTTGAATTTACAGTGGACTCAAAATGAATAAAATCTATTCTAATCTTTAGTTCTGATGGATTTTCAGATGCTTATTTGAATACAATAATTAAACTGCAGAAAATAAAGTAAGGGTTTGAAAAATAAAGCAAAGTAAATGAAAATAAAACTAAACTACAGTCAGAATGCTGTCATCAATTCGATGAAACCGAAGATAATGAGGTTTTTTGCATGCAACCTAACCTAATGAACCTGCAAATTCGCACAATCCAAATAAGCTAGGTGCTGGTTTCTAGGGTTTCTACTGTAATTCCAGATTTAGGCATTCGCATGAAGCAACCAAGAGCACTTGCATTAAACTTCACCTAAAAGCCTTAGAAATCTGAAATGAATGATAAAACATTAAATCATGCATGCAAAAAATGACTCCTTCTTTCTCATCAATGAGATGCCAACTCTCTGTATTTCGTATTAAATGATATCTCAATTACATTTACAGAATGTTCCAGGCATAAATATTCCAGAACAAGATGAAGGAAATTGCCCAAGTGCAGGCCCAGAATGGCATGAAGCCCTTGTCTCTGCAACTCTACAAGCAGCAATTTCCAACCCTTCTTTCAATCCGCGCTTTTGATTTTATACTAACTGAAATGGCTCTTCGATTCTCCCTGTGTCGCTTCGTTTCACCTTCCTGCATGTGACCTTTCAAATTCTCGCCTTTTCCTTACTTTTGATTCATGCTCGATGCCTAAACGTGCGAAATCTTCCATTGCATGTAACGCTTCTGCAACTCCGACACCTGTACGCCACGTGTCCTACGTTTTCTGCGCCTTCTGTAACGTCTTCCTGTGCAAATCATGACAAAACAGCATGCAGCCTGTTCACCTTCCTAGCCGCGAAAACGCGACATGTCGCGATATCGCGACGCTTTCCTCGTCCGTACGCCTTCGGCCGTTTCTTCGAAATCGCGACTTTTTCATTCTGAGACCGATTCGCGACGTTTCACCTTCGACCTTCATGCCACTTTCGTCGCGATATCGCGACGTTTTTCACCTTCGGACCTTCATGCCGCAAACTGTCACGATTTCGCGACCATTTTCGTTTTCGTACCCCTTAGGCCGCACCTCGTCGCGAAATCGTGACGCTTCTCTGCTTCGGCACCTTTGTTGCATGCTGTCGCGATTTCGCGACATTTTTCCCTTCCGTACGCTTGAGCTTCAACCTATCGTGATTTCGCGACGCTTTTCTTCGTCTCTTCATCTGTCGCGATTTCGTGACATTTTTTCCCTTCTTCATCGTCGCGATTTCGCTCTTTCTCCGTACATTTTGCTCGCGAAATCGCGACGCTTTTCCTTTGTGTTCTTCTTTGGTTTCGCGACTTTTTCTTGCTTCGCGATATCGCGACCATTTCTTCTTCGTGCTCTTTGACCTCTTTCGTCGCGATATCGCGACGTTTTTCCCTTTCGTACCTTTCGCTTCTGTCACGAAATCGCTACCATTTTGTTCTCCGTACACTTCGGCAAAACCTGTCGCGATATCGCGACCATTTTCTCTTCCGTACACTTTGCCGAAACCTGTCGCGATTTCGCTACCATTTCTCATCCGTACACTTTGTCGCAACACGTCACGAAATCGCGACACTTCTCATTTCTAAGCAATGGCAGCTCCATACGTCACGAAATCGCGACGATTTTCATTCTTGCCTTTCTCTCTCCTGCCTGGGCCGCGACGGAGCAACATGTCACGATTTCGCGACACCTTTTCATTTTTCAGCGACATGTCACGATTTCGTGACACCTTTTCATTTCTGCCAGCGGCATGTCGCGATTTCGCGACACCTTTTCATTTTTGCCGACATGTCGCGATTTCGCGACACTTTTTCATTTCTGTCAGCGGCATGTCGCGATTTCGCGACACTTTTTCATTTCTGCCAGCGACATGTCGCGATTTCGCGACACTTTCAACACTTAGGCATTTTTTCCTCTTTTCTTCAATTTTAGCATCTGGGTCACCGAGATTCTTCTCTGCAAGCCTGCAAAAAGGTGGGTCCCCAATTTTGGGGTGTGTTGTGGATCAACCACAACAAGCTCTTTGAATAGACCAATTTCTTCTTCGGTGCATTTTTTGCCAAGCTATAAGTTCTTTCCTTTAGCGACTTCAACAAGGCAATAGGAAAAGCCTTTCACTTTGATGCTAGATTTCTTAACACTGTCGTTTGAGTTGAACAGACTTTCTAGAGTGATTAACACCTTTGGTAACTTGTTCGTTGTAAACCAATTTACACCATCTTTTATGTCGTCCCCATATTCGTTTTTGTCTTCAACATGTTGAACTTTCCTAATGAGAAACTAAAGTATTTGTTCATCATTATTGAAGGCCTACCTGTTATCAGAGTTATTTGGGACAGCTAGCCACCTCTTTTGACTTATCCACAAACTCTGGCAGTTCATTCCAATTCACCACGTCGTCTTCATCCAGCTTATGCAACAAGTAGTTACATGGAGACTCGTTTTCAATTCGCAGCATTCTTCCATCCGAGGGTACCTTCATATGGGTGTAGTCCATTGCCAAGTACCCATCCTTGGATAGCTTATGTGTCCATTCTCTAGACACATGCCAAAATACGGGGGAAGGTTGACTACTATTACGTCATAAACTACCACCAACTCTAAATATTTTGCTATGGTCATGATCAAATCCTTTAGAACTCCTATGGCATTTACCCTAGTGCCATCCATCTAAATCGGATGTCTAATCATTTTGGTGTAGGGCAATCCCATCTCTTTATAAATTGCTTTTGGCATCACCATCACGGCCGCCCTAGAATCAACTGTGCAACTTCTCAATAGATAATTTTCAATTTTCAAAGTCGCATAGAACAACGTCAACTTCAGAGTTTTAGGTTTTGGAGAATTTAGGATGTCTGTCATGTGGACCTGAATGTTAGATGGCTGCTCTACTATCAAGTTTTGTTGTTATGTTGGATTGGGTTGGATGAACTTAGGTTGCCCATTTTTAGCATAGCTCCTTTCTTGCTCTTTTAGAGCTTCTAGAAGTAGATCCCTTTGACAGGAAAGGCTAATGCTTCTAGCATGTTTGCCTTAGCAGGCATCTTCTTCATCTCTTCTACGATGTTAAACTTGATTGAGATATTCTCATTGCACGCAATAAACTTTCTATACAGTTTGGTAGCCATCACGTCTTTCACTAGTGAGAGAAATGGGTTCGAGACATCGCTCTACCTTTTTTTGAAGTCAATCCTTCTCTTTATATCGTCCCCCCTTTCTTTGACTTGTCTCCCATATCCAAGTTCCTCTTTTCAGTTTTTGATTCTTTTCCTTTACCCGTTTGCTTGTCTCTAGTTATGCATTTGCTTGGGACGTATCTGTAGTACTTCTCTCAACATTTTCCTTTTATTTTTCTTGTTGTGCAGTCCCTAGTGATCCTTTATCCTTCAAGTGTAATGGTGGCCTTCCCCTCCTAAGAACTATAGTGCCTTTATTTGCTTCAACCAATTTTTGTGTTGAGGTCTGCTCTTCAAGTGCTTTCCTTTTGCCCCTGGTTCCAACCCCTTGTTGATTTGCACATACAACATTATCCTCAAACACGGAATCGTCATCCTCTTCAACTACACACTAAAGTTGACAAAGATTACACTCTTAGGATTTGGTAAAGCAGGGACTGTCTTTTGCGTTTTCAGCCGCTAGTAGGTAGGTTGATTCATTGTTGGTGTTATTTGTCCTAAGACGGTGGCCTATTGAGTCTGACATTGCTCGTCATACTAATTTGTCTAGGAATACCTAATGGCTACTGCACAATTTATAGGATCATGCCCCACATTGCATGGGAAACACCACAATGCATTGTTTTCTTAATTGGCATTTACCATATTATTCTGAACCTGATTTGCACCTTTATTAGTACCTCGTTAAGGTACTTGATCTTTTGTGAGATAAGGAGTTTTCCTAAGTTTCCAGTTCTGTTGTTGTTGCCACCCACTATTCAGCTACCATTGCTTCTTTTTAGTGTTGTTCCTCGTCACTTCTAACATTTCTTTCATATGGAGATTATTATGTTTCATGATGGCTTTATCATTGTTGTTGGATGATGATGGAGCAGGTAGGGCTGGCATTTGTGGCTGAAATGCAATGGTTGAGCTTTGGCCAAGATGCATTACAAAGTATGGAGAAGGTGTTGTGTTGTAAGTTGGTTGGCTGTTCGGAATGGGTGAGATAGAGAGCGTAGACCCAAGGATTTGCGGATTTTAGGTGGTATGGGCAGCATAGGCCATTGGTGAGGCAGATGGTAACCCTAATTAGAACATCTTCTGCATGTGTTGCTTCTTTGAAGGCTACAACTAGCATGACATGGTTAGCATTACAAGCCATCAAAGCCAAGTCAAATTGTAAACCTTTGATATAATATGGAAATGCTTGTTTTTCATTTGGCCTAACATTTTGCGGAATTAAATTTGAAATCCTCAAGAATCTAGTATTATAATCATAAATTTTTTCCTGATGGTGCCTTTGCATAGCATTCAATTAAAACAAAACAGAATAGCATATGCATGAAAGGTTCTACTATTGATGCCCAACTTGTAACATAATTATTTGATAAACCTCTATACCACAATGCTGCTTTATGGCGCAAAGAATAAATCAGTAAGCATACCATGTTGTCTTCATCATGAATGCAATGGATCAACTAATTGTAGATAGCTCGTTGAGGAGATCCAACATCGTCTTATTTCCGCTTCCATCAAAGGTAGGTAAGATTTTCATAGTTGCAAGCAAGATATGAGTAGGACCCTAGATTTAATGGTCATTGATAGGTCCAACCAGAAAGTTGGTTTTGAAGCCTAGATGGTTGAGGTGCAAAATTATTTTGTGGGGGCTGCCCATATTGCATTGGATAAGGATATGCTACATAACCCTGATATGGATATTGAGGCATTTGAGGGTGTTGATATGTAGTAAAGCAATGGAAAATGAGGGTTTGGTACTTGGAAAGGAGGAGGTGGTGGGTTTGGATAAGCCCAGTATTGATTTGAAGGAGTTTGCATATTTGGGAATGGCAGAGGATACTAAAAGCCTTGTGAAGGAACCTGTTGCTCTCGAAAAGGAGGGCATTGTTATATGTTTTGTTGTATCTGGCTAGTTGGAGGTGGTGTTTGACCCAAGGGGTTTCCCTTGGTACTTTGCCTCCCCACTTGACTGCTCGACACTTGTAAGTTTTGAGCAAAACCCTGGCTTTGATTAGAAATGAAAAATTGTCCTAAAGAACCCACGTTTGGTGGTATGGATTGTTTGGGAGGAAGGTTCGACGTGTTAGTCAAACTACATCTAATTGGACTTTGAGATGAAGTCATACTAGTAGGAGAGGTGATCTAAGTGTTAGATGCTAGGTACTGACTTGCATTGATTGTATTATGAAAGGTTGCAAAGGATTGATTATTTGTGGGGTTATTTACATTGAAAGTCATCCCATAAAGGCGATTGGTATGAGTCAAAGTAGAACCTTTATTTGCCCAAGTTTAGTTTGCAAGAGCAGACGAATAACTAAGTTGATAGCCAGGGAAACCAATCCCTTAGGATTTAGGATCTTGACTTACTTGGTTGGCCATTGGACTTTTGCCTTTTGATAGAGCAGAATTAGACGAAGGAATTTCCTCAATCTCATCGTCTTGATGCACCCACACAGCAATTTGTTCCTTCCTTTTTCCATTCGCATTCTTTCATTTATACGCAATTAGCTCCAGCAATTGATGTTCTTTTCCTAATAGTTGTGTTTTCCAACGCGTATTCATAAGCTTGAACTTGCATGCTTATATACTTGCACGAACAAGATTTCAGGGTCAAAATCTGAAACTTTTGCAAAATTTTGGTCTACAAAGTGAATCGCCAACAATCTAGAGTGAATCCCTTGCAAAACTTGAACTTTGAAAGTACTAACAAGAAGGGGACCAAGCAAATTCGCTTCGATTCTAGGGTGAAACACTCTCCTTGGACGAGTTAGGAATCGTTTCGAGTGAATTGATCCTTAGAACCCAAGGAAATTACTCTTCAAACTCATCTTGGAGAAATTTTACTATTTTGGAGCGAATCGCTAGCTGATTTGAACTTTGTCAATATTTTCCCAGAAAATGTTCCAAATGCGTCTACCTACAATAGATGCAAAATTGGATTCAAATTTGAGGGATTTTGCAGATTTGATGTTATCTTGATTGCTTCCTTCACAAAAATTTTACAATTCTAAAGTTCATAACGGAGTTGCCATTCGCAAAGCACTTGCAAAAATCAGACACAAATAACGAAAATATGTGAAATTCGAAATCAATTTGGCATTGAACTTTGATATATCAAGTCCTTGGCCCCAACAAATGGCTCTGGATTCAAGTTGTGAAACTTCTATACATACAGAGCAAAATGATGTGGAGAGAAATGCTCCAAGAATTAGACTAAGGATATTTTCTAAGGTTTTCCGAGCGATTGGCTAAAATGGAGCAAATCATTACCTATTTTGGAACTTGGCAAAAAATATTCAGCTTCGGACCAATTGCTTCCCACTTGTGGTGAATGCAAATTTGGCACAAAAATCAAGGAATTTAGTTAAATGATGAACTAAAGGTCTAAGGTCCCACCATGATTGCCAAAAACTATGTTGAACTAGGGAATTGTCTGACTTCTAATGCACCTCCAATTATAGTTTCAACAAGATTGGATGGAAAGGTTTATGGCCAGTTCCAACCTCCGAGTTTAGGCTGCCTCCCCACTATTCTTGCTAAATTTTAATCTAATCTAATCTATTTGCATGAAAATAAAGTACAGAAAATAAATGCCAAAATAAAAATGCATGAAAAGTAAATTTATGAGTTGAGGATGAGAGGAATTAAATAAAAATACGGTTGAAATTGGAACAAGTATGTAATCAATCAACACATGAAGAATATGAATAACAACAATATTCCCATTCAATTGATATGAAATTGTGAAAGGAATGACAAGATGGGCAAAAGGTTAGGCCTCAATCACCACGCATTCTGCAACCCAGAAGGGCAATGCGACTAATGGGAGCAAAAGACTTATCCCTTTCCCACCAATTTTATGAATTACAAAAGCACAATGTGGGTTTCATTAAGTGTAGCTCTGAATTCTCATGGCCAAAAGATGTTTACAATGGAGCCCATGGCTCCTATTTATAGGAAGATTTTACCACTAAGTTACTTGGGGTGAGAAACTATTACTCCTAGTAAAAGTAAAAATTTGGGGGCATCTCTAACAAAATGATGCACCTCCAAATGTTACATGCCTCTAAATATGCCTCTAAAAGGCTTAGAAGGCTTCTAAAATGAGTTATGGTGCCACTACATGTCAAAATGTTGCTTTCCAAGATCTTCCATGGGATCTACGCTTGTACTTTTACCCCTTCGCTGGTCGGTGAGCGATTCGCACCGTAGCTCCACTAGCATTCCCCATTGCTTCGCTCTTGCAGGCCAATTGCTTCACTCAGCTAACGGATCGCTCCTAGACAAATCAGCACTTATGGGGCGAACACTTGTCTTGAACTTAGCATAAATTTGAGGGGCCTTGGAAGGCATTGATGGACTGATTTCATTGTTTTGTAAACTTCTCAAATTGCAATTCCCAAGGTAGTGACTTATCACTACACAGAGGTCGAACTATCATTAGGCAATTGCAAATCTAGCTGGATATGCATGCAAGTTTTTAGTTTATTTAGTTGCTAATTTAGAACTAAAGTGCAAATTATTATGCATATAATTAATGTGCAGAAAGTTTCTTGTGAAATGGGTTTATAGTTATATAGTTATTGTCAAGAGAATGGATAGTGAGGAAGGAGGACAATAGGGATTTTTTTTCTTTTATCTTGTGCTTTATATTTTGGTTTTGGGGGAGTGGAACTTTAAAGAGCAGAGATAGTGAGGAAGAAGAAAACGACAACACGGGGATTTTCCCCTTTTCCTTTTTTGGTGATCAATGTGCACGAGGTTTCTTATGAAATGGATTTCAACGTATTGTCATTAGGAAGGATGGTGACAAAGAAGAATTAATATTTTTCTTTTTTGTAATTTTTTTTGAAGAGGTTGAAAAGTGGGGACATATCAGGGGCCACCCTTCCCGTGAATTGAACTTGGGTCTCTGTTAAGAGAGC
This sequence comes from Wollemia nobilis, assembly GCA_028583015.1. Classification (NCBI taxonomy): domain Eukaryota; kingdom Viridiplantae; phylum Streptophyta; class Pinopsida; order Araucariales; family Araucariaceae; genus Wollemia; species Wollemia nobilis. Next base: position 23,406,882 of record JAQPPZ010017232.1, on the reverse strand, counting down.
CCAATGACTTTTGCCATTGCAGTATCCCTGCGGAGACATTTTTTCTTTTTTGTAATTAACATGCATAAGGTTTCTTATAAATGGTTTAGAGCTATTGTCAAGGGGAGGAATAAGGAGGACGTTATTTTTTATTTTTATTTTCATAAGGTAGTGAGGATGATTTCTGGATTTTCTTATTCTGTGTAATTAATGTGCATATAGTTTCTTATAAAACAGGTTTAGAGGTTTTGTCAAAAGAAGGGATGATAAGGAAGAAGAAAAAGGATGATGTGTACTTTTTCTTTTAATTGTTTTAGCCGGTTGCAGAGTTGTACCAGGGTCCACCACCTGCATAAAGAAGAAAACCAAAAATCTCCATCCTGGCCATGCCCACATTACGCTTCGCTAGGAACCAAATGAGATACATATTAGTTCAAGTAATACATCATCTTAAATTTTTATATATAGCAACCAAACACAGCTTCGCCCACTATCCACAAATGGCCACATACTTCAGAATATTCTATGCCTAAGAAGTGCAAGATGGCCATGATTCTTCTGATTGATCTCTAGAGAGCAAATATCATCAGACCAACAAAAGCATCTCAAACAAAGCAACCTTTCACAATTTTATCATGGCAAAAACGACCAGAGATATCAGCACATTGAGGAGTCAAGGTTTTTGCCGGAGTTACTTTGCAGCAAACTTTTCAGTGTGAGCCACCGGAACCAATAACCCACATCACACGAGGACCACCTCCACCTCTGTGGAACTGACCATCGCACACCCTCTGAACCCAACTCCACGTTATGGGTGGTGTTACAAATATAGCTGCCAAAGCTGCCGCCAAAAATATATGGATGTTCTTCACAAGAATATTTTGATTTGGAATTAAATTATGTTTATAGAAGTAAAGTATTTTTTAATGTTTAAAAGGTTATAGGTCATAAGAAGACGCTCATGGAGGATGTTGTTTACCCAAAATATGATTATTTAGTTACCAAAGCAGATGTACACCCTTACCCATAAGATTTGAACCTGGACCTCTATTCAAAGTTCCAAAGTCTCCGTCTATGTGTTTTGATTATTATATTTTGGAATTTTACTTAGTTTTTGTATTTGCTTGCATCATCTTTGTAGCCTCTGTCCATTTGAATTAATTCTTTGTAAGATCAAGGACGGTTGTAATGAAACCCCAAATCCTTCTTAAATACAGAGAAATTAAATATTTGATATTATTCCGATCTTTTTAGATTAGGCCAAACAAAAGTGGCTTCTATGTTGCTAGGGTCAACTCTAACTCTACAGTTCATCACATATCTCATATCTTGTTTGTCCTTTGGTACCATAAATACAAAAACCCTTCGATTTGTAATAAACCCTCCTGTGCATTCCATGGTTAATAATTCCCACACTAGATAACGCTCATGATCCAAATTTGGTACGACAGTTCTATAGGTTGACCGCTTACTTCCCCGTATAGAACCCTAAATTATTGAATTAATGTTGAGCAGTTTACTAAAATTCGCCCCAAAAAACATGGAAAAACATTATTGGTCAAAGGTTCCAGTCACAAGGACAGCAAATACACCTTTATGCGACATTCTGAATCAAATCCAGTACATTACACAAACAAACAACTAAAAAGTGACATGAAAAATGAATAAATAAATGATTAAAAGGGCATAGAAGACACACCCCATGCATGCAACGAGTTGCAGAAGCCAAGCCTTGAATACTCTCGGAATCAGCATTTATTCAAACACTTTCCAATTCCACACAAAGCCGACAATGTCTTGAGTTCACTGCAACTATTGCTCATCTCTTGATATCTGCAGTTGCATCGTCGGACATAGATAGAAAAGGCTTCATATTGATATTCAGATTCAGATTATCCAAGTGGCTGATTACGGACTTCTATTTTTTCTGCGAACAATTGCGCGCAATCAAGGAACAAAAGGTAGAGTTTAAAAAATAATAGATAGCACATGGCCATATAGATATGGGTCCCATGGCTCCTTTCAACGTGACCACCGACCATTATAACGACGTAGCCGGAGTTGGGCTTTTGTCCCTTTCCCATATCCGCGTCTTATTTTTATTTAATTTAATACTAATATAAAATATAAAAATAATTTTCTACTTGGTGGGATGTTCGCATATATAGTCACAAAAAGTGTTTGTAATTTGTGGGACCAAGTTGCTCTTCCCCCTCCTTAGATGGTAACTTTCTCTCTGTCTTTGTCGCGGCAAAGACTAAATTTGGCATAGGATGAAGATTTTACTTAGGATTAAATGGGAGGATAGGGTACTTTTAGGGTTGGAAAATCATTATAAAATAGGATTGGAAAATTAGTAGGGTTTGTTAAAGGTTATTAGTTATAGTTTAATGGTTGAGACATATGAATGATATAGCTCACACCAAGGTACCAAATAGATATATAGTCTGATGTGATTAAGTTGATGTAAAAGAAAAAGGAAAATCTTTCAAAACCCTATTTTTTAATTTAAAATAAAACAATAAATCAAATTTTAAATAAAAATATTTAATAAAAATTCAAAAGCTATAGATTATAAATAATTTTAGAATTGAAACATCAATCTTGTATGAGATTTTTTACTTGCTAAGACATAAACTTCTCCGACTTAGAAGCAAAGCTACAATAAGATTATTGGGGGCACCTAAAGAAAAAAAGAAAGAAGGGAAGATAACATGTTAACAAAATAGATAATCAAAGAAGCTACAATAAGACTATTGAGATACCTAAAGAAAAAAGAAAGAAGGGAAGATAACATGTTAACAATATAGATAATTAAAGAATTTTTTTTTTTTTGTTACATAGGAGAGTTGGTACAACCACTATTTTTAGTAACTGGCCAGCGCAGGGTTCAAACCACAGGGATTGTAGACAACAAATCTATTTGTCTCGTTATTGTGAACCCATCGGGATATGGGGATCGTCGGTCACTCGAGGTTCGCATCGTCATCGTCGGTTTGGCGCACACTCAAAGGATTTAGAGCAGACTACTACTTTTGCTAATTGGCACCACCAAGGTTTGAACCTAGGTCTCCTTTTGGCAAGTGCCCAGACAGACTAGCACTTACCAATCCACCTAGCCCTTGGGGCTAGAATCAAAGAAATATTGAATAGAAGGAAAAATACATGGAAAAACAAAACAACAAATAGATGAAAAATAAAACATTAAATTTCATGAGATTCCAAACTCCAACAAAGAAATTGAATAGTATTTGAGAGAAAAAATTAGATTTGTAATATGAACTAAAACAATTAGAAAGAAAAAACAATGTTGCATCAATAAGTTCAAAAACCAAAAGAAATACATAGATACAAATATCAATGGAAAGAAAAAAATATTTATGGTCCAACTCAGAAGTAAAACTAAAAGATGGACAACACCTCAAGAGCCATGGTTAAACAAATATATGTCACACTTTATATGTGAACTAGTTCATAGAACTTTTTGAAGAATTAAAAATAGAAAATAATAAAGAAACTTCTCATTAAAATCAATGGGAGAAGAAACACACTTCAAAGATAAAAAACAGGATGCTGGGCTTTTTTATTTTGTAGAACAATTTTTTTTTAAATTATAAATAATTATAATACTTTTTACTTTGTTGAATAAGTTTTTTTTCTTTTGTTGGATGTTGTTAAGACTTTGGAAATCCTTATAGAGGTCCAAGGTTTGGATACAAAAGGAGATATTAAAGTTATTGGTTCCATAAATTGTTTTAATCTTGTGAACATAATTAAAATTATTTTATTTTATTTTTTTAAGGAAAAAAGTAAATATATTATCAAGTTAAATTCATATTTATATATACAAACTTAACACTCATGACCAACATAAGATAAAAACACTTGGACACTCATGATGGGCATGAGATGTGTCAATTTAAAAGAAAAAAAAAACAAATGACATTAGTTTAACCAATTAATTTTCACACTTTTTAAGGAGACTAGAGTTAAAATCTTATCAACCCCTAAGGGCTAGGTGGATTAGTAAGTCCTAGTTTGGCTAGGCACTTACCAATAAGAGATCCAGGTTCAAACTTTGTGGGAAGCCTATTGCAAAGGTAGTAGTCTGATCCGAATCCTTTGAGTGTGCGTTAGATTAACGATGACGATACGAATCCTGAGCATTCGATGGTCCATTTCACATCAGGCTATAAAACAACAAGGTAGAATAGGTTTGGTAGATGCAGCCCCTGTGGTTTGAACCCTGCTCTTGCCAACTACTACAAATAGTATGGTTGTAACTAACTCTCCTATCAAGCAAAAAAATATATATTATCAAGCAATATATGTATAATTGTCAAGTCATAATACCACTATGTGGGCATGGTGTAATAAGATTCGGACCTAGTTTAATCTTGTATGACTTATTACACATATATAAACAAAGACCATTAAAAAATATAATGTAGAAGGGTAAAAATTATTAATTTAAAAATGTTTATGATTTAATTGAAGATTTACATCAACTCATATGTGAAGTAAGTAGATAGAAGAAACAAAAAGAAAAACAAAAAAATTGATAGAGGAAACAAAAAGAAAAACAAAAATATATATAAGTATCTTTTATATTTTAAGAATAGGAATATAATATAATAGTTCCAGGGGAACAATGCAACGGTTTGGGCTTTGGCTCTTCTTTGGGAGGTCCATGGTTCAAACCGCGATGTGGGCAAGTGTGTGAGCAGGTGGGTGTGTGGTGGTTGTGTATTAAATTTCCTATTGATAAGCATAGCTCTCGACCTTATGAGGGGGTATGGTTGGGAGGAGACTACTCAACCCAAAAAAAACATATATATATATATATATATAATAGAATACAAGGTTTTAAATGTCCATGATGTTAAGAGCGGCCTATGAATAAGAACTTTACATATAATCATGATTGTCAACCCCAAATTTTGACTTGATTTTTTTCTTTTACAACATTGATGTTTTGTTATTAATTTTAATGATGAGTTCTCCTACTTTCTCTCTTCAAACAATTTTTGCAAAATTTTTACTAATAGAATATCAACATAAATAAATCTAATATTACTATTTATACCTTTCACCCCAAAATAAAATATTTTTTTTCTCAATTACCCTTGAAGGTAAAGGTAAATTAGTCTTTAATGTCCATGAGACCATAGGCCATATGGGATGATCCTTATGGAGGATGTTATTTACACAATATATGTTGTGTACAACCCTACCCCCATAGAATTCTAGAGGATGTTGTTTACACAATATATGCTATGTACAACCCTACCCCCATAGAATTCAAACCGTAGAACTCCTATGTAGAGTATTAATGAGGCTCATTTAGGTTGTACACTATGCTTCCATAACTGAAGTGTGGCTAGATAATAAGGTACATATCCTTTCTTTCCATTCCTCTTTTAGTCTCTTCTATATGCATGTTTCACACCTAGTAAGTGTGAGTTGGTCCTCAAGTGGGAGATGAGCATCTATGCTCTTAAATTTATGTTTACCCCTATATAGACCTTTTGGTGGTGATCATATGTAGGGTTATATTCAACAAGAAAATATTCCTTTTCTTCCTAAATTATTTCCTCATAGTTGCTCTAAAAGTTTTCTTAACAAATGTCTTTATGCCTTTTTATTATTTGGTCATTCACCCAAGTTGATATTCCATTTGTTCATGTTTTAATTCATCAGTGTTTCTTATTTTTGTTCACATCTTCTTTTATTACAACTCTAGATCATTTGTTTGCATCCATCTATTTGATATTTTTGAAATATCCTAAAGATGAACCATAGTAGTTGCCTCTAGAGGAAAGGTACTTATTTTTTCTAGAAGAATATCATATGGAACTAAAATTTTATTTTGAACATGTTTGTAATCAGATGTTGTTGAATGCTCTCTATTACCTCCATTTTGGATCCAATGTGTTATTGACCCACACTTCACACCTATACAACATCATCGATACCACTAATAGTCCAAATAAAATCCAGATAATCATCCAATCCCATAATTTAGCCTATTTGCTTCTATTTTGTAACAAAAAAAGTACTCTCCATCCTCTTTATATTCTCTTCATTCTAGATGTTTTTCAACTAAGCTAATAATTTAAGTTTATCCCAAGATACTTATACTCTATTACTTCTTCCAAAATACCCCTTTCAAAATAAAAATTTTACTAATTATATTTCTTTTGTTTATAGAAGATCATAATCTTGGTTTTGTTGGCAATTACTTGCATGTCTACCTCATTGCACAAGTGGTCTATACCCTTTAATGCTCTATGCTCTCTCAAACCTTATGTTGACATTACAATGAGAATGAGATCATATGCATACAAAAAAACCTTACCAAATATATTTCCAAACAAACACAATCCCTTCCATTTAGATTTAGACACTCTTCTAGTTTATCAATACATAAACCAAATAAGGTAGGGGATAATGGGCATCCTTGTTTAACCCTTATGTCACTTCAAAAGTAATTTGAAAGACTTGCTTGTACTCTTATTTTAAATAGGACCTCATCATAGAGTCTATGCATTGTTATTCTATAATTTTCTAATATGCCTAAGCCTTTCATCGTAGTCTATAGTTTACTTCTAAGTATTGTGTCAAAAGATTTTTTGAAGTTCATAAAACAAGGATAGGTTTCTTCTTTTTCATTTCATATTTTTGAATGACATCTCTCAAAGTGATGATGGGGTCCATTATTGAGTGTTTTTTTTTTTGGCTAGAGAACAAGAGGTTGTACTCAAGTCCCCCACCCTTTACAAATCACAACTCTCTTCTTTAGAGCTTGAGATTTTACAAATAGATTCACTTCTCATCTTAATTGAGATGTTATAGCTATAAACCTACATCATTTTACATAAAATATCTAAACTCTTGATTTTTTTTATTTTATTTTTTTTTTCAATTTTTCGTGTGAATACAAATATTCTAAAATTCAGCATCCTTCTTGATATTTTCCTATAGCAACCTTCACAATACCAAAAATTCACCTCTACTATCTATGCATTGCATTTTAGTAGAGTAATATTTCTAAAATATCGTAAATCATAGTTCGCTTTACCAAATCTATATTGCTAGTTTCCTTCCTGGAATACAAGTGGAACCACAAAAATAATAACAAAAAGTTTGTATGAAAATACATTAATGTTATAAAATAAAGTAGATGTTACCAGTGGAAAACATTAAAGAATATCTTAATCATTATGTGATTTAGGTAGTCAACATTTTCTTGTCAGCTTCAACTAAACTTACTACTTCCTCTAACCATGGAAAATAAAATTTAACTTCATGATCCTCAATTAAAACCCCTCTATTGGCTAGCCTATCTGCATATTTTTTTTCTTCCCTTAATGTATGTGTAAACCTAATTTCTTCAAACTCTTTAGCAAGATCTAGAATCCCCAAAATTATCTCTTATATGTTTTATGGAGCCTTTGCTTTCCTCAAAATTGCATTTATTGCTATGAGTGAATCATATTCCATCCATACTTTATTCCATTTCATTTGTTTACATATTTTTAACCCTTCTAAAGCCACCCAAGCTTCATCTTCATTGTTTGTCTTAAATATACTATAGAAAGTGTAATGAGATAAAATCTCTCCTTTATTATTTCTAATTATTTCTCCTCCTCCTATTGGTCCTGGATTTCCTTTAGATGCTCCATCAAAGTTCAATTTGACCAACTCTACATCTAGTGGTTTTCACTTTATATTCTTTATCTTATTTTTGTTTCTCTTGTACCCAAAATCATAATTCTATTTAATGACTTGACTCCATATATCAAGGCTCTTTGCTTCTATATTAGGAATTGGGTCAGTTGATAGAGTTGGATTAGACTTCATTATGGCTAAATATATATTCCTTTCCATTACCTCTAAACTACTTTCATTTTCTTTAAATATTCTTCTATTCCTTTCTATCCATACAGTCCAAAGTATTGTATCTTTTAATATATCCTAGATATTTGTGAAGCCTCACTTTTAGAAGTGCTTTGTCATTACTTAAACCATTCTTCAATTCTACTATTCATCATCATGTATTGACCAAACATATCAAGAATCCATTGCCATAGTTTTCAGACTATCGAGTAATGTCTCAAGAGATGGTCTATACTCTCCTCATTTTTACAAAGAACGTATTGAAAGGGGCAAAAAAAAACCCATTTTCATAAGGTTATCCCAAGATAAAATTATTCTATGACCTACTAGCCAAACAAACATTTTAACTTTAGGAATGCTTGGGCTATCCCAAATATCTCTCCATATTCTTGTGATATTCCTATTTTGTTGGTGCTTTACATTATATCCACTTATTGTTGTGTATTCTCTTGAGCTATTCAACTCCTAAATCAATTTATCCTTGGCTCCTCTTAGAATAATCATTGTTGTTATCTTTCTACTCAACTGCCTCCTAGCATCAATGTCTTGTATACTAGTAAAAAATTTCCTTTTCATTTGTATCTTACTTCCTAATCCTTGTACAAAATGTTTGAAACCCTATCATCATATTTGAGTGTTTTAATATTAAACGTGCTTGTCATTTTTTCATCTTTCCTTTTTCTTCTATTGATTTTTTTATTCTACTCTCAATCATACCTCCAAAAAAAAATGTAAAGAGGGGATTGACCATAATGGTTTTGTAATTTGAGGGTTTTTCTATGTCTCCACTCTTAACAAGATGTATTCTTACACTTGTTTCCAATCCCTTTGAAAGCCATGTTGGATGATGATGTTGAATATCTTCCTCATATCTGATGTTAACTCATGTACTCCCCATTTTAAGTATTCTACTTGTAGTCCATCCATATTACAAGCCTTACCTATTCCTAGTTTTTTAACACCTTCCTTGGTGTACCCTAAGGTAAATAAATTTGTTACTATTATGATTATAGGAGGGACCTCTTCTTGTTGGAGGTATTACATTATTTGGTACCTTACAATATTAATGCAAGGACCTTGTAAATAGTTTAGTCTAGGGTGTGTTTAATATTTGAGTATATAGTATGTATCATGTTATTAAGTGAGAGTACGTGTCATGTAAATAAGTGTGGATTTATGTGTGAAGTGATAAGTTTAGAAGCGAGGAGTTATGAGCAATCATGAGAGACTTTATCTTTATGTAGTATGTGAGATTTATTATGTAAGAGGGAAATATGAAGAGATGAATCTCCTATGAGTTTGAGGAGAGCAAAGGTAAATAGTTGTGAATGAAAAGTCTCATATATATATATATATATATATTGAATAGAAATCCATGTAATATTGTATTGAAAAAGCATTACATTTATGCATTGATTAAAGATATGTTTATCATAAAATTTAGTGAGTTTATTGTGCATTGTTTGAGTGATTTATTGTATGAATTTGTGTCTAGAAATATTGTGAGATCATGTGGAATTATCTTGTGAGAATAGGGATGCTTTGCTAATAGTGGTATTAGAACTACAATGGAGATATATCAAAGCTATGGAGGAGAGAAGGTTGAGCTATGAAGAAGAGAAGGTTGAGCTATGGTGGAAAGAAGACTTAGCTACGATGGAAATAAGATTGTGCTATAGTGAAGAGAAGACAGTTGGAGTGCTTGGAAGCAAGAGAGTTGATGAGAAGAAATATCACAAGGAATGAGGAAAACAAAAGTTGAAAAACATTGAAGCATATGCGAGGAGAAAAGAATGTGTTGAGGAAAGTTGTAGCGCTTGCAAGGAGAAAAGAAGCTTAGAAAAACGTTGATGAGAAGAATGTTCAAGTGCTTGAGGGATACATTGGTTGAAGCACCTAAGAGAGACGTTGGTTGGAGCGCTTAAAAAAAATAATTTGAGTGCTTGAGAGAAACAATTGGAGCGCCCAAGAGAAATAATTGGATTGCTTAAGAGTAAAGTTGAAGCCTCTATAAGAAGCAACGACTAGGAGAATAACAACTAGACTAGAAGGAGATATTCAAAGTTTGGTATTACAGTGACGAGAGCATACTAGACAACATAACATTAAGTGCAGTCAGCGTAAAGTTGTAATGGTTGAGTAACGCCAAAGGTGGAGCATTTAAACCTAAGAAACATTGGCTAAATTCATGCTACGAACTAGAGCACTTTCTAAGGTACAAGTTTAAATATGACATGATAATATTTATTTTGGAAGTATAAAGTTATAAAGAGGTGATTTATATTAGAAAGAGAAGCAGTAGAATAATTGGAGGAAGTAAATTATTTTGGGAGATATATGAATATAAATAAATAAAGGAGGAGATAAATAAATTGAATTGAAGGGAGTGAAAAGAAGTTAAAGAAGAAGATTATTTGAATGAAATTTTAAAATTGAAGAAAAGAGAATAATTGAAATTGAATATTGAAAAATTTTGAATTAAAAAAAATTGAAGATGAAATGAATTGAAGAAGAAAATTGAATTAATTGAAGAAAGAAGGAAAATTTGAAGAAAATGATTGATTTTTTTTTTTTTGTTGAAAAAAAACAATTGAATTGAAAAAGAAGAATATTGAAAAAATTGATGATTGAAGAATTGAAGAAGAAAACTATCGAAGAAGGAATAATAAAGAACTGAACTGAAAATTTGAAGAGAAATAAAATACTAATTTTGGAGATAAAATGATTTCTACAAAGAATTGTTAAAATTGAAAAAGAATGATAAATTGAAGATTGAAGAAGAAAATTAATTGAAGAAACAAATTAAGAAATTAATTGAAGGAAAAATTATTTGGGAGTAATAAAAGATTCTACAACAAAGAAAATTGACTGGGATTGAAGAAGAAATTTGAGGGAAAACGTGTAAACAGAAGGATTGTAAAGAAGATAATAAAAAATACATCATGGCATTTGAGAAAAGAAAGCAAATAAAAATGAAAAAAAACATTCGACAAGTATCACCAGAGGATATTATAGAAAAGCCTTCAAAAAATCACTTACAATTCATCTCTCAAGAAACTATTGAAGGTGAAAAATATGGGTCAACAAAATTAATGGGACATTTACAATCCATTCACAAAGAAGCTAAAAATATAGTTTTTTTGATACTTCAGCATTGCATACATGGTCTTCTCAAGGATACTAATGATTGCAATATATGGAAAATAGTATACAATGCAACAATCACTCTAAATGTTCTTAAGACAAAAAGATAAGGAAAATTTGAAGAATCAAAAAATAAACCTATGATGAAAGATGCATGTTGTGACACAAATTATATTTATGAGAATAGTGATCTAAAGCCCATAAAGGATCATGCAAAATTTGTTAAGGAAATAGAAAAAGGAAATTGCACTTGTAGTATGAACAAGTGTAAGCATTGTAGCAGATATGGACACAAGGCAAAAAAATATTGGGATCTTCATCATTGTAAAATTTGTGGAGGTAATAATCATTCTCAAAGATATTGTTGGCACAAAGGGAATAATAATAAGAATATAAATCATGGATGGAAAAGTGTAAAAGAAATATTGATGATAGCACTAGATGGACTTCTTTAGAAAATCATTTCCAAGGCAATTCTAGAAGTGGTCAAAATCACTACCAGTACTAGAATTGGAACAAGCCAGAATGTATCATCTAAGTTAAGTAAAGAAGAATTATAAAGACAAAAATACTTTATACCAAATAATGTAATATGGGGGTGGGGGTGTTGGAGGTATTACATTGTTTGGTACCTTGTAATATTAATGCACGAACCTTGTAAATAGTTTAGTCTAGGGTTTTTTTAATATTTGAGTCTATAGTATGTGTCATGTTATAAAGTGAGAGTATGTGTCATGTAAATAAGTGTGGAGTTATGTGTGTGAAGTGTCAAGTTTAGAAGTGAGGAATTATAAGCAATCAAGAGAGACTTTATCTTTATGTAGTATGTGAGATTTATTATGTAAAAGGAAAATATGAATAGTTGGATCTCTTGTGAATTTGAGGAGAGCAAAGATCAAGAGTCATGTGAATATGAAGAGTATCATGTATGCATATGTTGAAGACAAAGCCATGTAATATTTTTTTGAATAAGCATTACATTTATGCATTGCTTATAGTAGATTGTGCATTGTTTGAGTGATTTATAGTATGAATTTGTGTCTGAAAATATTGTGAGATCCTACGGAATTACCCTATGAGAATAGTGGTGATTTGTTAACACTTCTTCTTGCTCTCGTTCATATATTTGTTTTGCATATTCCAACCATTAGATATTTCTAATGTTATTTTTTTGTTTTTGTTTCTATTGAAGTTCCTTTCAAAATAACTTTGGGTTATTCTTCCCTAAATAAATTTATTCTTGTCATATTGCACCCACATCCTTTTTTTTTACTTTCACTATCTATTTGTATAGACTTTTGTTTTCATATTTTTTACTTAGTTCTTTTAGAGCTCTCTTTGTTGCTTTACATTCTTTATTGTGACATTCATTTGTCAAAAAACGTATTTTTTCTTCTTCCTATCTTTAGACCTTTTGCACCCTTTTAATGCCTCTAATAACTCAAGACTCAATTCTTTGCTCTCTTATTTTTTCCCTCCATTTTGCAAATTTGTTTTAATTTTTTCTTGAAATTTAAATGATTCTCCTGGGTTATGAGGATCTTTCCCTCTATTGATGATTATTAACTAGGCTATACTTTTTCTATTTGTTGATTTCTTTCCTACTATGACAATTTTATACACACAGGGTTGTGATCTAATTTTAATTATGTTGAGGAGTCTTCAGTGTCTACTTTTTTTTAATAGGTTATATGTGGCTTCTATTGGGGGCCACTCCCATCAAAATACCAAAATATTACATTTGTTGCAGCATACCTTTTTATCACAGTTTTTTCATTTCTTTTTTCTCTTAAATATATTCTTCAACTTCCTCGAAGTGCTATGTTTCCACAATCAGCTCCTTGACATCATTTTGATTAAGAGATAAAATCTCACTTGGCCAATTGCCTTCTAAAATTTGAATTTCACCGGGATGAAGATCAACACCATAATTCGCTAATTTATCTGCTACCCGATTTCCTTCTCTATAAATATGCTCACACTTCCAAGAGATTGCCTCTAGTAATAGATGATGAACATCAACAATAATATTATTTTTTATCCAGTCTCCACATCCATTTTTGTTAATAGCATTGATGATAATTTGTGAGTCCCCCTCAATTGAAATATATTTCCATCCTTTTTCTACTACAATTTTAATCCTTATAAGAAGTGCCCTAGCCTCTGCATAGTTGTTAGTTGAAGTTCCATATGATTCTGAATAAGTGAGGAGAATTTTGCCTTCACTATTTCTAAAAACACCACCTCCACCAACTTTTCCTGGATTTCCTTTAGAAGCACCATCAAAATTAATTTTGATAAACCCAATTTTTGGATATTTCCATTTTACCATAGATTAAAGTAGATCCTTTGTTTTAATTCCATTGTCGTAGATGACTCTTCCATGTATGTTCAAATCCTATAGCCAAGTTATTAGCACCTCTTTTTTACAATTGAGACTTCCCATGATGAGCACCATATTTGTAGATATTCTGCAAGAGAGGCAATAATATGGTTCCAAACTTGGGCATGATTTTGATATTTATTTTTAAAAATTATGTTATTCCTTTCAAGCCATAAATTCCAACAAATAATGGTAGGGCCAATCCTCCAAAGAATACATAATGCTTTAGCTTTGAAATAATTTATCCAACATTTTATCAACTCTTTCAATGTTGATGGAGCTACCCAATATAATTTCATATTTTTAAAAATAACCCCAAATGGTGTGAGCAAATGGATAATGAAGAAGTAAATGGTCTGATGTTTCTAAATCCTTCTCACACAAGGCACATCTGAAGGGTCCATAATATCCTCTTCTTTGTAGACTCTCTCTTGTAAGAATCTTACTTTGAACTGCTAACCAAAGAAATGTTGAGGCCTTAGGGAGAGCCTCTAATGACCAAACATTCTTCCAAGGAAAATATTTGGGAGAAGGAAATTTTGATTGTTCTAAATCCTCATATCCCAACTTGATCAAGTATCCACCATCCTTTGATAAATTCCAAACCAACTCATCCTTTCATGTAAAAATTGGTAAATAAAACTCTTGAAGCATCTTTTGAAGTTCATCTACAATTTGTTTGAGTTCCTCTCCTTCAACTAGGTTACTAAAAGAAATCCATGATCTAGAGTTTTTGCTCATAATAATATAGTCTTTGACCTTTGGACCTTTACATGCTAGGCATGCTTGAGCCAATGGTTTCCATTTTGAGTCAAAGATAAGAGGATAAGGCTTCAACCAAGCATTAGACCAAAAATTTGCATAACTCCCCTCATTGATTGACCATCTAATATGTTTCTTTATCAATTGCAAACTCTCTGATATGAAGTTCCATGTTGATGATCCTTTGGGTAGAGTTCTTTTCCTAAATAATTTCATTGCATCAAGAGAACCTATATATTTTTGAAGTAATATTTTTGCCCAATTCTTTCCTTGATCTCTGAATAATCTCCACCCAAGCTTTGCTCCTAATGCCAAATTCATAAGTCTACAATTTCGCAAGCCTGCTCCTCCAATATTCTTTCCTTTGCAAACCCTATCCCACTTACAAAGAGGAAACCTAAATTTTTTCTCACAACCTTTCCATAGAAAGTCTCTTTGAATTTTATCAATTTTTGATGCAATACCTATTGGCAGTCTTGAAAGTGACATCATATAAATAGGAATGGATTGCAATGTAGTCTTTATGAGTTGTAGCCTTCTTGCCATGGTTAAGAACTTACCTTTCCAACCTGCCAAGCAAGCTTTCATTCTATCCAAAAAAGAGATCCAAAGCTCCTTTTTATTTCCTTTATCAGACAAAGGAATACCCAAGTAGGTTGATGGAAAATTTTCAATTTTAAACCCTAAAATATTCATAATAATTTGTTGTAAATCTAGGGTAGTATTAATGAAAAAATCTTAGATTTTGTAGTATTTACCAACTATCTAGTAGCCTTCTCATAGCATGATAATATTGATTTAAACTCCATGGCCTCATTGATTGAGGGATGGCCCAAAAGAAAAGTATCATCAACAAATTGGAGATGAGATTCAAAGGGACCATTTTTTGCAACTTGAATACCCTTGATTTTTCCTTCCATTTTTACCTTTGAAAAGGCTCTCCCTAATGCTTCTACCAGAATAATGAATAGATAAGGAGAAAGTGGATCACCTTGACGAAGTCCACAAGATGACTTGAAGTAACCAATAGGAGAACCATTGATCAAAATAGAAAATTTTGTAGTGCTATAACAACATTTAATCCACTCACACCAACTATAATCAAAGCCAAACTTTATGAGAATAACATGTAGAAAATTCTAGGAAACCCTATCATATGCTTTGTTCATATCTAATTTCAAAAGCATACCTAGTTTTTTCATGGAATGAAGAGAATGTATGGCCTCTTGTGCAATAATTATACCATCAAGAATTTGTTTACCATGAACAAAGCCACCTTGTTCCTCTGAGATAAGACACCCTAGAATGCCCTTCAACTTATTTGCCATAATTTTTGAAATGATCTTATAAATCATATTACAAAGGCTTATTGGATGAAAATTATCAAAATATTTTGTGTCACCTTTCTTGGGAACCAAGGTAATAAAAGTAGCATTGATCTCACTTATTATAGCCTTCCTTTTTTGGGCCTCTTCAACCACATCTAACATATCACTCTTCAATAAATCCCAAATTTTTGAAAGAAAATTGTAGGAAATCCATCGGGGCTAGGTGCCTTGTTAGGATGGAAAGAGAAAATTGCTTCATGGAGCTCCTCCATAGATATCTTCTTCATCAAGCTTTCATTTTGTCCCTGAGTGATAATTGATGGAATATTTTGTAGAAGTTTTTCTTGTGCCTCCTTATCTTGCCTAGAATCTGATAAAATATTTTTGAAATAATTAATTGCTTCCTTCCTTATATCTTCTTCATCCTCAATATTTCTTCCATCTGGAGTTATAATATTTTTGATATGATAAAAAAAAATTTGTTTTTGTTGTAGCATGATTTTTTGTATTTCTATCTCCTTCCTTGAGCCATTTCTCTCTAGATTTTTGGAACCAATATGACTCCTTTTTCAATGCATTATGATAATCATAAAGTAATTGTTTTTCTTTCACATAAGAATCTTGATCCATTCCATTAATTTCTACTATCTCTTGTAAATTTTTGAGCTTGGATTCAATTTCTTTCTTTTCTTTAAAAATATTACCAAAATATTTGGCATTCCATATCTTCATTTGCTCCTTTAAATATTTCAACTTTTGAACAAACTTGTACATACATGATCCTTCAAATTTTGATTCATCCCACCATAACATAACCATCTGGAAAAAATCAGGGTCTTGGAGCCACATAGACTGGAAGCAAAATGGCTTTGGATGACCATTATTAGGTAACTCACAAGTCAAAAGAATGGGTTTGTGATCTGATCCTGCTCACAATAAAATATCTGAAGAGATTGTATACTTTGTTTGCAACCATTTATTGGATAACAAGAATCTATCCAATCTTTCTGCTATATGATTTTTCCCAATGCATCTATTATCCCATGTATATTGAAATCTTGAGGGACTAACATCCCAAAGGTCATTTGAATTGACAAATGAAGCAAAATATTGCATTGATTTAGACCATCCTAGAATGCCACCCTTCTTTTCCAAAGGAGATAGAACAATATTAAAATCACCCCCAAGAATCCATAGATCACAATGAATCATCATTGTATTTGACAAAAATATGCTAAGGTCCTTCCAACATCTTTCATGAGGAGTAACTATAGTTGGAGCATATACATTTATAACCCCAACTTTGATGTTTTCCTCTTTCTTGCAAAATAATCTAGCAACCCAATTACTTTTTGCTTCTAATAGTTGTCCATCCCATTTGCATTTGTCCCATATTATTGCAATACTGCCTGAAGCTCTTGTAGAAGAAATTGCTAAACAATCACCTATCTTCCAAATCTTCTTAAAAGCATCCTTACATTCCTCACTACTTAATTTTATTTCTTGTATTAAAATAAACTCAAGGCTATAACAACCTATTAATTCCTTAATAACTCTTTTTTAGGGGTTTTATTCATACCCCTAATATTCCATGATATCATTTTCATCATCAACACTTTTTATTTTTATTAGTGGGCTTAGCCCCACTTCTTGTTAACACCTATGATATTTTTATTTGGCTTCCTAGATCAATATCCTTTTGAGTTTCTTTTTCTCTTTGTTCCTGCTTTGATGGCCTTCCTCTCCTTCTTCCATTCTCTCCAACACTCTCATCTTCATCAATCTCTTCTATTTTTTCATATTGTTCATAATGAGACTTATCTTCTAAAGATTTATGTTGCCCTAAAGAGTCAAAAGTGCAAGGAATAGCCTCATTAGCATTTTCTTCTTTATGTTGCCCTAAAAACTCTAAACTGCATAGATGATCCTCCATAGTCATTACTTTCTTATGTTGGCCTAGAAACCCTAAATTTCCTTGGATATCCTCCATAAGATTTTCTTTACTATACTGCTCTTGAAATCCTAAAGTGCAAGGAATACACTTTGTACTACTTTCATTTTTATTGTAAGGAGAATATTTTAAGCTACTTGAGGATAATAAAGGTGATTTACCTGGATTAAGCTTGACCTCCTTCACCTCATTTGCTTTAAAATTCATCTCCCCATCTTCCTTTGCTTTAAAATTTGCCTTCCCCTCTTCCTTCGCACCTTTAGCTCCTTCTATATTTGAACTTGCGCATTGTACTTCCTCATCCCCCATATCATTTTTTTCTTCTAATGGTTGATTCGAGTGAACTGTAATGGCCTTTGCCATCTGATGATGTAGAGGGATTTTTCTAGCCACTTTCTTAGGAGTGGAAAATCCTTGATTTGACCTAGCTTCTCCTGTGATATGATCTCCTTGTTTCAAATTGAAGCTACCCTCATGCCCAAAAAATTCCATCTCTTCCTCCATTTTCACTTTGCAGTCTCTTGCCATGTGCCTAGTTTCATGACATTTGCGACATCGAAATGCAATATTTTCATAATCCACTTGTTGATCCCATTCTCTTGATTCAGATTTAATCCTAATCGACTGTGGTAAAGGTTTAGAAATATCCATGGCAACACATATTCGAGTGTATACAACATGCCTTCTCTCCTTAGTAGTTGGTCCCTCCTGGATGAATTCACCTAGAGTATTACCAATATTCTTCAAAACCTCCTTATTGATGAGTTGATAAGGAAGTCCAAAAAGCCTAATCCATATTCATATTGAAAGCCTTTTAATAGTTTCTGTGTCCACAAAAAAATTCTCACTCCAAGGTCTTAAATATAATGCATCTTTGCCCCTAAACCATGGGCCTCCATCCATTATTTTATCCCTTATTTCTGAACTAGAGAAAATAATGAGGAAAAATCCTTTTGGAAGAAAAGTCATGGAGTAATTTGAATTCAATGTCTACTTTTATTATCTTTTCTATCAAAATTTTTGAGTGAATGATATCACTGACAAGCTTACCCCATTGTAAGTTCTACATGTATAGTTTCCATATTTCTTCCACCTACTCATACCATTGTAGATGATCAATCCATATATGTCACACAAGGTCAATAGTTTTCTTCTTCTATTAGCTATAATAAATTCTACTTGGATCCTCCTTACTCCTCAACATGTTGGAATGTAATGTTTATAATGATACACAAGTTAATTGTGTTGATTCTCTTAGTGGACATAATGCATGAACTATTCGAGAAGCATAAAATAAAGAAAATATAAACATTTATCATCATAACAACAAAAGATTAGAACTTCAAAAAGAAAACTAATGGTTGTCTTCATAGGTTTATACAACCTTACTTATTTCTAAATGACCATATGAGGTAGTATATTGATTGCTAATAATGTATTTTTAATGGTCATGCAGACTATTTGGTCTTATGGAGTTTAAAAGCATTATATTATATTCTAACAATTGTTTTTCAAGTTGAGTATTTGTCCTTGAGGTAAGTTTTTTTTGTTTATGAAAATGTCTAAGTTCAAGTCTTAATGGATAGAGAGACCTAATGTGTATAAAGGAAGTGTTCTTAATATCACTATAAATTAAAATCTTTCTAAAAGTTTGACCTACAAGTGAATTTGTCTTAGCCTCACTAGAATTTAAAATCTCTATAAGTTTTGGGATGACAACATGATATTTTTGTAGATTTGATTAAATTTTAATATAAAATGGAAACCTATGAAATCACAAATATTTTATATATAATTTAGAAAATTTCATTTGGAAAAAACATCCATTATAATCTAACAGTAATGAAGTAAAATACAACATAATAACATTAAAAATATATTGCCTACACATTCCTTAGGATAGTAGTTAAAAGCAAAAAATTTATAGATAAGACTCTACAAACACAAGGATATCATAGATTTTAAATTAGGTGTTCCTTGCGTAACAAAAATATAGATACATCATATCATTTATCATATACTTCTTCATTGTCACTTTTGTTATACCCTTTGATACCTCCATCAATATTAGAAGAGTTGATGAAATGTTGTATTAATTATTTAAAGTTAAAATACTATGCATTCTATATAAGATTGGTCATGTTAGTGTGTTCATTATAATTTAAAGTTATATTGTTGTCTCTTTTGCATAATGTCTATAAGCATGGTGCTCAAATTTGGAAATCTCAAATGTGAAAAAGGATGTACTAGCATCTTGGTTATAGGGATTTCAATATGCATATAAAGATCATATGTGATAACGGAGAAAACATAAAGAAAGGTTTATATTGATCTATGATAAAATGAACATGTTTAGAAGTTGGATATATCAAAATTAATTTTGATCATGTTGTTGTCCTCTCTGATTGTCTTGGCCACCAGATGTGGGGATCAAATGGTTGGGACTATCACACCTTGCATGCAGTGACACAATAGGATAACTTTGAGAGCATGGGGGTTGGTTCAGTCGGATGCCTCCAAGGTTTTTTACAAGGTTGACTCCTCTTAAGATGTGATCTTCAGTGCACTTCCCACTATATCCTAATCTAACCAATTTTAAGGGAAAAAGGGAAAGGGAAAACAAATATAATGGAAAAGAAAAAAGATCCTAGCTAATAGGGGCAATGAGCCAAGATCATAATAAGATTCCTCTACATAACAATGATACATTTGAATGCGTGAGTATAATGATAACTCAAATGTGAACACTTCATCCTCTCAACATGTTAAGTACAAATTACATATAAAGGAAATAGGATAGAAATCAATTAGTTACAACCTCTAGTATACACACATAAACACATATATATACAATATTTGAAACAAAAAGAACCAAATAGTCACAACTTTAAGCAAATATACTTGAATATGACAAGTTACATATAATTATAGAAGTGAGGACTCAAAATATTACCCACAAGACCACTCAGGGTTCAAGCAATACTATACAAAAGGAAATGAAGAGAAAGTTATACAACTTACCAATCCTTTACAATGCTAAAACAACTACTATTTATAGATAAAACCGAGGGGATTTTCCATCTAAAACTAATGTAGATTTTTTTTGTCATACTCTTATGTTGCTTGCTTGATTATGTTGTTATAGTTCTTCAAGGTCTTTGGATTTGTAGCCATTACTCCTCAACTATCAGATGCTCAACTGACATTCTCAGATTATGAAATCTAAGCCCATAATTCCTTCTATAAGTACTACCATATTAGGTGCCATACCTTTGTCTTCAACAAACCATCTACTTTTATTGAATTACGATGCTAAAGAAACATCAATAGATGATCTTCTTTTTCTAACTAGGGGAATCAATAAACACTTCTACAATTATCCAGTTGGTTGATTTTGCTACATACAACCACTATAACCCCCAACTATGTTGGGTAAACTTTTTTATGTAACCGATGGTGCTGGCATGACATGCCCTATGATACTACGAGATATTGAGATTTGAATTAAGGTTACACATGCCAAACAAGGTGCTTTGCCAACCAACCAAATCCCTAGACCCATCAGTAGATGATCTTTAACTCCCTCAAATAATGACACATTAATTTAGCTCATCTATATTTTTGGGAGCATGTGCATCAGTACTTATATTTAGATCTGATCCTTCTTCCTTGTTGGTCACTTTTGCATAGTGTCTTATTTTTTGAAGTGCTTCTCATTTTGTTTATTTCTTTATTTCAAGGTGATTCAAATTTCTTAATCTTCAGATAGATGGTCATCAAAACTTTTATTCATCTCCTTGCGTCAAAACTTTGTAAACTTCCAAGGCTGGAATTTTGTTGATTTTTTTCAAAAGGATTCTTCCTTTTTATCAGAACTTTTGGTTTCTTTGGCTATAATTTTTTTTTCTTTGATGTAGCCTCAAAAAAATTTCATCCCCTCTCTTTCAAAATTATCAAAAGTTCTAAACTTTGGATATTTTACCTTTCTTGCATATTTCAAAACTTTTGTCACTTTCTGCCTCTTCGGACTTCAAGGTCACATAACCTATTGGAACTTTCATCCTTATTTGTTGGTTAGATCTTTTGAAAGCTCCCGATATTTAGATATTTGCACTTCCCAAAACTTTTCCAACTCTTGGAAACTTGAATAGCATGGTCCATCTAAACTCCTTTATTGCCCTTATAGGTTTGAGACTTTTTCCTTTACTTTCCATCAGCTTTACCTATTAGCCCTTTATCTTTTCCCAAGTTCTTTTAAGGTAAAGTTATTAGAAATCTTGATGTGAACTGTAGATGGTGTCATTTTATCCATTTATGGGATCTTTGACTTGAAGTGCTCCCATATGCCTCTTGCAACTCTGCTATCATTAGGCACTAATCTCCTTCCTAAAGGAGCCATTGATGTAGAGAAGCTTGATCAGATAGTATCCTTGACTAAATGCAATGGAGTATATGTCTCACAGAATATCTTGATGATGATATCCTAAAAGTCTTCAACTATTCCTTGTAGGTGTTGATTTTTCCTCAACTAACTCTTCCAAGGAATGTATCTTATGCATGTGGTAGAGAGATTATGGATAAAAAGCTAGAAGCTATGAACCTGAACAAATATGGATGATAAATAGCCTTGCTAACTAACCTATAGCTACTATATGGGTCCAACCTCTATCAATGGTAGAGTTATTTTAGTTATCACCAAAATACTGTAAGGGATTAAAATGGGTTGCTAACTGTTAATATTTGGTAGTTAGCCTTGTTACATAACTTAAGAGGTTTTACACCCATATTTAGCCTTTGGTGATAACTTTTGAGTGATTCTCTGGCATGGGATTCCTAATAGTCAACAATGGTTCAAGGGTTTTTCATTTTACACAAGGTTCCAAGTCAGCTTCAGTCACAATTACCCCTCTTTGGTTAGATTGTAGTGATATTTCACTATATTTTTTGTGGCTCACACGGTTCTTCTGCTTGCAAAAAGAGATGAACCCAAAAAACAAGTCCTTATCTATTAGGCGTGGAGTCATTTAAAGGTAACTTTAGTGACAAAAAAATGGCCATCTTAGATCACACCATCATTTGAGTTGAGAAATAATGGGTGATAGTATTTTTAAAGCATTCTCCCTAAGGTAGAGGCATCTACCCATATTTAATTCTTATTCTATTAATTTTATGCCTCCCTCTACTTGCCATGTTTTCACCTAACCCGAGCCTATATTATTTTTGTTAGGGTGACATAAGAAGATCTCCATATTTATTTTTAACATTGTATTTGGATATCGTGGAGTTACTTTTTCCTTACATGCTTATGGTATAGGACATGGCATATTGTCACTTTTGCATTCACTCCATATTACATGACCCCGATACTATTATTGCTTAGATGATATTTAATTGATTGGTTATAATCCCCTAGGATCCGTTCCTCTTAATGTGCTTGGTAGTCCAACACCTTTTAGGGAACTGTTTGATCTACATCTACAACCTACTTGTACTATTTCAAATAAATTTCAATCCCATGGATTATATTTTCTAGGATCTTAATTTGATGTCCAGCTCTTGGTAACGCCTCTTTGAATCACAAGCTATTTTTTTACCTGATTGTGTGCTTCCAAAAAATCATTGTTTAGAACAAAAATCTGGTGGGGGCAACAATATATATCAAAATGGGAATATGCAACCTTCTTTCCTCTCTTTATATATATATATATATATATGCATGACCCTATGAGGGCTAGGGCTAAGCTTTTGTTATGATATCAACCCATTTTTGTAGATTTGTATATCTTAGGAGGATCTAAATTCTAGAATTTGGTTATCCAATGATCCATTTGATCATCTAGAATAAATGAATGTATTTCATCAACCGAAAATTATGATAGGCCATTCTTATTTCGACATTAAAATATGACCAACCATTAGCCTAGATGTCGGTAAGTGTTCAACATGGTATAGGTAGAGTGGTTTCGATTGGATTTTAAACCTAGTCTTGTATCAAGTCCATAAGACCATGATGGACCAGTCTAGAGACAAATATCCTCCTAGCTTAGCAATAAAGTGTCTAGATAGGCAAATGCTAAAATATATGGAGAGATCAATTATTACAATGTCCTAGGTCACAGTAAAATTTGGGCAAGCATTTAAAGCAAGTAGAAGCTTTTCTACCATCCCCAAGACTTGGAATGCATTATCATCCAACTACATCACCCTCTTATTCATGGACTGATGATCCAGACCTAGCATATCTGCTACTTATTTTGGCATAACAAGTGTGCTTGCACCAAGATCTATCATACAATTATGGATAAACTTATCCTTGTATATGAGAGACAATTAAAAGGGGATGGTTTGGGTCTACTTACTCCTATAGTAGATATTTACAAGACCATGGGCACATTTTGTTGGTTCCTCTTTTTCTTGTCCTCTAGTGTTTTCCTAATATGCTCTTTCTATCTAGGGATAGATAAGATATCCCAAACATGCATTGCTAATATGGACTTATTTAGATGGTTCACAACATTAAATGACTTGAGGATGGTGGCATTTAACATGTGTTGATGGTGAGAGCCTTGGATTATACCTAATTAATTGAAGGATCCTGGCTAGTTCTAATTGAGACACTTGTTACTTCATAATCTTTGGGATATTTTTCTTGATAACTTCTTGGGGCTCTGGTTTTCTTGGAGGTACAACTACTAGAGGCTTCTAGGTGGTATCAGTTATTTTGGTTTGACTACTCAGAACCACCTGGTTGCTTCTTTTGATGCTAGTAGGAGGTACCAAAACACTTGTATTTTGAGGTACCATGGAAAGAGGCTACTAAATTGATTTAGTAGTCCCATTCTAATTTATCATAGTCATAAAAATACTTTTATCATGCTCCTCCATCACCCACATTTTAGCCCTCATTAAATAGTTTGATCAAACTTAAGGTATATTTTCTATCAGATTGCCCACTTCATTAGATACTGCGTACACCTCTTCCTCATCTCAAGTAACTACGATTTGCTTCAAATGAGCACAATTTGATTTAGCGAAGAGGAGGGAAGGGTATATTGGTTTGTCAAATGGGCATTGATACCTAAATAAGATGTAGATGTCTAAGAAGGCATTGCTTCACTTGACATAACTACAATAAGCTGAGAGATTTCTCTAAGATAAACTTGGGTAGAGCAAGCAAGTATCCGAGGTTGGGTATTACTAGGAAGAAGACTCCTCTATATAATTGTTCTAAATTGGAGCTATCTACCTAGAATGGTTTGGAATCTCTTACTGTAGTATGGTTAGTATTGATATTATTTGCTAATTTTAGCTTTATTCCTAGTTATTGACCTAAAACCAGGGTCTAGAATATCCATTGAATAGAGGTTTGTTTCCTTGGTTTCCTTATGAGAAAGAAGGTCTTAGATTATTTTTGTACTGATATCTCTTGGTATTTTCTTGCCTCCTCATAGAAAACTTTATTGGTGACCAATCTAAGTAGGCTTCTCATTGATTCAAATTTAGAGCTATCTAATGTAGATGGCACTAGAATAGGTAGGGGAGTAGACATTATAACAGTTACTATAGGTAAGGCTAAGGTTGGTTGGAAGGTTGTTGGCTATATAACTAGAGGGGGATGATATAGAGATTACACATTAGGATGCAAATGCATATGAGGCTTGGGAGCTGGCATTCAAATTTGAATTAGCTCGTGTTCATCTTGGATGGTCATGACATAGGCATGTAGTAGGAAGTTTTTACCTCTAGACTTAATCATCAAGGATATTTTAAAATCCAAAGCCTTCAAATAGTAAATGAATGCAATATCTAGGAGAGGATAAACCAAATCAGGTATTTTATGCCAAGTCCTATAAAATATGAGGTTAAAATCATCCACAATCTCCATTGGTGCTCTATTTACGGTTGATAGTTATTCCAAGAGAGACACTCCATCTAACTTCTCTCTAAATATTTCTATAAACAAGGCACCAAGTTGGTCCTAGTCAACAATTGAGTGAGGTTGAAGCACAAAATACCATTTGCAATCCTTATCTCTAAACAAGACTACCAATAGTCTTAGAGACATATTTTGTTTGATACATTATGAAATGCTCATAGGTTCACCATGTGGTTCAGATGCTTGGTCGGGGTTGTCATGTTCTCCCTAGCCAATTATGGGAGAGATTTTAGTGTATATGTTGGTTTCTTGTCCTATATTTAGGTGAAATAGGAGGCCTTAATGGACCTCCAAGTGGGGAATGACATGGGTGGTGGTGACGGAACCATATTCTAGCCTTTGTATCTCATTTTCAAAATGATGTTAAGTGGTGAGAGCAACACTTAAAAGTTGGTAGCAATAGAGGATCTAGTGGCAGGTTGTTCGTTCATACACTTTTGGGTCCTTTGCTTTAAAAAAAGCCACCAAGTGAATACAATATTAGCTCTACAAGTAGGTAGATTGAGATCTTCACTAGAATTCCAATTTGATATTCTTTAATATGGCTAATTCTAGGTATTCATTCTTTGAGTAGAGTCATAAGGTGAGATTTTCATATGCTTTAAATAAGCAGATAAGTAGGGACCTTCACTAATGTCTCAACCTATTAGAGTTCTCTTAATTATGGGACCAATAAAGATATATCAATTGTGTCCCACTAGTCATGCCATTAAATTGTTATCCTCTATGATTGTCTTGACCACCAAATGTAAGGATAAAATGTTTGGGACTATTGTGCCTTGCATGGAGTGTGGAATAGGCTAAAATTAACCCATGTCAATTTACCCTAAGTCAAAACATTCAAAAATTAATTAAAACTACTTTCTAACCTCTTACCTTGATTTTTGCATCCATGTCAATTTACCCTAAGTCAAAAACATTCAAAAAATTAATTAAAACTACTTTCTAACCTCCTGCCTCGATTTTTGTGCCCGTATCAAGTTTATTTCTAACCTCCTGATGATATCGACTCTATTTGAACGATATCGGTCATCCGATACGATATCAGACTTTATTGTACGAAATCGGATGTCCGATTTCATCCAAAATAAAAAAGTGCCTAGAATAGCAAAAGGACAAAATTTGTTCTAACACCCCTTGTCCATACCTGGCCAACGATGCGGACGTTACGGTATCGGATCAACCGATATCATCCAGAATGGGAGAAATCATAACTCCCCTTGTTTTTTAGCCCAACCCCCCTAACTTACCTTTGCCTATTTAATCCAGGCACTCTCCCTGGATTCCCCCTGGATCCTTAAGCATTTCTCGCCCCTCGTTTCCCATTGCATTTTTGTTATCTTTATGTTTGTTGTAGGTTTGCAGGTCCGAAGCTGCATATCGACTGGTACGATACGATATCGGACATCCGATATCGCTCTGCAACATTCGATATTGCCCTACAATATTTGATATCATCTACAGGCTGCTTGGGGGTAACTTTAAACTATTGTTTGCATTTTTATCCCTCTATTTTGCACTTATAAGATCATATTTGTTGCTTATCATTTCATTTAAACATAGATTTTGTAGTTATATCACACTTCTATCAATCTAACATCTTATTTACATTATTAATTGCAATTATAGCATAGATTCATATTGATTTCTTGCAAGTATTACAAATAATGAATTTTATTTAGTTTAATTCATGTTTAATTAAATGCATATTATGCTACAAATCTATATTTTGGTGTCAATCTATGAAATTGTAGGTTTTTAACTGTATCAGGTCTTTTGATATCAGATCGGATCACTCGATACCATATCGGATGTCCGATATCTCCCTACAATATCCGATATCACCTGCATCAAGAAAAAGACTTCAAATCAACCATCCAAATTGAGTAAGCTTTGAAATTTCTTTAATACTAAGCATTGCATCTATTTTATCTTCTGTATTCTATTGTGTGTTGTATTCATTTAAATAAAAATTGCATATAGTATAGGTTTAGTTGCATTTGGCCAAACTAGGTGAATGTGAGTGAATTAAAATGAATCCATCAAACAACTCCCAACCTAGGCATGGAAACTGCCATACAAATATTTCCTGGTGAACCCACCCAATTCATCGACAATCACCAAAGAGGGCACGACATCAAGTGCTTCTCCTTCGAGGTGTAGACCCATCATTTTCCCATTCCCCTTCGAGGCATGGATCCATTAGCCTGAAGGAAAGGAGTGCAAAAATTTTAGGACTACATTCTTTGGTGAACCCAACGTGAACTACATAAGCATCATTCTGATTCAAAAACATAAAAAAAAAAAAAACATCATTTAAACTTGCATGTTTTAGATTCACCTCTTAGATGGTAGATACCAATATAGGAAGATCTACAATTATAGACATTAGAACACTATTATCTACACAAGAAATATCTCTAGTAGTTGAACGCTCTAGTATCCCATCTCAAGAATAGTGGGCTGAACTTTGGAAAAGACTTGACATCATTAAAGCCAACACACAAAGACTTAGTCAAATCAAGAGATTCAACATAGCTAGAATTCTGGGACCCGATCACCATTCTCACTACTTTGATATCCAAAGATCATGTGAGAGGTGGTTAGCTGATAAGAGAGCAAGCATCTCTTCATCTATCTACACTTTTGAGGATTATCTTGAAAATGCCATAATTGTACACCGATTTCTTGCACACATAGAAGATCAAGAGATAGTTTTGGAAAATAAGAGAAGATATCAAAGAACTCCTAGAGCAGTCCATTTTCATGAATATTATCATGAAATATGTTTTTATTCTCAAGATTCTAAAATTGATAGCATTACTATAGCTCACTTTGTCAAATTCCTAAAAGCAAACTTTCAATTTGAAGAAGAGCATTATATGACTCCTGAAGAACTTGAACCTATCAATGACATTCATAAACTTTTTTAGGAAGACTAAGCTTATTATCTAGAATATTATAATTCTTGTTTCTACTTTATTTTCAAAAAAAAAAAAAAAAAAAAAAAATAATATATATATATATATCTACAATATTTCATATAGGTATATATATAACATATATACCCAAAAATTAAAAATATATATATATATATATATACCACTGAAAAATAAAACACCCAAAGGCAAAATGCCTAGAATCCTAAGAAATGGTAAACAAATAGAATCTGGCTCATAGAAGAGCCAGATCAAGAAAATCTTGATGATAAGATACATATTGAAGATGATAGACTCACGAAACAAGATGAGGATGACAATAGAGAAGTGGAAGAAGAAGATCCTATGAAGCCTACAATAGACCCTCAAGGCAATGTTAGTTTCAAATCCATCCAACACTTTACTGAATTTCTAAAAAGTAATATAGATGATATCAATCAAGTGTTAAAGATAGAACATTTACTCCCAAAAGGAGATTATTCAATGGAGGCAGCTATAGAATCTACTTTTCGAATGCACACAAATCCATTGACATACATGAGTAGAATAGAGCAAGATGTCGATCAAGATGATCCATCTCAAAACATCAATCAAAACATGCATCTGTGCACACAAAAAAAAACAACTATTTTCTTCCCTTTTCTCTCAAGCTCTTAATCAACAAGCATCCACATCACAAAAGGCTAAAAAAATACAAAATCAATAAAAAATTCAGCAAAATGCAATTCCATATAAACTTCACAATACTCTTCCTACAAATACTCTACATAATAGTGTTTCTACTAGAAATCCTCATATAGCGACACAACCATATCATCAAATGCACAACAATATGATAACACAAAATCAATTTAGTGGGCAACCACAAGGACTTGAAGCTATAGTCAAACAATTAGCTTCACGCTTAGATCAAATAGATCCTTATCATCCCACATATAGTTATAGGGAGATGTGTAGTCAACCATTGGATCCCATTGTTGTTGCCCAACCTTATCCTAAACATTTCCCCATGCTAGTTCTTCCGATATATAAAGGGATTGAAGATCCTATTGAACATCTTCGTATGTTTAGGATAACTTGTCATGATATTTCATATGATGATTTGTTGTTACTAAAGATGTTTCCTAAAAGTCTCGAAGGCATGGCTTTGGAATGGTATTATCAATTACCAACCAATTCCTTGAGAAATTTTGAAGAAACTGTAGAAATGTTTGTTCATCAATTTGGTGCTTACATAGAAAGGCATGTTACCATTAAAGACTTATATAATTTAAAACAAGGAAAAGATGAAAGTTTTGTAGAATTCCTAGCTAAATGGAGACAACTTCTAGGGAAATTACACTTTGCTTTACCTCACAAAGAAATGTTAGAAATCTTCATCGGTAACTTACAAGAGCAGTTATCTTATGAACTCGCCACTGCTACAGTAACTTATTTTGATCAAGCTATAGACTTAGCAAGAAGGGTAGAAGAAGCCCTTATTAGAAGAGGATAATTCAAGAAGAAGGATGAAGATAAATCTTCCAAAAACCAATATAAAAACAAACAAGTGGTTGGTGATGGAGTTACTGATAGTAGAAACACTCCAAATATCAATACTATCGAAGCCATAAAGAAATTTGTATTGAAGGTTCCTGATAAACCTCCATGAGAATTCACAAGATTGAACCAACCTTTAACCTTGATTCTACCCCAATTATTAGAAGAAGGTTTGATACGATTTCCAGAAATATGACAACCAGACACCACTTTACCTGGATATAGAGCTGATTTACATTGCAATTTTCATCGAGTGGATGGACATTCAACCAACTCTTGTAAAATATTAAAACATTTGATACAAGATCTAATTGATAAAGGTGCAATGGAAGTAGAAAAATTCCCTCCAAACAATAATCCTCCAAACAATGCTCAAAAGCAACAAACACAAAATGCTAATCAAACTTTAGACATCTTCCAACATCCTTTACCCAATCATGGTAAAGAAGTTGTGAATCAATTAGAACACCACAATGTCCCTCCCCCAACTCGATACGTGGGAACCATCAGCAATTTCTTACCATATCAAAATCCACAAACTTCTTATGTGCCTACTCAATCTGCAATCACAATTAGGCCAATTCAATATTTTCAATTTTCATCTTCAGAAGATACAAGAAGTAATTCAGAAAGTGAAACAGAAAGTGAAATGGACATTATTTCTAATAATTCAAATAGTTCTAAAAATGAGTCAGAACCAATCCTTCCTATCACAGACTTATTGGTTCTAGAAGAGCCATTTCCTAGAAGAATGACTACACATCCTTCCTCTCAACAAATACTTCCAATTGAACAGGCAACAACTGCTAGATCTCATTTTGGTCACTCACAAACCAACAACATTGTGGGTACTATTGGAGTCATCACTAGGCAACAAGTTCAGAATCAAAATTCCCAATCACAAACTCAAACAACTGATAAAGAAAGACCTCCATTTGTGTTAAAAGCACCCATAAAAGGAAATAATTTATCAAAACCACAACAAAAACCTCCCTATGATATTAATGAACAATTAGCTAATACTACAACCAGAATTTCTCTCCTAGATCTCTTAAGAACTTCATCTATACATAGAGAAGAATTAATGGGTACCTTAAGCAAAATGATGGTACCTCAAGATATAGAACCTACTGTTGTGGTCAATGTTGTAGTTTCCCATGGTACAAATTATGTAGAGTTTCATGATAAAGACATTCCTCCTCAAAGCATGTATAGAGATAATCCTTTATATATTACAGCCTTAATTGGGGATGTGGGTGTCAAAAGAGTCCTGATTGATAATGGTTCATCACTAAATATATGCACATATGATTTCTTTCAAATATTTGGATTTAGAGCTGAATATTTAAGGAAAACTGAAATGATCATCAAAGCATTTAATGATGAAACCCAAGAAACTTGTGGAGTGTTGTCAATCCCATTGCAAGTTGGTCCAAGAATCTTAGACATGATCATGTTTGTTGTATCTTGCCCTGCATCATATAACATTCTCCTAGGTCGACCTTGGATTAATGCAATGAGAGCAGTTCCTTCTACTTTACATCAATGTGTCAAATTTGAATTTAAAAATCAATTGGTCACTATCCATGGTGACCCTAGACCCTTTGATATGTGTGCAATGGCAGAACCAATCGGTATCCCATTCTATCCTACTTTATCTTCAACAAATCCTACCCCTCTTAAAAATCCTCCCTCACAAACTAAACCCATATCACCTTGTACCACAACTAAAATAAATAATCCTTCTACTTCATATCCCCTTTTAGATGAAATTTTACCAGATTTATCTACAATATTAACAACCATAGAGCATACTAATTTTGTTGTACAAGACTCTATTATCTTGTCCCAATTACCACCATCTCCTCGAATGATAGGCTTACCACGAAGGCAAGGAAGCATCTATCATATAGGGAGTTGCACCTTTATCTATGTAGGGTATGATCCTAGAAAAATTAATATTCAAATGAGCTTTACATTTGATCAAGATGGTTTTGCTCGATGTTATTTTTCTCATGGATATGTGAAGTCAAAATAGATAATGTGTAACATGGGTTATAAAGGTAAAGGTCTAGGTCCTCTTGAAAATGGCATATATGAACCTTTAGAAATAGAGGAATGGCCTACCCGATGTGGTATTGGCTATATCCCTACAAAAACTCAACCCTTCCCTTTTGATGATGATGACCATCTTGTGACATACGAAGAGTACTTGAAACATCAAGAATATTTAAAAATAAATAAGAAAATACATTCTTGTAACATGTTGTCAATAGCATATCCTAAAATGATTGCTTCTCCAGATGAATGTTTAGAAGGAGATGTTTTTCACAATATTTCTCTTGAAGAAATTTTGAGGAATGGATTCTTCTTTGATGGGTCTATACCATGTATAGCCCACATTCAAACAACTACCCCACAAGATGAATTAGCTAAGTTAACTTTAGAGGAACTCCAAGAAATGGGTGTCTCACCCACTCCTAATTTTGAAAGAGATTTGAATATTGTAATAGAAGATATTCTAAAAGTCAATATTGGGACCGAAACCAACCCTCGCTTAGTTAAAATTGGAGCTGAATTAAGTGAAGAAAGACAAAGTCAACATATGGCATTCCTCATAGAATATTTTGATGTCTTCACTTGGACATATGCAGATATGCCCGACTTAGACTCTTCTGTAGTCATGCATCACTTAGTGGTGCACCCAGATGCAAAACCTATAAAACAAAAACTTAGAAAAATGCATCCTAAAGTAGCATTGTTAGTTAAATATGAATTACAAAAACTTTTGGATGTTGACTTTATTCAAGCTATCGATTATGCCTAATTGGATATCTAATGTCATTCCAGTAACCAAGAAAGAAGCTACTAAAATTAGAGTATGCACTGATTTTAGAGATATCAATGTTGCATGTCCTAAAGATGATTTTCCTCTTCCTAATATGGATCAAATTATTGATTTTATAGTTAGAAGTGGAATGTTATCCCTTATGGATGGATTTTTAGGATATAACCAAATTCGAATAGCTCCTGAAGACCAACCTAAAACTACTTTCATTACACCTTGGGAACTTTCTGTTGGAAAGTAATGCCCTTCGGTTTAAAGAATGCAGGTGCAACTTATCAATGAGCTATGACTTATATCTTTCATGACATGATGTATGACATTCTACATGACTATGTGGATGATATCATAGCTCACTCAATTAAAGAAGAAGATCATATCACTAATCTAAGATGAGTATTTGATAGACTTAGAGAATATAAAATTCACCTAAATCCAAATAAATGTGTATTTGGAGTAAAATCTAGAAAATTATTAGGATTTATCATTTCTATGCATGGCATAGAGATAGATCCTATTAAAATTAAGGCTATCATTGATATGCCACCACCTAAAAATATAATAGAATTAAGGAGTTTACAAGGCAAACTTCAATCTATCCATCGCTTCATCGATAAATTGGTAGACAAAACTCAACCTTTTCTTAAGCTACTTAAGAAAAACATCTCTTTTCAATGGGATAATGAATGCCAAGAAGCATTCGAAGCTCTTAAGAAATATCTTACTACCCCTCTAGTACTCATTCCACCTAGACTAGAATGCCCTTTTATCTTATATATTTCTACTTCTGAGCTTGCATTAGGAGCAATGTTGGCTCAACTTGATGATGATAAGAAAGAACGAGCCACTTATTACATAAGTAGAATATTAATAAGTTATGAAACTCATTACACACCCATAGAAAAGCTTTTCTTGGTGGTCATGTTTTCTACACAAAAGCTACACCATTATATGCTTAGCCAAAAGACATTTGTCATTGCTAAATCTGATCCATTAAGATATCTGATGAGTAGACCTTACTTATCAGGATGCACAACTAAATGGGTTCTTGCTCTAAGTGAGTTTGAACTCACATTTATTGGTCAAAAATCTATCAAAGGCCAAGTCATAGCTGATCAACTTGTTGCTGCTCCTCTTGAGTCTACTCATCCTTTAAACATCAAATTTCTTGATGAATGTCTTAATTTAGAAGAAGATCATTCTGAATCTTGGTCCTTATATTTTGATGGAGCTAGATGTATGAGTGGTGTAGGTGCAGGCATCATATTAATATCTCCACAAAAGCAACTTATTCCCTTATCATTCAAACTTCAATTTTCTTGCACAAATAATACTGTAGAATATGAAGCCCTAATCCTTGGGTTACGAGCAACTTTAGCTCTAAAAATCAAAATCTTATTAGTCTTTGGAGATTCCCAACTCATGATAAATCAAATCAATAATGTATATCAAACATGAGATGAGAAACTTCATCCCTATAAAGATTATGTTTTAAAACTTATCTCTTTGTTTGAGAAAGTAACTCTTGAGGCTATCCCTCATACTAGCAACCATATTGCAGATGCCATGGTTGTTGCCACTTCTCTGTTACCTTTAGAATTGGATGATGAATATGCTATGATCATCATTCATCAACTTCAAGAGCCAACCTCATCTAAATCTTGTTTGGAACCTTTAGATGTGTTTTTAATCAATGAGATAACTCCAGAACCATGGTATACAGATATTTTTAACTTTCTTCAAAAGGGACTTTTCCAGAAGGATTAGATAGAAACCAATGTAGGTTGTTACGTAAGTGAGTTGTTCACTTTGTGATTATTGGAAATACTTTATATAAAATATCTTTTGAAGGTATTATTTTAAGATACCTCAATTTAGATGAATCTAAGAAGGCGTTAAGTGAAGTCCATGATGGATCTTGTGGAGGCCACTTTAGTGGAAGTGCTATTGCTAAAAAACTCCTACGAATGGGGTACTTTTGGCCTTCCATGGAAAAGGATGCCAATGATTATGTGCACCATTGTGACAAGTGTCAATGACATGCAGACCTTGTTCATGCTCCTACTCAAGAACTTCAAGCCATATCCTCTCCTTGGCCCTTTTCCAAATGGGGCCTAGATATCATTGGCAAATTCAATCCCATCTCTTCAGATGGCCACAAATTCATCATAACAACAATCAAATATTTTACAAAATGGGTAGAAGCTATGCCACTAGCTTCTTGCATAGGAGTCCAAGTATCTAAATTCATTTTTAATCAAATTATTTGTAGATTTGGGATTCCATCAACACTTATTTTTGATAATGGAACATGTTTCAAGAATAAAGACATTAAGAAACTTTGTCAAAAATATAAAATTCAACATCGATGGTCCACTCCATATTATCCACAAGGAAATGGTCAAGTTGAAGCATCCAATAAAACTTTGATCAAGATTTTAAAAATATTGGTTAATAAATCAGGTCATGATTGGCATACTCAATTATATCCCACCTTGTGGGCTTATCGAACTAGCGTTCACACTCCTACAGGTGCTTCCCCTTTTGTCTTGGTTTATGGTGTTGAAGTCGTCTTCCCATTTGAATTAGAAGTTCCTTCTTTAGCTCTTCTACTTCAAGATGTCGAAGTAGGAGATGAATATCGTGTTGGTAGACTAAGTCAGTTGGAACTTCTAGATGAAAAGTGCATTCATGCTTTAGAACATCTTCATGCTTATCAAGATAAACTCAAAATATCATATTCAAAGAAAGTTCATCATCGATATTTTGAGATCGGAGATCTAGTTCTTAAAGAAAATCAGAAAAATACTAATGCTAGAAAAGACCTTAAAGGTAAATTTCAACCTAATTGGCTTGGACCATTCATCATCACTACAAAATTTGGATCTGGTGCATATCGCTTGGCTACTTTGGATGGAAAATATCTCAAAGAACCAATGAACATCATGCATCTAAAGAGATATTATGCATAAAAGCAAAAGTTCCATCATTGTATATAATTGTAAATAGCTTCTTCATATATTTTATCATTCAATTTGCAATTATCATATATTTATCAAATCAAATAAAAAAAATCAAAAAATATCAAAAATATGTCAAATTATTGTTAAGTCATCATTCTGCATCATTGTTTGTTGTTTTCCAAAATTCAAGTTATATTTTATTTTCTTTCGGATAAACTCAAAATTTATCTTGAACCACTCACCTAATTCACATTTCTAATAAATCTTGATTTTGTAATTTTGATTATAAATCTCTCTTGAACCAAAATCACTATTACTTCACTAAATAAAATTTTGAGTTTTGGGAACTGGTCTTGCTACTTTTTGAACCAAGAACACATTTCACATCTTAAAATGATTTTTGCAAATTCGAAATATGATACTACATAGTAGTCTTAGTTCTTTAAGTGAAATGTTTCCCTTGCTATCCTATTATGCGCATGGTCTAGAATACTGAGAATTGGAAAAAGGACAAGCTCCCCCCTACCCAAATAAAATCCCTTGCTCCTTGTCTAATCTGAGCAAGTATCCCAAAAAAAAAAAAGAAAAAGAAAAAGAAAAGAAAAAAAAAAAGAAAAGAAAAGTAGTTTTACTACAAAAGCAATAAAATCCCCTTGTTCACAAATAAAAATGAACAAGAATCCCTACTCAAAGAAATCAAAATAAAATAAGGGGGTAATGAGCTTGAATCCTTAGAATTCCTCAATTATTCGAACACCATGGGGTGATCCTCATTACAGGTTAGGTGGCATCAAGCGACTTGGCAATGGTGGTATCCTTACGCATGGTGACATGTCTATCACATTAGCGACCTTCTTTTGTACAGACCAATGTACGCTTGTGGATTAGCTAGCTTTTGGTGACTTGACTTACATAGTAGTTCAGTACAATTGCATGCATAAAATCATGGTTAACGAATCTTTCACTTGCACACACATTGGTTCATAAAAGTTGGCTTGTATCATTACCTCACTCAAAATTGGTAAATCAACATTCACAAAGCACACATATTTGATCCTTGAGAGATTTTGTATCATTATGTAAATCAATATGGATAATGAACTCACACATCACACACTGGTTCTTGATAAATTTGACTTTATCCTTGAAATAATTTAAAATATTTCTTTGAAATTTTCTAGAAAACATCAGTTTGTAACCATTTGCATTAATCCCTACAAATCACTTCATTTTAGCAATTACAGTATATATATTATCTTCAAAATTTTCAACATGCAACATAATGATTTATTTCAAATAAACATTGCATTTCAAATCACACATAATTATTTTATCATGCATTGCATTTTTGACTTCGCGATGATGGTATAATTCCTAGTAATAACTCTCACTTCAAAATTCATACTAGGAATTCTATGCCTAGCGCAAGTCATCCTTCCCAAATTTTCATGCTTAAATCACTCTATATTTCTCACAAATACAATCTCTATCAACCTATTTTCCCAAAATCAATTCCTCTTAAAGGAATCACCATCCTTTTTCATCATCACAAGCCTCAAGGTTACTCTTGAGCCCAAAAATATTTTCTATTATTAGCAATACAAAACTTCCTCACAATAGGATACACTTCATGACCTAGTGAGCATTGATCTCCACAAATGGTCATATAACAACACAACATCCTTTGAGGTTCATTGCTAATCCATCAATTTTATCACTTCACAAAAACATCCTTTGTCTTCCAAAAACACTTTGCAAAATCATTTCCTTTCAAGTTAAGCATGATAAAAAATATTCAAAAATCAAAGCATGATTACAAGAAATTATATAACACAAACATCATAAGAAAATGCAATAAATCATCCAATCAAATCATACAATGTTGTATAAACAAAAGGATATATATATATATATATATATATATATATATCAAAATATAAGTACAAAATGAAGTCAACTGGTATGCCACAATCTCCAAAATCGGTATACTTAGTCACTAAGGGATATACCACAAAAACTATCTCAATATATCATCCCTATACTCTCCTTGAGCCCCTAGAGCTCTGAGCCTCATCATCCCCACTAGGGGGTCATGGTGGTCAAAACTATGGTGCCTCTGAAGCTGTCCTAGATGTAGAGCGAGACATTGATCTCGAGTGGCTTGGAGCTACAAACTCCTTGAGAAATGGCTATCTCTGATCCATAGGCACTACCACAAAGTACAATGCCTAATAAAAAGCTACCCATTAAAGAGCTTGAGCTGCCTCAGTCCCTAAATCGCTCCTCCTTGATTGAACTGACTAGGAAGATGTCAAAATAGATACCCTAGCTCCCTGAGCCACCTGAGCCCATGCTTGTGCGAGCTCTACCTCTAAGGTCTAGATCTTGGTCTTATGAGTCATAATCTCCTCCTTCAGACTCATATTCTCTACCCATAGAGCTACCATCTCGTTGCTCTCTCCCTCCTCTATAACCATGCCCTTCTCGGGTGAATCTGGTCTCACCTCCTATTAAGGAGATGCTCTCCTCTCCTCCTCTACCCTCCTAGACCTCTCCTCTATCCTAGAGACCCTCTCTGATCTAGTCATCCTCTAGATCTGATGCCCTCCTCTAGTGTGAGGCCCCTCTCTCCTAGGGGGTACCTATGTCCTCTACTACTATTGGCTAGTAGAGCATCATTGTCGAATAACCTACTCAACTGCTTGATGAACTACACCCCTCGACCTGGTAATCCATGTAGGATGAATGCTAGCATACCACTATGAATATCTCATAGTCACTCTAGCATCATCACCCTCTATTATGGCCACCACATCATCATCTGGTAGAGGATCCATAAATTGAGCCATGTCTGGAGCACCACTCACTATCATGGTGTCTCATGTCACCCTAAAAATATGACATCCCTAGTCATAGGGATGTCCTACTGCAACCCAAACTATCATAGAACCTGATCTACATGGTGTAGCTCCACCTCACCCTACTCCATCTAGATCTAGATAACTCACCTCATGTGAGCCAACTCAAATCCATCCTCTCCCCATCCTGGAAGCTCTCTCCAAGGCCTCCATCGGATGTCACCTATAGTCAACTCATCTATCAACCTCCTAGTTGTGTCGAGGCTAATCCACCTCAGATGTCCTCTATGTAAGTACTAGTAGAACACTCTAGGCCTCTCTACTACCACTCCTATCAATGGTAGCCCTATAGGTCTCCTCACTACTATGTGCTCCCAACACCATACCTGTAGGAAAGAGGTAAGCACCAATGCTTTACCTCCTCTGTAAACAACCCTGAAGAGAGTCCTG
Source organism: Wollemia nobilis (assembly GCA_028583015.1). Classification (NCBI taxonomy): domain Eukaryota; kingdom Viridiplantae; phylum Streptophyta; class Pinopsida; order Araucariales; family Araucariaceae; genus Wollemia; species Wollemia nobilis. Next base: position 23,367,906 of record JAQPPZ010017232.1, on the reverse strand, counting down.
TACAAGTGACATAAAATGTATGGACCCCATGCAAATCGTAGACCTTGATCCCTCATATCCACTATGACCTCTACTAGAGTCCATGGTAGGTGGTGACCATTGAGATGGCACAATAGTAACCCTACCATCGTACCACTAAGAACCACTATCAGTCGAGAGACCCTAGCTATCTGGCTAAGTCTCTCAATACTAACTCTACCCTTCTCGATCAAGAAGCTCGGATCTCTAGACAACCGCTGCATCACCTAGCCCTGATTGCTAGATGAAGCTATAAACATACCCCTGATGGGCACCCTCAGTATCCTCCAGATGTCCTCCAGTGTCGAGGCCATCTCCCCCATCGGTAGCCAAAAATATGAAGACCCCGGATACCACCGCTCGGCCAATACCATCAACAACCTCAAATCTATCAGGATTTGTGGCATCTCTACCACATGTCTCAACCTCGTAGCCTCTAGAGTGTCCCTCTCTACATCTATAAGGGCACTCAAATCTCCTTGGAGACCACCGTATCTCCACTCTCTGTTCTTCAAAATTGGTTTCTATCAACAAACAAAGCAAAAATCAAAATTAGCAATCGATAGTTGTAATCGAACTTAAAATTGCAATATCGAACCTATTTCGATGATATCGGATTATTTGATATCACTGAAATCAGGTTGATATTGTCAATATCGGTCTCGTTTTAATGATATCAAAACTATTTGAAGATATAAAAGTCGATATCATCAAAATTGAGCCGATATTGCAAAAATAGGCTCGATATCATCGATGCGATCGCGAGATGATAGTCGTGCCCTAAAAATCCAAAATTTACAAAAATTAAATACTAAAACATAAAAATTTCTAAGCTAAAGAGGTTTACGATCCTTACCCTTATGCTCCCTGCCCTCGTTCGCACCTCATCAGCTCGGTGTGTGACCTCGACCATTTTTCTCTCCAGAGCAAAAGTTCAGTAGCAATAAAATAAAAATGAGTTAGGTTTTACCCTAATTCTTTCATTTTATTCACTTTTACCCTAAATTTAAAAATTTTGAGTTTTCCACCAAATATAGAATTTGGCGCAAAAACTCGAAGGGGGTATCACACCTAATGCAGTTTACAGTAAAACTTGAAACTTCAACAATTTTTGCAATAAATTTTTGTTTTCTCGTAAAATGTGCCATCTTTTCTTTAACGCATTTTTTTCAAAAATGCGCTAAAGAGGGGGCAAAATGTAATAGGCTAAAATTGACCCATGTCAATTTACCCTAAGTCAAAAACATTCTACAAAAAATCCATAACCAAAAAAATCCCTAGCACTTCCTTTGCCCTTCCTCCTCAGATGGTAGGCACTGCAAACGATCTCCTTGGGGTGGGAGATCACTGTTCCATTTGTCTACCCCTTTCCTTGCTATTTGGTGGGGTTTTCTTCTGGTGCCTGTGATCTGGGATGTCCTTGGTTTTTTCTAGGACTTCCCTGGGTTCTGTTCTAGTTCCTTAGCACTTCTTTACCCTCCTCCTTGGGTGGATGGTGTTGTAAATGATCTCCTTGGGTTGGGAGATCCATGATTCACTTGTCTACCTCTTTCCATACCTATTGGCAGGGTTTTCCTTTTGGTGCCTGTGAACTGGGACGTCCCTAGGTTTTTTTGGGTTGTCCCTAGTTTTTCCTAGGTCCTTTGGGTTTTCTGAGTTCTTTTAGGAACCCTTTCCCTTTTTCTTGTAGGTTCCTATTTGGTGCTAAGGATTAGAGGTTCTTCTGGTTTAGCTAAGGTTTTTTGGCTTCATGAACAACTTATATTTTGGCTTGGATGGGACCTTGTGCTTATTCCTATGGTGTTGCTCTTTGGGTTTCTAGTTGCAGGTTTGATGGTGGGTCTCAGCTTTTCATGGCTTGAGGGGGACTCTGTGTTGATTGCTACTATGTTCCTACGGGTCATCCTCTTATGGTTCCCTGAAGTTGCTCGGTGGTGGCGTTGGATGTTGTTGTGGAGCTCTTGCTACTTTTTTCTTGCCTTCAAGGGGCCCTACGCTTTCTGATGGTAGATCATGCTTCATAGTTCCTCTGTTGAGGTCTCTTGGGACCTCCCCACCATTTTCCTTGGCTCCCATTTTTGCATTGTTGTTTCCTCTGTCTCCCTTGGCCTTTGAGTAGTTTCCCTGTTGCAATGGGATTTCATGGCCTTTGGAGTCCCATGGTTGATGATCCTTTTGTAGGTCTTTTTGGGATGTTGGTACCTACTGTGGCATCCTCCTACTACATCCCTGTGCATCCTCAGGTAGGAATTTTTCATGTTTCTCGCTTTATGTTCAAATTTGATTTTTTCAAATATTTGTAATGGGTGGGATAACCCTGTTTCAATTTTCTTGAGCGGGATTACCTTTTTTAAATTTTCCTTACCACGTGCTTCTTGGGTGGTCCTTTTGCATGTGTGTTTTTTGGGCTATTATGGGCAGGTTAGTGTTGTCCCAGAATTCAATGTAAAGATTTTTAAAAATTAAATATATATATATATATATATATATATATATATATATAAATATATATTTTGTCCTTTAAGGTTATCCTTAGCTTGTTCCGTAAGGCTATCCTTAGCCTGTCCTGAAAGGCATTATATCCCAATACCTTGGGTGTCATTTTTGTTCTATGGCCATGGATTTAGTGTAGGCTTAGGCTAAAGTAGTAACTTGAGGATTTCTCCTAACAAACATGGCAATCATGGGGTCTAACACCCCAAAGTATATTTACAAAGCAAAGGCAACATCTATGTTAAAATGGTGAGTCGATCTAGAATAAAGTTTCTAGAATCTTTGATTAAACATTCTAATTGGCTCATTAGGTGCCCTTTGGAAGTCACAAATTGATGGTAAATGATAGTGAGATCTAAAGGTGACCTAAATTGATTGACAAAAGCATTTTTAATTTAAACCCATGAAGTAATGGATCTAGTGGGTAAACCAATGTACCATTCATAAGATATTTGATCGAGACTCATAGGAAAGAGTCTACAAGTGACATCTTCATGATCTACTTGTAGTATAATTAAAACATCCTTGTAAGCCTGAATATGTTCTTCGGATATCCTAAGACCATCGTGTTTAAACTTGGGTAAGAATTTCTTGATATTTTTGGGTATCTCATGAACATCCCCAGCTATGTTCAAGGGAATATTACGTACTCCATACTAGGCAATTGGTGGTGGTTGGGCCATGATGTTCAACGATGGTGGTCCTACATGAGTAGTAGAAATAGTAGAGGTAATGGGTGCAGATACACTTGATGTACCCACAAAAATAGAGACAAGTGTAGATACACTAGATGTACTTAACACCAAAGGTACCCCTAGAGCAAGTACACTAGGTGGGATTTCAACCTCTTGAGTCTTGTTCCTTGATTTCCTATAATTAGGAGAAAGGCTTTGAAATATGGTTGATGAGCACCAAAAATGCTCATATTTATACATGGATTTCTAACATATTATTCAGACATTATTATTATAGAATGTATGTTTTATGGAAGTTTTATATATATTTAATAGTAAATTATGTATATTATCTAATATTTGTTTTTAAGTGAATTGTGTGCAGATTTAGTGGTTTTTACTATATTTTAGCATGTTTACGTCAAAGTCCTATTTTGGACCTGGCACTTTCAATTTGATGAAGGCAAAATATATGCAGTACATCAGTATGAAGTGCTAAGTCAGATGCCCAATTCCCTTTGAAGTGCTTGACTCCCATTTGGCACTTAACTGACGGGTGCCTGCTTCCCGTTAGGCGCTTGCTTCCCATATAAAATAAGGCGCCTGCTTCCCATATAAAATTAGGTGCCTACTTCCCATATAAAATAAGGTGCCTACTTCCCATATAAAATAAGGTGCCCAACTTCTATTGATGTAAAATGACAACACGACTCCTATGGTCGAAAAAATAGAACAAATATTTCAGTGATGGATGTGGATGATATTTCAGCAAAGATGAAGATGAAGGACAATATCAAAGACCATGTGTTATCTATTTTTTAGCAATACGTAAACAACAATGTAAATAGATAAAGCAAAATATTAAACATATTCTATTCTGATAAAAACAAAATACGTTAAATCAATCCAAAATTAATGTTTTTGCTTTATCTCCCTATTTCTACGTATCTATTGTAACCAAAAAATTAGGAATTTATTTGCTCTCAATTGTAATAGGGCATGGCTACATATCTTATAAATATGCAGGCCACCCCTAATAAAGATATCTCGGATTTCAGATTTGTTGTGTAATTTTTTGAAGCTACAATATATTCATTTGAGTGTTTTTATTAATCTCAAACTAGCGTCCGGTGAATGAATTGATTGGGCGGAAGACTGCTGGAGCTTGGGCCCACTCTAAACAATACTCCTCCCCTTTTACCTTGCTTTCTTAGTTAATTTATTTACTATTTTTTTTAGATTATTTAAATTCTATATTTTCCCCTGCTTTCTATAATTTCCAGCAATGTGTGATTTTAATTTTTGAATGTAGTTTAGGTATGTTTTCATAGGTTAGATTATTGGTTTGGAAATCAAATTCATAACTTCAACGAAACACCAAACACCCCCAAACCAATAGGCACAGAGGGACTCATTCCTCGCACTACAGGCATATATTGTGTGTGTGATGCTCACAAGTCTACGAGCTACCCCGGGTTGACAATTAAATGGAGGTAATTAATTGAACTGTAGAAAACTAACCAATGTTTTGCCCAAAATTTTGGCATTGTTGTCGGGGAGTGTCATAACTATAGTGTTTGATCCATAGGTCAGTTAGTTTGAAAATTAATTTTAGATTTCCTTGCTTGTAGATCATCTACCTGTGAAGCATGAGTCTACCAAGAGCCTAAAAAAATCCAACGGATCATTTATTGAAAAAAATAGAAAACACCTCAAGCTTAGAATATTATGCTTAGAATATTAAAGAGAAAATCCCATCCATTTGAGTCATCTTATCACGAAAAATCATTATACAAAATATATTAGTGACCAGGTTGACATCAATGGGGAAAATTCAACAATTATTCTAGAAGTATTCCAGCAAAAAGGAAAAATTACCAATACGAGGAATAGCCTCCACAATTAAAACATAAATAGGAACATTGTTTAATGGTGTGAAGAGTGAAATTTTATCTCTTGCTTTACAATCAAACACATTCCAGAAGAAGAAGCAAGAATATAAAGCAATGTTTATATTTTTCTATTTGAGGTGTAGAGAAAATCATGAAAAAAATAAATGTTCAAAGAATACAGTAGAAGTTTATGGAAACTATCACCTGGATCATCAGACCAGGTTGTGTCCAAAAATAATAAAAGAAAATCCAGAAGAAGTAGAAACTTACTTCATGGATCTACCTCCATAGACACAACTATCAAAAAATCCTAGCTTACCAGTTTCACCTTCTACCAGGCCAAAACAGTTGTTGGAACCACTAGAGTCGAATCCCAACAACAATTGTTTAAATTCACTAGTTGATCAGGGAGTTATAGGAATAAACCCAATGTGCCATAATAGTGTAGAAATAAATTGTGTTGCTGAACAATCAAGTAATGAAGGACTTCCACCGTATCCCGAAAGGTTATGGAAAACCAGAGAAATGACACCACCTAAGTTTGATATTATGAAATAGTTGAGAAATCTTACTGATATCATTCCTCAAACTATCAAGGATGTGCCTATTTACATAGAATCCATTAGGGAGGTATGCCTCAAGAGACCAGAATAGATGATAAAAACTGTAAATTTAACATTTTCCAAAACTATGGTAAATTTAATGTTGACATTAGATGCAGAACAAGAAAAATGACAGTTAATGAAAAAACTGTAAAAACAATAGTCATCCACTTGCCTGCACAATCTACCAATGAGTTGGATGAATCTAGTTTTGAGGTCATCTAGGAAGATTCTCTTCCCATGCTGCAATATATCATAGAACTGGATAAAGAAGGGGATGGGACAAATGAAGTCTTAATTGTATCAAATTTTAGACACAAATTAAGATCTTATTACAAGCCCCAAATTCTAGAGGCTTGCTCAATTGCAAGCATGGGGGAGACCCCACCTTCAATGTTATAACCCACAGCACGATAAACACTATCACAATGTTCAATTATTAAAAAATAAAAATTAATTAGAGTTTTTTTAATGCCATTAGTTTAGGTTTTTTATTTTTATTTTGTTATGTTTTGCAGACAACAAGAGGCTCAGTGTAGATCATAGGCATCCAAGGCAATCCGACCTACCAACATGTGTCGTTCCATTCTATTTTTCCAAAAGAAAAAAAAGAGGAAGAAGGGCGTAGTCCACGGGACTTCCCAGGTGGTCACCCATCCCAGTTCTACTCCATGCCATAATGCTTAACTTTAGAGTTTTTATGGGATCTGCTACCAAGCGCTCAATAAAACACATATGTTGCATATGATTTGGCACCACGAGAAAATGTGCAACACTCAACCATGGCAGCACCAATTGTGGTGGGAAAAAAATGATGAGCTTAAATGGTTCACAATACTCTATTGAGCAGCACATCTCTGATCATAAAAAAATGTCTATGAAGATTTCACAAAGTGAGGGCTTTTTACAAGGAGTCCGTAACAACACATGATGAAACAATACGAGTAACAATCAATGGGCTCCATTTACAGCCTTGCCATGCACCTCACATTTGTGAGATTGAATCAAACGCAAGCATGGAGGAGACTCCATATTTTTAATTTCATACCAGCCATTTGAAAAATGTTCACATATTCGTCATATAAAAAAAATATGGAAAGACGACATGGAACCTATTTTGCTTAACATAAATTTTCTTTTATTTGTGTTTTTATTTTGCAGGAACAATGCCCTTTGTGCAATCCTTAGGTAGCTTGGGAAACCTAGGCCTAACAAGCACATGATCCATGAACCTGTGCATTTCCAACTTTCTAGGAGTAGGAGTAGCTCATCCCTCAGAAGGAGAATACTAAACCTAAATCTGCACAAGAGTGTTTAGATTAGTCTCTTTGGACAATAAAACACTCAACTGCTGGTTCAAGGGTGGTTGCTGAATTTTTTCCTAATTTTCAAGCAGAAGCACTGAAGGGCCTGATCAACCTGATAGTGCATATTCAAGGAAAAGTCAACATCCATTGAATAAAGAGAAACACCTGATTCCAATTGTAAGGCAAAAGGTGTCTAATTCCCATTATACGGTAGAAGGCGTCTGAATCTCATTTATATGGTACAAGGTGCCTGACTCCCATCATGTTAAGGATATGGCGCTTACATCCCGTCTTCTGGTAGACCGACACTTGATTCCTAGCTTCTCCAAGAAGAGAGTGTTTGACTTCCATCTTTGGGAAAGCGACACCAAATCTCTTGAACATGGTAAAAAAATGGTTGTATATAAAGTTTGTTTTAAAGCACGGTGCCAAATTTCAAGCAAAAGGTGTCTATTTTCTGTTTTAACAAACACCTATGTATCGTGAGTTAAAAGAAGGCACCCGATTTTCATATGAATTCTCCTGCTTTCTATTCTAACAGGTGTTTGTGCCACGTGTGAATAATCTTTAACATTGGGATGTGATCTGTGCCACGTCAACAGCTCATCCACATGCATAAAATCAAAATCTCTCATTGATAAAAATATTTTAATTTTTCCATTAGAGATTTATGCACGTTCCAAGATCATCAATGAACAAATTTCGAGGAAGGGATGTGTGTCATCCCACGAAGACATATTTTTTCTAATATTTTCTTGAATTTGTGCAGGAAACCTCAAATGAATAAAATTGCATTAATTAAGAACCAGTCATATGGAGAAGAATTTTCCACATGGGAAATAAGCATGTTCTTTGTTCTGCTACACATAGTCATCATCAAACATCTAATACAAGTAGACCACGAACGTTTGCGCATTATACATGCACAAAACATGATATAGGTGTGTACTTAATTTTCTATTTTGTATATATATAGTTTTCATAGAAATATATTTATGTAAAATTGTGTCAACACAATCCCCATTAACTTGTTCATCCAACCATTTAGCCCCATTTAGTATTTTGTCCACATGCAAATATTCTATTGGGAGAACACTCATGGTCATCATCTTAAAAATAACATATAGGCACTTGCTTCCCATATACAGGCCTGATTCCTATATACAAGTGTTTGCTTCCCATATACAGGTTTGATTCCCATATACAGACGTTTGCTTCCCATATACAGGCCATATGCAGGTGTATGTTTCCTATATATAGGTGCTTGCTTCCCACATACAGGCACCTAAATTCCATGAAAAAATAAAATAAAATAAAGAGATTGACCATGGGGGAAATCCACAAATCATTTTCTAAAAAAGAATGAACTGCCATAGCCAAAAAGAGGAGAAAGAAAAATAGAACCTATTGGACAACCATTATTAAAAATAGAAATTATAAGCACCGAGTGTCACAAGGGTGTGTCACTCTTTAAGCATGGGGGGTGTCATGAGGACGCGCCACTCTTTTAAGCATTGGGGGATGATGAGCACAAAAAATGCTCATATTTATAAATAGATTTCTAACATATTATGCAACATTATTATTATAGAATGTATGTTTTATGAAAATTTTATATATATTTAATAGTAAATTATGTATATTATCTAATATTTATTTTTAAGTGAATTGTGTGCAAATTTAGTGGTTTTTACTGTATTTTAGCATGTTTACATCAAGGTCCTATTTTGGACCTGGCACTTTCAATTTGATGAAGGCAAAATATTTGCAGTACATCAGTATGAAGTGCTAAGTCAGACGCCCGATTCCCTTTGAAGTGCTCGACTCCCGTTCAGCGTTTAACTAACGGGCGCTTGCTTCCCATTAGGCGCTTGCTTCCCATAGGCACCTGCTTCCTGTTAGGCACCTTTTTCTCGTATAAAATAAGATGCCTGCTTCCCATATAAAATTAGGTGCCTGCTTCCCATATAAAATAAGGTGCCTATCCGCATGCGTAGAGCTATTGGTAAATGCCCTGGGTGCTGGTTGTGGCCAACCCAGGTTCCATTTCCACTGCCTCCACCCTGTTGGATATGTAGGCATAGTTGGTAAATGTCCTATGTGCTGGTGGAGGCCAACAAGGCTCCATTTTCCCTATGCCCAACCTATGGATGTATTAATAATTCAACCCCCTTGTGATTGATGCCATGTGGTATACCCGGATGGGACAACTACGATTGGCCATAGAGCTAGGTTCTTGGGGCTTCTAAACTACACAATTTTTAGAAAGAGAAAAATGATGGCAGGAGCGAGAGCAGGAGCAGGAGCAGGAGCAGGAGTAGAAGCAGGTACGGACACAGGGCTGGGGACAGGCTCAAAGAACGGTGTAGGTTTCTAGGTAGGATCGGGTTCGAGATCGGGGTCAGGCACGTCAGGGCCCGGTCCTAGGCCAGTAGGACCCTCGGCGGGCCCAGAGGATGGCTCTGCACCTGATCTGATTGGCGGCCAGGGTGGGGATGACATCTTGGGCCCTGGCCCCCAGGCCAGCCTCGATGCGAGCACAGGCCTAGGGAAAAAGCCCCCTGATCCTGGGCAGGGCTCTATCTCGGGCGGGACCAAACCCTCCTATCAACAGATCTTGGTGGGCACCAGGGCCCCTTCCCGGGCCCTGGGGTTAGGGCTTTCCCTCGAGGGCACCCACATTTCTATTCAGGAGGAGGTCTACGCCTCCTTGGTAGCTGGTTCCTCTGCTTCCCTGGTAGGGAAATTCCTGGGAGGGCGCCCAGACATGGAAACCGTCCGCAGATGGGCGGCTACCAAATGGAAGGTGTCCGGGCATATTCAGCTGGTTGCCCTGACCAAGGGTTTCTTCATCATCAAGCTAAATAACAACGAGGATGCCAAAAATATCCTATCGGGTGGGCCCTGGTTTTTGGGGTGCAAAAGCCTCTTCCTCAGGCGTTATGGAGCTGACTTCCACCCCAGCACCCAAAGCATCAATTTCGCCCCGGTCTGGGTTCGTCTCCCAGACCTTCCCTTTCACCTATGGCACGAAGACGTCCTAAGACTCATTGCTCAGTCGGTCGAGGACCTGGTGGCCTTCGACCCCGCTACCAAGGTAGGATCCCGTATGGTGCATGCCAGATTTTGCGTCAACGCCAATCTCGAATCTGAACTCCCCTCTTCGGTGACCATCTCGTCTGGGTCCTTCTTGTGGCGCCAGCCCCTGATCTACGAAAACAAACCTGCCTTCTGCCCCACCTGCTGCACTCAGGGCCACCTCCCCCACCAATGCCCGGTTTCCAAAAAGGTTGATGGCCCTATCCCCAAACTCCCTTCCCGATCAGGTCGGGCCCCATCTCGAGGGCCCCCTCACGATGGCCATAGATCCCAGGCCTAGACCAGCAAGGAGGCTCCCCCTCCTGCCCCAAAGGACTCTCATGTGGACCCCGATCTGGAGGGCGGTCTCCCCCAGGTTTCCCCTTTCGTTGCTCCCTCCCCTGGGTCATCTTTCGGGGCCCCGATCCCAGGTTCTCCCTCCCTGCCCGCTTCGAATCCCGCCCCGTAGGCCCCTGCTTGCGCCCCCCTCCAGGCATGCGAGCCACCCGGGCTCCTTTCCCCATCGGCTCCCACCTCTGTCGGGGCCCCCTTCTCCCCCCCCACTCCCGCTATCCCCCCTCGACCCCCCCGCCCCTCCCGGTGATCCCTGCTGGGCTTCCTCCCTTGGAGTGCGGATCTGAGAGGTCAGATGAAGAGATCGAAGCTAGTTCTCCGTCCGGGCCCGATGAAGTCAGCCCCAAGATGACCCGAAGCAGGACTTTTGCCACAGACTTTGGCAGCAAACTCAAAAGAGGGTGGCCCACCCTGGGCGACCAGCGGACAAGGTTCACTGAAGATGACATAGCCAATGGCTCCCAGGCAACTCTCTCTGACATTGGCGCAAGCTTCTCCAAGACGGACGCCATCCGACCCAAACCCCCCGCTCAGGCCGGGAAGGGGGGCAAGCGACCCCACAAGGGTGTCAAATGAAGCTCATCACCTGGAATATCAGGGGGCTAAATGGGGCCCCCAAGAAAAGGATCCTCGACCAACTTCGCAGGGATCACCGCCCGTCCTTCCTCCTTCTTCAGGAGACCAAAATAGATGACGTTGCTGCCCGACGTGTAGCCCAAGCTACCTGGCGCAATTGCGAGTCCCTGTCTACCCCGACGGTCGGCTCAGCCGGGGGTTTGTTGTGCATGTGGGACCCCCGGTATTTTGAGGGAAGACTCATATCTTTGTCTCCCAGAATAATCAACATTCTGGTCCATTGCGTGAAGTCAAGGCGCTCGTGGATTCTGTCCAACGTCTACGCTCCTAACAACCCCATCGAGAAAGCAGCCTTATGGAAGGAAATTAGCTTGATGAGAGAAGCCTTTGCCCCCTACCCTGGATCCTGGCCGGGGACTTCAACAGTCCCCTGTTCCTCTCTGATAAAAGTGGGGGCTCAACGGTTCAGGGCAAGAGCATGGAGGACTTTGGAGCCTTTACCGCCCTCAATGAGCTCATGGACGTCAATCTGAAAGGAGCCAGGTTCACTTGGTCCAATAGAAGAGCGGGAGCAAATCATATACAGGTCAGACTAGATAGAGTTTTCTTGTCCAAGGAAGCCCTTCCCATGTTTGTCGATGCCACCCTGTTGGCCCTCCCCAAAATTGGGTCTGATCACAGCCCCCTCCTCCTCGAAACCGACCATCGCCCCTCCCCCAAGAGGCCTTTTCGGTTCGAGTCCATGTGGCTGCATCACCCTGACTTTCGGGCCCAGGTAGGCCGTTGGTGGGCTCCCCTAGTCCCTGGACGCCCCGCTGAACAAGTTTTTCACAAGCTGAGACGCCTCAAAGAGCAACTCAAGGTTTGGAATAAGGAGGTGTTCGGTAATATCTTTGAAAACAAAGCGATTCTTAAAGATAAGCTCGAAGACCTCGAGTCCAGATTTCAAGCAGGCTCCCAAGACCCGGGGCTCAGGGAAGAGGAACGCCTTGCTCTCAGTGAGTATCACAACATTCTGGCCAGGGAAGAAACCTTTTGGAGGTAGAAGTCGAGAGCCCTATGGCTCCAAGATGGCGATGCAAACACTAAGTTCTTCCACGCGTCGACTCTCAGGAACAGGGGTTCCAACAGAATTGCTGAGTTGGTGGGCAACGACGACAGAATCATCAAGGAAGAAGAGGACATCCGGGCTAAAGCCACCCACTTCTTCCAGGAGCTCCTGGGTGACAGCCCCCCATGTCCCCGGAAGCAGCTGAATCCCTTCTGGAACATATTCCTTCTTCTGTCTCGGCCATGGCAAATGAGATGCTTGTGCAGCCCTTGTCTGACTCCAAAATCCATGCTGCCACTTTTTCCATGAAGGCTGAGGCGGCCCCGGGCCCGGATGGATTCCCCCTCGATTCTTCCAATATTTTTGGGACATCGTCGAGCAAGAAGTGTGTGCAGCCATTCGGGACCTGCAGACTGCCAGCTCCATCCCCAGAGGTATCAATTCCACTTTCATAGCCCTGATCCCCAAGACCCAGGCAGCCAGATCCCTCTCGAATTTTTGCCCCATCAGCTTGTGCAATGTCCTGTATAAAATCCTGACTAAATCCATGGCCTCCCGCCTCAAGGATATCCTTCCCCTGATTATTGCCCCCTATCAGGGCAGCTCGGTCAAAGGCAGACTGATCACAGACGGTGTTATAATCATGCACGAGGCCATTCACTCGACCGTCCTATCCAAAAAGGCCTCCTTTTTGCTCAAGCTGGATATGAACAAGGCCTTTGACAGGGTTGACTGGGCTTTCCTATCCAAGGTCCTCCTTAAGTTTGGGTTCCACCCCTCCTGGGTCAGGCTCATCAGCAACTGCGTGTCCTCCCCTTGGTTCTCCATCCTCGTCAACGGGTCCCCTATCGGGTTCTTCCCCAGTTCCAGAGGCCTCCGCCAAGGTGACCCCCTATCCCCGATCCTCTTCATAATCCTGGCTGAGGCCCTGGGGCGTACCATCTCAGGCGCTGTAACCCGTGGTCTCATCTCGGGCATCAGGCCTGTGCCGGGCCTTCCCCCGTGTCCCACCAGCAGTTCGTGGATGACACCATCCTCGCCACCTCTGCCTCAATCCCTCAAGCCAAGACCCTCAAGCATATCTTGACCCTGTATGAGGAGGCGGCCGGGCAAAAAATCAACCTCCGAAAAAGCAAGATTTTCTTCATCCATACTCCCTTGGCTAGGCAGATCAGAATCGGGCGGATATTGGGCTGCACTCCTGGTTCCCTTCCCTCCTCCTACCTCGGGCTTCCCCTGTTCACAGGTGCGTCCTCCAAGGCCCTGTGGGGCGGGGTGATTGAGCGGATTCAGAGGAAGCTGGCCCCCTGGAAAGGTCACCTCCTCTCGCAGGCTGGCAGAGCCACCCTCTTGGCGGCAGTCCTGCAAAGCATTCCGATATATTTCATGTCGGTCTTCGAATCTCGGCCTCCATTGCAGCTCACATCGAACAAATTCATAAATGATTTCTCTGGTCGGGCAGCGAAGATAAGAAGAGGATTCCCCTGGTCTCCTGGCCCCTGGTCTGTCGCCCCAAAGGTGAGGGAGGGATCGGGCTCAGGCGGGTGGTCCCCATGAACAAGGCCCTCTTGTCCAAACATGCCTGGAAGGTGCATACCAATACCCCTGATGAGTGGGTCAACATCGTGCGTAGAAAATACTGTCATAACCACCCCTTCCTCAGTGATTCTCAGCCCCATGATGGATCAGCCTTTTGGAAGTCCCTGATCTCCACCAAAGACATAATCCGAAAAGGGACCAGATGGATCCTCGGGGACGGAGCCAAGATCGACTTTTGGGAAGACAGATGGATTCATGATGAGGCCCTGACTGCTGATAGAGAGCTTCTCATCCTCAAACCAGGGCTTGCGGATAGAGGGCCCAGAGTGTCGGGCTATCTTTCCCAGAACCAGGGGCGAGCTACCTGGAAACCCATCCTGAATCCCAGGCACCCGCTCCAAGCTGCCAGGCTTCAACGCCTCCTCAAGGTGACTGTCATCCCGTCCTCCGGAGGAAACGATAGATGCGTTTGGCATGGCACTCCCAGTGGAGTCTTCTCTATCAAATCTGCTTACAATCTCCAAAGAGTCCCTGACGAGGCTCCCTTTCCAACCCGTCAGGTGTGGGCCAAGAGGCTGATCCCCAAAATCAGTCACTTCGTTTGGGCGGCCATCCAAAACAAGATCCTGACGCTCGAGAATCTGATCAGGAGGGGCTTTCAGATCCCGAATAGATGCTTCCTTTGCTGTGCTGCCTGGGAGTCCACTAATCACCTCTTTATCAACTATCCCTTTTCGTCTGAAGTCTTGGGCCTCATTCTTTCCCAATTCTCTATCCAGTGGGTGGCCCCCAACTCCATCCCTGATCTTCTGTCTCAGTGGCCCAACCCCTTTGCCCATCCCTTCATCCGCTTCCTCTGGGGCTCCTGCCTTCCCCATATGCTCTGGCAACTCTGGCTGGAGCGCAACAACAGAGCCTTCTCCTCCCCGACCCGTTCCCCCTAGTGGATAGCGACCAAGGCGGTGACCTTTGCCCTTGAGAATTCCCGCTCCATCCCCTTGATCGAGGCACCCCGACGGTTGGGCGAGGCCACCCTCCTATCCTCTCTTGGAATTCAGCTTCCCCCTCGGTCCCCCCTCGCCCCCTCCCGATGATCTTTGACAAGGTGGACTGCCCCCCCCGGTTGGGTCAAGCTTAACTTCGACGATGCTTCTAAAGGTAATCCCGGGCCCTCTGGGGCGGGCGGGGTCATCCGTGACTGCCACGGGGCCCTGATCATGGCGTTTGCTGCTCCGCTCGACATCTAGACTAACAATTTCGCCGAAGCAGCAACTTTGCTCAGCGGGCTGACCGCCCTCAAGGAGTCACCCTCAAAAGTCATCATTGAGGGCGATTCCCAAGTTATTATCAAAGTCGCCCGTAGCCCGAGAAACTACTTTTGGTGCATTCACAACTCCATCCGGGAAGCCCTCTCCGTCCTTCAGGGATTCCCCGACCACGCCTTTCGACATGTGTACAGGGAAGGCAACAGGGCGACCGATTTCATGGCAAACCAAGCCATCTCTGCTGAAGACTTCACCACTTGGACAATGAACTTTCCCGAAGCTCTGGTCCAGATTACTATGCAAGATTATTCCAGCATTGATGATGACCCTGGTGTCTAGGCTACCCCGAGCTGGGGCCCCAAAGTTCCACCAGCACGGTTTCCAGAGGGTAGGGGATTCCCCCCCGGTGGCGCCACGTCGTCTGATCCATGTCCGTCTCCAGCCCGTGAGTTGGTCATCCAGATCCCCCTCGTGGTGACAAGTGTCTTAGGCCACGTCAGTAGATCGGCTCTTCTCGGCCTGGATTTGCGTTGCTCCATTGGCAGTTCTGACAGTTCCAAGCCAGAGTACTCGTCGGCCCACTCCGACCTTTTCGCGTTGGATGCTGCACCGTCGGATCCCCTTGCTGCGTCAGCTCGCCCGTGGCTCTATCCCATGCAGTACCCTCAAGGCGATCCCCCGCCCAGTTTGTGCCACCTGGCGCGCTGGCAGTGGCCCCTCTCCCTTGCCCCGCGTGGCAACCAACAGCCGCGCCCCCTCAGCCCCTCCCCCCTCGTGTCGCACCCGGCCCCGAGCGCTCATTCTCGACGTCGACGGCTTCCCCCCTTCGTGGCCCCCTGCAAGGTTTTAAAGCTGTCACGCACGGAGGTTACCCGCAGTCTTGTCTGCTTCCCCCATCCCCGGTCCCAGCATCTCTGGCCTAGTATCCCCTGTTTCCCCTATCCCTGGGCCGTCTGTTCGATCCCCATGGCTGGAAAATCTGTCTTCCTCGAGCCTTCCATGCTCGATTTGAGCGAGTCGGCCAGACTTTTCTCCAACGCCAAAAAATTCACCCCTTTTTTCAGCAAATTTGTAGGAGCTGATGATGCCATTACCCAAAGCTTTCTGGACTCGTGGAATGACGACGAGGTCACGGTGAAGGGCCTCCATTTCAAAGTTACCAAAGAATTCTTGACGAAAGTAATAGGCCTGCACCATGAGGAAAAGGGCAGAGTAGTCAGGCGGGACAAGCATAATTGGGAGGAGGAGTTGTCCCGCTTCCCGGAGCAGTAGTGGGACAAGGCGAATCTATTCCGCTCCAACCTCCCGGCCCCCTTCGATGAGGCCATCGTCCCGGTGATGCAGTACATCACCTGCGACGACCCGGACCAACGACTGTTTAGTTTCCACCTGAGCTACTTCAACCACCTTCGGGGGGCCACGGTGGTCAGCACCCCCCGATTCCTTCTGTATTCCCTGGGTCTTTCCATTGACCGTGCTCACAAAAGCCACTCCCGGCCCTCCCACCAAGGCCTCATGGCCGTCCTGTATAGGCATGCCCTTGCCAACCAACCGCAGCTCCACCGCATCCCTCCCCTGTCTTCTGTCCCCCCTGAAACGGCTAACTCTCCCGCTGCCTCCCCTATTGCTTCTATTTCCAAGGAGACCCCCTCTCCCGAAGGCTCCCCTACCCCGAAGCGTCGCAGGCCCACTCAAAAGTGCAGGACTCCGGTCCAGGGCCCTGGCGGGGCCCCGACTCCTGGTGGCGCCCGCAAAGGCCCCTCCCTTGGCTTCAGCAGGGCTGCTGGCAGCACCAAAAAGGCCAAATTGGAGGCCCCGAAGCCCACCGAAGTTAGTTTCGACTCCGAAAATAGGCTGCAAAATCTGGCTATCAGGGCCCTTCTCGACACGACAATTGGATCCCTGACTGCGGCGGCCCAAGCGGCCTCCTCTGCTGCCAATGCCCTGGCCGAGCTCCGACGCAGGATGGGAGATGGCCCTGATAGGGAGTAAAGTTGGCCTGCTAGGGGCCCCGTCCTGGTCAGGATCGGCCACAGGGCCCACCGGTGCAACGGCATTCAGTTTCAGCGTTGTTGACAGCGGCGCTTTCTGGTTTTTGGTGGCTTCACGCCAAGTTTTGATGTTATGCGTCCTAGTCCATTTTTTGTAGTCACCAGGGCCCCGGGCCCCGGACCTTTGCCATCGGGCGTAACCCCGATTTTTATTCATTTTTTCCAGCCTCGGCTTCTGATGTAACTAAGGTTTTGGGATCCTTTTCTAAAAAACCCGTTGTAAATATATCGTTACTTATCAAAAAAAAAAATAAGCTGCCTACTTCCCATATAAAATAAAGTGCCCGACTGTCGTTGACATAAAATGACAACGCGACTCCTGTGGTTTGCAAAACACAAGAAATATTTCAGCAATGGATGCGGATGATATTTCATCAAATATGAAGATGAAGGACAATATCAAATACCATGTGTTATCTATTTTTTAGTAATACGTAAACAGTAATGTAAATAGATAAAGCTAAATATTAAATGTATTTTGTTCTGATAAAAATAGAATACATTAAATTAGTTCAGAATTAATGTTTTTGCTTTATTTCCCTATTTCTACGTATATGTTGTAACCAAAAAATTAGGAATTGATTTGCTCTCAATTGTAACAGGGCATGGATGCATATCTTATAAATATGCAGGCCACCCCTGATAAAGATATCTTGAATTTCAGATTTGCAGTGTAATTTTTTGAAGCTACAATATATTCATTTGAGTGTTTTTATTAATCTCAAACTAGCATCCGGTGAATGAATTGATCGAGTGAAAGACTGTTGGAGCTTGGGCCCAATCTAAATAGTACTCCATTTTTACCTTGCTTTATTAGTTAATTTATTTATTGTTTTTTTTAGATTATTTAAATTCTGTATTTTCCCTTGCTTTCTGTAATTTCCAGCAATGTGTGATTTTAATTTCTGAATGTAGTTTAGGTATGTTTTCATAGGTTAGATTATTGGTTTGAAAATAAAATTCAAAACTTCAATGAAACACCAACACCCACCAAACCAATAGGTATAGAGGAACTCATTCCTCACACTACAAGCATATACTGTGCGCATGATGCTCACAAGTCTACGAGCTATCCCAGTGTGACAATTAAATGGAGGTAATTAATTGAACTATAGAAAAACAACCAATGTTTTGCTCAACAATGGTTTCCCCATTGGTTTTAGATCTAGTAGTGATATACATAGGTTGGTCCAGCTTGGGAAGGTACTTGTTCTATAAGACCTCTCACAACTCATAACAACTCATATAATAAACAAAAGAAATACAAAAAACTTGAAAAACAAAATTCTTGCAACAAAGCACAATGGAAACAAAACTTCACACGTTAGCTATCAAAAAATAAAAGGCTTCTAGAACTAAAAGTACTATTAGATTAAAAAAATCATATGCAAATAAATCACAAAGCTATGCAATGAAGGCCTTCCTTCTAGCACCAATTCTATTGAGTGGATATTTTTCCCAATTGCAAAATCCCCATCACAATCAAGGTATTAATTCGAAACCTCCTCTTGCAAAGAAGTTAAAAACAAAAAACAATGTCTCGAAGGTTATGCTATATAAACATTGCACATGTGTCTTTGAAAGTAAAATAATCAAGAATAACAAGTGCTAGAAACAACCCAGTGATTTGTAAGTAATTGTTAAAAAGGGACCTGCTAGTTTAATTCATTTGTATTTTGTGATTGATTTCGTTAAATTACAATGAATGCCTTTTGTGCAAATTGATAAAATGAAGTGCTACTTCTTTGATTATCTCTACATTAATCTGTCTTACCCTAAATCCATGTTGGTGGGTTTGTTTTATCTTCAGATTAAAATGCAAAGTGAGAAAGTACGTGGAATTATCCACTTCATTTTAAAATATGTGCCTTTAATGTGAGATTCATTTGTAGTTAGTAGATTCAATTTTATCTTCAAATTTAATGCTCTACTAATTGCAAAGTTAGAAAGTCAAAAAGTTAGCAAGTTAGTATGTTAGCAAGTTAGCATTCATTTGCTTTATTTGGACTTAATGTGAGTTTGAGGGTTAGTGAAGTTAACAATTCTTTTTCTCTTTGATTATGTACATGAAATCACTAAATATTGTGGAATTGTCCACTCCATTTATTATATTTTATTTAATGTGAAATAGTAGTTAGTAACCCTCCCTCCTAGATTGATTTTATCTTGTTTATGCAAAATGAAAAGTTGTGCAAAAATGTTCCTTTTAATGCCCTGAAAAGTGATCCAAATAAGTGTGTATGTAAGTTCTTGTGAATTAAATTATTTGGATCATGTGCACTCCAGATTTCCCAGATCAGATTTATGAATCAAATGAGACCTTTTGGGATTCTGAGTTTCAGATTAAAAGACTTAAACAAATGGGGTTTGTAGAAATAAAAGAAAACTTGCAGAAATAAATAAACTACAACTAAGCTAATATAAAATTGGAATATGAGTGCAAACACAATACGATATCGTGTTCCCCTACCTTGCAAAACTAAATATTATGAGAAAATATTAAGGGTAACCTGATCTAAACAAACCTGCATAAACACAATTTGGTTAAATTTATTGCTAGACTCTAAGGAAAACAAACCCTGCATTCAAATTAACCTTCACATAGTGCAACCTCCTAGAGCATTTAACACTAGATATAAGTCCACAAAGTGTAGTAAAAAGGTTAAAAATTAAACATAGAACCCTCAAAAATAAATCTCCCCTAGTCTTGTTCACAAGGTGCAAGTTTTCGAATTTGTATGCATTCAAATCTCAAAATGATATATCTGTGATTACAAAAAAAATTCAACCCTCTTCTCTTTTTCAAATGGCATCTTTAAACTTTTCTTTTTGAGTGTTTTTTTTCCTCTTCCACTGATTGGCTTGGCTTCATTTTTTTCATAATGCCTCCTTTGGCCTCCTTTGGCCTCCGAACGTTTTCCCTTAGTTTCCTTGTTTCCTCATGTTTGGCTTCAAAACACATATTTCATGATCCTTTCTTTTAGTAACGCTCTTTCCCTTTAATAAAGTGTTATCCTTCATTCTATATGGCTACCATAGGCCATAGGGTTTTTCCAAATACTGGCCACCATTACTACCATGTCCCATGTAGGATTAACGTATCCATGGTTGTCTACGAGAATGGTTGGTAGTCAAAATCTACGTTCGCATGTAAGCTCCTTGATAAGCATTAAAAATGTAGAAATATCCACTATATTAAATCTTTGAAAAACTATAAATTTATCATGATCCTATACCATAATACCACCCAACCATGTAATAATGGCCTCTTCTTCAAACCATAGTCAATGAAGACAACCTGGCCATATTTGCTGCATCTGTTGATGTTACCTGGTTTCAGACATTCTTTGAAACAACGTGCTAATCCTCCTTATACATCACCCACTCTTTATGTTGCAACCTTCTTCCCAGGAAAACCCAATGTTGGTTAAATTTGTCCATTTTACCTATCATGTAATGCCTACCTTAGACAAAATATGGGCTCAACACTTTCATCAAAATTGTTCCACGCACTAGTGTAATATGGGTATTAAACATTGACGACCTATGCATCTCCCCTATCAATGCATTTCTAACATTTTGTAACCATTGGCCTCATAGACCTCTAGTCAACTATTGCTATCATAAACTATCACCCATCAAAATCACTTTCATCGATGGCATGTCACTTGACTCGTATAAACACAATACCTCACAATGGATGAACCATATATGGCTTGCATTTGTACCCAGGTGTTGTAGGTGAGTTGGAGAGGAGAGGGCAATCCTCCAAGGGAGGTCCCAGGTTCAAATATCCACCCTACCAAAAAGTTGAATTGGGTATCCAAAATCCAATTGATAATGTTGGTGCGGGCAGGGTCGGGTGCGACCCTCGGGTGACTTTGACGGTGTAGAACCCCCTGTTCATGGTATCTCAGACCAAGGTAGCTCCGTAAGGGGTTTTTTTCTTAAAAAAAAAATATGGCTTGCATTTGTATTGATTCGAATCTGCAAGCATAGTTGCATCTCTCACACTGTATTCCCAATTTAGAAATTTACATTATGGTCTGTGTTTGTATTGATTCGACTTTGCAAGCATAATTGCATCTCCGATGTGTATTCCCAATTTGGATTTTTACATTTCTTTTCAAATTTAGTGCCTATCTGGTGACTTAACTGTGCCTCACGTTCATATCCCTGTGCGATTCCATCATTTCCACTGTGTGACTGCATTCAATATGCTTGTGATTGTAGGTCCATCGCTATCCACACAAAAAAACCCTGCTACCATATTTGGTAACCTCCATCATCACCAACATGGCCCATCTAGTAATCACGTTCATCATTATCCTAGGCCATTATCAAATAAAAATAGCAATTTCCAGTGATCCACCATTGATATTTCTAGTCTGTAAGAATCTGCCAACATTGTCGTGAATTCAAACTTTTGTCAACCCCACAGTTCATGTGTGTGTTTTCTATGCCTTGTCCATTCATCATGATAACAATTTTGTTCTACCTAGTCTGATGGTTCTTACTGCACGCTATACCAACCATGCCCAACTCATTTAGTATGTTAGCTAAAATCTCTATTCGATGTTAGTTTGTGCAATGATTTATCTATTTCATTTGTGGCTTACCTCTGCAAAATGAAACTGCTATTCTTGCCTTACCTTCACACAAATTTTTTTCGATAAATTTCCATCTTCTTTGATGCGCATGATGTCATTTCTCATCGTTACCAATATTTTCATGTCAGACATAATTTAGATGGTAATCTATTCCCTAGTTGGACTATGTTGTAATCTTTGACAGATTTATTTGGTAAAATTTATCCCCCACTGTTCATTGTGATGTTACCCCCAAAACAACCCATAGTTTTGCATTCATCTTCGATACATATATCTCCATCAATTCATCAAGTGGTCTTGCCATGTCATCGATTACCTCAACTGTGATTCATCCAAATTTTTCATCGTTGGGCCATTCACGTACCTCGTCGATCTGCGATCATCCATGCTGCCATGTTGCAGTTGAATCAAATATGTGGTTGGTGGTCTCATAACGTTTGCACCTCTACTGCCATCTGGATCATCCATAAATGCTCTAATCCTTGTATTTCCTTGCTCTGGTTGTTCATGGCCACGTCAGAGAGTTCCTGTATCATCTTTTAGTATCCTAAGCACATTACAATTATATAATCAATTAAATCAAATTCACTCTATAGAGTAATTCACATTATAATTCGAGAGAGCTCACTTCATAAAGTAATAATCAATTACTTCCAAGATCACTACCAATATTTTATAACATATGAAGACTACCTTTTTATTATATATATAGATATATTCCTTTTTTATATTTATTTTATTTTTAAATTTGATTTTATTTATATATATTACATATTGCTATATATATTATAATTGATGTGATCAATTTTAACCATTTAAAATGAGTAAATCCAAAACCTTATACCAAACAATAAAACCAAAACCAAGAAGCAAAACCAAACCCACACACTAGACAACTTACCAAAAACTAACGAAGACAATAATTGACAACTAAATGATGATTCAATCAAAGCTATCATTCCAAGAATACTAAAACTTCTAGAAACTCAAAATTTAAATGTGAGTCTCCAAATTTGGGGCTAGTTGTGAGATAGTCACAATAGGTAGCATTACCCCTTCCATGGAGGTGAATCTATAGGTATTTGGGAATTCAATTTTGATAGTTTGGTAGTGTTTGCTCCAAATCAAAAATTTTATGAGTACCTATTTTTGCACAATCCTCATCCTATTTGAGGACAAGATCTCCTTGTGTTCCAGTTCTATTGTTCTATCTTCTTATTTCCTTAGAACATGAAGGACTTGCAATATTTGAGCCATTGATAGTAGTCAAGTAATAAATTAGGCCAATAGTATCAAGCCCTTATGATTTTGGGAGTTATGGCAAGCACAAAGAAGTGTCCTCCTTTGTCATGGTATTACTGATAAAGTCATTTTTCTATATTTTCCCATGCACCAAAGAAGGATGTCATCATAGCTCTTTTTGAATAAGATGTTATCTAGCCACTGGTAGTGGGTACCCTTTTGTCTTAACCTGATATTTTCTTTAGTAAATAATTCCTTAGGGACCTATTCTATAGACATATACCTACACATATCACTCATCCACCTGGTGCCCCAATTGTTATTTATTTCTTTAGTTAGAATTACCTATTATTTAGACACTACCCTTGCTAGTCTTTCACACAAAGCTTCAAACAAACTGGTAGATAGGTTGACACTACCCTTGGCCTACTTCCTTGGTTAGTACTCCAGTAGTAAGGATATAAATAACATGGAGATATGTAAACCATGAATCATGCTTCAAAAAATAGATGGTTATGAAAGAAAATAATTTTTATGTTTTTAAAATATAAATTATATTTTTCTTTTGAGTGTTTCATATTATATTTTGGAATTTAATAAATTATAAAATATGTGTACATGTTATCACTAAGGAATTGTTTAATGTGATTTGGAAAACCAAATTCTTTTTTTTTGAATAATACTTCTTATACACATCCATCATGGGGATTGAACCCGGGTCACATCATCGATAATGCAAGTGGCATCCTTGTCGGTAGACCACACTTAATTATGAAATAATATTCAATAATTATGAATGGATAAAATTCATTACATGTAGTGTTTCTAGAAAATATTGTTCATGCAAATTCTTCTTATAAGATATGTGAGAATGAAAATTTTGAGACATAAATTAGAAACACATTTTTTAATTCCCAATAATAATAAATGAATAGTTAAAAAATAAAATAAAATAAATTTTCTTTTTTAGAAAGAAATCAAGTATTGCAATTGTGATCTTGAAGCAAGTGAATAAAAAACAAAGTGCCAACAAGGAAAGAGCACTAGTTTTTTCTTGTTCTAGATCTTAGGATAAGCTCTAAAACTAATGGGTTATTATGAATAAAATTTTAGTAACATGGAAATAAAGTCTTTTTGAAATTTTGGCTGCCCTAGTTAAGGATAAGAATAAGAGTGAATCTATGAAAAACCCAGGTGTTTAGATAAAGCCTAAGGTTGGAAAAGGAAAATACCTAGTCCCGAAGGAAATAATATTATAATATTAATATTTTAAGTTAATCCTAAGGTTAATTAATTATAATATTTATATTATAATTATTAATATAAATTAATTTAATTAAACCCTAATTTAGGGTTGGGCGCAAAATATTTCCTTTTAATATTTTCCTGTCGATGTCGACCAAAAAATAAGAAATGGTATTTATACCATATGGTTTGGATGTAATAAGGTAAGTCTCCAAAAATTACATTGTGCATGCGAAGGGCTAAGAAAGATTTCGAATAATTTTCATGAGCAAGGCAAAGGTTTTATTTTTAAAAGGTTGAAGCGAACGACGAATGAATAAAACAGAGTGAGGGCACACTCCCATCATCATCTTCTCGGGTGATCTAGTGGCAAGGCCTCACACATAGGTTGTTGGCAGGACAGAGGTCTCGCATTCGATTCCCGATGGTAGCAGAGGTTAAATATTTTTGTACGATTGGTTTTTGGAACTGGTGAAGGGAATAAAAAGCAGAAGGCGCTTTATTGGTGTTGTGTGGGTACGTAGCCCATGTGGCTGCCTAAGTCATGGCTAAGGTACTTGGCAGGCAGGTGAACGCGAGTTCGAATCGTTTGGAGTGTAGGTTGTTGGTTAAGGTGCGCAAAAAATTAATTTTTGTTTGAGGCTAAGGTATGAAATAATATATATTTTTTGTCAAGTGTTAATTAAAGTTTGGAGTTTATAAGGGTTTGCAAGGGTTTTTGTTGGCATAATTTAGAATATATGTTGGGCTGAGAATTGGAGAGGATAAGGTGTATTCAAGGACTTTATTATTGTTATTTGAAATTTATCTTGAGGGTTGAAATTTGGTTGAAATATTTTATTGATTTGGAGTTAAAAGGAGTTATAGGGAGACTGCCATTATAATTATTTTTGTGAGTGAATGATTCATTGACTAAAGATTGATTTTTTAAGGAAGGAGTAATAAGGTGTATTTGTCATTTGTTATTTTATGTGTATTACTTGAATGGTGAAATATTTGTTGGGATAAATATTTCTATGGAGTTTTTGAGATAGGTTGTTGCTATCTAACCTAGAGTTGGTAAAAGGTATGGTTGTGAGTAAAACAGGTTTTGAAGACATATCTCCATCAAAACTAAAGGTATGGGCACATCTTCCTTATGATTGAAATGTTGTTGGATTGAATGTTGTGAAATGCAAATGTGGAGTGAAAAGGATTGTTTGATAATCATTGTTGGAAATGTTTCAGTGAGTCTTCATATGCATGATTGGTGAATGCTTGAAATAACATGAGTATCATTGTTATGTGATATTAGAATCATCTTGAGTCAATATTTGAGATCCATAGTGTGTGTTTTTGGAATTAGTGTGAAACACTTGGTTAGGGTTTGTAAGCAAGTTGTGTTTCATTGAATGAATGGTTAAATGAAGTTGGATGAGCACTATTGATTGAAAGCATTGGAGTGATAGTTCAAGTTTTGTGAAACAAATTATACTTTATTTTTGAATTGATTTGAAAGAGAGTTTGAAAGTGATAAAGTGTTTTTTTGAGTACAAAACCTGGTGAGTGTGAAACATATTGAGATATTTATAGAGCTTATCATTCTCTATATGTTCCTATGGTTAAACAAGATTTTGAGTGAAACTTGTTTGTGTGTGAAGAGGTTTTTTGAAAGATATTTAAGTTGAATTTTGTATGTAAGTTTTGCAGTTATTTGAGTAAGCTTTTGTGAAAGCTTAAGGAAAGGTTTGAGTAAGCTTTTGTGAAATATTAAGGACAGAGTTGAGCAAGCTTTTATGAAATATTGTAGACGGAGTTGAGGTAAGTCTTGGTGAAGACTTGTTGAGCAGATTTGAGATAAGTCTTGGTGAAGACTTGTTGAGCAGATTTGAGATAAGTCTTGGTGAAGAATTGAAAGCAAAGAAATATTTGAGGACAAATTTTGGTGCAGATTTGTGCCAGAGTAGAGATAGTCAGAGGATAGCGATCAGTGTAGTTTTGAGATAAATATTAAGCAGAGTTTAGAGTAGGCTTTGGTGGTAATAGAGCAAAGTTTAGTAGTCTCTAGTGGATAGAGATCCATTAGCCAAGGCAATGAGGATAGAGGTCTTATGAGTAAGGACAGAGATCTTCAGTGGAGAGACATCCATAAGCCAATGTAGTGGGGGTAAAATTCTTCTAGAAGAGCATCAGCCAGAGCAGAGGAGAAATAGTTCTCCTATGGATAGAGATCCATGAATCAAAACAAGGGGATTGGTGTCTCCTTTGGACAGAGGTCCATAAACATTGTAATAGGTAATTGATTCCCAAAATTATTTATTAAGAAAAATTATGAGGAATATTTTCTCTATGGAGTAGCCCACATTGGGTGAACCACGTTAAATCATGTCTCTCATGTATGTGATGTTTTATGTAATGCTTACTACTTTAATATTTTTGATGTTATCATATGGATTGAAAAGCAAAAAGTTTTATCTTATACTATTCACCCCCCCTCTCAGTATAAGCTTATGTTCTTCAAATAGAATAGACACAAAGCTTGAACAAGAATGCAATTTCAAAATCTTAGGTTTTGAGACAAATAATTGCCCCCAAGCTACTCTGATATAAATAATAAACAAAACATAATGTTAACAGTTAGAACATAACACAAATAAAGATGAAACAATATGCTAAGGGTACGTAAAGTGAAACCCAAAGGTTTTAGGATGAACAATCATCCCAAAGCCTAGCTAGACTAAATCCATGCCCTGTAGGATAGTGAGCAAGGATTCAATGACATATTTGAAATGGATCTAGAATGCCCAATAGATGCAAGTAGAGCTTTCATTGAATCTACACCCTATAGCATATAGGACACAAATTTGTACAAGAGGGTTTAAAACCCCAAACATATACCAAAAATGTAGTAAAACATGAACTAAGATGAATAAGTGAACTATTACAAAGAAACAACTTGGTGATCTCATGGAAGAAGCAAGAGCAAAGATAAAAGACCTCTCCTCCTCTATGAAGACAAGTTGTCATAAATATTTTCTTCCACTTGCAAAATCATAAGGAACACACCAATAATATAAAACCAAAACACCAAGAGCACCAGAAGATTGCATAAGAATCCAAAGGAACTCTAATTTTGCAAGAACATTTCATACTACTAGCTTAAAATATCAAGAAAATAACGGGGTTGCATACAATAATTGGAGAGAAAAGGGTATCCAATCCCTTTATTATAATGGATTTTAAGGGCTAAAAATATGGGAAAAATGAAACTTAACCTTTATTAGGCCTATGCCCCAAAAGGGTTGGCTTAAAATTTAAGTTTTTGAAGAAAAATCCTAAATTTGCCAAATCCACACTCCATAAAATATCAAGCACAAATCCGATCAAGGTCAAGAAAAGCAAGGTAAAACACAATAAAAAGGGGCCAAACTTGCTCCTAGAAAGTTTGAGAACCTCTCAAAGGAACCCAAGGAAAAATGATTCATCTGGTGGGTCAATTTTCTGTGTCTACATATTTTTTGCTTTGCAAGATTTAGATTGCTAGTTTCCTTCTTGCAACATAAATGCAACCAAAACAATTGTAATAAATAGTTTATATGAAAAAACATTAATGTTATAAAGCAAAGAAAATATTACCAATAGAAACTATTTAAATAAAACTTAATCATTATTTGATTAAGGCAGTCAACATTTTCATATCAACTTCAAACTATAGCAAGGTCTTGTATTTTCATAATTATCTTTTGTATGTTCCATTGAGCCTTTGTTTACTTAAAATTGTATTTATTACTATGAGTGAATCACCTTCCATCAATTCTTTATTCCATTTTATGTGTTTGCATATTTTTAACCCTTCTAAAGTTGTCTAAGATTCAACTTCATTGCTTGTCTTAAATCCACTATATAAGCGTAATGAGACAAAATATCTTCTAATTATTTCTAATTATTCCTCCTTTTTCTAGTCTTGGATTTCCTTTAGATGCTTCATTTCTTTACCTTATTTTTATTTCTCTGGCACCCAACATCATAATTCTATTTGATGACTTGACTCTGTCTATCAATGTTCTCTACTTCCATATAAGGGATTGGGTGATTTGATAGGGTTGGTTTAGAATCCTCTATAACTAAAAAAATATTCCTTTTCATTACCTCTAAACTGCTTTCCTTTATTTTAAACCTTCTTCTATTCCTTTCTAACCATACAGTCCAAAGCTTTGTATCTTTTCCCAAATTGTTTGTAAAGCCTCACTTTTAAAAGTGCTTTGCCATTGCTTTAACCATTCTTCAAATTTTCCATTCATCACCATACATTTAACAAACATATTAACAATCCATCGCCATAGTTTCCACACTATTGAGCAGTGTCCCAAGAGATGTGTTAGGATCCTATCCTAATACCATGTTGTAATTCTCATTTACCTATGTAATAACCCACGTCCAACGTGGGGATCCCATTTTAATGTTATTATGCAATACTTAGTAATGTAGGTGGCAATAAAGGTACCTCGCCAAGTGGTACCATCTCATGTAACCATTTCTATCAATATTGTAACCGATGTAGTAAGATACCTCGCCAAGTGGTACCATCTCATGTAACCATTTTTATCAAGATTGTAACCACTGTTGAGTGGTATTTTCACCTAGTTGTGAAAGTACACTCTCCTTTAGGATTTGGGTTCCAAATCCCCTCTTGCAAAGAAGTTAAACAAACGACTTCTCCAAGGTCTCCATTGTATTTAGCATTTGCATGTGTATTAGTAATCTCAAATAAAGATATTCAATTTAAATGCTTGGAACACCTTAGTGATTGCAAGTAACTATAAACAAGGGGCAATGTTGGTTTATTTCACCATGAAACTTTAGTGATTGTTCATTGTTTTTTTGGATTTTGAATTTTTTAAAATGTTTATTTTTATGCCTGAAAATTTAACATAAGTGAAAATTTCTGGAAAAAAAATAAAATGCAAAAAAAATGAATATGAAATTCAGAAACTGAAAATAAAATGCATTCAGTATGATGCTATCCTATTTCGACAAAACCGAAGATGTGAGGTCTCCATGCATGCAACCTAACCTATTGGACCTGCCAAACAAGCACAATCCGGATAAGTTAAGTGCTGGTTCCTAGGGTACGAAATAAAATTCAGATTTCAAATATTCACCTAATGTAACCCAAAAACATGGCATTAACATTATCTATAAATTCAAAATCTAAAAGAATGAAAGAATAAACATTAAATCCATAGCATGCAAAGAAAATCTCCTTCTTTCTTGCCCATAAGATGCAAATTTCTGAAAACTTCTGCATTAAAAATATGTCATTTTACAATAGCAGAATTCCTGGTTTTCCCAAACCAGTCTGTGGAAGAAAAACAACTCAAACAGGTTTAGAATGGTCTTTTCACCTTCAGCTCTGCAACTCTGCTCGCAACAGTTTCCAATCCTTTCTATGGAAGAAGAAAAACCAGTCCAATGTGGAAGAAAATATCCAGAGAAACCTAGTGCTAAGGCCTTGCCTTCATTACTGCAATCTTCTTTGAAAATTTTCCGCCCCTCTTGGCCTCTTTGAATGGCGTATTTAAACTTTTGAAAAACAATTGTTTCTCCTTCCATGATTGTTCGTTTCATTTTCCAATGGTTGTTCGTTTCACCTTCCCTGACTGTTCATTTCACCTTCCCTTGTGCATGCGTGTATTTTGGTTTCCAAGAAAAACTTTTCCTTTCTATTTTGTGGCCCTTCGTTTCATTTTCTCCACATGAGCTTGCGTCCATTTCCTTCCATGTGTAACGACCATCTTAAATGATTTCAAATCATTAAATATTCCTTATGTAACGCTTGTCTTATTCACTAGATTTTGTCCTTATGTCCATGTCACTATGCAGGTCCGTTACCTTGGCAAAAATGGAACATGTCGTGATATCGTGACACTTCTTGTTTCTCTATTTGCCTGCCCCTTTTGAATCGTGAAAATGTAACATGTCGCGATATCGCGACACTTTTGGCCCCTTTCGTCTTTTGTTGCTTTTAGCCACAAAAATGCAACATGTCACGATATCGTGACACTTTTTCTTCCTTTGGCCGTGACGGTGCAACATGTCACGATATCACGACACTTTTTCTCTTTTGGCTGCGACGCTGCAACATGTTGCAATATCACGACACTTTTTCTTTTTTCTGTTCTGGTCGCGAAAATGCAAGATGTCGTGATATCGCGACACTTTTCTCTTTCTTCTATTTTGGTCGCGAAAATGCAACATGTCGCGATATCGCGACACTTTTTCTTTCTTCTATTTTGGTCGCAAAAATGCAACATGTCGCGATATCGCGACACTTTTTCTCTTTTGGCCGCGATGGTGCAACATGTCGCGATATCGCGACACTTTTTCTCTTTTGGCCGCGATGGTGCAACATGTCGCGATATCGCGACACTTTTTCTCTTTTGGCCGCGATGGTGCAACATGTCGCGATATCGCGACACTTTTTCTCTTTTGGCCGCGATGGTGCAACATGTCGCGATATCGCGACACTTTTTCTCTTTTGGCCGCGATGGTGCAACATGTCGCGATATCGTGACACTTTTTCTCTTTTGGCCGCGATGGTGCAACATGTCACGATATCACGACACTTTTTCTCTTTTGGTCGCGATGGTGCAACATGTCGTGATATCGTGACACTTTTTCTCATTTGGCCGCGATGGTGCAACATGTCGCGATATCGCGACACTTTTTCTCCTTTGGCCGCGATAGTGCAACATGTCGCGATATCGCGACACTTTTTCTCCTTGTGGTTTTTTTTTGCTTTTTTCTTTGATCTTTAGCATATGGGCCACTTCGGTCTTCTTGGAACACATGCAAAAAAGGTGGGTCCCCAATTTTGGGGTACGTTGTGGATCAACCACAACAAATGGCGACTCTGTTGGGAAATGCTCCTGAGCATTTCGGTGAGAACTCAACCTAAAAAACACACAGACTCAAATACAAGCATCAACAAATATCCCAAGAATGAAACTAGACGAGAAATACATGAAGCATTAGAATTATTAAGCATCAGCTCGGTGTGTGCAATGTGCTTCATTCCCTATCATTTGAAACTCGTTCAACTTTCCATTATCAGCTTCACTTATGATTCATATGCAAGGCTATGAATGATTTGTGCAGGATTTGACGTATGACAACTATGTTAGAGATATAACAACCTGCTTTGCAAAGGCTCAGACCTTCTAGTATCATGAACAAACATATTAAAACTGTCAAACCCTCTTAGGACCAAATATATGTATACTAAATTAATTTACTAGATCCCAAAGTTGGTCATGTGCCACTACCATCTTGAACCCATGTGCAAGTGTAAGTGAAATCAGAGCTTTGGGGAATCGGATTCCCAACCTAAGCTAGATGGGAATTTAATTCTATCCTTGCTATTCTAATCTGGATTTCATTACCTCACTTTGAACAAAATGATTTAACCTGTTATGGATGAAATTGTCAGGCTAGCCTGTCCGTTTGAGCAGTCAGTGGTCTTGCTTTTAGATAAGACATGTTGCCACGCACGAGCATACTCCATTGCCAGACAGGCGTCTATAGCCCTGGTGAAGATCAACCCCATAGTCCAAGCTTTGGCTTTCTTGAATTTTAGGGATGACTACCCATCCTTGTGAGGGACATGTAGTATGATCCTTCCAACTCAAATGATATGATGGAGGTGGATTAATGATGGCTTCCTTGAATCTTGGGGATGACTACTCATCCTTATGAGGGACACGTAGTACGATCCTTCCAACTCAAATGATATGATGGAGGTGGATTAATGATGGATTCCTTGAATCTTGGGGATGACTACTCATCCTTATGAGGGACACGTAGTACGATCCTTTCAATCCAAGTGATGTTATGGAGGTGGAGTGGTGAAAACCACTATTTCATGGACTATGTTTTGCATGATGGGACAAACAGGAAAATACTCCTTTCGCCTCACCTTTTCTTCCAAGTATGGTTTTGACCATTTTGCTCAAAATCCCCTTTAATATGCGTAGAATGTGCTTGGTTCAAGATAGTTCGGGCATCAGTTCCCAACCTTAGGAACCTTTTAATATATATTATGTAATAATCCTAAGAGGATTCAACACCTTTTCTATGATTGTACATGAAATGAAGATGTAACTAAGATGAAATGTATATGCAATGCAGAATGTACATGAGAAATGAATGCATTGCTCCTTTTGAAATGCGGATGGAGTATACCACCTACTTTGTAAAACTGACAACTTCATGCATCACAAATTCCAAACGATATTCTTTAATGTTTTTGTGATATTCATGGAGCTTTCTGCAATACAATTCCGATATTTCATATTCTTCTAGTCTTAGGCAACATTCATAAGGACATACGCTGACATCTCGCTTTATTATATATATATATATATTTATATATATATTTTTAAAAACAACCCAAAAATGTCCAAAGGACCAACACACAACTTGAAACCAAAATAGAAATGCAAAACCAACATCAAAACCAAAAATTAAATACGAATGTACAATATGATACAAATCTCACATGATTTAAGGGCTAAAATAATGCTTTAGAACTTGCCCGTTAACCGGTAACATCAAATATTTCCCATCCAAAGTTCTTAGTCTGAAAGTATTCTCCCCTAAGATTTCAAAAATTTGATAAGGGCCTAACCAAAGACAATCAAACTTTTTGTGATCCCCTTTCTCCTCATGTTTTTTATCCCATAATAAGACCAAGTCCGAGATCCTGAAAGACTTAATTTTGGCTCTTTTATCAAACCATATTTTGACCACACCTTGATGTTTGCTCATGTGGAGTATGGCTTCTTCTCTTTTTTCATCAAGGTGCATTAGATGACTTAATCTAGCCTCAATGTGATTATCAGTTTCGAGGTATTCTTGTGTGAAACGAAGGGTTTGAAGCTTCAAATTTGTAGGAAAAATTGGATCTTGCCCATAAACTAGATGATAAGGTGTATTCCCTATTGATTATTTTTCTCTAGTCCTATCTGCCCAAAGAGCAAATTTTAATTGGTTGTGCCAATCCTGAGAATTCTTTTCCAATAACTTCTTAATGATGGTTAATAAATTTTTATTTGAAGATTCTACCAAACCATTGCCTTGAGGGTAATAGTTAGATGAAAACTTTAAACTCACCTTATTATCATATGCCCAATTTTCAAATTGAGTGGAAACAAAAGCCTTACCATTATCACTTACAATAGAATCAGGCATTCCAAACCTTGTTACGATATGATCTTCGAGGAATTTTATTACCACATCCATAGTAGCATGCTTTGTAGGAATTGCTTCTGCCCATCTAGTGCAATAATCTGTAGCTGTGAGTATGAATTTATGGGAATCTAAATAATTTGGGTTAATAACCCTGATGAAGTCTAATCCCCATTGCGCAAATGGTCTCATCTCAACTACAGGTTGTAATGGCATAGTTGCATTCCTTTCTCTATTGGCAACCACTTGACAAATATGGCAAGATCGCACGTGTGCATGTGTATCTTTAAAAATGTGGGGCCAATAATATCCCACTCTCAGGATTTGATGTGTCGTTGAATTTGTCGAACCATGGCCGGTTCCGTATTTACCATGAAACTCTTGCAAAACATTGGTAGCTTCTTCTTGATTTAAGCATCGTAGGTAAATTCCCTCGTGATTTTTCCTGTAAAGAACACCAGACCAAATATGATAATTAGTAGATTTAAGTCTCAAGGCTCTTCTTTGGGTAGAATTAATATGTGATGGACACTTACCATTTAATAGAAAATACACAATATCAACATACCAATATTCTTTAGAAATGCGCTCTCCATCTGAATATTGGAATGTGACTTAGGGATTATTCTTAGCAATTGTTTTCACAAGTCCTTGTCCATGAACTAACTTCATGGATTGAATTTCAAGGTCAAATTCCTGGATGGTATAAATCCATTTACCTCTTCTCTCACCTAGCTCGTTTTACACAAACATGGTTTTGACAGCAGGGTCCGGCACAATGGCAAAGACCCTACTATGCACAATGTAATGTCTAAATTTTTTTACTGTTTTGAAAAGTGCATACATTTGCTTATCGAGGATGGAATACCTCAATTGAGCATCCTTCAAAGGAGAGCTTAGAAAAGCTATGGAATTTTCTGTGTTATCTTCACCTTTTTGAGTCAAGACACTCGTAAAAGAGTTTTCAGATGCGAAAGCATAAATAAAGAAAGGCTTAGAATAATTTGGACTTATAAGGATAGGGGCTCTAGAAATAGCATCCTTGATGATTTGGAAGGCAACCCAACTTTCTTCGTCCCATATAACATTCACATCCTTTTTGAG
The DNA here is from genome assembly GCA_028583015.1 of Wollemia nobilis. Lineage (NCBI taxonomy): Eukaryota > Viridiplantae > Streptophyta > Pinopsida > Araucariales > Araucariaceae > Wollemia > Wollemia nobilis. The sequence goes on along the minus strand of JAQPPZ010017232.1, from coordinate 23,333,580 downwards.
CATCTCATTCAGTGGTTTAGCTATCTCAGCGAAGCTAGAAATAAACTTCCTCATGAAATTGATTTTCCCAAAGAAAGATCTCAATTCCTTTTTGCTAGCTAGGAGAGAAAAGTTTTGGATAGTTTATATCCTTTCCGGATCAATGGATATACCTTCTTTTGAAATGATATGGCCAAGCAATCTTCCTTCTGTCACTCCAAAGATGCATTTTTTTGGATTTAAAGAAATTTCGTGCTCTTTACACCTTTGGAGAACTTTCCTCAAATCTTTCACATGATCTTTTCTTTCCTTTGAAAACACAGGAATGTCATCCACATACACTATGATACATTTACCTATGAGCCCTTTGAATGCATAATCCATGGCATGTTGAAATGTTGCGCCTGCATTTAATAATCCGAAAGGCATTCTTCTATAGGCAAAAGTTCCCCATTTGGTTGTGAAGGCCGTCTTCATCTTGTCATTGGGATGAATAAGAATCTGATTGTATCCAGAATACCCATTGAGAAAAGACATCATTTTAGACCCATTCACTGCTTGCAAGATTTCATCAATTGATGGTAGTGGGTAATTATCCTTTTGTGAGGCTTTGTTGAGATTTCTAAAATCTATGCATAGCCTTATCTCCCCATTCTTATTTCTCATCGAAACAATATTAGCGAACCAAGTTGAGTGCCTAACGGGAAATATTATCTTTGCGTCCAACAACCACTTGACCTCTTTCTCAATCAAGGGCTCAAGTAATGGGTTAACAGGTCGTTGTCTTTGTCTGAAGGGTTTGGAATCCAATTTTAGAGGGATGGTGTGCATAATAACATTTTGATCATACGTTTTCAACTCATTGTAATTCCAAGCAATGCAATCCATGTAATACTTTAGTGCACATATTATATTTTCCCTCTCCTCAGCCGTACATGCCTTTGCAATGTACACTTTCACGTGGATTATCCACACTCCCTATATTGATCAGGTCATAAGCATCTTTAGGAGGTGGAACCCTTTTTCCTTTTCTAGTTTTATATCCCATATCAAACACCTTCTCCAATGAAACGATGTTCTTAGGTATCTTGTTGGATTGAAATGTAACTTCACTTTCTCCTTCTGTTTCTTCTTGCCACCTTTGATCTTCATCAATCACTTGGTTCTCAAAAATACCTGAATTGGTGACAAATTTGAAAATGTGTCTATCATTCTCAAAAACTTGCAAGTTTCTGACGTTATCAGGTATCGATGGGCAAGGGACCAACTCAATGGAAAACTTCTTGCATTTTTTTTATGTCAACTGGATTTAACATGCCTGCAGCGATCGCTAGAGAATCGGCTATACGATTTCCTTTCCTAGAAATAAGGGATATATTAAAAGCATCAAATTCCTCAATGAGGTCCCTCACCCTATTTCTATAAAGGCTCAATCTCTTATCGCGACAGGTATATTGTCCTTTAACTTGTTTGAAAACCAACTCCAAATCTCCCAATACTTTAAAACACTTAACCTTCTTGCTCAAAGCCAAATGTAATCCAAAGATAAGAGCTTCATATTCTGCCACGTTAGTGCAAGGAAATTGCAACCTATAAGCAACAAACATTGGTTTACTTCCCGAACAAGTGAGTTCCACTCCAGCTCCTGCCCCTTGTTTTGACTTAGATCCATCAAACTTAAGTAACCACACGAGATTATCTTCTTCAGAAGAGCTACAAGAAACTGCTTCTTTTTGAGGTTCTTCGGTAGCTCTTTCAACATCAAAAGCATAGACCCCTAACTCAGGTTCAAAAAATTGAACTTCATTTGTCTTGTTGAATTATGTGATGATTTCCTTAAGCCTTGGCTCATTTTCCACTCTAATTTGATTAGCAATCCCTCTCTAGGGTAGCCACATGTGTGAGTAGTCAGTGGCAAAATAACCATTCAAACTTTTCATCCAATCCCTAACAAGTAACATTCCATATCGACTTGGGATATTGACAACCAAAATATCAACCACCTGTTTGACCCTAGGTTTAAAATTGAGTTGGATCTTAACATCGTAGAGGGTCCCTACCACATTTACCTCAGACTGATCCAATTGTAAAACCTTGCATTTAGCAGAAACAAGCTCTAGGCCTAGCATTTGACAAATTTTTGCAGGCATGAGGTTACTTGTGGCACCTATGTCCACCAAACAATTGTGCAAATTTTTGCCAGCAATCCTCACAGTCAATAAAAAAGGAGGGACATCCCGTCTTTCCTTTCGTAAAACTATGTGAGATTCAAATTCTTTTCCTTCCTGTATTTGACTAGATGAGCCCAAAGCCTTTATCAATGCTTCCTTTTGGCCAGGCAACCTAGTCACCTCTAAAAATGAAAGTCTAGACTTGGACTTCCTTAAATCCTCCACTATGTCATAAGTTGACTTCTCAGGCTTTAATGTTTTTTGCGTGTCCTTAGATGTTTCTCTTCCAGATGGAGGAGGAGGATTATTATCAGCCTTAGCATCGGGAGGAAGAATAGAATTGTTTGGTGGAGTGGAGGATGTTTTAGGGGTTTTGGACTTACTCCTCAAACGGTATCCATGATTCCCATTTCTAAATTCTCTAAAATCTTGCACTTCCTGTTCCAAGATTTCATCCTCTTCTTCCTCATTCTCACTCTCTTGACGATATAGAGTTTCCACCACCAAAATATTGTCATCTCCTTGTTGATGTTGGGGTGGACCCTCGTTTGGCACAAGTTCCAAATCATCCACTTGAGCTTGGAGACAATGGGTATACCTAGAAATTTCGAGACAATTCATTTCGTTATGTTCCTTTGTATTATGCAATATACACCCCTTTTACCATGCAAAATCAGAAAGATTAAGAATAGAACTAGAGTGACTTGGTCCTGCAAAAGTATCTATCTGATTAGCAATAGGGGAAGGCACACCCCCATTGTTTGGCTTCGTATTCCACTATCTCCCTCTATTGTTGAAGTTTCTATTTGGGTGAGGGGCATGGGATTCATACTTCTATTTTTGAACCAAATCATTACTCAATTTGTGAACTATCTTTTTGAGCTCTTCAACCTCTGAATAAATCTCTTTTGATTGAGCTATGTTATTGCTAGTTCCAGTAGGATTTAAGTAATTGGTGAGATCTTGACTTAACATTTGAGTTGGATTTTGAGCCACTTGATTTGCATAGGGATTCATACTTTGAATCAAAATTGGATTGGGGAAAGTAACTATAGCTTGAGAATTAATCGGACTGGCTCCTTGCATAGTCTGTTGACTATTTTGCAAAAATGAAGGAATGGGGGGAATGGCTGTGATTGGTTGAATTGGAATGGGTGCGTAAGCGAGTGTTGATGAATAAGGTTGTTGATAAGGCAGAGCATTTATGCCTGATATTTGCAATGTCATGATCTGATTCATCATAGGAGCTTGACCATATGGACCATATTGTCCTACCATGGGCATCTGGGAAAACCCATAACTCAGTGGTGTCATTTGTTGTTCAATAGTCATAGCTTCGTTATAGGCTAGAGCAAGCGTGGTAACTTGAGGATTTAACCTTGCAAACATTGCCATCATAGGATCCAATGTCCCAAAATATATTTGCAAAGCTACTGCGGGATCAATGGCAAAATGCCGAATTGCTCTATTATAGCACTTCTAAAATCTTTGATTAAAAGTTTGGATTGGCTCACCCTGGCCTCTTTTGCATGTAATGAATTGATTATAAATTATTGTGGGATCTAATGGTGACCTGAATTGATTGAAAAAAGCATCCTCCATTTGCGTCCATGATGTAATGGAACCAATAGGTAAGCAAATATACCATTCGTAGGCCACTTGGTCTAGGCTCATGGGGAAGAGTCTACAAGCCACATCTTCATGTTGAACTTGCAATCTTATCAAAACATCCCTATAGGCCTGAATATGTTCTTCTACGGTCCTTGGGCCATCCGATTTGTATTTGGGAAAAAATCTCTCTATATTCTTAGGGATCTCGTGAATATCCCCCCGCAATATTCAAAGAAATGTTATTGGCTCCGTACCAAGGAGGTGGTGGAGGTTGGGCCATTTGATTCAAAATCGATGATGATAACCCTACAAGAACCGTGGAAATGGTACTGATAATTGGTACACTAGTGGCAAATGACACCACCGGTGCAAGTCCGCTAGATGCGCCTAAAACAGAAGGATCTTTTGTAACAAGAATATCTGGTGGGACCACAATTTGCTCGGTTTTATTCCTTGGATTCCTATGAGTGAGTGGGAGGCTTTGAAATATGGTTTCCTCGGTTGTATTGGACCTAGTTGCGATGCGATGTGTTGGGTCTAGCTTGAAAATGAAACTACCCTGCAAAACCTGACAAAACTCTCAATACCTCAAAGAAAACCTGTGACATAAAGAAAATCCTGTAATTAGTGAAATTCAAATAATAACTCCAAAACCAATTTTTTATTCGTGAATGAAAGAAGGAACCATGACAAAGCAATATTCTAAAACAATGCACAATCAAAACACCTTATTTAAAACATCTTATTCCTGTATGAACAATCAAAAAGCATTAGGACAATGCATAGCAATTCATGTCCTCCTTTTAACACTACAAGGTTGTATTTTTAAAAGAGGGCTAAAGATAATAATCAATAGGGCATGAACTATTCAAAATTTAAATCCCTATAGCATTTAAATCACACTGAAATAAACCTATTCAGGCCCTCCTTCTAGCGCCAATCTATTGAGTGGTATTTTCACCCAGTTGTGAAAGTACACTCTCCTTTAGGATTTGGGTTCCAAATCCCCTCTTGCAAAGAAGTTAAACAAATGACTTCTCCAAGGTCTCCACTGTATTTAGCATTTGCATATGTGTATTAGTAATCTCAAATAAAGATATTCAATTTAAATTCTTGGAACACCTTAGTGATTGCAAGTAACTGTAAACAAGGGGCAATGTTGGTTTATTTCACCATGAAAATTTAGTGATTGTTCATTGTTTTTTTGGATTTTGAATTTTTTAAAATGTTTATTTTAATGCCTGAAAATTTAACATAAGTGAAAATTTCTGAAAAAAAATAAAATGTAGAAAAAATGAAAATGAAATGTAGAAACTGAAAATAAAATGCATTAAGTATCTTTGGGTATATCGAGAGACAATCTAGGTTTAAAAAAGATTTTATCTATTAGGAAGCTTTTCAGCCTTATATTATCCATAGTCCATGGGACACAACATCTCGGACGATTACCCTCTCATACTGTCAGAGAGGCAGATAGTGTGCTCAAGGGTATGTGTGGAATCCTCCTTGAGTAGTGGCCTGAAATATTGGTCGAAGCACTATTTTTTGTCACTACAGTATAACAGAGGGCCTATGGGTATTACATACTCCCTTAGCATACCCTGGTTCAAGAAAACAAAACAAAAATAAAGTATCATTCCCCTGAAAATCAACCCATCCTTGTTCTGCTAACCTGCATTCACCATCCCCAAAAGTGAGCATACGAAGAAGGCTTTCCTTATCACTAAAAAAAAATTGCATGCAACAACAGTCAAGACAAATTTTTGCAAGTGTTTGAAATAGCCTGTGGTCATAATCTAAACAGTCGAGATAGTGACAGTAACAGTCTGAACAATAATAGTGGTAGTTAGGTTGACAGTAATAGTCCTTTGTACCAGTCTAGAATTGTAGACTGTGTCAAAAATAGAGTTGTCAATGTTAGAAAATTCCCTAAGGTCAGAAGCAGAAACTGTGTCAATAACCCTAGTACATGTGACAGGAATAGAGAACAGTGAGTGACATGGTGGTCAGGGTATAAACTACACAAGTCAGTGACAGTTGATTCCAAAGGGTAACTTTTGAACTGTAACTCCAAATCAGAAACTGAAAACACCAAAAAAAATGCATTGAAATTTAATTAAAACATGGATATCTCTTCACACAGAGCTCAGATTGACTCAAAAATTTAGTAGAAAATTCTACACTCTATTCCAGACAAAATTATCCTTGGCAGCTCCTGGTCAAATTTTGCACCAAATTTCTAAAAATAGCAAATTTTGATTTTTCTTGCTAAGGCCATAACTTTTCATCGGTCCATCAAATTGATCCAAATTTTTGGAAATAGAATCTACTTGTTATTCTGCACAAAAGACCCTCAAGGACTCATTGGTGAAATTTTAAGTACAAGTGGAAGAAATTACCTTAACATCGACTTGCAACCAACAGGAGATCACATAAAGTCAAGAAATTCAATATATCTCCTCATTGAGTGCTTAGATCAAACAGCCACCAGAGTGGACCCTATCCTAAAATCAGTGTTGCAAATCATTTTCCAAATTAAATTTTGGACCCTTACTAAAAATAGTAACTCCTGAAATCTGAGGTCTATTTTTAATAACTCAGCACAAGAGGCACCGCAATGGCAAGTGGCACTCGAGGACAACAACAAAAGGATCTAGACTTGGGCACATTATTGGCCAACCTAAAAAAATCCATTGCTAACTTGACCTCTACAAAAAATAACATAGACACAAAGATTCGAGAGCTTCGACTGGATTAGGATAACACTAGAATCCATTTAGAAGAACAACTCACAGATATGGAGACCAAATTACACGATAGTACCAAAACTGAACACCATGCTAAAAACTCTAAACGAGGTCGAGGAACACTAGATGACAATCACTCTAATCGAGATCCAACCTTTAGAATACCTAAATTATACTTCCCTAAGTTCAGTGGAAAGGATGTCGATGGGTGGTTATGTCGGGTTGATCAATTCTTTTGACTCCATAATGTCCTTGTCTATCATCGAGTTTAGATGGCTTCCTTCAACCTAGAATTTGAGGCCTTACATTGGTTCCAATGGCTACGGGTTGCTAACCCTGATCTATCTTGGGAGGACTTTGAGTCCCAACTACTCACCCGATTTGGCCCTAATGATTATGATGACTTTATAGGTGCATTGACAAAGCTGAAACAAACCACCTCAGTTTGTGATTACCAGACCCAATTTGAGAAATTGGCCAATAAAACTAAGGGTTTGAATGAGGTATTTTTTATGAGTTGTTTTGTTAGTGTGTTACGAGATGATCTCTAGGGTGAAGTCAAGATGTTCAAACCCCACACTATGATGGAGGCTATCAGTTTAGCCCGATTGGCCGAATCTAAACTCTCAGCTCAAAGGTGGACATTGCGATTTTTGCATAACCGACCTTCTTTCCCTCCTCAGGTCCAAAAACATATTGATAATAAACCTCCTGCTCCCAAGAGAATGACTACAGAGGAAATGGATGTGCGTCGCGCCCATGGGTTATGTGATAATTGTGATGAAAAATTTACAAATGGGGCATAGATGTGCAAATAAGAGATTGTTTTTAATAGATGTGAAGAGTGATACAACTAAGGCACCAACTCCACAGGTAGAGGAACCATTAGAAACACCAGCAAAAATTTTAGTCCATGCTCTTGTCGGGATTACCACCCCACAAACCATGAAAGTTGTGGGTTATTTCAAAGGCCAACTTCTCACAATTCTTATTGATTCAGGCAGTACACACAACTTTATTGATCCTTAGGTGGCCAAACAGACCAACTGCTATATACACTCATGCAATTCTTTTGAAGTCATGGTGGCCAATGGAGGTACCTTACCTTGTAAAGGTAAATGTCGAAATGTCAAAATTCAGATAGGGGATAAATAACTCAAGCAAGATATGTTCACCCTCCAATTGGGAGGATGTGAAGTTGTGTTAGGATCCCAATGGATGAGCACCTTGGGCACTTTCTCCTGCAACCTTGTAGAAATATGGCTACAATTTTCACAAAATGGACAAACATATACCATCAAGGGTATCAAGGCTGGCCCTACACAAATTATTAGTTCCAATCGCATGGAGAAGTTGTTGAAAAAATCCTCCCATGGGATCATTGCACAAATATTTTCAATTCAGCCACCCACTTCTACAGCAGATCCCCTTCCAACAGATTTGCAACTTGTTCTAACCAAGCACAATGGCATCTTTCTAGAACCAACTACACTGCCACCTCGTCGCTCTCATGACCATGCTATTCCACTACTTTTGAGTAGTGCACCACCGAACATCATACTATACCAATATCCTCATGCTTTCAAGTAAAAAATTGAGAATATGGTACAAGAATTGCTTAAGACAGGTGTCATTCAACCTTGTACAAGTCCCTATTATTCTCCAGTTTTGCTAGTTCGTAAGAAATATGGCTCGTGGTGATTGTGCATAGACTACCGTGAGCTCAATAAGATAACCATCAAGGATAAATTTTCCATTTTGATAGTGGATTAATTGATGGATGAATTACATGGAGCTATGTACTTCTTCAAGTTGGACCTTCATTCGAGGTACCATCAAATCAGGCTCAAGGATGAGGATATTCCAAAAACTACTTTTCGTACTCATGAAGGTCACTATGAGTTCTTGGTAATGCCATTTGGTTTGACAAATGCACCATCCACATTTCAAAGCCTTATGAACAACATCTTTCGTCCCTTCATGGAAAAGTTCATCCTGGTTTTCTTTGATGATATATTGGTTTATAGCCGCTCATGGGAAGAACACCTTACCCATGTGGATCAAACATTATAGTTATTGGCCCAACATCAACTTTTTGCTAAGAGGTCTAAGTGCTCCTTTGGTATGAATGAAGTGGAGTATTTATGAAACATTGTTTTCAAAGATGGTGTCAAGGTCGACCCTAAGAAGATTTAGGCAGTTTAGGACTGGGCAAAACCCTGCACTCTCAAAGGACTTCGGGGATTCTTAGGACTTACAAGTTATTACAGGAAATTTATTCGTAATTATGGAAAAATAACAGCTCCCCTCACATCTATGTTAAAGAAGGACTCTTTCACTTGGATAGATTCCGCTGATCAAATATTTCTTTAATTAAAGCATGTCATGACCACCACACCTGTTCTAGCCATACCATATTTCTCTAAACCATTCGTCATTGAAAGGGATACTTACAGTAGTGGCATTGGGGTAGTATTGATGCAAGAAGGGAGACCCTTGGCCTTCACCAGTAAGGCACTCTTTGAGCGTAATTTGGGAAAATATACATATGCTAAGGAGATGTTGGCCATCTTACATGTTGTCACCCATTAGAGACCCTATCTCATTGGGTGCCATTTCTCCATTAAAATAGACCATCAGAGTCTCAAATATTTCTTAAAACAATGGGTTGCTACCCCAAAACAACAAAAATGGGTTTCTTAACTCATGGGCTATGATTATGATATCACCTATAAGAAGGGCAAAGAAAATCTTGTGGTTGATGCTCTCTCTCACCAATTTAAGACCCTTGGTATGATATGTGCTATCTCCGCACCTGTCCCCCAATGGATAGATTCCTTACGACAAGAGGTACTTCAATATGTAGACCTGCAAGCTTTGATGGCTTCACTTCAAGCTGATCCGACTTCATCCCTAGGCTACAATTGGGATGGCTAAGATTTGTGTTATCACCAACGCCTTTTTATTCCTCGTGCCTCGCCACTCTGTGACCTCTTCATGAAGGAACTACACACTACTCCCTTTGCAGGTCATTATGGATTTCTCAAAATGTATGAATGCCTCAAGCACACATTCTTTTGGAAAGGGATGAAATAGGACATCCATGACTTTGTGGCTGCTTGTGATACCTGCCAATGGATGAAAGGTGAAACAGTTTGTTCTTTGGATACTCTTCAACCCTTTCCCATTCCAGATCAGGTTTGGAATGATATTTCTATGGATTTTATCGAAGGGTTACCTAAATCGGGTGGTAAGTCTATTATTCTCATGGTAGTGGATCACCTTTCGAAGTATGCTCATTTTTGTCCCCTTTCCCATCCTTACACAACCTCCACCATTGCCCAAATATTCCTCGATTCTATTTTTTTCCTTCATGGTATGCCCACCTCCATTGTGTTCGATTGAGACCCAACCTTCACTAGTCATTTATGGCAAGAGTTGTTTAAGTTCCAAGGAACAAAGCTCAAAATAAGTTCAGCCTATCATTCATAAACGAATGGTCAAACTGAGATTGTCAACAAATGTTTGGAGACCTATCTTCATTGCTTTGCATCAGATCATCCTTCTCAATGGGTGAAGTTGCTTCCTTTGGTTGAATGGTGGTACAACATGTCCTATCATACAACTACCAAAATCACTCCTTTTGAGGCTGTTTATGGGTGCCCTCCTTTATACATTCCAGGCAGCTCTAGGGTCCAGGCAGACGATATTACTCTTTGTCAACAGACCAATGTCCTTTACCAACTGAAGCATAATTTGGACATGGCCCAACATCGGATGCGACAACAGGCCGACCAACATCGATATGAGTGTAGCTTTGATGTGGGTGATATGGTTTTCCTTTGCTTGCAACCGTACAAATAGTCATCCATCCAATTCCGACGGTGCTAGAAAATTGCTACAAAATTCTATGGGCCTTACGAAGTCCTACAGTGGATTGGTTCCACTGCTTACAAATTGGCTCTTTCAACCACCTCCAAGCTCCATCCTATTTTCCATGTTTTGTCTCTCAAGAAAGTTGTGGGCACACAGGTACAAGTTCAATCAGCATTACCAGAATTGGATGAGGAAGGGTCCATCTTACTTGAACCAAAATAGTTGTTGGATCACCGCACCCGCACTCTCCACAATTGTACCATCACAGAAGTCCTTGTTCAATGGCGTGGGCTCCAACTAGAGGATGCTACATGGGAGTATCTCCATCAACTCCAACACCAGTTTTCTCAATTTCAACTTTGAGGACAAATATTTTTGAAGGGCAAGGACATGTTAGGATCCTATCCTAACACCATGTTGTAATTATCATTTACCTATGTAATAACCCACCTCCAACGTGGGGATCCCATTTTAATGTTATTATGCAATACTTAGTAATGTAGGTGGCAATAAAGGTACCTCTCCAAGTGGTACCATCTCATGTAACTATTTTTATCAATATTGTAACTGACGTAGTAAGATACCTCGCCAAGTGGTACCATATCATGTAACCATTTTTATCAAGATTGTAACCGCCATTTGGTGGAATATTCTAGCTCAAGTGGCATCTTTCATGTAAGCCACCTCTTGAGCATTTAGGTAGGGGTGCATGAATTTTTCCTTTAAAAATATTTGAAGCCATGTACGAGATTCTCCTTTTGCAAGCTAATGAAATATTAAAGTAGGTTGCCCCCTCAAAGAGGCCCGTGATTCAGTGTTAGTGTGAGATTGTTTCATTTATGTAATTAATTTCTACATAGTGATATTGAGTTATTTGATGTATATGAGTTATTTTTAAGTATTTTGTGTGAGTGTGCTTTATTTTAATAGTAGGTTCCTAACAAGATGGTCTATACTCTCCTCATTTTTACATAAAACACATTGTGAGGGGCCATGAAAACCCCTTTTCATAAGGTTATCCTAGGATAAAATTCTTCTATGACCTACTAGTCAAACAAACATTTTAACTTTAGGAATGTTCGAGCTATCCCAAATATCTCTCCATATTCTTGTGATATTCCTATTTTGTTGGTGCTTTACATTATATCAACTTCTTGTTGTGTATTCTCTTGAGTTATTCAACTCCTAAATCAACTTATCCTTGGATCCCCTCAAAATAATCATTTTTGTTATCTTTCTGCTCAACTACCTCCTAGCATAAATGTCTTGTATAACTTTAAAAAAATATTTTTTCCATTTTTATCTTCCTTCCCGATCTTTGTACATAATGTTTGAAACCCTATCACCATATTTTTCTTGAAGTAATCTCATCCATGGTTTCAAAATTGGATCTAGATTGAGTGGTTTTTTATCACACCAAGTATCCATCCAAATAGAATTTTTTTCTCTAGTTCCCACCACCCATATTATACCTTTAATCACTAGATCAATTTATTTTTTTAAACCATTCCATAGTGCAAAACCATTTGGTAGTGAGAATTAAGTAAATATTAAGCTTGGGTCATTGGGATCAACATATTTAGAAGAATTCTTGCCCATTGTCTTTGACTCTCTTTGTACAATCTCCAAATTACTTTTTCCTTAAGAGCTAAGTTTACATCCATAATAACTCTTAAACTAAGAACTCCCCTAGCTTTATCATCACACACCTTGCTCCATTTCACTAAAGGAAATTTCTTTTTATCATGTAATCTTGACCAAAAAATAACTACATAACATAGATTAAAGTTTCTTCTAATTTTTTTGGCATTTTATACAAGGACATATAATATGTTGGAATGGACTGTAATACTGATTTAATTACTTGTACTCTTCTTGTTAATGATAATCATCTATCTTTCCATGCCAGTAGTTTATTCTAAACTTTACTTATAATTGGATTCCATTATTATATCCTCATTCTACCCTCAAATAAGGGCATCCCTAGATAGGTTGCTAGCAAATTTGCCTCCTCCATTTGAAGTAACCTACATACCCCTATTTTGATTCTAGCAGGGGTGTTTAGGAAGTAAATTTTGGATTTTTTCCTATTGAATTTTTGCCCTAACGCTCTTTTGCATTCCTTTAGTAAGTTATTCAAAGTTGTAGCCTCATTAATCCTTGCCCTACCAAAAATGGTTGTATCATCTACAAACTATTTATGGGTGATGTTTTCAATGTTATTACTAGCCTTAAGTTCACTTATAAGCCCATATTTGTAAGCCTTCTTCAAGTTCCTACCCAAAACCTTAGCCATAATAATGAGCAGATATGGTGATAGAGGATATCCTAGTTTAAGACCTCTCATCTTTAAATGATTTTGTTACTAACCCATTGACCAACACTCAAAATGAAACTATAGAGACACAAGCTTTAATCCATTTGACCCATTTTCTTCCAAACTCAAACTTTTCTAATACTACAAAAGAAAATTATGTTTAACCCTATCATAGGATTTACTCATATTAAGTTTCAATATCATTGCTCTCTTTTTTCTTGAAGTTGTTGAATGCATAACTTCATACGCTACTATGATCTTGTCCATAATCTATCTTCTTTTAAAAAATCCTCCTTTGCTCTTCTAAAGTACTTTTGTCTAGAAGTGGTCTTAACCGATTTACCATCACTTTGAAGATAATCTTATATGCCATATTACATAGGCTTATGGGCCTAAATGAATCAAACAATTATGCATCCTTCTTTCTTGGAATCAAAGTAATATATGTCGCATTTATTTTATAAGGTATGTATTGTTTTACATTAGACTGTTCCACTACCACCAATAAAGAATCCTCTACTATATCCTAATTATGTTGATATAATGTTGTAGAGAGCCCATACAGACCTAGGGATTTATCCTTATCAAAATATAAAAGAGCTAAATGAACTTCTTCTAGAGTGATAGGATCCATTAGTTTTTTATTTCTTCATCTATTATAGCTAATGGTACTTCTTGTAGAAGAATATCATTAAGAACTTTAAACTCCTTTGATCCTAGAATATTCTGGTAAAAAAACCTTACCTCCTTTCTGATTTCACTTTGGTCTTTAGTCCAAACCCCTTCTATTGATTTAACTCAACTAATTTCAGATGTTGATCTCTATACTATTGCCATCCTATGAAAAACTTTGTATTTTTATCGCCTTTTAACCAAGTTTCTCTCAATTGTAATCTCCAAAATTTTTCTTCCTTTCTCAAAATATTATGATATTCACTAAGAAACTCCCTTTCCTCTGAGCTTGGGTTATAATGATCACCTTTTTAGAATTTTGAAATTTTATCTTTTATTTCTTCTTTCTCTAAAATATTTCCAAAAGTTTTCTTGTTCCATTCCTTTTATCTAGATGTCATTGATTTAATTTGTTTTGGAAGTGTATATAGCCCACCATTTTTTGAAGAATTTGGTGCTATCATATTAACAAATTGAGGAATATCTTCCCACATCTACTCATTTTTAAAATATCACACTTTTTTAATTCACTTACCACCATTTTAACTCTTATTGGCTAGTGATATAAACCAATCCTTGTCAAGGTATTAATTTTAGCACAAGTCCCTTCATCTAGCCAATAATATGAGAGTATGCATCTATCTATTTTTTTTGCTATTAGATTTTAGCCTCTCTTATTGTTAGCCCATGTATAGTTGTCTTCTTCAAATTCAACCTCCCATAGATTATATTGTCCTCTATTCCTTTAAGTGATAAGTATAAAGGAAAATGAAGCCTTCTTAATGGAGAAAAGTGTAAGCGAAGGAGGCTGTAAACATTGCTCAAGTGGGAAGGAAAATTTTCAAATTTCTATAGGCAAGTATGGTGGTTAGGCTGAGGATCCAAGGGACCTAGGAGGAAGAGATCTTCCAGAGGACATGGAGGATGATGTGGCGAACAACCAAGCGGAGCTGGAACCTATTGAGGGGATTTGGGGGATGCCCCACCTATTAAAGATCCTGACAAAGGAAGTTTGGTTAAAGGAGTTGCAGAGGGATCCATATCTAGCAAAGGATCCTTTTTTGACATTTTAAAATATGGTGGGGTCCGCTCCTAGGAACCCTTTCATTCTATTACACCTGAAGGGAGGAAGATTGTCATCCCAGATAATGTTATGTCAAAATATATTGCTTTGGAGGCTTTCGACAAATTTATTGGTGGAAGGCCTGATATGAAAATGATTAGGAGGTGGGCTTTCACCAAGTGGAAGAGTATGGGAAGTATGGATATTATTGCCCTTTCAAGAGGGTTATTTTCTATCAGGTTGAGTAACCAGGATTATGCTCAAATAATCCTTACGAGTGGTCCTTGGTTCCTTGGGTGTAGAAGCTTATTTCTGCATAAATGGGTAGAGGATTTTGATCCAAAGATGTAAAGTATAAATTTTACCCCTATTTGGGTGTGATTTTCTGACCTACCTGTGTAGTTTTAGCACTACGACATCCTGGCAGGAATAGCAAAAACTATGGGTGACCTTGTAGCTATTGACCATGCTACTCTAGCCAGGTCAAGGATGAATACTGCCAGGTTTTGTGTAAATACCAATTTGGATTCGAAGCTTCCTACATTTGTTGAGTTGGATTATGGCTCCTATTATAGAAATTAGGCTCTTAAATATGAGAATAAACCAACTTTTTGCATTGAATATTGCACCCAAGGACATCTCAAAATTTAGTACCATGTTTTGAAGGTGAAAGTGGGGAAAGAGAAGAATCATGGTGAGATAGAATATTATGGGTATGAGGATCCTATTTTGGAAAGGAATCTGGACCGTAAAGGCTTCCATCAGTAATACAAGAAGTCTAACCCTCAGGGAGCTCTGAGGTTTGAAATCAGGAACCCTTCCACAAAGGTAGTTCCTCAGGACCTTCCTCAACCCATGGAAAAGGGTAAGAATATTTCTAACTCTTCTCCAATTGTTAACAAGAAAGAGGCCAATTCTCTTTTTACCCTTCCTAATAAGTTCCAACTCTTGTATGATCCTTCCTTGCTCGAGTTTGAGACAAAGGAAGACCCCCCTTACCTGTACTCTATTTGTGAATCACCTCTTAAAATTGGGCTTCCCAACCCTTCTTCTAATCCTCCCATAGGGCTTGATTCCCCTGTCAGATATGGTCCTTCTTGTCTTCCATTGATTCAGGAGAAATCAGGGAAGAATTTTTTATCAATATGAAGCATTTATTCTTAAATCCTTTCCTGAGAATTCTAGTCTTGTAGTTGAACAAATAATTCCAAATAGGTTCAGCCCAAAATAAACCAAAAGCTCTCAAAAATCACCCATTGATTACGGAGGGGATAAAAAAAGGGGAAGATTATCTGCAAATGAACAAAGGAAGAGGGGTAGAGGATGAAATTGCAAAAGGAATTCAAAAAACTCTTTTCTCCTCAATTTCCATCCAAGATAAGGCTAAAAACAACAATACCAAACCTCCTCAACCCCATGGGAGGGGAGGCAAACATAATTCCAAGGCTTCCAAATGAAAGTCCTCTCATGGAATGTGAGGGCCTTAATGGGATTTCCAAGCAAAGGTCAGTTAAATCATTAAGGAAGGAGTTTAGACCCTCTATTATTTTGCTTCAAGAAACAAAAATTGACCAACAAGCTTCAATTAATATAACAAGGACAATTTGGTAGAAAGGAGAAGTTATCTTTAGTCATGCAAGAGGATATTCTGGTGGACTTATGTATTTGTGGGACCCGGTGAAGATTGAAGGTATGTTGATTCAATCCTCTAATAGAATGCTTTCAGTCCTATTCCATGACAAGGATGAAAACTACTCTTGGATTCTATCTAATATCTATGCTCTAAACTCCACTCAAGAAAGAGCTTTATTTTGGGATTCTATAAGTAATTTCAAAGAGTCCATAAATAATACCCCTTGGATCCTTGCAGGAGACTTCAAAAATCTCATGTATCCTTCTTGATAAGAAAGGGGAAAATGAAGTCCTAACTAAGGGTATGGAATATTCTAATGACTTTGTCAATAGTAATGACCTAATGGATATCTCTCTTAAAGGTGCAAGATATACTTGGAGCAATAGAAGATATGGTAGTCAGCTTATCCAAGAGAAATTAGATAGGTTCTTCCTTTCCAAGGATGTTATCCTTGGGTTTGGAGATGCCTTCCTTCAAGCTTTAACCATAACTGGTTCAGATCATAGCCCTTTTTTGTTAGAAATAGATAAGGCCAAGGCTTTTAAAACCCCTTTCATATTTTAAGTTATGTGGTTGCATCACCATGACCTTAGGCCTAGGATTGCTCAGTGGTGGAACCAAGTTGGTCAAGGAAGCCCTTCAAATAAGTTGTATCAAAAACTTAAGTTTATCAAAGAAAACCTTAGAAATTGGAATAAGGAAGTTTTTGGTAACCTCTTTGAGAATAAACAAGTTTTGCGGGATAGATTAGTTGTGATAAAAAAGGAAAATGAAAAATGACCATTACAATGAGCAATTAAGGATGGAGGAGAGACATCCTTGCAAAATATCATAGTGTACTTGCATGTGAGGAAACCTTTTGGAGGTAAAAATAAAGGGCTTTGTGGCTCAAATATGGAGATGCTAATACAAAGTTTTTTATGCATCTACCAGTCAGAACAAAATTCATAATAAGATCAAAGAGTTAGAAGTGATGGATCTTTAACTAAGGACATCATGGAAATTAGATCAAAGATGGTTTTATTTTTCTCATATCTTTTGGGAGAAGCTCATCTCAGTCAGGTTACTATTAAATATTCCTTGTTAACTCTCATTCCTAAGATATTTTTGGATGAAATAAACTTTAAATTAATAGCCTAGTTCACTAATGAGGAAATTAAGCAGGTGTTATTTGCTATGAATCTTGATAAAGCTCTGGGTCCTGATGGATTTTCCCTGAGGTTATTACAATACTTATGGGATATTGTGGGTCATGACCATTGTGATGTGATCAAGGAGCTTAAATCCTCTAAATTTATTCCCAAGTGTCTAAACTCTACCTTCATAGCGTTGGTTCCTAAAAATCCTGATTCTAAGCCAATGGTTGATTATAGACCTATTAGCCTTTGTAATGTAGTGTATAAAATCTTAACTAAGGCTATGGATATTATAATTATGTCCTTTCTATTATAATTTACAAATTCCAAGGGGTTTTTGTCCAAGGAAGGTCAATCCTTGATGGTATTATCACTATACATGAGGCTCTCCATTCAACAACACATAATAGAAACCCAGTGATTGTCCTGAAGTTGGATATGAATAACGCATATGACATGGTCAATTGGAGCTTCCTTACAAAAATCCTGCTCAATTTTGGATCTCATCTTGAATGGATTGAGTTGGTCAAAGGGTGTATTTCCTCCCCATAGTTTTTAGTATTGGTTAATGGTTCTCCTACAGGTTTTTCCTAAAGTAAAAGAGGACTTAGGCAAGGGGATCCTATTTCTCCCCTCCTATTTATCATAATGGTTTAAGCTCTTGGAAGGATGATAAAGGTGGCTTACCATGTGGGACTTCTATCTGGAATAAGAGCAGCTTCATAGGTTGATTCGGTTACCCATCAACAATTTGTGGATGACACACTTATTTCTACTCTTGCCTCTATTTTTGAAGCCCAAGTTATTAAATATATATTGCAGGTGTATGAGGAGGCAATTGGACAAAAATTTGACTTTCATAAAAGCAATATTTATTTCCTTAACACTCTCATCCAAAGGAAAATCAGGATAGCTGGGATTTTGCAGTGCCTTTTTTATCAGCTCCCTGTGACCTACTTGGGACTTCCTTTGTTTATAGGAGCTCCTATGGAAGCTATATGGAAAAATGTGGTTGAAAGAATCCAAAGAAAACTTATGGATTGGAGAGGAAAGTTGCTATCCCAGGCTGGGAAATCCACTCTTGCTATGTCTTACCTTCAGAGTATCCCTATGTACTTCCTATCAATTTTCAATGCTCCAATGGCAGTCTATAACAGGATAGAACAATTGCAAAAGAATTTTCTTTGATTTGGAACTGAAATTAAGCATCGATTCCACTTAGTTGCTTGGGATAAAGTTTGTAAGCCTAAGGATCAAGGGGGGATTGGCTTTAGGAGAATTTATCCTTTGAACCTGGCCCTCTTAGCAAAACAAGCTTGGTGACTGATATCAAATGCCAATTTGGATTGGGTTAAGATTATCAAAAGAAAATATCTTCAAGGTGTTGATTTCCTCAGTGAAAGGATTCCCACTTTTGGGTCAGCCTTTTGGAAGTCTATTATTAATACAAGAGCCATACTTGGTAAAGGCCTGATATGGAGTTTGGAATTTGGGAAAGATATCAACTTCTGGCATGACAGATGGATTAAGGGGCATCCTTTAATTGAAGATCCAAGTATTTCTCCTCTAACGTATTTCATGGACGCCTCTATAGGGATACAAATTGTTGATTTTTTGAGCCTTTCCATCAATAGATGAGTTTGGAAACCCATTATGTGTCCTCATATTCTAATTGAATATGCCCATATTGAATCCTTATTGAGTTCCTTGATTATTCCTTTAGTTATTTCTAAGGATTATTTATTTTTGGAACCTATGGAGAGTGGGGAATTCACAGTTCAGTCAGCCTATATCCTATAGTTATCTTGTACAGAATCCTTGATTCCTTTTAAATTGATCTGGATCAAACACCTTATTCCAAAAGTGTCCATATTTTCATGAGTAGTTATCCAAGAAAGAATCCTAACTACTGATAACCTTATTAAAAGGGGTATGATAGTACCTAATGATTGTTATTTATTCTAGGTAGAATGGGAATCTCCTCATCTATTTTTAGATTACCCCTTCTCATCCTCCACTCTTAACAATATCTTCAGTGTTGTCCAGATTAGTTGGGCCAAGCCCCAGTCTTTGATTAATATTTTTGTTCAATGGTTGATTCCCTTCCTTAATCCTCGCATTAATTTTTTTTGGAAATCATACCTCCATCACTTCTTATGGCAGACTTGGCTAGAAAGGAACTTAAGAGTGTTTTCAAATAAAAGCCTTGATCTCCTTTTCTTATCCAATAATATCCTAGCCTCAACTAATGATAATGACTCTCTTATCCCTTTAAATTCTCACCCAGTCTCTAGATATGAGGCTTTCCTTTGTTGGTCTTTGAAGATACCTTTGGATGAATATCAGACTCAATCTAGGTCAAATAATAGGATTAATTCCAGATGGATACCTCCTCCGAGGGATGGATCAAGCTAAATATTGATGAAGCAGCAAAAGGAAATCCTGGTCAGGCTGGAGCTGGGGGTATTCTAAGAAATCATGAAGGTATTTCTATCATGTCTTTCATGGAGCCTTTGGATGTTCAATCAAATAATGTGGCAGAGGCTAGGGTGGTTTGGAGAGGGTTATGCCTTACCAAGGATTTCATTGGCAAGCTGATTGTTGAAGGGGATTCTTTGAACACTATAGGCTATCTAAAGAATAAGAGTCCTCCCCCTTGGCATATTAAGGATTGCATGGAGGAAGCATTGATCCTTTCCTTTTATCATCAAGAAGTTGCATTCCAGCATGCCTTCTGAGAGGCCAATAGGGTTGTGTATGCATTGGTAAACTTGGGAGTGGAATTACCACATTTATCCATGTGGATGAACTAGTTACCCTAGGAGATAATTTTTATTTTTTACTGCAAAAAAAAAACCAAATGATAACCCTCAAATGGATTCAAATGATTGAATTTTTAAATTTTTATCCTTTTGGAATCTTGTTTCAAATTTTCCTGGGTGTTATTTCCAAGAGCAAGGAGTTATGTTTTTTAAAATTCCCAATAAATTTTCCTTGGGAAGTTTTTCTGACAGATCGATGCTTGGGTATTATCACCCTTTTAAAAAATGTGGATTGCACACCCAATTCTGGTGCCAAAGGGGGGTGCTTTCCTTATGCCATGATCCTTTGCTATCCCTTATAATGTAGCCAATTCATTGATCCTTCCCACACCTATTTGGGTCTGCTCTTCAAAGTTATTAGTTGGTGTGTCTTATCCCAACTTGTGTGTGACTCCCTTACTATTTCCACACATCCCAAGTCTAGGTGGTAGTTTTGTGATTGGGTTTTTGGAGGAAGCCATTCTGTGCCTCTGAAAAAGCTTTCCTTTGCTAGATTTATTCAGGATTATAAGGCTTACAGTTGTGATATGGAGTATTTCTATTTTTATATGCCTATTCTCAAGACTCCCTTCTGGTCCTTTTGGAAAGTGATTTTATAGACCTCATCCTAGCTTAGATCCCAAGTCCAGTTGGTGTGCTTGTTCAACTTCCTTATACTATTCCTTTAGCCTTAATTGCAAGATGAGCTTTCATGAGCCTTGTTCCCTTAGCCTTGATCCTATGGCCAAAGTTATCCTTGCTGATAGAGGCTTCATTCCTTTTTTGGAGAAGTTTTCTAGGATTGATGAAAAAGTGTCCTTGGAGTTTTACAATTACTAGGTGTTGAAGAAGACAAAGTATCATGCTTCTATTTCGATCAAGGGGTTGGATATCCTGGTTAATATGCATCTTCTAGTGGAGATAAATGAGCTTACCAAATGTGGAAGGGCCATAAAGCATGATCAACACAATTGGGAGGTAGAGCTGAAGTATTTCAACAAGAGCAAGGACTAGCAGAAATTGGCCAAGTTGGGGATGCAGAGGTCTGATATTTTATCTCCTTGGGATAATATTTTAAAGCCCATCATGGAGTATTTTATGGTAAATGACCCTGATAAGAACCTTTGTAGCTTCCATATGTGTTTTGTGAACCATTTATGTGATATCAATATGATGAATATTCCTCTCTTCCTCTTCAATTCGATAAGTTACACCCTTGAAGCCTCTAGGAAGAAGAGAGATGTGAAGTTTCTCCCACATCAGGGTTTGTTTAAAATCATCTACTCCCACATTACTCAACATCACCCCTAGGGTAACATTTCTGCCATGGTTAAGCCTAATCCTAAAGTGTCACCCTACAATCCTGTTACTTCTCGATCCTCAAAGCATCCTATAGTGGGGTCAAGATTTTTACTTGTTAAAAGGAAGATCAAACTGGAAGGGGTGAAAGGGGCAACCAAAGTGTCTAAGAATCTAAAAGGAAAGTAGCCTCAATAGTCTACTAGTACCCAAGATGGCGATTATGAGGAAGAGGCTAGTGATGTTTCTTCCCATGCTTTGAAGGTTTTCCTAATTAATCATTTTTCATCTAGGGTCATTATGCTCCAAAACATGTTGGACAACTATGTATCCATCCAAAATGTGATGCATGTTTTGTTCCTTAATGAGAAGTTCCCAGAAGAGGATCAGGAGATCCTTAAGGAAGTGGGTATCCATGTGTCGAGTATGGCTAAGGATGGTGGCAAGGGCGAGGAACACGAGGATCCTAATAATTAGATCCAGCTTGGGTTTTGGATTCCTTTTTGTCCTTCCTATGGAGGAGGGGTTTTATTTCAGCTTTGCTTTTATTTACTGTTTTTGTTTCCTTCCTTGGATTGGGGCTCTATTCCTTCCTGATTTGGTTGTTAAAATTGCTAAGCACTTGATGCTTTTGTTGCAATAAGGTTTTGGGTCCCTTTATAAAAACCCATTTTTAATCTAATACCTTTTACTTACCAAAAAAAAAAACCTCCCATAGATTATTATTTTTAACAAAAGCTAAGAAATCTCTCATACTTTGGGTTAATTTCCTAATACACCTAAATTTTCATCCAACTTGGTTATGGTATTAAAATATTCTATGATAATGAATCAGGTTTCTTGGTATTTTCTTATCATAAAGGCTTCAATACAACTCCATACTATGAATCTACCTAACTAAGTTGTAGATCCTTAGACATTGATAAGGAAGAAACAAATATATACAAAGTAGCATGTGACTAAAGATGTTATCTAATGCCTAGTTTTATGATTGGTTACACACGAAGTTCTAATAGGATTCCAACATGTAAAAATTACCTTTATCACTCCTTCAAAATCCACAACATCCCATTCACATCTCGCCCATACTGCTTTCATAGTTTTGGAAACTTTTTTTTTTTTCATTTTAGTTTCCTAGATACAAAGAATATGAGGTTTATTACTTAAAAGGTCCTTGATACACCTCTACTTTAAGGGGGTATTAGCACCATTTATATTCCATGAGATGGTAATCATGTCTTATTCGGGGCTATTGGCCCCAACTATGAATTACCAATATCATTTTGTTATTTGGTAAAGATGACTTCAACCAACTTAGTTTGTGTTCCTTTCTTTATGTTTGCTCTTGCTTCCCTATATATTGCTTGATAATTTGAGAATTTTCCTCTTTTTTTCTTACCTATATCATGAGTAGATATTATTATTCTATTCCTCAATATTATTTCACAACATTTTTTTTCATTATATTTATCCTCTCCTAGATCTACTATAGAAGCTTTTGACTTATCCTGCTCATTTTTTGGTATTTCCTTATGAATGGTAGAGGTATTAACATCTAGCATTATGTTTTCTCTATAAACTTTCTTCTCTTGAATGGTGCATGGTTGTAGACATGGAAAATTGGCCCATTAAGATGAGTCATTTTCCTTAGATCCTTATTTTTCCTCTAAAAAAAGTAGGGTTATATTTAAGCTAACTTTTCCCCCATCAAATCTTATCCATTTCTTTCAAAACATATACCATTGTATCGGGCTTAGAAAGAGCTTTCCAATGGTGTAATGTTTATCTTTTTTTTACTCTATTTGGTCCCTTAAAGTGCCAAAACATTGCACATAGATCAGGCTATCACGAATTCATAGTCATCCCTTATGGGGCACAAATTCTCAAATTTGGGTTTTTCTCTTAAAAAGCCCAAGTTGTTGGCTGAAATCTATGGCATTGACTCTTAGCCAAGTTTGTTTTATTATTTTCCCACCTAAAAATCCTACAAACCTCTTATAAAAAGAGGATTGGATCCCCTCTTTTTCTAGCTAACCAATCAATCAAAAAATCAACCCAATTAATCTTCTTAAGAATCCTAATCTTGACTTGCTCATTGTTCATGCTAATAAGTGCTCTTTTGCTATGGGATTACTATTTCATTGCCTTATTATTTGGTGTTAGTTGCTCTTGTTGGATAAGTGTTTAATACCTAAGGAGGAGTCTACTATCTTGGAGGTCTTCATCATTTTTTTTGTTGGGACTAAAAAAAGGTACAATTGTATTCACAAATATGTTACAATATATAGGCATAAAGCCTATGAGGGAGATATGACAAGTGTCATAATCTCCACTCCAAGTGTCATGCAGAAGACACATAGCTGCAATTGGAGAATTCAAACTGGAAACAAGATAAGTGGCATAACTAAAGTAAGGCATAGTTCAAATTAAAATAATATTCTAACATTTCCCCTTAATGTGCACTATCCTAACTATAGAAAAAAAATAAGTCAACATTAGATAACATTCCCCATTAATGTTGAATTCTAGAGCAATTTAGTAAACTGAGAAAACTTGTCTTGCCCAAGTGACTTGGTGAAGATGTCGACCACTTGATATTGAGTTGGTACATACTCCATGTGTATAATGTCTTCTTGGACCATTTATCTGATGAAGTGATGATGGATCTGTTGGCATTTTTGCCACATTTATTTTCATTATTGATTATGCATGCTTAAGCTGTGGCCCAATGCAGTTTTATGAGTTTCGATAATT
This sequence comes from Wollemia nobilis, assembly GCA_028583015.1. NCBI lineage: Eukaryota > Viridiplantae > Streptophyta > Pinopsida > Araucariales > Araucariaceae > Wollemia > Wollemia nobilis. The sequence goes on along the minus strand of JAQPPZ010017232.1, from coordinate 23,309,521 downwards.
AAAAGCAGTCCAAAATTAAATATTTTGCTGATTTCCAATGCAGTCAAGATAGAAGAACGCGCCCAAGCTACCAGAATTGAAGATTGTATTTATTCGAAGCTGCTGTTTGTGGATTGTTCTAACGGTTTCATGCACATTTTCAAGAACACAATTTAATGAAGACTGCCGACTCTTTATGGCATTTAAGTTTTCGGTTCTTCGAGGCTGCGATTAAGGGGATCATGTTCCTTGTTTCCGTTGCATATGTTGTAGATCTTGAGAAGGTCTGTCACAAATTTTAAATGCTACAAAGAGGCCAGCCCTCTATAAAAACCAATGTAAATCTCATTAGCAATGTCGGGAGTTTGAGATACTTTTGCTGAAAGCTTGAAGTTCATTGCATGAATGAAAGAATTGGCCTCTGATTTTTTCAAGTGGCTGTTTGTGTGATTTTCCTTTCTGTTATTTACGTTTCTAATAACACTCATATTTCTTAGTTGCTGTTTCATTTGAATTCTGCATGTTGGATTTGAATATTGCTTTTGGGGGAGTGAGTCCTGGAATGTAATCTTGGAGGGATTTTTTGCGTACGGTTGTAAGGGAATTAAGTTAATATCTTCTATTATTTGCTATTGTTGTACTTTAAGTGATCTGCTGTTGTTCTTCTCGATCTTATAAATTCGGCCTATGGCTATATTTCCCATCTCTTTCCATGTATTTCTCGTTTCTTTCTACAAATTTTTAATCTCTTTCCAGCAACTCTAATCTAAAAACAAACTTAGAATAGTAAGGGAACCAGCCCACTCTGGAGATTGGTTTGGAAGCCATTTCTTGCTTCCAGCCTTTCAATGTTGGCCGGGTCTAGGGTGCAATTTATATAAAAATCCTTTCCTGTGGCAGATTTGTGACCAACAATTTTTGGCACGCCTAGTGGGACAGGCTTCTTCTGTCTCAAAAGATCCATAAGTTTCATTGTTTAACACCCGGAGGTCTCAAGATTTGATGAGCTGTCTTGGCCTCATAGCAGAGATTTGTAAGTTTATCTGGTGACTTTGCTGAGTTGAAGATCCAAATTTCTTGATCGTGGACGCCTGCCTTTTCAAGCTAAAAGAAGATACCTCGGAGGCATCAAGGTTTGGTGAGCAGCCTTGACCTTGCAAGCGGAGGAAAAAATGTTCACTTGGTGACTCTGACTTGGTGACAGTCGTGATCTCGCAGACCACTGCTATAATGGCGAGGTTATGTCCTAGATGGGATGTTCCTGGACCTCTGAATCTCCAAATCCAGCATGAAATTCCAAAAAGTGCCCTGAAAGCTCTAACAAAATACAATGGCACCACAGGCATGGCCCGAGAGCATATTGATGATGTTGCTGCTTTGGCGACCCTCCATGATATTATTCATGAAGATGTCATGATCAGACTTCTGGTTCAGTCTTTGGAAGGAAGGGCGTTGCAGTGGTATAGACTACTTAGGTGTAAAACTATCTACTCATGGGATGATTTAGCGGGAGCGCTTATTACAACATTTGATGGCTCTCAGGATCCCTACCAGCTTTTGATGCATCTCTCCACCATCACGAGGATACCTCAGGAGAGCATCACAGATTTCAATGTCCGATTTTATAGAACTTGGAAGAGAATTCCAGGGGAGATCCAACCATCACCCGCCCAAGCCCACCTCTTCTATTTTCGAGCTTTCCATCCGGATATTAGCCTTCTCTTGCTGCAATCAGGCGAATGTAGATTCCCTCAAATCTTTGAGGAAGCACAACGAGCAGAACAACTTTTGCTCTTATCAAGAAAAGTATTGTGGGGAGAAACTATGTTACTTTCTTCGGTAGTTGCTGCTCCTGTCTATCCCGTGTAGTATTTTTCATGCCAGATCCCTTATACTGAGCAGAAACCTGAGATGTAGTTGTGTGGAGCTCAAGGGATAGATCTCATCCAAAGCCAAGGATTGGAATATGCAAGCACTGTATCAGCAATGAACCATATGGTTGCTTGTAGTTTTCATAAGGAGATGGATCCAGAGGATATAAGCGAAGAAGAAGAGATTCAAGTTCAAGAACCTGAGCACAAGGAGGGCACATATTTGCACCCTGTTTGTATCCCAGGGCATAACATGCAAGTATTTAGTCAGAACCTATTGAGCATGCCGGATCGAGAGGAAGAATCTGCAGAGATCCTGAAGAAAGGATTGTTGCTAGACAATTCCTGTGATCGGATCCAGGAATTGGAAGAACCTGTTCTCAGCCCACAACCAGGGAACCCTCCAAGATGGTGGTATTGGCTTCAGTCATTACTACAATTGGTACCTACGGGAGCTCGCCATGTGGCAAATATCTTTGCTGCATTATTTGTCATTTGTGTGGGAACTGGCATGCAGCATACCTTGCCCATGTCTGCAACATGGAGAACTTCAGGAAGAAGCCAGCCCAATTTCAAGGACCGACTCAAGTATGATCAGATCTGGTCGGGACATTGCAGATTTATCGGATAACTCCTGAGACTGGGTGTCTGGTGGCGACATGCCAATCATGTCATGAACTATTGTATATAGTATAAAAAAAAACAAAAAAAGAGAAAAGAGAAAAAAAAAAAGAGGTATTGTTTTTATTTGTCCACCTCGGTTCTTTTTGCCTGCGAGCCATAGGTGCCTTTTGTTTTTCTGTGCTTTTCTTCTTTCCCAGCAGTTGGTGGCTTTCTAGAAAATTCTTCTTTTCCCTTCCCTTTTTCTTTCCTTCCTTTCTTCATCTTCCTCCTTCTTTTTCTTCTGCAGTAAAAAAAAAAAAGCCACGGCTGTTGTTTCTTTTCCCCATTCCTATTATTCCCGTTCCTTCTTATCCCTTTCTTCTAAGTTCTGTCATTTTACGCATTTATTTACAGTTCAGTTCATTCTCATTCCACGACCTTCATATTTCTCATTAGCATTCCATTGTTTCATTTACTTCCATTCCCCTTCTATCACAGCTGGTAGTACAGCAGCATTCTGCTACAGTGTCTACCGCATCAGTCCATCATTCCATAATATCCCTATTTCATTTGCATTTCAGTGCCTGCGCATCCATAGGATCTCACTCCATTATCTCATTCCATTTGTTTCATTCCATAATCAGTCAAATGCAGATTTCTTTAAGTTGCAATTATTCAGCAAAAGTTATTGCAGCAGTCCACTGAGATGTACCACAGCAGCCAGCTTTCTATTCTAAGTTTTTATGACTCTGTTGCCGAATGGATTCAGGCCTGGGATTATTGCATATAGCAAAACTGTATACCCCGCGAGCCGCCAAGAATGTTGGCATTTTTGCCACATTTATTTTCATTATTGATTATCCATGCTTAAGTTGTGGCCCAATGCAGTTTTGTGAGTTTCGATAATTAAAAGCAGTCCAAAATTAAATATTTTGCTGATTTCCAATGCGATCAAGATAGAAGAATGCACCCAAGCTACCAGAATTGAAGATTTTATTTATTTGAAACTGCTGTTCGTGGATTGTTCTAACGGTTTCATGCACATTTTCAAGAACACAATTTAATGAAGACTACTGACTCTTTATGGCATTTAATTTTTTGGTTCTTCGAGGTTGCGATTAAGGGGATCATGTTCCTTGTTTCCGTTGCATATGTTGTAGATCTTGAGAAGGTCTGTCACAAATTTTAAATGCTACAAAGAGGCCAGCCCTCTATAAAAACCAATGTAAATCTCATTAGCAAGTGTCGGGAGTTTGAGATACTTTTGCTGAAAGCTTTAAGTTCATTGCATGAATGAAAGAATTGGTTTCTGATTTTTTCAAGCGACTATTTGTGTGATTTTCCTTTCTATTATTTACGTTTCTAATAACACTCATATTCCTTAGTTGCTGTTTCATTTGAATTCTGCATGTTGGATTTGAATATTGCTTGTGGGGGAGTGAGTCCTAGAATGTAATCTTGGAGGGATTTTCTACGTACGATTGTAAGGGAATTAAGTTAATATCTTTTGTTATTTGTTGTTGTTGTACTTTAAGTGATCTGCTGTTGTTCTTCTCGATCTTATAAATTCGGCCTACGACTATATTTCCCATCTCTTTCCATGTATTTCCTGTTTCTTTTTGCAAAGTTTTAATCTCTTTCAAGCAACTCTAATCTAAAAACAAACTTAGAATAGTAAGGGAACCAGCCCACTCTGGAGATTGGTCTGGGAGCCATTTCTTGCTTCCATCCTTTCAATGTTGGTCGGGTCTAGGGTGCAGTTTATATAAAAATCCTTTCCTATGGCAGATTCGTGACCAACAGGATCTCAATGTGCTTTCTTCTGACATGAAAAACTAGATTCTTGGTCATCTTAATGGTACTTTGATTGTCACAATATATATAAGTTGGACCATATATGAATAGCCCAATGTCTTGAAGTAATTGCCTCAACTAAATTGCCTCTTTAGTTGCCTCAACTACTGCTCTATATTCAGCCTCTATTGAAGATAATGAAATTGTGTTCTGCTTCTTGGTGCTCCATGAAATAGAGCCCTGGCCCAACTAAAAACAATAACCTGCTGTGCATATTCTAGTTTGAGGACAACTAGCCCAATATGAATCTGTGTAGCCAATAAAATAAAAATCATCACATGATGTATATATAAGGCCATGATGAGGGATGGCCTTGAGGAATCTCAAAATCCTCTTAGCTGCCATCGAATGGCTCTTCTTAGGATCCTGCATGAATCTGAAAATAAGGCCAACTAAATAGGAAATATTTGGTCTAGTTGAAGTTAAGTAGATCAAACTTCCAACTAGATACCTATAAAGGGTGCCATCAACCCTTTCTTCATCATCACTATTAACCAATTACAACCTTGTTTCCATGGGAGTGAGGGAGGGCTTACATTCCTCCATGCAAAACCTCTCCAAAATAGATTGAATATATTTAGCCTATGAGATAAAAATCTTACCAAGTTGTTGCTATACCTCTATGCCTAAGCAATAGTGAAGGAGGTCTAAGTCTATCATCTCAAAATTTTTGCATAAGTCCTTCTTTAGCAACCTTATTCCTTCTGTGTCATCACCTGTAATTAGAAGATCATCCACATACAATATAACCAAAATGATGTGGTTCCTCCAATGTTTCACATAGAGAGTAGATTCTACTACAGATCTAGTGAAACCAAGGTTGATAAAATAGGATTCAATCTTTACATACCAAGCTCGAGGTGCTTGCTTCAACTCTTGGGTGAGAATTTGGCAAAATTGTGAGGGGCTCAATTTTAAGTTATTGGGGGGACATTAGGCCAAGTTATTAAATGAATTTGGCAAGTTTAGAGGTATTATTATCATTGGTGTTGAGCAAGGTGCAGTGACAGTATTATCATTGTTGTCAACACTGTCAGATAGATCGATTGATGCAGTGGACAAGATTTCAGAGGTTATTCAGAGTATGTACAGTGATGTTAAATGCTTATGAGGATATTTTTGATGTTTGGGTGAAGTTGTTACAGGTTTTTTGTGCAAAGTTGAAAAAATCATCATGTTGTGGCTGCTCCACAACGTACCCCAAAATTGGGGACCCACCTTTTTGCATATTTTCCAAGAAGATCGAAGTGGCCCATATGCTAAAGATCAAAGAAAAAGCAAAACACCGCAAGGAGAAAAAAGTGTCGCGATATCGCGACATGTTGCATTTTCGCGGCCAAAAGAGAAGAGAAAGAACAAGAAAGAAAAAGTGTCGTGATATCGCGACATGTTGCATTTTCGTGGCCAAAAGAGAAGAGAAAGAACAAGAAAGAAAAAGTGTCGCGATATCGCGACATGTTGCATTTTCACGACCAAAAGAGAAGAGAAAGAACAAGAAAGAAAAAGTGTCGCGATATCGCGACATGTTGCATTTTCACGGTCGAAAGAGAAGAGAAAGAACAAGAAAGAAAAAGTGTCACAATATCGCGACATGTTACATTTTTGTGGCCAAAAGAGAAGAGAAAGAACAAGAAAGAAAAAGTGTCACGATATCGTGACATGTTGCATTTTCGCGGCCAAAAGAGAAGAGAAATAACAAGAAAGAAAAAGTGTCGCAATATCACGACATGTTGCATTTTTGTGGCCAAAAGAGAAGAGAAAGAACAAGAAAGAAAAAGTGTCGCAATATCATGACATGTTGCATTTTCGTGACTCAAAAAGGGCAGGCAGGCAAAGAAACAAAAGTTTTGCGATATCGCGACATGTTGCATTTTCGCCAAAGGAACAGAGTAGTTGACAGTGCGTCTAATATTAGTGATGAACATCAAGATAGTAAAACTAAAGACCACATAGTGACGTGGACCTATAAGGAATAAATCGAAGATTGAATAAGGTAATTTGTCACATAAGGACAAAATTCAATGAATAAGACAAAACGTTACATAAGGAATCTTTAATGATTTGAAATCATTTAAGATGGTTGTTACACATGGAAAGAAGTGGATGCATGCCCATGTGGAGAAAAGGAAACGAAGGGCCACAAAATAGAAATGAAAAGCCTTTTTGGAAACCAAAACACATGCATGCACAAGGGAAGGAGAAAACGAACAGTCATGGAAGGAGAAAACGAATAGTCATGGAAGGAGAAATAATTTTTTTTTTAGAGGTTTTAAATACGCCATTCAAAGAGGCCATAAGTAGTTGGTGCTCCTTTCTATTGGTGCAGATAAATCAGGGGTTGGTGCTCCTTTTTGTTGGTGTAGATAAATCAGGGGTCGGTGCTCCTTCTAGTGGGTGCTGGTAAATTGATTGTAAAGTTGGTGCTTTGCAAAGGCTGGATTTGGATGGGAGTCCAAACAGTCATTTTGAGGATGTAGCCAAATCGGTGAACCTCGGTACATCTTGTGTTGTGTGATGTTCTCTTGTTATACTTGTTTTATTTGGTTTCAAGTTTTCATTGTTTTGGCTTTAAGAGTTGAAGATTTAAGTTTTAAAATAACTACACTGATTCACCCCCCCTCTCAGTGTCATTGTGAGACTAACAATTGGAGGCATTAATATTGTATCATTGTTTTAAGCACATTTGGGGCTATCTTTTAGCCAAATTTTCTAATAATATCATCAACTCAAGGGGTGATTTAGGACCCCTCGTTACTTTACGGTGGAGTAATTGTGTGGCATTGTCTTGGCCACATAGTATTTGCTGCTTGCCTCTCCTAATTTGGGCTTGTTCTTCATTTTAATGCTTGCAATAACCCTTACATTTTTTGGGGGTTAATTTAATTGTAATCAAGTGTAGTCCCTTTGCATATACACACTTGACATTTTTTTGGCATCTATAAGCAAGCAAGAACACAAACACCTTGTCATTGGCCATATTTTTTGTATTTCCACATGGAGAGTAGAAGTGAAAGTGGAGGGGCCACTTTATTTTTAAACTTGTATGAAGAACTTGAGTCCCTATGACAAATGGCCAACATAATTTTTTTTATGGCCCATGTAATTTCCATGTGAGGGAAAATTGAAGTCCATTTTTTTATTCCGCCTGAGAGCAATGCTAGTAATATTTTATTCTTGATGTTTATTTGTTGTCAAGTGAGGCATGCTCTTATTATTTTTCTAGCAAATGAAGGCCCCATTGACACCCAAAAATAGGGTTGTTTATAGTCGTCAGAAAGGTTTTTCCAAGATGGACACATTGGTGGTGTCCAAATTTCAATTTGAGGTAGTCTTATATGCATTTTTTTGGCCTCAAAGATTGTTAGCATGGAGTGCACTCTTAGTTGAACCCGAAACTCTCAAGCAAATTGTATGTGATCCTTGTACCTAGTCACCTTCTCTATAGACCTGGTGGATGCAGTGTCTGGTTACCCATGCATTTTGGTAGGATGAGGAGGTCACCATAAGGACACCTACTCTAGGGACTACAAACATAGACACCCTAGACTCTATCCAAGGACTTTTTTGGATCAACTTTAAAGACTACAGACGAAGACACTTTAGAAGATTCTATTATCTTATTTCTTCTTCTCCTCCACATTTGGATTCTATGGCTCATTTTTTATTGTATTTCATGGCTCATATTTCTTTTGTATTAAGGTGTATTTTTTGCAAAGACCGACACCTTCTATATTATGTTTCACCATGAGGGGGGATGATATTCATGGTGAACCTAGTCAGTGATCTATGAGAGGCAACATACCTAGAGGATGATCTACAGAGGCAACAAACCCAAAAGTGGCTGACCTTGAGGCACCCAAGATGACCCTGAGGCACTTAGATGGCTAACCCAAAGGCAATAGATCCAATAAAGTGGTTGACCCTAAGGCAATAGACTAAGATGTATACACTATTGATCTAGCATTATTCATAGTTGGAGAGCCAAGCACAAAGAGCATGAGCCTAGACCAAATCATGTAATAAAGGAGGATGTTAGGGTTCTTTTTTAGAAAAGTACACATTAAGGAGGAATGTTAGAGTTAATGTGTACTTTGTCTATCATTTATGACATGTGTCCTTGACACTTGTCATGTTATCATATATGTTTATACCTATATATTGTAATCATTTTGTATCAATACATATCTAATATTTTTCCATTCTCAAAATTTGGTATCAGAGCTCAGTTGCTTTCATGCCTGTGTAACCCTTGAGGGGGGATTTCCCCAAATTTTTTCCCCTCATTTTTCCTTCCATTTTTTTCTCATACTGAGGGAGTATGCTCTCCATCATTGATGGATCAGAAACCAGATTTTTTTTTTGAGAAAATCCATGGCTGAATTTTTTTTAATATGATTTAGGGGAGGTTTCTGTCCGAAGAAGTAATTTCTTGAAAGAGAAATGAAAATGGGAAACTATATTTTTTATTTAATCTTGTTGGTGGTTATCAATTTTAGTATGTAGGTTGTATATTTGTATATATTTTTCCTATGGCCAATATCCAAGGTGTTTAATGGTGGTTCCCTAGATACTCACATCAACAGCTCCATCGCCATGTGCATGAGATAAAAAAAATGGAGCGTAGTTCACAATGTTGCTCTACTCTAGATCTACAAGATATAGAAGGCATGCCTTCGAGTTTCTCCTAGGATGTCAAACTAAAAAATGGTAGCATCACCCTAGCCTGTCGATCGCAAATCAGTTTTGCCATAGCTCGTTACTGCTCATGTTGGATGCTTGGGTGCATGATGCAGGTGGTGTTTCATTTTTTGTGGCTCCAAAATTTCAAATTGTCCGACATTGGCTTTAAATTTTATTGTGAAGCAAGAAACTGGTAGTGTTGTGTTAGATTGTGCAAGTAGCTGCTATTTTTGATCTATGACAATGCCTATTTTTAGAGCCAACAAAGAATTAAGTGCTGCCATGCAAGCCACGAAGATATGAGTTGTGGCGTTAACTTTCATTTGTCGCAAGCAGAGAAATAAAAACTCATAATATTGGTTATGCAGTAGAGTAATCCAAGAGGAAATGTGCAGAAGACTCGGTAATGTGTATAATGTTAGAGTTAATGTGTACTTTGTCTGTCAATTATGACATGTGTCCTTGACACTTATCATGTTATCATATAGGCTTATGCCTATATATTATAATCATTTTGTATTAATACATATCTAATATTTTTCCATTCCCAACATTGTCTACCTTTTTGCCACCACCAGGTTGTTTTTTCTCAATTACATTCATATACTATTAAATTATGCATCTTTTGTTTGTAATATTTGCATTGTTCTACTCCTTTTTATTTCTATTATGAATTTATCCCTTGTAACTAGAGGGTGCGAGTTCATCGTACAGGGCATGAATTTTCTGTATAGGGCACAAATTCACTTATGATAGGCTTGGGGGTAGAAGTTCACCCCCAAACCCTAAATCTATATTTCATGTCACATCTAGAGCATAATTGTACATTCTACACTCTATTCATCATACTATTTTTCTACATTGTATTTTGTTTTTCATCTTCCAAAAAGGTCAAATTTCACTTTTGCATTCTAAATTTTAGCTAAAAGGACCTAGGGAGCTTGACTTTGTGCCTCCAAGTATAGTCATACAACAACCTAAGCAAGCACCCTAACATTGATCATATTTTTTGAGGATTTTATGAAATTATTTTGCAGGATCAAAGCTATCAGACATTGTTGGATGCAAGATAAATCTTGGAACAACCATTGAATTAGAAGTGCTCTAAGAGGTCTATAGGTTGTTTTTTGATTGCTTTTTATCCATTTTTATTCAAAATATAGATCACAAGTAAGAAAAAACATTTGATTAAATTTCTAGACATTTGAAAGAATAAAGGCATTTAGTGTGCATTTAGAGTTTTAACCTTTTTTGTGAATTTCTCTTGGAAAATTTCTTAAAAGCCTTACTTTACAATCCTAGGATTAGTGATCATTCAAGAAAAGAATCATTCTAGGGTTAGCTCTTGTCTTCTTGCATCTTGTATCCTGCATTGTTCTTTTCCTTTTCATAGTATAATTTTAAAAATGCCAAACATAAGTGCCAATAAAACATATTCCACCTCAAACTTGGAGTGAGTCCTAAAACCATTCCTGGTGAACCCTTCCTATGGTTTCCCACCGAGTGTAGAGTTATAACATACCCCCACAGTCACCTCAAGGCTTCCCTATGAATCTATTCTTGAGAATCGTACACAAGAGGGTATTTTTCCCCTTATACATCTTTTGTGAACCCGTCATGAAAGTGCATCTTAGTGGCTAAATTAGCAAGTCTTTTCCTTGTTTTCTTATAAAATATTTTAAACAAGATCAATAATTTTTTTGCTTAGAATTATAAGAACATTAATAAATATCTTAAAACTCTTCTTATGTATTTTTTTTAGTTTTCTCTTCTATCCTTTTACTTATTCTAATGGCTCCATTGCTTAGAATTCAGCGAAGGCAGCTAGAGTTTGGTCATATTCCCCAAGAAGATGATCAGATTGATAGAGATAACCCTAAACTTGATGTAAAATAGCAATAAAATATTGAAACTAAAACAAGCTATGATCCCCTTGAAGGGCCCGATGGTGGCTACCTATTTAAATCATTTGACCGTGTTTGGTGTTTTATGAAGCTTAATAGGGAAGACTTACTTAAGGCCATGGAATGGGAAGTTTAACTCAAAAGGGATGAGACTCCCCGTCCTCTAGTAGTCATTGTTAGATGTATTCATGATAACCCTATGTTTGAATATTTGAATCATAGCAATCCTATCCATCAACCAACTTATGCTACTACTATGACCACCAATGTTGGAGGAATTCCACAAGTTCCTCCAACTAGTAGTGCATCTAGATATTATGTTCAATTTTCTCCTCATTTAGCTAATCTCAACATTTATGCTTCAGTCTCACCAAATGTTAGTTATCCCCCATAAAAAGATACCACATACCATAACAATATCAATGCCTCCAAATTGGTCCAAGTATCCTTTCAATAGCCTACCTATACCCCTCTCTTAAGGGATCTATGGGAATTGCACAAAAATAATCCCAAGGTACAAAGTTTAACTAATATGGTGAAATATTTTTTTTCAAGAGTGGATATGATCCAACCCCCTAGTTTCACCTACATCTATAGAGAAATGTACAATCAGCCCTCAAACCCTATCCTAAGCATTTTCCCAATCCGATTTTGTCTATATAGAAGGAAACAAAATATTTAGTTGAGCATTTAAGAATGTTTAGAACAAATTGTCATGATATCATATATGATGACATGTTGCTGCTATATACATTCCCTAAGAGTCTTGGTGGTATGGCATTAGAGTGGTTTTATCAGTTCCCCAACCATTTTTTGATAAATTTTGAAGAAATAGCTGAATTATTTGTTCAACAGTTTGGTTCTTATGTTGAAAAGAATATGGTCATGAAAATTGTTTACATGTTAAAACAAGGTAAAGAGGAAAATTTAAGAATTTTTGTTTTGATAAAGGAGTTTAGTTGGATGCTTGATATTTACCTTACCTCCTCGAGACATGCTTCAGATATTTATTGGAAATTTGTAAGAGCAATTTGGAAACTACAACTATCACATCTTTTTATCAATCAATTGTCCTAGCGAGAAAGGTAGAGCAAGCTCTTATCAGAAGAGGATATCTTAAAGTGAAGAAATATAAGACCACTAAAAATCGGTATAAGAACAAGCTTGTGGTAGGTGATGGAGTTATGAATAGTAGGCTTGTTAATAGTATTGTTAAAAACCTACAAAATATAGTGCGTAGCCAGCCTCCAAAACCTCCATAATGGAATTTCACAAGGCTCATCATACCTATTATAGTGGTCCTAAAGTAAATTTTGGAAGCTAATATGATTGAGTTACCTCCCATAAGGTAATCTAATATTACATCTAATTGGTATAAGGCTAATCAACACTGTGAATATCATAGAGGGTAGGGGCACTGGATGAATTCTTGTAAGAGGTTGAAACATGTGGTTTAAAACCTCATTGATAAAGGTTGATTTATCATAGAAGGTTCTAATCCACCAAAAAACCAACCTCCTACTCAACATATGCCCATAACTAATCAAGATATAGGAATCTTCCAAGATCCTCTACCTAAGCATGGGCAGCAAGGAGCTAATCAAGTGTCATATTGGAATGTGCCACCTTCATATGATAATATGGTTGGTATGATAGTAGTGACTACAAGGAAGCAAGATCAAGCTCAATTGGCTCAACAATCTCAGTAAGAGATAAGCTCTTCATCCAACCCACCTTTGGAGCCTATCCTAGTTTTTAAGAATACCCAAAAATGGAGTACGGGAGTAAAAACCCTGCCTTTAGTGTTGAAATCTCAACCTAAAGTCTCCTTTGAATTTCAAATATATTTAGGTAGTAATCTATCCAATATCTCTATATTAGAACTATTACAAACTTCTCTTATTCATAGAGAAGTGTTGTTAGAACTTCTAAGACAATAATTTGTCCTTGTAGATATTTCCCCTAGTGTTGCAGCTAATATAGTAGGTTCTCTTGGGATACATCATATCACATTTTTAGATGATGGTATGCCTTCCTCGAAATTTTTAGGGGATTCTTATCTTTACATCATATCATTTATTGGGATAACTTTTGTCAAACGAATCTTGATTGACAATGGTTCTTCCCTTCATTTATGCACATATCAATTTTTTCAAAATTTCGGATTAAAAGAGAAAAACTTAATTAAATATGATATTATCATCAAGGCTTTCAACAACGATTCCCTAGAGTTCTATGGTATTGTATCTCTCCCCTTGAGGGTCGGACCTCAAATCCTAGATACCTTGTTTTATGTGGTACCTTTTCCAACATCTTTTAATCTTCTTCTTGGGAATCCTTAGATCCATGCGATGAAGGTTTTTTCTTCTACCTTTCATCAATGTTTGAAGTTTAAATTTAAATATCAAGTTATCACCATTCTGGGTGACCCTCATCCATTCAAATATTATTCGATGGTCAAGCAAGATCAGTTTGGTCTCAATTTTTGTCCTACAATTTCATCATCTACTCCTCCAAGATCCTCATCTCAAATATTTGAGAAACTTAAAAGTCTAAAAGTGAGTGAGGAACATCTCATCCGAGTTTCATCATGGAATCAAGTTAATCATTTTATTTAGGTCTTATGGATCTTTCCAAGCTACCACCTTCACCAAGGACTATGGGTTTACCTCATAATAAGGGTGAAGTTGTACACATTGGCATGTGTACCTTTATCTTCATAGGAACAACCTTCGAAGAAAATATCTATGGTAGCAATCCTTCTCCTATGGAGTCTTCTTTTTCCACTGTTATTTTTCCAATGATTAGCCACTCCTAAAACAAATCCTATATAGCATGAGATATGTTGGTAAAGGTTTAGGACCCAATATAAAGGCATTCAAGAGCCTTTGGATGTTGAAATATGGCCTGGGAGGTATGGCGTGGCCTATATTCTCAACAAAAACCAACCTTTACCATTTGATAATGATGATCACCTTAAAACTTATGCTGGATATTTAGATCATCAAATATTAGAGTGGAGTGACGAGGATGAAGGATCCCCTTATCCTTATAACATTTTGTTTTATAATATGGTAAATTTTATGCATTTTGATGGTAAATATTTTGCTTCTCAAGAAGAACCTACTTTTCTATCTTATATATATCTTGCAAAATTATGGATCGCTACTCCTTTTGTTAAGAAAAATGGTTTAGTAAGGGTTTGTGAAGATTTTTGTGTAAAGGCTACTGGAGAAAAAGCTAGGAAGGATATTCCTTGTGATTCTAACCATCAAGATGATCCCTATTCTAGATTTTTCTTTGATGTATCAATTCCTTGTACTCTTATTATTTTTGTTAAGATAGGACGAACAATCAGAATATGTGTCGACTATCATGTTGCTCAATTGCATTAAATAAAAAAAAAAAAAATAAAATAAAAGAAAAAAAAAAATAATAATCTAAAACATTGTGCATGGTGTTATGTTTCCCTTTCATCTAGTTTGCATTTGGTTTGCTTGCTCATACTGCATGATTGCTTGTCATATCTTGCATGGTTTGCCTGAATTTTTTTTTCTTGTATTTTTTATTGTCATGATTGCATTTTTGCTTGTTCATACTTGCATGGTTGCTTGATCATATAGATTCTTAGGGAGTTTGCGATAATGGAAAGTTATGACACCTAGTTAGGTCATAGCTCACATGTATTGCACTCTCACTAGGGATATGATGCCTAGCGAATCTCCAACCTATGTTCCACCTTTGTGCATTTCCATAATTTCATCCACCCATCTCATCTCTTCCTTATTCCTTGACCTTGAAAGTATTCATTGTTTATATCTCTCCAAGTCAAGGGATATGGTTCTTGTTTTTCTCCATTGGCCATGTCCATACACTTTATTGTACACACCACACCCCTATCGGGTAGTACTCATTTTTTCATCACCTTTTTACACACAACACACCCCATAGCAGATAGCTTCATGGTCACAAGCAAGGGGCAACATCCATTCAACCATTTGTGAGCATACATCCTAGTAGGTACACCTCTTTTTCTCTAACCATCTTAGCGAGCACTACACCCATAAAAGGGTACAACTCCACCTTGTCCATATTTGCAATCCAAATACCCTCATAGGATAGCTTCATGGCCACACATGAGGGGTAACCTCCATCTCAATCAATTGCAAGCATACATCCTCACAGGGTTTTGTTCTTTTCATTTTTCTTTGGCCTTTTGGAGCTTTGTTTTCATTCACCCATACATTTTATTTAGGTTTACACTTTAGTTGTATTTCACTTAGTTAGATTCATACCATTCCATATCATCATTTAAGATTCATTCATTACATCCATTATGTATGTGTTCTGAAGAACACAAACTTATATTGAGAGGGGAGGGTGAACAGTATAAGATAAACTTTTACTTTTATTTCCCAAACAATATTATCCAATGTTATCAATTGCAATATCAATAGAAATAATCAAAGCAATGTAAAAATCATCACACACATGAGAGACACAAATTTAATGTGGTTCACCCAATGTGGGTTATGTCCACGAAGAAAATATTTCTTCTAAATTTTCTCAACAAATCTCTTGGAAATCAATTCCCTATTATAATGTTTATGGACCTTTGTCCAAAGGATATCTCAATCCCCAATGCCTTGATTTGTGGATCTCTATCCATAGGATAATTCTATCCCATTTGTACTAGTTTGTGGATCTCTCTCCATAGGAGAACTCTATCCCCTATGCTTTGGTTTGTGGATCTCTCTCCATAGGATAACTATATCCCCACTACTCTGGTTTGTGGATATCTCTCCATAGGATAACTTTATCCCCTTTGCTCTGGTTTGTGGATATCTCTATATAGGAGAACTCTATCCTTTTTGCTTTGTTTTTTGGATCTCTCTCCATAGGAGAACTCTATCCCCTTAGCTCTGGTTTGTGGATATCTCTCCATAGGATAACTTTATCCCCTTTGCTCTGGTTTATGGATCTCTCTCCACAGGAGAACTTTATCCCCTCTACTTTAGTTTTTGGATATCTCTCCATAGGAGAAATATATCCCCTCTACTATGGTTTTCATAATTCTACCCTAAGCCTTACATAAAGACCTACTCAAACTTCCTATCAATATTGTCTCAAACTAAACCTTAACACAAAGGCTTGCTCAAACTTGCTCTTAATGTTGTCTTAAATCTATCCCAAGTCTTATCATAAGGCTAGCACAAATCTACCTCAAATATGCTCATAGATCTACCTCAAGCTTACTCTCTATCTCTACCCAAATCTACACCAAACCTTGTTACAAGGCTAGCACAAATCTGCTCTAACTCTTCTCATAAATCTTTCTCAATGTTATTTCATGTCTTCTCACAAGACTTGCTCAAATCTGCCTCATTTTTGCTTCAATTTTTCTCATAAGGCTTGCTCAAATATACCTCAATTTTGCTTTAAGTCTTCTCACAAGACTTACTGAAATCTGCCTCAAAGCTGCTTCAATGAACCTGCTCAAATATTTCCAAATATTGCATACAACCAATGCTTATATCTCTTTTAGAAATGCTTTCTTCAACTAGGTAATTCAAACATATTCTACTTAGAATTCATTTAACCTTTGGAACATATAGAGGATGATATGCACTATCAAATACTCAATATGTTCTTCACATTCACAAATATTGCATTCAACTAATCCAAACTCTACCTCTTGCAAATTCCCTTTCAAATCAAATCAAACTAGTGTATAACTTTGCTTCACAAAACTGGTCTATCATTATTGTAATTTTTCTCTCAAACATCAACCACAATAATGCATAATTCTTCTTCACAAAACTGATCTTAAACACTTGTCCATTCACATTCAATAGCACTCAAACTAATGCCCATAATGTTTCACTATGATGTACAAACTTGGTCTCAATCCTAACACAAGTATTTCATATTTTTTTCAACAATAGAACACATGTAGGTCTCAAACCCTAATACAATTGTTTCCACTTTCTTTCAACAATAATGCACATGTAGGTCTCAAACCCTAATACAAATATTTCCAACAATGCATACCAATCAACCCTTTTAACTCCACCTCCAAACTACTTTCTAAAAAACACAACCACCTAGATAAAAAGTTGAACCACCATACCTCAAAATTCTTGATGAAGATGTGCCCTCAAAATACCTGTCTCAAAAATAATATCTTTTGCAACTTCAAAAGGATTAGCACAACACCTTATCATATATTGGAAAACCTTCTCAACATGTGTGTACAATTATGTTTCAAACCAATGCTCTATAACTCTCTTGGTTTCTCAAAATAAAACATTAAATTATAAACCAAACCCTTCAATACTAATGCAAGTATTACGAATAATAAAAGCACATTATACACCTTTTATCTCCCACTTAAATATTTCAACAAACACAAATTAATTAACCACTAATTACACCTTATTACTCCACAAAATAATACTTCAAAAATTAATTACAATTTCCCCCTTTTATTTCCTTCTAAAACAATGGCAAAAATAAAATATTTATTTCCCTTATAACTCCCTAAGTCCAATAGAGCGCATAATAATCAAGCACAACTTAGGCCCTTAATAACTCAACCTTAGTCACAAATAATAAAAATTATTTCACTTACCACAACTGCCGCAGGTGGGAATCGACCACAAAACCTCCTACCTGCTAGAACGTTAGCACCACTTGGGCTGCTGCTAGGCCAAATGCCCACACAAAACCAAATATGCACGTTTTATGTTTAACACCTTCGTAAATCCTCCTTGCATAGTAAAACATCAAAATTGTTGCCATCGAGTTTTGACCTCACAACCTACTGCATGCCCTGCGCCTTAACACTACCTAGTCTACCGCTAGGCCAACCACCTGCCTAAGAATAAACTCCCATAATGCACACTTTATCCAACAGTCCAGTTTCCCTTTTTCTAAATTAAAATTCATCCTTTATTTTCTCACAATCGTGAACACAGAGAAATTGAATACCATTGCAATTAAGAACTATTACATAGTGCATACATTTAATCCATATTTATATGGATTTTACCCCCTTTCTTGACTTCGGTGCTTTATAAGTTTTATTTGAAACCTTCAAAAATTTTGGTACCAAAACCCATCTTGGGTTTAAATTATAATATAAAATATTATAATATTTTTATTATTTAAACCTTTGGCTTCAAACTTTTGTCCTTAATATTATAATATTAAAATATTATAATATTATTTCTTTTTAAACCTTAGTCACTTGCTTTCTGCATGGTCTTTAAACTAGGGTCTTCAACCTTTTAATTTAAACACTTATAGATTTATCCCAAACCTCTTTGGTTTATAATATTTAAAGTAAATATTATAACATTTTCCTTTTTATCAATTTCCTTGCATAGGGATGAACTTTGCCTTGCATATTTAACCAACTTATAAACCTTATATTTTTGCCATGATAAGCTATCTTTGACATCAATGACAACCAATGTCATCAACCTATGACATCAATCCTTTGACATCAATGACAACAATATACTCAAAATTTCCAAAATGTTCACCATGCATACTTGAAAAAAATAAAGAGCAAGTGATAGACCTTCAGAGCCAATATGCCTTCGTCTTTTCTTGTTCATCATTTTTTCTTCTTTGTTTGTGTTCTATCTTCTTCTAGGTCTATATTTTTTGAGTTTCTATAGGAATTTTATATTCCTCCCAAAACTTAAGGGGGTGCCCCTAGCCTTAGAGGCATTAATGGTAGTAATGCCTCATTTTACTTGTAAATTTGTAGTTTTTAGGCTAACACCCCTTTTTGCACTGCCCCTTGATCCAAACCCAACCATCCCCTTTTTTGTGTTCACCCATAGGTGTATACATATTTCTTTGATGCATTTATATGGTCATAAATGCATCAAAGAGGGGGCAAAATGTAGACATGGAAAATTGACCCATTAAAATGAGTCATTTTCCTTGGATCCTTAGTTTTCCTCTCAAAAATGTAGGGTCATATTTGAGCTAATTTTAACCCCATAAAATCTTCTCCATTCCTTTAAAATCATATACCATGGATCGGGCTCAAAAAGATCTTTTTGACGATATAATTTTTGTCTCATTTTGACTGCATTTGGTTCCTCAAAGTTCTAAAAAACTACACATGGATCTAGCTATTGCGAATTTGCGGTCCTCCCTTATGGGGTGCAAATTTGCAAATTTGGGTTTTTTCCCTTAAAAATCCCAAGTTGTTCACCAACATCTATGGTGTCATCTCTTAGCCAAATTTGTTTTTTCATTTTCCCACCTAAACCTCCTCCAAACCTCTTATAAAAATAGGATTGGATCCCCTCTTTTTCTATCTAATCAATCAATCAAAAAATCAACCCAATACATCTTCTTGAGAATCCTAATCTTGATTTGCTCATTGCTCATGCTAATAAGTGCTCTTATGTTGTGGTAATGCTATTTCACTACCTTCTTCTTTGGTGTTATTTGCTCTTGGTGGATAACTGTTGAAGCCCTAAGGAGGAGTCTACTATCTTGGAGGTGTTCATCCTTTTGTCTACTTTTTTGCTACCACCAAGTTGTTTTTGCTCATTTATATTCATATACTATTAAATTATGCATATTTTATTTATTGATTCACATTGTTCAGCTCCTTTTTCTTTCTATTGTGAATTCATGCCTTTTAATTATAGAGCATGAATTCATTGTACAAGATTTGAATTCATTGTACAAGGCACAAATTCACCATACAAGATCGAATTCACCTGTGATAGGCTTGGGGGCAGAATTTTACCCTAAAAAACTAGATTTGTATTTCATGTTACATCTAGAGCATAATTGTACATTCTACACACTATTCATCATACTCTTATGTTGCATTGTATTATGTTTGTTCATCTTCCAAAAAGGTCAACTTTCACTTTTGCATTATAAAGGTTAGCTAAAAGGACCTAGGGGAATTGACTATTGTGCCTCCAAGTACAGTCATACAATAGCCTAAGTAGTCTCCCTAACATTGATCATATTTTTTAAGGGTTATGTGAAATTATTTTGCAGATCCACTACACCAAAAAAGGGCTTTAATGATGGCTAAAGTAAGGCATTTTTTTATGATGGTAAAAAACCACCTTAATAGATCCTAAGAGAG
The DNA here is from genome assembly GCA_028583015.1 of Wollemia nobilis. Taxonomy (NCBI): domain Eukaryota; kingdom Viridiplantae; phylum Streptophyta; class Pinopsida; order Araucariales; family Araucariaceae; genus Wollemia; species Wollemia nobilis. Next base: position 23,289,497 of record JAQPPZ010017232.1, on the reverse strand, counting down.
TGGTTAAAAACTACCCTCTTAGGATAACCGCCCTCTTAGGGTCACCCTAAGAGGGTGGTTCTAAACCACCCTCTTAGGTCCCTAGAGGGTTTTTAGGTCTAAGAGGGCGGCTCAGGCAACCCTAAGAGGGTGGTATGGTCTCAACAAAAAAAAATTATAAAGATCGCAGGAAAGCCAAGATCACATTTTAACACTTTGAGCATTTTGCAGTGTGTGATGGAGAGGGGACTGTGGGACTAGAGAAGACTACTAGTTTCTTCCTAACAACTATTGCATGGTTCCTTCGATCAACTCCCCTACCCATTCAATCACTTTATCATCTCTTCACCATGCTAGCTGAACACCCTCTCTATTTTAAGGGCCTGGTCAAAATATTCTCAGTTCCCTCCCAAACCCTATCTCTACCCAAGGAAGTGGAGAGTTGCTCTAGGGCTTAAATAAGGATAGAGAGGTTCATCTTTGAGACTCCCTCAATATTAAAATCCTCTTTTCTCTATTAAGGGCTTGAGCTGTAGAATATGCCAAATCTTGGACTGGCCCACCTCTCTATTTTAAAATAGCAAAGCTAGGGCTTTGAGCATTTTGGTAGTGCATGACGAAGGTAGAGCTAGGGCTTTGAGCATTTTGGTAATGCGTGATGGAGGTAGAGCTAGGGCTTTGAGAATTTTTGATTTGAGCATTTCTACAATGCGTGATGGAGGTAGAGCTAGGGCTTTGAGCTTTGAATATAAACTTGTATATTTTGGTACACAAAATTTAAACTTGAATATAAGAATTGAGCTTATACCATTTGATCTGAAAAAACTTATGTTGTGACAAGTAGATATTTGAATATATTTTTTGATTACTATGTATATGTATTTGGGTGTTCTCTCTATTTTCATTTAGAGCTTTGTTGGTTCTTCTCTTGGTTTTTTAGTTTTATTAATACCAATATGAAAACCCTAAGTAGATTTCATATTTGGGTGTTCTTTTTTTATTTAGAGCTTCATTGGGTCTTCTCTCGGTTTTTAGTTTTATTAATACCAATATGAAAACCCTAACTAGATTTTGTATTTGGGTGTTCTTTCTATTTTCATTTAGAGCTTTGTTTGGTCTTCCTTCTATTTTTAGTTTTATTAATACCAATATGAAAACCCATAGTGGCTTCCTTCTATTTTCATTTTAGAGCTTCATTTGGTCTTCCTTCGATTTTTAGTTTTATTAATACCAATATGAAAACCCACAGTGGCTTCCTTCTATTTTCATTTTAGAGCTTCGTTTGGTGTTCTTTCTTCCACATTTGACATTGAGTGGAAACCCACATAAACAAGGATTTCTTGAGAAATAATAAACTTCGAATGTTTTGAGTTCCTGGAAACTTTTTTACTACAAAAAGAAAAAAAAACATTGGCAAGGTTTTGAGTTCCAACAAAGCACCTATGCTAAGTTATACATCTCTCTATGTACATTGCATGAGTGGAGAATACACTTGTTAAGAAATGGTCCAACCATATTTTATATATAATGTTGACACCTTTGAAAATATCTATTTAGAAAGGCATCTATCATGATTTGACAATGCTGAAATGAAATATATAATATGACAATGTGATAAACATGTTGCTCATAAATTTTCATGAGCTAAAATGGCATTATATGATCTTGGCACATGTGCTACCATAGGGTTTTTAACTATTGGCTCTTCTCCCCTACTTGTTTAGATGATCTCTCCTATCATTCCAGTTCTGAAATAAAATTTCCAAGCTTTGTTTGATTATGTTGATTATTTTATTCAAGGTTTCATATAATAGTCTGTAATTACAAATATCTATTTATTTGTTAGTTATATCATCATATAACTTGCAAGTGGAAACAAAGTTTGTTTCATTCTCTACTTAATACTTTTGCAAATTCTATTTCCCAAGGTTTTTGTGGGTGGATCTGTCTAGGGGTTTCACCATGTAGTTCATGCGAGTTAGTTCTTGGTTTTGCAAATATGGTTTTCTTCTTGAGGGGTTTTGCCTTATGAAGGCAGGTTAAATGCTCTAGTTTAGGTTTGTTGATATTCTTATAATACCAAATATTTGGTTTTTATTATTATTGTCCTTTCAATGACTACTATTGATTTTACTTTTGCTTTGATGATTCTTATAACACAAGATATTCTACTTGCATCTCTATTGTTGTTTTAAAGGCTATATTGGTTACTTTTGATGGTTTGCTTTCATGTCTACAAAATCCTTTTAGTGTTAGATCTCTAGAGATGATACAATACATGTCTTCTCCCCTACTTGTTTAGATGATCTCTCCTATCATTCTAGTTCTGAAATAAAATTTCTAAGCTCTATTTGCTTATGTTGATGAATTTTTTATGAGGTTTCACACAATAGTCTCTAACTGAAAATATCTATTTTTTGTTAGTTATATCATCATATAACTTGCAAGTGGAAATGAAGCTTGTTTCATTCTCTACTTGATACTTTTGTAAATTCTATTTCCCAAGGTTTTTGTGGGTGGATCTGTCTAGGGGTTTCACCATGTAGTTCATGTGAGTTAGTTCTTGGTTTTGCAAATATGGTTTTCTTCTTGAGGGATTTTGCCTTATGAAGGCAAGTTAAATGCTCTAGTTTAGGTTTGTTGATATTCTTATAATACCAAATATTTGGTTTTTATTATTATTGTCCTTTCAATGACTACTATTGATTTTACTTTTGCTTTGATGATTCTTATAACACCAGATATTCTACTTGCATCTCTATTATTGTTTTAAAGGCTATATTGGTTACTTTTGATGGTTTGCTTTCATGTCTACAAAATCCTTTTAGTGTTAGATCTCTAGAGATGATACAATACTTGTCTTCTCCCCTACTTGTTTAGATGATCTCTCCTATCATTCGAGTTCTAAAATAAAATTTCTAAGCTTTGTTTGATTGTGTTGATTATTTTATTCAAGGTTTCATATAATAATCTGTAACTGCAAATATCTATTTATTTGTTAGTTATATCATCATATAACTTGCAAGTGGAAACAAAGTTTGTTTCATTCTCTACTTAATACTTTTGCAAATTCTATTTCCCAAGGTTTTTGTGGGTGGATCTTTCTAGGGGTTTCACCATGTAGTTCATGCGAGTTAGTTCTTGGTTTTGCAAATATGGTTTTCCTCTTGAGGGGTTTTGCCTTATGAAGGCAGGTTAAATTCTCTAGTTTAGGTTTGTTGATATTCTTATAATACCAAATATTTGGTTTTTATTATTATTGTCCTTTCAATGACTACTATTGATTTTACTTTTGCTTTGATGATTCTTATAACACCAGATATTCTACTTGCATCTCTATTGTTGTTTTAAAGGCTATATTGGTTACTTTTGATGGTTTGATTTCATGTCTACAAAATACTTTTAGTGTTAGATCTCTAGAGATGATACAATACTTGTCTTCTCCCCTACTTGTTTAGATGATATCTCCTATCATTCCAGTTCTGAAATAAAAAATTTAAGCTTTGTTTGATTGTGTTGATTATTTTATTCAAGGTTTCATACAATAGTCTGTAACTACAAATATATATTTATTTGTTAGTTATATCATCATATAACTTGCAAGTGGAAACGAAGTTTGTTTCATTCTCTACTTAATACTTTTGCAAATTCTATTTCCCAAGGTTTTTGTGGGTGGATGTATCTAGGGGTTTCACCATGTAGTTCATGTGAGTTAGTTCTTGGTTTTGCAAATATGGTTTTCTTCTTGAGGGATTTTGCCTTATGAAGGCAGGTTAAATGCTCTAGTTTAGGTTTTTTGATATTCTTATAATACCAAATATTTGGTTTTTATTATTATTGTCCTTTCAATGACTACTATTGATTTTACTTTTGCTTTGATGATTCTTATAACACCAGATATTCTACTTGCATCTCTATTATTGTTTTAAAGGTTATATTGGTTAATTTTGATGGTTTACTTTCATGTCTACAAAATCCTTTTAGTGTTAAATCTCTAGAGATAATACAATACTTGTCTTCTCCCCTACTTGTTTAGATGATCTCTCCTATCATTTGAGTTCTGAAATAAAATTTCCAAGCTTTGTTTGATTGTGTTGATTATTTTATTCAAGGTTTCATACAATAGTCTATAACTGCAAATATCTATTTATTTGTTAGTTATATCATCATATAACTTGCAAGTGAAAATGTAGTTTTTTTCATTCTCTACTTAATACTTTTGCAAATTCTATTTCCCAAGGTTTTTGTGGGTGGATATGTCTAGGGGTTTCACCATGTAGTTCATGCGAGTTAGTTCTTGGTTTTGCAAATATGGTTTTCTTCTTGAGGGGTTTTGCCTTATGAAGGCAGGTTAAATGCTCTAGTTTAGGTTTGTTGATATTCTTATAATACCAAATATTTGGTTTTTATTATTATTTTCCTTTCAATGACTACTATTGATTTTAATTTTGCTTTGATGATTCTTATAACACTAGATATCCTACTTGCATCTCTATTGTTGTTTTAAAGGTTATATTGGTTACTTTTGATGGTTTGCTTTCATGTCTACAAAATCCTTTTAGTGTTAGATCTCTAGAGATGATACAATACTTGTCTTCTCCCCTACTTGTTTAGATGATCTCTCCTATCATTCTAGTTTTGAAATAAAATTTCCAAGCTTTGTTTGATTATGTTGATTATTTTATTCAAGGTTTCATAAAATAGTTTGTAACTGCAAATATCTATTTATTTTTTAGTTATATCATCATATAACTTGCAAGTGGAAATGAAATTTGTTTCATTCTCTACTTAATACTTTTGCAAATTCTATTTTCCAAGGTTTTTGTGGGTGGATCTATCTAGGGGTTTCACCATGTAGTTCATGCGAGTTAGTTCTTGGTTTTGCAAATATGGTTTTCTTCTTGAGGGGTTTTACCTTATGAAGGTAGGTTAAATGCTCTAGTCTAAGACCCCTTGGAGGGACACACCTACCCTACCCCATAGGATTCAAACAAGTGACCAAGCTTAAATTTAACTAGGCCTGACCATTGCATTTTAGAATCCAAGAGTGTTTTATTTCTACATGTATTGAATAAAATGTAATGTAAGTGAAAATAACATAATCAAGTAAGAATGAGTATAGCAACCCAATCAGACCATCCTTTCATTGAATATTTTTTGTATCCACTTGAAGCTCAATACTTTACCTATTACATATCTCATAGGAATAATGTACTCAAATAGAACTTTGTACAACTTCAAAGTAGCATTTGTGAAGAATTTTACATTACGCTTCTTAAATTTTAAGTGATTATGGGTTGGAAAACTGATCAAAACCCATTCTTGATAAGCACTCCAAGTATTGAAATTACTTCTATAGAATTTGAAACTTCATGAGTGTACTGTGTAGTAATAAGTTGCATAAGAAACTCCACTTACCTTGTGCAGGTTGTGCTTGGACAACAAGATTATTGTCTTTACTTTCAATAGTTGGATCATCCTCAAGACTCAGAGCACCAACTCTAGTCAAGTTAATTGGGTCAATATTTTCTATCCATCAAGTATCATGGACAAAGCTTGGCTAGGAGAATCTAGGTATTTCAACTATGTTATCACCATTAACAAAGAAAAGTTGTGCTTTCAATCAGTTCTACCCATATAACTATACTTTCTTATTTTTGGGGGGGGTCTATTTGTAGAAATAATGAGGACTATTATCATGGGGTTCACCAATTCCTAGATTTTGCAAGAAATAATTCAACGAACCCTAAAAGAACTAGATGTCCATGTCAAAAGTGCTCAAATATGGAAAATCTTGGTTTTTTGAAGGTTCATGACCACCTAATTTGGCATGGGATTGACAAGACATATATCGAGTTTGTTTTGCATGGAGAACAACCCTCTAGTTTTGACAAATATGCATCAAGCACATGCTCTACCACTGATGAGGGTCTAATTATAGAATATGTGCAAGATAACATCATTGGAATGGTCAATGGTGCATACAAATTGTTCAATGTCAATTGCCTAGAGAGTGGACTAGAACTGCGAGATGATGTTGAGTTACAATCATCTTATGGAGCAGTTCCTATTGATGAATATTGTATCTTGCTCAAATATGTCAAATGACCATTATACCCAAGTTGTACAAAGTACATAAAGCTAATGGTGATCACTAAATTATATAATCTCAAAGTAAAATATTGTTAGTCAGACAAAAGCTTTGGCAACTTACTAGAGTTGCTAAAAGATATGCTCCCAATCGACAATACAATTATAGAGTCCACATATGTGGTGAATAAAATGATAAGGCCATTGGGGTTAGATTATGTAATGATACATACATTCATCAATGACTGTATTTTATATTGGAAAGATCATGAAAAGAAGTAAGCTTGCCCAACATGTGGTGCATCTCGATGGAAAGTTGACCCTCATTCATAAAAGTTATGCATTAATATTCCTACGAATGTGTTGAGGTATTTCTTCATTATACCAAGGTTGAAGTTGAAGAGAATGTATAGGTAAGGGATTTTATTATATCATTAGCTTTATTATGTTTGTTTCTTTCAACATTGTTAGATGCAACTTAAGTGAGTTATTTTTTTCCTATAGTTCTGTAAAGGTTACGAAGAATATGAGGTGGCATTCCCAGCATAAGATTTTAGATGGCAATATGTGATATCCAATCGACTCCTCAGCATGGAAAACTATAGATGTTAAGTTGAAATATTTCATCGATGATCCACGTAGTGTACAACTTGCAATGGCAATTGATGGGTTCAACCCTTCTAAAAGGAATAGATTTCCCATTTTGCATAAGAAATTCCCTTATAATTGTACTTGAAGGATCATATTGAATCACAAAGAAGAGGGGAAAATAATATACAAGTGTTAAAACTGAGTTGGATATTATTATTTTTTCATGAGTTCGATGTAACCTCCATTACCTCTATCTAATGAATTTGATATTTTTTAAAATCAATAAAAGGGGTTGTAAGCCATCCAAAACCTCTTCCAAACTTCCTGTTGAAACTACATGGACACATAAACACCCTCAACTAGTATAATCATATTCAAATGTAAGTTTAGTGTAGATGGTAGTTAATTGTTTGTTTCATTATGAGTAGTATCTAGCATTCATTTGTGAATACATGGTTGCTCTTGTATAATCACTAACAAGTGGAATTCAAATGGACACAAGAGTAAAAAATAATAATGAACACTCCAAGAATATCTTAATTCAAACCATCAACAACTGTACTACCTTCTTATATTTGATGCTTAGGTGGAACCATTGCAGGTATATTGACCTCTTTTGATGACATTCATTTTAGACTTTGATTTCTATCTATAGGAATTGCAAGGGTCTATAATCAATATGTATGATTCTCTCATTGCTCAAAATATAATGTTTTTACTAACAACATGCTTGGGATATGGCATGGAGTTCTTTGTCCTATGCAGGATACCTTCATAATATATCATTGAATATCTCACTTGGTAGGCAACAAGATGCTTAAGTTGAGAAAGGAATGTACCTCCAAGAAGATCTTAATTCAAGCCATCAGCAACTAGATTTGTACTACCTTCTTATATTTTATGGTTAGGTTAAATTGTTGTAGGTATATTGATCTCTTTTGATGACATTCATTTTAGAATTTGATTTCTATCTACAGGAATTGCAAGGGTCTATATCAATATGTATGATTTTCTCATTGCTCAAAATATAATATTTTCACTAACAACGTGCTTGGGATATGGCATGGAGTTCTTTGTCCTATGCAAGATACATTCTGAACATATCATTGAATATCTCACTTGGTAGGCAACAAGATGATTAATTTGAGTAAGGAATGTACCTCCAAGAAGATCTTAATTCAAGCCCAACAACAAAATTTATACTACCTTCTTATATTTTATGCTTAGGTGGAACTGTTGCAGGTATATTGATATCTTTTTATGACATTCATTTTAGACTTTTCTTTCTATCTACATGAATTACAAGGGTCTATAATCAATATATATGATTCTCTCATTGCTCAATATATAATGTTTTCAATAACAACATGCTTGGTACATGGCATGGAGTTCTTTATCCTATGCAGGATACCTTTAGAATATATCATTGAATATCTCACTTGGTAGGCAACAAGATGCTTAAGTTGAGCAATTAATGTACCAAGTGCATATGTTGATAGTTTCTATCTCAAATCATTGTTGCAGATCCAAAAAGTTAAGTATTAGTGCTAAGCTAAATCAATGAATCAACTCTTAGAATGCTCTTTGTGGTACCTCAGTCCACATGAAATTTGGTTTGGCTCTTTTTTCTCACTTAATTTAAGTGCCATGATGGTTTTTGCAGATCCAAAAATACAAGTATTAGTGCTAAGCTAAGTCAATGAGTCAAGTCTTAGAATGCTCTTTGTGGTACCTCAATCCACATGAACTTTGATTTGGCTCTTCCTTTTCTCACTTAATTTAAGTGCCATGCAATGTGGGAGAAGCCTATCACAAACCAATCATAAAAATTAGTTAGACCTAAGAATCTACAAAGCTCTTCGAAGGTCATTTGTGTAGGCCAATCTCAAATTGTCTAAATTTTTTTAACAATAAATCCTTCCTTACTGATAAATTTTACTGATTTATGTAGATCTTAATGAGTTTTCCAAAGTTCTATAGAGTTGTTTATTGTTATTTTTGCTATATTTATGTTTTCTACAGATCTCTTAGGGAAATATGTGGACATAATATGCACATGTGACTTGTTCTTCCTTGTAACCTGATGCACTTAGGATTAGTAAGTTCAATTAGTGTCTAAGAAATTATAATAGAAATTGGATTTTGATAGATGTATAAGATTTAAAACAGGTACTATAATCGTCTCTTCCAAATATCTAGACTTATGCTAAAATTGATGGCAAATTTTGCTGATTTATGTAGATCTAAATGAGTTTTCCAGAGTTCTATAGAGTTTTTTACTGTTATTTTTGCTAGATTTATGTTTTTTGTAGACCTCTTAGGAAAATATGTGGATATAATATGCACATGTGACTTTTTATTCCTTCTAACCTAAAGCATATTGGATTAGTAAGTTCAATTAGTGTCTAAGAAATTATAATCATCTTCCTCAAACCCTAGGTCTCATATGCTAGACTTCTCAGTCAGTTCAATTTTTTTTTCTTGAAGTCTTACATCAAATACAATTCAAGGTTAGATCCTTCTAGCTTATTTTTGCAATGAAGCCTAGCTGGCAACTCCTTGCAGCATTAATATTTCAAATTTAATTTTGGTAAGGCATGATTTGATAAATGATCTCATAATAGGAATCCTAATTTGTGTGGTTTTCATTTACTATGACATAGATGTTTTATGTTTAGCCCTTTGAAGGAGTATAATTTAATTTTTTTCTAATGATTCCTCATTATGTTATGTTGCTTACAATACTTAAAAATCTAAGATATATATATATATATATATATATATATATGCCATATTGCCACCATCCAAGATTTTGGGGCCAAACCCCTACCATCCTAGTCATGTATCTCGCTATACCATGTTGTGTCCCTCCCAAAAACCATGGAACATGGAACATTAATTTGTTATATATTGGTAGGTTATCTAGAATGGATAACTATTCTCAAGAGTCGGGTTTAGTTCCTAGTTTTGTAGTCCTTGGTTACTTATTTTTTGTAATGAGTGTTGGAACATTGTTATCTATTTTAGCGATAGTTTCAATCAACAGTAGCTACAAGCTTCCTATTGAAACTACATGTTGTATTTTTAGAGTAAAGACATGTTTTGAGTAGGTAGACAAGCTACAAATGATTCAATAAACATTAGCAAGAATTTTATTATTCAAACCAACCAAAAAAATAAGATATAGAATGGGATATCATTGGAAAATTTAAGCCTATTGAAATTAATATTCTTTTGACTAACACTATATACAAATTGTAAAGAATTTTTAGCACCCAAATATTTGTATGACTTCTTGTCATGGTCTTTTATACATGCATACATTATTTATTTTCATATCCCATAGGATAGTATGCATGTGGTCATCTATCAAGTGTAAAATTATTTATAACATGGTATGCCTAGGACCACATTGGTTGTATGCACTCCAAAAAGAGCAAAGTGGTGCATTGTGACTTCATACATACTTTGATGCTTCCATGGAAAATATTTTCCCTTGGATGTAGTTTTAATTTTTACCCTCTTTTTTCCAATGGAAAATTACCTTTTCCATGGAATGACCATGAGAAATAAAGAATACCTCAGCTGAAATAGTAAAACCACTACTGAGTGCTATGTTGTTTTAGCTGAGGCATAATTTATATATTTTTTAGATGAGACCCTAAGAGGGTGGTTTTACACTGCCTCTTAGACTTAATATGGTCATTAAAAATCATCATCTTAGAGTGACCTAATAGGGTGGTTTAAAACCGTCATTTTAGGTCTAAGAGGGCAGTTTAAAATCACCCTCTTAGGCCTAAGAGGTCTTAACCCTAAGAGGGAATTTTTTATCCACCCTCTTAGACATAAGAGGGTGGTTCTAACCACCCTTGTATCCCTAAGAGGGTGTTTATAAATAGCCCTCGTAGACCCTAAGATGATAGCTTTTTGAGGTAGTTTTTATCCATCATCATATATCACAAAACTTTTATGATGCCCTCATAGATGGTGGCTGAATAACCGCCTTTAAAGCCCTTTAAGAGTGGTTAAAAACCATCGTTAAATCTCTTTTATGGTGTAGTAAGGATCAAAGTTGTGGAACATTGTTGGATGTAAGATAAATCTTGGAACAACCACCAAATAAGATAAGTGCCCTAATAGGTCTCTAGGTTGTTTTTTGATTGTTTTTTATCCATTTTTGTTCAAAATATAGTTCACAAGTAAGAAAAATCATTTGATAAAATTTCTATGCATTTGAAAGAATAGAGGCATTTAGTGTGCATTTAGGGTTTTAACCTTGCTTGTGTATTTCTCTTGGACCCTTGCTTAAAAGCTTTGTTTTGTAATCCTAGGGTTAGTGATCATTCAAGCAAAGAATTATTCTAGGATTAGCTCTTGTCTTCTTGTATCTTGTATCCTACATTGTTCTTTCCATTTTCATAATATAATTTTAGAAATACCAAACATAGGTGTATGTTTAATTGACACATTCAAACACATTCCACCTTGGAATTGGAGTGACTCTTAAAAATGTTCTTATTGAACCATTCCTTGGTAGGGTATCTTACTATACTATGTAGAGAGCTGGGCTAGACTGCAACCAGGGTAAGTGACATGGAGAACGTGAGGGGAGTTTCAAGTTGGAGTGAGGAGGAGGAGCACCTGAGGTAGGTGTGATGTGGTAGATGGTTGAAAAGCCACCATAATATATAGCATGAGTACTTCCAATACTCATGGGTGATCCATCAACTAGGAGTGAGATAGGATGTGTCAGATGAGTCAGTGATCTACAAGTGGAGGACTAGAGAGACCCAACTAGCCTAGCCATGGGCAGAGCCTCTAGGTGAGAAGTTGAATGTAGAGGACCCTAGCACCACACCTGAGTATAATGCTTAGTTTATAGCCTAAAAACTTCAAGGAGGCATCATGACTAAAGAATAACTAGGATAAAATGGGAGGGGATAGTTGCAACAACAAACAATCCATTGTAGTGATGATTGCATCGTCGCATGGAGAGGGAGGTAGACACATCATAGGGAGACATTGAGGGGGTAAATATTTCTAAGAGTGATGGGGGTGAGGGGCATATGACAAAATAGGATATATATTCTCTAGGGGTAGATGATAGACTAGGATACAATCCATGCCATAACATAGAGCTAGTGAGAGATAGATAGATAGAGATGGTGAAGCTGGGTATAGGAGAGGGACACCCTACAAGTCCAAGTGATGATCCTTCATGAGGAGATGCATAGATTGATGGTAGAGTGATATGCTCTATGAACTTAGGTTAAAGGGGTGCTAGTTGAACAGGGGATAGAGCTGGCCTAGTTGAGGGCCAATTTGAGCTTAAAGCAGGCTCAATATTAGGCTAAGCAAGATTATATCTAATGGTTAGAGGAAGAAGTTGATAGACTCGATGGACGGCTACCCTCATGATGATCAGAGTCATCCTAGTCACAACATAGCCATTGGATTGAGGCATTGAGAGATCTATCTATGATACCTCCAGTGCCACTATTTATAACACCAAGGACCTCAAAGATGTCAAGGGCCAATAAATCTAGTAGCCTCATAGATATGAGGTCGAGGGTAGTGGTGAGAGTGGTGGTGCAGGGCCAGCCTGAGCATAGGTCCTTTGGATTAGCTTCTTTTTGGATGTGAAGTTTGAGGACCCACTATTATTGTAGCCTGCAAGCATTTGTGTACCATTAATGAACTTATTATTTTTATTATATATATACGAGAGGATTTTCATTTATGCTTATCATGTGTTTATTGTGCATGTATTTATGTAATGATGAATAAAATTATGGATGAGTATGGATGTATGCCTAGACTTGTAGATATGATTATGCATGTATGTTAGATGAATATCTTTGATATGCTAGAGTTATTATTTATGCATGGAGCTAGATATGTATGTGATGTATTAATGACATGTGATAATTTAGATGATGTAAATATGAATGTATGTTTAAGTGATAAAACATAATAAATAAACCTAAAATGAAATAATAAATTGAGTGTAAGCACCATATAATGTATGAAAGTCCTAAATGAATATTGAAATAATTTCATCTAAGGCATACACTAAAATATATCCTAAGTGAAACAAAATATGCACTAAGAATATATGAATGTAATGGATGGTGATCAAGGAGAATTCATAAGAAAACAATGAGACTTTCAAGAGACTCAAACACCCTAGTTGACCAATCAAAAGTTGTATATTGACCATGCAAGAACCTGAAAGATAAAAATCTACAAGGAAGACCAAGCTATTCAATATTATTTGTGTGTGCATAGTGATATTCATTACTCTGAGTTTGTACGCAGTTGGACTTAACTATTCTATAATGCAAGCCATCAAAAGCTAGCTCATCTGCTAGTGGATATTGGTATGCACAAAAGAAGGTCGCTAATGTGACAGATGTGTCACCATGCATAAGGCTACTCCACTACAAGTTAGGTGTCTATAGCCTATTGTCGATGATGGAGATCACCCCGTGGTTGTCAAAAATTAAGAATTCTAGGAATTCAAGCTTTTTGCCCTTTTCTTTTTTTAGGGGGGGGGATTTTTGCTCATTTTGAAGAAGAGCAAGGGATTTTATTGTTTTTGGAAATTTTTGCTTATTTTGGAGAGGAACAAAGGGATTTTTTTTTTGTTGCTCATTTTAAAGAAGAGTAAGGGATTTTATTGCTTTTGGAGATTTTGCTCATTTTGGAGAGGAGCAAAGGGATTTTTTTTTGGGGGGGGAGAGCTTGTCCTTTTGTCAATTCTCAACTTTTTAAACCATGATAATAGGAGAACAAGGAAAACCTTTTACTTAAGATGCAAGAACTACTTGGTAGTTTCATATTTCCTTGTTCAAAATTGTGATTAAAAATGTGAATATGTGTTAGGATTTTGATATAAGCAAGGTACAATCAAATGAAGACCATACCGCTAGAGATCAAGATAGCATTCTACAAAATTTTAAAGGACTACTAGGGGATGAATTACCAAAAGACGTTTTTTGGACACCCTATAACAACTACTTAGGGAAAGTAAGAGAAAAAAACACATCAAGAAATGGGAATGTGGATATGAGTGAACAATGAGATAGAGTGTATGTCCAAGATAAAAGAAGTTTCATCAAGATAAATGATAGTTGTACAAACATTGTGCTATTTTTTAATGCTCACAAGAAAATACTACTGCAAGTGTAGTGATATAAATGCTTAAATGCAATATGATGACAAGTGTATCTAGATACTGTAGAATGCAAAAGTGAAGATGTCAAAATGTATGGTGCAATAAATGGTAATATATAAAGCAATCATAAATGTGAATATGCAATGCAATGGTAATGTCGTGTTTTTGTGCTTTTGTTTGTTTTTGTGTATAAAATACCTACAAGTAGAGAATATTAAGGCTTTCAGACTCCTCAACACCCTCAGGTAAAGCTAACCAATAAGTGCTTGGTCATAGATGATGTGCTATGATGAATGAGCCTAACCAATTTATGGTGAATTTATTGCACAAATGGTTAGGCAAGTTAGAGATCTGTTGGTTCTCCTTGAGCACCAAATCACCAACTTGAAATTCTATAGGATGAACCTTTGTATCATATGCTCACTTAATATAATCTTGATAAACCTGAAGATGCTCAAGAGCATTAAAGCGTCTTTCATCAATAAGAGTAAGTTGATCGAGGTGAGCCTTTCACAAGGTGTAATCATTAATGAACTCTTGCAATAAGATATGCAATGAGGGGATTTCAATTTCCAAGGGCATAATGGCCTCAATACCATATACTAGAAAAAATGGAGTTGCCCCAGTTGGTGTTTGAATACTCATCCTATAAGCCCAAAGCACTAGAGGTAGTTGAAGATGCCAATCCTTGCGATGATCATTTACTATTTTTTGAGGATTGTGATAATTATTTTCTTTTATGCCTTAGCCCACCCGTTACTCTGTAGATAATAAGGCATTGAAAAGCTATGGTATATATGATAATTTATGCATAAAGCTCGAACATCCTTATTCTCATATGACAACCCATTATTCGAGATGATCTTGGAAAGGATACCAAAATAACATATAATATTATGGAGTAGGAACTCCACAATGCGTGATCTAGTCATAGTGGTAATTGGAATAGCTTCAACCCACTTTGTGAAGTATTTTATGGCCATTAGAATGATGTGTGTTAGCCCAAATAGGGGGGCAAGATTTTTTCAATTAGATCAAATCCCCATTGCAAAAAATACCACAACAAGCGAATAGACTATAGTGCTTGCAGAGGTACAAGCAATATATTATCATGATTCTAACACTTGATGCACTTTTTGATATAAGTGCAACAATATTACTTCATTGTGGGATAGTAATAATCCATTCAAAAGATGCACTTTGCAATATCCATACCGCTAAAATGGCCACCACAAGTGTCGTCGTGAGCTTGAGAAATGATCCAAGTTTACTCTTGGGGATCTAAGCATCGAAGAAGGGGACCATCATAACTTTGATGGTACAATATTTCTCCTATCAAGACATACTTAATCACTCTTTGCTTTACTATTCATTTGGTGGCATGCGACAAGCCCATAGGAGGGCTACCAAGCTTAAAGAAATCTTGAATTTGTGAGAACCAATCTTGATAAGGCTAAGCTTGGACTAAATGAACATCTTACTTCTCTCAAAAAATACCTTGCAAGAATATGGATTGAGGGAGGAACTTAAGATAAATGGTTATGACATTATCATAAGGGCTCTACAGGATCAAGGATCCCCAAGGCACAAGTTTTAAGAAGTCTTGAATTTGAGAGAACCAGTCTTGGTGTGGTTTAGTTTGTACCATGTGGATGATTTGCTTCTTTAGAAGTATCCTATGAAACCATGTATTGAGAGAGCATTTCTACATGAATGATGGTGACATTATCAAATGGATTTTGCAAAATTAGGGATCCCAAGGAAGCCATTGTGTTTGCAAAATGGTTGGAGGAACGAGGGATTGCCTTGATGTCATACCATTCAAAATCAGCAAGCAATTTGTCCACAAGGGTCTTGTATAATTTCAATATTGGGCACTTGCACTGATAGATCTCTTACTTGGTTAAAAAAGAGTAAGGAGCCACCACATATACTAATTCTCTTGATGTTCATGGTGAGAGTTGTTTAAAGATCCAAAAGGAGAGCTTCATACTCAACATTGTTATTGGTGGATAAAATTTTGATTTTGAACAAAAGGATAATAGGAGCCCCTTATAGTGTGAAAAACATGATTTTGGTACCACCCCCTTGCTCACATTTAGAACCATTAAAGAACAATGTTAGATCCACTTTATTTTCTAGTTCTTATGGATCTTCTAAGCTAGATAATACGAATATTGCATAATTTGGTAGCTCAAGTGTAATAGGTTTATCATCATGAAGAGGCACCTCTGCTAGCTGGTCTGCGATGACCTAACCCTTGATATATTTTTGGCCAATGAATTGTAGGTCAAACTCCATCAAGATCATAATCCACTTTATGATATGACTATTATGATAAGTACAACTCATCATATATCGCAAAGGGTTTTCTTTAGAAATAATATACATTGTCTGATTAATAATGTAATGACGGAGCTTCTTGGTGGCAAAGACCACTGTTAAGTAGAGTTTCTCGACATAAGAATATTTAATTTCATACGATAACATGGTGAAATTGATGTAGTAGATGGCCTATTCCTTATTTACCTCATTCTTTTTGGCCAACATAGTTTTTAAGGTAAATTCAGTGGCTGAGATATATAGTAAAAAATGTGCACCAAGTATTAGACGAGATAATACTGGTATGGAAGCCAAGTATTGCTTGATATCCTCAAAGACCTCTTGACAATATTTATCCAATAAAAATTCACCCCCTTCTATAGAATATGATTTAACGGGTGATACTTTTCCAATAGTTACGTGATGAAAATTCGGATGGCCTATATCTTTCCTTGCAAGCTATGAAGCTACTTAATATTGGTGGGGGGAGGTATGATTAAGATTAATTTGACCTTCTTTGGGTTAACCTCAATGCCTCACTTAGACATGATGAAGCCTAAAATATTTTTATATGTTACATCAAAAACACACTTTTTAGAGTTTAAGCATACATTATACTTGAGTAGGCAATCAAAGACCTTTTCTAAAACACCGCTATGGTCCTGATGCAACAAAGATTTGGCCAAAAGATCATCAATATAATCTTCAATAATCTTGTGTATATAGTCATGAAATATATATGTCATTACCCATTGATAGGTAGCACCAAAAGTTTTTAGACCAAAAGGTATGACTTTGTAACAAAATGTTCTCCATGAAGTGGTGAAGGCAGTTTTGGGTTGGTCGTCAAGATTGACCCAATTTTAATTGTAGCCTAAGAAACCATCCATTATAGAAAGCATTTCATGACCTACAATTGTGTCAATGAGTGTATCAATTTTGGGAAGCATAAATTCGTCCTTGGGGCTTGCTTTTTTGAGATTGCAAAAGTTTGTGCAGATGCAAACCCCCCCATTTAGCTTCCTGATAGGTACCATGTTGGACACCCAATCGGGATAGTCAATAGGTTGGATGAAGTCTACATCCAAAAATTTTTGTAATTCATATTTTATCATTAGAGCTATTGTCAGATGTAGCTTTCAAAATTTTTGCTTGATTGGTTTGATTGCTAAATTTAGTGTTAAATTATGGACCACTAAGTTTGGGTCCATACTAGGCATGTCCTTATATGACCAAGAAAAACCATTCTATACTTTTTCAAAAGATCAAAGAATGTAGAGTGTTCTTATTTTGAGATATTGTTCCCTAGTTTAATAATCTAAGATGCTTAGGATCCTCATTGATATCTATATCGATCATCTCTTCTATTAACATATGAAATCTCTCCTCCAATTGATGAGGAGTAGGGATCAGATGAATATCATCATTTGGATTAAAAGAGTCAGATGCATTATCAGACTCTATATTAACTTGGAGGATAGCTAATATTGGATGTGATGGCAAATGGTACATTTGTAGCATGTCCTTAGAAGGTAGAAATTCATAAGACAAATGTGGAAGAGCAATGCGATTGAAATCAATAGCCTTAGGATTGAGAGGTAAATATTGAGAAGGGTTATCAGGATAATAGAGGGCAGTGGTGAGATCAATGGAGATCGTATTGATGGATGGTGGATGACCTCCATTCGTAGGTGGAAATAGGTAATTAGAGATGGGTGGACACAAATGTTTAGGAGATGGTTGGGGTGGAATGGAAATGATGGGGCGTCCTCTAGGTGGGATCAGGATAACTAGATCTTCAGGTGGGAGAAGCTAGCACCAAATGGATAGTTGCCTAGGGAAAAAATGAAGATATAATTCATTTAGATCCATGAGAGACTCAATGGGAGTAGACTTTTCTTTTGAGCTAGATGAAGCAATGTATAAGGTCTCCCAATCATATCTGAACTCCTAGTCATCTTCTAACTCCTAATAATATTCTAACTCCTCATCTGACAAGTCACAATCAACAATAAACAATGTAGTGATATGGAGATGATCGCTAAGTAAGTGAGTATTACCAGGATCAGTATACTTCTTGTTGTCAATGTCTCCCTCCAAGCCTAGGTTAAGGCACTAAAGGAAATATTTTAGGAGCTCCTCTTGCATGCATGTGCCATACCCCAAGCTTGATTTATCTATTGGTAATTGGTAATGAGGTTCTAAAGGGGTTTGAGGACCTTGCTCATAATTACCTAAGCCATTTTTATGCCAATGGTAGTGGTAAAAGTATCGTAGAGCAAAGGATAGATTTGAAATATAATTAATATTCCTTTCCTCCTCTAGTATAGGAGGTGTATCCGTGGAGGCATCAATGCCACCATAGATAAAATTTGTTTGGCTTGGGTAAGACCCAAGAGGGACAATAGTACCTATAGGCAATGATGTGCTATGTGGGTGGACAAATTCTTTGATTGACTCTACGAGAGGGGTGAATGTAACATCTTGCACTAGATACTCACCAACTGGATTAGTCATGTGCACTGTGACTTGTGGTAACTCTAGTGAGGGAGATGTTGATGGTGTGGGTTGTGATGAAATATTTGTGGCAGTGGGTGGTTCCTCCTTTGTGGGAGAAGTATGGGTGATTGTTGTAAAGATAGTTGAAATCGATGGTGTGGGAGGTGTAATTAATGGTTGAGATGTGGATATGCTTATTGGTGATGGTGGAGATAGATATGATGGCATGGGTGCCTTATTTGTATTTCAAGTGGGAATATCCGATGATGAAGAAGGAATTCCTAAAAAATCGATGATGAGGGTTGGTATGGAGGTGGTTGTGATGGAGTGATGTATAATTATGGTGTGGAATTTGTGGGTTGTATGGGATTATTGGGCTGAATGTCCAAATGCATGGAAGGCAATATGGACTCTTGGGAATGTGAAACTATATTGCAAAATTTAAAGGGATCCAAGTTTGCAGGGATGCAGTGAACTTGGTCTTCATGTATATACTTGATGCACTGATGCAATATAGAAGGTACGCATTTAATATCTTGAATCTAAGGTTTCCAAGCAATATATTGTATTGCATGGTGCCTTCCAAGATATGACATAGTACATGAATAGTCTTTTATCCAACCTAAATAGGAATAACTATTGTGCCAATGGTGGAACACAGGGCATCATTAAAGGCTCGAAGGATGAAACTGGATGAGGCGATGCATGATGGTAAAGGGTAAGATATTGGAGGGCGGTAGTGGTGATGATGTTAATTAAGGATCCTGTGTCTATCAAGATATGGATGAAGGGTATCCTATCCACACTAGCAATGATATGCAATGGTGGATCAGGTTCCTCAATGAGTATCATCTAAATTTTATGATCTTGAAATGTTATAGCAGGATCTTGACAAGTTTTAACATGCCCCACAAAGTTAATGAAAGAATTAGGGTCTTATGGATACAATTTAATAGATTTTAATATCTCCATTAGAGCTTCTCTATGTGGGGTCAACTATTGGATCAGCTCATAGATGAAGAGTCTCATCGATGCTATTCTTAGACTTTGAGTAAGTTTATTTCTTAATGTGAGCATCAAGTGTGGTGGAGTAGGCTTGATCGAATTTTCTATAGGGGGTGCTTATGATGTGGAAGGAATATTTATAGGATCCACAGATTACGTGGGTTGCATTGGATACCTTCTATTCCTTATCACAATGTTGATCATTCCCAGAAAAACCTTGGTTAAGTGTTATGGTGCACACTTGATTAACTAGCTTAGGTTATTCTATTTTGATAGCAGGTGTTGTTTTTGTTTTATGTTGGGTCACAGGGTCTTGGAATATGCCTATGTTTTGGTTGTTGGAGGTAAGAGGATTATTGATTTAAATATATTACCTCTCGATCATGTCCTACACTATATTATTGAATGAGAAGAATGACTTATCATATCTCTTTTGTCGATGATAGATGCATTATTGATCCTCCCTATAAGATCTAGGTTTGGGATGATTTAGATCCTGTGGGTGAATCTCAGGGAGTGTTATTGCTTGCACCTCACACAATTGATTAAAAATATATGCTAAAGACTTCAACAATGGCATATATTGGTGAGGTGGTCAGTGAGGTTGGGTTTGTATTTGATGTTATTATGGTTGGTTGTATAGCATCGACAAATGTTGGGCTTGATAATTAGTCGATTGAGGTGGAGTTCAATTCGAGGGCCTAGGGGAACGTAAAATGACCTGGTTTATTGGAGCCGCCTTTGGTCGATTTTGGCTACCTTTTGTTTTTTTATTAGGCCATTCCTTTTTATGATGTTTGATCTCTCCTTCCTAGACGTTGATGTCCTTTATAACCTTGGACTAAGCTAGGGCCTCCTTGAAAGTTCTATAATACTAAAGTTGCAATAATAGTAAGATCTATTTCATGCAACTTCTAGTAAACATTTGGGTAAACTCTATGATGGTTAGGGTGAAGGGTAATTTTGTTATGATTGCCCTCCATATATTTTCATAGTCCATTACTGGTTCATCCTGGAAATGGTAAAGATATATAAATCATCCAAGGTGGTCTTTTTCTTGATGCTAAAGGCAAAGCATTCTAGAAATGCATCAACTAATTATTCAAAGGTGAAAATACTATGGTATGGCAAATGGTTGTACCACTCCAAAGCACCCCCAACAAGCATTATGAGAAATTTTCATAGTAAGAGGGGAACACTATCTTGAATATGAAAGCAATTGTTCATGAAGATTTTCACATGCTCCTAGGCATCTTCATCACCCTTGAACTTATCCAATTTTGGCATCTCAAAGTGTTTGAGATATAGTAGTGATAGAACAGATGGGTGGAGGGGTTGATTGTTGAGTTATTGTAAACTAAAATTTTTGTAACCTACACTTGAGCCTTTTTTTCTAAAGAGTTAATGCACTCAATCAACAACTTGTAGGCTTCCAATGATATGAGGTCATTTGCTCATCCTTGCCCTTGATGAGGTGGAAGGTTTTGGTGTTGATGAGATGGTTGGTGAGTGTTATCAATAGGTATGTTACCATAATTTAATTTAGGATATGTATCAATTGGTTCTTGATACTTTGGTTGTTGCTCCTCATAGGTTTCATAATCCTATTGATAAGAATACAACTGGTAGTGTTCAAGTGAATGAGGTTGTTGATGATGAATGGGTGGTGGTCTATGATATTGATTATGAATTGGATTCGGGTGTGGGCAAGGTGGAATATTTTGATTTCGATACAATGGAATATTATAATATTGTATTTGGTACCCTAGTTAATGTTGGGTCAGTTGCCTTTATTGTGCAAGTGTGGGTAACCTCTAATGCATGATCCATTACAATTGATGATCCATGGTTGTCTTAGGTACCTAGTGAGAGCAATTCACTAGATCGGTTGTGTAAGGTCTATTCACACATGTGTGAGTGATGCGGATAGGTGTGGTTTGCACCTTGACCCTAGAAGGATCAACAACTTGTTTATTAGGGTCATAAGAGGTAGATTTGATTTGATATCGATGATGTAGGATGGATTTTGTGTAACAAGATGGCATCGAAGCACAACATACTTAACCAAACTATTGATCATATGATGTAGAGGAATAATCAGGATCATCCTCCGTCACTGCTCGAGCTACCATGGATGGCTTTTTATGACCTCGAATTGGATACACATCTACATGATAATATTCATGGTTCATCGAGGGATGCTCAACTATGGTAGCTTGAACATCCCCATATTGGTATAGAGTGTACTCCTAATATTGATCTAAGGGAGTTATAGGCTGAGATGAGATGTAGATGCATGGTAGTGACTACCTAGGTGCTTCAGTTTGAGGGTGGTTATCCCTATAGAAATAATGCAAGGTGGCCTAATCTGGATAATCCATATCATAATCATAATTAGGACCTATAAGTGGATTCTAAGATGCAACACCTGACATGTCAGGGTCAGTGGGATTACTAATGATGTTTAAATCCTAGGGGTCACATTGCCACTCAAGTATGATAAGGTCCTCTGGATCAATTTGAAAATGATCCATGACTTCTTGTGTTGGTTCAGTAATGTTTGCTCATGATTGAGCTTGACTACGTGTTACAACCATATGCTAGGAAAATGGTATACACTTTCTAAACTACACATAGAGAACAAACAAAAGCAAACAAATAATTTGTTGTCATTTTTTTTTGAAATTTTGATTTTTCTTTTCATTTTTCAATGTGTTCTTGTTTTGAAACTCTACTCCTAAAAGACTAAGGTAGATGAAATGAAAGCTAAATAAGGGTGGTTTATGCACAACCTCTATCGATAAATGCAACAAAAACAATAAAAATGACTTTCTACAATGATGGATGGGTGATAGGTAATGCTATAGGAATGATAAATACCCCCCCAAGGAGGGGTCATGCTGTCTAAATCCTGCTACTTGCCTATTTGGGCTTTCACTTCACACTCGGGTGTGCTTGAATACAAACAACAACTGCACTCCATAAATTATTAAGCCCTATGGTTGAGGGGTGTCTAAACCTAACCTACTTCAAGATACACCTAAAAATAGGGGACTTCTCGGTGATGAAATCCAAAAAATCACTCGCAAGGGCTACTATGGTGTTTAGGGAATGAGATAGTAGAAGGAGATGAATTCGAACATCGCTAGTCTTGATTGGGGGTTAGTGATGAAGTCCAACCTTACCAATATTTAAGTGATACATGTGTGTGTGAATTCTTTTAATTACTAAAATGATTCAAAGAGCACATGATGCTTCTCATAAGGCAAGCTATAAATTAAAGTGTATTTATTTTCATTAAATGATGGTCTATTTTTTATCAGATAGTAATGCAAGAAAACAATGAGAACACAAATATCGTCTCAACCTAAGATGGTCACAAATAGGAGACTATCTCAACCTGAGACAATCACAGATAGAGACTATCTTGAATTGAGACGATCACAGCCAGATAGAATTAAAAACTAAAAATACATGCAACTAAGCTATGTATTTTACCTTTTTCTATTTTTTTTTCTTCTCCAAAATATGAAATGTAACAAAAACGATAAGGAAGGAAGACAAACCTAACCTAGAATCCTTTTGCTCGATGTGGAAATTTGTAGCTCTATGATTTTTTTGCCTCTGAAGAGAGATCATCTTAACATAAGATGGTTGCAGGACAGGGACCATCTTGACCTGAGATGGTTAGGTCTGAGTACCTGCAATCACCAAAAAATAGTCAAAAATTAGTCATTTTGTTGATGTAACAAAACAACAAATGATGATAAAAGGAGATCGAGGGTCCCATCATGATTGGCATTTGAAAGTTGAAAATTTACACCATACAAAAGCAATATAATTGGAACACAATAAATAAAGATTAAAAGGGAATCTTTTTATTGTCTTTTCAAGGTGTTATAAGAGCATCCCCTCAAGGGATCCTATCAGTGATACAATAGGTCAAAAAAATGTTTCTAGGCATAATATTTAAGATTTTTGTGCAAACATAGTTATTTGGTCAGCGGGTTTCCTTATGACTATCGCACAAGATTTGGATCCAAAAATTTTCATTGTCATTGAACCCTGTAACCTACACATAATAAAAATGAAAGTGAACCGATAGCATATGAAGGGCCCAATAGTGTTGGACCTGTAGTAAATTAGAGAATGTAAAAATATATAAAAAAATAGATACATGCATGCGATAATGTAAATCTAAACTAGTGTAAGAACAAGAAATGAAACAATATAATGCTAAAATGCATTGGAAACAAGAAATAAATTGCCTGATAAAGACCATCTTGAGTTGAGATAATTTTGTTTGTGAACCATCTTGATATGAAACGGTCGTTGTCGAGGAGACTACACCTAGATGTAACCAGGTTTGAGTAGTGTTTGAGAAGATACAAGGATGTTTTCTCGATAGATTTCTTGTGAGCGTAGACGTGAGTTGGCAGATTTGAGAAATCCAAAGCAGTGATGTTGATCAGGAAAGGATGAGAAATGCAACTATGAAAATTGTGTGGCAACCTAGCAGTATGGATTCAAGCAACAATAAAGTGTGGTGATGTTTTGGTAGCACTTCGTTGCTTCAACATTTAATTTTAGAATTATCCAAATGGAGGGGGAGAGCTTCATTTTATAGCCTCCTTAGAACGTAGCCAAAGAGGCAAGTAAAGAAAATGGGGGAAAAAATAGGGTAACTACAGGTTTGGTATCTATTGCAGGTAGGTAGGTGTTTATTGTTTATTGATTGCAGGTTAATGGTTGGTTTTCTTTTGCTATCACGAGGTGATTAATGGTCAACAACCTATGCATGGTCACTGATAGGTAGTCAGCCTATCCTTTATTATTTTTAAATTTTATTTTGTGTGACCACATCAGGTTGAGACAGTCTTGAGCCTGTGATTATCTCAGGTCATTATGGTCAGGCTTCCCATGGGGAAAAGTTCCCTACTATAGAGAAAAGTCACTAGATTAACCTTGAGGGTGCCCCAGATGGGTTGAATGGGTTAGAAGAAGGTCTCTTTGGGAGTCTCCTTATGATGATGCATTTTAGGTATCTACACAAGGAAAATAAGATAGAGAAACATTTTATTTTTGAATGTGAGGCATATAGTGATATTCTAGCATGGAATCATTGAAATAATTGTTTGAAGCAAAGAATATAGATATATGAAAAGAATTCATCAACAAAATTAGTAGTAAAAAATTAATGTTGCAAAAAAAATTATTGGGTTATATTTTAGAGTGCGAACATGGTTTTTGTAAAGTTCCTATCCCCTAGAAAGCCATTTTGTATGATGTTGTTGATTATCTTCTTGATGTGTGGTGGTAAGTCCTCTACCCTCCATTTAAAGTATTTTGTTCATAGTCCATCTATGTCACAAGCCTTGCTTGCTCCTACTCCTATTTTTTTAATACCTTCCTTGACCTCCCTTGAGCTAAATGATTTTTTTTGTTGTGATGATTGCAAGAGGGGCCTCTTTTACTTGCTCTTATTCATAAAACTATTTTGCATACTCTAACCATTGGGTTTATGTAATGTTATTTGCTAATATATTGTTTTTGTTGAAATTCCTTCCAAAATAACTTAGGGTTATTCTTCCCTGAACATTTTTTTTTTTGCACTTACATGTTCCTCTTCTTTTATTTTTGCTATCAATTTATATAAACTTTTATTTTCCTCTTCTTTACTTAGTTCTTTCGGAGCTCTCCTTACTATTTTACATTCTTCATCATACCATGCATTTGTTGGAAACCTTTTTTTCTTCTTTCTTCTTTTCTTGTTCTCTTATTTCTTTTTCTTTACTTTGCAAAATTTATTTTATTGCTTCCTTGAAAAATAATTGATTTTCTTGAGTTATAAAGGCATTTTCTTCTATTGACAATTTTTGATTGGGTTACACTTTTTTTTGTTGATTTCTTCCTTGATATGACAATTTTATATTATGTGATATTATATTATTTTAATTTCTCGTAGACACCAAAACCTAGCCACTTGTCATCCATCCTGACTTTCCCACCATTTTCACCTTTTATTTACATATATTTATATTTATTTATTTTATATATATTTAAATATTAATATTTTATATATTATATTTTATATATATTTAATAAATATATATTTATATAAGTGAATTAATCTCAACCATATAATTTTATTTAATCATATTCATTCATCTACATCAATCCATGCCACACCCTAGATTTAATATCCACCCTCCGATATGCTTTTATCTTAGCCATGATTAGTGTCGTTGAAACCCTAAGTATGCCCTAGGTTGGATTATTAATAAGAGATATTTTGATGGCTCAACCCCTAAGAAATTGGTATCTTGAATCCAAAGAGGCTATCACCAAAGTTCTCTAGAGTATCCAAGTGCTCTTCCCTTCCATCCTCACTCACCATAACCCCCGCATCCTTCGTTGCCTCCCTCGTTTAGCCAGATTTGCTTCTACAGACTTCTCCTTCAGTCATCAAATGCCTTTGGGTGCTTCTTGTCACTCTCAAGTGCCTCTGGGTACTTCCTATCACTCTCAAGCATATTTGGGTGCTTCCTTCCCCATTTCCAAACACCTTTAGGTGCCCTTTGCCATCACCGAGAATCCATAGGTGTTTCCTGCAGTCATAAAGAGCCCACAAGCATTTTACGCTAGAGATTATGAAGTCTCCCTAGTCTTCAAAAAAAATCATCAAATTAGATAAGAGCAAATATGTAAGGTAAATCCATTGTTTATTATTTTATTACATGCATTTTTAGTTTTATTCACGTTATTTACAACAAATAGTTAGGGTTTCAGTATTGATCATAGAGGGCCTCACATTGTGGAGCCCTCACAGGTGCTACTAACTCATTTATGGTTTTATTGTGTGTAGATCTGGAAGTGTGACATCAGCATTGGACAACTGCGTAAGTTGAAGTGGCCCGACATTAGATAACTAAAAGCCCACTCACTTTTGTTGGGAGCAAGGATGTGTTTGAAGACACCACCAATGTTGTTTTGCTAGGGTTTCGAAGAACCCTAGCCATTGTAAAATCTATATCAAAAGGATTCAAAGATCCTCATTGTAACAATGGAGTTTTTAGGCTCCCCCCATTAATATAAAATCATTCATTGTGCAATTATGTGTTCTTTGAGTTATACTTTATATTTCTATTATTTTGTGTTGCATTTTTTGTCTCTTTAAATGGTGATCATGGTGGGACCCCCTAAGGGTTTATTTTTATGATTTGAAAAACTAATTTATTTGTTGTATTCTATCATCTTGCAAGATTTTTAGAAGCACAGATTTCATAGTTTTCACTGGTTCTAAGGTTTTTGTAAATTTGCAAAAGGTTTTTGAAGGTGCACAAACGCTCGACAACGCTCGGGGGCTATCCAAAAATTCCTAGGTGCATTTCAAAAACACCCAGGGTTATTTTATAGAGAGTTGAAGTAGAAGCATAGGTTGTTTTGTAAGTCTACAATTAAAACCCTAGCTTTTCTATTTACGTATTCTGGCAATCTTACATTTTTTTCAAATTTTTAAGCTAAAAAGAACATCATTAATTAATCTAGAAAAACATTCATATTAGCTTGCATCTTAGGTTTTAGATTACTCATTTACATCCATCCACACTTTCTATTTGAAGTTTTTATTTTCTATTGTGTGTACAAATTAAAAAATATTGCATTCTAATTTCATTGAATTCAAATTTGCATAATTAGTTTTCATTATAGGGTTAGGGATTCCTATTTTTGTAGGTATAAGTAGAAACATTATTCATATACCAATATTATCCATGTACTTGGGTGATTCCATATAGAGGATTAGAAAAATCCCCCAACTGTCTAGAGTGGGTCTTAAGCGGTGTATTCTACATCCTTTGGAAAAATTAGTATAATGAGTAGTGGCTTTTGATTTAGACTATCAAAAATGGTTATATTTCTAACATTGTATGAACACCATAGAAAATCATAAATTTTAAAAAGAAACACACACTGCACGATTCACATTTTAATAGTAGTGACTGGATTTCATCACCATCCATTACTTGAGATTTGGTGACGATGGATTTCATATCCATCCACAAATCTCTTCCCTTAGAAACCTTAGGTCACCCCCAAGAAAACTTGACAAATTCAATCAACCCATTCATCCTTTGATACCATCACCACCATATCCAACATATTTCACGATACCTAAGTTTGACAAATTCAATGGAACTGAGGATCCCAAGAACATGTGAGCATATTTGTACACACCTATTTTAGAATTCAAAATGACAATGTTCTCATGCTCAGAACTTTTCTTCAAATATTAGGAGGATATGCCATAGAATGGTATAATCAATTGGCCAGTCATACTATTTATACTTTTGAACAATTGATTGACCAATTCTTTGAAAGAATCATCTTAAATGTTAAAAAGAATCTCATTATCTAATGTCTATATTTTAAGACAACGTGATGATTAGTCTATCTATGATTTTAAAAAATTTTGGAGGTTTGTCATCACTAAGTTTCCATTCACCTTTCCAATGGATGAGCTAATCAAATTATTCACCACGAGTTGTCTAAAACCTATCTCTTGGATGCTTCAACTACAAACTTATCATTCATTTGAAGAAGCTTTAGCTCAAGCTAGTGTCATTGAGGAAATAAAAATCCAAGAAAACATAATCAATACTAAGAAGAAATAATGGCAAAATAAGAGCCAATATAAAATTAACTATTCTGGTCAACCAAAATCAACATACGCTATACCAGCCAATCATCCTAATCAAGTTAATCAAGTGGTCATGAGCCAACCTATAATGGCTCAACAACAATCATTGCAACAAACACCATAACAAATTACTTATCATGTGGTACCCTCGACAAATCAAGCCATGCAAAACATAGTGCCAGCTGTAGAAAAACATACCCAAAAATAATTTTTCTGACAAAATCACCAATACAACCCTTTAGCTGAGTCATATGCTTCCCTTTTTTGAAGGTTGTATGACATAAACAAACTTGCTTTTCCTAAAATCAGACCATATGATCCCGCTAAACGTAGTAAAAACTATCAAAAACATCTATTTTATCTTTATCATAGTTAAAATGGGTATGACATTAACAATTGCCATGCATTTAAATACATAGTGCAAGCCCTAATTGACATGGGGGTGATCAAGCTTGACAACCCCCTTGCTCAACAAAACCAAAACCTTGGTATTTTTAAAACACCGCTTCCTCACCATGAGGAGGTGCAACTAAATGTAGGAGGGGATAATACCAAAATTCCTCCTAATCAAGTCAATCATGTCCAACAATACCAAGGTTTTGTAGGGGCCATCCATGTTGTCACTAGAGGTCAAAGAAACAATCAACAAAATGCAATAAAACCACCTCAAGCAAGTGTGTCACAACATTCCTCATCACC
This sequence comes from Wollemia nobilis, assembly GCA_028583015.1. Taxonomy (NCBI): domain Eukaryota; kingdom Viridiplantae; phylum Streptophyta; class Pinopsida; order Araucariales; family Araucariaceae; genus Wollemia; species Wollemia nobilis. Next base: position 23,260,437 of record JAQPPZ010017232.1, on the reverse strand, counting down.
ACCCATCCAAATTTACCCCAATCCTTCATCACCCATCCATATCCCTGGCCAATCAAATCCTCTAAATCCCCCCATAAATCATCCACCATGATAAGTCATCTCATTGAGTAGTCGGTTAACCACAAGCCTAAAAATAGCTTCCACCAAATTTTCAATTTATGAATTATTTCAACAATCTCCCCCACATCGTGAGGCTTTAATGGATATTATAAAATCCATTGAACTACAATATCAAGATTCTAATACCATCAAAAAATTTGTAGGGAGCATCCAAACATGCATGGAACCTTCTATCACATTCTATGACTTTGAGATTAAGCCAATCTCATCAAACTCAGTAGAATCTCCATTGAATATCATGGCTCTAATTAATAAGAAGTCATTTAAAAGAGTCCTGATTGATATTGGTTCCTCTATTAATATCATCACCACATACACCCTTCATCATCTTAATCGTCTTCCATCTCATATAACCAAGTCATCATTCACCTTAAAAGCATTTAATGATGCTTTATGTTCCACAGTTGGCACTGTTGTTTTGCCCATTGAAGTAGGGGTCAAAACATTGCACACCATGTTTCACATCTTGGAAGGATCCATGGCATACAATGTACTCCTTGGAAGACCTTGGATGAGGGAAATGAGATGTGCCCCTTCCATTTTACATGAATGTTTAAAATATGTTTATGAGGGACAAGTACATTGCATACCGATGGATGTCGAGTCATTTAAGTATTGCAATATCATCTTGAATCCTTATGAGTCCATGCTTCCTTCCACCCACCTTTTCCTTTCCCCATCAACCAATCCATAAGCCAATCCATCTACCACATCACCAATTTCCTCATTAAAAATTCTTATTCCTGAGGAGCTCCCTATCACCAATCCCCATAAGGTTTCCACGATCACATCATCTTCATCATTGACTACATGCACATGTGGTCACAATCAATCCACATCATCAACATCATTATCATCCACTTCATCATCATCATCCATTCAGTAGCCTTCCCAAACCAATCCATCACCATAACCTAATGTTTCACAAGTAGAGTTGATAGATAGTGAAACATCTCCACCTTCACCATTTCTAGAGCTATCATCTGACCATAGTCCTTCCATATCATCCTAATTCAAGGTCCACATCACTAATCCTGATATTGGTGAATACATGGTCCAAGACATCATCGTCGGGCCCCTCACAATTCTTAAGGCTAAGGATTTTGGTCACCCACATGACCCACCTTTGGCCATAGGAGCAGTATATAACATGGGTTCAGCTCCAAATAGCATAAATTTTGTATATGGGGGATTTATTCTTCATCAAGTCCAGCATCCCTACAGGAAACAAAAGAACTAGCATTTTCCAACATTCAAAACATGTCGGGATTTCCATCCTGTTATTTTTACATAGTCAATTGGTAAGGTCATGGCCTAGGATTGCATGAACATGGAGTGTCATAGCCCATTGATGTTCCATATCAAGAAGTGCATGACTATTCAGGTCTAGATTGTCACCCACTTTCCACCACCTCTTCTCTTGAACAAGCCTTCCAAAGTTTTAACCTTAATTCAAGAGAAGAATCCCTCCATCCCAACAATTCTAACGATGAAATCTATGAAGAATTCGAACTTATGTCAATAATTTTGGATGAATCTAAAGAAGAATCAGAGCCCATTATTTCCCATACTGAACAAGATGAGTTTTATCTCACATGTTTCCCATCCATGAGCCCATATTTCACTTTCTTCTTCCACAAGAGTGAGCTGGCCCTACCGATGAACCACCACATCCATTCCATTAAGACATTTCATAAGTCAATTTGTAACATATGTACATAAAACAAAAATAGTGGTGAGTACCAAAAAAATCAATAAAAACATTTGTCTTTTGCATTGCATGTATATATCATCTAGTTAAAGGCATTTATTTATGTTGCTTGATGCTATCCAAGTTTACCAGGCTCCTAACATCGATTCTTATATTCCATCCATTCCATACAACCTTATCCACCTTGCCCATAAGTCAACATGAATCATGTTGATTTATTTACCCTACTCTATAATTTGTACGACCCATCTAATCCAATTCTAATTGACATAAGCCTTATTGATATGGATCGGATATCCTCACTTCCATCCTTTGCAAAATTTGTCTTGTTCGAGTAATTGTTAAGGGCTTACACCAACTACGTTCCTCCATCCTCTTTGCCTTCACCTTCACCCTCACCTTTGGATCCTAAAGTTTTTCAGGTAGATATAGATGAGGATAAGCCAAAAGAGTTTGATGACATCTTAGAATACATTCATCTGATCCCTATACCCCATCAACTTGAGTAAGGTTCCCACATGTCCATTGAATATACCATCAATGTGGACCTTAATTCAAACAAATACAATCCCCAAATTGTCAAGCTTGGAAAAATTTTATCACCCGATGAATAAGAGCAATTAATTGCTCTCTTCAAGAGGAAGAAATATATATTTGCATGGTCTTATAAGGACATGCCTGGTCTTGACCCTAGTTTGGTTATCCATAATATCACCTTACATCCTAATGCCAAGCTAGTCAAAAAGTTAGGAGAATGCATCCTACTGTGTCCCTCTTGGTAAAAAAAGAGCTTCAAAAACTCTTAGATGTGAACTTAATAGTTCCTATCGACTGTCCTAAGTGGATTTCAAACATGGTACCCATTCAAAAACCTAATAGTGCGATACGTGTATGCACTGACTTTCGAGACCTTAACAAAGTGTGTCCTAAGGATGACTTTCCTCTCCCAAACATCAATACTCTTGTCAACACTTGCACTAATCATGAAATGCTTTCACTCATTGACAGTTTTTCAAGATACAACCAAATCTGAAGAAATCCTAATGACCAACACAAAATAGCATTCACTACACCTTAGGGGATTTTTTGTTACAAGGTGATGCCCTTTGGCCTAAAAAATATAGGTGCTACTTATCAATGTGCCATGACATATATTTTCTATGATTACATGCATAAGATTATCAAATATTATGTGGATGATCTCTTGGCTAAATCTAAAACTTGACAAGAACACATTGGTGTATTGGAGAAATTTTTTGACCGACTTCTAGAGCATAATGTAAGGTTAAACCCCAAGAAATGTGTCTTTGGTGTTACCTCGGGCAAATTTCTAGGATTCATTATCTTCAAAAGAGGCATTGAGGTGGACCCTAACAAGGTCAAGGCCATCATGTAGATGCCCCCTCCAACTAACTTAAAGGAATTGCGTAGTTTACAAGGAGAGATCCAATCAATCCATCATTTTACTACACAATTTTCTAACAAATGTAGGCCATTCAATCACCTACTATAAGATGGGGTGCCATTTTCTTTGATAGATGAATGTCAAAAAGCCTTCAATGACATTAAGCAATACCTAGCTTCTTCGCAAATCTTAGCTTCTCTGCCAATCTTAGCTCCTTCCTAACAAAAATTCTAAATCTTTTACATCACACACCATTGATCATTGGGTTGTAAGGATTGTACTACATTTTTAGTCAGATGGTTAGGTAGTCATCCCCAAAACTTAAGATATCAAAAACACAAATCATGGACTATGGAGTTAGCCTCCACCAGAGCTATAGAAACTTGAATGGCAGTGGAGTATGCTCATGCATGGTGACACGTCTCTTTCTAAGAGATCTCTAACCACACATATGGATAAGCTAGCTTCTTGGTTTCATCCATAACAGGTTTACCTAATTTATATAATATGAGTTAATAAAATCACTTCCACACACATTGGTTCTTGATTACCTCGAGTCATTACCATGCTCTTGATTTGGTCAATGAATTCATTGCATACACATTTGGTCCTAGGGGTATTAGGCTATTTTAGTGAGTTTTTTTTTATGCCACTAGTATGTCTGAATCTCTGCAAAACAATCAATTTTCCATATCAACATCCATATATTCTTCCATATCAACATCTATATCTTCTTCCATATCTTCTTCCATGTAAAACTTCATTTCAGTTCATGAGTAATACATCCCATATGACACCAATTTTGGTGCCCCTGATTAAACAACAATGCTAAAACATGGTCAAAAAAGATCTAAACTATGAATGATCATTAGAATTTCTGCATTTCATACCTTACATTTATCATCCATATATTTCATATCTTACATTAATCATCCATACATTCAACCTTGCAATAATCATCCATAACATATCATATACATTCATTATTCAAATATACATGCATTACACAAAAGCATTCCATATAAACATGCACTTCACAAAAAAAGCATTCACACAAAAACATATAACACAAAAGGTAAAATTTATGTATATATATGTATAAATATCACATCTACAATAAGTATCAAAAGGCTACATACAATGGAGCACCAAGGCTCATATACAAAAAAGTACATCTATGTACTAAGCTACACCCTCCAAGAGGACCCCTATGATCTAGTAGGAGCCTTAGACCTAGAGCTATGCCTAGCAACCCCAGACATAGATGAGGTTGGAGGATTTGGAAGAGGAAATGATGTTCCATCAATCTATCCTCCAATGCCTTGATATATCTATGCCAAGAGTGAAAACGTGCTATGTTGACATTATGTCGGCCCTCCCTTTGTACTAGCTCTACTTGGAGCTTCATGATCCTTGCATCTCGCTCCACCACTTGCTACTCCAATCGTACCCAATCCTCCTGACTCCAATTTGGAGGCCCATATAGAGCCTCCTTCACATCCTCTACATATCCACTATCTCCCCTACTCTTGAGAGCCTGCCTAGACTCACCCTTAGTCCTCCTCCTTCGACTATCTAATCAAAGGCATCATTGCTACTTGGGGGCCTCTTGGGTCCCCTCATCACCACCCCCATCAGCCACTCCTCAAGGTGGTGCCCATGGTGGTTGAGCAGTGAACCATGCATCGTACTCTATGGTAATCCCTATATCACCCACATTTAATAGATCCATCTCCTCGTCATCCTTACAGGCCAAACTTCACGGCTCCACACATGGTAGTCCTGTCTTCTCATAATACCTCCTATATCACATTGGCTCATTTGAAACATCCTATCTCAAGCCAAACTATCAAAGTACTCAACCTCACTCTAATATCTCCTAATAACCCACCTATCCTACCATATTCATCACAAGTGCTCTCCATCCCTAGTCCACCTATAGGCCTACCATGACCTTCATATCACTTGGGCGGATGTCAATCCAGCCCAAAGATCCTAGTACCATTAGCTTTTTTGTACTAGCTGACTCAGTTGTACCTCCTTGGCCACTGCCCATATCCTAGTGTAGGGTTTCTCCCTACCCAAGCCTACTATCGGTAAGCCCTCCAGTCAAGCAACACTAAAATGCTCCCATCCCTAACACTATAGTAGCAAGCTACATCCCAATCCTTTCCTCCCCCACCTCATCACCTTGTATAGCTCTTGATATACTTAAACCAACAATGTAAGAGCCCATGCATACACCTACCACCTAATGAGCATATCACTCACTACTCCTATCAAGTTCCAAGGGAACCTGCACCCAGTGTTGTTTGGAGCCACAATGTTGGCCAACACGAACATTACCAAGATATGAAGGGCATCCAACTCCTTGTCCACGTACATGGACAAGTAAGGTATACCTCCACTCTCCACCCTCACACCCTACCAACCATCGCCAAACATATTCATCATATTTGTATTCCACCCATGCCCAACATCAATTCAAATCCTCTCCACTGGTACTTTGAGGATGTGATATACATCCTCCAAGGTCATGGTCACCTCTTTTGTGGGGAGCTAAAAAATCCCCCTATCTGCATCCCACCTCTCCGCTAGAGTAGAGAGGTACCCCTCATATACCTACACCACATCAACCCAGGCTACCTCTGCTAGCCCCACATCCTTTAGCAACTCCCACTCATCATCTGATACCATCTTCCTCATTTCAAAAATGAGAGGCAAGAACCGATGCCAAGCATCCAAAATTCTAAGCTGCAACACAACACAAAAACACTTATCATTTTAAAAAAAAACACAAAAATTCGTATACAATACACAAACAAAGGGTATTACCTTAGTAGCCCACACTCCAACATCAACCCCGACCTTCACACCCACTCCCTCCATCACCATAGCTTTCGTGCTCAAATCACTTTATCTCACTTCACTTCACTCTCCTAGATGCAGCATCACAAACTCTCAAACACACAAATGAGCTTGGTTTCTCATCTTGGTAGCTATTTATAGCTACTTCAGGCACCTTGAGACACCCATGGGCATTTCTTGGCACACTGAAGCACCCATGGGTATTTATAGAATGCCCAAACATCGATGGGTGTTTTTGCATAACAAAAGTGCTAACGAGTGTTTTGCGTCAATGTTGACAAAAGACCAAATTCTTACAAAATAGTGGATTATCCCCACAAAATCACTCCATATTGCATCCAATCATCTAATTCATCATATTAATAGATTTTGTGAAGATTCCAACTGGTTTGGATGCATAATTTTTATTTGTGACCACTAATTACAAATTCACCTAACCAGTTACAAAAGCACTCCAAAATGGTCCAAATCTTCACAAAAAAACCACAATCATAAATATCATCATTCATAAATCATTTTTACATCATTCCATATCATAATTTGTATTATTTCCAAGTTAAACAACATTCAAGTGAACCTTGTATCTAGTGAGTTATTCTATATACTTGGCGATTGCAGTGATTTGCATCCATGCAATTCGATAAGATGAAGAGCCTACCATAAGGACACTTGGTAATTTTCATCATTCCATATCTCGTTGTTTGAAATCACAATTATAGTTGCTACTTCACATATTTTTGAAACATTGCCAAGAACAATTTGCATAAAAATTTATCATTTTCATCATTCCATATCTCGTTGTTTCGAAATCACAATCAAATTTTATCATTACACATTTCCTTGACAGTCATCATGTTGAATGGATTTAGCTAGGGTGATTGGTTCTGCTCATAGGAATTATTTGACAGTCACTAATTGGCCCTTCGAAGTTGACTATTTTTATCTTTGCATTTTTCATATTTGCATCTCAATGACGCCAGAAGGCATATTCTCCAATAGCATCGAATCACCCCAAATTTGGGGCAACCACATTTGGTTTTGACTTTCCCACAATGGGATGCATCTTACATGATCACGACATCTACACTTGGAAAAAATCCAAAGCTTAAAGATTAAGTTCATCACGTATATTATTAAGACCAAACTAGTTTTTCTTTCCCCTTTTCTATTTTTTCAAAAGAAAACAAAATCTAGTTTACCTAGATAGAAAAAAAAATAAACTCTAAATTCTTAAATAACAAATATTGGGGGTAAAATGACCTATTTTTCCATAGAGGCATAAGAACCACTAGCACTATCGTCTATCAATGGCATTATTGCTTGACCTACAAGACAAACAAAATATATATATATATATATAATCAGTGGTAAAGGGGCTTATCTAAACTAGCAATGGATAATTGAACTTCCTTATACAATCAGCAAGCCCTTGTTTAGAAAAAAAACAATGATAAGAATGATAGAAAACAAGAAATGAATGTTAGGTGGAAAAAGTAACACTGGGTTATGATAGCATTGTTGATGTTTTTCCTCTATGTAAAACCAAAGAGTGATAGTGCCATTGACTTGTAGTTTAGCAATTCTTTTTCTTTTATAAGCATAACAACAAGATTCAAGATAAGATAATATAATATTATGATGACTGTAATGGAGGTCCCTAACCTGGGATTATAAAGGCCCTATCCAATAATAGAAAAACATAGATTTACTTACAATATTAACTGATAAGGTAAAAAGTTAAGTAAATACAAATGCAAAATGTAACATTAACTCTAAGTACAATAAGATAAAAGGTCTAAAGCTACAAGTACAAGTAAGAAAAAAAAAGCAAATAAAGTGAAAGAGCACAACCCAAGGTTTCACCCTTATTGGAAACTTGTTAAAATCTCAATTGTTTGGTTATTGAAGGCATTTGAATGCTTGATCTTGGAGGATTAATGCTTGATGACTTGATGATTGTTTGAAATCTTGTAGACATGAATGGAGACTTGCTTGGAGACTTGAATGCTCATAAGAACAAGATCTTAAATGCTTGCAGGAATGGAATTCATAAGATTGTGATATGATTTTGGCATAATCTAGCCATGCATGATGCTTGATTCCTATGATTTTAAGGAGTTTTTGGTAAAATTTTGTTGCTTTCAAAATCCCATGGATAAAATTTTGGTAGAGCTTTACTGCCTAAAAATGGTCATGGATTAAGCTTTCCCAAGTGTTGGTTTAATAGCAAGTAATGGCTCGGGAAAAAATTTACATTGAATATGACAATATTGTAGAAGCTAAGAAATTGAAAAGAAATCAAGAAGCCATTAATGAAATATCATGAGATTGGTAATTCTTGGACTTGGGATTTCTTATAGGAGCTACAAATCAATTATTTAAGGATTTGGTTCATTAATGGAGGATAAATTGAAAGAAACATAAAGTCAAGGTTCTTGATTTTGGCACATGATAGTCAAAAGCACCAAGAGATAATAGCATCAACGGTGCTATTGCACTGGTGCTTTTTCCTAATGATCATTAAACATTAAAAAAGGGTAATAAACAGTCAAAATTGAGAGTTTTTGCAAAAGCACCATCAGGTCATGATAGCATTGTTGATACAATCACTTTTAGAGCAATAAATGCTCTAAATTTGGACACAAAAAAGGTGGATTCAATTTGGTTGATTTAAAGGATGGTTGATGAAGGGAGTGATAAACTTGGAGATTAGCCTTGTGCGTATAGTTAGGTGTCTACCTTTTCTCCTTTTTTATACACTTATTGTATAATAAATACATCAAAACTGATATAGATGCCCTAATTTTGGGATAGGAATATTTTCCATTGCTTATGGTGGATGATGCTAGATGATTGGTGTTGTGATTATTTTCTTAGTAGTGATGTTAAAAGTTAAAACAATGATGAATTATAGACAGCTATTTTCTTAAATATTGGTTATTTACACTTTAATAAAATAGTTTATAATTTGAATGATTAAGATAATGAAATGATTGGTGTGATCAAAGATGGCAGATGAGGGCTATGGGATGTACCAAAGAAGGTGTAGCTATAATGTAAAAATATTTACATCTATATACATAAGGATTTGCTTTAGGGGATAATAGTTAGCTTTTAGAGTTGTCCAAGGGAACTTTAGTTAATTTTTGACTTGCCTAGGAGAATTTTAATTAGCTTGCTATGCTACAAAGATATGTACAAGAATGAAAAATAAATGACATTCCTTTAAACAAATATCTAGAGGACTTTTACCTTGCCCATAGGACTTTTGATTTAACATTTACCTTGAATTAGACACTTAAAGAACTTTTACTTGACCTTTAAACAAACACTTCAAGGACTTTTGCTTAGATTGATTTACCTATTAGAGAAGTGTCATAGAAGGCTTATGTTTGATTGGCATAGAAACAAATGATGCCCTTATTTGGGAAGATAAGTTCATTTCTAACCAGTTATACCCATGCAAGGTGGTACATCAAAGATAATAAATAATGAGATTGATAGGCTACAAGAACCTACAAACTTCTCAATATTCATCATGTAGTGGGAGATTTGTAGTTCATACGACTTGATAGATATGGTTTGAGGTAAACTTGATTGAAATAAAAAAAATACATTAAGGATCGAGATAGATGGTTGTGTGAACCCTAATTTGATTTGTAAAGATGGTACTAGGAGGATATACTCACATCAATCACCTAGAGCAATGAAAAATTAATTATCTTGACTAGGATCTTCATTTACATGTCATCGTAGATTCCTGACTCAAGATACAATCAATCTAGACATAAACAAGCACATGCATATAGGAAGATATGAATTCAGGAAAGATGTAAGTGTAACAAAAATAATGGACACAACAAAGATAAGCAAATGAACACTTGTAATGTAAAGAATATTTTTTCTTTATATTAATAGGGGAGCCTAAATCTCCCAATATTACAATGATTTCTCTTTTGAATTGCCCCAAGTATGTTGGGTGCAATATTACAATGTATGATACAACACAAGTGCTCAAGATGGCAATGATGGCGCTCTCCAAGCAAACAACTAGTGTCCTTCATCCTTATGCTACAGCTCCAAAGGGATGAGTGGGCTTTCGCTATCCAATGTGGGGACCATTCCAGCTTCAATAGCTCTCCAAGGTACCTACTTTCTGCACATGCATGAAAAGACAAACGAGGTTTAGTAGCACCTGCATACAAGGATGAAAGCCATATAATAAAACCCTCAAATAAAATGATAATGCAGATAGGAAATAGAAAATAATAAACCAAATGCCTTGTTGCAAATGCCAACTTATTAATATGTTAGGTCATGTTTTCTCGGCTCTAAGAAACCATAGATGTGCGGTGACGACTGGTTAAATACACATGGGCAGTGAGAAAATTGTACAAGGGCGATTTCGACTACGAAACCATGGATGTGTAGTTTTGGTAGAATGATAGATTGATGTAGAAAGTGAGCTCTGAGCTTTAGATCTCTCTTCTCCTTAGGATTCATGCAATGCTCTAGTCCTATTTTGGTAGCCTAACGGTGCGAATGCTCAACCTCTTTTTGTGGATGGGGTAAAGGTGCCTTTATAGGTCCCTTAGGATTTTGGATGGAAATGAGAGGTGGTAATCCAAGGCTACCAAATAGAGGGGGCAATTAGAGTGAGTCACCTAGGGTGTCTCACTTAACTGGAATGACTTGCAACCACCTCATTCCAGTTAAGTGAGTCACCTAGGGTGTCTCACTTAACTGGAATGAGGTGGTTGCAAGTGGAGTGATATATGGAGGTTTACCCCTTGTGAAGGGATAAAGGGTACAAGGGTGTATGAGATGTGGCAAGGGATGCTGGTGAGGTGGTTAGGACACATGTATAGTGGGTAGGCAAGGTATCCTAGGATGATTTTCTAGATTTAATAAATTTAGAAAATAGGATAATGTGCAGTATTTATATACCTAAGTCTAAACTTAGGTATATAATCTTATTATGCAGGATTTGATATGGGGTGCCAAATATGACTTTGTGGATGCCTAGTTTTTGGTGTCTACAAATACCACTTTTTGTACCACGTTGTGTGAAACATGATGCGGTGTAAAAACCAATGACATTTGTCTTTATTATATGGATGGACTCCAATCTTCTCGATGCACAAGAATTACCAATTTTTAAAATTTTTGATGCTATTTTGATTTTTTTGCTTACCCCCTCAATTGGCGAATGGATAAAGGATGAAACCCATGAGCCAATTGACCAATTATGGATGATGAAATGAGGTGAATGATTGAATTATGTGGATTGTGAATGGAAATGCATGACAATTAGATCAACCTAATGCCCAAAGTTTGGGATTGTTTGTGTTGTTTTAAATTTTCCTTCGATTCCAATGAGGCACAAATTTGTTGTGGTAAAAATCATCGACCACGTTTAGAGCTCTAGGTTCCTCTTCACTTTAGCAATTCTTACCAAATTATGGCTTTTAAGAACTAGTAATTTACAAATTCGAGACTTGAGTTATTTTTAATTAATACCAAATTTTATTTGTTTGGTTTCTGCTTTTGTACCCAATGGAAAGGGCTTAAGGTTAACCTTGTGCAAATTTGTTCAAACAGAGCCAATCTCAAGGATTGAGGGATATAGCTGATTTAATACCATAATGGATTGATTTTTTGGATAAGTGTCCTTATGGTGAGCTACCCATCCAACCGGATTGCATGGATTGCTAGTCACTGCAACCACCAGGTGTATAGGGTAGTCCACTAGATACGAGGTTCACTAAATGATGTGATGATGGTGATGATGATGTTTGTAAAAATGCATTATGTGATGGATGATGTTGATGTTTATTGGATTATTTTTAATCTATGAGGGGGATGTTTTTTTTTAACCACACATGTATGGTTTTGACTCCCCTTAATCGCGCATCCGTAGTTGGTGCCACCCACCATGGGTGCACATTTTTATGCACTCCATAAACTATGGGTGCATGATTTTCACCACAAAAAGTGGTTATATAAATGGGAGGGGTTTGTTTGGATTTCATTATTACGATGGACATTGTCTGACGGTTTGAGAAGAGAGTGAGAGATGGATGTGGGTGAAGCCAGTGGATCAAGTTCGGGTGCGGGTGTTGGGGGCTCGACTTGAGCAGAAGTTGAAGTCTGCTATGCCAAGGTAGGTGCCCTAAACTCTTAGCTTAGGTTTTATTTTATTGTTTTGTTTATTTTTGTTTATACTATTTTTTTTTTGCGACCACTAAGAGGGTCTAGAATTTTTTTTTGTTTAAATTGTTTTTCTATTTTTGAATGCATGAATGGGGAAGGTTGAAAGTTTTTTTTTTTTAAATGCAATGTATGCAAAATGATGTGCAATATTTTTGTGTTTTTCTTGTTTTTGATATGCAATGTGTACAAAATGATTTGCAATGTTTTTGTGTTTTTCTTGTTTTTGATATGCAATGTGTGCAAAATGATGTGCAATGTTTTTTGTGTTTTTCTTGTTTTTGAGATGCAATGTGTGCAAAATGATGTGCTATGTTTTTGTTTTTTTCTTATTTTTTTTAATAGCACTGATGTGAACTTTGTTTGTGCTTTCAATTGAAATTCATTACTACTAGACACCATATCCAAAGTGCAGAAAGCTCTCACAGCTGATAATTGGAAGTTTTTGGAGGTTGTGGGTTTGGAGGGTTACAGACGAGTAGAGACTATCCATACAAATGAGGAGCTATTGTCTACACTGGTAGAGAGATGGGACCCTGATAGGGGTTCGTTTCAGATTCTTATAGGGGATGTAACCATTACTTTGGAGGATGTATATCACATCTTCCATATTCCTATTAAGGGTCTACCAATGAGGGCAGACCACGACAAGTAGGAGGCCTTAAGATCGATCTATGGAGATGAATGGGATTTTGACTATGGGAAGGATGGTATTCCTTATTTGCAATTGTACAAGGATTAAAATCAAGGGGTACTACATATTTTCATGATGTACATAGTAGGAAACATGATGTTGCCTAACCATATGGGCTTGAGGCTCCCTTGGAACCAGGTATCTCTTGTATTGCACTTGGTAGTAAATTCGTAGGTCTATGCATGGGCTCCCACTCTCTTATGTCAGTTGTATAGGGAGCTCTATGAGGTGAAAAGGTAGGAGCAAAAGGGGCTTAGATGTAGTTTGGTGCTGATGAGGCCAGAAATTGCCTCATTCATAGACCATTTTTGGATATTTCATAAACTATTTGATAGACCTTATGCTATGTTTTTGTGCTAATTTTGATGATGGAATGCATTATGTATTACTATTTACATGTTTAAATATTCAGGAGCATAGTATTCTATTTTGACCATTTTCTGCATTTTCTGCACTATTTTAGCTGATTTACTTAGCAAATAAACATTTATTTTGAATATGCAATAATGTATGTTGATGTGTATTCCATTATGGGATCATGTTATTTGTTTTCCTTGCCTTCTAACCTGTTCAAATTGCAAAAAGGTGCCAAAACCTATTCAAACTGGTATGACTGTGCAGAAAATAGAGTTTGACCATACAAATTCCAGCCAGCTGTGCATAAACAACATGGCTTGGAATTTGTCAATGCCAACACGTAAAACTTATGGAATTTGTCTTCTGAGGACTTAAGAAGACTACCTAGCCGGTAAAACCCATTATCCTAAGCAATTGGTGCATGGATAAGCATCATAACTATTACACTGCCTGTTATTCCGAAGCAGCTCCAGAATGAGCGGAGCAGGACTAGTTTTGGTCAAAACCATCAACAGAATGGTCAAAAAGGTGGAAAATGGTGAAATGAATATGGATACAGTTGTATGAGAGGTTTTCTCACCCCTTCCAATGCATTTCTTCCAATGTATTACGCCCAACAAGTAAAATGGATAAGTTGCAGTAGAATAGTTTCCTGCATTTCAGGAAGACAACTTCAACACAGTTGTTGAATCCCTGAAAAGCAACAACAAAACGAATCCACATATGTAATAGAATAGTATAAATAACAAGCTCCCATTTTGGTTGAGCATATAGACATTTGCATAGAAGGATAGGAATAGAATAGTTGTTTCAATTATAACAAAGCAGTAATTCTACAGGATTTTTCCTGCATTGTTGTAATGTCATGTCCTAATCAATAAAAGGTGTAGTTTCTCCATTCAATTAGTTTCTTGAGTGAATGTGTGAGAATTAGGTAGTTTAGAGAAAACTTCTTGCCTTCTTCTAGATCAGGAAGCAAGGGCCCACTTCCAGGCTCAGGAGAAGGATCAACTTTTGACAGGTTTTCTGTTCATTTCTTGTTGCAATAGGTTAGCAGAAACCTATCAATTTTCATTTCATTTGTTAATTGTATTAAGATGCATGTAGTATTAGTGCTATAGATGTATATGCATGGTATTTGATCACCTAGTATAGGCTTTTAGATCTTACAACACTTTTGTGTTCTTGGAATTTCCTACAATAGTTGATTTCCTTGTTTTCAGCAGTTATTTCCAGTTTTGGCATTTCCATTTGTGTTAATTGATTTCTAGTTGTTTCATTTCTGCAACATTTTATTCCAACCTTTCAATTCTGTTAATGTAATTAGGATTTACTTTCTATAAAATTATTATTTCTGTCATTTCCATTTTGCAAGCATAAATAGGTTTCATTTCTGTTATTTCTGATTTTGCAAGAGTAATTAGTTTCAATCTTCTACAATCTTTCCATTTCTGCAATTTTATTTCAGAAAATGTAATTAGGAGTTCAATTCAGCTCATAGGATTAGAGGTGACACCAAAAACCCCCAAAACTGACTGGTTTTATCAATAAAGCCATTTCTTGAGTAGACTGACCTTCAAGCTGCTTACCCCTACTATCGCATACAACCATTGGACACCGCCCTGGACTGACAATTATAATGATTAAATGGTGTGATTGATGACACTCATCATTTTTGGCACCATTTTCGAGGACCCAAGGTGTTGTTAGGAGAAGTAAAGCAAGCCAAGAATTGTTATTTGGATACAAGTAACAGTTCTTGGAAACTTGTACTTCAGTTCATTCAACAAATGAGCATGAATGCATAGGCCAAGAGATGAAAGAGGGAGGTTTATCAAAACCAACTCTTTCCTAGAAAGACGTTCTTCATGATCAGGAGAAGACTTGCCTGTGTATGAAATCCCTAAAATACTTAAACGAGAATCATCTTCTTCATCAACCAAAATTTTGGGACCTTTGGAAGAAGAACTCTTAGAAGCACTTGCTTCCAGACATCCCTCTGGACCTGGTCCATCTGAACAAATTGTAGAAGTCAAAAGTGAGGGGGACACTATGGCAGAAGAACATGATAGGGATGTTATAGTTCAAGGTGAAAACCCTACTAGGACTTTTGAATATCCTATTCGACTGAATCCTACTCAGAATGCTCCTATGAAAATAATTTCACCTTCTGTATTGCCAACCTTTAGGGGAATTGTCTCTGAGGATCCTGACCAATTCTTGTTTGAATTTAAGGTTCTGTGTTAGACTTATGACTATGTAAATGATAATCAAAAATTAAAATTATTTCCATCTACACTTAAAGATGCAACTTTACGCTGGTTTATGAGTCTTGAACTTGATTCAATCCACACTTGGGAATAAATGGAAACTGTATTCTTGGATAAATATCAGGAATATTGTAGAGTGCGGAATAGAAAGGATGAATTGTTTCGGATTAAACAAGAGGAGGATGAGAACTTAGAGGACTATCTTGATAGATTTACCTTTATCCAAAAGAGATGTGGTCCTATAGAATCCAATTTGTTAAAGACCATATTCTTAAGAGGTTTGCAGGATGATTCCAGGGAAGTATTAGATTTAATGGGAAAAGGAGATGTGAATCAGCTTGACATTAATGATATTGTAGAGTTATGCAAAAATTATTCTCGCACTAGGCAAAGAAGAAAGAAGCAGAATTCTAATAATAATGATATCAAAGACTTAATGGAAGAAATGGCTAACATGAAAACTGATATTCTTGTCCAGTTGAATTCCGCATTAGGGGAGAGAAATGTAAAATTTGACTCTACACCACCATTGGCTATCTATTGCCCAAGATGTAGAAACAAGCATGCTTTACAAGATTATCCCTTAAATAGAACTTCTATCTCAACTATTTGTGGTATTTGTTCAAAGGGACATATAACTGATAAATGCCATCTGCTGCCTCAACTCAAAAATATTTTGGAAACCCAGACTGAAGAACTTAATGTTATTGGACAAAGGCAAGGAGGCAATTTTTCACATTATCAAAATGCCCCTCATTTTCCTACAGGATGGGGATAAAATCCTTGGAATATGCCATGGGGGTATGCAAAACCACCCTCACAACCTTGGAATCAATCTTGGACAACTCCTCAAGATTGGTCACACTCTGGATGGACAAATCCACCAGTTAATCCACCTTGGACACAAAATCAACAATATGGGCAAATATGGGGGCAACAATACCCATCATATCAAGGGCAACAAAGATATCAAGGCCAAACTCAAAACCTGCTGCCTGCTCCTAATCAAAATTTTTAGGGAAGAGTGCAACCACAACAAGCACAACCGGTAAAACAACCTCCACTTCCAGCTCAGCCTATGGCTAACCCAAATAATACCAGATAAGCAACCCCTGTTTATGGAGTTGAGTCTAAAGAAACTACTGTAGTTCATACCCTTGACTGTAGTAATATCCAATTGCATTCAGGGAAGGTCTTACCTAACCCTGCTCCACCCACCATTGAAGAAATTGATGGAAAACAAGAGTCTCCAAGTCCAAAACAAGTGCAAACAGAAAAAGAAAAATAAAAAATGAGCAAGAAAAACAAGTACCCCCTACAGGAATAATACCATACCCTGAAAGGTTTGATCATACTGTAACTATCCCTGAATCAGAGTTAGTCACATAACTTGAAGAAAATGACTATATCCCTTCCTTTGTTGCAAGCAATAAAGGATGTGCCATTAATTAAGAAAACCATTCAGGAGTTGTGTATTCAGAAACCTGGCAGAAAGAAGAAGTCTTTCCCTAAAACTATGCAAGTAGAAGGAAAATTGGCTGACCTGTTATCTAGAAAACTTGTTCCCCCAAAATATAGTGACCCAGGAAGTCCAGTTGTTACAGTCACTATTGGTCTAGTTCAAATTCCAAATGTGTTGATTGATCTTGGTGCTGCAATTAATGTAATGACTAAAGACACAATGCAAAAATTGCAGCTCAATAATCTCAGTCCTACAACTACAGTTTTGGAGATGGCAGATAGGTCAGTTGCCAAACCAGAAGGAATACTGGAAGACATTTCCATTGAAGTTTCTTCTTGGGAATATCCTATAGATTTCCTAGTATTGCAACCTAGAAATTCAGTTAATGGCTATCCCATCATTCTAGGAAGGCCTTGGCTTGCCACTACAACTGCTTTTATAGACTGCAGATCTGGGGAAATGACTATTTCAAATGGCATTGATCTTAAAAATATTTCCCTTTATCCACCTGCCCAACCTTCAACCAAATTTTTTGGACAGATATGGTTTCCTGAGTCTGATGAAGAATAGGAAGAAATTATTTCCACTCTGGCCACAATAATAGTAAAGGAACATATTGAGGAAATCAACTCACAAGAAAGAGAAATATTTGAGGATGAAACTGTCTTAGTTGAGACATTACAAGAAGAAGGACTTAAAGATGATCAAATCATTGTTCATCACTTGCTATGGAAGGATGAAGAGCATACTTTAGAACATCTATCATCCATTCCAATACAAGAAAGCTCTTTCACACTACCACATGGATGGCATCATCATCTTCTTACTTCTTTCACATGTCCTATGCAAGGAATGATTCCATCAGGTATCACTTTTGAAATAGAATCCAGAGTATTTCATACTTTTCAACCACATCACTGTCCATTAAATTCTTTGATCAACAAGTATGGAGCAATCAACTCCATTCATCCAGGAATAAACAAATAGAAGTACAACCAGGTAAAATTTTGAATATTAATAGCTGGTTGACTAATGAGTAGGAAGCAAAGTTATTTGTTGTCCTACAAAAACATGTTCAGGATTTTGCTTGGAGTTATAAGGATATGACTGGAATCCACCCTGATGTGTGTACACATAGGATATACACTGAAGATGTTAAACCTGTGAGACAACCTCAAAGATGTTTGAATCCTGCTCTGAAAGATATTGTCAAGGAAGAAATTGAAAAACTTTTAGATGTAGGGTTCATTTATCCAATTTTAGACAGTCGATGGGTCTCTCCATTGGTTATTGTTCCAAAGAAAAATGGGAAAATGAGAGTGTGTGTAGACTACAGAGAGTTGAACAAGGTCACACATAAGGACCATTTCCCATTACCTTTCATAGACCAAGTGTTAGATACCCTTGCTGGCAAGAAATTCTTCTATTTTCTTGATGGATTCAGTGGATATAATCAGATACAAGTTGCACTTGAAGACCAAGAGAAAACTACTTTCACATGCCCTTGGGGAACATTTGCTTATAGGGTCTTGCCTTTTGGTTTATGTAATGCTCCAACAACCTTTCAAAGAGTTATTTTGGCAATATTATCTGATTTAACAAATGAAAGTGTGGAAATTTACATGGATGATTTCACAGTATGTGGGGAAACTTTTGATTATACTTTAGAACAACTTGAAAAAGTTTTAACACGTTGTGAAACATACCATTTGTCTTTAAATCCTGAAAAATGTTTTCTCATGATGGAGGAAGGGATTGTCCTTGGTCATCATATTTCCTCTCATGGGATTAAGGTTGATCCCAAGAAGGTGGAAGTCATCAAAGACCTTCCTCCTCCAAAAACTCAAACTGATGTAAGGAGTTTTTTGGGACATATTGGTTTCTACCACAGATTTATTGCAAATTTCAGTACCATAGCTAATCCAATGTTTGCATTATTGACTAAGGATTCTGAATTTACTTGGTCTACTGAATGTCAAAAATATTTTGAAGCATTGAAAGAGAAATTAACAACTCCCCCTATGTTGAGAGGACCTAATTGGGAACTGCCATTCCATATTTAGACTGATGCTTCCAATACTGCTATTGGAGCAACACTAGGTCAAATTGAAAATGGAGAACATTATGCCATTTACTACATTAGTAAAAACTTGACAGGAGCTGAAAAGAACTACACCACTACTGAGAAGGAATTCTTGGTTGTGGTATATGCTATTAATAAATTCTGACACTATATCATAGGATATCAAGTGTTCATCCACACAGATCATGTTGCTATTAAATACTTGATGAATAAACCTCTGGTTAGTGCAAGAATTATCCGTTGGTTAATACTGTTGCAGGAATTTGATATCACCATAGTTAATAAACCAGGGAAGGCTAATGTAGTAGCAGATTTTCTATCAAGATTGCCAAACACAGACATAGGGGAATTGGTTGAAGATGCTTTTCCTGATGAAAAATTGTTTGCTATTTCTGTACAATCTCCATGGTTTGCAGATATAGCTAATTACTTAGCTACAGGAAAAATTCCTCTTCACTTCACTCCTAAACAAAAGAAATAGTTAATCAAGCAAAGTGCTTCCTTTAAATGGATAGGAGGTCTACTCTTTAAATGCAGTCCTGACCATGTTCTACGCAGGTGCATCCACAAGGATGAAGTGTATGACATTCTTCGTGCATGTCATGATGAACCATCTGGAGGGCACTATTCAGTACAAAGTACAATTCAAAAAATCTTGGGTGTTGGCTACTACTGGCCATCCCTGCATAAGGATGTAAAGAAATATGTCAGACATTGTGATGCATGCCAAAGAATGGGAAAGCCTACCTATACCAGTGAAATGCCATTGCAACCTCAAGTAGGTATAGAGCCATTTGAGAGGTGGGGGCTAGACTTTGTAGGACCTATTGACCCACCTTCTCAAGGGAAGGTGCACATTTTGGTATGTACTGATTATGTGACTAAATGGGTAGAAGTGCGAGCTTTTAAGCATGCACGAGAAGAAAAAGTTGTTGATTTTTTGTATTCTCAAATTCTTTTGCATTTTGGAGCCCCCACATTCTATCACCACAGATCAGGGACCTCAATTCACATCAAAGGTTGTTGAAGCCTTCACCAAACTATATGAAATCAAGCATAGGAAATCCTCACCTTATCACCCTCAAGAAAATGGTCAAGTTGAAGTAACAAATCAGGAATTAGAAAGAATCTTAACCAAAATAGTAGCTTCCCATAGGAGGAATTGGATGGATAAACTACCTGAAGTAGTTTGGGCTTACAATACTACCTGGAAATCTACCACTGGATTTACACCTTATGAATTGGTTTATGGTAAAAAGCCTCTTTTGCCTATTGAATTTGAATTACTAACACTTCGAACTACTTTGGAAGTTGGTATTGATTTGTCATAGGCACAAGCAGACCAAATTTTGCAACTCAATGCATTGGATGAACTACGAATGGATGCATTGCACTAGACTGAGATGATTCAAGCACAACAAAAGTTGTGGCATGACAGTCACATTCAACAATAGAAATTTTAGCAAGGTGATTGGGCTTTGTTGTTTGACTCTCATTATGAAGACTTTCCTGGGAAGTTGCAGACTAGGTGGCTTGGACCATATCAGATCGAAGAAGTGTTTGAAAATGGAGTTGTTCACCTTTCACCCATTGATGATTCACATAGAAAGTTAGTGGTTAATGGGCATCATCTTCGGATATATCATAAACCACTAACTAAGGATGAGTTTCTAAAGCAAGTGGAGCAATTGGATGTACGCATGTTGGAAGGAACCACTTCTTCCACAATCAATTCAATAGAATAAAAAAATGATTAAAAAAATGATAAAAAATAAAAAATTTAGAAAGTGAAAACCTCCTAGGAGGCACTTCTGAATTGGCTTGCATGAAAACCAGTTGTCCGACATGTTTGCCTTGTCAGATTCACCATCATTGTCCCATCTGTTCTCACAAACCATTGTTTTCTCTATTCTCAGAACTGCACCTGTCTTATTCAGTAGAAGAGCCAGCTGGTAGTCAGCAGAAACAACCATCTGTACAAATGTAGATAAGTGGTTAAATCAGGTATGTGCCCTTTATATTTTAAACATTGTAGATAGTTAGTATGTAGTGTGTAAAGTCACTAATTAGTACATAAAGCATTCATAAGGTTTGATCCAAAAGATATCCATCTGGTCAATGAGAGATAAAACATTTTAGGTTATTTTGAGGGGATGAAGGAAGCAGATAGAGTTGGAGAATTGTAGCTTGAAGGAGCTTCAGAATGATATGATTCTCTGAAATGAGAATATTGTTTAGCTTCGAAATGATGGAAGCTCCGAAATGAAACTATTGCTTCTAAACAAAAACAACTTCAAAATGAAAAGGGTTTGTGCTCCAAAATGAGGAAGGATTTTTGACCTTCAGAATAAAATAATGTCACACTTCAGAATGAAAAATAAACTCCGGAATGAGCAGGGGCAAAGGACGAAGTGTCACATGGCATAAAAGTGTTTTTAATTTCATCGTTTGGAGTTGGAAATAACAAATGAGGGCACACATTCCAAGCTATAAATTTCAAGGCTACAATGAGAAAGAGATCATGGGAACCACTGCGTGCTTCATGATATGCGAAATCATGGGCACATGCAACAAGGCACTTTGATAGAAGGAAACTCTACACGTTGTACATGATGAAGCCAAAAATTAACTACCACCTCAACAAGCCATAACCACTTAATCACAAGCAACAAAAAAAGATAAATCACGTTCCTATAGGGAATAGGAGTCTGCCACGTGACAAGTAAAAGGGGATTTAATTTTTCAAACACTTCGACACGTTCCGAAGTTGGTTCCTACGCTGAGAAAATTAAATTCCATAGCTAAAATATTATAGCCCCTGTAGATGCAAATTGTTTAGATCAAACCTAAAAAACAACCTATTCCAGAAGGTTGAGAGAAAATAGATCACAAGAAATTGAAGATGGGAGGAAAGAAGAATAAAATTGAGCCAGAAAATGTAGACTGTCTATGGGGAGATCCTGAGTCACTCCGTATTTTTATAGAAGGAGGATTGATGCCATTTCTACGTAAATTCGATGGACACTCTGAAGGATTGGTGATAGAATTTGCGCACACTCTCAGAAACAACCAGGCTCACATTAGCGGCATGGCAATCCAAGTAACACCGAAAATCTTAAGCCACATTACTGAATTACCTCTACAAGGGTTACAAATTTTAAAAACTGGTAAAAATGCCCTAAGTGAAATAGTTAACCAGTTTAAGGAAGAAGGGGATAAACCAATTGAGTTTTTAATGAACAATAATGTCTGCAAAGGGGTTAAAAGAACTAGTTTACAACACCCTTGGGAGAATGTAGTAGTCTGGGTAATCAGGTTTCTAACTTGTGATGGGCAATTTGTCATTTTTTCTAGACACCATATTAGAATTTTAAACCATTTGAGGCATGGTGGTTCAAACCCAGAAGTCATAGTAAATCTCCCTCTGTATTTATATCAGGAGTTACAAAATATGGCCAAATGATACCAAGCAGGGAGAGGGACTCCTAAACACCATGGGCTCATTAAGTTAATTTGTAAACATCATTTTAGGGGAAACCCTAGAAGTTTTGATAGGTTTTTCTCTGCATGGAATGAGTTAGAAGTTGAAAGCCTTGAATCTGAAGAAGAAGCAGAGGTTGAAAGCCCTAAATCTAAGAAGAAGCAAAAATTGAAAACTCTAAACCTAAAATTGAAATTGAATCCTCTGAAAAAGAAATTCCCTCTTCACCATAGGGACCTCCATCCTCTAGGACCAGGAAGCAAAGAGAGAAACAATCTAAGGTTGGTCCTGTAGGAAAAAGAAGGAAGGTTACATTTTCTAAAAATGTAACTATTTTTCCAACACAGCCCACTGAACCGCTTGGGAGTTCAAGCAGGGAAGAGCAGATGGAGGAGGAAACACCTGAAGTAGACTCTGCTCCAGAATTGTCAAAATCTATTCCAAAGTCCCCTAAAAAGGTCAAACACAAACAATCTACTGTTGGGTTGTGAAGGTCCTCTAGACTTCAAAAGTAGAAAGTAATGGAGGAGGTAGTAGATATAGAGGCAGTATCACTGTCCCAGCAAGTGAGTGCAGAACATGCAAAAGACATTGAGACATCTACTGAAGGTATATTGTAGGGAGAAGTGCTTGTAGATGAGAGTGTAAAAATTAGTACAAAAGAAGCATATATAGGCACAGAGGATGCAGAGGTAGGCACAACAATTATAGATATAGATACAACAATGCCTACAAAGAATATCTCACTTGTTGATTATTTTGATTCTGATTCTGAAGAAGAGTTCATAGTAGAGGAAGGAAAGGAAGATATACAAGAACAATTGCATGCTTCTAGAAGTGTCATTAGGACACATATGGGTTGGATTGAACAACATGAAGCCTCTATCAAAGAAAAGGATAAGCTTATTGTTGATTTGTAGTAGGAGGTAGATGAATTAAGGGCTAGGTTGTCAACTCTGGAGCAACAACCTACAAAATCTGATTTTGAAGATGAGTTGGCTAAAATTCTATTGGAATTAGTAGAAGAGCATAGGGAGGCAGCTATACCTGAAGAAGAATCACCTATCAGAGGAGTAGAAATAGAAGAGACAGCAACACAAATCTTCTAGCAGGATGTAAGTATGACAGATTCAGGGGCTTCTACAGAACATTCTGATAATTTGCAACAACAAGAAGCACAAACATCACAAGCAGCTAAGGAGGCCAATGAACAAGAGGAAGTACAGGAATAGGTAAATGTGCATTCCCCTCAAGTTTCTATTGAATTAACTACAACTGATTCACCTCAAATTGAAACAACAAAAATTGGGGTGCAAGTGGATTTACCCCTTGTAGACACAACAAAAATTGGAATACAAGTAGATCTACCTCCAAAAGTGTAGCAGATAGCCAGGCCCCCACAAATAGTTACACTAACAAAGTATAATGAGGACATAGCACATTGGATGCTTAAGTGTCAAGGAATGGAAGCACAAATTGCATCTTTGAAATCTATGGAACAAAAACTTGATGCTCAAAGTGCACAAATAACTAAGTTGCAAGGACAGGTTCAATATCTTTGCCAAATTGTAGAGTACTTAGTTCAGTGCAGAAGACCTACAAGGTTTTATAGTTTGATCCTAAAAGAAAAATACCTCCACTGGCAGTTAATGAGGATTATTTCCAATCTTCCTTACAAACTGGACACTACTGAGGAATTTGTAGAGACATATCTGCATAGTCCAGAGGAACAGAAGAATTTACTTTGTGAGTTGTTTCTGCATAACTTCTTCATACCTGAGAATGTAACATTCTTGCCACATATCTTCATAGGAGATATCCAGTTGAGAGCCTTCATATCTACATTGCAAAATCAGATGCATTGGGAGGAGGAGAAAAAGGTAAGCAAAGAAATGGAGTTGAAAGCTGAACTACTAATAAGACCTTCCCATGCCAATTATAGGATCTCCATAAATGAACATTTCACTATGATGAGGGAGCAGAGAATCAGAGAAGTTTATAGAAGCAATCTTACTGATTGTGTAATAAGTTTTTAGGTCTTTTGTAACCAACATTTTAGTAATGCTCTATCAGCTTGTAAGAGCAGGTGGGGAGAGTTGCCAATATCACTTTAGAAAAGGGAACCTATCTCGCCCAACAACTTGTTGTGGTCCAGGAGAAGAGCTGAGGGCATAGTGCAGGTCATCCACAAATTAAAAGATCATTGGGTAGGTTTGAGATATAGGTTGCCAACTGTTATAACTCCTGTTCCATATTTCTTTGATAATGATCCCCAACCAGATGAGCAGTTCCAAGAGTGGCTCAAGCAAATGCAGGCAATCCGAGGATACTATCAGGTTCTAGGGTGAAAACTGAGTTATGAAGAATGGAATCTGGACATAGATCTCTGTGTTGTTGTGGCTTCACAGAATGCATGAGGACATGCATTACAATAGGTTGGGGGAAAATGATGAGGCCAAAAATTACCTCATTCATAGACCATTTTTGGATATTTCATAAACTATTTGATAGACCTTATGCTATGTTTTTGTGCTAATTTTGATGATGGAATGCATTATGTATTACTATTTACATGTTTAAATATTCAGGAGCATAGTATTCTATTTTGACCATTTTTTGCATTTTCTGCACTATTTTAGCTGATTTACTTAGCAAATAAACATTTATTTTGAATATGCAATAATGTATGTTGATGTGTATTCCATTATGGGATCATGTTATTTGTTTTCCTTGCCTTCTAACCTATTCAAATTGCAAAAATGTACCAAACCCTATTCAAACTGGTATGACTATGCAGAAAATAGAGTTTGACCATACAAATTCCAGCCAATTGTGCATAAACAACATGGCTTGGAATTTGTCAATGCCAACACGTAAAACTTATGGAATTTGTCTTCTGAGGACTTAAGAAGACTACCTAGCCAGTCAAACCCATTATCTTGAGCAATTGGTGCATGGATAAGCGTCAGAACTATTACACTGCTGATATTCTGGAGCAGCTCCGAAATGAGCGGAGCAGGACTAGTTTTGGTCAAAACCATCAACAGAATGGTCAAAAAGGTGGAAAATGGTAAAATGAAGATGGATAAAGCTGTATGAGAGGTTTTATCACCCCTTCCAATGCATTTATTCCAATGGATTATGCCCAACAAGTAAAATGGATAAGTTGCAGCAGAACAGTTTCCTGCATTTTAGGAAGACAACTTCAACATAGTTGTTGAATCCCTAAAAAGCAACAACAGAATGAATCCACATATGTAATAGAATAGTATAAATAACAAGCTCCCATGTTGGTTGAGCATATAGACATTTGCATAGAAGGATAGGAATAGAATAGTTGTTTCAGTTGTAACAAAGCAGTAATTCTGCAGGATTTTTCCTACATTGTTGTAATGTCATGTCCTAATCAATAAAAGGTGCAGTTTCTCCATTCAATTAGTTTCTTGAGTGAATGTGTGAGCATTAGGTAGTTTAGAGCAATATTCTTGCCTTCTTCTAGATCAGGGAGCAAGGGCCACTTCCAGGCTCAGGAGAAGGATCAACTTTTGACAGTTTTCTGTTCATTTCTTGTTGCAGCAGGTTAGCAGAAACCTGACAATTTCCATTTCATTTGTTAATTGTATTATTTGTAGATGCATGTAGTATTAGTGCTATAGATGTATATGCATGGTAGTTGATCACCTAGTATAGGCTTTTAGATCTTGCAACACTTTTGTGTTCTTGGCATTTCCTACAGTAGTTGATTTCCCTATTTTCAATAGTTATTTCTAGTTTTGGTATTTCCATTTGTGTTAATTGATTTCTATTTGTTTCATTTCTACAACATTTTATTCCAACCTTTCAATTCTGTTAATGTAATTAGGATTTACTTTCTGTGAAACTATTATTTTTGTCATTTCCATTTTGCAAGCATAAATAGGTTTCATTTCTATTATTTCTGATTCTGCAAGAGTAATTAGTTTCAATCTTCTACAATCTTTCCATTTCTACAATTTTGTTTCAACAAATGTAATTAGGAGTTCAATTCAGCTCATAGGATTAGAGGTGACACCAAAAACCCCCAAAATTGATTGGTCTTATCAATAAAGCCATTTCCTGAGTAGACTGACCTTCAAGCTGCTTACCCCTGCTATCGCATACAACCATTGGACACCACCCTGGACTGACAATTATAATGATTAAATGGTGTGATTGATGACACTCATCAAGTGCTCTAAATTTAGGCATGGGAGCACATTAGAGTTGGTCACCTAGAGGAGTTGTCTTATGCTTGTGATCATTCACTTCTTTGTACTTTTTGCTGGCGAGTTAGCGAGGAGTCTTCTCCTACTCACCCCTTTTGCAGTGCTAGGACATACTAGGATATACTGAGTGGTTTGACATGTGATGGCATATATTAGTGACCTTGGAGAGGTCTGACTTGGGGGGGTGATGTTGCACAGCTTCGTCAGATGAGATGAGGCAAGTGGATGGTAGGTAGCCATGGGCAAGAGATGGAGTATATCCAGTTCTCATGAGTGATGAGATAGTTCGACATGGTTTAGGGAGTTCCATATGCTCCCATGATGTATAGGTGGCACGGGAATGAGCTCAGTCTCACCTTGACTCCAGATTTTTGGATGGTGGATGATACAGTGATGGATGTCCCCGATGCAGATGATGTCAGTATAATTGCTAACTATGAATTTTGATTTGCATCACAACCTCCATGGAGGCCTAACTAGGAAGTGGATGACTCTACTAGTAGGAATGAGCATGATGCAAGTGAGCAGGCTCCATAGTAGTAGCCAATGCATCATCAAGGCACCGGAGCTAAGAGACAATCTAATGTGGGTGCGTAGTTGACAGATGTTGACATTGGGGTTGGTGGAGATAGAGGTGACTGAGGTGATAGAGGCCATGATGTGGATGTAGGTGATGATGGTGATGACGTTGGATATGGAGGTTATTAGGTACAAGATGATCCTCCTCACCACATAGAGGAGGAGTGGGGGATACTATAGGTATAATAGGACAACATGGAAGTTGAGATGATGAGGTAGAAGGGTGAGGTCACTCAGTTGTAGGGTGAGGTGGATGGGTTACATGGTAGGTCAAGTGGAGATGATACTATTGGTACTATCATGGCTTAGGATGTAGATATTATGAGACTGCAAGGTGAGATGACTTGATTACAGGGTGATGTAGATGAGCTACACGATAGGTCAAGTGGAGATGGAGATGTTGCTACCATCACAACTCTTAGGGTTGAGTTAGCTTAGTGAGCGATACGGTAGACTACAAACCTGGCTACTATCCACAGGTATACTTCTTATATTGCTATGCTTAAGGTCACTCTAGATAAATGTAACATTCCTCTACCTAATCGTCCTTCATCATCAGTTTTGGGTTACAGCAGACGGAGTGAGTTTAGGTCTGGTAGTTTGAGATCTCATCGGCCTTCTGCTCACATGCTTCTTCTTGTTCCTAGGAATTAGCTCAGGGGCCTCGTAGGGGTTATGAGGGGTGCTAGCTAGTAGTGCTTTATTACCTCTTTTTGTTATTTTTTGTTTTCTTTTATGAGCCTCACTGCTGTATACAGGCTACAGGTATTTTATACTTATGTGATTCATATATATATATATATATATGTGTGTGTGTGTGTGTGTGTGTGTGTGCGTGTATATATATATGTATGTATATACATGGCTTTTATTAGATCATTTGTGTTGCACTTTTGTTTTATTGTATGTATGGATGCATGTGAAATGATGTTATGATAAATGGAATGAATGACGAATGTTTATATTCTGATGATCATTTGGTATGGTATAGACTCTTCACTTGATCAACATTATTCTTGTTGTTTAATCAGGGGCATGTATATATGGTATTGACATGGATTATTGATATGTGGTAATGAAAATGTTATGGTGTGATTGGGTTGATGATCTAGGGCATTTTACAAAGACTCAAACATCCTAGTGACTTCAAACAAACCCATTTATGTATCTCACAGATCTTCATGATGCAAGGATTGTCCTAGTATTTTCAAACTTCTCAAGGACCAACTGTGTGCAATGATTATTCATTTTCCATTATGATCTAGGTCAAATTAATCAATCGTAACTTATGCCAATAAGCTAGCTCATCCTAGAGAAAAAAAATGTTTGTACAAAAGGTCGTTAATGTGATAGACGTGGTGCCACACATAAGGATACCCCATTTCTATGGGGATTCATTCACCTCATTGCTATAATGAGATCACCCCATGGTTTTTGAGACACTAAGAGTTCCAAGGATTCAAGATCCTTTCCTTATTTTATTGCATTGTATTTTGGGGATTGCTCATTTTTGTGATGGAGCAATTTTATTTTTATTGCTTTTTTTTTTGGAGACTTGCTCATTTTGAGAGAGAGCAAGGGGAATTGTATTGCTTTGAGGTGCTTTTCGGGATACTTGCCCATTTTGAGGAAGAGCAAGGGATATTTTTTGCTTTTGGGATGCTTTTTGGGATACTTGCTCGCTTTAATGAAGAGCAAGAGATTTTTCTCTTCTTTTTTTTTTTTGAATGAAGATGGAGCTTGTTCTTTTGTCAATATTGTAGCATTCTAGACCATGCACATAATTGGATGAATAGAAGAAACCTTTCGCTAATGGTAATAGCAACTTTTATTTTTTTTCTCCCCAAGGTTCATAATGTTTTAATGTGTTTTTTATGTGTGTGGTCCAATAGGAAACTTGATTTACCAGGAACAACTTATTGCATCAAAATATTGTTTGATTTTAACTTGAGGTTGTTCAAAATACTAGGAGTGGTTGAGTGATTGAAAATATTTTGAATTTACTTATGGATTTATGTGGTTTGTAATATTTTTATAATATTCTCATTGCAATATTTTGAAAATTAATAAGATGGATATAAAATAGTTAGTGGCCGTATAATCATTATTGCTAATGATTATACAGTATCTATCCTACTTTATGTGAACCCCTTCAATTGTCAAAAAATTATAAATAAAGTTGTAATTTATTACAATGATGGATTGATGAGTGATGTTTGATGTAAGGTATCCTTGATCAAGGAAACAAGACATAGTGGACTAGTTATCATCCAAATTAACCAAATGATACCTAATGTAATAAATGGTATGAACAAAATGCTTAAAATACATGTATGTAATGTATATAGAATGCATGGATGGATGTATGAAATGCAAATGAAACGATTTTTTGGTATTTTTGCTCTTTTGTGTTTTTTTAGCCATATATATGTACATATATAAATTGCACTATCCATTAAATGCTTTTAGATATATTATGTTTAAAGGCTCAGGTTCCAATGTTCCTTCTAAGTTGGCAAGTTTATACGTTCTTGGACCCAACTTATGCTTCACAATGTATGGGCCTAACCAATTAGCCATGAATTTATCTCTCAAGTATGGTAATGCATTGGTGTTATGCTAATTATCTTTAAGGATGAGATCTCCCACTTGGAATTCATGAGGATGGACTTTTGTATTGTAGGCACGCTTGATGCAATCTTGATATACTCATAGATGTTCTAAGGTATTGATCCACCTTTCATCAAGGAGTGTAAGTTGGTCAAGATGTGTTTGTCTAGCTGTATTGTCATCCATGAATCATTGCAATGCAACTTATAAAGAAGGGATCTTAAGCTCAAGAGGCATGATTGCCTCTGCTCCATAGACCAATGAAAGAGGTGTTGCCCCAGTTGGTGTTCTGATGCTTTTTTGATAAGCCAATAGTGCCAAGGGGAGTTGCATATGCCAATCTCTATGATTTTCTTTGACAAGTTTCTTGAGAATGGCTATCAAGATCTTTTGCTTTACCTACAAATCTGAATCATCTCCCTAGTAAAGCTCACAAGTACTTACCTAAATTTCAAGGAAATAATGCTATCACTAGTGAAGATCTTGGTCGCATCAGCTTGTCCATTTGCTTATGGATAGTAAGGAGTCGAGAAACTATGTTGGATATTGTACTTATTGCATAAGGCTTGAACATCCTTGTTCTTAAAAGACTTGCCATTATCAAAAATAATTTTGGAATGAATCCCAAAATGATAGATAATATGTTGAAGTATAAACTCTGCTATTCGAGGTCCAGTCGTAGTGGTCATTGGAATTGCTTTAACCCATTTGGTGAAGTATTCAGTGGTTGTTATGATGAATTTATGTTGTCCCGAAGAGGCAGGTGAAATTTTACCAATAAAATCTAGGCCCTATTATGAAAATGGCCAAAGCCTTTGAATGGGCTATAAATATTGTGATGGTACATGAGTCAAGTTTGCATGATGGTGATATTTTTGACATTTCTTGATGTATTAACAACAATCACTTTCCATGGTGGGCCAATAATAACCCGTGCACAAAATGCACTTTGCAATGGCCATTCCACTAAAGTGGCCACCACAAGTACCATCATGGGATTCATTTATGGCTCGCTGTGCCTCTACAAGATCTAGACATCGAAGTAGGACTCCATAATAGCCATGTCTATACAACACATCCCCCAAGAGAGTGAAACGAGCCACTTTTTGTTTGAATGTTTTTT
This sequence comes from Wollemia nobilis, assembly GCA_028583015.1. Taxonomy (NCBI): domain Eukaryota; kingdom Viridiplantae; phylum Streptophyta; class Pinopsida; order Araucariales; family Araucariaceae; genus Wollemia; species Wollemia nobilis. The sequence goes on along the minus strand of JAQPPZ010017232.1, from coordinate 23,229,220 downwards.
TGTGGTTTACATCATTTCTAATGGGAGGATTCCAAATTTTAGAAAGTCTCTTATCTCATCAAGGTAAGAATTGTATGGCTTCGCGTGGACCAAAAAAACACTCTTCTCACATTTAGATTTTGCTTGTTTGATTGTTGACTTGGATACTATTGTTATGATAAGTGGATGGACTTCTCCACGTTCATTATTAGAAATCAAGGATCCTAAAGAAGCCATTGCATCAAATTGTTAGTTGAACGATGCAAGTTGCTAATCTCATACCAATCAAATTTTTCTAGCAACTTCATTGCTACTTTGTGATACTGTTTCAAGATTGGTTCTTTGCATTGGTACTCTCCCTTCACTTGAAAAAAAACAAGCTAACAATCACCAAAGATGCTTATTTGTTTAATTACCATAGTTATAGATGATTAAAGCCCCAAGATTAGGGCTTCATACTCTACATTGCTATCTATGCATGGGAAGTCAAGTTTGAATGATAAAGGAATTAGAATTCCTTTAGGTGTATAAAACACGACTCAAGCACCTTGTCCTTTTTTGCACTTTGATCCATCAAAGAAGAGTGTCATGTCAACATCATCCTTGGGAGGGACTAGTTCTTCTTGTTTAGTGATGAAAAATACCGAATCATCTAGAAGATCTATAAGAAGGGGTTGATCATTTGGAAGAGGAGCTTCAAGGAGTTGATTGGATATCACCTGACCATTGATGGATTTTTTACTAATGAATTGATATCGAATTTCGTTAAGATAATTATCCATTTTACAGTACATGTGTTGTTGTATGTGCGAGTCATCATGTAACACAGAGAATTTTCTCTAGCTATAGCATAGGTAGTGTTACTTAACATGTAATTTCTAAGTTTCTTAGTGGCAAAAACCATTGCTAAGCACAAATTCTCAACGTAAGCATATCTTGTCTCATAACTTACCAATGTTTGACTAATGTAGTAAATTGCTTGCTCTTTGTGATTTTCATTTTTTTGTGCAAACATTATCCCTAGTGCAAAATTTGTTGCATAGACATAAAGGTGAAAAGGTACTCCTGGATGAGGTAGTGCAAAAATTGATGGTGAAGCCAGATACTTATTTATGTCATTGAAAGCCTCTTGACATTCAATTGTCCAAGAAAATTTCATCCCCTTCTATAGCAAGCGATTGAAAGGTCTGCATTTGTCTGAGATTTGTGCAATGAATCACCGAATGGACTAGATCTTTCCTTGAAAACTATGCAACTCTCTCAAATTTTTTGGAGGTGGCATCTTGATGATGGCATTGACCTTATCAGGGTCCACTTCAATGCCTCGCTTGGAGATAACGAATCCTATAATTTTTTTGATGTGATGCCAAATACACACTTCTTAGGATTCAACCTTACCTTATGTTCAAGAAATCAATCAAAAACTTTCTCTAGAACCTCAATATGCTCAAGATGCATCTTAGATTTTGCAATCAGATCATCCACATAATCCTCAATTATTTTATGCATATAGTCATGGAAGATGTACGTCATGGCAAGTTGATAAGTACCGCATGCATTCTTAATACCAAAGGGCATCACCCTATAGCAGAAAGTCCCCAAGGTGTGGTAAATATTGTTTTGTGTTGGTCCTCAGGATTAATTTAAATTTGATTGTATCCTTCAAAACCCTCAATTAATGAAAGCATTTCATGGCTTGTGCAGGAGTCTATAAACTGATCGATGTTGGGTAGAGGAAAATCATCCTTGGGGTATGCTTTGTTCAAATCTCAAAATTTAGTGCATACGTGTACCCCCCATTCGGCTTCTGAATAGGTACTGTATTAGAAAGCCACTCTGTATAATCAATGGGGACTATGAAATTGACATCCAATAGTTTTTGTAGATCTTCCTTGATAATCAATGCCATGGTTGGATGAAGTTTCCTTAGTTTTTTCTTGAAAGGCTTAGAATCTAGAGCTAAGGTAACGTTGTGGACCATCAAATTGGGGTCAAGGCTAGGCATGTCCTTGTATTACCATGTGAATATCTCTTTTTTCCTTGTTAAGACGTCCATCATATGCTCTTTCTCTTTTGTAGATAAATATTTTACAAATTTCATGATGTGTAGATTGTCTATGTCTTGACTAAGGTTCCCATCGATGGATTCTTTGATAAGCATATAAGAACATTCTTCCAATAGATATGGAGTTGGAATGATATGGATATCATCCTCCACATGATCAAATAACTCGGGTGACCCCTCCTCTACTTCAGTTTGAAAAACTAAAGTAGACAAGGATGAAGGTTGTTATGGTATATAAGCATTTGAAGCTCGTAACAAATCTTCAAATAGAATAAATTTAGCCATGGATGAAGGAGATAAAATCTTGTTCATGGTGATAAGGCTTGCATCGATCAGAATAGGCTTCGCCAAATCGTATGGGTTACAGAGTGGCATGAATAAGTCAACAAAAATTATATTGACTTGGTGGAAATGAGGTGGATGTGATTTGAGGAGTGGTGTCTCACTCTCTAGGTTGAAACTGACCTAATATGGATGAATGGCGATGCTACAAGAGCAACCAAGGTGGTGGTGGCGAATCTGGCTCAGGGCGCTCATGCTCTTTGTTGAAGTGAAAGATGGTGTAATCTATGGTAAATATCTTGGTATAACACTCGTATATTTTGATGGGTCCCGAAGGGGCCACATATTCTTGGAGACCGTCAAATATTTGAATGATCCAATCTAGGTTTACTTCCATCTGTTGGAATTCTCCAAAATCCTCATCGAATATATAATCCACATAATTTCCATCAGAGATGTAATCGTATGGAATATGATTAATAATTAATGTATGTAATACAATCTTTGAAAAAGCCTCATTCAGATAAGGTGCAATGTCAGGGTCTAGGTATTCATCATCAGTATCATCATAATCATCTCTCTCCTCATCCTCTTCTTCACACTCAAGAGTGAGTCATTGGAAGGTATGGTTGAAGGAAGAGTTTGAGTTAGAAGGCCTATATCCTAGGCTAGAGAGATCATGTGCTTCTCAATATTCAAGCTCAACAATGTGATGTGGACCCTGTTCATGTCATCCAAATCTGTATCCCTGCCAGTTAACCCTGCAAAAATATCGCAAAGAGAAATTTGGGTTGGATAGATATTCTAAATTGGTGTTAAAATCTTGTAAGGGTTCCTCATTAGGAAGAGGTGTATCGGATGAAGTATCCACTCCCCCTATAACAACCCCAATTGTTACTTCTCATCCACTAATTTTTTTTGAACCCATATAATAATCATGTTCACCTTTCAATGAGTCAAGAGTATAATAATGATCTAAGACAAGGATATCCCAAATGCTCAGTAAGTGATCCAAGCCATAAAATATTAATCCAAAGTCACATTTAAATTCATTCACAACCATTCATAAATAGGAGTACCATATCCTTTAATTCCTCCATACCATCACCATTTGATGTAAGGATAGTATAATGGCTAAGTCCTTCATGAGGACATCCCAATGGTTTTACCATTAATTGGAAGTTTTACCCAAAGGGAATTATCCCCTCCTCTCCATACTATCCATGAAGACTAGTATTAAGGAGAGAGTCATTAATCTTATTATTTCTCACATGACTTGGGATATTGTCTTAAGCACCATTATAAAATTTACTCATTTACTAGGTGTGATGGTGTTGGTGATTGTCTAAATTACCCGATTGCATGAAGTGATTGGTTTGCTTCTAGCTATCTTAGGTGGATGGTGTGGATATTGTTTTGTCTCATATTATTGTGAAGGTTGTCCATGAATTTTCTTCTACACTATTATAGTTCATGAGAGAGAATTTAAATACATCCATCTAATCTACTAGAGCAACATAAAACTCAATGCCATACATTTGACAATGTGTAATCTCAAAGTAATTCCATTACTTGCTCATATTCCAAACATATATCACCTAACATTTATTAGAGGTGAATACTACAATATGAAAACTTTATCTCTATTTTACAAATCTTGTGATCAAATACATAAAACATTACAAATCATAGCTGATTTTACATAAATTACATCAGCCTTGCATAATTACATTGGAACTATATCAATACAAGCTTTACATGATGAACATTGCAATAGTCTTCAAAATGTGTTGTCCGGTCCTTCTCTGAAATGTCTTGAGTTCTTCATGGTTGGAAGAGATGATAGTGAAGGGATCAAGACAACTCGGATGCAAAGTATACCAAATGCATTACAAGCAAGCCATGCTTATCAAATTTGAATAAAATCATGCATCACACATTTGCCAAATGTATATCACATACAAGAAATCACCAAGCATGAATCACAGATTCATTCATCTTTTATATTTCTAAACAAGGATTAATTTTTAATCCCATTCATCATTCATTTGGATTACCACCAAACATAGGGAAGAGTCCCATACCTCTTCCCAAGGAATGGACACCAATCCAAACCTTCCAAAACTAGAAGATATTTCTCATACCTCTAGTTATTTAGTTTCAGTTACAAAAATTCATTATAAATTATTTGTTAGTTGACTATCCAATTTTACTCATTCTCCATTAATTAATTAAAAGGCTTCCTTCACAGATTTATCATAGCATATAAAATGCTTCCATTGTCTATTCCTGATCTTTAAACAAGAAAATTATTATCATAGTTAAAAAAAAGATAGAAATAATCATCCAGCATAAAGGAGTTGTCTTTAAATTTTGAATTATATAAAGATAAAATTTAAGACCATTTTCTCAAATATGTAATTATCCAATAAACATAAAAGCAATATATAGAAGACTAATTTTCATCATATAGAGCTTATGTAATTAAATTATTTTAAAATAAACCACGCCTAAGTCTCTTACTGTAAGTCATACATCTAAATTAAGTATGCATATATTAAATCCTCATAAGGTAAGCAATCAGATATGAACCAAAGTTTCTAGCTGCAGAAAGCTATTCAACAGATCATTGCATTGTCTTCAAAGCTTTATTAAATAACATAAGATATCTAGACTTTATAAATATTTTAATTATATGTCAATCGAAATTTGGATCACTCCCATATTTAAATTTTTATCCTCGATTTATATACGTAATGGCTACAGGATGGAGATGTCTTATCACTTCATATGTGATTTTTAAATACACTATCTATACATTCATGAATTCCTATAATCATGTTTGACCATTAGGCAAGAGTCTTAATTTTATAGCAATGCTTTACCAATAGAAAGGGGTGAACTTACTAAGGTTTGATCATTGTTTATTTAACAAATCTACCATCTCATAATATCCAATCAATGAATGAGTATACTTAGCCATGGTTCGGATGCCATATCTAAAATAGGCCATGGAATAATTATATACATGGGGATCTACTGCAACCAATAAGGGCTAGAATTTAAACTTGAGTGCAAATTCTCATTAGATGGCACCATAATCAAGCATTACACAGCCAAAGGAGGATGTATTAAAGTGAAACAAAATTCCAACATCATAATAGCTTGAAATAGAAACAGATCATAGACAGTGGTTTTCTTAACTACGGTTTACCTTGCAATCATTCTTGTGGAATAAAATATTTACAACAGGGAACAGTGTTTCCTTATCACATGAGACACACTCTTCAACAATCTGGAATACTACACTCAAAACCATTGACAACATACATTCCCATCCAGTGTGGATGCAATTTCTCATACCATGCAATGACAGAGGATGCAACGGTTGATATTAAGATTTTCAAACTAGTTTGATGACTCATGGCTCCATAGTTACTCGTATTCCAAAAGACGATCACAAAGGTTTATAGACACCAAGCGGTTCATTCCCTATGGATTTGTAATAGTTATCAAAGAGGCTATAGTTGAGAATGCTATCAACAGACATCCAGTAATATTAGAAGAATACACTTTTAGCAACAGAAGGAGCACAAGTAATATTAGAATTATACACTTTTAGCAACAGAAGGATCACATTGATGCCATGTTGGAGATTACACCATTGTAGGTATTCATAATGATACAAGTAGACTTTATACAGTATAAACATGTAAGCATAGAGATAGATCCATAACACAACTTAAGGAATAATAATGATAGTGTGGCGAAGAAAAATTATGATGATAACTATGCTAACTAAACCAACACCAAGGCATACAATGACTAAGATAATTTCTAGCACTGTTAAATTAAATTTCTCCACCGCACAGGCATAATATATCTGATAGATTATTGTTTGGTTTGGCCAGGGCTGGAACTAAGTCAGGAACAAATTTGGCCTTCGCTCGCACACCGTCATCTAACAGAACATAGGGTTTAACAACAACTGCACATTATGGCATCATGGAAGGTTTGACTGTGCAATCTCATCGAGGCTACAACCGTAGCTATATGAGGATAATTTAACATCACATTGTATGGACACAACGACTTCACACAAGGCATTACCAGCATATTAATATGAAGTCTCGAAAGCCACACTATAACATAATTGACATCTCGAAATTCATATACACTTCTAGCCAGTCAATGGGAAAAGGCTACTCTAATCATTTATACACTTCTACTTAGACATTGAAGGCAAAATCATATATATTAAAAACATTCCATACAAGAGAAGCATTCAGATAAATTAAAACATACAAACACATATGACTTTATTTCAAACATTTGGATAAATTATAGTGGATAGACCCAACCTGGGATTCTCCAGTAGTTGAATACTTCCCTTGTGCTTCTCTAAGCTCCTTCCTTCTCCAGCCAACATATCCTTCCCACATAACATAGCCCCCTCTTTCTCAATCTTAATGATAATTTATAGCTTTCTTTCTTTCAGACAAGAAAGATGTTTCTAAATATATATTTTTATTTTTATTTTTTTTGCTTTCTTTCTTTCAAAAAAGATGCTTATATATATATATATTTATTTATTTATTCATTTATCTTCTTTTTCTCACCCCAAGTTAAAGCTTCTTTTAATATATATTATTTTAATGGAAAGGGAATCCATAGAGATAAGAGCATAATCTTATCCACCATTTCAACCTTCCCAAAGTAGCCATGCATGTGTAGGAAAAATTGATTATTTAAATCTACAAGGTAGTTTTTTTTCATGTTTTGGTCCAATCAAAATTGAGCAAGTTCATAAAAAGAAAAAAACTATCTAATTCCCTTCTAAAATAGGATCAACTAGATCATAAGCATGCTCAACAACTAAATATTTTACTTTTAAAAAATGCTCAATTTAAATATTTCACAAAATCATTATAAATTGCATGATATTCTTTGCAATATTTTCTAGAATAATTAAATGCAAAACATTATTAATGTGCATTTTCAAACTAAAATTCAATTAAACCATTCTCATGCAAATTAATCATGAAATCAAATATAAATCACACACAAATGGCATACAAACACTTGATTCATGTGCCCAGTATCCCCCATCACCATTTTTACTTTGATTGAGCGAGAATTTTTAGAGTAATACTCAAGTAACACAGCCATCAAAGAGGTAACTAGTGGTGATAGGAACATGAGCTTTACCTGTTGAGTTGTCATAGTCATTCTTTCCCTTATCATATCTTGGCGGTTAGTCTTCCACCTATGAGAATAAATGTTCCTGCAATCAAGCAACGTAGCATCATTTTATTTTGACAAATATAATGCAATATATTAAGCATTAAAACTAGCTATCACTACACAAATAGCATCTTAAAAATAGTCCTCCAAGGTGGAATGTGACACCTTCATATACAAAATTGATTCGATTAGGCTTGAAACTCATTATGTACACTGCACCTATGGCTAAAGGTGGGTCGCATGGGTGACCATAATCTTTGACTAACTCAATAGGTGGTGTAACTGTGACACTTTCAATAATGTACTTGCCAATGTCTAAATTGGCAATATGTACTACAACTTGAGTTGGTTGGGATGTGGACGACTCAGTGGATTAGGAGGGGCTTATGTGGCAGCTTGCAGTTCAAGTGGAGGTGATGGCTCTTCTCGGATAGGTGATCCTATTTGTGATATGATAGGTGTTGATGCTTGAGGTGGATTAGGATTGATGGGGTTGTTAGTTGATGAAGTTGGTTGGGTTGAAAATGTGAATGGTGTTTGTGAAGTGGATGATGTAGCTAATGAAGTTGGTGATTGGTTAGCGAGATGATTGGGTGTAGTGGAAAAATAAAATGTGGTGGATGAGGGTTGACTAGATCTGACACTTTTGGATGCAAAAGTAGGATCAACTATCAAAAATTCCTCTAGTATGGGGGCTTTTTATGAGGTGATGTTAGTGGGAGCGGTTCAGATGATGAGTGGTTGAATGGAGAGATTGGTTGATGGAAGCAGTGGCTCATAACGATTTGAGATCAAGTTGTAATATTTAAATGGCTCAATGTCTACTTGGATGCAATGTAATTTACCCTCGTGTACATATTTTAGACATTGGTGTAATGTCAAGGGCACACAATTCATCTCCCTGATATAGGGGTATCCAAGAAGTATGTTGTATTGCATCACACCTTCCAAGTTGTGGAAGAGTACATCGATAGTCTTCACCCCACTATGACAAGTAGAACTATGTTCCCCATAGTTGAGCATAGAGCATCATTAAAAGCCTTCAAGGTGAAGGTGGATGATGTGATATGGGATGATGGTAGTTTTAAATGCTTGATGGTAGGTGTGGTGATGAGATTTATGGAGGAACCGATATCAATGAGCACCCTCTTGAATGTTTTTCTGTCAATATGAGGGACTCTATGCAATGGAGGATCTAGTAGATCTGATGATACACTTTTCTCCTCAAAGTCATAAAATGCTATCGAGGGCTCCATGCATTATTACACACTCCCCACAAAGGCATTGAAGGTATTAGGGTCTTGAGATTACACTTCAATATATTTTAGAATTTCCATCAACGCATCGCGATGTGGGGGAGACTGTTGTATTAGATCATAAATTGACAGTTCTGCTGATTCTATTTTCAAGCTTTGTGTTAACTGGATTTCTAGGGTGATGATTGGGCAAGATGAGTGACTTGGATTATGAAAGGGTGGAGGTGGAATGGATGGTCCTAACTGTATGGGCACATTAGTTTGTGCCACGGGAGTTGGTGTTGCTTATTTTTTATTTTCTCTCCTTTTCCCGCGGGTGACCACATTGATTTCCCCTACAAAACCTTGGTATATTTGAGACACATAGTTCACTTGGTTGGGAGGAACTATAGAATTTGATGCTCCCATTGCTTTTTGGTTTACCTCATGATGAGGCAAAGGTGTCTGATAAATCCTAAGGGTCTAATTATATTAGGCTAGTGGGTTGTCATTAATATTGATCTTACCTACTTCTAATAAATCTTGCACAATACCTTTTAACCCATGGCAATTTTCAATTTCATACCCATTTTACCAATGGAAGATGCAAAATAGATGTTCTTTGTAACCCTTTTATTTTGGCTTACTCATATCTTTAGGCTTTATTTTAGGTGGTGTCAAATCTTGTGCCTCATAGAATTTTTGGAAAACATATGAGTAAGGATCTAGTAGTCGGGTGTAATTGCACTTAGGCCTAAAATGATGTTGTTGCCTTTCTATAGGTGGAGCTTGGTTCTGTACCTGTTGTGGGGGTGGAACCGCTTGACAACTTAGTTGTTGTGGTTGTTGTTGTTGATGTTGGGGTTGTTGTACTTGTACTTGGGCATGTTGAATTGGTTGTGATGGTTGACCCAAGATTACTTGATTAACCTGTGCGAACTTAGACGGGTTGTGGTTATTTTCCTTTTGGTTCTTATTTTTCCACTCTTTTTTCTTAGGCTTAATCTCGTTCTCTTGAATATTTATTTCCTCTATCACTCTGGCCTGGATGAGTACCTCATCAAATTTTCTATACTATTGCAACTATAGCAATGAAGAGATGAATATTCTTGTTAGCCCTATCATGGTGAGGGAGAATGGCAATTTGATCATAACCATCCTTCAACGGTTGCCAAAATCATGGATCGATTCATCATCGTATTACTTCAAACTAAGTAGGTCGATCAATGTGGTTTTTTCTTGACATTTAGGGCAAATTACTCCAAGAATTGGTCAGCGAGTTGCTCAGAAGTGTAAACACTCAAATGTGGTAAGTGATTGTACCAATCCTGGGCTTCTCCCCCACGTGTTTGAGGAAATGTGTGAAGCATGAGTGCATCATTGTTTTTTATCTTGAAACAAGCATTCAACAATACTAGTCACATGCTCTCGGGGGTCCTCATCCTCCTTAAATGTATCAAACTTTGACACCTAAAAATTAGCTAGATAAGGTAGTGCAGGTACCAAAGCATGGATTGGGTGATTGAGTATATGCCTTAATATGGGATTTTTATTTTGCAAACTTGGTGTCTGCATGGCAAGGCTATCAATTTGGATCTATAAGAACTAGACCTTAGGATCTTCCATAGGGTTAAAACCCTGGTTTGCTTGCTACTGTTGGTAATACTATGCACCATTAGTAGGGTTTGTATGATGGGGGTTGTTAGCATGAAGTGGATGGTGGTATGGCTACTAATGAGGGATTTGGTAGTGATGATGTGATGGGGGCATGATAGCATGTTGAACTGAAGGGTTAGCATACACTTGATGATATGGATTAGTAACCATGGTGGTTGGGGCATGCATCGCCCAAGATGAATCTTGAGTGAAGAAGGTATGATATTGGGATGTAGGTGGAGGGTTTTGGTTTATTACCTATGACTATTGTAGTGGATCACGATTAACGTCATGATTAGAATTATCTAGGATCATCTAATGTAATTGCAAGAAGGCTTGCTACATGGCAATAGTAGATGAGGAGGGTATGGCTATGTATAATGTGGATGATCGAGCAGGCTGCATGGTAACCATGGTAGTGGATGTAAGTGGTGGGTAAGTGGTAAATCGCATTACCATTGAAGGATTAGGGTTATGTATCATGGTGCCTATGGGTGTTGTGGATGGAATGGACACAAGGATTTGTGAAGCAACACTAATGGGTGCTTCGTAAAGGGTATTGGTGTAGATGACCTGTTGATTTGGTATGATGATGGAAGGTTGACTAGATGATGATGGATGGATATAGGATATGGTGATAGTAATGTGCTCAAAAAGTGGATTCATGAAGGTTTGGCTAGACTACTGGGGGTGTGGGAAGGTGACTTCCTGATGGGATTATGGGATGGTGTAAGGTGGAATGGTAAGTGGTGGCAATTATAGAAAGACCATACTAGCCACATTCATGTACTACATAATGATGTCCATGTCTACGTACATGACACGACCATCCATTGGCATGGGTGGCTCACTCCTAGGAGTCTTATAGATAGAGGTATGGGTATCCCTATGCATAACATCTATGTTTGAAATAAGGGCACTATTGGAGGGCCCTTCATTTAAGTTTTGGGACATAGTGGAAACTGCACTACCTTACCCTACCACCGAAGTGTTAGGGACCTGATCAAACTGAGATGGATCCATAGGGGAAGACAATTGACTCCAAACTAGTGCTAACTTTTTGGCTTGACCACGAGTCGTTATCATATGCTAAGGTGTGATGATGTGTGAAATGCAAGTGTATGTGTATGAATGCATGATGAAAATACAATGCAAAACAACACTCAGAAAACAAAAAAACAATGGTTTTATTCCTAAGTTTACGCAAAGTTTGATTTTTTTTGTTTTTGATTTTTGAATTATTTTTTGAAGTTTTTGGGAAAAAAAGAAAAATCGATGTGCAAAATGTTTGCCCTAAAATGATTCTAGGATTTCACTTGTACGCTCGCACACACATATCCGATGATGAAGTCCATATTATGAATCCCATCAGACTATGGAGATGAAACCCATAATTGATGAGGAGACACAGGTCCTACCAGTCCTCACCCAATCTCACCTGGGTAGCGATACACCCTCTAAAGAGGAATGCATGCAATTTTCTAGGCTACGATGATTCTTGGAGTCGGTCTTGGCCAATAACAGGGTAATAATATTTATTGGGGATTGGTGATGAAGTCCAACCTTGTCCAACATTCAAGTGAGTGTGTTAGGCTTGTTTGATTTATTGTGTGATGCAACTGTAGACACCAAAACCTAGCCATTTGTCCTCCATCCATGCTTTCCCACCATTTTCGCCCATTATTCATATATATTTATTTTATATATTTAATATTAATATTTTATATATTATATTTTATATATATTTAATAAATATATATTTATATAAGTGAATTAATCCCAGCCATCCGATTTCATTTAATCTTATCCATCCATCCACATCAATCCATGCCACACCCTAAATTTAATATCCACCCTTCGATGTGCTTTTATCTCAGCCACACGATTAGTGTCATTGAAACCCTAAGTATGCCCTAGGTTGGATTATAAATAGAGGCCATTTTGATGGCTCAACCTTGGAATCCCTGAGTTTTTGGAGTCCCTGAGCAATTTGTACCCTAAGATTCCTTGAGTTTCATCTTATCTTGGAGTATCCGAGTACTTCTACCTTCATCCTCGCTTGCCATAACCCCCGCATCCATCGCCATCCATTTCCCCTCACCAGATCTGCTTTTGCAGCATCTTTCCTCAATCGTCGAATGCCTTCGGGCGCTTTCTATCACCATCGAGCACCTCTGGGCACTTCCCTTCCATCACCAAGCACCTCTGGGTGCCTCCCTACCAGTCTCGAGTGCCCATGGGCATTTCTTGTAGTGACCAAGCACCCGCGGGTATTTTATGTAAGTTTTTTGAGGACCTCCTAGCCTTCGAGCGATGTTAGGGCATCATCATACCTCTTCATTGTAGCAAAATATCACAGATCAGAAGACAACAAGAACGTAAGGTAAATTTATTGTTTGTTATTTCATTAATGCACTTTTATTCCTATTCACTCTATTTTACAGTAGATAGTTAGGGTTTTACTATTGCTTATAGAGGGCCTCACATTGTGGAGCCCTCACAGGTATTACTAACTTATTTTTTGTGTCATTGTGTGCAGATCTGAAGGTGCTACATCAGCATTGGATAGTTGTTTAAGCTGGAGTGGCCCGACATCGGATATCAAGAAGCCCACTCAATTCTGTTGGGAGCAAGGATGCACTTGAAGACACCACCAACCTTGTTTTCTAGGGTTTCAGAGAACCCTAGCCATTTGTAAATCTGTATCAAAAAGGATTCAAGGATCCACATTGTAACAATGGAGTTTTTAGGCTCCCCCCATTAATATAAGATCATCTATTGTGCAATTTTGGATTCTTTGTGTTCAATTTATTTAGCATTGTTTGGTGTTGCATTTTTGTCTCCTCAAATGGCGATCACGGTGGGACCCCCTAAGGGTTTCTGTTTATGATTTGCCTTACTAATTTACTTGTTATTTTTTATCATCTTGTAGGGTTTTCAAAAGCATAGATTTCGTAGATTTTGTTGGATCTAGGGTTTCTGAAAGTTGTAGGAAGTTGCAGAAGGTGCATGAAACGCCCAGTGGTGCTCGAGGGCTATCCAAAAATGCCTAGGTGCATTTCAGAAATGCCCAAGGGTATTTTACAGAGAGCTAGGACAAATACGTAGGCTGTTTGTAAGTCTGCTAACCAAACCCTAGTTTTTTTGTTTACGTTTTTTTGGCTATTTTGTGTCTTTTTTAGGCTTTTGATATAAAAATAACTTCATTAATTAATCTGGAAAAGAACATTCATATTAGCATGCATTTTAGGATTTAAATTAATCATTTGCATCCATTCACATCTTCTATTTTGAAGTTTTTGATTTTTTGTTATGTGAAAAAATAATAATATATTGCATTCTGATTGCATGTAAATCAAAATTGCATAATTAGTTTGCATTATTAGGGTTAGAGATATCTATTTTTGGTGGTCTAAGTAGGAACATTGTTCATATACCAAGAGTATCCCCGTACTTGGGTGATTCCATATGGAGGAATAGATGAACCCCCAACTATTTAGAGTGGGTCTTAAGCGGTGTACTCTATATCCTTTGGAGAAATTGGTATTGTGAATAGTGGCTTCTGATTTAGACCATTGAAAGTGGTTATTTTTCTAACATTGTTTGAACACAATAGAAAATCAAAAATTTTAAAAAGAACCACACACTGCACGATTCACATTTAACAGTAGTGGCTGGATTTCATCACCAACCATTGCTTGAGATTTGGTGATGGTGGCTTTCATCTCCATCCACCAATCTCTACCCTTAGAAACCCTAGGTCACCCTCGAGCAAACTTGTTAGATTTCATCACCAACAAGAATCTCGTTGCCCCATCTTAGCCATAGTTTTTACCTTTATTTGATTAATTCATATTAGCACATTTGAAACACACAAGATTGAAACCTAAGGAAATGAACTCACATTAAAAGGAGATAATCAATGAACAAGGTAAGACACATGTGTTAAACAAACTTAGCATTGATTGTTTATTTTTATTGTGAAATTTAAATTGGGTGTTTCATTTTACTGCATAATCTGTATTTTGATTTATTTGCTTTATGGTCTTAACAAGAAAATAAAAACAAGCATTAAATCAAGATAATCAAATGGAACCTTCATCCACCTTCCCCACCACTTCTGTGGTAGATTCCCTGAATGTGACATAGGTAGATTTATCTATAGGTCCCTCACATTCCTTACCATCCACAACCTTTCATATGGCTATGCCCCAAGAGGAGTCAACCTCCCCAACCATTGACCATCATATTACCCATATAGACATGGCAAGAGTAGAAGCTCTCATGAAGTCTTCTAACTATGTCTTAGAGTCAATCCCCAACTCACCTAGATAGGATTCTACTTTACAACAAGAGCCTATTTATTCCCAACCACCATCCACCTTTACCCAAGTGTACACCAACCCTCTTTTTGAGGCATCAATTGCACCTTCCTCCCATATGTCCATTCCCCAACCCTCATGTGCTCCTAGCACTTCATACACCTCCACATACACCAACCCCTTGTATGAAGCACATGTAAATGTTGCTTCACAAGTTTCAGCCTCACAAGTTACCATACCTAGTGTAACTTATCCCCAAACCACATCTTCCATACCATCTACTTCCATACCCTTAGCTTCTAATAGAGATATTAATGAGGCATGGGAACACCTAAACAAATTGCTTAGATAATATCAAAATGCTCAACAACAAGTATAGGTGAACCCTAAGCCTTTACCAAACTCTACTCAGACTATCCTTGTTAACCAGGGTCCATCATGGGCACCATAGTCTTCTGTGGTTTCTATCCCTATTCCCCCACCAAGTCATACCACTACCCATCCTATTCCCATTGGCCAACCTAGCCATAACCCTCATACATCAACCTCATTCCATAATTCTCCATATTTTCATCATCAATCTCCCATTCATCAATTTCCATCAAATTCACCTAGCCATCATTACCAATCTCATCATCATTTAGTCACTCCACAACATTTCTCCACTCCACCTCAAAATCATCAGGTAATTCAGGGCTTCCACATTCTTGAGGAAGACCCTCGAATTAAGGCCATGCAAAAATAGATAGATCAATTGATACAATATACTCTTGGTTTGACAAACCAGAAACCAACCTTACGCCAATTGATCAATCAACCAATTCATCCTTCGGTACCATCACCACCATATCCAATAGATTTTATGGTACCTAAGTTTGACAAATTCAAGGGAACTGAGGATCCCAAAGAACATGTGAGCACGTTTGTACATGCCTATTTTAGAATTCAAAATGATAATGCTCTCATGCTTCAAACTTTTCCTCAAACATTAGGAGGAGATGCCATAGAATGGTATAATCAATTACCCAACCATAGTATTTATACTTTTGAGCAATTGATTGACCAATTCTTTGAGTATTTCATCTTAAATGTTAAAAATAATATCTCATTATCTGATGTCTATGCTTTAAGACAACATGATGATGAATCTATCTACGATTTTAGAAACCATTGGAGGGTTGTCATCACTAAATTGCCATTCACCCTACCAATGGATGAGCTAATCAAATTATTCACCAAGAGTTGTCTAAAACCTATCTCTTGGATGCTTCAACTACAAACTTATCAATCATTTGAAGAAGCTTTAGCTCAGGCTAGTGTCATTGAGGAGATCAAAATCCAAGAAGGCATACTTAAGCCTAAGAAGAAAGAATGGTAAAATAAGGGCCAATATAAAAGCAACTATTCTGGCCAACCAAAATCAACATAAGCTACCCCAACCAATCATCCCAATCAAGTTAATCAAGTGGTCATGAGCCAATTGGTAATGGCTCAACAATAATCCATGCAACAAACACCACAACAAATTGCTTATCATGCGGTACCCTCAACAACTCAAGCCATGCAAAACATAGTGCTAGTTATGGAAAACCATCCCCGATGATAGTCTGTCCAACAAAATCACCAATACACACCCTTAGCCGAGTCATATGCTTCCCTTTTTTGAAGGTTGTATGACACAAACAAACTTGCTTTACCCAAAATCAGACCTGATGATCTCGCCAAACATAGTAAACACTATCGAGAACATCTATTTTATCCTTATCATAGGCAAAATGGGTATGACATTAACAATTGCCATTCATTTAAAGACATAGTGCAAGACCTTATTGACTTGGGGGCAATCAAGCTTGATAATCCCTCTTGCTCAACAAAATCAAAACCTTGGTATATTTCAAACACCACTTCCTCATCATGAGGAGGTGCAACCAAATGTAGGAGGGGCTAACACCAAAACTCCTCCTAATCAAGTCAATCATGTCCAACAATACCAAGGGTTTGTAGGGGCCATCCATGTGGTCACTAGAGGTCAAAGAAACAATCAAAAAATGTAAGGCAACCACCTCAAGCAAGTGTGTCACAACCTCCCACATCACCACCCATTCAAGTTTCACCCAATCCTTCATCACCCATCCATATCCCTAGCCAATCAAATCCTCCAAATCCACCTATCAATCATCCACCACGACCAATCATCTCATTGAGTAGTCGGTTAACTACAAGTCTAAATATGGCTTCCACCAAATTGTCAATTTATGAGTTAATTCAACAATCTCCCCCACATCGTGAGGCATTAATGGATATTCTCAAATCCATTGAACTACAATCTCAAGATCCTAATGCCTTCAACAACTTTGTAGGGAGCATCCAAACATGCATGGAGCCTTCCATCACATTCTATGACTTTGAGATTAAGCCAATCTCATCGGAATCAGTAGACCCTCCATTGCATATCATGGCTCTAATTGACAAGAAGCCTTTTAAAAGAGTCCTAATTGATATCGGTTCCTCTATCAATATCATCACCACATCCACCCTTCATCATTTGAACCTTCCTCCATCTCATATCACCAAGTCATCATTCACCCTAAAAGCATTCAATGATGCTTTGTGTTCCACAGTTGGCACTATTGTTTTACCCATTGAAGTAGGGGTCAAAATGTTGCACACCATGTTTCACATCTTGGAAGGATCCATGGCATACAATGTACTCCTTGGAAGACCTTGGATGAGGGAAATGAGATGTGTCCCTTCAATTTTACATCAATGTTTGAAATATGTTCATGAGGGACAAGTACATTGCATACCGATGGATGTCGAGCCATTTAAGTATTGCAATTTCATTTCAAATCCTTATGAGTCCATGCTTCCTTCCACTCACCTTTTCTTTTGCCATCATCCAATCCATCTACCACTTCACCAATCTCTTCATCAAAGGATCCCATTCTTGAGGAGCTCCCTATCACCAACCCTCATCAAGCTTCCACACCCCCATCATCTTCATCATTGACTACATGCACATGTGGTCACAATCAATCCACATCATCAACATCATTGCCATCCACATCATCATCATCCATTCAGTAACCTTCCCAAACCAATCCATCACCATCACCTAATGTTTCACAAGTCGAGTTGATAGATTGTGAAACATCTCCACCTTCACCATTCTCCAAGCCATCATTTGACCATAGTCCTTCCATGTCATCCCAAGTCGAGGTCCACCTCACTAATCTTGGTATTGGTGAATATATGGTCCAAGACATCACCATCATGCCCCTCACCATTCCTAAGGCTAAGGATTTTGGTCACCCACGTGACCCACCTTTAGCCATAGGAGCAATATATAACATGGGTTCAACTCCAAATAGCATAAATTTTGTATATGGGGGGATTGATTCTTCATCAACTCTAGCTCCCCTAGAGGAACCCAAAGAACCAACACTTGCCAACATTCCAAACATGACAGGATTTCCATCTCGATATTTTCACATAGTCAATTGGCAAGGTCATGGCCTAGGATTGCATGAACAGGGAGTGCATCAACCTATTGATGTTCCATATCAAGAGGTGCATGACCGTTCAGGTCTAGGTTACCACCCACTTTCCACCACCTCTTCTCTTGAACAAGCCTTCCAAAGGCTTAATCTCAATTCAGGAGAAGAAGCCCTCCATCTCGATAATTCTGATGATGAAATCTATGAAGAATTCGAACTTATATCGATAATTTTAGATGAATCTAAAGAAGAATCGGAGCCCATAATTCCCCATACCAAACAAGATGAGTTTTATCTCAACATGTTCCCCATCCATGAGCCCATATTTCACTTGCTTCTTCCACAAGAGTGAGTTGCCCCTACTGGTGAACCACCACCTCCATTCCATTAAGCCATTTCATAAGCCAACTTGTAACATATGTACATAACACAAAAATAGTGGTTTTCACCACTACCAAAAAAAAAAAATCAACAAAAACATTTATCTTTCTTTGCATTGCATGTATATATCATCTAGTTAAATGCATTTATTTGTGTTGCTTATTGCTATCTAGGTTAACCAAGCTCCTAGCACCGGTTCCTAGGTCCCATCCATTCCATCCAACCTTATCCACCTTGCCCATAAGTCAACATGAATCCTGTTGATTTATTTACCCCACTCCGTAATCCATATGATCTGACTAAACCAATTCCAATTGACATAAGCCTTATTGATATGGACCAGATTTCCTCACCTCCATCCTTTTTCGAATTTGTCTTGTCCGAGGAATTGTTAAGGGCTTCCACCAACTACATTCCTCCATCCCCTCCACCTTCACCTTCACCTTCACCTTCGGATCCTGAGGTTTTCTAGGTAGAAATAGATGAGGATAAGCTAGAAGAGTTTGATGATATCTTAGATGACATTCATCTGATCCCTATGCCCCATCATCTTGAGGAAGGTTCCCACATGTCTATTGAAGATACTATTGATGTGGACCTTAGTTTAGACAAAGATAATCCCCAAATTGTCAAGCTTGGAAAAAGTTTATCACCTAATGAACAAGAGCAATTAATTGCTCTCCTCAAGAGGAAGAAGGGCATATTTGCATGGTCCTATAAGGACATGCTTGGTCTTGACCCTAGTTTGGTTGTCCATAATCTCACCTTACATCCTGATGCTAAGCCGGTCAAACAAAAACTTAG
Source organism: Wollemia nobilis (assembly GCA_028583015.1). Taxonomy (NCBI): domain Eukaryota; kingdom Viridiplantae; phylum Streptophyta; class Pinopsida; order Araucariales; family Araucariaceae; genus Wollemia; species Wollemia nobilis. Next base: position 23,209,755 of record JAQPPZ010017232.1, on the reverse strand, counting down.
GAGAATGCATCCTACCATGGCCCTCTTGGTAAAAATAGAGCTTCAAAAACTCTTAGATGTGAACTTCATAGTTCCTATCGACTATCTTGAGTGGCTTTCAAACATGGTACCCATTTTCAAACCTAACGGGGTGATACGCATTTGCACTGACTTTCGAGATCTTAACAAAGTGTGTCCTAAGGATGACTTTCCTCTCCCAAACATCGATACTCTTGTCGATACTTGTACTGGCCATGAAATGCTTTCACTCATGGATGATTTCTTAGGATACAACCAAATTCGAATAAATCCTGATGACCAACACAAAACAACATTCACTACACCTTGGGGAACTTTTTGTTACAAGGTGATGCCCTTTGGCCTCAAAAATGTAGGTGCTACTTATCAACATGCCATGACATACATTTTCCATGATTACATGCATAATATTATTGAATATTATGTGGATGATCTCTTGGCTAAATCTAAAACTCGACAAGAACACATTGGTGTATTGGAGAAAGTTTTTGATCGACTCCTAGAGCATAATGTAAGGTTGAACCCCAAGAAATGTGTCTTTGGTGTTACCTTGGGAAAACTTCTAGGATTCATTGCCTCCCCTAACTAACTTAAATGAATTGCGTAGTTTACAAGGAAATATCCAATCAATCCATCATTTTATTATGCAACTTTATGACAAATGTAGGCCATTCAATCACCTACTACAAAAGGGGGTGCCATTCTCTTGGATATATGAATGTCAAAAAGCCTTTGATGATATTAAGCAATACCTAGCTTCTCTTCTATTGTTTTTTTGGTTTTTACTTTATACACTTGAGAGTCATTCTATGCATGATTTGATTTCTATATATATATATATACATGGCTAATACACAAAAACATTTGCATACATTTCATTCATAACATTGCATTTCACTTGCATCTACATTCCAAAAACAATGCATTCACCCACATTTCATATTGCATTTCAAATTTCACAAAATTGCATGTCATACATTGCATTCACATCCACATTTTCACATTTCATATTAGGGATCATTTATTAAGTTCAAGGTCTTAATTGGTCCAAAAAAAGTCATGTTGCCTTAATCAGGGGCACCTTCACAATGTCATCCACACAATTCCACCAAGTCAAATTGCCATTAGCACAAACCACATTTTCATAAAATTCCTAGGTGTTTTCGGTCACTCAGCCACTCCTAGTGTTTTAAGCAAACTCTAAAATACATGTCGAGTTCTTTTTAGGACCATTACACATATACACTAAGAAAATCTTGAGTTTTGGGAATTGACTCCAAAACATTCTTGAACCAAACACAATTTCACATCTTAAAAACATCTTGTGTCAAAGAGGGATAACACCATACTTGGTATGAACCTCGAAGTGAAAAGGGTCATCCTTGCTAGTCCCATCATGCAACATAGTCCATAAAAATAGTGGTTCTCACCACTATCACAATTCCAAAAATAAAATAAAGAGTAGGGAAAAATCCCTAACAAAAACTCTAAATATTTTACATCACACACCACTGATCATTGGGTTGTAAGGATCATACTACATTTCTAGTCAGATGGTTAGGTAGTCATCCCCAAAACTTAAGAGATCAAAAACACAAATCATGGACTATGGAGTTAGCCTCCACCGGAGCTATAGATGCTTGACTTGCAGTGGAGTACGCTCATGCATGGTGACACATCTCTTTCAAAGAGACCTCTGACCGCACATAAGGACAAGCTAGCTTCTTGGTCTCATCCATAATAGGTTTACCCAATTTACTCAAGATGAGTTAATGAACTCACTTGCACACACATTGGTTCTTGATTGCCTTGAGTCATTACCATGCTCTTGATTCGGTAAATGAATTCATTGCACACACATTTGGTCCTAGAGGGATTAGGCAGTTTTAGTGAGTTTGTTTGATACCACTAGTATGTCTGAGTCTCTGCAAAATAGTCAATTTTCCATATCAACATCCATATCTTCTTCCATATCAACATCCATATCTTCTTCCATATCAACATCCATGTCAGTTCATGAGCCATTCATCCCATATGCCACCAAGTTTGGTGCCCCTAATTAAACAACAATGCTAGAAAATGGACAAGCAAGATCTAAACTATAAATGATCATTAGCACATCCATACATTCCACCTTGCATTAATCATCCATACATTCCACCTTGCATTAATCATCCATAACATATCATATACATTCATCATCCATATAAACATGCATTCCACAAAAGCATTCCACAAAAAGCATTCACACAAACATATAACATAAAAGGTAAAAGCCATGTATATATATATATAAATATCGCATGTACAATGAGTGCCAAAAGGCTACATACAATGGAGCACCAAGGCTCATATACAAAAGTGCATCTAAGCACTAAGCTATACCCTCCAAGAGGACCCTTGTGACCTAGGAGGAGCCCTAGACCTAGAGCTATGCCTAGACTCACTATGCCTAGCACCCCAAATATAGATGAGGTTGGAGGATCTGGAAGTGGAATATGATGTTCCATCAACCTATCCTCCAATGCCTCGATATATCTATGTCGAGACTGAAGATGTGCTATGTCAACATTATGTCGATGCTCCCTCTCTACTAGCTCTACCTGGAGCCTCATGATCCTTGCATCCCACTCTGCCACCTACTTCTCCAACTATTCCCAATCCTCCTCGCTTCGACTTGGAGGCCCATCTAAAGCCTCCTTCACATCCTCTCCATCCCCATCGTCTCACATGACCTTTAGCCCTCCTCATTTGACTATCTGATCGAAGGTGACACTACCACTTGGGGGCCTAATGGGTCCCCTCATCCTTGGCCTCCTAGGTCCCCTCATCCCTAACCTCACCATCACCATCCCCATCGACTACTCCTTGAGGTGGTGCCCATGGTGGCTATGCTACAAACCATGCATCATACTCCATGGTAATCCCCACATCATCTACATCTGGGAGATCCATCTCCTCATCATCCTCATAGGCCACCCTCCATGGCTCCATGCATGGTAGCCCTATCTCCTCTCGATGTCTCCTATAGCGCATTAGCTCATCTGGGACATCCTACCTCAGCCAAAATATTAGAGTACTCATGAGAACTAAAAGTACTCAGCCTCACTCCGATGTCTCCCAACCACCCACCTAGCCTACCACACTCATCAAGTGCTCTCCATCCCTGGTCCACCTACAAGCCCACCATGGCCTCCATATCACTTGGGTGGATGTCAATCCAACCCACAACTCCTAGTACCATTGGCTCATCCTCACTAGTCGACTTGGTTGTACCTCCTTGACCAATACCCATCTCCTAGTGTAGGGTTTCTCCCTACACAAGCCCTCTCGATTGAGCCATATTGAAGTGCTCCCATCCCCAACACTATAGCAGTAAGTTGCACCCCAATCCCTTCCTCCCCCACCTCGTCACCTCATATAGCTCTTGGTATACCTACACCAATAATGTAGGAGCCCATGCATACACCTACCACCTAGTGAGCATATCACTCACTACCCCTATCAGGTTCCAAGGGAACCTACACCCAATGTTGTTCGGGGCCATGATGTTGGCCAACATGAACATGACCAAGGCATGGAGGGCATCCAACTCCTTGTCCACATACATGGACAAGTAAGGTATACCTCCACTCTCCACCCTCACACCCTACCATGCATCATCAAACATCCTCATCATCTTCATATTTCGATTGAGCCCAACCTCAACCCGGATCCCCTCCATCGGTACCTTGAGGATGCGATATACATCCTCCAAGGTCATAGTCACCTCTCCTGTGGGGAGCTAAAAGGTCCCCCTATCTGCATCCCACCTCTCCACCAAGGCATAGAGGTACCCCTCATCAACCCTCACCACATCCACTCGAGCTACCTCCGCTAGCCCCACATCCTCCAACAACTCCCACTCCTCATCTGAAACCACCTTCCTCATCCTAGGGATGTAAGGTGAGAACCGGTGTCGAGCCTCCAAAATCCTAAGTTGCAACACAACACAAAACATTTGTTAATAATTTTACAAAAAAAACACAAAATTTTGCACAATAAAAAAAATGGGAGTTACCTTAGCAAACTACACTCCAACTACAAGCATTTGCACCTACTCCCTCCACCACCATAGCTTCCACGCTCAAATCACTTCACCTCACTTCACTCCACTCTCCCATATGTAGCTTCTCAAACTCTCAAATGCACAAATGAGCTTGGTTTCTCATCTTGGCAGCTATTTATAGCTGCTTCAGGTGCCTTGAGATGCCCATGGGCATTTCCTGGTGCATTGAAGTGCCCATGGGTATTTGCAGAATGCCCAAACATCGATAGGTGTTTCTGTAGACCAAAAGCGCCAATGGGCGTTTGGCGTCAAATTGCACAAAAGACCAAATTTTCATAAAATAGTGGCTTATCCCCACCAAATCACTCCATATTGCATCCATGCATCCATTCCATCATTTTATCAGGTTTTGTGAAGATTCCAACTAATTTGGATGCATAATTTTCATTTGCGACCACAAATTGCAAATTCACCTAACAAGTTACAAAAGCACTCCAAAATGGTCCAAATCTTCACAAAACGACCATAATCATCATTATCATCATTCATACATCATTTTCACATCATTCCATATCATCATTTGCATATTTTCCAAGTTCAAACAACATTCAAGTGAACCTTGTATCTAGTGGGTTTTTCTATATACTTGGCGATTGCAGCGATTTGCATCCATGCAATTCGGTAAGATGAAGAGCCTACCATAAGGACACTTGGTCATTTTCATCATTCCATATCTCCTTGTTCAAAATCACAATCATATTTGGTACTTCACATTTTGAGTGAAACCTTGCCAAGAACAATTTGCACAAAAGTTGTCATTGATGGCCTAGTTCGTGGGGCTTAAAACATGGACAAAATCACATTTCATCATTACACATTTCCTTGATAGTCATCATGGTGACTGGCTTTAGCTAGGGTGATTGGTTCCGATCATAGGAATTATCCGACAATCACTAGTTGGCCCTCCAAAGTTGATGTAATGTCCCCATCCTAGTAAGCTAACAGAGCGTAATATGGACTTGCCTATTCATAAGGTTCCGTAGGCAATATCAAGTGTTTAGGAACCACTAGGTGTTATGGAGATATGGTTGGACGATCTGCATTCACATTTGTCAGCTTTTAGGACCGTTTTTGGTAGTATTTTCAAAGACTTACTATTTTTAGTAGGTCAGTTAGGGTTGGATTCTCGAGAAATGAAAAGTACGACTAGCATCTTCGACTTAATGGGTATCCAGATCTATCTTCAGATCTCCGGTCTGATATGTGGAAGGCAATTATTTTAATGCATAAAGTTAATTAAGCGTTAAAATTACATTACTTAACGTATTCAAGTGTTTGGCATTAAAATAAACTAAAAGAGCATTATATAGTTATTTTATTTTAAAAAAAAGAGGGAAATATGTTTTATCCCACATTTGCAAGAAAGAAGGCAAGCTCACCGAAAGAATAGAATATAAAGCAACACAATGCTTTGGGGAGAGGGGATTATCTTCTACTATCTTATTATTTGTGAATGAAGTCTTACGGTTTGTAGGAATTTGAAGCTTAAGCTTGTTTGTGACGAAATCCACAAACAAGGTCATTGATCTCGGGGTTGAGAGACACCCTCAGATTGATTAAAACACAAAATCGATTTTCAGGTGGCACTATTCATCTGCACTGTTCACATGGTATTGTTCACACGACACTATTCATCAACACTATTCATCTGCTGAAGACGAGAAGTATTGGTGGAGTTTAAAGCTAAATTATGTTTCCAGATTTTACATTCTCTCAGCTTGGTTATACAATCTCAAGAGGGACGTGATCGCTGGGAGGAGCAGAAATGCTCCATTTGGGGGCTCTAAGTCATATACATTGTGATTTTCGGCTTAAAGGGTACTAAAAAATAAAGGATATATGTCTGAAGAAGTCTCGTACTTTGGATTTTATGATCAAAATATGAGGATTTCTGTATGCTAATGAACATTTCCAGACTTGTATCAGACTTCATTTTATTTGGATATTTTCAATATCTCACAATTTCCTCTATTGGGTTTGTTTATTTTAATATAAAGAAGCTTGTGTCCGAATTTCATTGTATTTGGATTTGTAGTGGAAAATTTAGAAGCTATTTTCATTTCCAGCAGTGTGTTATTTATATTTAGAAAAAAATACATAAAAATATATATATATATATATATTGAAAAACACAAAAACAATCACAAACCAAAACTCTTAAACCAAGGGTAGAAATTTGGTATTCAGAAGAGGGTAGCACACTACAGTTGACTACTTTTACTCTTTGCATTATTCATCACTGCATATCAATGATGTCAGAAGGCATATTGTTCAACAACATCGAATCACCCCAAGTTTAGGGTAACCACATTTAATTTTGACCTTCCCATAATGGGATACATCTTACATGATCATGACATCTATATTTTGCAAAAATCCCTTCATTTGTTGAGGCAAAAATAGACACATTCTCTATCACACTTTCATAAAATCCTTCATCTATTGAGGTAAAAATAGATGCATCATTTCACATTTTTCACCAATACCCTTCCTACCGTTAGGGCAAAAATGGTATCACATTTGCATCATTCATTTGCATAGAATTTTCAATTGGATTGTGAGCTTCATCCATAAACTCATTCGCCAATTGAGGGAGTAAGTTAAGCAAAACCTAATATTTTTTTATTCTTTTGTCTTCAAGCTTGTATCCCACATCCCAAGAGAAGTTACTTCTGCACCTGGCCAAAACAGGTGTCTCGTATTTTTGCACCGCATTGTATTTCACGCAATGTAGTATAAAAAGGGGCATTTGTAGACACAAAAACCTAGCCATTTGTCCTCCACCCATGCTTTCCCACCATTTTTACCTCTTATTCACACATATATATATATATATATATATATATATATATATATATATATATATATATATATATATATATATATATATATATATATATATATATATTAATATTAAAATTTTATATATTATATTCCTTCAATCATTCAAATTTTAATTAATTATTCTTATCACTCCACGTTAATAATCAGATTATCCTTAAGTTGCAAGCTTACTACAATGGTAAGGGCTTTGGCCTCTCTTTGAGAGGTCCAAGTTTCAAACCCCACTCAGTATGAGGGGATTGGAACCCTCATAAAAACCCATGTAAAATCATTAAAGAAAATAGTTCCAAGCTTAATGCAGTGGTAAGGGCTTGGCCTCTCTTTGAGAGGTCCAAGGTTCAAACCCCACTTAGTATGAGGGGGACTAAGATCCCTCATAAAAACCTGTATAAAATCATTGAAAAGAATAAGCAAATTATCCTTCTTATGACTCCTAAAATAAATCAAATTATTATCTTTCTTATGGATCTTGAAATCAAACAAATTATTATCCTTATTATGACTCCCAAAAAAATCAAATAAATTTAAATCCAATTGGCACCCAAATTATTAGATTTAGTTTATACTCCACCATTTGAGTTATGTAAATGTATCCTCAAAGGCACATACTTAAGACATTAGATTACTTTAGGGAAAATTTATCTAGTTACTTCATGCAATGTAATAAATGCACAAGTATCCATGTGCAAGTTGTAATTTTACAAGGTGTCACTTGTACAACTAGATAGAGTGTTGGCCAAGTATCCTATCTTGCCTATATAAGGATGGCCTCATTGTTATATAGAAGTAAGAGGGGAGTGTTGGTGAAACAATAGCTTAGGATTATTAGTAGGTAGTTCAGTTATGTATGGATCACCATCTATTGGTGATGGATGCAATGTAGTCCAATAGCTATATTGATGAAGTATCAATTTCCTCCATAGTTACATTGTATTCATTTATATATCATTTATGTTTATTACATGTCTCAGTATTCTTGCATATTTACTTTCATTAATATAATTCTACATCTCGTGATTATTATCTCCTTCGGATATTGTATCAAAAGCTAACAGTGGTATCAAAGCTACAGTAGATCAAGTTTGTGCAGGTCTATAGGAAAATTACCATCATTATTGAGCCTGAGTGTTTTGTCAACCTGACGTGCCATTAGACCAAACACTGTCAAAAGTTCTCAGAAGAATCTAGGTGTAGAATCAAAGAGAGTCACAAGTGAGGATTGAAGGATATCTCAATCCCAAAAAAATACTAAGATTGCATTTGACTTGAGTCTTTCCACAAAGTTATAGGAAAACTTGTGAGGACCAGAACTCGACATTCAATCCATTAGATTAATAGAGCATCTAGTGAAGATATTGGATATCTGTAATTTTCTAACTATTTCCTAAAGTTTATTTTATTTCAGATAACTAATTCTTAGAGGATTGGTACTCCTCCTATGACAAAAAGCTAGGAGACTCCAACTTCATTTCTCGAAGGTTAGCGTACCCTCATAGTGGAGAGATTGGTTTCTTGTGTAGGAGAACATTGTAGAAGAAGACTTCTAAAGAAAAGGTATGGTGACGCTAGGAGACTAAATATATCCATTGTAGATTGAAAAGTCCATAGTAGCCTTAAAGAACAAGCCATATAAGTGTGATACAAAAATGCCATAGTAGCCTTGAAGAACATGCCATAGAAGCTTCGTACGAAAAGGCTATAGTAGCCTTGAAGAATAGTCCATAGAAGCCTGATACAAAAAAATCATAGAAGCCTTGAAGCAGAAGCCACATAAGTCTTGATATTGAAAAGGCCATAGAAGCCTTGATACTGGAAATGCCATAGAAGCCTTGATATTGAAAAGGCCACAAAAGCCTTGATATTGAAAAAGGCCACAAGAGCCTTAATACTAAAAAAGGCCACAGAAGCCTTGATCCTAAAAAGAAATTTGAAAGGAATATCTGATTCAAAAGCAGATTAAGATTTTAGTATTAACATATTTGTTACATGGAAAGAAGATTTAGTAAGTTGGGAAACTTCCTACAAAATAGTTAGGAAGGGTATCTTATTAGATCTCATTGAAGGACTTTTAGAATTGGAAGGACTATGAGAGTCTTGCTTGAATCCATAAGCAGCAGAATCAAAGATCTAGGAGAAAATCACATCGCCAACACTTCTAGGAGCAAAAGGTTGAAGAGGTCTTAAGTGAAGACCATCAGAAGCTGCAATATCAAAGACCTTAGAAAGGTCTCATCGAGCATCCAAAAAAATACTAGAAAAGCCTTATGGAAGAAATCATCAAAGGAGATCTCACTGGAGAAATCCACTACCAATGAGAAGTCCCTAATAGTGAAGAACTTAGAACAATTATTGTCATCCAACAAAAAGCCCAAGAGAAGGATAATTTGGCAAGGAGTGCCAAATTGCAGAAGAAAAATCCAGTGAAAGACCTTAAGATATTTAGAATATTGAGAGGAAGCTACTGCTTGAAGTCATAATTCAACAAGAAGACTTGAATATAAAAGAAGCTCATCAAATCTAGGAGATTTGAAGATTAGCTTTCACAACAAGAAGTCACCGCTTAAGAGATAGAGACTTATCCAAATCTACAGTGGAAGGAGAATATTACAAGAGGAGAACAAGCCACCAAATCCTAGGCTCGTAAAAGAAAGTTTGAGACCATCATTTGGTGAAGAAGAGGTTGTTCAAGAACAATCTACAGAGAGCTGCAAAACCCTACTCAAAGTAGCAACTTGGTGATCTTAGGCACCAAGATCTACATCCTCTACAAAAGTGAAATAAGGAGCTACAAAATATTAAAAAAGGTATGCAACTACTGGTGCTAACTAAGTCATTAATCAAGTTTCATTTGAGCACCTTATTTGGTATAAAGTTGCATAAAGAAAAGTAGATTAAAGTCAAAACTACAAATAGAAGAGGTTCATTTTAAGGTTCATTTGCACATTATTTAGGAGTTGATTAAATTTTAAAATTATATCTATTAACTACCTATCATCTACTTATAAAATATAAAATAATACTAAGTCCTACAATATTAGTTGTAGTGAATTTGCAGAATAACTTCTAAAGATTCATTTTAGGTTATTCTTGAATAGTTGCAGTAGATTAATTAAAGTGCATTATCTTGAGAGTTAAATTGGAGTGATAAGGTGAAATTCTTAGTGCATTGAAAAAGGTTCTATTAAACACTAGTACACTACTCTCAAAATAAAATTAGCTTTTGTGTTCTTGAAGGGCACAAAATTTGATTGGTATCAAGTGTCTAAAGACACTATTGAAGCACTAAAATTTGCAACTTATAGTGGCCAAAAGAAGCCACCCAAAAAAGGTTAGAGTCCTCCAAAACTTGGAGAAGAACCTAAAACAAAAATAGAAGCTTCATTGAGACTTGGTGAGTCTTAGATCCAAAGCATTACAAGAGTGAATGCATGAAAAAAAAATGCAAAAAAATGCATAAATAAAAAGCTTTTATCTACTATTGTCTAAAGCTTGGATTTAATATAAAAGTGTCCAAGCAAAAAGGGAATGTGTCTACTCATAAAATATAACCTCAAAAACCTTATATTGTAGGAAGAGAAATCTACCATGAAACTAGAAATATATATCTAAAATAAGAGTGCAAAAGAAGGACGCTAATGTACAATCTATAGTACATTGTATTGCACCATTTTAAATCTAGTTTTTTAAAGTCCAGGAACCAGATTTGGAAATGTCCCCAAAAGAAACAATATCAATAGGAAAGGTAGCCAACATAAGCACTCCTTTTTTCCCAAGTAATAGCAACCACTCAGAGAGTGCACCTTGGACAGATGAACTTGCAAAACAAATCCCACAAGAGGCCATCATCAAAGCTATGTAAAGGAGTGCACATTCACTAATGAACAACAATGTGATATGGACAACCACATGATATGGATAGGAATATGAGATGGATAGCCACATGAGATGGATAACAACATAATATGAAGAACAACATGAGATGAATAGCGAAGTAGAACGAAAAATATTTACACTACAAAAAAAATGGGCATCTACTCCTACCAACATAAGACGAACAACAATATGAATAGCATCTAAAAGGCATATATCTCTACTAAGAAGAAATGAACAACATGTACTCTACAAGGATGTATAGGTTTTAATAATTTGAAAGCATTAAAGTAAAAATAGCAACTATCTTGGTGAAGATCATCTACCAAACAAAGCATCAAATTTGCTACTTAGTGCCTCATCAATCCATCTACAGAAAATAAGGTTGCTTGCTACTCAAGAAATGTAGCAAAGTAAAGGAATGGTAAACTAAAATATCTAAGGAGTTATAATCTCCTTGGAAGGCATTATGGTCTACATGCAAAGAGAGTGAATGCCACTTGGCATCTATCTTCTAATTCTCAAGTGTTACTCAGAAGATTCAACTCTCAACACTTTACTAGAAGCTTTGACTCTCAACACGTTACTAGAAGCTTCGACTCTCAAGCATTACTAGAAGCTTCGACTCTCAACACATTACTAGAAGCCTCATCTCTCAAGTGCTACTAGAAGATATGATTCTCAACGAATGAGCAAAGTGGTGACACTTGTTATCCATAAGTCCCACACAAAGGAGTAAGCATCACATAGCGACCAAAAACAAGGAGTTACGTAGAAGGACACCCATATGTAATAGACGTGAAATGTATTATGAAGCAAATTTTGCTCCTCCAATAAGATGCTTGAATTCCAATTGTTACAACAAGCAAAGAGTGAGCATAAACTTAGTCAAAGACAATCAGTACAGCGTGGAATAATGAGAATTTAAGAATCGAAGCTATTTGAAGGTCAAATCCTCCATATTCAACAGTGTATACGTTTCAACATTAAAGACGTCTACCTCTATTGATTCTAGCACCCATGGGAGCCATACCATCACTGTTATATTCAGTCAAAAGGAGCACCAAAGAGTGGGGAGTCTAATATCAAAAAGGTAAGGGTGAAATCCCATCTTATTATTGCTTTCAACTTTGGAGATATAAGGGTTATAAACGAAGGTATAAAATTTAGTTTAGTGAAAGCAAAACTGTAGGGGACAACTTACCAAATTAAAATAATATTTGCATCTCAACCTAGGAGAAATAAGGAATTAAACTTGGATTAATTTCTTTAATATTTTGCAAATATTATTAATTTTATAATTTTCCAACCTATGGAGTGATAAGGGTTACAATATCAAACTAGGTCTTTGGAAATTAGAAATTGAAACCTAAGGGTCATAAAAGAGATTGTTAAATATTTATTATTAAATTTGGAAATTATATTTTTACTTGTCTTTAAATTTCTCAAAAAAGGACAAAAGGATTCCAACATTAAAACCTCTTTAAAAAATGGAAAAGTGCTTAGTTCAATTAGGAGAAATAATATGTTAGATAAATTGAACTTTTACTGTACAAAATCAATCATAAATTTGAACTTTATCTTTACAAAAGCACTATATCGTACTCCAAAAACATTAAGGAGTTATTTGGCATTTTACAAAACTTGATCAAAGGTAATCAAGTTGGGAAGATATAAGCTTTATTCAAAACCTAAAATTAGGTGTTCATACTCTCATTACTAGGGAGACATAAGGAAGCCTACAAATATAAAGGTTTCATCAAATCAAGCTTATATACTTTAATCAGGGCTTACATCTTATCTCTTCAAATTCAACCTCCTAAAAATTAATAAAGGAATATCATATAGTGAGTATAAAATGTGCTCCAATAGGAACCAGTTCAAGAAGCATGAGCACATGTGGTATATTGACTCAGGAGCCAGTCATCATATGATATGAAATATACATTGGTTTGACTATTTTGAAGTATCTAAAGTTTATAAACTAAGAATTGTAGATAACCAAATTTATCCTATTCATGGATATGGAAGTGTAACTCCTAGCAAATGATTTCTAAATATTCTACTACAAAATGTATTGTATGTTCCTAGATTAACATTCAATCTTATCTTAGTAAGCAAGCTAGTAGAAAATAAATATATGATAAACTTTGGATATATGAATAGGATCAATACATGTCTTATAACGAATCAAGATGGAATAAAAGCAACTGGTTTAATCCATGAAAATGCATACATCCTAGACTCAATGAGAATCTCACAAGATGTGATTCAAAATGTTGCTAACATATTTACAGAAGAACAAGTTGAAGAAAATGAAGGACCGGTACACCTTAAAGGTAAGCTCAAGAAGATCAAAAATAAAAATATGAGAAGACAGCTTCATCATGCTCTACTCATATATCAACAATCAAAACCATATGGAGACACTTGCAAAGAAAACTATAAAGGTGGTTGGATAGAAGATAAAGAAGATGAATCAGAACAAGCCAAAGATCGTCTGATGAAAGAAGAATTCACAGCCTCAACTACAACTTACTCTACATCATATGAAGACATAAATTACCTACTAAACCTGAATACAAAAATGCAGAAGGAGAATACAAAGATCAAGAAGAAGATGAAGATCCATATTGAAGACTAAAAGTCTCGAATACCCAAATAATGTAATACAGGGAGGTGTTAGAAATAGTTTATATTCCATCATTTGGATTATGTAAATGTATCTTCAAAGGTACATACTTAGGACATTATATTACTTTAGGGGAAAGTTATCTAGTTACTTCATGCAATGTAATAAATGCACAAGTGTCCATGTGCAAGTTGTAATTGTGCAAGGTGTCACTTGTACAACTAGATAGAGTGTTGGTCAAGTATCCTATTTTGCCTATATAAGGATGGCCTCATTGTTAGTATAGAAGTAAGATACGAGTGTCGGTGAAACAATAGCTTAGGGTTTTTAGTAGGTATCTCAGTTCTATGTGGATCACCATCCATTGGTGATAGATGCAATGTAGTCCAATAGCTATATTGATGAAGTGCTCATTTTCTCCATAGCTACATTGTATTCATTTATATATCATTTATGTTTATTGCATATCTCAGTCTTCTTGTAGATCTACTTTCATTAATATTATTCTGAATCTCGTGATTATTATCTCCTTTGAATATTGTATCAAAAGCTAACACAAATGAATAACATAAAGGTAAATAAATTACCTTTATTTGAGATGCTTATTCCATGTGCTTTAATGCTTTGTCGACTATCATTTCTCTTCAACATTCATGCTCAGGATTCCAAAAAATTTGTGTCTTGAAATGCTTCTAAACTTTTAAATTTTAGCATTACTCTTCCATGCAACACTCACTCTCTTAGATGTTTCCAGCATGCTCTTTGTCAAGACTATAGATGTTCCTATTTACAACATTTAGGGCAATATTCATAGTATGGCAATGTCCTCACAATAAACTTATTTTCCTTTTTTATTTTCTATCTATGGCTTCATGATATTCAACACAACAATAATATCTCCTCGAATATCGTGGCTCTTCCAAAACTCACAGGCACTTTTTCACAAGTTTTTATGTTTGTGTTCTCTCCTTCTAATTACTGTAACAACTACATTCTTCTTTTGATTGTTCTAACACTTGTGTTCTTCTCTCCTCCTTCTATAAATCCACTTCTCTTCTAATATCCTCCATGTCTCCTTTAATATCCCTTAGGCTTAAATCTTTCAACTCTTCCTCCAAAATCCAATCTCCAAATCACTTTAATCTTCACTCTTTCAATCCTACAATATTTTTCCATAATTGATTGTTATCACTCCAAAAATTACAATTTATTCTTTCAATGTGCCTTCCTCTAATCAACTTCAAATATTTGTTCTTCTTCTTCCTAGAAAGCTAACAAAATTGGCTCTAATACCACTATTAGCAATTTAATGGTATTGTCATAGGTTATATAAAATATAGGATCAATGAAATATCAATATCAACTTCAAATCAATATATCAAATCATCAATATCTCATAAAAACCTCATTATCTTATTAAAAAAAACTCAAGCAATGCATAAAGCAAAGCTTATTCGAGTTACATTTTACAAAGCTTTATCTCCAATATAAAGATACATGAGACCTTTCACATTACATGAATCTTAGATTTTGCTCTCCTCAAACTCATGGGAGAACTTGACTCTTCACATTCTTATGTTTACAATAAGTCCCACATATTACATAAAGATAAAGTATCTCATGATTGCATGTAACTCCCTATTCAAAGCAAGACACATCAGTCAAAGACTCTTCAATTTCTAACTAGAAACCTCACACACTTAACTACATGACATTTGCACACTCCTACAAACTTGACACATACTTTAAACATAAAATCAAACTCACACCCTAAACTAAATATTTACAATGGGACCAAATAATGTAATACCTCCAACAGTAATGCCATACCAAGGTGGGGTCACTAAGGCTCTTAGCAAAGATTTAGAGTAGCATTTTTTTGTCATAAGAAATTTTGCTATAGTTAGTTCTAAACAGTCTAAGATGGTTAATGAAATCTTTTTTCCTTTGTACATACGAAACTTAGGGTTTTCAAAGTTGGGAGGAAAAGGACAACTAGCTATATAAGGATCTAGAGACTGGTTGCACAAATAATCATAAGAGTACTTATCGCTAGAGGAAGACCCTTGGATTATGGCCATTTTTTGTTTCAACGTCTCTAATTGAGAGGTTAGTGTTTGAAGTTTAGAAGAATCTAGATTTTATTGCACAAAAGGCATGTCCTAAGAGATAAAAGGACCTTGATAATTGACATAAGGATGATATTGATGATTTTGGGCATTCGCTGTTAAGGATGGCATCGTATGGCTTTCCCCTAAGATGCTTGAAGTAAAAGGATTAGAAGATAAAGTATGAGAGATTATAGGAATAGGGTTTTGAGTGAAACCCATACTCATGCTTATGAGGTTGGAGTGAAGGTTATTAACATGTGGGATAGAGATTATAAAACTTAAGGGTACATTCTACAAAGAGGATTTTCACCTATATGTGCATTGCAAATACTGAGAAGATCAAGAATTCAAGCTTTTTTACATCTACTAACATTTATATTTTGGTAATTTGGTTGCATTTAATCAGCGTATTTTGCTAGATATGTGTTTTTTTTAAGGAAAAAAATTTGTTATTTTTTTGGGGTTTTTTCATTGTGATTTTTGAAAAAACATATTTCACCTTCGTAAATTGGATTCTATCGCTACATGTGTTTGGAAAGCTTCTAAAATTTTAACGTTTTATTTTATTTAATTTTAAATAATTTAATGATTTTGGTTTCTTGTGAAGTTTGATTCAAATTATACATTGTATTGTATTGGGTTTCTTCTTTAATGGGAAGGCCTCAAACTCAGACACTCATACTTATAGCAATTTTATTAAAAAAAACTTTTATTAGCATTGTAATAATTTTATATATTCATGTATTTCACCAGTTAATTATCCATCTATCACCCACTATTGATTATATTGCATAAAGTTACAGTAAAATTGTGTTATGATTCAATGTGCATTTGCACCCACATTGAGTATATGAAATTGTATGGCATTTGATGTGCATTTGCACCCACATTGAGTATATGAAATTGTATGGCACAAAGTTTTATGTGTATGTTTCATGTTATAGTAATAGCGAAGATGCATATAAATTTGTATGGTTCTGCATCATTTTGTTTCCCAAAAATTTGGTAAAAGAATGTTAATTGTACATGTGGTAGTATGACATAGCTGCAGAAAAATTGCAGCGTGTTCATTACTACAATTTGTTATTAGAGCATGGTCATAGAGAAATTGCAATGTGTTTATTTCTGTCACTCAAGATCTAAAGATGATCTTTCATATATGGATTGCTCTTGTTAGTCCAAACTTGTATCAGGGAGAGTGGGTGCTTCAATTTGGAGTGTCCCTACTTTTTGCAATTGCATACTCTTTATCTAGGATGGACATAGACAAACAAATAGAATGGATTTGGAGCAACGAGATCATAGGTAATGCCAAGAACCTAGAGGTATATAACTAGTCATTAGGTTGTACATATGGAAATCCTTCAATTTTGGTTATATATGCTATTCAGTAAGGAACATCACAATTCAATATGATCTTTTTACACCATGTTATAATTGCAACTATCTATCTGTACATACACAATTGTTGTTATAGTCATAGGGTGTAGTGTTAAATATGCTATGGTTAGTCACATGTGTCAGCGATCCCATTACAAGCTTCATATTTTGCCCATGAGCCAACTACAGTCAATATATCTAATGGTACCCATGGAAGTCAAATGGCCGAGAATCGAACATTAGCTAGGGTAGACTTCAAAATACTATTCACAGGTGAAAATAATATTACTAATGTCAATATCATGTTCAAAAAGGAGATGTGGTATTAAATTTATGAATCCAAATACTATCTTGTTATGAGGACTTTGATTTAGATCAATACAAGTCATTGGTTTCCATTTGTCACCATGCAATAAGCAGTGATTCTTTACCTTCAGTTCATAAAGGTGTTGAAACTTGAAAGAGGGGAAATTGAAGGGGACACAAATATATTCATTAGTTGACACTTGTTTTGCACATAGAAAGTGATGGTGTAGTTGTGAGTTGTTTAATGGACAAGAGTGGTTTCATTATGATGCCACATTGATGACAAATTATACTTCTTATAAGATACTTATGTCCTATTGTCCTACTATCCTAGAAACATGTCCTGCCATATCAAAAAGTTGTCTCACTGTGTTCATCCTAGAAATTCGTGTAACGTAGATTGGGAGTCAAAGCAGTTGAAATTTTTATAAAAATATTTCAATTTATATCTATGTAATTTTTTTTCATAATTATTATAATCAAAACTTGCTTTTATATATTATTGGTTAAATGAAATGTGTGAAGATATTTTCATTTCAAGTTAGATCTCAAACCACTAATTTTTGTTATGCTCATAAAGACTTGATAGTTCGATGAAGTCAAACATGCTCAATGGATATACATTGATAAAATGGTAAAACTACCAAGGGATATTAAAAATTGATTCAAATTATTTTTGACAAAATGGTAAGTTTTGAAAAGGGTTATTTTTATTATATAGGGGTTTACCACCAACGGTTCAAAAAATTAAAAGGGGAGGTGGTAAATTTTAAAAATAGGGGGTTTTTTAAGAAGCTTGTGAATGCACGTTTTTAAAGGCTTTCAACTAAGTGATCCTCCATGGCCTCAGACAAGGAGATCTTTTATATCCTTATTTGTTCATTATTATGAGAGGTTTTGAGTAAAAACTTAAAGAAGGCTTACAAAGATGGGCTTATAAGTGGACTTAAGGTTAGTGATAAAATCAACATCACCCATCAATAGTTTGTAAATGATACAACCATTTTTGGAAGGGCAAGGATTAATGAGGCCAAAGCTTTTAATAACTTTTTAAAGGAATAGGAAAGAGCATCAAGGCAAAAAATTAATAGGACAAAATCCAAAATATACTTCCTTAACACTCCAACTAATATCAAAGCAAGAATTTGCAGGTTACTTAAAATGGGTGAGGCAAATTTACCAAAAACTTATCTAGGGATGCCTTTCTTTGAGGGGAAAATGAGGATAGAATTATGGAATCCAATTATTATTAAAGTTCAAAATAAATTTCCAACTTGGAAAGGTAGATGGTTATCGATAGCGGAAAGAGTGCGAATAATTAAGTCAGTCTTCCAGGCCATTACAACATATTATGTCATTGTATGCCAAAATCGGTTGAAATTTTTTTAATCTATATTATGCAATCCTTTTTAAGGTCAATTTACATGATAAAGGAAAATTTCCTTTGGTGAAATGGAGCAAGTTTGTGATGATAAAACTGGGGGATGTCTTGGTTTAAGAGTTCTTATAGATAAAAACTTAGCTCTTAGGGAAAAAGTAATCTGGAGATTGTACAAAGAGAGTCAAATACAATGGGCAATAATTCTTCTAAGTATGTTGAACCCAATGACCCAAGTTTAATATTTACTGCATTATCTCTACCAAATGGTTCTGCTCTTTGGAATGGTTTAAAAAAATCCATTGATCTAATGGTTAAAGGTTTAAGATGGGTGGTGGAAACTGGAGGAAAAAAATCTATTTGGATGGATACTTGGTGTGATAAAGAACCACTCAATTTAGATCCAATTTTGAAACCTTGGATGACATTGCTTCAAGACAAATATGGTGATAAGGTTTCAAACATTTTGTGCAAATATCAAGAAGAAAGATACAAATGGAAAGAAGATTTTTTTACAAGTATATAAGACAATGATGCTAGGAGGCAATTGACTAGAAAGATAACAACTATGATTATTCAGAGGGGAGCCAAGGATAAATTTATTTGAGAGTTGAATAACTCAAGAGAATACACAACAAGAAGTGGATATAACATAAATCACCAACAAAATAGTAATATCACTAGAATATGGAGAGATATTTGGGATAGCCCAAGCATTCCTAAAGTAAAAATATTTGTTTAGCTAGTAGGTCATAGAAGAATTTTATCCTGGGATAACCTTATGAAAAGGGGTTTTCATGGCCCCTCTCAATGTGTTATTTGTAAAAAGGAGGAGAGTATAGACCATATCTTGGGATATTGCTCAAGAGTCTGGAATCTATGACAATGTGTTCTTAATACACTTGGTAAATTCATGGTGATGAATAACATAATTGAATATTGGTTAGAGCAATGGCATAACACTTATAAAAGTGAGGTTTTATAGACAACATGGAATATATCAAAAGATACAATACTTTGGAATGTATGGCTAGAAAAGAATAGAAGAATATTTAAAGGAAAGGAAAACAATTTAGAGGTAATGAAAAGGAAGATATTTTTAGCCCTAGAGGAGTCTCAACCAACCCTATCAACTCACCTAGTTCGTAATTTAGAAGTAGAGAGCCTTGATAGATGGATTCAAGTCATTAAATGAAATTATGATGTTGGGTACAAGAGAAGCAAAAGAAGACAAAATATAAAGTGGAAATCACCGGATGTGGAGTTGGTTAAGTTGAATTTTTATGGAGCACTTAAAGGAAATCCAGGACCAATAGGAGGAAGAGGAATAATTGTAAATAATAGAGGAGGGATTTTGTCTCATTACGCTTTCAATGGTGGATTTAAGACAAATAATGAAGCTAGAGCTTGGGTGGCTTTAGAAGGGTTAAATATATGCAAACAAATTAAATGAAACTGAGTATGGATGGAAGATGATTCTCTCGTAGTAATAAATGCAATTTTGAGGAAAACAAAGGCTCCAAACATACAAGAGATAATTGTGGAAATTCAAGATCTTGCTAAAGAGTTTGAAGAAATTGGGTTTACGCATACATTAAAGGACAGAAACAAATGTGCAAATAGGCTAGCCAATAGAGGGATTTTGATTGAGGATTGTGAAGTTAAATTTTCCTTTTCATGGTTAGAGGAAGTAGTAAGTTTAGTTGAAGCTGACAAGAAAATATTGATTGCCTGAATCAAATAATGATTAAGATTTACTTTAATGTTTTCCATTGGTAATATTTGTTTTATTTTATAACAATAATATGTTTTTATATAAAGTATTTATTATAATTTTGTGGTTGCACTTGTGTTTCAGGAAGGAAACTAGCCATCCATATTTGGTAAAGCGGACTGTGATAGTGTGATGTTTTGGAAATATTACTCTACTAAGCTGCAAAACATAGATAGTAGAGGTGAAGTTTTGATATTGTGAAGGCTGCTATAAAAAAACATCAACAAGGATGCTGAAATATTTGTATTCATACAAAAAATTGAAAAGATCAAGAAAATAAAAATAAAAAATTCAAACATTTAATGTAAAATGATGTAGGTTACTAGCTATAGCATCTTAATTGCACTGAGCAGTGTATCTATTTGTAAACTCTCAAGCTCCAAAGAAGAAAGTTGTAATTTGTCAAGGGTGGGGACCTCAGTACAACTTCTTATTATCCCTAAAAAAAAGTTCTCTCTTTATATTTATTTATTTATTACAGGATTAAAATAATTCCTACTTATCCATTATATTGCCACAATGCTTCAATAACATAACCATTATATTGCACCCATAAAATTCAACTTATATGAACTTTTCTTATAATTTTAATTAATTATTTATTAAACACATACCCTATATGGTTTGAACTTGGGTTTGTGAATGAGAGCCCAAAGCCATACCACTGCAGCGTCCCACAAGAACAACTTTTCCTATATTTAAACAAGCTCCATCTATGAACCCTAATCTTTTTTATATTTGAACCTTAGACTTCAAGAGTTGCCTTAAAAGCAAAACTATACTAAAAAATTAAATTAGAGCGCAAAGTTGTAGCACTGTAGTGACCCACAATGACAACTTTTCCTATATTTAAAGAAGCTCCATCTACGAATCCTAATATTTTTAATATTTGAATCTTAGACTTCAAAAACAATACCAAGTATTAAGAGTTGCCTTAAAAGCAAAACTATACTAAAAACTTAAATTAGAACTTTATGTTTTAATAGAAAAATCTTTATCAAATAACATTAGTTGAACTGAACATGCAATCAAATGTTATTAACTCAATAGTTAAACTCATAATCCAATGACATTAACTCAACCTATTAGATTTCTCACCATTAAAGGAGAAGACCCAGGTTCCAATTTTCCAATTGAAACATGGATAATATTCAAGCTTTTGTAATACAACTATATGGTGATGTTGGAACGGTTTCAATCCCATACAACCAAAAAATAATAATATTTTAACCCGTTAGATCTCTTATCTTAACTTTCCAAAGATAAGGTTTGAATCTTATGAGACAATACATATATAATTACCAACATATTGTAACACCAATAAGGTGATGATGATATATACAAATAAGATCATTTCAATCCCGTTAATCCACTCAAACAAAAAAGAAATCTTTATCAAAATCTTAAACAAGCTCCATCTATGAACCCTAATCTTTTTTATATTTGAAACTTAGACTTAAAAAACAATACCAAGTATTAAGAGTTACCTTAAAAGCAAAACTATATTAAAAAATGAAATTAGAACTTTATGTTTTAATAGATAAATCTCCCAAATCTTAAACAAACTCCATCTACAAACCCTAATATTTTTTATATTTGAACCTTAGACTTCAAAAACAATACCAAGTATTAAAAGTTACCTTAAAAGCAAAACTATACTAAAACAAGATCATTTCAATTTCAATTCCATTAATCCACTCAAACAAAAAAAAATCTTACCCTTTATATCTTAACTTTTAATCATAAAAATAAAATCTTTACTTTCAAGAATTTTCATATATTAATTATTTATTTTTATTTTTTTTATACATAGGAGAATTGGCAACTGCCTTTCCTTTTTGAACAACTGGTCACAAGATCAAATCACATTGCCTTCGATAGTAGCGTCAAATCATAAAACTACCACTATAACCCCTACCTCGCCTCGGTAAATATGGCCCAGAGTGAGGGAGACCCCCGGTGGCTCGGGGTTAGGTCTCCTCTTGGTAGATCGTATTATGATTTTAAAAGCTATCATCAAGCATCAAATATCCCTCTGAGTGTGGTCTACCGACAAAGACGCTACTTATATTATCGGGTTCAATCCCATCGTAGATATGTATAAGAAGTATTACTAAAAAAAAATCATCAAAGTCACTTAACTTTCGTTAATAGCGGGTCTCATTTAAATAATATTCATATCCGTCTACTTCCAATTATTAAAAAAAAATCGTGAACTTTTTCAAACAAATTTTAAACAACTCAAAAGATTTAAGATATATACTATCTTAAAACATCGTGCCATCCTTTGACATCTCAATTTAGCGGGAAGGTATGAAAGTGTTGATTTCTGGCCTGGGAAAGAAGGTTTGAAAGTGTTGATTTGCTGGCCTGGGGAAGTGGAGCGACCTCATTGTTTTCGAATTTTACTCTCGCTACCTCTCGTTACCTCCGTCAACTTTTCAGGTTTACTCTCGCTATCTCCATCTCCTTCAACTTTTTCGGTAAACGAAAACGCTTTCACTTAGTTTTTGAAATTCGTAAGTTTTGTTGGTTTTATCTTCAGAGCCTTTTAAAAAAAGTAACGAATGATTTCTTTGGTTCACTTTCGTCTATTCGATGAATAATGACGAGCTAGGGCTCAATTTGACCAAAAATCTGAGATTTTCCTCTGAGATAACAATTTGGTCTTGTTTCCTTGAATGATAGCGCGAGTACTATACAGCGAAAGTTTAGTAGAGATAATGTCTGTGAATGTTAGGTCTGGTACGGATGTTTAGCCTTTGCGCAGAGTTAATGAATCACTTTCAAAATCTCACTTGTCTAGATAGTCTAGTGTTTAATCGTGCTTTTCATCTTGTTTCCTTCCGTACATTCAGAATTTGGGTAGAAAACTTTTCATGTCCTCTCTTGAATCCACTCCAAATCACTTGTTTAAAGAAGTAACTCATGGACACATCTGTAATGATTGGAAGGAGAATTCCCTAAGGCAGAGCAGGGCCTTAGATCCACAAGGCGTCATCGTGACTATATTCCTATTCTTAAGCCTATTGACATCATCAGGGAAATGCATGCTCTCAATCAGATGAACAAGGAGTTTTTTAACGGTTCATTGTGACATGGGATGAGATGCAGTGCACTAGCAGCAAACACAATTATGTATGTCAACCAGAAAGTGTTCCTTATGAGTCCTCATCTCAATTATGTATGCCAACCAGAAAGTGTTCCTTATGAGTCCTCATCTGCTATTGCCACAGTCAAGGATTTCATAAGCAATTTTTATTGGGGAAAATACACAAGGTCTTTAAGCTGACTGTTGAAATAAGACTGGGGACTTTTTTTTTTGGCTAGGAAACTCTCTCTTAGTTGCTTAACCCCTAATAGAGGGTACAATATTGCCATTCAGAACTTATCTTAGAAGAAAAAAGCACTGATACACCGCTATCCTTATAATGTATCTAACAATTGAGTCATCTCCCAAAAAAGGAATATTTGATAACAGTACCCAATATCTGCAAGAATTACCCTTCTGTATAATTTGATATGGCTTCTTTGTGGACATATGAATAGCTAAGCCTCAAACACTGGATTATTGGAAGATTTAAGAATACTATATCAAAAGAGTCTTTTGATGCATCAATGACAACCACACAGTGTGAAGATTGCTGGTTAATAAGGAAGGATGAGGCTATAAGTATTACCTGCTAGTACCTTGCCTAGCCATTGTTACATATCTTTGATACAGGAAAACAAGGGCCCATTAAAGTCAAGGTGCAGTCAATGCCAATTGGAGGACCTTGAGCGTGGGCCTTCATAGTGCACCAGCTTTCTTCAAGTATTCATCTCTTTCTCCGTTTCCCATTCTTCCAACAACTCCCCCAGCATTTCAATCCAGAACTGTACAAGCATTAGAAAAATTTGTTCAAGGTCTGCTCTCCTCCATGGTATATTGAACATGGCTTTAATAGATAGACTATCAGTTTATCTAGGTAGTGATGCACCCTATACAATACAACTAATCAAGCCAAACATTGTCTAGCTCTTCAAACATTCAGAAACATGTTCCTAGAAAGTAAATAAAAACTTATACCTTCTTACTACTTTTAAGTCTAACACCATAACCCTTGTTGCCTTAGTTAACATCAGCAATAAACTTCATAATAACATTGCATATGGTTGAAATAATGGAAATGGTCGCAATAATCTCACAGTGATTTCTGTCACAATAATTTTAAAGATAAACATGGTTGGAGTGTGGCAATCACCACATACTTGAAGGTTCTTGACAATTTTAATAGATGTTCTCATGGCCATGTTTGACAACCCAAAAACAAAGGACAAATTCTTACTAAGGTTGGAGATGAATGATTCTTTCTCCTTCTCCACATCATTAAATATATCTGGAATATACTCTGTTGCCTTCATCTCAAGATGATTACTCTACCTTTTCATAGAGTTTCTATCAACTGTTCCTATAACACTTTTCAGTTTTCACAGATGTAACATGCCGGTTTAAGGTCTTAGTCAATTAGAAAGCTAGCTGAGTTGAATGAAGAAAAAGAAGAGGTATTAAAGTGGAAGAGAACTTCATGACAATTGACATCTATGCAGTGGTTAGTCCAGGCCATAGCAAATGTTCCACATTTGGGTTTAACCATTGTAAGATACACTTTATGAGTTGTTTGTGTTATGATTTACTTGTTCTGAAATGGGTTATAAACAACTCCATGCTAAAGCAACATTCAGCTGATGGTAGCTTTAAGAATCAGGTGATAAGGGCTAAACCTAAGCATGCACTGTAGTAACAGCACATCATTACCGGAAATATTAGGTAACACATTGCTTGGATAGTACCAACAGAAATAAATATAGTAAAACACATTTCCTCTTACAGCCTACAATATAATGGTATTAAGCTTAATTTCAAAAATATTTGACAACCATAAACTACTGAAACTTCAACCAAAGACAATCAAACAAAATTTGGAAAACTTATTAGAAGACTTAACTCTTATGGAAAGCATATGCTAATCAAATAAATAATTTTTATAAATCTTACAAACCATCTGACAAATGCTAAAAGCCTACCTGATCATCATTATTGTGTATATGTATTTATAATTTGACAAGTTTGTAATTTTATGCAGGGTGTTTCTCTTTGAGTCTTAGAATTTGGGTAACTTCAGAACTTCCATCTTAAGGAACCATTCACATTATAAGAACTGCTATCTTATAGGCTCAATTTAATTGTGCTGAAGAACTTTTGGACAAACTTCTGAAGATGTAACTAACTTGTTAGCATTTAATTGTTTAGAGGAGAAAGCGGTTGAAGGAAGCAAGATTGGGAATGACAGCAGTGGCAGGGCAGTTCCAATAACAATGCTAATTCGGGTGCTGAACGTGGCAGAGAAGCCATCAGTGGCAAAGGCAGTTGCAAACATTTTGTCTCATAACAATTGCCGAACTCGGGAGGGGCGTTCCCGTTATAACAAAATATTTGAATTCAACTACACAATAAACAATCAACCTTGCCTTATGCTCATGACATCTGTGACAGGTCACCTCATGGAGCTAGATTTCCATGATCAATACCGCAGGTGGCATTCATGTGATCCTGCTCAGCTTTACGAGGCAACTGTCATGAAATATGTCCCCCAGGTATGTTGTTTGTAATGTTTCTCTCTCATTCAAGAAGTATAAAAGTATTCTTGTTCATAATTACGATATTCTAGTCTAGTTTAGTCAGTAGTGAGAGAAATTTAGTCCCTTCCGTTTTGATGTTGACATTCATGTTGACATTTTTGAATATTGTCTATGTACATATTCAATTTCCACCCAGGGTGGTGCAGGAACATTATAAAGTAATTATAATTAGATATTTAAAATTATTCATGTGTCTAGGTTGGTAGGTGGATATTATTCATTTTAAATAAAGGTAGTAGCTTTGGCCTATGGTTTTTTAAATGCATGGTTTATGGTCTATCATGATGGCATATAATCTGCTCTATAAATGAGGTGCAGATTTAGTGTAGTTAGGCAGATTGTGTGTGTAATTTAGAAAATGATGTGAGTAATTTACTAAGGATATTTCATATTTGTCTTGGATGGCCTTGAATTTATTTCTGATCTATGGTTATTGGCTGGTTTTGTGAGATGTACTTCTTAATTTTGCTGATCTTTAGTTAACCATGCATTATGGGGTCAAAAATTGCTTCAGTGAAGGGAAGATGATGTTGTAGTAGATGAGGTAAGATAAGATAATTCTATTAATGTCCATGGATGACCCATGTAGGCCAATGGGACTCGTTGAGAAGGAAACAATTGCAATGCATTGTAGTACAACAAATAAAATGAAATAAACTAGATTGGAGTAACTAAACTAACTTGAATAGACTGCTTTAGAATGCACAAAACAACATTAGGTCATAGTCTGGAGAGGTGGACCCATTAATGAGTAAAAGCCCTAAAAATGCAATGGTCAAATGAAAAGAAAGAAACAAGAGAAGCAAACAAAAATATAAAACTAGATAAGATCATACAAGATAATTCTATTAATGTCCATAGATGGCCAAAGCAGGTCAATGGGACTCATTGAAAAAAGGTGTTGCATATTAATGTGCACTGTAATAACCAAAAAGTACTATGAAAATAAGCTAAACTAGAGTAAAGAATCTAGTGTAAACTACTCTAAAGTGGAACAATTGTATGGCATAAAATTATAGCCTTGAGGGTTACCAAAATGGATAAACCCTAACATGCTAAAAGTAATGAATAAGAGAGAACTAGAAGTTGAGGTACCACAAAGATAGGAAGGAGCTTTAGTGGATCCAAGCAACAACATTAATCTATTGTGGAATGTAATGTAGAAGCACAATTGTTGTCATCACCAACTATCCCAAAAGAGCCAACAAAGGATCTAACGATGCTTCCAAAAGAATGGCTAGGACCATAGTTGAGAAAATCGGAATCGGCAAAGAATTGGCATTTTTAAAAATCGGCAAAAATCGGGAATCGGAAAAAAATCGGGGAAAGAATCGGCAAAGAATTGTCAAAAAAGAAAACCGAAGAAAATGAAATTTTTCATTGAAAAAAGATTTTTTCATGCATATTACAATGAATTAACATTATGCAAATCAAATATTGCAATAAAAGCAATAATTAATGTCAAAACATCATACAAGGCTCAAGCTTTAAGTACACATGAAAGTGACAAAACACATCTTGTATTTCTTATAATATGAAAAGGTACAAAGTTAAGTAACAAGGAAAAAAAGGTTTCATTTTTTAAATGCTTGAAAAAAAGTTACAACAAAGTTATAATCACTTGAAAAAAAGGAAAAAAAACCTAAAATTTAAACCAAAAAGGCTAGGGTTTAGGGTTTAAAATTGAAACATTGACAGCTGAAAAATGTGCTTGCATACATAGCTATCAGGAAACAATATTTACTTAAAAAGAGGAGGAAAAAACCCTAAACCCAAAACCCTAGGGTCTAGACTAGGGTTTAGGGTTTAAACTTCAAGTTCAAAGTTTCAAATTCAAACATTAACAACTGAAAAATGGGCTTGCATACATAGTTACTAGGCAACAATATTTACTTAAAAAGATGAGTTAAAAAAACAAAACCGGGTTTAAACTTCAAAGTTTCAAACATTAACAGCTGAAAAATGGGCTTACATACATTGTTATCAGGCAACAATATTTACTTAAAAAGAGGAGGAAAAAAAAAACCCCGAAACCCTAGACTAGGGTTTTGGGTTTAGAGTTTAAACTTTAAACTTCAAAGTTCAAACATTAACAACTGAAAAATGGGCTTGCATAAAAAAAAACCCTAAATCAGCATTGCAGGTTTTTTGAAAAAATTGACAAAAAGTCGGCGATGTTGATTTTTTCAAAAAATAGGCAAAAAATATTTGCATTGCCGAGAGTTTGCCGATTGCATCGGCATTTAAAAAAACCGGCAAAAAATCGAGATTTTGCAGATTTTTTACAGATTTTCTCAACTATGGCTAGGACTAAGAGGGCTTGGTTGGGTAATCCTAGGAGGACATGGAGTTCAACCCCCAAGACTCTTCTAGATTCATGGTTGTGGAACCAATAGAAGAGGAC
Organism: Wollemia nobilis; assembly: GCA_028583015.1. Taxonomy (NCBI): domain Eukaryota; kingdom Viridiplantae; phylum Streptophyta; class Pinopsida; order Araucariales; family Araucariaceae; genus Wollemia; species Wollemia nobilis. Next base: position 23,181,248 of record JAQPPZ010017232.1, on the reverse strand, counting down.
AAGAAACGAGTAAGCTATGTTTACTATTGCTTGGTATGTGAGGGGTGGCCGAAACCTGACGTCGAAGAACTGCAATCTTGTCTTGTCCCAACCAAGAAGAAAGAACTAAAGCCCTAGTAGCCACTTTTGTATGCAGACAAGGAGGCACAAATGTATCATTAACATTTAAGATTGTCATTAATATTTTGAATAGTTGTAGCTTCAAATGAGCACTTATTACTCTCGACTACAAAGATAGAGTGAAAGAATGAGGTGATTAGTTGAGTAGTAGTCTGTCTCCCTTGTAATAACTAATGCCAAAGAGTGATAGCTTCCCTAAGGTAAAGAGCCAAGCATCTTTGGTCAAGATAGCTGAAAAAAGTGGCAAGTGATCCACTTGAGTCTTTATATAAGCAATAGTACCTCCCTCGAATATCATAATAAATAGGACATCTAAAGATGAAATGTTCTTCATTCTCCACCTCTCTAATAGAGCAAAGACGATATAACCTATCCTCTTGAGGAATATGGTGGTTCGTCTTTGCCTGCAATTAATGTGAGCATACTTTGAGCTGACCAAGAGGAATCCTAAGGTTGTGTGTCCAATGTGCTTGACATACTTAGGATGAGTAATAATGCCATTCTCAATCCTCATGTAATGTTTAGTGTATGTTGGAATATGTAATGCAACATTGTGTAAATTATTCTTAGACTAAAATATAAAGTCTAAAGAATAATATTTGAATTAGAAAATAATTATATTTTATGTAAAAATATTCCCACCCAATTAATAAATAAAATAAGGGTGCTAGGAATATTTAATTTGTGGGAAAAAGTCATTTCCCCTTTTCTAACAAATATGAAAAAGTAACCAATCACTTTTTAATATTTGATAGATGCCACTTGTCACACATCTCAAGATAAGATTGTGATAAGATTTGTCACACATCTCAAGATAAGATTGTGATAAGATTAGGGCAATTTTAGGGTTGTAGTAGAAAAACTTCTCTTTAAATAGGGGTGTTGTCTACTACATCTTGATATATCATGTTGATGCATATTGTTGCATAACATTAAAGCATTCTTGTATTGTTGAATCATTGAGAATATAGTGAGCTTCATAGTGGATGTTTCCTTTCTTCACTTGAAGTAGGGTTTTACCACTTAATATTGGTGTTGTGGGTTTTCCTCTTTTGTGTGTGATTGATCTTGTGGAGCATTCTTCGATCTTGGGGAGACTTTGCTTGTCTCACAGTGTAGAAGGCCAACTTAGGGCTAAGAGGTTGAGATGGAGCAACCCGAGCGATCTGAATTATATTGTCGATAAACATCATCTCTGCTTACTTGATTAATTACCTTCCTATTAAGAAAAAGGTGGGGAGGAGCATTCAAAGAGTATTTGAATGGAGGTTATTGATCTATGAAGATGCCAACTTATTGAAGAAGAGAAATAAATTTTGAGTACCATCCACGATGACAACCAAAAGAGCCCCTAGATGTAATGCATTATGAGGAGCAAAGTGCTAAATATGGGTATCTCTCTTGAACTGAGGTGAAGTCACCCATGGATCTAAGGCGATAAAAAATAATTATGAAGATGCTCTCAAGGTGAAGACGATAAGCGGCAAACTCAACCTAAACAATACAACTGGGAGTTGTTTTTTTACATAAGATAAATTGTTGAAGCAAAATAGTCTAGACCTTCTCAATGCAAGCCCAATCAACACACCCTAGATTTGGACCCAAAATCTTATATCTATAAAGGACAGTGGGTTTCATGATGTAATCAAAGAGGTGCTTCTTTGTGGGTAAGTCTTCAAAGTGATGTTGGAAGCAGTGATGCTTCAAGATTGAGAAAGATGTGTATCCCTTATAGAGACATGACTGTGAAGCTGACTGAATATTAAGGAAGGACCTGTAAATTGAACCCCCAAGTAGGTGTAAGCAATGGTGATCTCAATGCACTTGCCCTTATAGAAGAACTAAAACTTAGATAAGGTACTCTTTGATATGTTGAATATTGACTGCTAGCTATTTTGAGTGACAAAAGCAAGCAAGGGCATCCAACTGTCTTTGTAGGACCTAGGGAGTATGAGCAAGAAGAAGAATATCATCTACAAAAAGCAATATAGCTATGAAGACATGATGTAGAAGGCAACCATTGTCAACATGTATGTTTTGATGAATAAATTTTTCAAGCGCATCAATGTCGATCCCTAAGAGTGAAGGAGAAAGAGGACAACCTTGTTTGACACCAATGGTGCTTTTAACATGCTTTGAGAAACCAAAAGTTGTCCAAAAACAGCCAACAACTACCTCATATAGTCTCTTTATGGCAATGATAAAGAACTCCAAGATGTCGATAAAATGTAGTCTTTGAAATAAAAGATGCTTGGTAATGGTGTCAAAAGTCTTTCTAAAGTCCACAAAACAATAGAACACTTTAGAGGACTATTGACGAACCCAGCCTTGAGAGTGAAAACATGATCAATAGTTAGATGATCCATTCTAAAACTAACATCCCCTCTCGCTCTAGGCTTGCCCTAGTCCAAAAGTTATGAGAGTTTCATATTCAAAATTGTTGCATATAGCTTAGCAAATGTGTGCCGAATCGTGGTTGTTTGCTAGTTATTCAAATCTAAATAGTCCCCAGATTTGTGCATGGGGTGGATAATATGCTATCACATATGCTAGATAAGAACTCAAGGGAATCTCAATTTGTCGTAGACTAGGAAGCAAGAGTATGGTCTCCACCACCAACTATCCGAAGGGAGCCAATGTAGAATCTAATAATGCTCCCAAGAGAGTGGCAAAGATGAAAGGAGTCTAATTGGTTAATCGTAGAAGAACAAGTAGTTTGGCCCCCACAAACACTCCTAGCATTCATGGTTGAGGATCCAATTGAAGAAAATAAGAAGTTGGTAGGCTGCATTTGTTTGCAAATTGATAAATGAGGCAAAGTTGAAACTCAATGTGGGAGACCCATAGCTCTAAACCAATGCATGCAAGAAGAAGAAGACATTGAGGCTTTGGTAGTTGCTCTTATGTGGAGGCAAAGACGTATAGTCTTGATATTATCGTCCTGGAGAGCCATAACCTCAAAGGGGCACTTATTGCTCATGGTGGTAGAGACAAGGTGAAACAAAGAGGTGATTAATTGAATGGTAGACGATCTCCCTTGTAATACTTGACGTTAGAGAGTGACAGCTTCTTGAAGGCACAAAAGCTAAGCATCTCACATCACAATAACAAAGAAAGGTGGCAAGTAACCTGCTTGAGTGACTGAGTCTCTTTATAAGCAATGGTACCTCCCCCAAATCTTATATTAAATAGGACATCTAAAGATGAAATGCTCTTCAGTCTCTCCTTCGTAGAGAGAGAAAAGACAACATATCCTTTCTTATTGAGGAATATGGTTTGACTCCACCCACAATTGATGTGAGTAGACTCTAAACTGACCAAGAGGGATCTTGAGGGCATGTAACTGTTGCCACATTTGGCACGGGGTGCCATGTTTTCAGTTTTGTAAGTGACCTACTCTTTTCCTTCCTTCCTCTCTTTCCCTTTCTTCATTTCTCTCTTTCCCCCTCTTCTTTGCAGCCTTATTCCTCCCTTTTCCCCTTTAACTTCCCCCAAAGAAAGTTTCCAGCAAGTGTCCCTTGAAAATGATTAAGTGTCAGGGTGCACCCCGACTTCGCAGCGAAGTCGGAGTGCGCCCTCCAGATGGAGCGCAGTAGGGACAGTGCGAAGTGTGACAAAACAGGAAAATGAGCGAAATTTGACTAAGTGTTGGGGCACAACCCGACTTCGCAGCGAAGTCGGGGTGCGCCCTTCTTCCTGGGCGCACTAGGGAAGCAGTGCAGCAGAAAATCAGCTAAGTGTTGGGGCGCAACCCGACTTTGCAGCGAAGTCGGGGTGCGCCCCCTTCTTGGTGCGCAGTCCGAACAGCAGAGAAGACAACAAAGTGCCGGTGCGCAACCCGACTTCGCAGCGAAGTCGGGGTGCGCCCTCTGACCGGTGCGCAGTTGGGCAAGCAAGTCAGAAATTGACTAAGGCACATAGGCCTCCCCAATTGCGTTGTTTTCCGCCTGCGCAACCCGACAGCGCTCTAATCCTGGGCGAAGTTGGATAAATTGCCTTTCAAGGCAAACACGTGTCATTCATCAACATCCAACAAGTGTCTAACTTCGGGATTCGAGCCAAGACATGACCGTGAAAAGGACAAAGCATGGGCTGCACTATCTACGCTAGCTGCCATCATTTAAAGCTGATAAGAAGTTCCATCCGCCACAACTACCCGCATTCCTGCTGACCAAAGGTTTGACCCGACACACCGCCACGTAGCTGTACATCTTTCAAGGAGACCATGCCGCAAGTACAGATCCCGCCCGACGGAGTCAGCATCGCAGCTCTCCAGCCGCTTGTGTCAGCTAATGTTTAGTCTGGGACTTTGTGCCCGAGAATGTAACCGGGGGGAACTTGAGGCTATAAATAGCCATGCAATTCATTGTAAAAAGGGGAAGGGGAATATATTGCTAGGGAACCATTGTAGCTATACGTTTGCCTCTAATACAAGCATATACTTGGCTCTGCTTACTGTCTTTTATCTTGTATGCTGCCTCTCCTTGTCATTTCTTGCCTCATGTTTCTTGTATCATTGCTTACTGTTGTACTGAACTCTGGACTCCGGTATTTGATGATCAAGTATTCCTGGAATGCATAGATAGAGGATACATAGGATTAATGATAGCTGTAGTTTCAATGTGTGCTTTGTAAAGGAATGTTGTTAGTAGCAATGATTGATTCGTTGCCGTGTTGCTTATTCCCCCCACCCAACTCCAATCACATTTGGATTCTCTTTCCGCACTTTTATCTCTTTCCTTGCACTCTTATCTTAACACTAAAAACCCCACAGGAAGCCGGCCTTCTCCGGAGATTGGCACGGAAGGCATTCCTTCCTTCCGGCCTTTCAATCTGGTGGGCGAATCTGGGCGCAATAACAACAAATCTTTTCCTCATGGCAGATTCGTAACCAACAAGAACCAATGTGTCTGGATAGAATCAGGGCAATCAATAGTGCCATCCTTTATGCTGAAGAAATGCCCCATGTAGAAGGTTAACTAGGAATGAGAGGTTGAGGCAGGGCGATTTAAGTGATTTGAATATATTGCCCTGTACATATCATTCTTGATTATTTAATGAATCACATTTTGGCTGGGGAGAAGGCAAAGAGGAGCATTTGAGGAGTAACTAAATGGTGGTAATCTATCTATAGAGATGCTAGGTGATTGAAGAAGGGAAGTGCCCTCAACATACCATCCATGATGATGCTTGAAGGTGCTCCTAGGAGAGATTCTATTTTGAAGAGCAAAATGCGTATGGATATGTTCCTTGTCCTTATGTGTGGTCACTCATGTGTAGACAATAGTCACAAAAATGATCAAATGAAATATTATTATTTCAACATTAGGCTAGACTTAGGAATGTCGTAGCCTTATATAGGTTACAAAATAGATTAATAAACTGCCTTAGCACTAATCACGCTAACAATAAGCGTAGAGAGAGACGTGCTTCTAACCACTAACCTAGGGTAGAGAAGTATGATTAAACAACTAACCTAAAATATCTGACCTAGGATATTTTAGGTATTAATCTAGGTTAACCAGTAGATATTTTGGAACAGTAAATATCTCCATGGTTATGCAGTAAAAAGTAAATGTAATAATCTATGTAGTATAATGCAATATACTACCTATTTTACCCTAACATCCCCCCTTTATTACATTACTTTGATATACAAAGTTTACTTCGGAACAACTCAAATTTGACACGTCCAAGTGCCTTTGTGAAGATGTCAAGCAACCTGTTCGTCGGTGGGAATGTATTGGAGCTTGATCTCGTGTTTAGGAACTTCATCACGAATGAAATGACAATCTGTGTCAATATGCTTTGTACGTTCATGATGGACTGGATTCTTGACCAAGTTCAAAACACCTGAGTTGTCGCAAAACATGTGAATAGGAAGTTTCTTTGGTAGGCCCATGGTAGCCAAGATGCGACTTAACCATATCGCTTCACACACAACTCCACGTGCAGTGCGATACTCTGCCTCTGTTGAAGATAAAGCAACCACCTATTGCTTTTTACTATGCCATGAGACAGGACCAGATCCAAGATGAAATACATATCCTGATGTTGATTTTCTGTCATCTAGGGATCCAACGTAGTCAAAGTCGGTGTAACTCTATAAGAAGAATGAGTTATTCTTCTTATACTCTAGACCATATTCTACACTACCCTGAATGTAGTGAAGAACACGCTTTGCTGCTTTCCAGTGAGAGACCTTTGGTTCCTCGCATGAACCGAGAAAGATAGTTTACAACATAAGTAATGTCTGGTCTAGTATTGGTCAGATAGATGAGGCTTCCAATCATCTGTCGATATAGCGTGCCATCTACCTGTGGTGAGTCATCATACCATGATAATTGAAGCCCTGATTCCATCGGTGTTGCTTTGGGCTTACAATCAGTCATACGATATTTTTCTACTAAAGTCTTGGCATACTTTTTCTGAGTCACCCTAAGATGATTCTTCTTCTGTTCTATCTCAAGGCCAAGACAGTAGTGGAGAAGTCCTAGATCTGTCATATCAAATGACTCTTTCAAGTCATCTTTCACGACGTTGATCAATTTCTCTGAATTGCCAGTGATGATCAGATCATCTACATATAATACAAGAATCACTATTTCAGAACCTGTGTTCTTGATATAGAGATTTGCATCAAATGGACTTCTCCTGAATCCGTGTTGCAGTAGGTGACTATCCATTTTGATGTACCATGCTCTTGGGGCTTGTTTTAGCCCGTATAATGATTTGACCAACTTGCAAACCTTTTGCTCATGGCCTTCCTCAGAAAATCCTGGAGGTTGAGTCATGTATACCTCTTCTTTTAAGTCACCATTTAGAAAGGCACTTTTTACATCCATCTGATGTAATTTCCATCCGAACTGTGCTGCCATAGCACAAAGAACTCGAATGGTGGTCATCCTTGCAGTGGGTGCAAAGGTTTCCTCATAATCAAGGCCTTCCTTTTGAGCATAGCCCTTCGCCACAAGACGGGCCTTATGCTTGTCTATGGTACCATCTGCCTTATATTTGACTTTGTAAACCCATTTGCAGCCTATGGGCTTCTTTCCTTTAGGCAAATCGACCAGCTTCCATGTTTTGTTTTTAATGAGGGATTTATGTTCAGCATCCATAGCTGCCTTCCACTGAGGCTGACTAAGTGCTTCATCAATTGTAGAAGGTTCATTTTCATCATATGAAGACATGTAAACCCTCTCCTCATCAATTTCCATATCATCTCCACTTTCTAAATCTCTATCAACAAAAAGCTCTTGAAAATCTGCACAAAGATCATCAACTGAAGTAGATGCTTCTGCCTTTCTCTGTCGAGACATGCTTCGTGTCTTTGGACGATTGAGAGTGAGATCTGGTGGTGAAGTGAGTTTGGAATCTCTCATAGTACTTGTATACCATTTTGGAGGCTTTTTCTGTTGTGGAGGAGTAAGTGGTTGTTGCTCCTCATCTTCCAGGTATACAGATGTAGTGTTAGATGTGAAAGCTTCATCAAACACTACATCTCTACTAACATGTATTTTCTTGGTGAATGGATCTATCAACCGATAGCCTTTTGAGAATTCATCATATCCAAGAAAAACACACTGCAGGGTCTTCTCATCTAACTTCTTTCTTTTCTCCTTAGGTATATGCATAAAAGCCTTACACCCAAATACTCGTAGATGAGATATGGAGGGTTTCCTTCCACTCCATGCTTCCTGAGGAGTCATACCTTCAAGAGCCCGTGTGGGTGCCCTATTTAGAAGATATACTGCAGTTGTTACAGCTTCAGCCCAATAAATGTGCTCAAGATTGGCTCCCTTAAGCATACATCGAACCATTTCCATAATGGAACGATTTCTTCTCTCAGCAACTCCATTTGACTGAGGAGAATAGGTTGTTGTTAACTGTCTTTTTATCCCATGTTTCTGCAAAAATGAGGAAAATTCTTTTGATGTGTATTCCCCCCTCGATCTGAACGGAGGGTCTTTATGAAACATCCTGATTCTTTCTCAACAAGTTTCTTGAACTGCTGAAAATAGTCAAATGCTTCAGACTTCAACTGCAAGAAGAAGACCCACATTTTCCGTGAGTGATCGTCTACAAACAATTGAAAATACCTTTTTCCTCCACAACTAGTAGACATAGGACCACACAAATCTGTGTGAACTAACTCCAAAGGTACCTTAGCTCGGAAGGAGCTAGGTTCAAAAGGTACTCTGTGTTGCTTTCCTGCCAAGCAATCTGAGCACACTGGCAAAGTAGATGAAAGAGTAGGCAGTCCTTTCACCATTTGATACTTACTGAGTTCAAGTAAATACCCTGAGCTTAGATGCCCAAATCTCTTATGCCATAGAGAAGTGGCCTCTTTTGTTGTTACTGCCATTGCAGTATGTGGTGAGGTAATTGCATCTAAGGTGAACAAACCATGTTTGTAAGAACCCGTTGCTATCTGTTTTCCTTTCTGAGTGATAAAGCAACGTTTCTTCCCTTGGTCCACTTTGAAGTTGACATTCATGTTATTGTCCAGGATTTGTGGAACTGACAAAAGATTATTTTCCAATCCTGGTACATAAAGAACTTTTTGAATCTGACATTCTCCATCTGGAAGGGAGACAGAAACACTTCCTTCTCCCTGGACTCGATAGGTCTTATCATCAGCAATGGTCACTGGTCTACCTTCTCGTGCCTCAAATGTCTCAAACCAGGACTTATCGCCAGTCATATGCTTACTAGCGCCTGAATCTATGTACCACACAGTATCCTTGTGAGGGGAATCTGTATGAGTCATGAGCACTTTGTGTGCTCGTTCAGAATCCGAACTAGAATCTTCAGCGGCAACAATATGTCCCTGTTGCTGCTTGTTCTTGTTCTTTGGTTTGCCTTTGCCCTTCTTTTGTCCTTGTTCATTGGGCGGTTTGTTCTTAAACCAACATCTCTTGGTTTCATGAGTGTCCTTATCACAAATTTTACAATATTGCTTCTTCTTCCGAGTCTCTTTGCCTTTACCCTTGTCTTTGTTAGAAGAAGATCCTTTCTGTTGATTCTCCACTTTTCCTCTTTGCTTGTTTGAGAAAAGTGCATTGTTGGATGCCTCATCTCTTTGGAGTTGATTAGCTTCTTCGGTTTGAAGCAAATTTACCAACTCTACAAAAGTCACTGTCCTCCCAGAGACTTGTAGTGATGTGATCAACATTCTATAGGAGTCTGGAAGAGCCCTCAAAATGATTGAGGTCAGGACTTTGTCTTCCACTTTTTCTCCTAAGGCTTGCAGTTTTGTTTTTATATCTGCCACTCTGCAGAGGAATAGCTCTACTGTCTCTCCAGATTTCATATGAAGAGTATGAAGTTGTGTTTGAAGGTTAAGAATTGTTGATTGATTCTTTCCTTCAAAGATGGTTGCTAAGGCATCCCATGCCTCCTTACCATTTTTAGCTTCACTTATATGAGGTTGTATGTCATCAGTAATAGCTAGCAAGATCAATAAGGAAAGTCTTTTATCCTTTTTATCATATGTTGTCTGATCTGCTCCCGGTGATGTGGGTCTAGAATCATTGCCATCCACTATACCCCACATCTCCTCTACAGTTAAAATAGCTTTCATCTTAGTTTTCCAGGCAGAATAATTTGAACCTTTAAGCAGTTGGCTTTCATTGAGATATTTGTTTATCATTGCCATGGTGAAGGTTTCAAATTGATGTGACTAAGATGACTTTATCTTGCAAGTATACCCTCAAAAGAGTATATGGAAGATTTTAATTTGCTCTTTAAGATATTTAATGGCACTTGCCTTAACACCCTTCAAGCAGGATGAAAAGTTTGAGGAAATTAAGCCAAACAAATAGAGCAAATTAAAGGGGAAGGTTTTGGAAGACTTCTGATTTTGCTCTCTAGGATATTTAATGGCACCTGCCTTAACACCCTTCAAGAAGGATGGAAAGTTTGAGGAAATTAAGCCAAACAAAGAGAGTGAATCAAGGTGTTTTGGATTTTGACCTTTGATGGGGAGTGAAAATTGACTTGTTTAACTTGTGCAAGGTGTAGCACGATTTTAGTGAAGTTTGGGTTTTTGAAATGCTCTTCAATGTTCTTATGATTGTTTAATTGCACAAAAAAACATGATGGTTAGTGCAATAATAAAAAAGAGAGCAACCCAAATTTTTATCACTATAGGTGTCGGATGCAACCGAAAATGCACCTAGTGTAGCCAATTTTAAGAAAAGGTGTCGAGTACAATCGAGAATGCACCTTTATTACTCTGAAATATCCCCCCTTTTTCTTTACAATTTTGCAAAAAAATAGAATCACAAATGTGTCTTCTATCCCCCCTTAATTTTTACAAAATGAAGAAATCGAGCACTCCTTTCAAGACAAGTCGACACACGACCCGCGTTTGAAAGGCTTCCAGACTAGTCGACACACGACTTGGTTTATGTCTTCAACACTCGAAAAATAGGTTGAGCATTAGGATCAAAAATAGGTTCAAAAATTCTTCTCAAGGTTACAACAAAAATTTGCAATTTTATGTCTTATATCTCCTTTGTGAAGGAGAAAACAAAAGCAAATATTTGGTTTTGTTGCAAAAAAAAATGACCTTTGTCCTTGCCCAATTTTTAAGTGTTTTGGTTTTGCAATAGAATATGGAGTTCCTATGTCTCTTTATCTCCAAGAAATGTGGGAGAAAACTATAGGAATTTTGAGGAGGTATTGCAAAAAAAATGTTGAAGAAACTTCTATGTTTTGCAACCAAATAGTTGATCTCTTTGTCTCTTTATCTCCAAGTTTTGAAGAAAACTAAAGAAATTTTATGGCTATAGTTGCAAAAAACATTGTCTGGAAGGATTGTCTAAGTTTGAATGCTTACAAAATATATTTAATGAGAATTTTTTTTTTATATAATAAAGCTTTTTTTTTTGAAAAAAAAAATCATCTAAAAGGATTTAAAAATGATTTATTTTGACCAAAAAAAATACTAAATTATATAAAAATTATCAAAAAATTATTTTAAAGCAAAACTAACGTTTTAGACAATAATGTTTTTCTTAAAAAAAATTCTTTGCCCAAAGACGAGCGCGTGGGTCGAACCTGTGACCTTGCGTGGGTGAATGAGGGCACAAACCAACGAGGTGGTTGGGCGGTTCTTGTTTAGAAAAGGAGCGCCGTGGTATTTAGCATATGGGGAAGTTTGAAGTGTTTAAAAAAAAAAACTCATAATGCTTTATCCCACATGTAGGCGGATACGGGCTATGCAGGGGTTTAAAAAACAAAGGGCTAACCTTTAACGTCGATTGCCTTCGAGCAATCGACGGATGCCACCTTTTTGCTAGTCGCCTGCCAGTCAGAGCCCGCCAGTCAGGGCGCGCCACGTCGCTTGCCAGTCAGAGCCGATTGCCACGTCAGATCACGCGAGATTGCGCCAGGTGTTTGGTGGGCAGAGGTCGGCGTCCAGGCGGTGGCTCTCGAGAGTCGTGCCCGATATGGGATAGCTCGTCTGCATGCGGGCGCCGGAACGCCTTTCCGGTCGTCGATTCGTCTGATTGCAGGTGCCGGAACGCCTTTGCGGTCGCCGATCTGTCTGATTGCAGGCGTCAGAACGCTTTTCCGGTCGCTGGTCCGTCTCTTCCGGTCGCGGGCCCACACGCGCACGAGGCAGAATTCGGGCCAATTCGGTCAGCCGACAGGTTAGGCCGGATGCGGGCCGAATCGGTCTGCCGACAGGGGAGGGACAACGGAGGCAGGCATAAAGCCCTCCTTGGGATTCGTGCGGATGGGGAGGTCAGCGGGTGCTGATCAAGTCCTCCGGTGCACAGGCAGGGCGGACTGAGCGCCTCGAGATCCGTGCAAGTGCAGACAGGGCTATGAGACAGGGTCTCCTCGGGAGTCGTGCAGGTCCAGGTGGAATGAGCGAAGCTCGTATTAGCCACCCCAGTGAAAGATACCAATGTAGACAATAGTCACACAAATGATAATGAAATATTATTAATTCAACATTAGGCTAGACTTAGGAATGTCGTAGCCTTATATAGGTTACAAAATAGATTAATAAACTGCCTTAGCACTAATCACGCTAACAATAAGCGTAGAGAGAGACGTGCTTCTAACCACTAACCTAGGGTAGAGAAGTATGATTAAACAACTAACCTAAAATATCTGACTTAGGATATTTTAAATGTTAATCTAGGTTAACCAGTAGATATTTTGGAACAGTAAATATCTCCATGGTTATGCAGTAAAAAGTAAATGTAATAATCTATGTAGTATAATGCAATATACTACCTATTTTACCCTAACAACATGGATCTAAGGCAATGAAGATGAAATATAATTTGGAAGATGCTCAAAAGGAGAAGAAGATGAGAACGAAACTCAACTTGGACATACACTATTGAATTGTTCTTTTGCATGAATAAATTGTTGAAGCAAATTGTCTAGACCCTCTCGACACGAGCTCAATTTGCACATCCTAGAACTAGGTCCCAAATCTCATTTCCATAAAGGATTTTGGGTTAAATAATGTAGTTAAAGAGGTGCATCTTCGTAGGTATATATTTGAAGTATATCTAGAAACTTGGGCGCTCTAGTGTTGAGAAGGATGCATATTCCATGCAAATTTGCAACTAAGAGGCAGGCTGAAGGTTAAGAGGACCAATGAATTGAACCCTCAAATAGGTGTATGTAGTGGTTATCTCAATTGGTTTGCTCTTCAGGGAAAAAATGAACTTGGAGAGAGAACTCTTTGATGTGTTGAAGATAATCTTGTTACTCTTGCTAAGGGTAATTGTCCATTGTCTTATGTCATAGAAGTAAGCTAGAGCATCCAATTATCTTTGCAGTGAGGAATATCATCAATAACTACATCATTCTCAAAAAGCAATATAGCTGTTAGTACATCATGTATGAGGCAACCATCTTTAGCATGTGTGGTTTCACAAACAAATTCCTTAAGTTTGACAATGTAGATCTTGAAGAATGTGGGGGAAAGAGGACATCCTTACTTGATGCCAATAGTGCTGTGGATATTATTAGGGAAACCAAAGGCTGTCCAAAAACCTCCTAGTCATGGAGTCTCTTGATAGAAGTGATAAAGAGATCTCAAATGCCAATGTCCTGTAGCCTTTGAAACAAGAGATGCCTAGGAAAAATGTTAAAGGCACAACATAAGACATGGGAAAACCATTAATGAGCTTCCTCAATAAGAGGTCAAAGAGCGAAAACATGGTGTTTGATAATCACCTCTAAAACCAGCCTTCTTTCTTGCTTCAGTTTGCCATGCTCCAACTGTTCTCAGAGTTCAATGTCTAAAACTAAAAAGCTTACAAATTTGTGTTCAATCATGATAGTTCTATAGATATTAGGACTTGAAGAATCCCCAAATTTGTGGATGGGGTAGTTAATTTGCCATGACCAAGAATATAGAACGCTAGAGCAAACAACCTCTTTGAATAATTCTGAAATGGGACGGGTAATGACTTTAGCACCATATTTTAAGAACTCAGCCAGAAATCCCGTAAAATCAGTAGCTTTGTTAGTGCATAATTTCTATATAGCTCTTTTGATGTCCCTTGAAGAAAAGAGGTGAAATGATGTGGGGGATGAAGAGATATGAGTAATGGGCTTTAGTATATCATACAAGGAACTAGCATGAGAGACCCAAGACTCGAGATTAATTATTGTGGGAGGGGAGTGTCAAGGAAAGAGAGTGTGCCAAAAGGCTTTTGAAGAGTGATGACGGGCGTCCAGGAGCTCATTACACATGGCAGAAAGGAACTACATTCTTGCATTGAATGAGCAATTTGTATGTCCCTTGTGTGTAGGGTACAATAGAAGGCTCATGTATAAGATCAAAACAAAGATTCCAATGCATAGAATTGCATTCTTTATCATAACAATGATTTATGGGACAATGATTGGCATGATGAACTAGCTTAGGTCAGGGAAAAGTATGGGGAAAAGAATCAAGGGCTACTTCCAACAAGGTGCGAGACAAGAATTTTTTTTTGGATATTGCAATGGAGGAATTAAGAGAATAATAATAAAACATCAGTTGACAAAGGCATGTGGCATAATCGTTGGCATACAAAGGGTCAAAATGAATTTTAAGATGGTGTTTAAGATTGGGCGAGGATGGAAGTGATGATTGAGAAGATTTAGAGGGAAAGCTAAGAGAAAGTCAACTTTGCACGATCAGCCAAGGGAAGCCAACAACAAAATTGGAAGTTATGAATATCAGAATTCAAGGTCCTCTTGGCAAGGATGTATTCAACCATGCTTGCCCCTCTTTTATGTGGAAAAGAGGTCAACCTGTACGACTCTAGAAATTGAGGGTTCCCATTAATATTAGTAGGCCATGTGATTCGCATAACTATAACAATTGTTTTTCATAAGCCATGTGATACTTTAGTTGTAGAATCTGAAGAGGACAAAGAAAAGAAAATAGGAGAATTCATCATTAAAATCAGTAGCAAAAGAACAAAGTTGCAGAAAGAAAAATGATTGGGTCAGAATTTGGGGTTGGCAACTACTTTTCTTTGTAAAGTTTCCGTCCCATAGGCTGCTTTTGGCCTCATGGATGTTAAAAACCTCCTATTCTATTCTAAGCAATAACAAGATGGTTTTCATCTATAGAGGTTCGAATTGGAAATTCAAAACTTATCTTTCGCAAGATCATGAAAGGGTGTTTAGTGGATCTTGGTGTGGGTATTAAAATCCCCCAAAAGAATGATGCTGTCCAAAAATGAATATGTAAAGATTTTTGGGTATTGATCCAAGGATGGGCCACCATCAAAGTGGCTGATAGAGGATGAGTAGGATACAGGAATGTAGCAAACAACTATTAAGATGTCTCAGAGAGGGGGTAGGCCCCTTTGAAGCCAAAACAACACATATTTGGAGTACTTAGCGGATGCATCCATAAACACTTATTGGTGAAGGCAATCTCTAACGAGACAGGCCACACTACTGAAGACACAAACACAACTTGATCGGCATTTTTCATGTCTAAAAGCAAAAACCCAATGGTAACCATTGAAAGGTGGTTATAGGTCTTTTAACACTCTCAGGAGTCTCTGTGATTAAAATAAGCTCTCATGAAGATATTTTGTCTTGGCAAGTACCTAGAGAAGATCATATTGCTCCATTGGAATTCCAACAGGTAATGGAGAGGCCTTTGATATTGACTGAGACCTGAGGACACCATCAGTTGGTAGGCAAGGGTGAGACCACCTTGGAGGAGGGGAATCATGAAATACTGCATTGCGGTTTTGCATTTTTGCCCATTTGTTATCTTTGTGAGCAACTATCACTTGTGCACATGCATATTGTAGCTCCTCCATTTGAAGACATGTTAAATCCTTGTCCAAATAATTCTTGGTAGAAATATTGAAGAGTTTCCTCTAAACCCTCAAAGCCCTCAAACATTCCTTAACTGTTGAAGAGTATACTGTCTAGGGATACCCAAGCCCGATCAAGGGTAATGTCCTTGAGATCCAATTTGTGCAAGAAATCATAGCCTGCCTTAAAGGGATAATCATGCTTTAGAAGACCTTGAACCTAAAGGTTGAGTTGTCTGTCTTGTGGTGACCTCACCTCATCAAACTTGCTTTAAAATGCTAATTCCACAATGCAAGGTGTCATTTTACCCTTGACCACTTGATCCCGTGGGTTATGTTCTTCAACTTGCATTTGGAGTGATTGCTGCTGAGCATTTGCTTCATATTTAAGGTTCTCTTATTGGCTGAGAATATTTTCCTGCTTGTGTTGAAGACCAAGAACAACCTCACAAATACGAAGATCACCCATCAGAGGTGTTGGAGATTTACAAGAGTGTTTCAGCTGTTCTAGTTTGGCTATTATTTCATCCTATATTTGGAGTTGGCGTTGTACGGCAACAATGACAATGTCCTTTGCCTGAAGTTGGCTTTGGAGGTGTTGAAGTGCAAGAAATAGTGGATGATTTTTGCATTGGAAGGAAAGAAAATAGGCTCTGTCATTTAGTTTTAAAATTTGGGGATGCAGTCTCATGAGCTAGAGTGTTAAATCATAGGCATCACCTTAAGGGAGAAAATATTTGGTTAAATGAAGATCCAACTAGAGAGCAATATATCAAACTAGTGGAGGAATGGGAAAAGATTAAAAGTTAAAACAACTAGGGAAGCTGCATGGATTTCATTTCTAAGACGTCACAAAGCTGTCATTAATTGATAAACAAAAAGGTAAATAATTAAGCCAAGGAATAGAACAGGACACAAAGGAAATGGAGATTAGCAAAGGAATAGAGAAAGACCAGAAATAGCAAAGGAATGGCAAAGGAGCAAAATTAGTGAATAGTGATTAGTGAAAGATCAGAGAAGAAAAAAATAGCAAGGAATAGCAAAAAGATGTTTTCACAGAGTCAGGATTATGATTCAAAGCAAAGACAAAAAGGAAGTCAATAAACCGAGTTTTAGGGAAGACAATATTACAAGGTACACCATTTGTAACTTCAGGATCTGCACGGAATTCGAGCATATTGGTTTGTTTAGAGTATAAAAAATACATACTTGAATGGGAGCAAACCTTATTTGTGCAATCTGTTTTTCACAATTCATGTTTCTCTTTTCTGTCCTATAGATCCTATAGGGTATCCTTTGGGTGAAATATAAAATATTTTATTTATTTGTTTAGTAAGAACACTAAATTCCATGAAAATGTGCTTGTGAAGATGTTCAAACTCTATCATCTGGTAGGAATGTTGACATTTCATTTAAATTAGTTATAAACTTATTCCCATAGGGAATTAAATGTCATTATGCCAGCAACATCTGGTGAGTGGGCACTATAGTTTGGGTTAAAAAGCATCTTACTTATAGATGTTTTTGTTTTGTAACAAACTGAAATTCAGGATAAACAAGAACTAAAAAGGACTTTAGAAGAGGAAGCTAGGAGATGCCAGTGGCTTGTTTTGTGGCTTGATTGTGATATGGAAGGAGAGAACATTGCTTTTGAGGTCATAGATGTATGCCGTGCTTCTAATCCTCATCTCAATATTTGGAGAGCTCATTTTTCTGCTTTGATTGAAAGGTATTTATTAATTTATTTTATTATGGCAGAAATCATTATACATCTTTCTTTATCTTTTTCATCAATTAATGCATACATCTTTCCTTATTTTTATATGCATGTGTCTTGGAGGACCTATGAGCAATCTCCTTGATTGTGTTATTTTGTTACGAGTGCTTTGTGTGTTACAGAGATATCCATGAAACTGTGCAAAGGTTGGGACGGCCGAATCAATTCTTTGCAGATGCGGTTGATGCTAGGCAGGTTTGCATGTTTTAAACCATCAGTGGTCCTGGTTCTGTCTTGAAGGAGTCTATTGAATTGATAGAGATGTTGTATTTGGCAAGAAAATTAATTCTTCTATGCTTATGTTAGAGCTAGATTTATGGATTAATTCTGGATCTCATCTTCGTCGCAATCCTTCAATTTCTTAACCCGAAGCTTGTCCTTTCTTGACATTGGATTTTCATTTCAGCTTTCATTCTGTCTTCTCTTATTATGTTTCATCATTGTCAAAGAAATAAATCTTTTAGTATAAATGGTTTATTGCAGGAAATTGATCTTCGGATTGGTGCATCTTTCACTCGGTTTCAAACTATGTTATTGAAAGATGCCTTTTTGCTTCCTTTTCCTGAGGACGAGAGAAAGCTTGTTTTAAGTTATGGACCTTGCCAGGTTTGTTTATTTTACTGTTTTAGTGCCCTGTAGAAATGTTTTAATTGAATGGCAACTTTGTTCATCTAGAAGAATGGTTAGTCTTGCTAAAGTTCTTTAGTAACCTTCCCTGTTACAGTTTCCAACTCTTGGATTTGTTGTTGAGAGATATTGGGAAATACAAGCACATGAGCCAGAGGAATACTGGACCATCAATTGCTCCCATACGTCAGAGGATGGCATGGCAACATTTAGTTGGGTGTATGTATTCCAACTGTTATCTTGATTCATGTGATAAAATAATTTGTTTCTGGTTCCTGAAATCTTCTTTCGCAGGCGGGGGCATTTGTTCGATTACACATCTGCCCTAATAATTTATGAAATGTGTGTGGAGGAACCCACTGCAACTGTGAGTACTTTTAATTTGTTTTCTTCATGTTGCTATAGACAGCTATTCAAGGAGATGCCTTCATGCTGAGTTGTGCAGCTGGCAACTTTGGGAGATCTACATTACAAATTTTCTCATATATTTGCAGGTTAAAAACGTGATTCATCAAGAGCGGAGGAAGTATCCACCTCATCCTCTAAGCACCATTGAGTTACAAAAACGCGCATCCCATTATTTTCGTATGAGTTCAGAACATACTATGAAGGTGGGACATCAACAATAATTCCTGGAGTGCTCAGACATATTTTTGGTAGACTTAACAACGTTCTTGTGACCTTATTGCATAATTTACGTCATAATTTCATTTGTAACTTATTTAGAAAGAATCAAATTTCAATTTTCAATTAATTAATTACTATTATGATTATTATTTAATATGTTGTATCTATAAATGACCAAAGTCATTAAATGGGACTACAATGTATATCCGATTAAAATCTGCCAGGGAGGGTCTTACTCTTGGGAGAATGCAGAAAAAAAGAGACAGCATTAAGCCGAAATAATTAGAGTGTTTATCCAGAAATGTAAAAGTCAAATGTCCTAAGAACTAAGAGCTATGAAATTACAGCAAAGTGCAGCCCAAGATACAGAATTACCTTGGACTGTACAAAAATACTATTAGTCACAAGTTATGTCAGATCAAGAGATACTAGGACCCTTGAGCACTATATAGACTCTAATATGGGATCTGATATTTTCAGCAAAGAACTGTCTATGCTGGGATGGGTAGATCGAAATATCCTTAAAGATTGTAGGTTACCTTGCCTTGCCCTACTGTATGAAGTTGCAAATCTCTTGTAGATCAAGAAATTGGCTATACTAGTTTTTCTAGAGAACTTGGACAATGTGCAATAAGATCTAGT
This sequence comes from Wollemia nobilis, assembly GCA_028583015.1. Lineage (NCBI taxonomy): Eukaryota > Viridiplantae > Streptophyta > Pinopsida > Araucariales > Araucariaceae > Wollemia > Wollemia nobilis. Next base: position 23,162,147 of record JAQPPZ010017232.1, on the reverse strand, counting down.
TGTCGCAATGTATTGAATTTAGGAGTTGGATTAGATGCAATAAGGAGTTTATAATACTTTGGAAACCTTTTCATTTGGATCTGCCTCATCCAAATTTGCTCGAGGCAGCACAACTATCTCCTCTAAACTATCCATTGTCATGTTTTGAATTGGCTAGGGACAGTTGCCTTCCTAATGTTCACAAAACTCTAGAGCATGTAAATCTCATGCAAATTTTGGATGATGAATCAATGAAGCTGGTCCACTATCTTGCACTACGAGCGGTCAAGTGGCCTGAAGAGTAGACTAAGGGGTAGGCAGAATAATTTTGAATGGGTCATCTTTACCCGGACTCAACCTTTGTTAAAGGGAGCCCAAAGCTTGTCATAAATGAAAACAACATCATCACGAGGAGCATCACATGGAGTAGAGTTTTGGCTAGGTCTCCTCAAGGGATAGCTTGTCTTGGGTAGCCCTGCAATGGTTCCTCTTCCTCACACCCCCCTTTGTTGTCCTTTGTGTCCTCTTAAATGGTCCATAGAATCCTCTGACTTGTCCCTTTCAACACGAGGCTTTTTTGCATTTGTTCATGTTCTACCTGAACTTTTTGCTTCATTATCATTGCCTTGGACTTGGCATGGAACTATGGCTGCACCTCCCTAGAAAATTGTAAATTTGGCTATCTTAGGTACTACCAGGCGACTCTACTTCATCACACAGACTTTAAGGACCCAAGCTATGTTTGGCATCAAGGCAATGGTATCAAGAGTCATAGAAAAGCTTTTGATATCATGTAGTAGACAAATGCATTCTTTCTTATAGCCATGGTGCCAAATCATACCTCGCTTCCTCAAGGATGCCTTGCATCTATAGTACTGACGAACTAGGCATATTTGAGGCCCTTGCCTCTCCAACCATCTTGGAAATCACTAGGTCCAGTGCACTTATGTTTGTCATTCAGCAATAGTTGTAGCTTCAGCTCTTGATTCTTGTGGGTGCTAAACTTCCTCAAATCTATTCTAGACATAAAAAAGATGTCAAAAAATTGCTACAAATAGTCTTACCTCATATGGGACAAGTCATTCTTTTGAATATGTTGACCTACGACCAACCTAGGCAAGACAAATATTTTGATGAAATTTGTTGATGTGAACATCATCTATAGGAATTACGTCTCGACTACTATCTTGATTTGGTGGGTTTGTGGATTGTAGTGCGGCAACATGTCAATTAGAAAGCTTGCAAAACGCCTTTTGCCAATGAAAGGCAATTGTAGAATGTGATAAATTGATGCTTTGTTCAATGCTTGCTTCAGCTTGCAGTGATTAACGTGTGTTGCCCACATTATACAACACTTGATCCCTAGAGCCACATGTCAAGTAGCATCTTTGGTATCCACCTTCTCCTTCTTGTAGCTAGATTGCTTCCCCTTGCTTCTGCTCTTGTTTGTTGAGGAAGGACTTCCTCCACCATTTCCACTTTCCCATCCCCTACCAATGCTTGGATGGTACATCCACTTCACAAGTCTTGATTGCGAATTTTGTAGATACTCTTATCTTTGTCACTTGGTTGTGTTGCCACATTTTGCACGGGGTGCCATGTTTTCCGTTTTTTGTAAGTGATCTGCTCTGTTCCTTCCCTCCTTTTTTCCAATTCTTCATTTCTCCCTTTTCCTCCTCTTCCTTGCAGTTTCATTCCTCTCTTTTCTTCCCCCAGTAAAGTTTCCAGAAAGTGTCCCCTAAAAATGGCTAAGTGTCAGGGCGCACCCCGACTTCACAGCGAAGTTGGAGTGTGCCCTCCAGTTGGAGCGCAGTAGGGACAGTGCGAAGTGCGACAAAACAGGAAAATGAGTGAAATGACTAAGTGCTGGGGCGCAACCAGAATTCGCAGCGAATTCGGGGTGCGCCCTTCTTCCTGGGTGCACTTGGAGAGTAGTGCGGCAGAAAAATGACTAAGTGTTGGGGCGCAACCCGACTTCGTAGCGAAGTCGGGGTGTGCCCTTCTCTTAGTGCGCAGTCCGAACAGAAGAAGACATTAAGTGCCGGTGCGCAACCCGACTTCGCAGCGAAGTCGGGGTGCGCCCTCTGACCGATGCGCAGTTGGGGAAGCAAGACCAGAAAATGACTAAGGCAAGATGACCCTCCCTACTGCGCTGTTTTCTACCTGCGCAACCCGACAGCGCTCAGACCCTAGGCGAAGTTGGATAAACTGCCTTTCAAGGCAGACACGTGTCATTCATCAACATCCGACAAGTGTCCAACTTCGGGGATCGAGCCAAGACATGACCGGGAAAAGGACAAAGCATGGGCTGCACTATCTGCGCCAACTGCCACCATTTAAGTTGATGTAAAGTGCCATCTGCCGCACCTACCCGCATTCCTGCTGACCAAAGGTTTGACCCAACGTACCGCCATGTAGCTGTATAGCCTTCAGGGACACCACGCTGCAAGTACAGTCCTGCCCGACAGCAGTCAGCATCAACAGCTCCTCAGCCGCTTGTGTCAGCTAATGTTCAGTCTGGGACTTTGTGCCCGTGAATGTAATCGGGGGGAACTTGGGCTATAAATAGCCACCACATTTTCATTGTAAGTGGTGGAAGGGGAATATATTGCTAGGGAACAATTGTAGCTGTGCGTTTGCCTCTAATACAAACACATACTTGGCTCTGCTCACTGTCTTTTATCTTGTATGCTGCCTCTCCTTGTCATTTCTGCCTCATGTTTCTTGTATCATTGCTTACTGTTGTACTGAACTCTGGACTCTGGTATTTGGTGGTCAAGTATTCCTGGAATGCATAGATAGAGGATACATAGGATGACTGATAGCTGTAGTTTCAATGTGTGCTTTGTAAAGGAATGCTGTTAGTAGCGGTGATTGATTCGTTGTCGTGCTGCTTATTCCCCCCACCCTAACTCCAATCATATTTGGAATCTCTTTCTGCACTTTTATCTCTTTCCCTGAAATCTTAACCTAAAACACAAAAACCCCACAGGAAGCCGGCCTTCTCCGGAGATTGGCACGAAAGGCATTCCTTCCTTCCGGCCTTTCAATCTGGTGGGCGAATTTGGGCGCAATAACAACAAATCCTTTCCTCATGGCAGATTTGTAACCAACAGTTTCTCTGGCACGCCCGGTGGGACATGGTAGTTTCCCACCCCCAAACAGAATCGAAGCACGAGTGCTCGCTTCATTGCTGTTAAAAAATCAGAGCACCTGGCGACTCTGCTAATCTGAATACTCTCTGAGTCCGTAAAGACCGGTCCTAACGCCTTCATGCAAACAAGAAGGTGGCGAGCAAGGAATCCGGGAAACCCGCCTGACTTTTATGAAATTGACATTGACGCTCCAGGCGAGCGCGTCAGGCTGGCTGATTACCAAGCTCGCGTGGAAGAAATTCAAGAGGCCGAGGCTGAAATTCAAGAAGTCGAGGCTGAAATTGAAGAAGTTGAGGCCGAAGAAGAATCTACATCTTCGGACAGTTCCGACACCGAGTACACTACCGGGTCAAAAGAAGACATGGCTGCCCAGCAGGATGATGATGACCTCTTCCCGACGGTGGACTCTACGGGGCCCTTAGCCCTAGTCGGACAGCAAGCTGTGCCCCTTGCCGCCTTAAAATCTATCCCTACATATGACGGCTACGACAAGACGGCGTATGAACACATCCAGGACATTCTGGCCCTGGATGCGTTACATTCCATCACTGACGAAGGTGTGAAGACCTGTCTGCTGGCCCTTTCCCTAAGGGGAAAGCTTCTCTACTGGTGGAGATCACTGCGAGAGGGATCTATCACGGGGTGGCGACAGATTAGCGGCGAGGCTCGTGAAAGGATGCAACGAGTCTGCCGATCTCTCTTCTTTGTCGCATCAATTCCAAAGTATACGAGACACCCCCAAGAGGAGGTGTCAGACTTCAATATCGGGTTTGCGAGGTCTTGGAAACGAGTACCTCGCGAACTCCGACCATCAGCAGGTCAGGCCGCCTACTACTACCTGAGATCCTTCAACTCAGACATTTGCCTGCTGCTAAAGGTAGCCAGAATCGACACGTTCCCTGCTCTGTATGAGGTTGCCCAACAAGCTGAAATGGATATCATTTCCATCTGCAGACTTCCGCACAGGGTACAGCCGCCCATCTACCCTGACTTCCCCCGATCTAAGTATCCATCAGCTTTTGGTACAGAACCGTCCACTTCAGGATAACAACCTCAGCAGCAATGGAATCCGGCGTCAGTCGTGAATCCTTACGGCCCGCCACAAATTCATTATCCGCGTCCTCCTACGCATTTTCCAGCGCTCCCTGCTTCCACGCAGTATGCACAATATTCTATGCCTCCTCCATTGGCTGCGTTACCTCCTCCAGCTCAGTTGCCGCCTCCTGACAACGATATTCAGAATAAAATCCTCCAGGAGGTAAGAGCTCTGGCCTCTGGATATCACACCATGTCCAACGACATGACTGTTCTAAAAAAGAAACAGGCCCAGATGGACCTGGTTCCAAGGAGGCCATATCCGCCCCCGGCACTGACAAAAGACCGAACCGGGAGCAGCAACCGCAGAGGCGTCCCCCTCCAAGAAATGCTGCCATTGAAGACCAACCTGGTACCTCTGACCAGATCAACTGGTGCACCACGTGCAATGACCCGCATGCCGAGGATGACTGCACTCTGCATCAACACTACCTCCAGACCTTGGTCGGCAGCGCCATAGAGGACGAAGAACTCTACATGATCTTGGGTGATGAAAGCAACTTCGTCGTCCCAGAGGAAGTTCTAGTGCCGCCTCCCGCCAAGGAAGATAGGAAGTCTGTTGAAGCTTTCCTGGTGCAGGTCCCACTTCTTTCTTGGCTAACTTGTCGAGCCTTTCAGGCTGAACTACAGTGTAGCAGCCTTGCTCGGTCTCAATCACGGCGTTGAAGTCCCGCAAGGAGAATTCATCTTCTATTTGCGTAGCTCGAGAGCTTGCTCCGTCATGTCCACCACCACCATCTCTTCCTCTGTTAGCTGAACCATGCAGTCCTCTGGCTCTTCTCCGGTTATCTTCTCTACTAAGAAAGTGGAAGGATTTTCATTGTAAATTTTCAGTGTCCTTCCTTTGAAGGGCACTTCCATGTGTGAGTAGTCCAGAGATAGATACCCTCCTAACTTCGCAGTGAACTCCCTGGAGAGACACATGCCGAAGTAGGGTTCCAAGTCGACAACCACGACCTCTTGGATGACCACGATGTCGAGAGCTTTGTGCAACCGAATGGGGATGTCTTTACTGACACCGACTGTCTTGACAGGGGTGCCGTCCAGTTGCAGCACGCCTTGGCTGCTCCTTGTGTACTCCATCCCGATCTCATCACAGACGGCTCTCGGCATAACAGTCGTGGAAGCACCAAAATCCACCATGCAGTTGTGTACTATGTACCCTTGCATCCGTAATGACAGATAGAAGGGAGGTGGTCTGTTCTTCCGGTGGCTGAGACTGTCAGGGGTTGCACCAGAACAGCGGGCTGTATCTGCTTGCCATTCTTCATGATCTTCAGAGATTCTTGCAGCAGATCAACCTGGGCTGGGAGCTGAAGAGCATCATACATGTTGATTCTTGCGGGGGTCCTCTTCAGTTCATCTACTATGCTGTAGGCCGAGGTGCTAGCTCCTTCCGCTTCTTTTGTCGGCTCATACTTCATCTGGTACTGTTGAGTGGCCTCAACTCTCTGTCTCTTGGTCAGAGATAGATATTTCAGCTTCTCGTGAGCTTGTTCTTTGGTTTCAGCTGGAGGCTGAGCAGCGGGAGCTTTAGCAACGGGAGGCTTGACAGCGGGGATCTTTGCTGGAGGAGCTTTATCTTTGGCTGTGTAAGGCCACAACCTCTTGTAAGGTGGTAGCCCATCAGGTTGCGCCTTATCTCTCCTCAAGGACCATTATCCGCTTCCCCAAATCGATCAGATCCTCCATATAGTTGCTGGAGCCCAGAGATTTTCCCTCTTAGATGGCTTTTCTGGGTACAACCAGGTATGGGTCAAGGATGAGGACCAGCATAAGACGACATTCACCACAAAATGGGGAACGTTCGCCTATCAGCGCATGCCTTTCGGCTTATCTAATGCTGGTGCCACATTCCAGAGAGCCATGGATCTGGCCTTTCGAGAGCTGCTCAACAAGGTTATTGTCATCTACTTGGATGACATGACTGTGTTCTCTCACAGGAGAGAAGATCATGTTCCCCACTTGCGGCAAATATTTGAAAGGTGTCGTGAATTCGACATCTCCATAAACCCGAAGAAGTCTGTCTTCGGGTTAAAAGAAGGAAAGCTACTGGGGCATGTCATCTCCGAGAAAGGCCTAGCCATAGACCCTGATAGAGCAGAGGCCCTCCTCCGCTTGCCCGCCCCAGTCGACAAGAAAGGGCTGCAGTCCTTTTTCGGCCAAATCAATTTCGTGCGGAAGTTCATACCGGACTTCGCACAGGTAATCAAGCCCATGGCCGAACTGCTGAAAAAGAACGCTGAATTCTTATGGACTGAAGAAAGAGGGCAGGCCTTCGAGGAAATCAAGGCCCGAATTGCACAGGCTCCGGTGTTGATAAACCCGGACTACTCCAAGGACTTCATCCTGTACGCGGTGGGAGAATCCAAGAGTTATGCCGCAGTCCTGACCCAAAAGGGAGACGATGGCGAAGAGCGCCCCATAGCGTTTCTGAGCCAAGTAATCCAGCCGCATGAAGAAAAGTACAACTTTATAGAGCGGCAGGTTCACGCAGTTATGAAATCCCTCCGAAAGTTCAGGCACTTTGTCTCCCAGAGCCGAACCACTGTTTTTGTGATACACCCGGACGTTCGAAGCTTCATCATACAAGGAGAGCCGGGTCACAAGAGAGCAGGATGGATTGCTAAAATCCAGGAGTTCGACATCGAAGTGCGGCCAACCAAGCTTATCAGAGGCCAAGCCTTGTGCCAGGAGCTGGCCCGAAGCGCAGCAACCCAGATATCCGCCTGTAAGTGGGAGGATCCAACAACAAACACCAACCTAGCCAACTCCTTACCCGAGGAGTGCGACTGGACAGATGACCTGGTGAAGTATTTCTGCACCGGGAGATGTCCATACCACCTGAATGCCTCACAAAGAAGGAGGTTTCGGCTAGGTGCACTGAAATACACTCTTCGCCCCGAGGGGCTGTACTTCAAGAATATTGACGGCATCATGTTACGGTGCGTCAAGAAAGCAGACCAACCCAGGATCCTCGGAGAATTTCACTCCGGGATGCCTGGGGGTCACCATTTTGCAAGGCCAACGGCCTTGAAAATAATCAGAGCTGGGTCCTATTGGCCCACTCTATTTACAGACGCGCATGCGGTTTGTACGAAGTGTGATCAATGCCAGAGATTTGCTGGCAGAAACAGAAAAGCACCCTTGCCCCTTCAACCGACCCAAGCCGAGACTCCGTTTCAGCAATGGGGTCTGGACTTTATCGGGGTGATTACGCCGAACTTTGCAGCAGGGCACAAGTTCATTCTTACCGCCACCGACTACTTCACACGGTGGGCAGAGGCGATCCCTACAAAGAATGCGGACCAGGAGACGGTCATTAGGTTCCTCGAGAGCCTCATTACCTGCTTCTGTGTCCCTGAGTCGATAGTAACGGACAATGGTCCGGGGTTCGCAGGCGCTGTACTCACGGAGTACACCAGCAAATATGGCATTTATCACAAAATGTCTTCCAACTACTACCCGTAGGGGAACGGTCTTGCCGAGTCCACCAACAAGAATCTGTGAAGATCATCCGAAGGACAGTAGAGAAAAACAAGAGGACTTAGCACCTACTCCTGGATCGGGCGTTATGGGCGGACAGGATATCCTTCAAGAAGTCCATTAAAACGTTCCCCTATGCGCTCGTATACGGCAAAGAAGCGGTCTTGCCAACCCACATCAAAATTCCCGCTCTCTGGATGCTTGATGAAGAAAGAGGCAGCGGGGACCCGGTGGACGACAGACTTTGCCAGCTGTTGCAGTTAGAGGAAGACAGAGAAAAAGCTTACCAGGCCTTCACCAAGCACGCTGAAGCAACCCAAGGCTGGTTTGCAAAAGGCACCACTGTCCGAGTTTTCAAAACCGGGGACCTGGTGCTAAAGTGGGATTCGCTGAAAGCGAAGTCGGGCAACCACGACAAGTTTGATGCCCTCTGGGAGGGCCCTTATCAGATTGCCCGGGTGAACCAGTTCAACGCATTCGTGCTCCGGGACATGGAGGGACAGCTTCTCCCCATTCCCGTCAATGGGTTCCACTTAAAATCTTATCGCCACTGAAGGCACCCAGATGGGTCCTTCCTTGTATAGATTTCCCTTCTGCATTTTTTAAAGTTTTCAGAATGTACATAGTTCAGTTTTTCAGTTTTCAGAGAGCCCAAGTAATCCGAAGGCAAAACCCCGACTTCGCAGCGAAGTCGGGTGTCGCCCCTCAAACAGTGCGAAGTCCGAAAGAAAGTAGCTGGAAAAGGGGCAAAATTGGCTAACTCTGGGTGTGCAACCTGACTTCGCAGCGAAGTCAGGCTACGCACCATCAGAAGGGCGCAGTTGAGTAACAAACAACAAGAAAATACCAAGTGTCAGACTGCGCAGGCAAACTCGGGCGAAGTCGGATTGCGCCCGTTTCTCGGGCGAAGTCCGAGTGCGCTCCCATTATCGAGCGCACCCTGGATGATCCGGCGCGAGAAGCCGAAAACGGCTAAGTGTAAAATCCGAGTGCGCCCATCTTCCGGCGAAGTCGGAGTGCGCCCATTTTCCGGGCGAAGTCCGAATAACCTGCCCGGAGAAAAAAAAAGAGAAAAAGAAAAAATTCTAAGTGTGGGCCCAGGCGAAGTTCGGCAACGCGAAGTTGGGCACATGGGCTTTAAAGTTTCCCTTGTAAAGTGTGCCCAGACGGCGGCGATGACGTCATCAACGGCACAACGTCCAAGGAGGTTTAATGATTGCACAGCTTTCAAGAACGATGCATTAAAAAAGCAAGGTGCGTCTTGGACCAACGGCTATTGGGGTGCGCTTTCCAAAAATAAACCCATACCCAGCAGCCAAAAAATCATAATGCCCCCACCAACTCCAAGTTAACCGACTTAACTCGTCCCCTCGCGCCATTAATATTGCAGTCATTATCTACAAAAGGGACCCTGGTGCAACCAGAAAATTCAAATTGTTCAAACTGACTCCCTGACTGCAAGGAATAAAGCTGACAATTCAGAAGCTGAAATCCCCTGTAATTCTCGGCATTCCCGTTTCGGAAAGATGGACAAGGGGAAAGCGCCCGTACAAGCGCAATCAAGCGAAGAACGGCGCGAAGCTGATGAATCCCTAGAGTCAAGCGTCCATGAAAGCGGAGCGCCTCAGAAGGTCCAGAAAAGAAAATCCCGGACGAAGAGGCGCGTAGTTGGGCAGACTCCATCGCCGCCGATTAATCGCCTGGCCGGATACAAAGATGGCTCTGTCTCCATCAGCCTCACCAAACTGCGGCTGAACATTGCGAAGTGGGTGGATAAGGTTTCGCCCTCCCACCACCTCGGAGCTGCATACAAGTCGAACCTATACTGGTTCTTGTGCCCTCCTACTCACTGGTGCCCGGAGCTGGTTGAAGCGATTGCAGAATATTACAAACCAGCTGCCCGGCAAGTCTGCGACAACAAAGGAAAAGTGCTGTTCACCCTCTTTCGAGAGAGCGTCCAACCAGCATTCGCCCCAGGGCTTCAGTATGAGCCTGGCGCAATTGTCAGAAGGGTAAATCTGGACGAGCAGACCGACAGATTTGCGCAGACAAAGCGGATGAGAGAGTTTCTAGATTCAGAGCTGAAGACTCCGCTGGCAGCCGGACAGTGGCCAACTGGCCCCATACCCCTGGAAAAATTTGAAAATAAGTACATCTACATCATCCTGGCATGGGTCCTTGGCTGCGACTCTGACAAAGTGGTACGGCCGTACCAGCTGGCGATGGCAGAGTGTCTCCTGCACGGGGAGTTCTACGACTCCACGACGCAGAAGAGCGGAAAGCGCCCTATCTTTTTCGACTGGGCGGACTGGCTGGCATATGCGATACATTCCAGCCTGGTCAGACTGCAGCAGAAGCAGTCAACGGACTTCCGGTTTTGTTCCTTCCTTGCATGGCTGTGCCTGTATCACATGCATTACCGGATGAACGTTCCAGACTTGAGGAAGGTGAACGAAAGAGGAGAGCCGCTCCCCGTGTACGAATGGACTGAGATTCTGTACAGAAAAGGCTCATTCTACGAGTTTAATCTCAAATTTCTGTGCCAGGTCATGGGGTTGTTCAACCGTAAGGCATGTCGACCACCAGCCATGACCAAATACCTGTGGAGTAAGGAGTACGGGGACACTTTTCGGTTGACTCAGGGCATCATAGTCAGAATCTACGGGTTCAAGGGGAAGCCGTGCTTGCTGCCCTACTTCTGCACTGACCATCAGTTTGGGATGGAAATTGCGAGGCAGATGGACTACGTTGAAGAGGAATTTTGCCAGGGCAAAAAGAAAGGTCATATATTTCAGTATCCTATGACCTGGGCAAATACCCAAGTTTTCGAAATTGGGCAGCACGTCTACCTTGAACGGGAACTCATTGAAATGGGCCTAATAATGCTGTCGCAGCGCTGGAAGTATGACCCAATTGGGGTCAGGGGAAAATTCACGCACATCTGTCCCCGAGCTGAAATCATGCAGGAAAGAAGAAACAAGACAGGTGCAGACCTCCACTGGTGCATTGACTTGATGCAATCATGGCCACCATGGCATGATTTTTACTGCGAAGAGGTGACGTACGATCCAGATCGAAACCCGGACCACCGGATGGAGTCGGCGGGCTTCAAAAAATTCCTCGCTAAGGTGGCGCCCCTCAACTGGCATAAAGACAAAATCATTGAATGCTGGAAGATGAGGTGTCGCACGCAGCACGATAAATCCAACCGGAGGAATCTAGTCGTCGATGATGAATTTTCTGCCCTATATGACCAATATGTCGACACGTGGCAGCCCTTCGAATTCCGCAATTGCGTTCCCCGAGGCGCAAATATAAGGTATAAAAGTAGGCCCACCCCCCAGCAATCGTCAACGCCTGCGACTTCCAACGCAACTCCAACAAGCAGCCAAGTGGGCCCGATGCAGCCTGTAGCTCCTGAGGTTGTGCCCGAAAAGGTGCAAAGTTCAGAAAAGTCCACCCCCGAGGTGGCCCCTCCAGCAGAACAAGTATGCGCGTTGCCGGCTAGCAAACCGAGTGTGGCAGGCATTCTTCCAGCCAGACCCAGGTACAAGTTTACCGTGGGAACATCAGCAACTGCCGCCCCGATATTGTCTCTCTCCTTTGGAGCAGCCGCAGTACCAGAAGAAAGGAGGAAGAAAGTTGAAAGGACCAAGCGGTCTAGAGAACCTGTACAACAATCAGCCGCGGAACAAACTAGTGCAGCAGCTCCAGAGGTTGTCTCTTTGGACAGCCCTGAACCAGCCGCAGATACCCGAGCTGCAAGCACCCCTCCAACGGCGGCTCAGGCGGAGCTCGCAGGTACGTCCACTATTTCTCTTCCCCAAGTCCAAGCCAGCCCTGCAAACGCCAATTCTCCCACCTCATCAGGGCAAGCCGTAGCCGCGTCCACCGCTTCCCAAGCTACCCAGCCGTCTAGCGGCCTGCATTCATTTGACCAATTTGCTCAGGATCCTAACGCTTTCCAATCACTGAGCCAAACCCTAGAGCCCTCTCCCGCAGCCAGTGCTGAAGCTGCGCCTTCATCACCGCGCTCCTCACCCCAGCCGTCCGAAGCCTTGCCGGCACCATCCACTCAGACTCCTGTTAACCCTAGGACCCGGTCGCCCTCAAAGGCTGATACCGCCTCTGGAATCCCACCTACTTCGCTGTTCGTAGGGAAAATGCCGCAGCAGGACCAAACGTTGGAGGACCTCGACTTCATGAATATCACAGAGGACCAGTCTCTGGCAGTAAGAGCCGCGGGGGGTTCCGCCTCCTTTCTCCAGGGCGTCAAGCGCAGAAGGGCCGAGGAAATAGCTGCCCCGGTAAAACACACGAAATTTGACCTAGACCGGAGAGTGCTCACAACAGAGAAGTTGATCCCGAAAGTGAAGAAGCCTCTCCGGGAGATGACCGAGGCAGACTATGAGCATCAGAGGAAGGAGAAAAGCTTTGACGACATCAACAAGGAATACGAAATTCGTGGTATTCGTCGTAGGACTGACAATCTCCTCGTCAAACATCTCGAGACCCATGAGGCGCTGTACCAGCTGTAGAACAACACAAGGCAGCTTGAGGAAGACCTAGCTAGGGCTATTGCGCAGCTGGGGTCAGCCCAGCAGGAAATAGAAGAACTAAAGGCTCAGCTGGCCGCCTCTCAGCAGGAGGCCACAGTACAGAAACAGACAGCCAAGCAGCTGTCAGAAGAGAAAAGAGCGGCGCTGGAGCAAGTTTCGCAGCTTCAAGATTCGTTGAAACAGGTGCAGTCGCAGCTTGCAAAGAAAGCATCACAAGTGACGGCCTTTTCAAAGAGCAAAGCCAAGGAGATGCGGGCTAGTCTGTTACAAGGTTGCAAGCCCAACCTTGTCAAGTCCCTATCAGTTCTGGACTTCGTATCCAGGATTGAAGAAGTATCTGCCTAGGGAAAGCCTGTGGTAGAGGAAGTCGAACACCAGGCGAGGCAACGGCTGGACCTGGCTATAAAACTTGAAGAGTTTGAGCGCAAAGGCTTCCAAATTGCCCCTATGTCCCAACTTGCCTCAGAGTGGGCAGATGCAAGGGTAACCTTGCATACTTATTTTGACAGGACAGAGAGGATCAGAACTGCCAGGAAGGCGTTGGACGCCCTAGAGCATGAAAGGAACATTCTCCTGGCTCCCTTTCACATTCTGTCCGAACACGGGTGCCCGAGCTACGTCAAGGATGGCAGGTTCCTGACCCTTGAACAGGTGAAGCAGAATTGGCTGTCCTTTGAGACAGATACAACAAAAGTTGACAGCTGGGCAGAGCCGATTCAGGAAGCTCAGGTCACCTAGATGGTGTCAAAATACTGTAAAATCAACTCCTCCCTGAAGGAGTTGGGAAGAAGATATAACACCATCGACCTGCACGCGGTCGCTGCATTCTACGCAACATTAAGAGAGATTAGCGACCTCGCACCCTTCCAAGCAGCAGTCTGGGACCAAGCCGAGGCTGCCTACCAACGCATCAGCGAGTGGGAGGCTGACAGTGGAGAACATTTAGACTCAGAAGGGGAAACCGAGGAGGCAACTGGTGAAAGTGAACCTGAAGAAGAACAGTTGCCTGGAAGGAAGCGGTCGGAGCAGCGAAAGGCAGGGGAAGGAAGTTCCTCTGCACCCAATGGATGAAGGCATGGTTCTTTGCGTCGAGGCGAGCTCGACACCCCGCGAGCCGCCAGGAATGTTGCCACATTTTGCACGGGGTGCCATGTTTTCCGTTTTTTGTAAGTGATCTGCTTTGTTCCTTCCCTCCTTTTTTCCAATTCTTCATTTCTCCCTTTTCCTCCTCTTCCTTGCAGTTTCATTCCTCCCTTTTCTTCCCCCAGTAAAGTTTCCAGCAAGTGTCCCCTGAAAATGGCTAAGTGTCAGGGCGCACCCCGACTTCGCAGCGAAGTCGGAGTGCGCCCTCCAGTTGGAGCGCAGTAGGGACAGTGCGAAGTGTGACAAAACAGGAAAATGAGCAAAATTGACTAAGTGTGGGGCGCAACCCGACTTCGCAGTGAAGTCGGGGTGCGCCCTTCTTCCTGGGCGCACTTGGAGAGCAGTGCGGCAGAAAAATGACTAAGTGTTGGGGCGCAACCCGACTTCGCAGCGAAGTCGGGGTGCGCCCTTCTCTTAGTGCGCAGTCCGAACAGCAAAGAAGACATTAAGTGCCGGTGCGCAACCCGACTTCGCAACGAAGTCGGGGTGCGCCCTCTGACCGGTGCGCAGTTGGGGAAGCAAGACCAGAAAATGACTAAGGCAAGATGACCCTCCCTACTGCGCTTTTTTCTACCTGCGCAACCTGACAATGCTCAGACCCTGGGCGAAGTTGGATAAACTGCCTTTCAAGGCAGACACGTGTCATTCATCAGCATCCGACAAGTGTCCAACTTCGGGGATCGAGCCAAGACATGACCGGGAAAAGGACAAAGCATGGGCTGCACTATCTGTGCCAACTGCCACCATTTAAGTTGATGTAAAGTGCCATCTGCCGCACCTACTTGCATTCTTGCTGACCAAAGGTTTGACCCGACGTACCGCCACGTAGCTGTACAGCATTCAGGGACACCACGTTGCAAGTATAGTCCTGCCCAACAGCAGTCAGCATCAGCAGCTCCTCAGCCGCTTGTGTCAGCTAATGTTCAGTCTGGGACTTTGTGCCCGCGAATGTAATCGGGGGGAACTTGGGTTATAAATAGCCACCACATTTTCATTGTAAGTGGTGGAAGGGGAATATATTGCTAGGGAACAATTGTAGCTGTGCGTTTGCCTCTAATACAAGCATATACTTGGCTCTGCTTACTGTCTTTTATCTTGTATGCTACCTCTCCTTGTCATTTCTGCCTCATGTTTCTTGTATCATTGCTTACTGTTGTACTGAACTCTGGACTCCGGTATTTGGTGGTCAAGTATTCCTGGCATGCATAGATAGAGGATACATAGGATGACTTATAGCTGTAGTTTCAATGTGTGCTTTGTAAAGGAATGTTGTTAGTAGCGGTGATTGATTCGTTGCCGTGCTGCTTATTCCCCCCACCCCAACTCCAATCATATTTGGAATCTCTTTCTGCACTTTTATCTCTTTCCCTGCACTCTTAACCTAAAACACAAAAACCCCCACAAGAAGCCGGCCTTCTCCGGAGATTGGCACGGAAGGCATTCCTTCCTTCCGGCCTTTCAATCTGGTGGGCGAATCTGGGCGCAATAACAACAAATCTTTTCCTCATGGCAGATTCGTAACCAACCGGTTGACCCTGCATGGATGATGTTCTTGATGGCACTTTCTACAATGTAGGGTCTTTGCGTGATCAATTAGTGCTAATGCTGCTTGTTGCATGGCTTTTGCACAGTTTAATTCTATATTGACTGTGTTCTTGAACATTCCTTGAGTTTTGTATTGGATAAAATGTGGAAGCAATTGATTGTCAATGTCAACTGTTACCTTGTCAGGAATTTTTCCTATGAGAAGTGTTTGAGCTAGGCCCTATGTCAGCATTGTGGTGGATGGCATTGTGAAGAGTAGAGGCATTGGCATTTTGTAGCTGATGCCAACAATCTCCATAATGTGCATTTTTGGATAGAGCTTGTCCAAACATGCCCTTGTTTGGTCTCCCTCTTGAATGTTGTTCATTTTCTTCTTCTCAGATGGCCTCCTCTTAGACGATCTTCTTCTTAATAACAATGCACACTACTCGGACAACCTTCTCTTGAATGAAGAGTGTTAGTCTTGGATGACATTGTCTGTTTATTTTCTGGGTCAGATGACAATGTCCTCCCAGACAACAATTCTTTTCACGTGGACAACATTCACTTGCACACTCTCGAATAACTCTCAACAAGTCCTAGATGGTTGTGTTGCTACCCTTACAATGTTTGTGGTCTAGAGAACCTCCTAGATGACTTTGCCTGTGTGTTTGAAATGAATAGATCATCATATGAATCCCTTTAAGTAGTAGTTGACATTCTTGAGCCATATAGTGTTGACTGCTCAGATGGCATTCTCCTCAAGGGCACTCAAGATAAATTAGATGATATCCATGATTCTATTGGCCAGGTCCTCTACTTAGATGACACACATTTTTGCCATGTGATTATGATCAAGCAACTCTCGGACGATGTTGGTGTTGTCTTAGATGACAATGGAGTTTAGTATGTGCTAGACAACTAGTGTTGAGATTGAGATGAACTACTTCTTTGATACACTTCTTGTGGACTAGCCCCTTTTGGTAGACGATTTCCATCTTCTTGATGGCAAAGCTTGACTCCTAGAAGATATTCTCTATACCAACGACATTCAACTCTGCATATGCTTAGAAAGCGTGTGTAGATTTGCATATGACGTTCATAGTCTAAGATAACTTTAGCATTCATTACATTGCACATGTAGTCTGTCCTCTTGCTTTCTAACCAATTTAATGTGATCCTCTTCTTCTTCTACAAGCCATTGTTTTCAGTGGCATATTCCTATGATGGAATGCCATTTCACTCTAATACCTGGTTCCCCTTAGTGTAGTGCATACGTGTGTAATAGTCCCACATTGATCCGGTTGTGGAACTTGAGTGGTTTATAAGCCCCAACACTTGCCAAACTCTTTGCCAATGAGGTAATAGGCTTAGAAGTGCCCTTGGTCCCGCTTCTGGGGGATTTCTCACCCCTATTAACATTGAATCGTGGTATGTGTGTGTGGGGTAGTTTGTCCACTGGCTTTCTGACTGGTTCATTGTGATGTTCTTCTATAAGTTGTTGTTTCTAGTGGCATATTCCTATGATGGAATTCCATTTCAGTCTAATACCTGGTTTCCACATTAGTACATGTTATAGATTCATGTAATGTACACAGTAGATTGGTCAACCATTGCACTTGTCTTCATAAGTGACAGTGAAATTATTATGATATGATAACATGAGACCGGATTTAGATCATATTCGGTCATATATCTAGCAAAAATATCCTCAACTGAAACTCATTGACTGACTTTCCCGACAATGTTCCTGTCAAATTTACCAAGAGTTATTGGTCCATTTTATTACACCTTTATGGTTTAGAGTCTAGACAATTAATGTTCAAATGTTCAATTTATTTGGTTTAGTGGCAATAGGAGTTAAGAGAATGCTTTAGAACATGCAATTATCATGGCTACAATGTTACTGCATAAATGATAATTTTTAGTGGTAGAGTTATTTCGACAGGTGAAATTACTGCATATATGATAATGTTATAGTCGTTTAATTGTATTCCTGTTTTAACTTATAATGCAAAATCTAATATGAAATCAAGCCTACCTGAATAATGGAATTTTTAGAGCTCCCATGTATATTACAGATCAATTTAGTAAAAGTTTACGGAAATATAAATAATAGAAAACAAAAGCCTGCTTTTAAGCTAGGGATGAATTTTTTAACTGAATGATATGACTGCATGTGCACTACTCTAATGAGGAATCACTTTGTTCATATGCATCTTAAATCCAGAGGTTAAAAGAATCTATGATCTCTTGTATTTGGAAAGGTAAACAGTAGTGCGTGGTGCATGATAGTTATTACGCATGCTTTGCATTATTGTTGAGAAAACCCTTGTGTCAAGTTGTGTTGTGTTTGTACTTGAGAGTTGCTAGAAGAAACTAAATCCTATGTTGTGCATGGATTGATATTTTGTCTCCTTCCAATTGCTTTGCAGATAGCAGAGGACCTATACCAGTCAGGTTTTATTAGTTACCCACGTACAGAGACTGATCACTTCTCCGAAAATACAGATTTACAGGTTATTTTGACACTTCCTTTAGCAGCAGAGAAAACTAATTTACCATTATTTTGATCTCTTATTTTGCACTGTAATATTTGCACTCTGCAAGTTATTACATTCTTTATGCTGAGTTTCTGAGTAGAATACTTTGGAAAACATCCTATTGAAGTACATGCAGCTGCTAAAAGATGCTTTACTAAACTAGTCAGGTGATTTCCTAAAGAGGAATTATGCATTTAATAGTTATCATTGCTGAGCAAAATGGAGTTTATAAAACAGTAATACATAGCAAGCTTCATAAGACAATCCCTAATAAAGTTTCTTAAAGACAAATTGCTCACTTCCCTATTCATGAACTTTCCATTCAAGTCCTAGAATCTGGCATCCAGGTTCTCGCTGATGTCTCTTAGTCCTCCAGCCTTATGTTTTGATTTGTATACTACTCTTTGCTGATGATATGTTTGTGCTGTCCCAATATCAAGATGGCTTACGAAGGCAACTTGATGTATTGGTTCATTTCTGTGAACAAAGAGATATTGTGGTTAACCTTAGTAACACTATGGTTATGATCTTTAATAACATGAAGGATACTCACTAAATTTCTGTCTATACAAGAAAGCCATTAGAGGTAACAATTCCAGACACTTGGAGGTTGACTTTGCTGGCCTAGATTTCATCCTCAAATTGGCTTCTTGGTATGCCTTGGCAAGGAACATGCCTCATTGTTTCTTCTTTAAAGTGAGGGCTTTTAGACACATTTTCAGGATATTCCTTCAAAGGTGGGCGTTATTGATACCATTGTTAAACACACTACGTTATATGGATTAGAAGATTGGGGCCCCAGTTTGGGACTTGTAGGCCAGGCCTAGATCGAAAGGGTTTAGACTCTCATGCCCTAGCATATGACTGTTGCAAACAGATGGTTTTACCGAGTATAGTCCATGGCAAGAATGCAGCTAAACTTATTTGATGTGATAATATTTTCCAAGTGGATTAGTTAATTTCATAGACTTTGATGCATGAGGGAGTCAGTCTCTGGTCACTAGAGGTATTGATACTGTAAACTTCGCTATTCATAGAGGATTGCATGATTGGATTCTAATGTGGATTGTCATTGTTAGTATTCTGAGGTCAGTTTACTCCTTTGGTCTAGTGGCCTCTCTAACGATTGATTTCTTAATTTCAGATACTCCTTGGATGCTCTTTTGTGCTACCTTTTCCCACTGAAAGTGATTAATAGAGCTCTCTGAGATGACATCTAGCAACAGTATATTCAAGTAAATTGGACCCTCTCCTTGCAACTGATAGGGGGCATGATGGGCTTGTATGATGAACAACTCTGTTAGACTACTCATGGGATTATTACTTGGTCAAACTATTTTTGGCATCATTGATAACATGTTTTCAGGATTCTCACTGGGCATCTGAGAGTCTAGTCTCATCAACTTTTTATCGGGACTGACCACCATATTCCTCGTTAAGACAGGACTTGCCCCCTTGGTTCTCTTGGTAAGTGGAGAATGAGGATCACTTTAGATTCATGGCATACGAGAGATCTGAGGGAGGTACCATTTCTTATATATTGATTCAAAGGGCTTTTTCTCCACATTCTTTCGCTATTTGGATTAGAGGTGCTTGGTGGTCTTTCTTTGAGGGGCAGGTACTTTCAGGTGTAGATATCTTCAGGTATATCTAGCTCCATCAGATTGATTACCTCATCCTTTTAAACCATCTGAACATCTAAGGGGGTTAAGCATCCCCTGGATGCTATAGCATTGCACACTAATGAAGGTAAGTCTGTGAGATAAAGTTTCTTGCAACAAGTTGTTAATAAAGCAGACCACTTCCCCTATCCTCAACACAGGCAGTGTGACTCTACATAGTCCAAACATTAGGAACCTTCTAGATCTTCTGACCAGCATCCAAGGCTCTGAGGATATGTGCATATAACAAGCTCTCTCTTTACTGCTAGAGACTCTACCTTGGATGCTTGGACAGGACATAGGGGAGGTATCTTACTGCCTACATGTATCATGTGGCCTGATCCTCTCAGGCCTAGGCAATTATCAATGTCCGTAATCAGATCTTGTGTTGGCCCCTTCAACATGATAGATGATGAAGCTGATAATGCAACCTCAAATGCTTGATGGCATCTTCTAGATGATGCTTCTGTTATTTATAATTGTAGTTGAGTTGCAGATTCTAGAGTCTGATTCCTATAAGGTTTGCCCTACCTTTATCTGGATTTCTAGCTCAGAATTTCCTGGTTTAGTTTTAGTTTTAGCCTATGTTACTAGTATAATTCTCTCTTTATTGGGTATTTTACTCTGGCTTCACACTTTCTATTCCACCATTGTTATGTTAAGATTTATTCATTTAGGTGTGATAAGTTAGGGTGGTTGAAAACTTGAAACCATCAATGTAGGTACTGAGATAGTTACAACAACAGTCTATGTTTGGACTGTTTGCTGGACCTAAGAATGGTCAGTTTCATTGTATAAATAATGTTTATTTGATTAATGTAATTCGTCCAGCCTTGAACTGGTCCAACATCTGGTATCAGAGCAGGATCATACACATTTATTTGGAGATATGAGAGATCATGTTCCATATTAGTTAGATCTGCATAAGATCTGAAGGAAGACTGTGAAGCCTATCAAGGGCTGGAGAAATTGTTGGCTGCATAAAGCTTCTGTTTAGAGTGTCTGAAAGAGGGCAGATTAAAAATCTGTGTTGGCCTACAGAAGGCCTGAAAAAAGGGGCCTTCTGGGGATTTGAGGCCATCCAAAGAAATCACACTTATGGCCCACAATATATAATATTTCTGGGAGAATACAGAAGGGCTTGGCAGCACAATGGTTTTAATCAGAATGGATTGTGGCACATACCAGAAGAAGAAGGTGCAATTGATATATCCCAATGGTAAACCCTGCCATTTCTGTGATCCCATTGCAAGATGTAACCTTCTCCTGCAATACTCAGAGTGGTACTACATTTGTGATGTGTAGGGATCAATTCTTTCCATGGACAAGTTCCAATATGGCAATATGTACGTGCTTTTGCCTCCTATGGGGGTTAGTATGCGCTCTGATTTTCTAACTGGTTCATTGTGATTCTCTTCTTCTTTTACAAGCCATTGTTTCTAGTGGTAAATACTATATTCCTATGATGGAATTCGTTCTACTCTAATACCTGGTTCCTTGTTGATGATCTGATCATTATAGGTGATTCTTTGTTGTTGATTAGGGACATGAACCTAAGCCTTCGATAATTTTGAGATGATAGATTTGGGCTTGCTGCATTACTTCCTTGGCTCACAGAATGCTCAATTATCTATACTCTGAATCCTCTACAATGCTTTTGGACGAAGGATTGTAAGCCTGCTTTCATTCCCATTGCATCTAGAGTGCAGCTTTAGGATATGTGGCTTTCCTTCCTTCTTGATGGCATGCATGAGTCTCTAGTCTTCAGAAATCCCTGGTTGAATTTCTCCATTACTTGCCTCATAATAGGTCAGATTCATATTCTCTGTCAGCCTTGTGTCTAGGCCGATGTAGGAGCCTCATGAGGGTCATTGGAATGCTGCCAAGAGGATTCTTGATCATTACAAAGGTGCCCTCCACATTATTTACTCTACTGCTGGTACCTCACCTGTCTTGAGTAGATATTTATATTCTCATTGGGGCTGTGATTATGATGATAGCAATTCTAGATCTGACCATTTTTTTACTTGGGCTCCGGTGCCATTTTCTGGTCATTGAAGAAACACACTTCTATTTTTCTACCCACAAGAGAAGCTCAGTATTGCGATGCCATGACCATGGAAACATGTTGAGTGGATGAGGCAGCTTCTTAGACTGTTATGGCTGCTACCAGAAGGCCCCACGACTATCTAGTATGACAATTAGAGTTCCATTAAGAGAGCATGTAATTCACTTTAGCATCTAGGATCCACAAAAACTCGAGTTTGAAGGAGATGAGAAATTCTTTTGTCACCCACGTAACAAAATAACAACTTTCCTTTGCTTCTTGGCTTCGCTATAAGGTAGTCTTCCAAATACTTCCCCTCACATATGTCACGCACTTGCCTTTGTAGCTCACTATCTCTCACTCATCACCTCTTTAGAGTGGGGAGCTAGATCCTCAATTGAAGGTGAAAATTACTTGGTGTCTCCCTCATTTAACATAGAGGGCTTAGACAACTCCATATTCTTGACATTGACATATTCATGGGAGGAGGTAGCTTTAGCTTGAAGGTATTCTGTCCTACTTTTAGCATTAGTTCAAAAAGGACTGTATCTAACTGTATAAGCTTTTTACCCTGTTCTTGAAGCCTATCCTTACTTTTAAGTGTAGTCATACCATGTCATCAACCTAGAAATGATGCTTCTCAGTATGTTGGCCATATCTGATCTTATACTTTAAATGAATTTGGTATTGTTGGATGCTTCTGAACATCCACAGCTACCAATTCAAATGGAGTTTGTGGCAAGTAGCCAAAACGTCTAAAATGTTGACAAACTAGTAGAGGTGTGAACATCTTTGTTGCACCCGAGGATTCTTCTGGTTATGCAGTTGTAACTGCTGCACCAATATTTAGTTTGTCCAATACTGCAATTCAGTAAACTATCTTCCTCCACAAACTTCTGAAAACCACCTCAGGTACAATAGTTTATCAACCTGCACTGTACCCATGCATTTGTGAAGAACTTTTAGAGTGCTTCTTGATCAGTGATTGTCTTTTTTCATGCAATCAATACACATTTTCGCTAAAACAATACCTTCAGCAAACAAGCAGGCGTTATCTTGTTTTTACTTGGGGAAACTGCATGGAAAGCTTTGGATATGCTAGATACAAGAATGTCATTCAAATACACATTGTCTTGTGATATACAAGAATTCATTCAAGTATGAAATGACTCATGATTTATTGCCTATACAACTTAATTTTATGCAATGGAGAATTGACCAATAATTGAATCTCATGCTGTACTTCTTGTTTTGGACAAAATTCCCTGGTGATTGAAAGACTTCTTGTTGGAATACTGATTGAACTAGCATTAGAAGTCTACTTTGTTCTCTTGTGCGGATAGCATTGGCAGTCTCCACATTAACTTGTTTAGGCTTCAGAATCAACTTGCTTCAGATTATGGTCACATGGGATGACTTTTGCTTTCCTTTGTATGCATGGATAAGGAATGGTACCCCTTTGTTGGTGGGATGGTATTTGCATTCTCTCCTTAGAGACCACCTCAGATACATTCATTGGAACCACATGACATTCTACTTCATCAACATAGTTGGGTGTTTTTACATACTTGATTGTGCATTGCCTAGTGATCTGCCATTTTGTATCTTTATGCAACCCTTCTATGGGTAGCGCTGAGGATATTTTTTTAAGTTTGGAGTCCATGTTATCGTACCAATGCTATATCTGTCCTTGCATATTGATGTGGCAGAATTTCTATCACTTCTTTTTCAACCTTATATCATCCAAAACTGTTTTTGTCCTACACATAAATATGCAGACTATTTTCTCATATGCATTGGAAATACACTTTACTTGCCTCTTGTTTTTGATGGCTTTGTGAACATAATGACCCCTTTTCTTTGCCCTACCATTGACATTTTTTGTATGCCCCACGTTTCAGCACCTTAGAGTTAATTATTTTGACTACTCTCTATATAGGTATTTGTCATAGTATGTGATTTTATACAGATTGAACTTTGTTGTCTATTAAGTTTGAAGGCATGTGGTTGACATTTTTCAATGAACTTTATGACTTGATCAGGTTAGACTAGTGAGGCAACCATTAAAAGTTAAATTTCTGTATTTTGTTTCTGAGGTTTTATGATAGACATGTACAATTGAGAGCAATCTGATGTGTTTGTTTTGCAAAAGGTTCATGCTTGTTTTCATTTGCCTTAATGAGGAGGACCCTTGGTATAGTTGTGAAAATGTTATGCCCTATCTCACTAGGATTGAAAGTTGAATTCCCAAAGCATGCAACACAAGAGGATACATGAAAGATATGGAAGGTGTTGGAGGACATCCGAATTATTGATAACACAAGAAACACGAATGAATTGCAAATTTGAAGAAAGGAAGTTGAGGCTGAGATGCATGAAGTATTTATACATCTTAAATCGATACATGGATCTCAAGAACACTACAATTTTGTGTCTTATTGGTCACCTATGTAATACAAAATACAAGATACAAGGTGGAGTCCCAGGTTAAATCAGACCCAACAGGTAATGTTTACACAACATTATAACATTCTAAAGATGGCTTAAAAGAATTAAATAGTTGGCGTGGAACAAGCACATAGACTAATCGATGACCTTTTCCCCTTGTTTTCATGTGTAGATAATTTGATTTACAAAATAGATGTGAAGAGTACGAGCAAGAAGTTGAATGACAGAGACGGGTAGCATCCCAAATATAGATGGATTTAGACTTAAAGCATCAAAAAGACAAGTTGGTTCCATCTGTTAAGAATTAGTATAAGTTGCTCATAGATTATAGGTGCAATGTTGTCACGAGATTATAGAGATTGGCAATGAAGGAAAAGAGGAAACAACTCTTGTTGAATGCATCAAATAGTTAGCAATACTATGTGCTTAGGGAGGAAGGTTTGGTGAATGAGAGAGAATTAACCCATCTCCACATCATGATTATAGATGGATTGTTGTGTGGGTCCCATGAGAAGTCATCAAGAATTTAGGATCAACCGTTGATTAGAATTGGTTGCAAGTATTGCTCATAAATTGGCAGATGAATTGAAGGTATTGGGATTGGTGGTGTTGGAGGTGCAATTCCAGCATAAGTATAACCTACGTTGTTCTAGAATAGATGAAAAATATTGTAGGGTAGTTGATGCGTGTAGCAGAATGGTTTGGTATTATATATGCAGGTAAAGGAAGTAATATGCGAGAAAGAAATACTTATATGCAAATGCTAACATTAACCGTAACAGTCCATCACAAAGCAAAATTTATTACCATGGAAATGTATAGTGCAACGTCTGCAACAACTATCACATGATACTTTCCAAACTATATGCTACCAATTATATTTTGTGCTCCAATCCATCTCCTACCAATTATATTCTATGCTCCAAACCATCTGCTACCAATTATAGTGGATATTTGCTTGAAGAAAGTCTACATGACACAACCATAAGGCAGTGAGGAAAAGGAAAACAAACTCTGTCTTAATGGAATCAAATAGGCATCATAAGCGCATGCGCACACACACAATAAAACAAAACAAAAAATTCCATTGCAGTGAGTCGAATGAGATATTGTATGTAAAAATTCAACGAAACCATATTTTCATCATTGTGCTATATGCATATGATTCAATTAACACTGGCACTGATGACAACCTGATCAACAACACAAAAAAGTATGTAATGAAAGGCTCTGAAAGATAGATCTGGGGTTTCTACAGTACTATCTAGGAATTGAGGTATGACAATCAGGAAAAAGATTTTCATCTCACAGGCAAAATTTGCGACAAAACATTAGAAGAAATTCAAAATGGAAGAATCCAATGCATGTCTCACACATATGGAAGGATAATATAGATGGTTCGTCGGCAGACTTAATCACCATGAAGACTAGAAATTGCCTTTCCAATAAATGTTTTTCCAGATTTTTGAAAAAGCCTTAAACAAGTCACTGAAATGCAAACAAATGCATTTTGAGATATATGAGGGGCATTGCATACTAGGGATTGGAATTTGGTAGGACATATCAGTTTCACTTTGTTTGTCATGTGAATGCAGATTATGGTGAACATCGATGACAATAAATCTACTTCAAACTGTGCACTGCATCTTAATAGAAGAAATGAATGTTTTGGTAAGAAATGAGAAGTCTTAACGGTAGCCTTTACAGAGGCAGGATACACCTTTCATGCCATCATACAAATAGTGTGGTTGAGATGAGTGCTTACAAGTATTGTCTTTCCTAAAAACGAACCAACAGCTTTGCTAACTGAGAATCAAAGTGCCATGAGGATACTGAAGAATTTGATATTCCATTCTAGAACATAGCACATTAATTCACAGAATTATCACTACATATGTCAGTTGCTCACTGATCAAGTTGTGGATCGAAATATTGTACTACCAAACAAGCAGCAGTAAATGCTTTTAAAAAAGCATTGGTAACCAGAATCCTCTATGATTAAGTTTTGGAAATGGAAAATAGAATTTTATTATATTTTAGTACACATTTTTACAATTGCATATGGCTCCTATAAATAAGGAAATATGCCTCTAAAAAAGTTGCTTATGTTGTATGACATAATTTGGTTAACTTATATCTAACCCTTATTGTTACTTATGATTACTAACAAAATCTAGGATAAGATTGATTTGTGTCAGGTGTTTAACATGGTGTCAATGGTTGAGAGAATAATCCATCTATGATATGCTCTTTCCCAGAGGACTTGCAAATAACAACAAAATACATGATCACCACCTTGGTGACAGAAAGAAAAGACAAAAGTTAAATCAAGTTTCCTTTGGGGCATTAGCCTTTCTTTAGAATTTGCATTTTTCTTTAATTATCCCTTTTGCATTTAAGTGTTTGGTTAGATTCTGTAAATGCAATTTAAGATTTGAAATTTGCACTTAGAATATGTTTGAGATTTCATTCCACCTTATTGGGTTCTATATGCTGTCTAACATCCATTTTTCTGCCGTGCAAAATATTTGTGCTGCATACCAAGTATAACAATCCTCTATTTTCATGGTTTCTTTTATTATTTGATGATTTTTTTAAGCTTATGGTTTTTTGATTAGTCACTTTTCTATGGCAATATAAGAGAGTAATTTTATTTAGCAAATCGTCTTAAGAAAGATAGAGCTTGGCTTATTCACTGCCTTTTCCCTTGTTTCGGCTACTTTAAATTGCAAGGAACGTCTACTTGTTAGGACTAGTCTTTGGTAAGGAAATACTCAGTTTCTCAAAATTTTGTCTCAAGTTTGTTTGAGTAGGGTATTTCAACCTTAGTAACCATGATGTCATGCCCTTATGAATGGGAAAGGTACTCTTATGAGGAATATACCTTACCTTCTAATTGCTTAAATAGTCCCCTGAAAAACACATTAATATCTTTCCCTCCAACAATGGATGTATTCCAAGAGCACAAACGTTGAATAAAGCAGGATCGGATCATTGGATGGTGTTGGTGGAAATGCGGAAGACCAGATCTAGTCGTGCTCCTTTTATATTCCAGCTAATGTGGTTTTGAGATAGTAGTTTCCGAGATAAGGTTTAACAATGGTGGTAGGAGGGTAAACCCAGGCATGGTACGAAGATGTACAATCTTGTTAGGAGGCTTCAATACCTCAAGTCCAAATTGAGGACATGGAACTGGGAGGAGTTTGGTGACATAAAGGAAAAGAAACGACATATCTTAACCAAACTTGAGGACCTAAATGAACAAATATGAACGGATGGCACTATTGAGATCCAAAGCAAGGAGGAGGCTAGGCTTAATGCTTAGTTAGAGGAATGGGAAAAAAGAGAAGAGATACTATGGAAACAGAAACCTAGGATCCAAGGGCTTCGGGAGGGAGATAGGAACACTAGCTTCTTCCATAAATCTCTCCTAGCAAGGTAGTCACACAAGTTCATCTCTTCTCTAAAAACAGTTGCGGGTGATTCAATACACACATGGGATGGGATGAAAGATATAGCAAGAGAATACTTTGCCCAAATCTTTAAGGCAGATCCATTGAACTAGGAGGTTGTAATGTCCCAAAAATAAATATTTTTTGTAAATGTCTCCTACACTTAATTATAAAAGTGAAAAAGGGGTTCATGTGACTAGGAGACATAACTTAAGTTGTGTTTATTTATGTTTTATGTTTTTATGTTGTAATAAGGCACTTTAAGTGATTTTAGGGTTGGGAGATGTCAACTCCAAATTAGAACCTCACCCTATATAAGGGAGTGAGACGTCCCATTTTGGGCATGTTATGTTGATATCAGAATTGAATATTGAAACCCTAGAGGTTCCATGAGTTGAGATTGCAGGTCTTGCTCATTCCCATAGTGCATTGGAGGTGCATGGTTGGGGTCTTGGCAATATCATTGCGGGTGTTATTGCCCTAAAATATCAAAAATACAAAAAGAGGCATCTGTGAGGAGTTCGTGGCATTTTTGGGAGCATTTGTGTCATGTGTTTCAGATCTGTTGGCAGCCCCAAACCCTACGCTTGTATTTGGGGTCATTTTTGAGGAGTTTTTGCATCTGTTCAGCCTTGGGGTTAGTTCGTCCCACTTGTGGGAGTTTGTATCTGCATTTTGAGTTCCTTGAGGACCCATTTGTCCATTCCAGTTGTTATATTGGTTTGGCAATATTTAATATATGATATTGGCTGATTTCTCCTCATACTTGTGTTATTTTATGAGCAATTTCTGAGTTATTTCCTTGCTGTACTTAATTTCTGCATTTTCGTAGTAAGGGTTTGTTGTTCCTAAAAAAGGGACATTACAAGTGGTATTAGAGCTGGAATCTTGCCAGCTTGTGATTCGTGGTGATAAGTGTGTTTCTGTGGTGAAAAGTTGTGCCCTAGTGAAAATCGCGGATTTTTAGGGGATTCGCGGATTTTTAGGGATTTTTTTCAGAAAATAAAAATTGCAGATTTGGATACCCTTTTGACCAATTTGCAGTTCTGTGGTTTCAGAAATTTTTTTTGGTGGTCAAAATTTTCAGAATTTCAGATTTCCATCTTTTTAGGGTTTGATAGGGTTTTATGCATCGTCCTCCTGTTCATCAGTATTTTACTAGGAGAAACAGACTCGCTTTGGAAATGTCAAACAGGGAAGAGGTTGAGGAGCCCCAAAGGCCATTTGATAGGGCTGAGCAAAAATTCGATGCCCTACTTGACATCTTTGCAAAGAATGGTGTCCTTACAAGAGACAAATCAGCAAGAATTGAGGGCAGCTTTGGGCAACCCAAATGGCACAAGGAGGGAAGGAGAAAGGGGAGGCAACAACAATGGGCATGAGTCATCATCTAACTCACACCCTCCCTTGCCTAGGCCGTCCAAGCCTATGTTCCTTGTTCCACCACCTCCACCGGAGGAAAATGAGGTAATTGATGAATTAGATGAATGGTTTGTTGCTTATAGTAATAAATCTGAGGGTTTTAGGGCAGCGGTTTCTTTTGATAAATATTTGAAGATTGTGGGTAAATCTGTTGTTGAGGCTAAAAAAGAGAAAAAGAAGCCCTTTTTGCATCAAAAGGTGACCATTCCCTCATTTAATGGTCAAGATGGTCTTACAACTAGGGCATGGCTTCAAAAATTGCAGACTTATTTTACCTTGGAGCCTATTTATGAAGGCGATGCGGTTCAGATTGCTACACTCCACCTTGAGGGTAGTGCTTACTCATGGTGGCATCATGGGTTATTAACCCAAGGGCATGGTGATATTGATACATTTGATGAATTTTGTACCGGGGTTTTGAACGAGGTTTGAAAGGAGGAATGTGGAAGAGTATTTCAAGGAGCTTGCCACTTTGAAGCAAACTTCATCCATTCATGCCTATGTGGAGGAGTTTGAACAACTTTCAGTTCGGGTACAAAATATTTCACCCAAGAGGGTAATTTTTCTTTTTATGGATGGTTTGTTGGAACCCGTGAAGGGATTAGTTAAAGCTTTTGAACCAGCCACTCTTGAAGATGCCATTAAGAGAGCTTTAAGCTTAGAATCTGTTTTACCTCCTAGACAGAAATATTTTGCACATAATCCACCTGCTAGACCACCTTTTGCAGCCAGAAAAACAGTTTTTGGACAGCAGTATGGGCAGCAAGGAAACCTCATGCAGCAAGGTGGAAATGAGAGAAATTTTTATGGCAGGAATCCCACGCATGGAGAAGGTTTCAGATCTGGTTTTCAGCCACCTAATAAGCCCCCAAATGGCCCACGCTTGACACAAGAAGAGAAATATGAGCTAAGGAAACAAAACAAGTGTTTCATTTGCAAGTCTCCTTGGCAAAGAGGTCATAAATGCGAGAGAGGAGGTATGAAAATCATTGAATTACATTCTGATTCTGATTCTGATAATCCTGATTTTTATGAGGCGAGATGAGACACCCTTGGAAGAGGAAGCACAAAGGGAGTATGAGGAAGTTCCTGAAGGTTCCCTAGCCACTTTAAGTGGGCTGAATCAGTTTCGCACTATTAAGGTACCAGGTAGATCTTTTGATGAAAAGGTTATTGTTTTAATAGATGGTGGTGCTACTTACAATTTTGTTGATGAGAAGTTTGCCACTAGAAAGAATCTTCCTACAGCTATCATTCCTGGTTTTAGTGTTGCTATTGGCAATGGTGATCTTATCACATGCAACAAAGTGGTAAGAAACATAAAAATTAATTTTGGCAACATGGAAGTAGATGAGCAATTCTTTGTTTTTCCCTTAGGAGGTATTCCACATATGGTTTTGGGTGTGCAATGGTTGTATTCACTTGGTGATTATGTTACTAATTATCAGAAATTAGAACTGAAATTTGTGCTTGAAGGGAAAGATGTGGTGTTGCAAGGAATCAAGGAAAATGGGTCAAAAGATTCTTGCAAAATTTTGGAGGTTTCATACAAAAGAATGGAGAAGATGATAAGGCATAAGGACGTTGAGTGGGCAGCTGTAATTTTCAGTTCGAAGGGAAAAAATCAGCCACCTATCATCCTCAAATTCAAGGTTTACTACAAAAACATCTTAAGGTATTTTATGACCTACCTAAAGGTTTGCCACCTAGTAGAGGTTTTCAGCATGTTATTGAATTGGAAGCAAATAGTAAACCTGTCATAATTAAACCTTATAGGCATCCTAAGGTTTTCAAAGATGAGATTGAAAAGACCATTGCTGATTTACTTGAGAGTGGGCACATTATTTGCAAAGATGGGGTGAAGGTTGATCAAACTAAAGTTTCAGCTGTACAAAGATGGCCTATACCATCCAACCTAACGGAATTGAGGGGTTTTGTGGGTTTATGCAGTTACTACGGGAGGTTCATTAAGGGGTTTTCTTCTTTGGCTGCCCCCTTACTGAATTAACTAAGAAAGGGGCCTTTTCATGGTCCAATGAGGCTCTTTTAGCTTTTCTAAAGCTGAAAGATGTAATGACTTCCACTCCTTTACTTGCTATTCCTGATTTTTCTGTTGCTTTTACTATTGCTTGTGATGCTTCGGGTGTTGGAGTTGGAGCTGTACTTATGCAACAAGGACGCCCCATTGCTTATGAGAGTAGAAAGCTCTCAAATGTGGAGAAAACTTTCAGCATCTATGATAAAGAGATGCTAGCTATCATGCATGCCTCGACCAAATTCAAGCAATACTTAGTGTGTGGCAAGTTTGTGGTCAAAACTGATCATAACAGTTTGAAATACTTCTTGGGGCAAGTTGAACTGAATGAAAGACAGCAGAAATGGGTAACAAAGTTGCAATCATATGATTTTGAAATTGAGTTTGTAAAGGGTAAGAAGAATTCAGCTGCTGATGCACTTTCTAGGCACCCTACTTTTCATTCTCTTTCCATTATTTCTGCTGATTGGAAGGTGAAAATTATGGCTGAATATGCAAAGAATGATTTTTGTTCTAAACTAATAAATGGGCAAGTTGAAGATGACAGGTTCAGCCATAAAGAAGGACTGATTTTTTGCAAGGGAAGAGTGTTTTTAGTACCTGAATCGAAGCTGAAACAAGCTTTAATTACAGCCATGCATGATGCTCCACTTGTAGGCCATCCAGGTTTCTACAAGACTTACAAACAGGTTAGAGAAAGATTCTATTGGAAGGGTTTGAAAAGGGATGTCTTCTTGCATGTTCGGGAATGTGTTATTTGCCAAGAAAACAAGGGGGAACATGAATTTGCAGCTGGTTTACTTCAGCCACTTCCTATTCCCAATCAGAAATGGGAAAGTATCTCCATGGACTTCATTATTGGTTTGCCCAAGGTATACATGAAGGATTGCATATTTGTTGTTGTTGATAGATTGACAAAATTTGCTCATTTCTATGCCATTTCAACAACTTGTACAGCCATACAAGTTGCTGATTTGTTTTTTAAAGAAGTTTTCAGATTGCATGGTTTGCCTAAATCCATTGTGAGTGATAGGGACAGCAGATTTTTGAGCATGTTTTGGCAAGAATTGTTTAAGCTATGTGGTACTAAATTGACTCCTAGTACTAGCTACCATCCCCAAACTGATGGGCAAACTGAAATTGTTAACAAATGGCTTGAAGGATATTTGAGAAATTATGTTTCAGGTCAACAAAAGGCATGGGTTAAATGGCTGCACCTTGGTGAATATTGCTACAATTCTACTTATCATATGTCCATAAAAATGTCTCCATTCAAGGCACTTTATGGTTATGATGCCCCACACTTTTCAGATCTGATTTTTGGTGATTCAAGGGTCCAAAAAGCTAGAGACTTTGCAGCAGAAAATCAAGATATTCTTAATGCTTTGAAGGACAATATTCTTACGGCACAAAATCAGCGGAAGAAGTATGCAGATCAGCAGCGTAGTGAGCGCTCATTTGAGGTGGGAGACTTGGTTTATGTTAGGTTGCAGCCCTACAAACAGTCTACATTGAAAAGAAGTGGAGCGAGAAAAACTCAAACCCAAATTTTATGGACCTTACAAGGTGTTGAGTAAGGTTGGACAGGTTGCATATGCTTTGGAACTTCCAAGTGGAAGTAAAATACATAATGTCTTCCATGTTTCTTGTTTGAAGAAGGCCTTGGGCCAACATATTCAGCCATCTTCAGATTTGCCACCCCTTGATGATGAAGGAAAGCTCATTCTTGAACTTGAATTGATCCTTGAGACAAGGGAGAGAAAGCTTAGGAGTAGGATTGTCAAAGAATATCTTGTGAAGTGGAAGGACTTGCCTATGGAGGATGCTACTTGGGAAGGTGCAGAAATTTTAGATGCTCCAGCTTTGACTTTGCTTGAGGACAAGCAATTTGAGGAGGGTGGACTTGTAATGTCCCAAAAATAAATATTTTTGTAAATGTCTCCTACACTTAATTATAAAAGTGAAAAAGGGGTTCATGTGACTAGGAGACATAACTTAAGTTGTGTTTATTTATGTTTTATGTTTTTATGTTGTAATAAGGCACTTTAAGTGATTTTAGGGTTGGGAGATGTCAACTCCAAATTAGAACCTCACCCTATATAAGGGAGTGAGACGTCCCATTTTGGGCATGTTATGTTGATATCGGAATTGAATATTGAAACCCTAGAGGTTCCATGAGTTGAGATTACGGGTCTTGCTCATTCCCATAGTGCATTGGAGGTGCATGGTTGGGGTCTTGGCAATATCATTGCAGGTGTTATTGCCCTAAAATATCAAAAATACAAAAAGAGGCATCTTTGAGGAGTTCGTGGCATTTTTGGGAGCATTTGTGTCATGTGTTTCAGATCTGTTGGCAGCCCCAAACCCTACGCTTGTATTTGGGGTCATTTTTGAGGAGTTTTTGCATCTGTTCAGCCTTGGGGTTAGTTCGTCCCACTTGTGGGAGTTTGTATCTGCATTTTGAGTTCCTTGAGGACCCATTTGTCCATTCCAGTTGTTATATTGGTTTGGCAATATTTAATATATGATACTGGCTGATTTCTCCTCATACTTGTGTTATTTTATGAGCAATTTCTGAGTTATTTCCTTGCTGTACTTAATTTCTGCATTTTCGTAGTAAGGGTTTGTTGTTCCTAAAAAAGAGACATTACAGAGGCACAATAGGAAGTACTCCAAGATATTCCTTCTCTCATCACAGAGGAAGATATGCAACTTTGACTGCCCCAATTACTGCCAAAGAACCACAAAAGGTAGTTTTCAAGATGCGGAAAGGCAAAACTCTAGGCCTAGAGGGATTTCCCATAGAATTCTACCAAGAAATTTGGGATATCCTTAAGGAAGAATTGTTGGAAGTGGTAGAAGAGGCTAGGATAGCCATAGTGGTGCTCAAGAGGTGAACAAGACATATATAGCATTGGTTCCAAAAACTTAGGAGTTTGAACACATATTTGGCTACCAACCAATTGCCCTTTGTAGAGTCCTATATTAAATTGTTAAGATCATGGCAAGAAGGGTCAAACCTCTTCTTCACAAAATTATTTCTTCAAAACAAGGTGGGTTTGTGGAAGGAAGACCGATTTTGGTTGAGATAGTCTTAGCTCAAGAGGCCATCCATTCTATGCAGGTAAAAATTACACCTTCCATGTTTATTAGGTTAGACCTATCCAAAGCATATGATAGAGTTGACTGACACTTCCTCCTAAAGGTGATGAGACAATTTGGATTCTCGGGTGATTGGGTAGAATGGATCAAGGGATGTATTTCCTCGATATCCTATTCGGTTTTAGTAAATGGAGCTCCTACCCAACTATTTACAACTTCCAAAGGTATTCGATAGGGAGACCCTTTATCCCCATACTTGTTCATCATATTGGTTGAATGTTTGGGTAGAACATTAGCTAAGGATAGGGAAACCAGAGCTTTGGAGGGAATAATAATAACAATTGGAGCTAAACCAATTAGTCACCTACAATTTGTTGATGACTCGACTTTATTAGGAAAAGCAATACTTAGGGAGGCGTCCAGATTTAAAATGATTCTAGGACGGTTTACAAAAGCGACTGGATAACTTATAAATGAAGAAATGTCCAAGGTCATTTGATTAGACAACTTATAAATGAAGAAAAGTCCAAGGCCATCTTTTTCCATTGCTCATCTAGGCAAGAGATAATGTTGTTGGATAAATTGAGATACAAGAAGACATCTCTTCCAATCACCTACCTAGGAATTCCACTTACAGTTGGGAGGCAAAAAAAGGAGGAATGGACTTGGCTATTAGAGAGAGTGAAATCAAAATGGGGATAATGGACTAATAAGTGGCTTTCTTCAGGAGGATGGATGACCTTGATAAAAACACTCCTCAATGCCATACCGATTTATGTCTCATCAGTGCTAGCTATCCCCAAGGCAGTTCTTAAAGAATTGGATCAAATAAGTTATAAATTCCTCTGGAATGGAGTCAAGGAAGAACGAAAATGGGCACTGGTGAAATGGGATACTTTATGCTTACATAAAAAGGATGGAGGACTATCGGGGTGTTGTAGGTGAGTTGGAGAAGAGAGGGCAATCCTCTAAGGGAGGTCCCAGGTTCGGATCTCCACCCTACCAAAAAGTTGAATTGGGTACCCAAAATCCAATTGATAATGTTGGTGCGGGCAGGGCCAAGCGTGACTCCCGGGTGACTTTGACAGTGTAGAACCCCCTGAGCGATTTGGTTTTCGCTTCCTAGCAGAGGATCTCCCATCTTAATGGGACTTAGAATAGGAGAGGATACGATCATGGAAAGATTTTTCCGGATTATCCATAATGGATAGAAGGCTAACTTTTGGATAGATTCTTGGGATGGTTATCCTCTAATAACTCAATTCTTGATTTGGAGACCGTTGATAGAGAATCTTCATAGAAACAATTGGGTTAAGGTAGCCAAATACTGTAAGCCTCAAAGCAGTAGTTGAGAGGTAGGAAGGCAATGAATCCCAATAGAGGAGTGGCCAATCCAAATCCTAGAGGATCAAAGAAAAGAAATCTATAGGACCATCCATATGAGATGACTCTCGTGGTCTCAAGAGGAGGATACTCTTGGTTGGGGCAGAAAAAGTCAGAGTGAATATACAGTTGCCTTTGGATACTTAGCCCTCTATTAGAGTAACCCGATCCAATTTAGTGATATATTCACGCCATAGTTGAGAAAATTGGAATCGGATTGGAATCGACATGGAAAAGAATCGGGAAAAATTGGGAATCGACAAAAAATCGGGGACAAAATCGGCAATTTTTCATTGAAAAAACCGAAGAAAATGCAAATTTTCATTGAAAAAAGCTTTTTTCATGCATATAAGAAAATTCGGCAAAACATCGGCAAAATTCGGCAAAACATCAGCTAGACTTGAATCGGGAAAAATCAGATCGAATCAGGAATTTTTGCAGATTTTCTCAACTATGATTCACGCAGCTGTAGGCTCAGAACCTTTGGCCCAAAGTTAGATTTTTTATTTGGTTTCTGTTGCCACATTTTGCAAAGGGGTATGAATTTTGAAAAAATCTGAAAAATCGTTGCTACCTCGCTTCTTCCTTCCTTTCCAGCTTCGCTTATGCAGTTTCCAGTTTCCAGGGTTTCAGTTTTCTGCTTTGTTTTCAAGTGTTCCAGCAGTTTCGGTGTCTGGTGAAAAGCCCAAAATTTTCTAAGTCTGGGGCACTCCGGCGGTCTCTCCATTTTGAAGCAATTCCAGGAGTCGCTCCCTCTTTTGGACGATTCCCAACATCGCATCTTCCATCCAGCGATCGACGACGTTTCAAGCGACAGAGCAAACGGGGAGAAAATGGTGAAATTTTTCTAAGTGTCCTTCGAGCAATTCCCGTTGTCGCTCCCCTTTCCTAGCGACCGTGGGCGAAGAAGCAAAAGATACAAAATTTTTCTAAGTGTTGGCTTTGGGGCGACTGACGCCGTACGCTCATTTTTCGAGGCTGATTGATTACCACGCCCATCAAGACCAAGCATTTGAGCAGGAAGCTGAAGCTGAAGATCAAGATACAACTTCAGATAGCACCGAAGCCTACCACGATCCTGATCAGCCCGATCAAAACGCAGATATGGCTAATCCTCAGCCAAATCAGAACCAGCAGAATGCTCCTGAGCTATTCCTGCCCTGTGACTCCACTGGACCCCTCAACCTAGCTGGGCAAGATGTTGTTCCAGCTGCTGCTTTAAAGGCCATTCCCACGTATGATGGAACTGGGAAGACGGCTTATGAACATATTCAAGACATCGTGGCTTTAGCTGCGCTCCATGCCATCACTGATGAAAGTGTCAAGACCCGGTTGTTGGCTCTCTCTGCGAGGGAAGCTCTTATACTGGTATAGAACTTTGCCAGCCGGTACTATTACTGGATGGGCTCAGCTGGCGGGGCAGCTGGTCAAGGGATTTAATGAATCCGCAGACCCATCCTCACTGCTGCATCAGTTTCAAACCATCCAACGACACCAGCAAGAGGATATATCGGACTTCAATGTGAGGTTCGCGAGGTCTTGGAAAAGGGTGCCCGTTGAGCTGCGGCCAACCGATGGACAAGCTGCTTACTACTACCTTAGGGCCTTCAACTCGGACATCAGCATGATCATCAAGTTTTCCAATATCAACACTTTCCCCGAGTTGTACGATCTAGCCCGGAGGGCGGAGTTGGATTTGATTGCTATTGGTAGACTCCCACCTAGGATGCCGATGCCAATTTATCCTGATTTTCCTCAATCACAATACCCATTGGCGTCTACCCAAACGCCTTCCTCATCAGCTGCATATCAGAACCCATCGTGGAACCCTGCACCAGTGGTCACTCAATTTTCTGCCCCCCAGGTGCATTTCCCCTCTCCACCGGCGCCTCAGCTCCCATCTACCCCACAATATCCGTTACTCCCTGCTCCTTCACAGTACCCGACATTACCTCCAACCCCGCCATTAGCTCCATTGCCTTCGCCAGCCCAGCCGGCACCAGCCAATATTGATATACAAACTAAAATTCTGCAGGAGGTACAGTCTCTTGCTTCTGGCTACCGGACGCTGTCCAACGACATGGCCATCATGAAAAAGAAGCAGGCCCAACAAGAATTCATTCCGAGGAGACCATACCCTCCTCCGGCGCTTACAAGAGACCAAGCTCAGGCCAATAGGCCCCCAACAAGGAATGCTGCTAACAACGCTGAGCCGAGCACTTCAGATCGTGTGCACTGGTGCTCCACTTGCAATGACCCTCACGGGGAAGATAGTTGCATGTTGCATCAGCATTATGTCCAAACCCTAGCCAGCAGCAACCCGGAGGATCAAGTGAATATGATTCGGGAAGAACAGCGCAACTTTGTGGTCTCAGAAGAGGATCCTGTGTCAATTCTGACCAAGGGTGGAAAGAAGCCTATTGAGGTGGATGCGGCCCAGATGCAGCCTTTGAAGGTATACACCAGAAGAGAAAAGGTGCAACCCGCCGCGGAAGCAACTAACAAAGCACCTTTGCCTCCGCCCGCCAAAGAGAAGGCACCACCAGTCAAAGCTCTTGCGACTCAACCTCCAGTGGAAAGCTGTTGTCACATTTTGCACGGGGTGCAATGTCTTCAATAAAGTAATGTAACAGAGCTGCTCCTCTTTTTCCTCTTTCTCCATCTTCCTTCCTTCTTCTCTCCCTTTCCTTTTCTTTCCCGCATTCTTTTTCTTTCCCCCCTTTCTTGGAGTCCCCAGTTGATTTTTCAACTTTCCAGCAAGTTACCCTGAAAATGGCTAAGTCTTGGTGCGAAGTTCGCACTTCGCCCAGTTTTGGTGCGAAGTGCGCACTTCGCCCAGTTTTGGTGCGAAGTTCGCACTTCGCCCAGTTTTGGTGCGAAGTCCGACTTCGCCCCACTTTCTGGGCGCACCTTGCACTGGCAGACTGACAGGTCAACAAAGAAGTGCGATGAAGTACCGGAGCAGGTTCGTAAGGCGGCAGGCACCAGTGTCCACCCGTGCGCGGTCCGACTTCTCGCGAGAGGCGGATCGCGCCCTTGACGAGTGTGCGGTAGGGGAACAAACCCGGAGTTTGACCAAGACGTAAAGATTTTCCCAACTGCACTGTTTTCTGCCCGCGCATCCCAAGGAGTCCAGATCCCAAGCAAAGATGGATAGCCTGCCCTCTAAGGCAGGCATGTGTCAGCTGCATAACCCATCATCCAACAAGTGTCCAGCTTCGGGATTTGAACCAGGACTGCCGACCAAAAGGGATAAGCGTGGGCTGCCTGCACTGCTTGCACTAATGGCCTCATTCAAAGCTGATCTGAGGTTGCACCTGCTCCAGCTACCAGCGAACCTGCCGACTTGAAGTTTTGCCCAAGCACTCCGAGCACGTAGCGAGTCCGGCTTCCAGGATGACCATGCTGCGGGTACAGCCCTGTCCGACAAAAGGTCAGCATTTGCAGCTCTTTCGCCGCTTCTGTCAGCTTATGTTTGACTGGGACTCTGTGCCCATTAATGTAACGGGTGGGACTCGGGCTATAAAAGCCCATCTTGAATTCATTGTAAAGGGTGGAAGGGGAATGTTTGTTAGGGAACTACTGTGCTTACTGTAACCATGCTTCTGCATATAAATACAATTTGTATGCCTGGTTCTGTTCTACCGCTTTTATTTCTTATGCTTATGCTTTACGCGATTCTGTGTCATGGCTTGTTGATTCACTTCGGCATTTGATGGTCAGGCGCCTTTAGCATTATTTTTGTACTTTTAATTTTCGTATAATAGATGTGGTAGCAGTTCCATCAGTTATGTGTGACGTTGCTGGCCCGTATCTGGTGATTGATGCGATCCCCTGCTGTTAGTTCCTTGTAGGGAATGTTTGCTAGGGAGCCATTGAAGTCGTGCGGTTAAACTCTCTACTTAACACATATACACGGCTCCGATATATCTAGGTTTACTCGTCTACCCCTGTCAGTGTACGTATCTGGTGATTGATGCGATCCCCTGCTGTTAGTTCCTTGTAGGGAATGTTTGCTAGGGAGCCATTGAAGTCGTGCATACCCTGCTTGTGTATCGGCAGTACGCCTAGGTTTTGCGGTTCCTTGCCATACTTTGTGTTTGTATGCAGTAAGTAGCGGTGATTGGTGTGTTCCCGTACTGTTAGTTCCCCCCACCAACCTTTGGACATATTTGTAATCTCTTTCTGTACGTTTATCTCTTTCTGTACATTTAA
Source organism: Wollemia nobilis (assembly GCA_028583015.1). NCBI lineage: Eukaryota > Viridiplantae > Streptophyta > Pinopsida > Araucariales > Araucariaceae > Wollemia > Wollemia nobilis. The sequence continues at coordinate 23,122,898 of JAQPPZ010017232.1, read as the reverse complement.
ATTCTTTCCCGTTCCCCTTAGCTTAATTCAGAAAACCCCCCAAAAGGAGCCGGCCTTCTTCGGAGATTGGCTCGGAAGGCATCTCTTCCTTCCGGCATTTCATGCTGGTGGGCAAATCTGGGCGCATCAACCCGAAATCCTTTCCTCATGGCAGATTCGTAACCAACAGAAACCAAGGAACAAGCGCGAGAAAAGCTTAAGTATCCGTCGCTGACAAAGCGGCAAAGGGTTGAGGCAACGGAACAATACCGCACCAGGTACAGACCGACAAAAGAAACTGAGGAACCATCTACTTCGGCCTACAACATTGTTGACGAGCTCAAGAAGACCCCGGTGAAGATCAACATGTATGATGCCCTTCAACTCCCTGGTCAGGTGGATTTGCTGCAAGATTCGCTGAAGACCGTTAAAGGAGGAAAGCCACCACAACCCGTGTAAGCTCAGCCCCTGACAACTTCAATCACCGAAAGAACAGACCACTGCCTTTCTACCTGTCTCTGCGGATGGAAGGGCATGTGATACACAATTGCATGATTGATTCCGATGCATCAACTACTGTAATGCCGAGGGCTGTTTGTGAAGAAATTGGCATGGAATACACGCGGAGCAGTCAAGGTGTCTTGCAGCTAGATGGCACTCCTGTGAAAACAGTAGGCGTCATCAAAGACATTCCTATCCAGTTGCACAAAGCGCCTGAGATCGTGGTAATTCAAGAGGTTGTGGTCGTGGACTTGGAGCCCTACTTCGGCATGTGCCTCTCGAGGGAGTTTACTGCCAAGCTGGGCGGATACTTGTCTCTTGATTACTCACACATGGAAGTCCCTTTCAAAGGGAGGAAAGTGAAAATATACAATGGGAAACCATCCACTTTCCTAGTTGAGAAGATACCCGAGGAAGGGCAGCATAATGAAACGGTCCATCTAATGACTGAAGAGTTGGCAAAAGTGGACCTAGTGGAAGAGGCCATAGAATAGCTACAAGTGGAGGATGAGTTCTGCTTGTTGGATTTCAACGCCATGATTGAATCAGACATAGGTTGCTATTCCATTACCCAGCCCGAGAAGTCGAAAGAGACGGCGAAAGAGGATATAGGCCCTTACCCGAGTGAGCTGTGGAAGCTATACTTTGACGGCGCCCAATGCAAAAACGACGTTGGAGCAGGGGTCCTTCTAGTCTCACCCTCGGGAGAGCAAAAAGATTACTGCTACAGGCTGGCTTGGAGTTGCACGAATAATGCAGTTGAATATGAAGCCTTGTGCTTAGGCTTAAAGAAAGCGGAGAGACTGGGGATCAAACAATTGCAAATCTTTGGAAATTCAGAGCTGGTGTGCAAGCAGATAACCAATAAGTGCTCCTCCAAGAAGCATTACCTCAAGGCGTACCCCAACCGTGTCTGGGACCTGATGGAGTCATTTGACTCCTTGAACGTTAAGGCTATCTCCTGCGAGAAAAATAAACATGCAGATATCTTGGCGTCTGTTGGAGCCAGGTACGTCCCGGATGATGACACTATCTAGAAGCCGAAGCCGGTTCGTACCATTTACAGGCCTTCTGTGCCTGAGAAGGACACCCACTGGCAGGTGTTCGATTGTGACGAGGATATCATCAATTTTTTAATATATGAAGCTAGCACCATTGAAGGTAGAGACCCTGATGACGAGCAGTATGAGGGGTTGATACAGTTAAAGAACAATCATGTCCCAAAAGGACTGATTACCCTAGAAAGTCTCTTTGATCAGAACGACAGAGCAATATCTCATCGGATCAAAGTAGACTCCAAGCAATACATGGACCTGGAGCTTGAGCCCGGAAAGGTGATCAAGGTTGGAACAGACTGCACTCCAAAGGAATTGGAGCAGATTCGGGTCCTGTGCAAAGAGTACCCAGACATTGTTGCTTGGTGTTACCAGGACTTAAAGGGATATGACAGAGAGATCATCCAACACACCATAGAGTTGGAAGAAGGCGTGGAGAAATAACCCAACAAGAGGCGACCTGGAGTGGCACATTGAAAGTATGCAGTCGCTCCCGTCGTGGCACGATTTCTACTGCATTGAGGCGGAGTATGATCTTGAACGGAATGATGATCACAAAACAAGCTCCATGGGCTACAAGAAAATGCTGCAGAAAGTGAAAGCTCTAGGTTGGAATGAAGACAAGATAGCGCAGTGATGGATCACAAGGTGCCACACGAAGAAAGAAAAGTCAGAAAAGCTGCTGGCCAATGACTATGAGTTCTCTGACCTCTATGACGACAACGTTGACACGTGGCAGCCTCCGGTTTTCCGGGACATCGTGCCTCGAGGCATCCGTCGTAAATATAAGAGGCGGGCACCACCCCAACAGTCAGTTGCGCAAGGGAGTTCAAGCAGTGGAGTACAAAGGAGCCAAGGGGTGGACCCCATGGTGCATTCAACTCCTGAAAAGTTGCGACAATCTAGGAGGAAGCCTGAACAATCCACCCAAGCACTAGAAGAGAGCTTGGAGCCATTGAGGTCAAAGGTGAAGTGGAGATTTAAGGTTACCAACACAACACTCGACGCCCTAGCCTCAGCCGCTGCCGCTGCACCAGAAAAAGCGGCTGCACCCAGGAAGGAAAAGAGGAAGAGATTTGAAAAGTCGAAGGAGAAGCGGTCGACGCCCAGAAAGGAGACTGTGCAACAGACCTAGGCAACTCCGCAGAAAAGGGTTGCTGCCAAGGAGGTCGTAATTGTCACAGAGGACACCCCAGAAAAAGAAATGGACGTGTGGGTCAAGCAGGTCATCCAAACGCCAGCTTAGGCCGAGCTCGTAGGTACGCTTTCTTTGCTTTCTCAACAAACTTCTAAAGCCTTGCCTGTTGCACCTTCCTCTTCATCCGTCGAACCCATCGCCGTTGCCTCATCCCAGTCCCCCTTCACGCAACCCCAGCTAGGCCTGTAGACATTCTGCCAGTTTGCCTTAGATCCTAACGTTTTCCAAACCCTAGGACATTCACAGTCAGCCTCCGTTGCTGAGGAAGTCCCTTGTTCCCCTCGTCCTTCGTCTCCAGCGGCTGCATTCCCTTAAAACCCTTCTCCGCCTCCTCAGGAACCGCCCATTGCGTCCCAAGACCAGTCGCCCTCAGGAGCGACTGAATCCCCAAGCGCCGCCCCCATTTCTCTGTTCGCTACCGAGATGATGCCTCAGAAAGACTTGTCTCTGGCATACCCTATGTACGGAGCACTGGAGCTTATAGAGCCACAACTACAGATGTCAGACGACCAACCTCTAGCAGCCCGAGCGGCTCAAAGCTCTTGCAGATTTCTCCAACAAGTCAGGAAGAGGAGGGGCGAAGAACTGGTTGTAGTGGAGAAGCGCGCTAGGTTCGACCTGGAAAAGAGGGTGATCCAAATTGAAAAAAGGGTCCTTAAAGTAAAGAAGCCCATTAAGGACATGGCCCCAGATGACTATGACTACCACCGCAGGGACAAGAGCCTGGACGATGTCGTCGTGGAGAATGAGATAGGCGGGATTCGTCTGAGGGCTGATACGTTTTTCGTGAAGCATTAAGAGATGAAACAACAACTCTACCAGGTAGAGGACGAAAAGGCGCAGCTGAAGGAGGATTTGGTGAAATTGCGAGCGCAACTGGAAAGCACCCAAGAGGAGGCCCAAAAATTGAAAGAGCAACTTGTAGCCTCGCAGAAAGAAACAACAAATCAAAAGGAGGTTGCAGAACAACTAGCCAAAGAGAAAGGAGGAGCGCAGGTGCAAATAATTGAATTGCAGGGGCAACTACAGGAGATTCAGAGGCAGCTGGAGGAGAAAGCGTCATAGGCCGCTGCATTTTCAAAAGACAGAATTAAAGAGATCAGAGCTGGCCTGCTGAAGGGTTTCAGGACCCACGTCTCCAGATCGCTCTCAGTCCTTGCATTCATCTCTAGGGTGCAAGAAGTATCTGCCCAGGGAAAGCCTGCGGTAGAGGAGGCCGAGCGCCAAGCTCAGCAGTGGCTCGACTTGGCGGTGAAACTTGAAAGATGCGAGCGCCAAGGCCTCCAATTTCCCCCTAGATTGGGCTGCTGCAAGGGCAACCTTGCATTCATATTTTGAAAAAACAGAAAGAGTCAGGAGGGCCAGGAAGATGCTGGATGCATTAGAGAAGGAAAAGAGCATCTGCCTGATCCCCCTCCAGACCCTTGGAACGCTTGGATTTCAGAGTTTCGTTGGTGAAGATGGAAACTGCCGACCCAGGGAGGACTTAATGCCAATCTGGGAAGCCTTCGAGGCAGACACATCGGAGATAGACAACTGGGCGGATCTAGTTCTGGAGGAGCAGGTTACTCAGTTGGTGTCTCGATTCTGCAAGATCAACACCTGCCTCCACAAATTGGGAGAAAGATTCAACATGATCGACATGCTCCAGGTTGAGGCATTCAAACGGATGCTGAAGGATATCAGCGACCTAGAGCCCTTCCAGGAAGCAATTTGGGCCAAGGCTCGGGCTGCTTATGAGCATGTCCGCAATCGCCTTGATCCCCCGAAGCAAGAAGAAGAAGGCGAAGGGCAGTCTGGTGAGGATTCAGAGGGAGGAGAAGAAGGTTCAGGAGAAGAGTCCGCAGAGGACAGTCAAGAAGAGGAGCAGCAAGAAGTTGAGCAAGAGCAGCAGCAGAAAGAAGCAGGGACCGGAGATGACTCTGCGCCCAAAGGATGAAGGCATGGGTCCTTGCATCGAGGCGAGCTCGATACCCCACGAGCCCCCAGGAATGTTGCCACATTTTGCAAAGGTGTACGAATTTTGAAAAAATCTGAAAAATCAGATTGGAGAATATAGAGAATACTTGAGCAAATATAGATGACCCAACAATGCTTTGAGACAGTGGAGTTCATACACATCTTTAGAGATCAGATCAAGGTGGCAAATGCGATGGCTAACTGGGCTCTTGATTGAGGAGACTTCACTTGCTATGGATATCCTCCCAGATGGTGACCTCAGCGGACCCGGGAATCTCTTTTTTCCATTCTTACCATTGATGATAGTATTGCTTGTTGTATCTAGATTTATATATCCTTGCTTTACATGGTTACTCTTTTTTTGCATAGATAGCTGTAGTAAATTAGATGTGAGGGAGAATAGTCCCACATCCTTTGTTAAAAATTGGCTTAAAAGCCTTCAATTCTGGAAAGGTAGGAGATGTAATCTGTTTTTCAACTAATTTAATTTATTAATCCTTTTTACCAAAAAAAAGAAATCTTTCCCTCCAGATTTAGGATAGGAATTAATGTACCCAAGTCTAATGCCCCAAGTATGTTAGGAGTTTGAGACTTGCTTCTAGCAAAGGGATCCTGCTGTTTATAGAACAGTCAGATTAGATATATTGCCAATAAACAGATGTCAGTGGCTGTCCTAAAGTATTTGGCTTCAGAAATTTGAAGCTCTTGATAGATATAATGTTTATTGTCAATGTTCTGAGTGGATGAGTGGCTGCGATAGGTCTCAAAAACATGCTTGCCAAGCATAACTAATAAAGTTGGCAGTATAAGTCATTCTATGTGCTTGGAAATGTTTATGTAGTTTCTGATCTATAATGCTACTTTCTTATGCTTTATGCATTACATGTATGACATGAGGTTGCTAAAGACTACTTGTCTTACCAGGCCATAGTGCGAGAACAACAAGGACACCCTGTATGGGGATCATATGCCCAGAGGCTTCTTAACCTTGAAGAAAATCTTTGGAAAAATCCTAGCAATGGAGGTCATGATGACAAAGCACATCCACCTATTCACCCAACAAAGTTTTCTGCAGGTGAATCAAATTGGAATCTGGATCACAAGGTAAGAAATACATTCTGTATTATGTGTTCAATCAGATTGTGAGAGGACCTTTTTGGGTTGATTCTGTATAAATTTCATTAGAGTGAAGGGCAAAATGTAAATTCACTCTTATCTTACATATTTAAAGCAGAATACTATATAAAGATGCAAATATCAATGTATATCCATTAAATCATTATTTTTTTCGATTCTGACATTGTTCGCTTTTCCAGAGGCTTTATGAGCTGGTTGTCCGTCATTTTCTTGCTTGTGTATCACAACCTGCTCTAGGTGCTGGAACAACAGTTGATATTGATATTGCTGGTGAAAAATTTACAGCTTCTGGGCTTATGATTATAATGGTAATGATTACTCATTTTTTCTTTGTTTATTTCTTAAATACAGATTTGTTTCTAAAATAAATAAAAGTAATGAATTTTGAGAACAAGACATTGTAACCCCTGGGGTTGAAGTCTGACTGGTGAGAATAAATGGCTCACAAAGAGCCCACCAGGTTCAACTTCCATGGGTACTGTCACTCCCATGATAATACAAGTTGCTATAATACTGCTATATGATTCATTGGCATACTGTGATAATGCAATCATGATGTAATACGGGTAGTCCCCATTTCAATCCCATATAACCAATGAAGAAGGGGAGAAAAGAACAAGACATTGTAGAACTATCTCTGCTACCTCTATGAAGAGTTACAATTCTTGATCATGCCTCAGAAGTCAGTATTAACATTAAATTATCCAGCTAGTAAAGGCCTTCTTCTACCTACCTCAAGAAGAGACAGCTCAAACCTAAGTCATCTAAACACAAGAAATGCATATGAGAAAGCTTTGTTTTGGATTCTTCATAATCTTAGATCTACTCTTCTGGAAGGAAAATGATGCTGGATTCCATACCAATTGATCTCAGCAGCCCATCTACCAAAGTAAGTATCATAAATTTATATTGCCTTCTAACGGACAGACTGACCAAAGACATCTGAAAAACAATGACTAGCTTTATACCAGTACAGCCAGGTACACATAAGAATTTACTATATTTTGAATGACATGAATGTCTTCAGCACCCTTTGTGTTCCTGATGTTGCCTTATGCTTTGGTATCCAACTTCTTCTGCATCAGATACATAGATATATAAAGGCAAGCGGTGGAATTTTAGGCCCTAGCCTAGCAAACATACCCAATTGGCATGACACCCAATATGGGTCACAAGGAATAATGTTTTGACTTTACTTTATGTATTTTAAATTTTGGATATCTTTGGCTTTTGACCATAGGACCAAGTTCATAGTAAATTAAGCCTTGCCAATCTATCTAAACTTGAGGTAAAAATAAATAAGATAGTAGAAAGGAGGGAGTAAGGAACATTTCAACAATGGCCTTAACTGAAAATGTAGAAGATCCTACTTAGAAACAGCAAAATAATGAAAAGATCCTTTATGAACATGTTTTAGAGTCATACTATTTTTGTTAATATGCTTTACAAGTTTAATTTAGGGAAGAATGCAACATGCATCCAGCATCAATACAACTATTTCCTTTGTTATTGATTATGTGGTTCTATCAAACTTTGAAAAAATGGTGATGTTGATCAATTTTCTTGGGTTATGCTCATTCACATATACTCTTCATTCCTATTTCTAGTTGTCAAATGGCCTCCTCTTATTTCATAGCTGTTTCATCTTCTCTTTTGGTTTTGATCTATTGTGTGCTGCAGGCAAGCGTCAAGAGCCAAAATGAAACTATTTTCTTGTCTGAATAAGATGTATCTAGATGAGGACCTCATAAAGAGGAGCTAAAAAATGACCTCCTCCTATTTCTTAGCTGTTTCATCTTCTCATTCGGTTAGAATCTATGGAGTATGAAGAAATTGTGATGTCTTGAGATCAATTTTCTTGGGTTATGCTCATTTACCGACACCCTCCATTTCTATTTCTAGTTGTCAAATAAACTCCTATTTCTTTACTGCTTCACCTTTTCATTTAGGTTTGATCTATGGAATATTCCATGTGAGTGCTGAGAGCTAAAAGGAAACTTCTTTCTTTCTGAATATGATATATCTAGATGAGGACCTCATATGACTCCAAGTAGAGGAGCTAAAAAAGGTTGTGCACAACTGCTAGCGAAGACAACAAACGGGCAATAATTCACAATCGTAGGGTAGTAATCCATGACTTACTCTTCAGGGTGAACACTCGTTTGTCTAAATTACAGAAACTAGGGAGGAAGTTTCTTTATTGCTTGCTAGACTTGTGTTGGTACAACATGGTAATCTGTGCAACATGGTCATCTTCAGATTTGTTCCATGATGATTTCTCTTCTCAATATATTCTGTTCTTTATTGAGGCTTATGAGAGCATCAAGCAGGCCCTTCTACCACTTATTGGCTATTATTGGATCTTGGTTTTCACAAGGAAAACATACGGTGGTTTTCGTGGCTTGGGCAACATGGCCTACCTCAAGCATGATTGTTATCGATCTTGGGTATCATTGGGATCTTTGAATGAGCACCTCTAAAAACATACAAAGAAAGATGTTCATCATGACATTTGCTCAGAATGTGCTGCTTCCCTCAACCCCATCATCCTTTGTACACAATTTATCACGATCTTGGTTAAAGGGTTGAAACATGAAGAAGTACACAATTGAATGAAAAAATATAGGGTAAAAAGAATATATATACCTTTATTTTCATTCGCACAAATGATAATCTGTTTCTTGACCTTTACCTAGTGATCTCCATGTACTTCATGAAAAATGCTATCCTTTTGGGAATTTTCATAGCTTCCTTTGGACCCGCCATACATGATTAGGCAAACGATGAGCTTTGAATCTTTGAGTTGGATGTAGAGAATCTTGTGACCTAGAGAGATTGAATTGTGAGGAGAATAAGATCATTGTTTATGAGAAACACTTTCTCTATTAGTGTGAATCAAATGGCTTGTTTATCCTTAATAGGCTCCATTGTTTTTTGCATTTTAATGGGTCGAGGTGATAGCCGAACAAAGGAATTTTGAGTATGGCTGATTATGTCTTGGCTAGTAAGCATTTGATTTCCCATCTTTAGATCTTACGTATTTTCATCGAACTCTTGCTTGCTGACCACACAATCCTGTTTTCACTTGTTATTTCCTCTTATCACCTCCCCCCCTTGGGACCTACAGTTACTCACCATTGTCAATTTGAATGTTGGATAAGTAAATGATTACATTGCATGTCTTTGCCAACTGATATCAGAGTATTATTTTCTCTCTATGGACTCAATCGTAGATAAATATAGTTTGTAGTTTGTAGTACATCTTGTGGGATGCTGCCTTGACTCCTTGTCCCCATATAGTCCATTCTCTAGAGTTGATCCACACTTATGGAATCTATCTCATCAACCATTTTTATGTCAAGGATTGTAAAACCATACGTAGGAAAATTCCTTTGTTTTGGCATATGATCCAGCCTTCACCCATTGAACTAGAAGAGATAAGATAAGATAATTCTATTAATGTCCACAGATGGCCAAAGTAGGCCAATGGGACTCATTGAAAAGAGCTGTTACAAATTACAATGCATTGTAGTAACCACAAAGTACTACGAAAATAAGCTAAACTAGAGTAAAGAATCTAGTGTAAACTACTCTAAAGTGGAACAACTGTATGGCATAAAATTACAGCCTCGAGGGTTACCCAAAATGGATAAACCCTAACATGCTAAAAGTAATGATTAAGAGAGATCTAGAAGTTGAGGTACAACAGAGATAGAAAGGAGCTCCAATGGATCCAAGCGCCAACATTAATCTATAGTGGGATGTAAAGTAGAAGCACAATCGTTGTCGTCACCAACTATCCCAAAAGGGCCAACACAGGATCTAATGATGCTCCCAAGAGAATGGCCAGGACTAAGAGGGCCTGGTTGGATAATCCTGGGAGGACATGGAGTTCGATCCCTCAAGACTCTTCTAGCATCCATGGTTGTGGAACCAATAGAAGAGGACAAGAAACTAGTAAGTTGCGCCTGTCTACAACTCCTCGGTATGTGAGGGGTGGCCGAAACCCGATGCCGAAGAACTGCAGTCTTGTCCTGTCGCAAGCAAGAAGAAAGAACTGAAGCCCTAGTAGCCACTCTTGTATGCAGACAAGGGCACATAGATCTGTCATTAATATTTTGGATAGTTGTAGCTTCCAATGAGTGCTTATTACTCTCGATTATAGAGATAGGGTGAAAGAATGAGGTGATTAGTCGAGTAGTAGTCTGTCTCCCTTGTAATAATCGATGCCGAAGAGTGATAGCTTCCCTGAGGTAAAGAGCCAAGCATCTTTGGTTAGGATAGCTGAAAAAGTGGCAAGTGATCCACTTGAGTCTCTATACAAGCAATAGTACCTCCCTTGAATCTCATAATAAACAAAACACCTGAAGATGAAATGTTCTTCAGTCTCCACCTCTTAAATAGAGCAAAGACGACATACCCTATCCTCTTGAGGAATATGGTGGTCCGTCTCCACCTACAATTGATGTGAGCATACTTTGAGTTGACCAAGAGGAATCTTAAGGTTATGTGTCCAATGTCGCTTGACATAATTAGGATGAGTAATAATGCCATTCTTAATCCTCATGAAATGCTTAGTGTAGAAGGCCAACTTAGGACTAAGAGGTTGAGATGGAGCGACCCAAGTGATCTGAATATATTGTCGATAAACATCATCTCTGATTGCTTGATTAATTACCCTCTTATTAGGAAGAAGGTGGGGAAGAGCATTTAAAGAGTATTTGAAAGGAGGTAATTGATCTATGGAGATGCCAATTGATTGAAGAAGAGAAATAACTTCTGAGTACCATCCATGATGAGGACCAAAAGAGCCCCTAGAGGTAATGCATTCTGAGGAGCAAAGCGCCAAATATGGGTATCTCTCTTGGCTTGAGGTGTAATCACCCATGGATCTAAGGCGATGAAGCTGAAAAATAATTTTGAAGATGCTCTCAAGACAAAGAAGAGGATGAACACCAAACTCAGCCTGAACAATACATTGGGGAATTGTTCTTTTACATCGGATAAATTGTTGAAGCAAAATAGTTTGGACCCTCTCAATGCAAGCCCAATCAACACACCCTAGACTTGGACCCCAAATCTCAGATCCATAAAGGATTGTGGGTTTGATGATGCAATCAAAGAGGTGCATCTTTGTAGGTATGTCTTGAAAGTGTTGTTGGAAGCATTGGCATTCCAAGACTGAGAGAGATGTATATCCCTTGCAAAGACATGACTATGAAGCTGGCCGAAGATTAAGGGAAGGACCTGTAAATTGAACCCCCAAGTAGGTGTAAGTAATGGTGATCTCAATGGACTCGCCCTTATAGAAGAACTGAAACTTAGATAGGGTACTCTTTGATGTGTTAAAGATCATCACCTTAGTCTTGCTAAGATTGATTGCTAATTGTTTTAAGTCACAAAAGCGAGCAAGAGCATCCAATTGTCTTTGTAGGCCCTCAGGAGTATGAGCAAGAAGAACAACATCATCTGCAAAAAGCAATATAGCTATCAAGACATGATGTAGAAGGCAACCATCATCAACATGTGTGTATTGACGAATAAATTCTTCAAGCTCATCAATGTAGATCCCAAAGAGTGAAGGAGAAAGAGGACAACCTTGTTTGACGCCAATGGTGCTTTGGACATCCTTTGAGAAACCAAAAGTTGTCCGAAAATAGCCAACAACTACCTCATATAGTCTCTTGATGGCAGTGATAAAGAGCTCCAAGATGTCAATGTCATGTAGTCTTTGAAATAAAAGATGCCTGGGAACGGTGTCAAAGGCCTTTCTAAAGTCCACAAAACAACAGAACACTTTAGAGGACCGTTGGCGAGCCTCCTCAATAATAGCCTTGAGAGTGAAAACATGATCAATAGTTTGATGATCCCTTCTAAAACCAGCCTGCCCTCTCGCTCTAAGCTTGCCTTGATCCAACAATTTTGAGAGTTTCATATTCAAAATTGTTGCATAAAGCTTAGCAAATGTGTGCCCAATCATGATAGTTCTGTAGTTATTTGGATCTGAATAGTCCCCAAATTTGTGGATGGGGTGGATAATATGCTGTGACTAGGAGGCAGGGAACCCAGAACAAACAACCTCATTGAATAATTCTGCAATGGGATAGCCAAGAGCTTCAACACCATACTTCAAGAACTCAGCCTGAAATCCCTCAAAATCAATAGCCTTGCTAGTGCTTAATTTATGTATAGCTCTTTTGATGTCCCTTGAAGAGAAGAGGTGACATGATGTTGAGGGGGGGGGGAAGAGATATGAATGGTGGGCTTCCTTGGGATATCATATAAAGAATTAGCATGGGAGACCTAGGACTTGTCATTGATGCATATGGGATGGGGCTTCCTAGGAAGAAGAGTGCGCCAAAAGGCTTTGGGAGAGTGATGAAGAGCATCTAGAAGCTCACAATGCGTAGCGACAAGAAACTTTCGCTTCTTACGTCAAATGAGGCATTTATATTCCCTTTGAGTGGAAGATATAGTTGTAGGCTCATGGATAAGAGCAAAATGGAGCTTTCGATGCATGGACTTACATTCCTCATCATACCAACGATTCATGGGGCAAGCACCAATGTGACGAACAAGCTTTGGCTGAGGAAAAGTGTGGGGAAAGGAGTCAAGGGCTGCATCCCATAATGTATGAGACAAAAATTCATATTTGGTTGTTGTTGTGGTGGAATTAAGAGAGTAGTATTGGGACATCAATTGGGAGAGACAAGCAGCATAATCATTGGCCAAACATGGATCAAAATGAATCATGGGATGGTTGGTAGGATTGGGCGATGGAGGAGGAAAAGATGGAGAGGTAAAAGAGGAGGAACTTAGGGAGAAAGTCAACATTGCATGATCAGCCAAGGGAAGCTGACTAGATACCTGAAAGTCATGAATATCAGAAAGCAAAGTCTTGTTGGTGATGACATAGTCAACCACACTTGCACCTCCCACATGTGGAAAACAAGTGAACCTGGAGGAGTTAGGAAACTGAGGAATCCCATTGAGAACCAAGAGGCCATGTGACTCGCACAACTGAATCAAGTGTTTTCCATAAGTTGTAATAGGATGCTTCTCATTTGCAGAGGTCCTAGTGAATGCAAGATCCTTGGGGTTGAGTTCGAAGAGACAAAACTCGTCCTCTGTAAGATCATGAAAAGGTGCTTGGTGGGTCCTAGTGCGGGCATTGAAGTCACCTAAAAGAATGACATCACCCATTGATGAATATGTAGAAATCTCTAGGTAGAGATCCAAGTATGGGTCACCATCAGAGTGGATGGCAAAAGTTGATGATGTTGGAGGAAAATAACATATTGCTATGAAGATGTCTCTAAGAGGGGGTGGGCCCCTCTTGATCTGAAACCACATATATCTGGAGTGCTCATCTGATGTGACCAATGACACATGTTGATGAAGGCAGTCCCGAATGAGGCATGCCACACCACCTAAACCGTGAATGCCACCTGATCGACGTGTCATGTGCCTGAAAGCAAAAACACAAAAGTAACCATTGATTGGTGGAAGAGATCGTTCTAGGCTCTCATGGGTCTCTGTGATAAAAACAAGATCTCGTGAAGAAATAACATCTTGGAATGTACCCAAGGAAGACCATATCGCCCCATTACAGTTCCAACAAGCAACAAAGAGGCTATTGTTACCTACTGGGACCCGAGAACACCTTCATTTTATAGGCCAAGGACGTGACCACCATGAAGGAGGGGAGTCACGAATCACAACTTTTCGGTCACGAATAACTGCCCACTTGTCCTTTCGAGCAGCTATCACTTGCGCACGTGCTTTTTGTAGTTCCTCCATCTGAAGATGTGTGAGGTCCTCATCCAAGTAAATTTTTGTGGACAAAGTAAAAAGTTTCTTCTTGGCTCTTAAAGCCCTCAAACGTTCCTCAGATGAGCAGAATTGGATCAGAAGAGTGCCATCAGGGGCTACCCAAGCCCGATCAAGGATAACATCCTTCATATCCAATGTGTTATGCAAAAAATCATGGCCTGCCTTTAAGGGATCAGTAGGCTTTGGAAGACCTCGAACTCGAAGGTTGAGTTCTTTGGCTTGACGTGCCCTTTCCTCATCAAATTTGGCTTGCATTGCTAACTCCACAATGGGAGAAGTCTTTTTCCCCTTAACCACTTGAACCCATGAATTATGTTCTTCAACTTGTTTTTGAAGAGACTGTTGATGAGCATTTGTCTCGTTTTTGAGATTCTCATGTTGGACAAGGATCTTTGTTTGCTTATGTTGTATATCACGAACGACCTCTTGAAGATGGTGAAGATCATCAGTTGGAGATGCATGAGTTCGTTCAGATTTTTCTATTTTGACAATCTTTTCACCTTGTTCCTGGACTTGACGTTGTAGGGCCTCAATGGTAGCGTCCTTCATGCAAAGAGAATATTGTTGTTTCTTTGCATGCAAGAAACTAGAGTTTTCTAGATTCTAAGAGGTGTGCGTTTCTTGTTGCCTTGCATAGTTCACCATAGTCTCCTTATTGAACCCTCCTCCCATGGAATCCTTCCCTCTTGATATTGACACCCAGCCTTAGGTTTTGCATGTCAATTCTCTCTACAATATCTCAACCTAGCTTGTCATCTAGTTGCCTTCTCTTGAATTTCTTGTTTTTCCCCCTTTTAGGGGACATAATTAGAGCAAATTGAAAATCATGCATTAGTTTCCATTTGAAGATAGTGTTATGCTCAAAGAAGAATCATATTGTCACTCTTATTGGAAGGGGTTCCGTTGAAGATCATGGTATGCTAAAGGAACAATTTTGCAAATATATATGATTTGTCAATGCTAGAGATTGGTGATTTGTTTATAGATGAGGTTGATGATTTTCTAGACTTGTATGTCTCCCGTCTTGAATATATGATCTTGATATGAACATGCTGGTAATTTTTCTCCATGACAAGCTTGGTAATATATGTGTTAGGTGAGGATTAAAATCATCAACAAATTCAAGACCTTAAATCTGATTATCACTTTTTTGAATAGTACATGCCAAATTAGATGCCATGTGGTTTTGTATTGAAAAAAGAAATGAAAGTAATTATAGGGAGCCCATAAAGGCTTAGTAGATTGTCGTATGGGATCTAATTCAACTATGAAGTAAGTGCTTTTAGTAGGGCTTTGGTGGTTATAATGTTTAGATGTCATGAAGTTTTGCTATAAATAAGGGCAATCCCATTTTGTACTCTTCCTGTCTCTTCCTGTCTTATCTACTGACACAAAATATTGATGCCATCCTTTTATGATTCATTATTTTATATTGTAGGTGTGTGTATTCTCCATTAAGTTTGCCTTTCTTGCCTTTGGGGTGTGAGTGTATGCATTGTGAAGGTTTTGTACATGTTGTAGTATTTTGTGGTACTTAATCATGTTGTGGTGTTGTTTATGTGTCCTTAGTTGTATGTATGCAACATCACTCTTATACAGTGAAAATATAAGATCCCTCACGATGGGGATGCTTTCTCACCAAGGATAGACAATTTAGGGGATGCCTAAACACCCAAGCGAAGAGAAACTATTGGGGACAGCTTGAATTACTTTTGAAGTCTATACTTGCAAATTGAAATGATAAGAAAATAATATTAATAATTTGCATTGATAGATAAGATCGAGTTAATGCAAAATGGAGGGTTACCCTATTTTAAAAAAATGCTTTATGTTGTTAGACAATATGTGTAATCTTACCTTGTGTCCTTGTGTTATTGACTGTGTGGTATTTATGGGTGTGTATTTTTGTATATTAGGCCTATTTGATGAGTTACTGGATTGTGGTATCCTTAGGATTATTACATTATTATATTGAACATTGTATTTTATGAATGTGACAAATGAAGGTGTAGTATTGCAATTTTGTATTCCACAAGGTGCAAAAAAATAACATAAGACAAAATTGAAATCCAAAAAACTCATAGATGTCATTATCTCATGCAATTACAATTGAGACTCCAGTCTCGTATGTGCATAGCAACACTCATACCATGCTTGAACAAGTATGAACATCAAAATAATAACACTATGCAACATGCTATCGTCAGATAGATAAGGAATGAATATATACAAGGGGGCCATTGGGGGGACAGTTGGTAACCGTCCAACTACAATATCCCCAATACGAATATACAAAAAATTAGAAGTATTACCTACCATGTCTAACATACTTTATTATAGTCACTTAGGTTTTGTGCCCAAATGCTACAACTTATATACAACAAACTATGAGTACATGATGACTCGATGTTCTAATGGCATGTGAGGTGGGGCCATGTCAATTTGCTATCTACATCCCCTCCCCCCCAACGAGTCAACATCTCCATTGATCAAGCTACCAGTAATTGTTAGGAAGTGAAGTCACTATACAGTTTCACTGTCAGCAGAAGCTAGGTTGCAGCAGATGGCTATACGGCTGCTAGATGTCAAGGTCAGATGTCTAGGCAGCAGACGTCTAGGTCAGACGTTTGGGCTGCTAGACGTCTAGGCCAGACGCCTGGGCTGCTAGACGTCTAGGCCAGACATTTGGGCTACTAGACGTCTAGGGAGCAGATGTCTAGGCCAAACTTTTGGGCTGTTAGACGTCTAGGCAGCAGACGTCTAGACCAAACGTCAAGGTTGTTAGACGTCTAGGCTAGACGTCAGGATGCGGAAGACGAACCGTTTCAGTTGCGCGTGGAAACGAACAGTTTTGCGGAGGCTTCCTTTGGGAGAGGAAACGAACAGTTCGGGGTCTTCCTTCATTTGCTCTATAAAAGGGAATTGATCCCTTGCATATTATGTAAGGTTCAAAGTTGTAACTCGAATGTAAAGTTTTGCTGAAAAAAATAAAAAAGGAGAAGTTGCCATTGTCCCATGGTTTTCCTGCACATTGCAGATTTCCACGTAAATCTTTGTGTTACTTGTGTTGCTGTGTTTTGTTCTTTGTCATTGTGTTTCTACAATGCAAGTATAAAATCTGAAAGATTTTTCCAACATCTGGTATCAGAGCTCAAGGTTTTGTGCGAGTGGGAGCTCCAACAATGACAGGGAGGTGTAACCAAGTTCGAGATTGAGAAATTTGATGGCAGGAACTTCGCTCTATGGAAGATGAAGGTGGAGGATTTGTTGGTTCAGAATGACCAATCTCAAGCCTTGAAAGGGGTCGCGAGTAAACCGAGCAGCATGAAATATGAGGAGTGGGCAACGTTGGACAGGAAGGCGGTTTCCTACTTGCTAATTGCTGTTGCGTACTTGCTACTGTAGCAAGTCTGCGGTGAGTATTAGAAGTGAGGATTTTTGGCCGCGGACGACGTGGAAGGCTGTTCTTTTTTTGGCCGTGCTATTCTTTTTGGTAGCGCGTAATCCATATTGGCCTCATATCGAGCTGAAGCAGACGACGAGCAACACAGTGCTGCATTTTGCACCTTGGAGTTTCTCCTCTAACCTCCATTGCCCATTCCTCAAAACGCTGCTGGTTCGAAATGCATCGGAGCAAAATTCTCAGTAATTAATCGCGACATTATTTCTTGCTCTTCAAAACGGCTGTTTGGCATTCTTGCGGCGCACGAGTTGGTTGTTAGCTGCGAACGGACTATTTTTCCACCATCGATGCATCTAATTTTGTGATTTGACTCTTGGCGGCAGATTGGAGCCAAAAACGTGAACGTTGACCACGTCCTGTTTCGGCGCGACGGGTAATTGCTTCTTCAAGACGCATTTTTCACGTAATCAAAAATGAACGTTGGGGGGGATTTTTTCGGCGCGATGTTTCTTCTACTGGCCAAATATCTCAACATTTTTCGGGCATGAATGCACACCAGCAAACGCGTCAGCCAACCATGTATGGTTGATGTTTTTTTTTCTCTCCAACGGGCATCAAATCTCCACTTCCGCGGCTATAATCAAAATCGTGATTGACGTAGAGTTTTTTTTGTGTTTCATTGGACACTCCGCTCTCTCTAAGTTAGTGCACTAGAATTTATTTTCCAATTGGAGATTTTTTCGGACGTCCAACCTCCTCTTTGTTTTTGGCGCTCAAAATCATCTCTTTATAATCACTCCCCTTGCTATTCATTTCACATCTTTGTATTCGAATGCAATCGGAGAAGCACGATTATTCTTCTGCAACAATTTGATTTTATTTTTGCTCGTTGTTCGTTGAAAGCATTTCACCTGATGGAGAGTTCGTGGTGTTGCTTATTGCACTGAAGGCCTGAAGGATTGTCGTTTCGTTGGAATACATGTTCGTTGGTAGAGCGTTCGCCTGATGGAGAGTTCGTGGTGATGCTGATGTGCAAAGCCGATCGTGGAGAGTTCGTGGTGCTGTTGATGTGCAGAGCTGATCATGGAGAGTTCGTGGTGCTGTTGACTGCATTGAAGAACTATTACCGTTTTGCTAGGATACATGTTCGTTGGTAGAGCAATTCGATTGATAGAAAAATCATTGTGATGCTGATTTGCACAGCCGAACGCTGAAGCTGCTTGTATTTACTGCTCCATTTTTTTATCTGCAGTTCCTAGTAAAGCAAACATTTTGGTGAAGCTGTTTGCTTCTGCGACCTGTTTGAATCCACCTTCATTTTGCTCTGCGTTGACACTGGTATCCAAGGAGACTACGACGCTTGGAGACGTTTTTTGCTTCGCTGGTTAGCCGCCTTCCTAAACAACACTTGTCACTAACGCTCTAAAGCTGTGTACTGTTTTTTTTATCTGCGACGCATGTGCAACTTGATTTCGTTGCAGGGATAGGCGCTTTGAGATGTTTTGCTTCGTTGGATAGCAACTATGCTGAAGAGAGCCTACGTCGCTGGATAGTCGCTTTGCTGGAGACCCGCTTTGCCTTGCTTCACTTGTGTGACACCTTCTTCAACGAGGACAACTGCAAACTGTCTGGCTGCGCTGTGAGGAGGACTGTTTTGTGAACCCCGAAGATGGTATGAACCTTGATGTTACAATCTGGAGTTTCTACAGAAAAATTGGATATTGTTTTTACAGAACTCATTGTTCTATTGTAACCTTGCTCTGCCCCTCTTCTTGGACTACTCTCACTTTCCTTTGTTCTATGCCTATTCTATAAAGGCACTCAAAGTGAGAAGTCTTATTGTAAAATCATAATAAAAGAATTTTTTTTTTGGGGGGGGGGGGGGTTGTTTGGTGCTGCTTATTGCACCATTTTGTTGCCTTTGTTCAGGGGGGAGTTATTGTTGTCTTTTCTGGAGAGATCTTATTGCTGCATTTCTTCCTTTCTGGGCACAATGAATTCTTTAAATACAATTGACCCACTCACCCCTCATAACTATCACACCTGGAAACCCAGAATATTAAATCTCATTGCTCAAAAAGGTCTCACACACTTGCTAGAAGAGAAGCAGCCTGAATTTGAAAAAGAATATGAAATTTTTGTTCATAAAGGAAAAATGTATGAAACAATGGGCATTATAAGCACGAATGTAAGTGAAAGCTTATGGTTTCACATTTCTGAATGTAAAACTCCATTTGAGAGTTGGAACAAACTAAAAACATTATTTGGTAAAGTGGACCAAATAAGATCAATGCAGCTTGAAGCAGAGTTAACAACATTATCACCTGAAGACTTCAGCACAATTGTAGACTTTCTCACCAAATTTAAGGAAGTCCTCACACAATTAAAAGGCAGTGGCAAAAATAAAACAGAAGAAGAATGCATCTACCTTATTCTAGCCAAATTAAATGGAGCATTTCAAATATTTGCAACCACTTTTTTGTCTACAATGGATGCACTTGGTACAAGTTTTAAAATGCCCACATTAGAGGAGTTTTGTGATAGACTCACTAGAGAAGAAATGAAGCTTTCAAAATTTGAGTCCTCTCCCTCCTCCTCAAAAGCCTTGGTGGCTTCCAACTCCAATAAAGAAAAGTTCAAAAAGAGAAAAAAACACCTATAACTTGTACTCATTGCAAAAAGGATGGTCATTCAGTAAACAGATGTTGGAAAAGACTACAACAGCTTGAGGCAGCAATGAAGGATCATAAAAATGACATTAAAAAGCAAATTGGAAAAGCCTTAAATGTTCAAGGAAAAGCTGTTAAATCTTCCTCAAATTATTGGGTTCTAGATTCAGGGGCTACTCATCATATGACTTCTTCACATGAGTCATTTACTTCTCTTTCCTCAAGCTCAACTTGCAACATTGAAGTTGGTGACTCATCCTTTATCCCCGTCAAAGGAAAAGGTGACATTACCATTGATGGTGGTCATATCAATGATGTTCTCTATGTCCCAGATATTTCTACAAATATTCTCTCTATCTACCAAATATGTACATCTGGGAAGGGCAAAACAGTTCTGTTCTCACCCACAGGAGTTGAAATTAAAGACTTGCAAGAACCATACTCCCTTATAGCTAAAGGTGACATTGATCATAAAGCTCGCCTATTTCACTTCAAGGGATTCAAAGATTCTAATAGAGCCTCCTGTTTTGTTGCTCATGGGGATCTTGAAAGCAAACTTTGGCATGAAAGGTTTGGTCATCTCAGTTATAGCTACTTGAAAGAGTTGAGTACTCATGAAATGGTAACTGGGTTGCCAAAGGTCTCTTCTATTGATGGAGTGTGTCCTGGATGTGCTCTTGGGAAACAACACCAAGATCCTTTTCACCCAAGTAGTTCCCAAAAAGCATCCTCCCCTTTGGAACTAATCCATAGTGATTTAATGGTCTTCCCACATCCATCTTTCAAAGGAGCCAAATATGCCTTAACCTTCATTGATGATTTTTCAAGACGTACTTGGGTGTATTTTCTAAAATACAAAAGTGATGTCCTATCTCACTTCAAAAATTATAAAACCTTAGTTGAAAATCAAGCCTCTTGCAAAATCAAAAAGCTTCATACAGACAATGGGGGGAGTACTTCAGTAATGAGTTTTCTAAGTTCCTTTCCACTCATGGCATTATTCATCAACATTCAGTCTCCCATAATCCTCAACAAAATGGTGTAGCAGAAAGAAAGAACAGATCTTTAAAGGAAATGGCTAACTGTATGCTCCACTCAAGGGATCTTTCAACAATTTTTTGGGTTGAGGCAATAAACTGTGCAAATTACATTCAAAACCGCACACCACACAAAGCTCTTGGGCATTTGACTCCAGAAGAAGCCTGGTCTGGCTCCAAACCTGATGTCTCATTTTTTCGAGTTTTTGGTTGTACTGCTTGGGCCCACATCCCAAAGAAAAAGAGGAAGGCTTTAGACAAGAAAAGCAAGCAACTTATTTTTGTTGGCTATTGTGAGGATATGAAAGCCTACAGGCTACTTGATCCTACTACTCATGAGGTCTTTTTCACATAAATGTTCAATTTGATGAAAATTTCCCTTCTCAAGATCCTCATCCTTCTTCCTCTACCACCATTGAGTCCATTGAGCCTTCCCCATTCTTTGAGCCTCAATCTGATGAAGAACCCATCCTTGAGATAACTAATCAAAATGAAGATCCTATTCTTGAAACTCCTACACAAAATTCTGCCACACCCATTACTCCTCCAACAATGCCAAAATGGGCCCGCACTACTATTCAAGAGGCAACCCCTTATATCCAAGATCTTCCACCTTCCAGACTTAGTCATTCCTTGGGTTCTGGTCTTGTCTGTCAATCAATTTCTACTGATCCACAATCCTTTATTCAGGCAAATGGGATAAAAGAATGGGATGATGCCATGGAAAATGAATATTCTTCCTTGATAAAAAATCAAACTTGGGATCTAGTCCCTCTTCCTAAAGGAAGAAAATTGGTTCATTGTAAATGGGTTTACCGAACCAAGTATGCAGCAGATGGAACCATTGACAAACACAAAGCTCGCTTGGTAGCTAAGGGTTTTTCACAAGTTGAAGGCATTGACTATTCTGAGACCTTTGCCCCAGTTGCAAAGATGGATTCTGTTAGGCTTGTACTTGCACTTGTTGCCTCACAAAATTGGCCTATTTTTCAGATGGATGTGAAAAGTGCCTTCTTGCATGGTGACTTAAAGGAAGAGATATATATGGAGCAACCCGTTGGATTTATTCAAGACTCTTCCCTTGTTTGTAGACTAAGAAAGTCTCTCTATGGTCTCAAACAAGCTCCTCGAGCTTGGTATGAGAAGATGGATTCTTTCCTTCTCACCACCAGATTTTCTCGCTATGAGTCTGATGCTACAGTCTATATTTGGTGAGAAAGAGATGACATCACCATTCTTGTTCTCTATGTTGATGATCTCCTTCTCACCGGTAGTTCCACTTGTCACATTCAAACTGTAAAGTACTCCCTTTCTGAGAGATTCGAGATGGCTGATCTAGGTTTGGCTCATTACTTCCTTGGATTTCAGATCACTCAAACAGATTCAGGGATTTCATTATGTCAGCAAAAGTATACTCTTGATCTTCTTCAACGGTTTCGGATGGCTGATTGCAAGCCTTCTCCGACGCCCTTTCAGTTTGGGGTAACTTTAACTTCTTCCTGCACTTCACCTCTATGTGATGCTACTCTGTATAGACAACTAGTAGGGATTCTATTGTATCTGGCTCATACTCGCCCTGACATTTCCTATGTTGTTGTCTTAATTTCTCGATTTTCTCAAACACCTCATTTCAGCCATTGGCAGGCAGCAAAGCGAATTCTTCGCTATCTGCAAGGTACCACACATTTTGGCCTGTTCTATGGTAGAGGATCTATAGAGCTTGTTGGATACACTGATTCAGATTGGGCAGGTTCAGTTGATGACAGATGTTCCACCTCTGGCTATGTGTTTTGTCTTGGTTCTTCACCTATTTCTTGGTCATGCAAAAAACAACAGGCCGTTGCATTATCATCTACAGAGGCAGAGTATAGGGCAGCAATTTTGGCCAGTCAGGAGGCTCTTTGGCTTCGTCAGATATTGAGAGAGTTTGGTTTTTTCCATGATGGGCCTATTGTACTTTGGTGTGACAACCAAAGTACAATTCATATTTCTCGCAATCCAGTAGAGCATCAGCGCACCAAGCACATTGAGATCCACATGCACTTCATTCGACAACACATTTAGGATGGAGATCTTTGCTTGGAGTATATTCCGACAGAGACTCAGATTGCAGACATCTTCACCAAACCCTTTGCTTCCCCATGCTACCATCAATTGCGTGAGAGACTTGGGGTAAGGAAGCTGTCCTAGGGGGATGTTGATGAGGACACTCTTCTTCTTCTTCTTCTATCTCTTTTGGAAGATGGTTTTTTCCCATGTGGTTTTTTTATCATCTCTCCAAAAGAAGTTCTGCTCATATATTGTACATGAGTACCTTATCAGGCCTTGTTGTCGGGACTCATTTTAGTGGGTTTACTACTTCTTTCATGTTGTTCCATTATATTATACATGAGTACCTCATCAGGCCTTGTTTTCGGGACTCATTTTAGTGGATATGCCACTTCTTTCATGTTGTTCCACTTACCCCTAGTATCACTTAAGGGGGGTGTTAGAATAAATCTTAAGTTCCACTAGGATATTCTGACTGGAGTTATCACTCTTGCATGAGGTAGGTAAACTCCCAGTTAAGATTAGCTTAGATCTATTGGGTTGTTGTAATCCAACGGCTCAGAGTGATCAACTTTGCTATTTATACAAAGTTGATCCCATGGAATAATCAATCAATTTTATTCTTCTCTTCAAAATTCTTGTAATGCTTTGCATATATACTCTTGGGAAGTTTCAACACAATGTACTTATTATTTTGTAATATTTTATTATGTAAGCCCAGTGGGCCATGGTTAACCTTGTTATGGTTAAGCCCTATTTATTATTTGTAATTAACCTAAAGCCCACTTATTATGTCGGCTTAGGTTAAACTTTATGATGTAATTGGGGTTTTGGTATAAATACCCCCTTACACTCATTTAATTGTCGGAGTGTTGTGCAATATTATCTACGGATATAGTGATTACTTATGGTGCCTACGAGTGCCCACCAAATCCTTCTCATTTTTGTTCTTCTTTTCATTCCTTGTATAAGATTTTAGTGGATGGTTTGCTTTTGTTTGTTTTTGGAAAGCATTGTGAACTCCAATACTCGTGTGGGCCATACACATTGGATTTTGGGCGATAGTATTCTCTTGGTCACCTAAACAGTTGGGACAACTCCATCATTGATATCCGCATGCCTTCATCCAAAAACAAGGACAAGCAATGGTTTTTTCACACTCTTTCTTTGCTTGTTATGAAGGGGGATTTGTAGAAGGTTAACCTCCTACACTTCCTTCTATACATGGAAGGGGCTCTTGTGGTTTTGTTAGACTTTGTCATTGTTGTACATTGCATTCTCTGTTTAGATCTACACATAGGTTCAACCCATGTTCATTGCTATCTACAACTGTGTATGCTTCATGGATTGTCACTCATTCACTTGTGTTGTCATGATTCTTTGACCCAACCTCAGTGCAACAACAATGCCACGTGTAGCATAGCAATTTCATATTCCATAGTGTGCAAAGAAGTGACATACAACAAAATTGAACTCAAAAGAACTCACAAAACATGTCTTTATCTTATGCAATGTATTTAACAATCCAATCCTTGACATGTACAATAACATTCATATCAGGCTCGAACAAGAATGAAAATTAGAATATCATTCCCATACACAACACGCTCTGATGAGATCGGTAAGGGATAAATATATACAAAGGGTGACATCAGGTGGGGGGACAATTGGTCACCACCTAACTACCAACTACCTCATACCCATATAGGAAAAAATAAGTGACCCCTACTATGTGTAACGTTATTTTTTACAATCATTTAGGTGATAGGCACCCATGTGTGACAACCTACATATGACATACTATACCAAACTATGTACATATCAAAATGTTCACATGTGTGACCACATAAATCATGTATCCATGCTGCAATATCATGTTAGATTCGTTGTCTAAAAGGTGGTCCATTTATGTTTATTGAGATATTTGTATGGATAACTTGTTGGTTAAATTAATCCAGCCTAGGGTCTAGCCAAAAATCTAACAAAGAAAGAGTTAAAGAAATATAGCAGTGTATATATAGGTGAGGTAAATCCTCGCTATGAAATTTTATCTCATCCACTCTTGTCTGTGATTCACTTAAACATTATTTGTGTAAATATTATGCCTTTCGTGTTTTCAATGCCCTCTATATTTTTTGCATTTGCTCTTCTGTTGTATGTTTTCTTTCTTGATTTGTATACATTGTTTTTCTTTTATACTTTGGAGTTCTATTTGTAGTCAGTATGTAAAATAGCACTATATTCCAACATGTTATCAGATCCTAAGGTTTGAACTGGATACTCATGGCATGCTTGGAAGCTTGTTTCATCACAAAAGAGTGTGGACTATGAAGATTAATTTTGTTTTTATTGGCATGCTTGGAATTAGGATTTTTTAAGACGCGATCATATCTTTGGTGTAGGCAGATATTGAGATTTTATAGGTCTACATTTGTGAGTCTTAAGGAATGTGTGATTCAAATTGATCATTCAAGGTTGTTAGAGTTGGATCATCGAGGCATTTTGAGCTTGAAGGATAGCAACGATGCAAATTTTATTCTTTTCGAAAAATCTTAATTATTTCAAAGGGTATATCTTTAAGGAAAATGTTAGATTGATGTTATTTATAAGCTATTTGATAGTTCATTGGAAGTTGTACAAATAATAAATGGTCATGATGGAAAATTTGAGCAATATTGAGGGAGATGGCCATAGAAAGTGGACTTTGTGAATATCTTGTTTTTGCTATTTCTCAAATTGGAAATTTTTGAACTATCACATCTCCTTGTAGGGGAAACAATTCTTGCACTGCTTGTTGCATTGAAAAGGGGATTTAATGTTTTTATTTTTGGGAGTAGCAAGTGCTTTATCTAATGTTTGAAGTAGAAAGGTAAAGGTAAAAGTAAAGTAGTTTTTAACGTCCACGAGACCATAGCCATATGAGATGATGCTCATAGAGGATATTATTTACGTAATATATGTTTATCCAACCAAACTCTAGTTACCTAAGTATGGTGTACAACTCTATGCCCCATTGGATTTGAACCTTGAACCTCCTATTTAGAGTTCCAAAGTTTTACCGTAAAGCCCAATTGAATTGAAGGATTCTAGAAATCCTAGTATTGTTTAGATATGAGTTCATAGGAAGTCGACTCATTGTTTGAGGAGTTAGGAAATAGGGTCTAGGAATTAGAAGAGAATAACTATCTACTAAGAAATTGGTATCTCTAAATCAATCACTTGCAAAACAAATTGATAAAATTGAGGAATTATGTTAAATCTTCTGTAGTGACTCTCCATTTTATTGAATTGATGATTAATGTTTCTATTTGTGCTGATGTAAGAGTTCTAAATGCTTCGGGCGATGCTATCTATAATGTTTAAGAAGATTTTCTTTTTCCTAGAGAGATGTTTGTAGAGATGAAAGGGATGCTTTGCATTCCAGAGGAATACAATTGACATGGTTTCCATTTAATTGCCATCCATTAGCTTATACACTGGAGTTTGCTAATGGAACCGAAGGTGTTCAAATTTGGAATAAAGTATGAGATAATTCTTGTAATGTCTTTGCCATTTAATCAAGAATCCATAAAACTAAGTCCCCATGTTTTTATACCATTGACATAGCATGGCCTTGATTATCTCTTAGGTAATTTGTTAGTTGTGCATGCCCATGGGGTTGAACTAGGAGGGTTGATGTTATTAGGTTTGTAGGACTAAATAGCATGAAGTTAGAATTAAAGATTTGGATAAGCTAAAGGACACATCAGTTAGGAACTCGTTATTTTGGAGAGCAATAGAAACTGCCTATAACTGTTTTGTGCTTCTGTTAAATGTTACAATTTGAAAAAGCGTTTTGTAACGCATGAACATTCTTCGGAAACTCAAACCAGATTTTAGGGGTTTTTCCTTTTGCACAATTTGTATCCTTCCTCTTCAATTTTGTTTACAGTTTTCAATTGGGATATATTTTTCCATCAATTGTTGCTATTTTTTGGTGCTCTGTTTTGCAGGCCCTGTTTTCAACAGAATCCATAAAACTAAGTCCCCATGTTTTTTATACCATTGACATAGCAGGGCCTTGA
Organism: Wollemia nobilis; assembly: GCA_028583015.1. Lineage (NCBI taxonomy): Eukaryota > Viridiplantae > Streptophyta > Pinopsida > Araucariales > Araucariaceae > Wollemia > Wollemia nobilis. Next base: position 23,096,014 of record JAQPPZ010017232.1, on the reverse strand, counting down.
TTATCTCTTAGGTAATTTGTTAGTTGTGTATGTCCAGGGGGTTGAACTCTGATTGGCGAGAATGTTTGTCTCACAAAAATCCGAAGAGGTTTGATTCCCATGGGTGCCATGCAAAGACAGTTTATTGTAATACCATTATGTAATTTGTTGAAATACCACAGTAATATGGCCATGATGTAATATAGGTGAGAATCATTTCAATCCCATATAACTAATTAAAAAAAATTGTTTGTTGTGCACAATTGGATGTCTTAACTGACTTCTACCTTGTTACAACGCATTGCAATCATTTATTAATTTACATGTTCAAATGTAAAATTTTATTTATCCTACTCTGAGAGTGCTTGAGGGTTAATGTTTGAAAACAGCTATTATAGATGACAGTAGGATTCCTTTCCACTGTTGTATGTAGTCAGTGTTTCAGAACAGTAAAAGCATGCTATGAGAAATGTAGATTATATTGGGATAGAATAAATTGGCCTTTCAAATACTTTATGCTCTTCATTTGTTAGAGCAAGGATATTGTAATACTATGTTTTTATGAAGATAATCTTTTAACAGCCCATAATTCTGAATAGTGCTTTCTATTGGTATCAGGGACTGTCTATAATTGAATGAATTATATTGGCATGCTCTTTGCCCTAGGAAACTTAATTATTTTGGAGTTTTGGCATATTTGAGGATAAAATTACTGTTTCTTATATATCTTATTTTGCCTTCTGAAATTTTGGTTATGAGATGAGCCACTTTAAGGACATAATACGTCTGATGTATGTTTTTTTGTGATTGTCTTGCCTATTAATTTTGATCTTAAGCTATAAGTGTTCAATATTGTAATTATTTTTGTTAGACTTTTTTGGGAGTCAAAACTTGAGCAGCATATAATTCAAATTTATAAGGATTCTATATCTCATGTAAGATTCCCAACTAGTCGTTAGACCACATTTTATATTTACCTTCATTTCTTGCAGAAAAATTACTTAGAGATTTACAAATACGAATCTTGGGGAGGCACAACTATTCCAACATTTGTTCCGAGACAACAGGTCAAAAACTTGTAAATTTTGAATATCTTCTCTTGTGTAGACATTTTTTTCTTTAGAATTATGGTGGTTTAAATATTTAAAAAAGTCTCTCTTTTTGGTTTATTTACCATGGCAGTAGGTTTTACTGTTGTTGCAAGGGATAATCATTTATATTGCTGACTAAATTTACCTGCTACATCAAGGATCTAAATAAGATAAAGAGGATTGGTTTGAATTGGGAGATCAGGTGGCAGCAGCCAGGGTGCAATAAATTATGACAATTGATTTCATGTGCCTAATCACATGACTTCCAATTATAGATGGATGAATTACTATGACTTATGACTATGGCTTATAAATCTATGTAGTGTGATTAAAATGGAATTAGTCATTTGGTGTTATGGCTTGTTCCTTGAAGGCCTACAAAGTGCCATGTTTTTACAGCCCTGATCAAGGCGGCATTTCATCCACTATGTTTCAAGTTCAAAGAAGACTGTTTTAAACAAATAGAGCAAATAATATTTTGAGATCTATTAATGACATCATAGCCTTGTGAAAACATTTTATACTATGAAAGTATGATATAGTTCAACATTATGATAACGGTGTTTATGAAATCATTATTATTTAAGGAACAAACACTTAAAAAAATGAAAATTTTAGAACTTATATAATTTTTTATTGCTAACTTAGCCAACTTGATATTGTCACCTGACTTATCACATTAGCCATAATAATAATAATAAATATACAAGTCAAGATTGATAAGTCTTGATTTACTGTGAGCTTGAGCAAAATGTTGAAACCTAAACAGGTACACAATTGAACTAATAATTTAAGGTAAACTGAAACCTTTCTCTTTTTCAAACAGGAGGTCTCATATGTCCATGAGGTAATGCTGTGTTGGTTGTGGCCAAAAATCACCTTTATATCTTTACCTTTAAAATGAAAGCAAAATGACTCATTTACCGTTCTCTCCTAGGCTGTGTGGAAGGGCTGAGAAGACTATTAACACTTTTAGAAGAATTGTATTTTGAATTCTTGTGTCTATAGAGTTCCACTTGCTAGATTCAGCTGTGTATATATAGAACAGGCTTGTGTTTTACGCTTTATTTCTACTGACCATCCATTGCTCACCTTGTATTCTTGCAAGCCAAGGTTAACCCACAGCTTTTCCTGTCCAAACACAGTTAAGATTACTAAGAAGTATCTAATTTCATCTTCATACTTGTGGGTAAAAGCCTTAATGTATGATTGAGAAATAAATAAAATGGAAGTACTCTTCTCTACTCCAGTATACTGGGCACATGTTTTCCAAGCTATATTGCACAATATTTGCCATGAAACTAGTTGAAAACTTGGAGCAAGGTAGTTTTGTAGTGTTGTTGTGGAGGTTGCTTAGGAAATTACCCTCTAAAGTATTCTACTACTTTATAGATTGTAGAAATGTCTTTTACATGGTACCCAAGTACTTTTTATTCTAAGGATTATAAGATATGGACATCTTTGAGCTTCTTGTTAAAACTATCATAAGGTTTTATGAGATATTGCTTGGTCAATTTTGGACATCTCATAGATCCCTTGGCAAGGTCAAGAATATGATTGATGTCAAACAAGGGAGCCCTCTCTCACCATCTCTCTTTGATGTTTACATTAAAGCTTCAAGACTTTATTTGACAACATGCTGATGTAGAGAATGGGAGTTTATCACATTATGTCTTGGTTGTTGTATTGCTCTTTCCCCTTTTTCCCTTTTTTTCGAAGCGATTTGTTGAGCGGTTTCCGAGATTCCCGTGGTTGGTGGGTATGGGCGGTTTTAGCCCATGGTATTGTGCCCACGGTATTCTAATACCACATTGTGGTTTAGGGTTGTAAGAGTTTCCTTTTATATTGATTGTAATGTCCCATTTCGGGCAAGGAGTGAAAAATAATATCAAAGGAGGTGTGGCTCTTGTTTGCTGGATTAGCCCATATTGGGTGAACCAGGGTAAATCTCTTGTGTTCTATGTGCATGTATTTTGTGCGTTGTTATTTTATTCTGTATTAGTTATTTCTGCATTATTATTCTGGAATAAGTTTGGTCATCTCTCTTCACCTTGAATGTAAGTTGTGAATGCTGAAGAGTGGCCTGAACTTTGGCATGAAGTTTCTTCTAGTTTTGTACAAATTAAGGAGCTTTGTCTTGATCCTTTTATTCATGGTTCTAATATGGGCCGGGAAGAGCTATTGGAAGAGAGGCCAAGGGTTGAACTCCATCACAGATTGGATGTGCTTCCTGCTTAAGAACCACATCAATGGCATATTGAGAAGCGTTTGTCTCAAGGATGAATGGTTGTTGTAGGTAAGGTGGATCAAGTGTAGGAGCAATACAATGAGCATCTTCTTGAAGGGTACAAAGAGTAAGAAATTTGTGCAAATTGACTTGTTTCATTGCAGGTCTACCAAAAAGCAAAGGATTAACAAAAGAAGTGAATTTATACACTTTACCATCCTTGTGCAACAGGTAGGTCTTGTGAAACCCATCAAAAACAGCCTTGCAATCATATTGATATGGTGCTCCAAGTAGCAAACTACAACAATCCAGTGGAATGACATCGCATACCAGTGTCTTGGAATGAATTGTAATGTCCTACCCCTTTCGAAGACAAAAAAAAAATTTGCCACCAAAAGAGCTAGGTTTCGATCTTGGGTTCCAAACTGAAAACTTGAGTGTCTTGTTTGCTGATTTGGGTTATTCTGTGTTTTGTATGTTTGGAGATCATATGAACATTCAATGTACTAACTCCAATTTTCAAATATCATATTAACTCATGAATTTTCAACAAGACATTTTGACAAACATTTGTCATTCATACTCAGAAATAACAGGGCAGCTCTCAAGAATGGATCACAACTTGAAAACTATCAATCCAAATTCTACCAAATTCGAACACTAGCTTCTTCCAATATAGATAAACAAACCCAATAAAGGAAATTGCATTAAAAAGAGTATATCCGGAATTGTGAAGGTCTGATACAAATCTGGAAATGTTCATCAGCACACAGAAATCTTCTTTTTTTTATCATAAAATCCAATTTACAAACTTCTCCAGCATACAACTTATGTTTTTGAATACCCTTTTTGGAGACAATAACAAAGCATGTAAGAAATCCTCTAAAGACTAGGCGTTTGGACCTAGGCAAGCAAATCGTCCCCCAAGAAATGTACGGTGTCCAGGTTGTCAAGGTTGTCCAGTTTTGGATTTGATTGTAAGAGTAAGAGGTCATCCTATGTGTGTACGAATGTCAACCAAGACTAAAAGGATGTGAAATATTGGAATCATATGGCAAAAGGGCTTGAAAATGTGAATATTGTTTGCAGCTCATGAAGCATGAAGTCTTTGATTTTTGCATATCATACACCTATGTCTCAAGGGCACATTATTATCACATAAACATCATGACCAATCCACCTCCATATGCTAAACCCAAACATTGAAAGTGAAGTCCAATTATCTTGGGATCAAAGGCACAAAGAACACTAAGAATATCTTAGGTTTGGAAACTGTTGCCGAAGTTGCTGTGGGTCTATCACATTTCTGTCCATGTCCAACATCTTGGGTAAAATAATATGAAACCATAATTGGATGGGGATGTGAGGCAAAAAGATAATTCTGGTCTATCCCACCCTGCACATAGTCCATGAATAGTGGTTTTTACCACTACAATATTTATGCTCATAAAACAGTGGTTATCACCACTAGCATGATTTACAAATCATAGTAGTAAGGATAGGGTCAAATTCTCATCATACCTTGGTTGAGAATCTGATTCCCCAAAACTCTAAACTGAATTGTAAGGATCGTACTACTTGTCCCTCAGAAGGATGGGTAGTCATCCCCAAAATTCTTTAAGAAAAAAAATATAGAGCAAATCCAAGCAAAGAAGACTCGACTATGGGGTTAACCTCCACTGGGGATATAGACGCTTGATTGGCAGTGGAGTACACTCATGCCTGGTGACATGAATCTCACAAGGTTGAGATTTATGTCCGCCATGAGGATAGATTAGTCTGATAACCTCATCCATAACCGGTTTAATTATTTTGGTCAAAGATGAGAGCAGTAAAGGATAGGGATATATTCTCATCACACCTTGGTTGAGAATCCGATTCCCCAAAGCTCTAAGGTCCACTTGCACACATTGACCCTTGATAATGATGGCTCATAACCAAGCTCTAGATCTGGTCAATGAATTCATCGCACACACATTTAATCCTAAGATGGTTAGACATTTTTGAGATGCTTGCATGTGTCAAATTGTCACAATACAAGCCTGGAATGACTGAAATCTTGCAACCTGCAAGTCTCAGACAATAAGCTTCAAGAATAATAGCCAAAGATGTCACAATCAACTCTTTAATGCCACTTTTATCCTTTCCCAAAGCTGGTTGATCCATTCACTTCTTGAATGTGGGATAATTTATCTTTCCAAATGCTACGTTGCACCTTGAAGGCATTCTTTTTACCATAAATTGTAATATATTTCACTTATTACTTTCCAAGGAGACCATACCACTTTTATGACATTAGAAATATGAAATTTATAAAATCCCCTTTAATTCAAGTGGTTACATGACCCCTTCTAAGATTAAATTAATGCCCAACATTATTATATTTAACTTTTATATTTAAATATAACATTATAAATCTTCGGGCATTAAAATTATTGCTCTCCCAACATCCAACCACCAAACAACTTACGGAAACGGATACCCATTAAGCCGAAGATGCCGGTCGTACTTTCCGTTTCCCGAGAATCCAACCCTAACCGACTTACTAAAAATAGTAAGTCTTTGAAAATACTGCCGAAACGGTCCTGAAAGCTGACAACTGTGAATGCAGATTGTCCAACAATATCTCCATAACACCTAGTGGTTCCTATACACTCGACATTGCCTACGGAACCTTATGAATAGGCAAGTCCATATTACGCTTTGTTAGCTGACTAGGATGGGGACATTACATGAATCAATGGCAAATGTCACAGAATATTGATGATTTACAAGAGTAGGTTGTCCATTCTTCTTAATCCTTCCAAATGGGTATGGGCTTGGATTTTTTGTAATTGGTATACGAAGATCAAAATGTGTCTCTTCTCAATTTGAGCCTTCCAACAAAGTTTTTCAATGAGCTTGTAGGTGTTATCAAAATGTGTTAAGGCAGCAACAATCTTATCTTCACTAAGCATTTGATAAAAATCAGCTTCATGTAATAAATTTTCTAATTTGCCTTCTAAATCTTGACTCATAAAATCAGCTTCTTCTATGTTATCCACTTTGCATATTTCATGTTTTGAAGTTTGGGCAGCAACTATTTCAAAAGGAAATTCATCTCCACTTCCCAAAACTATAATAGTCTCAGGTTCATTTTCTAGGCCAGCACTCTGCTCAAGAGGAAAAACATCATCAATTGCAGCTTCATCTTTTAAATCTGTAATAGTTTCCATCACTTTGGAAAAATCTCCTTCCAAAAACCTATTGATTTTGTCTACTTCAGATTTCAGCTGAGACTTGTTGGCAATTTTGCCACATTAAAATTTTGGCTTAAGTATGGAGCTTTCAAGCGGCAAAGAGCATGTTGAGGTGTTCGGGTTTTCGCGGGCCATAAATAGGGGCGATAAAATGGACAAAATGAGCTCTGGATATTTTATCATTGCAGATCTTCTCGCCGACTTCCCGACGATATATCATAATAGGCGATCGGGTCAGCGGATCAAAAGTTATGGCCTCGGAAAGCTGAACCAGGAAACCCAGTTTTGGGGAGAAGTCCGACTTCGCCCAGTTTTGGGGAGAAGTCCGTTCGGCGGCAGAAATCAGCTTTCACCTGTGCGCAACCCAACTTCGCAGCGAAGTCGGAGTGCGCCCTCTGACAGGTGCGCAGTAGGGAAATAAACTCAGAAATGCACCCAAGGCATGAAGGCCTTCCCGACTGCGCTGTTTTCTACCTGCGCAACCCGATGGCGCTCGGATCCCGGGCGAAGTTGGATAGACTGCCTTTCAAGGCAGACACGTGTCAAGCGACATCATCCGACAAGTGTCCGACTTTGGGATCTGAGCCAAGACATGCCGAGCAAAAGGACAAGCATGGGCCGCACTACTTATGCCAGCTGCCTCATTTAATGCTGATGTGAGTTTCCACCTACCTTAGCTACCCGCATTCCTGTCAATATAAAGTTCTACCCAACGCGCTGCCACGTGGCTGTTCAACCTTCAGGGAGACCATGCCGAGAGTACAGTCCAGCCCGACAAAAGTCAGCACCAGCAGTTTCACGGCTGCTTTTGTCAGCTAATGTTTGACTGGGACTTTGTGCCCATTAATGTAACGGGGGGAACTTTGGGCTATAAATAGCCACCACGTTTTCATTGTAAGGTGGTGGAAGGGGAATGTTTGTTAGGGAACCATTGTAACCGTGCTTCTGCTTATAAATATAAAGTATATGCCTGGCTCTGTTCTACTGCTTTTATTTTTTATGTTGCCTCTCCTTTACATGTCTGCTTTACGTTTTCCTGTGTCACTGCTCGTTGATTCGTTTCAGCATTTGGTGGTCAGGTAGACCTGAAGCATTGCTTGTGTCATGGCTTGTTGATTCACTTCGGCATTTGGTGGCCAAGCACTCCTGAACTTAATAGATTAGAGGATACATAGAATAAATGTGGTAGCAGTTCCTTCAGTTGTGTGTTACGTTGCTGTCCGTAGTGGTGATTGATGCATTGCCGTGCTGTTAGTTCTCCTTGTAGGGAGAATGTTTGCTAGGGGACCATTGTAGCTGTGCGTACCCTGCTTTATACAGAGAACATACTTATACTTTGCAGTTCCTGGTTATGCTTTGTATTCATAATGCAGTAAGTAGCGGTGATTGATGTGTTGCTGTACTGTTAGTTCCCCCCACCCAACTCCAATCTCATTTGTAAATTCTTTCCGCATTTTTATCTCTTTCCTGCACTCTCATCTTATCTTACTAACCCCCACAAGGAGCCGGCCTTCTCCGAAGATTGGCTCGGAAGGCATTCCTTCCTTCCGGCCTTTCAATGTTGGTTTGCGGGTCCAGGGCGCAATAACGACAAATCCTTTCCTCATGGCGGATTCATGACCAACAAGACTCATCCTCAACAACGTTGATTTCTTCATCAAATTTGGGGTTTATAGAAACTTCATCATGAAAAACATCAACATGCATTAATGAACCGATGCTAGGAGATTCATCATACCTCATATAAAAAATCTCACAATCCTCACTGGATTGTTCTGAATGCATTTCCACAGCGGTTATTTTGTCTTTCTCATCATCACTAAAATCATCCTGATTCTCGGTTATGCATGATACCTGAAATGAAGCATCTTCTCCAAACTCTAAGGTCTCAACTTTACTGCTGTCCTCAACTTGATTTGGCCGCAAAAAATCATCGTGCGTGTTGTTTCCACAGATGTGACCAAGAGTCCAAGACTCTTGACATGTGAAACAACCTTGCTCTCTCCTTAGCTGATTCTTGCTGATTCGTGGATGACCTGCACCCTGTAAACCATAAGAATCAACTTCCTTTTTTGTCAACTGCTTTTCCAACTTTTCTAGGGCAGCAAGCTCATCTGTTCCAGATTTTACTTCAGTTGATGAGTGTGGTCTCAACCACTCAGGATGCTCTAACAAAGTTGTTAGATTTTTCTGGTATGCCATAAAATTTTGCTTAAATTCATTCAAAGCTTTTTCAATTTTCTCACTAAACTCATCATCAAGTGACCTCATAGGTACCTTCGGAAGGAAAGTAGGAAACTGCCTGTACATCCCTGAACGCGGGCAATATGTTATTGGATTATTCATCTCTGGACTCTGATAGTCGCTTTTCCCCTTGAACACAAATACAAGCCGATTTTTACCAGATGAAGCAATACAATTAAACAAGTTGCAGAATAAGCTGAGCTCTGAATTAACAATACCCAGAACTCTTAAAGCCCAAATCAACCAAATGGGTATTCAAATCACCAATACCCAGAAACTGGAAACCCTAGATTTGAAAACGATAACCAAACCCTAACTTCCAGTCTGCAAAATACTCACGGTTGTTTTTTTTTTCACACAAAACCCTATCGTCTGCTAATCTTCTATACTCCGCAAATTTCAAGCAATATAATTTCAGACAAAGAATTATTTCCACCAAATCAAACCTGAGAATTTTGTCTTCGATAGAAGACTTCACAAAATTCGCAATGAAACCTTGAACAGGCTGGTAGGAAAAACCAGCTCTGATACCACTGTAATGTTCCACCCCCAAATCTGGATAATTTTTTTTTTACTGTGGTTTTGGTTTATCTTTGCAAGAACTATGGATTAATTTGAACATGCAATAATACCCAAATGAAAGAAGCCAATACCAGCAGCATGCAATGATACCCAGATGGATTTAACACTGAATAATTGATTTTTATGCAGCACCCATAATCAAAAATAGCTTATTAATTCATATCAGCAAATTAACAACAATGTTTAGAAATTCCAGATGGATAAATGTCTTCAGAATATCATTATAAACATACCAATTTGCTATTATCTCAAACTGATGGACTATAAACCTTTGAATCTTTGATTGAATCACATAAGCGTGAATCCTAAGTGAATTCACCAGCCAAGAATTGGGTTTTCGTCCAGCTCCCTTCTCCAATACTGAGGGTTTCCGTCCTAAAAAATTCAACAATCTGCACACTGTTGATCCTTGAAATGGAACCGATCTGCCCTTTGGGGTTTCGTCCATCGGGTTATTGATTGGGGTTTGCGTCCCTTTCGATGAAGAAATATCAGACGCCGGCCTTAATCTCCAAGAGAAGAAATAACATAAACCAGAATGTCTAAAATGAGACCAAGTCACTAAATAAATAGGCTCCTCCTTGGCAAACTCTTTTATTTCGCGCTCAATGTGGGATAAACATATTTCTTCCCCTTTAATTATAATATAAAGTTTTAACTTTATAAAATGAATTTAATAATTCACTTAATAAAGCCAAGCTTTGCGCTTTAAAAAATCTGCCTTATGAAACTCCGAATGACCAACTGAAACCTGTTCCGGATACCCATTTCGTTGTAGAACAACATCCCCCTGTCCGCTTGGCAAGAAACCCTAAAACCCGACACCGCTAAAAATAGCAATTCCAGCATCCTAGCTCCGTTTGACCCCGAACAACCACCAAAACTGAGCTCTAAGAATCCAAAATCTGTCTCAAATATCTCCAAAGGCTCTCATCCATATGACAGCCTACGGGAACCCGTGTATAGGCTAGTCTCTATGTGCTCCCACTAGTTGATTAGAAGGGAACATTACATCGTGCTTCCATGAGCTGGAGTTGTGTCTTGAAATATGCCTCTAGACTGCGAATCCAAGCATCCACTTTATCCCCATCGATTGTGCCATCAAAATGAGGAATGGAGATCTTGGTGTCCAACTTGAAGGCAGGTTGGGCAATTGAGATAGTTGAAGAGGGGGAACTGAAAAATTGCTGTCCCGTGAGAAGTTGGAACATATTTTCCATTTGATCCATAAGATGTAGCTAAAACTCATTTTATTGCTTTCCCTGATAATTCAACTCTTGGATCAAAAACTGAATTAGTCATAGTTAGGTGTAGAGCTGCCTACACTAGCAATCACAATTTTTTTTTTTAAATTAAAATTTAATATTTTTTAAGCAGAAAAAGCAAAGACTACTAAAAATCAGTAATATGTAGGAAACAGATGGGAAGGATTCCTAATAAGCAAAAAAGAGAATGTTGGTTTGCCCAGGGGTGTGGGTGGATATACAACACCCTAGAGCAGAAAATGCAGATGCAACAAGCTGAACAATAGGGCACAGTGATGCAACTAATTTCAACTTGAGGCCGAGCAAAATCAGCAAGGACGGATCTCAAGCGAGCAAGGATGTGTTGATCTGAACGAGGCTATGGCACCAAATGGTACATCCCTGTAGTAAAATTATAATAGCAACATGCACTCACTGGAATATAAGCAACAAAGTGCAGAAGACTGAAGAGCAGATAAGAGAAAATACCCGCCAAAACTGGTAATGTACGCTTTTCATTAGGTGAGGTATAAATAGTTTTGAATAGATGAGGTTGAAGTGTTGCAAACTGTCCTTGAAGTAGGCATGCATAGGCCTCAGTTAGTCTGACTTACATTAGTGACCTCATTCAGTCCAACTGAGATGAACTGGACATGCAAACTAGGACTTTAGATAATAACTAAGATTTACTGAACATGCAAACTAAGACTCTAGCTAGTAACTGAGATGAACTGGACATGCAAACTAGGACTCTAGCTAGTAACTGAGATGAATTGGACATGCAAACTAGGACTCTAGTTACTAACTGAGATAATTACAAGGAATAAGGAGATAATTAAGAATAAATTTGGTCAGAAAGGTACATTATATATACTATTGACCACCATACTAACCCACCTTGTACCTGACCTCAAATTATAAAATGACTTTATTACACTTGAATTTATTAATTAATGACCATTGTCATTCTATTGTATGCCAGTTATTTCTCTTAACAGTTTTTAGTAAGGTGGATGACTTGTAAGAGTACTTATTTTGCATTTTTTTCCTCTTAAAGTGTACTTTAGAAATGTATCTATAAAGATTCTGGACTGAGGCACATTATTTGAGCATGTGGTATAGTTAAAATATGCATGCTAATTCACATCCTAACCCTTAGGAGGAAATTCTATGGGAAGTTCCAAAGATGATAGTATTGATTAGACAACATTATCCTAGTATGACCTCAGACCAGTTTTAAGTAGCAGTCACTTTGTAGTTTGTATGAAATTTATTGTGGATTGATGTATGTTGATCCACAATCTTCCTTGCAACAAAGGCTCTGAGGTTTTTTCACCATTCAGCTAGTGTCATAATAGAGTAATGATGGTGGAATCATGGTCTGAGGTGCTAAAAGCAATATCTCTTGTTACTTGTATAACAGTACTTAGTAATCTTTGAGGTGCTCACAACCCCTTGTGCATGAATATGTGTGAATTTGTTCTAGTTTTATCTATTTGTATGGTATTGCTTTGTCTTCAACGAAAAGGAGATGTAGTATATGACTTTTTTTTTTCTCATCAAGATTTGTTCGCTTCCAAAATTGATCTTGTTAATGTCACCTTTTTGCTTTAGCTTTGATTGTCTAGTGGGCTTGCCTGCTGTACATTTGCTCACTTCACTGTTCACATATAAAAGTCAATTAATTTTTGTATCATGTGTATATGCTATGCATAGGAATATTGTGTATCAAATGGAACATGCTAGTTGAAGGATGATTAATAGTCAAACACTGTTTATTAGATTCTATAATTTTATGGTTGTTCTTTTCTGTTTTATGAAACGAACGATTATTTCATTTTGCAATAGTTTATGGGTGTTGAATGTTGTTGCAGTTTGTTCCAACTAGCTTAACACTTGATGCAAGTGTCACAAGACCGCCCCCTTTGTTGAGTGAAGCTGACCTGCTAGGTTGTATGGATAAGGTATATAGCAGAAAACATCACCAACATTCTTGATAGTAGAACTTCATTGAAGATAGCAAATTTTAACAACATTCTTGTTGATATATAGCGTGAATATGTTTGATGTTAATAATATGTGACATCGAGAGGATCTATTATCTCATTTTGAGCCTGCAAAGCAGGGAGGCATTGGTACTGATGCGACAATGCATGATCACATAAAAAAGCTATTAGATCGGTGCTATGCAACGAAAGATGCAAATACTCGGTTCTGCCCAACAAATCTGGTATATTCTTTGACTTTTCTTTTATTAAAGTGAATAATGTTGGTAATAATTTTATAATTGTTGTTTTATCATTTAGGAAATCTTGCTTTCATGTCTAGTTTATTTAATATGCTTGACAATTTTCCTTTGCATGTATCACTGAATTATCCCCTTATATACATTTATAACTATCAAATAAAGACTGCTAAAAATGTGAGATGAGGAGACACATTCTACTTCTATGGTTCATGACTTTTCTTTACTTACTGTGAATCTTCTGGTATCCCTTTGTAAGTTTCATCTGCTTTTATACTCTGGTTTCAACTCCTTAAAGTTCAGTTTATTGATTCTTTGAATTAATGGAATCTTATGTGGACTAGAACACCGGCAAGAAATTGCTTGTTTAATTGTGTTAGAGATTTGGGTCAAACTAGTGCCTCTCCAATATTTTAAAGAAGAAGTCACTTGCACAAAAGCCACATTTTAAACAAGTAATATCTTACTTGAAGTGCATACTGAATAGATGATTTAGTTGGTGTCTCAAAAAAATCGTTTTAGCAGGAGAAATAAACTCTTCTTCTTTTTTGGTTTGTTTTATATGTATATGGTTCGATTATGTACCTCAAGATTAGATGAACTAACAAGATTCAACTAGCATGAGCTTGCTAAATTTGTTTATCGTCACCAAATGTTTCCGCATTATTTGTGTTCTTGTTAAAATAACAATCATGTGTAGTATTGTATAAGGTGGCTTGTGCACAAGATAGTGACACTAAAAAGAGAATGTAATAAAAATAATATTGTAGTGGACAAAGTACAATGGAAATATAATGGAAGGATGGGTCATGATAAACAATTAAAGTAAATTGTAAGGATCAACAGTAAAAGTGGTCATTATTTAAGAATGCCAAAAGTATCTAAATCCATATGTCAAATGCCAAAGTCATAATGCGAAAAGTATCTAAATCCATATGTCAAATATCTACAAAAGTATCTAAAGATTTTATGTCAAATATTTCGAGTCAAATTCCAATAATAGAGTTCATGATTAAAATCTTATGGAGGATATTTATGAAGAGTCTAGAAGTTTAAAATAAATATGGAAAGTCAAAGATATCATGTATTTATCTTGACAAGAGTCCATGAGAGATATCTAGAAGCATGGAATATGTTTTGAAGTATCTTGGAATCTTAGATTAGTCCATGTATGTAATATCTAGTCTCAAGATCCTATAAATAGGGATGTTTCTCTACACTCGGACAAACAAGGAAAGCCAAGTCAAAGAAGCAAAGGTAGCTAACATAAGCAAAGGTTATCTAACATATCAAGCGAGGGAGAGTGAGGTATTGTGGAAGGTGTGTCCAAGAGAATGTCTAGTTGAGAGTTTTGGGCATTTTTGTTTTAACCATTTCATGTAGAATTGATCGATTCAACAAGAGAGCTAAATCCACTTGCTCAAGGCAATTGGGTGATGACATTCTTTGTGATTCTCTTCATCTTGATGTAATAAAATAACGTTAGTACTGTTTGGATTAACATTGTGGGTTCAGTTTTTATTCCATTTATGTATGTTTTTTATTGCATGTGGTTTCTTTATACTATTGTGCAACCTACCATATAAAGATTGTGCATGGATGCAAAAGATTATAACGCGAGTACGACCTGGCAAGGATTACTTTGGTTTCAGGTGCTGGCATTTTTGTTTCCATTGTTGAGATCATTCCTTATTGCTGGCGTTCATCCATTTAGTAGAGGTAAATTATTGTGGTAACTTTGGATTGATTGCTATAGTAACTTATTGTAATAACTTTTAATTTATTGCTATGGTTACTTTATTTTTACTGTTGTTTTTTTAATTGGTTATATGAGATTGAAATTGGCTTCATCCATATTCCATCATGACCATGTTGTTGAGGTATTTCATGAATGACATCAAGGTATTACAACAAATCATATTATCACTGCACCCATGGGATTTAAACCCTTGTGAGCTCTTCATGAGCCAAGCATTCTCACGAGTTAGATTTTAACCACATGGGCATACCGTTTGGTAGTTTTACTACTTTGATTCTATAATTTATTGTTTGGTAAATTATTCTTACCATGGTTATTCCATAAACAATTTTGACCACTACAATAGTGTTTTTCTTTTTTTCATTTATTTTTTACCTCGGGTAATTTTTGCTATCCCCCAGTAAATGTTGTGGTGTGGAGATTATTGAAGACTTATATTTCTTCTAGTACTATTGGAGTTTTGTAAGTCCATGGTACTATTTTGATACATCATTTTTCACTATGGTAATTATTGTGTTGGCACTAGTTGGATTAATTTGGTTCATGTTGTAATGTCAAGTGGATTATTCTCCTTGGAAGTTGTAAGTTGCATTTGCAAATCTTCTCAAGGAACTTCAAGTCCAAGTTCATGTGAACTTGAGTTATCCAATTGAAGGTTTTAATAACCAAGCTTGAAGAATCATTTTAAAGACTGAAAATCATATCTTGATCACAATATTCTCTACCCTTCGAAGTTTCGAGGCAAGAAACCTATAAAGAAAAAGGGTATTATAGAATCAATTGCGTTAACAACGCTTGCATTAGGAACAAAGAACAATGAAAAGGAAAAATTGAGGTGAAAGTAGTTGATTTAGTTAGACAAAATAAAGAGGGAGTGAATTTGTTGGGCATAAAAGCGATGAAGAGCAATGAGGAAGTAAGGGATTCCATAAAGATGAAAGAGGGGAGAAGGGAGTTGGGGTCCAAGAATTTCAATACAAAATATGAAGGTCAAGAGCTCAGTAGTGGGGCATGTCGAGCCCCCTTTGGGATCAAGTGTGCTAAGGTGCATCCCACATATTTCAAACAAGTGTGAGACCTTGCTCAATCTAAGTTCAAAGGCAATCAAGTAGTTGGAAGAGGAGCTAACATCCAAGGCAAAGAATCCCTTGTCCAATGAACAGGTGAAGTAAATGGGCAAGTCAGTTAAGAATATGGTAATCGCATAGTTGGACATACCCTACAAGCAAAGGATACTCCAATGATGCAAGCTGCCTAAGGAATTGAGAAAGGAGATGCAAGAACAACTAAATAAGGGGTTGCTTGGGATACTCTCTATCAAAGACAACTCCATAGAAATTGCCAATGCCAATAATAAAGAGAAAGACAAAGGGGAGGTGCCTATGGATAATGCTAGCTGATGCTTCAAAGATCATTGAACTAGAAAGTTTGTTGGGGAAGACAAGAAATTAAAGAGGGTCAAGGGAAGGGCCTCCCAAAGGATCAATATGAAGAGTTAGTGTTGAATGCTACAATGTTGATGCTTGAGATGTGCCCTCATCCTTTGATTGACAGACAATTTTGAGCTTGTTACCCTAGAGCTAAACAAAGGTGACCTATAGTTTTGCAATATTGAATATGGCCTCAATTTTGCCTTTGCATCCAAGGATAAAGGTAGAATTTGGGATTTCTTGCCAATCAAGCTATTGAAATATTTGTAATCTTGACCTTATTAGGTGAAGGTCAACCATGAGGAAGTACCTATGGTTGCTCTTGATATAGCCTTCAGGCAAATGCTATGTAAGCCTACAGGTTTTCTATATGTAAGCCTACAGGTATCTTTCTATGTGGGCAAGTGATAGCTACTTGAAAGGACAAGTAGGTAGTTATTCATAATCGAAAAGTTGTGATTCATGACTCCCCTCCTTCATGGTGGTCACGTCTTTGGCCTGTAAAACAAAGTTGTTCTTGAGTCCTAGTAGATAACAATAGCCTCTCTATTGCTTGTTGGAACTTTAATAGGGCAATATGGTCTTCCTCGGGCACATTCCAAGATGTTATTTCTTCACGAGATCTTATTTTTATCACAAAAACCCATGAGAGCTTAGGACGATCTCTTCCACTAGTTAATGATTATTTTTGTGTTTCTGCTTTCAGGCACATGACATGTCGATCAGGTGGTGTGGCATGCCTCATTCGGGCATGCCTACCCTCTCTTGGAGAGATCTTCATAGCAATATGTAATTTTCCTCCAGCATAATCAACTTTCGCCATCCACTCTAATGGTGACCCATACTTGGATCTCTATCCAAAGATTTCTACATATTCATCAATGGGTGATGTCATTCCTTTAGATGACTTCAATGACCCACCAAGCACTTTTTCATGATCTTACAACGGATGAGATATATCGCTTTGAATTGAACCCCAAGAATCTTGCATTCATTAGGACCTCTACAAGTGAGAAGCATCCAGTTATAGCTTATGGAAAACACTTGATTCAATTGTGTGTCACATGGCCTCTTGGTTCCCAATGGGATTCCTGAGTTTCCTAATTCCTCCAAGTTTACTTGTTTTCCACATGTGGAAGGTGAGAGTGTGGTTGACTATGTCATCACCAATAGGGCTTTGCTTTTTGATATTATGGCTTTCAGGTATCTAGTCAGCTTCCCTTGGCTGATAATGTAACGTTTTTCTTCCTGAGTTCCTCCTCTTTTAATTCTTCATCTTTTATGCCTCCATTGCCCAATTCTACCAACCATCCCATGGTTCATTTTGATCTGTGTTTGGCCGATGATTATGTTGCTTGTCTCTCCCAGTTGATGTCCCAGTACTACTCTCTTAATTCCATCACCACAACAACCAAATATGAATTTGTGTCTCATACGTTATGGGATGCAGCCGTTGACTCCTTTCTCCACAAATTTCCTCAACCAAAGCCTATTTATCGCATTGGTGCTTGATCCATGAATCACTGGTATGATGAGGAATGTAAGTCCTGTTGGTTACGAATCTGCCACTAAGGAAAGGATTTTAATCTATTGCGCCCTAGATTCGCCCAACAGATTGAAAGGCCGGAAGGAAGGAATGCCTTCCGTGCCAATCTCCGGAGAAGGCCGACTTCCTATACTAATCTACTTGGTTTTTTGGATAAAAGTGCTGGAAAGAGATAATAAAATGCTGAAAGAAATGTAAATGTCATGTGCTAGGGGTGAGGAAGAACAAGCAGCACGATTACTAGCTAGTACACAAACCAACAACAATTAAAGCAAAAGCATGTAACATAAACTATTACTATTACTCGTCCTTATGTATCCTTCGGTTTCATATTCCAGATTCATCTAATTGCCAATGCTCTAATTCAGATTCAGAATTACAGCAATCAGAAAAATAAATGAACATAAAGCAGAAATATTTGCAGAAGGCAGCATAAAAGAACAAGACAAGTAATAGAGCCAAGGATGCTTTTAAATTAGAAGCAAGTGTCTGATACAGCAAAAGCTCTCTAGCAATATGTCCCTCTTCCCCCCTTTTACAATGAAAGCACACTGCTATTTATAGCAGGAATTTTCCCCCCAAATTACATTTAGGCACAGAATTCTAGACCTGGCAAAAGCTGCAAAAGCTGCCAAAAGCTGCCAAAAGCTGCTGAGATTTGACCTCTGCGGGCCATGAGCGTACCTGCAGCAAGGTCTACCTGGAAATGGGACAGCTCTTGTGCGGATCTGGTAGGTGAGCAGTTAGGTCCGGTTGAATGCGGTAGGCACAGTATGGTTGGTTCTTCAATGTTCATCTACCCTGTACCTTGGTGGCACACCTTCTGTCACATCTTGACACACATCCCAAAACTGCACATTTGACCTTGATCTGAAGTCTGCTGATGAAGGGGGAAATGACCGAAGTCACTTGCTGATATCTGCTGACAAGGGGGAGGTGACGGCGGACGCTTAAGGAAGTCGGCGACAACGGACGGGTCTTTACTTAGAAACCTCTCTTTTCATTCTTCCTCTTCCGCCCAATGTCGCTCAAAACTGGCGCGACGTCGGACGACGCAAAGAAATCCAGCGACGGCGGGAGGCTCTTGCCTTAGGAATTTTTGCTTGACTTCTTCCATCTTGGTCCGCCCAATGGCGCTCGAAAAGAGGCGCGACATCGGACGGCGCAGCGAAATTGGGCGACGTCGGACGGCGCAAGGAAGCCAACACTTAGCAAAATTTACACCTTTTCTTCTTCCGCCCGATGGCGCACAAAACAGGCGCGACGTCGGACGACGCAGCGAAATCGGGCGACGTCGGACGGCGCCAGCCTCAACACTTAGAAATATTTTGGGCAATTTTCTCTTTGCCCGCCCAATGTCGCAGAAAACAAGGAGCGCCTCCCGGCGTCGCTCCAAAATGGAGCGACTTCGGGAGGACTCAACACTTAGAATTTTTGGGGCCTCTTGCCCACTTGCTGAAACTATGAAAAAACTTGGAACAACAAAGATGTAGAACAAAAATAGACAGCTGAAAGGCGGAGAGAGCATGAAGGAAATTGGAAGAGAGGAGAGAGAAGGAAGGTAGCAACAACCTTTTACAGATTTTCAGAATTGGTACCCCTTTGCAAAATGTGACAACATTCCTGGCGGCTCGCGGGGTATCGAGCTCGCCTCGATGCAAGGAACCTGGCCTTTATCCTTTGGGCGCGGGGTCTTTTCCGGTTCCCGCATCTTTCTGCTGCTGCTGCTGCTGACGAGTTTCCCGCTGTGGTAGCTGCTCTTCTTCTGCGTCGCTCTCAGCGGTCTCTTCTCCTGAATCTTCTTCTTCTCCTCCCTCCGAACCAGATTGTTCTGCGCCTTTCTCTTCTTCCTGTTCGGAGGGATCAACACGATCGCGGACATGCTCATATGCACTTTGAGCCTGAGCCCAGACTGCCTCCTGGAAGGGCTCTGGATCGCTGATGTCTTTCAGCGCTTTCTTGAAGGCCGCAACCTGGTGCACGTCGATAGTGTTGTACCTCTCTCCCAGTTCGTGAAGGCAGGTGCTGATTTTGCAGAATCTAGACACCATTTGAGTTACCTGCTCTTCTTGAACTGGGTCACTCCAGCTGTCAATTTCAGAAGTGTCTGCCTCAAAGGCCTCCCAGATCTGCTTCAACTGCTCTCTGGGCAGACATTCTCCATCTTTTACAAAGCTCGGAAATCCGAGCGAAGAGAGGGTGTGAAAGGGGACCAGGCAGATGTTCTTCTCTTTAAGCAATGCATCCAACATCTTTCTGGCTGTCCTGATCCTCTCAACCTTTTCAAAATAAGTTTGCAAGGTTACCCTTGCATCGGCCCAGTCTAGGGCAATCTGTGACATGGGGGGAAATTGGAGGCCTTTGCGCTCATACTCCTCAAGTTTGATCGCCAAGTCCAGCCACTGTTGTGCTCGGCGCTCGGCCTCCTCTACCGCAGGCTTTCCCTCGGCAGATATGTCTTGGATCCTTGAGATGAAGGTGAGGACCGATAGCGACCTGGAGACGTGGGTTCTAAAACCCTTCAGTAGGCCGACCCTTAGTTCTTTGATCCTGTCTTTGGAAAATGCGGCCGCCTGTGAGGCTTTCTCCTCCAGTTGTTTCTTGATTTCTTGCAGCTGCCCTTGCAGTTCTGCAACTTGCGCCAGCGCGCCTTCTTTCTCCTTGGCTAGCTGGTCTGCACTCGCCTTTTGATCCACTGTCTCCTTTTGAGCAGCTGCAAGTTGCTCTTTCAGTTTACCAATTTCCTCCTGGGCAGTCTCCAGCTGCGCTTGTGCCTTGGCTAGATTCTCTTCTAGCTCCCTCTTGTCATCTTGGAGCTGGTATAGTTGTTGCTTCGTCTCCAGCCGCTTGATTAACAGTTTGTCAGCCTTTCGCCGGATTCCGCCTATCTCATATTCCTCGACGATATCATCAAAGCTCTGGTCCTTGGTCTGGTACTCATAGTCTTCGTCGGTCATGTCCTTGATAGGCTTTTTGACTTTGGGCACCCTTTTCTCCGTATGGATTACCCTTCTATCCAGGTCGAACCTGGCGCGCTTCTCTGGAACGACGATCTCTTCTCCTCTTCGCTTCCTGACTCCCTGGAAAAGAGAGAGGGAGCCTTGGGCTGCCTTGGCCGCCAGAGGCTGGTCATCTGCAATTTGTAGCTGCTTTTCCGCCAGCTCCAACTCTCCGAACAGAGGGTACGCCAAAGCTGAATCCTGCTGCGGCATTTTTCCTGCGAACAGGGAAGTAGGGGGCGCGCCAGAAGATCCAACCGCCTTTGAAGGCGACTGAGCTTTGGGAGAAGTGGGTGGCTCTTGCGGAGGGGGAGATGGGTTCTCTAGGGCAGTGGCCGTGGGGGATGAATGGTGAGGGGATGAAGGGCTTTCCTCAGCGCTGGCCGCGTGAGACAGACCTAGGGTTTGGCCTAGGGTTAGAAAGGCGTTGGGATCCTGGGCGAAATGGCCAAATGTTTGCGGGCTAGGCTGAGGCTGCGTAAAGGGGGACTGGGATGAGGCAGCCTGAATGGGTTCAGAGGCGGGGGAGGAAAGTGCAGCAGGTAGGGTTTCTGGGGTTTGTTGCGAAGGCAGAGAATGCGTACCTGCGAGCTCCGCCTGAGCTGGTGTTTGAATGACTCCAGCGACCCACGCGTCTGTCTCCTTCTGTGGGCTGTTATCTGGGATGGTCACGATTTCACTCGCAACAACCCCCTTTTGCGGGGTCACCCTGGTTTGGTGCACAGTCTCCTTTACAGGCGCTGGCCGCTTCTCCTTGGTCTTCTCAGACCTTTTTCTCTTTTTCTCCTTGGGCGCGACTGCTTTTTCTGGTGCAGTGGGGGTGATTGATGCATCGGGAGCCGTGCTTGACATTGTAAACCGGTATTTGGGCTTTGACCTTGACGGCTCCACGCTCTCTTCTGCTCCACCAGTTGACTGCTCGGGCTCCTTCTCTGACTGCTGCGACCTTTCTGGGGTCGACTGCATCATTGGGCCCACTCCTTGGCTCCTTAACGCTTCACCACTTGAAGTGCCTTGCGTGACTAATTGTTGAGGTGGGGGCCTCCTTTTATGCCTAGGTCGGGCGCCTCGGGGCACGATATCACGGAACACGAGCGGCTGCCACTTGTCAACGTTGTTGTCGTAGAGTTCGGAGAACTCGTGGTCACTGGCCAACAACTTCTCCGACTTGTCATGCCCTGTACGACACCTCATTATCCAACATTCGGCTATTTTGTCCTCACTCCAGCCCAGTGGCGCCACCTTTGCGA
Organism: Wollemia nobilis; assembly: GCA_028583015.1. Classification (NCBI taxonomy): domain Eukaryota; kingdom Viridiplantae; phylum Streptophyta; class Pinopsida; order Araucariales; family Araucariaceae; genus Wollemia; species Wollemia nobilis. The sequence continues at coordinate 23,074,179 of JAQPPZ010017232.1, read as the reverse complement.
GCATTCTCCTGTAACCGACCGATCCCGTTTTGTGATCATTGTTGTGCTTGGGATCATACTCCGCTTCTATACAATAGAAGTCGTGCCATGGCGGGAGTGACTGCATTTTTTCGATATGCCACTCCAAATCGCTTCCTGTTGGATTATTTCTTTCTCCCATAATTTCTTTCCGTGGGCAGACATGCACGAACTTCCCTTTTGCTCCAAGCGGGTCGTACTTCCAGCGCTGAGGAAGCTGCACCAGGCCGAAACTTAGGAGGGTATCTGTCAAATATGCGTGTTGCCCGACCTCGTGGACCTCAACATCGCCCCAGATGATAGGATAGGTGAAGATGGGGCTCTTTTTCCGTCCTTGACCAAATTCTTGTTCCACGTAGTCCATCTGCCGCGCTGCTTCCAGGCCGAAGTGATATTCTGTGCAGAAGTAGGGCAGCAGAAAAGGCTTGCCCTTGAATCCGTAGACCCTGATGACGACGCCCTGAGTCAACCTAAATGTGTCTCCAATTTCTCGTTGCACCAGGTGCTTTGTCATATACAGAGGAGGACGTGATGCTTTGCCGTTGAAGAGGGCCAGGGCAATGCCCAAGAACTTGAAATTAAAATCATAATATGACCCCCTCCTGTATAAAATGTCAGTCCATTCATACACCGGCAGCTGCACTCCCTTCTCGTCCTCCTTCTGAACTGGAACAGTCTTCATTCTGTTGTGCATATGGAACAGGCACAGCCACGCCAGAAACGAACAGTGCCTGAACTCCGTGCTTCTCTTCTCTTGCAGCTCCACGAGGTTCGAGTGGATAGCGTACGCCACCCAGTCTGCCCAGTCGAAATAGACTGGCCGCGTTCCTCTTTTCGGGGCATTGGGGTCATAGAATTCCCCATGCAGGATGCACTCCGCAAGAGAGATTTGGTATGGGTGCACCACTGCGTCAGTGCCGCAACCCAAAACCCAGGCGAGTATAGAATATATGTACTGATTTTTGAAATTCGCCAGGGGTATTGGCTGTGACAGCCATTTTGAGGCTGGCAGTGGCTGCTTTAGCTCAGAATTGAGGAAACCCCTCATTTTCTTGCCGTCGACGCACCTGCTTGTCTGCTCGTCTAGGCTGACCCTCCTGATTGTGCAATTAGGGTCCGGTGCATGCCCTGGCGCGAAAGCCATTTGAACGCTTTCTTTGAAGAGGGAAAATAATACCTTCCCCTCGCAGTCGCAGACCTGTCGGGTGCTGGGTTTATAGTACTGCACAATAGATTCAACTAGCTCCGGGCAGTGATGGACCGGCGGGCACAAGAACCAGAACAGGTTCGAATGATAGGCCGCGCCGAAATGATGTGAGGGCGACACCCTCTCCCACCATTGCTTCACGGTGAGTCGCAGCTGCGTGATACCGAGTGAGTACTCGCCATCTCTGTACTCTCCGAGGTGGTCTACAGGCGGCGGGGGAGGAACTTTCTTCTCTGTGCTCTTCGCCTTGCCCTTTCCCTTCTTTCCCTTCGGCAATTCGCTCTCAGGCGCGCTTGAAACCGCCTGCTCCTCTGATTCACCCTGAGACGCGCTAGATGCTGCCTGTACAGGCGCTTTTCCCTTTGCTGCGCTCGATTTCTTACCCATGGCGGTGAAAGCAATCAGAAATTACAGTTGCACTTCAGTGCAATTCGAATTTTATCTTTCTGGCGCAGCTCGAACTTCTCCAGTTAATTCTGATAGTAAACTGAGTGAATGAGCTCTTTTTACAGAGATGGGTAAAAAGGAAGTCATTAATGGCGGATGGTAGAGTTAAAGCCTGTTGCGCAAAGTGGGTGAGTGGCGTCGTTATTCCCCGACAGCCGTGCGTGAGATCTTCGTTGGGGAGCGCAACTTGTACTTTATGGGCCCAGGTCGTGCTTTCCCTTTAATGAAATCTGTCTTGAAAGTCGTGCAATCATTTTTCACTTTTGAAACATGTGTCGTTGATGACGTCATCCGTCGCCAACTGGGCACGCGCTACGAGGCTCTTTACTTTGAAAACTGCGTTGGATGACCTTCGCTCGAAAAGGGGAGCGACTCCGTCGCTGAAAAAATGAGCGACTTTGGGGTTTGGTGCCTTGGTGGGCGAAGGGTCGTTGGGGACTTAGGAAAATTTTGCATCTTTTCTTCCCTCTAAAGTCTTTGTCCCGCCCAAGTTCGCTCAAAAAGTGAGCGTCGGTCGGCGTCGCCTAGAGAAATGTGCGACTTTGGACGGCTGACACTTAGAATTTTTCATTGCTTTCTCACGCCTTTTGGAACGGGCCCGCCGAGGTTTGCTTGGAAAGATGAGCGCCGCCGGGCGTCGCTCCGAAATGGAGCGACAGTGGGCGCTGACACTTTGAAAATTTTCTTCTTCTTTGCTCGAACTCCGTCGTCTGTCGCACGAAACAAGAAGAGCCTCCCAGCGTCGCAAAAATTTTAGAGCGACGCCTGACTTCGCAAGGTTTTGGAGCGACTTCGGACGACGCTCCTGCCTTAGCCATTTTTCAAGCCTCCACCTTTCTCCCAAAGTCGCTGAATTTGGTGCGCGCCTCTGGGAGTCGCTGCGAATTTGCACGACAGCGAGCGTTTTTGCCTTCCGAACATTTAGAATTTTTCCACTCTCTTGCTTTACATCCGGCCTTTCTCCCAAACTACCAGGCACTTCTTCTACAAAACACTTGGCTCATTTTCTCGGGTTTAAAGCAGGAAATTACTTCTACTGAAAGCAATATTTACATTCGGAAAAGGAAACAAACTTAAAGCTGCAGAAAATGAAATATGTACAAGGGAAGATCTCTGGAAACTTTCAATGATGATAGGCTTTCAGGTGAAAGCCATTAACAGGTATCGGAAGGATCTGACCCTCCATGTCCCTCAGCACGAATGAGTTGAACTGGTTCACCCGGGCAACTTGGAATGGGCCTTCCCAGAAGGCGTCAAACTTATCATGATTGCCTGGTTTTGCTTTGTATGAATCCCACTTCAGCACTAAGTCCCCAATCTTGAAGACTCGGGCGGTAGTTCCTTTTGAGAACCAGCTCTGTGTAGTCTCGGCGTGCTTGACAAAAGCTTGATAAGCTTTTTCTCTTTCCTCTTCGAGTTGCAGTAACTGAGCCAGTCGGGCATCAACGGGGTCCGCGTCGCCCTTTTCATCTTCTAACAGCCAGAGTGCGGGCATCTCAATATGAGTCGGCAAGACGACCTCTTTCCCGTACACGAGCGCATATGGCGACGTTTTGATGGATTTTTTGAAGGAGATACGGTCTGCCCATAGCGCTCGGTCCAGAAGCAGGTGCCAGGACCTCTTGTTTCTTTCCACGGTCTTCTTTATAATCTTCATGAGATTCTTATTGGTGGACTCGGCCAGGCCGTTTCCCTGCGGGTAATAATTTGAAGACATCTTATGGTAAATCCCGTACTTGCAGGTGAATTCCGTGAGTACAACACCTGCGAACCCTGGACCGTTGTCTGTCACTATAGCTTCTGGAATCCCGAAGCGGGTGATCAGACTTTCAAGGAAACTGATGACCGTCTCCTGGTCAGCATGTTTGGTAGGTATCGCCTCAGCCCATCTGGTGAAGTAATCCGTGGCTGTCAAGATGAACTTATGCCCCGCCGAAGAATTTGGCGTTATTGTCCCAATAAAATCCAGGCCCCACTGCTGAAAGGGAGCCTCAGCCTGAATTGGCTGGAGGGGCATAGGCGCATTCCTGTTTCTGCCGGCGAACCTTTGGCATTTCTCACATTTTTGGCAGACCGCGTGCGCATCTGCGAAGAGGGTGGGCCAATAATAGCCCGCTCTGATAATTTTTAAGGTCGTTGGCCTTCCCGAATGGTGTCCTCCCGACATCCCAGAATGGAACTCGCCTAGGACCTTCGGCTTATCTGATTCTTTGACGCATCGCAAAAGGATGTCGTCAATGTTTCTAAAATACAGCCCCTCGGGGCGCAGTACATACTTTAAGGCGTTGAGCCTAAACCTCCTTCTTTGTGAGGCATTGAGCTGATCTGGACATCTCCCTGTGCCGAAATACCACACTAAATCATCTGTCCAGTCGCTCTCCTCTGATAAGGAGTTGGCAAGGTTACCTTCTATCATTGGATCTTCCCACTGGCAAGCAGAGAGCTCGGCTGCAACACTTCTGGCCAATTCCTGACATAGAGCCCGTCCTCGGATTAGCTTGGTGGGTCGCACCTCTATATCGAACTCTTGGATTTTGGCAATCCATCCTGCCCTCTTGTGACCAGGTTCCCCTTGAATGATGAAATTTCTAACATCGGGATGTATCACGAAGACTGTAATCCGGCTCTGAGAGACAAAGTGCTTAAATTTCTTCAAGGACCTCATGACTGCATGCACTTGCCGCTCAATAAAATTGTACCTTTCTTCGTGCGGCTGGATTACTTGGCTCAAGAATGCTATTGGTCGCTCTTCGCCGTCGTCTCCCTTTTGAGTCAGAATCGCAGCATAGCTTTCGGGTTCTCCCACCGCGTAAAGGATGAAATCCTTAGAGTAGTCTGGATTTATCAACACTGGTGCTTGAGCAATCCTGGCCTTGATCTCCTCGAAGGCTTTCTTTCTCTCTTCGGTCCAGACAAAGTCAGCATCCTTCTTCAAGAGCTCGGCCATAGGCTTGATTACTTGGGCAAAGTCGGGCACAAACTTCCTTACGAAGTTGATCTGGCCGAAGAATGACTGCAGCCCTTTCTTATTGACCGGGATTGACAAACGGAGAAGAGCCTCTGCTCTGTCGGGGTCAACTGCAAGGCCCTTCTCAGAAATGACATGGCCTAACAGTTTTCCCTCCTTCACCGCAAAGACTGACTTCTTAGGGTTGATGGATATGCCGAATTCACGACACCTTTCAAATACTTGCCGCAGGTGGGAGGTGTGGTCTTCTCTCCTGTGTGAAAACACAGTCATGTCATCCAAGTAGATGACAATGATTTTGTTGAGCAGTTCACGGAATGCCAGGTCCATGGCTCTCTGGAATGTAGCCCCTGCATTGGAAAGACCAAAGGGCATGCGTTGATAGGCGAACGTCCCCCATTTGGTGGTGAACGTTGTCTTGTGCTGGTCCTCGTCCTTCACCCATATCTGGTTGTAGCCAAAAAATCCATCCAGGAGAGAGAACCTTTGAGCCCCTACAACCACGTGAAGGATTTGATCAATTTGTGGGAGCGGATAATGATCCTTCAGCGAAGCCAGGTTCAGATTGCGAAAATCCACGCAAAGGCGAATATCTCCATTTTTCTTTCTGACGGGGACCAGATTTGCGACCCAAGAAGAATGCTTGATAGGATAGATGATTTTTGCTTCCAGCATCTTCAAGAGCTCGGCTTTCATCATGGCCTCGATCTTCGGGTTAACCGCTCTCTGCTTCTGCCTGAAGGGTTTCACACCTTCTTCCAGCTCTATGGTGTGTTGGATAATCTCTCTGTCGTACCCCTTCAAATCCTGGTAACACCAGGCTACAATGTCTGGGTACTCCTTGCACAGGGCCCGAATCTGCTCTAGCTCCTCGGCGGTGCAATCTATTCCGACCTTGATCACCTTTCCAGGCTCTAATTCCAGGTCCCTGTACTGCTTCGAGTCTACCTTGATCCTGTGAGATATGGCTCTATCATTCTGATCAAATAGGCTCTCTAGGGTAATCAGTCCTTTTGGGACATGATTATTTTTTAACTGTATTAACCCCTCGTACTGCTCGTCATCAGGGTCTCTACCTTCGATTGAACTTGCTTCATGTATCAAAAAATTGACGATATCCTCGTCACAATCGAACACCTGCCAGTGGGTGTCCTTATCAGGCACAGAAGGCCTGTAGATGGTACGAACCGGCTTCGGCTTCTGCATAGTGTCATCTGTCGGGACGTACTTGGCTCCAATGGATGCCAAGATGTCGGCATGTTTATTCTTTTCACGAGAGATGGCTTTGACATTCAAGGAGTCAAATGACTCCATCAAGTCCCAGACACGGTTGCGGTATGCTTTGAGGTAATGCTTCTTGGCGGAGCATTTATTGGTGATCTGATTGCACACCAGCTCTGAGTCTCCAAAAATCTGCAACTGTTTGATTCCTAGCCTCTCCGCCTTTTTCAAGCCTAAGCACAAGGCTTCATACTCTGCCGCATTGTTGGTGCAACTCCAGGCCAACTTGTAGGTGTAATCCTTTTGTATTCCCGATGGCGAGACTAGGAGGACCCCTGCCCCGACGCCGTTCTTGCATCGGGCACCATCAAAATACAACTTCCACAATTCATTGGGGGCAGGGCCTATGTCCTCTTTCTCTGTCTCCTTCGGCTTCTCGGGTTGGGTGATGGAGTAACAACCTATGTCTGATTCAATCATGGCATTGAAGTCTTGCAAGGAGAACTCATCTTCTACTTGCAGCTGCTCTATGGCTTCTTCCACCAGGTCCACTTCTTCCAACTCCTCGGTCATCAGATGGACCGTTTCCTTTTGTTGCCCCTCCTCGGGTATCTTCTCAACCAGGAAAGTGGATGGTTTATCATTGTAAATCTTGACTTTCCTCCCTTTGAAAGGGACTTCCATGTGTGAGTAATCCATTGAGAGGTATCCTCCCAGCTTGGCGGTAAACTCCCTCGAGAGGCACATGCCGAAGTAGGGCTCCAGGTCAACAACCACAACCTCTTGGATCACCACGATGTCTGGCGCCTTGTGCAACTGGATAGGAATGTCTTTGATGACGCCCACTGTCTTCACAGGAGTGCCATCTAGTTGCAAGACACCTTGACTGCTCCGTGTGTACTCCATGCCGATTTCTTCACAAACAGCCCTTGGCATGACGGTGGTTGATGCACCGGAGTCGACCATGCAGTTGTGTACCACATGCCCCTCCATCTGCAAAGACAAATAAAAGGGCGACGGTCTATTTTTTCCAATGATTGACGTAGTCAAGGGCTGAGCCAACACGGGCTGCGGTGACTTCCCCTTTTTGATAGTTTTCAGTGACTCTTGCAGCAAATCGACCTGCCCAGGGAGCTGAAGGGCATCATACATGCTAATCTTCGTCGGGGTCCTCTTGAGCTCATCAACAATGTTATAGGCAGAAGTAGTCGGACCCTCAACTTCTTTCCCTGGCTCATATTTGGAGCGGTACTGCTGCGTTGCCTCAACCCTCTGTCGCTTTGTAAGCGACGGATACTTAAGCTTTTCTCGAGCCTGCTCTTGGGTCTCGGTTGGAGGTGGAGCTACTGGAGCTTGAGTTGCAGGAGCTTTGGCTGGTGGTGCTTTTTCTTTTACCGGTGGGGGCAAAGGCGCTTTGTCGGGAGCTTCCGGGTGCACCTTTTCTCTTCTAGTGTATACCTTCAAAGGCTGCATTTGGGCTGTATCTACCTCTATCGGTTTCTTCCCTTCCCTGGTCAAGATAGACACTGGGTCTTCTTCGGAGACCGCAAAGTTGCTTCCTTCTTCACGAAGCATGTTGACTTCTTCATCCGGCGGGATGCTGCCTTCAAGAGTTTGAATATAATGTTGATGCAGCATACAGGTAGCCTCCCCGTGAGGGTCATTGCACGTAGAGCACCAGTGCACATTGTCTGGAGTGCTCGGTTGCGCGTTGTTGGGAGCATTTCTCGCTGGTGGCCTTTGAGCCACTTGGTCTCTCGTCAGTGCGGGAGGAGGATAAGACCTCCTTGGAGCAAATTCTTGTTGGGCCTGCTTCTTCTTCATGATGGCCATATCATTGGACAATGTCCGGTAACCAGTAGAAAGAGTCTGCATTTCTTGCAGAATCTTATTCTGTATGTCCATATCCGGTTGTGCAGGCTGGGCTGGCGGAGGCAACGGCGCTAACGGTGGTGGTGGAGGCAATGCCGGGTACTGTGGAGGAGCGGGAAGTGATGGATATTGAGGGGCAGACGGGAGTTGAGGCGCCGGCGGATTGGGAAAATGCACTTGGGGAGGAAATTGAGACATAACTGGTGCGGGATTCCATGGTGGATTTTGATATGCATTGGATGAGGAAGGCGCCCCAGCGGACGCCGGTGGATATTGTGACTGCGGGAAATCTGGGTAGATCGGTGGCTGCATCTTATGTGGGAGTCTACCTATGGCAATCATGTCTAGCTCTGCCCTCTGGGCTGCCTCATACAACTCAGGGAAAGTGTTTACACGAGCCAACTTGATGACCAAACAGATGTCTGAGTTGAACGCTCTGAGGTAGTAGTGAGCAGCTTGTCCTTCTGAAGGACGCAGTTCAATGGGTACTCTTTTCCATGATCTCGCAAATCTCACGTTGAAATCTGAGATCTCCTCTTGCGGATGCCGCTGAATGGTTTGGAACTGGTGCAGCAGTGAGGATGGATCCGCAGACTCATTGAAGCCTTTAACTAGCCGTCCGGCCAGTTGAGCCCATCCCGTAATAGTGTTCTTCGGCAAGGATCTATACCAGTATAGAAGCTTCCCTCGCAGAGAGAGAGCCAATAGCCGGGTCTTGACACTTTCATTCGTGATGGCGTGAAGCGCAGCCAAGGCCAGGATATCTTGAATATGCTCATAGGTCGTCTTCCCAGTTCCATCATACGTGGGAATAGCCTTCAATGCAGCGGGTGGAACAACATCTTGATCAGCTAGATTGAGGGGTCCAGTGGAGTCAACAGCTGGGAATAGCTCAGGAGCATTTGGCTGAGGATTTGCCATATTTGCGTCTTGATCGAGCTGATCGATATCGTGATAATCTTCAGTGCTCTCTGAAGTTGTCTCCTCAGTCTCAGTTGTATGCTCAAAAGCTTCGTCTTGATGGGCTTGATAATCAACCAGCCTCGGGTGCTCTCCAGCAGCGTTGATGTCGAGCTCATAAAACTCAGGCTCTTGTGGTCCTGCGTTCCTAACTCTCCATCTCGTATGCATGAAGGAGCTTTTGATATTGGACCGGTCTTCGGGACTCAGAGAATATTCAGGTTCAGCAGAGTCGCCAGGTGTTCAGATTTGACAGTAATGAAGCGAACACCGATGCTTCAATTCTATTTTGGGGTGGAACACTCGTGTCCCACCGGGCGTGCCAGAGAAACTGTTGGTTACGAATCTGCCACTAAGGAAAGGATTTTAATCTATTGCGCCCTAGATTCACCCAACAGATTGAAAGGCCGGAAGGAAGGAATGCCTTCCGTGCCAATCTCCGGAGAAGGCCGACTTCCTATACTAATCTACTTGGTTTTTTGGATAAAAGTGCTGGAAAGAGATAATAAAATGCTGAAAGAAATGTAAATGTCATGTGCTAGGGGTGAGGAAGAACAAGCAACACGATTACTAGCTAGTACACAAACCAACAACAATTAAAGCAAAAGCATGTAACAAAAACTATTACTATTACTCGTCCTTATGTATCCTTCAGTTTCATATTCCAGATTCATCTAATTGCCAATGCTCTAATTCAGATTCAGAATTACAGCAATCAGAAAAATAAATGAACATAAAGCAGAAATATTTGCAGAAGGCAGCATAAAAGAACAAGACAAGTAATAGAGCCAAGGATGCTTTTAAATTAGAAGCAAGTGTCTGATACAGCAAAAGCTCTCTAGCAATATGTCCCTCGTCCCCCCTTTTACAATGAAAGCACACTGCTATTTATAGCAGGAATTTTCCCCCCAAATTACATTTAGGCACAAGATTCTAGACCTGACAAAAGCTGCCAAAAGCTGCTGAGATTTGACCTCTGCGGGCCATGAGCGTACCTGCAGCAAGGTCTACTTGGAAATGGTACAGCTCCGTGCGGATCTGGTAGGTGAGCAGTTAGGTCCAGTTAATGCGGTAGGCACAGTATGGTTGGTTCTTCAATGTTCATCTACCCTGTACCTTGGTGGCACACCTTCTGTCACATCTTGACACACATCCCAAAACTGCACATTTGGCCTTGATCTGAAGTCCACTGATGAAGGGGGAAATGACCGAAGTCACTTGCTGATATCTGCTGACAAGGGGGAGGTGACGGCGGGCGCTTAAGGAAGTCGGCGACGACGGACGGGTCTCTACTTAGAAACCTCTCTCTTTTCATTCTTCCTCTTCCGCCCAATGTCGCTCAAAACTAGCGCGACGTCGGACGACGCTAGCAAAATCCAGCGACGGCGGGAGGCTCTTGCCTTAGGAATTTTTGCTTGATTTCTTCCATCTTGGTCCGCCCAATGGCGCTCGAAAAGAGGTGCGACGTCGGACGGCGCAGCGAAATTGGGCGACGTCGGACGGCGCAAGGCAGCCAACACTTAGCCAAATTTCTTACACTTTTCTTCTTCCGCCCAATGGCGCACAAAAATAGGCGCGACGTCGGACGGCGTAGCGAAACCGGGCGACGTCGGACGGCGCCAGCCTCAACACTTAGAAATATTTTGGGCAATTTTCTCTTTGCCCGCCCAATGTCGCAGAAAGCAAGGAGCGCCTCCCGGCGTCGCTCCAAAATGGAGCGACCACGGGAGGACTCAACACTTAGTGATTTTTAGGGACTCCTTGCCCAAAAGCTGAAACTACTGAAAAATACTTGGAACAACAAAGATGCAGAACAGAAAATAGACAGCTGAAAGGCGGAGAGAGCATGAAGGAAATTGGAAGAGAGGAGAGAGAAGGAAGGTAGCAGCAACCTTTTACAGATTTTCAGAATTGGTACCCCTTTGCAAAATGTGACAACAAGTCCATGCATCGAAAGATCCATATTTCTCTTATCCACGAGCCTACAACTATATCTTCCTCCCGGAGGGAATATAAATACCTCATTTGATGTAAGAAGCAAAAGTTTCTTCTCATACACGTTGTGAGCTTCTAGATGCTCTTCATCACTCTCCCAAAGCCTTTTGGCGCACTCTTCTTTTTGGGAAGCCCCATCCCATATGCATCAATGACAAGTCTTGGGTCACCCATGCTAATTCTTTATATGATATCTCAATGTAGCCCACCATTCATATATCATCCCTGCCAATATCATGTCACCTCTTCTCTTTAGGGGACATCAAAAGAGTTATACATAAATTAATCACTAGCAAGGCTGTTGATTTTGAGGGATTTTAGGCTGAGTTGTCGAAGTATGGTGTTGAAGCTCTTGGCTATCACATTGCAGAATTATTCAATGAGGTTGTGTTTTGGGTTCATTGCCTCTTGGTCACAAGATATTATCCAGCCCATCCACAAATTTGGGGACTATTCATATTCGAATAACCATTGTTGTGAAACTTGGCAAAACTCGACAAGTTTCGCCGAGACTGAGTTCGAGTCGGCCTCGCCAAGTTACTCGGGCTTGACTCAACAAGTTTGTCTAGTTTTTTTGAGTTTTATTTTTGCATTTTCTTCCCATTTTTTTGCCAATTTTTTCCCCTTTTTTTGCAGAGTCTAAGGCTAGTCCAACCTTCACAACTATGCATATAATTATAGAACTTTTGTGATTGGGCACACATTTGCTAAGCTTTATGCAACAATTTTGAATATGGAACTCTTAGAATTGTTGGATCAAGTCAAGCTTAGAGCGAGAGGGCATTCTAGTTTTAGAAGGGATCATCAGACTGTTGATTATGTTTTCACTCTCAAGGCTATTATTGAGGATGCTTGTCAACGGTCCTCTAAAGAGTTCTATTTTTTTGTGGACTTTAGAAGATTTTGACACCGTTCCCAGGCATCTTTTATTTCGAAGACTACATTTCATCAACATCTCGTAGCTCTTTATCATTGCGATCAAGAGACTATATGAGGTACTTGTTAGCTGTTTTCGGACAACATTTGGTTTCTCAGAGTATGTTAGAAGCACCATTGGTGTCAAACAAGGTTGACCTCTTTCTCCTTCACTCTTTCAGATCTACATTGATGAGCTTGAAGAATTAATTTGTCAATACACACATGTTGATGATGGTTGCCTTCTAGATCATGTCTTCATAGCTATATTGCTTTTTTAGATGATGTTGTTCTTGCTCATACTCTTGAGAGCCTACAAAGACAATTGGATGTTCTTTCTTGTTTTTGTGACTTAAAATATCTGGTAGTCAATCTTAGCAAGACTAAGGTGATGATTTAACACATCAAAGAGTACCCTATCTATGTTTTACTTCTTCTTTAAGGGCGATTATGTTGAGATCACCATTGCTTACACCTTCTTGGGGATTCAATTTACAGGTGCTGCCCTTAATATTCGACCAACTTTATAGTGACATCTTTGCAAGTGATACGCATGTCTCTCAGTCTTGGAATGCCAATGCTTCCAACAAAACTTTCAAGGCATACCTACAAAGATGCATCTCTTTGATTGCATCATCAAACCCACAGTCCTTCATGGATTTGAGATTTGGGGTACATGTCTAGGGTGTGTTGATTGGGCTCACATTGAGAGGGTCCAAACTTTTTTGCTTTAATGATTTATCTGATGTAAAAGAACTATTCCTCAATGTAATATTTAGGCTAAGTTTGGCGTTCATCCTCTTCGTCTTGAGTGCATCTTTCGAATTGTTTTTCAACTTCATTGCCTTAGATCCATCGGTGATTGTACCTCAGGCCAAGAGAGATCTATGTGTACAACTTGAGTAGCCTAACGGTGGATACTTTGGATCTTTGAATAGAGGTCCAAGGTTCAAATCCTGCGGGGGGTAAGGTTTTACACCATGCTTCAGTAACTAGAGTATCGTTGGGGATAACCATATACTGGGTAAACAATATTAGTCTCATATGGTCTATGGCCTTGCAGATGTTAAAAGCTACTTTACCCTTTACCGTTTACCATATTTGATGCTTTGCTCCTCAAAATGCATTACCTTTAGGGGCTCTTTTGGTCCTCATCATGGATGGTACGTAGAAGTTACTTATCTTCTTCAGTTAGTTGGCATCTCCATATCAATTAGCTCCTTTCAAATACTCCTTAAATGCTACTCCCCACCTTCTTCCTAATAAAAGTGTAATTAATCAAGCAATCAAAGATGATGTTTATCGACAATATATTCAGATCACTTGGGTCGCTTTGTCTCAACCTTTTAGTCCTATGTTGGCGTTCTACACTAAGCATTTCATGAGGATTAAGAATGGCATTATTACTCATCCTATTTATGTTTAATGACATTGGACACACAATCGTAGGATTCCTCTCGGTCAACTTAAAGTTTGGTCATATTCGTTGCAAGTGGAGACAGACTACCATAATCCTTGAGAGGATAGGGTATGTTGTCTTTGCTGTTTTTGGGAGGTGGAGATTGAAGAACATTTCGTCTTCAAGTGTCTTGTTTATTATGAGATTCGAGTATATTGTTTGCATAGAGATTCAGGTGGATCGCTTGCCACTTTTTTCAGCTATCCAGACCAAAGATGCTTGCTTTTTACCTCAGGGAAGCTATGACTCTTTGGCATTGGTTATTACAAGGGAGAGAAACTACTACTCAACTAATCACCTCATTCTTTCACCCTATGTCTACATTCAAGAGTAATAAGTGCTCATTGGAAGCTACTACTATCCAAAATCTTAATGATAGATCTGTGCAACCTTGTCTCAGTGCAATAGTGGCTACTAGGGCTTTAGTTGTTTCTTCTTGCTTGCGATTGGACAAGACTATAGATCTTCAACATCTGGTTTCGCCAACCCATCACATAATGAGGAGTTGTAGATTAGGTGCAACTTTCTAGTTTCTTGTCATCTTCTATTGGTTCCATAGTAATGGCTACTAGAAGAGTCTTGAGAGGTCGAACTCCTTGTCCTCCTAGGATTATCCAAGCAGGCCCTCTTAGTCCTGGCCATTCTCTTGGGAGCCTCATTAGATGGGATAGTGACAACAATGGCAGTGCTTCTACTTTACATCCCACTATAGGTTAATGTTGGCGCTTGGATCCATTGGAGGTCCTTTCTATGTCTATTGTACCTCAACTTCTAGATCTATCTTAGTCATTACTTTTAGCATGTTAGGGTTTATCCTTTTTGGGTGACCTTCGATGTTGTAATTTAATGCCATATAGTTGTTCCACTTTAGAGTAGTTTACACTAGATTACTTACTTTGTTTAGCTTATTTTTGTAGTACTTTTTGATTACTACAATGCATTGTAATTTGTATAAGCCCTTTTCAATGAGTCCTATTGGCCTACTTTGTCCATCTGTGGACATTAATAGAATTATCTTATCTTATCTATGTAAGCCTACGAGCATCTATATGTAAACCTATAGGCATCTTGATGTAAACATATAGGCAGTTTTGATGTATTCACCCTTAGTGATATTGTTAATCCAACTCTAAGTTTAACCTTGACTAAAGGGTTCAATACATTTAGTATATTGTATTTTAACCTTCAAGTCAAGTTATGTCAACTTGAGGTTTATATCTAATTGGAGACTTGATATCATTATAAATACCCCCTCATGACAAATCCATTGTATCATTTTGGGATTTGAGATTGTGGGGGTGGCTATGGGAGTTCACCCCTTGTTCCTTCTATGTATTGTCTCTATTCGTTTTGTTTCTCTCTCTCTCTCTCTCTTTCTATGCTCCTTTGTTTCACTCTTCTTCCTTTTTCTGCATATGATTGTGGTGAGTGTATGTTTCAATATGTTTTTGGAAAGTATTGTGAATTTCAACACGTGCTTGCAACCCCGTGAAGTCACTAGAAATGTAGTGACAATTCACTACCTTGGGATTCACAATTTTGGAAGGTTGCAAAGTAGTGAAACTAGTCAATTAATACCTTCCAAAACTCCTCAATTTTTGCTAAGTCAAAGAGAAGTGCCGGTACACTCCATGAAGGCTGATTTGTTTTAGGAGCGAGTTGCTCGCAAAGTGAATCGATTGGCTTGTAGGAGTGAAGCGCTAGGGAAACACTGGTGAATCGCTTGCAAAGTGGAGCGATTCACTTGCCTCATAAAGGAAATCACTTGAAGACCAGTGGTGGGGTAAACTGACAATCGTAAATCTCGAGGAAGATCTTTGGAAAGTGACATTTTTGCATGTAGTGGCACCATAACTCATTTTGGAAGCCTTTTAAGCCCTTGAGAGGCATAATTAGATGCATGAAACATTTGGAGGTGATTTTGCTAAAGATGCCCCCAAGCGTATACTTTTACTAGGAGTAAGAATTTCTCACCCAAGGTAACTTAGCGGTGAATTCTTCCTATAAATAGGAGTCATGGGCTCCATTGTAAACATCTTTTGTCTTTGAGGAATTTAAAGACACACTTTGTGAAACCTACTTTGTGCTCTTGTAACTCATGAAATTGGTGAGAAATTGATATGTTTTTTGCTTTCCATTGGTGGCACTACCCTTGGATTGTGGAATGCGCGGTGAATGAGGCATAGCTCTTTTGCATTTCTTGTCATTCCTCTCACAATTTCATGTTAATTGAATGACAAAATTGTTGTTATTCGAATTCCTCATTTGTTGGTTTATCGCACACGTTCCTTGCTGTGGTCTCGACTGTATTTACTTTTCATTTCTCGCACCCTAAACTTCAAATTTTACTTTCATGTATTTTTATTTTCTACATTTATTTTCGATAAATCATTTTTCATGTATTTAAATTAGAATATATTAGAATTTAGCAAGGATAGTGGTGAGTCCACCTAACTTCGGAGGTTGGAAGTGGCCATAAACCCTTCCATCCCACTATCATTGAAACCAGAATTGTGAGCGCTCAAGAAGTCGGACTTTTCTACAATTCAACATTGTGATGTTTGTATTTTCTAATCCTTAATGGGTTGCCTACTAAATTTGATCGTCAATAATGAGAATTGATGTCTTTGGACGTGAGAATAATATGGTCCATCATCTGTTGCCTTTATGCCATTTGGAATAGATGTGAGAATAAGATGGCCTATTATTAATTGCCTACGTACCATTTGGAACAAATAGTATCTAGATTTTTTATTGTACCAATGACTTGTATTGATAATGACATCAACGTATGTCCCTTATAGGGACTAGGGTGCATCTATGACTGCATGATTCTGCAAAGATGTTCTCTAGCTATTGGTGCTAAAGCTCAAATGCTTTCCTTCATTGCTTTCCTAGGGAGAGAGTTTCCTAGTAATGTTGTTCTCCTGTTATGACGGTGTATTATAAAAGAAAAGTTATAGGTATAATTTATGTTCTATGGGGAGAAGCTATTGTATTCGGGGGGTGGGGATGATGTTTATTCAGCATGTGTATGAAGTGGGCCCTCAAGTGAAGCGCTCTTAAAGCCTTAATGCATCCATGAATAACATTGTTTGTCTCATAATAAGACCATATGTGATACATTTTTAAAGAGGAAACACTTGAAATAGAAAGTTTTACGTTGAGAAGAAAGGCATGACCATTGTGGGTCATTGACATTGATTTTATTTAAAAAAAAAAAAAAAACCTTCACAAAATGGCTGTCACGGATATCAGAAGTTTCAGATCTATAAAAGTCTAAAGATCTGTGATGGGAAAGAATGAAGCACAATAGGTGATGGAGAATAAAGAAGAGATCTGCGATGAAGTATTACATCATTATGCGTGTAGAATATGTGCCAAAAAAAGGGTCTACTAGGGGTCTAAGTCGGTTCTCATTCTGTTTTAGGGCTATGTGACCATTGAATGGGACTTTGTAGTTCGATTCTTCATTTCATACCCTCCAGTTATGCTTATGGTGCTTTTGGAGTGAATTGTCTAGTCTATAGTGTTCAGACCCTCCCCGAGACTGCAAAAGCTCGTGAGTCTGCATGTTGAGTGACCTTGGGCGAGTCATTTTGACCCTGGGTGTGTCTCTTTCTATAAAATATAGTGTATGTTATTTTTTTTTTCTTTTTTGTGTTGTCATTGTTGGGGCTTTTCCTGAGTTTTGCACCAAGCATGAGCTTGGGTCAAAAAAAATACGGGCTTGCTGAGTTCGAGATAAGTCCAAGTCTCGACACTATGTTCCATTCTTTAGGGAGTTTTTTTGCTATATCTTGTAATTTTTTCCCAATTCATAATTTAATTTGCTAGTTTCAATACAATATATCATGCATCTGTGCCAACTTGATAGACAATGAAGAATAAGGATGAGATCTGTTTTAGGTGTTTACATCATCATGTGAGAAGAATATGTTCCAAAAGATGGGTTAGTAGGGTCTTGCAGCTCTTAAACTGATCTATGCTTATGCCATTATTTGATGGCACTTACTTTTAGTTTGCTTGGTCATTTTGTGTATTTAAATTGAGCCTTCATCCCTTGAATGAGTGTTTTTACCCTTTTTGTGTGCCGTTTTAACTGTGAATGTGTCTTTGTTTTACTTTTTCTTGGTCCAATTTAAGATATTATGTGACAATTTCAATACTAGTTTAGGTGCATGTTTGCCAATTTGATATTCTGTTGTCCTTTTTGAATCTATGATGCATGTCTAGTCAACTTGAACATAGACTTCTTATGTATTATAGAAATCTTGTGGAGTATACATCACAATTTTTTAGACTCCAATAAAAAAATAAAGAAAGATATTTTATTAGTATTTAAAAGTGACCAAAATAGGTCAATGGAAACTCAAGTACTCTGCTTGGTTACCCTAGGGTGGAGGAGCTAAAAATGGTTCTCCAAAGCCAAAAAATACAGAAATACAAAATCCAACCTGAACCATGTCGCTGTGTGTAACATATAGTAGAATGTGCTATAGGTACCATATAAATATAGTGTTTTTATGATACAAATGTGGTCTAATTGAGACACAAATAGGAAACGAATTCCCCTCCTACCAAGCTCAGAACTTTTGTGTGGAATATTCCATACAGCGAATATCAAATTTGGAAAGGAGGGTCCACCAAAGAATTATGATAAATATGGTAAATTATATCTAATATCGATAATAATTTAATTTTATGATGTTTCTGTCTTATTACCCTTAATTGTTTTTGATAAATCTGTTAATAATATCGCCTTGCTGTCACTTTGATGTCCAACCAGTAAACTCTCTTAATATATATATATATATATATATTCAAGTTGGACATTTGCACTAGGCAGGTAGAAGTTTAAAATTATAAACCCACTTGAACTCCTAATGTTGGTCATCCAAAGGCAGTTAACAGAACCCCGTTTTATCTTCTTTCCTATAGTTGATTGTTACTTTATGCAATCTGCCAAATCAAGACCATTATTACAAATTGGGATTCAATTTGTGATTCCTCTGTTTCCAGTCTTGTGTATTCAGTTATATGACTCTTTTCAAATTTAAACGTTTACTGACCTTGACTTCTTCCACCTATCCACTGAGGCCATTTTCACTGTTTATTTATTCCCATTTGGAAGAAGCACATTTCATTTGTTCACTGCCCATTGACTAACACAATAAGAGAAAACTTCATTTAAAGTTACCATCTGCGAGATGAAATTGTGAGAGGCAACTTTGGGGGCATTCTCCTCTATTTACACATGTAGATCAGAGAATGTTTGGCCTATAAAACCATACAGAAAACTCATCTATATGACTCTATTGATACATATTTCCACCACACTAAAATCAGAATTCTGAAATATGTCACTGGTCAATGTGGAAGTGTTGAACATCATGACATTTACAAGGACAAGGAATGTGTTTGGCTCATGATGTAGCTCTTCTCCCACAAAGAACTATTTGATTGAACTGTCAAGAAGCAAGGATTTTAGTATTTTTGACCAGGTTTTTGGCCCAAGCTTCCTCACAACCTCAGCCAAGATAAGATAAGGTAAGTCTATTAATATCCACAAATGGCCAAAGTAGGCCAATGGGACTCTTTGAAAAGAGCTGTTACAGATTACAATGCATTGTAGTAACCACAAAGTACCATGAAAATAAGCTAAACTAGAGTATAGAATCTAGTGTAAACTACTCTAAAGTAGAATAATTGTATGGCATAAAATTATAGCCTTGAGGGTTACACAAAATGAATAAACCCTAACATGCTAAAAATAATGATTAAGAGATATGTAGAAGTTGAGGTACAATAGATATATAAAGGAGCTTCAATGGATCCAAACGCCAACATTAATCTATAGTGGGATGTAAAGTACAAGCACAGTCGCTGTCGTCACCAACCATCCCAAAAGTAGAAGCTTAGAGTGAAAGGTATTTATCATTTCTTTGATATTTTTCCATTGTTTCATGGATTATGTGGAGTTGCGTTGCTTTTTGCTGGGTAAATCTTGTGCTCTTTGCAGCCAAATCTAAAAATAGAATATGTGCACGTTTAAAGTATGACGGGCTTGATATCCGACTCTTTTTTTTCTTTAATTTTCTTTTGATATGAAATCTTTAATGTATGATAAAAATATGGTATATTTTAGAAACTAAACAGTCTTTTGTACACAATACCATGTGGATGGGGACCATAGATAGATCTGCAGTGTTTGTAATCACTATGAAAGGACCAATGCTTGAGATGATGGTACCTAGGGGAAGGTTTTTGGACTTACATCCAAGGTCAAAGGTTCTACAGGTGTAGAGAGGAATTCGAAGACGCATGCTGATTTTGGTCCCCCCAAGTTTCTAGGCATGGGTGACATTGAAGGATAGGTTTCACTTATTTGATGCATAAAAGGAGGTCCATTGGTAATTGCTACATGAATGAGGCAGTCTTATGGATCTAACATTATCTTTAAAGGTAGAGGTATCGTCTAAAATGTTTTTAGTGCCTTGAATACTAGAAGGCAATGGAAGGAGGATGTAGTCATTTTAGTAATCCACTAGGCCTATTGGGGCCCCTTTTGGTCTTGGCATCTAAGGTAAAGAGCTAAACAAGTTTTGTTGGGTGTAATGGAAGAAAGTAGAAGGTTACGCCTTAAATGTCTATATGTCTCCCTCTAAATCTCATAGTGTACATGAGACTTATAGGTGACGTGTTCCTCCATCTCCACCTTCTCTAGTGAGCAAAGCTGACAAATCCTGTTTGCCCTAGGTATGTGATGCTCAGCCTGGGACTGTAACTGGTGTGAACATACCCATATTTGACTGAGGGAAATCCTTAGGCCATGGGACTATTGACATTAATATAATTAGGAGTGATGGACCCATTGAAATAAAACCATTTGAGGGCCAAGAGGCTGTGGAGAAGAGATCCAAAAGACCTGAGTGTATTTCTGATAGATGTCCTCCATAACCAGTTTATTAACATCCATTTCTCAGGTAGCTAAAAATTTGAGGGCCAAGAGGCTGTGGGGAAGAGATCCACAAAACCTGAGTGTATTTCTGATAGATTTCCACCATAACCAATTTATTAACATCCATTTCTCAGATAGCCATAATGCTCATAATTTCCTTAAAGCTCTGTAATTTGCCTATTCTTTTACGAACCTTGGCCCATACCAGAAAAAAAAGTCAGGGAGGAGATACATTTAGTACATGATTCATGGAAACAATCTTGTATTAATTATTGCCTTGTCATCGAGGGAGATTTCTCTCTCGAACATATGTTCATGGTGTGAAGTTTTTATTATTTGATCAAATAAGGTTATGCTGCATATGCAATGAGAAGTAGCATACTGGTTATGGTGTGAAGTATTATTTGATCAACCTGGTGTGAAGCTTTATTTGATCAACCTGTATTATGTGCATGGTGGAAATGCTTTATGCTTTGATTATTTGTTTAAAGTTGCCTTTCCCCATATTTTCTTTGAGTATTTCTAACTACTGATTCTTGACATGAGAAAGCACATTTTTCTTATAGATTGTTTTTGGAAACTAGGGAAAAGTCTACATCAAGGTCAATGTCTATCCAACTTTTTCTGAAATTTGTTTTTCGGTCATTGTTGACAGGGGGAGGCACTTGTTATGGGTTATGATGCTATGGGGTATGTGTTTTGTTCATCTTTATTGTGTACTAGATCAAATTTTAGTTCTGTGCATGCACCATGATTTATGTTTGGTACCTGCTTTGCTTGAAATTTCAAGTTACATGTCATTAATAGGTGGTCAATGCATTACAATAATGTTTTACATCTAATAAAGAAGGATTCTTATTGATGTGACTATATAAATATACTGTGATTACCACATTAGTAAGCTCAAAGGCTTATGATAGTTTATTGAATATAAAGGTTGAAATCTTGGGCAAATTACATATTTGGCAAATTAGCAATAAAAATCTTAGCTGGTATATTGAAGGATTATTTATGCTCCACATCCTGATAACATGGATCCTCTTTGAGATTTTTCCCTCTACATTTTTTCTTAGTTACTCAAAAATATCTTCTTTGATAGAAAAAAAGGAAAAGAAAATTAAAAAGAAAAAGAAAAGAGAAAAAAAAAAGTTCAGTGTCTTGGTTTGGATAGATAAATATAAATCAAATGTTGACTTATACTTTCTTGTGGCATATTTAACTTAACCAGCTGAGTGACAAAGTACATATATGTGATACTTCTGTGCTAATTCTATTTATTTGTAGCTTGTAACTGCTAAGAAAGGAAATTACGACGCTTTTCTATTACCCATGTTGAGATGAGCATAATGTACTTTAGGAGTATGCGGTTTTTGTACCTATTGATCATTTGTTGATATTTCATGCTTGCTTTTTGCTTAGCAAAAATATGTATGCATTCATTTGACTTTTCACTCTGTTGGAGCTTCATTAATATTTTTGTTATAATAGAAATGGTTAAATCACCTCTTTATGTATTTAACATACATTGTACATAGATGTTTTCAAAAGTACTTTACAATTGAAGCATGTGATTGTTAATTGTTAATGTGAAATGTGGTAAAGCAAGTTGCTTTATTTTGAAAGATCCTTAGCATTTATTGCCTGTCCCTCATTTTCAATCTGATGTTGATGATACTTGTTCTTTGGGATTAGATACGAACTGTGGAAGCCATACCTTCGAGCCATGATGGAAAGTGACATGAAAGCTGTGAGTGTAGGTTCTAAGACTAAAGCTGAAATTTTGGAAACTTGCTTGCAGCAGATGAAAGCATGCTTTCTAGATGTGAGTCCTTTGAGCCTTGGGCATTTTGTGTGACTTGATAATTCCTTAGATGCTTCTTTGAATAGTAAATGTAGAATGACTAGTATCCCATTCAAATTGTACAATATATGATGCTGGTTGCTTAGGAGATGAAATATGAAACCATAGTCAATATATCATCTTTCTAAATTTCCTTTGATGTCCCCTTTTGTTTCAATGGTAGATACAAAACTGGTAACGTTTGAAATGTTGTACTATGAATATATGGAATGGAATTATGATGGCATTTTGAACTCCAAATTGACAAAATTTAATTTATTTACTGGCTTATAATATCATATTATTTAAGCACAGGCAAAATCAAACAAGCAGAAGCTTTTTGAAGCCATGGAACTTTTCTTTGAAAGGTGGTAAACTATCTTGAGAAAGTTTTTCCTTTGCTTTTCTACAAAATTTATGCCCTAAATTTTTGTCTTTTAATATTCCTTGAAATTTTATAGAAAGCTTTGAACACAGGTCCCAAAGAGTGGGAGGTGAGGAGCAGCACATTGTTGGAGAAATTGTTTGCCGTTGTAAAGTTTGCCTGGTTTCTGAAATGGCACTCAAGAAGAAGCCAGTATGCTCCTTTACTTCAATTATATTTTTGTAAGAAAGAGCAAGATTTTTTTTTCTTTAAATTAGTAGTATTTCTTTTAAAGGTTTGTAAGAGTTCTAATGTTGAACATAGTTATGGTTACTTGATGAGTTTCGTCACTGATAGGTGATATTTGCATATAATGGAGTTGCAATTTTAAGTAAACCATAAACAAATTATTAGTTCAAGCAGGGCATCAGTAAATTTCAATTTTGTCTACAATTACACACTCGCTTCTGCGTGAGATAGGAGGAAGCATTGAACATTTTTCTCCCCTTCTAGATTGAGAGGAGGAGGTGGTAATTTTCCTCCCAAAGGGAGTGATTGAAAGATCAAATAATCTAAGCAAGCTGCTTAAATTTGCAGGAACACTTGAAATCATTGGCAAGAATCTAAAGGAATAGAACAGTATATTCCTTGGAAATCTTGAAGAAACCGAATAATTATTAGATGTGATATACATTAAAATCAGAAGGAAGATAGAAAGAAACAATATTCTGTGACTGAAATATTTCAATGGGTGTCAAAAAGTACAATTGGTTACAATAGCGTGGGAAGAGCCAAAAACAGTCTTCCAAAGTTGAGAAATACAATATTGCAGACTCGATCCAGAATTTGTAGAACATGTGTCATTATGTGAAATGGCAACATGTGATATAGTATATCATAAATACAGTACAAATATAATTCAAGTATGATACAATCGGTGCTTCTATTGCCAGAGGAGATCCACTATGAAGGAGAGGTGGATAATGCAGGTAGAGATCATGCACAAACTATAATTGTCACTGGTCGATGTCTATTGTAGCACAATGAGTGTACTCCACTCTGAAGGAACACTGAAAGTAAATGACATAAATTAATATCAGCAATAACAACTCAACATACATACATAAAGAAATATCAGAGACAAATATCAAGAGAAACTGCACATTGTCATTGATATATTCAGATTGTGAACAATATAAACACAATAGTATTCAGCAATGTCTGCACATCAATTCTACAACATATATCATTATCATCTCTGCATTATGTCTCTTTTACTGAAATGAAAGGGGTCTATAAATAATGAATCCGGTTGGGAAGGTAGTTGCATAACTGTGCGACTTCCTTGTACGTGTTCGCCAACTGTCAACTAAGAACCCTTTACATGAGAAATGATTATTTTCTAACTACTCAACATGCATACATAATGACAAACACTTGCCATCTGACACATCATGGCGACTTTCTACAAATACTTTGTATGCAAACCATATTATTCACGAGGTAACAAAACAAACAATACAATCAAAATTGTATTTGCTTACTCATATCCGTATGCATCAGCTTATGTATAAGATGATGCTTGGAATGGCAGCACATTACAACTGGCTGCTACATATTCCCTCCCCTCTAGATTAGTCGACATCCTCATTGACTATTGCACCAGGGAAGTCTGTTGTTGTGGAGAAGGCTGCACTCTAACAGGTTCTGTATCTATCCCTTGAACCTACATCTTCAAAGCCTCAGTTTCAATTTTCAGCCTTTTGGCATAGACTGAATATCTCACCCACTGATAGCAGTGCTGCGATTTTGTCTCCAATTTTGCAACCCTTGCTCCCAATGTTGCATTTTCTTCCTCCTTGGCTGAAAGTTGCTGGTCCTTGTCTGAGTTTTCTTGTTCCAGCTGTCGAATTTGCTGAAGCTGGTCTTCATTCCTCT
The DNA here is from genome assembly GCA_028583015.1 of Wollemia nobilis. NCBI lineage: Eukaryota > Viridiplantae > Streptophyta > Pinopsida > Araucariales > Araucariaceae > Wollemia > Wollemia nobilis. Next base: position 23,050,014 of record JAQPPZ010017232.1, on the reverse strand, counting down.
TCTTCAACTCCACCGCCTCCTGTCTGACCTTAGCTAGTTCTTATTCGTCTTCCCCCTTCAGTTTCTGAAGTTCATCCTCCTGTTCCTTCATGCGGATTGCTTTGCCATCTTGTGGAACGTCTATTGTCAACCACTAAATCTTGTAAGCCAAGTAGTTCAACCCGTACGTGAACTCCATCTTTGCTATCAGCTTGACCTTTTTCATTGTTGTAGGACCGGTACCAAACTTATCCTTTGAGATATTGATTCATGGATGGCGGTACAATACTTGTGTGCCCTCTAGCAACTTTGCCACTTCTATTAAAGTTTGAATGCTGCTACTCTCTCCCAACTCCCATGGTTGAGTCTATGCCATCTCCGCTTCTTCATCCTTGCCTCATCTTGTGCCTAGCTAGTCAATTTGGCCAAATTTGTTTCCATTCTCAATGTCCAAAGTTGCCACTATTCTAGGGCACTTCCATGGACTTCTTGTAACAACCCATTGGTGACACTCTACACCACAACTTGCGTAGACAACATTGTTAGTATCGCAATGTATGTTTGACCCTTTGGTGGATTGACCTGTAAATGGATATGACGTCCTAATATAAGAATAAATCTCATTTGGCTTGATTGTTGTTTTTGTTGCTATTGCCTACTTGCATGGCTTGTTGCATTTGTGGGTTCGCTATCCTGCTACTCCTTCTATTGATAGTAATTGGCTCAGTCGAAGATGGCTCCCTAGGAGGTATGAACTTCATCGCCTGTAGCCTCTCCTTCCTCTATCCTTCACCTACAATCCCAAGATAGTTACATCCTCTTCACTTCGCTTAGTTTCAGATTCTTTTGCTACTGCATCTGTGTCATCCTTGTCGTCTTCCTCCTCAGATGATGATTCTATTGATCTCGTCATTGGTGCCTTCCTCTTCGTAGTCTTCTTTGCTTTTCTTGGGGTATGTACTTTTGCATTGAGTGCAATTGTTGTCCATCGAATAAATAATGGCATTCCCTCTGCAATTTGTCGAGAAGGCTCTAACCATAGTATTTGGAATCTCTCGAATGTTCTTGCATCCAATAATAATACAATGGCATGAAATGCCATAGAAAAATTTTGTGTTCTTGAGCATAAAATTATGGATGTGCTCTGCCAATTGTATTTCCCAATCAAATTAGATATCGTCCACGATTCCCTACATGTACGACATGAGCCATGTGGGCACATTTGAGGCTCGTTGTTCTCCAGACAGCCTAGACATGACGACATTCATTGTGCACTTCAGTTGATCTGTCTTGAGATGGTGAATCTTGAGTCGTTTTCTACCATGTTTCATCACCAGGCAACCCAAACACTCTCTTGAAGTTGTTTGCATTAGAAATGACACAAACTTCCTTCTTCCCAATAGGTATCTTGATCCTTCTCATGTCTAGGGCATACTTCTTCAATATCCACAAGAAGTAGGGTTTAAAGTATTCTTTATCAAAATTTGGCACCTAGATGATGAAATGTACAGTTGCCTCGTAGAACACTGCTCTCAATGGGTTCTGGGGTTTATCATGCCACCATTTTTGTGAAAATTCTCTTGTATGTGACATCCAAGTAATTTCATCCAAAGGGATTTCCCTTTGGTGGTGGGGACACCATTCTCTCCTTCTTCTCTTTCTTATTCTACAACTACATGGTTGGTGTGGGTTTAGGCGTTTGAGTTTGGAATGTGACAGTGATCTATCTCTTGGTTGTCGAAAATGTCTTCATTTTTCCTCCCTTCCTCATTGCCATGCGTCAAAATGTATTTGTTTGCACCTCCATGCATCCTTGCCCCTTGGCACTAAATTTTTCTTTGGGGCAAATTTGGAAGGTTTCCTTCTCATTTCTCCTATCTCGTTCGTTCTTGTCAATGTGTGGCCTCCACCGCATTCCTTCGTCTACAACACAAATATTTCGGGACTCTTCCTCCTCCTAATTCCCCTATATCCTCCAACATGTTGGCAGTTGGTGATAACTATCTGCAGTCTACAATGTTGATACACTTCCTCCACGCAATCACACTACACCTCCTTCTGGCATGCCCTAGATAACTCGACAGACCTCGACCGGTTAGGGCATCCACTCAATTCAAATTCGTTTTGAATTTGACTACCAATAGTGCCCTTGGTTGGCTATGACATGCTTCTTCCCTAGCCAAACCATTATTTGAGATTCGAATCCCTACTTTGATGAGCCATCTATTAAATCTACTATGAACAGTTGACTTGTTTATCATGTACAAGAGAGGTTGATGATCGACTTAGAATGTAGGGTTTGTGGGCATATAGTGATGGAACTTGTGCACTGTATACACAAAACCTAACGCCTCATTTTCTCTCGTGTTGTAATTCTTCTTTGCATGACAACAACCAACTTGTAAAGTAGATGGATCGATCCAACCCATGACTTGGTTTCTTTTCCAATTTGTACTCATCTGTGAAGTTTAATGCGTCAATGTGGACATGAAATTCCTTTTCCCAATTTGGAAGCATGTAGTAGTAAACTACTACCATTGCCTCTAGGCAAACACCTGCCACACAAAACAATATAGAGAACGAAAAGAGAGATTGAATCAGAGTTTCAAAGGCTCCAAACAATGCAATCCTTTGTGAGTGCATAATGCTGCTTGGAACGCCCTGTTCAAAGTGAGTTCCAAGGAGAGCCCCCTTGGAATGAGTTTTGAGAAAGTGCCTCGCTCAGAGCGGCTTTTTGGAGCGCCTTACTCTAAGCGGCTGATGCCTCGCTCCACTTTTGCATCTATTTTTGGGAATTTTGCCCTCATGAGAATATGAACTACCAATTTAAAATTAGATTAGATTTTTACTCTTCAAGTATAAATAAGAGATTGATTCTCATTGTAAGGGTCTTTTGGCTACCCAACATACTATAATTGGTCCTTGGAGTAATATTGTACTTGACATGTTTTAGAAAACAACAATCAATAAAAGAATGTGCATGACATCTTAAATCAATTGTGTCTCCAACCTTTTGTTCTTGGATGTATAAATCTAGTGGCTTTGTCGTCTTTTGTTTTGTTAGTCCTTTCTCTTATTGTAGTTGTAGGTTCTAAGATCGTACGCATTGAAGTTATTTTATCATTGTTGGACATCTTTTAGCTCAATAGCATAAAAATATGAATGTAAAACATATTTATCCATGGTGAGCTTCAAATCTTCAAAAATTTGAACATTTTTACCCTCAAGTTGTATGTCTTTGATTTTCTTTGCTTGAACTTGCAACCTCTTAGTCAAAGACATATTGATAAAATTATATTTGCTGCTAGGGTTAATAGAAACAATATTTTTTTGTTTTGAATACAACCATGAACTTACAAAATAGAATTATTACATTTAAATAATTTATTTTGTCATTGTTGGACATCCCAATTACAACAACCTTGATCTCTCTATGACTTTGGCCATATTTTTCTGCTTTTTCTTTATTTCTTTCTTGCACCCTTTTCTCCAATAAATAGATCAGATTTACTTTTCATGTTTTAGCTTAGATTTCATTCTTACACTCTTAGATTAGTTTACTTTTATGTATTTTCAGCAAAGTTAGAAGGGAACCAACCCAAATATGGAGGTTGGGAGGGTAGAACCCTCCCCATCCATTTGTTGAATTGCGGTCATAGGTGCAAATTGCATTTGCTAATTTTCGTATTCAATAGTTCTAGCACATATGGTGGGATAGACAAGTGTGATTCCGATACGGAATCACTCTTAACCCATCCACACATACCAGCCAACATATATCCCTATAGGACCACCGATATGCCAAATGTCACATGAGCAAGGGCAATGTGGCCAACCCATACAATACAAGCAAGTACTATAGTTATCTCAATTCAATGACCAACAAAACCTTGTAACGTTTTCTCAGCAAGGATACCCTACCTATTTGACCCAAATGTCCATCCCGCAATTCCAACATCCTTGCCCACACAAATTACCCCAATATCCATAGTATACCCAAGCTCCTTAATGTTAACAAGTGAGTCAACAAGACATCCTAATGCAACTTGATGAGCTCAACTATATGGTTTCAATCCTTCAGTCGTTCTATACATAGGAGTATGAACTTGATGAATGGAATGGGTAGATTCCTTAACAGGGAAATTTTCATATGGTTGATCAAGGGAACTGGTTGACTTCTCAACAAGGAAATTTTCAGATAGTTGATTAGGGGAAATGGTTGATTCCTTAGCTAGGAAATTTTCAGATGGCTGACCAAGCACAAAACTATACGGTGAATCAGTCTACTATAGTCTGTCAACCATTGGCTGATCAACTCATGATGAACCAACCAATGATGATTCAAGTGGTTGGGTCCCAAGCCAATACGATGCAAGTCTATGCGATGCATGAAACCTCCTTAATGGGCAGAAATTGTTTAACTTCTTAAGGTGTTGTCATGCACAATAATCATTTTGATGGGTTGATAATTCCTCCAAAAGATATTTTGCCTAAGCATTAAGAATCATGCCCCCCCCTCCACCAATAATAGAACACGAGATAGTAGATGAAGACCCCAAAGATGAAGGATCAAAACTTATAGAGAAGTGTGAAGTATTTGTCCTCTAGGATAGAAGAAGAGAATCTACAGAGATGATGGATGCAAGACCTCATCCAAACATGAGACCATTAGACTGGGCTCTATTGAAAGGCTACAGATGGAAGGAAAACCGACGAGACTAGAAGAGTCATTAGATGAGCCCCCATTCGTGGAAGTGTTTCCCTTCCTCAAAAATGAAATCTCAGAAGAAGGCTACCAAATTTACAAAACATCTTGTCAACTAGAAAGAGAACTTGAAGTGGAAAGTGAAGATTTAGAGGTCCTAGAAGAGGATCGCCTATAGGATCAATGGAAGCAGATTTTCCTCCAGAGTTTAAAACATTCAATTTTACCCTAGAGGAAAAATAATCTGTCTTGAAGAGTTTATGACAGAAGGACCTATCGCAAAAAGGTTCTATCTCCCTAAAGAGGAAAATTTAAGATACATACATTGTCCATATGATAGGTATGGATCCACATGCAAGCCCCAAAAGCGTTTAGATGAAGGAATCTTGCTAAGCAATAGAGAGGTCATTATCCTGGGAATGATGCGGTTTCCCACAATTTTAGGGATTAAAGTTGAGGTAGGGATCACATTCCAACAGTTTGGCCCTATGGAGGATGATTGTAGATTTGTCGAGGATTAGTATTAAGAGAAATCACCATCGCTCAATAATGATTTATCATTTGGTCACACAAGAACAAAGGCCCAAACTAGTTACTAATACCAAAGTCCACCATGGGATGAGATGAGAAGCAAGGAAGCAGTCATAATCATGAAAGTTCATGCATCCACCCTCGCTTCCAACCACTTCAAGGCCAAAAGGGAATATTATTATCTAGATGTTTGATTTCAAGTCTTAGATTAAGGAGAAATAAAAAAGGCAAAGGTCACCTTAGTTTCCAAAACTTTGCTTTTTGCTTTTAGATCTTCACAATCCTCTTATGAGGGGTATGTTGTTCGCTAAAGTGCATCCATGAAGTTCCAAGTCAAGGTAGCTCTCTTGGTAGTATATCATGAATGCCATCTAACCTACTTTGTTTGCATATCTATTGGAAGATCTCGAGTCTGAACATTGGCGTCAAGAGGAAAGGCATCTACTTTTTGGAGCTTGTCAATGGAAGCAACCCATTGAATGAGAATAGTTGCCAATGAATCCTAGAAAAGTGATTCATGATGTACATTAAAAAAAAAATAAAAGCTACATCTAGGGTATGCCTTTCTCCTTGCGAGGCACACCTCGATCAAGTCGAGCACATCCTTGACTTGGAAAATCGAAAAAAAAAGAGAGGGAGGAAATTAAAAGAAAAAAGTTTTGTCTGATTGAGCGGAAATCCCCATCGGGACATTCGATTTTTGCGCTTTTTTCAACCTAGTTCTGCATCTTCCCCCCCACTCATTCTAAGTTGTTTTTTCAAAAAAATTGTCTGGCCTGAACAAAAGTTTTGCAAGACACTTAAGTTTCCACTTCTCATCCCTTCCTTTCACCATTTACCTCATGATTACTTCACCTCTTATTCTGTCACTATTATTTCTTCCCCTCTTATTTTTTTTTTCTACTTCTCAAATCCCCCTTACTTCTTTTGTTGTGCCTATATCACCTACGATAAACATAGCCTTACTCCAAAGGTTACTAGTAGGCTTTCCTACTCTAATTTGAGGGCTATCCCGTTTGCCATTACCAACTGACAACATCCCATAGTAGTTTGTCACACTGTGATTATTGCCATCATCATCAACTATTTTACCACCATCTATGTTTCCTTTGGTCCTCCATATAGCAAGTGTCATTGTGTCACCTCATGTGTCCTCATCTCAACCCTTATCATCCATCATCAACTTGTCCATGCCACCATCTACGTCATTGCATCACTCTAATATCCTCACCCTCATTGATCTACAGGTTATTACACATGCAATGACACTCTTCCCTCCAATAGCATCAATTTTGTTGCGAGATGACCTCAAATTTGACTTTGCGCCCAAGCGTAATGTTGTGAACCTATCTTCTCATTCTTAAAAATCATTTACTAATATGCAGAAATATACAACATGCATCCACAATAACAATATACACAATAAAATAGAGATTGATAATACCCTTGAGGTAGGGCAACACCGTACAATGCTCCTTATTGGAAGGAAACCACTCCACAAGATCTTCAACTCCACGAGCCAAGACTTCTACAAAGAATACTTGATATATGACTTCCTTTACAATTGAGGATACATATTTCTTTATACAAGAATGTGATGGTTCAACTTCCATGAGTTACAAGGTGACGCATGTGGTGGTTCACCTTCCATGAGTTACGAAGTGCATAATATTATAATATGACACCATGTTATATATTATTATAAATTTATGTGTCTTCCATGCCATAATACAATATTATATTATATCCCCACATTCATATAGTCAGGTACCTAACAGGCAAGGCATAATTTGGGATCTTCTGTCAATCAAGATTTATATCCCCATGAGTTGTTAGAATTGTAGTAGCTCCCTACTACCATCACCCTTCAAATGAAGATTTGTTGTACAAGCTGAGGCAAAAGCAAAAGCAAGGCAGAAATCAACGAAAACTGACTAAGTTTTTGGAAGCATTGCGCCTTGCCCTGTCCTACTGTTCTTGGCTCCATTCAAGTGTGACCAGTTCGGTTTAAGTGCGACCCACTTTTTGGTGCACCCTGCTCACTCTACCTTATGCACCCCACTTCTTGGTGTGCCTTGCTTGCTCTGCCTAGCGTGCTTTGCTTCTTGGTGCAACCTTTTTAATCAAGTCCAACTTGTTTTGTTCATGTGAGACAAACGGTTAGAGTGCAACCCTTTAGATCAAGCGTGCCCTCCTTTGCTTGGTGCGCCCTACTCGCTCTAGCTAGTGCGCCCAGCTCTGACTCCTATGCACCTCGCTTTGGGTCGTGTGCCTAATTTTGGCATTGTGGATAAGGATGATGAGTCCACATGCAATTTTGAACTGCAAGTCCAAAAATAGAATTACAAGTCCAAAAATAGATTAGGGTTTATTTTTCAAGTATAAATAAGAGATTCATTCTCATTGTAAGGGCCTTTTGTCTATCTAGAACACGAGAGCTACTCTTTGGAAATCAATTGTACTTAACATTTTGAGATCAATAAAACAAAAGATTGTGCATGACTTTTTGAATCAACTTTGTCTATGACCTCTTTATTCAAGGATGTGTGGAATTAGATGCTTTGCCCTCTTTCCCTCTATTAGTCCTTTCTTGCATGACATTGCTGATTATTTTTGACAATTTGATGCATTGAAGTTATTTGGCGAGTGTTGGATTTGCTGATTGTACCAATGTTGATCTTGCTATGACTTTGGCCCTGTTTAATTTTCTGTTGTCTTTGCTTATTTTCTCATGCTCTTTTCCTTACAATGTAGATCAGATTTACTTTTCATGCATTTTGTTTAGATTTTAATCTTGCATGCTTTGATTAGATTCTTTTCACGTTTCTCAAGAAAGAATGGAACCAACCCAAATATGTAGGCTTGGGAGAGAAAAACCCTCCCTATCCATTTATTGAACTGCGGTCATGGGTGTAAATCGCAATTGAACTAATTTGTCTATAGCCTAAAAAGCCATCGGGGAACAAGAACATGAATAGGAATATCTTGAGTTTGACTACTTTGAGGATCAAATTAGTAAATGAAGTAGGAAAGGGATCCTTGATCATGACCATGTTCAAACTCTTGAAGTCTGTGTAGTTCTGATTTGCAAACTTTCCTTTAAGCTAATTGCAATTAGTGGCACCCATTCACTAACTGTTACTTTAAAAATGATGCTAGCATCCAACATCTTTTCGAGCTCTCTTTTGACCAACAAGTCGTACTTTGGGTTCATGTAATGTGGACTTTGCTGCATTGGTTGTGCTCTTGGAACTAATGATAGCCAAAGAATAGACAACTCAAGGGGAATTGCATTGGGTTCCTCACAAATCAATGCAAGGACTTCTTTGTTCTTCATGAAGAATCTAAACGTCATCGCTTTCAAAACCAAAATTATCACCACAATCAATGATTTTCTCCTCATCAATTGCATCAAGGTTCACTTGTAGCATTCTTGGTTAATTAATGGTTTCAAGTTCCTTGGTCACCTTGGTTGCATCAAATGGGTGTGCTAGGTTTTCATGAATCCATAGGTCACCATTATGCAAATTTTGGTTCTGGCTTTTCCTCTTCATCATAAACCGTCTAAGTTTTTGCGATTATACCATTAGTTTTCTTGCCCTCATCGAAGGTGTCCACTATGGACACTCTCCCCTTCATGTCTACACTTTCATTTGCTTCAATGTCCATACATAGGCATTTTGGTTGGAAAACTCCATAATATTCCAATTGCCCTTGGAAAAGAATGTTATCAGAGTGTCCATCCTCTGTACACTCTTCAAGCTCAAGGACACCACTGTCATTTTTCTTTGTTGGCATTTGCTCCTATTTCATTGTGGGATGTGGAAATGTTTGACTCTTTTAAGGATGCATTATCCTCGCTTATTGATTGGTTTCTCAAGTTGACAATATACTTATGATGTCTTTTCTTAAATATCAGACAATCTTTTCCTTGGTTGTGGTCAGCCTTTGCCATCCTCAACTGGCTATGACACAACATCGTAGCATAGACCGCCTTCTTTAAGGTGATCACAACAAAGTCTAGGACAAGTGTTTGTTTTGCAATAATGACTTTTTCTCCTATCAATATTCTCTTTCATTTTGACCATAGCTGAGAAAATTGTAATCGGGAGTGAATCGGCAGTTTTAAAAATTGGAAAATATCGGGAATCGGCAAAAAATCAGGGAAAGAATCGGCAAAAGAGAAACTGAAGAAAACAATTTTTTTTTTCATGCATATTACAATTCATTAACATTATGCAAATAAAATATTGCAATAAAAGCAACAATTCAAGTCAAGACATCATACAAGGCTCAAGCTTTAAGTACCTATGAAAGTGACAAAACACATCCTATATTGCTTATAAAATGAAAAGTTACAAATTACAAAATGTGTCAAAATTCCTCAATAGGTCCACTATCGATTGTCTTCATTTGCCCCTTGTCCTAGCATAAGCCCTAGTCTCTCTTGGTTGATGTGTGCTTGTAGTTGCTTGCACCGCTTCTTGTGCTAAGGCCTCTTGTTGGTCCCTTGCTGCCATCTCCTCCACTAGGTTCTCATAGTTTTGTAAATATTCCATGGTGAATAGAAGCTCTTGCTGTTCCTACTGCTCTTGTGCTGCATCTGTGATCCATTCAGATGATGGATCAATGTCACTTAGGTCAATGGGCTCAGTATTTGTTTTTTCAAAACTTTTTTGGTGGAGACGAAGGTTGTAATGCACAAACACAAGATCATTTAACTTTTCTTGTGTAATTCTGTTGTGCTTCTTGGAGTGTATATGCTCAAACATACTCCAATTGCACTCACATTTTGAAGAGCTACATGGTTGAGATAAGATTCTAACGGCCATGTGCTGCAAATTGGGCATAAAATCACCAAAGTCCTCCCACCATAAATCTAGAAACAACAAAAAAAAAAAACCAATATTTCACATGTAACAGCTTAAACGTTTAAATTTTAAAACAAAATCAAAAGACAATAAATAATAATTCGATGAGGTTTACTTGGCCTCAATATCTCAATAGCATTGATGCATTGCTCAGATGGGAATTGGCGACCACGATGTGCCTTATAATATTGTATCTCTGCATGTGTTTGATCGCGCAAATGTTTACTCGCAGAGAACACGTGGTCAATGCAATTTTGAAGGCCAATCTTGACCTCATAATCAACATGGAATGTAGGGGTGTAAAAGAATTTGGGGTTCAAATAGTAACCCTCTTCATGAAGAGGGCTATGGAGTTGTGATGTCCATCTGTTATCAATAATAGTCCAAATGGCATCATATTTGGCATGGACATGTTCATAAAATGCAGCAATTGCCTCTTTTGCCCTATCCATAGCCTTACAAATCCCCTTGGAAATTCTTCTCCATCAACAAGACGAAGAATCTTCACCAATGGCTCTGAGACCTTAAAAAAAAAAAAAAAATAATTTAAAGAAACATATTTTACAATATAAATAAAATAAAACAAATTAATAAGCGTAGTCTTGTACCTTGATGGCCTCATCCATGGCCATCCAAAAGTCCTCCTCAAACAAATAAGTATAAACATTATGCCCCTCAGGTGATGTTCGGTATCTTGCAGCTAGTTCATATTCCACTTATCATTCACAAACATTTGCTTTAGTGACCCTCTTGCATCATAAACGCTTTGCAATATCACATAGTTTGTGGCAATGTGTGTAATGCCAGGCCGCACTAGCTCCCTCTCATTGGTAAATAGCCTCATGAGGCTAAGGACCCATGAATGGTTGTAAATGAATTTTGTGATGGCCTTAGCCTTCCTTACAACCTTTGCCACCCAAGGTAATCTCCCAATGTCCTCGAGGAGCAAATCGAGACAATGGACTGCACATGGGGTCCAAAAAATGGTGGGGAATCTCCTCCAAAATCCTTCCAATTGCCTTATATGCTGCTGCGTTGTCCGTGATGATTTGGACAACATTCTCCTCCCCAACCTCCAAGACAACCTCCTCGAACAACCCTGCAAGAATTTCGACACTCTTAACATGTGCTGATGCATCTACTGACCTAAGGAATGCAGTTCCTTCTGTAGATGCAACCAAAAAATTAAACAAGGTTCTTCCCTTCCCATATGTGTAACCATCAGACATTATAGTGCAACCCTTGGTCCTCCACACCCTAACCTGGTTGTTGTTGCCACATTTTGCACGGGGTGCCATGTTTTGAAAAATTTCTAAGTGTACTGCTCTTCCTTCCCTCCTCCTCTTTCTTCCCTTTCTCCATCTTTCCTTTTTCCCTTGTACTTCCCCCAGTCAAGTTCCCAAAACTGAGCAAGTGTCCTTGAAAAATTCTAAGTGTGAAGGTGCAACCCGGCTTCGCAGCGAAGTCGGGGTGCATCCTCAGATCAGTGCGCAGTAAGGAAGGCGAAGTACGAAGGCAGGCCGAAACGGAGCAGAATTTGACTAAGTATGGGGGCGCAACCCGACTTCGCAGCGAAGTCGGGGTGCGCCCTTCCTGTGCGCACTTGGGAAAGTAGTGTGCAGAAAATCAGCTAAGTGCTGGGGCGCAACCCGACTTCGCAGCGAAGTTTGGGTGCACCCCCCTTTTTGTGCGCAGTCCGAACGGCGGGAAAATCAGCCAAGTACCGGTGCGCAACCCGACTTCGCAGCGAAGTCGGGGTGCGCCCTTTGACCGGTGCGCAGCTGGGCGAGATTCATCAAGCAAGCTAGAATTTGGCTAAGGCACGGAGGCCTCCCCAACTGCGCGGTTTCCCACCTGCGCTACCCGATAGCGCTCTGATCCCGAGCGAAGTTGGACAAACTGCCTTTCAAGGCAGACAAGTGTCACTCGTCAGAATTCGACAAGTGTCCAGCCTCGAGATCCGAGCCGATATGTGACGGGATAAAGGACAAGCATGGGCTGCATTACCTACGCCAGCTGCCTCCATTTAAGCTGATGTGAAGTTTCATCTACCGTAGCTACCCACATTCCTGCTGACCAGAGGTTTGACCACACGCACTACCACGTAGCTGTACAGCTTTCAGGGAGACCTTGCTGCAGGTACAGTCCTCGCCGACAGGAGTCAGCATCAGCAGCTCTTCAGCCGCTTGTGTCAGCTATTGTCTTGTCTGGGACTTTGTGCCCGTGAATGTAATCGGGGGGAACTTGGGCTATAAATAGCCAGATCATTTCATTGTAAAATGGGGAAGGGGAATATACTGCTAGGGAACCATTGTAGCTGTGCGTTTGCTTCTAAATACAAGATACATACTTGGCTTCGCTTACTGTCTTCATTTTGTATGCTGCCTCTCCTTGTCATTTCTGCCTCATGTTTCTTATTTCATTGCTTACTGTTGTACTGAACTCTGGACTCCAGTATTTGATGATTAAGTATTCCTGGAATGCATAGATAGAGGATACATAGGATGCATGATAGCTGTAGTTTCAATGTGTGTTTTGTATAGGAATGCTGTTAGTAGTGGTGATTGATCGTTGCCGTGCTGCTTATTCCCCCCACCCAACTCCAATCACATTTGGATTCTCTTTCCGCATTTTTATCTCTTTCCCTGCACTCTTAGCTTACAACACTAAAAACCCACAGGAAGCCGACCTTCTCCGGAGATTGGCACGGAAGGCATTCCTTCCTTTCGGCCTTTCAATCTGGTGGGCGAATCTGGGGCGCATTATACCAAATCCTTTCCTCATGGCAGATTCGTAACCAACAGTTTCTTTGGCACGCCCGGTGGGACATGGAAGTTTCCCACCCCAAGACAGAATCGAAGCACTGGTGTTCGCTTCATTGTTGTTAAAAATCAGGGCACCTGGCGACTCTGCAAGTACCTGAATACTCTCTGAGTTTGTGAAGACCGGTCCGAACGCCTTCATGCAAACGAGAAGGTGGCGAGCAAGGAATCCGGGAGATCAGCCTGACCTTTACGAAATTGACATTGTCGCTCCAGGAGAGCGCGCCAGGCTGGTCGATCACCAAGCTCGCATAGAAGAGCCTGAAACCGAAATCGAAGAGGCTGAGGGTGAAGAGCAATCTACATCCTCGGACGGTACCAATACCGAGTACACTACCGGAGGAGAAGAGGACATGGCTGCCCAACAGAACGATGATGATCTCTTCCCGACGGTAGACTCTATGGGGCCCTTGGCCCTAGTCGGACAACAAGCTGTGCCCCCCGCTGCCTTAAAGTCTATCCCTACATATGATGGCTACGACAAGACGGCGTACGAACACATCCAGGACATTTTGGCCTTGGCTGCGCTACATTCCATCACTGACGAGGGTGTGAAGACCCATCTGCTGGCCCTTTCCCTAAGGGGAAAGCTTCTCTACTGGTGGAGATCACTGCCAGAGGGATCTATTACGGGGTGGCGCCAGCTAGCCGGTAGGCTCGTGAAAGGATGCAATGAGTCTGCTGATCCCTCTTCCTTGCTGCATCAATTCCAAAGCATCCAGCGACACCCCCAAGAGGAGGTGTCAGATTTCAACATACGGTTTGCGAGGTCTTGGAAACGAGTACCTCGTGAACTGCGACCTTCAGCAGGTTAGGCTGCGCACTACTACCTGAGGTCTTTCAACTCAGACATTTGCCTGCTGCTGAAGATAGCCAGGATTGACTCATTCCCTGCTCTGTACGAGGTTGCCCAGCAAGCTGAAATGGATATCATCTCCATAGGCAGACTCTCGCACAGGGTACAACCGCCCATTTACCCTGACTTTCCTCAATCCCAGTACCCATCAGCTTCTAGTATGATGCCGTCCACTTCAAGACAGCAACCCCAGCAACAATGGAATCCGGCGCCGGTCGTAAACCCTTATGGCCCGCCACAAATTCACTATCCTCCGCCTCCTCTTCCGCATTATCCAGCACTCCCAGCTCCCCTGCAGTATGCGCAGTATTCTACACCTCCTCCATTGGCTGCCTTACCTCCGCCAGCTCAGTTGCCGCCTCCGGACAATAATATTTAGAACAAAATCCTCCAGGAGGTGCGGGCTTTGGCCTCTGGATATCACACCATGTCCAACGACATGACTATATTGAAGAAGAAACAGGCCTAGATGGACCTTGTTCCAAGAAGGCCATATCCTCCTCCGGCATTGACAAAAGATCAAGCCCCAGAGCGGCGGGATCAGAGGCGGCCTCCTGCAAGAAATGCGGCCATAGAGGACCAACCTGGTACTTCTGACCAGGTCAACTGGTGCACCACGTGCAACGACCCGCATTCGGAAGAAGACTGCACACTGCACCAACATTACCTCCAGACCCTGGCAGGCAGCGCCATAGAGGACGAAGAACTCTACATGATCTTGGACGACGAAGGCAACTTCGTCGTCCCAGAGGAAGATTTGGTGTTGCCCCCTGCCAAGGAAGACCGAAAGCCTGCTGAAGCTGCTGCAAAGCCCTTGAAGATATACGCCAGAAGAGACAAGGCGCAACCTGCCGGGCTGCCACCTGACAAGAGGCTGTGGCCTTACACAGCCAAGGAAAAAGCTCCCGCAGCAAAACCGGCTCCTTCTCCAGCCAAAGCTCCCGCTGCTCAGCCTCCAGCTGAAACAAAAGAACAAGCTCAGGAGAAGCTGAGGTACCCGTCTCTGACAAAGAGACAGAGAGTAGAGGCCACGCAGCAATACCGCACCAAGTATGAACCTGCAAAGGAAGTGGAAGGAGCTAGCACTTCAGGCTACATCATAGTCGATGAGCTGAAGAGGACCCCTGCAAGGATAAGCATGTATGATGCCCTCCTGCTGCATCATAAAGTGTGGCAAGCAGAGGAGTCCCTGAAGAGCATAAAGTGTGGTAAGCAATTATAGCCTGCTCTTCTGGTCCAACCTCTGACAGTATCAACCACTGGGAAGAACAGACCACCTCCCTTCTATCTGTCATTATGGATGCAAAGGGTACATAGTACACAACTGTATGGTGGATTCTGGTGCCTCCACGACTGTAATGCCGAGAGCCGTCTGCGACGAAATCGGGATGGAGTATACAAGGAGCAGCCAAGGTGTGCTGCAACTAGATGGCACCCCTGTCAAGACAGTCGGTGTCATCAAAGACATCCCGATCCGGCTGCACAAAGCTCTCGACATAGTGGTCATCCAAGAGGTCGTGGTTGTCGACTTGGAACCCTACTTCGGCATGTGTCTCTCCAGGGAGTTCACTGCGAAGCTAGGAGGGTATCTGTCTCTGGATTACTCGCATATGAAAGTGCCTTTCAAAGGAAGGAGATTGAAGATCTACAACGAGAAACCTTCCACATTTCTAGTGGAGAAGATACCTGGAGAAGAGTTGCAGGACTGCATGGTTCAGCTGACGGAGGAAGAACTGTGGTGGTAGACATGACGAAGCAAGCTCTTGAGCTGCTGCAAGTAGAAGATGAGTTCTCCTTGCAGGACTTCAACGCCGTAATCGAGACCGAGCAAGGCTGCTACACCATCGTCCAGCCTGAGAGGCTTGACAAGTCAGCCAAGAAAGAAGTAGGACCTGCACCAGAGAAGTTATGGCAACTTTTCTTTGATGGCGCCCGATGCAAAAATGGCGTCGGTGCAGGCGTGCTCCTAGTTTCCCCGACCGAGATCCAGAAGGACTACACCTACAGGCTGGCCTGGAGCTGTACCAACAATGCGGCGGAGTATGAAGCCCTGTGCTTGGGTTTGCAAAAAGCGGAGAGGCTGGGGATTAAACATCTGCAGATATTTGGCGACTCAGAGCTGGTGTGCAACCAGATTACGAACAAGTGTGCCTCTAAGAAGCACTATCTCAAGGCGTACCGTAATCGGGTCTGGGACCTGATGCAGTCATTAGACTCGTTGAATGTCAGAGCTATATCGCGTGAGAAAAACAAGCACGTTGACATTCTGGCGTCTGTTGGAGCCAGGTACATTCCGGCTGATGACATTGTCTAGAAGCCGAAGCCGGTCCGTACCATTTACAGGCCTTTTGTGCCTGATAAAGACACCCACTGGCAGGTGTTTGACTGTGACGAGGAGATCGTCACATTTTTGGTTAACGAAGCGTGTTCAATCGAAGGTAGAGACTCTGATGACGAGTAATATGAAGGGTTGATACAGTTAAAAAATAATCATGTCCCGAAAGGACTGATTACATTAGAAATTCTATTTGATTAGAATGACAGAGCAATATCACATAGGATCAAAGTAGACCCCAAGCAGTACGTCGACCTGGACCTTGAGCCTGGAAAGGCAATTAAGGTCGGGACGGACTGCACCAAAGAGGAACTCGAGCATATCAAAACATTATGCCGGGAGTTCCCAGACATAGTAGCCTGGTGCTACCAGGACTTGAAGGGGTATGATAGACAGATAATCTAGCATACCATTGAGCTAGAAGATGGTGCAAAACCATTCCGGCAGAAGTAAAGGGCTATAAATCCGAAGATCGAAGCCATGATGAAAGCCGAGCTCCTAAAGATGCTGGAAGCCAAGATCATCTACCCCATCAAGCATTCATCCTGGGTTGCGAACTTGGTCCCCGTGAGGAAGAAAATCGGAGACATTCGTCTCTGTGTAGACTTTAGAAATCTGAATCAGGCCTCACTCAAGGACCATTATCCGCTTCCCCAGATCGATCAAATCCTCCATATAGTTGCTAGAGCGCAGAGATTCTCCCTCCTAGACGGCTTTTTTGGGTACAACCAGATTTGGGTCAAAGATGAGGACCAACATAAGACAACGTTCACCACCAAATGGGGAATGTTCGAATATCAGGGCATGCCCTTCGGCTTATCCAATGCTGGCGCCACATTCCAGAGAGCCATGGACTTGGCCTTCCGAGAGCTGCTTAACAAGGTCATTGTCATCTATTTGGATGACATGACTGTATTCTCTCATAGGAGAGAGGACCATGTTTCTCACCTGCGGCAGATATTTGAGAGATGTCGTGAATTCGGCATTTCCATAAACCCGAAGAAATCAGTCTTCGCGGTGAGAGAAGGTAAGCTGCTGGGACATGTCATCTCCGAGAAAGGCCTTGCAGTGGACCCTGACAGAGCCGAGGCTCTCCTCCGCTTGCCCGCCCCAGTTGACAAGAAAGGGCTACAGTCCTTCGGCCAAATCAATTTCGTGCGGAAGTTCATACCGGACTTTGCACAGGTGATCAAGCCCATGGCCGAACTGTTGAAAAAGAATGCTGAATTCTTATGGACTGATGAGAGGAGACAGGCCTTTGAGGAAATCAAGGCCAGAATTGCACAAGCTCCGGTGTTGATAAACCCGGATTACTCCAAGGACTTCATCCTGTACGCGGTGGGAGAACTCGAGAGTTACGCCGCAGTCCTGACTCAGAAGGGAGACGATGGCGAAGAGCGCCCCATAGCGTTCTTAAGCCAGGTGATCCAGCCGCACGAAGAGAAGTATAATTTTATTGAGCGGCAGGTTCACGCGGTCATGAAGTCTCTCCGAAAGTTCAGACACTTCGTCTCCCAGAGCAAGATCACTGTCTTCGTGATACACCCGGACGTCCGAAATTTCATCATACAAGGAGAGCCGGGTCACAAGAGAGCAGGATGGATTGCCAAGATCCAGGAGTTCGACATCGAGGTGCGGCCAACAAAGCTTATCAGAGGCCGAGCCTTGTGCCAGGAGCTGGCCCGAAGCGCTGCAGTCGAGATATCTGCCTATGAGTGGGAAAATCCGACAGCAACTACCAACCTAGCCAACTCCTTACCAGAGGAGAGTGACTGGACAGATGACCTGGTGAGGTATTTCTGCACCGGGAGATGTCCAGATCACCTAAATGCCTCAAAAAGGAGGTTTCGGGCTAGGTGCATTAAAATATACTCTTCGCCCCGAGGGGCTTTACTTCAAGAACATTGACGGCATCCTGTTGCGGTGCGTCAAGAAAACCGACCAACCCAGGATCCTCGGAGAATTTCACTCCGGGATGCCTGGAGGACATCATTTTGCAAGGCCTACGGCCTTGAAAATAATCAGAGCTGGGTATTATTGGCCCACTCTCTTCACAGACGCGCATGCGGTCTGTGCAAAATGTGACAAATGCCAGAGATTTGCTGGCAGGAACGAAAAGCACCCCTGCCCCTCCAACCAATCCAAGCCGAGACTCCGTTTCAACAATGGGGTTTGGACTTCATCGGGGTCATTACGCCGAACTCTGCAGCAGGGCACAAGTTCATTCTTACCACCACCGACTACTTTACGCGGTGGGCAGAGGCGATCCCCACCAAGAATGCGGACCAGGAGACGGTCATCGGGTTCCTCGAGAGCCTCATTACCCGTTTCGGGGTCCCTGAGTCGATAGTGACGGACAATGGTCCGGGGTTCGCAGGCGCTGTACTCACGGAGTACACCAACAAATACGACATTTATCACAAAATGTCTTCCAATTACTACCCGCAGGGGAACGGCCTGGCCGAGTCTACTAACAAGAATCTACTGAAAATCATCAAAAGGACAGTAGAGAAAAACAAGAGGACTTGGCACCTACTCCTGAATCGGGCATTGTGGGCGGATAGAATATCCTTCAAAAAGTCTATCAAAACATCCCCCTACGCGCTCGTATACGGCAAAGAGGCAGTCCTGCCAACCCACATTGAAATTCCCGCCCTCTAGATGTTGGATGAAGAGAGAGGCAGTGGGGATCCAGTGGACGACAGACTGTGCCAGTTGCTGCAGTTAGAGGAAGACAGAGAGAAAGCATACCAGGCCTTCACCAAACATGCTGAAGCGACCCAAGGCTGGTTTGCAAAAGGCACCACCGCCCAAGTTTTCAAAATCGGGGACTTGGTGCTGAAGTGGGACTCACTGAAGGCAAATCCGGGCAATCACGGCAAATTTGATGCCCTCTGGGAGGGTCCTTATTAGATTGCCCGGGTGACTCATTTTAACGCATTCGTGCTCCGAGATATGGAGGGACAACTTCTCCCCATTCCCGTCAATGGGTTCCACCTCAAAGTTTATCACCACTGAAGGCACTCAATGGGTCCTTCCTTGTACAGTTCCCCTTTTCGTATTTTCAGTTTTCAGAATGTACATATTTAGCTTTCAGTCTTTTTAGTTTTCAAGAGCCCAAGTAGAACTTAAAGCAAACCCCGACTTCGCAGCGAAGTCGGACTGCATAGCGTCTCGGGAGCGTAGTTGGGAAAGGCAAGGCTGAAAAACGGAAAGTCAGACTGCGCAAGCAAATCTGAGCGAAGTTGGATTGCGCTCATTTTCTTGGCGAAGTCCGAGTGCGCCCCCATTTTCGGGCGCACCCTGGGTGATCCGTCACGGGAAGCAAAAAATGGATAAGTGTCGAGTCGGACTGTGCAACTTTTGGGGCGAAGTCTAACTGCGCAGTCAAACATGGGCGAAGTCCGAGTGCGCCCTCAATTCTGGGCGCACCCTGAACGACCTATCACAGAAAACGTGAAAAATTCTAAGTGTGGGCTCAGAGCGCAGTACGGCACGGTGCGAAGTTGGGTCATGGGCCAGAAATTCTTCCTTGAAAGGTGTGCCCAAACGGCGGCGATGACATCATCAAAGGCACGAGGTCCAAAGAATGTTTAATGATTGCACGACTTTCAAGAACGATGTCATTAAGAAAGCAAGGTGCACTTGGACCAACTGCAACTTGGGTGCGCTTTTCAAGATTAAACCCATGCACGGCCACCAAAATCTTATAACGCTTCCACCAACTTCCAGTTAACCGTCTTAACTTCCTCCCCAACGCCATTAAAGCTGCAACCCTTGCCTAGAAAAAGGACCCTGGCATACTCAGAAAATTCAGATTGTCAAGCTGACTTCGAAACTGCAGAGCGCAGAACTGAGAAGCCAGAAGCCGTAACTTCCTATCTTTGCCCATCCTGACAGAGAAAATGGACAAGGGGAAAGCGCCCGTACAGGCGCAATCCAGTGACGCAGAGCCTGAAGTTGGGGAGCAGACGGAATCTAGCGCTCATGAGAGCGAAGTGCCGTAGGAGCAGAAAAGGAGAACCCGGACGAAGAGGTGCGTAGTCGGGCAAATTCCACCGCCGCCCGTTAATCACCTGGCCGGATACAAGGACGGCTCTTTCTCCATCAGCCTCACCAAGCTGCGGCCGAATATTGCGAAGTGGGCAGACAAGGTTTCGCCATCACACCATGTCGGAGCTACGTATAGATCGAACCTGTATTGGTTCTTGTGCCCTCCTACCCACCAGTGCCCGGATATGAGAGAGTTCCTCAGACCAATCGGACGAGAGAGTTCCTCAATTCAGAGCTGAAGACTTCGCTGGCAGTTGGACAGTGGCCGTCAGGCCACGTACCGTTGGACAAGTTTGAAAACAAGTACATTTACATCATCCTGGCGTGGGTCCTCGGCTGCGATTCTAACAGAGTGGTACGCCCGTACCAACTGGCGCTGGCAGAGTGTATCCTACAAGGGGAATTTTACGACTCCACAGCGCAAAAGAGTGGGAAGCGCCCCATTTTCTTCGACTGGGCAGACTGATTGGCGTACGCCATTCATTCTAACCTAGTCAGGCTGCAGCAGAAGCTGTTAATGGATTTCCGGTTTTGCTCCTTCCTCGCATGGCTGTGCCTGTATCACATGCACTACCGGATGAACGTTCCTGACTTGAAGAAAGTAAGCGAAAAAGGGGAGCCGCTGCCCGTATATGAGTGGACCGAGATCCTGTACAGAAAAGGGTCCTATGATTTTAATCTTAAATTTCTGTGCATGGTCTTGGGGCTGTTCAACCGTAAGGCATCCCGCCCGCCAGAAGTCATGACGAGATACCTGAGGAAGAATGAGTACGGGGACACCTTCCGGCTGACTCAGGGCATCGTGGTCAGAATCTACGGATTCAAGGGGAAGCCGTTCTTGCTGCCCTACTTCTGCGCTGACCACCAGTTTGGGATGGAAATTGCGCGGCAGATGGACTATGTCGAAGAAGAATTCGGCTAGGGCAAAAAGAGAGGCCATATCTTTCAGTATCCCATCACCTGGGCGAATACCCAAGTGTACGAGATCGGACAGCATGCCTACCTTGAGCGAGAGCTTATCGACATGGGTCTAATAATGCTGCCGCAGCGCTGGAAATACGACCCAATTGGAGTCAGGGGTAAATTCATGCACATCTGCCCCCGAACCGAGATCATGAAGGAAAGAGGCAATAGAACAGGCGCAGACCTGGAATGGCACATCGAGCAGATGCAATCATGGCCTCCATGGCATGATTTTTACTGCAAGGAGGTGGCATACGACCCAGAGCGGAACCCGGATCATCGGTTGGATTCTGCGGGCTTCAAAAGATTTCTCGCCAAGGTGGCGCCCCTCAACTGGCAACAAGACAAAGTCGTTGAATGTTGGAAGATGAGATGCCGCACGCAACACGACAAATCCAACCGGAAAATGCTGGCCGTTGATGATGAATTTTCGGCGCTATATGATCAATACGCTGACACGTGGCGGCCTTTCGAATTTCGAAATTGCGTTCCTCGAGGCGCAAGGAAAACATATACAAGGAGGTCCCCGTCCCAGCAATCGTCAACTCCGACAACTTCCAGCGCAACTCCGACGAGCAGTCAAGTGGGCCCGATGCAGCCTGTAGCTTCTGAAGCAGTACTTAAAAGGGCACAAGGGTCAGAGAGGTCAACTCCTGAGGTGGCCTCCCAACCAGAAAAAGCGCCTACGCTACCAGCTAGCAAACCGGTCGCGGCAGGCATCCTTCCAGCTAGACCCCGGTACAAGTTTACCGTGGGGACATCACTACCTGCCGCTCCGACTTCATCTCCCTCCTTCGAACCAGCCGCAACGCCAGAAGAGAAGAAGAGAAGGAGAAGTGAAAAGGCCACGCGGCCTAAAGAATCTGTGCATCAGCCAGCCGTGGCGCAGACAGAGACAACAGCACCGAAGATCGTCTCACTGGACAGCCTTGAGGCTGAAGCTGAAACCCGGGCTGAAAGCGTCCCTCGAACAGCGGCTCAGGCGGAGCCCGTAGGTACGTCTACTTCCTCGCTCCCCAAAGTCTCAATCGGCCCTGCCGTGACACCATCCCCCATTTCATCAGGGCAAGCCATAGCCGCATCTTCCTCTTCCCAGACTATCCAGCCATCCAGCAGCCCCCACTCCTTCGACCAATTCGCTCAGGACCCTAACGCCTTCCAGTCCCTGAGCCAAACCCTGGAACCCTCGCCCGCGGCCAGTGTCGAAGCTGCACATATATCGCTGCGCTCCTCACCTCAGCTTTTCAAAACCCCGCCAAGACCGTCCACTCAGCCGCCCGCCTCCCCTAGGACCCGGTCGCCCTTAAAAGCGGCCACTCCTTCTGGGATCCCTCCTACTTCGTTGTTTGCAGGAAGGATGCCGCAACAGGACCAGATGCTGGAAGATCTTGACTTCATGCAGACCGCAGATGACCAGCCTCTGGCAGCAAGAGCCGCAGGAGGTTCCCCCTCTTTCCTTCAAGGCGTCAAACGGAGGAGAGCCGAAGAGATAGCTGCCCCGGTAAAACGCACCAAGTATGACTTGGACAGGAGAGTGCTTACTACTGAGAAGCTGATTCCAAAAGTGAAGAAGCCCCTCCGGGAAATGACCGAGGCGGACTATGAGCACCAAGTCAAGGAGAAGAGCTTCGATGACATAAATGAGGAGCAAGAAATCAACGACATTCGACGCAGAACCACTAATCTCCTTGTCAAGCGGCTTGAGACCTAGGAGGCGCTGTTTCAGCTGCAGAATAGCGCAAGACAGCTCGAAGAAGATCTGGCTAGGGCCACCGTGCAGCTGGGATCTGCACAGCAGGAAATAGATGAACTGAAAGCCCAACTGGCCGCCTCGTAGCAGGAGGCCGCAGCGCAGAAACAGACAGCCGAGCAGCTGTCAGAAGAGAAAAAGGCAGCGCTGGAGCAGGTTTCTCAGCTCCAGGATTCGTTGAAACAGGCGCAGTCGCAGCTTGAAGAGAAAACATCGCAGACGACGGCCTTTTCAAAAGATAGAGTTAAGGAGATGCGGGCTAGTCTGCTGCAGGGTTGCAAGCCCAACCTTGTTAAGTCCTTATCGGTCCTAGATTTCGTGTCCAGGATCGAAGAAGTATCTGCCCAAGGAAAGCCTATGGTAGAGGAGGCCGAACACCGAGCGAGGCAATGGCTGGGCCTGGCTATGAAACTTGAGGAGTTTGAGCGCAAAGGCCTCCAATTTCCCCCTATGTCCCAACTTGCCTCGGAGTGGGCAGATGCAAGGGTAACCTTGCATATTTATTTTGTTAGTCAGAGAAGATTAGAACTGCCAGGAAAATGCTGGACGCATTAGAACACGAAATGAACATTTTCCTGGCCCCCTTTCACACTCTGTCCGAACACGGGTGCCCGAGCTACGTCAAAGATGGCGAGTTTCTGACCCTTGAGCAGGTAAAGCAGAATTGGTTGTCTTTCGAGGCAGACACAACAGAAATTGATAGCTGGTCAGAACCGATCCAAGAAGCTCAGGTCACCCAGATGGTGTCGAAATACTGCAAAATCAACTCCTCCCTTAAGGAGTTGGGAAAAAGATATAGCACCATCGACCTGCACGCAGTTGCTGCATTCCACGCAGCACTAAAAGAGGTCAGCGACCTAGGGCCCTTCCAAGCAGCAGTCTGGGACCAAGCCAAGGCTGCATATTAACTCATCCGCGAGCGGGAAGTTGACAGCGAAGAACATTCAGGTTCGGAGGGAGAAACGGAAGAGGCAACTGCCGGAAGTGATCCTGAAGAAGAACGGTTGCCCGAGGAGAAGCCATCAGAGCAGCGGAAAGCAGGGGAAGGAAGTTCCTCTGCACCCAATGGATGAAGGCATGGTTCTTTGCGTCGAGGCGAGCTCGACACCCCGCGAGCCGCCAGGAATGTTGCCACATTTTGCACGGGGTGCCATGTTTTCAAAAATTTCTAAGTGTACTGCTCTTCCTTCCCTCCTCTTTCTTCCCTTTCTCCATCTTTCCTTTTTCCCTTTCCTGCAGTTTCATTTCCCCCTTTTTTCCCTTGTACTTCCCCCAGTCAAGTTCCCAAAACTGAGCAAGTGTCCTTGAAAAATTCTAAGTGTCAGGGCGCAACCCGACTTCGCAGCAAAGTCGGGGTGCGCCCTCAGATCAGTGCGCAGTAGGGAAGGCGAAGTGCGAAGGCAGGCCGAAACGGAGCAAAATTTGACTAAGTATGGGGGCGCAACCCGACTTCGCAGCGAAGTCGGGGTGCGCCCTTCTTCCTGTGCGCACTTGGGAAAGCAGTGTGCAGAAAATCAGCTAAGTGCTGGGGCGCAACCCGACTTCGCAGCGAAGTTGGGGTGCGCCCCCCTTTTTGTGCGTAGTCCAAATGGTGGGAAAATCAGCCAAGTACCGGTGCGCAACCCGACTTTGCAGCGAAGTCGGGTTGCTCCCTTTGACCGGTGCACAGTTGGGCAAGATTCATCAAGCAAGCCAGAATTTGGCTAAGGCACGGAGGCCTCCCCAACTGCGTTGTTTCCCACCTGCGCTACCCGACAGCGCTCTGATCCCGGGCGAAGTTAAACAAACTGCTTTTCAAGGCAGACAAGTGTCACTCGTCAGAATTCGACAAGTGTCCAGCCTCGGGATCCGAGCCGAGATGTGACGGGATAAAGGACAAGCATGGGCTGCACTACCTACGCCAGCTGCCCCCATTTAAGCTGATGTGAAGTTTCATCTACCGCAGCTACCCACATTCCTGCTGACCAGAGGTTTGACCACACGCACTGCCACGTAGCTGTACAGCTTTCAGGGAGACCTTGCTGCAGGTACAGTCCTCGCCGACAGGAGTCAGCATCAGCATCTCTTCAGCCGCTTGTGTCAGCTATTGTCTTGTCTTGGACTTTGTGCCCGTGAATGTAATTGGGGGGAACTTGGGCTATAAATAGCCGGATCATTTCATTGTAAAATGGGGAAGGGGAATATATTGCTAGGGAACCATTGTAGCTGTGCGTTTGCTTCTAAATACAAGATACATACTTGGATCTGTTTACTGTCTTCATTTTGTATGTTGCCTCTCCTTGTCATTTCTGCCTCATGTTTCTTTTTTCATTGCTTACTGTTGTACTGAACTCTGGACTCCAGTATTTGATGATTAAGTATTCTTGGAATGCATAGATAGAGGATACATAGGATGCATGAAAGTTGTAGTTTCAATGATTGTTTTGTATAGGAATGTTGTTAGTAGTGGTGATTGATCGTTGTCATGCTGCTTATTCCCCCCACCCAACTCCAATCACATTTGGATTCTCTTTCCGCATTTTTATCTCTTTCCTTGCACTCTTAGCTTAAAACACTTAAAACCCACAGGAAGTCGGCCTTCTCCGGAGATTGGCACGAAAGGCATTCCTTCCTTTCGGCCTTTCAATCTGGTGGGCGAATCTGGGGCGCATTATACCAAATCCTTTCCTCATGGCAGATTCGTAACCAACAGTTGTCAAGCACAATGTGAAGTATAAAAATAAATTTAGTCATGCACATTGCATATTGATTTTATCATATTATAATATATACAAAAATTTAGTCATGCCCTATATATATAAATTTAGTCAAGCACAATGACAACCTAAATGTTGTCCACAGATTGTCGAAGGAGAGGGCCCCTAAGGCATCATAAGTTGGCACCTTAAATCCTGCACCACAACTTGCGACGACATCTATCATGTGCCATTAGTATGGAGACCTTGCCACATTGAAGGGAATGTCAAAATAGTACCAAAAAGTGGCAATGGTTGTCCTCATTGCATTGTGCTTCTCTTGGTTCCACGTGGCTATACCCTCAAGCCTGGATTGTGCCCCTAACACAGAATGGTCTACAAAATAGGAATCTCTCGTCACACTAGCTCCTTGTGCACTTGAAGGACTCAAACTACTCTTTTGAAAGTATGGTTAAGGTTGCCACTAGTACGAGCAACTCGGGAGGGGGGATGAAATGGCATTGCTATGACTTCTTTTGTGACTAGCGTTTTCATCTGCCGAAGTGATCATGGCGTTAACTTTGTTTTTAATTTCTTGTGGCACCTTATCACATATCTTGACGTTATTTTTAGATATTTGTGCCAAATGGAATTTGAGGCGATAAACGCCTCTAGTATAACTCTCGCCACAAAAATTGCATTTAAAATCCCCTTTTCTTGGCCCTGGCATTGCATATGCCCATGCTGGATCCAATGGTTGCTTTTTTTATATGCTTGCACATGGAAACAAGTTAGTAACAACAAAGTTACAATCACTTGAAAAAAAGGAAAAAAAACTTAAACCCTAAACCAAAAGGCTAGGGTTTAGGCCCTTTAGGGTTTAAAATTGAAACATTGAGTCATTGATAGCTGAAAAATAGGCTTGCATACATAGTTATTAGGCAACAATATTTACTTAAAAAGAGAAAAAAAAAATCCTAAACCCTAAAAAAAACCCTAAACCCTAGACTAGGGTTTAGGGTTAAATGCTAATGTTTAAGTTTAACATAAACAAAATTACAAATATTGATAGGCAGCAATATTTACTTAAAAAGAGAAGAAAAAAATCCTTAACCATAAAAAAAAACCCTAAACCCTAGACTAGGGTTTAGGGTTTAATGTTAAACAAATACTGATAGGCAACAATATTTACTAAGTACTTAAAAAGAGGAAAAACATCCTAAACCCTTACAAAATAACCCTAAACCCTAGACTAGGGTTTAGGGTTAAATGTTAATGTTTAACATAAACAAAATTACAAATATTGATAGTCAACAATATTTACTTAAAAGAGAAGAAAAAAAATCCTAAACCCTAAAAAAAACCCTAAACCCTAGACTAGGGTATAAGGTTTAATGTTTAACAAATATTGATAGGCAAAAATATTTACTAAGTACTTAAAAAGAGGGAAAAAAATCCTAAACCGTTACAAAAAAAAAGTCAAAAAAAAATCCTAAACTCGTTTGATGTGTAACAAATATTGATAGGATAGCTAATAATTTGGCTTGCATATATCAATTTAGTATCTACTTAAAAGGAGAAAAAAAAGAAAACCTAAACCTAGATTAGGGTTTTGGAATTTAAATTTGAGAACAGCCCTAACCTTTTTCAAACAACCCTAATTTGATTTCAAACAGCCCTAATCTATTTAAAAAAAAAAGAGTTTTCAAAAAATTTCTGACCTTGAATGAATCTTTTGGGCGGATGTTGTTGGTTGTCGGATTCCTTCACACAACAATTTTTCGCGCTCCTAGGATGCCTTGGCATAGTTGGTCGGGGTGGTAGCAAGTGTAGTGTCCTACCCCAACTGAGACAACTGTAAAACCGCTCCCCTTATGTAATTGTTTGTGTTTGCACTTTAATATTTGTTGATTTGGAATATTCTGAGTTTTGTTGGTGTGAAATACATATAATCATTCAATATACAAACCCCTACCTTGAAAGGATCTCATTCACTTAAGATTTTCAATAAGTCATTCTGACAAACACTTGTCATGCATACTCAGAAAAGATGGTGCAACAGACTGTAAATGATCCATAACTTACAAACCACTATTCCAAACTCTATGAAATTCGGATACAAGCAAGATACCAACATTAAATACAAACCCAATGAAGGAATAGAGCTGGGAATGAAAATACCCGGATTTATTGATGACTGATATAAAGCTGGAAACACATATCAGCTATAGAAAATCCAGGTTTAAGCTCATAACTTTTGAAATACAAAGTTCCTAAACCTCACGTCCTTCCTCAAAGCATACGTTCAGCTTGGTATTGTACGACCAACATCATATTAACCAAAATCTGCTTCAATGTTCACTCAAATCTCTTGGAAATGGTACAGTAGGGCTATAGGAAACCTCCCAAGGTAATGCTCTCCAAAGAAAGTAAGTATTCACTAAAGAATTGAGGTCTTTGCACCCCTAAATGGTGCGGCACTGTGGTGGAAAGGAGTTGCAAGTAATGTATTTTGAAAATGGTCTTCAACTTATCACCAAGTCACAAAAACACTGAAAATCTGTATCCCAATCTGCTCAAGTCATTCCCATAGATTGAGAATGCAACTGCCAAAGTGAGGAGGTCTTTCACTCCCGGCAATGGCGTCCTCTGTTGTGGTTTTCGTCACAAGCAAAGCTGGAAATTGGAAGCTCTTGCAAACCTGCAAGCTCTCCTCAAGACAAAGAGAATTCAATAGCAAAAATATGTCTCCTTATGCCTCCTCAACGCCCTTTTATTCTTTCTTCAAGTTGGGCGATCCTCATGTTTGATGAATGTGGGATAAAAGAAATACATTAATTTCATAACTTAAGAGCCAAAATGAGCGTCCCACTTCCCAAGGTGACAAAAGTAATTAAAAATGATAAAATAATCTTTCCAATAAAATCTTTATTTCTTCCCCTTTAAAACGAGTACTCACAAGGCCCCTTTTAATCAAAAATATAAGCCCAACTTTAATATATTTAAATATTACATTTAAATATAATATTAATTAACTTCGGGCATTAAAATAATCAGGCTCCCAACATCCAATCACCAATCAAATGGTAGAAATAGATACCCTTTTCGCCGTAGATGACAAACATACCTTTTCCGTTTCCCAAAATGCCAACCCTAACTGACTTACTAAAAATAGTAAGTCTCCTGCTCCAGTGTCCAAACGGACTCAAAACTGACAACTGAAGATACATCCGGATACCCAATTCTGCATAGAACACCAATCCACTCGTCCGCACGATCAGAAACCCTAGCCACCGACTTACTAAGAATAGTAAGTCCATCATCAAAGTACATAATGACTTTCGGAAACTGGCATCTAAAAAAAAATCAGCATCCCTGCAATGTCCAAACAACACCTAAGTGCATCCACACTGTCTGTCTAGAATGTGCTCAAAATCTTGAGGGGGCTCAAGGATAACCAACTCGACATGATCCATCCTTGCAATGACACTGTCCAAACTGATCAAGGGCATCCAAGAAAACAATCTGTTCATCAAGGTATCACAACGCTCTGTTGATCTCACCACAATGGTCCAACAAGAATGCCGATCAGACTCCCTCAACTGGTAAATATGGAAATCAGCATTATCCATCCTGAAAAAATTTCTCCTAGGGATACATCTGCCATCAAAGTCCAAAGACACCATGATGATACCATAACTCCATGTGTCAAAAGAATCAACCCAGTCTAGAATGAGATCTCTGCGTGAACAGAAGAGCCTGACAAGGACGGTATGCTGAAGAAAAGCCATAATTAACTCTCCATCATCTCTCGATAACCAAGGTATTCGTGCCCTGACTAGAATCTCTCTCCAATCAACCAAAAGAGATAAGACTGGAGTCCAATGGTTGCCGATCTGCAACCTAGCAGCAGAGTCCCATCTGAAAATCTGAACTAACTCCTGCCACCAACCAGCTAACGGAAGTAACATCATAGCGCAACCTCTACCGACCACTGTCCCCCGTGGATACATACCTCCCGGATCCCATGGGCAAAAGTAGAGCCTAGCAGTCACAACAACTGCCGACTCAGTGGGACAGAACAAACACCACTGATAACTCCCTGGATCCCAGATGTGTAACTGATCACTATCATACATCACACCAAGGAGTAGACCATAATCCAACACATAAACATCATAACTGTCTGAAGAATCCTGTTGGAAAAATATACATACAGGTGTAAAGCTGCTAATCCCAAACTCAATCTCTGAAAAAGCGCTGTCCCGCTGAAACAGTCCACCATCCCTTTATAAAACCATCTTTCCTTCTGGAGAAGGAAACACCTCATACTCAAAAGAAGGAAACAACCCACCGTCACAATATTTCGTTCCATGACCATATGTCAACAAAAACCCACTCATTAATATATGGGCTGAAAGTGAACTGGTGAGCATAACACACAATGCAATCCATCAAAATATCACCAACCTCGCCATCATCCTCGTCACATGAGGAAAGAGTCATGGAATCAACTACAACTGGAATGGCATCCTGCCAAGGGGAAACACCATCATCCACGCCATGCTCATGCTGATCCTGTTGAGTGGAAGGGGAAACTCTGCCAATGCTATGTAACTCCTCATCACACCCAATCTCATGCATATCCTCCACCAACTGTCGAATCACAGTGCTCTCTGTCACCCACTCCGAATGTTGTGTAGTAGCTACAACAGGTAACTGAGCCCTCGCCTGATCAAGAGAGTAGTGAGCTAAAGACAATTGCAAACTCATCTCATCCAATTCCTGCTCTCTCTCTGCTAATCTCTGAAAAGTCCTCCGAGTGAACTCGACAGCCACGTCCCGATCTGATAATAACTGTAAATAATCAGACTTGATTTTCTCCAAAGCATGCGTAAGAGTCTCCATGCTAGCAATAGATGGGTCATCAATCAATTCTCCCTTTCTCTCCCCGAGTTGAGCTGAATGACGGAGGCCCTCCACAAATGAATGAGCACGATCAAGATGTGACAAAGCCTGAGCAATCATCTCCTCTGAGACCTGCAGATGATCTCTCCAACTATGCGCTGCATCATAACTATGCTCACAGTTGATATCACACATTTGTATCCCTAAACTGTCACCTCCAGTAAGAAGAACAGAGTCAGATCCTCTGTTCACACTGCACTCTCCAGTCTCATGAACTGAAGTGAAAACTGAATCCGGCTCAACCTCAGAGTCCTGAACCGCATACTCTACTGACTTATCACCTAAATCAGCATGCCCATCAAGAAAACTATGACCGCTCTCAACATGTAGAGACTCACCCTCAACAATAACTGACTCTAGCTCTGAACTGGGGTCTCCGTCAACAGTGTCATGAAAAGCATCGTCATGCACTAATGGGCTAGAACAAGAACATGTGCATGAATCCTCAATCTAGCGGTCAACTAGCGCAACAACTACCCGATACTGCTTTGAAAACAAGTCAATCTCAACTGTACTGACCGGGTGCTCATCTCTAATACTGCCCTATATGCCTAACCCACGTTGTGAATCTGGGGCAGCAATATCACTAGAAGGAGAAACATCTCCCTCTGGTGCAAGGTCACCACCAGGTGTCAACACACCAGGATCCCATGGTACAATGAGACGATCCACTAACCCAATGCCAACGCCAGGACTGCGCTCATAAGTGTCGGCCGATGTAAGGGAACCATGCTGCTCAATACCGTCACAATAACCATGATCCTCAGGATGAACTCCCCCTGTAAAAACACACTATGAATCATCCATAGGTAGATTAATCTGTGCATTATCCACCATAGATTTGGTTTGAAGACCAAATCCAACACCACCTGTACCATCATGCTCTGAATCAACAAATGTATCATCACCTGCAGTATACCTGTCAATCCCAATATCACCATGACTAACCTGACGCTCAAAAACAATTCCATGCACAAGCTGAGAATAAGTAACAGAATCATCAGGAAAAGTTGCTCCGGAATCTGTGACAACACCATCATAAGCAACATACACATCCGACTCTACTGAACGGACAACACCGGTAGCCAAACCCGTAGTGGCTACATGTCCACTAACAGCTGTAGAGACTCCAAATGGTATGTCAAAATCTGAATCTGCATCTGCTGTCAAGTCATCGCCTCCGTGCTCAACACCCTCATTGCTAGGTGTATGCAATCCTAAAACTGCAGTTCCACCACCATTTCCTGTATCCGTGTCCGAGTCCAAATCAACTTCCATATCATGAATCTTGTGATCAATGTCATCATTATTATGTGCATGCATGACCATAGGGAATTCCGGTGGTACATATGAACACATTTCATGTGATGAAGTATTTTTTACACCATCATCTGCAATCCTTGATTTGCATCCTTCTTCAATAACCTCTGAATTTTCAACCCTATCATCAATGAGAGTTGATTCTCTATTCATCTTTTCAAGAAGGTTCATTTTCTCATCACCATTCGGTTGTTGCCTCATTCTCATGTCCACATAATCCCAAAGTGACATTAATTCTTTGAATTTCGTACTGGCATTGGTCCATTCTTGAACAAACTGATCATGCAACTCTGTAATTGTAGGTAGAAAATTTGACATTGTAGCAGCAAAGTGGATACCCAACAGGCGAGCAGTGCTGAACCTTGCTCTGATACCAATGTAGTGTCCCACCCCAACTGAGACAATGGTAAAACCGCTCCCCTTATGTAATTGTTTGTGTTTGCACTTTAATATTTGTTGATTTGGAATATTCTGAGTTTTGTTGGTGTGAAATACATATAATCATTCAATATACAAACCCCTACCTTCAAAGGATCTCATTCACTTAAGATTTTCAATAAGTCATTCTGACAAACACTTGTCATGCATACTCAGAAAAGATAGTGCAACAGACTGTAAATGATCCATAACTTACAAACCACTATTCCAAACGCTATGAAATTCGGATACAAGCAAGATACCAACATTAACTACAAACCCAATGAAGGAATAGAGCTGGGAATGAAAATACCCGGATTTATTGATGACTGATATAAAGCTGGAAACACATATCAGCTACAGAAAATCCAGGTTTAAGCTCATAACTTCTGAAATACAAAGTTCCTAAACCTCACGTCCTTCCTCAAAGCATACGTTCAGCTTGGTACTGTACGACCAACATCATATTAACCAAAATCTGCTTCAATGTTCACTCAAATCTCTTGGAAATGGTACAGTAGGGCTATAGGAAACCTCCCAAGGTAATGCTCTCCAAAGCAAGCAAGTATTCACTGAAGAATCGAGGTCTTTGCACCCCCAAATGGTGCGGCACTGTGGTGGAAAGGAGCTGCAAGTAATGTCTTCTGAAAATGGTCTTCAACTCATCACCAAGTCACAAAAACACTGAAAATCTGTATCCCAATCTGCTCAAGTCATTCCCATAGATTGAGAATGCAACTGCCAAAGTGAGGAGGTCTTTCACTCCCGGCAATGGCGTCCTCTGCTGTGGTTTTCGTCACAAGCAAAGCTGGAAATTGGAAGCTCTTGCAAACCTGCAAGCTCTCCTCAAGACAAAGAGAATTCAATAGCAAAAAGATGTCTCCTTATGCCTCCTCAACGCCCTTTTATTCTTTCTTCAAGTTGGGCGATCCTCATGTTTGATGAATGTGGGATAAAAGAAATACATTAATTTCATAACTTAAGAGCCAAAATGAGCGTCCCACTTCCCAAGGTGACAAAAGTAATTAAAAATGATAAAATAATCTTTCCAATCAAATCTTTATTTCTTCCCCTTTAAAATGAGTACTCACAAGGCCCCTTTTAATCAAAAATATAAGCCCAACTTTAATATATTTAAATATAATATTAATTAACTTCGGGCATTAAAATAATCAGGCTCCCAACATCCAATCACCAATCAAATGGTAGAAATGGATACCCTTTTTGCCGTAGATGACAAACGTACCTTTTCCGTTTCCCAAAATGCCAACCCTAATTGACTTACTAAAAATAGTAAGTCTCCTGCTCCAGTGTCCAAACGGACTCAAAACTGACAACTGAAGATACATCTGGATACCCAATTCTGCATAGAACACCAATCCACTGTCTGCACGGTCAGAAACCCTAGCCACTGACTTACTAAGAATAGTAAGTCCATCATCAAAGTACAGAATGACTTCCGAAAACTGGCATCTAAAAACAAATCAGCATCCCTGCAATGTCCAAACAACACCTGAGTGCATCCACACTGCCGACAAGCCAAAATGGGGACATTACAACAAGGTGGTATAGTTTCTTTTTCTATTTATAAGAGTTCAGGAGAAAAAATGAAAAAAAAAAAGTGTTTTTTCCTTTTTATCGATCGTAGCCTCTACCCGCGCGGTTGCGGCCGATTTTTTGAAAAAATTGGCAAATAACCGCCGATGCCGATTTTTTCAAAAAATCGGCAAAGAATTGGTGGATTCTCGATACTTTGCCGATTGCATCACCGAGCGAAAAAATCGGCAACAAATCGGGAGTTTGCCATTTTTTTGCTGATTTTATGAACTATGATTTTGACATCATGTTGGTTAGCTCTTGAAAGTCAAAAAATTGGTCACAACAAAGTTCACAACAAAGTTGGCTCACGTAGCTCTCATCGAGGCTTCTTTGGCAGTGCATTCATGCTTGATCCCTATCTATAATGACATGTGGCCCAATATATCACTATCTAGCGAAGATGGTCACTTTTGCCAAGCTGGTAAGTTGGTCTTTGACTGTAAACTTTCCTTTTGTCTGTTCTGTCTTGAAATTCTTCTCTTTTCTATTCAACCCTCACACCATCTCCTCAATAATGGCATTCAAGTCAATGAATGCCCTCAACAAGGTCCCCACCTCACTAGTATACTTTACTATAGGAGTTGAGTCACTAGAGTCTATGATATTGTCAACTTGTCGCATGTTGTCGTGGTTGTTAGTGGTTTGTGGCCTTTTATCCACATTTTTATAGGACTCTTATGATTACTTTTGCCCAATTAATGAGTTACGGGTAGTCATCCTTGTACTTAACTTGTGCCCGTGCGATGGCTAGAATGTGCTCTTTCCCTAAGTTTGGCTCTTTGATGTCAATCACATTGACGTTTTGGTTGGCTCCTCCCTTCTTAGGACAATTCTCTCCTGCATGGTTGCTATGCTAGAACCACTTGCACATCATTTGTATACAGTTTCTCCATTCTTGGCATTGCATTATATAGGCCTCCTAGCCATATCAGATTGTATGCAAATGTCTATGTTCTTTGCACCTTGAGTGGCATTTCACTTCACTTGAGGGTTGTTTAGATAATTACCACTTGTCATGTTACTTGCATAAGTGTTGGTTCTCTTGTCAACCCCCTTTTTTCGTGTCGACACTTGTTGCTTCTTGTTCTTTACATTAAATAGGCACTTAGACAATGAATGTTTGTGCACCTCACAAATGTTGTAGTAGGTATGCTTGAGCTAGTTGGTGTTGGCATGTCTTTTTGTTCGACATTCCATTCACCATATGTTTCTTTTGTCTTTCTCCTTATTGTCTTTGATTTTTCACATTATGCATAACATGTCCTTTTTGAGCATCTCAATTGATGCTCCCTCTCCCTCTTTGTGATTGCCATTATCAGAGTCAATTTTTGGTTGACTCCAACATTGTCTACCTGTTGTCTTCATCACACTCTCCAAATTTAGTGCTTTGTGTACTGCTTCCTGGAACAACCTTCATATTTTTTTGAAACCTTGGAAGAAATCCATCCATGAACCATCGTTTGTTCAATTCGTCTATTGGTTGGATCTCCATCTTGCCAAGCAACTCCTTTAAGTGACAATTGTGGGACTTTGCATCTTCATCCTTCTTTTGTTTGGTATTGTGTAATTCTACAAAGATCTTGTTGTCATGGCAAAGAAGTTGAAACTCCTCGATTGCATTCATCAACTCGCCCAAGGTGATGTATAGTGTTCATAATTGTAGGTACGAATCCATTGCCATGCCATTGAGTATTGTAGGAAAAAGTCTCATCCAATACGTATCATGGTGTTGTTTGCAACCATTTGGATATTTTTGGTTTGAAGCAACCTTTGTGCCTTGTATGACATATATGTTCACCCTTGCATGGTTGTGGTTCATTTTTGAATGAGTCAGTGTGTAGGTTGCTTCTGACTCATCATGTTTGTTGTCATTGATGGTTCTACTTTGTAATCCACTCGTGCGAGCTTGGCACTTGGATGTCTTTGAATGTCCATGTTTAAACTTTGTGATTGTCATTATGTAGAGGCCTTTTTTGGCTTTGGTTGGTTGTAGATCAACCTACTTCTAGAGGTACTCTACATTGTTCCCTTCCTAGACTTTCATCTTGTGCACCATTGGATGTACCCTTCCTCACTTGCATCTGTGTTGGAATTTCTAGCATAGTCATCACTCTCTTCGTCTCTTGCTCCATCACGAACAACCTTGTCATGTGCTACTCTATCATAGACAACTTTGTCGTCTATGTAGTTGTTAGCTACTTCATCAACACAAGCCTTGTCAACATGCAACCCTTCATCATACATTGTGTCATTACAAATGTCTTCATCATGGCTCATAGTCCCTTCAATCACCCTGTCCATATTTTGCGAGGCAGTCCCCAACAACCTCCTTATGTGCTACTTTTCATGGACACCTTCATTGTGTATGTTGTCGTCACCATCTTTGTCGATATGAATCTCATCGACATGCAAGCCTTTGTCATAGATTACGTTGCCATAAATGTCTTAATAATGCTTCACTTCGTAATGAATGTCTTCATAATACCTCACTTTGTCATGGCCATATTCATCGTGTTTCACTTTGTCATGAATGTCTTTGTAATGCTTCACTTTGTTATTTTTCATGTCAACTTTTTGCTTCTCTGTCGACAACACTATTATCTCCAATAAAGCCTTGTTTTCTTTAATTGCACTTCGTTCTTTGTCCAAACTTGAGCTTTCCATCATAGGACTACCATTTTCACAAGGAGACCACATGCATTGGATCTCTAGTGACAACTTTCACTTTTTCAACCATACAATTGAGAAGGTACCATCACTTATCTCTGTGTGTCTTTGTGCACAAAGAACAAGCAAAGGTGTTCACACATCCTCTCTTCCCTTGTCACAAGGGGATTGTAGAAGGTTCACCTTCAATACTTCCTTATGTCCATAAAAGGGGCTCTTGTGATTAAGTTAGACTTCATCACACTTCCATGTGCACAACATTGACACCTTGTTTGTTGATTGCAGTCTTACATTGCACGACTAGTCGGATTTGCATGTCAATTGCTCCCATTGTGGATGTTTATGTCCTTACATGCCTTGTGATTCATTGGTCTTCCACTCTTGTCATTACATTTTCCTTGATAGAAACAAGATATGGGCAATAATAACGATGAAATATGTAGTGAAAGTAAATATGCAGCAATTCGAATAAATCACAATAACAACGACGACGACAATGATGATATATCATTACTCTCTAAAATGGTACATTGATGAACCGGTCTTGTCATGTATGACAACAATATATCTCTATCATAAGCATGATATACTACAAAGGTGTACAATGATTCAAGCACACTACATGAGATTGGAAAGTTGTAAATACATACGAGGAGATTATCGGGGAGTAGTTGCAACCAACTATCATGAATCCCGATACGTAATTGCACTCATCAAATTTAAATTGGAAAGGGTTAAATATGTACATGGAAAACATTGAGGAGTGGTTG
The DNA here is from genome assembly GCA_028583015.1 of Wollemia nobilis. Lineage (NCBI taxonomy): Eukaryota > Viridiplantae > Streptophyta > Pinopsida > Araucariales > Araucariaceae > Wollemia > Wollemia nobilis. The sequence goes on along the minus strand of JAQPPZ010017232.1, from coordinate 23,012,733 downwards.
CAACCAACTACAGTGCATCTTGATATGTAATTACATACTTGATATTTGAAGGTACCCTTAAATTATTACAAACATATAAAGTTTCATACACACTCATGTGACAACCCCATGACATGTATGATGAATGACAACTTTGTACACTTGCATTTAGCTATCAAAACATGATGTAGAAGGAAACCATTGTCAACATGCGTGTATTGACGTATACATTTTTCAAGATGATCAGTGTAGATCCCAAAGAGTGAAGGAGAAAGAGGACAACCTTGTTTGATGCCAATGGTGCTTTGGACATCCTCTGAGAAACCAAAAGCTGTCCAAAATGGCCAACGACTACCTCATATAGTCTCTTGATGACAGTGATAAAAATCTTTGAGATGTTGATGTTATGTAGTCTTTGAAATAAAAGATGCTTGGGAACAATGTCAAAGGCCTTTCTAAGGTCCATAACACATTAGAGGACCATTGGCAAGCCTCCTCAATAATGGCTCTGAGAGTGAAAACATGATCAATAGTTTGATGATCCCTTCTAAATCCAGCCTGCCCTCTCTCTCCAAGCTTGGCTTGATCCAACAATACTGAGATTTAAATATTCAAAATTGTTGCATAAAGCCTAGCAAATGTGTGCCCAATCATGGTAGTTTTGTAGTTATTCGGATCTGATTAGTCCCCAAATTTGTGGATGTGGTGGATAATATGTTGTGACCAAGAGGCAGGGAACCCAAACAGACAACCTCATTGAATAATTTTGCAATGGGCTAGCCAAGAGCTTCAACACCATACTCCAAGCTTGAAATCCCACAAAATCAACAATTTCTAGTGCTTAATATATGTATAGCTCTTTTGATGTCCCTTGAAGAGAAGAGGTGACATGATGTTGGGGGGAAGAGATATGAATGGTGATCTGCCTTGGGATATCATATAAAGAATTAGCATGGGAAATCCACGACTTGTCATTGATGCATATGGGATGGGACTTCCTTGGATGAAGAGTGTGCTAAAAGGCTTTGGGAGAGTGATGAAGAGCATCTAGAAGCTCACAACGCATAACGACAAGAAACTTTTGCTTCTTACGTTGAATGAGGCATTTAAATTCCCTTCAAGTGGAAGATATAGTTACACGTTCATGGATAAGAGAAAAACAAAGCTTTTGATGCATGGACTTACATTCCTTATCATACCAAAGGTTCATGGGGCAAGCAACAATGTGAGGAACAGGATTTGGTTGAGGAAAAGTATGGGGAAAGAAGTCAAGGGCTGCATCCCATAACGTACAAGACAAAAATTCATATCTGGTTGTTGTGGTACGGGAGTTAAGAGAGTAGTATTGGGACATCAATTGGGTGAGACAAGCAACATAATCAATGGCCAGACACAAATCAAAATGAATCATGGGATGGTTGGTAGGATTGTGCGATGGAGGAGGAATAGATGGAGAGATAAAAGAGAAGGAACTTAGAGAGAAAGTCAACATTGCATGATCAACCAAGGGAAGTGGACTAGATACCTGAATGCCGTGAATATCAAAAAGCAAAGCCTTGTTGGTGATGACATAGTCAACAACACTTGCACCTTCTGCATGTGGAAAACAAGTAAACTTGGAGGAATTAGGAAACTAAGGAATCCCGTGGAGAACAAGGAGGTCATGTGACTTGCACAACTAAATCAACTATTTTTCATAAGCTGTAATAGGACACTCGTCATCTACAGAGGTCTTAGTGAGTGCAAGATCCTTGGGGTTGAGTTCAAAGAGACAAAACTTGTCCTCTATAAGATCATGAAAAGGTGCTTGGTGGGTCCTAGTGTGGGCGTTGAAGTCACATAAAAGAATGACATCAACCGTTGATGATTATATAGAAATCTCGCGGTAGAGATTCAAGTATGGATCACCATCAAAGTGGATAGAAAAAGTTGATGACGCTAGTGGAAAATAACATATTTCTATAAAGATGTCATTAAGACGAGGTGGGCCCTTCTTGATCTAAAACCACATATATCTGATGTGCTCATTTGACGCGACCAATGACACATGTTGATGAAGGTAGTCGTGAATGAGGCATGCCACATCACTTGAACTGTGAAAGCCACTTGATCAATGTTTCACGTGCCTAAAAGCAGAAACATAAAAGTAACCATTGATTGGTGGAAGAGATCGTTTCAGGTTCTCATGGGTCTATTTGATTAAAATAAGATCTAGTGAAGAAATAACATGTTGGAATGTATCCGAGGAAAACCATATCGCGTCATTACAGTTCCAACAAGCAACAAAGAGGCTACTATTACCTATTGGGACCTGGGAACACCTTAATTTTATAGGACAAGGATGTGACCACCATGAAGGAGTGGAGTCATGAATCACAAGTTTTTGGTCACAAATAACTGCCTGCTTGTTCTTTCAAGTAGTTCTCTTGTGCATGTGCTTTTTGTAGTTCTTCCATCCAAAAATGTGTGAGTTCCTCATCCAAATAAAATTTGTGGACAAAGTAAAAAGTTTCTTCTTGTCTCTTAATGCCCTCAAACGTTTCTTAGATGAGTGGAATTAGATCAAAAGAGTGCCATTAGGGGCTACCCAAGCCTGATCAAGGATAAAATCCTTGACGTCCAATGTGTTATGCAAAAATTCATGTGCTGCCTTTAAAATACCAGTAGGATTTGGAAGACCTCAAACTCTAAGGTTGAGTTCTTTGGCTTGATGTGCCCTTTCCTTATCAAATTTGATTTGCACTGCTAACTACACAATGGGAGATGTCTTTTTCCTCTTAACCACTTGAACCCATGAATTATGGTCTTCGACCTATTTTTGAAGAAACGATGGGCATTTGTCTTGTTTTTGAGATTCTCATGTTGGACAAGGATCTCTATTTGCTTATGTTGTATATCACGAATGACATCTTTTGAAGATGGTGAATATCATCAGTTGAAGGCGCATGTGTTTGTTCATATTTTTGTATTTTGACAATCTTTTCATCTTGTTCTTGGAACTGACATTGTAGGGGCTCAGTGGTAGCATCCTTCACATGAAGTTGGTTTTGGAGTTGTGATATTTGTCGTTGAAGGTCAATGCCAAAATGCTCTACTTTTGTAATCAATTTGGCAAGTTGATTGTACTTGAGTTTGGGAGTTAACACTATTTGGAGAGCATGCGAAGGTGGAGTTTCCATGTTAGATCAAAAATCCCAATTCTAGTTAAACCTTGGCTCCAATTTCTGTTGGAGAAGCAAACCCAAAAAACCCTATCCTTGGTTTCAATTGGAGAAGCAAACCCAGAAAACCCTAGCTTCAGTTTCCCCTAGAGAAGCAAACCCAAAAAACCTTGGCTCTAGTTTTTGCTAGAAATGCAATCCTAGAAAACCTTGTCTTTGGTTTTCGCTGGAGAAGCAAACCCAAAAATCCTTGGATCCAATTTTTGCTGGAGAAGCAAATTGAAAAACTTTGGCTTTGGTTCACATTGGAGAAGCTAACCCAGAAAACCTTGGCTCCAATTACCTAGAAAACATTGGCTTTGGTTCTTGTTGGAGAAGCAAACCTAGAAAACCCTGGCTTCTGTTTGTGCAGGAGAAGCAAAGCCAGAAATCCCTAGCTCTTGTTCTTGTTAGAGAAGCAAATCCAGAAAACCTTGGTTTTGGTTCCCACTAGTGAAAAACCTAAAAAACCTTGGCTCTATTTTCCGCTAGAGAAGCAAACCCATAAAACCCTACTCGATTCCCACTGAAGAAGCAAACCCAAAAGACCTTGTCCATAGTTCCGACTGGAGAAGGAAACCCTAAAAACCTTGGTTGCAGTTTCCATTAGAGAAGCAAACCCAAAAAACCTTGGTTGTGGTTCCTATGGAGAAGTAAACCCCCAAAACCCTGGCTCTGATTCCTTATGGAGAAGCAAACCCAGAAAACCCTTGTTCTTGTTGGAGAAGCAAACCCCAAAAAACTTGGCTTCAATCCTTGTTAGAGATGCAAACCCAAAAAATTATACCCGGTTCCCATTGGAGAAGTAAACTCAGAAAACCTTAGCTCTAGTTATGACAATTACATGACCAAATATTACTATCATCAGAGGAACAATTTCTTCATTGTAGGGTGTCAATTATATTCATTTTATTTTCTTATGAGAAGGATATGTTAGCCGTGTTGATTGCGGTGGACAAATGGAAGCCTTGCTTACTGGGCCAACATTTTACTATCAAAACTAATCATAGCAGTTTCAGGCAATTCTTTGAACATCTCTCTTGTTTGGAGCAAAACAAACTTTTGGGTCATGACTTTGAATTTGAATATATGAAAGTGAAGGAGAACGTGGTAGCTGATGCCCTTTCTTGCAAGTATGAAGATTCTGCAGTTGTCCATGCTATATCCAAACTCCTTCCCCTTTGGATCACCCAACTTTGAGATGAATGACATTCTCATCCGGAGGCTGTTTATTTGATTCATGATGTTGAGGCTAGTAACCCACACAACTGATTGTTCTCTTGGTCTGACGGGATTTTGAGGAAAAAATACTACATTTATCTCATTTAGTCCTCACAGGTTAAGGTGAACATTCTTCAGGAATTATATGCTTCTCCCTTTGTAGGACATTTTGGATTTCTGAAAACCTATCAACAAGTTAAGTTATCTTTTCTTGGAAAGGAATAAAAGTCGATGTCAAATAGTTCTTGGTAGAATGTGAATTGTGCTAGAGGAATAAGGGCAAAACAATAAGTCTTCGGGATTGTTACAACACCTTTTTATTCCATAATACTAGTGGGAACACATCTCGATGGACTTCATTGAAGATCTTCCAAAGTCAGAGGGCAAAATAGTGATTTTTGTGGTGGTGGATTGTCTCTACATGTATACCCATTTTGGTCCTTGCAACATCCATTCACCGCTAGCAAGGTGGCTAAGGTATTCGTTTATTTTGTCTTCAAACTGCATGCTATGCTCACGTCTATTGTGCACGATCGTGATCCTATTTTCACTGCAACTTTTGGGAGGAGTTGTTCACTCTTAGTGGCACTCAACTTAATATGAGCTCTTCCTATCAGCATCACTCAAATGACCAAACAGAAATTGTGCACAAGTGCCTAGGTACATATTTGAGATATGATTAAATGGCTTTCGTTAGCAGAATGGTGGTACAATACTTCTTATTAAATTTTCCACTAAGATGTCCCCATTTGAAGTGTTGTATGGTTAGAAACCCTCATCTTTGGAAGACTATCTTTTGGGTTCTTCCTGTGTTTCTCTAGTGGATGATTTTGTCTAGTAGCGTCAAATTGTCCTCCAGCTCCTCAAGGACAATCTTTGTCAGGCCCATAATTGTATGAAGTATCAACAAAATTTACACTGCTCTGAATTAACACTTTGAAGTGGGTGAGATGGTCTTTTTGTGGCTTCAACCATTTAGGCAGTCTTCTCCAAAGACAAAATCCAACCAAAAGCTTGCATCTAGATTTTGTGGTCCATAATAGATGCATCGTTGGATAGGGGATGTGGCATATTAGTTGGAGCTTCCTGCTACCTCCAAAGTACACCCTATTTTTCATGTTTCTTGTCTTAAGCAGGTACTTGGTATGAAGGTGCAGTCCAAGACGGAGCTATGAGAGTTGAATGAAGAAGAATGGGTTGACCTGAAGCCGAAAGCAATGTTACAGCCATGGGTCCATAATCTGTGGTTTCACTAGATGCAAGAGCTACTCATCAAGTGTGTAATAACCCTCCCTATCTAGTTCTCTAGGGGTTTGCCAATTCTTAACCTTTTTCGTGAATTTTTGATATACAAAATCACAAACACAGAGCAATCCAAAATTCTCAAAAATATTGCTTTATTCTTATATCAAAACTAGGGCACAAATTACAATGCAAATACCTCAAATGCTGATGAAACCCTAGCTGCTCCGTACTCTATAAATGATGATGAGGGGTCAACCCTTCTGATGTGAATACTGTGTGGTGTCCCAACTCCAAATATTCCTTGTATAATCTCTGAATGACCCTGTGTGGTAACCCAACTCCAGAAGTCTTTAAAACTAAAGTCCAACTGCAATCCCTGTGTGGAAATGCCCAGATTGACCTGAGGGTAATCTTGCAACCCCGAAGCCAATGTCCTTGTAAGAGGTTGTCTCTGACAAGCTCCAGAATCTCTATAAATGGCTCTGCAAGAGAGTCCTCCAAAAAACCAGAGAAAAATAATAATCTTCGCATATCTCCAAATGGACTCAAAACCTCCTTTTATCTCCTCCATAGGTCGACCTAGGGTTAGGTCACTTTTAAGGTGAGCAAATATAATTTTATCAATTTTTCTTTTTAAGCGAAAAATCCCTTGCGGGGCCGCCTTGGTCTGAGAGACCACGAACAGGGGGTTCTACACCATCAAAGTCACCCGGAGTCGCACCCAACCCTGCCCGCACCAACATTATCAATTGGATTTTGGATACCCAATTCAACTTTTTGGTAGGGTGGAGATTTGAACCTGGGACCTCTCTTGGAGGATTTCCCTCTCCTCTCCAACTCACCTACAACACTTGGGTAAAACTAATTTATAGTGGAAAACACCCCTTTCGGGGTGCCACTTTCAACAGGTTGGGCATAGGAGGAATGGAGCCTTGTCGGCCTCTACCAACACATAGGACATTCCTAACTATACCATATATCTGCAGGATGGAGACAAGGGGAATGGAACCTGGGTCGGCCTGTACCAACACCCAGGGCATTTACCACTGCACCACAACAAGCAGATTTTTTATCAATTTTTAATTCCACCTTATTTCTCCTTAATTTATTCACCCCCTTATGCCTAGGCTTAACGACTTTTTAAGTCGTCACTTAAAATGGCCCCTTTTAAGTATAAAATGATTTTATAATAAAATAAAGTCACTGACTTTACAAAATTAAATTAAATAATCACTTTATTAATTTTATCTTCAACCATTAAAATTTCCAACCTCTGCCCATCCGAATTGAAATCCGCGAATGGTTTTGGACACCCATTTCATTGAAGAATATCACTGCACTGTCTGTTGTCCATCGAAACCCTAAAAACGGACATGGCTAAAAATAGTAACTCTGATCAAACAAATCTCCGAATGAGCCCAAACGACCATCAATCAATAGCTCTCTGGGTACTGACAAAGATTCTGATATCTTCAATGGCTCCCCTCCATCCGACTTAACCTACGGGAGCTTGTGTATAGGCTAATATGCTCTGCACCTGACTGTGTAGAAAAGGGGACATTACAAAGTGATGGGATCTTCTTGAAGATGATGCGACGTGGGAACCAACGACCATCCTCTAGAAATTTGCAGCTTTGAGGACAAAGGCTTTTGAGGGGGGAATGTAACAGCCTTGATGTAGCCATGTTGGCCATCATTTATTGTTGGCTCAGGCCCTTAGGGTAGGATAATCATTCCTTGAGTGTTAGTGTTAGATTTTGTTATTTTGATTAACTATAAATAGGAGAGAATGTAATTTAGTTGATTCATTATTTCCTCGTCTAATTTCTATCGCCTATGGTGTGCATAAGAGACTTTGCTCTCTCTAAGTGGCTAGGAGACTTTGCCCTCTCTAAGTGGCTTGGATTGTTTCTGAGACTTGGAATCTAGATCTGTGATGTTTTATTGGATTTGTTGTTCTGGAATCTGATTCTGTTGTGAATATTCTGGTGTATGCTATTTTTGTTGCTATTATTCTGAAACTTATTGTTGCAATTGCTGTTTTTTGGAAGTTGTTTTCTTACATGTTATATTTTAATAAAATTTCTTCTTATTTTTGCTTATTACATATGAGTGACATTGAAGGAGGAATCAGCTTAAAGAAAAATGAATATTTTGCTTGCTGATGAGATAAAGCTATAAATTCAGGGATAGCTGGAATGTAATGATCTGCCTTGTTGGAAATTTGTAGTTCTTGCAAGTGTTTTTGGGTTTTTGATATATTCTGATTTTTTTTTCTTTGTAGTTTTTTTTTTTTTTTTAAATATGGAAAGAAAATTGCAAGTACAGAAAACTAAACAAACGGCCAACTTGAACAAATCATAACTTTCACAATACTAATCGAAATCACTTGAAATTCGGAAACTAGATAGTATTTATATTCATCTTCAAACCCTTTTAAGGAAATAATGAAAGAACAAAGTACCAGGCTACAATAAATTTCTGAAATCAGAACTCTGGGCTGCTGGTACAGGTGGTACAATGCCTCACGTTTTTGTTTGCAACTTCCAATGTAAGGGTTTCTCCACCAAATGGATCTCATGGAGGGGTCACTCAGACCTGGGCGCCATTATAAAATGCAAGAGTGGCACCAAAAAGCAAGAGAAATAAATACCAAAGCTCACGCTAGCATGGAGTATGTACGACAGTCCTGGGAGAGAGGTACGGCCTCAGTAAATGCTTGTCAACTCTTCAAATCCTACCAACAATGGCTCCATTCTGATCTTCAAACCCCCGAAACTGCATAACGTCCCACTATCACTCAACCCCTTGTGTCAATATGTATTGAAATCGCTGCAATAATGTGCTGGAATAGTTCGAACTTCACAAAATCAGACACAACAACAATAACTCTCATAAAATACCACCAACTGTAGTCCCAACAACTATAACTCTCATAAAATACCACCAACTGTAGTCCCAATCCCTTCGAAACCTCTGAAAACTATCACCAATGCAATATCAACGCATCCTCTGAAGCAAGAATGCCCAAAACCATTCTGAGAGTGTCTCTCAACCCCGAAAATGGTGTTCTTGAGGGTGTTTTTCGTCACCAACAAGCTTCAGAAACCCTGCAAGTGCTCTCCAGATTTCTCACCAAAAACATATGCCAAAAGATCCCCAAGAATGACCCCCAAACCTCTATTTATTCTTTCCTCAAAGCCAACGTTGAGTTTCTAGATGCTTCTATAGAGGAAATAAACATTAAATCCTCACCTTTTACTTTTAATCTTTAAATTTGCATCTTCCAAGGGATCGACCACCCTTTCAAGGTCCGTTAAACATTACTTTATGAAATAATCTTTCCATCAAGTGGTTATAAGACCACTTTATGCATATAATATTAAATTATAACATTAACTATGTAATATTAATTTAATCACATAATTAAACTGTTCATATTAAAATTTTGGCCTTCCACCTGTCATCCCGGCAAACTGAACATAGAAACGGATACCCTTTTTGCCGTAGATCAACATCCCACTGTCCGCTTCCATGAAACCCCATCTTCACCGACTTACTAAAAATAGTAAGTCCCTTCCAAAACTGTCCAGAATGGCCTGGAAAGGAAACTCGAAACATCTGCACATACTGGAACATCATACTGACATCAGCTGGGCTCCCAACCCACTGACTCCTGCCTATGGGAACCCTGAAGTAGGCAAGTTCACACTCTCCCTCGATACTGACTAGGATGGGGCCATTACATGGAAGGCTCCCAAAATTCCTAGCAAATAAATGAAGACAAATGGAATGATTAAGTGTGTGCGTGCAGAAAATAGACATATTATAAGCAACTTTGGCTTGATGTTTGCAACCTATCATGATCTAATAATATTATCATAAGATCCTAGGATCACAATGCTAAAAGTAGTTTTAAACGGAGATATTGTCAAATTCTATATGATAATTAGGCACCACTTCCTCATTCCAATTGTTGTTTGAAATCACCATTTTGTATCAAGCTTCTGCAGCCTAAGTCCACTTCTTGTTGCCATCATGCATGTTATAAATTTATAGGTAGCATGGGCCTGATTCATGTTCTTTGTGTTGATGAGATTTCTGCTAGCATTTTTCTTTTCTATACGAGCATGCTTTTATTATAGTGCCAATTTCATCCAAATTAGATAAGTGAAGCTGATAAGGAAACTTACAAAGTAAAATGATATATCTGTCCCTAACCATCAAGGGGAGATCAATCTGCGAAGTCCTATATATTTTGACATTGAGGAGAAAGTGGATGGTGGGTGGAAAAGGTATTTTATTAAATAATTTTTTTAAGGAAGGAAATGTGTTACCCTTGCCTTCGTTTAATCTTTGAATGAGGAACAATATTACCAGGCATTGCCCAAGTTGAAAGGGTGAATGTATATGATATTTTTAGATTAATAGGAACAACATTCTTTAGGGGTTACCAGACTTATGTTCATTTCATTTTCAAATATTGATATTTACTGGTTTTGATGTAATCTCTTAAGCTTACTTGTCAAGCCTGTATATTTTCAATGTACCTTTACTTGCTTAATATGTTCCATGTGCATGTATTTTCTATGTTTTTGTATCCCATGTTAGGATTTTCATGACTATATTGCTACCATGTATTTATATTATGTGTCAGGTATGTGTATATTGCCATCTATTCATAATTCACAAATGGTTTATCATGTATTGGTATGTAGTGGTTCTTCCAACCATGGTTTGTAAATCTTTCTATAGGAATAATTTCTTGCCTTTACCTTGCATGCTGTCCTGCCTCTAGCTTAGGATCTACTTTTGCATTGCATTTAAGCATTCACTCTGACCAGTTCTTTATGCAAATTATTATTATGTTTTATGGGCCATACTAGTTATTAATTTGCCAATATGAAGGCATGCATCCCCATATGTGCTTTTGGATTTACATTTTCTTACCCCCACTCATTGCACTCGCCATCAATGTGATAGATTTTATTTTTAATTTATTTTAAAAAAGAATGGGACTGTTTTCATTTATCCAGTATCTCTGTACCACTTCACTGTTGGTTAGCCGTTACATCATATCAAATATTTTTTTGTGGTTCCATTTTTTAAGGGGTTTTGTCATGTGTTGATGCTATATATTAGAGTCATGTGTTTGCTTAGTTTGGTTCATATCATAAAGCTGGGTTAATATTTATTTATGAAATTGCTTTCTGTTGTTCAGGATGGAAAGTTCATGGTTGGATGTCAAAGTTTTCCCCATGTACGTATTTCCTCTTATCAAATCAAATATTTTATATAAACTAGTTACTATTTTAGTATGGATGCATGCATCTTGAAAGAGGGGCCTTGTTCATTTATTAGTGCCTATGAAAGCAATAGGACATATGTCTTTTAACTACTCACAAGGGATGGTAAATATATTATTTTGCAAAGCTTATAAACTTAAGGCAAGTATATTTCAGCACTGTCTTGGCTTTATCTGTTTTTGCAACCAGTTGAAGTCCCATTAACCATTCATTGGTTGCCAAGGCATCAATAAATGTTTCATGTCCTATCCTGTCATGTCTTGTTTTCTTAACAATCATGGTGAGATATGAGTTCTTTAGAATTTACGAGTTTAACATCTTTTGGTATTTGATATATTGAAATTAAGTGTCCATGCCTATGGTAAAATATCTTTTAGGCTAGCCATGCTCTAGCCACATTTTAAGAATTATTTTTGATTTGTTCTAGAGTAAAGCAATAGTTAATGTTAACATTTGTAACAATAGATGGGCAAGTAGAGTCTTTGCTAGAGTGTATGCAATTTTTATAGTGTTTAACTCTTTCCTTGAATCCAAAGAAGTGCTTAGTTCCAGATGATGGTATATTGGTTGTGGTCAAGGATTGAGCACTAATATATACATCATTGTTCAAATGCATTTGTTATGCATGTTGAATTTCATCAAATCATCTGATCTGTTAATAGCACCAATTTATGGAGAACACTTATGGAGTAAATTAATGACATGTGTTTGCAGACTTGTTAGCTTTGATTGCAGTGTTTCTAGAAAATACCAACAGAAGTAAGGAATTCAAAGTTTGCATTGGTTCATTAGTATTTAGTGTTCTGTCTGCATTGGCCTAAGGAGGGAATAAGTTGTATCATCATCTAAATTTGCACATCAAAGTCTCAGAATTAGATAAACAAGGATAACATGCTGGAAATGGTGCAAAACATTGAAAAGATTCAGTACTATTTGGTCATCAATGTATTTGTTATATTTTGGGTCATAGAATTTGGTGAACAAGCCAGTTATTTATGGATTGAATGAGTAGATGGTTGCTTTTACTGCAACAGTTCACTTTAAAAGATTTTACTAGACCAAGGAAGCATCACATCATTTTAGACTAGCTATTGCATATGGGGTAGCAGATGACTTCCTCTACATGCATTCACTCCACATTGTCATGTTGTTGTTGTATGAGAACTTTGAGAACATTTTGTTAATGGCCCATTTTATGAAAGGTATAATTCAGGCCAAGAAGAAGAAGATTATTTTTAAGTCATAGTTGTTCCATTTAACAAATAGCATGTTATATAAAATGGCATCGGTGTTAAAATTCCTATAGTATGTTGTTCTCAAGAGTTTTCAAGTATTTTGAGGAATGCACATGAATGATAAGCGCTAAGACATGCAGTCAAATGACACTACAAGGAAAGATATCCTGATAGGGATTTGGTGGCCTACTTTGTTCTGCCATGAAAAAGAATGGGTTTTGGCTTGGGAGATGTGCTATTGTGCCTCTATATCCTAAGGAACCTTGAATTTTTTTTCAAAGTTTAAGGACTCGATTTTGTAGATCCTTTTAAGAAATTGATACACCTTTTGCAATGTAGGTTTATCATCGTGATTCGTAATGACAATATTTACTTAAGCAGGCTGAATTGTAGCTCTGGTAGACAATTGAATGACAAGCACATTCAAGCATAAGATTGAGTTTTAATGTGAGAAGATAATCCCCAGTTTGCATACACCTTTGCACATGACAAATGATGGAAAAGGACATTATAAATGAGATTATCGAACATTTGATATAGGAATTTAATATATTTCAATTCTCTAGTGCGTACAACTCAAATCCAAATAATCAGATAAACTAACAAGATCCTAGTCTCTATCATCTAGATATTCGTATCCAATAAAATGCAATAGATGGGAGGAACAATTACTTGGGATATGTTAGGTTATTAGGTTTATTACATTATTTTATTTACTAGCTTAATGCATGTCAGGGTGGCATTCCAGAAGCCAATGTGCACAATGAGAAATTAGAAATGAGTTTTTAATTTAGCAATGTAAATATTCTGTACGCCATTATTAGCTGGGCTGGTAGGATTAGGGATTATATTGTTACAGGCTAATCTGAGCCTACTACATTGTATAAATCTGCATTTGATTAATGAAATTGATGTTCTTCTTCCAACAGGATATTGTGTATATGGGACATTTTACTAAGTGATGAGAAGACACACACCTCCATTTCATGTAAAAGCAAGAGGTCATTGTCTCTTTGGAGCTTCTAATTAGTATTCCTCGTGTAACCATGGATAAGTATTGGGTAATCAGTAATGATTTATGTCAAGAAATTAAACCCTAGATGCCCAAGTTATTATTAGGGCCATTCAAGATAAATAAAGTGACAGATTCAACTATAGTGTAGACACTTGATTGATAGTTAATGAGGTAGTTAATGGTTTTAAATGTGAGTTTCATAAGTTGAAACGAGGCCAACAAGCATATGGAGATTGAGCAATTAGTGGTTGTACATGATATTTCAGAAAGAATCAGTCAAAGCATCAGATGAGGACTTCTAGTTGCTCTAAATAGGGGCAGAAAACATCTCAAATGGCCTATTTATGAAGAGACATTAGGTAGAAGGATCAAGCATAAAGAAAGGGCTGGGCAATCTAAAATTAGATCTTGTGATAGCTAAAACATGCTTTCTAAAAACAAATTTTCCAAGAGGAACCTTGATAAAAATAGAAAGGGGTATGTTATCATAAAGGATATTGCGCTCAATGCCCTTGGTCAAAATTGGAAAATCGAGGTGGTTTTCATTTTTTCATGAAGTTTTCAATATTTCAAAATTAGAAAAGCAATGAAAAATTGTAATACCAATTGATTAAAAATTTGTCAAGAGGAAAAATAAGGAAGAACCTATTTTTTAATTTTTAAGTGAGACAAATTGGGGAAGAAACAAGCCCCTTCCCATGTTACAATTGTAGGCATACGATTTGAAAATAAACGACATCATGTTTACATGAGTGCATGAATGTATCGGCTATGTTGGTTGAGTTATTGTATTGTATGTAAGTGATGTCATGTTGTATAGTGTTACTATATGTCATGTGGCAATAAATATTAATAATAATTTATTGTCATGTTATGGGCTATTTTAATGTTTTGATATATATGGGTAATTCGGTGGTTGTTAAGCAGTTGCAAGTCACCTATTGGTGTAGTGATAGCTATATGTACACATGTATATTGGTGGAGATGCAATATTTATTTGTTGAGGTATAATGTTTGTTGATACTAGTCAAGGGAAGATTGTGTGTTGTATGTTTGACTAGACCATGATGTATTGCATATACTTGGGTTGTGGGATACATGCTGTATATGTAGTATATCTACATGTATTTATAAATTCTTGCTAGTGTGTATTTCTGTTATTTAAATTTAATGGAGGTATATTATACTGTTGTAGTCTATTTCTACATTTTAGCATTGTTGTCTATATGAAGTTGGGTTGAAATTTGTGACAAGGAGTTGTGATTGAGCATCTCTTTAGATAAGGTATACAAAAATGACATTGGGACCATAGTTATGAAAATCCTGATTTAATCCCGATCCGATCCGAATTTTTTCAAATCAGTAAGGTTGCCGATTCGAATCGCATCAGAATCCCGATTTTTTGAAAAAATCAGCGATTTTGTTTTTTCAAAAAATTGTGATATGCATGAAAAAGCTTGTTTTTTCAATGAAAAATACATTTTCTTTCGTTTTTTTTGCCAAATTTTCCCGATTCTTTTGCTGAATGTTCTTGATTCTTTTGTCGATTCCCGATTTTTCTTGATTCTTTTTCCATGTTGATACCAATTTTCTCAACTATGATTGGGACTATTACGGTGTGGTTGTGGTTGATGAGTGGAGAAGTTCAATTGTACCTTTGTCCCCTTGGGAGGAGGGAAGATAGGAATCTGAAATTGAAAGTGATGCGTATTTGTTCATTCACGCCGATGAAGGGATGAGTGATTAACTTGTCCGTGATGAAAGGCACGACCAAGGCATGCTTGATGACACCAGATGTGGAGAAGGTATGGAAGATGATGCGAGGTGTAGTGAAGGCATGCTTGTTGATGCAAAACGAGGCAAAGGTGTGTGTAACAATGCGAGGGGAAATGAAGGTCAGAGTGACAAGTTTGAAAAGAAAGAATGATAGTGATTCAACTGAGTTGTGCTTTATACAATGCATGTGATGAGAGACTAGTGTCAATGTAATTACGGGGTGGTATGTTTGATGGTGAGCTGGACAAGAGTCCAACATGGGAACAAATGCAGGATGGTGTGTTAGACAATGTGCGTAACAAGAGTTTGGCATTGGAGCAACTGCTTGTTGGCATTTTTGATGGTGAGCAGAATAGGAGTGTGACCTCAGAGCAACTGTAGGTTGCCACATTTGATGGTGCATGAGATGAGAGTTTGGTATAGAAGCAATTGATGTGCAGTCTATCTAACAATGGGTGTGAGTGTGATACATGAACCTTTGCCTATGTTGAATCATTGACAACAACCAATTTTGGCATAACATAGAAGTGTCTCACTTTTCATGGTGGTGGAACATAAGACCTAGTCAAACATTGGAAAATGTCTTACAATGTGGAAGGCCAATGGGCAAATGAATGAAATAGATTGGGGAGGTTATTCCTTGCAACATTGCATGGAATCGTAATAGACTGGTACATGGAATTGCTAGTGGGCAACGAATAACCTTAGGGGGAGTTACAAAAGCCTTCCTAAAGGAATTAAAGTTGTTCCACAATGACGGTGAGGCCATTTAAGAAATCTATAGAATGAAGCAAAGTGAGACAGAGTTTGGTCCTACAGCCAAAGGTTAAACGGGTTGGTCACACATCTGGAGGAGGATGTGTCAAACACATTGAAGAAAAGGTGGTTCCTAGACGACCTTCCTTCATATTGGAAGAAGCTCAGTGTGCTTCCTTTGATGGCAAGTGAAGAAGACTTTAGGTAGGCCATGAACTTAGAAAGCGATTTAAAGACATTGTCTTGATATTGGAGCTGGAATCTTAGTAGTTATAGGGACTTTGAAGACGAGTTATGATTCAAAGAACAAAAGCAATTCGAAGGATGATTTAAGAACATCGAGATGTTGAGGTTGGGAAATCAATAAAGAGAGTGACTTCGAAGATGAAAGTGACAACTTCGAGAATGTGTGACACGATAATGAGGTAAAATCATTGGTACATGTATAAGTGGCACATAGGAACACTGTTCCAATGTAAGTTTCCATTGGTGGTGTGTTTTATGACAACGACCAAAGTAATGAAAAATACCGAATTGAGTATGATGCTCAGGGTAGACCCATTGTTTAGTGTTAAAGAAGCAATCTTTGGGAGCACTTTGCAAGAGAATGTCAGAGTGTTGCAAGTTAAGGTAGATCAATGATGTGCATAGGGTTTGAGAAACCTAAGAATAGTAAAATCCTTAGACAGGAATCAAAGGGCATGATGAACTTGATTGCAATCAAAAAGGTTGAGCACATTGTGGTGGATGTGCAATGACTTGTGTACTCATCAATGTCGATGTAGCAAGAAGCATCTACCTCTAACTTAGACATTGAAGATGTAAGGCATGAACTAGAAACATTGGGAATCTGTGGAATATCTTCTTTTGCTTTTTTTTTTTTGTAGATGAAGAGCGAGAATAGAGATGTGATAGCAACTTGTTTGGCGAAGATAGAGAGTAATTGTGTAGTCTAGATGATAGAGGACTCCATGTTGACATGTTCGACTATTAGGATGAGGATGCATACTGCAAGATTGAGTTTGAAGACCATCCAAGTGATGGATGATGTTGTCTATAGAGGGATGAAGGATGTTCAAATGATGGACAACTTCCAAGGGCTTGCACATGAAGAATAAACCCAAGTCCTTGTAGTCGGAGGCATGGAGAAAGTTGTTCAAGTATAAACCCTATACTTCAAATTTATTCACATCATGTAAGGAGGATTGTAGGTTGTTTACTACTATAAAGAGAGCCTTGTCCAAGTGGAAGGAATGGCTGTCCAAGTGCAATGGTAGGCTATCTAGGAGAACAAGATCTAGGCAAGGAGGAAGCCTGTTGTTGACTATACCATTGCCATTTTGCTTGTCCACAACATTGTTTGAGTGTAACATGAAATTATTTGAGTGGAAATAGAGCTCGTCTAGGATCACTAGGTTGTCGTCTACCTTTCCTTGGCCATTAGGCATGCAGTGTGGGTATAAAATGTGTTGTTTGGAATAGGAGGCACATTGTCCAAGACATTAAAGTTGTCATCCAAATATAAACCCTTGTCAAGAAAGGGTGAAGAGGGGGCGTTTGACTGTATTAAAACTAGAAGAGAATGAACCCTACCATTAGAGCTTGAATTGTCTTCATTCACCAATAACCTTCCATTAGGGCCGAAGAGGATGGTGTCAAGGTCAAAATGAATGCTAATAAGGCCAAAATGAACATTTTTTGGATTGAGTGGCATATCGTCTAAGTTCAAGTAATTGTATTAGATGGTAGAGAAGTGTAGATAGGAGTTGGATGAGTGCCTTCTAAGGCAAGATGTTTGTTGTTTGGGACAACACATGGAGAAAAATGAATCACATTTTTGTCTATATGGTTGATGGAGCTTGTGTCGATGTTATTAGGGGAGTGTAAGGAGATAATATTGCCATCTAGCAAGTAGAGGATGTTGTTTGACCGTACCTTCTTGTAGTATGACGAAAATACCATGTTCGAGTAATCATTACCATTAGGCAATGTGTCTATGCCATCTAGAAGGAGAGTGTTGTCATCCGAATCAAGGAATGTACCATCAACATGAACAAAATCATTCAAACATACATACACTCCATCCAATTGTTGTGAGATGCCATTTAGGATGTGTAGGAAACCATATAGTGATAAGAACATGTTGCAAGGAGAATCAATATCGTTTGACATCTATACTTTGCCATCTAAACTTGGAGACCCCTCATTAGAAACAAGGGGGCTAACAATGGGGGAACAAGTGTCATTGTCCAACACAAGAGGCTTGTCGTTTGGCATTTAGGGCCTAGTTGTGTGTGAGTGGACATTGTTAGGAATTGTGTATAGGCCATCAAAGTAATGTGTGTTTGAGAAATAGTAGCAATTTGATCATACGAAAAGTTGGTTGTCTAGGTTTGAGAAGAACAATTTGTTGTCTGACAACCACAAGTGGAAGAGGGTTTGATAGTGGATGTTAGAGACGTAATGAATATCGTTTAGGTCGAGTGTACTATCATTAAATTGCTGTCATGAAACTCTTGCTTGTCAATTGGGGATCGAAAGAGGCCATCCAAGTCTACAACTCTACAGATGAAATGAAATATTATTAATGTCCGTGGTGGGCCAAAATAAGACCCAAGGGACTATAAGAAAGACAATAATAACTGCCAGCTTGTTGGCTAAAAATCCCAACAAAGAAAATAACTAAGATAAATAGAAGATGAGACCCGACAAACGGGCCAAAGAGAAAGGGAAAAGAAAAGAAAAGGGAGAGCAGAGGGGGGGAGAGCTGCAGTCCAACAGAGAGGAGTGCACGCCAAGAAGAATGGAGAGAGAGAAGGAGGGGGGAGGGAGCAGCCCAGGAGGGGCAAGCTCTGAGAACCTCCCATAAACTGATCTCTCCTAACAGTCGAGGCCGAAGTATCGGAGCTGAGCCAATTGATAGGCAATCTGGGTAGTCACAATGCAAGAATAATGAGACCGTGTTGTTTGAAAGTGTGCAATTAATTTCACCAAAATGCTTGTCCCTTGAACCTGCATGGGGGCTCCCACCCTCTTGACCCTTAACACAGGTGGTGACATGCATTGCTAGTCCTCATACTTGTGATGGGGCTAGCATTGGAAGTAAAGGTAGCAATGGGAGAAGAATATCTTGCTAGCAACAATTTGTTGTGCAAACACTTTTGGAAGATGCATGGAACAAAAGGAAATAAAAGGAATTGTTGAACACAAAACCGGTAGGTGCGATTTGTGTTCGTGATTGCAGTTCAAAAAATGGATAGGGAGGTTTCTACTCTTCTCAACTTTCGGATGTTGGGCCGGTTCCCTTCTACTTTCTATCTAGTGCTGAAAATAAATAAACTGATCTAAAACATGCAAAAACCAATAAACAATCTGATGCAGAAAACAAATTTAATCTACTTTGTTTGAGAGTTAAGGGTGAAAGAGAAAGAAAATGCAAAAATATGACCAACGCCTTAGGAGTTTTAAATCTGGTGTAGTTGGCCTTCCCAGCAGAAACCAAATAACTTTCGCAAAAGATCTTCGAATACCTACAAGAACAGTCAAAGAGAAGGTCTATCAGGGGAAAGGAGGGGAGAGACACAATCAAATATGAATGCCATGCACAACTCTTTATTGATTTCGCAATTTGAGTTTAAATAAAGAAAAACGTTTCATTAGAAATATATATATATATATATATATATATATATATATTATTTTATTTTTTCTTTTTCTAGGATAAAAGAGGGCAATGCTTATTTTCAAACTTGCCAATACAAATTGATATTATGAAAGCAAGTATATTGGCTAAGTGGTAAGCTAGTTGCCTAACTCATTTTGGAACTAGTACCACAAGTATTATATTGAAAATCACAATCAACATCAGTGCCAATGCTGCACTTGTTTGGCTTTAATGTTGAACATTGTACTCTGATCTTTATACACCAACACTCACAACTATTGCAAACCTCTCCACAATCTATTTTACAGCCACTGTACTCCATTGTTTTAATTGCACCTCCATTGTTTTACATGTCAAGTAAACAAACTGGAGCAACTTCAACCCCTAATGGGAGTGATTGTGTTAGGACCCTATCCTCGCATTATTTTGTGAAAGTAACTATTTTGTTTAGTAGAAGATTTTAGCTCGGGTGGCATTCTACATGTAAGCCAACCCTTGAGCATTAGGTTTAGGGTTATGAAGTCTTTAAAAATGTGAGGGGTATACATTGATGTATCTTTTTTGCATATTGAATCAAAGTTCTATTTAGGAGGTTGCCCTCTTAAAGAGGCCAATGATTCTATATTGTGTTGTGAGATTAATATATATTTTGGCATTAACATTTTGTATTGCAATATTATGTTTTTTCTTGAATTATTGCTTTTATTACAATGTTTATGTGAATGTGCTTATTTTAATTAGAAGGTTCCCAACAAGTGGTATCAGAGCACTTTCCAGGGCCTTGTTCCACTGTGATTACGATAGTTCCTATCTTGCCATTTTGATTGTTAGGTATAAATTTTTCATGTTTTCATTTTTCTGCTTATTATCCTTAAAAAAAAAAAACGAGCCCTTCTTTTTTCTCTTGTTTTAGTTTAATAGGTTAGAAACCTTGTGTTGAGGGTTTTAAAATATCATGGAGGAGCTATCATTATTGGCTAAGCTAGATTGCTTGTAAAGCGTCTAGTGAAGTGAGGGGCGATTAGGCTCCAATACTTAGGCCTTAGACAACACCCATCTACGGACTTGAGCTCCGAACTATCTTTGGGTATATTGGGAGAGCCCCCTAGGATTAGGAGAAACCTTTAGCCCTAGGAAGCTTTTTGACCGTGTATTTATCCATAGTGCCTCAAGCACAACACTTGGGAAGATCACCGTCTTGTACTGTTAGAGAGGCAGGTAGTGCGCACAAGGGTATGCATAGAATCCTCCTAGAGTAGTGGCCTGAAATATTGGTCTGAATACTATCGTTTGTCGCTGCAGTATAACAGATTGGCTATGGACAGTGCATACACCTTGGTCTAGAGTACCCTATTCTTGTTGAATGTTTAACTTAAATACCAAAAGTCCTACCATAGAAATTGAGCATACTGAAGAGACTGCACTATCACATAATTGACTAAACTAAATAGATGAAAGAAATTGTGGTGAAAGTAACAGTCAAGACAGGGTTTGTCAGCAACAATCGGGTATCATTTCAGCTAGGCCAAAGTTAGTAACAGTTAAGATAGTCAGTTGTCAGTTACAGATGGGAATCATAACAACCAAGGCAATTGTTAGTAACAGAGTTTGTCAAGGCAATAGTCAAAAACAATGAGTGGCAAAGTTAGACAAAATCTTTGTCAGCAACGAACATTGTAGGGCTTGCTATGGGGGTTGTCGGACAAAA
The DNA here is from genome assembly GCA_028583015.1 of Wollemia nobilis. Classification (NCBI taxonomy): domain Eukaryota; kingdom Viridiplantae; phylum Streptophyta; class Pinopsida; order Araucariales; family Araucariaceae; genus Wollemia; species Wollemia nobilis. Next base: position 22,991,628 of record JAQPPZ010017232.1, on the reverse strand, counting down.
GTCAATTTTTTGAGTGAACCGAGACTCTAGAAGAAAAACAAAAAACACTTGAAGACAACACAAAGTCTGGGATGCTAAAAAAACGTCATTTGGAGATGTAGCCCATTTTGACCGTCTTTTCAAGGTGATCGCTTTGATATATAGCACCAAAACACTTTTTTGGGATCATTACTAAAAATAGTAACTATCAATAATAATTCTATTTTTAGTATCCTTAGAAGGTAAAAAATCATAGAGTATGGCTACAAGCACTAGGGAACAACAAAAGGTACAAGAAATGGATCAAAAAATTGTTGCTCAAGTAACTTCATGGGGGGAGCATTTGGGAGGTTAGTTAAGGGATGGTTTAAATCAATTAAGGGATGAACTCAAATCTTTACATGAGTCCTTGGCCTATGTGATAAGGGAACAAAAGGACATGAAGGAGGAATTAAATGGAAAAATTACAAACTTGGAAGGTCGTTTAACTAGTAACACCCACACATATGGTTGATTTGGTTCTTATGACCATAAGGGTAAAGGACCCAAAAATCAGGAGTAGGAAGCCCACAATAATAATGGATTTAAATTGCCCAATTTAAACTTTCCAAAGTTTTATGGAAAAGATCCAAAGGGATAATTGTGTAGAGCAGAACTGTATTTTAGTCTTCATAATGTTCCTCAGTATATGCGTCTCACAATTGCCTCTTTCAATCTTGAATCAGATGCCTTGCAATGGTTTCAGTGGCTCAAAAAAGCAAACATTGAGGTTTCTTGGCTTGAATTTGAGCAACACCTACTCGCTCGATTTGGTACTAGTGAGTTTGAAGATTTTATAGGAGCCCTTTCTAAACTCAAACAAACTTTAACTATTTGAGATTATCAAGCTCAGTTTGAAAAATTGGTCAATCATACCATTGGCTTGAGTCCGAAATTCTTTCAAAGTTGTATTGTGAGTTGTTTGAAGGATGACATTAAAGCTGAAGTTAAAATGTTAAAGGCCACAAACATTACAACAGGCAATAGCATTGCTAGATTGGCAGAAGAAAAATTGAAGGCTCCAGGACGCAACTCCAAATTCTCTCCATCTCGACCACCATTTTCATCCAAGCCAACATGCAATCCTTGGAACAAATCTCCTATCAGAAAGTTGACAAGAGAAGAGATGGACGCCATAAGAGCCCAAGGGCTATGTTATAATTGTGATGTGAAGTACTCCTCGAGACATAAATGTGTGCACCAAAAATTGTATTTTTTGGATGTGGATGAGACAACAACCATAGAATCTTCATAGGTGGAAGAGGATCATCAGGAAGAGGACCACCCAGAACAATCAAAAGCCCCAGAAAAATCTTAATCGAAAATTTCGGTGCATGCCTTAGTAGGCATATGAACTCCCCAAACCTTGAAGGTGATAGGAAACTTCAAAGGACAATGGGTAATAATTATTATTGACCCAAGGGTGGAAAAATAGGGTGATTGTTATATTAATACTTGTAACTCCTTTGAAGTCATGATTGCCAATGGAGGAACTTTTCCTTGTAAAGGAAAGTGTCGAAATGTCAAAATACAAATAAGGGAATATAATCTTAAAGGCGGATATGTTTGCCTTACTCCTAGGTGGGTGTGATATTGTTTTGGAAGCACAGTGGCGAAGGATGTTGGGTCCAGTATTATGGGATTTTTTTGAGCTTTAGATGATATTCAGCCAACACGGAACCAAATACATCTTAAGGGGCTTGAAGGCCGGGGCTACTCAATTGGTTTCATCTCATAAGATGGAGAAAATGTTAAGAAAATCATCCCATGGAGTTGTGACCTGACCATTTTCTATACAAGCTCCAAATGATTGGGACAAGGACCATTAGGAGGAATTACAACTTTTGTTGGAAAAACATGCCACAGTCTTTGAGGAACCTAAGGGACTATCCCCTCATCGTACTCATGACCATGCGATTCAGCTTATTCCAGGTAGTCTTCCTCCAAATGTTCGCCCTTACAAGTATCCATATGTCCAAAAATCCGAAATTGAGAAAATAGTGCAAAACTACATGTTGCAAGGGTTATTCACCCTAGCATTAGTCCCTATTCTTCTCTAGTGTTGTTGGTACGGAAAAAGGATGGGTCTTGGCATTTGTGTGTGGATTTCAGAGAACTCAATAAAATAACTGTTAAAGACAAATTTCCCATTCCAGTAATTGATGAGCTGTTAGATGAGTTGCATGGTGCCCAATATTTCTCAAAATTGGATTTGCGATTTGGATATCATCAGATTCGAATCAAGGATGAGGACATTTCTAAAATTGCTTTTAGAACTCACGAAGGGCACTATAAATTCTTGATTATGCCATTTGGTTTGACCAATGCACCTTCCACTTTTTATAGTTTGATGAATTCCATTTTTCGGCCCTTCCTTCGTAAATTTATTCTAGTCTTCTTTGATGATATTTTGACTTACAACTGTTCTTGGGAGGAGCTTCTCCAACATTTGGATCAGACCCTACAACTTTTGTCTGAGAATCAACTTTATGCCAAGAGGTCATAGTGTTCTTTTGGGTTGCAAGAAGTAGAATATTTGGGTTACATTGTCACCAAAAGAGTGAAAGTAGATCCTAAAAAGATTCATGCTGTTCAAGAATGGCTAAATCCTCAAACCCTAAAGGGGCTTCGAGGATTTTTGGAACTCATTGATTATTATTGCAAATTTGTGTAGAACTATGGAAAGATAGCGACTCCCTTGACAACCATGTTGAGAAAGAATTCTTTTATTTGGTCAGAATCGGAGGAGAAAACTGTCAAGGAATTAAAGCAATCTATGACAACCACCCTAGTGTTAGTCATGCTTGATTTTTCTAAACCTAATGTAATTTAAAGTGATGCTTCTAGCAATGGAATTGGGGTAGTTTTGATGCAAGAAGGCAAACTGTTGGCTTTCACCAGTAAAGCACTTTTAGGTCGGAATTTGGGCAAATCTACTTACATGTTGTTAATCATTAGAGGCCATATCTCATTGGGCGTCACTTTTCAATCAAAACTGACCATCAAAGTCTTAAGTACTTCTTGGAACAAAGGGTAGCCACACCCGAACAACAAATATGGGTATCTAAATTGTTGGGTTATGATTATGAAATCACCTATAAAAAAGGAAAGGAGAATGTAGTGGTCGATGCACTATCCCGATAGTATGAAGATTAAGGAATGTTAAATGCTTTATCTACACCACTTCCTTAATGGATCAATCATCTCAGAGAAGAATCAACAAAGGATTATAGTTTGCAAACTTTGATCAACAAACTCCAAGTAGAGCCCAACTCATGCCCTGGATACATTTGGGATGGTCAAGACTTGAGATATCATGACCGACTTGTCATTCACAATGCTAGCATCATCATATATTGAATTCATTAAACCTTTTCATCATAAAAATATCTCCAGATAACATTTATTCTCTTTCAACAAAAGAACACATTATGCAAGACAAGATTACAAATCCAAATCATCCTTGGATATTTCTACATCTTACAAAAATTGCCATGTTTTTAAATAACTTGAAAGTTTATCTAAGAAACACAAAGCAATTTCTCATTTACAAAACAACTTTTCAATCCAAGATACATTAAGGTCATTCCGCCTAAGTGTTTTTTGCACCATCTTCCTTTCATGATCATCTTCATGAACGGAGTTCTCCTACGAACTTGAGGAACACTTAGGGATCAGGACAACTCTTTTATGCAATGCAATTTAACATGCACTAAGAATTATACAAGCAACCATGCATTCAATCATTGCAAACAAGCAACAAGAAGAGAATCCCATTCTTCTCTTTATAGTGGTCCCTTTACCTACTCAAGTCTCAGGAGACCACTATAATTTTCAAATCCCAAAACTTTAAACATGCTCCAAGGAGATGCAAGCATACAAATTGAAAATAGCAAGGAGAGAATCCCATACTTCTCTCTATAATGGCCCCCTTTACCTACACAAGTCTCAAGAGACCACTATAACATCATTATCCTAACACAATAATGATTTCCAAATGAATAATACAACTATAATTTCTTTAATTTCCATTAACTAATATCACAACAATAATGCCTACCAAAAGAATATTATAACTCCTTTTTAATATCCTTTAACCATTATCCTAACATAATAATGATTTCCACAAGAACATTATAACTATAACATCTATTAACTTCCATTAACCATAATAATGATTTCCAATAGAACATTATAACTATAACATCTATTATCTTCCATTAACCATTATCTTAACATAGTAATGATTTCCAAAATCTAAGCATTCACAACAGTAATGAATCCAACATAACACATTACTTCTACTTCAATCCGAACGCCTAGCAAGCAACTCTTGAATAAAGATATAAATCGACCCCACTTAAAGGTTTACCATAAAGCTTCTACTAAAAGCAAAACTTCCAGCAAACCGCAAGCAAACGACTCAGAACACCATGCAAACTAAGGTGGGGATAAGACACTCATTCGGACATTGATTTCATCCAAACTCAGATCAAACATAAGGGAACACAATTTGCTAACACAACCCAAACTGGAAGGCATTTCTAGAATGAAAGCATCTCACCAATCGCCCAAGCAAACACGAACCTGCAAGCCCTAAAACAAGGTAGACTTCTATGCTAGCCAAGAAGAAAGAAGAATATTATAAAGCATACAACAACTCAAACTCAGGCACTAACCATCGCCCACCTAACATTATTCTCAACACAACAACCAGACGCCTGAAAGCGAACATCAACCAGGTTAAACTTGCCACCAACGACTTTCTTATGGACAGAGGTTCCCAAGCCTTACTTACAGGCGACAAACAAACTAAGGAAAACCGCCTATACATCAATGATAGTGGAACTACGGAGCCGCTAAATTAACAAACATTGACACAAAAGACCAGCCCAACAAGTAGGGCAAAGGAGCAACCCTCTGCGTCCAAGCAGTAAAGGAAAACAACGATATAGAGAACAAGCATAAACAGTACTGCGACGAAAGCAAAACTAGGGTCTACCTCTTATCACAAAGTCTATGACATCGACTTTGTCTTTCCAAAGCTTCCGTGCTTTCTTCCTCCTGCTAGTGACCCCCAAACAACCCATTGACCTCTTCAAATAGGTCCCGGGAATCCTTGTAACAGGTGGGAGTCCCTTCCCATACCTTCTTGGATTCGTTGGCCATATTTTCCATTGTGCTCCAACCTTGATGGTAACGTTCGGTGGGCACTGCTTAGACATGTTGAGGCCAAGTTGAAAGTTGCCAAACGTGCACTTAATTAAGCAAGTTTTAATCTTTAATTTAATATTATAATTCCAACCTTAGGAATTCTTTTAATTATTATTTCACTCCTTTCTCATTAAGCATGGTTATAAAAGCAATCAAAATAATAGTTAATTAATTACAATAATAAAACCAAGATACCATTGCTTTTACATAGTGAAAGGATTAATTACTTGCTAATTAATACCATATGTCAATATGAATTATTAACACTGATATTAATATTAAAGCATTAAAGGTATTATCCTTATTAATACTTTTATTGAGCTATCTACTCAAACCAAAATCTCCAATATAAGCAAAACAAGGATTTGGAATTCAATATTATACAACATTGCTTTATCTTTAAGTAGATAGCTTTTTTAAGATAACTAGAATGTTATCCCCATCATACTAAAGATGACTCCACCAAAGCGATCTCCTGGCCCAATGTTGTATTTATCAACAAGCACAAATGCAATGCATCTACATGAAGGTAATATTTACCTTATTGCTGTGGATGAACAAGTTATCACCATCATTTCTCAAAATTTCTCCCATCTCAAGTGGTTATCCCATATTAATCCACTAGTGAGAGTACTTGGTCTTGCAACCATAGATACATCAACAGTACCATATTCCAAGAATGGATTCAAAGCATAAAGTACAACTACCCATTCTTATCGACATAAAATAAGGCTATGCATTAGACATCCACATTTCAATACATAGTTCATTGTCAAGAATAAGTCTTGCTAAGGAGGGTTGTTACAAGGAGGTTGCCCCCTTGAAGAGGCTAGCAATTCTATATTGTGATTTGTGATATTAATATATATTTTTGCATTTACATTTCATATTGCAATATTCTATTCTTTCATGAATTACTACTTTTATTGCAATATTTATGTGAATGTGCTAATTTTAATATGAAGGTTCCCCAGGGGACTTCATAGAGAAATCTGTAGTTGGTTCATACTTTCCCATGTTTGCAGTAGAGGGTTGAACACCTATCCAGTAACCTCATATTATGTGCCATATATAAAAATACTTGATAATGGCTATGCTTAGCTTGTTTAACAAGGTTTTCCAAATCACACATGAGACCATTTGCATCTCTTGATATTTCTCTTCCAAATTTCTTGTTCTCCTTGATGTCTTTGAGTCTACAAGCATATAATGTGTCCTCCTTAATGGGTTCCTTATACTCCAAGAATTCATTCTCAATCTCTTGCCAACCATTATCTAAAATGAGTAGCCATACATTAAAGCTTGGACCTCCAAAAGGTGAAGGGGGTGTAAATCGCCTGAAATGCGTAGAGGCTACATGAAGGGCATCCTCCTCCTCCTTTGACTAATCCTTTTCCTCTCTACCCACATTCTCACAAAGGCAACTTTCCACCTTTGGGCACCAGGAGGTCTAGACCCATCAAAAGGGAGAGACCCAAATTTATCCACATGCTTTTGCTTCCATAATTCATCATTTGTAGACAAAAACCGAAACTCCGTACACAACCAGCCCACTTTGTCAACATTAAACGTAGGAAGAGCTTCAAGGATCTTCATTTTTAACTCTGTGGGCAGCATTATAAGTGATGGAGGCAAAGGCAATCCAGTCTTCTCACATAGTGCAGTGAGCACAAGCATACAAAGCCTGTCCTTTCCCACCTTCCAGAGCTCAAATGGATAGAGGAACGAGGCGTTCTGCCTCCCTTGCATTTTTATTTTTTTAAATAATTGACAAGGGGTGGGGGGAAGTGGCTTCTGTGACCTGGAGTGGGGAGCATTGCCTCCCCTGCCTTTTTTTCTTTTTATTAATTGGGGGGAAGTGGCCCTCGAAGCACGGGGCATTCCATAACTTGGAATTTTTTCTCTCCTTTTGTTTTTATTTTTGTGATCGTACCCTTTGGGCAGGGCACCTTCAGAGCATGGTCCTCGTGTTCTAGGGCAAGGTACCTTCAAAGTGAGATGCTTGTTTTTTTTTTTTTTAAAGGAAAAACAAGGAGCGAGTTTTGTGTTCTAAGTTCGGGGTGCCTTTGGAACGGGATGCTCCAATTTGTTTTGGTGACGGGGGAAAACTTTTGCATACTTTTCTTTTTTGAGACGAAAAATGAGGAGCGGGCCCTGTGTTTCGAGGGTAAGGTGCCCTCAGAGCAGGATGCTCCAATTTTTTATTAGGGCGACCATGCTTCTTTAATTGGATGAATCACATGTCTCAGATTCGTTGACAACCATTCTCGTTGAACAGGTCACTTCCATTGATTGATTGCAAAAAATAATTGCCTTTCCTATTGACATCGTCATTCCAACTCAAAAACTTCCAACACTTACGTAGGCAAAGTATGTAATATGATATTAGCAGTGTATTGCCAAGAAGTGTTTTTCGACTCGAACCTTCATAGGTTCCCTTTAGCGAACAATATATCCTCCATCAGAAGGGTGCGTAAATCAGAAAACAAAAATTAAAGTCTTGTAAGCTAGAGCTATATTTGCCCATTTGATTTCTCCTTGGTCTGAAGCTTGGTACTAGACGTTTAGAGAAGAATATTCCCTTTCAGCCCCCAATTGTTTGACAACAACGGTGGATGCCTAAGCTCCTATGATTGTTTCCTTACTCCTTGTCTCATCCTATGGTGGGCTTTGATATTTTAAGCTAGTCTGAGCTTTTGTTCCCGTGTGATCAAATAATAGATTATTATTCAGCAGTAGCAATCCTTGTTGATGTCCTTCCATAAACTTACTATTGTTCTCCATAGCATTTAATTGTTGGAATGTGGGCCCCACCTCAGCTTTAGTCCCTAAAAATGTGGGTTCCTGCATCATTCTTAGAATTATGATCTCCCTATTGCTTAGCATGGTTCCCTCACATGAACTCTTCTGGGCACCCTTGGAACTTGCAGATGTATCCATATCTATTGCTCGGACAATGTTTGTATCTAGGGTAGAACTACATGTTTCATACTTTGGAGGAAAATTTATTTATACTTTTGCTACAGGCTCTTCCTCTCCCAATGAAAATACGCATGTTGTACACTTTGCTTCGACCTCTGAATCCTCATCCCCCAAATCCTTGTTGTCCACCTCAAGTTCTCTCTTTAGTTCACAAGATGTTTTGCTGATTTGGTAGCCTTCTTCTAGGATTTCTTCTTTGAGTAAGGGAAACACTTCCACCAATGGGGGCTTGTTCGATGACTCGGGCTCTTTGGTTTTCCTCCCTCCTATATCATTTCAATAGGGCCTCGTATTGTTGGAGAATATTACATTATTTGGTACATGCTAATGTACCCCCATGGTACCTATGGTACAATGTAAATAAATATATATATTTTTTAAATTTACATGGTGGAATCGGTAGCCGCCACGAATCCGGGCAGGTTGTCCAGCTTTTTATGGCTGCCATAGTATTCTGCGCTATCCGCCCCAGAAGCCACCACATAGATCTTCGCGCAGTCCGCCCCTATAACCACCATGCCACAATCATTTTAAACCTTTTACGCCGCTGAAAGCACCAGGAAAGGGACAAGCGTTCAGTCCGGCGAGGCTCGAGATTTGAACCTTGGACCTCCGCCCCCCTTATGGGGTTTGGATGAACCAATTGGTCTACACCTTGGACCTAAGTACAATGTAAATATTAGAATAGGGTTTGAGTTTATAGTTTAGGAGTGTGATTTATATTTCCCCTTTATGTAAGTGTCTATGTGCAGGATATGCACAAGTGTCATGTAATTATGTGTGCAAGTGTGTAATGTGAGAAAGTGCACAAGTGTCATGTAATTAAGTATGCAAATGTGTAATATGAGAAAGTGCACAAGTGTCATGTATTAGGTGTGCATGTAGAAGTGTGTAAGTGTCATGTAGAAGTGTGCAAGTATCATAGAGTTAAGTGTGCAAGTAAATAAAGAGTCAAGAGTCATGTATACAAGTGGCAAGATGAGAAGCCAAAAGGACATGTGAGGTTTGTCTTATGTAAGGAATAGGAAAGGTTGCAACTCCCGGATATGTGAGGAGTGCAAGAGTCAAGTATTGAAGAGTCACCTTTCTAAGGTTATATAATGGAGACAAGGCTCCATGTAATATATCGAATGATCAACATATTGTATGTATTTCAAGCATCAAAATATAGAAGCTTGTATACAGTTTGAGCAATCTATTTGAAGTTTTCTTCATGTTATTTCATGAATGACATTGGCCATTTATTCATATTATTGTTGTTATTTTTATGAATATTATCTTCATTGACATTGGTCATTTATATTTATTACTTATTTGCTGAATGTTATACTTGATCCTAAATATTGGGACCTGTGATAACCTGGCTCAAAAGCCCACACATATAACGGACTCATGTTTTGGTTGTGGATTCTCCTTCTTCACTTCTACAAATTCTCCTTTTCTATCTGATCAGACAAACACCTTAGTCTCCTCTATTAGCTCTTGCCTTTCATTTTCAAATTTTTCTTTTACTATCTCAAGCTCCATCTTTGGTGAAGTGGGGCATGATTCTTGATGCTTAGGTGGGGAATCTCTTGCATAAATTATTGACCCATTAGAGTGGTTATTTTACGTGAACGCTTTGGGAAAATGCGTAATTTTTGCTCATAGAGGATGTTTCAGGTATTACGTAGACTTGCATTGCATTAGCCTGAGGTACAAATACTTGACTCATTGTTGGTTGGTTCATCATAGGTTGACAAGTCATTGGTTGACTTAAAAAGGTGGGCTGATTCACCATATAGTTCTATGCTTTATTAGTCATCTGAAAATTATCCTGTTGGGGTAATGGCCAGTTCCTTCAATCAGTCATCTGAAAATATCCTTGTTGAGGGAATAACATGTTCCCTTCATTGAGTTCATACTCCTGTGTATAGAGTGACTGAAGAGCTGAAACCATATGCTTGAGTTCGTTTAGCTGCATTTGCAATTCTTGTTGTTCATGAGGGGCTAGTTGACATTGGGGGTTTTTGGGAAATAGTGGATATTAAGGCATCTACTAAGGGAAAGGGTGTTGGATATGTTGGGTTGGGTACCCTTGTTGAGCAAACGTTGCAAAGTTTTGTCGGTGAATGAACAAGTATGGCTAAGGTACCGGCCCATGTTGTACAGGTTGGCCATATTGTCCCTATTCATGTGACACTTGTTATATAGGTGATCGTATAGGAACATAAGCAGGTTGTTGAAGGATTTGATGATTTGGTAACTAGGACATCCTTGATATTGTTTAGGTGTTTTGCTATTCATGAACAAAAAGGAAGAAACCTCTCTATTCACACCAAAAAATGGGAACAAAAACCAAGGTGCACTAGCCAATGTGAGAGAGAAATGGAAAAATAGGTCGCTCCAGTGAGCGGGGTGCTCTTGCGAGCGAGTTGCTTAGAGAGTAGGATGCTCGGGGAGTGGGTCGCTTTGAGAGCAAGATGCTCGGGGAGTGGGTCGCTTTGAGAGCAAGATGCTCGGGGAGTGAGTCACTCTAAGAGTGGGGTGCTTAGGTAGTGAGTTGCTTTGTGAGCAAGTCGCTTCGAGAGTGAGGCACTCGGGGAGCATGTTGCTTTGAGAACGGGGCACTTAGGGAGCGAGTCGTTTTGTGAGCAAGTCACTCTGAGAGCAAGGCGCTCAGAGAGAGGGGCACTTCGGAAGTACTTGACATTTGTTTTTGGTTTTCACAGTTTTGTTCCTGCTCACACCTTTCTTCACTTGGTTCTTTTAGTCCTTTCTTGAAAAAGCAAGATTCACAAATCACAAGTTAGGCAATATTTTGGATTAAAACAAAAATGGAGTCGCCATTTGCATGAAAAATTACGAAGTATGAAATCTAAAATGGAACATAACTCGTAAATTTTAATGCAAAAGATTTATGGGATTTGTGTGTTTTCTTGTAACATGCAACCCTAGAAGGAAAAGTGCCAATGTGGCAAATAGGCTTTGGCTAAGGAAAAGTGTGGGGAAAGGAGTCAAGGGCTGCATACCATAATGTATGTGACAAATATTCATGTTTGGTTGTTGTTGTGGTTGAATTAATAGAGTAGTATTGGGACATCAATTGGGAGAGACATGCTACATAATCATCGGCCAAACACGGATCAAAATGAATCATGGGATGGTTGGTAGGATTGGGCAATGGGGGAGGAAAAGATGGATATGTGGAAGAGAAGGAACTCAGGAAGAAAGTCAACATTGCATGATCAGTCAAGGGAAGCTGATTAGATACTTGAAAGCCATGAATATCAGAAAGCAAAGTCTTGTTGGTGATGACATAGTCAACCACACTCACACCTCTTGCATGTGGAAAACAAGTGAACTTGGAGGAGTTAGAAAACTGAGGAATTCCATTGAGAACAAAGAGGCAACGTGACTCGTCCAACTGAATCAAGTGTTTTCCATAAGCTTTAATTAGATGTTTCTCAAGATCCTTGGGGTTGAGTTCGAAGAGACGAAACTCATCCTTTGTAAGATCATGAAAAGGTGCTTGGTGGGTCCCAATGTGGTCATTAAAGTAACCTAAAAGAGTGGCATCAACCATTGATGAATATGTAGAAATCTTTGGGTATAGATCCAAGTATGGGTCACTATTGAAGTAGATGGCAAAAGTTGACGATGGAGGAAAATAACATACTGCTATGAAGATGTCTCTAGGAGGAGCTAGAACCAGTTGATTTGAAACCACACATATCTAGAGTCCTCATCTAATGCAAGCAATGACATATGTTAACGAAGGCAATCCCGAATGAGACATGCTACACCACTTGAACCACAAAAAACACCTGATTGACGTGCCACGTGCCTAAAAGTAGAAACACAAAAGTAATCATTGACTGGTGGAAGAGATCTTTTTGGGCTTTTTTGGGTCTTTGTGATAAAAACATGATATCGTGAAGAAATAACATCTTGAAATGTACCCGGGGAAGACAATATTGCTCCATTATAGTTCTGATAAGCAATAGAGAGGTTACTGTTACCTATTGGGACCCAAGGATATCTTCATTTTAAAGGCCAAGGATGTGACCACCATGGAAGGGAGTCATGAATCACAACTTTTTGGTCACTAATAACTACCCACTTGTTGTCCTTTCAAGCAACTATTACTTGTGCACGTGCCAAGGGTTGTAGATCACCAAAAAGGAGTGGAGAAGAGCATATACCATATTCAAGACCTTATTCAAAGGAGGTTGAGGAGACCCAAAATATAGAGTTTTTGATTTCACATATTATATATACGCAAGGATTGATGTGGGCCAAGGTGTGTAATTAGCATGAGTACTTGTTAGTAAAATTGAAGGGTTGCTTGGAGAAATGCTTAAAACGGTTCTCTATGGTTTTGTGCATGGCTTGTGCTTGTTCTATGATTATTTGTGACTCTCTCAACCCAGATGGACCTATACAATAACTTCTCTAAAATCATGATTCCTGCTCATGCCATCTCTCTATAGTGGTTCCCAAGCAGTAGCTTGAGAATTCACTATACAAGGGTTGTGTTATGCGTATACTATATTTGTGATATGGTTGAAATGTATATATTCTAATAATACAAAATTTCATCTAGATATGCAGATGTGAAGTTCGGACTACATGGGGAGAGGGGGAAGGAAAGTTATTGTGCTATACTTGTCCCCTCGAGTCTGGTTGGGGGCAGAGGGGATTAGAATATTTGTTTGTGACTTATAACTCGACTTGAATTTTAGTGCCCTTGAGGGTTTATCGTATGGTCATTTTGTTGATTCATGTCTTTTTATGATGGTCCATAGATCATCGATTTTTCTTGTATTAGAATCTGTGGTCCTATGATTTGAGGTATATAATTATACTAGTATGCATCCATCCTTGATATTATCTAGACTATAGAGTCACCATATTATTTGATGACTCTTGACATTGCCTGAATTTTTTTTGTGCTTTGTGATTTCTTGCTTGCTTTAGAGTTCATTTGTGATCCCTATGCAGACTATGCTAAAAAATCAACATCAAATATAATCAAAACTATGCCAAATGCCTCATGTTCTCTCTCGTGCCTGTTGTGCATTAATTTGCTTCAATGCTAAGGTTAATATGCTGACTGGGATGACCTAAACAATATCATTCTAAATGTCACCTTAATTATATATTTATGTAAATTAATGATCCCATCTGGCTTTAATTTTTTCAAACGGCTGTTTGTTTGATCCCAATGCCCTTTTTGAGACAAGCAATGGAAAATGTTGCAAAATGTTGTTCAATGTGAGCCCCAACATTGATAGAAATTGCTGATGATTTTAAGATGCTTTGGCTTGCAGCATTGTGTGGGTACCACGTGTGACAGTCTCTAACAACATAATACGAGCTTGTGACATGTCAGTTGACCTTTACTCAAACTGACAGCTATTGTTCAAGATCAATGGAAAATTAGTTGTCAGTAAAAACTCTAGAGGACAAAGTTATCCATATGGACAATACTTGATTGATAGAGTTGTCCATGTGGTGGCATCTAGATTGAGGGAAAGGATGGAAGATGCATTTTCCAAGGTCACACATTTTTACAGATTTAATCCCTAAGTTTCTTGTTCATATGGAGTTTGAGAAGCTTGAAGTTCCAAAGAAATTTGACACAATGAAAATTTTTGATAACGTTGTGCATGAAGTTTGAGATATTCAAAATATGCATATTTTTTTATAATGTTATAAAATTAGATTAAAAAATGTATGAAAATATTTTTAGAATGCAACTTGAAATGTAATGAAGACATGTATAACTGATGCAACATAAGTTACCTAATATGCATTACTGATTTTTCCTATTATTTTAACATTGAATGCACTAGTCCCACAACTTGGCATTTTAATAGAATTCAAGGTTATTTTTGGCTATTTAATTGAATTTATTTGAAAGTTTATTTAAATTTGAGTTTGAATTAGCTAGGCAATCGTGGTCAATGGATTTAATTGATATATTTCGATGGTTTTCAAGTTTGGTGATTTTTGAACATTACGGATTAAATTCACCAAATCTTGTTACACAGTTTAAAACTACTAAAGATTTTATTTGTTTCTCCCAAAACACGCCAAGCAATCATTTATGAAAAGGCTAGATGGAGTTTTGAGGTCATACAAAGAGATTTTTTTTTCTCGATTGATGCTTTTCTTTAGGGTTCTCATGGAGTTGTTAGTGACCAGATTAAGTGTAAGACATTGGAATTGTGGAAGGTAGTGATCTATGGGAGTCATTAGGTACTCGTATAAAGGACTGGTAGAGTCTAGGGCCATATAGAAACAAAGGATGGACACATTTTTAGTTATAATTGAGCTTTCAGAATCTTAGATGGTGTAGCCCTAGCAATAGACTTTCTTGCAGCCGGAGCTTACTTGTAGCCCGTTGAAGCATGATATGAACAAATAATAATTGCTATAAGAGGAGGCCTGAAAATTATCCTAAATATGCCATTCATCTCCACCTTCCAACTGATGTTAATTTGGGTCAGAGAGCTGACTTAAGGCTGTTATAAGCTATGTGCATTGAAAGCCTAAAAATGCTGTATGCTGTCATTGTTGAAGGCAATACTAGTACCCTTTAAATTCCTTATGTGTGGAGGCCATCCAACAGTTTTATTGAGGCATAAGGCAGTCAAAATATGGACTAAAATGGGTCACTAGGGTGTAATTTTAAAGAGATTACTGGGATGATTAATTTGATGGCATCATTGTTTGTAATCAACACTTTTGTGAGCATCAAATGGACCCGGTTAGCTTGTCCAGAAATTGCTAGGCTGGCCTACTGCTGCATTTATCCAAAATTCTTTGAACAGAGTCATGAAATCTTATTTTTTGGCCTCTAAAGTATACCAAGAATTTCTTTATGGATGTCTTCTCATATTTATCCTGCCCATTCTGTTGTGCACTATTTCAAAAGCTTATCAACATGACAAATCTGTAATGGGTACTTGAGAACTTCAGAAACAAAAGTGTGGAAAATAGAAGTGGCTAAGGTCAGGAAGCTTGATCCATGCTACTTAGAAAACTACGGTAACTCAGAAAATGGTAATATAGTTTTAGAAACCTAAGAATCAGAACATTCAAATCAAAATTTTAGTCACGTGATTTGTGGAAATGCCATGAAATGGCATTGAAACACTGTTGCACTCTCAAACAAAATAAATCTTCAGTTCAGCTGGAAAATTTTCAGAGTTCCCATCAGCCTGATCAAAACCTTTGGACATGAGTACTCATCGTCTCAGAAACAGGTTCAGAGATTTATGCGTCCAAAGCCATATAAGCAATAGAAGAGCTTGATGCTTGATTCTTATAAGGCTATATGTGAAGCTGTAACAAAAAGTTTTTTTTAAGTGTGTTTTGGACTCTGAAGTTTGCAAAGGTAATCCATAGCAATGCTCAAAAAGAGGTTCATTAGGCAAAGTTTATTACTCATGAGTTTAATTATTTTTGTAAAATGAGGAAAAGTGTCCTACAGTATGTATGCTAAAAGGCAAATGCAATAGCCCATATGAATATAACTTGCAGCAAAAGATACAAAATAAATTGTTGTTCTTATCACAAGAAGAATTTTATAGTCATTAATATTAATTTGGATGCCAAATCTCTCCATGGGTTATACTATTGAGTTATCTGATTATAAGTACATGTCTTAACATTGCCTGCACTCACTAAGACTGGTCTTATTCATGGGAGCTTGTCTTGAAATTTGGGGCTGTCTAGGACATGTGTCCTGTCGTCCTGGAAACACGTCCCACCATCCAAAAAGCCGTCTTGCTGTCTGTGTCCCAAAACTTCATGGAATATATTGGACACATATTTTCCTCCCTAAACATTCTAGCCTTAATAGCCAATGACATTTCATATTTCTTTTGTAATGAGCACAATTTCACTTGGAATGTAACTTCTAATCTAAAAATTGTTTTTAATATGTCCTGGTTGGTTTTGCTTATTTTCTTTTGAAATGTCATCTATTTGGCTTAGTTGATATCTCTTTGATGCCTGTGAACGTAAAGGGGAAAAAAATGCTTCCTTCATTGTTATCGAATATCAGTTATTATAAAATAAAGCTGGGTCATTAGCTTTACCAAATTATGTTCATGGAAGAGAAATGAAATGAAATATTATTAATGTCCGCGGTGGGCCAAAATAAGACCCAAGGGACTATAAGAAGGACAATAATGACTGCCAGCTAGCAGGCTAAAAAGCTCAACAAAGAAAATAACTAAGAACTTGGCCTTTTAATGCACAACTGCTAACAGCGTAAGCCATCTTGCTGTAAATATGACTCAATGTTTAGTTTTCAGCTCATGAACAATGTACAAGAACATTGGCTGTTTATTTTTCTATGATACCAAGGGCCTTCCAGCTCTTCTGACTTGTGCCATGAGCATTGAGGGCAGTCACACATCACCAGCAGTTTGTTGGGTATGAATCTTAGGAGAGACTCTAGGGAGGGTATCCCACTTGTTCCAACGATCACCCAGCCTGGCACACCATTGCTGGACATTCTCTGATGAATATTACCAGATCTTGCTTTGGCCCCTTCAACATGGTGGTAATGATACAAACATCTGCCATAGCACAGGTACAGATATGAGATACATGAGGGTGCCATCTCACATCTTTGGTCTCCAGAATTGATCCTTACCAGTGCCTGCCTTATTGAGGGATCTTTCCTTCTCATCGCTATTTCTAGTTATAGTTTTATCATATATTCTTGGTTTTAACTCCAAATTAGGTTTATCGACTCTAGTTTTTAGGCTGTCCATTATTAATTCTTAACCTTTATTTCTAGTTTATTTTTTTGATCTTAGAGTTTTCTTAACCTAATACTTTTTATTGTAACCTGTGCTCTCAAGTCACTTTGACCTACTCTGGTCATCTCTAGTTTGTTTTTTGGTCCTAGAGTTTTCTTAACCTAATGCTTTCTATTGTAATCTGTGCTCTCAAGTGGCATTGACCTGCGTTGGTCATCTGTGAATGTTAATGAAAATTCATTTTATTTTATTAGTTGCACTTCCACTGCTGTGAATGTTTTAAATGAAGAACAAGAACTGTGATTAGTATTTGTGGGTTTAGCACCAGATTTTGCAAGAGAGAAGAATCTGTTTGATTAGAACAGCTGACATAAAGATTCATCTTGAGCACCGCTATATAAAGCAGTACTGGGAATGATATTCTGCATATAAATACATGATTATTAGGAATTTGTATCTAACTTAGTATTGGTATTGTTTTTTCCCAGTGTAAAAATGTTGTATGGTTGCCAGCAGCAATATCTGAGGCATCTGTTACAAATCAGTTGTGCAACTCTTGCATCCCAGGTATTTTATTCAAAGTTTTTATAAACACTAAGGTTCATTTATTTCATTTTGAACCAGAGACGCCTCTATGAAAGCAAAATATATAATTATAGATACAGTTATCAGTTCATAAAACTTAGTTTAATTTTGAATTTTCTTATTTAATTTTTGCAAATGATTCCCTTTTGCAGGCCCGGTTTACAAAATTCAGTTCAAGTTTCGACGTATGGAAATACCAGCCCAGTATAGCACAGAGCATTTGGGTAAATCTCTTCTTAGTATCACATTAAATAGTTTTATAGTTTGACATTCTTAGAACTTGTATTTGTGAGTGAAGTATAGATATACTCAGAATAGTACCCACATTTTATGTGTTTGTCATTCAGATGACAACAATCCTGTCACTATATTTATAGAATATTAACAAGGCTATGAGTTGTAACACTTTCTTGAATGTGGTTTGATTGGACAATATTAATTCTGAAATCAAATTTGATAAAAATAAGAGTGCAAATTGTCAGCAATAAAACAAATCACTCCAAGAAAACTCCTCACTAGCATATAATATTGTGCTCCATTGGGGGATATGAAAACCTTAGTTTATTCATTGTTTGTATCTTATTTCACTCAGTATGAGAAATCTTCCATATTTTCTCAACTTTAGATGGTCCATGAATGTACTGTTGTTAATTCCATATTATCAGATTGGAGAGGTGTTTAAATCATCCATCTACTGTTTCTTACATCATATGGTGAGGATTCAGTTAATGGTCAGGAAAATTCTTTGATTAGTTCATGGCCTCTGTTTTTGTTGACTCCACTTTGCACTCCTTACCAAGTTTTGCAGAAAGAAAGAGATGAGCTAAGACTCTGTTGCTGTAAATGACTCATAGCCTCCTTTTACTTTGTACATCTTCCAAATGCATGAGACAACATATTTTCTTTAGTTTTGATTTTTGGAGGGCTAAAATCAAGACCTTTCACTACCTATGAACTTTGTGAGGAACATCCAATAGCATAAGTCAACTCAAAACAGGTTATATGTAATGGATCTTTGAAGAAAATTGGAAGGCTGAAATTTTTTATTATCTTCTTTAAAAGCATTTAGCTAAACTCATTGCTCGATTAAATCTTTATGATTTCCACATGAAGATAACATTCATGTAATGATTCAATATGTTCCATAACTAAATAAGATATATATATTTTAAATTTCATTTATTATTTCAAAAATATTCTTGGTCCCATTGCAAGTTAATAGCCCCAAATCAGAGTATCATAATTTGTGCTACCTTTTACTTAATACATGCTGAATCTTTCATTTCCAAGCTACTTGGATTGTGATCTATTATAGAATATCATTTGTAGCAAAAAAATTGCAATTGCCCATTTTTCTGTAGCTCTTTGTAAAAGTGTGAAAGAGTACACGATATCTCTAACGTTATGCATTGAGTGGAGTACTTAGTGCCAAATGGAAAAGATGGGGTGTTTTCAAGCTCAGTAATATGTACAAATGAATGATATAAATTGAGAACCGAAACTTTTCTTAAAATGTTGAAATAGCAGTGTTGGTCGATCCTTCTTGGGGATTGGTTTTAAGGGTTTAAACTCATGGGTGATGGTGTAACATTTTTTTTCTCTAAGCTGCACCCCAAATACCCTATCCGTTGATGAAGCCATTGTAAATGTTTTGTACTTTTTAGTAATTGATATAATTCATGAATTTGGAATTTGGTGATCATTATGTTGGAAACTAATATGATCGAGTATTAATTGGAAAGGAAATTCAGTTGGACTTGAAACTAGGTCAGTATTTTAAAATGCAAATTTCAGGCATTCTGATGTGTATATAAGGGGTCAAACATGGTCAAATGAATTTCTCTCCTCCATCAAGTTCGACACATTCTAAGCTTTCGAATGCATTTTGAATTCCCTTGTTTTGAGGTACTGTCGCAAAAATATGACCCTTGGGAGTTAGCCTATTGAAACTATCAACTACTTGTGCTGTCCATATCAATGCCAACTTCAGTGATTGAATTGTGGTGCCGATCTTTATATGAACAATTTGATCTCCCAATGGTGTCTCTTCATTTATCTTAAAAGAGAGGGTGCAACAAGGAATATGGATGCAAACCAAATAAAAGCTAAATAATTTCTCGTCCCAGCACTATACGATGTGAAGAAATGTAAACTGTGGCCGATTGGATTTCACCATTGGACGTTCTTTCATACAACTTCATATTATGAGAAATAGAAGAACACCTATGGGAGAGAAATGGTTCATTTTCCCATGGTTAGTAAATATTATCGTCACAATTCAACCTTTTGTGTTGAGTTGGAATTAATGTGAAAAGCACTAATAGTTTGGAATTTCAATACAAGAACGTTAGCTCGATTGAGGTGACTCTAAATGCATTGGAAAGCTAAGGATGTTCAGAATAAGGTGAAGAGGGTGGAAATTCATTCAGCCATGTTTGGTCCTTGAGATCCACTCCAGCAGGCATGGAGTTAGAATTTTTTAATTTTGAACTAATTTTGGGTCCAACTGAAATCTAGTCCTGAATTGTATCCAGAATAATAGCAATTAGTAAACTGGATTACAGTCCTCTTTTCAAGGATAGCTGGTGTAATGTCCCCTTTCTGAGCAGTTAGTTAGATGCAGTGGTTTAGCCTACTCACGGGTTCCCGTAGGCTAGGGCAGATTGCAGGGGAGCCTAACTGGAGTTACGGGAGCGGATAATTGAGCGAAATGGGTATTCGAATCCACTCTCAGATGTTGAATCGGATGGACAGAGCCTTGACTTACTATTTTTAGTAAGTTAGTTTTTAGGGTTTCGGGAAAAACGGACGGTGCAGTGATATTCTTCACCGAAATGGGTGTCCGTATCTATCCTCAGTTTGCGGATCGGATAATCGAAGGCCAAGTTTTTAATGTGCGAAGGTTTAATTATATAAAGTAAAATTATTTAAATACTTTATATAGTTTAAAACCTTATTTTATAAAAAGGGGACGTGGGACTTAAAAAAGAGTTATGTTTCATGATTTATCCCACATTGAGCGTGCAAAAGGAGTTTGTTGTGGAGGAGTCTATTTATTCGGTGGCTTGGTCTCATTTCATGTCATTCTGGATTTTAGTTATTTTCTCTAGAGTTTGAGGCCAGTGGTTGAGACTTCTTCTCCGAAGGGACGGAAACCCCAACGGTGTGGTTGAGGACGAAACCCCTCAAATTTTTGGAGCTGGACGAAACCCCAGTTCTCTGTTGGTGAATTCACACAGGATTCACACTTGGAGCTTCAACGATTTTCAGAGGTACTTTGGTGTTTGCTGATAAAGTATTTCAAGGGTTTTAAAATCGGATTGCATAAGAATTTGTGGAAAGATTGTTGATCTTGAAAACATTGTAATTTGTGCCCTAGATTAAAATCTGAAATGAAATTGCAAGTTATTTCTCAATCAATGCATTTTGTATATTTTGCAATTTGGGTTATATTGTTGGAATTTGTTCCTGTTCTTCAAGTTTTATATCCGCAATAAGATTTAGATCAGAAATTTTTTAACAGTCCCAACCAAGGGGGACATTACAGTGGTATCAGAGCAAGTCTATTCTGCCAGCCTGTGGAAGCCTAATTAAATTTCAGATTCATGGAGTCTTATAATGATTGGTCTAGGAGACAACGTGATTGGGATAGGACTCAGAGTGAGATACAAAAATCCATCAATCAATTAACTGCAATGATGCAAATTTCTCTACCTTCAGTTTTTCCTCAGGATAAGGTTGATTTTTCATTCATAAAGTTGCCGAAGAAAGTTGGAGTTGAACAAAATACTTTACAAGATCCTAAAACTGCAGCTAATATTGCGGCTAATAAAGTTGAGTTTGCTGTCCCAAAGAAGATTGACAAGGGTAAACAACGAGTTAACAGGAAAGGAAAGGAAACCGAGTGATCTGCGAGGTTACGGGACTTCCTCACGGAAGCAAAAATCAGTTGAGGAGAGAAGGGCGATGTTTCACTTGCAAAAGGGAATGGTCACTTGGTCACAATTGCGAAGACGATAAAGAGAATGACTTAAGGCAGCCAAGTGCAGAAGAGGACAGCAGTAAAGTTGAAATCTTAGAGTTTGGGAAAGATGCTTCATATCAGGAATCATGCATAACAGGGAACCAGAATGATGTTGGTGATGATGAGGAAGACAACACAACAGTTTTGGATATGCACTTAGAACAATCTAGTGTGGATTGTGAAATCTTTAATATAAGGTATGATGAATCTTGTGATTTTCCTATCATCAATTCATTAATGCATGATGGCATCTTTCATAATGAAGTGTCCGTAGATCCCATATTTGATGAGGAAATGATTATGAATGAAGAGGATTCTTCGCTGAAAACCGAAATGGAAAGAATTAACAGACTGTTGGATGGTGATTTCTCCGAGGAGTTGGAGACTATGGCAGATTTAGAAGAAGATGCGATTGTTGATGAATTTCCACTTGAGCATGAGACTGACCTAGTCGATGAGATGAGTAAAAATCAGATTATGATCATGCCTTCTAGTCAAGAAACTTGCAGGGAAGAACAGAAGGACAAAAATAATGAAGATGAAGTTAATTCATCCTGTGCTTCGACGAATGGAGAATTAGGCATTGGTCATCAAAAAGATGGTGAGCATGCTGATTTTGATATTGTCAAATCAGCAACAAATGATAGTATTCATGCAGTTGTTGATTCTGAGGATGAGGACAGGTCTGTCATAACTTCGGAGCATGTAATTGGGGAGTGCAATATTGTGAAGGAGGCTGATTTTGATCATTGTGCGTGGGATAGCAAATCTGAAAGTTTGTTGTGTGATGCTGATTCCAATCCATTGCAAGGTTGGAAGGACCAATTACAGGTCACAGAGGAGCAGATTGTTCAGACATTAACTCACTTGGATAGGACACACGAGTTTGTCGAGTGCCTCTTTCAGGCAGCCCAGCTTGGGGAGAGACAGAAGTTGACAGTTGGAGCTACTGTTACCGATTTGCAGGCTATCAAGCAGGCATTAGAGGTGATAAAATCTGATTATTTGAGGTTGCTATCCGACAGGGATCAAGCCTTACAGTTTGCAGATAAGGCCTTCCAAGAACTCAAAGAGAAAGAGGATTGTTCAGAGCTTCACAGGGTTTTAGTTGGTGAAGTTCATATGGACGGTATTGTGAGGTATGTACATCATTTTGATTTCAGCCCTCTTATAGATGAGTGGACCATGTTTTTGATGACGCATAGTAGTGAGCCGGAAGACTGTTTTGATAGACTTCATACTTCACTTGGCTATGGGTTACCCCCTTCGTCAAAAGGAAAATTGGATTTTTGTAGAGATAGCAGTGGATTTTATGCGGGAAAGGAATTGTGGCCGAACAGGATTCCACCTATGTGCGAGGTTAGCCCAGCGGTATTCTTCAGGTAGTGGGAATGTCAGATTCCCTATTGGTCCTGGTTATCTAGGAGTGTCTATGAGGGAGTGGAAGACACTCGTTGGCCCAAGGAGCAGTACTTGGTGATAGAATATGGATATGGGATCCAGGAGAGATTACAGATGTCGATTGTACAGTGGTGCCATGGTAGGAGATTTTCATATTTCAGATTTCGGTTCTCACAGGGATTGCAGCTTGGATGGTTATGATGGATTCATTACCGAGTTATTGGTGAGGCTAGTTCAGTTGAGGCACATGGACTCTACGGTTATGATCGAGTGACGCGACGTCGGCATGGTGATGCTGACATGATACTGGTTTGGGACCCCGGGAATCTACTTGATTTCAACGATGGATCATTTTTCGGTTTAGTGATAGATTCTGAGAGAGTTGTCGGCTTTAGCATATTCGGATGGATGAAAAGGGTTACCAACTTTGTCGGTTCTTGTGGTCGCAGTTGGTGGCTGTGTCACTGTCATGGGACATTCATCAGGTTTGTTTGGGATCCTGGTATTTTCATTGACGACAACCAGGAATTTTCAGTTGATTGGGATATTCATGAGCATTGCTTGAGGACAAGCAATCTTTGGGAAGGGCGGACTGTAATGTCCCCTTTTTGAGCAGTTAGTTAGATGCAGTGGTTTAGCCTACTCACGGGTTCCCGTAGGCTAGGGCAGATTGCAGGGGAGCCTAACTGGAGTTCTGGGAGCGGATAATTGAGCGAAATGGGTATTCGAATCCACTCTCAGATGTTGAATCGGATGGACAGAGCCTTGACTTACTATTTTTAGTAAGTTAGTTTTTAGGGTTTCGAGCAAAACGGACGGTGCAGTGATATTCTTCACCGAAATGGGTGTCCGTATCTATCCTCAGTTTGCGGATCGGATAATCGAAGGCCAAGTTTTTAATGTGCGAAGGTTTAATTATATAAAGTAAAATTATTTAAATACTTTATATAGTTTAAAACCTTATTTTATAAAAAGGGGACGTGGGACTTAAAAAAGAGTTATGTTTCATGATTTATCCCACATTGAGCGTGCAAAAGGAGTTTGTTGTGGAGGAGTCTATTTATTCGGTGGCTTGGTCTCATTTCATGTCATTCTGGATTTTAGTTATTTTCTCTAGAGTTTGAGGCCAGTGGCTGAGACTTCTTCTCCGAAGGGACGGAAACCCCAACGGTGTGGCTGAGGACGAAACCCCTCAGATTTTTGGAGCTGGACGAAACCCCAGTTCTCTGTTGGTGAATTCACACAGGATTCACACTTGGAGCTTCATCAGTTTTCAGAGGTACTTTGGTGTTTGCTGATAAAGTATTTCAAGGGTTTTAAAATCAGATTGCATAAGAATTTGTGGAAAGATTGTTGATCTTGAAAACATTGTAATTTGTGCCCTAGATTAAAATCTGAAATGAAATTGCAAGTTATTTCTCAATCAATGCATTTTGTATATTTTGCAATTTGGGTTATATTGTTGGAATTTGTTCCTGTTCTTCAAGTTTTATATCCGCAATAAGATTTAGATCAGAATTTTTTTAACAGTCCCAACCAAGGGGGACATTACAGCTGGGATCTATAAAGAAATATATCAGTAAAGAAATCCACCATATCTGTTTAATTGACTGTTTAATTGCCTCAATTCTTGCAGATTATAAGGGAAGGAAAAATGACTTCAATTCACAGTTATTAAATATGGCACACCCTTGCCCAAATATGCATATCTGGGTATTGGACATGAATATGATATGGCTAGGATATTGTATCCAGACATCCAGATATAATCTTCTGCTTTGGCCTTATTGGATACATCCAGCTATGGCTTAGGTGCATTCAGAACATATCCCTGATATGAGAATTTAAATTAATCATACAATTTTTTTATTGAATTAACTCTAATAAGATTAGAAAACA
Source organism: Wollemia nobilis (assembly GCA_028583015.1). Taxonomy (NCBI): domain Eukaryota; kingdom Viridiplantae; phylum Streptophyta; class Pinopsida; order Araucariales; family Araucariaceae; genus Wollemia; species Wollemia nobilis. The sequence goes on along the minus strand of JAQPPZ010017232.1, from coordinate 22,966,743 downwards.
TTTAACAGATACACATAAAATCTCTCTCAATCAATGAATAAATACCTCCTCTTCACAGTTTATGTTTGTGTATTTTACATTTATTGAATTCTTATTTAATGAAATATATATATATATATATTTTAAATTTATTTTTGTGAGGGAGATGCAACTGTTTGAGTGCAACCTGAGTTCAAATCGCTGCATTATTATGGGCATTTATGTGCTGAGTTGGCCCATAATAATATGGTTTGTCATAATACCACATTGTGTTTTATTGAAATGATGTAATATGGTTAAGCCCATTGCAACCCCATATAACCAATCAAACAATGATCTGTTTATTTTTATTTTTTAAAATTTATATCCAGCTGTCTCCATATCAAGGGGGTGTGGAACATCTATTGTATTTTTATCTAGTATTCTTATCCGTTTCCATGCAACACTACGCTAAGTTCCTCAAGGATGGTCTGATCTATGTTTTTGTTCCTGGATGCCATTTTTGATAGCAACTGCCAATTGAACTGGAACAGAACTATATTTAGAAATCCAGATTAGCAAATGGTGTCAGAATGAAACCAGTCTAGTTAGAACCACAAAGACAAAACCTGTTACAAAGAAGTAATTTCAATTAGACAGAGCAGACAAGTTAATGCAGACCTACAAAGGCCTTTTTTGTGGAAGTAGAATGTGAAGTACAACTGAGGGCACAATGGGGGCCACCCTCCCTGTGATTCGAACTTAGGGTATCCTGGATGAGGCTTTTATATTCTAAACAATGAAAAAAGGATAAAAGAGAGGAAATCTGGGTTTGGTAATGTATATTTTTCTTATTCCTTACGTAAATATGCAAAAGTATCTGGCAAATTCAAAATCTAGATAAACTGTAACACATTGTCCTAATACACTATGTGAGTAGAACCAAAACAACTGTAAAACTGAAGTCAGGTTCATAGATGTAGGGCCTGATTGTTCTTCAGGGCAGATGGCTGTCTGGGACTAATGATCTTTTATGATGTACAAGAAGCCACCTTTTTGGGCCACACACATCACACCACGTGAGTTGGGTGGGAATGGAACTCCACTCTATGATCATTAATCTACCATAAATGGCATGAGTTCTAGAAGTCAGTATGCGCTTAATTACAGAATGAATAGTACAACATGATTCTCACCAATTCAAGTAAGAATTAATATCAGCAAGCAACGCAAATGCTTGTGGCTTGTTAAGCTGCAGCTTGTATTATATTTGATCTTGACAAGGCGTTTCCAATTCAATTTGAATGGGAATTAGTGATTGTAACTTTGCTTCACTCCAAATGTTTTATATTTCTTATGGTTGAAGAAAGCTTTCACAAAATTAAAGGAATATTAAATATTTGTGGGACTCTGACTTACTGACATTGCAAGGTCATATTAGGCTGCATAGGTGGTTGTGATGAGGTCCTCAGAGAGTTGATCCAGATATGTGGGACTGGTGGAAGTGGTGCAGGTTGGTTAGCAATATACATTATACACAAGGTTAAATTATAACATTCTGAGTAGTAATAGATAACTTAAATTGAGTTGATAAATACAAGCTAAGCTGGTGATGTTGCATATGTAACCCTTTCTTGCAGCACGAGGGCGACAGCCTGCACAAACTACTTCCGGACTCTCACGGCAAAACAATGCATGTTTGAATTGTGGACAATTGGGTCATACTTCTAGTGAGTGCCCTCACTCTCACCAACGTAGAGGACACCAACCTGGTATCTTTCTTTCTCTTTCTATTTCTGTTGCTTTTCTTCTTTCTTTCTCTTTTTATCTCTGTTGCATTCCTTCTTTCTTTGGGTGTATGTGCGTGGGCGTGCATGTGCATGTGCATGCCCACTCAGATGATTATGAAAAATGTAAGGCAGCTTTGCAACTAGCAAGTAAAACACCTTCCTATCATTTTCTTGTGACTAGTGCCAACCGTATTTCTATTTGTCTTATCTTCCCATGCAACTCTCTCCTCTTGTGCCATCCATAAACTGTTTATTGAATAAGCAGAGGATATGCTTTAGGTTAGTCTTGCTAAATTCATAATCAATGAAGAGAGGGAATTTGAGTTGAATTAAGTTGCCTCCATAACATAATTTGTTGCATGCACACAGGGATAGGAGCAGGAGCAGGAGCAGGAACAGGGAGAGGGAGAGGGAGAGGGACAGGAATAGTGACAGGGACTCAAGAGAGTATCCTCTGTGAGAGCTGCCAGATGCCTTGTGTTTTGCGAACTGCCAACACTGAAAGTAATAGGGGAAGACGATTCTTTACTTGCCAGTCACCCGACTGTAACTTCTTCAAGTATATATAGCAAAACCTTTAGCCAATTAGAGTTTTGAATAACCAATTTATTATATCTTCCCATATTGGCAATTTGCGTGATGGCACACACATTGCCATTGATGATATGTAGCTTCCCACTTTCAAGCTAACCAGGTTTTTGGTTACCGTGCTTCCATCCATTGCAATTTCAGGTGGGAGGATTCAACACGAAATGCTAACTCTACCTCAACCAGAAGAGGAGGGAGAGAAGGAAGAACAAACTCAAGCATAGGAGGAAGATCAAACAGGACATCTACCACTACAAGCAACAGCAGCAGCACAGGCAGAGGCAGAGGCAGAGACAGAGACAGAGGCAGAAGAGACAGAAGCGGCACTAGTTTTGTAAGTGCCACAGGTGAGCAGCTTTCTGCTGTAGACAGAAGGTGTTTCGTATGTGGAGACCCCTCGCACTTTGCAAGTTCTTGCCCCAGTCGGGTATCATGATTAAATTTATGTTATATCATATCTCTATTTTCCATTACTTATCATGACCATATCACTACATGTTCTGTAATCTAGTACATTCAGTGGCAAGTATTTTCTCTTTTTAAAGTTCAGATGGCCATCTTGTTTAAGGACTTGAAGATTTGGAACATTATGAAAAGCATTTGAATTATAGTTGCATATTCGATCGGACATGAGTTGGCCATTTTGATTGACTTTTTTTATTCACTTTATTTGTATATATCTTGTTAAGAAGATTCCGCTAGCAGAATGTTATTGGAGATTGGAGGATGTGTCATTTTTGGGATTCCCAGTTTGCAAGTGACCTCAGAAATTGGGAGTAGACTGTTCTTGTAGCAAATGGCACCTGTCAGACAGGGCCTGGGCAGGCATTTTTTAACCCTAAAATTTCTAAAATTTCAGTTTCAATGTGATAGGTTTTGTTTTTAAATCCGTTAAATTTCATGAAATCATTGAAAACTGTAATTTCGACGAAAGCAGAATTGAACTTTAGAACTAAACAAAATAATTTTTTTTAAATACAAAATTGCCACAACCACTGCCCTATGGTTGAGGTTTTGCTCCATGTTTAGCCAATTCCCAGAAATTGAATTTAGGCTAGTAATAGAGTAAAATCTAGTATAAGCATCGCAGCATATTAACATATAAGACCCCTTGCAGTGGCAAGGAAACTTTGGCTTGCGTTTTGTATTTGAAATTCGTTCTTTTCACAAAGCTTCTAGCGACATAAGCTTTGAAATTCGTTTTTTTCACAAAGATGCCTTTAGATAAGAATCTTCTCAAGATGGAGCATAGTCACCAATAATCACACATATACAAATAACACCTTCTTTGTAACTCCATAGGAGGTAAACAAGCCCAGAATATCCCCTCTTAGAAGTTGCTCCAATCTTTATAGTCACATAAGGCAAGGTTTGGAAGCATAACTTTTCCTTTTACAACACATTTCACCTTACTTAAAAACTTCAACTTGTCCTTGGACCACCTATTTATGAGAAGAGCCATTAAAATATTCCAAGAGTACTTGGACAAAAAATAGAAGAGAGGAGATCATGAATGGTTAGATATTTATGCTTAAAATGAACCAATAGTCCAAGCATTTGATAGGAAGAGGAAGGATTAACTAGAGCATACACTAAATCCTTTTTCTAATGTCACAAATCCAACTTTCTCTCCCATGAATATGGACCAAAGATTTTGATTGCATAATATATTGTAAATTTGTCCCTTTGAATGGGGGCAATAGGTCTTGAAGACAATCACACAATGAGACATCCCTCCACTTGTAGTAAGTCCTTGAACAAATATTGCCATTGCAAAGAGCTCAAATAATCATGTGATTTGAAAAAAGAAGTGGCTCAAAATGCTTTCATATGAAAAAATTATGGCCTCTAGAAGTTTGCTCTCCAAAATAGCCCTAAAGTGGCATTTTTTAAAAACATAATTTTTTAAAAAATTTCTTTTGATTTTTTTGCAAGGAATAATAACAAGAAATAAATTCTTTCTTTTGCTTCTTACATCAATAGGTAAAATGCCCTTATGCCATGTTTGTCTAGCTTGACTACCACCATCACTGCTTGGGTTAAAAGGTACGACCTCTTTGTGAGGAATGATGGAATTCACAATGCTTTCCAAAAACAAATAGAAGCAAAACATACACTCAAACCGTCGTCGGAAGGCGCCATAATTAATCACATTCTGTAGATAATTGCATAACACTAACAAGAAATGAGAAGTGTGGGGGGTATTTACAACAATACTAAAACCCCAAATTACATCATAAAGTTAAACCCAAGTCGACATAACAAGTGGGCTTTAGGTTAAATACAAATATTAAATAAGGTTTAACTATAACAAGGTTAGCCATGGCCCATTGGGCTTACCTAATAAAATATTACATATAATAAATACATTGCACAATGAAATGCCCTTAGCCCTATCCAATACATTGCATATTGTTGGCTATTGGCCATGAATCAGGTTACAAATTCAACAAACCCCATAATTTGAACTGAGGGGCCAAGGAGAGAAGACATTAGTGACAATAATATCTTCCCTCCTAATGGATGCTCCTGTGGGCCTCTATAGTTGAGGCAAATCCATTTGAATCTTCCTCATCATCTTTCTTCAAGAACTTGACTTCAATCTTCTATAGTTAAGGATGTCCCTCCCTTTTATAGTTATAGTATCCATAAGTGGTCTTTGATTTTTTTGAAGACAACCTTGCCCATGGGCCCTTGGGTCTTAGTCTCCTTAGATTGGAATTCCTTTGTGTGAGCCTATATTTAAGGAGTTTCGCCACTACAATCTTGCATTGCAACTAGAAAGTGAAATAAGAGAAAAAAATGATCAAGAGTAAGAGTCCTTTGGGATTCCAAGAGCATAGGAATCATATAAACAATTAGGTTCAACATCTAAAAGGACGGGGAGAATAGAAAAGACAATCTAAACACATTTTGCATCATCTTTATTATTGCCTCTAGAAGATGTACCATTTATCTTCAAAGCCTTGAATCTTGCAATATAGTCCTCAACATTATCAAACTTAGCTAGATTAAGAGAAGAAAGCTCTAATTCCAAGTGACTTACTTTAGTAGTATTAACCTTTCCAAAAAGTTCATGCAACTTTGACCATACCTTGAAGGGTCATTGTCTTCTTTGATACTTTTTGGTGCTAAGCTTCATCATCAAGAATCGTTGCTTTATCCTCTTGAAAGATGCGTGTTCTTACTTTGTTGTAGGTTGATCATATAAGTTGATCACATACTCTAATTCTATCCATGAAGGTAACTAGGGCTTTGTGGTCCATCTTACACAATTTGATCCCTACCACTACAGTTGACCTGTGAAATGGTGCCACTAGTGCATAGAGCTTGAAAAATCATGTGATTTGAAAAAGGCTTAAAACAATTCGGTATGCAACAATTATGGCCTCCAAAAGATTTGCCCTAATGGACACCAAAAAAAAAATTGAAACTCCAAACCTAAAGAAAAAAGAGCCAACCATTTGTTGCCACTTGACCATTCATGATTTGTTGATGTTGTCCAATTATCTTTTGTCGATTTAGTGTTCGTGGACCATTGTAATTGTGACACTTGGCCTTCTCTAATTCGCCAGGCTATTATAAATATGATAAAAATGGTTTGACATGGCATAAAAGAAGACCATTTTAATCGAATCTCCATTATGCTCAATAGATCTTGTCACAGATGTGACTCAAACTTGGGTCTCGCAAGTGTTGGGTGCCTTGGTCTACCCAAGGTGGCCAACTTGCCGTTGAGAACATTAGTGCCTTGACATATGCATAACCTTTGCTCCTTGGCAAAGTAACAAAACAATGTCATAGAAGGTGCCTCTCAAGGATTCGACCTAAGGACCTCATAGGTGTTGATGACTTATGTGAGGAAGAGGGATTGATTAGGCTTTGTGCCACCTTGGCATCTATGCCTTGATGCCTCTATGAACAACGCCATTGGCTTCAAGAGAAGTGTTTTCCACTGCTCAAAAGTGTGGTTCAAACATTGAACCATGTGCCACATAGGTCTAAACTTTTGATATTTGATAGGTAAGTTGATAGCAAAATATCTCAACTTACATAGGCTCAAAAGTATGTTTATTCTATCCATTTCTAAAAATAGAATCAATCCATCTACTCAAATAGTATATAGAAAGCATAAAAAGAATGAAAGAGACATATTTGATAGGTACCCTTGAGCATCATAAATAATCATTATATTATCCATGGATAAGGATCACAACACTCCAATTTAGTGGATGGAGTGGTGGGGATATTTATACCAACACTAAAGCCTAGATTACATAATTACGTTAACCTAAGTCTACATAACAAGAGGGGTTTAGGTTGATTACAAATTATAAGGTAGGTATAAAGGTAACAGTGACCCAAAAGACTTACATAATACAATGATACACAATTAACAATGATAATGTTTGCCCATAGGTCTATAAAAGATTACATGATACAATGTCGACCTTTACCGTAAGTCCGGTTACACTTTCAACAAATTACCTATTTCTATGACCAACCTTTTTGGAAGTTCATGGTGAATATATCAAGTACTATGTGCAATCTAAAATGCTTATATTATCATAAAAATAATTATTACAACACATTTATCAATTTGTGTTTATATATGGATAAAAAAAACCAAACAATAGAAAAAATATAAAAAATGTTGATTTATTTTTATACTTGTAAAATATATGTATGATGGAATAACAAATTTATTTCTAAAAAACTTATATAAGTTGATAAAGTTTTAAATTAATATTGCATAAATTTTTAAAAGGAAGGTTATTTATGTTTCCTTAAGCATAAAAATTTATTAATATACATTATTTCTTATTCGGAGAAGTATATAATGGTAATGAAAATGAATTCTTTTATAGATTATCTTGAAGCAATAAAATAGTATGCTTGTTTATACTTTATTGAAAACATTTTATTATGTTTCAAATTAGTAAACAAATTTAACGATAATAAAATATTAAAAAAGTTTTTGTTTGGTTAATTATATCTTTTAGAAAGAGCCAGGATCAAGTTCAATAAATATAATTATCTTAATAAGTAAGTTGAGATATTTTGCTAGGAGTGTTTTCTCATTTTAAATAAAAGCAGCTTTTATAGAACTTTTGAAATTGACTTTATATATTTCTTGCCACTAACCTTTGTGGGCTACCTACATTGATCGTTTTGCCTTCATCTATTTTAATTTATCTACTCAACAATAGAATACATCTATGACACATTGCTACGGAGAATAAGTAACCTATTTTACTATGAATATATCCATGTTTAAATATAGAAGCTAATTAATTTGGATTGTAACAACATTTTAATGAAAATAATTAGTTGCTAAGTCGTGTTTATGAAGTAGTTTCAAAATATAATTAAAATAAATTGAATTTCATAAATATTATCAATTGAATTATTTTAGCAAAATTAATAAAAAAATTATATATTATAAATACAACGTTAATGTTTTATTAAATAAATTTAATTATTTTTCTTGGATAACAAATAATATAATGCATTATCAAATAGCTAATTTGGAATAAAGAAGATTAACAAAAGTAGAATTTTACAAATCAACTAAATGTTTGTCATGTAAATATCAGTAGGGAGCAAGTACAAGCAAGGAGCAAGCTTCACCTTTTCTTATTTTAGGGAAGAACAAGAGAAAGTGAGCAAATAGCAAGTGTGAGTAAGAGTGAGTCTCAAATTTTCTTATTTCAAATCTTTGTGGAAAATTAACCAATATAGTATTCCTATAAGGAAAAGCTAGGTAGCGTGGAATAAAAATCATTAATGAAAAACCTAACTAAAAATAAGGATACACTTGCAAGAAGTATGGATGCCGTAGTTGGGCACAAGAGAAAGAATGAGTCTTTGGTAATCTCTATCCAAGTGTGAGATGGGAAAATCATAGAGGGCCTCTAATTGACTAAAATACCGGGTGCATTGGCTCCCTTATCCACATCGAGTATTGAGTTTGCGATGTTTCACTTCAAGGATAGGGGAAGTTGTGAGCCTAGTCTAGGTTGTTTTGTGGTTTAGTTTAAAAACACCTACATTTTCCCTAAGATATTCCTATTACTGTCTTATCTTAATTTGGCATTATCTAACTACAATTGCAATTAAAAAAGTATAGCAAATAGGCCTCTGACTAAGTGCTTTTTCATTTTTATGTGATAAAAATGAAGATACTTTTCATTTCCAAGCATGGGTACAAGAAAGAATGCAAGTTGTTATGAACCTTCATATAAAAATAAGCATAATCCAAAATAGCAGTGCAAAAATTAATGGACATGTAAAAATGAAATAACACAAGTGCTTAAGAAAATATCTTATTCAAAATATTGCAAACTTATATTACTTAAGAAAAACAAAAATCCTAAGTCTCTTCGAGGGACAACCTCCTTGGAAGCAAAGCTTTGATACAATATGAAATACGAGATGGTTTATTCCTTTCCACCTTTGTCTTATATAGACTCTTATTTATAATAAAGTAATTGTTACATCATTATAATAACTCCTACTTACAATAAAGTAATTGTTACATCATTACTAACACCCGCTTATAATAGAAGTAGTGGTTACATCATAACAGGCCCATACACACTAGGTGCCCAAGGTGCAACATTACATAATGATGGTTATGTTAGGATAGGGTCCTAACATGCCCTCCCCTTTCAAGAAGATTTGTCCTCAAATTTTGAGATGAGGAAACTATTGCTAGAGTTGGAGTAACTTCTAGGTGACATTTTCTAGCTACAATCCTTGCCACTATACTAAAACATCAATGAGTGTATGGTTGTGAAGTGTGCATGTTTGACGGTATATAATACTCTTAGGTTCCAAGATGACTAAACCTTATTCATCCAACTAAGGTAGTGTTGATTGCAATCGTGTTTGGCTACCAATGATGTTTTGTAAATATGAAACATGAAAAACGGATGTATGGAGGAAGAGGTTGCCAATTCAAGCTTGTAGGCCACTAGGCCAATACACTATAGTACCTTATATGTTTCATAGAATTTGGTTGATAGATTTTGATGACCATAAAATTTCAATGATGATTGTTTCTTATGGATACAAGCGTAGGAACACCATATCCCCAATATTAAAATTGTGCTATGAGCAGTGTTGATCCACTTGTTGCATACAACTTTGTGCCATAACAAAATTATCCTTGAGTTGTTGGAGAAGTTGTGCATGCTCCTTGACGGTTGAATCCACTACTTGGATCTTGGAACTATGAGGGATATATGATAGAAGTGATGGCGAAAGGTGTCCATAAATTGCTTCATATGGTGTCATCTTAGTGGTGGAGTGAAATGTAGTATTATACCACCATTCGACCAAAAAAATCCATTTGACCCATTGAGTCGGTTGCTTGGATGCAAAGCAACAAAGATAGGTTTCCAAGAATTTGTTAATAATTTTTATTTGACCATCTATCTTGGGATGGTAGGTTGAGTTCATCTTGAGTGGTGTGCCCTGTAGTTTAAATAGTCCTTGCTAAAAATGACTAGTAAATGTGGGATCACGGTCAGAAACAATGGATTATGGCATGCCATGAAGATAGAAAATGGAATCAAGGAATATTTATGCAACTGTTGAATCCTTTTATGGATGGGCTAGAGGAAATAAATAAGTGTACTTAGAGAGACGATCCACCATGACAAGAATAATTATTTTGCCTTCAAACTTGAGGAGCCCTTCAATAAAGTCCACAAAAATGTTTGTCCAAATGGTCTTCGAAATAGGAAGAGGCTAGAATTTTCCTATTGTGCATATAGTTTCCCCTTTCATACACTGACAAGCATCACATTATGCCACCAAAGTATGAATATCCCTTTTCATCACTACCCATGAAAACATGTGTTTAGCATACTCATAAGTATTTAAGAACCCAAAATGTCCTATAGTAGGGGAAGCATGCATTTCTTGTAGTATAGATTTATGACATGGTGAATTTGTAGGAATAACAGGCAATCTTGGTATCTCATAAGTTTTCTATCCCATGTATATCCTGGACAAGAATTAGGATCATGTTGGAGTTGTTAAGTCTTGCAAGGTAGAATCTTGGTCATCTCTTCTTGAAATTGGTGGATCCATTGAGGAATGGGAGTTGAGATGACACACAACATACCTTGGTCCTCATGTTGGCAGGATGATGCATTAACAACTACATTTTTCTTACCTTTAGAAATTATTTCATAGTCGTACCCTAGCGGTTTGGTGACCCATTTTTGTTGTTTGAGAGTGGAGACACATTGCTCAAGAAAGTATTTTAGAGTATGGTGATTTGTTTTGATTGAAAAAGGTATCCTATTGAGATAAGTATTCTAATGGTTGATAAAATGTAATATTGTCATCATCTCCTTCTCATAGGTCAATTTGCCTAGGTTTTACCTAAAAATTCCTTACTAGTGAAAGCCAACGGCCACCCTTCTTGCATAAGCATTGCAACCATTCCACTTCATGAGTCATCACTTTCAACCATAAAAGGATTAGAGAAATTGAGCATCACTAGCATAGGAGTTGATAGCAGTGCTTGTTTGAGGTGTAGGAAGGCATGTTTAGATAGTTGTGACCATATAAATGAGTTTTTCCTCAACACCATTGTTAGGTGGGATGAAATATTTCCATAATAATAGATGAATTTTCTATAATATCCAATGAGGCCTATGAAACCTCAAATACCCTTAAGAGTGTGTGGTTTGGTCCATTCTTCTATGGTAATAATTTTATTTGGATCCACCTTGGCCCCTTCCATTGAAACTATGTAGTCGAGGTACTCCACTTTTTGCATTCCAAATGAATATTTGGACCGTTTTGGACACAATTGATTATCAATGAAGAGTTGCAAGGTCTAGTCCAAATGTTGCAAATGCTCCTCCCATGTGCAAGTGTAAATTAGGACATCATTGAAGAAGACCAAAGTGAATTTGCATTAAAAGGTTTGAAAGAATAAATTCATGAGATTCTAGAAGGTTGAAGATGCATTGGTAAGACCAAAGGGTATGACAAGAAATTCATAATGGCCTTCATGAGTCAAAAATATTATCTTTAGAATGTCTTCTTCTCTTAATGCATATCCAGCTTGGAGAAGTAACAAGCACTATGGAGCTCATCCAACGACTCCTCAATGATTGGAATGAGAATTATTTTTTTGATAGTAATTTTGTTGAGATAATGAAAATTCACACATAAATACCATGACCCATACTCCTTATGAACCAATAAATTTGGAGATGAATATGGGCTGATACTTGGCTGAATGATGTCTGCTGCTAACAATTCCTACACCATATTTTCAATTTTAGTTTTTTGCACATATGGGTATCTATAGAATGAATGTTGGGGGTACGCTTCTCGAAATAAGCTAGATGACATGATCATGGGTGCCTTGCAATGGTAACCCATGGGGTTGTACAAACATGGATGCATGTTTATCCATAATTGCTTGTAATTCAATTAGTTGAACTATTTTATTGGTACTCAAGGCTTGAAGTGGAATCAATTGTGCCGCAACTCCTTAAGATAATTTCTTGAAAAAAAATTCAATTCAATGGGAGCTTATGAGTTGGGTCAGACCTACAAGCATACCATGGTTCCCCTACTTAGTGAATTGCATTAAAATTTAAATACGTCTCATTTTTTTTAGCCTAGTGTATGAAACCACTGAGTTCCCAACACAAGATCACATTCTTCCAAGGGAAGGGAAAACATGTCTGCCTTGAGGTTGTATCTGCCCTTTCACACCTTTACATTCTTATATTTTTCCTTGCATAGTAGAGTTCCCCCATTAGCCACCATGAATTCAAAAGCATTGCATGAACATATGTACTAGTGTAATGACCCAAAATTCAAATACAAGAAAACACAGAAAGAAAATATTTTTTTTAACTAAAGGCAAGGGAGTTCATAAACCCCTAACTGACTTCCATTGTAAAAATCCCCTAAGTTCTGTCAAAGAGCTACATCTCACCAGATACCCATAACACAAGTCCATCTATGTAGGCGTATCATGTGTTATTACAAATAATTTTATTCCCCTCAGCATCCTTGATGATCTAAACTTATCACCTTCACTCAGTCGAAGGTATACGCCCATCACCATACCATACATAAGTTAGTCTATGTAGGTATGCTACGCATACTACGAGTTAAGCTATCCATCTCGTCTCCACGATGAGCTATCTTAACTCAGATGTAGTCTTTCCTAAACTTAGTTATCATTCTCCCTAAGGGGTCTTAATCCCTTAGGTCTACTATGTTTAGCAAGAAAAACAAGAATAGATCAATACTACATCTAACAAGAGTAAATTCACAGCATACAAAAACCAAGGGAAGAAAATTAATACAAGACATAGATAATTCAAATAGTAATTTAAAGGTACATCTTCCATCAATCAATAATAATTACATATAAGCCAGTATGGTAAATCTTCCATACTCTTAAAGAATAATATATTACATCAATTTTATTAGGGAAATCTCCCCACATGGTTAGTCTAGTTAAGCATAAATAAATCATTGTAAGAAGAATCAAACCGATGCATCCGCCCCAACTGCGCCTTAGGTGTCGCGAAATCGCGACGTCGTGATTTCCTTAGTCCTTCCTAGCTTTCTCTCGATTAGATGAGAATAGTAGGGATAAGGACACTCATGGTTCCATGATAGACATGCTTCTAAATGCATTTATTTACTTCATTGCCAAATTGCAACTATACAATTTAAATCAAGTATCTAACCATCTAATGCATAGTTAATATCATAAAAATCACTATTTTTATTTTCACCTCTCATTATCCATAGAGAGTCCTTTAAAAATTACAACAAGATTCAAGGTTCTACTTTAATTAATTTCTTCAACCCTTGTTCACCAATTAAATTCCCATACCTTTAATTATCGACAACTGGTTTCCTTCAATCAAGAAATAACCATGCCATTCCTTTGTTCTATAAATTAAAGTCCCATACCCTTAATTTGCAAAACAAACTAATTCTATTTATTCAGTAGATCAAAGCTATCTACTTTAATCTTAAATAAACATTTTTCCTTCATCTCATAAATTAAAGTCCCATACCCTTAATTTATAAAACAAACTAATTTCATTTATTTAATAAATCAAAGCCATCTACTTTAATATTTAAATAAACTTCTTTCCTTCATATCATAAATTAAAGTCCCATACCCTTGATTTACAAAATGAACTAATTCCATTTATTTAATAAATCAAAGCCATCTACTTTAATATTTAAATAAACCTTTTTCCTTCATCTCATAAATTAAAGTCCCATACCCTTAATTTACAAAATGAACTAATTCCATTTATTTAATAAATCAAAGCCATCTACTTTAAATATTTTAATAAACCTTTTTCCTTCATCTCATAAATTAAAGTCCCATACCCTTAATTTACAAAACGAACTAATTCCATTTATTTAATAAATCAAAGCCATCTACTTTAATATTTAAATAAACCTTTTTCCTTCATCTCATAAATTAAAGTCCCATACCCTTAATTTACAAAATGAACTAATTCCATTTATTTAATAAATCAAAGCCATCTACTTTAATCTATCTATAAGCCTACCTTTTAGTTAATATAACTAAAGTTCTCTTTCTCTGATTAATTAAATAAAACAACCTTTTATTTAATATATCTAAAGTTCTCTTTCTCCGATTAATTAAATAAAACAACCTTTTATTTAATATATCTAAAATTCTATTTCTTCGATTAATTAAATAAAACAACCTTTTATTTAATATATCTAAAGTTCTCTTTCTTTGATTAATTAAATAAAACAACCTTTTATTTAATATATCTAAAGTTCTCTTTCTCTGATTAATTAAATAAAACAACCTTTTATTTAATATAAAACACTTGCTTCACCCTTAATGCATTGTTAGACTTAATTAACAACTTTACAAGGGAGATCCTCCCTTTAACAATTAATCTGGAATTCTTTGGTGACACTAATAGAGAAGAGTGGGGGGTGGTGACCAACTTAGACTATAGTCTAACAAATGACAGGCTCTTGTGGTCACTAGATAAGCATAGGTCCTTGAGAGACACGCATCCATCGGCTAAGCAATGACCAGGGATTTGCCAAATCCTATGCAACACTTAGGGTTCACAACACCTATTATAGGTGGACAACAAACTCGTCCCACCATGGGTCAGGGTAAACCGGCTTTAGAGGAGAGGTGCAGTAAGTTTGACCAACACCCACCTAAGGGGGTATCACGACATAGGTAACACCGATGATACTAACACCAAAGTAAGACATTTAACTAAGACCTAGTTCAAGACACTCAACGACTGGTCAGGTGGCGAGGAGAGGGTTCAACCATAGAATAATCTTCACTTCACCTCTTCCACCTGAGGTTCTAACAATGACCCTATGATTGATGACACAAAGCTAAGTCTATCTACAAATTTCAACACTGTCAAGCACTGATTTTGTTTACAATGGCTCTAAGATGAACTGCCGAAATGTTTTGGTAGTGACAATACCACTACAAAATAGATTGTCGAACATCTTGGGGGATTTAATTCCTCTCTAGAACAAGGGAACACCAAAGGATAGACCAAGGGAGAAATGAAGTATTCGAAGGGAAGGCCAGCAAGTTGTCAAACAATAAACGAGCTTTAAAAACTAAATATAATAGAACATTTCAAAACAAGTTATTACTACAGGCGATGTAAACCAACCTGTGAGTCCTTAGAATGCTTTCGTCCATCATGGGTGGTGTTATCCTCTTTGAAACTCTTTTCCTTCTGTTTTCGCTTGCCAAGGATAACTTCAATCTCCCTCCTCTAACTCCTTACTAGGGACAATGATTCCTCTTTCTCACACCATCGCCTTGTCTCACATCCCCTTCGCCCACTCATCATTACTCCCCATCTATCTGTCAAGTGGTAGGGGAAGATATTTTCCATGCCTCCCTTCTCCCAAGGTCTGGCCATAAATGAAGCCATCTTCCCAAACATCAGTCAAAAGCTTCACCGGTCAAGCGCGATTGGATTCTCTAAGAGGTGGTTCCACCAAATCAAATATTGCAAGCTTTATTGAATTAAGGGGGGTTCTATTATCCCATTAATAAAATTGGATAATTATAAAATGAATTACCAATATTATTTAAATAAAAGTCTTACTATTTATTTAATGAATTTCAATTATCAATTAAATAAAAGCCTTACTATTTATTTAATGAATTTCAATTATCAATTAAATAAAAGCCTTACTATTTATTTAATGAATTTCAATTATCAATTAAATAAAAGCCTTACTATTTATTTAATGAATTTCAATTATCAATTAAATAAAAACCTTACTATTTATTTACATGTATATTATTATTTTTTACATATAAAACATAGAAGAATAAGTTTTCTTGTCCAATACTAACATCATGCCATTCTTTTGAAAGGTTTAGCAAAACAAGGAGTTTTCAAAACAACTAACTTCTGAATGCTTTCCAAACCATTTATGCAGATAGTGATGAAGTAAAAGACAATAAAACATATGCATAGGCAAAGAGGGAATCTTTCCATCAACCTAGTCACCTGTCTCAGCCTCGAGAATTTATGATAGCTACTAAGCTATCAATATGGGGCTCAAGGTGGCTAGCTTTTGACGATTATCCCTAACCGAATGCATGTTTATATGAAGGTATCAACCAATGTTACCCCCAAGAAGTTTCTCATTGTCAATCATTATGCGAAATTACTCTATAATAGATTTGGTTCAGCTCAGGGATCTCAAGTTTGTTACATGTGAGGTCGTCCTAGAGTGAAGCGGCTAGGCTTGGGGGTCATCATAGGGTCCAACGATCGTTGTAGGCCGCTCTTGGGTATGATGGCCTAGGCTGAAAAGGAAAAAATTTCCCTGTTTGAGTGGTTAGAACCACTGTTAGGTATTGGGAAGGCTCAATATGAGTCATATGGTGTAAAAATATGTCCATATGGGTAGCCTCCTCAACATGACATATTTTAGGTGTCTATATATGCCCCTTTTTGAGATGCGTTATGTGAAAGCACAACATTGAGCAAAAACAAATAACCTAACGTCACATTGCAAGTTGATTGATGTTCATTGATTTGGTCAACTTTAGATACCCTAATCATGGAAAGAGCATGCATCTTAGAATTATTATCTCCAAAAAATTGGTAGGCTTAATTTGAGTAAAACTTTGACAAATTTGAAGGCAATCGGGTAGCGTTGCCGAGCTACATGTTTTGCTAGTCAGACTAAAAAATGTTAAGTTATCATTTTTGATTTTTGTCCCAGTAAATAGGGAAGCTTATGATAGTTGTTAGCAATGATTCTTGGATGAACACAATTTGCATGATTAAGTATTTAATTGTTGATTTTTATTATGAATTCTTTGATTATGACTACCCCCTCAAGCAACGAGTCGATGAGGAAATAACAAGTGATAAAAGCAATGAGTTGCTTGACCAAAATGACTTGAGTGATTCAAGATGATAATAAATGTTAAAGGAAAATTTTTGTTATAAATGTGATTTCAACCATTATTAGTAATTGTACATCTCTATCTTGTGGAGCAGTCCAGCCACATGGCTTTATTAGGGAATCAAGATGATAGCAATTCAATTAAAGCACATAGTGAATCACTATGTTCAATTATTTAATGAGCTTTATAGAAGAATGAAATGTACACCTCATTCCCACATAGTAGTTCGATCACAATGGCCTTCTTGGGGATTGAAGTGAAGACAGTTCTATTCGTTGATGAATAATTTGGTTCAAAAGGCCTTATGGTAATTTACTCATCTTACCGGATTGCATGGATAGTAAGTCGCTACAACCGCCAAGTGTATAGGGTAAATTACTAGATACGAGGCACTTTTGAGATTTTTTTAATTTGATCTTCTTGATAATTTTACAATTTTTGATGAAGATGGACCGTTAGATGTTGTTAGATGTCCAAAATAAAGCTCATGATGCTGATAAAATGTGTGCATTTATTGCCATATGGAGGTCATCCTAGGGTACAGTAGTTGCAATTGGTAAATTTTGGGATCATCCCATGCTAAAATGTGACCGCTCCACCCCATGGTGGTCACGAAACTTAGAAAATATAAAAGCAAATTTTCTAATTTTTATTATCATTGTGATAACTAGTAGTGAGATAAAACTGAGTTGTGAGGTGGAGGAGAGAGATTATGACCTAGAATGCTGCTAAAATTATGATAAAAAACCATGACGGACCAGACAGAGGCTTCAATGAGTGGAGGAGCCAAAGCTTCTAATGTAGATCTCTCAATTCTTTGCTTGTAAATTTAAATTTTAAAATAAACCTCACTAAGTAATGAGTTAAAAAAACCTCATTAAACTGTAGGTAATGAACCTCACCCTAGCTTGGGAATATAGATTAGGCTAGATTAAGGGTAGGTGTTTATTTTATTTCCATTTTTAGGGATGAGAAAGTACCCGACATAGGTGTCACTGCGGGGCTGTCCTGGGTAGGAGCGACTCCCCTTTGGCGGGAAGGGGGTCGTCATGGGATCCGACTGCCAGTTTTGAACTCCAACGGTAAAAAATTTGACCATTAGGGTGGTCGTCCTGGGGTCCAGTGGCAGTGCTTGGCGACTGTCGGGCCTAGAGCGGCCTCCAATTTTAGGATTTTTTTTTTTAATTTATTGATAATTTTTTTATTTTTTTGTGGATTTTTTATTGATTTTTGATTTTGGATGATCTTTTTATTGAGTGTTGAATTGCATTTTGATTTAACTTTTTTGTTTAATTTGTGTTGTTGGGCATCAAACTTTGATGGCTCAGGCTAGGGAGCCTACCTTATTCACATATTTGTGGTGAGAGCTCAATGATGATGATTGGGCATGGTTTGGGATGATTGGCCTCAAATAGGTAGTGCACCTATCGATAATGATGTCATATCAGGCTTATCTCACGGTCCTAGCTCATTGATGAGATAGCAAGACTACTTTTTATCTCTCGAATGGTGATATGACTATCACATTGGAGGATGTGTATAGGATTTATATGATCCCTATTGAGGGACTATCCATCACTTCTTACCATATTTGGAGCGACCAAGGGTTCTACAACAAATTTTTGGTGCAAGGGCAGATGAGGCATTGATATATATAGACCATGATGAGGTCCTAGTTAGTGGATGGTATGAGGAGCATGTATTCTCTAGGTGGTAGGTTGTGGCTATGTACATTATCTCCAATGTACTACTACCAGACTCATCTAGAGTGAGGTTCCCTTGGAACCTCCTTGATATGTTGTAGGACTTATGGGAGTGTTATCTAGAGCAACCAATTATCATGAAAACAACCAATTATCATGGCATGGGGGAGAAAATTATTGGCTCATATGTATGATGAACTATATGATATCCAACATCAATGATGGATTGGATTGGGATGCAGTATACTGCTCTAGATCTAGGGTTGGGAGCACATTCATGTGTACTGGCCCATCGAATTACTAGTACCCTGAGTTGATTTAGGGGACACTAATATAGGATATGCAACTTAGTGGTTGTAGGATTAGGAGCTTGGCCAAAGTCATCCATATGTAGGCATGCTATCACATTACACAGAGTCCCTAGAGGGACTACAGTGGAAGTAGGTGATATGGAGGCCATACTTAGATTACTTTGACTAGACTAAGGATATAGGATATTTGGCTAGATTTAGACATGATAGATGGCTCATCGAGTGCCACAAGAATAAGAGAGAGTACTTCTATTACTCTTGGTTGACTCAATAATTTGAGATTGCTTAGGATATACCAAAGGAGCCAGTCCTCTACCATCATCGTAATTATAAGACACAATTTGAGTTGCCTTGAGTGGAGGTATAATCAGAGGAGGTGAACCCTACCATGGTAGAGATTGACTTAGTGGTTTTTGGGACCAACGTAGAGTACGATATTTGGTGGGTCACTCAACTATGGCATGGTGGTGGTCCTATGGGTAGGCCTATAATGGTGACAACTTAGGAGGGTGGTGATGCTGATCAGCAATGAGTGCATCATCAAACAGAGGATGAGTGGGGGTAGGCTACAGGATAGGTAGAGGGACACCAGGTAAGGAGAATGCCTTGATTGATGAGGTGGCCCAACTATGGGTACAACTATAGACTGTATAGGGGCAATTGTATATTGTGTAGGGGTGATTGGTGGAGCGGGATACATCTCTTGCTATTTCTCAAAGCCAATTGAGCCATGGACAACAACTATGAAGGGGGTATGTTGAGGAGAGAGCTCTCCTCAAGCTTAGCTAGTGATAGCATAGACTGATATGGGCAGGGTCATAGTGAAGAGGGATACTTTATGCACTCAACTGATAGACATGACAATTGAGAGGGATGCCAAGATAGCAAAGCAAGATACTCTTTGAGTTCAACTAGTAACCATGACTATAGGTCAGGGTTCACCTTATACCCTAGCCACTCAAGGGCCAGTAGTATCGGGTGGAGACATAGATCAGGAGACTATGAAGTCTACTAGAGGAGACTTGGCCTAGCATAGATTAGATGCAGCATACATTATTGATCTGGAGACTTGGGTGAGGCTATGTGGAGGTAATTTTCTAGAGAGATCTATAGCACAGGACTCCCAACGGAGCAGGAAGAGTGATTCTAGGTAGTCATTAATGCAGCCCAATCATATGTCAACTTCTCAATTAGAGAGAACGACATGTAGTGGCTTTAGGCAGCCTCACAAAGATGAGGCTACAAGTGGAGTTGACTTTGGGGGTGCAGGTCCTTCTTGATGTATCATCATGATGTATTTATTATTTTTAAGTGTAAGGTCTGAGGACCTATACTGTTATAGCCTGCAGGCAATTTTTTACCATGTTGTACTCTATTATTTTGACACACACACACACATATATATGATCTCCTTTTATGGCTAATTATGTGTCTATGATTATGATTTATGTTATGTATGCATGAATGTATTTAATGTTCATGTTATGATGGATTGGCCTATATATGTGATGTACTAATGACATGCAATGGTTAGATGATGAATGTATGATTAGATCTTGTGATCTAGATGTATGGATGTACTGCTATGTATGCTTATATGAATGTAGAAGTTAATGTCAAATGCATGTTTTAATTTTTTCAATTGATGATGCATTTAATTTTTGTTATATGATATGGAATATGTAATGTGTATGTAATGCATTAATTGTATGAGGATGGTCTAATGCAAATGTACCTATATGCTTTAATCATTTAAAACATAATACATGAACCCAATTTGTTTTTAACAGACTAATGATGGACACCACATAATGTATAAAAAAATATTGAATGAATCTATTAACTCTTATCATAATAATTAAACATTAATACATGCATATGTGAGGTAAAATGATGTGATATATGGGGGTTTTCCCTATAAGCTTCTGTAAACTAAAATGTATCCACAAAATAGTCAGTGGCCATCTAAATATCATTGTTGATATCCATCCGGTATCTATCCTATTTTATGAAGACCCCTTAATAAATAAAATTTCATAAGGAAAACTATGATTGTTGATAAGATGATTTGTTTCTATAGGGGAAATTTTGAGATTTTCCATGATACTCAAATACCCTAGTTGATTGATCAAAATTTGTATAATGACTACACAAGACTCCTGAAAGATACAAGCCTGTTAAGTAGACCTAGATAATCATTATCCCTATGTGTGCAAAGTGAATGTATTATATAAGGCATAAGACTACCACATTGCCAGGTAGGTTTCATTCAACCCATTGTTGTACTGAGGATCACCCTAGGGTCATCATGATCCTAAGTTTGGATGTGTATCGCTCCAAATTTTTTGCATCCTTACCTTCAGGCTATAGGATCCATGCCCGAAAGGAGGATGGGAAAAGGATGGCGCGGTACCTCGGACTGAGAGGCCTTGCGAAGGTCCCGCCTCTCGGGGGAGGTGTATTATGGTGATTTTTCGACGGATGGTGGGTTCACCAGGAAACGTTTGAATGGCATTTTCCATGCCTAGGTTGGGAATGTGTTTAATGTGTTCAGTTTTATCTTTAAACATTCGAGTCCTAGGTTTGGCCAAATGAATCTAAGTTGTTCTATTATGAGAATGCAGACTAAATGAAATACAACAAACAAATTTGAGCAGAAACAGAGAGAAAAAGCTAAATTAAAGAGCCATACCTGATCCGGATGTCTGATGGAGGTTCTGATTCTTGAAGCAGACAGGATCGTCTGGAATTTGACGGGATCGTCTCCGACCTGCAGGATCGTCTGAGATCTGACGAATTCGTCAGAGACCTACAAACAGAGAAATAGACACAAAATACAAAAAATGCAAGCAATGCTAATAGAGGATAATGATGTAAAATGACAATAAGGATGTTAACAGATAATCTCGAATAGAAATGCAAGTAAGTTGCAACACTTTAATAGCTAATCATGACCTTATTATGCAATTAAACTACATGGGTGAACTCCAAGATGCAAAATAATAAAGAATAATCATAAGATTAACTAAATACATAATAATGCAACAGAAAATAATGAGGAAATGCAAACTCTGGGCACTGATTGCCCCCAATGCAGACTGCAGTCGAGATCGTCTCGAATTGGTGCGAAATCGTCTCGAATTGAACAGGATCGTCCACGACGAACTGAGCTTGCTCCAGCTGAAAAATACTAAGGTTCCTGCAAATAAATTTGGACAAATATGGAGGCAAATAATAATTTAAGACGGTCTAATGCACGTAGAACTTGTGTTACAGGAAATTTCAGCCAAGGGGATGCCAAGGGGGAGTCCTAAGTTTAAATAGGCTTAGGAGGGAGGTTAGGAGGTTGGAGATCATCCCAATTTGGGAGATCTCCAATGGGGAGGGTCTCTAACGGCGCAGACACGCTTCTGCCCGGATTAGAGACGCCGTTGGAACAGAGGCTAATTGTGAAAAATTAGTTTTGGGACAAGATCGTCTGGACGTCCTAGCCTGCGGGAGCGAAATCGTCCGATCTGAGGCGATATCGTCTGATCGGCGACGATATCATCAAACGGTCAAAACAAACTCTAAAAATGGCACGGGAAAGGAGGAAACGGGTTAAACGGCGGTTTGGGAGCGGTTTTGGGGGTTGAAATTTGAATTTGAATATTTACTAGAGTAATTGTAATTATTTAAGATTTTACTGCGCCAATTTTAGGGTGCTACATTTTGCCCCCTCTTTAGCGAATTTTTTGAAGAAAATGCGTTAAAGATGAGTTCTTCTCGATCTACGAGAAAGCAAAAATTATTCCCATTTTTAGGCGACGATTCTAGGTCGAATCGTACGACAACTTACTATGGTGCCCCCTCCGTGTTTTTACCCAAATCGAACGTTTGAGGTAAAAACACGAAAAAGCAAAATTTTAAAATGTTTTTAATTGTTTTTGAATAAAATTAAGAAAAATAGGGTAAAACCCTAATTCATTGTTACTGTTCATTTTCCTAGTTTTTAGAGCTTTGGAGACAAGATGGTCGAGACAGTGCACAGATCGACAGAGGTCCGGCGCGGGCTACGGGTAAGGGTCTAAACTGAATTTAGAATGCTTTACTTTAGAATTTCATGCTTTTTAGATTAGATTTGATTGATTTTTGAGCATCACGGCCATTTTTGGGCCGTCGACGTCGTCGAGACGAAATCGTCTCGATTTCATCGATTTCGTCTAAGGGCGAAATCGACGATAGGGGGACGATTTCGTCCAATAAGGGATGATTTCCTCATGCAAAATCGAAGATGAATTTGCTCAAATTGGGGACGATATCATCCAATTGTGGACGATATCATCATTTATAAAATTGAACTTATTTTGACTTGCATTTTTAATTAATGATTTATTAATGATTTTTATTGTTGATTTTGTTTATGTTGCAGAGAGGATTACTAAAGAGCAGAGAATGGAAATATGGCGGGTTGAAGGATGACTTGGCCACTCTATCTCAGGCAGAGCGAGATCAGTTGGCTCAGGTCGGCTTGCAGCATGTGGCAGAGATGCCACAGGTTTCTATAGATATGGGGCTATTGACAGCCCTAGCAGAGAGGTGGTATCCGGGTTCTTCCTATTTTCGGTTATCGATAGGGGAGATGACTCCCACACTGGAGGATGTATGGAGGATTTTGAGGATCCCCATACAAGGATGGTTGATCACTCCCATGGCCAATCAGGGCCACGCGATGATGCGACTATGTGGCGATCCGAGCTTCACCCTGGAGAAGGGCGGAGTGAATATCGAGTCATTGCGCCAGATGCCTGGGGCATCTAGACTCACACGGGTTTTGGCTAGGGTGGTAGGTGGACTTCTGCTGTGCCACCAGAGTGGATGCAAGGTACCATGGCTATTGACAGATGTGGTCTGTGACATGAGAGACCACGGGTACAGGTTTGCTTGGGGGAGCTTTGTACTCTGCCGATTGTATAGGATCCTTCATGGGGTCGTATACAAGGGCGACCGATGTCTGGTTATGACATCTTTACTACAGGTTTGGTGTTGGGAGCACATCACGGTGCGGAGGCCGATAGGGCTCCCACTAATAGGGATTGACGGGGAGAGGCCCCGAGTTTTCTACTGGTGGCTCCAGAGAGGGGCACAACGATGGATAGATCTGCCAGCATCCCGGAGACTACTAGACGACCTTGTCTCCGACCAGATCACCTGGAGGCCTTGGAGAGATCATCCAGGGTGGGCCGAGGATGGACAGGAGCTGGCTCGCATCAAGCGAGTCTCGTCGGTTGAGGATGGAGAGGGGAGAGGTGGAGCTCCATCGCTACGACCGAGTTTTGAGGCAGTTCGGTCTACAGCAGGGGATCCCATCTCTCAGAGACTACAAGTTTTCTCGGACTGTCCGAGATAACACTACAGTTAGCGGGGCTCCAGATATGCAACGATTCTGGAGTCAGGATGCAGATGATGCCCCCATTCAGCCAGTGGATGGGGACGACGCTGGGGTAGCCGACGACTATGATGCCTGGTACATAGGCATCCGCCCTCCTCGAATGATGAGGGCTCAGGGTCCGATTCATGTAGTTGTGCATCGGATGGGGAGGCGACGCCAAGCAGCCATTGAGGCAGCACAGGGTCACGACAGGAGAGAGCATAGGAGACCACAGGCTCAGCAGAGGCCACGACAGTAGGAGAGGAGGGAGGAGAGACCCCCTTCTCCATAGAGAGAGAGGCCACCATCGCTCGATAAGGGCAAGGGTGTTGACACTGGGGAGAGCAACGAGATAGTGACTCTTCGAGCTGAGGTTGCCTGCCTGCGGGCTCAGGTGCAGACATTGCAGGATGAGGCTACATGACTTAGAGCTCGGGGTAGAGGAGCGAGCACTCAGGATTTAGCATGCGCTATTGCCCAGGTTACATTCTATCAGGCTCTATATTACCAGGCGGTGCCAGCAGAGCAGAGGGTGCCATTACCAACTCATATTGCAGAGCCTGTCGTGATGGGGTCATCTAGGACATCATCACGATCGGCATCCAGGACTCATGGCACCACACGGACTGCGATGGGGCCACCTCCTCCACCTCAGGGTGGGGGAGGAGATGAGGCTGAGAGCTCGAGGGGTTCTCGAGGTGAGGCTACTGCACTACACAGAGATTGTATATTTGATTGAGAGGATTGAGTATGCCAAGATGTAGATTGTGGCATACCAATCTATTTTTGATATGATGTACATATATTTGATATATATATAGATGAGATATTTTTTGATCATATGACTTGTCTTATGCGTTTGTATGATGCTTTTAATGTTTTGGTGTGATTGATTTGATGATTCATGTAATTATGTCGTTGGAAAATATTATGGTTTAAATGTCATGCTTTAAAAATTTAAATGAAATAATCTGATGTAACAAATTGTTTGTTGTGATGATAATTTGATAAAAAATAAAAGGGACCTTTAACAATAATTTCAAAGGACATTGTCGCTGTTATAGACCATTTCATGGAGTCGCCGCTCACTCGGTCGTCAAGCTAATCCCAGTATAGAAATATTGTTAAAAAGTAAAAGAGTGCTTAAGAGACTGTCTTAAGACTTTGGTGTGATGGTGCAAATGATGATGATGATGATTTTGTTTTCAGACTTTTCATGAAAATATTATGCATGAAATATTTTAAAATGATTTTTGCTAGGCATAAATTCCTAAGTGTGATAAATTTTTTGGATAATTCCCTAGGAATTATACCATCATTGCAAATTTGCATATTGACATAATGACATGAAATAGTGATAATGTGCATGCTTTTTAAAAACATAATTGTATAACAGAATGATTTAAGTCATATGTTTTTATGATTTTAAATAAATGGGGAATAAAAATTGGTACAATGGTTTGCGCTAGGCATAGAATATGTAGGTATAGACTTATACCATCATCGCGAAATCCAAAGAAAAAGTTGATATAATAGTTTTATTGTATGGTTGATTTTTAATTGTTGAAAATAAACAAAAAATATGAAGAGGAGGACTTGCGCTAGGCATAAGACTCCCATTTAAGTTCTGGAACTATACCATCGTCGCGAAAGTCGACAATATATATATATATATATATATATTTTTTTTTTTTGTGTGTGTGTGTGTGGTGTGTGTGTGTGTGTTTTTATTGTATGGTTTGAAAGAAATTTTGATTTTTGATTATGCATGTAGTTGTCTTTATGCGAGAAAGGAAAAATGAAATTATTCCAGACAATTTGCAAAGATATTTCAAAGTATCTCAAAGACAAAAGTTGGATTTATAAGGAATCCCATGTGCATATGTGAGTTCATTTCCAATCTTGATTTATCATAATGATACACAAAATCTCTCAAATACAAATGTGTGTGCAATTGCTATGTTCGTTTACCAGTTTTGAGCAAGATAATTTGATACAAGTGATTTGAATGAACCAAATAAGTGTTCATTAACCATGATTTAGATGCATATAACCATACCGGACTACTATGTAAGTCGGATTATCAAGAGCTAGCTAATCCATAAGCAGACATAGGTCTGTACAAAAGAAGGTCGCTAATGTGACAGACATATCGCCACGCTAGGAGTTACCCAAGGCCAAGCGGGTTGGGCACAAACCACCTGTTATGGGGCTTACCTCACAGTTTTCGAATAATTGAGAATTCCAGGGATTCAAGCTCATCAACCCTTCTTTTCTTTTCAATGGGTAGGGAGAGGGATTTTATTGCTTTTGCTTTTGCTTTTTTCTTTTTCTTTGCTTTTGTTTTTTTTTTTGTATTTTTGAGATAATGCTTGAAACATTGCTGTAATGATATAAAATAACATTTTTCTTTTTCTCTTTTTTTTGAACTTTGCTTTTCTTCCTATGCTAGGGATACTTGCTCGGATTAGCTGTAGAGCAAGGGATTTTTATTCCGGGTAGGGGTGAGCTTGTCCTTTTGCCAATTCTCAAAGATTCTAGACCATGTGCATGATAGGATAGCAGGGGAAACTTTTCGCTCAAGAAACCACTTCTACTATGTAGCATAGCATGGACATTACAAATATAATCATTTTATTGTGAAAGGATGTGCTTGGTTTAAGTAAATAACAAGATCAATTCTCTATGCTCAAACTTTATTTAATTGAATTTTGTGGACTTTGATATAAGAGAGATTAGTAATCATGCCAGATAAAAATCAAGATATTTATTTTTGTGTTTGTGAAAGTGAGGGATTCCAAATAAATGCTAATTTATCCAAAATAATTTGAAAATATAACTGCAATACTTGAAGAAGAAATATATACAACAAATATTTTTGAAAATTTTGATAATTTTGACTCTCTTTCTTTTGTTTTTTTTTTTTGAAAGAATTAACAAGTGCCATAAATAAATACAACAAATATTTTTGAAGATTTTGATGATTTTGATTTTTTTTTATATTTTGATTTTAATTTATGAATTGAATTGGTGGTATATACAAGATGATCTATATACACTATACAAGGTTATTTGAGTATAGCATGTCTAAGGTTGCTTCAAAATCAAAGGAGGTTTTGAAGGATAATTTGGTTGTGTTGAAGGTAAGAACAAAAGGTGATGAATAAAAGGTAGTGATAACAAAAGCTTTGTTATAATGTAGAATAATGTAGCAAAAGATTTGACTTTTATATGTGTAAAATTGATCATGTTACAAAATAAAATGTCAGAAGGATAAGAAAGTTCTTCATTCTTATCACTATCTTCCAAGTCTTGATAAGATGGAGGGAGCATATATGAAAGATATGCATGGGTGTTATTTGGTAAACAAGGATGATCATATATGGATGAAGAAAAGTGATGGATAGAAGATAATTGTGATAATAGAGAATGTATAGAACTTGATGTTTCAACCATTAAATATTCTTCAAATGGTGTTGGGTCACCATGTATGGTAACAATTTTATTTGCAAGTTCAAACTTCAAACATTGGTGAAGAGTGGAAGGGACAACCCTCATCGTATGAATCCAAGGACTTCGGAGAAGTAGGTTGTAATATGAAGGGCAATATGCTACATAAAACAAAGTATCCAGGATCTTGGATCCAATATTAAGGGGAATAATTATAGTACCTTGAGCTTCTTGAATTTCATTGTTAAAAGATTTTATAATAACATTTGATTCATTAAGATCTTCTTCCTTTAATTTGAGTTTTTGGAATAATTGATAAGTGCATAAATTAAGAGAGGAGCCATTATCTACCATGATAGTTTTAACAGGTGTTTCTTTACTAGATCCTGTAATGTAAAGATAGGAGTCTTCTTGTGGAGTAGAGGAAGGAATCTCCTCATCATAGAATGAAATATGGTTAACCTCAAGAGGGTTTACACCATTAATTATGTTCTTAGAGAAAATATGATGAGGAACAAATTGTTGGCTAGGTATCTTGAACAAAGTTTCCTTATGAGAACTTTGTAATACTTCTAAAAGGGATATCTTTGCTTGAGGATTAATCACTTGTTGTTGGCTATCAAAGTGGATTTCAGATTGAGATTTTGATTCTAAAGATGAGCTTTCTATGCTTACATTCCATTTTGGATCATTCTCTAGAGCCAAAGATAGTTTTGAAGGTTGGTCAAATGAGGAATCCATATCTTGAATATCGGATTGAGTTGATTGAACTTGAGGTTGCTCATTTGTAGTTTTTGTTACAATATTAGTAATATCATCATGATGGGACACATTAACATGCAATATTTGATTGGTTTCTTGTTGTTGATAATTGAATAGGGGTTCTTGGGAGATCCCCATGTCTTGATTGATTATTGGTATTTGTTGTGTAGGAGTTTGATTGTTTACTGGAGATTTATAATCAGTTGTAGATTGTAATTCCTTTATATTAAAAAGACCCTCATCAATCAAATCTTGAATTGCACATCTTAAATCTTTACAATTTTGTGTCATATGTCCATCTACTCTATGATATTCACAATGTAGCTCAGGTTTAAACCAATCTGCTGTGGTATCAGGTTGTCTTATGGAAGGGAGTTCAATCTTATTTGTATCAAGTAAATACTTGAGAATTATATCCATTGGTTGATTGAGCTTAGTAAATTTACGTGATGAAGGTTTTTGAGAGGTTTTTGATACATGCCTTAGGAATTCAGTCATAAAAGGACCTAATGGTTTCTCACCTCTACTTTCTTTATTATGGGTAGAATGATGATAGGAAGATTGCGAAGTATGAGGTGAGTGCATGGTAGAATTGGAAGAATAAGTATTTTCTTGTTGAAATGGATGTGTTGTATTGAAAGAAGAATATTGAAAGGGTGGAGGAGGATTGTATGTGGATTGATAGACATAATATGGATATATGGGAGAATAGATAATATCGTTATGAAGAGGATTGGCAAAGGGATTGTCCTGTTGGGGTAAGGATGAAAAATGAGAAAAGTGTGATGGAGGTGGTGTTGAATAGGGATGAGGTTGGTCATAATCAACAAATGTATTTAGCTGAATTCTTCCAACATTACTGATGGGCTCATATTGATTTGAGTAAAAACTCATGGTTTCTTTAGTACTTCTAAAAGTAATATTTAGTATCTACTATTTAGAATTGAATCTAAAACATACAAACTTGAAATGATGATTTTGTTACTTTTTTTTTTTATATATATATATATATATATATATTATATATATATATTTGTTTTTTTATATTTTTGAATCAGAAATATGCCTATGTTATTCACGTCGGGTTCACCAAAATGTATCGCTCCAAATTTTTTGCATCCTTACCTTCAGGCTATAGGATCCGTGCCCGGAAGGAGGATGGGAAAAGGATGGCGTGGTACCTCGGACTGAGAGGCCTTGCGAAGGTCCCGCCTCTCGGGGGAGGTGTATTATGGTGATTTTTTGATGGATGGTGGGTTCACCAGGAAACGTTTGAATGGCAGTTTCCATGCCTAGGTTGGGAATGTGTTTAATGTGTTCAGTTTTATCTTTAAACATTCGAGTCCTAGGTTTGGCCAAATGAATCTAAGTTGTTCTATTATGAAAATGCAGACTAAATGAAATACAACAAATAGATTTGAATAAAAATAGAGAGAAAAAGCTAAATTAAAGAGCCATACCTGATCCGGATGTCTGATGGAGGTTCTGATTCTTGAAGCAGACAGGATCGTCTGGAATTTGACGGGATCGTCTCCGACCTGCAGGATCGTCTGAGATCTGACGAATTCATCAGATGAATTTGTTAGAGACCTGCAAACAGAGAAATAGACACAAAATACAAAAAATGCAACAATGCTAATAGAGGATAATGATGTAAAATGACAATAAGGATGTTAACAGATAATCCCGAATAGAAATGCAAGTAAGTTGCAACACTTTAATAGCTAATCATGACCTTATTATGCAATTAAACTACATGGGTGAACTCCAAGATGCAAAATAATAAAGAATAATCATAAGATTAACTAAATACAAAATAATGCAGCAGAAAATAATGAGGAAATGCAAACTCTGGGCACTGATTGCCCCCAATGCAGACTACAGTCGAGATCGTCTCGAATTGGTGCGAAATCATCTCGAATTGAATAGGATCGTCCACGACGAACTGAGCTTGCTCCGGCTAAAAAATACTAAGGTTCCTGCAAATAAATTTGGACAAATATGGAGGCAAATAATAATTTAAGATGGTCTAATGCACGTAGAACTTGTGTTACAGGAAATTTCAGCCAAGGGGATGCCAAGGGGGAGTCCTAAGTTTAAATAGGCTTAGGAGGGAGGTTAGGAGGTTGGAGATCATCCCAATTTGGGAGATCTCCAACGGGGAGGGTCTCTAACGGCACAGACACGCTTCTGCCCGGATTAGAGACGCCGTTGGAACAGAGGCTAATTGTGAAAAATTAGTTTTGGGACAAGATCGTCTGGACGTCCTAGCCCAGACGAAATCGTCCGATCTGAGGCGATATCGTCTGATCGACGACGATATCGTCAAACGGTCAAAACAAACTCTAAAAATGGCACGGGAAAGGAGGAAATGGGTTAAACGATGGTTTGGGAGCGGTTTTGGGGTTGAAATTTGAATTTGAATATTTACTAGAGTAATTGTAATTATTTAAGATTTTACTGCACCAATTTTAGGGTGCTACGGGATGCAGTTAGACTAGACTACTAGGTAATACAAGTCACCTAAAGCTAGCTCATCCATAAGCTGATATTGATCTATACAAAATAATTTTGTTAATGTGACATACATATCACCACACGTAAGGCTACTCCATTGCCAAACAGGTTTCATTCAACCCATTGCTATAGTGGAGATCACCCCATGGCATTCGAATACTAAAAATTCTAGGGATTCAAGCTTGTTACCCCCTTATTTTATTGTGATTGTTTGGGATATTTGCTCATGCTTAGTGGTAAAAACCATAGTTTTTTTATCAAGGGATTTGCTTAGTGATGAAAAACATTATTTATTTTGCATTTCTTCAAGAATTTGCTCATTTTGTGTGAGAGCAAGGGGATTTATTGGGTAGGGGGGAGCTTGTCCTTTTGTCAATACTCAACGTTCTAAACCATGCATATAATGATATGAGCAAGGAAACATTTCACTTAAGGTGATAAGGACCACTTTGTAGTGTCATCCTTCCTTGTTAAAACTAGGATTGTTAATGTGTATCATTGTGTTGGGATTTAGAGATATGCAAGGTACTATTAGAACAAAGACCTTGCCTTCTAAAAGCCAATATAACTTTCTATAAAATCTAAAAATATAACTAGGGATGGTTGAATTATCAAAAAACCCTAGTATAGACCCTATAGCAACTCATAAGTTATGTTGAAAAACACAGTTACTCATGAGGAAAATATAATGATAATGATTTGTGGATTCATGATTGACATACAAACATGGTGTCATTCGTAAGAATGTAAACATAACCTATAATAATGCAAGTGCAATGGATGAATATATCTAATGCAATGCAACTGATAAGTGCATATAATGAAAATGCATAATGTAAATGTTTTTGTATTTTAATGTTTTGTAATTTTTTTATGTTTTATGTTTTCTGATTTGTTTTGAATTTTGATGATTTTTTGTTGTTTTTGTGATTTTTGATTATTTTATGAATTAAGTATAAAATTCTTGTAGATGAAGAATATTGAGAGACTCGAGCTCTTCAACACCTTATAGTAAAGTTAGGTAATAAGTTTTGGGTCCTATATTCTTTGTAATGATGAAAGGACCTAACCAGTTGGTCGTAAATTAATCTCATAGATGAGGTGGCAGGTTTGAGTTCTATTGGTTCTCTTTAAGCATAATATATCCAACCTTTAAGTCTCTTGGATGGAATTTAGTATTATAAGCTCATTTAAGATGATTTTGGTAAACACAGAGATGCTCGAGAGCATTCACTCATTGTTCATCAAGAAGGGTCAATTGATCGAGGTGAGATTGTCATGATGTATCATCATCGATGAACTCTTTCAATGAGACTCACAATGATGGAGTTTCCAATTCCAAGGTCATAATGACCTCAATGCAATATACTAGCAAAAATGGGGTTGCCCTAGTGGCTGTTCGAATGCTATTTTGATAAGCCCATAAAGCTAGAGGTAATTGAAGATGCCAATCCTTATGATTATCTTTGATGGTTTTCTTCAGTATGGAAACTACAGTTTTATTAGAAGCCTTTGCTTGCCCATTTGCTTGCAAATAATAAGGTGTTGAAAAGCTATGTTTAATGTTATATTTAAATGTTAGAGCCTACACATATTTGTTCTTGAATGATGTTCCATTATTCAATATTATTTTGGATGGAATACCAAAATGATATATAATATTATGGAGTATGAACTCCGTAATACGAGCTCTAGTCATAGTGGTCAAAGGGATTGCTTCCACCCATTTAGTAAAGTAATCAGTGGCCATGATAATAAATGTGTGATGGACCAAATATGGAGGAGATATCTTCCCTGTTAGATCAAATTCCTACTAAGAAAAAGGCCAAGACGATTGAATCTATTGCAAGGCCTGAGATGGTAGGTGTGAGAGATTAGCATGATGCTAATACTTGATGCATTTCCTAACATATGATAAACAATCCTTGTCCATCATGGGACAATAGTAACCCATTTTAAGGATGTGCTTGATGATAACCATACCACTAAAATGGCCACTACAAGTACCATCATGAGCTTGCATGATTACCCAAGCAAATTATTGGGGCTCAAGACAATGAAGGAGAAGTCCATCATAGCTCTGTCAATACAAGATATCTCCTAGCAAGACATACCTAGTCACTTTATATTTAAATGCTATTTTTTTAGAATGTGATAATCCTTGAGGGATACTACCAAGTTTTAGGTAATATTTTAATTGGACGAGCTAATCCTGATAAGCTTGAGATTCAACTATCTAAACAACTTGTTCCTGTTGTGATTTATTGTGTACAAATGTAGATTGGAAAACAACCTTATGATGAATGGTAGTGCCATTTTATGAAGGACCCTATGAGATCAAGGGCCCCCAGGGTTCTTGTTTTAGAAAGTATCATGCTTTGTAGAACCATTCATGATTTGGTTCTATTTGAATCATGTGGAATAATCCTATATTGTTCGATGCCTCATGCAACATCATTGGTTGCAAGAGCATTTTGACATGGATGGTTGTAAAATCTATGAAAGGATTCTAAGGGATTAAGGATCCTAAAGATGCCATTGTGTTCATGAATCGATTAGACATACGAGGGACTACCTCGATGTCATACCATTCCAATTGGCTAGCAATGTATCCACAAGCTCTTTGTAAGATTTCAATATGGGACATCGACATTGATAAATTTCTTTCACTTGGTTTACAATGAGCAAGGATTCACCAAAAATATTAAGTTTTTTAATCTTCATGGTGATAGTTGTTTGGAGACCCAAGATTAGAGCCTCGTATTCAGAATTATTGTTGGTGCAATGAAAATAAATTTTAAAATATAAGGGCATAGGAGCTCCTTGTGGTGTAAAAAATACAAGCCCTGTGCCACCCCCTTGCTTGCACTTGGAACCATTGAAGAACAAAGTCATGTCTACTTTATTTTCTAGTTCTTCAGGTTAAGGCGATTCAGAGAGTGTGAACATTGCATCATCAGGTAACTCTATCACAAGAGGGTTGTCAACCTGAAGATGTGTCTCTACCAATTGATCTGCTATGAATTGACCTTTTATGGATTTTAGACTAATTAATTCAAGATAAAACTCTGTCAATAGCATGATTCACTTTGTGGTTCATGTATTGTGATACGTGCGACTCATCATGTACCACAAAGAATTCTATTTTGGTATGACATAGGTGGTATGACTAGCATGTAGTGGTGAAGATTTTTAGTAGTAAATATCACTGATAAATAGAGATTTTCAATGTATGCATACATTAGCTCGTAATTAACCAAGGTACGACTAATGTAAAATATAGTTTGCTCTCTATTTTATTTGTTCTTCTAGGCTAACATGGTTCCCAAAGCAAAGTCTATGGCTAAAATATATGGTAAGAAAGGCACACCTAGTCGAGGTGGAGCTAATACTAGCAATGATACCAAGTACTATTTGATCTCATCAAAGTCCTTTCGATAGTTTTCATCCCAATTGAATGGGATCCCCTTGTGTAGTAGCTAATTCATGGGTTGAATTTTATCTGACAACTATGCTATGAAGCATTTGATGGATGCTAAGATACAAATATCTTTAATGTTTGTTGGGAGAAGCATTTCTAAGATAGCCTTGACCTTTGCAAGATCTACTTCAATTACTCTTTTTGAGACTATGAATCCTAGGAGTTATCCTAATGTGACATCAAAAACACATTTTTTATGATTCAGCCTAACATTAAGCTCTATTAGGTGATTGAATACTTTTAACAGAACTTCTACATGCTCTTCACGCAATAATAATTTGGCAAGCAAATCATCAATGTAATCCTCTATAATATTATGCATGTAATCATGAAAAATGTTTCATGGCCTGCTAATAGGTGGTACCAACATTTTTAAAACCAAATGACATAACTTTATAGTAGAATGTACCCCATGGAGTGGTAAAGGCTATCTTATGTTGATCTTCAGGTTTGTTTAAAATCTGGTTATAGCCTAAAATTCATCCATAAGGGATAACATATCATGACCTATAGTTGCATCTACAAGAGCATCTATGTTAGGTAACATAAACACATCCTTGGGTGTTGCCTTATTGAGGTCTCTAAAATCCATGCAAATATGGATCCTCCCATTAGGTTTGCTTATGGGTACCATGTTTGATACCCACTCTAGATAGTCGATGGGCTGAATAAGCTCTACATCCAACAATTTTTGTAATTTATCCTTCACAATTAAGGTGATTTTGAGTGCATGTTTTTGAGTTTTTGTTTGATCGATTTCATATTGGGATCTAAAGAAAGGTTATGTGTAACCAATTTTGGATCAAGACCTGACATGTCCTTGTATGACCAAGAAAAACGGTTAGACTTCTCTATCAAAAGAGGTATGAGGATGGTACGCTCATTAGGAGATAGACTCTCTCTAAATTTTACTTTCTTAGTATTGTTAGGATCGTTGCCAATATCCACATTGGAAGTCTCCTCAATTGACATGTGGGATCCCTCCTCAAGCTGATGAGGTGTAGGGATCAAATGGATTTCATCCACTAGGTTCAGGCAATCTATAATTTTATATTAAACCTCAGCATTACAAACATTCTAAGCATGGCCTAGAGAAAATGAAATGATTGTAGCATTTATACATATGGTAAGAACTCCTCAAGTGATGGGGGTAATGCAGCGTGATCAAATTCAATGGGCTCAATGTTGAGGTGTAACAACTTTGAGGGGTTGCTAGGATTGTGGAGTGGTGTAGCTAAATCAATGGAAACCATATTGATGGATGGATAGTGATCACCATGATTGTAGAGGTAGGACCTATCAATTAATGATTTCTCTAGATGATCCAAATGTGGATTACGAGACATTGGGATCTCAGGATCCACTCTAGGAGTAGATAGGATAATTGGATTCTTAAGCGGGAGCAACTGCCTCAATTTAGGTATATGAGAAAACATCCTATCATAGATGTCATATGTATTAGCCTAGCTGGCTTAATATCTCCTATATAATTATTGAGATGATGAAGGAAGGTAGGATCTAAGTATGCAATTTTTGCTGCATCCTCATCTTCATCGTCTGCATCTACCCAATCATTTTTAGAAATGTCTTCAATTTTAAATTCCTCTTCATAATTGGTCTCATGATATACTACAAGAGGTTCTATGGTAACCATTATGACTGGACGATAATCCCTCCATAAATAAGAAGGGTTGGGGTCAGTGTATTCATTCTTGTCTATGTGCACCCCAAACCCTAGGCTTAGGCGCTCTAGGAAACTAGCCAAAAACTCATCCAACATGCATATGGAATACCCTAAACCAAAATTATTAGTAGAAATTTGGTACTGTGGTTGATAGGGTGTCTTGCAATCTTGCTCATATAAACCTAAGCCATTACCATGCCAATGGTAATAGTAGAAGTATCTAAGAGCAAAATCAGGGTTTGACATATAGTAAATATTACAGGTAAACGATTCATTATCATGATGGATAATTGGAGATTGATTCGTGGTGGATTCAAAATACCCATATATAAAGTTTGTTTGGTTAGGCAAAATTCCTAGGGGTATGAATGTTACAATGGGAAAGGGAAGAGCATGAGGTCTCCCCATATCTTGTGCAAACTCAATAATTGGTGTAAAAGTTATATTCTATAATAAGTATTCGACGAGCCTAGGGTTGAATAAATAGATGGTCACTTGAGAGGTAGATGGCATAGTAGATGAAGTAGGTGATGCAAGTTGAGGCACAAAATCCATCATGTGAAGTGATTCTTCCTCCTCCATGGGAGTTAGAATATCCACCATAGATACATTGGGGATGACTTTAGGATCATCTACCATGGGTGCTTTTAGCTTTTGTTTGATCTTAGGATCAAATGACGATGAAGCTTTGTCAGAAGCAACTACTGGTTTAGGTTCTAGTGGTGGTGTTGAGGTGGATGAATCAACACGTGCTAATGTAGGTTTGTGCTCTAGATGCTTAATGGGAGAACTAGTTATAATTTCTAGATGTATTAATGGTAGGATGAATTCCCCCAGATTACTAACCTACTTAATGTACTTAAAGGGTTCATCATCCGATGGGATGACATGAACATATCCATCATGAACGTATTTAATACATTGGTATAAAATAGAAGGGACACTTTTCATATCTTAGATCCAAGGACGATCGAGCAATATATTATATTGCATCACTCATTCCAACACATGGAATAGGATAGAAATGGTTTTTAGTCCCACCTGAATATGTATGACTATGGTACCAACTATTGAGCATAATGCATCATTGAATTCTTACAATATGAAATTTAATGCCACTATGTATGACTCTAAAAGGCTCAAATGTTCCAGAGCTATAATCATTATTATATTAATTGACAAGCTTGTATCGATCAATACTTGCTTGTACGATATCTAATTTATACAAGCGATTATGTGTAATGAATCGTTCGTTACATTGGATGGTACTAATTTTTATTTGTGGTTATAGAATGTGACCACAAGCTCTTTGCATTTTTGGACATGGTCCACAAAGTTGGTAAATGCATTAGGATCCTAGGGCTAAAGCTCTATAGATTTGAGAATCTCCATGAGTGTTTCTCTATGTCTAGAGGACTACTGAATAAGCTCATAAATTGAGAGCTTGGTTGATGTCATGTACAAGCTCTGAGTAAGCCTGTTTCTAATGGTAATCATCGATTGTGATGGTGGACCTAGAAATAAGTTTTGAACTGGCTCTTTCTAAGGTGTATAAGGTATTCGAATGGGAGCTATGGGTGGCTCTAGTTGATTGTACCTTCTGTTACGTGTTATGATATTTATCATTCCTACAAACCCATGTGTTGGTGGATCTATATGAATCTTGTTGACTTGTCCTATTTTATTACCCTTGACCTCATGGGTGGATAAAGGATATTTAAATATTCCCATATGTTGATTATTTGGGGCTATAGGGTTGTTTATATGTATCTAATTCTTATCAAGCATGTTTAGTACAAGGTTTTTGAAACCATAGCACAATATCGTGTCCATTTTTCCTATGATAAGACTAGTATTGATCCTCCCTGTACCATTTCAGTTTTGGGCAAGCTGGATCTAGCAAGCAAATTTTAGGTAATGTAATTGCCTTAGCCTTGTATAGTATATCAAAGAGATATGCCAAAGACTCATGCAATGGTGTGTATGTGTGAGGAGGATTATGCTGCTTGTCCTAACCTTGATTTCTTTGGAACTGGTTGTTGTATTGCACTGGAGGAGGTTGAACCTGGTAATCTGTGTTGGATGTATCTCATCATTTACCAAGGAAGTATTGTACAATAGGTATAGAAGGGTAAGAGGAGTGGAGCTCCTTGAATGGGGGTGTCGGGGGGATTCGGGTGGCGGTAGCCCCCCAACCACGTCGAAGGCATTCAATGCAATGCGTCAATTTTTTTTTCCCTTTTTTTGGAGTGATTTTTGAGATTCCCATGGTTGGTGGGTGGTTTGTGGGTGCGGGTGGTTTAGCCCATGGTGTTGTGCCTATTGTATTCTAATACAACATAGTGGTTTAGGGTTGTAAGAGTTTCCTTTATATTTTATTGCAATGTCCCATTTTTTTGCAAGAAAGAGAATAATAATATTAAGGAGTGGCTCTTATTTTGCTGGAGTAGCCCACATCAAGTGAACCAGGGTAAATATCATGTGTCATATGTGCATTGTGCGATGTCATTTATTCTAAGTTGTCTATTTTTGCTTTATTTTTGGAATAAGTTTTCTGTAGATCTCTTCATATGGTATCAGAGCCAAGTTGTTAGTCATAGGGGGATGCCTTTATTTCTAGGATTTCATTTCATATGAAGAGTTTCTAGGGCTTCTAGGAGTTAGAGAAAACCTATTTCTAAGTGTGAGGTTTTTTGTAGAAGCTTGAAGAAAAATGACGAGAAGTCAATCAAGTATCGAGATTGAGAAATTTGATGGAAAAAGCTTTGAGCTATGGAAGTTAAAGATGGAGGATCTGCTTGTGGACAGAGATCAGTGGGCCATTATTTTTGAGAAAACAAAACCTGAAGATACATTAGATGAAGATTGGGAAAATATGAATCAGAAATCAAGAAGTCTAATTCGAATATGTCTTGCAGATTCAGTCCTAATAAAAATTTCTAGAGAAGCTACTGCAAAGGATCTTTGGGAGAAGTTAGGGGCTCTGTATCAATCTAAGTACCTGGTGAACAAATTATTTCTCTGAAATAAAATGTACATTCTCAGGATGAATGAAGAGGATTAAGTTGCAAATAACCTGAATGCATTCAATAAAGTGGTAAGTCAACTTACATCTATTGATATTAAGTTAAGTGAGAAAGATAAATGTATTACTATGCTATGTTCTTTACCAAATTTGTGGGATAACCTAGTTGTAGTAATTGGTAGTACAACTTCATCTACATTGAAGTTTGAGGATATTGTGGGATCTCTAATATCAGAGGATATGAGGAGAAAAAACATGGAGGGCACTTCAAAGGATGCCCTAATAGTGAGAGGGTGTGTCAAGGAAAAGGATAAAACAAGATCTGGTGATAGATCTAAGTCTAGAGGTAGATCCAAGTCTCGTGGAAATTTTGAGAGGAAGTGTTGGAAGTGTGGCAATCCTGGTCACATGAAGGACTGTAGATCAAAGAATGTTGATTCTGGAAAGAGGTATGATGAATCCACTTCCACAAAGACACATAAATATACTAATGAAGGAGGGGATGTATATCTGACATCCTGCTCCACACGATCAGATAAAAATGATTGGTTGATAGATATTGGTGCCTCTTTTCATATGAATCCTCATAGGGGGTGGTTCAGTGAATATGAAATATATGATGGAGGGGAGGTACTATTGGGATATGATTCACCACTTAGAATCATTGGTCGTGGAAGGGTGAATTTTTTTTTGTAGGATGGTAGGGTTAAAACCCTCCTAGGTGTGATGCATATTCTGGGTCTTGCTAGAAATTTAATTTTTGTAAGCAAAATGGCTGATGCAACAATAAATGTCAATTTTAGTAAGGATTCATGCAAAATGCTTCGTGGATCAATGGTGTTTGCAAGAGGAGTTCATATTAGAACTTTGTATAAGTTATTGGGAAGCACTATGATAAATGAGTGCAATAGCTCAACTATTCCTAAGGCTGAATCAGATAAAATCTCTACACTTTAGAATAAAAGAATGGGATATATTGGAGAAAAGGGATTGCATACCCTGCACACAAAAGGTATGGTTCATGGTATCCCTGATTGCTCAATGGTTTTTGATTTCTGTGAACACTATATTTATGGCAAACAAAATCATGTGAGTTTCCCATCTGGTGCTGCTAGATCAAGAGGGGTATTAGATTTGATTCATAGTGATATATTTGGTCCTGTTCCTATACCATCCCTTGGAAAGTCATTATACTATGCTTCTTTTGTCGATGATTTTTAAATATATGCATGGATTTATTTTATTAAGAGTAAATATGAAGTGTTTGATAAGTTTAGAGAATTTAAAGCACTTGTTGAAAATCAATCCGGGAAAAATATTAAGGTGTTGAGGTCTGATAATGGAGGAGAGTATTGTTCAAATAAATTTGAGGATTTTCTTAAGCAATATGGTATTGCAAGATAGAAGAATACTCCATATACACCCCAACAGAATGGAGTTGTTGAGAGATTGAACATATCACTCATGAAAAAGGCTAGAAGTATGCTCAGTGTTGTAGGTTTGGCATAGGAATTCTGAGCTAAGGCAATAAGTGCAACATGCTACTTGTAAAATCGATCTCCTACATCAGCATTGCCGGATCAATCTCCATTTGAAACATTGTTTGGTAAGAAACCCTCTCTCACATCTTAGAGTTTTTGGCTGTGATGCATACATGCATATTCCAAAGGAGAAAAGAAGTAAGATTGATAATAAGGCTGTTAAATGTATCTTTATTGGTTATAAATACGGTGTTAAAGGATATAAAATTTGGAATCCAAAAACTAAAAGTACAATCTACAGTAGAGATGTGGTGTTTAGGGAAATGAAAAGTTATCATAGGAAGGAAGTAACATAAGAAGAACATGAAAATGTCCAATTTGATCTCATGGAAGAAGATCACACAAAAGAGGATCTGGAAGAGGAATAGACAGATGAGTATCTGGATGAGGATGAACAAGAGGTTCATACACCTATGGTAAGGAGATCAACGTGAGAAAGAAGACAACCTGAAAGGTACAGTCCATCTACTTTTCCTACTTCTTTTGTATTATCTGTTACTAATGAAGATCCTAGAACAGTTAGAGGAGTTGTTAATTCTAAAGAGGCAAACTTTTGGGAAGAGGCCATGGATAAGGAAATGATGGCCCTAAAAAAGAATAGAATATGGGATTTAGTGAAATTACCTGGTGGAAGAAAAGCAATAGGTTGCAAATGGATTTTCAAGAAGTGAAATGCTGAAGGTAAAGTGGAGAAATACAAAGCCCGCATGGTTGCTAAAGGTTATTCTCAGGTAGAGGGAATTGATTATGGTGAAGTATTTTCTCCTATTGCAAAGCTAACCTCAATTAGATTTCTATTATCTGTGGTTGCTACTTTTGATATTGAAATAGAGCAAATGGATGTAAAAATTGCATTCCTTCATGGAGACTTGGAGGAAGAAATCTATATGAGGCAGCTTGAAGGTTTCATTGTTGCAGAAAAGGAGGATCTTATATGTAAGTTAAAGAAATCTTTGTACAGACTGAAACAGTCTCCTAGAATGTGGTATCAAAAATTTAAAACTTATGTCTTAGGAATTGATTTTGTTTGTAGCAATGCTGATCACTGTATATATTCAAAGAAAATTGGTAATATAATTGTCATTATAGTTTTGTATGTTAATGACATGTTACTAATTGGAAATAGTAAGAAAATGATCAGGGAAGTGAAGTATCAGTCAGCATCTCAGTTTGACATGAAAGATCTTGGCCCTGCAAATTTTATTTTGGGTATGAAAATAAACAAAGATTGTTCTAACATAAAGCTATGGCTGGATCAAAAAAATATGTTGAGACAGTGTTGAAGAGATTGAATATGTAGGATTGCATACTAGTGAAGGTACCTATTCCATTGGGTAAAATATTTTCTGCTGAACAATGTCCAAAAATAGAAGAAGTAGAAGAAATGTCCCATGTTCCTTATTCAAATGCTATAGGGAGTTTAATGTATGCCATGGTCTGTAATAGACCTGATATTGCCCATGTAGTGGGATTTTTGAGTAGATATATGTATAAACCTGGTAAAGAGCATTGGACTGCTGTAAAAAGGGATTTTAGATATTTGCATGGTACATCTAATTTTTCTATATGTTATGAAGGTATAGGTAAAGAAGATAAATCCTTTGATATAGAAGGTTTTGTTGATGCATATTGGGCTGGGGATCTGGACAATAAAATATCTACTAGTGCATATGTATTCAACTTGTTTTGAGGAGTTGTCAGTTGGATGATAAAAAGGTAAATTATTTTTGCTCTTTAAACCATTGAAGTTGAGTACATGGCAGCCACTGATGCTAGTAAGGAAGCAGTATGGCT
Source organism: Wollemia nobilis (assembly GCA_028583015.1). NCBI lineage: Eukaryota > Viridiplantae > Streptophyta > Pinopsida > Araucariales > Araucariaceae > Wollemia > Wollemia nobilis. The sequence goes on along the minus strand of JAQPPZ010017232.1, from coordinate 22,924,253 downwards.
GCAAAGACTATGTGTTAAAACTAGGTTCTTTCAAGGAGCTGTGAAGATAAATTGTGATAGTCAAAGTGCTATATTTCTAGCAAATAACCCTGCTTACCATTCCAGAACAAAGCACATTGATACAAAGTTCCATTTCAATAGGTACATGATCGAATAGAAGAAAGTGATGCTGGAAAAAGTGGATACAAAGGTAAATATCGTAGATGCTTTAACCAAGGCAGTTAGCATAGAAAAGTTTAGATTCTATGCAGTTGAAATAGGTTTGGCAAAGTATTAAACAAGTGGGAGAATGTTGGATGTGTCTCATCATTTGTCGAGGAAGTACTGTACAATAGGTAAAAAGTGTAAGAGGAGCAAAGCTCCTCGAACGAGGGTGTTGAGGGGGTCCGGGGGGGCCGTAGCCCCCCCGGCCACGTCGAAGGTGTTTAACGCAATGCACCAAATTTTTTTTTCCCTTTTTTTGGAGTGATTTTTGGGATTCCCATGGTTGGTGGGTGGTTGGTGGGTGTGGGTGGTTTAGTCCACGGTGTTGTGACCATTGTATTCTAATACCACATAGTGGTTTAGGGTTGTAAGATTTTCCTTTATATTTTATTGTAATGTCCCATTTTTGGGCAAGAAAGAGAATAATAATATTAAGGAGTGGCTCTTGTTTTTCTGGAGTAGCCCACATCGGGTGAACCAAGGTAAATATCATGTATCATATGTGTATTGTGTGGTGTCATTTATTCTAAGTTGTCTATTTATGCTTTATTTTTGGAATAAGTTTTTTGTAGATCTCTTCAACATGGCTAGTGTTGTGAAGCTTTCTCTGCTTTAGGAATGTTTAGAACAATCTGATTAACTAAGGTTGATTTCATTTGGTGATGATTATTATGGGGATTTCTATTCCATTATTTCTTATAGAGCTTTAAGTCTTCCTTCTAGACCTTAATGTCATCAATTACTTTGACTTGAGCCAAAGCCTCTTTAAATGTTTGGTATTGCTACAATTGTAAATGTAGCAATATGTGTTTCACGCAGCTTTTCATAAACTTAGATTAGTTCTAAAATAGAAATGGTGAAAGGAAGTTTTGACATGACATTTCACCATCTATTTCCATAGTCCATAACTGGCTCATCATCGAATTAACATAAGCTTGACAAGTCAGTTAGGTTTACCTTCTTCTTGGCTCCAAAGGAGAAGTGTTCAAGGAAGGTGTTTGCTAGTTGTTCAAATCTAGAGATACTATGTTTAGGTAATTGATTATACCACTCTAAGGCTGCCATAGAGAGTGTTATCACAAATGTTCATAACAAAAAAGAACCATTGTATTGGAACTAAAAATACAAGTTCTTGAAACTTGTAACATGCTCTTGGGTATCGTCATCCCCTCTAAATTTATCCAACTTAGGCATTTCAAAATTCACTAGATAAGTAGGACTAGACACAGATGTATCAAGGGGTTGATTGTATAGTTTGTCCAATGTGGGTTTTTGGCAACCCAATCCTTGTTTTTCAAGCGATTGAATTTTTTCTATGAGAAATTTGTATGCCTACGATGAGATAATCTCATTCTATCAAAGATATATCATGGGAGGAGGTAGTGGAAGATTTTGAATTTATCAAGGTGGAGGATTGTAATCATCTGCTACATCCTCACAAAATGACTCAAGATGTGTTTGGTCATGGTTATCTAGTTTTGTCTCTTTTTTGACCTCATATTCTAGTGGATTTGGTGCTTGGTGCTATCTTGGTCAAGAATGATGGATAGAGGTGTGAAGAGGATGGTTGTTGATTGACCTAGGTGGAAACTCTTGCTACTACATAGTGTGCCTCATATTGAGCTATTATCGATAAGTGCTAGGCAATCTATATTTGTACAAACATTGGTGGTGTAACCTCTATTGTTCTGCATGTTCATGATCTAATTGCTCTTGCTCATGGCATAAATTTTCCAATTGGTATTGGATCAATTTCTCTTTCTGACTAGTGTTAGGTCTAGGAAGCTAATATGTTCGATTCGCTATATGTGGCCTATGACTTCTTGTCTTGATACAAGGGATATTAGCTATTTTATTTCTTATAGTGGGGATGGCTACCCTCTTATGTTGATCAATCGAGGCTACATTGACTATATGTTCTACCCTAGGTGTGTTGTCCTCATGTAGGGATGGCATAGGAGTATGTTGTTTCATGTAGAACACTCTATGCATATGTATAGGATGAACTAAATATTGTTTACATCCATCCTTAGAATGAGTGTGGTCAGAAGAATGTGCTCTATGAGCTACATTAGGGCCATACCTATATAGGTAATTTATCTTATGACTCAACCAAGGATAGTCAGGGGAATTAGATCCCCCATCTCAACTAAGGGCATGTATTCTATTTCAATTTTGGAGGGATTTATGGATATATTGGGTACACAAATGCATGAAACCCATTTTTTGGGTTCCTCTATGGGCAGATCTTGTCTTGAAGAAACATGTGATGGATGAGGTCTAAGAATATCCTCTTTTTGGTCACAAGGAGGCCTCATAAGAGTCCTCCTAATGGGGGTATCTTGATGATCGGATCTCCCGTGTGTGGAATTATCTCTATGATGGCTATTAGAATGCCATTTAGGTAAAAGTAAATCTACTAGGTTGTATCAAATGTGCTATGAGCCTTCATGTGCATTGTTGGTAGCCTTAGTCTATAACTAGACATAGCTTTGTATTGTGACAATTTTATCTTTATTAGGCATTCAATAAGGAAACAAACAAAGTATACATGATGTTTATCTCTTTTAAAAATTCTTTGTGTTTTCTAAGATGGCATGTGTCTTATGATTCATTAATTTATTATCTTTCTCCTATTTGAGTTTTTGATATTGTTGATGTAATACTCAAGTTGAATGTATTTCACTTTTATACTCTCACACAGACCTAGTTATGAAGTCTAGGTTGTGAAAGCCATCAAGATTTTGTGATGAATTCTAAATCTAATGAGGGAGCATAGGTACTACCAGTCCTCACCCAGTTCACCATGGTCAACGATACACCCTTTGAAGAAGAATGCATGCTATTTTCCATGGCTACAATGGTTCTTAGACCAACCTTTGCCAAAATGGGGTACAAAGATCCACAATGCAAGCTACCAAGGTGGTGATGAAGTCCACTGTTGTTAGTCTTGATCAACGATTGGGTGTGAATTACAACTCACTCATGTTTAGTTTAAGACATGATGTGTGTGTAGGTTCTTTTTATTTTATGCAAGAAGGAAAATACAACATAAAGCAATCCATGATTTTTTTCTAATGCATAAAATATGTTTCAAATTTCCAAATATATAAATAAAAATATTTTAGTTTCAAAAAATTTGACAGTGCAACCCTAAATGAAGTCAGCCTTTAGACATGCAACAAGCATGCACACCCTAACAAGTAATTAAATAGGGGTTGTATCTATATAATATGATCTACAACAGAGGTCATTTGACACCAGAGCAGTAAAAAATGGGGCCATTGTGCCTTGGAGTGGCCAACAACAGAGGTCACTGGACCTAGGAGTGATCACAGGAAGAGAGATTGAAAATTGAAAATTTCACTAAATTTCTCTACCAAAACTTGAAATCCCAACTCTTTCTATGAAAAGCAAAAATTCAAGCACAATGATACTCATAGATGTAGCTAAAATTCAATGAAGATATTAAAATTTTTATTTCTAAACTTTGTTTTGAGACTGTTAGGGGGTAGAGTGGTGAGCTCTACTGGTCGTTAGAGGGTATGCCGATGGCTATTGTGAATTACACCAGCCCAGAGTGGCGGTACTTGTAAGTTCAAGAAAATAATAAACAAACAGTTAGCACCAAATTACAAAATGTGGAAAAGTTCCACATGGTGATTTCCACTATATAGTAGCAAAAACCATACACCTAAACATGTAATATGTATCAAATTGTTAAGAAATATATAAAATATGGTGCCCTTCTCATTACTAATTTGGAATTGTCTTTACAAAAGGTTAAAAAATATCCCTCTTAGGGATTACACCAATGGATACAATATTGTAATATGAAACCCCAATAGGGTAGGTGCAATTCGTAGAGTCTTTTATCTTCTAAAACTGATTATGAAAGGTTTCTTTACGACCTCAACTTGATGATGCAAATATTGAGGATATTTATGATGATTAGCTCCTATGGAAACTTGATATCTGCGCACAAAATCACTTACAAGACATTAGTAATAAATGTGGAAACTCTTAAGATGAGACCCATTTCAAGATAAGTAAATGAAATGAAATTGCACAAAATAGTAAATAAATGTATATAAACTAAATGAAAATATGCTAAATTATGTTAGAAACCAAATTGAAGGCTGAAAAAGCTAATATAACTAAGAAAATATAGTAAATCAAATATCATGATAAGGCCATTGTAGGGTACAATGGCTAGCTTTGTTAGCCATCAGGGGGTCCAGCGACTACGCATGCATGCTACTTTGAGGTGAAGCAACCGTTGAACAGAGAGCTTGTTCTTCATACTTGATGTGGGGTGGGGTTCAATTTATCTATCAAATTGATGTTGAAGTATCGAGTGCTTTGCAACATAGCTAAATCATGGGAAATTGACTAAAATAAGTGTGAATTGTGATGCACAATGGTGGGATTTGACCTTCAAACTCTCAAAAAATCCATTTATACACATGTAATCATACTAGCTGGATATGGGTAGCACTCCATTGCATATGAGAGAAGGTTATCTATGTTACTCAAATTGGCAACACTTCATTGCAAATCTATATTTTGTGATGTTTTTGGATAAATTTTATAAGATGTCCCAATTGACATCTTGGCTTGCAAGAAAATACAAGATCAAGATTTTGTTATGATCCAGGTATCCCAAGCATCACTTCTAGAAGCTTATCATCGTTAATCATTATGTACAACTACTTTGTAATAAATTTGGCTCAGCTCGAGGAGCCCAAGTTTGTTATAGGTGAGGCCATCCCAAGGGAAAGTGGCTAGGCTTGGGGGCCATCACAGGGTCCATTGGCCACCAGATACTACTCCTAGGTATGACAACCTAGGATGAAAAGGAACAGATTACCCTGTTTGAGTGGTTAGAACCACTGTTAGGTCTTGGAAAGACCCAATATAAGTCATATGGCTTGAAAAGGTATCCATATGGGTAGCCTCCTAAACACGAGTGTTTTAGGTATCTACAGTTAGCAACATTATGCTCTTTCAAATCAACTAAACATCACATAGTCTGTTTAATTTCTCAACTTAGGTATTAAAGCATCAAATATTAATACACTATTTATTTGTGTCAAAAAGTCTTCCAGGGATAGTCATGAAAAATAGTCTATCTTTTTGGCTACCCTTGGATCAATAAAATTATGGGTACTACTTGAATCAATAAGGATAATAAGTCATTATACTTTAAAATTCTCTATCTTTTTATGGTCTAGGGAGTGGAGATCCTAGCTAAAGGCCTAGGTTTATGCATAAGGGGTCAAATCCAAAATGTATTTATAAAAATTTGGTGAATCATTTTCGAAATCCATGTGAATAGTATCCAAACGCATGTAGAATATTCACTATTATTAGGGGTAATGTTGGAAATTTAAACTTAAAATGGTCAAATTATTATAAAATTTGGGCGAATCAACCCAAAAAAAAATTGCACCTAGAAATTTTTGGCTAATGGGTTGTGGTCAAGGTTCTGAAATACTAGCCAATTCTAAATTTTAAAATTCCAAATTTTAGCCAATTTGGCTATAAATAGCCACTATGCATAACCATGGATAAAGCATGTATTAATATATTAGGTGGTTGGTCCGATGTCTATTTGAAATCTTAGGTTGCTCTTCTTGTTTATGTTCCACCTTTTATTCCTATGATTCCTTGGTGGAAGATTCAACCAAATCAAGAAAATACAATTTTTATTGTATGCACTTGTGGCCTAAATAATATTTCTCATCATAGTTGTAACATAATCCCTATGCCATATTTGCATCCATTTCTTCTTTAGTAAGGCATTTTATTGGAGGTGTTTTTTTGACCATGTTTGTTAAATTTTGGGATGGAACTGGTGTACGATCTTGTAGAGGTTTAAAGGTATTCCTTTGTACCATGAATTTATATTTTCTAGCCTAACCAAAACTACTACTACCATCATGCTCATTCACTTGAACATTTTTACTTCAACATGAATATCTTCCTTTAACCCACAAATAAAACAACTTTGAAAAAACTATGCACTTAATACCCTTATGCGGTTTGTCAACTTTTTAAATTGTGTTTGATATTCATAGATAATTATATGTTTTAACTTGGTGAGGAATCTTGTGAAGTCCTCATACTCACTGGGTTCAAATTGGATGAGTGATTTTGTTTTAAATTTAACCCAAGTAATATTTAGATGCATATTCTCCAACCATTAGTACCACTGAATCACTTCATGCTCAAGGTTGAAGGATGTCATTGTGAGCCTTTGATTATGGGGAATGACATGAATAACAAAGTATTATTTGACCCTATATAACCATTTGGTTGGGTACTCACCATCAAATTTAAAACATTATAGCTTGGGAATTATATGCTTTGTATTATTAGGCAAGGTATTTCATGCGCTTCCCTTAGAATTACCTTTTAAAATCTTTGTTGGATTATCTAATGTAGGGTATTTGGCATCTAGGCCAGGCATATGACTCTCAATATCATCTAATCTATCTAATTTGTCTAATTTGAATATTAGCATACAAAATTCTTGTTGCTTATCTTCCAAACATCTCACTTGTTCACTCAATCTCTTTATCTCTTAGGTATATTTAGTACCTCTGTCCGTTTTTAAACACTTAAGGGTATCTAGAAAATTGTATGGGTGTTATGTATCAAAATAATCATCTCAAAAAATATGATTGGAATGGACTATACCACAAAATGATAAATTTTCACTATTTTTAGTTTTTGGGATTACTACCAAAGTCTAGGTGTTTGTTGCACTATCAAAGTTACAACTAACAATGATTGCTCTGACAACTCACTGCTTTTGATAATTGATAACTGGCTACTCTGATATATTCCTTGTATTGATATATTTTCTATCATTGACAACTGACTACTTTGATATATTCCTTTAGCACCCTAAAATTGACGCAGTGAAATCTTAATAATTACATTCATCCTAGTAAATAATTTAAATTCAAATTTTAACCTCCCAAACCACCCATTAACCGTTGGTTAATCTGTTTCCCCCTTTTTCATGCCATTTTTAGAGGTTGTTTTGACCGTTTGACGATATCGTCGCCGATCAGACGATATCGCCCCAGATATAACGATTTTGTCTAGGCTAGGATGTTCAGATGATCTTGTCCCAAAACTAATTTTGCACAATTATCTTCTGTTCCAACAGGTCTCTAATCCGAGAAAAATCGTGTCTACGCCGTTAGAGACCCTCCCCCATTGGAGATCTCCCAAATAGGGATGATCTCCAACCTCCTAACCTCCCTCCTAGGCCTATTTAATCCTAAGCCCTTCCATTAGCACCCCCCTGGCTGATAATTCCTATAACCCAACTTCATACACATTAAGACATCTCAAATTCATATTTGCATTAGCTCTATACCAATTTTGTTGCAGGTACCTTAGTGTTTTTTAGCCGAAGCAAGCTTACATCATCGCAGACGATCCTGTTTAGATCGGAGGCGATCCTGTCGAATCAGAGATGATTTCATACCAATGCGAGATGATCTTGACTACAGTCAACATTGAGGCAATTAGTGCCTAAAGTTTGCATTTCTTCATCCCTTTTCTCTATTGTTTTATTCTGCAATTAGCTAGTTTATTTGATATTTTATGCTATCTTGCATCTTGGAGTTCACCCATCTAGATTAAATGCATGTGTAAGTCATAATTATTATGAAATAAGTATAATGCATGCCTGTTTCTATTTTTAAGTTCCAGTTTGATATTATTGCTATCATTTTGCACTGTTTCCCTCTGTTAGAATAGTTGTATTTTTTGTGTTTTGCACCTATTTCTTTGTTTGCAGGTCTCTAACAAATTTGTCTGATGAATTCATCAGATCTCAGATGATCCTGTCAGATCTCAGATGATTCTATTGAATTCCAGACGATCCTAACTACTTCAAGAATCAAAATCTTCATCAGACATCCGGATCAGGTATTTTCCTTTAAAATTCTATAATTTCTCTATTTTTCTATCTTAATTCTATTTTTTGTATTCATTTAATTTGCATCTTCATATAGAATAGCTTAGACTCATTTTGGCCAAACCTAGGATTTGAATGCTTAAGGCTAAAACGAACACATAAAACACATTCTCAACCTAGGCATGGAAACTGCCATTAAATGTTTCCTGGTGAACCCACCATCCATCAAAAAATCACCAATATACACCTCCCTTGAGAGGTGGGACCTTCACGAGGCCTCTCAGTCTGAGGTACCGCACTATCCTTTTCACATCCCCATTCCGAGCATGGATCCTATAGCCTGAAGGTAAGGGTGTGAAAAATTTGGAGCAATACATTTTGGTGAACCCGACGTGAATGCATTGTAAACCTTTTGAAAATGAAAACAAAAAAAAACAAAAATATATAAAACAACTAAAACATAGATGCATTTCAAATCATTTCAAATTAATAAGTTGCATATTAGATGGTAGCTCCTAAGAAAATATTAGCAGTTACTATAAATGTAGAAAACCAATTGGCAGCCATAGAAATCAATTATGTACTTAGTGTGCCTGAAATAGATAGAAATCAACTCTTGTGGGACAAACTTGATAGAAGACTTAGTGTCATTTCATCTAGGTCAACATAACTTAGAAAAATCAAGAGGCTTATCCTAGATAGAATCCTGGATCCTCATCAACTTGTCTTTTATCAAGAACTTCAGAGAGCCTGCCATAGATGGTTAGCTTATAGGAGAGCTCGTGTATCTTCAGAATTGTTCACCTTCGAGGAATACCTTGAGAACGTAGCCATTGTACACCAGTTCCTAGGTCTTGTAGAAGACCAAGAGGTTGTTCTTACAGATAGGGAAATATGGAATAGAGTTCCTCGAGCTGTGTTATATTGAGAGTATTGCCATGAGCTTTACTTCTATCAACCAACATCTGAGACAAATAATATCACTATAGCTCTTTTCATTAAATTTTTAAAAGAAAAATTTCAATTTGAAGAACGCTTCATGACTCCTGAACAACTCAAGCCCATTAATGATATTTATAAATTTTTTATAGAAAAATAGATCATTACTTTCAGTCTTATTTCTTGCATTTATTGTGTTATTTGCTGTCTTTACAATATTATTTCAAAAACAAAGAAAAATTAAAAAACATAACAAAAATTAAAACATTTCATTTTAAATATTGTAGTAGGTATATAGTTAATATATACCTCTTAAAGCTTATAGCATATATATATATATATATATAAATATACATATATTTGCTGGAATCTAAAATTAAGCACAATGCCTAAACTTAGGAATGGTAAACAAACTGAAGGAGAAGAAGAATATTGGTTACGAGATAAAACTAGAGACCCAAATTTCCTTCCTGAAGATCCAATTCTGGAAGGAGAAACTCTAGATCACCAGAAGATGACCTAGGTGAAGACAATGAACAAGAAGGAAGTGTTAAAGAGGATGGATCCTCATCCCCTAGAGTAGCTCCAGATGGAACTATTGCTTTTGACAACGTAGATCATTTCCAAAAATTTCTCAATGATAACATTGACACCCTTAATGTGGCAGTTCGTATTGATAAAGGGAAAATTAGTGACACTCAAGCAGCCATGGAACATGCGTTTGATGTGCACACTAATCCCTTATCTTTCATTGATCAAGAAAGTGATAAGGCTGGGCCGTCCAATACAAATATGGTCACTATGATTCAAAACATGTCAAAAAAATAGGTTATCCAAACTCCTAAGGAACCTGTTATTCAACCTAAAATCATTCCCACACAAAATAAAACTTTCTTCACTACTTTATTTCACCAAACTATCCAGCAATATGCTTCAAGTAAACACAAATCTAAAACAAAGCCAAATACCAATTTTCAACAATCTGGAATACATCATAATACCACTTCAAAATTCCCTCATAACACCTTTCCTACCAACAATCTACACAATAGCAACATAACATCTAATCTTCATGTCCCTCCATCATATGCTCACAAAACCCATGTCAATTCCCTACCAAATCAATATGGTGGGCAAACTAGTAATCTGGAAGTCATGGTGAAATAGTTAGCTTCCCGTATGGACCAGATAGATCCTTATCATCCCTCCTACAATTATTGAGAGATCTATAGTCAACCTTTGGATCCCATAGTTGTAGCTCAACCGTACCCTAAGAATTTTTCCATGCCCATCTTGCCTATATATAAAGGAACCGAAGATCCCATAGAGCATCTTTGCATGTTTAGGATAGCATGTCATGATATATCACATGATGACTTGCTATTACTAAAAATGTTCTCGAAAAGTTTAGGTGGAATGGCATTAGAGTGGTACTATCAATTGCCCACTCATTCTTTGAGAAACTTTGAAGAAACAATTGAATATTTTGTCCATCAATTTAGTGCCTACATCGAGAGGCATGTAACCATTAAAGATTTATACAACTTAAAACAAGACAAGGATGAATGCTTTGCTGATTTCTTAGCTATATGGAGGCAATTGATAGGAAAATTGCACTTTGTGCTACCTTATAGGGAAATGTTGGACATTTTTATCAATAATTTACAAGAACAAATATCTTATGAGCTATCAACTGCTACTTTAACTACCTTCGATCAAGCTATAGATTTAGCTTGAAGAGTAGAAGATGCCCTCATTAGGAGAGGCCAACTTAGGAATAAGGATGATGAGAAAACATCCAAAAATCAATATAAAAACAAAAAAGTTGTCGGTGACGGAGTCACTGACAGCAAAAATATTGCTAATATCAATGCAATGAAGACAACAGAAAACTTTATATTGAAACCTCCTGATAAACCTCCTCGAGAATTTACTCGATTGAATCAACCATTATCAACTATTTTACCTCAATTACTCGAAAGAAGTTTGATCTAATTAGCAGCTATCCGAGAACCTGATCCAAATATACTCGGATACAGAGCTGACTTACATTGTGATTTCCATAGAGGACCTGGACACTCTACCAATGCTTGTAAAAGGTTGAAACATAAAATACAGGATTTGATTGATAATAATGAAATGGAGGTGCAAGCCTTCCAACCTAAACAAAATGCTCCTAATAATACCCAAAAGACCATTCCCCAAAATAAAAATCAAAATGCTAATCAAACATTAGACATATTTCAACACCCTTTACCAAGACATGGTAAAGAGGTGGCCAATCAAATCAAACATCATAATGTTCCACCTTCTACCCGATATTTAGGAACTATTAGTGGACATTTACTTAATCCTGATCCTCAAATATTTGACACAACCTTATACCTGGTTATGACCAGGCCCTTACATAATTTTAAAACTTCTGATTCTAGTGATATAGAATCAGATACTAAAAGTGAAGTGGACATCACTTCAAACCAATCGAATAGTTCTAAAAACGAATCAGATCCTATTCAACCCATCAAAGATGCTATGGTTCCAGAAGAACCATTTCCTAGAAGAGTTACTACTCGACCCTCTTCTAATCAATTCCTCCCTAATGAACAAGCCATAAATGCTAGATCAAGACCAGTTCAACGTCCTCAATATAACATTGTAGGTACCATTGGAGTCGTTATCCGACAACAGGCTCAAAATTCTCAACAAGAACCAAATCAAAATGATGGATCAACTCCATTTTTTTTGAAAAATCCCAATAAAGGGAATCATGCTCCTAATGTTCAACCTAAACCCCCTTACAATATTAATGAGCAATTATCCAATACTACAGCCAAAATTTCTCTTTTGGATTTATTAAGATCTTCTCCTACCCATAGGGATGAGTTAATGCTTACATTAAGCCAAATGATGGTACCTCAAAACATTCAACCTGAAGCTATGGCCAATACTATCATCACTCGAGAAGTTGATTGTGTTGACTTTCGAGATAAAGATATCCCACAAAACAGTTTACATAAGGACAATCCATTATATATTACTGCTATAATTGGAGATGTAGCTGTCAAACGAGTCCTGATTGATAATGGCTCATCTCTAAACATTTGCACTTTTGACTTCTACCAAAGATTTGGCTTTAGAAGTGATGAAATGAAGAAAACTGATATGATTATCAAAGCTTTTAATGATGAAACACAAGAAACGTGTGGAGTTATTACCATCCCATTGCAAGTTGGTCCTAGAACCCTAGAAACAACCGTGTTTATTGTACATTGCCCAACATCATACAATATACTTTTGGGTCGCCCTTGGATCAATGCGATGCGAGCGGTCCCATCAACTTTACACCAATGTGTTAAATTTGAATTTAAAAATTAGTTGGTCACTATCCATGGTGACCCTAGACCCTTTGATATGTGTGCTTTGGCAAAACCTGTTGGAGTGCAATTTTGCCTCGCTCTATCATCCACACATCCTAATTCTTATTTTTCATCTAAACATGTGAAACACACACCCATAACTTCACCTATTTCCCCTCCATTAATTTCATCCTCATATATAGATCAACAATCTTCTAAACAAATCACTCTAGAAACTCAAAAAGATCATCCTTCAGGTTCAATCCCTATAATTTCAAAACCTATAGACACACCTATCATACCTTCCACATTATCAACAACTATCATATCTTCCACATCTAAAGATATAGGGAATAATCCTTCTACATCTTATGCCCTTTCTGATGAACTTTTACTAGATTTATCCACAACCTTAATATCAGAAAAAACAAATGCTTTCATGCGATATTCAATTCTTTTAAATAACTTACTGCCATCTCCTCGTACTTTGGGCCTCCCAAAACCTATGGGAAGTACTTACCAAGTCGGGAGTTGTGCCTTCATTTATAAAGGATATGATTGGGGAAGATTCCATCGGAATATCAAACCTCATCATGAGGGATATGCTCGGTGTTATTTTACCAATGAATATATTAAAGCTAAAACCATGATGCTTAAAATGGGATATAAAGGGAAACGCTTGGGACCTTTCCAAAATGGCATGAAAGAACCTTTCGAGGTAGAACCATGGCCTGCCCGCTATGGTGTGGGCCTATTTCCTAGTAAGGGTCAACCCTTTCCTTTTGAAGATGATGATCAACTCATATGCTATCAATATTATTTGGATAGGCATGATGATTTGCCTCTAAAAAATCAGTATTTTACATGTAACATGCTATCCATAGCTTACCCTGAAATGATTGCTAACCTCGATGAAGAGTTGGAAGGAGATATCTTCCACGACGTCTCTGTTGAAGAGATGTTACACAATGGATTTTATTTTATGGTTCTATACCAACTATAGCCCAGATTGAGTCCACTAATCCTCAAGATAAACTATCCAAATTAACCTTACAAGAATTACAAGAATTGGGCATTTCACCCGCCTTGCCTAATTTTGAAAGAGATCTACACATGGAGGTAGAAAACGTCATTAAAATTAATATTGGAATGAAGGATAATCCTCACATAATCAATATTGGATCAGAATTAAGTCAAGAAAAACAAGAACAATACATTGCATTCCTTAAAGAGTATGAAGATGTCTTCGCTTGGACATATGAAGATATGCCAAGTCTAGACCCTTCTGTAGTCATGCATCATCTAGTGGTCCATCCGGATGCTAAACCTGTCAAACAAAAACTTAGAAAAATGCATCCCAAAGTGGCTCTGCTAGTCAAAGGGGAGTTAGAAAAACTCCTGAATGTTGTTTTTATACAAGCTATTGATTATGCTAAATGGATATCAAATGTAGTTCTAGTCACCAAGAAAGAAGCTACCAAAGTTAGGGTTTGCACAGATTTTAGAGATATTAATCGTTGCATGCCCTAAAGATGATTTTCCTCTTCCAAACATGGATCAAATCATTGACTTTATTGTCGGGGAGTGGGATGATGTCCTTAATGGATGGATTCTCCAGTTATAATCAGATCGGGATAGCTCCTGAAGATCAAGCTAAAATAGCCTTTATTACCCCCTGGGGTACTTTTTGTTGAAAAGTGATGCCATTTGGCTTAAAGAACGCAGGTGCAACCTATCAACGAGCTATGACTTATATTTTTCCTGATATGATGCATGATATCTTACATGATTATGTAGATGATATTACAGCTCGCTCTATTATTGAAGATAATCATTTAGATGATTTGAGAAAAGTTTTTAATTGATTACGAGAATATCTTATTCGATTAAATCCAGCTAAATGCATATTTGGAGTTAAGTCCGGTAAACTATTAGGGGTTTTAGTTTCTTTATGTGGTATCGAAATCGACCCTCTCAAGATTGCGGCTATCACTGATATGCCCGCACCTACTAATATATCTAAGTTACGAAGTTTACAAGGTAAGCTTCAAGCCATCCGTCACTTCATCGATAAGCTGGCGGACAAAACCGGTCCCTTTCTTAAACTCCTTAAGAAGGATGCCCATTTTAATTGGGACGACGACTGTCAAGAATATTTTGAACTTCTCAAACAATACCTCCTTAATCCATCGATGCTTTCACCACCTAAACCTGATCGCCCATTTCTCCTATATATTTCAGCTTCAGATTCTGCCTTAGGAGCTATGTTAGCTCAGCTTGATGATGAAAAGAGAGAACGTGCTAATTATTATATTAGTCGAACCTTCATCAGTTATGAAACCTGCTACACAACATTAGAAAAACTATGTCTAGCAGTCATGTTTGCTACGCAAAAATTATGATACTATATGCTTAGTCTGAAAACTTATGTCATTGCCAAATACGATCCCTTAAGGTATCTCATGAGTTGACCTTATTTATCGGGTCGCACAGCAAAGTGGGTTCTTGCTCTTAGCGAGTTTGATCTCACATTCATAGGACATAAGTCTGTTAAGGGTCAAATCATAGCAAATAAATTAGCTGCTGCACCCTTAGAGTCTACCCATCCCCTCATCATCGCGTTTCCTGATGAATGCCTTCAATTAGAGGCAGACCATACTGAACAATGGTCCTTATACTTTGATGGAGCCCGATGCATGAGTGGGGCTAGTGCAGGTATTATTTTAATATTTGCACAAAAACATCTTATTCCTCTGTCCTTCAAATTGACATTTGCTTGCACCAACAATACTGCTGAATATGAAGCTCTAATCCTTGGATTACGAGCTGCCTTGGCACTAAAAATTAAACATCTGTTAGTTTTTGGTGATTCTCAACTGGTTATAAACAAAATTAATGAAGTTTATCAGACCAACGATGATAAACTGCACCCATATAATGCCTATGTTTTACAACTAATGTCTCTATTTGATCAAGTTACCTTGGAAGCTATTCCTCGAACTTGCAACCGTGCAGCTGATGCTATGGCCGCAGTTGCATATCTCCTACCCTTGGAGTTAGATAACGAATATGCCACTATCATTATTCATCGACTCCAGGAAACCGCTTCGAATAAGTCATGCTTAGAACCTTTGGATGTATTTATAATCAACGAAACTACTCCTGAACCTTGGTACACAGATATATTTGATTTTCTCCAAAATGGGACTTTCCTTGCCAATTCTAATAGAAACTAGCATTGGTTATTACATAGACGAGCAAGTCGATTTGTAATAATTGGTAATACTTTATATAGGAGATCTTTTGAAGGTATCCTATTAAGATGTTTGAACTTAGAAGAGTCCAAATCAGCCTTGAGTGAAGCCCATGATGGATCTTGTGGAGGACACTTCAGTGGTAGTGTCATTGCTAAAAAGCTCCTTTAGATAGGATAATTTTGGCCTACCATGGAGAATGACGCACATGATTATGTGTGCCATTGCGACAAGTGCCAAAAAAATGCTGACCTTGTCCATGCACCTGCACAAGAGCTACAGGCTATTTCCTCTCGACCATTTTCAAAATGGGGCTT
This sequence comes from Wollemia nobilis, assembly GCA_028583015.1. NCBI lineage: Eukaryota > Viridiplantae > Streptophyta > Pinopsida > Araucariales > Araucariaceae > Wollemia > Wollemia nobilis. The sequence continues at coordinate 22,908,244 of JAQPPZ010017232.1, read as the reverse complement.
AGACATTATTGGAAAAATTAATCCTGTGTCATCTAATGGACACAAATTCATTATAACTGCCACTGAGTATTTCACGAAGTGGGTTGAAGTTATGCCTTTAGCTTCCTGCACTGGCACACAAGTCTCTAAATTTATTTTTAATCAAATCATTTGTAGGTTCGAAATTCTTGCAAATCTCATCTCTGACAATGGAATCTATTTCAAAAATAAAGATGTTAAAAAATTATGCCAAAAATATAAGATTCAATATCGCTGGTCCACTCCCTATTATCCTTAGGGTAATGGTCAAGCAGAAGCATCTAACAAAACCTTAATCAAAATTCTCAAAATATTGGTCAATAAAATTGGCCGTGACTGGCACATTCAATTATATCCAACCTTGTGGGCCTATCGAACTAGTGTTCGAACCCCCACTAGAACTTCACCTTTTGTTTTGGTGTATGGTGCTAAAGCAGTTTTTCCCTTTGAATTAGAAGTTCCTTCTTTGGATTTGCTACTTCAAGATACCGAAGTAGGAGATGAATATCGAGCTGGTAGACTTAGTTAGTTGGAACTCCTAGATGAAAAATGCATCAATGCTTTGGAAAATCTCCGTGCCTACCAAAACAAGCTTAAAATATCAAATGCTAAAAAAGTTCGTCATCGATCCTTTGAGATCGACGACCTTGTTTTAAAAGAAAATAAAAAAATACTAATGCAACTAAGGACCTTAAAAGTAAGTTTGAGCCCAACTAGCTTGGACCATACATTATTACTGCTAAATTTGAATCAGGAGCATACAAATTATCTACCTTAGATGGTAAAGAACTTAAAGAACCCATGAATATTTTGCATCTTAAACGTTACTATGTATAAATTTGGTCATTTCATCCTTGTATATATTTGTTTAAAAATATTTCAAAATCACTATCTTGTATTTCTTTCAATTTATAAATTCAAAAACACCAAAAACATTCATAATCATCAAAATATTCAAAACTATTTGTTGTATTTATTTATGGCACTTGTTAATTCTTTCAAAAATGATAAAAATAAAAACAACAATATTCTTGACTCTTTCAAAACCAAAACAATATAAAGAAGAAAGAGAGAGTCAACATTCTAAAAAATTCTCAAAAAAATCATATATATATATTTTCTTACAATTATTGCAGTTATATGTTTCAAATTATTTTGGATAAATTAGCATTTATTTGGAATCCCTCACTTCCACACTCACAAAATAAATATCTTGATTTTATCTGGCATGATTACTAATCTCTCTTATATCAAAGTCCACAAAATTCAATTAAATAAAGTTTGAGCATAGAGAATTGATCTTGTTATTTACTTAAACCAAGCACATATTTTCACAATAAAATGATTATATTTGTAATTTCCATGCTTTGCTACATAGTAGAAGTGGTTTCTTGAGCGAAAAGTTTCCCCTGCTATCCTATCATGCACATGGTCTAGAATATTTGATAATTGGCAAAAGGACAAGCTCACCCCTACCCAGAATAAAAATCCCTTGCTCTACAGCTAATCCGAGCAAGTATCCCTAGTATAGAACAAAAGGCAAAGTTCAAGAAAAAAAAAATGTTATTTTATATCATTACAACAATATTTCAAGCATTATCTCAATTATCAAGCAAAAATACAAAAGAAAAAAGAAAAGAAAAAAGAAAAGAAAAAGAAAAGAAAGCAAAAGAAAGCAACAAGCAAGAAAGCAATAAAATCCCTTCCCTACCATTTGAAAAGAAAAGAAGGGTTGATGAGCTTGAATCCCTGGAATTCTCAATTATTTGAAAACTGTGAGGTAAGCCCCATAACAGGTGGTTTGTGCCCAACCTGCTTGGCCTTGGGTAACTCCTAGAATGGTGATATGTCCGTCACATTAGCGACCTTATTTTGTACGAGACCTATGTCTGCTTATGGATTAGCTAGCTCTTGATAATCCGACCTACATAGTAGTCTAGTATGGTTATATGCATCTACATCATGGTTAATGAACACTTATTTGGTTTCTTCAAATCACTTGTATCATAGTATCTTGCTCAAAACTAGTAAATGAACATAGCAATTGCACACACATTTGTATTTGAGAGATTTTGTGTATCATTATGATAAATCAAGATTGGAAATGAATTCACATATGCACATGGGATTCCTTATAAATCTAACTTTGTCTTCAAAATACTTGGAAATATTTTTTGCAACTTGTTTGGAATAATTCATTTTCTTCTTTCAATTACATTTGTTTAGCATAAAGACAACTATATAATAGAAAAAATCAAAATTTCTTTCAAAACTATACAATCAAAACATATATATCTGGTTGACTTTCGCGACGATGGTATAGTTCCAAAACCAAAATTGGAATTTTATGCCTAGCGCAAGTCCCCATCTTCATATTTTCACAAATTAAAAATCACCCATGCAATAAAACAATCTATTTTCTTCTTTGATTTTCGCGATGATGGTATAAGTCTATACCTACATATTCTATGCCTAGCGCAAACCATTGTAACAATTTTTATTCCCCATTTATTTAAAATCATAAAAACCATATGACTTAAATCATTATGTTATACAAATTATGCTTTTAAAAAGCAAACACATTTTCATTATTTCATGTCATTATGTCAACCTTCAATTTTGCAATGATGGTATAATTCTTAAGGAATTATCCAAAAAAATTATCACACTTAGGAATTTATGCCTAGAAAAAATCATTTTAACATTATTTCATGCATACTATTTTAATGAACATCTAAAAAGAAACCATCATCATCATAATTTGCACCATTGCACCAAAGTATTAAGATAGTCTCTTAAGCACTCTTTTACTTTTAACAATATTTTTATACTGGGATTAGCTTGACGACCGAGTGAGCGGTGACTCCATGAAATGGTCTATAATAGTGACAATGTCCTTTGAAATTATTGTTAGAAGTCTCTTTTTATTTTTTATCACATTCCATCACAAACAACCAATTTGTTACATCAGATTATTTCATTTAAATTTTACAAGCATGACATTCAAAATCATAATATTTCCAATGACATAATTACATGAATCATCAAATTAATCAATCAAACATAAAAGCATCATAAAAATACATAACACAAGTCATATGATCAAAAATATCTCATCGCATATATATATATATATCAATAGTATATATACATCATATCAAAATTGGATTGGTATGCCACAATCTGTACCTCGGCATACTCAATCCTCTATCAACAAAAAAATAATAATAAATGCTCTATGTCTAATGTCATGTAGTACTCTAGCCTCGAGAACCCCTCGAGCTCTCAGCCTCATATCCTCCCCCACCCTGAGGTGGACGAGGTGGCCCCATCACAGTATGTGTAGTACTACGAGTCCTAGTCATCAATCAGGATGAAGTCCTCGATGACCCAATCCTAATCGAATCTACGATGTTAGTTGGTAGGGGTAGTCTATCCTCCTCTGGCACCAGCTGATAGTATAATGTCTGATAGAAAGTAATTTGGGCAATAGCCCATGTCAACCCCCCAGTGCTCGCCCCTCCGCCCCATGCCCTGAGGCATGTAATCTCGTATCTGAGCTATGTAACCTCAGCTCGGTGTCATGTAGCCTCCTCTTATAAGGTTTGCACCTGTGCCTGGAGATAGATTGTCTCCGCTCAGAGAGTCGCTGTCTCGCTACTCTCCCCAATGTTGACACCCTTGCCCTTATTGGGCGATGGTGGCCTCTCTCTATGTGGAGAAGGGGGTCTCTCCTCCCTCCTCTCTCTTTGTCGCAGCCTCTCTTGTGCTTGTGGCCTCCTTAGCTCTCTCCTATTGTGACCTTGGGCCGCCTCCATAGTCGCCTGGTGCCGCCTCCCTATCCGACGCATAACTGTGTGTATCAGACTCTGAGCCCTTGTCATTCAAGGAGGGTAGATGCCTGCGTACCAGGCATCGTAGCCATTGGCTACCCCTGCATCATCCCCATCCACTGGTTGAATGGGGGCATCGTCTGAGTCCTGACTCCAGAAGCACTACATGTATAGAGCCCTACTCACTATGGTGTTATCCCGAACAGTTTGGGAAAACTCGTAATCCCTAAGAGATGGGATCCCCTATTGTAGACCGAACTATCACAAAACTCGATCGTAGTGATGGAGCTCCACCTCTCCCCTCTCCATCCTCAGCTAGCAAACTTGCCTGACGCGAGCTAACTCCTGTCCGTCCTCAACCCACCCTAGGTGCTCTCACCATGGCCTCCAGGTGATCTGATCTGGGACAAGGTCATCTAGTAGTCTTTGGGACATCGATAGGTTGATTCGTCGCTATGACCCTCTCCCGAGCCACCAATAGAAGACTCGAGGCCTCTCCCCGTCAATCTCTATTAGAGGAAGCCCTACCAGCCTCCACACTGCAATGTGCTCCCAGCACCAAACCTGTAGGAGCGATGTCATAACCAAACATTGGCCACCCTTATACACGACCCCATGCAGGATCTTATACAACTGGCATAGAACAAAGTTGCCCCAAGTAAATCTATAACCATGGTCTTGCATATCATAGATCACATCTACTAGTATCCATGGTACCCTACACCTACTCTGGTGGCATAATAGAAGTCCACCAACCACTCCAGCTAAAACCTGTGTGAGTCTAGATGCCCCAGGCATCTGACGCAGTGCCTCGATGTTCACTCTGCCCTTCTCTAGGGTGAAGCTCAGGTCACCACAACCACCCATAACATGGCCCTAATTGTCTGTAGGAGTGATCAACTATCCTTATATGGGGATTCTTAGAATCCTCCATACATCCTCCAAAGTGGGAGTCATCTCCCCTGTCGGTAGCCAAAAATAAGAAGAACCGGATACCACCTCTCTGCTAGGGCTGTCAGTAGCCCCATGTCTATAGACACTTATGGCATTTCTGCCACATGCTGTAAGTCGACCTGTGCTAGCTGATCTCGCTCTATCTGTGTAAGAGCATCCAAGTCATCTCTCAAACCTCCATATTTCCATTCCTTACTCTTTAGCAATCCTCTCTACAACATAAAAAACAACAAAAAATCATTAATAACAATTCAAGTGATTAATAATGCAAGTTAAAATAAGTTCAATTTCACCAATGATGATATTGTCCACAGGACGATATCGTCCCAAATTTGAGCATAATCATCTCCGATTTCGCAAATTCGAAATCGTCCCTAATTTGACGAAATCGTCCCATTTTCATCGATTTCGCCCTTGGACAAAATTGGCGAACTTGAGACGATTTCGTCGAAATCGGGATGATTTCGTCTTGACGACGTCGACGGCCCAAAAACGGTCGTGATGCTCAAAATTCATTTAAAATTTACCTAAAAATCATGTAAATTCAAATTCAAGCATTCTAAACTAAGTTTAGACTCTTACCCGTAGCCCGCGCTGGACCTCTGTTGATCTGTGCACCGTCTCCACCATTTTTGCTTCCAGAGCTTTAAAACCAAAAAAATGAACAGTAAAAATGAATTAGGGTTTTACTCTATTTTTCTTAATTTTATTCAAAACACAAATTAAAAACATTTTTTTCAAATTTTGCTTTTTCGCGTTTTTACCTCAAACATTCTATTTGGGTAAAAACACGGAGGGGGCACCATAGTAAGCTGTCGTACAATTCGACCAAGAATCGTCGCCTAAAAATGAGAATAATTTTTGCTTTCTCATAGATCGAGAAGAACTCATATTTAACGTATTTTCTTCAAAAAATTGGCTAAAGAGGGGGCAAAATGTAGCACCCTAAAATTGGTGCAGTGAAATCTTAATAATTACATTCATCCTAGTAAATAATTTAAATTCAAATTTTAACCTCCCAAACCACCCGTTAATCGTCGGTTAATCCGTTTCCCCCTTTTTTGTGCCATTTTTAGAGGTTGTTTTGACCATTTGATGATATCTTCACCGATCAGACGATATCACCCGAGATCTGACGATTTCATCTGGGCTAGGATGTCCAGACGATCTTGTCCCAAAACTGATTTTGCATAATTAGCTTCTGTTCCAATGGGTCTCTAATCCGGGCAGAAGCATGTCTATGCTGTTAGAGACCCTCCCCCATTGGAGATATCCCAAATAGGGATGATCTCCAACCTCCTAACCTCTCTCCTAGGCCTATTTAATTCTAAGCCCTTCCATTAGCACCCCCCTGGCTGATAATTCTTATAACTTGACTTCATACGCATTAAGACATCTAAAATTCATATTTGCATTAGCTCTATACCAATTTTTTTGCAGGTACCTTAGTGTTTTTCAGCCGGAGCAAGCTTACATCGTCGCGGATGATCCTATTCAGATCGGAGGTGATCCTGTCGAATCAGAGATGATTTTGTACCAATGCGAGATGATCTCGACTGCAGTCAACATTAAGGCAATCAGTGCCTAAAGTTTGCATTTCTTCATCCCTTTTTCTATTGTTTTATTTTGCAATTAGCTAGTTTATTTGATATTTTATGCTATCTTGCATCTTGGAGTTCACCCATCTAGATTAAATGCATGATTAAGTCATAATTATTATGAAATCAGTATAATGCATGCCTGTTTCTATTTTTAAGTTCTAGTTTGATATTATTGCTGTCATTTTGCACTGTTTCCCTTTGTTAGAATAGTTGTATTTTTTGTGTTTTACACCTATTTATCTGTTTATAGGTCTTTGACAAATTTTTCTGATGAATTCGTCAGATCTCAAATGATCCTGTCAGATCTCAGATGATTCTGTCGAATTCCAGATGATCCTGATTGCTTCAAGAATCAGAATGTTCATCAGACATCCGAATCAGGTATTTTCTTTTAACATTCTGTAATTTCTCTGTTTTTCTATCTTAATTCTATTTTTTGTATTTATTTAATCTGCATCTTCATATAGAATAGCTTAGACGCATTTTGGCCAAACCTAGGATTTGAATGCTTAAGGCTAAAACGAACACATAAAACACATTCCCAACCTAGGCGTGGAAACTGCCATTAAATGTTTCCTGGTGAACCCACCATCCGTCGAAAAATCATCAATATACACCTCCCTTGAGAGGCGAGACCTTTGTGAGGCCTCTCAGTCCGAGGTACCGTGCCATCCTTTTCACATCCCCATTTCGGGCACGGATCCTATAGCCTAAAGGTAAGGGTGTGAAAAATTTGGAGCGATACAATTCCTTATAATATAAACTATACTATGAATTGTATGTTCTCTATTCTAGTACACTTGATATTCAAGTATTGTTAGTTTGTGATGAGACTAGTCTCTTCTATAATATGCTCAAATCTAGTTTTGGTTTTTTGCTATCAAAGGATTGAAAGCAAGTTTAATAAGGATATTCTACACCAAGGTGTGTTTGGTTTCATGGGCCTCTAATATACAATATTATATCATGATTAGTGATTTGTCTAAAATATCAAAGCTCTAACTAGAAATGGTTCCACCATAACCATAGTCACACTATCCATTTTTTAGTCTACTATGAAAGTAACTTCCTTAGGCTAACTGAGCTTCTCCTATTCCTAGAGATTCTCCCTATATACTCAAGGATACATGGGAGATCATAACCATGTACATGTGATGTTTAAGGCATGTGTATTAAAGTCTAAGCACCCTTCACTTCACTATATGCTTTATGGGTAGTCTAACTTAGTTAAAAATGATAACTCCTCTATGAAATTTTAAAACCCCTAACACATGGTTTCTAACCTAATCCAACCATAATAGAGAAAATTATAGTTTTTTTGCATTATATTTTTAATGGAAAATGAGCAAAATGGAAAATTTACATAATAGAAAACTAGATGGAAGGATAAGAACTGATGTTACTTCTATAGAACATGGACTTGGAAAGAGATTTGATACAATATGAAATATGATATGGTTCATTCCTTTCCACCTCTATCTTATATAGACTCTTCTTTATAATAAAGTAATATGTTACATCATTATAATAACTCCTACTTACAATAAAGTAACTATTACATCATTACTAACACCTACTTATAGTACAAGTAGTAGTTACATCATAATAGGTCAATAAACACAAGACACCTAAGGTACAATATTACATAATGATGGTTATGTTAGGATGGGGCCCTAACACAAACATACAAGTCTAATTTCCTACATGCATTTTGGTTATTAAATGATAATGCAATGATACTCTATAAAATAGCTTATGATAATGGTAGAATATAAAAAATTGATCTCCTAATATGATGTAGTTAAGCCTTTTATTCATTTTCTTTTATTTAATGAATAAAAAAAAAAAACTAGACAACATAAAATATAGCATAGACCAATCAAAATAAGCCTAAGACTAATAATATTTATAGAAAGGGATATTATGACTTGGTCTACACTAGAGGCACAAACATCACCTATTGCAAAAGCACCGTCGATGCTTTTGATGGGGTGTACCATAGAAAATTTACAAAACAAATAGAAAAAAACAACATTAAATACATAAGGGTGTGCCTAAGTCAATGGAGAGTTGCTATTCCATTATCTTATATTAAACCCCTATTCACAAAGATGAATTAAAATAGAATTTGTAAGCTAAAAATTATTGATTGTTTGTAAAAAAAATTAAAGCACCATAGTAGAGTGATAACATTGATGACACTTTCAAAGGGGGGTAGTGCTTTTGTTATTTGTGTGTAGAATGACTAAGATTTATAGTCATTGTTATAGGAGAACTAGATTGTAATAATGCTACTAGTATTATAGTTTTTTGGTACTTATACCCACAAATATAGCAAAATGAGATTCAAGACCTAAAAACCCACGATAATCTAATGATAAATGAAAACCCTAACCAACCAGGTACAAGGACTTGATAGAGAAAAACTATTGATTATTTTGATTACAAAAATGTGCAATCATATATGCAATAACTAAATGACTAATGGATTACTATAGTGAAGGTAGCATATAGATAAATCAAAAGATAAAAATTTTGATTAAGGAAAAAACAAATAAGGTAAGAAGCATAACCCAACAACCTTAGGTAGAGAGGTTTCTTATATTCAAAGGTTTCACAACTAATGATTTTCACATTTCTTATTGATATTTAAAGAGCCTTGAAAGGACACACATGCAGATATGGTAAACCAAAGGGACTACACCTTGTTGTGCAAAAGGTAAGTATAGATTCAGATTGATTTTAAGTGCTTTGTAAGGGGATTCTAAAATTGGTAGAGCTTTCTTGATTCAAATGGTGATGGATTGGGCTACCACAAGGGATGGATTTATAGAAACCCATGGATTCCTTGGAGTATCCTTTAGAAGATATGTTAGAATTTACAGGTTGAAGAGGTGGTAAGCTTGCATATAGAGGATCAGGATGATTGAGGTAAAATTGATATACAAGGGATGAAGGTGAATTAAATGGAATCCAAAAAAGAAATTTTTAAAAAATGTGATTTTCATTCATGGTGCTACATAATTGTAATAAATCCTAATTAAAATAAAGCACCTATTACATCATTCCACTGCTTACATCATTACTAACACCTGCTTATAATAAAATTATTAGTTACATCATAACGGGTCCATACACACTAGACACCCAAGATACAATATTACATAATGATGACTATGTTAGGATGGGGTCCTAACACAAGAAAACAAGTCTTATTTCCTACATGCACTTTGGTTATTGAATGATGTTACAATGATACTCTATAAACTAGATTAAGATAGTGATAAAATATAAAACTATTGATCCCCTAAGATGATGTGGATAATCCTTTTATTCCTTTTCTATTATTTAATGAATGAAACAAAATAGAAAACAAAAAAAAACCAAACAACATAAAATACAAAATATACCAACAAAACTAATCCTAAGACTAATAATATTTATATAAAGATATATTCTAACTTGGTCTACCATAAAGGCAGAAGTGTTGCCTATTGCAAAAGCATTATCAAATGCTTCTAATGAGGTTTGCCATATAAAATATACAAAACAAATAGAAAAAGACAACATTAAATGTTTAGGGGTGTGCCTAAGTCAATGGAGTGTTGCTACTCCCTTAGCTAACATTAGATCCATATTCACAAACATGAATTAGAATAAAAGTTTTAAGCTAAAAATATTGACTGTTTGCACAAAAAATATAAATGCAATAGTAGAGAGATAGCATTGGCAATCCTTTCAACTAGAGGTAGATTTTGCTATTTGTGTGTAGAATGACAAAGATTTATAGTCTTAGTTGTAGTAGAATTAGATTGTAATAATTCTACTAGGACTGTACTTTTGTGGCACTTCTACATACAATTATAGCAAAATAGGATTCAAGACCTAAAAACCCATGATAATCTAATGATAAATAAATATCCCTAACCATCCAGGTATAGGGACTTGAAATATACAAACTATCAATTATTTTGATTATAAAAAGGTGCAATCATATGTGCAATAACTAAATGACTAATGGATTAATATAGTGAAGGTAGGATAAAGATAAATCAAAAGATAAAATTTATGATTAAGGATAAAAACAAAGAAGGTAAGAAGCATAACCCATCAACATTAGGTAGAGAGGTTACTTAGATTCCAAGGTTTCACAACTTACAACCTCCACATTTTATATGGATGTTGAAATAGCCTTGAAAAGACACACATGTGGATGTGGGAAGACAAAGGGATAACACCTTGTTGTGCAAAATATGAGTATAGATTTAGACCAAGTTTAAGTGCTTTGGAAGTGGATTCAAAATTGGTAGAGCTTTGCTACTTCAAAAAATAATGGATTGGGCTACCCCAAGGGATGCCTTTATATAAACCAATGGATCCCTTGGAGGATCCTTTGGAAGATATATTAAGATTGGTAGGTTGGACTAGTGGTAAGCTTACACGGAGAGTATCAGGATGATTGAGGAAAAATTGATATGCAAGGGAGGATGGTGGATTATATGGAAGCAAAAAAGGAAAGCTTTTGGAAATGTGATTGAAATTCATGGTGCTGTGAGATGGTAGATATGATAAAAAATTTAGATCTAGATTTGTCAGGTAATTGATATTTATCAGATTCCTACCTTTCCCTTTTTATATTTTTATAGTCAATATTATTAGCACCATAAGCATTTGTAGTGCTAAAGATACCACCACTAATTCCAAAAATATTGCTACAAAGTTGACTTGGTCATAAGAGATGAAATTTGATATTTTGGAAAAAGCACAACCATTTTTAACAATAGCACCATTGATGATGTCACATTAGGTAGGACACTTGCTTTGAAGAAATAAATATCCCTTAGTTTGCTTTTTGGATGTTTGAGTTAATTGAGATGCGTAATTATCTATATGAGGTAGGTGTTGGTGAGTTTTAAATATTTGATGATGTAATTAAAATTGGGTGTCTATATTTACCTCTTTTTAATGCATTTATCAAATGCATCAAAAATAGACTTGCATACCTCCATTTTGAGATAATAATTTAATGTTGCTGAAGATTCATGATTTAATATGACTTATGTTTTTGAATTGTTGTTTATTGGTGATGTTGAATTTTATTTTTATAAATAACATTAAATGTTGTCATATCCTAATGTGCCCCCTTAATTTTTGAATGGAAATTTGAGTTTGATTGAGGAAACTTGACTTGACCATGATACACACAAGTGAATTGATGGAAAGTTGTGATAAAACAACAATTTTTTTTTTGATTATATATAGGAGTTTTGAAAGGGTCCCCAAACCTTTTAAAATAGGAAAAGCCTTGCAAAACATGGTCTAAGAATAGAAATACTAGGACAATAACAAATAGAAAGCACTACAACTGGCCACCCATACCCAAGTGAACTAGCTATAACTTGATATAAAAAATAAAATTAGAACAGTGCTGGTGAGCCCGCCAGCCAACCAACACTTCCACCTAGCTGTGCATAAAATATTTCTTCATAAAAAATAAAAGCTTAAATAGCATCAAGAAGCATGCATAGCTAAATCCAATTGAAGGCCTTCGAGAAAATTGTCTCTCCAAATATATGGACCATTGAGACTTATACCTAGGTTTACCATAAATTCAGCATGGTAGTTTCATTATTTGAAGATATGCTTTATATCCCTATCCTCTCTAGCCTAAAGAATTTGTTGAGTAAGGTGCATAATCAGTATTGTCATTGTTGTCAACTCAGACAGATAGATCATTTGCTGATGTAGTGGACATATGTTCAAAGGTCAACCAGAACAGGTACAATCAATTTCCAAGAAGACAGAAGTGGCCCAGATTCAAAAAATTCAAAGAAAAATACAAGTAAGAAAACTATTGCGATATCGCGACATGTTTTCTGTCGTGATATCACGACAAAAAAGAGGAGAGAGAAAATGCTGAAAAACTGTCGCGATTTCGCGACATGTCGAGTTTTCGCTGAGGAGAGAGAAAATGTGTCACGATTTCGTGACATGTCAAGTTTTCGCTGAGGAGAGATAAAATGTGTCACGATTTCACGACATGTCAAGTTTTCGCTGAGGAAAGAGAAAATGTGTCGCGATTTCGCGACATGTCAAGTTTTTGCTGAGAGAGAAAATGTGTCACGATTTCGCGACATGTCAAGTTTTCACTGAGGAGAGAGAAAATGTGTCGCAATTTCATGACAAAATCGAGGAGAGAGAAAATGCGGAAAAACTATCGTGATTTCACGACATGTCGAGTTTTCACTGAGGAGAGAGAAAATGTGTCGCGCTTTCGCGACAAAATCGAGGAGAGAGAAAATGCGAAAAAATTGTCGTGATTTCGCGACATGTCGAGTTTTCACTGGAGGAGAGAGAAAACATTGTCACGATTTCGTGACATGTTCCATTTTCGCGGGTGTCGAGTTTTCACGAGAGGAGAGAGAAAATGTTGTCGCGATTTCGTGACATGTTCCATTTTCGCGCCAGCTTGCCAAGAAGAAGACAAAAAGCTGTCAGAGCAGCAGTTCTGCTATCAGAGAAGCAGGTTCGGCTGTCAGAACTATAAATACACAGGTAAGGTGTGACAGAGCCATAAAAAGGCAGGTAAGACGATCAGAGCTATAAATAGAAAGTAAATCTGTCAGAACATCGGATTTACTTACAAAGAGCTAAAAAGCTATCAGAGCAGTAAAGTGGGCAGATAAGTCTATCAGAGACACAAGTAAGCTTTTAAGGCTATTAACAATGCGCAGTATGCTTTACTGTAAGTATGCTTTACGTGCACATAAAGTTAGGGTTAGGGTTGAGCTCTACACGTGGCAAGAGTATTATGACTTGCCGGATAAAAAGAAAAAGGTGCTGTGAAAGCTAATCAATTAAGTGAGTGTATTTTGCTATAGAAGAGAACATAGAATATAGTGCAGAGAGTATAGAGTGCATTTTGCAAAAAAAATATAGAGTATTTTGCAAAGAAAATACAGAGTATTTTGTAGAGAAAATACCACAGTGTATTGTGCAAAGAAAGTACAGAATGCTGTAAAAGTTTTGTAAAAGTACAGAACAGAGTACTGTAAAAGTATAGAACTGTGTGCTGTAAAAGTACAAAACAGTGTACTGTAAAAGTTCTATAAAAGTATAGAATATTGTGCTGTGAAAAGTGAACAGAGAGCTTTGTGCTATGAAAAGTGTAGAGAGGATATTGCAGTAAAAGTATAGAACAATGTACTGTAAAAGTTCTGTAAAAGTACAGAATACTATGCTGTGAAAAGTGAACAGAGAGCTTTGTGCTGTGAAAAGTGTAGAGAGGATATTGCAGTAAAAGTACAGAACAGTGTACTGTAAAAGTACAGAGCAGTGTGCTATAAAAGTACAAAACAGAGTGCTATAAGAAAGAATAGCAGAGCTATAAGAATATGAAGTGTTTATTATAAAGGATTTAGACCAGTGAGGGTCTTGTGGTAGAGAAGGCATTTTTATGTCATAAAAATTGTTCAAATCTGAAGTCCAAGTTGGTGCTTGGTATTAAGGGGTTGGTGCTCCTTTCTATTAGTGCAGATAAATTGTTTTGTAAAGTTGGTGCTTTGCAAAGGCTGGATTTGGATGGGTGTCTAAGCAGTCTAATTTTTGAGGAGTAGCCAAATCTAGTGAACCTCGATAAATTGTGTTGTGGATTGTTCTCTTGTTTATTTGTTGTATCTGTTTTCAAGTTCTCTCTCGCTTAAGTTTGAAAGAGTTGTAGATCTATTTTTAAATTGCTACACTGATTCACCCCCCCTCTCGGTGTCATTGTGAGAATATCAATTGGTATTAGAGCAAGGTTCCTGTTCTAGCTTAATCAGCTAAGGTGATCTTGGAAGATTCACAATGGCCGGTGGTGAAGGATTTTCATCCAACAAAGCTCCTTTGTTTGATGGAACTAATTACTCTTTCTGGAGACTCGGGATGCAGACTTATCTGTGTGCTTTGGGTTATGAAATTTGGGAGTTAGTAGAAAGTGGGTACATAATATCCTCTACTCCTCCATCTGATGCTGCAGAGAAGAAGAAGTTTGAGAATAACTCCAAGGAAAAGAATGCTATAATGTGTCGGTTGGTTGATAGTGAACTAATAAGGATCATGAGCTGTAAGACAACAAAAGACATGTGGGACAAACTATAGAGCATCCATGAAGGAGACAGCAAGATCAAGGAAGCCAAGCTTCAAACTCATAGAGCTCAGTTCGAGGCTTTAAAAATGAATGATGATGAGAACATAGAGGCCTATATGCTGAGAGTCAATGGAATTATTAATGCAATTAGAGGACTCGATGAGGAAATAGAAGATGCGATCATCGTGAAAAAGGTATTAAGAACTCTCCACAAAAGATTTGATTCTAAATTTTCTGCCATAGAAGAAGCTAAAGATTTAAATTCTTTTAGCTTGGATGAAATGCATTGTTCTTTAACTGCATATGAAATGAGAATAGGGCAAACTAAGCCCTCTAACAGAGAAGCTAATTTTAAAGCACACAAGAATATAAAAGCTAATCAAGAATTTGTAAAAGAAGAGTCTTCAGATGAAACAGAAGCAAACTTTGTTAGAAAACTAATAAAGGGAAAAGGAAATTACAGAGGTAAGTTATCGTTTAAGTGCTTCAACTGTGGAGGAGTCGGGCACTTTGCTGCTAAATGTCCAATGAATGAGAAAAACAAAAATGATGAAGGGACACACCAAGAGAGAAGTGACTGGAAGAAGAAACCACAGTTCAAAAAAAGCAACTTCAAGAAGAAAAACTTTATTTCCAAGAATGTCAGCTCTTCTGAAGACTGCTCCGATGAGGATTCTGAAGAAGTAGGTGAAGCTCTGTTCATGGCTTTTGAAGAAAGAATAACAGAAGAAAAACTGGAATGTAATGAAGTACTTGAGGATGAGGCTAAAGTTTATCTGGAAGGTGAGTTAGTTGCTGCTCTTAAAGAACTGAGCACAGAAAGGAAAAAGATTAAAAAGGTTTCAAGAAAGCTTGAAGATGCCAATGAAATAATAAAATGCTTGAAAGTTCAGACAGATGAATTCAAAAAAATGTCTGAAGTTCTTGATGAACAATTAACTGTAAAGACAGTTGAATGCAGCAAGCTAGAAGAAGACATTGTTAAGTTAAGGATGCAGACTAGAGGAGATGAATAAGAAATTGAGTTGTTATCATAAGTTTGAAGAAAGTACTTGTAAAGCTGGATAAAATTTTAAATAACCAAAGGCCTTTAGGCATCAAATTTGGTTTGGGCTTCGATGAAGGAGAATCATCAAAGGGTTCAAAGGCCTTAAATGTTGAACCCATAAAGAAAGAAGAAAAAATCAAGGTTGATCAAGAAAAAACAATTCATGCCAAAGAAAGCAATAATGCCAGACTCAAGAAGAGTACTGATAAATATGGATTCAAAAAAGTCACTCATCCTAGAAGGAAAAGATTCATGGCTCCTACTTCAAACTGGCAAAGACCTGCACCCAGGTTTAATCATTCCTTTTCTAGTTACTGTTTTAAATGCAATGCTTATGGTCATAAGATTTCAGATTGCAGGTATAAGGTAGCTCAAAGGAATTTTTCCAGTAGAAATGTTTTTTCTCCATTAATGAATTATGCAATTGAATGTTATAACTATCATAATTTTGGACATATTGCAAGAAACTGTAGAAGCACTTTTGTAGCAAATAATTATCAAGGTAGAAAATCTCAACCGAATGGGTTGAAACAAAACAAGAAATTTACTAAAAAATAGGCATAGGCTAATGAAAGGGGAAAGGCAAATCAAGTTGCCAAATCTGCTATCAAATCAGAATGGAAAGAAAAAGAATCTTTGATTGTCCAAACTTCTTTTAAAGCACATAACAAATCAGCACCATGGATACTTGACAGTGGTTGCTCCAGTCACATGATAGGTGATAAGCAAAAATTTGAGAAGTTATAGAATTATGAAGGTGGTTCTGTGAAATTTGAAAATAATGATGGAGCAAAGATAGTTGGCAAAGGATCTGTCAAGATCAGTGATGGAAAGATCAAATCAGAAGAAGTCTTGTTTGTAATTGGTCTGAAGCATAACCTGCTCAGTGTAAGTCAAATTTGTGACAGAGGTCATGAAGTAGTTTTTAAGAAGCAGGGCTATGAAGTGAGAAAAGCTAACAGTGGGAAGTTAATTGCTATTGGATTAAGGACTTCTGGAAATATGTACACTCTCTCAGGTACCTCAGAAGGAGCTTGCTTTATTAGACAAGAAGATGAAAATTGGCTGTGGCACAAAAGGCTCGGTCATATCAGCTTTGACAATTTGGTTAAAATAAGTTCAAAAAAGCTTGTAAGAGATATACCTTCCATTGGCAAACCACTAAATAGTATTTGTGCTTCTTGTCAAAAGGGAAAGCAAACTAGAGCCACATTTAAATCAAAGGAGTACTTTACCAAAGAAACCCTTAGAACTAATTCATACCGATTTATGTGGACCCATGAGAACTCAAAGTATAAATGGTGATAAATACTTCATGCTTTGCATAGATGACTATTCCGAATGACCCGGATATTCTTTTTAAAGCAAAAATCTGATGCTTTTGAAATGTTCAAGACTTTCAAAAATCAAGTTGAGAATGAAACGAGAAAGAGGATCAAATGCTTAAGATCGGATAGAGGAGGAGAGTTCATCTCGGAAGATTTTGCGAATCATTGTCAAAAATATGGGATCAAAAGACAGTTTTCAACAGCAAGGACACCTCAACAAAATGGTGTTGTTGAGAGAAAGAACAGAACTGTACAGGAAATGGCTCAGACAATGTTAACTGAAAGCAAAATTGTAGACAAATTTTGGAAAGAGGCAGTCCATACTGCAGTTTACATCCAAAATAGGTGCATGTTGAGGACACATGAAAGCAAGACCCCTTATGAACTTTGGTTCGGCAAGAAGGCAACATCAAAATACTTCAAAGTCTTTGGTAGCAAGTGTTACATTAAAAGAACAGAAGATAATCTTGGTAAATTTGAAGATAGAGCTGATGAAGGTATTTTTGTTGGCTATTCATCAAAAAACAAAGATTACAAATGCTACAATAAAATGCTAAAGAAAATTGTAGACAGTGCTGATGTTAAATTTGATGAAGATAGGAAACAAGTTGTCAGTTGTGAAAATAACTACCCTATTTATGAAGATGTTATTGAAGGAGATGAAGAAAAGGAATTAGAAGAGAATCAGAAAATTGACCCAGATAATTTAAGTATTGATTCAGAAGTAGAAGAAAACAATAAATTTAAATCTGGAAGCTGGTAGAAAAATCATCCCAGAGAACAAATTATAGGGGACCCCACAGTTGGTGTTAAGACAAGAAGAAGAGTAGTAAGTAACTACTCCCTGTTATCCAGCATTGAGCCCAAGAATATTGCTGAAGCAAGCACAGATGTAAGTTGGATGAAGGCAATAAATGAAGAACTAGACCAGATTGAGAGAAACAAAACCTGGGAGTTAGTACCACGACCTGTAAGTAAAAACATAATTGGTACTAAATGGATTTTTAGAAACAAATTGAATGAAGATAGACAGGTTGTAAGGAATAAAGCAAGATTGGTCTATAAAGGCTATGCTCAAGTTGAAGGGATTGATTTTGAGGAAACTTTTGCACCTGTGGCTAGACTTGAGACAATAAGAATGTTTTTGGCTTTAGCAGTCCACAAGAATTTCAAAGTTTATCAGATGGATGTGAAATCAGCTTTTCTGAATGGAAATCTTGAAGAAGAAGTATATATTGAACAACCAGATGGTTTTCAACTTGATGATAATCCCAAATTTGTTTGCAAGTTAAAGAAAGCTTTGTATGGCTTGAAACAAGCACCCAGAGCATGGTATGCAAGACTTGACAACTATCTCACTAAACAAAGGTTCAAGAAAGGTATGGTGGATAGTAACTTGAATGTCAAAACTGACGGCCAACTTATTGTCCTTGTTGTTTATGTTGATGATATAATTTTTGGCAGCAGCAATAATGAGTCATGTATAGACATAGCAAATAAAATGCTAAAATAATTTGAAATGTCTATGATTGGTGAACTTTCATTTTTACTCGGACTGCAAGTTAACCAAAGTGAAAAGGGCATTTTTATTTCTCAAGTTAAATATGTGAAAGAAATGCTGAAAAAGTTCACAATGGAGGATAGTGAACCTGTAAGCACTCCCATGTCAACAGGTTGCAAATTGAGAAAGGATGACATTTCTCCAGATGTAGATCAGACCATGTACAGATCCATGATTGGAAGCCTACTGTATTTAACAGCCACAAGACCAGATATATTATAGGCAGTTTGCATGGTTGTAAGATTTCAGGCTAGTCCAAAAGAAACTCATGTGACAGCTGTGAAGAGAATTTTTAGGTACCTCAAGGGTACTATGGAGTATGGATTATGGTATCCAAAAAGAAAAGACTTCACTCTATTTGCATATTCAGATGCAGATTGGGTAGGTTGTATAGATGACAAAAAGAGTACCAGTGGTGGTGCATTCTATCTTGGAGACAGGTTGGTAGCATGGCACAACAAGAAACAAGAATCAGTCTCTCTATCCACAATAGAAGTAGAATACATTGCAGCAACAACAAGCTATACACAGAATTTATGGATGAGACAAACACTGAAATATTTGGGTATTAATTTCAAAGAGCCAATTTCAATTAAATGTGATAATACCGGTGCAATTAACATCTCAAAGAATCCGGTTATGCATTCCCGCACCAAACATATTGCAATCCGGTATCACTTTTTGAAGGATAAAGTTGCAGAAGGTGAAGTTAAATTGGACTTTGTTCCAACTACAGAGCAAGTAGCAGATATCTTCACTAAACCATTACCCAAGGAAGTTTTTGAATATCTCCGCAGTAAGTTGGGTGTGGTCACACTACCCAAGAACTGACTAGCTTTTGGGAACACATTCTCAGGGGGAGCATTTATATATTTGATTATCAGCCCTTTAATATATATTTGTTTGCTCTTGTTTGTATTTTATGCTAACTGTAATAGTGTGTGCCTGAGAATGTTATGCTTGGAATCAGGGGGAGTCTGCAGCCCTTTGGTATTATTGTCAAATGGGGAGAAGAATTTCTGGAAATTGAACATGTGTAAATTGAACATGTGTTGCCAAAAATTCCAAAGGGGGAGACTGTTGAGCAAGGTGCATAATCAGTATTGTCATTGTTGTCAACTCAGACAGATAGATCATTTGTTGATGTAGTGGACAGATGTTCAGAGGTCAACCAGAACAGGTACAGTCAATTTCCAAGAAGACAAAAGTGGCCCAGATTCAGAAAATTCAAAGAAAAAGACAAGTAAGAAAACTGTCGCGATATCGCGACAAAAATGAGGAGAGAGAAAATGTTGAAAAACTGTCACGATTTCGTGACATGTCGAGTTTTCGCTGAGGAGAGAGAAAATGTGTCGTGATTTCGTGACATGTCAAGTTTTCGCTGAGGAGAGAGAAAATGTGTCGTGATTTCGCGACATGTCAAGTTTTCGCTGAGGAGAGAGAAAATGTGTCACGATTTCGCGACATGTCAAGTTTTCGCTGAGGAGAGAGAAAATGTGTCACGATTTCACGACATGTCAAGTTTTCGCTGAGGAGAGAGAAAATGTGTCACGATTTCGTGACATGTCAAGTTTTCATTGAGGAGAGAGAAAATGTTTCGTGGTTTCGTGACAAAATCGAGGAGAGAGAAAATGCGAAAAAACTGTCGCGATTTCGTGACATGTCGAGTTTTCCCTGAGGAGAGAGAAAATGTGTCACGATTTTGCGAAAAAATCAAGGAGAGAGAACATGCGAAAAAACTATCGTGATTTTGCGACATGTCGAGTTTTCGCTGGAGGAGAGAGAAAATATTGTCACAATTTCGCGACATGTTCCATTTTTGCGAGTGTCGAGTTTTCACGAGAGGAGAGAGAAAATGTTGTCGTGATTTCGCGACATGTTCCATTTTCGCTCCAGCTTGCCAAGAAGAAGACAAAAAGCTGTCAGAGCGGCAGTTCTGCTATCAGAGAAGCAGGTTCGGCTGTCAGAACTGTAAATACGCAGGTAAGGTGTGATAGAGCCATAAAAAGGCAGGTAAGACGACCAGAGTTGTAAATAGAAAGTAAATCTGTTAGAACATTGGATTTACTTACAAAGAGTCGAAAAAACTATCAAAGCAGTAAAGTGGGCAGATAAGTCTGTCAGAGACACAAGTAAGCTTTTAAGGCTATTAACAGTGCAGTATGTTGTGTTGTAAGGATGCTTTACATGCACATAAAGTTAGGGTTAGGGTTGAGCTCTACACGTGGCAAGAGTATTGTGACTTGCTGGATAAAAATAAAAAGGTGCTATGAAAGCTAATAAATTAAGTGAGTGCATTTTGCTGTAGAAGAGAATAGAGAATATAGTGCAGAGAGTACAAAGTGTATTTTGCAAAGAAAATACAGAGTATTTTGCAGAGAACATACAGAGTATTTTGTAGAGAAAATACCACAGTGTATTGTGCAAAGAAAGTACAGAATGCTGTAAAAGTTCTATAAAAGTACAGAACAGAGTACTGTAAAAGTACAGAACTGTGTGCTGTAAAAGTATAGAATAGTGTACTGTAAAAGTTTTGTAAAAGTATAGAATACTGTGCTGTGAAAAGTGAACAAAGAGCTTTGTGCTATGAAAAGTGTAGAGAGGATATTGCAGTAAAAGTACAAAATAGTGTACTATAAAAGTTTTGTAAAAGTACATAATACTGTGCTATGAAAAGTGAACAGAGAGCTTTGTGCTGTGAAAAGTGCAAAGAGGATATTGCAGTAAAAGTACAAAATAGTGTACTATAAAAGTACAGAACAGTGTGCTGTAAAAGTACAGAAGTCAGTGCTATAAAAGTACAGAACAGAGTGCTGTAAGAAAGAATAGCAGAGCTGTAAGAATATGAAGTGTTTATTATAAAGGTTTTAGACCAGTGAGGGTCTTGTGGTAAGGAAGGCATTTTTATGTCATAAAAACTATTCAAATCTAAAGTCCAAGTTGGTGCTTGGTATTAAGGGGTTGGTGCTCCTTTCTGTTGGTGCAGATAAATTGTTTTGTAAAGTTGGTGCTTTGCAAAGGTTGGATTTGGATGGGTGTCCAAGTAGTCTAATTTTTGAGGAGTAGCAAAATCTGGTGAACCTCGGTAAATCTTGTGTTGTGGATTGTTCTCTTGTTTATTTGTTGTATCTGTTTTCAAGTTCTCTCTGCTTAAGTTTGAAAGAGTTGTAGATCTATTTTTAAATTGCTACACTGATTCACCCCCCCCTCTCAGTGTCATTGTGTGAATATCAAAATTTGCCTAGCTTCCATAATAATAGCCTCAATGTTCCAACCAAGGATTGAATCACTTTTGACCAAGTTTATAATATTAAGTGAGTCTCCTTCAATGCAAACTTTTTGGTACCCCATCTTCTACAAAAGTAGGAGACCTTGGTAAAGAGCTCTAGCCTATGCAACATAACAAGTATGGATATCTAATATTTTGACATATGCCAGTAGAATCCCACCTCTATCATCCCTAAGCATCCCACCAAAACCAATATTACTGGGATTACCCTTTGAAGCTCCATCAAATTTTAGTTTAACCCATCCTGGAGAAGGAGGTTCCCACCTCACAAGGGCCCATGGATTAGGGCCAGGAAGACTAGCAATCCTATTGCTCTGTTGAAAGCCAATTTTTATTTTGAGCTCAGCCTCCTATAATTTACCCTCCTCCAAAGCTAGAGAGGACACATTATCCAGGATAGAAGACAACACTCTAGCATAAATAGAGGCATGATATATTTGGAAGTTTTTAAAAATTCTACTATTCCTCTCCTTCCACACATACTAGACAAGATGCAACAAACAAAAGTTCCAAAAATATTTTAGCCTTCGAGAGCAAAAAAAAGATGTCCAAAAAATTTGGATGGGGTGGGATAGGATAAAATGTTGGGGGGTAAAAATAAATTCTTTTATATCACTACTAATTGTGATTACAAGTTCTAGATGCACGATCACAACACTATTTTTGATAGCTTAGAGACAAAGACCTGCACATTGTGCAGACTAGATAAGATCATTAGTGGAAGGAGGAGATCAACCTTAGGTATATACCTCTAAACTTGAGTTTAACTTTTACCTAAAAAATTATGCTTGAAGCTAAAATTAGTGCTACTAAATAATGGTAGCACTACTACTTTGATACTTTTGCTAAGTGGTATAGTGCTTTCTCCATCGATTTATGATTTTGTGTCTTTCATAGTGCTTTTGTTGTATGTGGCACTTTGTCCTCATGATGCCAATTTTAATTTTTATTGGCACTTTTGCAAGTCCAAGTGTAGAAGATATTTTAAAAGCTTAATATAGGTTTGGGATAGAGATTTGGTTTGCACTAAGTAGTTGGATTGATTGTAGTTGCAAGAGAGGTTGCAAATACTATATTTTTAGGAGTAGATACCACATGATATAAAAAATAAATTTGGTGTTCCTAGACCATGCATATTATGCAATCCACATGATAAAATGGTTGTACCATGTAGCCTTGATGCCAAATATGGAGTTTTATAGGACTCTCTTAATTGTATTGACCAAGAAATAGTCTTTGGATATGAATACATTTCGTTGTCATGTAGAGAGTTGACAATGATGTTGGTGGGCATTTGGTGTATCCTAAGGGTACCCGTTAAAGGGGCACCATATACATGAGAGAGAGTATATGACAGAGTCTAAAGTGACTCACAAGGGTGATTAGTAGAACTCATATCATTGGGCATTAACATCAATGCCACATAAATTTGGGGCCAACTTGACCAACAAGCATCCTACTTTCAACATTGATTTTAGGTTTTTTGATTGGGAATACTAGTCAACATGTAATACATTGGGGTTGGGGAGAGGTCATCGCTAACATGTTAGAGAAATAGACAATTTTTATGTTGAGGTCCATTATTTTGATCTAGCTATACCACTCACTCCACATAGTAATATATAGAGGAGGGAGGGGTTTGTCTTGTTGCACACTAATCTATGTTTGGTATTAGGAGCATATAGTTTTTTTTTGTCCACTAAGGTTGCCTAGAAAAAGTGGTAGATGTAGAGGCACCATTTGCTTACAAATGGTCACATTAATTAAAGGGTATATAAGGAAGGCCTCATAGATATATTTTGGGCTATTATCAACAATCCACATGGGAGTGAGATTTTAGTGCCTTGTTAGATTCTAACTTATTTCTTAAGCTAAATGTGGATGATATGATATTTTTAGATCCTAGTTTCAACAACCTTGGTGTCATAAACTACTAATAGGAATGGTACCACCCCATCCACCCTTGGAGGGTTACAATGTAAGGCTTGAGTATGTGTGAGATGATGTGTCTAACAATGTGGAAAAGGGGAGCTTAATGAGAAATATTTCAACTAATTAGATGGTGGAAATAATACCAATAGAAGAGGTAGAGGGAAACCCCAATAATAACAATGTGAGGAGATACAACTATGTCGATGATCACAAGTGAGGTAAGATCGAGTAGGTCATTTCAACGCATCATGGACACAGAAAGGGTCTACTAGCTCAATAAGTATCTAGCCTACAAGTTTTTCTAGTGGTGGCTTTGGCATAGGACACACCATAGGCTAAGGTATCAACACAAACATAATATCATAATTTCTTAGTGCAATAGACATCATTCAAGAAATCCTCTATTTTAAGCTTGACTACAAAAGGATATGTGACTATGATTAAGGCCATAGTCGCAACCAACATGAGTGATAATCAATTGGTTCAAACATTATTAGAGCAAATGGTTGATGCACAACAATGACGTAGAGAAAATTTTGTGCATGCGTAGGAAGAATTGATAGTAGAGGTCAAGCAATAAAGCTGTTATTAAATGTCCTACCATGTAATAATGTCATTGCATCATCAAATACCTTCATAAAGTGGGATACAAATGATATGTCCTATTGGTATTAGATCCTTAGCTAGTATTATACCAAGATATCTAACTTGAATAGAATCATCACATGTCAAAGGAATAGGATAAAATATGTGTGGATAATCTAGATTTGATGAGATGAGAAGAAAGATGAACTAGATGCATTGCTCTAATTATTTTATCACAAGTAGGGAGATTACTATAGGAAATTATTCATGAACTTGTGTACAAAGAGGAAAGAGCAACAATATTGTATGATAGAGATAGAAAAGTATAGATAATGACATTTTAATTTGGTTATAAATATAGAGGATATATTGGTAGAATAATGACGTTTTATTATGCAACTATATATGTTTTTCACACATATCAAAGGACATATAAAAAAAGTGTAAGATGGGATAAAAAAGTATTTTGCTCATATCAATCACCTAGTAAAAATAATAATAATATATGATATGTAGGATCATCATTTGCTTGTCATCACAGATCCTTGACTCTCTATGCTACAAGTAGAGACAAACAAGTGCATGTAGACAATATATGTGAAGTAAACAAGCAAACCCAATCATACAATAATATCCAACCAAAGAAAATATTAAATAGAATGTAGTTTTATACATAATATATTTTTAAATGCATTATGTTCATTGGCTCTTTAAGTTATTTTCCATCAATCATGACAAGGTGATAAGCACTTAAGCCATACCCAGTGATTATGATGTACACACCTAGCTAGTTGTGTTTAAACTTACCTTTGAGCTCAATTTTGGCATTGATATTTTTTTTGTTCTTTTTAAGAACTAGGTCACTAAATTCAAAGCATTGGGATTATATCTTCTTGGCAAATGCTTGTTTAATACTTTGCTAGTAGACTCGTAGGTGTTCTAGAAATTGGAATTATTCATAAAGCAATTCTAACTTGGTTGAGATGGACAAGATACCATTCATCTCTAGTAGAGGAATCCTATAGTAGAATGTGCAAGGAAGCAAACTCAAGCTTAAAAGGGAATATCACTTTAGTACCATACACCAAAGCATAGGTCATCACACCAATTGGGGTACTAACACTAGTGGGATACACATAGGGCAATATATAACTAGATATTCCAATCTCTAAAAGTTGTGTTGATGAGCTTATTTAGAATTTTGACATTGAGAATACAAAGGTATAACCAATGCAATATTATCTTTACAAAATCAATTAAATATTGAACTTATTTTCTTAAGCATGCACCTATAATATTACAAAAAAATGAATTTATCCATATAAAACATAATTATGCATCATAATCTAGTATGATATGATCATTTCTCTAGTAGTAGATTTGTTTGAATATTAAATTGTAGACACATCATCATATCTATCCAAGTATATGGTTGCAAAACATGGTACCACAAAATATAGTGGTGCATCCTAGTCAGTCTGCTTTGATCCAATTCACCAACCAACAATAGACACCCAAATTTTACATGCCTAGTGATCCTTAAATCTAGAAAAAGGTACCAAACATCATATCAATAGTCAATCACCTCAACCCAAGCAATCTAGACATCAAATTTAGCCTCTTGTAAAAAATTCCACACTTGTCAAAATCACCACAGTGGCTCTACTGCAAACAATGGTAATTTTGCAAAACAATCATTTTTGATATTTTAATTGGTCAACTTGATCATTTGTAGAAAATGCCACTCAAGAAAATCTGCAACTAGACCTTTGTGGTGTCTCTACAATACAAACATAATCTCTTAGCATGAACTAGAAGCACATGGATTCTTAAATCCACTCCTTGTTCTAATCATGCATGTTCAAACCACTCCTCAAGCTTACAAAATTTAAAGTTGGTCCTTGCCCTAATGACATATTTGACCCTCTTTCCCTCCAAGGATCAAACCTTCCAAAATATTTAAATAGATATCTCAAGATTATAATTTCATAACACAATTGGTGATAGCCATACTCTACAAAATTTCTAGCTCTCTTTTCTCATTCTCACTTCTCTCTTCTATTATATTTAGAGCTCTTCCATCAAGTATTTGGAGCAAGTAGAGAAAGACAAATAGGCATTGGGGTAAGGAGACTAATTTGGTGTAAGGAGAAGGTCTTCCTAGGTAGTAAAATTCCTAGATCCTCTTTTTTTTCATCTTATTTTCTTTAATTTCATTCATTTCCTCTGTATTTGGCCTTTCTAATACTTGGATTTTCCTTGTTACAGTCACTAATCTCTACATTTCTTGTTTTTTATGTATATAATATTTTTTTTTCAGTATTATAATTAGTTTTCTTATGCCTCTTCAATTCATTAGCATCATTTTTTCATTTACTTGAATTTATAATTACTTTGTGCAAGGTTGTCTATTTTTCTCACTAACTTACTATTTTCTTCTCATTTATGTAACTCCAGCCATTTATCTTGGTCCATTTTCATTTACAGTCATATATGCTCTCTTTTGTTTAACATAATATTTTTTGCAAGTTTATTTTATGTTCTAATCATCTCACATGCATTCCAACATCTTATTTGTAGGCTTATGCATTATTTTTATGATCTAGTGTCACTCTTTTTATGCTTGAATCATTAAATATATATTGTATCCTTATATTGGTCTTATTTGTATGCCCATATACCTTTTTGAACTCACATAAATATGTTTTGTAGGAATAGGATTATTCTAATGATTTCTATTACAAAATTACATCTTATTTTTCTCATTTCAGTGATCTTTGGGCATCAACACCACTCATATCCCTATTACATGCCTCTCTTTGGTTATAATAATAGCATATCATATTTTTTTGCATAAAATTATTATTTCATAACTTCCAATTTATAGTATATTAGGTTTTGTAAACCTTTTTATTCATTCCATATCCATTTTAGCTCATTTTACTTGCATCTTACACATTTATGAGCTTTGATTTAAGCAATTTTAAGCATATAATTATTATATCTCATACTTATTATCCATATTCAACTAATTGCACAAGTATTGTAAAATTTAGAAACCATTTGGTGAGATTTTGTGAATCCCCAAGTCCATAGGCCCAAGGAGTTAGCATTTTTACCCCTTTGTTAAAGTTGATAGCATTTAGGTTTTGGCTTGAACACGTCTGAATAATTTTGTAGATATTCCTTAAAAGTAAAATGGGAGTGGCCTCCCACTCCGGTCATAGGAGTGGGAGGCCATTTTTCCTTTTAGGCAGATCTCTTCTCTATGACAGATCTAGAAAAATGGTATCCTTTGTTTGGGTGGTTCTCTTCTCTATGGTAATTTTGGGCTAGTGGTGTCCATTTTTTGGGTGGATATTTTCTCTGTGTTAGATATAGGTAATCAATGTCCATTTTCTGGGTGGATATCTTCTCTATAACACATCTAGAAAAATGATGTCCATTTTTTGGGCATATATCTTATTTGTGGTAGATACATGTAAAGTGGTGTCCTTTTTTTGGGTGGACCTCCTCTCTGTGATAGATTTGGGCAAGTGGTATCCATTTTTGAGAAAATATCTTCTCTATGTCAACTTTGGTTAAGTAGTGCCCATTTTTTGGGTATATCTCTTCTTTGTGTTAAATTTGGGTAAATGGTGTCCACATTTTGGGTAGATCTCCGCTCTTTGTTATATTTGGGTAAATGATGTCCATTTCTTAAGTATGTCTCTTCTCTATGGCATATTTGGACAAGTGGTGTCCCTTTTTTGGGTAGATATTTTTGTTTCAATTTTGGGTATGGTTTCTTTTGGACAGATCTCTTCTAGGCGTAAGGTTTGGAACTTCTTTGGTGGAGCTCCTTTTTCCATTTCTTTTCTCATCATCATGGGTAGAGGGCATGTTCCTATCTTGTTGTGGAACTATCTAACATTTGGGGGAGGGCCACAAGGATTTTTGGTTGCAATGAAAGGTTTATTGAGCACCTTTCCTATCATGGTAATTTTTTGTGGTCTCACTTGGCCTTGGGGGGTGCTAGGAGGATTCATGATGGCCTCTTTGGAAGGGTTCTAGAGGTACATTTCCTCAATAGATGGTTTTATATGGGTCTTATTGGATTTTGAGAGGGGGCCAAGAGGGTCCATGGTGTTCTTTATGGAGGATTCTAGAGGGGTTTTGGAGGTTTGGTAGTTTTTGTGATCACACTTGGCCTTGGGGGGGTGCTAAGGGAATTCATGGTAGCCTCAATGAAAAGGTTCTAGTGGTGTCTTTCCTTGTCAAGTGGTTTTTTGTGCACTCAATTATATTTTGAGTGGGACCCTCTTCTTTTTCTCTATTTTCTAGGAGTTGGTTTTTCTCTACATTTTTTATTTATGTTGAAGATCCTCTTTAGATCTAGCTAGTGGTGCCTAGTCAGGTTAGGGATCAGGGGTGATTCCACCATTGGTCATTCTAGGGAGTTTCCTTAAAATTGGAAATTTTCAAATTCTATTATGAGCAGGATTTCCCTATTTAGGTGGAAATCCATTTTTGAAATGTCTTTGTTCTTCATATTTTGGTGGTCCTTTGGAGAATGTATCCTATTTTTGGTTGTTCTTCATTTGTATTTAGGAGACAATATATTTTGTTGCAACTTTAATGTAAAAGGTATTGTAAAAGATTTGGGGTTCCTTATAAAACTCCTTCCAATCAATAAAAACAAAATGATAGAATTTAGACTCCATTTCCTCCCAAAATTCATCCCCCAAAAATTCAAATTATAGTTGTAGGGTCAATAGCACTACTCAACCCAACAATTTTTTTTTTGACTCTTTGTTTTACATAAAGTAAAATTACCACCATATTCTAGTAGCACTTTGAAATAGTGGTGCTTTTGCCAATCTATATTTTTCTTCCAAGGTTTAGACATATTTTATTTTTTATCAAGGATATAGTTAACTACTTCCTTGAAATTAAAAAATCCTCTTAATGTAACACCCCATTATTGTTCCATTTATTTGTAAATTATCAAATCTTCCACCTAGATTTAGTGGTACTTTTGACCAACATTCCAAAAATAGGTAACTTTGTAACTAAAATTATCTGTATACTATTATTTTACTATTTTTTGTGCTTTGATTGTTTGTTTTCCTATAATTTTTGTGTAAAATTAAATCTACTTTGGAAAATTAAAGAACCCTTAGAAGAGTTTAAATATATCATTTCAAAAGGAAATTAGGAATTAAATCTAAAGTCATAGTTGCATTATAGACTAACTTGTTTGTTGCATCATCCCTTGTTTACGTTAGAAAATAAAAATTCTATTTAGCTTAGTTAATATATCAAAATAAAAAAAACATTCTAGGTTAAGAGCCTTTTTTTTCGCATTCTTGATTGATTCCATCAAGCTTACAAATATAGTGATCATTTCACTTAAGTTTAGTAATTATTATATTAAAAGGATTGTTAGAGATAAAAACTTAGATGTTTGTTAATTAATTTATAAAAGACCTCATGAAATTGAACATAAATATAGTAACATAAACTTGAACTTGGAGATAGAGCCTAATTGCATGAATTCAACCTTCAGTTATCCTTTGGAAAGAGATTTAGGATCAAGCAAATCCCATGCAGTGTGAGGTTCTAAATCTACATTTTGTTGAACCTGACATGTAATACACATTTTCATTGAAAGATAATAATGAGGGATACCGTAGTGGTAAATCCTTGGATTTTTATCCAGTAGATCCAAGTTCAAACCCTGGTAAGAGGGGACTGGGACCTCTCATAAAAACACTTGTAAATTTAAAATTTTTCATATAAACCTGTGTAAACTTAAAATTTTCCTCATAAAAACCTATGATGTACCCTAAAATATTTAAAAAGCACCAAAGTTTTAGAGGGTTTGAATCCAGGAAATGGTGGCTCTAGAGGGTTTTTAATTCACAACTAAGTTAGGCAATGGTGGCTCTAGAGGGTTTGAAGCCAGGTGACGAAGATCCAAAATGCAAGCTAACAAGGTGGTGATGAAGTCTACCATTGTTAGTCTTGATCAAAGGTTGGGTGTGAATTCCAAATCACTCATGTTTAGTGTGAGATGTGATGTGTGTGTGGGTTCCTTTTATTTTATGCAAGAAGGAAAATACAACATAAAGCAATCCATGATTTTTTGCTAATGCATAACATAAATTTCTAAATATGTAAATAAAAATATTTTAGTTTCTAAAAATTTGATAATACAACCCTAAATGAATTCAACCTTTAGACATATAGCAAGCATGTAAACCCTAACAAGCAATTAAACAGGGGTCATCTCTATGTAAAATGATCTACAACAGAGGCCGTCTGACACTAGAGCTAATAAAAAATGGTGTCCATTGTGCCTTGGAGAAGCCAATAGTAGAGGTCACTGGACCGAGGAGTGATCATAGGTAGAGAGCTTAAAAATTAAAAATTTCACTAAATTTCTCTACCAAAACTTGAAATCCTAACTTTTTCTACAAAAAACAATAAATTCAAGCATAGTGATACTCACAGGTGTAGCCAAAATTCGATGAAGATGTTATGAATTTGATTTTTTAACTTTTTTTTGAGGCCATCAAGGGGTAGAGTGGTGATCTCTGCTGGCCGTTAGAGGGTATGACGATGGCTATTATGAACCACACCAGTCCAGAGCGGAGGTACTTGTAAGTTCAAGAAAATAAGAAACAAGCAGTTAGCACCAAATTGTGAAATGTGGAAAAGTTCCACATGGTGATTGCCACTATAGAGTAGCAAAAACATGCACCTAAACATGTAATATGAATCAAATTTATAAGAAATAACATGTAACCATAATGATAAATAGATAGAGAAAATATGGTGCTCTTATCATTAATAATGTGGAATTGTCTTTACAAAAGGTTACAAAATATCCCTCTTAGGGATTACTCAAATTGATACAATATTATATTATGAAACCAGTGATGCACAATGGTGGGATTTGACCTTCAAACTCTCAAAAATCCCATTGATGCACATGTAATCATCTTAGTTGGATATGGGTAGAACTCTGTTGTGTATGAGAGAAGGTTCTCTTTGTTACTCAAATTGGCAACACTTCATTGTAGATCTATATTTTGTGAAGTTTTTGGACATCTTTTATAAGATGTCCCAATTAGCATCTTGGCTTGCAAGGGAAGCCAAGATCAAGATTTGTTTATGATCCAAGCATCATCATTAATCGTTACACACAACTACTTTGTAATAAATTTGGCTCAGCTCGAGGAGCCCAAATTTTTTATAGGTGAGGCTATCCTAGGGTGAAGCATCTAGGCTTGGGGGCCATCACAAGGTCCAGAGGCCACTGAAGGCTGCTCCTGGGTAGTACAACCTACGCTGCAAAGGAATAGATTACCCTTTTTGAGTGGTTATAACCACTATTAGGTCTTGGGAAGGCCCAAGATGAGTCATATGGCCTTAAAAGGTGTCCATATGGGTAGAATCATCAACATGACATATTTTAGGTATCTACATTTAAAAACATCATGCTTTTTAAAATCAACTAAACATCACATAGTTTGTTTAATTTCCCAACTTAGGTATTATAGCGTCAAAGATTAATACACTATTTATTTGTGTCAAAAAGTTTTCCATGGATAGTCATGACAAATAATCTACCTTTTTGGCTACCCATAGATCAATAAAATTATGGGTACTACTTGAATCAATAAATATAATAAGTCATTATACTTTAAAATTCCCTAACTTTTTTATGGTCTAGGGAGTGGAGATCCTAGCTAAAGAATGTACTAAGATAATAGGTGGTTGGCCCTATGTCTATTTCAATTCTTAGGTTGCTCTTCTTGTTTATGTTCCTCCTTTTCTTCCTATGATTCCTTAGTGGAAGATTCAACCACATCAATTAAACACAATTTTTATTGCACACACTTGTGGCCTAGATAATATTTATCATCATAGTTGTAACATAGTCCCTATGCCATATATGCATCCATTTCTTCTTTAGTAAGGCATTTTATTGGAGGTGTTTTGTTGACCATGTTTGTTAAAAATTGGGATGGAACTGGTGTACAATTTTGTGGAGATTTAAAGGTATACCTTTGTACCATGAATTTATATTTTGCTAGCCTAGCCAAACCTACTACTACCATAATTCTCATTCACTTGAATATTTTTACTTCAACATGAATATCTTCTTTTAATCCAAAAATAAAACAACTTTGGAAAAACTATGCACTCAATCCCCTTATGCGGTTTGCCAACTTTTCAAAATTTGTTTGATATTCATAGATAATTATATGTCTTAACTTGGTGAGGGATCCTGTGAAGTCCTCATACTCACTGGGTCCAAATTAGATGAGTGATTTTATTTTAAATTTAACCCAAGTAATATTTAGATGCATATTCTCCAACCATTGGTACCATTGAATCACTTCATGCTCAAGGTTGAAGGATGCCATTGTGAGCCTTTTATTATGGGTAATGACATGAAGAAAAAATTATTATTTGACCCTATACAACCATTTGGTTGGGTCCTCACCATAAAATTTAAAACATTCTATCTTTGGAATTCTATGATTTGTATTATTAGGCAAGGTATTTCGTGCTCTTCCCTTAGAACTACCTTTTAAAATCCTTGTTGGATTGTCTAATGTAGAGTATTTGGCATATAGGTCTAGTATATGACTCTCAATGCCATCTAATCTATCCATTTTTTCTAGTTTGAATATTAGCATACAATTCTTGTTGCTTATCTTCCAAACATCTCACTTGTTCACTCAATCTCTTTATCTCTTAGGTAGCTTTAGTACCTCTATCCATTTTTAAACACTTAAATATCCCTTTAAAAGTGTATGGGTGTTGTGTATCAAAATAATCATCTCAAAAAAGATGATTGGAATGGACTATACCAAAAAATGACAAATTTTAACTATTTTTAATTTTTTGGGATTACTACCAAAGTCTAGGTGTTTGTTGCACTATCAAACTTACAACTTATAATGATTACTTTGACAACTCATTGCTTTTGATAACTAATAACTGACTGCTCTGATATATTCCTTATATTGATATATTTCCTATCATTGACAACTGGCTACTTTGATATATTCCTTATACTATAAACTATACTATACTATGAATTGTATATTCTCTATTCTAGTACACTTGATGTTCAAGTGTTGTTAGTTTATGATGAGACTAGTATCGTCTATAATATGCTCAAATCTAGTTTTGGTTTTTGGCTATGAAATGATTGAAAACAATTTTAATAGGGATATTATAAACCAAGGTGTGTTTCATTTCATGGGCCTCTAATATACAATATTCTATCATGATTAGTTATTGATCCAATATCTCAAAGCTCTAACTAGAAAGGGTTCCACCATACCCATAGTCACACTATCCATTTTTTAGTCTACTATGAAAGTAACTTCTCAGGCTAACTGAGCTTATCCTATTCCTAGGAGTTCTCCCTATATACTCGAGGGTACATTGGAGATCATGATTGTTGACAATTTTGTCACATTTCTCAAGGGGTAGAAAAGGAAATCAAAATTTTGTACAGTGTTTTGTAAAGTTTTTCTTTGTTATTTCTTTATTTGAAAAGTTGCAGCAATTTTGGCTTTCAATGCCATCCCTTTGTATATAAAAGAAAAAGAAAGAGCTTCACCAAAAGAAAATGAGAAGAACTTCGCACCCGAGGCATTTCCACCACTACTTCGGGTAAAATTTTTGCGAAGTAGTATTGCCGAAGAAGAATGTAAGGGGAACGATAAAAGATGCACTTCGGGCCCGAAGCGCTTCAAACCCCTACTTCGGGCGGAAGTTGAGCGAAGCGGCCTTTAAAAGAACAACTTCACCGAAGAAGGAAGGTCTAGACCACAGTCCAAACTGGCTAAGGCAAGGAAACTACTTCGCACCCGAAGCATTTCCAGCAGCTACTTCGGGCGGGATTTTTGTGAAGCGGAATTTGAAGGAATGCAGTATTGAAAACACTTCGCCAAAAGATCACCGAAGCATCCACTTCGGGCCCCTACGTCAGCGAACCAATTCTACTTCACCAAAAATCATTGCGAAGCATCTGCTTCGGCAAAATTTCGTGCGAAGTACTTTCCTCCGAAGTGGAAGATGCATTTTGAAGACAAAGATGCACTTCGGCCAGAATACTCCCGAACCACAGTTTTGAAGAAGGATCACGGTGAAGCATCTCAAAGACTCATTAGCGAAGTATCTACTTCGGTCGAAGGACCACGCCGAAGCAGTTTTGGCACAACGAAGCAACAAAAAGTAAAGACCCCATTTAGCGAAAGAGATATGCTTCGGCCTCCATCACCCCCAAAGCTGTCTTGCGAAGCTTCACCATGCGAAGTGCAAATCAAGGAGAATCTGCTTCGGCACAAGTCCATCCCGAAGCAAAGTTAAAAGGCTAGCGAAGCACCACAAAGGCACGCGCTCCAAGCTGGGTATTTTCTCGAGGTGATCAAGTGCCTCATAAATACATTTTTTCATGCTCGATAAGCTCGCTGCTCATTTTTGGCAATTGGAAATGAAGTATCAGGCCATGATGAAGAGCCCGACGAGCATGGCGGCCACTCGAGCACCGCACCCGGAGACCAAGGACGTCCAGACGGCTCATCAATGCATCTTTCCATGGTTGACCCGGTCACAGTTGCCAGTTTTGGTAACGGATTTGAGAGCTCGATCACAAGAGCCTCGAGGAGCCAAATTCTTAGGGCTCGAGGGGGTACTTCTCCTTGTAATTATGACTCAGAGGGTCGGGTCCTCTATAAAAACCTAGGCATTGTAATGTAAAAAGGGGGGGAACTATCTGCTAAGAAAGTTGTTGTAACTTGATGTCCTACGATTAATACTAAAGAGCTTTGTGCTTGATTTCTCTCTTTTATGCTGCCTTCTGTGTTTGATTCTTTTGTCTTTCTTCATTTGCATACTGAGACTCTGAATCCTGAATCCGATGTGCGATTGGGGACTGTACCCTGAAACTCACTCGAAGGATACATAGGGGAGGAAAAATGTTGTATTAGTTTTCTTTTATGCTGCCTCGGTGGGTTGTGGTTTTGTTACATTCCCTTGTCCTAATCGTCTTTACATCTGAATCCTAAATTTTGATGAAATGGAGAAGGAGAATCCCTATGAGCTCGCCTAGAGGATACATAGGAAGGTTAATGTTGTGTTTCTTTCATTTATTCTTGGTATTCCTTGCTTCTATTCAAGTTGTCAGTTAGTGATCGTGCTTCCTGTTCTTTCCCACCTTAAATCACCAATCTCTCTTCCCTTACCCCTTTTTATTTATTTCTCTAACCCTAACTCTGTTTATCTCTTTCCTGCACCCTTATCTCAAAACACCAAAGTAGTTTAGCATAGGAGCCGGCCTTTCTCCAGAGATTGGCATGAGGGGCATCTCTTCCCTTCGGCCTTTCAATGTTGGTCCAGGTCTAGGGCGCATACATTTACCCAAAATCCTTTCCTAGGCAGATTTGATGACCAACAGTTTTTGGCACGCCTAGTGGGACCGAGTGTCTGTCTAGTAAGATCCATAAGTCAAGGTCCCATATTTTAAATCTCAAACCCATCTACATCGGGGCCAATAGTTCTAATCAGTTCCTGGTGTGACCCGGTCAGTCTCACCTGACTAGTGGTAGTGAGAACCGATGCTCTCATTACCGAAAGACTCTTAGCATCTGGCGACTCTGTTTACCCGAGAATCTTTAAGTCGAAAAGACCAGTACCAAAGTCTGTGCCTTCATGCAAACAAGATGGAGAGTTAGGAATAGAGGAGAGGAAACTGAGTTCTTTGAACTAGATATCGACGCCTTTGGGGAGCGATCAAGGTTGGTCACCCCCGAGTCTCTATTACGTGGAACATCCTCGCAAGAGGTTGCTATTAGCGAACAAGGCCTAACTTCTGATAGCACAACATCTAGTTTTCCTCCCAATCCTCCCAACTCATCGAAGCATCCTAGTGCCTCCATTCCTATTAGTCGTCCTATTAGCAATCAAGGAGGAGCTTCGGGGATTCCTGTTTCTCAAAATCTAGGAGCAAGTATGGCACAACAACAACAACAACAACAACAAATGCAGCAGCCACCGCCACCCAGGTGGTTCCCATCATGGGATTCTTTGTCACCACTAAATCTAGCGGGACAAGGGCAAGTGCCACCTGCTACTGTCAAGAAGATCCCAACGTTCGATGGAACTGGAAAGACTGCTCTGGAGCACATCCAGGACATAATCTCTCTGGCGGCGATCCATGACATCACAGAAGAGCAAGTGATGGTAAAGCTTCTGGTTCTTTCCCTTAGAGGAAAACTCCTCTATTGGTATAGATCTTTACCACCCGATACTATTACGGGATGGGACCAGTTAGTCGGGCAGTTGATGGGAAACTTCAATGAGTCCTCCGACCCTACCTCTCTCCTGCATCAGTTCACTTCAATCCAGAGGCATCCACAAGAAGAGATCACAGACTTCAATATTAGGTTCGCTCGAACCTGGCAGAGAGTACCAGTTGGACTTCGACCAACCGACGAAGCTGCAACATACTACTTCCTTCGGGCTTTCAACCCTGATATCAGTATCATGGTAAGATATTCTAACGTCAATACTTTTCCCGAGTTGTATGAATTAGCCAAGAGGGCGGAAAGGGATTTGATAGCTGTGGGCAAGCTTCCACAGAGGATGTCGATGCCCATACTTCCCGAATTTCCTCAACACCAGTATGCGAGCGCAGCCACTTCGTAGATCTCTGCAACCCCTGCACTCCCGATCTCATCTTGGAACCCGAATCCCATTGTGTCTCAGATCACTGCCCCACAAATTCATTTCCCCACATTTTTGGCTCCACAGCCCATAGTTACTTCGCCATTCCCTGTACTACCAACACCATTTCAACCCCCTGCCCTGCCTCCAATACCAACGATGGCTACATTACCTCCGATTCCAAAAGCCGATGATATGCAAGCCAAAATCCTGCAAGAAATGCAGTCTCTGAACTCCATAGTTCAGACATTGTCCAATGACATGACCATTGTGAAGAAGAAGCAAGCGCAACAAGAATTCCTACTGAGAAGATCTTATCCTACG
The DNA here is from genome assembly GCA_028583015.1 of Wollemia nobilis. Classification (NCBI taxonomy): domain Eukaryota; kingdom Viridiplantae; phylum Streptophyta; class Pinopsida; order Araucariales; family Araucariaceae; genus Wollemia; species Wollemia nobilis. The sequence goes on along the minus strand of JAQPPZ010017232.1, from coordinate 22,870,908 downwards.
CCTGCGCTTACTAAAGACCAAGCAGTCCAGCAGGGGAAGGCTTCAGTGAGAAATTTTGTGATTGATGAAGCTCCGAGCACTTCTGATTATGTATATTGGTGCTCTACGTGCAATGATCCGCATGAAGAGAATACCTGCATGTTGCACCAACACTATATACAAACGTTGGCGAGCAGTAGTCATGGCGGTCAAGTCAACGTCATCAGGCAAATGAGTCAAAACTTGGCGATTGGTGAAGAAGAGCCGGTTGCAGTGCTTACCAGAGGAGGAAGGAAGGCGATAGAAGTGGATGCTACTCAGATGGCTCCCTTAAAAGTACATGCTCAACCCAAAAAGGGACAATCATCTTCTTCGACCCCGAACGAAGCTCCTCCGCCTACACCAATCAAAGAAAAAGCTCAAAAGGCCTCTACCGAACCACCTCAGGAAGAAACTAAGGAGCAAGCTAGAGAAAAGCTCAAGTTCCCTTCACTGACTAAGCGACAAAGAGTTGAAGCTACGGAGCAGTATCGCACCAGATATGAGCCGAGAAAGGAACCCGAAGTGCTCAGTTCCCTGGCATACAACATTGTAGAGGAGTTAAAGAGGATCCCAACCAAGATCAGCTTGTACGATGCACTCCAACTACCTGGACAAGTGGACTTGCTACAAGAATCATTGAAGATGATTAAAGCAAAAAAGGCAGCACCGCTTGCTCTTGTGCAGACCCTATCCACATCCATTACAGGGAAGAATAGACCACCTCCATTCTACCTATCTCTACAGATGGAAGGGTATATTGTACATAATTGTATGATCGACTCTGGGGCCGCTACAACAGTCATGCCGAAAGCAGTCTACGAAGAGATAGGGATGGAATATACGTGAAGCAGCCATGGTGTACTCCAGTTGGATGGTACCCCAGTAAAGACTATAGGAGTGATCAAAGACATTCCTATTCGACTACATAAGATGCCTCAGATCACGGTCATACAAGAGGTAGTAGTCGTCGACCTGGAGCCATACTTCAGTTTGTGCTTGTCAAGGGAATTCACAGCAAAGCTGGGCGGTTATCTGTCGATGGATTACTCTCATCTGGAAATTCCATTCAAAGGAAAGAAGGTGAAAATCTACAATGAGAAGCCTTCTTCCTTCCTTGTGCAGAAGATGTCCGAAGAAGAAAGCGGCGATCCAGTGAATACAATAGTGGAGGAAGTAGAGCAAGTGGACCTGGTCGAAGAATCTCTTGCGCAACTAAGTTATGAAGATGAGTTCTCATTGGCAGACTTTAATGCCATGGTGGAGACCGAGATAGGATGTTATGCGATCACCAAGCCTGAGAAACACACCCAACCAGAGAATAGAACAAGTGCCCAAGAAGGACTATGGAAGTTGTTCTTCGATGGCGCCCGATGTAAAAATGGCTGGGGCAGGGATTCTTCTAGTTTCACCATTCGAAGAGCAAAAGGAGTATTGCTACCGGTTGACATGGAGCTGCACCAACAATGCAGCAGAATATGAAGCATTATGCCTAGGACTCAAGAAAGCTGACAAGTTAGGCATAAAACACCTCCAAATCTTTGGAGATTCTGAACTGGTATGCAACCAGGTCACAAATAGGTGTACCTCAAAGAAACATTATCTAAAGTCATACCGCAATAGGGTATGGGACCTGTTTGACCAGTTCGAGTCCCTCAATCTGCAGTCAATCCCACGAGAAAAGAATCGACATGCTGATGTCCTGGCATCCATCGCAGCCAAGTACTCTCCCGCAGAAGACATGGTGCACAAGCCCAAAGCTGTGAGGATGATCTACAGGCCCTCTATCCCGGACAGAGACCTACACTGGCAAGTCTTTGACAATGATGAGCAGATTGTAAATTTCATGATTCAAGAAGCCGCCACTATTGAAGACAGAAGCTCCGACGAAGAAGAAGATGAAGGGCTGGTTCAATTGAAGAATAACCACGTTCCCAAGGGACTGATCACCCTTGAAAGCCTCTTTGATCAGAATGATCGAGCACTCTCTCACATGATCAAAGTCAATGAAAAGCAGTATCAAGATTTAGAGCTTGAACCTGGAAAAGCAATAAAAGTTGGAACCGACTGCACTTCGGAAGAGATAGAACAGATCCAGACTCTGTGCAGAAAGTTTCCCGACATAATTGCTTGGTCTTATCAAGACCTCAGAGGATATGATCAACGGCTCATCCAACACACAATTGAATTACAGGAGGGGGTCAAACCCTTTCGACAAAAGCAAAGGCCGGTTAACCCAAAGATCGAGGTCCTGATGAAGGCCAAACTTCTAAAAATGCTCGAGGCAAAGATAATTTATCCCATCAAACATTCTTCATGGGTAGCGAATCTGGTCCCTGTCAAAAAAAAGAATGGAGATATACGATTATGCGTGGACTTTCGCAACTTGAATCAGGCTTCTCTCAAGGACCACTATCCTCTTCCGCAAATCGATCAGATTTTGCACTCGATGGCCGGAGCTCAACGCTTCTCCTTGCTCGATGGTTTCTCTAGGTACAATCAGATCTGGGTCAGGGATGAAGACCAGCATAAAACAACGTTCACCACCAAGTGGGGAACATTTGCTTATCAGCGAATGCCATTTGGCCTTTCGAATGCTGGTGCGACTTTCCAGAGGGCAATGGACTTAGCTTTTGGTGAGCTCCTGAATAAGGTTATCGTCATCTATCTAGATGACATGACCATTTTCTCCCAAAGAAGGGAGGATCATCCACTACACCTACAACAAATTTTTGAAAAATGCCGAGAGTTCGGCATCTCAATCAATCCAAAGAAGTCCATATTCGTAGTTAGCGAAGGAAGGTTGCTGGGGCATGCAATATCAAAAAAAGGTCTCGCTGTAGATCCCGACAGAGCCGAGGCTCTAACGAAGCTCTCACTCCCAGCAGACAAGAAAGGACTTCAATATTTCTTCGGCCAAATCAACTTCGTGAGGAAGTTTGTCCCCGATTTCGCCCAAGTTATCAAGCCAATGTCTGATCTTTTGAAGAAGGATGCTGAATTCATCTGGACGAAAGAAAGAAGGGAAGCATTCAAAGAGATTAAGGCCCGAATCGCTCAGGCGCCAGTCCTGGTCAACCCTGATTACAGTCAAGATTTTATCCTGTATGCCATAGGGGAGCCCGAAAGCTATGCTGTGGTCCTGACACAAAAGGGGGAAGATGGTGAAGAGCGTCCCATCGCGTTTCTGAGCCAGGTGATCAATCCCCATGAAGAGAAATACAATTTCATAGAACGTCAGGTGCATGCAGTAATGAAGTCTCTCAGGAAGTTCAAACAGTTCATCTCCCAAAGTCGGGTTACGGTCTTTGTCATTCACCCCGATGTACGCAATTTCATCATCCAAGGAGAATTGGGAAGCAAGAGAGCCGGTTGGGTGAACAAGATACAGGAATTTGACATCGAGATCAAGCCCACAAAACTGGTTCACGGTCACGCATTGTGTCAAGAATTGGCGAAGAGCGCAGCAAAGCGACAGAATCTCAAGGGGATGACTCGCCAGCCGAAGAATGCTTCGCGAACCAGGAAGCGGATGAAAAATACTGGGTCGAAGAAATAATCGACTACTTCAACACCGGCAGATGTCCTGTGCATCTAAATACTTCACAACGAAGGCATTTCAGGATTCGGTCTTCCCGATACACTTTGCGCCCCGAAGGCCTATTTTTTAGGAACATCGATGGTGTCCTTCTTAAGTGCATAAAGGATGATGATAAAAGGAGAGTCCTGGGAGAATTTCATTCGGGACTATCTGGAGGTCACTTCATAGGGAGGACAACGACACTGAAGATAATCAAGGCAGGTTATTATTGGCCCACTCTCTTCACTGATGCCTTCATCGTTTGTCGTAGATGCGAGCAGTGTCAAAAGTTCATCGATCGAAGCAGAAATGCTTCGATGCCTCTTCATCCGATACAAGTAGAAACTCCCTTTCAGCAATGGGGGTTGGATTTTATAGGGGTCATTCGCCGAACTCTTCCACGGGACATAAGTTCATCCTGACCGCAACTGACTACTTCACCAGGTGGGCCGAAGCAGTTCCCACTAAGCATGCAGATCAAGAGACTGTAATCACCTTCCTAGAAGGGTTGATCACCAGGTTCGGCATCCCCGAAGCAATCATCATGGACAATGGCACCAGCTTCATAGGCACCAAAATCAATGAATTCCTCTACAGATATGGGATATACCATAAAATATCCTCCAACTACTATCCGCAGGGCAACGGCTTGGCAGAATCCACCAATAAGACTCTGTTGAGGGTGCTAAGAAAGCTCATAGAGACAAACAAAAGGACTTGGCATCTCCTTCTAGATCGGGCCTTGTGGGCCGATCGAATTTCTGTCAAGAAGTCAATCAAGACTTCACCTTATGCCCTGGTCTACGGCAAGGAGGCCATCTTACCTATCCATGTAGAGATCCCTGCACTGCAGCTGCTAGAAAAAGAAGATGGAGTCAATCCGATGGAAAGTAGATTAGCTCAGCTATTACAGCTAGAGGAAGATCATGAAGAAGCCTACCAGAACTTCGCTAAGCATGCTCAGGTCACTCAAGACTGGTTCAAGAAAAGGTCATCCGATCGCACATTCAATGTGGGAGATCTGGTATGGAAGTGGGACTCCTGGAAGGCCAAGCCTAGGAATCACGACAAGATGGACGCCTTCTGGGATGGTCCATTCAAAATTATGAAGGTGAACTCGGCCAACTCTTTCATCCTCAAAGATGCAGATGGCCAAGTTTTGCCGATCTCTGTCAATGGTCTTCATCTGAAGACTTTTCACCGCTAAGGTAAAACATCATTTCTCTCTTTAAAAAAAAAAAGTGGTATATACTTGTGTATATAATTTGCATTTGTATATACATCTTGTTCCAAGATCGCAAAAGCCAAGTACTACACTTCAAAATCCCCTTCGGGGACTTTTATGCGAAGTAGCAGTTGCAAGAAGGTTCGCTGTGAAGCATGTTATTCTCAGAAGGGCCGAACCAAAATTCACATAAAGGCACGAAAAGAGCTTCGCACCCGAAGCATTTTCAGTAGCCACTTCGGGTAAAATTTTTGCGAAGTAGATTTTAAAAGAGCTCTTGCAAAGCAGTTTTCGATGCAAAGTGGCAGCGCGGAAAAAGAAAAGTACTTCGGGCCCGAAGCATCGAAAGGCAGCCCGAACCAAAGGTTCGTCGTGAAGCAATTTTCGACATTGAGTTTAACATCGTCGAACCAACAATGCGCAAGGTGGAGAATTTGAAATGGCCTTGAAGAACGTGCTGGCAGCAACCTTGAAAGGAGTTCGAAGTGGGTGAATTTAAGGCAAAAGCGACGGGGTGTATCCCAAGATGATTTGATTATAAGAAAAAGCCCACACCAAGGTACAAGGTGGTAGCAGGTTGCTTCTCCAACATGAAGCGTAATCATCAAAGCATGTGGCCCTGCGTACCACGATGATTCAGAACCAATTAAAAGATACGGCAACCTCTTCCGTCCGAGGTGTAAATTTAATTTTAGTAGGTGCCATAAATTTAGGTGGTTGCCTTTTTAGGTTATAAAACGTGAAGTCCTAGCAAGAAGGAAGTTATTTATCCATCAGTTCGAGCTAGACTAAGAACCTTCAGTTACTCTGTCATCCTCTTGCCCTTTGCATCTAAGTCTTTCACATCAAGCTCTCTGTATCAAGGACTCAACCACCATCATGGGAAAGAAGAATTCCAAGGAAAAGGGGAAAGAGCCCGAAGTTGCAGGCCCTAAAAAAACAAAGAAGGGCAAGGAGGAGAAAAGGCATACTCCAAAAAAGATAAATCCCCCCCTTCGCCCCAAAAAATAGCCAATGGAAGGAGGAGATGACTCTGAGGAGGAGCAGCTTGTAGACCCGCCAATTGATGGGTGGGAGAAAATTAGAGATACAGAGCTCTCTAAGGATGTGTCCGACCTTCGATGCACCATTGAGTTTATGGTGAGCCGACTCACTCCAGAGAATAAAAGGGCTGCTGCCTATTATTCTCAGATTTACTGGTTTTTGGCCCCTCCTGCTCACCATTGCCCGGAGCTAATTTATGCTATCGTGCAGAATTACCAGCCTGCATCCAGGCAAGTGTTGGATGCTTCGGGCCATAAATTATTTTCCATTCTGAAGGAAGATGTGCAAGCGGCATTTGCGCCACAGCAAGGGCCACCCAAGGGTTATTCAGTTCGCAATGTTATTCTAAGCGAACAGATGGAGAGGTTCACTTCCAACAACTTCATATTGAAATTTTTGCATGAAAACCTCAAAAGCGGGCTCCCTTCAGGAAACTGCCCCAAATGCCTCTACCCTTGGCAGCTTTCAAGAACACCGACATTTTCTCCATCATTGCATGGGTGGCGGGCTTGTCAACAGATGCCTCGGTACAACCCTGGCAGGTGTCTTTGGCCGAATGTATTTCAAGAGGGGAATTCTATGCCCCTGATGTTGCAAGACCAAGCACCAACCCAATTTTCTTTGATTGGGCAGAATGGGTGGCCCGAACCTTGCATACGTGACTCACCAGTATGAAGAATTCGGTGACGGGCCAATACTTTGCACCCTGCTCCCTCCTAGTCTGGTTGTTCTTCTACCAGGTTCATCAACGATTCCCCCATATCGCCATCTCTTCGAGCGACAAGGATGGAAATCCTCTACCTGTATACCAGTGGACTCCTCTCCTGTTGAGGACAGAGTCCTATTATTCTTTTAACCAACAATTCTTGGGGCCCGCCATGCATTTGTTGAAGGGTTCTTCCCCTCGGGTCCCCCTCAGCCTGAGAGATAAAATAGTGCAAGAAAATAAGGGAGATGTTTTTCAATTGACGTAGGGATTGGTGATTCGTATGTTCGGCTTTACAAGAAAACCCTTCTTGCTCCCTGTTTTCCCTTTCGAGTACCAATTTGCATTGGAGGTCGCTCGACAGAGCGACGCAACCAACGTCGTGTATGGCCATGGTCAAAAATGGGCACATACCTACGACTTCCCCTTTAGGATGGGAGTAATTGAGGTATCTGCCTTGAAACAAAATGTTTTCCTGGAGGAGAAGCTCACCAATTTTGGTCTGCTCCAGATCCCTCAACAATGGCTCTATGATCCCTTGGGAGTAATGAGGGATCACTTAAAATTTAAGAATTTCCACATCTGCCCCCACCCCGAAATCGTGGAACAAAGGAATAATCCCAATGGGGAAGACCTGGAGTGGCATGTGGAGAGGATGAGGACATTACCTCCCTGGCATGAGTTCTACCCCATGGAGGTCGAGTTTGACCCTGATCAGTACCCCCTCCCAACTCCAAGCTCCACATTTTGGAAAAGGGCGAAAGACGATTTAAAGGAGGAACTGAAGGATTGGAGCGAGGAAAAGCTTCGGGAGTGGTGGATAATGAGAGTCCATCGCCAGAAGATGAATTCTTATGGACTCTTGGCAATAGATAAAGACTTCATGATTCTTTACGATGCCAACGTGGAAACTTGGAAGTCTATATCCTTCGCTGATTTTGTTCCTCCAGCTCCCCCGGGGTCGGGTGAAAGTCCAAAAGGAGCTGAATATGCCTCGACAGAGGAAGAAGCCGAAGCTACTCCAAAGGCACTGCCACAAGGACCATCAGAAAGCCACGACACAAGTGCCGAAGAGGCAGAGCAGCCATTGGAGAGAAAGAAAAGAAAGAGGCAGGAGCAAAGTCAAGTGCCTCCGAGCCACCCAAAGCGACCTCGCACAAGGCCCCCAAGCGCCCATGCTGAGCAACCTGCATCAGACCCGGTCGAAGCAGGTGTTGAAAGTGCGATGCCACCAAGTGCTGAGATGGTCCCAGACATAGACGTCATCGATGTGGAGGAACTCCTCCAAGAAGGGGACCCCGAAGTAGAAGTCACGGAGGTTGGAAGCGCCGAAGCCCAAAAAGAGCAGGAGCCGATTACACAGGAAGTCACCACGGCCGCTTTGCCAGGAGGGCACGTAGGTATGCACTCTCCCCCCTTCGCCTTGATCTCTGACACGTCCACTATGGTCCCGATTGAAAGTCCCCATCAACCTCTCCCTTCCCTACAAAGTCAATCACCCCTTCAAACATTGCCTGTTTCCATTCCAACTCTGCCTAGCGCCACCCCACCTGAGTCATCCGGCCAGGACCAGCCCGTTGAAACCGCTTCACCCTCCCACGTCATTGTTCCTTCGGCCCTCAGACAAGGCAAAGATAGTAGCCCAACGTCGAACCTCACAGCCCATCTCCCCATCATACACGGTGTTGTCCCACTGGCCGAAGCCCCCGCTACACCTGTCGCCGAACCTTCTGGTGAGGCATTCCCCATCAACTCCTTATATTTGTTTACCCCTGTGGCTGGAGATCCGACCTTATTTGAATCTGAGTTGTCCATAATAAAGGAACGTCCTCTAGCTAAAAAGCTAATTCAAGCATGGCAAAACACAGAGAAGATGCTGAAGGAGGCTAGGAAGAAAAGAGGGCGCTCTCTGGCCCAAGTTGAGAAGTGTGCGGTCTTTGATTTAAAAGCCGAGAAATTACACAAGGTGAAGAAGGTCCCCAGGGTCCAGAAGCCTCTGGATGAGATGACTCCAGTGGATTATGATTATCAGGAGAAAACCAAGGACCTGGAACACCTGAACCTAGACAATGAGTCTGTGTCTATGCATGTAGGGATCGAGACCTTTCGAGTGCACGCAAACATTGCAAATCAGCATAGATTCGAGGCAGAGGGTGCCAATATCAAACTAGAGGAAGAGCTGGCAAGAATCCGGTCCAAGCTAGCGGATGCCGAAGAGCAGTGCAAGCTGATGAAAAAGGAAGCACATGCCCTAAAATTGCAGATACAACAACTAGAGTGTACAACCAAAAATCGAGCACAGAGGCAGGCCGAGAATGATCTGAAGGCCAAAGAGCTCGAAGCAAAAATCTTGCAGATGCAGAACTAGCTATACAAAAAGGAGGGCCTAGGGCTATGTGATAGGAGCAGAATCAAGGAGATTCGCTCGCATTTGCTTAAAAACTTCAGATCTCGGGCCTCCAGCGCCCTTTCAATTTTGGCCTATATCATGGAAGCCCGGAATGCCACTGTCGAAGGAGGGCCAATCATTGATGAAATCACTCAGAAAGCTAGAAGCTGACTCAAACTAGCTTTCGATGTCCAAAGCGCCAAATATCAAGACTTGCAGGTCCCTGCGATGAGTCGGATAGCTAGAGACTGGTCTACAGCCCGGGCCATAGTTCGCGCTTTCTTCTCTAAGGTGCAAAAAATGCAGAAGGCGAAGGACCTCATGGACATGTTCGAGAATGAGCAGCGCACATCAATGGGATATTTTCAAGATCTCTCTTCCATGGGCTTCCCGAGCTTCACAGATGATGATGGGAATCTCCTGTCCAAGGAAGAGATTAAGCCGACATGGCTTCAATTTGAAAGTGACGTCTCGAAAATAGACGAATGGGCAGAGCCAGTAATAGAAAGGCAGATCACAGATTACCTTTTGAAATACTGTAAGATCGTGGCCTGTCTAAATGATCTATATACTAGAGCCCAACATGCAGATATCGGGCAAATCGATCGGTTCCATGGTTTGATCAAGGCTTTACAAGACCTAGAGCCTTTCTCAAAGAGTGCCTGGTCTCAGGTCCACCGAACTATGAGGAAAGTCCATGAGCGTCTTGCCCCATCGCCGCCGTAGGAAGCTGCTCCCGAGGAGGCCACGCCAGAAGGAGGAGAAGAAGCAGAAGAAGGAGAACAAGAACCAGCTGCAGAAGCACTCCCAGAAGAAGAAGGAGGAGAAGGATCTGGAGAAGACTCTGGCCCAATGGATTAAAATTAAGGGTTCTCCCACCGAGACGAGCTCGTTGCCCCGCGAGCCGCCAAGAATGTTGACAATTTTGTCACATTTCTCAAGGGGTAGAAAAGGAAATCAAAATTTTGTATAGTGTTTTGTAAAGTTTTTCTTTGTTATTTCTTTATTTGAAAAGTTGTAGCAATTTTGGCTTTCAATGCCACCCCTTTGTATATAAAAGAAAAATAAAGAGCTTCACCAAAAGAAAATGAGAAGAACTTCGCACCCGAGGCATTTCCACCACTACTTCGGGTAAAATTTTTGCGAAGTAGTATTGCCGAAGAAGAATGTAAGGGGAACGATAAAAGAACTTCGGGCCCGAAGCGCTTCAAACCCCTACTTCGGGCGGAAGTTGAGCGAAGCGGCCTTCAAAAGAACAACTTCGCCGAAGAAGGAAGGTCTAGACCACAGTCCAAACTGGCTAAGGCAAGGAAACTACTTCGCACCCGAAGCATTTCCAGCAGCTACTTCGAGCGGGATTTTTGCGAAGCGAAATTTGAAGGAATGCAGTATTGAAAACACTTCGCCAAAAGATCATCGAAGCATCCACTTCGGGCCCCTGCATCAGCGAACCAATTCTACTTCATCGAAAATCATTGCGAAGCATCTGCTTCGGCAAACTTTCGTGCGAAGTACTTTCATCCGAAGTGGAAGATGCATTTTGAAGACAAAGATGCACTTCGGCCAGAATACTCCCAAACCATAGTTTTGAAGAAGGATCACGGTGAAGCATCTCAAAGACTCATTAGCGAAGTATCTACTTTGGCCGAAGGACCACATCGAAGCAGTTTTGGCACAACGAAGCAACGAAAAGTAAAGACCCCATTTAGCGAAAGAGATATGCTTCGGCCTCCATCACCCCCGAAGCTGTCTTGCGAAGCTTCACCATGCGAAGTGCAAATCAAGGAGAGTCTGCTTCGACACAAGTCCATCCCGAAGCAAAGTTAAAAGGCTAGCGAAGCACCGCAAAGGCACGCGCTCCAAGCCGGGTATTTTCCCGAGGCGATCAAGTGCCTCATAAATACATTTTTTTGTGCCCGGTAAGCTCGTTGCTCATTTTTGGCAATTGGAAACGAAGTATCAGGCCATGATGAAGAGCCCGACGAGCATGGCGGCCACTCGAGCACCGCACCCGGAGACCAAGGACGTCCAGACGGCTCATCAATGCATCTTTCCATGGTTGACCCGATCACAGTTGCCAGTTTTGGTAACGGATTTGAGAGCTCAATCACAAGAGCCTCGGGGAGCCGAATTCTCAGGGCTCGAGGGGGTACTTCTCCTTGCTGTGTAATTATGACTCAGAGGGTCGGGTCCTCTATAAAAACCCATGCATTGTAATGAAAAAAGGGGGGAACTATCTGCTAGAAAGCTGCTGTAACTTGATGTCCTGCGATTAATACTAAAGATCTTTGTGCTTCATTTCTCTCTTTTATGCTGCCTTCTGTGTTTGATTCTTTTGTCTTTCTTCATTTGCATACTGAGACTCTGAATCCTGAATCCGGTGTGCGATTGGGGACAGTACCCTAAAACTCGCCTGAAGGATACATAGGGGAGGAAAAATGTTGTATTAGTTTTCTTTTATGCTGCCTGGTGGGTTGCGGTTTCTGTTACATTCCCTTGTCCTAATCGTCTTTACTCTGAACCTTGAATTTTGATGAAAAGGAGAAGGAGAATCCCTATGAGCTCGCCCAGAGGATACATAGGAAGGTTAATGTTGTGTTTCTTTCATTTATTCTTAGTGTTCCTTGCTGCTATTCAAGTTGTCAGTTAGTGATCGTGCTTCCTATTCTCTCCCACCTTAAATCACCAATCTCTCTTCCCTTACCCCTTTTTTATTTCTTTCTCTAACCCTAACTCTGTTTATCTCTTTCCTGCACCCTTATCTCAAAACACCGAAGTAGTTTAGCATAGGAGCCGGCCTTTCTCCGGAGATTGGCACGAGGGGCATCTCTTCCCTTCGGCCTTTCAATGTTGGTCCAGGTCTAGGGCGCATACATTTACCCAAAATCCTTTCCTAGGCAGATTTGATGACCAACAATAACCATGTACATGTGATGTTTAAGGCATGTGGATTAGAGTCTAAGCATACCTCACTTCACTATATGCTTTATGGGTAGGATAAATTAGATAAAAATGATAACTCTATGAAATTTTAAAATCCCTAACACATGGTTTCTAACCTAATCCAACCATAATAGAAAAAATTATAATTTTTTTGCATTATATTTTTAATGGAAAATGAGCAAAATGGAAAATTTACATAATAGAAAACTAGATGGAAGGATAAGAACTGATGTTACTTCTATGGAACATGGCCTTGGAAAGAGATTTGATACCATATGAAATATGATATGGTTCATTAATTTCCACCCATGTCTTATATAGACTCTCCTTTACAATAAAGTAATTGTTACATCATTATAATAGCTCCTACTTACAATTAAGTAACTACTACATCATTACTAACATCTACTTATCATACAAGTAGCAGTTACATCATAATAGGTAAACATACACTAGACACCTAAGGTGCAACATTACATAGGGATGGTTATGTTAGGATGGGACCCTAACACAAACATAAAAGTCTAATTTCCTACATGCATTTTGGTTATTGAATGATAATGCAATGATACTCTATAAACTAGCTTATGATAATGGTAGAATGTAAAAAAATTGGTATCCTAAGGTGATGTAGTTAAGCCTTTTATTCCTTTTATTTTATTTAATGAATCAAATAAAATAAAAATAAAATAACTAGACAACATAAAACATAACATAGACCAATAAAACTAAGCCTAAGACTAATAATATTTATACAAAGGGATATTATGACTTGGTCTACACTAGAGGTATAAACACCACCTATTGCAAAAGCACCGTCGATGCTTTTGATGGGGTCTACCATAGAAAATTTATAAAACAAATAGAAAAAAATAACATTAAATACATAAGGGTGTGCCTAAGTAAATGGAGAGTTTCTATTCCATTATCTTATATTAAACCCCTATTCAAAAAGATGAATTAAAATAGAAGTTGTAAGCTAAAAATATTTATTGCAAAAAAAATGAAAGCACCATAGTAGATTGATAGCATTGATGATGCTTTCAACTAGGGGTAGTGCTTTTGTTATTTGTATGTAGATTGACTAAGATTTATAGTAATTTTTGTACGAGAACTAGATTGTAATAATGCTACTAGGATTGCAATTTTTGGTACTTCTACCTACAAATATAGCAATATGGGATTCAAGACCTAAAAAAACATGATAATCTAATGATAAATGAAAAATCCTAATTAACCAGGTACAAGGACTTGATAGAGATAAAATTGTTAGCGTATATAGTTGTTATTACTTTATTTTATGCTAACTAATATGGTTAGCCTATTTTATTGTTAGCATTATTATCGAGCATATCTCCTAGGTTATCATTTTCTAATGTTAGCTAGGTATAGTTGCTTATATCCACTTTACATGACCTAATATGGGCTTGGATTGTATTATTTATTGGTCATTTGATTAATGGAATTCAAATGTTCACTATAATATAATTTGGTATTAGATCAAGGTTGGCGAGGCCCCACTTATGTGTGTAGATTTAGACTTGACACAGACTTCGAGACTCGAGGCCAGCTACTGTTGATCTACCATACAATCTATGGATACTATGGATATGACTATAGATATGTGTTTCTAACTACCTAAGTTGATGAGATTAACATGCTTACGTGTTATTCCACACTCAACTTGGAGGATTAGACTGTGCAATGTGACTCAACCTAGGATGTTGTGACTAGGTGACCTACACTGATAGGCTAGCAGTTTGATGCTATGACTAGTCAACCATCTAGATGAATGATCTGATTGGGTGACTTGCAGTGGATCATGGACAACTAGGATCAATAGTATACACATGTGGAACCTAAAAGGGGTTCAAATGATCTATTCTACAGATAAAATTTATCATGATTCTTCACTAGTATCATTGGTGAGGTCGAGTATAGTCTACCCAATGGTAGATGTTTCATTGTTTGTGTGTTTTGTTTTTTAAACATTTATTTTGTACTTCACCTATCCCATGTGGTACTAAATCTGAAAAGAAACAAAAATATAAAAATAAATAAAGCAACGCAGACATCAAGCGAAGAACCATAGATGGTGTGCATTGTAGATACATTAATGTTGCAGGTTTCCTTGTATGTCATCAACTTACTCATGTTGTAAATGGTCATAGCAGATATTGCTCACAAAGGAGATATTATTGATCAAAATCATGCAGGTCGCTTTAGGCATGCCCTAGAATTATAGTTGATCTAACATTAAGCAGACAAGATTTTTAGCCAAATGCACTTAATGGTGTTCTGATAAATCAATGTTCTCATCAGACATGTCCATACATTTTTTAGTAAATTTTCCAATAATGATTTATAGTTAAGATGATTCTATTCTTAGCGATGTCCCACACAAAGTGTAGCCCCAGTGGAGGATGCGAGGTGCCAACCAAAATGCAACCATAGCCATATCAGGTGGTTGTTTATCAGCCATTGATGTTTTACAAACACATTTTAATGTGGTGGTAGGTTTGGTAACAATTAGGCTAACATGAGTTTTTGCACGACTAATATTTGGGTTCAAGATTGAAGTTGAATAAAAACAAGGGCCATAACAAACCATAGAATAAAAACACGCAACCTAAGGTGAATGTTGCTATTGAAGAATCAAATTTAAATTCTAAGTGGGTACACAAGGTGCTCATGACTAACACAACCTCCAAATAAAAGGATCCTATGTGGTATGTTGATTTTGGCACCAGTAAGCACATGATTGGCGATAAGTTATGGTTTGAGACATATGAAGCCAAGGAAGGCAAACCCGTCACTATTACTGATGATAAAACCTACAAGGTTTAGGGTGAGGGTATAGTTTTAGTCAACCTTCTAGATGGTAAATGTTAGATTGATAGTCCTATATGTTCCAGGATTGACGAACAATTTGTTGTCAGTTATCAAATCCTAGATAAGGATATGGTTGTTGATTTTCATGTTTAGGATGGCAAGAAGTGTTGCTTTATCACCAAGAGGGGTAAACACATCACAACAACTTCATACAAGCACAACTTATTTGCATTAGATGCTATCTCCACCCCTCATGTTGCCATGGTAGTATCTACAAAGGAGGAAACTTCACTTTAGCACAAGATATACGTGCATCTAAGTTCTAGATAATTACTTGAGCTAAGTAAATATGATATGGTAAAGGGCATTCCCTCCCTTTCCTCTACATTTCCAGTGTGCTCTGATTGCTTAGAAAGGAAGCAACATAGAGTACCATTTGAAAAGAGCTATTCATGATCAAAGAAACCTCTAGAGTTAATTTACACCGATCTGTGTGGACCTTTCAAACCCAAAAATTACGAGGGGAAGAGGTACTTTTAGTTTTTTACTACTCATAGAAGATGTGGGTTTTATTTCTTCATATAAAATCATAAGCTTTTGGTTACTTCCATCAATTCAATAAATCTGTTGAGAAGGAGTCAGAGACTTCTATAAGGACCCTCTGCTCAGATCAAGGGGGGGAGTTCACCTCTAAGGAATTTTCCTCATATTTTACTACACATGGAATTAAGATACAACTCACTACTTCTTATAATCCATAGAAAAAGAGAGTTGTTGAGCCGAGGAACCGTTCCATCATGGAAATGGTTCATTATATGCTCAAAGAGTTCATCTAAAGCAATAATTTTGGGTAGAATATGTCACTGCAGCAGTGTACCTAATGGATAAGGCACCCAGAAAGGCCCTAAAGGGAATAAATCCATAGGAAACATGGAGTGGTTAGAAACCCTCCATATCTCATCTACACATTTTTGGATGTAAATATTTTATGCACATACCAAAATAAAAAAGGAAGAAGCTAGATGAGAAGACCTTGCAATGTGTTCTTCTTGGATATGATGAGCATTCTAAGGGTTATCGATTGATTGATACTTTGAACAAGAAGATTTATATTAGTAGAGATTTTGTTTTTGATGAAGCTTTCATATCACAAAACATATCCGATGTATACCTAGATTTTGCGGAGTCTAAGATTGAGAAGTCTCATTCTTATTCTTATTTTCCAAAGAAAAATATTTCTAAGTGGTATACAAGTACTATCAGAGACTCAAAGATATCCACACCACCAGATATGACTTTCAATAGACCTCGTACTCATAGTATGGCTTGACAAGAGAAAGCTACAACAAAGACTATTGATATTGATGAATTTTATCAATAATTTGAGGAGATTTTTGTAGATACGGAGAGTGATGATAGGGTTTTTATGTCTTTGCTTGATGAGCATGAACCTACCATAGTACAAAATGCTCTTAGTGAGCCACAATGGAAGGTTGCTATGGATGTAGAGTACATGTCTCTAAAGAAAAATTAGACTTAGAAGCTTGTTGATATACCACATGGAAATAATCCCATTGGCTATAAATGGGTGTACAAAGTAAAGTACAAAGTAGATGTAATAATTGATAAGCATAAGGGCCATATTTTTGGAAAGGGCTATGCATAAAAAGAAGGTATCAACTATGAAGAAACTTTTGCACCTACTGCTCGGATGACTACTAGTCAAGTTCTTTGCACTATGGTAGAACATTTCGGGTGGAAAGTACATCAGATGGATGTCAAGAGTGCCTTATTGAATGGTGATATCAAAGAGGAGGTCTATATGTCACAACCTGAAGGATTTGAAGTGGAAGGCCAAGAGCAAAAAGTTTGTAAATTGGTCAAGTCCTTGTATGGTTTGAAATAAGCTCCACGAGCTTGGTACATTAAGATGGATGATCACCTATTACAACATAAATTTAAGAGAAGTCCATCAGATGTAAATCTCTATTTCAAGAAATAATATTCTAAAATAGTGTTACTTGTACTCTACATGGATGATCTGATTATCATAGGTAGCTCAAAAATATTGATAACTACTATCAAAATTAACTTGTATAAATATTTTGAGATGAAATATCTCAGACTTCTACACTATTTATTGGCTTGGAAGTGAACCAGAAGAAGCACCACATCAAAGTATCATAGAAAAAGTATGCCAAGACATTGTTAGAAAAGTATCACATGACTAATTGCAATCCAATGATAACTTTTATGGAATCAGGGCTTCAATTATTATGGTATGATGATTCACCTTAGGTAGATGGTACTCTCTATCGATATCTTATCGAGAGTCTCATATATCTGAAAAACACTAGGCCAGATATCGTGTTTGCTATCAATTATATTTTGAGGTTCATGCAGGAGCCTAAGGTCACTCATTGGAAAGCAAAAAAATGTGTTCTTTACTATGTCCATGGTACTATTGAGTATGGCCTAGAGTACAAGAAGAATGATCAATTCTTCTTGCAAGGATATACAGAATTTGACTGTGCCAGGTCATATGATGATCGAAAGTCAACTTCAGGATATATTTTCATCTTGGATCCAGTCCTGTTTCTTGGCACAACAAGAAGAAATAGGTGTTTGATATCTCATATACAGATGCAAAGTATCACATCACACGTGAAGCAGTGTGTGAGGTGATGTGGTTGCATCACATCTTGACAAGTATGGGTCTTCCATCCAAATCTCTAATTCACTTGTTTTGCGATAACCAAGGTGTTTTGAAACTCGTTAAGAATATAGTACATCATGAATGAACCAAACACATTGACACACAATGTCACTTCATTTGAGATGAAGTTCCAAGGCATATAATTTAGCTTCAATACATTCCCACCAATGAACAAGTTGCAAATATTTTCACTAAGGCACTTGCACGTGTCAAATTTGAGTTGTTTTGCAACTCCCTTTGTATTTCAAAATAATATAATAAGGGGGGAATGTTAGCATATATAGTTGTTATTATGTTATTTTATGCTAACTAATATGGTTAGCATATTTTATTGTTAGCATTGTTATCGAGCATATCTCCTAGGTTAATATTTTCTAATTTTAGCTAGGTATAGTTGTTTAGATCTGCTTTACACAGCCTAATATGGTCTTGGATTGTATTATGTATTTATCATTTGATTAATGGAATTAAAATGTTCACTCTGCTCTAATTAAACTACTAATTGTTTTTATTATAAAAATATGCAATCATATATGCAATAACTAAATGACTAATGGATTAATATAGTGAAGGTAGGATATAGATAAATCAAAAGATAAATTTTATGATTAAGAAAAAAACAAATAAGGTAAGAAGCATAACCCAACAACCTTAGGTAGAGAGGTTGCTTAGATTCAAAGGTTTCAAAAAATTATGATATCCACCTTTCTTATGGATATTGAAAAAGCCTTGAAAGGACACACATGAAGATATGGTAAACCAAAGGGATTGCACCTTGTTGTGCAATAGGTAAGTATAGATTTAGATTGAGTTTAAGTGGTTTTTAAGGGGATTTTAAAATTGGTAGAGCTTTGTTGATTCAAATGGTGATGGATTGGGCTACCCCAAGGGATGGATTTATAGAAACCCATGGATTCATTGGAGTATACTTTAGAAGATACTTGCACATTATATCAAAAACTAACAGTGGTATTAGAGATATGGTAGATCTAGTCTATGTAGATCTATAGGAAAACCACCATCATTATTGAGCCTAAGTATTTTGTCAACTTGATGCACCATTGGACCAATCATTGTCAAAATATCTAAGAAGAATCTAGGTGGTAGAATTAGGGAGAGTCACAAGTGAGGACTAAAAGAAATCTTAGTTCTAGAAAATATTGAGATTGCATTTGACTAGAGTCTTTCCATAGAGTTATAGGAAAAACTCATGAAGAATAGGACTCGATATTATATCCACTAGATTGACAGATCATCTATGAAGATCCAATATATCTCGAACTTGCTAACTATTACCCAAAGTTTATTTTATTGTAGATAATTAATTCTCATAGGATTGGTACTCCTCCTAAAATAAAATCTAGGAGACTCCAACTTTGTTTCCCAAAGGTCGGTGTGCCCTCATAGTGTAGATATTAGTTCCTTATGTAAGAGAAGAACACTGTGAAAGAAGACTTCTAGAGAAGAGTTGTGGTGAAGTTAGGAGACTGAAGATCTCCATTACTAGATTGAATAACTTCATAGTTGAAGAAAAGGCCATAGGATCCTTGATACAAAAAGGCTATAGTAGCCTTGAAGAACATGCCATAGAAGCCTTGATACAAAAATGCCATAGTAGCCTTTAAGAATAGGCCATAGAAGAATTTAAGTAGAAGCCATAGAAGTGTTTATATTAAAAATGCCACAAAAGCCTTGATAATGAAAAATGCTATAGAAGCCTTGATACTAAAAAGGCCATAGAAGCCTTGATACTAAAATAGGCCACAAAAGCCTTGATACTGAAATAAAGGCCACAAAATCCTTGAAAAGGCCATAAAAGCCTTTATACTAAAATAGGTCATAGAAGTCTTGATCCTAAAGAAGAATTCGAAAGGAATATATAATTAAGAAGTAGATTAATATTTTAGTATTAATATTTTTATTGTAAGGAAAGAAGATTCAGTGAGTTGGAAAACTTCCTATAAGAAAGTTAGGAAGAGTATCTTCTTTAGAATCAATTTAGCACTTGAAGTAAAAGAGATCAGGAGAAGATCTCATTGAAGGACTTCTAGACTTGGAAGAAGAAGAAGGACTAGGAGAGTCCTACTCAAATCCAAGTAGCAAAATAAAAGATCCAGGAGAAGATCACACCACTAATACTTCAAGGAGTAGAAGGTTGAAGAGGTCTCAAGGGAAGACCATTAGAAGCTGCAAGATCAAATACCTTGGGAAGGTCTCATCGATCATCCATAAAAATGCTAGGAAAGCCTTAAAGAAGAAATCATCAAAGGAGAACTCACTGGAGAAATCCACTACCAAGGAGAAGCCCTTGATAGTGAAGGACTTGGGACAATTATCGCCATCCGACAATAAGCCCAAGAGAAGGAGAATTTGGCAAGGAGTGCCAAATATGAGAAGAAGAATTTGGAAAGGAGTGCCAAATTTTAGAAGAAGAATCCAGTGAAAGACCTCAAGAAATTTAGAATCTTGAGAAGAAGATCCTGCTTGAAGTTAAAATTCGACAAGAAGACTTGAAGACAGAATAAGCTCATCAAATCTAGGAGATTTGAAGATTACCTCTCACAGTAAGAAGGCACCACTTCAGAGATAGAGACTTCTCCAAATCTACAACATAAGGAGGAGACCACAAGAGGAGAATAATCCATCAAATCTTAGGCTTGTGAAAGAAATTTTGAGACCATCAATTGGTGAAGAAGGAGCTATTCAAGATAAACTACAAAAAACTACAAGATCCTATTTGAAGCAGCAACTTGGTGATCTTAGACACCAAGATCCACATCCTCTACAAAAGTGGCAAAAGGATCTACATAAATTTCTAAAAAAGGTATGCAAATATTGGTGCTAACTAACTCATTAATTAGACTACTTATCATATTCATTAGAGCACCTTATTTGGATTAAAGTTGCATGAAGAAAAAGTAGATTATAGTCTTCAAAAGTGCAAAAAGGAAAAGGTTATTTTTAAGGTTCATTTGCACATTAATTAGGAGTTGATTAGATTTCAGAATTATATCTATCAACTACCTATCATCTACTTTGGAAAAATAAAATAAGACTAAGCCCTACAATATTAGTTGTAGTGAATTTGCAGAATAACTCTTGAAGATTCATTTCAGGTTATTCTTGATTAGTTGCAATAAATTTATTTAAGTGCATTATCTTGAGATTTGATTGGAGTGATAAGGTGAAATTATTAGTGCATTAAAAATAAAGTCTATTAGATTTATTTTCACTATTATACTACTCTCAAAAGAAATTAGTTTTGTGTTTTTTGAAGGGCACAAAATCTGATTTGTATCAAGTGTCTAAAGACACTATTGAAGCACAAAAATCTACAACTTGTAGTGGCCAAAATAAGCCACCCAAAAATGTTAGAATCCTCCAAAACTTGGAGAAGAACACAACTAAACAAAAACATAAATAGAAGCTTCAAATATTGAGACTTGGTGAGTCTCAAATCCAAAGCATTACAAGATTGGATGCAAGAAAAGAAAGTGCAAAAAATTACATAAATTAAAGAGCTTCTATCTACTATTATCTAAGCTTGGATTTGTTATCAAAGTGTCCAAGAAAAAATGGGAAGGTGTCTACTCATAAAAGACAACCTCAAAACCCTTGTATTACAAGAGAAAAATCTGCCATAAAACCAGAATTTCAGATCTGAAATAAGAGTGCAAAAGAAGGTGCATCAAAGGAGGCTTATGTACAATTTATGGTACATTTTATTGCACTACTCTAATATGGTTTTTACAGCTCAAAATCAGATTTGAATGTGCCCAAAAAAGGCACAATAACTACAAGGAAAATCAACCAAGAAAGGTCAAACGTCAACACTCTTCTTCCCAAGCAAAAGGAGCCACTCAAAGGGCTCATCTTGGATGGATGAACCTACAAAAACAAATCCCACAAGAGGCTATCATCAAGCTACATTTACGTAGATAAAAAGAGTGCACATCTACCAACAAAAAACATCCACATCTACCAACGTGGGATGGATAACATCTACACTACAAAGAGAAGGCATCTACTTCTACCAACATGAGATGGAAAACATAACAAGCGACTATCTACACTACAAAGAAGCACAAGAATTAGCATACTGGAGGCATAGAAGATAAAGAGTAAAGGAGCTACATTCAAAGTCTTAAACTTGGTGAATATCATCCATCAAAGGAAGTACTAAAATTGCTATTCAAATCTCCATAGCTTCTCATCAATCCACATGCAAAGGATAAGTTTACTTGTTGCTCATAGCAAAGCAAAGGAATGGCATACAAAATGACTTAAGGAGTTATAATATTCACCTTGGAAGGTGTTACAAGGAAGGACTTCATGCAAATATCTTGAATTCCACTTGGCATTAATATTCTAGGGTGCATAGGTTACATGGATTTCATCTCTCAATGCTCATCAACCTCATGCATACATTACAGATGTGGTGACACTTGTTATCCTCCACAAGTCCCACACGAGTGAGCATACATTACAGAGTGACCAAGAGGTATTGAACAAGAAAGTGGTACATTAAGAAAAGGAGAAGGAGCACTCATACATAATGGGTGTGACACGTGTCACAAAGCTCAAGATTATTCCTCCATAAAAGGTGCATCCAAAGTCCAAAGTTCACAACACAGAAAAATGTAGTCAAAGCTAGTCAAGCACAACATGGAAGGAAGAAAGAAGGAGCATTAAAGGCTCCTAGTATTGAAGGTTAAACCTTCTTATTTTTGTAGTGTCTATGTTCTAGTATTGAAGACAAGCATCTCCATTAATTCCAGCACCCAAGGGAACTTTAATACTGTTGTTATATCCAACCAAAGGAAGCACCGAACAGTGAGGATATTAGCATAAAAAAGGTAAGGTTTAAATCCCACTTTATTATTGCTTTCAATTTTGGAGATATAAGGGTTATAAGCTAAGGTTGAAATTTAGATTTTTGAAAGCAAAAATTTATAAGGGATAACTTACCAAATTAAAATAATATTTGCAACTCAACCTAGGAGAAATAAGGAATTTGACTTGGATTAAATTCTTTGATATTTTGCATATATTATTAATTTTCTAAATTTTCTAATTTTTCAAATTTGGGAGTGATAAGGGTTACAAAATCAAACTAGGTCTTTGGAAATTAGAAATTAAAACCTAAGGGTCATAAAAATAGGTTATTAAATATTTTTTGTTAAGGTTGGAAATTTATGATTTTCTTGTCTCAAAATTTCTCAAAAAGGGACAAAAGGAATCCAACATTAAAACCTCTTCAAAAATTGGAAAAGTGCTTAGTTCAATTAGGATAAATAAGGTGTTAGAAAATTTGATTTTTGATCTTTACAAAACTGTACAAAATCAACCATAAATTGAACTATATTTTACAAAAGGACTATGTCATATACTCTAAAGTCATTAGGGAGTCATAAGGCATTCTAAAAAACTTGATCAATGGTTGTCAAGTTGGGAAGATATAATATTTCTTCAAAATATAAAATTAGGTGTTCATACTCTCATTACTAGGGAGACATAAGGAAACCTACAAATCTAAAAAAATATTTAAGGTTTCATTAAATCAAACTTATATACTTAAATTAGGGTTCATATATCCTAATATAGGCAGCCATAAAGTAGACTACTCTACCTCAAAGAATTTAGGTTATAAAAATGGCTACTAGCATGCTAAGTGGAATAAGGAAAATACCAATATGGATTAAAAACCTGATGGATTACAATGATGTAAAGGGCAAAGAAAAGGAAGAACCAATACAATACAAAATAAATTTTCAAATTAACAACTATGATGATTCATTCAATGAGTCTAATGATCAAAATCAGGAAAAAAATGATCAACAAGTCTTTATACAAAAAGGAAAATATGGAATAGCTTCAATCATGCACATATGGTTAGAAGGTCTTATCAAGGAGATAGACAAACATGATATTCCTAAGATAAACTACAAAATTGCCAGATCATATTTATTGTGCACTCATTGCAATCAATATGGTCATAAAAAACTAAAGTGTTGGAGTTTTCATCCATGCATTGTGATGTACCAAATCACTCATATTTCTCCAGTAAATTCAAATATAGAACTTCAAAGAATAAAATTTTATCTTCAGGAACTTATTCCATATGGATCTACTAACATTGAGCTCAAGGTTGATACTTATGAAGGATAGAGAAATAGGTCTTACAAAGGTACAAAGGAAGGAAGAAGGTTCAATTCATATCCACTCAAGGCATGCACTATCATGAGAGTAATGGTCCATCAAAGACACCTGACATCAAGGAACAAATAATAGAAAGAGACAATAAGCCATGACATGAAGACTAAAGTAGTAATAAAAGAACAAGATCAAGACTGCTATGAACAAGCCAAAGATCATCAATTGAAAGAAGAATCTTTAGCTTCAGATACAACTTACTCTACATCATATGAAGACATAAATTACTTGCTGAACCTAAATACAAAGCATGCAGAAGAAGAGTACAACTCTCATGAAGAAGATGAAGATCCATATTGAAGACTAAAAGTCTTCAATACCCAAATAATGTAATACAGGGAGGTGTTAGAAATATATTATATTCCATCATTTGGGTCATGTAAATGTATCTTCTAAGGTACATACTTAGGACATTAGATTACTTTAGGGGGAATTTATCTAGTTACTTCATGCAATGTGATAAATACACAAGTGTCAATGTGCAAGTTGTAAATGTGCAAGGTGTCCCTTGTACATCTAGATATGGTGTTGGCTAAGTATCCTATTTTACCTATATAAGGAAGACCTCATTGTTAGATAGAAATAGAGAGAGTCAAGGACATAGTAGCTTAGAGCATCTTCATAGGTAGTACAATTCTATGTGGATCACCATCCAGTGGTGATGGGTGCAATGTAGTCTAGTAGCTTTATTAATGGAGTGTTCACTTCCTCCATAGCTACATTGTATTCATTTATATCATTTATATTTATTTCATGTCTCAATCATCTAGAATATTTACTTTATTTCATATTATTCTACATCTCATGATTGTTATCTCCCTTTGCATATTATATCAAAAGCTAATAGCTACCTCTCCAATAGGTCATGGGGATTGTATGGTTATCTTGATCCAATATCGCATAGCTTTGCAATACCCTACATAATTCATTAGGCAATGAATCAATTTTACCTTTGCTTCCTCTTTGAATTACTACATCGACATGCCATTACATTTTAACAAATCTCAATGATTGCCTTTGATATTCCATGAGTCAATCGAAGACTTTATTGATCCAATATCTTATAGACCTATAATCATTTATATATCTTACCAGGAATTGGATCAATATTATCCTTGTATTCTCTTGGTTCATGTCATTAGCATTCTATAAAGCAAAATTATAATCTATCACCAGATGTTGTTCAAATGGGTCTATCAGACTACGAGGCTACATGGATCTAATGCCTTGTGAGCATGCAATTATATGTACTCTTCATCAGATACTTGATCAATATTATCCTCATACCCACCTAATCCTTTATAAAAATAGAACATTTGTAAATAATACTCTCACCATCATCTATTTTTCTAATAGTACTATTTGATTAACAAAGTTCTATTTCCAGCTAGCTTGTTATGCAAATATGCAACAAAACATCAAAGCTCAAAAATAGCCACCTATCAAACTAGATATTCTCTGTCTATTCACACGAAATAGATAGAGAACTTCCTCCCTATAGATATGTGATACCAAGTTGTCACTTCTTCTTTTTCAACAATAGCATGTGAAAATTATATTTTTTATTTTATACTGAATACGATATGTCGAACAGGGTGTAGACACCTAAAATGCATCATGTTTAGGAGACTACTCATATGGGCACATTCAAAGACCATATGACTAATATTGAACCTTTACAAGAGCTAGAAGTGGTCCTAACCACTCACAAGGGGTAGTTCTAGCCCATTTAGGATTATCTACTATTAATCAGAGTGGCTACCAACACTGGTTGCTAATGCTGAGAGTGGCCAGATCTAGCCATTGTTCTGGACAATGACTAGCACCAAAACACATCTTAGCCATGAATATGGGCCTAGATCACATATTTCAACTACAATTGCATTTTTTACAAGTAGTTTTTGGTGTGGATATCCTAGAGATCCTCTAGAATACCCCTTCAATACAAATATATGACTGGTACTTCCTCCTGGGATGATCAGTTGCATGTAGATCTAACTATTGGCTTCTCCAGGAATCCAAGATCCAAATCTAGATCTGAATTTGGGAGGTCTACATATGGACCATCCCAAGAAAAATAAAGGATCCATGAATATCAAAATTTTGTGCAGTGAAGCTCTAGCATATTGGAGAGAGATTCCATACCCCATTGAGGAGTAGCAGAGCTCTACCCAATTTAGCAATGATTTATAGCCATGCAACCTTTAAAAATTGTTTTTCTTCACCACCAATTAGTGTACAAACATAAAGGCAACCCTTGGATATCAATTCAGATGAGGAATCTAGTGCTACAACCCCCTAGTTTGCAAGAAAGAAGATTTCATATCATGGCCATTATCTTTAACAATGGCCTGCAGGAACAACCTAGGATTTTAGACATAATTTTTAAAAGTTTTAGCTTAGATCTATCATTGCTTTTTGCTTTTTTAATTAGTTTTAGCATATATACGGTTTCTTTAATGCATTTGCACTATTATTCCTGAGTTTTCCATGCATTTATCATTCAATTTTGCTACATTTTGATCTTATTATGCTTACATATCATGCTTCATAGATTTGCTAATAAATCCTCATCATGAGAGGCTAACCGTGCTACTAATATCCTATTGTTGTTTCTTTTACATAGGATACAGGTTATAGGACCAAGCCAAAGTGCTTAAAATGTCAGATCCCTATAGAAAATAAGGAGAAGGCATATATAAGCCCTTATACAAGTTTGTGTGTGACATAGGAAGGCCTACGGAGCACACCATCCCCTTGTAGGGGACACCATTACTTCTGCTTGTATTTCATTGTATCAAACTGGGTATCCCTAAGAGGGACCAATATGTAACCAAAATCCACATGAATAAATAAAATATATTTCTTGCATTTGTTACTTCCATGTTATTTATGCTTTCATGGTCTTTTATTTTGATGTTATGATGCAAGTAGACTAGGTGCAAAGCTTCTCGGGGTCATAAAAATGTCGATCATGGTGAGACCCCCACCTGGTTTTCTATTAAAATCTATTTTGCTGATGTTTTTATGTTTTTCCTATGTGCAGGTCTAGCCACTTTGGTTGATAGTGACTAGCAGATAGAAACCGATTTTGAAGTTAACGGCCAGAAGCAACTGCTCTAGTCGATAGTGGCCAAAAGAAAATTAGTGACAGAGGTCAGCCTATTCTTCATCGGATATGGATTTTAGGTTGGGTCAACTCTTAGATTTTTTGTCTTTCTCTGTCTATAATTTTTTTTCAAAAAATAGTGGGGAAATTTTCATTTAATTAAGAAAACATAGAAAAATACTAAAAGAAAAATGCATTGAATCTTTTTAGTTTTCATAGTTTTTTCCAATAGTTTCTAGGAACAAAGAACCTCTATTTTCAAGGTCTACCCTAGTATCTAGTGGTCTGGGTGTTTGGTTTGTTAAGCTTGATTACATGGGGCCCAACTAGTGGCAATTGTTTCATGAAGTAGTAAAATTCATTCTTTGAAAATCATTGAAATATTTAGACATGCATTTTTATGAAAATAAAATGTTATTTTCTTAGGCATATAGGAGAAAAATAAAGAGTGCTTATTGTTTTATTTTATGCAAAAATCTAAAAAGAATACCCACACACCATGATGCACTTAAATGCTAGTGAGGTGGATGTCATTACCATCCACTAGTAGAGTTCAACGAGGTGGCTTTCATCTCCACCCGTTGTGTCAAATCCCACGTACCATTTTATATTAGCCAATACTAGTTTTTAAAATCCATCATAACCTATGAGATATAGCATGTATATCTCTTTGGATAGGTATATCACTGACTATGGGTGAATTGAATGAGGATTGGGAGGACCTGTGCTCCCTGACCGTGTGTGGACTTCATCACCACACATTATAGGTTGGATAACGTGATTGGAACTTATTTGTTGATTGTCGAGCTATGAGTATACAAGTGAAATCCACTTGAACAATCTGAGTATATCATCAAAGAAATGTAAAACATGATGAGAGTTAGATTGTAGCTATCAACAAATCTGAAAACACACCAAACCAGTCTAGGAACACCAAGAAAAATTTAAAGAGATAAACACTTGTTTACTTTGTTTGTGTGTTATGAAATATACATAAAAAGATAATTCAAAATTTTTATGGTCTACACATAAAGCAACCACCCTCAATCTAGCACCGATGTGGTAACAAATACTCCACACACTCACAATCATGATGAGGTTGAGCCACCCACACACCATGTCACCAAATTTTTTTTAGTGAGCCTTAGGGGCAATACCTCAACCCATGGGGGGACTCCTCAAGAAACCCCAACTAGAGAGCCATATATCGGTTCCTCTTACAATAGGCATGAGGGGGCATCAAGGCCCCAATAATAACATAGATATGAGGAGGCCTCAAGGACCCTCTCATCACACAGACATGAGGAGGCCTCAAGACCTCCATCATCACATAGACATGAGGGGGCATCAAGGTCCTAATCTTCACATAGACATGAGGAGACCTCAAGGTCTCAATCATCTCATAGGAATGAGGGGGTATCAAGGCCCTAATCTTCACATAGACATGATGGGGCTTCAATACCTCAGTCCTCACATAGAAATGAAGGGGCTGTAAGGCCCCAATCTTCATAGGGTACTATTGGCATTTTTCCCACATTTATTTGATTATTGTTTATTCATGCATAAGCTATTGAAATTCTAACTCCTCTATAGGTTTTGATGCAAAAAAATGACTAAGTCTAAAGACTGTTGTGAAATTGCGACAAAAAACAGCATGGAGAGCCAAAGTTGAAAACCGTCGTGATATCGCGACATGTCGTGTTATCGCGGGTCTGTCGAGGAGAGAGAAAACAAATGCAAAATTGTCACGATTTCGTGACGTTTCAAAAAATTACGGTCAACGCAGTCAATGGCAGCAGGGGGACAAAACCATCATGATATCGTGACACGTTGGATTTTCATGGTCAAATGGTCAATGGAGGGCAGAGCGACAAAGTTGTAGCAAAATCGTGACATGTCACGTTTTCGCGGCTTGCGACGGCCAGGGAGCATAAGGTTAGAAATTGTCATGAAATCATGACATAACTAAGTGATGAGCGATGAAACTCAAAGTTGTAGTGAAATCATGACAAAATATGGAACATAGCCCGAAAGGTGAAAGATGTAGCGAAATTGCTACATGTTGCATGATCGCGGTTCAGGTGAATGAAAAGAGTCTAAGGCAGAAACCCGTAGTGATTTTGCGACACTTTTGAGAATGAGTCCAAGCAAGATGAAGTTGCAGCGAAATCACGACAGAAAGTGGGAACAGTGAAAAATGCAAGTAAACATAGCGATTTCGTGATGCAATGTCCAAGGAAGGCTTAAGGCAGAAAATGGTAACGATTTCGCGATATTTGCAAGATGGAGCTGAGCACAACAAAACTTGTAGCAATTTCATGACATTGTTGAGGCTAAGGGCAGGAAAGAAGTTGGTGTAGCGATTTCGTGACACATTGTTGAAAAAAGACTAAGTGCGGAGAATTGTAGCGAAATCACGTAGTGTCACATTTTTGTGGTTGACGAACAACAAAGTCCAAGGAAATAGAACCTGTAGTGAAATCGCGACATGGTGGAAGTTGAAGAAACACAGAGGCAAATTCGTCATGTTTTTGCGAGTTAGAAGCAGGACCATACAACGTGAGTAAAGTTGTAGCAAAATCACGACATGTCAAATTTTCACGATGTAAAAGCCAAGACTGAGTAGTGGGAAGATAGTGTAGCGATTTCGTGCATTGTCTCATTTTTGCGACATGGAGATAACGATGAAAGTGCCAACGCAAAGATGTAGCAAAATCGTGCAATGTCATGTTTTCACGATTTGATGCAGCGAAGAGAACAGAGAGATGAAAGATGTAGCGAAATCGTGCATTGTCACATTTTTGTAGAAACAAAGCAGAGAAAGAGCATAATTGTACGGATGTCGTGAAATCACATAGCATCGCTTTTTTGCGGTGCAAGGTTGCGAAGGAGATATGGAAGCTGAATACATCATGATTTTGTGACATGGTTGGTTTTCACGATTCAAAAGTTACAGAAGCATACGGAGTAGAAAGACGTCGTGATTTTGTGACTTGTCACATTTTTGTGACCTATTATAGTTTTGTGCCAGAAAGCGGTTCAAATGGCCCGATGTAGTTTTGTGAGTTTCGATGATTCAAAGCGCTCCAAAATTAAATGTGTTGCTACTTTTCGATGCGGTCAAGGTAGAAGAACGTGCCCAAGCTACCATAATTGAATATTTCCATTATTTGAAGCTGTTGTTCATGATTTTTCTAATAGTTTCATGCACATTTCCAAGAACAACAATTTAATGAAGACGACCGACTCCTCCTTATGGCATTTAATTTCTGGTTTCTTCGAGGCTGTTTAAGGGTATCATCTCCTTGTTTTTGTTGCATAATTTGTAGATCTCGAGGAGGTCCGTTTCATAGTTTTAATGTTGCAAAGAGGCAAGCCCTCTATATAAATCAATGTAAATCTCAAGAACAAGTATCGGGAGTTTGAGAGATACTTTTGCTGAAAGCTTTTCAAGTACTTTGCATGAATATAAGACATTCGGCTCTTTGGTTTCGCAAGCAATTTTTTGTGCATTTTCCCTTCTATATTCTACATTCTTAATTTATTCTCGCATTTCTTATTTGCTACTTAGTTTTAATTTTGTATTGAGTTTTAACATTTGCTAGTAAGGAAGTGAGTTCTAGAATGTTATCTTGAAGGTCATCCGCGCAAGGTTGTGAGTGAATCACGTCACTGTATTCTATTATTTGCTATTTGCATACTTAGAGTTATCTGTTGTTCTTTCCCGATCAGATAAATTCGGCCCATGGCTATATTTCTTGTTTCTTTTTGCATCTTTACAATTCCTTTCCTGTAACTTTGATCTAAAAACAAGCTTAGAATAGTAAGGGAACCAGCCCACTCTGGAGATTGGTCTGGGAGACATTTCTTTCTCCTAGCCTTTCAATGTTGGCTAGGTCTAGGGTGCATTTTTTGTAAAATCCTTTCCTATGGTAGATTCATGACCAATAGTTTTTGGCACGCTCGGTGGGACATACTTCTTCTATCTCAAAAGATCCATAATCGGTGAGATTGATTGTTTTATTGTTTCATACCCGGAGGTCTCAAGATTTCAATGAGCTGTCTTGGCCTCATAGCGGAGATTTGTAAGTTCATCTGGTGACTTTTCTGAGTTGCAAATCTGAATTTCTTGATCGTGGATGCCTGCATTTTTTAAGCTAAAAGAAGATACCCCAGAGGAATCAAGGTTTGGTGAGCAGCCTTGACCTTACAAGCGAAGGAAAAAATATTCACTTGGCGACTCTGACTTAATGGCGATAGCCATGATCTCATAGACCACTGCTATAATTGCAAGGGTTTGTCCTAGATGGGATGATCCTGGCCCTCTGAATCTCCAAATTCAGCACGAGTTTCCCAAAGGTGCCCTGAAAGCCCTAATAAAATATGATGGCACCGAGGGCATGGCTTTGGAGCATGTTGAAGATGTTGCTACTTTGTCAACCATACATGATATAGTTCATGAAGACATCATGATCAGACTTCTAGTTTTGTCTTTGGATGGAAGGGCATTGCAGTGGTACAGACTGCTTAGGCGTCAAAGCATCAGCTCATGGGATGATCTAGTAGGAGCACTAATCAGAATATTTGATGAAGATCCCTTTAACGGCTCTCAAGATCCCTTTCAGCTCCTAATGTACATCACAAGAGCACCTCTAGAGAGCATCACGGAATTCAATGTCTGATTCTTGAGAAGCTGGAAGAGAATTCCAGAGAAGATCCGACCGACACCCACCCAAGCCCACCTCTTCTATGTTCGAGCTTTTCATCCAGATATAGGCCTCATCTTGCTGCAATCAGGTGAACGTAGATTTCCTCAAATATTTGAGGAAGCAGTGTGAGCAGAGCAGCTTTTGCTCCTATCGAGAAAATTACCATGGGAAGAAGCTCCATTACCTTATCCAATAGTCACCACTCCTGTCTACCCTATGCAGTATTCATCATGGCAGATCCCACATACTGTGCAGAGACCTGAGATGCAGCTGTGTGGAGCTCAAGAGCCAAATTTCATCCAAGGCCAAATATTGGAATATGCAAGTATTTTCCCAGCAATGAACCATATGGTTGCTTGCAATTTCTATCAGGAGATGGGCCAAGGAGAGGAACAGATTCAAGTTCCAGGACCTGAGCACCAAGAGGGCATAACTATGCACAACATGCGAGTATCAAGCCGAAACCTATTGAGCATGTTAGATCAAGAGGAAGATCCTGAAGATATCCTGGAGAAAGGACTATCACTGGACACTTTCTGTGATCGAATCCAAAAGTTGGAGGAAACTGTTCTTAGTCCACTACCAAGGAACCCTTCAAGATGGTGGTATTGGCTTCAATCATTATCGCAACTGGTATCTACTGGAGCTCTCCATGTGGAAAATTGCTTTGCTACATTATTTGTCAATTGTATGGGTACTGGCATGCAAGATAACTTGCCCATGTCTACAACATGGAGAAATTTAAGAGGAGGTCATCCCAATTTCAAGGACCAACTCAAGTATGATCGGATCTGGTCGGGACACTGTCGATTTATCGGATAACCCTCTGAGACTGGGTTTCTGGTGACGACATGCCAATCATGTCGTAAATTATTGTACATAGTAAAAAAAAAAAACAAAAAACAAAAAAAAGAGAAAAAAAAAATATTGTTTTCATTTGTCCACTTTGGCTCTTTTTGCATGCGAGTCCATGGGTACGTGTTTTTCTTTCTTCTTCTTCTCCGATCCCAACAGTTGGTGGCTTCCTATCAATTTCTTCCTTCCCTTCCTTTTTCTTCCTTTCCCTTCTTCATTTTCCTCCTTCTCCTACTCCTTTTCTTCTGTAGTAATCAAGCCACTGTTTTGTTTCTTTTCCCCTTCTTGTTATTCTCGTTTCTTCTTAGTTCTCAGTAATTTTAGTATTTATCACAGTTTATCCACGCTCCACACCTTTCTCATCATTTATTCCACTTCCATTCCATTAGTTCATTTACTTCCATTCCCTTTCCATCACAACTGGTAGCACAGAAGCATTCTGTTACTGTATCTACCGCATCACTCCTCTACTTCACCATTCCATCATATCACTATTCCATTTGCATTTCACCGCCTGCGCATCCACAGGATCTCATTCCATTCATTTCTATTTTTGTATCCCTGGTGCTTTCATGGAGATTATTTTACAGCACCTGATCAGTTGAGCCAAATGCAAATTCTTTAAGTTTCAGTTATTTAGCGAAAGTTGTTGCAGCAGTCCATTGAGATGTACCCCAGCAGCCAGCTTTTTGTTATCAGTTTTTATGACTCTGTTGCCCAATGGATTCAGACCTGGGATTCTTGCATATAGCAGAACTGTATACCCCGCGAGCCACCAAGAATGTTGGAATTTTTGCCACATTTATTTGATTATTGTTTATTCATGCATAAGCTATTGAAATTCTAACTCCTCTACAGGTTTTGATACAAAAAATGACTAAGTCTAAATACTGTCACGAAATCATGACAAAAAAAACATGGAGAGCCAAATTTGAAAACCGTCGCGATATCGTGACATGTCGCATTATCATGGGTCTACCAAGGAGAGAGAAAACAAATGCAAAATTGTCACGATTTTACGACGTGTCAAAAAATCATGGTCAGCGTAGTCAATGGCAGTAGGGGGACAAAACCGTCGTGATATCACGACATGTTGGATTTTCGTGATCAAATGGTCAATGGAGGGCAGAGCGACAAAGTTGTAGCGAAATCGCGACATGTCGCATTTTCGCGGCTTGTGATGGCCAGGGAGCATAAGGTTAGAAATTGTCATGAAATCATGACATAATTGAGCGATGGGCGATGAGACTCAAAGTTGTAGCGAAATCGTGACAAAATATGGCACATAGCCCGAAAGGCGAAAGATGTAGCGAAATCGCTACATGTTGCATGATCACGGTTCAGGTGAATGAAAAGAGTCTAAGGCAGAAACCCGTAGTGATTTCATGACACTTTTGAGAATGAGTCCAAGCAAGATGAAGTTGCAGCAAAATCGCAACAGAAAGTGGGAACAGTGAAAAATGCAAGTAAACGTGGTGATTTCGCGACGCAGTGTCCAAGGAA
The DNA here is from genome assembly GCA_028583015.1 of Wollemia nobilis. Classification (NCBI taxonomy): domain Eukaryota; kingdom Viridiplantae; phylum Streptophyta; class Pinopsida; order Araucariales; family Araucariaceae; genus Wollemia; species Wollemia nobilis. The sequence continues at coordinate 22,837,066 of JAQPPZ010017232.1, read as the reverse complement.
GGCTTAAGGCAGAAAATGGTAGCAATTTTGCGACATTTGCAAGATGGAGCTGAGCACAACAAAAATTGTAGGAATTTTGTGACATTGTTGAGGCTAAGGGCAGGAAAGAAGTTGGTGTAGCGATTTCATGACACATTTTTTAAAAAAGACTAAGTGCGAAGAATTGTAGCAAAATCACGCAGTGTCACATTTTTGCGGTTGACGAACAACAAAGTCCAAGGAAACAAAACCTGTAGCGAAATCGTGACATGGTGGAAGTTGAAGAAACACAGAGGCAAATTCGTCGCATTTTCATGAGTTAGAAGCAGGACCGTACAGCGTGAGTAAAGTTGTAGCAAAATCGCGACATGTCAAATTTTCATGATGTAAAAGCCAAGACTGAGCAGTGGGAAGATAGTGTAGCGATTTCATGCATTGTCTCATTTTCGTGACATGGAGATAACGATGAAAGTGCCAATGCAAAGATGTAGCAAAATCACGCAATGTCATGTTTTCGCAATTTGATGTAGTGAAGAGAACAGAGAGATGAAAGATGTAGCGAAATTGCGCATTGTCACATTTTTGCGAAAACAAAGCAAAGAAAGAGCATAATTGTATGTACGTCATGAAATCGTGCAACATCGTGTTTTTACGATGCAAGGTTGCGAAGGAGATATGGAAGCCGAATACATCGTGATTTCATGACATGGTTGGTTTTCATGATTCGAAAGCGATAGAAGTGTACGGAGCAGAAAGACGTCGTGATTTTGTGACCTGTCGCATTTTCGTGACCTGTTACAGTTTTGTGCCAGAAAGCAGTTCAAATGGTCTGATGTAGTTTTGTGAGTTTCAATGATTCAAAGCACTCCAGAATTAAATGTGTTGCTACTTTTCAATGCGATCAAGGTAGAAGAACATGCCTAAGCTACCAGAATTGAAGATTTCCATTATTCGAAGGTGCTGTTCTCGATTTTTCTAACGATTTCATGCACATTTCCAAGAACAACAATTTAATGAAGACGACCGACTCCTCCTTATGGCATTTAATTTTTGGTTTCTTTGAGGCTATTTAAGGGTATCATCTCCTTGTTTCTATTGCATAATTTGTAGATCTCGAGGAGGTCTGTTTTATAGTTTTAATATTGCAAAGAGGTAAGCCCTCTATATAAATCAATGTAAATCTCAAGAACAAGTATCGGGAGTTTGAGAGATACTTTTGCTGAAAGCTTTTCAAGTACTTTGCATGAATATAAGACATTCGGTTCTCTGGTTTTGCAAGCAATTTTCTATGCATTTTCCCTTCTGTATTCTGCATTCCTAATTTGTACTTGCATTTCTTATTTGTTACTTAGTTTTAATTCTGTATTGAGTTTTAACATTTGCTAGTAAGGGAGTGAGTTATGAAATGTTATCTTGAAGGTCATCCACGCAAGGTTGTGAGTGAATCATGTCACTGTATTATGTTATTTTCTATTTGCATACTTAGAATTATCTGTTGTTGTTCTTTCCCGATCAGATAAATTTGGCCCACGACTATATTTCCTATTTCTTTCTGCATCTTTACAATTCCTTTCCTGTAACTTTGATCTAAAAACAAGCTTAGAATAGTAAGGGAACCAGCCCACTCTAGATATTGTTCTGGGAGACATTTCTTTCTCCCAACCTTTCAATGTTGGCTAGGTCTAGGGTGCATTTTCTGTAAAATCCTTTCCTATGGTAGATTCATGACCAACAGGTACACTTAGGTCAGATCAGCCCACTAAGGGGTATAACACAAGGGTTGTGCCTAATAACAAAACTAGAGCACCTCCTAACCTCCCTGAATATGGGAGGATATCCCTAGATCATAATTTCATTGGTGACAATGGGACTCCATGGGATCAGCCATGGAAGACTAGACAACTTGATGAGTTGGATCGAGTTCTCTCGAGACCAACTCAAAGAAGTATTGCTACCACACATTCTATTTTAGGAATTTCATGTAGCATAACTACAAGGCACACCAATGAGCCAGGGGAAGCTTCAAATCATCCTTATAGCATGTGCACTACCTTTGACCATGGGGTATAAAACATAGATCACTCTACATAGAGCATATCAACCTAATATAAAAGGAAAAGAGTATAGTAGGAGCCTCCCCAAGAGGCTTATCCATTAATAATCATAGCACAAATTTGCAAGATCACAAACCTTTAGTGGTAGATCAGTCTAACCATGTATATAGGTTAGCAGAAGCACTACACATAAAGTAAGAATGCTTAGAAACCCTTGAGCAAGAAGCACGAAGGAAAAGGTATTTGTGCCTACACAAGAAGTGCTTAAGGAAGGAATAGATAGAGTGTGAAGAGCAAGTAGATAGGCTGGCTTGAGCTAACTTACACATAGGTGTTGAGAAATACCAACATGATAGATGTGTCGATTCTTAGCATGTGAGATGCACCAGACAAAGAGATGAACACTCTCACCATATATCAAAGTATCAATTATGTCTAGCTCCAAAATAGACACAACTTAATGAAGGATAGGTAGGTATGGAATATCGGGAGAAGAAATATCCTGAACCTCCATCTATGGTCATGGGGGATGAATACAGACACCCTAACTGGGTAGACACAGGTTTACCTCCTTGACCACTACGAGTAAACCTTCAAGAATAGGAGATCATTTCTTTGAAGGCATACAAAATACTCACTAAGAGAGTCCAATATCTCGAGAAATAGGATACAGTTTGGAAGAAGCCAACCTTGAGTAAAATACACAACAAACCATTGTGCCCTTCAGTACCGAGTCCTCTATATCCTAGGCACTTTGATATTCCTATGCTAGAAAAGTTCAAAGGAGAGGAAGATGTGCAAGAAAATGTCATGAATTTTATGAATGTATGCTTCCAACTTGAAAATAATGATTTCCTAATGCTAAGAATGTTCATCATGACATTATTGGGTGCAAAAACCGAATGGTTCAACCAATTACCTAAGCACAACATCATCAGCTTTGAGCAACCAGTGAATGCTTTTCTTGAACACTTTTCATTTGGTATCAAGAAGAAGGTAACCTTGTCCAATCTAGAAACCTAAAGCAATATGATGATGAGCCAGTTATGGACTATGGTAACAGATGGATAAAAATATGGTAAAATTACCATTTGATGTTCCAACTATAGAGCTCAGTTAGATTTTTACCAAGAGTTATGCAAAGCACATATCATTTCTATTGCAACTACAATAGTATGAAACATTCAAGGAAGCCTTGCTTCAAGCCAAGATAAAAGAAGATATCAAGGTTGATGAGGGAGACCTTAAGCTCTAAAAAAAATACTAGAACAATAACAACTGCAAAAAAAAGAATCAACAGAAGTAGGCCAAGCCTGTTCAAGTCAACCAAGTTGTGTTAAGCACACCAAAGGAAGACAATAGCCAAAAACTACAAAAATATCAAGCTTAGCCCCCACCATCCAATTACAACCCAAATAAAAACCAAGGTTGAAATAAGAAACATTTATTGCCTCGCTATATCACACCTTTATCAGAGTCGATGCAATCGATATTCAACTAGCTAAGTGAGGCACAAAGGATCAGATTTCTTGAGGTACAACTTTAGGATTCTAATCATCCCAAGCCCAAGGGATATAGAGAATATCAATATTACCATATGATAGACATAAAGGGCATGATATCAAGATGTGCATAAGTTTCAATCATGTTGTACAAAACATGATTAAGAAGGGTGAGCTAAAAGTTGACAACCCATTAACACCTGATAATAGAGACATGGGCATATTCAGAAACCCATTACCTAATAATGAGATCCCTAGAGATCAATGTGCTTGAGTAAACCAAGTTTGAGTCAAACCTCCCACTCAAGGATACATCAAAATGGTTGAAATAGTCAATGTGAAAATAAGAAGTCAATGATACGACCAAATAGAGCCTCCAGTGGCTCATATTCATATCCTAGCTACACCTCGATAAATGCAAGTGCAAAATAATTCTCCAGGTCCACTAGTGCAACCTATGGTAACTATTCAAAGTAGACTTATGCAAAATCTCCAAATGAAACTGACCAAGTTATCAATCTATGAGCTCATTCAATAGTACCCAAGACACAGGGATCCTTTAATGGAAATCCTAAGATCGATTGAGCTTCAGCCCCAAAATCTAGATGAATTCACAAACTTCATGGGGCAAGTCCAACAGTGTCAAGAGCCTATGATCTATTTCTACTATCATGAAATAAAGATATTTCTTGTAGATACCTAAATCATGTCATTCTTAAGGGAACTACTTACATAGGCACACTCATAAGATCATAATACATAATCTTGGAATTTCAAAGCACCAACAGTGGTTCTCACCACTCATTTGGGGCCTTTTAAAGCCTTCCAACCTTGGCCACTCAAGCCAAGAGAAACCATATTCTAGCCACTCAAGCCTAGAGAGGCCAAACCTTAGCTGTTGCACGAAACAATGGCTACATCATAGCCACTGCAGATGATAACGATTGAGCCATAAGAAGCGATTTATCGTCAAACATGCCCAATATCGGGTGGAAGTGGCAGTATGCATGCAATAAAGGTGAGCGGGAGTGAATTTGCATTCCTTTTCATGACAAGTTCACATAGGAGACTTGAGTTTGCATTTAGACTTAAGTTAACTGACCTTTAAGCATAAACAAAGGATAAAAGCTTCTCATGCTAATGAACAATTCGCATAGAAGACTCAAGTGGGCAGTTAAATTTTAGTTAAATGACCTTCAAATATAGACAATAGATAATGGATTCTCATGCTAACTTGCACTATGCATGAGAAATTCATTTCTAGGGCTTGGACATAGACCTAGGGTTTCACACTATAAAAGGTGAAAGCCTAAGAGCACCAAAGGAGGAGACACATGATTGATATATGACATATAGAGACCCGAATCACATATAGGAGATCATTTCAAAGAGATATTTCTCTTTGGGATCACATGTGCGATGAAGCTTTGAAAAATCAAAGGGCACAACACCTACTTTCTTCAACATTAGATCAATCTTTGACCCATAGCTTTGGGGTAAGGAGAGCAAGGTTTTCATTAGCGACTGCTATCTTGGATAGTGGCATGTAGGCTTAACTTAGATAGACATAGCATCGTTATATTATTTTATTATATCATTAGCTTAGATTTATTTGATTTCATGGCATTGTTTTATCATATTTTCGTTACATTCTTTGATTACTAACAACCTTATCTAGGGAGGCAATCTTAGATAGCTAAACGTGTATTGTTGTTTGAATTGCATATAGAGCCATAAATTCACTAGACATAATCCATGAAATAGAGATCAAGAGGATCCGTTCGGGAGACATACCTGAAGAATGAGGCATCTGTAAGCCCTTAGACATTTTGAAACATAAATGTGCTTTAAGTTCTCTATTTTGAACACACAAAAGTAGACAAAAAGCTATAAAATATCAAAAAAGCTATATCAACCTTTGATCCAGCTCAGAGAGCTGATGTATTGACCTCTGCTACACTCCAGTATTGGCTACTATTGACCAGAGTAGCTGGTTCTTAGCCGCTATTGACCAAAGCGACTGGTTCTTGGCCGTTGTAGCTTAGAGCGGCTAGTTTCTAGCCACTATAGATCAAAGCGGCTAGTTTCTAGCTATTGTAGCTCAGAGCGGCTAGAACAACCAAATGTTAGCCATTGTAGGCGATAACGACAAGATCATAGCCATTGAAAATGACAATGGTTGAGCCATAAGAAGTGGTTTGCCAACAAACAAGCCCAATATCGGGTGGAAGTGGTAGTCTACATGCAATAAAGGTGAGCAGGAGTGACTTTGCATTCCTTTTCATGACCAGTTCACATAGGAGACTTGAGTTTGCATTTAGAATTAAGTTAACTGACCTTCAAGCATAAATAAAGGACAAAAGCTTCTCATGCTAATGAATAGTTCGCATAGAAGACTCAAGTGGGCAGTTAGATTTCAATTAACTAGCCTTCAAATATAGATAATAGACAAGAGCTTCTCATGCTAACTTGCACTATGCATGAGAAATTCATTTCTAGGGCTTGGACATAGACCTAGGGTTTCACACTATAAAAGGTGCAAGCCTAAGAGCACCAAGGGAGACACATGATCGATATATGACATATAGAGACCCGAATCACATACAAGAGATCATTTCAGAGAGAAAGTTCTCTTTGGGATCACGTGTGCGACAAAGCTTTGACAAATCAAAGGGCACAACACCTACTTTCTTCAACATCAAATCATAGTATTTGATCCATAGATTTGGGGTAAGGAGAGCAAGGTTTTATTTAGCAGCCACTGTCTTGGAAAGTGGCCCATAGGCTTAGCTTAGATAGACATAACATCGTTATCTTATTTTCTTATATCATTAGCTTATATTTACTTGATTTCATGGCATTTTTTTATCATAGTTTTGTTACATTCTTTGATTACTAACAACCTTATTTGGGGAGGCAATATTGGATAGCTAAATGTGTATTATTTTTTGAATTGCATACAGGTCCACAGGTTCATGAGACATAATACACAACATATGAGAGCAAGAGGATCTATCTGGGAGACATACCTGGAGAAGGAGGCATCTGTAAGCCCTCAAACATTTTCGTGTGTGAAATTGAGAAGCATTTTAGAGCATGCCACCCTTTTGCAAAAGGGGACATCTCTTCATCCACTTGTAAATCATTGTATCAATATGGGTATCCCTAAGAGGGACCGACATGTAACCGGGGTTCAATATTAATGAAAGATCCATTCTTTGTCATTTTTGTGTTATATGTTTTCTCATAATATTTTAGCTTCATTTTTGGTATAGTAATAACATTGCAAGTAGAGTTAAGAGTGGTGCATGCACCCTGGGGTCGCTACAAATGGCGATCATGATGGTAAAACCACTAATTTTTCATTTTTTGCGAAAAAAATAACTTAATTTTGTGTGTAGGTCTAGCCACTATGAGCTACAGTGGCCAAAACCTAGCTGCTCTGATATACAACGGCTAGAAACTAGCCGCTTTGAGCTACAGTGGCCAAGAACCAACTGCTCTAGTCAACAGCGGCCATGACTGGAGTGCAGTAGAGGTCAATACATGGAATCTCTGAGCTGGATCAAATGTTGGTATAGCTTTTTTGATATTTTACAACTTTCTGTCTGCTTCAGTGTGTTCAAAACAGATAACTTAAAGCACATTTATGTTTGGAGATTGAAAGAATAAAGAAGAAATAATTAAGAATTTTGCATATCTTAGATCTTCTTTTAAATTTTCCACTAGGCGTTGCTAGGAATAAAGACTTATGCCTGAAAATTTCACCCTAGAATCCAACATGCTAGACATTGTATATTATTTATTTGCTTTGAGGCCCTGCTAGAGGCCATAGTTTCTTGAGATAAAGTGCGCTTATACAAATCATAGTAGTTCATGCATCTTTATGAATATTGAAATGTATTTTTGCACTTAGGCATATAGGAAAGACTCATTGCTTCTATATGATGCACTTTATATTATGCAATATTAAAATGAACACCACACATGCACATATCATTTAAATATTGGAGAGTTGGATTTCATCACCAACCTTCAATTCAGTCCAGTGAAGTTGGAATTCATCTCCTTCCACTGGTTTGCCCCCTAGAGCTTCCTAGAAATGGATTGGAAAACTTACTTATAGTGACACTAAGTCACTTGTGTTCAAACTATTTCCCATTATTGGAACAATCATTGGTTCAGAGTGGAGGAGCTAGGCGAACCCCCCATTGGGTATTCAGTGGTGTACCCTAGCTTCTTTTGAGAAAATCATGTTTAGCACGAGTGTAATTTATTATCACTATGGATGAGTCTTCTCATTCTTAATCCAAGAACAATAGCAAAGAAATCAAGAGAACAACACATCAAAACACAACAAACAGTTTAGGGCACACTTAAATTGGTAATCAAGATAAACATTTGTTTAGAATTGTGTGGTCATTCCTAAATAGCAAACTCAAAAGATCAAGTCATAAAACAACATGGTCAAAACAAGAATTAAACACCCTCGGTTTTATGTTGAGGGAGAGACAAAAGCAATTCATACCCATAGGTGGAGTCATAGTAATGTTGAAAAACCTACTCGTAAGATCGTGAGATGTAGTTCCATGAGCCTAAGGGGTGATAATTCAACCCTTGGGGTATCTCCTCGAGAAACCCCAAGAAAGGAACCACATCATGGAACAAATTCATATGAACAAAAAGAGGCTTCACAACCATCCTCATTAAGGAGACATGAGGGGACCTCAAGGGCCTCCTCTAAACACATAGAAACATCTCAAAGACATAAGGAAACTTCAAGTTATTCCTCCTCACATGGACATAAATAAGGTTCTAAGACTCATTATTCACATAGGTATGACGAGACTAACACATTTCCATCCACATGGAGAAAATATGTCACCACTAAGCCCTCTTCATCAAGAAGGAAAACAAAAATTGCAACACCTCAAGACTTAGAAGAAACATATGAAATAGGCCTGCCCACTGAAGGACTGGAAATTAGAGATACATCTAGTCATGGGAATCATATAGAAGAAACTCTTCACACAAAGGAAAATATTCCCATGGACTATGACCTCATAGGAGTAAATGGTACTCCATGGGACCAGCCATGGAGAACAAGATAACTAGACAGGTTGGATCGATTTTCTACTCAACCAACTCAAAGAATTGTAGCTATCGAGAACTCTACATCTGGAAGCTCACTAACTGTGACTTCTAAACATACCTCCTAGTCTAAGGGTACCTCAGAGCAACCTCATAGAAGATGCATGGAGTCTGATCATAGGGATATTCAATAGTACACTGAATAAGTCACATTAACTAGTAAGAGTATAGATACAGCAAAAAACCCCTCGAGGAATATGCGAGTCAAGACTACAAGAAAAAAGTCAGATAAACATGAGTCTTCTACAATAGCACAAACTGACCAAATGAGGTGGTTAGAAAATGCATTACACAGAGTGAGAGTTAGTGGAAGCTCTCGAAAAAGAGAAACAAAGAGAAAGACTCTTGCATCAACATGAGCAGTATTTAAGAGAGAAATCTAAGCAGCTAACTCTTAACAATTTATAGATACATGGTGGTGATCACCAAAGAACAAGACACACTGACTCACCTAAGGAAAGGCACACTAGACAAGATATCCCACAATGAAATCCCCCACAAAATCATGAACAAAATCCAACTAATGGGGGGAGGGCAAACATAACAAATCAAGATCACAATCATGAGTCCCCTCGTAGGAGGGAGGAAAATGGAAAAAAACAAATGGATAGAGAGTTACCTCCATTTCCAATGCGAATAGGCTTACACAAAGAGGAAATTCATGCATCAAATGTATTTCAAGAGCTTGTTGAAAATATGAAAACCTTTGAGAAAAAAGAGGTAGCTGGGAACTCACCAACATTGAGCAAGATACATGTAGCACCCTAAAATTGGCACAGTAAAATTATAATAATTACATTCACCTTAGTAAATAATTTAAATTCAAATTTAACCTCCCAAACCGCTCGTTAACTGGTGGGTAATCCGTTTCCCCCTTTTTCATGCCATTTTTAGAGGTTGTTTTGACCGTTTGACGATATCGTCGTCAATCAGACGATATCATCCCAAATATGACGATTTCTTCTGGGCTAGGACGTCCAGATGATCTTGTCGCAAAAATAATTTTGCAAAGTTAGCTTCTGTTCCAACGGGCCTCTAATCTAGGTAGAAGCGTGTCTGCGTCGTTAGAGACCCTCCCTCATTGGAGATCTCCCAAATAGGGATGATCTCCAACCTCCTAACTACTCCCCTAAGCCTATTTAATCCTAAGCTATCCCCTTAGCACCCCCCCTAGATGAAATTCCCTATAAATTGACTGTATACACGTTAAAACATTTCAAATTCTATTTTGCATTGGTTCTATATCAATTTTGTTGCAGGTACCACCTTGTTTTTCAGTCGGAGCAAGCTTACATCGCCCTCGACGAACCTGTTCATATCGGAGGTGATCTTGTCGAATCAGAGATGATTTCATACTGATACAAGATGATCTTGACTACAGTCCACATTGAGGCAATCAATGCCTGAAGTTTGCATTTCTCAACCTTTTCTCTCTGTTTTGTTTTGCAAATTAGATAGTTTATTTAGTATTTTATATTATTTTGCATTTGGAGTTCACCCATTTAGATTAAGTGCATAATTAAATCCTAATTATCATCTAACTAGCATGAATCATTCCTGTTTATGTGCTTAAGTTTTAGTTTAATAATACTACTGTCATTTTATAGCATATCCCTCTATTATCATTGTTGTATTTTTTGTATTTTGCACCTATTTGCTTGCTTGCAGGTCTCTGATGAATTCGTCTAACGAATTCGTCAGATCTCAGATGATTTTGTATGATCTTAGACGATTCGATCGAATTCCAGAAGATCCTGACTGCTTCAAACACCAGAATATCCAACAGACATCCGGATCAGGTATTCTGCTTTTAACCTTCTATAATTTCTCTATTTCTATTTTTAAATCTGCTTTCTGTATTCATTTAATCTACACTGTCATTTAGATTAATTTAGATTCATTCGGCCAAACCTAGGATATGAATGCTTAAGGTTAAAAATGAACACATCAAAACACATTCCAAACCTAGGCGTGGAAACTGCCATTAAATGTTTCCTGGTGAACCCACCATCCGTCGAAAAATCATCAAAATACACCTCCCTTGAGAGGTAGGACCTTCGCAAAGTCCTCTTAGTCTAAGGTACCGCACCATCATTTTCCCATCCTCCTTTCGGGTACGGATCCTATAGCCTGAAGGTAAGGGTGTGAATAATTTGGAGCGATACATTTTGGTGAACCCGACGTGAATGCATCATAACATTTTGAAAACAAAAACAAAACAAAAAATAGAACAACTAAAACATAGATGCATTTTTAAAACATTTAAAGTTTAAAATCATGTTTAGATGGTAGCTCCTAAGAAAATATTAGCAGTTACTATAAATGTAGAAAACCAATTGGCAGTCGTAGAAATCAACTCTATTCTTAATGTGCCTGAAACAAGTAGAAATCAATTCCTGTGGAACGAACTTGATAAAAGACTTAGTATCATCTCATCTAGGTCCACACAACTCAAGCAAATCAAGAGGCTAGTCCTAGATAGAATCCTGGATCCTCATCAACTAGTTTTTTATCATGAACTTCGAGAGCTCGCCATAGATGGTTAGCTTATAGGAGAGCTCTAGTATCTTCAGAATTGTTCACCTTCGAGGAATACCTCGAGAATGCAGCCATTGTGCACCAGTTCCTAGGTTGTGTAGAAGACCAAGAGGTTGTTCTTACAGATAGGGAAATATGGAATAGAGTTTCGCGAGCTGTGCTATATCGAGAGTATTGCCATGAGATTTACTTTTATCAACCAGTATCTGAGACAGATAATATCACTATAGCTCTTTTCATTAAATTATTAAAAGAAAACTTTCAATTTGAAGAAGAACACTTCATGACTCCTGAACAACTCGAGCCTATCAATGATATTCATAAATTATTTATAGAAAATTAGATTATTACTTTCAGTATTATTTATTGCATTTATTGTGTTGATTGTCTTTACAATATTATTTCAAAAACTAAAAAAACTAAAAAACATAGCAAAAACTTAAATATTTCATTTCAAATATTGTAGTAGGTATATAGTAAATATATACCTCTTAATTTGTTGCATATATATATATATATATATATATATATATATATATATATATATATATATAAATATATATATATTTGCTGAAATCAAAATTTAGCACCATGCCTAAACTTAGGAATGGTAAAGAAACTTTAGGAGAAGAAGAAGATTGGTTACAAGATACAACTGGAAACCCAAATGTCCTTCCTGAAGATCCAACTTCGAAAGGAAAAACTCTAGTTCAACCAGAACATGACCTAGGTGAAGATAAGGAACAAGAAGGAAGTGTTAAAGAGGATGGATCCTCATCCCCTAGAATAGCTCCAAATGGAACTATTGCTTTTGACAACATAGATCATTTCAAGAAATTTCTCAGTGATAACATTGATGACCTTAATGTGGCAATTCGTATTGATAAAGGGCAAATTAGTGACACTCAGGCAGCTTTGGAACATATGTATGATGTACGCATTAATCCCTTATCTTTCATTGATCAAGAAAGTGATAAGGCTGGACCATCCAATACAGATATGGTCTCTATGATTCAAAACATGTCAAAACAATAGGCTATCCAACCTCCTAAGGAACCTGTTATTCAACCTAAAATCATTCCCACACAAAAGAAACTTTCCTTCACTACTTTATTCCGCTAAACTATTGAGCAATATGCTTCAAGTAAACAAAAACCTAAAACGAAGCCAAACACCAATTTTCAACAATCTGAAATACATCATAATACAACTTCAAAATTCCTTCATAATACTTTTCCTACCAATAATTTGCACAACAGTAACATGGCATCTAATATTCATGTTCCTCCATCATATGCCCATAAAACCCATGTCAATGCCCTCTCGAACCAATATGGGGGGCAAACTAGTAATCTGGAAGCCATGGTGAAACAGTTAGCTTCACGTATGGACCAGATAGATCCCTACCGTCCCTCGTATAATTATCGAGAGATATGTAGTCAACATTTGGATCCCATAGTTGTAGCTCAACCATACCCTAAGCATTTTCCCATGCCTATCTTGCCTATATATAAAGGAACTAAAGATCCCATAGAGCATCTTCGCATGTTTAGGATAGCATGTCATGACATATCGCATGATGACTTGCTATTATTAAAAATGTTCCCAAAAAGTTTAGGTGGAATGGCATTAGAGTGGTATTATCAATTGCCCACTCATTCTTTGAGAAACTTCGAAGAAACAACGAAATCATTTGTCCATCAATTTAGTGCCTACATCGAGAGGCATGTAACTATTAAAGATTTATACAATTTAAAACAAGACAAAGATGAATGTTTTGCTGATTTCTTAGCTAGATGGAGGCAATTGATAGGAAAACTACACTTTGTGCTACCTTATAGGGAAATGTTAGACATTTTCATCAACAATTTACAAGAACAAATATCTTATGAGCTATCGACTACTACCTTAACTACCTTCGATCAAGCTATAGATTTAGCTCAAAGAGTAGAAGATGCCCTCATTAGGAGAGGCCAACTTAGGAAGAAGGATGATGAGAAAACATCCAGAAATCAATATAAAAACAAACAAGTCATTGGTGACGGAGTCACTGACAGCAGAAATATTGCTAATATCAATGCAACAAAGACAACAAAAAAAATTATATTGAAACCTCCTGACAAGCCTCCTTGAGAATTCACTAGATTAAACCAACCCTTATCAACTATTTTACCTCAATTACTCGAAAGAGGTTTGATCCAATTACCAGCTATCCGGGAACCTGATCTAACTATACCCGGATACAGAGCTGACTTACACTGTGATTTTCATAGAGGACCTGGACATTCTACCAACGCTTGTAAAAGGTTGAAACATAAAATACAGGATTTTATTTACAATAATGAAATGGAAGTGCAAGCCTTCCAACCTAAACAAAACCCTCCTAATAATACTCAAAAGACCGTTCCCCAAAATCAAAATCAAAATGCCAATCAAACTCTAGACATATTTCAACACCCTTTACCAAGACATGGTAAAGAGGTAGCCAATCAAATCGAACATCATAATGTTCCCCATCTGACCCGATATATAGGAACCATTAGCAGACAATTACCTGTTCAGGATCCTCAAATATTTGACACAACCTTATCCCTGGTTGCGACCAGGCCCTTACATAATTTTCAAACTTCTGATTCTAGTGATATAGAATCAGATAGTGAAAGTGAATTAGACATTACTTCAAACCAATCGAATAGTTCTAAAAATGAATCAGATCCTATTCAACCCGTCACAGATGCTATGGTTCCAAAAGAACCATTCCCTAGACGAGTTACTACTCGACCTTATTCTAATATATTCCTTTCTAATGAACAAGCCATCAATGCTCAATCGAGACCAGTTCAACGTCTTCATTATAACATTGTAGGTACCATTGGAGTCGTCACTCGACAAAAAGCTCAAAATTCCCAACAAGACCCAAACCAGAACGATGGATCGGCTCCATTCATTTTGAAAAACCCCAATAAAGGGAATCATGCTCCTACTGTTCAACCTAAACCCCTTTACAATATTAATGAGCAATTGTCCAATACTACGGCCAAAATTTCCCTTTTGGATTTATTAAGATCCTCTCCCACCCATACGGATGAGTTGATGCTTACATTGAGCCAAATGATGGTACCTCAAAACATTCAACCTAAAGCTATGGCCAATACTATCCTCACTCGAGAGATTGATTGTATTGACTTTCGGGATAAATATATCCCACAACACAGTTTACATAAAGATAATCCCTTATACATTACTGCTCTAATTGGAGATGTAGTCATCAAAAGAGTCTTGATTGATAATGGCTCATCTCTAAACATTTGCATTTTTGACTTCTACCAACGATTTGGCTTTAGAAGTGATGAAATGAAGAAAACTGATATGATTATCAAAGCTTTTAATGACGAAACACAAGAAACGTGTGGAGTTATTACCCTTCCATTGCAAGTTGGTCCTAGAACCCTAGAAACAATCGTGTTTATTGTACATTGCCCAACATCGTACAATATACTTTTGGGTCGCCCTTAGATCAATGTCATGCGAGCGGTCCCATCAACCTTACACCAATGTGTTAAATTTGAGTTTAAAAATTAGTTGGTCACTATCCATGGTGACCCTAGACCTTTTGATATGTGTGCTTTGGCAGAACCCATTGGAGTGCAATTTTGCCCTGCTCTGTCATCCACACATTCTAGTTCTTATTTTTTATCTAAAACTATGAAACATACACCCATAACTTCACCTATTTCCCCTCCATTAATTTCATCCTCCTATATAGACCAACAACCCTCTAAACAAATCATTTTAGAACCTCAAAAAGATCTTAAATCTACAACCAACCCTTCAAGTTCTGATGATTACACAATGACACTGAGAGGGGGGGTGAATCAATGTAGCTATTAATTTTTATATCTACAGCATTTAATATGAAATAAAGAGAACTTGACAACTGAAAAACAACTTGAACAAGAGAGCACACCACAACACTCAATATACCGAGGTTCACCAATTTGGCTACTCCTCAAAAATGACTGCTTGGACTCCAATCCAAATCCAGCCTTTGCAAAATCAATTTTACAAATACTTTACCAGCATCAACTGGAAGGAGCACCAACCCCTGTAATTTTCTGTTGCAACAGATGGAGCACCAACTCCTAGTGCCAAGCACCAACTTGGACTGCAATTCTGATCAATTTAGAATGACATAAAAATGTCTTCACTTCATGCACGACCCTGACTGGTCTGCAATTAACCCAACTCTACACACTCTCACGGCTCTGCTTATTTTTCTCTTGATTCTTTTCTAACCCTCCTTTTACAACAATTTCTCTCTAACAACAGCAACATCTTCTCTGTACGACTATTCTTTTATAACCTTTCAATCCTACATGCAGTCGAATCATATACCCAACTGTTCGAATTCTTTTCTCCCGCAAATAAGTGGTTGTTCGAAAATGACTGTTCGAAACCCTGCAATACGGCGTTTCGATTTCTTGTAGTATGGCTGTTTTGAATGCTGCAAACATATCTTCTCGAAAAGCATATCTTGATCCTTCATATTCGGCTCTTTGAATACAAGCAAAATGTCCGTTCGATTCCATGAGTGCGACCGTTCGAAAGCTGAAAAAAGACTTTTCGAAAACCTTTCGATACTTTAAATTTGATTCTTCTAATACATGCAAACGGCTGTTCGAATGCATGATCGACACTTGTCAATCAGAATCGCAGATCCGACATCGCTTACATTTTACGTAATCGGCTGCATGATTTTCCCCGTCTCGCTTTTTCCGACACGTGTCACCTTGCATGCTCCTCGCGGGTTTTACCTCGCGAGATCGTTACTCGTCGCGATATCGCGACACTTTTTGAAGCCACACACTTCATGCCCTTGCTGTCGCGAAATCGTGACCATTTTGGCTTTGACAGCTTTCCTTCTGTTCATGTCGCGATATCGCGACACTTAGAACTTTTGCTGACGTCATCCTTAAGCATGTCACGAAATCGTGACCGTTTTGGCTCTTGGAAGCTTTCCTCGCATCTTGTCGCGATATCGCGACACTTTCAACATTTGCTGACGTCATCCTTAAGCATGTCGCGAAATCGCGACCGTTTTGGCTCTTGGAAGCTTTCCTCGCATCTTGTCACGATATCGCGACACTTTCAACATTTGCTGACGTCATCCTTAAGCATGTCACGAAATCGTGACGATTTACCTTTCACTTTCTCTCTCCTCTGCCATGTCGCGATATCGCGACAAATTGGCATGCACTTTCTCTCTCCTCGGCAATGTCGCGAAATCGCGACAATCTTCCTTGCAGTTTCTCTCTCTTCAGTTTTGTCGCGATATCGCGACACATTTTCTCTCTCCTCAACGAAAACTCGACATGTCACGAAATCGTGACAGTTTTGCTCGCATCTTCTCTCTCCTCGGACATGTCGCGAAATCACGACAGAAAACATGTCGCGATATCGCGACAGTTTTCTTCCTTGTCTCTTTCTGCCAGTTTCTGAATCTGGGTCACCTCTGTTTTCCTTGAAACTTTCTGCACTTGATCTGATCGACCTCCGAATCGCATCAATCGCATCAATCCGACCGTGTTGACAACAATGACAATACTTTTGCAATGCTTTTGCTGCACCTTGCTCAACAATCTCCCCCTTTGGAATTGTTGGCAACACACTCGCAACCTTGCTTAATTTCTTCTCCCCCTTTGCCAATAATACCAAAGGGCTGTCGTAGACTCCCCCGAGTCTATGCACAACATTCTCAGACTTAAAAAGTTTGAATGCTCCCCCTGAGAATGTGTTTCCCATAGCTAGTCAGTGCTTGGGTGGTGTGACTACTCCCAACTTCTTCCGAAGGTATTCAAATACTTCCTTTGGCAAAGGTTTTGTGAATATATCAGCTACTTGCTCTGTAGTTGGAACAAAATCCAATTTAACCTCTCCTTCTGCAACTTTATCCTTCAAGAAATGATATCGGATTGCAATATGTTTGGTTCTTGAATGCATTATTGGATTCTTGGATATGTTGATAGCACTAGTGTTATCACATTTAATTGAAATTGGCTCTTTGAAATGAATACCAAGATCTTTCAACGTTTGTCTCATCCATAATATCTGAGTACAACATGTTGTTGCTGCAATGTATTCTCGCCTCCGCAGTGGATAGAGATACTCGATTCTTGTTTCTTGTTGTGCCATGCTACCAGCTCGTCACCAAGATAAAATGCTCCTCCACTTGTGCTCTTTTCGTCATCAATACATCCTGCCCAATCTGCATCGAATATGCAATCAAAGTGAAATCTTTACCTTTTGGGTACCACAACCCATAATCCATAGTGCCCTTGAGATATCTCGAAGATCCTCTTTACAACTGTTACATGAGTTTCTTTGGGACCGGCCTGAAATCTTGCAACCATACATACCGCTTGTAATATATCTCGGTCTAGTGGTCATTAAATACAACGAGGCTTCCAATCATAGACCCGTACATTGTTTGATCTACATCCTGGGATTTATCATCCTTGCTCAACTTGGCACTCGTTGTCATAGGAGTGCTGACCGGTTTAATGTCTTCCATTGTGAACTTTTTCAGCATTTCTTTTACATATTTAACTTGAGAAATAAAAATGCCTTTTTCATTTTGATTGACCTCGCAATCCTAAGAAATAAGAAAGTTCACCAATCATTGACATCTCAAATTCTTTTTTCATTTTAATTGATATGTCTTTGCCAGTATTCATCCATGTTGCTGCCAAATATTATGTCATCTACATAAACAACAAGAACAATAAGATGACCCTTCTCTGTTTTGACATATAAGTTGCTATCCACCAAACCTTTCTTAAACCCTTGTTTAATTAGATAATTATCCAACCTTGCATACCATGCTCTGGGTGCCTGTTTTAATCCATATAAAGCTTTCTTTAACCTGCAAACAAAATCTGGATTGTCACCAAGTTGGAAGCCATCTGGTTGTTCAATGTAAACCTCTTCTTCCAGCTTTTCCATTCAAAAATGCTGATTTTACATCCATTTGATATACTTTGAAGTTTTTATGAACTGCTAATGCCAGAAACATTCTGATTGCCTCTAGTCTTGCTACCGGTGCAAAAGTTTCTTCAAAATCAATGCCTTCAACCTGAGCATAGCCTTTACATACCAATCTTGCCTTATTTCTGACAACCTGCCCATCTTCATTCAATTTATTTCTAAAAACCCATTTAGTGCCAATTATGTTTTTATTTGTTGGTCTAGGTACTAATTCCCCGGTATTGTTTTTCTCTATCTCGATCTAGTTCTTCATTGATTGCCTTCATCCAACTTTCATCTCTGCTTGCTTCAACAACATTTTTAGGTTCAATACTAGATAACAGAGAATAGTTCCTCACTGTTGTTCTTCTTGTCTGAATACCATCTGTGGGATCCCCAATAATCTGTTCACTTGGATGATTTTTCTTCCAGTTGCCTGTTTTAAATTTCCTGTTTTCTTCTTCTTCAGATTCAGTTTTTACACCATCTGGATCAATTTTCTGATTCTTCTCTGTTTCTTTTTCATCATCACCTTCAATGACTTCTTCATACATAGGGTAGTTTTCTTGATAAGTAGTTTCTTGTTCTCTACCTTCATCAACTTTCACATAAGCACTTTCAACAATTTTCTTCAACCTCTTGTTGTAACATGTGTACGCCTTGCTTTTTGTTGAGTAACCAAGAAAGATACCTTCATCAGCTCTATCTTCAAATTTACCGAGGTTATCTTCAGTCCGTTTTATGTAGCACTTGCTGCCAAATACTTTGAAATGTCTTGTTGTTGCCTTTCTCGCCAAACCACAGCTCATAAGGTGTTTTGCTTTCATGTGGTCTCAACATGCACCTGTTTTGAATGTAAACTGCAGTATGGACTGCCTCTTTCCAAAATCTGTCAGCTATTTTGTTTTCTTCCAGCATTGTCCTTGCCATTTCCTGCACTCGTTCTATTCTTCCTTTCTACAACACCATTCTGCTGAGGTGTCCTAGCTGCTGAAAACTGTCTTCTTATCCCATGTTTTTGACAATATTCTACAAATTCTTCTGAGATGAACTCTCCTCCCCCGTCTCGATCTTAGGCATTTAATTCTTTTTCCCGATTGATTCTCAACAAGATTTTTGAAGGTTTTAAACATCTCAAAGGCTTCCGACTTGAGTTTCGTAAATAGTACCCATGTCATTCTTGAGTAGTCATCTATACACAACATAAAATATTTGTGTCCATTTATGCTTTCAGCTCTCATGGGTCCACATAGATCAATGTGAATTAGTTCTAATGGCTTGCTAGTGAAGTATTCTTTTGCTTTGAAAGTGGCTCTGGTTTGTTTTCCCTTTTGGCATGACTCACGGATGCTATTTACAGTGTTTGCCAATGTTTGGTATATCTCTCGACCGCTCTTTTTGAACTGATTTTTGCCGATTGTCAAAACTAATATGCCCAAGCCTCTTGTGCCATAGCCGCTTTTCATCTTCCCGTCCAATCAAGCATGTTCCTTCTACAGCTTTCGAAAGTGTATACAGATTTCCGAAGTTCTCGACCCAGTGGCTATTAACTTTCCATTTTTTGTCTTTCTTACTTCACAGACCCTCCTTCTTGAAGATTACATCATGACCTCCGTCACATATTTGACTTACACTTAGCAAGTTATGCTTCATGCCAATTACAAACAAGACTTCTTTTGATTTTATATTGCCATCACTTATCTTGACTGATCCCTTTCCAACAATCTTTGCTCCATCATTATTTCCAAATTTCACAGAACCACCTTCATAATTCTGTAAATTCTCAAACTTTTGCTTGTCACCCGTCATGTGACTGGAACAACCACCGTCAAGTATCCAAGGTGCTGATTTGTTCCGAGCTTTAAAAGCAGTCCTGGACAATCAAAGATTCCTTTTCTTTCCATTCTGGTTTGATAGCAGATTTTGCTACTTGTTTTGCCTTTGTCCTTTCATTAGCATGTGCCTGTTTTTCAGGAAATTTTTGGTTTTGTTTCAACCCACTTGGCTGAGATTTTCTACCCTGATAATTATTTGATGCAAAAGTGCTTCTGCAGTCTTCTAGCAATATGTCCAAAATTATGACAATTATAACATTCAACCGCATAATTCATTAAAGGAGAAAAAACATTTCTGCTGGTAAAATTCCTTTGAGATACATTATGCCCGCAATCTGAAATCTTATGGCCATAAGCATTGCATTTAAAACAATAACCATAAAATGCATGATTAAACCTGGGTGCCGGTCTTTGCCAGTTTGAAGTAGGAGCCATGACTCTTCTCCTCCTCGGATGTGTGACTTTTGTGAATCCATCTTTGTCAGTATTCTTCTTGAATCTGGCATTATTGTTTTCTTTTGCATGATTTTGTTTTTTTGGTTCAACCCCCGATCTTTTCTTCTTTCTTTATGGGTTCTATATTCAAGTTCTTTGAATCCTTTGAAGATTCTCCTTCATCAAAGCCTAAACCAAATTTGATGCCGTAAGGCCTTTGGTTATTTAACATTTTATCCAGCTTTTACAAGTACTTTCTTCAAACTTATGAAAATAGCTTCAATTTTCTATTCATCTCCTCTAACCGCATCCTTAACTTAACAATGTCTTCCTCTAGCTTGCCGCATTCAACCTGTCTTTACAGCTTAATTGTTCATCAAGAACTTCGGACATTTTCTTGAATTCCTCTCGTCTCGTATTTTTAGATTGTTTATTATGTCTCGTGGCATTCTCTAATTTCTTTGAAAATTTTTATTCTTCTTCCTTTCCGCACTCAACTCTTCAAGTGCAAGCAACCAATTCTCCTTCCAAATACACTTCAGCTTCATCCTTGGAATTTTCATCACCTTCCCGATTTTCCTCTCGTTCTTTCTTCTTCAAGTGCCATGAACAGAGCTTCACCTCCTTCTTCTTCAGACTCCTCATCTGTGCTTTCTTCAGAACTGCCGACATTCTTGGTTATGAAGCTTTTCTTCTTGAAGTTGTTCTTTCTGAAATTTTGTTTCTTCTTCCAAGTCACCTTTTTCTTGGTGTGAACCTTCACCATTTTTGGTTCTCTCCCCGCATTGGACATTTGGCCGCAAAATGACCGACTCCTCCACAATTGAAGCATTTAAAAGGTAGCTTCCCTCTATATTTTCCTTTTCCTTTTGTGAGTTTTCGAACAAAATTGGCTTCTGTTTCATCCAAGTTGTTCCTTCATCCTCAGATTCATGTTCAGCTTTTACATTCTTGTGTGCTTTAAAGGCTGCTTCTCTGTCTATAGACTTGGTTTGTCCTATTCTCATTTCATATGTTGTCAGGGAACCATGCAACTCATCCATGCTGAAGTTGTTTAGATCTTTTGCCTCTTCTATTGCAGAGACTTTGGAGTTAAATCTTTTGTGAAGTGTTCTGAGAACCTTTTTCACAACAACTGCATCATCAATTTCTTCACCGAGTCCTCTGATTGCATTAATAATTCCGTTGACTCTCAGCATATAAGTCTCTATGTTTTCATCTTCATTCATTTGCAGTGCTTCGAACCGTGCTCGATGAGTTTGCGCTTTTGCTTCCTTAATCTTACTGTCTCCTTCATGGATGCTCTTCAGTTTATCCCACATGTCTTTTGCTGATTTACAACTCATGACTCTTATCAGTTCACTGTCAACAAGCCCACACATTATGGCATTCTTAGCTTTGGAGTTGTTTTCAAATTTCTTTTTCTCAGTAGTATCTGTTGGAGGGGTAGTGGGTGCTGTGTATCCACTATCTATAGAATCCCAAATATCGTATCCCAATGCACTCAGATATGTTTGCATTCTGAGTTTCCAGAAGGTGTAATTTGTTCCATCAAATAAGGGAGCTTTGTTGGATGAAAATCCTTCACCACCTGCCATTGTTTCTTCCAAGATCTCCTTAGCTGATTAAGCTTGTACAAGGAACCTTGCTCTGATACCAATTGATGATTACACAATGACACTGAGAGGGGGGTGAATCAGTGTAGCTATTAATTTTTATATCTACAACATTTAATATGAAATAAAGAGAACTTGACAACTGAAAAACAACTTGAACAAGAGAGCACACCACAACACTCAATATACCGAGGTTCACCAATTTGGCTACTCCTCAAAAATGACTGCTTGGACTCCAATCCAAATCCAGTCTTTGCAAAATCAATTTTACAAATACTTTACCAAAGATCAACTGGAAGGAGCACCAACCCCTGTAATTTTCTACTGCAACAGATGGAGCACCAACTCCTAGTGCCAAGCACCAACTTGGACTGCAATTCTGATCAATTTAGAATGACATAAAAATGTCTTCACTTCATGCACGACCCTGACTGGTCTGCAATTAACCCAACTCTACACACTCTCACGGCTCTACTTATTTTTCTCTTGATTCTTTTCTAACCCTCCTTTTACAACAATTTCTCTCTAACAGCAGCAACATCTTCTCTGTACGACTATTCTTTTATAACCTTTCAATCCTACATGCAGTCGAATCATATACCCAACTGTTCGAATTCTTTTCTCCTGCAAATAAGTGGCTGTTCGAAAATGACTGTTCGAAACCCTGCAATACGGCGTTTCGATTTCTTGTAGTATGGCTGTTTTGAATGCTGCAAACATATCTTCTCGAAAAGCATATCTTGATCCTTCATATTCGGCTCTTTGAATACAAGCAAAAAGTCTGTTCGATTCCATGAGTGCGACCGTTCGAAAGCTGTAAAAAAGACTTTTCGAAAACCTTTCGATACTTTATATTTGATTCTTCGAATACATGCAAACGGCTGTTCGAATGCATGACTGACACTTGTCAATCTATAACTGCAGATCTGACATCAGTTACATTTTACGTAATCGGTCGCATGATTTTCCTGTCTGCTTTTTTCGACACGTGTCACCTTGCATGCTCCTGCGGGTTTTACCTGCCAGACTGTTACCTGTCGCGATATCGCGACACTTTTTGAAGCCACACACTTCATGCCCTTGCTGTCGCGAAATCGTGACCATTTTGGCTTTGACAGCTTTCCTTCTGTTCATGTCGCGATATCGCGACACTTAGAACTTTTGCTGACGTCATCCTTAAGCATGTCACGAAATCACGACCGTTTTGGCTCTTGGAAGCTTTCCCTGCATCTTGTCACGATATCACGACACTTTCAACATTTGTTGACGTCATCCTTAAGCATGTCGCGAAATCGCGACCGTTTTGGCTCTTGGAAGCTTTCCCTGCATCTTGTCGCGATATCGCGACACTTTCAACATTTGCTGACGTCATCCTTAAGCATGTCACGAAATCGTGACAGTTTACCTTTCACTTTCTCTCTCCTCTGCCATGTCGCGATATCGCGACAAATTGGCATGCACTTTCTCTCTCCTCGGCAATGTCGCGAAATCGCGACAATCTTCCTTGCAGTTTCTCTCTCTTCAGTTTTGTCGCGATATCGCGACACATTTTCTCTCTCCTCAGCGAAAACTCGACATGTCACGAAATCGTGACAGTTTTGCTCGCATCTTCTCTCTCCTCGGACATGTCGCGAAATCGCGACAGAAAACATGTCGCGATATCGCGATAGTTTTCTTCCTTGTCTCTTTCTGCCGTTTCTGAATCTGGGTCACCTCTGTTTTCCTTGAAACTTTCTGCACTTGATCTGACTGACCTCTGAACTGCATCAACTGCATCAATCTGACTGTGTTGACAACAATGACAATACTTTTGCAATGCTTTTGCTGCACCTTGCTCAACAAGTTCTACCCCTATAAATTCAAAACTTATAGAAACAACTATCATACCTTCCCCATCTCAATACTTAGGTAATAAGCCTTCTACATCTTATGCCCTTTCTGATGAACTTTTACCAGATTTATCCACAACCTTAATATCAGAAAAAACAAATGCTTTCATGCAAGATTCCATTCTTTTGAATAATTTACTACCATCTCCTCATACTTTGGGCCTCCCACAACCTATGGGAAGTACTTACCAAGTCGGGAGTTGTGCCTTCATTTATAAAGGATATGACTGGGGAAGAATCCCTCGGAATATCAAAACTCATCATGAAGGATATGCTCGGTGTTATTTTACTAATGATTATATTAAAGCTAAACCCATGATGCTTAAAATGGGATATAAAGGGAAAGGCTTGGGACCTTTCCAAAATGGCATGAAAGAACATTTTGAGGTAGAACCGTGGCATGCCCATTGTGGTGTGGGCCTATTTACTAATAAGGGTCAACCCTTTCCTTTTGACAATGATGATCACGTCATATGTTATCAAGATTATTTGGATAGGCATGTTGATTTGCCTCTTAAAAATCAGTCATTTTCATGCAACATGCTATCCATAGCTTACCCTGAAATGATTGCTGACCCCGATGAAGATTTGGAAGGAGATATCTTCCATGATGTCTCTATTGAAGAGATGTTACACAATGAATTTTATTTTGATGGTTCCATACCAACTATAGCCCAACTTGAGGCCACTAAACCTCAAGATGAATTATCTAAATTAACCTTACAAGAATTACAAGAATTGGGCGTTTCACCCGCCCCACCTAATTTTGAAAGAGATCTACACATGGAGGTAGAAAACGTCATTAAAATTAATATTGGAACTGAGGACAATCCTCACATAATCAATATTGGATCAGAATTAAGTCAAGAAAAATAAGAACAATACATTTCATTCCTTAAAGAGTATGAAGATGTCTTCGCTTGGACATATGAAGATATGCCAGGTCTAGACCCTTCTGTAGTCATGCATCATCTAGTGGTCCATCCAGATGCTAAACCTGTTAAACAAAAACTTAGACAAATGCATCCCAAAGTGGCTCTGCTAGACAAAGGGGAGTTAGAAAAACTCCTGCATGTTATCTTTATACAAGCTATTGATTATGCTAAATGGATCTCAAATGTAGTTCCAGTCACCAAGAAAGAAGCTACCAAAGTTAGGGTTTGCACAGATTTTAGAGATATTAACGCTGCATGCCCTAAAGATGACTTTCCTCTTCCAAACATGGATCAAATAATTGAATTTACTGCCGAGAGTGGGATTATGTCCTTAATGGATGGATTCTCCGGTTATAATCAAATTAGGATAGCTCCTGAAGATCAGGCTAAAACAACCTTCATTACCCCTTGGGGTACTTTTTGCTGGAAAGTGATGCCATTTGGCTTAAAGAACACAGGTGCAACTTATCAACGAGCTATGACCTACATTTTTCATGATATGATGCATGATATCCTACATGATTATGTAGATGATATCATAGCTCGCTCTATTATTGAAGATAATCATTTAGAGGATTTGAGAAAAAATTTTAATCGCTTTCGAGACTATCTTATTCGATTAAATCTAGCAAAATGCATATTCAGAGTTAAATCCGGCAAGCTATTAGGGGTTTTAGTTTCTTTACGTGGTATTGAAATCGAACCTCTCAAGATTGCGGCCATCACTGATATGCCTGCACCTACTAATATATTTGAGTTACGAAGTTTACAAGGTAAACTTCAAGCTATCCGTTGCTTCATTGATAAGCTGGCGGACAAAACTGGTCCCTTTCTTAAACTTCTTAAGAAGGATGTCCCTTTTAATTGGGACACAAAATGTAGAGAAGCTTTTGACCTTCTCAAACAATACCTCCTTATCCTTGGATTATGAGCTGCCCTAGCACTAAAAATCAAACACATTTTAGTTTTTGGTGATTCCCAACTGGTTATAAACCAAATTAATGAAGTTTATCAAACCAGAGATGATAAACTATGCCCATATAAGGCCTATGTTTTACAATTAATGTCTCTATTTGATCAAGTTACCTTGGAAGCTATTCATTGAACTAGCAACCGTGAAGCTGATGCTATGGTCGTAGCTGCATCTCTCTTGCCCTTGGAGTTAGATGACGAATATGCCACTATCGTTATTCGTCGACTCTAGGAACCCGCTTCCAATAAGTCCTGCTTAGAGCCTTTGGATGTGTTTCTAATCAATGAAACTACTCCTGAACCTTAGTGTACGGACATATTTTATTTTCTCCAAAATGGGACTTTCCCTGCCAATTCTAATAGAAACCAGCGTCGGTTATTACGTCGACAAGCAAGTCGATTTGTAATAATTGGCAATACTTTATATAGGATATATTTTGAAGGTATCCTATTGAGATGCTTAAAATTAGAAGAGTCTAAATCAGCCTTGAGTGAAGCCCACGATGGATCTTGTGGAGGACACTTTAGTGGTAGTGTTATTGCTAAAAAGCTCCTTCGGATAGGATACTTTTGGCCTACCATGGAAACGGATGCACATGAGTATGTGCGCCATTGCGACAAGTGCCGAAACATGTCGACCTTGTCCATGCACCCGCACAAGAGCTGCGAGCTATTTCATCTCCATGGCCCTTTTCCAAATGGGGTTTAGACATTATTGGCAAAATCAATCTTGTGTCATCTGATGGACACAAATTCATCATAATCGCCACTGAGTATTTCACGAAGTGGGTCGAAGCTATGCCTTTAGCTTCCTGCACTGGCACACAAGTCTCTAAATTTATTTTTAATCAAATCATTTGCAGGTTCGAAATTCTTGCAAATCTCATCTCTGACAATGGAACTTGTTTCAAAAATAAAGATGTTAAAAAATTATGTCAAAAATATAATATTCAACATCGCTGGTCCACTCCCTATTATCCTCAGGGTAATGGTCAAGCAAAAGCATCTAACAAAACCTTAATCAAAATTCTCAAAATATTGGTCAATAAAACTGGCCGTGACTGGCACATTCAATTATACCCAGCCTTGTGGGCCTATCGAACTAGTGTTCGAACCCCCATGGGAACTTCACCATTTGTTTTGGTTTATGGTGCTGAAGCAATTTTTCCATTTGAATTGGAAGTTCCTTCTTTGGCTCTGCTACTTCAAGATACCAAAGTAGGAGATGAATATCGTGCTGGCAGACTCAGTCAGCTGGAACTCCTAGATGAAAAATGCATCAATGCTTTGGAGCATCTCCGTGCCTACCAAAACAGGCTTAAAAGATCATATGCTAAGAAAGTTCGTCCTCGATCCTTTGAGATCGACGACCTTGTTTTAAAAGAAAATTAAAAAAATACTAATGCAACTAAGGACCTTAAAGGTAAATTTGAGCCCAACTGGCTCGGACCATACATTATTACTGCCAAATTTGAATCAGGTGCAAATAAATTATCTACCTTAGATGGTAAAGAACTTAAAGAACCCATGAATATTTTGCATCTTAAACGTTACTATGCATAAATTTGGTCATTTCATTCTTGTATATATTTGTTTAAAATATTTCAAAATTACTATCTTGTATTTCTTTCAAACTTATAAATTCCAAAACATCAAAAACATTCATAAACATAAAAAAAAAAAGCTTCAAAACTATTTGTTGCATTTATTTAAGGCACTTGTTAATTTTTTTGCGCAAAAACACAAATAAAACCAAAAATCAAAATAATGATAAAAATATAAAAACGGCAATATGCTTGACTCTTTCGAAACCAAAACAATATAAAGAAGAAAGAGAAAGTTAGTATTCTCAAAATTTCTCAAAAAGTATTTATATATATTCTCTTACAATTATTTTAGTTATATGTTTTAATTTGTTTTGGATAAATTAGCATTTATTTGGAATCCCTCACTTGCACACTCACAAAAATAAATATCTTGATTTTATCTGGTATGATTACTAATCTCTCTTATATCAAAGTCCACAAAATTCAATTAAATAAAGTTTGAGCATAGAGAATTGATCTTGTTATTTACTTAAACCAAGCACATCTTTTCACAATAAAATGATTATATTTGTAATTTCCATGTTTTGCTACATAGTAGAAGTGATTTCTTGAGCGAAAAGTTTCCCCTGCTATCCTATCATGCACATGGTCTAGAATCTTTGAGAATTGGCAAAAGGACAAGCTCACCCCTACCCGAATAAAAATCCCTTGCTCTACAGCTAATCCGAGCAAGTATCCCTAGCAAAGAAAAAGAAAAGAAAAGTTCAAGAAAAAAAGAAACGAAAAATGTTATTTTATATCATTACAACAATATTTCAAGCACTATCTCAAAAATCAAGCATAAAAATACAAAAAGAAAAACAAGCAAAAAAAGAAAAGAAAAACAACAGACAACAGAAAGCAAGAAAGCAATAAAATCCCTTTCCCTACCCTTTGAAAAGAAAAGAAGGGTTGATGAGCTTGAATCCCTAGAATTCTCAATTATTCGAAAACTATGAGGTAAGCCCCATAACAGGTGGTTTGTGCCCAACCCGCTTGGCCTTGGGTAACTCCTAGCGTGGCGATATGTCTGTCACATTAGCGACCTTCTTTTGTACAGACCTATGTCTACTTATGGATTAGCTAGCTCTTGATAATCCGACCTACATAGTAGTCTAGTATGGTTATATGCATATACATCATAGTTAATGAACACTTATTTGGTTTCTTCAAATAACTTGTATCATATTATCTTGCTCAAAACTGGTAAATGCACAAAGCAATTGCACACACATTTGTATTTGAGATATTTTGTGTATCATTATGATAAATCAAGATCGGAAATGAATTCACATATGCACATGGGATTCCTTATAAATCTAACTTTTGTCTTCAAAATACTTTGAAATATTATTTTTGCAACTTGTTTGGAATAAATCAAGTACAGTTGTTTACCATAAAGACAACTATATAATAGAAAAATCAAAAATTTCTTTCAAAATATACAATCAAAATATATATATATATCTAGTTGACTTTCGTGACGATGGTATAGTTCCAAAACCAAAAGTGGAATTTTATGCCTAGCACAAGTCCTCATTTTCATATTTTCTGTTTATCAAAAATCAACCATGCAATAAAACTATCTTTTTTGGATTTTCGCGATGATGGTATAAGTCTATACCTACATATTCTATGCCTAGCGCAAACCATTGTAACAATTTTTTATTCCCCATTTATTTAAAAATCATGAAAACCATATGACTGAAATCATTATGATACACAATTATGCTTTAAAACCAAACAAACACTTACTTCATTTTTCATGTCATTATGTCAACCTTCAATTTTGCAATGATGGTATAATTCCTAAAAGAATTATCCAAAATTTTATCACACTTAGGAATTTATGCCTAGCAAAAATCATTTTTACATTATTTCATGCATACTATTTTCATGAAAATATGAAAACAAACCATCATCATCATCATTTTCACTATCGCACCAAAGTCTTAAGATAGTTTCTTAAGCACTCTTTTACTTTTAACAATATTTCTATAAATGGGACTAGCTTGACGACCGAGTGAGCAACGACTCCATGAAATGGTCTATAATAGCGACAATGTCCTTTGAAATTATTGTTAGAAGTCTTTTTTTATTTTTTTATCACATTTCATCACAAACAACCAATTTGTTACATTAGATTATTTCATTTAAAATATTATAGCATGACATCAAAGTTATAAATTTTCAAAATGACAATTTCATGAATCCTCAATCCAATTATCAAATCAATCAATCAAATATAAAAGCATCATAAGCATACACATAATATAAGTCATATGATCCAAAACATATCATATATATATCCACAGTATATATACATCATCAAAACTGGATTGGTATGCCACAATCTGTACCTCGGCATACTCAATCATCTATCAACAAAATAATAATCATATAATACAATGTCAGTCTGTACAATGTCAGTGCAGCCCTCTAGCCTCGAGAGCCCCTCGAGCTCTCCGCCTCATCTCCTCCCTCGCCCTGAGGTGGACAAGGTGGCCCCATCACCGTCTGAGTAGTCCTAGTCCTCGACCGGGACGTGGTCCTCGATGACCCGATCCTGATCGGATCTGCAATATTGGCTGGTAGGGGTAGTCTATCTGCATCTGGCACCAGCTAATAATACAATGTCTGGTAGAATGTAAGTTGGGCAATAGCCCGTGTCAGCTCCCTAGAGCTCACCCCTCTGCCTCGTGCCCTAAGACGTACAATCTCATCTCGTAGCTATGCCACCTCAGCTCGATGGCATGCAGCCTCATCCTGTAGAGTCTGCACCTATGCCTAGAGAGGATCTCTCTTCGACTGGAGAGTAGCCATCTCGCTACTCTCTCCTGTGTCTATGCCCTTGCCCTTATCGGGCGATGGTGGCCTTTGTGGAGATGGGGGTCTCGCCTCCCTCCTCTCCCTCTACCGTGGCCTCTCCTGTGCCTGTGGCCTCCTCGGCTCTCTCTTGCCATGACCCTGGGCCGCCTCCATCGCTGCCTGGCACTACCTCCCTATTTGATGCACAACTGCATGTATCGAACCCTGAGCCCTCGTCATTCGAGGAGGGCAGATGTATGCATACCAGGCATCGTAGCCATCGGCTACCCCTACGTTGTCACCATCCACTGGCTGGATGGGGGCATCGTCTACGTCCTGGCTCTAAAACCGCTGCATGTCTGACACCCCACTAACTGTGGTTTTATCCTAGACAGTCCAAGAAAACTCATAATCTCTTAGAGATGGGATCCCCTACTGCAGACCAAACTGACGCAAAACTCGGTCATAGCGATGGATCTCCACCTCTCCTCTCTCCATCTGTAGCTAGTAGACTCGCCTGATGCGAGCCAACTCCTATCCGTCCTCGGCCCACCCTGGATGCTCCCTCCATGGCCTCCAGGTGATCTGGTCTGGGACTAAGTCATCCAATAGTCTTTGGGACATAGGGAGGTCGATCTACCGTTGTGACCCTCTTTGGAGCCACCAGTAGAAAACTCGGGGCCTCTCCCCATCTACCCCTGTTAGAGGAAGCCCTATCGGCCTCCGCACTGTAATGTGCTCCTAGCACCAAACCTATAAGAGCGATGTTATCACTAGATATCGGCCGCCCTTGTACACGACCCCATACAGGATCCTGTACAACCAACATAGTACAAAACTACCCCAAGAAAACCTATACTCGTGGTCCCGCATATCGCAGATCACATCTATGAGCATCCACGGCACCCTGCACTCGCTCTGGTGGCACAACAAAAGTCCACCAACCACTCCAGCTAGCACTCGTGTGAGTCTAGATGCCCCAGGAATCTGGTGCAATGCCTCGATATTAACTTTGCCCTTCTCCAGGGTGAAGCTCAGGTCACCACATAGTCATCCCATAGCATGGCCCTGATTGGCCGTAGGAGTAATCAATCGTCCTTGTATGGGGATTCTTAGAATACTCAATACATCCTCTAGAGTGGGAGTCATCTCCCTTGTCGATAGCCAGAAACATGAGGAACTCGGATACCATCTCTCTGCTAGGGCTGTTAGAAGCCCCATGTCTGTGGACACCTGTGGCATCTCTGCCACATGCTACAAGCCGACCTATGCCAGCTGATCTCGCTTTGCCTATGTGAGAGTGGCCAAGTCATCTCTCAACCCTCCATACTTCCATTCCCTACTCTTTAGAAAACCTCTCTGCAAACATAAACAACAAAACAACAAACAATCATTAATAAACAATTCAAGTAATTAATAATGCAAATTAAAATTCAATTTTATACAATTGATGATATCACCCACTATTGGACTATATCGTCCCAAATTTGAGCAGAATCGTCTTCGATTTCACAGCCGAAATCGTCTCTAATTTGACTAAATCGTCCCCCTTTCACCGATTTCGCCCTTGGGAAAAATTGACGAAATTGAGATGATTTCATCAAAATCGGGACGATTTCATCCCGATGACATCGACGGCCCAAAAATGGCCGCGATGCTCAAAATTCACCTAAAAATTACCTACAAAGCATGTAAAATCAAATTAAAGCATTCTAGTTAAGTCTAGACTCTTACCCATAGACCGCGTTGGACCTCTGTCGATCTATGCATCGTCTCCACCATTTTTGCTTCAGAGCTCTCTAAAACCAAAAAATGAACAGTAAAAATGAATTAGGGTTTTACCCTATTTTTCTTAATTTTATTCAAAAATATTTTTTCGCTTTTTCGCGTTTTTACCTCAAACGTTCGATTTGGGTAAAAACACAGAGGGGGCACCATAGTAAGCTGTCATACAATTCGACCAAGAATCGTCGCCTAAAAATGGGAATCATTTTTGCTTTCTCGTAGATTGAGAAGAACTCATCTTTAACGCATTTTCTTCAAAAAATTTGCTAAAGAGGGGGCAAAATGTAGCACCCTAAAATTGGCGTAGTAAAATTATAATAATTACATTCACCTTAGTAAATAATTTAAATTCAAATTTAACCTCCCAAACTGTCCGTTAACCGACGGGTAATCCGTTTCCCCCTTTTTCATGCTATTTTTAGAGGTTGTTTTGACCATTTGATGATATCATCGCCGATCAGATGATATCGCCCCAAATATGACGATTTCATCTGGGCTAGGACGTCTAGATGATCTTGTCACAAAATTGATTTTGCAAAGTTAGCTTCTGTTCCAACAGGCCTCTAATCTGGGCAGAAGCGTATCTGCGTCGTTAGAGACCCTTCCCCGTTGGAGATATCCTAAATAGGGATGATCTCCAACCTCCTAAATACTCCCCTGAGCCTATTTAATCCTAAGCTATCCCCTTAGCACCCCCCCTGGCTGAAATTCCCTGTAAACTGACTGTATACACGTTAAAAAATTTCAAATTTTATTTTGCATTAGTTCCATATCAATTTTGTTGCAGGTACCACCTTGTTTTTCAGTCGAAGCAAGCTTACATCGCCCTCGACGAACCTGTTCATATCGAAGGCGATCCTGTTGAATCAGAGACGATTTTGTACTGATACGAGACGATCTTGACTGCAGTCCACATTGAGGCAATCAATGCCTGAAGTTTGCATTTCTCAACCTTTTCTCTGTTGTTTTGTTCTGCAAATTAGATAGTTTATTCAGTATTTTATATTATTTTGCATTTGGAGTTCACCCATTTAGATTAAGTGCATAATTAAATCCTAATTATCATCTAACTAGCGTGAATCATTTCTGTTTCTGTGCTTAAGTTTTAGTTTAATAATACTACTATCATTTTATAGCATTTCCCTCTGTTATCATTGTTGTATTTTTTGTATTTTGCGCCTATTTTCTTGCTTACAAGTCTCTGACGAATTCGTCTGACAAATTCGTCAGATCTCAGACGATTCGGTCGAATTCCAAATGATCCTGACTGCTTCAAACACCAAAATCTCTAACAGATATCCAGATCAGGTATTCTGCTTTTAACCTTCTGTAATTTCTCTGTTTCTATTTTTTTTTTTGATTAACATGGTGGAATCCCAAAGCCACTACGAATCCGATTAGACGTGCCCCCAGTAAACTGCAAACTATAACCACCATGCCCCCGCCACTTTGAACCTTTTACGCCGCTGCCCGATCCCGGACGAGAGAACAGTCGTAACAGTACGACGAGGCCCGAGGGAATGGAACCCCGATCTCCCTGCCCTGAAAGAGGTGCTTTGACCGTTGAACCAGGCCCTCAGACCTACTATGTTTCTATTTTTAAATCTACTTTCTATATTCATTTATTCTGTACTGTCATTTAGATTAATTTAGATTCATTCGGCCAAACCTAGGATATGAATGCTTAAGGTTAAAAATGAACACATCAAAACACATTCCAAACCTAGGCATGGAAACAACCATTAAATGTTTCCTGGTGAACCCACCATCCATCAAAAAATTATCAAAATACACCTCCCTTGAGAGGCAGGACCTTCGCAAAGTCCTCTCAGTCCGAGGTACTGCACCATCCTTTTCCCATCCTCCTTCCGGGCACAGATTCTATAGCCTAAAGGTAAGGGTGTGAAAAATTTGGAGTGATACAATACACAATCAACCATTGTGCCCTTCAATCCCTAGCCCTCCATATCCTAAGCACTCTGATATGCCTAGGTTAGATAAGTTTAAAGGTGAAGAGGATGCACAAGAGCATGTCACAAATTTTATCAACATTTGTTTTCATCTTGAAGACAATGACGCTCTCATGCTAAGAACATTCATAATGAAATTTTTAGGTGCTACCACTCAATGGTTCAACCAACTACCTAAGCATAGCATAACCAACTTTGAACAACTAGTAAATGCATTCTTGAAGAGTTTCTCCTTTTGTGCTAAGAAGAAGGTGAACCTTTCAGACTTGGAAAACCTAAAATAGTATGATGATGAGCCAGTAATTGATTATGGGAATAGGTGGAGAAAAATCATGGCAAAATTATCATTCTTTGTTCCCATAGAAGATATCATTCGTATGTTTACCAAAATTTGTTCTAAACATATATCCCTCTTACTACAACTCCAATAGTATCCTTTGTTTGAAGAAGCTTTGGCACAGACCAAGCTCATCAAAGAGATAAAAGTAGATGAGGTAACCATTAAGATTTGAAAAAAAAGGAGTGGAACAAGAATACTAAGAATGACAAGTACAAGCAAAAGCAGGGCAACCCTACTCCAATCAATCAAATCATATTGGCTAAACCCTAGGATGGGGGTGCACAACAACCATAGAACTATCAAGCACATCCTCCACCAGTCAACTATGACCAAAAGAACAATCAAGGAAGAAACTGAGAACACAAGTCACCTCGTTATTTCATGCATCTGACAAAATCAATGCAATCAATATTTAATCAGTTGAGTGATGCCAGGAGGATCAGATTTTTTGATATACCTCTTGTAGATCCCAACCATCCTAAGACAAAAGGATATAGGGAAGATCAATTTTGTCCTTATCATAAGATACCGGGGCATGACATTGAAGATTGCATCAGGTTTAAGCATCAAGTACAAAACATGATTGAGGCAGGAGAGCTCAAAGTTGACAACCCACTAGCTCCCAATAACAGAGATATGGGTATATACAAAAACCCATTTCCCAATCATGAAGCCCCTCAAGAGCAAGGGACCCAAGTCAACAAGGTTTGAGCTGACATACCTACCTATGAATGCATTGGGATGGTTGATATCATTAACATAGTAACAAGGACTAGATAGTATTGTAAACTGCAACCACATGCAAATCCCATGAACATCCCAACCACTCCTAGGCAAAGGCAAGACAACCTTATAGGTCCACCAACGAGACTTGTGGTAACTATTCGGAGTAGATTGGAGCAAAAACTACAAATGAATCTAGCTAAGTTATCCATCTATGAGCTTATACAATAGTCCCCAAAGAATAGGGATACTCTAATGGAGATTTTAAGAACAATTGAGCTTCAACCACAAGATGTGAATGCATTCACTCACTTTTTGGGACAAGTACAAGAATTCCAAGAACCTGTAATCCAATTCTATGATCATGAGATTAAGACAATTTCTGTTGCCTTACCAGACCCTCCGCTAAACATTGTAGCGACTATCAATGAATTACCTTTCAAGAGGGTTTTGGTCGATACAAGTTCATCGATAAACATCATCACAACAACTGCAATAGAGCACCTCAAGATACCCAAGACCAATATCGTTCCAAGAACTTACACATTGAGAGCTTTTAATGATGCTTTATGCAATATTGTGGGAACGATAGTCCTACTGTTGGTCCGGCTTTCATGCACACCCCGGGAAAGGATGAGGCAAGGAAAGCTCCGGAGACACCCACGGGACGGATCCCACTCATCTTTAGGATCTAGTTGGTTATCCAAGGTGCGAGTTACAGAGGTTGGGTCGAATGGCAATTCACTCTTTTCCACTTTTGGAATAGATTTCAATATGGACTGCTTTGTTACCTTACAGGGGGTTCTTGAACTTGTTCAGTAGTTGCAAAAGTTGTTGACAATCAGATTTAACTTGAATTCTTGATCTAGCTCTCATGGGTCAGCAGATTTAAATAAAAGACAAACAAAGAAAATAAAAATGGATCATTCACGAAAAGCAAAGAGAGGGTAGGGTAGGGCAGAAAGAGAAGTTTATCAAACATCAACCTGGTAAAACCCTAAACTATCAATCTTATCTATGCTACTAGCTTCACAACAGAACAAATCAAAGAAGAAAGTGTCCAGTCGGTCTAAGATCACTTTCAACTAAGAGCACAAGGCCGAGTGAAACAGATCTAGCAGAAAATTATAAATCCAAGGGCAAGTTGGTTAAAGCTGGTATCTTTCACCGACGGCCTAGCTCACACGGTGAAGACAGAGCAATTAGAACAAACTTACACCTCAAATCTATAATTTCCCCTAGCGAGACAAGAGAACAAGTCGAAGCCTAACGACATATTTAAACTTGATAATGTCGGATTTACAACATATATCTAACAAACTTTAAATGGAACGGATAACAAAAGAAGATACACTTATCACACTCTGCCAAAATATTAGGCTCTTGGCCATGCTATCACAGAAAAGCTAAAGCACATCAACTCCAAGTCCAGAAACAAAGGATTTCACAAGATTTGCAAGAAATTGCTTATAAGCCTTTTATTTCTAAGTCTCCGCCTCCCGCGATTACATTTAGAATATGTATTTATAGACTCAGGACAGACCCTGATCTTTTCAAAATATCTTCTTCCAAACCCTAAATCTTATCGCACCTAAACCCTAGGACCGGGTTTTACAATAAAAATCCATTTAAAATCAAAGTCCAGATAGAACTTAACCCTTCGGCAAATCTGTGCGATCAATTGCCATAAATGGAGAAGATAAAATCAAATGCAACTTGCATTCATCCGTGATTGCAAATAAATGCCTCCATTAATTCTCTTTGGTGAGCCGGATGAGTCACCACCTCTCTCAGATCTGGTCTCCGTAAAGCCATCCCTGTGTTGAAATTGTCTTCATGCTATCAAGTCTGCAATAAATTTGCTATTGAATGCTTTCACCGGCTTCTTCTCTTCTAGCATGGCGGTCCTTGACTAAATCCGCACTTTAACTTTGCCTTTATGGTCTTTCCCGGTTGTCCCGTAAGTGCCAGGTGGAATCCTGCATGAAAGACAAAAAGATGCATTAGATTAGCATTTTAATTAAATCAGAAGCTTAAAACATTAAAAATAGATTAAAAACCACAAAATAAGCTTGCATGTCGGCTTCTATTTGTCTCATTCACGCTTTGACACGTGTCGCTACCCCAGGATGCCTTCTGTTTCCCGTCGAAATGCACTTTCAGGTCAACTTATGACTTTCTCTCTCCTGTCGCGATTCTGCGACATGTCGCGAAATCGCGACCCTGCCAGCGCATCGGCAACTTCTTCCCTCGTCGGCCGCGAAAAGACATGTCGCGATTTCGCGACATGTCGCGAAATCGCGACCCTCCTGGCCTCCGTACAACCATCCCGATTTTCAGCCGCGATTCTAGAACACGTCGCGATATCGCGACAGTTCCGTACCTGCATGCGTTGACCGCGTTGACCGCGATTTTGGAACATGTTTGCGACTTAGCCGATTTTTTTATTCTGCAGCCCACTTTCTCTCTCCTACCGCGAAAATGCGACATGTCGCGATTTCGCGACATGTCGCAAAATCGCGCCCTTCCGTATAGATTGCTTCTCTCTCCAAAAAACTGTCGCGATTTCGCGACATGTCGCGAAATCGCGACCTTTCTGGCACTTAGCCGATTTTCGTGCATTTTCTCTCTCCTACCGCGATTCTGCGACATGTCGCGATTTCACGACATGTCGCAAATCGCGACCTCCGTACGCTTTCTTTCTCTCTCCTCCGTCCGGCAGCGATTTTGTGACAGTTTCCAAAAATGGAAACGTCGCGATATCGTGACACTTCCAAAAATGGAAAGTGTCGCGATTTCGCTACACTTTTACGACTTAGCTGCATTTTGACTTACCTGTCGCGATATCGCGACATTTCTACCAAAAATGGAAAGTTTGATTTTTCATGAATTTATGCAACTGTTTTCTGGATTTTCTCGGTACCGGTGCAAGATTTTGCTTGTGCATGAATGATTCTAGCATGTAAAAAGTGAATTCTTGGATAACACAGCTAGAATGCAAGAAAAAGCACAACTTTAAAAAGGAGGCAAGCAAATTTGGATTTAAAACCTGAAAATGATCAAGAGGGTCCCTGCTGCAAAATGGAATTTCAAAGTTTTCAAGAGGATGGAATCTCATTTTTCAGTGGGGGTGTGTTGCTTCTCAACAAATGGCGATATCTGCGGGTAAAATAGTAGCACTATTTTAGAACCCAAGACTCCGGTTTCAAAACAAAAAGACCATGCATCATGCCTTGCCACGAACATTCTTCACAATAAATTGACTGCTAACTGCAATTGTTTAAAATTTCCCAAGGACATACTAGGCTGGATTACTTCAAGGAAGATTTTTGATGTGCAATTTCAAAGGGTATAAAACTTTCTTCAAGGATGACTGAATTGAATGATAAACTTGGATTAATCAACTTTTCTAGATTGTAAAAGGGGAAACCGAGTAGAGCTCTGTTTACTAGTTTAGCCTTTTACGACCTAGACAGAGTTACCCTTTAGATTTACACGACCCAAATTTACAAGCTGTAGAGGCGAGAATCTAATATTGGCTGCCTCTTTTGATCATATAACTCTTTTTTCTTTTTTTTTATCTCTCTTCTGAAATATATCAATATCTGAGACCTTAGAGAAATTACAATTTTCTTTTATCATTTGATCAATCTAGAACTCGTTTCGAGTCTAGGCATTGATAGCCTCCGGTGACACCCAAATAATTGCATGAACCATAGTCCCCTCTCATAACCTGACTTTTCTTGGATTCCCAGGAGTTCCTCCAACTAAACGACATAGCGAGTTTTTCTATCATTAAAACAAGCTGTGGCAAGTAAGACACAAGATCCAATCATCTCTCTACCTTTGTCCTGAATAAAAAAATAGTTCTACTGTTCAATGCAAGCAGACTATCTCAATTAGAATGATGATGACCATGGGCATTGGATTGAGGCTGGATTGATCAACTTAGAATAAACAATTTTCAGCAGGCTGACTTTTCATTGATTGCTCAAGCAAAGGCAAAGGACAAAAAATTTTAGAAGCCAAAGGACTTTGTACAGGCTTCCAAGGACAGGCTTCTAAAGCAAAACAGAATCAAAACTGCACAGACTAAAGCACAGAACTGTACAGGCAAAGGGAATAAAATAAACTGAACAGACAGCAAAGAAAATAACTAAAACAAATGACTGGACAGACAGCAAAGAAAAGGAAATGCAGGGAAGAAAATAAAAACTGAACAGGGAAAAAAAAATGAAATAAACTAAAGCAACTGAAATAAATTAAACTGCAACTGTACAGACAGCAAAGAAAAAGAACTGCAAGGAAGAAAAGACTGTACAGACTAAAATAAAAGCAAGCTAAAATAAAAAGACAAAGAAAGGAAATAAAAAGCACTGACAAAAGAAATAAACTGCACAAGCTAAAACTGAAAAACAATTAAAGAAAACTAAAAAACTGCAACTGTACAGACAACTAAAGATTAAAAAAAATATGAAGCAACTAAAAGAACTGCAGAGCATTAAAATTAAACTGAAACAGATTAAAACTGTACAGACAAAGAAATAAAAACTGCACTGACAAAGAAATAAAACTGAAAAACTTCAAAGCTTACTTACAATGCATACATATGTTACAACTTCCCTTCATACTCAAAAAATGCAGCAGTTGGGAAAGTAGAGAAATGGTGCCTTAAAAAAATTTGACCATGTGCAAGTAATTTAGAAAAATTACCTTTCAGGTCCTGTTGACGAAATGCACTCCAGGTCGTGCTTCAAAAATTTGCTATCCGGGAAAGACTTGGGTTTCTTGTCTTCCCTGTCCCATTTGAAAAACAAATCTGCAACTCCTTCAAATTAAACAAATCATATAATAACAAATCATATGATAACATGTTTATGCTTCTAATTGAAGGGTTTGCGAGTTCTTTCAAAAGGATTGAATGTAAAAAACCCCCGAGGATCAAATACTTTAAAATCTTGACGGACCCAGACCACCACATCTTCAAAATTATGTGACAGCTGAAAGAAATCATGTTTTATCTGTATGCCCTGGTTCTTAACAACTTGAACATTTTGTGGTTGTTGCACTGCTTCAATATCCAGGACTTCAATTTTTATCCCTCTAGAAGGATGCTTACAATTTTCCTTTTCACCTGAGCCTTGCTTAGATTTAACCTCATCAATGTGCAATATCCAACTGTCACTGTTGTGATGGTTTAGAGCTATAACTGTTCCCACCTTTTCAGTTGCCAAATTATAAACTCCAATATCTGCATCAACACAGTTTATAGCCTTTTCTTTGACATTATGTTCAGAAGTTGCAGGCTTATGTTGAGACAGTTCATCAATTCCAAGTTGGCTGACCACATTCATATTTACCATCTTTTCCTCCTTTTCTTGAAATTCAACAGGTGGTCCAGAGTAAGCCTCAATCAAGTTAACCTTCTGTTCAACAATTTGAGGCAGTTCATAGAGGGTGATGTCGGCTTTAAGTTCCCTCATATCCTCAATGATGTTATCCTCCTCGATTACTTCCGCATAGTGATATTGAATCTCACTTTCATCATCCTACGATGAGGAAGGATCATTATTAGGTTCTGGACTCTGACATCTCAAGTCATAACTGTCCATTTTTAACTGTTGAAAATCTTGCATTTCATCCACAGGAGTCTGTACAAGACTTTCTGTCTCTTCGAGAAAAGTGACAGAATCTGAAACCCTGGTTGTACTATTTTTGGGTGAACTAGAAATATCAATATTTCTTTGATCTCTAGGAAAATTTAACTCACCGGGAAAAACTTGATTTGGGTGGTGCCGAGATCACAAGCTGTTCGGTTCAAGCACCTGCACTTTGAATTTGTCGAACTTTTCTCTGTATTTTGCACATTCTGAGTGGATGTCACAGTTAACGGAGTCTCCTTGGGTAGAGCATGACATGTTGGCACTAACTCATGATGTGGAATGGGGTCTGGAACAGGCATGTTCTGTGTAACATAGGATATCAAAGGATTGCTCGAGAATTTGAGGCCCTAAGCTGTCTTTCAAGAATTAAGGCTTCTTTATAAGCACCTGCCAGGGTTGTGATATTGATGTCTCTCTTGAGGAAAATAGAGGTCACCGAATCCAATGCATTCTTGTAGATTTCTAAGGCCAGATTTGCATTTGGGATGTAATGGCCAATCATTCTACCGTAAGCTCTTTGGAACCTCATATTGAAAGACCTGACAGTTTCTCCCGACTCTCTCTTGATGCTGGAAAATTGTTGGTATAACACACTGGGGTCTATCACTTCCCCAAATTGTGATATAAAAGCTTTCTCTAGATCATCCCAGCTAGTAATGGAATTGCTGGTGAGGTTTAAAAACCAGTCATAAGCTCCCTCCTGGAGAGTGAACGGGAACAATCTGCGAGGCAACATCTTCATCTTTGTATATTCAACAATCTTAAAGCATTTTTAAAAGCTAGCGAGATGTTCTTCTGCGGTTCTTGTCCCATCATGTTTATACCTAGGGAGGTATCTTTACGGACTTATGGGCGAGGTCATGGGCTATACCGGAATGTTCAAAGCAGTGGGGCCCAACCAATTTGCCATTATTACTTGGTTGACAGTGATGTTCTGAGTTGTAATTGGATAACTGCAAGTGATGATAGAACTGTTCTTAACAAACCGCTGAACTTAAGGCCTTCTCTGGCAATTTTAAATACTACACTGACAACTTTCAAAAACTGTACTGACAATTTAAAAACTGCACTGACAATTTAGAAAACTGTACTGACAATTTACAAAATTGTCCGGAGTTCACTATGGGTCCTTCAAATGTTGTTGTTATGCCCTTACAATACTTGAACTGAGTTCAGGCCCTCCTTCTAGCGCCAATTAGGTTGTTGGTCCGGCTTTCATGCACACCCCGGGAAAGGATGAGGCAAGGAAAGCTCCGGAGACACCCACGGGACGGATCCCACTCATCTTTAGGATCTAGTTGGTTATCCATGGTGCGAGTTACGAGTTGGGTCGAATGGCAATTCACTCTTTTCCACTTCGGAATAGATTTCAATATGGATCTGCTCTGTTACCTTACGGGGGGTTCTTGAACTTGTTCGGTAGTTGCAAAAGTTGTTGACAATCGGATTTAACTTGAATTCTTGATCTAGCTCTCATGGGTCATGCAAATTTAAATAAAAGACAAACAAAGAAAATAAAAATGGATCATTCACCGAAAGCAAAGAGAGGGTAGGGTAGGGCGAGAAAGAGAAGTTTATCAGACATTAAACTGTAAAACTCTAAACTATCAATCTTATCTATGCTACCAGCTTCACAACAGAACAAATCAAAGAAGAAAGTGTCCAGTCGGTCTAAGATCACTTTCAACTAAGAGCACAAGGCGAGTGAAACAGATCTAGAAGAAAATTATAAATCCAAGGGCAGTTGGTTAAAAGCGGGTATCTTTCACCGACGACCTAGCTCACACGAGTGAAGACAGAGCAATTAGAACAAACTTACACCTCAAATCTGTAATTTCCCCTAGCGAGACAAGAGAACAACTCGAAGCCTAACAACATATTTAAACTTGATAATGTCAGATTTACAGCATATATCTAACAAACTTTAAATGGAACGGATAACAAAAGAAGATACACTTATCACACTCTGCAAAAGATTAGGCTCCTGGCCATGCTATCACAGAAAAGCTAAAGCACATCAACTCCAAGTCCGGAAACAAAGGATTTCACAAGATTTGCAAGAAATTGCTTATAAGCCTTTTATTTCTAAGTCTCCGCCTCCCGCGATTACATTTAGAATATGTATTTATAGACTCAGGACAGACCCTGATCTTTTCAAAATATCTTCTTCAAACCCTAAATCTTATCGCACTTAAACCCTAGGACCGGGTTTTACAATAAAAATCCATTTAAAATCAAAGTCCGGATAGAACTTAACCCTTCGGCAAATCAGTGCAGTCATTTGCCATAAATGGAGAAGATAAAATCAAATGCAACTTGCATTCATCCGCAACTGCAAATAAATGCCTCCATTAATTCTGTTGGTGAGCCGGATGAGTCACCACTTCTCTCAGATCTGGTCT
The DNA here is from genome assembly GCA_028583015.1 of Wollemia nobilis. NCBI lineage: Eukaryota > Viridiplantae > Streptophyta > Pinopsida > Araucariales > Araucariaceae > Wollemia > Wollemia nobilis. The sequence continues at coordinate 22,793,860 of JAQPPZ010017232.1, read as the reverse complement.
CCGTAAAGCCATCCCTGTGTTGAAATTGTCTTCATGCTATCAAGTCTGCAATAAATTTGCTATTGAATGCTTTCACCGGCTTCTTCTCTTCTAGCATGGCGGTCCTTGACTAAATCCGCACTTTATCTTTGCCTTTATGGTCTTTCCCGGTTGTCCCGTAAGTGCCAGGTGGAATCTTGCATGAAAGACAAAAAGATGCATTAGATTAGCATTTTAATAACTAAATCCAAGCTTAAAACATTAAAAGCAGATTAAAAACCGCAAAATAAGCTTGCATGTCGGCCTCTGTTTGTCTCATTCACGCTTTGACACGTGTCGCTACCCCAGGATGCCTTCTGTTTCCCGTCGAAATGCACTTTCGGGTCAACTTATGACTTTCTCTCTCCTACTGCGATTCTGCGACATGTCGCGAAATCGTGACCCTGCCAACGACATCGGCAACTTCTTCCCTCGTCGGCCGCGAAAACGCGACATGTCGCGATTTCGCGACATGTCGCGAAATCGCGACCCTCCTGGCCTCCGTACAGCCATCCCGATTTTCAGCCGCGATTCTAGAACACGTCGCGATATCGCGACAGTTCCGTACCTGCATGCGTTGACCGCGTTGACCGCGATTTTGGAACATGTTTGCGACTTAGCCGATTTTTTCATTCTGCAGCCCACTTTCTCTCTCCTACCGCGAAAATGCGACATGTCGCGATTTCGCGACATGTCGCAAAATCGCGCCCTTCCGTACAGATTGCTTCTCTCTCCAAAAAACTGTCGCGATTTCGCGACATGTCGCGAAATCGTGACCTTTCTGGCACTTAGCCGATTTTCGTGCATTTTCTCTCTCCTACCGCGATTCTGCGACATGTCGCGATTTCGCGACATGTCGCGAAATCGCGACCTCCGTACGCTTTCTTTCTCTCTCCTCCGTCCGGCAGCGATTTTGCGACGGTTTCCAAAAATGGAAACGTCGCGATATCGCGACACTTCCAAAAATGGAAAGTGTCGCGATTTCGCTACACTTTCCGACTTAGCTGCATTTTGACTTACCTGTCGCGATATCGCGACATTTCCAAAAATGGAAGTGTCGCGATATCGCGACACTACCAAAAATGGAAAGTTTGATTTTTCATGAATTTATGCAACTGTTTTCTGGATTTTCTCGGTACCGGTGCAAGATTTTGCTTGTGCATGAATGATTCTAGCATGTAAAAAGTGAATTCTTGGATAACACAGCTAGAATGCAAGAAAAAGCACAACTTTAAAAAGGAGGCAAGCAAAATTGGATTTAAAACCTAAAAATGATCAAGAGGGTCCCTGCTGCAAAATGGAATTTCAGAGTTTTCAAGAGGATGGAATCTCATTTTTCAGTGGGGGTGTGTTGCTTCTCAACACTACCCATCAATATGGGATACAAGACCATCCTTGTGATGTGTCATGTCTTGGAAGGCACTATGCAGTACATCCTCTTAGGGCACCCTTGGATAAGGACCATGAAGTGCATGCCTTCGATCTTGCACCAGTGTGTCAAGTATGTGCACGAAAGCAAAGTCTATGTGGTTCTGGCCAATTAAGAGCCTTTTAAATACATTAATCAGGTGGATATTCTGGGAGAATTAATGATCACTTCTACTCACCTATATGTAGAACCTTCATCCCCAACCACACAAGTTGATAACAAAGACAAAGGGATAATAAAAGACCCAGGCACATCAACACCTCCTGGTGCACTCAAGATAATCAATGCTTCTAAAGTACCATCAATGTCAAAACCAAAATACAATCAGAAGCTAAAGGCCCTCTTAGTTAAGGAAGAAATACCCAAAGAAATGCCAACTGTAGCCATTGCTGAAATGCCAAGTCCTATGGAAGAGGAAGATCCTCAAGATCAAGATGAAGATAATGATTATCACCCTGCTTCACCAGTATCATCCGTGGGGTCATCCATGTCGCATGCATCAATACACTTGGCAAGTACAGGAATAGGGGAATACCTTGTGTAGAACATCACCTTTACACCTATCATTGAGACTGCATAGGACATAGGGAGGCCTAAAGACTTGAGGTTGCCAATAGGAATAGTGGTTCCACTGGGAATCCCTCCCAACCAAACTAATTTTGTCTATGCCAGTCTGGACTACGCTCATAAGTCTTCAGATATAGAAGGAGATGGTGACGAATTATTCACAGTCAATGTTCGTTACCTCTCTAATCCCAAGTTTTCTCTAAGCTACTTTGAGAGTTGCCATTGGCATGGTTATGGCCTTGGCATATATAAGCAGGGGCCCAAGAGGCCTTACGAGCCACTATATCAACTTTCTTTTGACATATTTGGCTTAGGCTATTATAGCATAGGTGGTGATGACTCACTTATAGTGGAATTAGAAATATTAAGCATAGGGTTGGGAGAATAAATTGATTTAATTCCTTATCACCCCTTGAGAATAGTAAATTTAAGCAATAGACAAGTGGCCACGGTTACATACCACCTCCAAAAACTTATCATCCAAACACCTCAATTGATTCCACCCCAATAGGGTGCAACTCATGGGATTAGGAGAATGGATATGAAGCAAGTGATGATGAGGCACAACTTGGATTAGCATATCAAGGGCCTCACTATTTACAAAGGTTCACATAGTCCATCCACAAAGAGATTGGATATACATCAGATGAAAGTGACTATGAATCAAAAGACTCAATAGAAAGAGCTTACTTAGGCTTAAGCCATCAACCCTTGACTTTGGGGTGAGAGACAAATGCAAATGGATTCTTCATAAGTGACAAAGAATATGAAGATGAAACAAAGATGGCCTACTTGGGGCCAAGACATGAGCCCCTTATTGTAGGGCCACATACCAATGCTAACAATTTCTAGATAAGTGATGACAACTTTGAGGATGAGATCGATATGGACCTCACCACTTGTGGCAAGTCAACGAGCTAGTAGAGAGAGAGGTGGCACTTCGTGCCATAGACCCTCAACTCTAATTTTTGGAGAGACCTGTTGACCTAGCTACCATTCATCGATTGGTTAATCCTCCTTTGCCTACATTCAAAGAGTAGTTAGATCCCAATGATCCTATTGTCTGCCCTACTCACAGGCCAGATCCAAAAATTCCCATTCCTTCAAAACATCATCATGAGTATGGAAGAGAAACCCCTAAGACAAGATTGCACCCATGTGGTCCTGGAGATTTCATCCCACCATCAACATGATCTCCATCGATTTGACCACTCCACTTCATAATCCAGCAAATCCTACCAAGTCATTACATCTTGATATAGATGCTATTGATTGGGATCACGCTAGTTCACCCATAGAGCCAGAAGACCTCTTCCACAACAAAGAGATGTTATAGTCATTCCATATTGCATTAGGTTGTGCATATTACGTCTTCCAAATTGGTTTGGAATCTGAGTCAATAGGTCCTGTGAATCTCGTTGATGACATTCATTTGATACCCATGCCTCATCAGCTAGAGGATGGGTCACATATGGCTATAGAAGCAACTTTCAAGGTGGACATCAATGATGATCCTACCCAACCAAGGAAAGTCAAGTTCGAAGAAAGTCTATCTCCACAAGAACAAGCCATCTTGATTCCTCTCCTCAAGGAGAGGCCGAATATTTTTTCTTGGAATTACAAAGACATGCCAGGGATAGATCCAAAGTTAGTCATTCACAACCTTTCATTGGATCCCATGAAGAAGCCAGTAAAGAAAAAACTGAGGCAAATGCATCCAACCGTCACTTTGATGGTAAAGAATGAATTGTAAAAACTAATGGATGTAGTATTTATAGTTCCTATCGACTACCCTGAGTGGGTGTCAAACATGGTACCCATAGGGAAACCTGATGGAAGAGTCCATATCTGCATAGATTTCAAAGATTTGAATAGGGCAACACCAAAGGATTCATTCACATTACCAAACATAGATGCTTTTGTAGATGCAACCGTAGGTCATGAAATGCTCTCCCTAATGGATGGGTTTTCTAGATACAACCAAATTCGGATTAAGCTCAAATATCAACATAAAATTGCTTTCATTACTCCATGGGAAACATTCTGTTACAAAGTGATGCCATTCGATCTCAAAAATGCTGGTGCCACATATCAACAGGAAAATTAGATAGGTCCATACTTGATTTCACAAAGAGTTGGGCCTGGAGCATATCGCATTATATAATTAGATGGTGTTGAAGAGCCTGAGCCTCTCAATATCATTCACTTAAAGGCAATTTACACAAAAACACAAAAAATATTCAAATATTTCATAAAACATCAAAAACATTCAAATATGTCAAAAACATTCAAATATGTCAAAAATAAAAAAACATTCAAATATGTCAAAAACAAAAACAAATCATAAAAACATAAAATTCAAAAATTCAAATCAAAGGCTCCAAGGGTAATTCAAGCCGCTTGGTAAAAAATCAAAACAAAGGCTCCAAGGGTAATTCATACCACTTGGTTAAAAATCAAATCAAAGGCTCCAAGGGTGATTTAAACCACTTGGTCAAAACCAAAATCACAAAGGCTCCAAGGGTAATTCATACCGCTTGGTCAAAAATCAAATCAAAGGCTCCCAGGGTAATTCATACCGCTTGGTCAAAAATCAAATCAAAGGCTCCAAGGGTAGTTCACGCTTCTTGGTCAAAAATTAAATAAAAAATGTTCCAAGGGTAATTCAAATCACTTGGTCAAAATCAATAACAAAATCCCCAAAGGCATAATAAGCCCTTTGGTCAAAATAATCAAAAATACAAAAACAATTGCACTTCACATTTTGCATCCACATCATTGCATTGCATTTTCACATACATTACAAGATATGTCATGAGAGTCTTAAAAGTGATACCATAGTTTTTCATACAAGTCATTCATATCCATACCTCCATCCACATGTGTGTAATTGTATTTTTCAACACAACCATCATTTGTTGCTATACATAATTACTAAGGCTTTTCGGTTAGTCAACCAAATATAGTAATCTTATCAACTTTTGAGGAAAACAACTTTGATTAGTAGAAGGTAAGGCCTAGCTATGTAGCCTTGGATATTCATGATCCCATAACTAATTGAAACACTAAAATCCTAGCTGGTACAAGGAAAAGATGAAAGCTGCAAAGCGGTTTAGGTTACCTTAAGCGAAAATGATTATCCTTGCTTAACCCCCTATCCAACTAGTTTAAAGGTGCTGAGAATTGGCAAAAGGACATGCTTTACCCTATCAAAATCCCTTGCTTAAATCAAAATAAGCAAAATACCAAAGAAAAAGTACAAATTCAAAAAGCCAAGAATACATTCCATATTTCAAAAGCAAAAATCCGATACACAAATCATATATTCAAAATACAAAAAAAAATCAATCTAAAAAAAAATCCAAAATAAACAGTGATTTTCATCACTAAGAATGAGCAAAATAAACTATTGGCAATTTTGGGTACTTTGGGTACATTGCCTTTGCTCAAGTATATAAGTTGTCATTGATGTCAAGAAGCTTTTGAAGGAATTTTATTTGATGTAAAATAATTTGTTTTGATGAAGGTTTTGGCATGACAGGTTTGAAAGAAAGTAAGTTGGAAAAATGTTGCGATATCGCGACATGTCACATTTTTGTGACTTAAGCAGGAGAGAGAAAGCAAGTTAGAAAAGTGTCATGATATCGCGACATGTTGCAGTTTTATGACTCAAAGAGGAGAGAGAATGTACGAAGTCAGAAATGTCACGATTTCGTGACATATTGCAAGGAAGGTTGTTCGGATGAAAAAGTGTCATGATTTCGCGACATGTTGCAGGAGAGAGAGTCCAAAAGAAAAAGTGTCACAATTTCATGACATAATGTAGAAGAGAGTCCGTAGTGTGAATTGTCACGATTTCACAAGTTCAAAGAGAGAGAAAGTAACACGAAAAGTGTCATGATTTCACGACATGCTGCAGATGAAAATGTTCCAAGTAAGAACTGTCGCGATTTTACGACATGCAGCAAAGGAAAGGTTTCGAAGTAAGAAATGTCATGATTTTGTGACATGTTGAAGAGAAAGCGTTTGGATGTAGAAAGTGTCACGATTTTGTGACATATTGAAGAAAAAGCGTACGGATGCAGAAAGTGTCGTGATTTTGCGACATGTTTCATTTTTGCAGGCGTAAGGTAGAGAAAAGCACAAGGCAGCGAAAGTGTCACGATTTTGCGACATGTCATGTTTTTGCTAGTGCAAGCAGAGAAGAGGGCAAGGAAGCGAAAGTGTCATGATTTCACGACAAAAATTGAAAGTAGGTCTTCTATAAGAGAAGTGTCATGATTTCACGACAAAAGCAGAAAGGAGGTCGACGAAGGGAGAAGTGTCGCGATATCGCGACAAAAGCAAAGTTGATGCTGACAAAGACAAAAGTGTCATGATATCACAACAAGAGCTTAGTTGAAGTCAAAAAAGGCTGAAGTGTCGTGATATCGTGACAAAAGTCAAGAAAGTGTATGGTTGCAAAGGTGTCGCGATATCACGACATGTTGTAGTTTCGTGGAAAAAGCTACAGAAGAGTTATAGAGGCAGTTGAAGCCGACAAAGTTAAATGTGAGCCAACAAAGTTAAATGTGAGCCGACGAAGATTAGGGTTTGTAGCCGACAAAGTTTAGGGTTGTTACAGCCGACTAAGATCAAGGTTTTGATCTTGAAAATGTTATTATAAAAGGCAAGTTGTTTTGAAGAGTTAAAAAAAAGTGGGTGTTGCGACGTTCGCTAATAGAGCGTAGAGTGAGAAGTTCAATCGCTAAGAGCAGAGTGCAAAATTCGATCGAAGTGTGCAGAGTGAGCGAAGAGTCATGGTGAATTTTTCCAAGTACCGTTGTGTTTGTGCAGACATTACAAAGGTTGAAGTTCGACCAAAATGTGGCTGTGATTGCACAGAGAGAGCAGAGGACTTGTTAGCTGAGTTTGATAGTTCTATAAAAAAACTTGAGGACAAAGATGTATTGGATATATGAGAAGAACCTGAGGAAAGATTTTGTTGCTGAGCTGCTATGGACATGATCATAGAAGGCAGAGGTCTCTTAGGCTAAGCATTGAGGACAGGAGGTCTTTGATGGAAAGGAGTTCCACGTGCTAGCAAGAGGAAGAGGCAGTTGATCTTTTGAGGGATCATTTCCAGAGCAAAGGGGAAGGTATCTCCTTTGAGCAGAGGCTCATAAATTCTGATTGGGAGAAGGTATCTCATTTGAGTTGAGGCTCATAAACATTGTAATTGGGAAGGTTTCCCAAAGAACCTTGAGATAACTTTTAGAGAAAAGTTTTTGTGGATGTAGCCCAATATTTTTGGGTGAACCACGTTAAAAATGGGTCTTCAATGTGTGATGCTTTCTATCTTGATTAATGTTGTGTTGATGCCACTACTATCTAAAGTTAAAATTATTAATTGGTTAAGTCTTATATTGTTCACCCCCCCTCTCAGTATAAGCTTGTGTTCTTCAATTGGTATCAGAGCCAAGAAAATGTGCTTTATGTAGAAGACCTAGGACATAATCTTCTAAGTGTGAGTCAAATTTGTGATCAAGGACACATAGTATCTTTCTTTTCAGATAGATGTGAGATAAGTAAAGAAAAAAATGGAAAACTCATTGCTAGTGCTACAAGGACTCCAAACAATCTTTACATGCTAAGTGAGATAAAAAAGGAAAAGTGTTTTCTAACTCAAGAAGATGAGAGTTGGCTATGGCATAAAATATTGGGGCATTTGAACTTTGATAATCTTGTCAATATTAGTAACAAGGAAGCGATTAGAGACTTGCCCAAAATAAAAAGGCCCCATAACATCATTTGCGTTCCGTGTCAACATGGAAAATAGACCAGAACCAGTTTCAAATCAAAAGGGTATACTTCTTCAAAACCATTGGATCTTATTCATACTGATTTATGTGGCCCTACCAGAACTTAGAGCATTCAGGGAGAAAGCTACTTCATGCTGTTTATAGATGATTATTCTAGAATGACCTGGGTTACTTTTCTCAAAGAAAAATATGAAGCTTTTGAAAAATTTAAAGCTTTCAAAGAAATGATTGAAAATGAGACTGACAAGAGAATCAAATTCTTAAGATTAGATAGAGGAGGAGAGTTCACTTCAAATGAATTTGTGGAGTACTGTGAGCAACAAGGAATCAAAAGAGAATATTCAGTAGCAAGAACTCCTCAACAAAATGGAGTAGTTGAAAGGAAAAAAATAGAACTATTGAAAATATGGCTAGAGCTATGTTAAATGAATCAAAAATTTTAGATGGCTTTTGGAAAGAGGCAGTCAGTACAATAGTCTACATTATCACCAGGGCCCAAATTAGAGTCAATCATCATAAAACTCCTTATGAGTTGTGGAAAGGAAGACCAGCTACAGTAAAATACTTCAAAGTGTTTGGGAGTAAGTGCTTCATCCGAAGGGAAGATCAGAATTTGGGTAAGTTTGATCCTAGATGTGATGAGGGAATCTTTCTTGGATATTCTAGCAGAAGCAAGGCCTACAGATGCTTCAACAAAAGAACTCATACAATTTTAGAGAGCATAAATGTAACAGTTGATGAAAAGACAAGGATAAGAGAACCGGTCAAGGAACTCAGTGATGAAATTTGTCAAGAAGAATTCAGAGAGGTTTCAGATGAAGAAGAGGAAAGACAACAACTGCTTCCCAAAACTCCTTCACGATATGTTCAGAAACATCATCCTAAAGATTTGATCATTGGTGATCCAAACAATAGGAAAACAAGAAGAAGAGTCATTCCTTCACATGATTCTACAAATGTTTCATTATTATCTCAGATTGAGCCAAAATATTTTAGTGAAGCATGTGCAAATAAGTTTTGGGTAAAAACAATGGATGAAGAGCTAAATCAAATAGAGAAAAGTGAAACTTGGGATTTGGTTCCAAGACCTAAGGACAAGAATGTCATTGGCACAAAATGGATATTCAAAAATAAACTCAATGAGGATGGAAAAATTGTTAGAAACAAAGCTAGGTTAGTTTGCAAAGTTTATGCTCAAGTAGAAGGTGTTGGTTTCGAAGATACGTTTGCTCCTGTTGCTAGTCTTGAAGCTATAAAAATGTTTTTGGCACTTTCAAGCTTCAAATCATTCAAGGTATATCAAATGGATGTAAAGTCAGCTTTTCTAAATGGCGTGTTGGTAGAAGAAGTCTACATAGAATAGCCAGAAGAAGTGTCTCTCTTAGAACAATCAGACTATGTGTGTAAACTAAAAAAGGCCTTGTATGGGTTAAAGCAAGCACCGAGGGCTTGGTACTCAAGACTTGACAGTTATCTTCATGAGCAAGGCTTTAGGAAAGGCATGGCAGATAGCAATTTGTATATTAAGAATGAAGATGATGATATGTTGATTATGGTTGTCTATGTTGATGATATTATTTTTGGGGGAAATAAGACTCAGATGTGCAAAGATTTTGCTAACACCATGTAGAAGGAATTTGAGATGTCTATGATTGGAGAGCTGTCATTCTTTTTAGGTCTTCAGATTGCTCAATCAAAAGATGGTGTATTTCTCTCTCAAGGGAAGTATATCAAAGAAATGTTGAAGAAATTTGGGATGATGGAGAGCAAACCAATATGTACTCCAATGATTACAGGGTGCAATATGAGTAAGGATGATGAATCTCCAATGGCAGATCAAAAGTTGTACAGATCAATGATTGGCAGTTTATTATATTTTACAGCTACCAGACCAGATATCATGCAGGCAGTTGGGTTAGTAGCAAGATTTTAGGTAGCTCCAAAAGATTCTCATGTTATAGCAATTAAAAGGATATTCAGATATCTGAAGGGCACTATGGACCTTGGGCTTTGGTATCCCAAAGGTGATGATTTCACCCTCATGGCCTATACAAATGTAGATTGGGTAGGCAGTACTGATGACAGGAAAAGCACTAGTGGTGGAGCATTCTTTTTGGGAAAGAGTTTGGTTTCTTGGCTAAGTAAGAAAAAACCTTCAGTTTCCTTATCTATAGTAGAGGCTGAATACATAGTAGCAGTGGTTGGGTGTACACAGGTTTTATGGATGAAAACCACCTTGGAGGATTTCAAAGTCAAGCATGAACAACCCATCTCCATACTTTATGATAATACAAGTGCCATAAGTATTACCAAAAATCTGGTAATGCACTCAAGGACAAAGCATATTTCCATCAAGTATCACTTTCTAAGGGAGAAAGTGTAAGACAAGCAGGTCAAGCTAGAGTATGTGTCTACTAAAGAGCAGATTGCAGATATCTTCACCAAACCTCTTCCAAGAGATACATTTGAGTATCTAAGGGAGAAATTAGGAGTTGTACTCCCACCCTAGAATTAATCACCTCATCAGGAGGTGGGGGAGGGACTAAGCTAAGTGGCTCATTCTTAGTCCCGAGCCCCAAAGGTGACCCTTTGCCATTGATGACAAAGGGGGAGAGATATGAGTAAGGGGGAGAGATTCAAGTGAAGAGGAAATCTTCAAGTCAGGGGGAGCAAAACTTCAAAGGAAGATTCTCAGTTGTGGGCACAATTTCTTAGTTGTTAGCATAGTTGGTTTCAGTTTTGGCTCTTGAGACGTGTTTTCAGTAAAGGTTTACCATCAATGAAAAATGGGGAGATTGTTGGTAATTTTGGGTACTTTGGGTACATTGCCTTTGCTCAAGTATATAAGTTGTCATTGATGTCAAGAAGCTTTTGAAGGAATTTGATTTGATGTAAAATAATTTGGTTTGATGAAGGTTTCAGCATGATAAGTTTGAAAGAAAGTAAGTTGGAAAAATGTCATGATATCGCAACATGTCGCATTTTTACGACTTAAGCAGGAGAGAGAAAGCAAGTTAGAAAAGTGTCGCGATATCGCGACATGTCGCAGTTTTGTGACTCAAAGAGGAGAGAGAATGTACGGAGTCAAAAATGTCATGATTTCATGACATATTGCAAGGAAGGTTGTTCGGACAAAAAAGTGTCACGATTTCGTGACATGTTGCAGGAGAGAGAGTCCGAAATAAAAAGTGTCGCGATTTCGTGACATAATGCAGAAGAGAGAGTTCGTAGTGTGAATTGTCACAATTTTGCGACAAGTTCAAAGAGAGATAAAGTAACACAAAAAGTGTCATGATTTCGTGACATGATGCAAATGAAAATGTTCCAAGTAAGAACTGTCGCGATTTCGTGACATGTAGCAAAGGAAAGGTTTCGAAGTAAGAAATGTCACGATTTCACGACATGTTGAAGAGAAAGCATTCAGATGCAAAAAGTGTTGCGATTTTGTGACATATTGAAGAAAAAGCGTACGGATGCAGAAAGTGTCATGATTTCATGACATGTTCCGTTTTCATGGGCGTAAGGCAGAGAAAAGCACAAGGCAGCAAAAGTGTCGCAATTTTGCGACATGTCATGTTTTTGCTAGTGCAAGCAGAGAAGAGGGCAAGGAAGCGAAAGTGTCAAGATTTCATGACAAAAATTGAAAGTAGGTCTTCTATAAGAGAAGTGTCACAATTTCATGACAAAAGCAGAAAGGAGGTCGACGAAGGGAGAAGTGTCGCGATATCGTGACAAAAGCAAAGTTGATGCTGACAAAGACAAAAGTGTCATGATATCACGACAAGAGCTTAGTTGAAGTCGACAAAGGCTGAAGTGTCGTGATATCATGACAAAAGCCAAAAGAAAGTGTACGGTTGCAAAGGTGTCACGATATCACGACATGTAGTTTCGTGGCAAAAGCTACAAAAGAGTTATAGAGGTAGTTGAAGCCGACAAAGTTAAATGTGAGTCGACAAAGATTAGGGTTTGCAACCGACAAAGTTTAGGGTTGTTACAGCCAACTAAGATCAAGGTTTTGATCTTTAAAATGTTATTATAAAAGGCAGGCTATTTTGAAGAGTTAAAAACAAGTGGGTGTTGCGACATTCACTGATAGAGCACAGAGTGAGAAGTTTGATCGCCGAGAGCAGAGTGTGAAATTCGATCGAAGTGTGCAGAGTGAGTGAAGAGTCATGGTGAATTTTTCCAAGTACCATTGTGTTTGTGCAGATAGTACAAAGGTTGAAGTTCAACCAAAATGCGGCTGTGATTGCGCAGAGAGAGCAGAGGACTTGTGAGCTGAGTTTGATAGTTCTATCAAAAAACTTGAGGATAGAGATGTATTGGTTCTATGAGAAGAACCTGAGGATAGATTTGGTTGCTGAGCTACTGTGGACATGATCATAGAATGCAGAGGTCTCTTAGGCTAAGCATTGAGGACATGAGGTCTTCGATGGAAAGGAGTTCCACGTGCTAGCAAGAGGAAGAGGCAGTTGATCTTCTGAGGGATCATTTCCAGAGCATAGGGGAAGGTATCTCCTTTGAGCAGAGGCTCATAAATTCTGATTGGGAGAAGGTATATCCTTTGAGCCGAGGCTCATAAACATTGTAATTGGGAAGGTTTCCCAAAGAACCTTGAGATAACTTTTAGAGAAAAGTTTTTGTGGATGTAGCCCAATATTTTTGGGTGAACCACATTAAAAATGGGTCTTCAATGTGTGATGCTTTCTGTATTGATTAATGTTGTGTTGATGCCACTGCTATCTAAAGTTAAAATTATTAATTGGTTAAGTCTTATATTGTTCACCCCCCCTCTCAGTATAAGCTTGTGTTCTTCATAAATAGTGATTATTATCACTACAAAAAAATCCTCACTCAAAAAAAAAAATCAAAATCAAAATAAATAGTGATTTTCATCACTACATATGAGCAAATATCCAAAGCCAAAAAGAAGCCAAAAAGAAGGGAATAAAGCTTGAATCCTTGGAATTCTCAGCATTGTACAAAACTGGAAGAAGAAATCCTTATGCATGACGATATGTCTTTTACAATTTCTTCATGTGTTTGTGTAGACCAATGTTTGAATGTGGATGAGTTAGCTTAGGTAACCAAATATTGCCTAGTGGCATAGTCCAACTAAGTCCAACATAAGGATGAGATGAAAACCTAAGGATCCCTGATCTTAGCAATGGGCTGAAAGAATACCACCTAACATCGGAGGAAATGCTTGAGTTCTACCTCAAAATATACAATCACATGCACACACAAAGATCATGAAAAACTAGGTCCATGGTAAAAGCATAACTTTTCAAAAGCCTAAGTGATAAGTAGACATCTGTTGATAGGGTAACTAGAGTGTTTGAATCTTCAAAAAGACCCAAATTTTTTTTACATAACAACAAATAATAACATCAATCACACCATCATATTCCTTATAAGATTCTATAAATTAGGGGGTATCAACATAGTAGGACAAATACCGCATATATATTAGAAATAGTATATAGACAACCACTGACTACTTTATATATTTTAATTTACAGAAACTTATTAAGAAGATACATTACACACCATTACATCTCATATATGAATACTTAATCAATTCTTATGATAGAAGTGATTATTTAAATTCATGATCATTTTTAAACTTTCTATGATATCACCCATTAATATTGTCAATTTCATATGCATTCCATATGTTTTAAGTGATTAGAGCATACAGGTTCATTTATACCATTCCAACACATAAGTTAGGTGCATATAATTAAAGCAAAAATTGAACATGCATTTAACAATAACATTTGCATCCACGAAAACAAGTTATTAATTATCCATAAACCACATCATAAAACATATAGGCAATATCCATTTGCATATTATAAATTCATCATTCATCATCAAAATACATTGCATCATATCATCAAATCATATAAGCATCTACACATCCATATAAGCATCTTCAAATATCATCTATCATCTAACATATCCATCAAATCATCATAATACCATCATCGCATCATATCATAAAATAAAATAACAACAAAAGCAGAAGCAATAAACGATACACATAATGAGTCATAAAAGGCAAATATATCATAAAATTATGTGTGTCAAGTCCAATGGATATACAAAAATGCCTATGGGCTATAGTCATGTAGGTCAGTCAAACTCAAAAATAGATCAAGAACCAAGTAGAACATCAATATAGTGTTGGTCATGAGCCCCCTAAATCACCTCCTCTAGTGCCACTTCCCCCTATGGTAGTGTCACAAGTCGAGTGACATGAGCCTATAGGTCTCTCTATCTTACACTGGGTCTACTAGCTAGGATGGGCAGAAGATCACCCCGAGGTAGAGCACCCGTTGACCTGCGAACTACCTGCATCTATTGGATCCTTAGGGATAATCACATGCCTCTTGAGATGCATCTGAAGGGGGGTAACATGATCCGTAAGACCTTAGATCTGAGCCTCATGCTCATCCAACAAGGAATGAAGCCATCCCACATCTACCCCTAAGACTACTGTTGGAACCTCCTGTGGTGTAGAAGCAAGAACAACAAACTGCATCCTAATATCGCCACCCCTAATAGTAGCCTGCAGAGCCTATATCTATGTTGTGATCTGCTCAATTATAGCATATCACCACTGTACCTAGATCTTATTAGCCTAAATCTTAGCCTCAACCTCATGGAAATATGCTCTCAGAGGAGAGTCTCTCTTCTCAGGCTCTAACTCCTCCTCCTCCTTAGGAATATCAGGATCCTCTGCTACCACCTGCTCTATTGGCTAGCCCCATACCTCGATCCTGGCTCAAACCCTACATCCTACCAAATTTGTGCCATCACCCCCACCATCATCCTCATGCCCTAGGCTACCAATGCCATGCCACATATGATCACCCCACCACTGAGAGTAGGCATCTATAACTCCCCCAACCACTGTAGGGTCTATGATTAGGGCATCCTCATCATATGCAAGCTTTGTGACCTATCATGGAGGTAGGTCCCTCTCTACTATGAGGCACCTGTACAAGAATGGTACTAAGGGCACATCCTATTACAATCCGTACTAACAAAGAACCTGAGAGTAAAAGAAATACTCCCTAATGGTAATATTACAGCTAATGAGCCATTGATTACATCGTGTCTTAGTAGTAGAACTAGCTGGATCATCCCAAATTGGACACTCATAGTACGACCGCCACACGACATCTTTGACCAATAGTCTGGTAAAAGCATCAGTGCATCTATTATGCTTCTCATGCTCCCGAGCCCATCTAGTAGCATAGCACTATGTTTGAGCCTAAATAGATGTAATCTTAGCTGGGAGCCCCTTAGGGTGATCTACCTTAATGTGCTCCCATCCCAAAACCTATAAGAGAAAATTGCAAGCAATGTTGATGCATCCTCGCTGATGGATATGGTACAACTCATCATAGAACTGAGCCAATAGCGATCTACCCCATGCATAGATGATAGGTTCCTCATGATCTAGTAGGTCCTGCACCATAACCAAGAGGTTCCAAGGGAGCCTCAAACTCGAGTAGTTCAGGATAAGAATGTTGTTGATCACCATCAACAACAGAACATGACTCGTGAAAACATGAGCATCATACCAAGTCTTGATAGATAATCCCCCAGATCCAGTATCTCGAAGAGCTTGTGCAGAATGTGCTCTAAACAATACACCATCGAATATGGCCACCTGCTCATTAGTGGCCGATGAAATAATGGGCACCCCATCGAATGGGATTTGAAAGATCCTATACACGTCCTCTAGTGTGATAGTCATCTCGTCGGGTGGAATATGGAAGGTGTTGGTCTGTGGGTCCCAACGGTGGGCTAAAGTCGTAAGATAATCCTGGTCGGCCATAATGTGGGGCAACCTAATAACATACTATAGCCCAAGGGCCTTAAACCACTCCCAATCAGTGTCATCAAATCCAAGAAGCAAGTCCAGTAGGAGCTTCATGTCTTGAACCCAAGCAGTGAGGATCTAAACAAAGCAGAAGAAAAACAAAACATAACTACAATGCATCTAAGGCATAATTCACAATAAACATGAAAATGGTGCAAAAGAGTATGAGTTACTCTGAATATAAGCAAAAAAAAAAAAAATTGCACCTAAGCAAAAAAAATCATAAAATCAATACATAAAATGCAAAAACAAGGCTTAAGCTTTAGCCGTTGTCGCCTACAGTGATCAAAACCTGGTCGTTGGAGGCAGCAGTGACCAAGGTCCAATGGTTAAGTTTTTGACCATTTGGATTCAAGCTTGGCTACTTTGAGTGATAGCAGCTCAGATTCGGTAGCTCTGAGCGACAACGGCCAAGGGGCAACACGACAAATAAAAAAAAATTACAATTAACAAAATAACTTAAGCAAAACAACAAAATAGAGGGAAAGTAAACAAATTGGAAAACAAATCCTCTACCCAAGCATCAAAACTAAGCTAAGTTTGAGAATTCCCAAAATGGTAGCAATAGGTGAATAATGGAAAATTTTCAAAAACCCTAGGCTAAAGCCACTGATAGATTGCAAAATTGGGGACCAACCCACCATGGTAAAAAGGAACCTAAGCCTAATTATGGAGTTTGTTCATTGCTAGCAGGTTTAGTGATGTTTGTTTTGCTCATTTCTTAGTGGAGTTCAATTTTACTTAAGCAAAGAAAAGAGAGCTAGGATTTTGAAGAGAAATACCTAAGAAGCTTTGGCCCCTCCAGCAGCTGATGTCTCACCTCGTGTATCCATGTCATCAGGACCAGCAAGTTTTGAAGTCGCAACTGTCACCGTTGCACCAGAGCTCTAAAAATAGAATCTTCAATAGTGAGAATGATATGTCAACCCTAGAATTGCAAGTTTTATATTTCCTTAATTATTCCTTGGCCACTGCTAACGTTAGTGGCCTGAGCTTCTTGGCTGCTCAAGGCGATAGCAGCCATAGGTAAGAAATTAGAGGCTGCTGGATCTGATAGTGACCAAGCCCATAGGTCAAAATTAAGCAATTCCTTCAATGAGAGAATAAAAAAAATAGCAAATAATTACACTTTGATGGTTTAGGATCATCATAATGTTCAAAACAAAAATAATTACATAAAATCACAATCTCAAGCAGGCCTAGTATCTAGTTACCTACTCTATCCACTCGATGATTACAGTGATTTGCACTCCATGTATTTCGATGAGATGAGTAGAAAACCATAAGGCCACTTGGGGAAAAAGAAACTAATTTTGGAATTACGATAGGTCACCCTTCAAACCCAAAGAATATCAAGATGGTCGGACTTCTCCATGGGTGCGAAGGGGTCATTCTAATTCCCCTATGACATCAAAAAAATTAAGTCAAAGTGATACAATCTAAAAATAAACAGAATCACTTATCCTAACTCCCTAAGAAGGCTATTGATAGCCAAACCACTCCTTGGGATAGGGATGGATGATTATTATAAGCAATTGGAGTCACACTTGGATGTGGGATTGCCCATTAAAATAAGCAAATGCTAGAAATGAACCATATTAGTCATATTGGTCAAGCGACTTGTCGCTTCATTCATTGTCATTTCTTCACCAATCCATTATGTGAAGAAGTAGTTCAAAACTTCAACTTAATCATAATAAAAATCAATAAAATATCACTTGATCATAGCAAAATCATGTTCATCCTTTGAATCATTGCATACAATAATCACAAATTTCCCTTGTTTGTTGGGAATATAAGCAGACATTACATCTTCAATTGTAGCTCTCCTACCGGTCATAATTATTGTAGCAGCTAAAGCTACCGATTGAGTTTTAGGAATGAGTGCAATTTAACATGCAAAATCCACTAGGCTAAGTCCTCTAAACATTAATTCAATGATTCAAGGGATGCACGCCATCTTGCATGATTGGGCCATCCAGCGTTGATCAGACCATTGATCACCATACACCCTACAAACAGACCAGTCTATGTTTTTTCTCAGCATTGTGTTTTCCACATAGTGCATTGTAAAAAGGGGCATCTGTAGACACCTAAATCATGTCATGCTTAGAGGATCTACTTAGACACACTCATAAGATCATAAGACATAATATTGGACTTTCCAAGCACCAAAAGTGGTTCTCACCACTCATTTGGGGCCTTTTCAAGCCATCCAAGCTTGGCCGCTCAAGCCAATAGCAACCAGATTCATCCTAGAGTGGCTAAACCTTAGCTGCTACAAGCAACATCAGCTAGATCATAGCCACTGCAAATGACAAAATTTGAGCCATAAGAAGTGGTTTGCCATCAAATAGGTCCAATATCGGGCGAAAGTGGTAGTCTACATGCAATAAAGGTGAGTGGGAGTGACTTTGCATTCCTTTTCATGACTAGTTCACATAGGAGACTTGAGTTTGCATTTAGACTTAAGTTAACTGACCTTCAAACACAAAAAAAGGACAAAATATTCTCATTCTAACGAATAGTTCACATAGAAGACTCAAGTTGGCAGTTATATTTCAGTTAACTGGCCTTCAAATATAGACAATAGACAAGGGCTTCTCATGCTAACTTGCACTACACATGAGAAATTCATTTCTAGGGCTTGGACATAGACCTAGGGTTTCACACTATAAAAGATGCAAGCCTAAGAGCACCAAAGGAGGAGACACATGATCAATATATGACATATAGAGACCCAAATCACATACATGAGATCATTTTAGAGAGAGAGTTCTCTTTGGGATCACGTGAGCAATGGAGCTTTGACAAATCAAAGGGCACAACACTTGCTTTCTTCAACATCAGATCATAGTCTTTGACCCATAGCTTTGGGGTGAGAAGAGCAAGGTTTTCTTCAGTGGCCGTTGTCTTGGACAGTGGCCTGTAGGCTTAGCTTAGATAGACATAGCATCGTTATCTTGTTTTCTTATATCATTAGCTTAGATTTACTTTATTTCATGGCATTGTTTTATCATAGTTTCATTACATTATTTGATTACTAACAACCTTATCCGGGGAGGCAATCTCGGATAGCTAAACGTGTATTGTTGTTTGAATTGCATATAGGGCCATAGGTTCATGAGACATAATCCATGACATACAAGAGCAAGAGGATCCATCTAGGAGACATACCTGGAGAAGGAGCCATCTGTAAGCCCTAAGACATTTCTATGTGTGGAATCGAGAAGCATTTTAGAGTGCACCACCCTTTTGCAAAAGGGGACATCTCTTCATCCACTTGTAAATCATTGTATCAATATGGGTATCCCTAAGAGGGACCGACATGTAACCGGGGTTCAATATTAATGAAATATCCATTATTTGTCATTTTATTTTTATATGTTTTCTTGTAATATTTTAGATTTATTTTTGGTATAGTAATAACATCGCAAGTATATTTAAGAGCGGTGCATGTGCCCCGAGGTTTCTATAGTTCCTACTACCATAGTAGATCCCCATATACATATCATCACATCCATCAATGACATACCCTTAAAGTAAATTCTAATTGACACTGGCTCATTGATTAATATTATCACAAAAAATGCTATAGGGTACTTAAAAATCCCTAGGTCCAACATTGTCCAAACCTCCTATACATTGAGACCTTTCAATGATGCACTGTGCTTCACAGTGGATACTATTTTTCTACCTATAAAGGTAGGGTATAATAACATCCTCATGATGTGTTATGTATTGGAGGGGTAAATGTAGTACAACATCCTCATAGGGCATCCCTGGATAAGGGACATGCAGTGCGTTCCCTCAATATTTCACCAATGAATCAAGTATGTGCACAAGGGATAAGTGCATGTGGTTTCATAGGATGAAGAGCCATTTAAGTATGTGTATCAGGTAGACTTATTGGGGGACTTCGTACTTCTATCGACATACCTGTACATAAGACCTTCATCCCCTACTACACAAAAAGAAAGTAAGTCTAAATAAATACAAGGTGACCCATCCACATCGGCACCACCTCCTGCATCTAAAGCTACTAGAATTTTTGAGAAACCCACAATGTCTAAGGTAAAGGACTCTCAGAAGCTAAAAGCACCCCTAGTGGAGGAAGGACCTAAAGAACTTCCAATTATAGCAGCTACAAAAATTTTGAATCCTATGGAGGAGGAAGATCCCCAAGATATAGTTGAGGAGGTACCTCAACCTACCTTGCGTACTTGATCAACATCATCTCCATTGCAAGTGATAGTCCACTTAGCCAACATAGGTCTAGAAGAGTATCTTATGCAAAACATGACTTGAACGCCTATTATAGAGTCTATGCAAGATATGAGATGATCAAGAGTCCCAAATTTTCCAATAGGGATAGTGGTGCCATTAGGGATTCCCCCTAACTAAACCAACTTCATATATGCTAGTTTAGACTATGCCCATAATGCTTATGATATAGAAGAGGATGAGGATGAACCATTCACCATGAATGTTCATTATTTGTCAAATCTTGAGTTTGCTCTAAGATAATTTGAACATTATCATTGGCATGGTTATGGCTTGGGTCTGTACAAGCAAGGGTATCAACTTCCATTCTAGCCACAATACCAGCTACCTACTGATAGGTTTGGTCTAGGATATCATATCTAGAGCCACGACGATTCATTGGTAGAACCCCTAGATAGGCTGAGCTTGGGGTTCAGGGAAGACATTGACTGGAATCCCTATCAACCCCCGAATAGAAACTACTTGGGTGATGGATGGGTGGCTATGGTCAATATCGAACCACCCGATGAGTATCACCCTAATTTATCTCTTGAAGCATACCCATCAGAAATCATCCTATGGGAGGATGAACTAATACATGATTATGAGTAAGAAGAGAATGAGTATGTCACTAGTGAATATGAGGATGAAGCCATATTGGCCTACCATGGGCCTTGGTATATTCAACACCTTGCTTAGGAAGGTAACACAGAGAGCGGATAAATATCAGATGAGAGTGGATATGAGTCAGAATAATCAACATATATGGCCTACCTTGGGCCTAGACATGCACACCGTATCATGGGGCTAGTGGAAATAGACAATAGATTCTTCATAGATGATAATGACTATGAATATAAGACTAAAATGACCTATCTTGGGCATCAAAATACAGGTCAACGCCCAATTCCAATGGGTAGGAATAAGGGGTTCTTCATAGATGATAGCAAATACAAAGATGAGACCAAACTGGACTATCTTAGGCCTCAATACTTATGCCATATTGCAACGCAAATTGACATGGAGGAGCTATATCGCACAGTATTTCTTGGCCATTGTATCCTAATTAGACCAATGAATCTAGATGTAATTCATTATATGGTCAACCCAGATCCACCTACATTTAGAAAGCTACTTTAGATTAATGATCCCATTATCTCATCTATCCATAGACTAGATACTGAGATCCCCATACCCCCAATGCCTCATCTTGGGGATGGAAGAAAAATAATTAATACAAAGTCTCACCCACATGGTCCTGGAGATTTCATCCCATCCATCAACATGTTCTCCATTGATTTGACCACTACACTCCATAACCTAGCAAATCATTCAAAACCATTGTGTCTTAATTTAGATGATATTGATTGGGATCGTGCTGATTCATCCCTAGAGCCTAAATATTTCTTACTTAATAAAGATATGCTACAACAATTCCATTTTGCACCAAGTTGAACACATGATGTCTATCACGCTAGTATGGACCCTGATTTAGTTGGACCTTTAAATCTAGCAGATGACATCCATTTAATCCCCATGAGGTCACATATGGTAATAGAGGAGACTTTTGAAGTGGAAATCAATGACGATCCATCTAATCCAAATAAAGTCAATTTCAAAGAAATTTTATCTCCAGAAGAATAGACCACCATTATTCCTCTATTGAAAGAGAGACCAAGTCTCTTTGCTTGGACCTACAAAGATATGTAGGGACTAGATATGAAACCGGTTGTCCATAAACTTTCACTAGATCTCACAAAGAAATTGGTCAAGTAAAAACTTAGAAATATGCATCCAACCATCACTTTGATGGTAAATAATGATTTTTAGAAATTGTTGGATGTAGTCTTTATTGTTCCCATCGACTATCCAAAATGGGTATCAAACATGGTGCCCATAGGAAAACCTAATGGAAGAATCTATATTTGCATGGATTTTAGGGATCTCAATAAGGAAACACCAAAGGATTCATTCTTGTTGCCTAACATAGATGCTCTTGTAGATGCAAATACAAGTCATGAGATGCTCTCCCTCATGGATGGTTTTTATGGTTACAATCAGATTTAGATTAAAACTGAAGACCAGCATAAGACCATGTTCACCACTCCATGGGGGACATTTTTATACAAAGTAATGCCATTTGGTCTTAAAAATGTTGGTGCCACATATCAAAGGGCTATGACATACATTTTCCATGACTACATGCATAAGATATTAGAAGACTATATCGATGACTTATTGGCCAAGTCATTGCTACATGAAGAGCATGTCGAGATCCTCACAAAGGTATTCGATCACCTAATTGAGCACAATGTCAGGTTGAATCCCAAGAAATGCATATTTGGTGTAACTTCTAGAAATTTTTTGGGGTTCATCATTCCTAAACAAGGTATTGAAGTAGATTCAAAAAAGGTAAAGGCTATCCTGGAAATGGCCCCACCCACTAACATCAAAGAGCTAAGAAGCTTACAGGGCAAAGTAGCATCCATAAAGTGATTCATCACACAATTATAAGATAAATTTTGATCCATGAATTGATTGCTACACAAGGGGGTCCCATTCCATTGGGATGAAGAATGTCAGCAAGCCTTTGCCAAAATCAAGAAGTACCTAGCAACGCCACCATTATTAGCTCCACTATGGCTAGACATGCCATTATTTCTATATATATCAGCTATTGATTTTGCTTTGGGCACCATGTTGGCTTAGAATAACGTGCAAGATAAAAAACAAGCAATATATTACATCAGTCACACCTTGGTGAGCTACGAGATAGGATATGCATACACAAAAAAATTGTGCTTAGCAATGGTCTTTGCAACCAAGAAATTACACCACTACATGCTAAGCCATATAATGTATGTAATATCCAAATAGAATCCTTTGCAATATATGATGAGCAAGACATATCATAATACACGTATCGTAAAGTGAATCATGCTATTGATAAAATTTGACTTGGAATTCATAAGCCAAAATTCCATCAAGGGATAAGTCATAGTTGATCAACTGGAAGAGGTGCCTCTTTAGAATAGTAGGCCTCTCACCATAGAACTTCCTAATTATGTAGTATTTGCATTATCAGAGGCACCCAAACCCAAAGAACCTAAAAATAAAGTCGACATGACTTTGTTCTTTGATGGTTCGAAGTGTGAGCAAGGAGGTGGTGCAAAGATTATATTTTTCATACCACAAAGCACTCCAATGCCCTTGTCATTTAAGCTATACTTCCCTTGCATGAATAAAAAAACCGAATACAAGGCCCTAATATTGGGTATCCAAATAGCCATCTCTATGAATATCAAAAGGCTAAATATTTTTGGTGACTCCCTTCTCATAGTCAACCAATTTAAGGTATTTTTCTAGTGCAGGGATCCAATCCTAAAATCTTATAAGGAGTTTGTTGACACCTATCTAGCCCAACTAGAATGGTATGACATTGAGGTGATCCCTCACACATAAAACATATTTGCAAACAATATGGCATCTTTGGGATCCTTGATCCCTCATAATACATCTACTAATTTCACTACCATTCATGTGAATATGCTCTCATACTCAGTGATGCAGCATGAGTATTTTGATAATAAATAATCAGTCAACATGATTCATATAGAACCAAACCATGACCAGTTCCATAAAGCTGGAGACTTTCTATAGAAGGCACCTTGGCGGTCCTTGATCTCATAGGGTCTTATGGGGAATGGTACCATCATTCACCACAAGGTTTTTTTCAATATGTATTTATGCACATTGAATCACAAGAAAAGCAAGTCATCTTATCTATTGAGGCTGTAGCTTATCAGGATTGACTCTTCTAATTACAAGATTTCTTAAAACTTAGAATTATCCCACATGGACTGTCGCATACTGAAATATGAGCATTCAAATAAAAAGTGATAAGATATGTATTTCTAGAAGGTATATTGTATCATTGGAGCTATGATGGAGTCCTCTTTCATTGCCTAGAGATCCAAGAATTAGCTTGGATGATTTTGTAAGCTCAGGATGGTACTTGTAGTGGCCATTTCAGTGGCATAGTCATTGTCAAGTGCATCCTTCAAATGGGTTCTTACTGGACCACCATGGAGAAGGATTGTTGTGAGTATTTCAGGAAATGCATTAAATTTTGACATCATACACACTTGCCATCATAGGCCTTATAGCCCATTTAGGTGGCTTGGCCATTTTCTCTATGGGGTTTTGATTTAATTAGAAATATCTCTTCCCCATATTTATGCTAACACATGTTTATCTTAACAACCACTAAGTAATTCACCAAATGGGTGGAAGTGGTCCCCTTAACAGTGATGATAGGACCTCGAATTATGGAGTTCATACTTCAAAATATCATTTGTTACTTTGGGGTGCTATAAAAATTAATCTTGGATAATGGTTCATCAATCAAGAATAAAAATATGTGGGCTTTAACATCCAAATACAAAATTCAATGTAGTTTTGCGATACCATATTATCCATAGGAAAATGGGAAAATAGAGGTCTCAAAAAAGATAATAGTAGATATCTTAAAGAATACGATGAAAGAAAATCATAAGGACTGGCATCTGCAATTATCTCTTGCATTATGGGTTTATATGACTAGCATGCAGACACCCACTGGGGCAACACTATTTTTTCTTGTATATGGCACTGAGGCCATCATGCCCTTAGAGTTGGAAATTCTAATATTACATGTTGCATTGAAAGAGTTCATCAATGATGATGCTGCACGACAAGCTCGACTTGATAAGTTGACCCTTCTTGATGAATGTTGCATCAATGCTCTTGAGCATCTTCATGTTTACCAAGATCATTTAACATGAGCTTATAACAATAAAGTCCACTTGATAGACTTTAAGGTTGGGGATATTGTGCTTAAAGAGAACCAACAAAACTTGAATCTACCACCGCATCTACGAGATAAATTTACGGCCAATTGGATAGGTCCTTATATAATCTCAGATAATATTAGACCTGGGACATTTCACCTAACATCATTAGAAGATGTTGAGGAGCCAAATCCTCTCAAGATTATTCATCTAAAGGCATTTCACACATAAGAACAACAAAACACAAAAACATTCAATTAAATTTTAAAATTACAAAAATAATAGAAAAATTCAAAATAAAAAAGCTCCAAAGGCATCAATAGCCCTTTTGTCAAGTCACAAAAAGCCCCAAAGGCATCTTAAAGATCTTTGGCCACACATAAAAATCCCCAAAGGCATCTTAAAATCCTTTGGTCACACACAAAAAGCTCCAAAGGCATCTTAAAGCCCTTTGGTCACATAACAAAAAGCCCCAAAGGCATGTTAAAGCTCTTTGGTCAACTCACAAAAGGCTCCAAAGACATATTAAAGCCCTTTGGTCAACTTATAAAAGGCTTCGAAGGCATATTAAATCCCTTTGGTCAACTCACGAAAGGCTCCAAAGGTAGCATAGCACCTTTGGTCTCATCACAAAAGGCTCCAAAGACATATTAAAGCCCTTTGGTCATATCACAAAAATCCCCAAAGGTATCTTAAATTCCTTTGGTCATTGCAAAAAAAGTCCCAAAGGCATCTTAAAGACCTTTGGTCAAAAAAAAATACAAAAGCACAAAAACAGTTTATAGTCAAAAAGTTCAAAAAACATTCAAAATAATCAAAGACTCAAAAATAATTAAAAATACAAAAAACATTTGCATTTTGCACCTAGCATTTGCATCCATTAGTTGCATTGCATTAGGCACGTTGCATCCATTGCATTTTCATTACTTACAAATGACACCATTTTTGTATCTTAATCATGCATCTCCAAATCCATCACCATCCATAACCCATGTGTGTAGCTATGTTTTTCAACACAACCCCTCCTGTTGCTATAAGAAATATACTAGGGTTTTCCAGTCACTCAACCATACCTAGTGATTTTATCAAACTTTGTAGAAAGCTATCTTTACTTTTAATAGATGAGGTTTGATTTTGATAGCACCTAGTATATTTTAGAATCCCATCACTAATCAAAATACTAAAATCCTAGTTGGAACAAAGGAAGATGAACACTATAAAGTGGTACTAGGTATACTAAGAAAAAGGTTTTTACTTTCTCACCTTGTGATGTGCATGACCTAGGATTTTGATCATTGGAAAAAGGACAAGCTCCCCCTTACCCAAATAAATCCATTGCTTTCATCAAAACAAGCAAAAATATTGAAACAAAACAAATCATAAGCAAAGTAAATAGTGATTATCATCACTACAAAAAATCCCTTGCTCAAAAGAAAAAAAATTCAAAATAAACAGTGATTTTCATCACTAAGCATGATCAAGTATCCCAAATAAATGTGAAGAAAATAAGGGGGTGAAGAGCTTGAATCCCTAGAATGGTCAATCTCCACAAGATGTTGAGTGATCCCTAATACAACAATGGGCTGCATGAATCCCGCTTGGCATTAGGGTAAGCTCTAAGCAATTTGCAAAAAGGGCTAGCTTTAGGTGTCCTGTATCACCTAGTGGTATAATCCAACTGAGTTCAACTTAGGATTAGGATGAACATTTGAGGATCCCCAATACAACAATGGGTTGCGTGAATCCCACATGGCACTGGGGCATGCTTATGTTTTATCTAATATATTCATTTGCACACATAGGGATAATGAGTATCTAAGTCTTCATGATAAAAACCTTATATTTCAAGAGTCCTGTATGGTCAATATATAACTTTTGATGAAGTAAGTAGGGTGTTTGAGTCTCATGGAAAACCTCAAAAATTCCCTAATAGCAACAAATCATTTTAGAAGTCAAATCATCAAATTTCTTTAGGATGTTTTGTTCATTAAATGGTGTGCATGAATAGCAAAGATACTTGATAAATATCAGTAATGTATTTAGATGGCCACTGACTATTTTGTACAGTTATTTTAATTTACAGAAGCTCATAAAGAAAAAACATACATACCACATCATCTCATCTCACATTTGAATGCTTAAATGATTAATTCTTATGCTAAGAGTTATAATTTACATTCATCATGATTATACATTCTATGGTATCACCCATTAGATTGTTAAACTCATATCACATGCATTACTTATGTTTTAAAGTGATTAAAACATACATGTTCATTTACATTAGATCATCATCATGTAAATAGTGCATTACGCATATTGCATTTACCATATCATAACAACATAAATCAGATGCATAGAATTAGATCAAAAGGTATGCATTTAACAATAATACTACATCCATATATGCATACATCACAAGCAGTCCATATACATGTCTAGATCACATCATCTAAATCATACATCCATCACCTAGCTAGAGCATATCAATACATCACATCTTATACCATAAGATCATAGTATTGCATCACAAAAACATAAAATCAAAAACATATAAATACACATAATGAGTATCAAAACATTGATATCATATATGTGTGTCAAATACGTACATAAAGGTATAAAATTGCTCACATGCTACAACTATGTAGGTCATCTGACCTTACACTAAATAATAAAGCTAGAACCATCAAAGTCATCAGACTGGGCCTGTGCCCCTAGACTCACCTCCACCCTTTACTCCATCCCTATGAGTATGATGAGAGATAGTCCCTGTGGTCCATGCTATCTGGGTCTTGGTCCTCTAGCTAGGCCAAACTGATGACTACCTTGATGTGCTTCGCATAATCCACTGTGACCCCCTACTATAGGTCTCTCTTGAGGAGTGGCACCTAACATCCAAATTTATATATGTAGATATGTAATGTACCCAACATATCCTATAATTTAAGCATCACAGTCCTCTAGAAGACCTCGTAGGTGCCAAACCTCTATATCTAGATCCAAACCTGTGAGCCCCCATACAATGGGAGTAGTTGGTACAACCTATCCTTGCACAATATCCCTCTTAGAAGTGAGATCCTCTATCCGAAGCTACATTGAGTCAATATGTTTCTGGAGGGTAGCTCTCTCCCCCTCAAAGCTCCTAACCTATTTTTGGAGGGAAGCAATAGTAGAGTCCCACTTTAAGACTTGAGTGTGAGATGCATGAAGCTTAGCCTCTATGCTATCCAATTGAGCCCAAAGAGGAGACTCCTATTCCTCTAGAGCTAACTCCTCCTCCTCTAGGACTAACTCCTCTTCTACCTGCTACTTTGTGGCCTATCCCTAGTCCTCTATCTAGGTCTACACTCGGTGCCCCTCTGGATCCTCTATGGCTACCTCATATTTATCTCAACCTTGACATAACCAAAAAGCATGCGCCTATCTACTGTATTGGTCTATAATCATCATACAAGTGTAAAATCTTGACACATTGCATAAATTCAACAAAATGATATTTCTTGTATTGATTATGGATGAATCTCTGTTACAAATATGCCCCTCTTAGGGTCACTTGAATGATGATATAGTTTATACAATTGCTAATGCCATCAATAGGGTAGGCACATTAATATTACCCTTTGACTAGTCGCAAACTGCCTTGAGGTAGAGTTGACCCCCTTCTTCGCAATGAGGAAGGATTATGACATAGACTCCTCTTGTACTTGTATTCCTACAATCAAGAAACAATAGCACACAATCAAAAATATAGATAGCCTCTCATGATGAGGCCTTTTAAGGAAATGTACATGATAATGCCATGAAACTAATAATCAAGAAAACATAAAGAAAGCCTTTGCACTATGCTAATTGAATCAAGATTTGTAATATAGCATAAAAGAGATCGTTAGACAAATAATGCATGGATCAGATAACAAAATAGAAGCATAGAGGTGCATAAAAGATCCAAAAATCTCCTAATTAATGCAAAACATAAACTATCTATTCTAAGCTAATTCCTATGGTCAAAATTCTTCTAAACTATAATTAAACCTAATAAATGATTAATCTAACCTATTTAACCGAACATAAATGAAAAGAGTAAGGTGATCTATCACCTATTGCAAACCGCAGCTCTGGTTAGAGGTCTACACTATGAACCGTGGTTGACAGCCACAGTTTGGGGTTAGGATATTGGCCAATTTCTCAAATTGAGCTTGGTACTCTCGGACTGACCCTGTTTGTTGCAGTTTGGTCAAGGCTCCTGTAAAGTCCTCAAACTCACTAGGACCAAATCGAGTGAGTAGTTGGGATTCAAAATCCTCCCAAGAGAGATTTGGGTAGGCAAGACGCAACCATTGAAACCAGTGTAGAGCCTCATATTCCAAGTTAAAGGAAGCCATCTGGACTCGATGAAATATGGGTACATTATGAAGTCGAAATAATTGGTCAACCCGACATAGCCACCCATCAACATCCTTCCCACTAAATTTGGGAAAGTCCAATTTGGGCATTCTAAAGGGTGGATCATGGTCACGATTCCTTGTAGAACTCTCGACTTGGTATTCCGATTTGGGTGGTTCTCTTCTCAGTTTGTTGTCTACTTCTATCAATGCTTCTTCTAAGCGATTGCTAGTGGCCTCATGCTCTAGGCGAAGACCTTGGACTTCTTCCCTTATGGAGTGAAAAGTCGAGTTCAAGTTCTCAATGGCTTTTGTTAGGGATTCCAAGTGTTCTAGTTCTTTCTGGTGTCCCCGGGACCCTGGGCCATTTTTTAGACCTTTTGTGACCAGTTACTAAAAATAGAATTGAATTTTTAGGACTTACTATTTTTAGTAAGTGCCCAAAAAAGTTCTTGGGTGCTATATATCAAAATGATCAGCTGAAGGAGGTGGTCACAATGAGCTATATCTCTCAACACTACTTTTTGGCACCTTTTTTTTTTTTTTATCTCCTGTTTTGCTGAGTCTAACAGTGTTTACAGTTTTTAATTCTGAGCTACTGAGCAAAAGTTGGGTACTGGAGCACTATCTATAACTGGCTGTGTTTCACACTCAAGATTCTCTGTATTTTGTAGGTGACTGATATGATGCAGCTCTGCTTCGACCTCGAAGACCGTGAATTCTCGCCTCGACCGTGCTCGACCTCTCCGACTTCGATCGACTCGATCGTGGATCGCGCATCGTAAATTTTATTGTTATTCTCCAGACTGTCATCTTAAGTGTCAAAGGATGAAAGGAGAAACAGTGCGTTCTCTGGGCACTCTTCCACCATTGCCAATACCGGATCAGGTGTGGACTGATATCTCTAGGGACTTCATAGAAGGGCTACCTAAATCTGGAGGCAAGTCTGTTATTTTCATGGTAGTGGACCGCATTTCAAAGTATGCTCACTTTTGTGCCCTAACCCATCCTTACACAGCATTCACTATTGCCCAAATTTTTCTTGACTCCATATTTTGCCTTCATGGCATGCCAACCTCCATTGTATCTGATCGTGATCCCACCTTTACTAGCAATTTGTGGCAAGAGTTGTTTAAGTTGCAGGGGACTCAGCTCAAAATGAGTTCAGCCTACCATCTGCAAACAAATGGTCAAACAGAGGTTGTTAATAAATTCTTGGAAACTTACCCTTGCTTCCTTGCCTCCAATCATCCTACTCATTGGGCAAAATGGCTTTCTTTGGCCGAATGGTGGTACAACACTTCCTATCATACCGCCACCAAACTCACACCGTCTGAGGCAATTTACGGGCTCCCTCCACTCACGCATTCCTCCTACATTTCGGGCAGCTCCAAGGTACAGGTTCCATCAACACTCCCCGAATTGGATGAAGAAGGCTCCATCTTACTTGCACCAAAGCAATTGCTGGATCGTCGAACTCGCACTCTGCGCAACCGTACCATTACAGAGGTCCTGGTTTAGTGGCATGGACTTCAACCTGAGGATGCTACATGGGAGTCTCTCCATCGACTCCAGCAACAGCTTCCTCATTTTCAGCTTTGAGGACAAAGCTTCTTCAAGGAGAAGGGCATGTTAGGATCTCATCCTAACCCTTAATGTAATAACTTCCTTGATGTAATAATTCCTAGTGAACGTGGGTAGTACCCATGATTAATATTTTGTAATGTTCTAAGTTTTAGCTTAGGTAGTGCCTATGACAAATGGCACCCTTTTTATGTAACACATGGTAGATAGGTGGCATTGTGCATGTAATTCGTGTGGCATTATGCATGTAATTCGAGTGGCATTGTGCATGTAATTCAAAGTGGCACTATGCATGTAATTCGGGTGGCATTATGCATGTAATCCAGGTGGCATTTTGCATGTAAGCCAACCTTGGAAGGAAACTCCTTAAATACCCGAAAAGGCACCAATGTAACCATCTTTTGTAAAATTAATGAAGTATTGAAGGAGGTTGCCCCATCGAAGAGGCCTGCGATTCTGTCTTATTGTGAGATTGTTCTTTATGCAAATTTCTGTTATATTAATGTGATGTTTATGTGAGTTTATTTCCAAGAAATTGTGTGAGAGTGTGTTATTTGAGTTTATTTTATAGCAGGATCTTAACAGTTTGACCTCTGATAAGTTTACCCTCAAAATCAGGGGTAGTGGGCTTAATATCCTTGTCCAAATTGATGTTCAAGGGTCACCTTTGTTGTCCTTATACTGATTTGGTGGTCAATTCGATGTGAAGGGCCTTCATTTACGTGGATTTGCATTTCTTGATCCTCCTAGGCACCTAGGGCATCCATAATGCAATTCATCATGAATGGTGGCAAAAGGGTCGGGGATTAAGTGCAATAGCTCTATCTCTTAGCATACTCAGTTTGAGTGTATAATTCACCAGGGCTTCACTGCTCAAATCTCCAATGTTTGCTTCTCTTTTTCTCTAGGGGTGGCTTCATGGAGAAGCCAAGACCAAGAAGGGTGGTTAGGATAGTTAGGATGGAAGCCTCTAGAATCTTCCATCCTTCAACTACCTTCTTCTAAATATTTTTGCCGTTACAACAAATTTAGCTTGAATGGAAGGCCTAATTGGACTTCAATTAAGACCGTAGGTCACAGTTGCAGTCCAGACTACAGATCGCAGGTGTCAACCATGGTTTATACTTGAGACCACAAGTTTGGGCTGTGGTTTAGAATGATTAGGCCAAAGTGCATAAATTGAGTGGTTAGAACCACTATTCTATCTTGGAGTCTATCCAATATCCTCCATATGGTCTTGTAGCATGTCCATATGAGTAGTCACCCTTGACATGATGTGTTTTAGGTGTCTACAGATGCCACTTTTGAGATGCGTTGTGATATTGAACAATTTTGAGCAAAAATATATATCCTAAGATGATGTCTAAGGTTCTGTGATGATCATTAGTCAGATCAACATTA
The DNA here is from genome assembly GCA_028583015.1 of Wollemia nobilis. Classification (NCBI taxonomy): domain Eukaryota; kingdom Viridiplantae; phylum Streptophyta; class Pinopsida; order Araucariales; family Araucariaceae; genus Wollemia; species Wollemia nobilis. Next base: position 22,761,686 of record JAQPPZ010017232.1, on the reverse strand, counting down.
GATGCCCTAGGTCCAGCAAAAGGACATGCATCTTGGAATCATTGCTTCCAACTTGTGAAAGGCTTACATTTTGACAAGTCTGCCCTCGTCATCAGATGTTCGGATAGCATCAATGCCAAGTATGGGTATCTTCTGACCCATAAATCTGAAGGATGAGAGTTACAAACTAATTATCATATTTGCTATTTTCCCCAAGCAAAGGGGGAAGTTTATGATAGCTGTTGACAATGATTCACAAGAACAAACGTAATTTTGACAAGATTAGGGGATCTACGATCTTGAGGATCTTTTGTTGACTTTGATTATGATTATGAAATTATGACTACCCCTTAAGCGACGAGTCAATGAGGGTAATGACAATGTATGAAGTGAAGAAATCGCTTGAACATAATGAATGATCCTAAAAAAATTAAGATTCGAGCCTTTTAATGCCTTGGATAGGCCTAGTTCAGCTTATGATTGCAACTCTTAGTAGTATTGGCACATTTCTATCCCATGGAGCAATCAGGCTACAATAGCCATATTAAGGAATCAAAATGATACAAATGCAATTAGATTTGTGTTGAATCATATTTGTCGATGATTTGCTGAAAGATGTCATAAAAGAAATGATAATTTTGCCCCAAATGTCCTTATGGTGATTTACTCATCTTGCCGGATTGCATGGATCACAACTCGCTGCAACCGCCAAGTGTATAAGATAAATCACTGAATACGAGGTGCATTTGGTTTTTAATTATTTGATTCTTTTTGTTTTAATTTTGCATGTATTTGATTGGTCCTGGTGCTTTTAACATCACCAAATTTACAATTTTAATCATTGATTTTGAATTTTTATCCAATGGAAGTCATTAATTTGCTATTTTAGACCTTCCCATGGTGGTTTTTGAGTGCATTTAATGCTAGTTGTAGACCGCAGGTATGATCTATGATTTACATTTCCAAATTTTGGGAACCGCAGGTTAGACCTACGGGTGGAAAACCCTAGTTTCGAAACCATAGGTGTCAGCTGCGATTCACCAAGACTAGGAAAACCTATAAATTGAATTCCCATTTGATTTTTTTTATTATTGTCTAGCAAGCATTAGCAATTTGAGAGCTCTGAGAGTGAGAAAACCTTTCATGATCCAAAATGCTACCACACTCTACCATGATTACACTCCTCTACCTCGATGGCGGATCCTAATCAGCCATCTACTAGTCGGGGCCAGGGTGCGGGTAAGGTAAGTCAAAACTGAGACCATGCACTCAATACCAGTAAAATGAACCACATTAAGTAATGCAGATAATGAACCTCGCTAAAATTTTGGTAATGAACCCCACTAGTCTAGGCTAGCTTTAGGAATTTAATTTGATGTCTTAATGGTCTAGGAGGGTACCTGAAATGGGTGCTACTCCTAAACCATAGCTGGTAGCTGTAGTTCCCAATTGGCAAATTAGGGACCATAGGTTTCAGCTATGGTTTCCAATTGGCAAATTGGGGACCATAGGTTTCAGCTGTGGTTCCCAATTTGCAAATTGGGGATCACAGGTTTTAGCTACAGTTTGTTGTTTTATTTTTTATTTTTTATTTTTTATTATGTCATTTTTAGCATTGTTTTTAGCTCTAGTTAGCTAGATTTTTTCTTAAATTATGATTTTTATTCTAGAGATTGACTTCTAGAGCCCAAGAGCTAGATATTCTAAAGACTCTCCATGAGGCTTTATCTGATGACGATCGAGATTGGTTCTGAGCTATCGAGTTTGGCTACATCATGGATCTACCCACTATTAGGGTAGATCAAGCCTACCTAACTGTATTGGCCCAGCGTTGGAATGCATAGAACAACACATTTCATCTACCTACAGGTAAAATGACTGTTACTTTAGAGGACATCTACAAGATCTTTAGGATACCTATTGATGGCGAGGCCATCGTCTCCTCTACCTCTAGGGTAAAGGAGGCTATTTTTGATTCTATCTTTGATGACCAGAGCGAGGATTCTCAAGATGCAATTGACCATGGAGGGGTGCACATTTGCTAGTGGTACCATGAGGATGTCTTATTTGCATGGGAAGCCCTCTTCATGCACCTCATAGTACAGATTGTCCTTATAGACTCCTCAGGCATGAGGATTCCCTGGAACCTCATGTCCACTACCTAGAGGGTGTTGCAGAGCTCTACAAAGGAGCCTTTACTTTTATCTTGGGGGAGCACCCTACTATGTTAGCTCTATAGGTAAGCTGTACTAGATTATTGAGCATAGCTATAAGGTCCTTAGCTATAGTCTTCTATTGTAGATCTGGGGGTGGCAGTACATCCGGATCGAGCGTCCTACAAATATTCCACTATAGATCACTACTATTACTAATGATTATTAGTGTTATACCACCTACTGGCCTTGTAAGGAGGAGGGTATCCATAGTAGGATCCATGCTAGTGACATCTAGTGTTATATCACTCAGTTCGTGACACTTGGCTCGAATGATGTTTAGCGGCGGCCCTATATGGATTGCCCAGCGTGACTAAAGGAGGGCCAATGGCTAAGACAAGCAAGCCACAATAGATGGTTGATTGATCATAATGCCAAGATTTGAGAGTATCAGTTCTACTCTCGAGTCCTACGATAGTTTGGGCTCATGCAGGATATTATAGATATCCCTTTCAAATATCGACGCTTGGTCATGAAACACAATCTACAGTGGATCATTCCTGAGCCTCTGAGAGATGTTGTTGATGACTACTAGGAGACTAGAGTCGAGACTGTTGGGACCACTCCAAATTATTATGGGTGGTGGTCCATGTTCATATGGTATGGCATAGGGCCTCTGGGAAGAGAGCCCGATCAGGTAGAGGTAGAAGTAGATCCTGATGGGTGCAAGGTGCGCTAGCGGATAGAGGGCAGCTGGGGCATAGAGGTCACCATCGAGGAGCCTCTTGAGATTGATCCAAACAAGGAGGCTCCAAAGGAGTTTGAGGTCCCTCTCGATAGCATAGAGGGTCTACTCTTAGCTTAGGTGGCTGACTTGTAGAGTCAGCTTAGATGATTCCATACACAACAGTTAGAGCGAGATACTACTATTGCCACTTTGGAGGTAAGAGTAGCCGATAGGGATAGGCACCTTATTGAGGTGCAAGGTCAGATAAAGGATCTTACTACATGGGTCATAGATGCAAAGGCCCAAGTTCAGAGACTACAGACTACACTAGAGTTAGCCCAAGCATAGCAGACTACAGTAGAGGTAGAGAGGGATCTCTTCTAGGTATCGAGGGGGGCTATGCCACCTCCTCAAGTTACTATGGAGTCTCTGGCAGCACCCATAGTAGCTCTAGTAGGTGTTCAGGATCTGATGGTCAAGTTGGAGCAACTGCACAACATGGTCATGAGGACCAATGAGATACATTCAGCTTGACTCACTCACGTTGATCAACTAACCAAATACATTGAGATGCATAGGATATAGGTTCGTAAGGATCCTTTCACTTTAGAGGCTCAACAAAATAGGTCTAGGACCTCTAGACAGTCTATGGTGAGATCGAGTCACATGACTCATAGGATTGAGAGGATGCATAGATCCTTTAGCTCACATGGTGCAACATCGCATGCCATACCTAGAGATGCAGGACAGACTTTAGGGACCATTGATCAGAGGACTAGCCTACTATAGTTACTAATTTTTTGTGTGCTGGGTGCCTTAGGGTTTGGAGGTAAGCAGGATCCATAGCAGGACCTACCCTAGGTGCTAGATTAGACAAGAGAGTAGGCTCTAGAGCATAGTGCTGAGGGAGGCAACGAGAGCTCTGATACAGGGGGAGCAGACTAGATCTGGGTTTTGCTAGATGTAGACTATATTTTTGATATGCCACATTTATTTTGGGTGTAAGGTCGAGGACCTACACACTTTGTAGCCTACGGGCATCTTGATGCACTCCCTATGTACTCTATTGGACACATATATATACGACTTGATCATTTATGGCTCATTATGCAATGCTTATGGATGCAATGCTTATGTGATGCTATGTTTATATGATGCAATGTATGGATGACATGCACTAGCTAGCTAAATGATTTATGATGATGATGTTATGTAGTGATCTATATGTTTAGATATGCTATTTATGATGGATGCAAATGGATGCAGTATTTATTTTGAACGCATATTTGTTCTTGCTTTGTGGGCATGCATTTATTTTTATGAAGTTATGGTATGCTATGCAATGTATGGTAATACATTATTTACATAATCGTAATCTAATGGGAATGAACTTGTATGCTTTAATCACTTAAAACACAAAGAATGAATGTAAACTATGTATATCAATTTTAAAATGCGACACCAGAGAATGTATGACAATCATGCAAAATAATTGATAATTCTCATAACAAGAACTTAATCAATTAATCACCCATATATGAAATGCAGTGAAATGGATTGGTATAATTCTAATGAATGAATATATCATTCTGTATATTTCTTCTTTGTTGCACTATATAGTTAGTGGTCGTCTAAAAATCATTTCTAATATTCATGTAGTATCTATCCTATATGTTTGATTGTGCTTTGTAAAATGCATTCTGATAAATGAATGACTCGCATTTTTGATGTCTAATAATATTTGGTATTTTTTTGCTATTAGAGAAGTTTTTGAGGTTTTCCACGAGACTCAAACACCCTAGTAGACTTATCCAAAAATCACATACTAACTATACAATGTGTTTATTAGACAAGGTTTTTGCCGTGACAGACCCAACTATTCATTATCCCTGTGTGCATGTGAGTATTTTCCGATAGACCATAAGCATACCTCGTATGTCAATCGAGACTCTTTCAACCCATATGTAATATAGGGTTCCTCATACGATCATACCATCCTTATTTCAACTTTGATTAGACTTATACAACTAGGCAATCCTAGGTACCTAGATCTAGCTCATATTGCAAATTGATCATGTCTACCCCTCCAAATGCAGGCGAGACTCTTTTAACCCATTGCTACATTTGGGGATCACCCAATAGAACTACCCCTTTGATTGCAGGTGGGACTCTTCCAACCCATTTATGCAAATTGAGGATCACTCTATGGCTTTCAAAAGGTGGAAAATATAGGGATTCAAGTTCTCACCCTTCTTATGTGCTCATATGTAGTGATAAAAATCACTGTTAGTCCACATGTTACCGTTTTATTTGAGCAAGGGATTTTTATAGTGCTTTTGATTCACTATGTCACTTTACATTTGATTTGAACTTTGTATTTTGAAATTTGCACTTTGTAACTTAGGATTTAAACTTTGTAACTTTAGGATTTATAGGGGAAATTCTTGTCCTTTTTCCAAAGTTCACCACTCTAGACCGATCTGTTTACAAGATAAGCATGTCATGAAACCCATCTCTCTAGATACCTAAGATTGCTTTTGCAGCTTTCATCATCTCTTGTATTAGCAATATTTTATATTATTTTACTTAGTTACAGGATCCTGATATGTTGAAGCACTATCCCAATTAATGAACTCATCTATAACATCAAATCAAGATTTCTACAATACCTGAAGAACCCACTAGGTATGTTTGAATGACTGGAAAACTTAATATTCATACATATTTCTCTGCAACAGATATCATGTATGAATGCAATGAATTATGATAAATGCAAGGGTGCATGATTAAAACACAAATGTGCAACCATTTGTAATATTTTGATAGGCATATTACACTCTACTGTGGAATGCAATGAATGACAAATGTCTAAATGCAATATGATGATGTGAATGCATGTATGAAAATGCAAATTGCAAAAGCAAATGTTTTTGGATTTTATGCTTTACCAATTTTTTTAAATTTTATATATTTTCAAATTTTTATGAATTTTTGAGCTTTCATATTTGACCAAACGATGAGTATATATGCCTTTGGAGCTTTTTGGGGTTGACCAAGGGATTTTTGGAAATCCTTGGATCTTTTTGGATTTACCAAAGGTCTTACAAATGCATTTGGAACCCTTTAGTTGACCAAACTCTCAACAAGAGGGCATGGACCCTTTTAGGATGGCCGAGAAGCTATAAACTCTCAGAGCCTTTGGGTTGACCAAGTAATTTTTAGAAATCCTTGGTGTCTTTTTGGGATGACCGAGTGGCTTTAAGCAACCCTTGAAACCTTTGGGTTGACCAAATGATTTTTAGAAATCCTTGGTGCCTTTTTGAATGACCAAAGGGCTTACAGATGCCTTTCCAGCTTTGTTTGACATGACCAAATCACTCGAATGAGAGCTTGGAGCCTTTTGGGATGATCAAGTAGTTATAGGAACTCTCGGAGCCTTTGGGTTGACCAAGCGATTTTTAGAAATCCTTGGTGTCTTTTTGGGATGACCGAGTGGCTTTAAGCAACCCTCGGAGCCTTTGGGTTGACCAAGTGATTTTTAGAAATCCTTGGTGCCTTTTTGACTGACCAAAGGGCTTACAGATGCCTTTGGAGATTTTTTATGACATGAAAAAATCACTCGAATGAGATCTTGGAGCCTTTTAGGATGACCGAGTAGTTATAGGAACTCTCGGAGCCTTTGGGTTGACCAAGAAATTTTAGAAATCCTTGGTGTCTTTTGACTGACCAAAGGGCTTACAGATGCCTTTAGAGATTTTTCTTCTACACTCTCTAAGCATAGAACACCTTAATATGGATGATGTTGAGAGGTTCAGGCTCTTCAACACCCCCTAGCGACGTCAAGCGATAGGTACTTGGACCAATATTTTCAGATATGATATAGGGTCCTAGCTAATTAGTCATAAATTTTTCTCACATATCAGGCAGTAAATTCAAGTTTTTTTGGTTTTCTTTTAGCACAAGATCCCCAAATTCAAAGTCTCTCTGGTGGACTTTGATATTGTAAGCTCATTCAAATGCTCCTGATAAACGTGGAGATGCTCCAGGGCATTCACGCGATGTTCATCTAGTAGCATCAATTGGTCCATTCGATCTTGCCATGCGGTGTCATCATCGATGAAATCTTTCAATGTGACGCATAGCATTGGAATTTCTAACTCTAAGGGCATAATGGCATAAGCGCCATATACTAGTGAAAATAGAGTCTCCCTAGTGGGAGTCCGAATGCTAGTCCTATAAGCCCATAATGCAAGGGGCAGCTGTAAATGCCAATCCTTGTGGTGTTCCTTCATTGTCTTTTTCAAGATGGCTACCACAGTCTTGTTTGAGGCCTCAGCTTGCCCATTTTCCTACAGATAGTATGGAGTTGTAAAACTGTGTTTGATGCAATACTTAGATGTTAAAGCTCGCACAATTTTGTTCTTAAAAGAAGTTCCATTATTCGAAACAATTTTGGATGTTATCCCAAAATGACTGATGATGTGCTCCATTATGAACTCTACTATGCGAGCTCTAGTGGTCATTATTAAGGGAATGGATTCCACCCACTTTGTAAAATACTCAGTAGTCTTAATAATACATGTATGTCAATCTAATGATGGAGGAGAGATCTTGCCAATTAGATCAAACCCCCACTAAGCAAAAATGACCAAGCCGCTTGGATGGGTTGTAAGGCCTATGATGGCAGGTGCATAATATTAGCATGATACTAATATTTGATGCATTTCCTAATATATACATTTCAATTCTTCTCCATAGTGGGCCAATAATAACCCATTCGAAGGATACGCTTGACGATGTCCATGCCGTTGAAATGGCCACCACATGTATCGTCATGAGCTTTTGAAATTTCCCAAGATGACTCTTGGGGCTCAATACAATGAAGGAGGACTCCATAATAACTTTGGAGGTACAAAATGTCTCCTACCAAGACATATTTAGTCACTTTTTGTTTAAATGTGCATCTTGCGACACATGATAGTCCCTCTAGGACAAAACCAAGTCTTAGGAAGTCTTAGGTTTGTGACATCCAATTATGATGAGCCTCAAGTTTGATTGCTAAGACAACCTATACCCCCTACGTATTTACTTTTGCAAATGCAGACTAGGAAACATCCTGGTGGTGAATGGTGGTGCCACTTCCTGCAGGACTCTAGGAGGTTAAAGATCCCCAACATGCTTTCTTGAGAAAGTCTTCAGCTTTGCAGAACCAATCAGCTTTTGGTTCCATATTAATCATTTTGACTGATTCTTTGTTATCAAATGTTGCACGTTCTACTATAGGATACAAGAGTGTCTTGACATGGATGGTAGTGAAGTCGACAGATGGATTCTGAGGGATCAAGGATCCCAAATATACCATGGTGTTTGCAAACCTATTTGACAAACGAGGGACCACCTTGATGTCGTACCATTCTAGTTTAGCCAAATATGTGGTAAAAATATCTTTGTAGGCTTTCAATATTGGACATCAACATTGAAATAATCCCTTCACTTGGTTAATTATGAGCAAGGAATCACCAAAGATTTTTAGTCTCTTGATATTCATGGCGATTATTGTATGGAGTCCCAAAAGTAGGGCTTCATATTCAACATTATTGTTGGTGTATGGGAGTGTATGGGAAGTCTATTTTGAATGAAAAGGGCATTAGATCTCCTTGCAGCATGAAAAAACTATCCCTACACTAGATCCTTACTCACACTTTGAATCATCAAAGAACATAGTCATATCAGCATTATTACTTGGTCCTTCAGGTTTGGGAGCTTCAGATACTACAAATATTGCATCATTCGAAAGCTCAATTGTTAGAGGCCTACTGTTGGACAGTGGCACCTTAGCTAACTAATCTACTATGACTTATCCCTTAATGGACTTTTGGCTTATGAATTCTAGATCAAATTATTTCAATAACATGATCCACTTTGCAGTATGTGTATTATGATATGTCTTGCTCATCATATACTGCAAAGGATTTTGTTTTGATATCACATATGTCATGTGACTTAACATGTAGTGCCATAATTTCTTGGTAGCGAACACTACTGATAAACATAGTTTTTCCACATATGCATATCCTAGCTCATAACTCACCAAGGTTTGGCTAATGTAATATATGGATTGCTCTTTTCCTTTTACGTTCTTTTGGGTCAACATGGTCCCTAACACAAAGTTTTTTGCTGATATATATAGCAGAAAAGGCTCTTCTAGACTTGGTGGAGCTAATACTGGTGGCATCACCAGGTATTGCTCTATATCAATGAAGGTTGCCTTGTAGTCCTCATCCCAGTTGAATGGGACACCCTTATATAGCATTTGATTCATGGGTTGACATTTATTTGATAGTTGGGTGATTAATCGCTTTATCGAGGCTACCTTGCCTTGAAGGCTCCTTAATTCCTTAATATTGGTGGGAGAACACATTTCCAAAATGGCCTTGACCTTCATTAGGTCTACTTCGATGCCTCTCTTGGAGATAATGAACCCTAGAAACTTTCCAGAAGCTACACCAAATACGAACTTCTTAGGATTCAACCTGACATTGTGCTCTATCAGGTGATCGAAGAATTTTCTCAAGACCTCTGCATGCTCTTCTCATAGCAATGACTTGGCTAGAAAATCATTGATATAATCTTCTATAATTTGGTGCATATAGTCATGAAAAATGTATGTCATGACCTGCTGGTATGTGACACCAGTGTTTTTGAGACCAAATGGCATAACTTTGTAGCAAAATGTTCCCCATGGCATTATAAATGCGGTTTTTTGTTGGTCTTCAGGCTTAATCTAAATTTAATTGTAACTAGAAAAACCGTCCATTAAGGAGAGAATTTTGTGACCGGTAGTAGAGTCTACTAGAGTATCGATAGTGGGCAATGAAAATGAATCTTTGGGTGTTGCCTTGTTGAGATATCTAAAATCCATACAAATATAGATCCTTCCATCTGGTTTTCCTACAGGCACCATATTGGATACCCATTCTGGATAGTCGATGGAAATGGAAAATTCTACATCCAACAATTTTTGCAATTTGTCTTTCAACATTAAGGCTACTGTTGGATGCATCTTTATGAGCTTCTACTTGATGAGCTTCTTGGACAGGTCTAGAAAAATGTTATGAGTAACCAACTTCGGGTCTAGACCGAGCATATCTTTGTATGTCCAAGAAAAAATTTTGGGTCTCTCTTTCAGTAGAGGGATGCTGCTAGCATGCTCATCTAGAGTGAGACTCATTATAAATTTAACCTTCATTAGATTGGCAGGGTCGTTACTGATATCCACTTTGAAGGTTTCCTCTACTGACATATGGGATCCCTCCTCAAGCTGATGAGGCATATGGATCAAATGGATGCCATCAGCTAGATTTATATGTTCTTCATTAGAAGCATGTTTAGCATGATAGACATCATAAGCACAACCTAGTCCAAAATGAAATGGTTGCATCATCTCTTCATTCAAGAAGAAGTCTTTAGGATCTACTGGTGAATCAGCATGATCCCAATCGATAACATCCATGTTTAGATGCAATGGTTTGGATGGATTTGCTAGATTACAGAGTGGAGTGGTCAAATCAATGAAGACCATGTTGATGGAATGGAATTTATCTCCAAGACCACACGAACTGAACTCTACATCATCTGTGTAGCTTTCATGCCCAAGATCTAGCTCAGATGGTATGGGGAAAAATGGGTCCTCCCTATGGGATGCCTGGACAACTGGATTCTCTTCATGCACTGACTATAAAATAGGATCTCTCATATCAATTATCTTGACATTAGTAAGTATATGGGAAAAGAGTATTTGATATTCCTCTTCCAGATTTATTATTTCTCTAAGGCGATGCTGGAGATTAATCTCTTGACACAAATCGATAGCTGCAACATATGGCAAACCTCGAGGTGGATTTTGATTACACAGGTGATGAGGCCCCAAATAGGTCATCTCAAAAAAATCCTCATCATCACTATAAATATATAATCCTTCACTTCCCCCCATATGCAAGGGGCACTCTGCCAGATGTGGTCCCATGTATCTGATTTTGCGGTCGTTATCATCACTATCTAGATAAACTGGATAAAATGATCGTATATACGACATCAATGCAAAAAATGGCTCTGCTCTCTCTTCAGAGTGATCAATTTTAAGAGGTACTTCTTCTATAACATACTCTGACTCTACAGGCAATAAATGTAGTGGATATACTAGCCTTATATCGGTCATCTCAACCTCATCACTATGATTGCTACTATGAGCAGACCACTCTATAATGTCCATGAATATTTGGAGATTAGCTGGATGAGGTCTTAAGTAGGCCTGCTCTATATCATATTCATAATCACTATTGGCCATGAAATGCTCTTGTATCTCATCTAATTGCTCTCTAGGCAACAAATAGCGTAGAAATATCAAAACCACGAAGGCTCGATCAATTTCCTCTTCATATTGATCATTATTTGAGGACTCACCATCTACATCATAATTTGGTCCATTTATTTTGGAGGTGGATTCCTCTTCATCTTCACTACATATATCTCCTAACTCGAGATCACATAGAATGGCGAGGTTGTACCCTTGCATGCTAGTATCATCGATCGTGATATGGTTTCGATGACCCAAGTTGCCTCTAGGGTTCTACTCTGAGAACTCTTCATGTTCAAGCTCTGGTCTCTCAATGGTGATGACTGAAACCATTGGGTTGTTGCCCTAAAGGCTAGACATGTTAGTATGATACAGATTAAAATCTATGTCATCCCCTAGACTTAGGTATAAATGATACAATGATGTAGCAAGTAAATCATCATGTCCCTGAATCTGCGATCCCAATCCAAACCTATCAGTTGCAAAATAATAAAGTGGTTCAAGAGAGGTTCTTCCTTGTTCTAAAATACCAAGTTCATATCCATACCAATGATAGAGCTCAAAAATATGTATGGCATACTCTGGATTGGACAAGTATCGAACGTTCACCGTGAACTGTTCGTCATCATCCACCTCCATGGGTGCCCACGTTGGAACTTGATCCAACTCGACATAAATGAAGTTTTTTTGGTTGGGTGGCTTGCCCAATAGTACTACAAATCCAACTGGGTATCGATGGGCTATCATCTGACCTATGTCTCGTGCAATCTCTAAAATTGGACCAAAGGTCACATTTTGCACAAGATATTCACCCAGACCTATACTGGCTAGGTAAACAATCACCCACAGTGTGAATGATCTTGTTGATGATGCTGGAGAAGTAAGCTGAGGTGCCTCCTCAACTTGATCTTGGTATTCCTCCACCTCCATGGGAGTGGTAGCCTCAGCGACGACTGGTTTAGGCATTTTCTTTGCTTCTTTACTACCCAATTTTACCTTTAATTTCTTATCATCCTGATGCATTATTGATGCACTCAATATTAGAGAAGTTGTAGTGGTATGTTCAGATTTATTTGATACAGATATCGATGGTTGAACATGCACTACCTATTTACCTCTTGGAACCCTTATCGACGATGTGGGTTGTATTTCCAAGTGCATTAACGGGAGTATGAAACCCATTTGCAAATCAGCTAAGTTCACAAACTTGAATGGTTCTTCATCTGATGAAACCACGTGAAATTATCCCTTGTGTATATACTTGACACATTGATGCAATATCGAGGGAACACAACACATTTAATGAATCCAAGACCTCCCTAGAGGTTGACCCTAGCCAACCTATCTTCCTACTCTACACGCTCCTTCTATACGAGGATGCACTCCTCATGCAAGTGCTGCTCATACAACATTTGTCTAGTAAGCCTCTATGCCTAAATATCTTCATCTTCGATGCACTGCCTCTCTAGGTGAGCATCCTCTAATTTATATTGGAGGAGTTGGCATTTCTTCTTAGAGGCTAGTCGATATGATCTTTCGACCTGGTCAGTCAGCGAAGGCCTTTGATATGCTTACTTTGTACAAGTGACCTTATGGGTTTTATACCCATCGAACTGATGTGTTGTGCTTTTGCCTCTATCTGTGAAGATGGTATCGGCATCATGCTATGTTCTATGCTACATGCCACCATGCATGGATGGTGGATGCGAGACATGAGGGCACTTAGAAGCCTCTCCATTCTCTATAGTATTTCTAATGGTGCTTTCTCTACGCTCACTCAGAGCATGGGTGGGCGGAGCTAAAGGCTTACAGTCTAGTTGCTCTAACACACTACCTAGACCGTCTAGCTATCTAGACCACATATCATGGGCTGGTGTTCTATTAGCTCCCACCTTCGATATATCGATGGTGATCTTGCATGCTATAGTATGCATGGGAGTATGGGTAGACTTGTGCTCAGTAGGGAGCCTGTTTACTTGCCCATGAATGGGCATATATCTATTCCTTCTATATTCATAATGTGGGGTTATAGTACATCCTATAGACCTAGTGCGAATGGGTACCAATCTGGTCCCCTGCATGACATACTCTTCGGTCGATCTCGTGGATGCGCATGTAATGCAGTCTCAATAATGGATTCTAAGTGGAGCACCCTCAAGCTAAGAAGCTTCATGCTCTAATATACATCTAATAGAATACACTGATGCTATTCTATTAAGGGTATGCTCGATGGGATCCCATCGTGTCGAGTTGTCTCCTCTAATGCTTGTCGAACGACGTTTGGTTTGTTCATGTGGTCGAGGACTAGACACGTGTAATTGTGAATTAGTTGGGGCTCGGTCATCAGCTTCAGGCTTGCGCCTTTGTCGACCACCCCGTGTATCCACCATAGTGTACCTAATGTCTAGATGTGTCTTTTATTATCAAACAAGGTATACAATGATGCTTATATTTTTTAAATTTTAAAGTGAGCCTTAAACTGTTTGATGTTGTTTCAAAATGTGTTGTATCAGTATGAGAAAATCTCGCATGTTTTGCAAAATTGTTGGATTTTATTCTTAGTTTAATTGGATTTAACCTATATACTCATAAAATTAAAATATGAGAATGAAGTCCATACTCAATGAGGTAGCATAGGTACTACCAACCCTCACCCAGCACACCGTATGTAATGATACACTCTTTCGAAGATGAGTGCATGCTATTTTGCATGGATAGGATAGTTCTTGGGTCGATCTTGGCAACGAGTGGGTCCTAATAATACAATTTCAAATGAGCCAACCAAGTGGTAATGACATCCACTATTGGTCTCAATCAAATGGGTTGGATGTGAGAGCCCAATGTCACTGATGTTTAAAATGAAACATGGTGTGTGTGGTTTGTTTTACTTTGCATAAAGATAAATGCATAAAATAATATTCATATGATCATTCCTACATGTTATGCATAAGAAGTAACGTTTTAAATTCACAAAGGTATGCATGCTATGCCCTACATGATGTTATGACAATGCAATTACGATGACATGGCCTCTAATTGGGCCTCAAGCATGCAAATGACCACACAATTTTTATCAAGGTCACTGTATTCTAGGGAGGACTACAATTAGAGGTCTGATGTTCCTAGCAGTGCATTTCTAATGTAAAGAATGTGAAAGCAAATTAGGACTATTAATTCATCAGTTTCCTTTAATATACCTAATTTACCATCAATTTATTGCTAACTATAAAAATACAGAGAAGAAAATGCAAAAAAAATAATGAAAACATAGCCTACCTCAGCTCCTGATCTAATACCAAGTGGTTTTTTTGCTATCTGTTGCTTCTACTATAAACTGCAACTCTAGTCTACGGGCTACAGTGTGAACCGCATGTGATAGCCATGGGCCAAAAAATAATCATAACTATTAGCTACGGTTAGCACCTAAGATAAAAAACAAGAATGTCAGCACTCAAGGGTTACAAATGCGGAGTCCCACCATGATCACCATTTGACATAACCAAAAAGCATACACCTATCTACTATATTGGTCTATAATCATCATACAAGTGTAAAATCTTGACACATTGCATAAATTCAACAAAATGATATTTCTTGTATTGATTATGGATGAATCTCTGTTACAAATATACCCCTCTTAGGGTCACTTGAATGATGATACAGTTTATACAATTGCCAATGCCCTCAATAGAGTAGGTGCATTAATATTGCCCTTTGACTAGTCGTAAACTGCCTTGGGGTGGAGTTGACCCCCTTCTTCGCAATGAGGAAGGATTATGACATAGAATCCTCTTGTACCTATCTTCCTACGATCAAGAAACAACAACACATGATCAAAAATATAGATAGCCTCTCATGATGAGGCATTTTAAGGAAATGTACATGATAATGCCATGAAACTAATAATCAAGAAAACATAAAGAAAGCCTTTGCACTATGCTAATTGAATCAATATTTGTAATATAGCATAAAAGAGATCGTTAGACAAATAATGCATGGATTAGATAATAAAATAGAAGCATAGAGGTGCATAAAAGATCCAAAAATATCCTAATTAATGTAAAACATAAACTATCTATTCTAAGCTAATTCCTACGGTCATAATTCTTCTAAACTATAATTAAACCTAAGAAATGATTAATCTAACCTATTTAACTAGACAAAAATAAAAAGAGTAAGGTGATTTGTCACCTGTTGTAAATCATAGCTCTAGTGAGTGGTCTACACTATGAACCACGACTGACAGCCATGGTTTGACCTCTGATAAATTTACCCTCAAAATCATGGGTAGTGGGCTAAATCTGCTTATCCAAATTGATGTTCAAGGGTCACCTTCGTTTTCCTCAAACTGATTTGGTGGTCAATTCAATGTGAAGGGCCTTCATTTGCCCGAATTTGCATTTCTTGATCCTCCTAGGAACCTAGGGCATCCATAATGCAATTCATCATGAATGGTGGCAAAAGGATCGGGGATTAAGTGCAATAGCTCCATCTCATAGCATACTCAGTTTGAGTGTACAATTCACCAGGGCTTCGCTGCTCAAATATCCAATGCTTGCTTCTCTTTTTCTCCCCATTTGGAGGGGGTATTTATAGCATGCCCCTAGGGCTAGGGGTGGCTTCATGGAGAATCCAAGACCAAGAAGGGTGGTTAGGATAGTTGGGATGGAAGCCTCTGGAATATTTCATCCTTCAACTACATTCTTCTAGATCTTTTGGCCGTTCTAACTAATTTTTCTTAGATGGAAGGCCTAACTAAACTTCAGTTAAGATCATAGGTCACAGTTGCAGTCTAGACTACAGACTACAGGTGTCAACCATGGTTTAGACTGGAGACCATAGGTCTAGGCTGCAATTCAGATTGATTAGGCCAAAGTGCCTAAATTGAGTGGTTAGAACCACTGCTCTATCGTGGAGTCTATCCAAGATCCTCCATATGGTCTTGTAGCATGTCCATATGAGTAGTCACCCTTGACATGATGCGTTTTAGGTGTCTACACAACCTAAGCTATTGTTAGCCTTCCATAGTCGTGTAACCCACCATTGAGTATACACCTCAGTAACCCCAACATCTACTATACTGGTATCAACTGTAGGAGGGTCCTCTTCCTATAAAACTACTACAATATGAGGTGGTATAAGATCCCTCTCTATAGTAACCTGCCTATACAAAATTTGCTGGAGATGTACATCCTATTGTATGCCAAACTATCAGAGCACCCAAGAGTAATGAAAAAAATCTCTGATGCCTCCCTTGTGATTGATAATACATCAATCATGCCTAGTCCAAGCCATAAATATATCTACCTCTACCCAGGTGGGGCACTCATGATAAGACCTCCATATAATATCCTTGTCTTGCAAGCCATTTAGAGTCACTGCATAGTGAGAAAGATCCCATGCACGACACCAACTCTTGCGCTCCTCATGCTCTTGAGGCCACCTACATCTACAACACCGAGACACATATGCAATGGCAGTAATCTTGATAGGTAATCCTCTTGAGTGGTCCACCCTGATGTGCTCCTAGCCCTAGATCTATAGAAGCAGGCTATAAGAAATGCTAGATTATCCCCACTATTGAATCTGATAAAGCTCTTCATAACACTGAGCTAGCAGTGCGCTTCCCAAAGACATAATGATAGGTGCTTCACTATCCATAAAATCTTGAACCATAGCTAAGAGGTTCCATGGGAACCTTGAACTTGAGAAATTTGGTACAAGAATATTACATATGACATGCATCAAGATGACCTATCACCATGAGAAGACATCCTCCCAGTACCATCGATCCATGGAGATCCTGCCATGATGGTAGTCACAAAATTTTGTAGTTGCATATGCTCCAAAGACCCTCAAAAAGATAATATCTCTATCATCATTGGGAGAGGACATGATAGATATTTCATCGAAAAGAATCCTAAATATCCTATATACATCCTCTAGAGTGATAGTCATCTCGCCAATAGGGATATGGAAGGTGTTAGTATGGGAATCCCACCTGTGGGAAAGGGTTGTAAGGTAGGCCTCATCCGACATAATCATTGATAGCCACATGACATATTGAAGACTATAGGTATCAAACTAGGCCCAATATACATCGTCCATTAGGGGTAGAAGCTACATAAGCAAAGTAGGGTCCTGAACCCGAATAGATAAGAGTTAAAAGTGCCAATTAAAAATGCCTAAATTAATTGCACTTAAAAGCAAAAAGAGCAATAAAATGCAAAATGGTGTAAAATTAATCTAAGATAAGCCTAAGGCTATGAAAAAAATGACTAAATGCACCTAAACACACAAAAAAATCAAAATGCACACTTCAAAAATGCAAAAAAATCAATTAATTTCCTTAAAAATTAAAAAAATCAAAAAAATTTAATAAAATTTTGCTAAAGTGCACGACCACTCTTGCTGACAGCGGCTAGCCACCAACGGTTATTTTTTTGACTATTGGAATTCAAACTAACCACTGTCGGTAACATCAACCCCTCTTTTCCAATTAGGGGCTTCTTTGAGCATCAATGACCATGAGATGACATGCCAACGACGTTCGCCCTTGTCCAAAAACTATTTTTTTTTTGCAAAAATTTAAAAAATAAGCTAGCCCCACCTAATAAAACCTTAAGCTAAGCCTATTTACTGGTTTGGTTCATTTCCAATGGGTTTAATTTGGTTTCTTTACCAATTAATTAATGAGGTTCATTTTATCGGTTAATTAAACAAATAAAGATAGGGTTTGAGAGATACCCGTGAGTCATCGGCTCCTCCACTTATCGATGCCTCACCATGGTCCACCATGATGTCTAAATTCAACGTCTCGTATCATAATACTCTCTCTCACCTCAGAGCTCAAAATGTATAAATTGATAGTTGGCAAATAATGAAAGTCAAAACCCCAAATTTTTTTTTAATTTTTTTGTTTTGCCTCAGCCACTGCTGGCGTTAGTAGCCCGCATTTTCTAGCCACTGCTCAAGATAGTGGTCATGATTTGGTCACTACTACTAATAGTGGCTAGCAAAAAGTAATAAATGCACTAAATATCTCACCACAAGGAGCCTCAAAATAGAAAAATAAGCATATCTATCGATCCGAAATCATCAAAAATTGTAAAATAATAAAAAATTATATAAATCAAAAGCCAAAAACGTTATAAACACAAAATAAAAAAATAAAAAATAAAAAATCTTAACTATGCCTCGTATCCAGTTATTTATTCTATACACTTGGTGGTTGTAGTGACTATTGCTCCATGCAATTTGACAAGATGAGTAAATCACCATAAGGCCATTTGGGGTAAATTAGTTATGGCTGAATTGAGACACTTCACTTCAATCCCAAAGAAGGCCATGGCGACTGGACTGCCCCATGAGAACGAGGATTTATCTCAATTATTCTATGATATTTTTAGAAAATCATTGAACATAGTGGTTCAACATAGGCTTAAATGAAAATGCTATCATCTTAATTCCCCAAGAAGGCCATTGCGGTCGGACTGCTCTATGGCATAGAGATGTACAATTACTATAAAAGGTTGAAATCACACCTGCAATGGGATCTACCTATAACAAAGCAAACCTCTAAAAATATCTAAATCATTCATCTTGGTCAAGAAACTCGTCACTTTATTCATTATCCTTCCCTCATCGACTCGTCGTTTGAGGGGGTAGTCATAATATCAACAATCATAATAAAAATCAACAAAGATCATTTGATCATGTTAAATTGCGTTCGTATTACGAATAATTACCAACAACTATCATAAGCTTACACTTTGCTGGGGAAAAAAGCAAATATGATAGTTAAGTTTATAGCTCTCTTTTTAGATCTATAGTAGCACTGAATCCTATAGTAGCACTGAAGCTACCCGATCGCCTGATGGATGTGTGTAAGCTTTTGCAAATTTAAGCCTTCCATCCTATTGGAAGCAATGATTCTAGGATGCACACCTTTCGCATGACTGGGGCATCTAATATTGATCAGATCAATGATCATAACACACCCTAAAGTGGCCCTAGGTGGTCTATTTTTTCTCAACACTATGTTTTCCCACAATGCATCCCAAAAAGGGGCATCTGTAGACACTTAAAATATGTTATATTTAGGAGACTACTCATATGGGAACATTCAGAGACCATATTATTGATATTGCACCTTTCTAAGAGCTAGCAGTGGTCCTAAAAACTCACAAGGGGTAATTCTAGCCCATTCAGGTTTAGCTACTATCAATCAGAATGACTGCCAATATTGGTTGCTAAAGCTGAGAGCGGCCAAATCTAGCCACTGCTTTGGATAGTGACTAGCACCAAAACATAGTCTAGCCATGAATACGGGCCCAGATCATGCAGTACGATATCGATTCCATTTTTTATAAGAAATTTTTGTCTGGATCTCCTAGAGATCCTCTTGAATACCCCTTCAATGCAAATTTGTGACTGATCCTTCAACCTGGGGTGGTCAGTTGCATGCAGATCTAAATATTAGCTTCTCTAGGAAGCCAAGATCTAGATTTACATCTAAATATAGGAGGTCTACATATGGACCCTACCAAGCAAAATAAAGGATCCATGAATATCAAAATTTTGTGCATCAAAGCTCTAGCATATTGGAGAGAGATTCCATACTCCTTTGAGGAGTAGCAGAGCTCTACCCAATTTAGTGATAATTTCTAGCCATACAACCATTCAAGATTGATGTTCTTCACTACCAATCAGTGTACGAACACAGAGGTGACCCTTGGACATCAATTTATATGAGGAATCTAGTGCTACAACCCCCTAATTCATGAGAAAAAGGTTTTATATCATGTTTAATATCCTTGACAGTGGCCTACAGGAACAACCTAGGGTTTTAGACATTATTTTCCAAGTTTTAGCTTAGATCTATCATTGCTTTTTGCTTTGTTAATTAGTTTTAGCATAGATCTAGTTTCCTTAATGTATTTGCACTATTATTCCTAAGTTTTCCATACATTTATCATTCAGTTTTTCTACATTTTGATCTTATTATGCTTACATATCATGCTTCACAAATTTTCTAATAAAGCCTCATCACGAGAGGCTACTCGTGCTACTGATATCCTATTTTTGTTTCTTGTACATAGGATACAAGTTACAGGACCAAGCCAAAGTGTTTAAAATGTCAGATCCCTCTAGACAAGAAGGAGAAGAAGGCATATATAAGCCCTTATACAAGTTCATGTGTGGCATCAGGAGGCATGTGGAGTGCACCATCCCCTTGCAGGGGATACCATTAATTTTGCTTGTATTTCATTGTATCAAACTGGAATAACTAAGAGGGACTGATATGTAATCATAATCCACATGAATAAATAAAATATATTTCTTGCATTTGTTACTTCCATGTTATTTATGCTTTCATGGACTTTTATTTTGATGTTATGATGCAAGTAGACAAGGCGCAAACTTCGTGGGATGATACACAGGGAAGAGTACTGATAATCATTCGTTCCCATATAAAGTTGACAAGGAATTGTTAATCCACAAGAGAATGGATGATTAAGGAACTCTTGGCCCATGCAGCCAACTAAGTGAGTAAGTAGGTTATGGTATATTAGGTATAATTTTGTAAGCTCAAATGACAGACCAATAAAGGAAGAGAACCCCATTCAACTAGTAGCTAATGAAATCCACAAATTATTGTGAATTCATGAGATATTGATTGAATATGATTTCTCATCCCTGAATGGATGATAAAATGAGTCATATGTTATGAATGTGATGAGTAGATTTCACAACACATTCGATAGACTACTCTTAAAATTTTCTTACACAATACATGATTTTGCAAACTATAAAAGTCAGGGATGCATTATAGAAGAGAAAAAGGTGTCACTGAGGAGTCTGTTGAATAATCATGAGTGTTGATGGAAAAAAATTATTTTGTTGAGAAATATTGTAGATACATATTGTTGATAATATTTTCAAATATTTTTGATATTAATGGTGTGACTGTGTATGAAATAGATGAAAGTGGGTTATATGTAGTATTTTTTTTAAGAGGGAGCAAAATTGAGATAGATGAATATTGATTGTTATTTGTATGTTGTTTACCCTAATATTGGGATAGAAGAAAGGGAGAATATTGGGTCATCAGGGCCATGG
Organism: Wollemia nobilis; assembly: GCA_028583015.1. NCBI lineage: Eukaryota > Viridiplantae > Streptophyta > Pinopsida > Araucariales > Araucariaceae > Wollemia > Wollemia nobilis. The sequence continues at coordinate 22,740,349 of JAQPPZ010017232.1, read as the reverse complement.
ATGATCATGTCATACATCACTTAACCTAAGAGAGAGTGAAGAAGAGAAGAAGTATGATAATGATAAAGTGGGATGTAGAAGAAAATTTTAGAGGACAAGATTTCTGGATTGAGAGAGTTTACTCAACATATAGTTAGCCTAGATGGATGCAATGTAGATGTATTCATAATAAGGATTGGTCTTGCATCATAGTAAACCATCCTAACTCAATAATATGATTAATAAAATGAAGCAAACATGCAAGGGGCAAAGTGTATATGATTATATGATGATTTTTTTTGAGTAAGCAAATGATTCAATGTGTTTTATGCATAATATCATTTAAGATGAATGATATCGATTGGTTTTTTGTGTTCTTGGTCATCCAATGTGGCTAGGAGATAGGCTTGTGATACGAATTTGGTTGTGATCTTAAATGGTCCTAACAAATTAGGGTCAAAATTTCCTTTTAGGTTGACATCAGCGTTAGTATTCCTTTGATTTTATTTAAGGACTAAATCCATGACTTCAAAGGACCTATGATGTAGCTTTTTGTTGTAGGCACATCGAAGTTTGTTATGGTATGTTCTAAGATATTCTAAAGTATTGATGCACTTTTCTTCTAAGAGTTCTACTTTTTGTAAGCAGCTTGAGTGGTATTCATATCCTACCAAAGAATCTTGTAACAAGACTCTTAGAGAGGGTATATCAAGTTTGAAAGGAAATACTACTTTATTACCATAAACTAAAGTATATGGTGTTGCTCTAGTGGAAGTATGTACACTTGTATGATATTATCATAAGGTAGGATAAAGTTGTAAGTGCCAATATCAATCATTTTTTTTGACTAGTTTCTTAAGGATTTTGATTAGAATTTTATTGGAGGATTCAACTTATCCATCTCCTTGCAGATAGTAAGGTGTAGACCATTTTTGTTGAGTTTTGTATTTGGTACACATCTTGGTAACCTATTTATTTTTAAAATGGGTGCCATTGTCTACAATTATGGTAGAAGAGATACCATATCGGCTAATGATTTGATTTAGGATAAATTTTGATACTTGGATGCATGTGGCAGAGGTTAGAGGTATTGCCTTGACCCACTTAGTGAAATATTCTATAGTTGTAATAATGAATTTATGTCCATTAGATGATTGAGGTTTAATTTTACCTATAATGTCCAATTCCCAAGAGGAGAAAGGCCAAGGAGATGTGATAGGTTGAAGTTCTTGAGATGGAGCATGAACAAGATTGTTATGTCGTTGACATTTATCACATTTCTTGACATAGTTTTGAGTGTTATTTTTCATGGAGGGCTAATAGTAGCCCATACTAAGGAGCTTCTTAGCTACAAATAACCCACTAAAATGGCCACCAAATTTGTTGTCATGGGCTTATTTTATAATATCTTGGGCTTCATTTGCATTTACGCATCTGAGGAGTATACCTTCAAAGGAACATCAATACAAAATATCTCCAATGATGACATATTTGCAAGATTTTAGCCTAAATTGTCTATGATCTTGAGAGTTAAATCCTTCAGGGAATGTTCCTTCCTTGAGGAAATTTAAATTGTCTTGATACCAAGGCTGTTAAGGTATCAATGCTTCGATATTACATATGTTAAGTGGTTGTAAGCATGATTCAATTATGGAAGGCTCATTAATTTATCTTATGATGATGGTAACTTATTTGTCTTGTTGTGGCCATTACACAACATGCCCCAAATTTGGGGACCCACCTTTAAAATTTGAATTTTGGGAGTTTTGGTTCTTTGCGTGATAGTTTTGATAGGTTTGTGGGATTGTGTTTCTTTTTATTTTCTTTCGAGATGTCTAATATGTGGTTAGATTTTAATGTTTGGTTAATTTTAAATATTTTGAATTGAATTAATTCAAACATTTAAAATTAATTAAATCAAATTTAATATTGTTAATATATATAAAATAATAATAAAATACATAAATAAATAAAACATATAATAATAAAATATGTAGATATGGTATACATATGTAAATCCACTAAAAGGAAGCCATCTACGCATTTTTATTTCATTGGTTTTATTTTAATGGTTTTCTTTTGGGTTTGAAAGTTTCATGTTTAAGGGTTTAATTTAATGGTTTTTATTAAGGTGTATGGTGAAATTTAACAGGTGTTCAAATTTTGTTTACAGGTGACACAGACGCATCGGATTGGTGACATGGTCACAACCTGGCCATGATGTGGGTGTACATCCTGACGTAAAAACTTGGACCCACGAGGCCAGCATGATGGATAATGAAGTAGTTTTATCAGATAGTGGCCTTACAAAGTGGAGCAGGAGACACACATGGATTTTAGCAGTACTTAGATGCCAACATAGTGGAGGCAACCTAGACATGACATGGACATATGACCATGATGGATGGCAGGCCCAACACTGAACTGGACATGGATCCAACCACATATTGTGTAGTGACATGGCAATGCGAAGGATGATGTGGGCTAGGTTTCATTCTAAAAAATCACATCGATATTACGCATAGGTCGAGGAGGTTGTATATTTTCATAGACTATGTTGTCCATAAAATACCAACTACCATGTGTGTGATGATGAAACATAATACGCTACTAAGGAGAATATTAATTCTCATTGTGAATACAGTAGATTGCAACAACTCAATGAATACTAACATCATTATGGATTGGCCTGTGAAAGAAAAATAACATAATGATCTAAGATGTTAATATAAACATGTCTATTTAGAGATTCACATTCAATGTTATTTATGGTGTTATCTTCTAGGGGCATACAGGCAGTAAATATGAACATGATGAGGGGGTTTTTTATTTGAATATGGAGGTCATAATTTAATGAGTCATTTTTTCCTCTACACAAATGTTTCTTCCAATATGATTTCATGAAGCTCGTCGGTAGTGCTTGTTGATAATTCTCATCATAGAAATGTATTTGGGTATATTCTACATTCAAAGGTGAACATATGCACCTTGTAATAAAGGTTTGAAAATATCATAGGAAATCATGGGATCTAGAACAAAGGGGAGACATGGCAGTGTTTGATGCATAGTCAAATCAAGGTACAGTTAGTTGATAGAGAAATCACGGATGATATCACTGTAGATGATGATGATATTTTGGGAAGTTTCCTTAATAGCATTCAAATCATAATAAAAAAGTTAGGGACATCATGTGATCCAAGGAGGTGATTACGGGGGTTAGAGTGGTGTAACCATTGAAAAATTTGAGTTTGGATAAGATAATCACGTTGTATCACCATGATTTGAACCTAATTTAAAAATTATTGGTTAATGTGATCGATGAAGTTTGTTTGATTATGATTGAAAAAAATTGATGAAGATAATGAGGGACTCTCCTGTGCATTATGATTTTAGAATGATCTCTAATGGTGATGACATTTTTATTTTTAAGGCCAAAAAACAAGGCCCAACCTTAGTTCATATTTAGCTTAAAAAGCTACACCTTCGATGGTAACTCCAGTGCACACTCGATGGAAAGGAAGTAGAATCACATGTTATGGGTTCAACATTAATTATTAGGCTTGGCAATCTTAGTGTATAGGTATCATAAAATATGGATGTTCATAACAGATATAGGGGCTCTACGTACCCAGAATTACACTTGATGAACCATAGAGTGTAGTTTCCCCAGTCAAGCGATTGATCAAAAGTAGTTTTTGGATCTTGCATTACATAGGGATCTACATAGTATACCATGTATCATAACCGACCTACTATGTATCATAAATGACCTACTGATACATGTACAGTAACTAGGTGAGTCCAAGGATATAACCCCACTTCATATTTTGGTCAAAATATAGTCAATATCATTTGTTCCTTGATGTTATATGGTTTTATATAAATAAATAAAACTTTTATTAAATAATTTTTTTTAAAGGGGAATAAGGTACATGGTATCCAAAAGTAAAAGGGGGAATAAAGATAAAAGCTTCACTATAAGGAAAGGACGTAGTGACTATATAAAAAATGTTATGAATGGTACAAAAGTGTTATGAAAGTGAGTTGTTCCATTGGATGTTAGGAGGCCAAGTGCAGGAAAGGAGGACATTCGAAAACCAAAAAAATAGGAAGATGGAAATAAAGAGTTTTTGAAATTTTAATAGCCATGCAGAGGAAGAAACAAGGGTTGGAAATTTTGGAGCAAGATTACAAGAAAATATTGGAAAGCTATCCAAGTTGCTATAAAGCTGGTGTTCTCTCATATTGTATGGAAAAAAGGATTTTTTTACATAATATAAGCTTTTATTACACATTTTTCTACATGTATTGGAATAATTTTTAATGGTTTTTTATGCATGAATATGGTAGCACCATTTAAATGTTTTAATGCATGTTTTTACTCCTTATAATCTCGCTATAATTAGATTTTAGATTGTGTGGATGCAGGTCTAACCTGGTTGTGTTTAATGTTCAGGAACTAACATTTTCTGTAGCATAGATCAGATTTGTTTGTAGTAGTTTTCTTTGGTCATTTCCATATTCTGGTCCATATTCTAGAATTTTAAGTTTTATTTATATATTTCTCTAACCCTACCCTTTTTCATTTTTTTTTAACTTCTGCAAATAAAATAAAAAAATATAAAAAAAATTAAAATCTAAAAAAGGGATGCATGGATGTCAAGATTAAGCTTTAAAATTTAATTTTAAGTCATTTCAATTTTAATTTGAAGCAAATTCGAAATTTCAAAATTGTATATAAAGTTTGCATTTTTAAAGGGATTTTGTAATTTCAAAGCTTTACATGACTTAACATTTTTTTAAGGAGAGTCAAATTTCAAGCCTTTGCACTTTTGTTTTTCAAGCAATAAATTAACTTTTTTATGAAAATTACAATTTTATTAAAGGGGAGTAATTTATGTGGCATTCCAAAGGCTACTACATTTTAGAGTTAGTCATTTAGTTATTTTCTTTTCATGCTCAAAGCAAGGTAAAATGAATCCACTCATCATTCTATGTTCACATTTCAAACATAGATTTTAATCTTATATTTCATACTCAAAGCAAAGTTTAACAAATGAAACTTGTTAAAATATACTTTAAAAAGAAGATAAAATCTACCTAAAATACTTCAAGACAAAAGGAAATAAATCACCTTTCTATCATGGTCACATGAGGGCCAATCACATCACATTTTCTTTTATTTTTAAGTTTTATGAACAATTAATAACATAGGATAGCAAAGTATAACCAACATCAGTCCCTTGTTAATAGTTATTTGCAAATCACTAAGGTATTCTAAGCACTTATTTGACATATTTTTACAAGCATACAAGCACACATTAAGTAAAAGGAACCTTGGATAAATGTTTATTTCTTTGCAAGAGAGGGTTTTCTAATAAAAATCCTAACTGTGAGTGTGGTTTTGCAATTGGGTAAAATTATCACTCAAAATTTTGGTGCTAGAAGGAGGGCATGATTTGGTTATTTTATCGATGTTGTAGATGCTAACTTGTTCATTGTTACTTGAAAGGGTTATTTGAAGGCATTGGTCTTGAATAATGAATTTTTGTTGACATGTGATCACATTCATTGATTGAAAAGTCTTTTAATTGATGATGTATTGATGCTAACCTTTTGCAAATTGGATAATGTTCTTTAATGTCATGGTTTAATTGATGCATATATTTGGTTGATAAACATGATGATTTATATGTTAAATATTTAAAAATTGTTAGTCATTTCACTCTTATTTGCAAGATATATTGCTTTGACTAACAAAATTGGTACTAAAGTTATATTCTTTAAGGTCCACTAATGATAATGTTTAACCAAAAATGGTAGGAATTGCATCTTGGTTAGGTGATTATTATAGTCATTTAGACATTCTTGGATTACCCCATAAAATCCTTGAAGGTGTAGAAGAATATTTACCCATGTTTAGGCATGATGTGGCCTCGATTGAGGAACATATTTAGAGATACAAGAACATGTTAATTTGCAAATTATCCATGAATATGTTGTTTATAGGTTTTTTTCATATACAGTGGATGATATTCTACTAAATCAACTTGTCTCTATCTATAAATAACCTAATGAATTCATGAGATAATTCAATGATAGATTCCATAGGTTGTATACCGAAGTGGTGACACATTACATCATGTCAGAAGAAGAAGCCATTCAAATATACACGGAATCCTTAGACTCCTTAAATTCTACATTTCTAGAGAGAATTCTTAAATATCCATCCTTACCTAGAGCCTACAGTGAGGCAATAACAATAGAACAATGACAAAATTTGAAAGCTGTTGATGTGGTTTTGTTATCATTAGTTAACCCTAAGGCTCATTATCAAATACAATAAATGATTCAAGCTAAGGCACAATCTTCTCCCATGATGACTTATTTTTTAGGAGTTATGGATTCCAACCAATACCAACCATCCAATTTCACACCTTTGAATCAAATGATGTCTAATATGAGAAATCAATAGGAAAAAATTGATTGTCCAAATTTTACAACCACCTTATATATTATCCAAGAGAAGGTGTAAGTTTCAAAGCCAATATCCACCAATGAGGATTATGGTAAACAGGCCCATCAAAATGTAGAGATTGGTTTTGTTTTGGAAATGCATGAGCCTTCAGACAATGGAGGAGTCCTAGTTTTAACTAGCATTGAAATATTTGATAGGGTAGGACCTTCCATAGAATTGAATGAAAGGATTAAATTGTATGATCAAGAAAGCCAACATGTTTCAAATAATGACCAGGTAGAAATAAAAGGCTTAGATTCATTATTTACAAGGGAGGATTGGGATAATTATAAAAATTTGAATACAAGAATTTATTCCATGGTAGAAACCCTTAAGCCATCAAAAGAGTTTGAAAGAAAATTTAAAAAGGAATCAATAGATGAATTTGAAGATTATGCAAAAGATACGATATAATTTCATCCCTTGATTTTAGAAGATGATTATTATAATGGTTGGGGAAGATATGAGGAATCATTGGTTTCTCACACTCCTACTGATGAAATTTCTATTTCACTTATGCAATATGCTAAAATTGCCATATCACAAGAAGATATTGCTATTCCTGTACAATCATAAAATGGCATGCCACTTGCAAAAATAGAGAAGGTTCCAAGATTCAATCATCTTGAATATGAGTTTATTGAATACCTTGCTGAAAATAGAAAGTAAGAAATAGTAAATGCTTCTTATGATTTATTTGTTTTGAATGAGAAAGGTAAAATATTCTCTTTCATTCTTGACTATTGAAAATTTGAATACAAGTTCACATTATTTTCTTAGAAATTCAAATAAAGAAATACCATTGGTGGCTAACAAGGAATTAGAATAAACTTCTATCCATCCAAATGATAAAAATGTTGCTTTATTTGAGAAGACTCAAGTGACTGATCAGGGAGATGTGTTATTTGACACATCCGTTGGCCAACAAGATTTATGGTTTGAAAAGGATGGGTGCATGTTTAATTGGGTGATTAAATTTGGTGTTTTTGAAAAATAGGTGATTGATGAAGGGCTACAAGATGATGATGAATATCATGAAGAAAAGGAAAAAGGTACAAATGCTCATCAAGCCATGGTAAATGAAAATGTATAAAAAATAGATTCTCAACCTTTTTGTTCAACCATTCAAAATCTAGGTAAGAGTTTACATAATGATGTGATTAATGATCAAATGCCATTTTTGATTGATAAAGAATTTGAGATAATTTCTCCTCACACCAATAATAAGATTGCTATATCAAAAAAAACATATTTAGATGCTTTGGAGTTACTAAATCAAATTCATCAAAAATTGACAATGGAATCTAGGATAAAAAGTTATAATGATCCTCATTTAGTAGATATCCTAGATGATTCCAAATTGTTGCATAAGTATGATTGGACTAAAGACATAGATGATGAATTGGCCTCAAAATTTTTAAAAATATCCTCCTATTTTAATGAAATCCTATATGTTTGTGAAAATGAGAACTCAAGTCAGAGTGATGAATTAGGTTTTGAAATTTACACCTCATTGAATAAGCAAAATATAGTTGAAAATCATGTATTCACTTGAAATTTTAATGAATCAAAGTCTCAACATGAAATTGCTAATATCATTGAGTCAAATTGGTGGGGTGAGAGAGGCAAAATGAGATTTTTTGTATTATGTGGCTTAATCTTATTTTGGTAGGATTTCTGTAAAGCCTAGCATGCATATTATGGTAGATGTCTTTCCATTTGTGATAGAAATCAGGTTTGGGATCCAGGAAAGTGATGGTTGAATTCTTGCACCATTTGTATTATATTGTATACTATTGTAAATAATTTTTGGCTTTTCAGGTTTGGTTGGTTTTGTATATACTTTCTTGCTTGGTTTTGTGATATTTTGTAGGGTGTTTCATGATTTTGGGTTTGTTCCCTTCATTTGTGGTGATGTTTTGTGGTAGCTACTAATTTATGACCTCTTGGTTGTTTTTTGTGTTCCTTTGTCATGTAGGTTGGATTACCTAGTTTGGAATCAAGTGGAATTGAGGAAAAGGGGGATGAAGTTGTTTAGTAATTATTCGTAGATTATGGACTAATATGGTGGAAAATGGAACAATGAAATATTTCTCTAAGGCTCCAACTATAGTTCACATATTAAAGTGGATTTATTGGAATGCAAAAATCTAACACACTCCATATTTAGCCTTGAATGATCTCTAACCTAGGTGGTAGGTGAATTTTGCAAAGTAATACAATGCTCAATAAATAAAATAAAAAGAAGTAAATAAAAGACAAATCAATTAAAGGCTTAGGTCATCTCCATCGAGGCTATATACGTTTGGTTGATAGTGGTGCAATGTCTAAAAAACAAAAAAAAAGGTAAAAGCAAAATTAACCTAATACTTGGGTGATTCAGTTAATCTCTATTGGGGATATAGATGTCTGGCTGGCAGTAGAGAAAGGTCTAGAAGAGATAAAGGTCATATCCACTGGGGCTACATATGCTTTCCTGGTAGTGGAGCAATGTAGAGGCACATTTTTAATGAGTGATACTCTACAACCTAAATGCAAAATAAATGATGGAATTTGGATTGTTTCAAAAGGTAAAATAAATCACGATTCACACACTAAGCTAGGGCAAATATTTTATTTATTTTAATTTTAATTTGTCTACCTCCATATTCTATGGATATTGCTAAATAATATTTATTTCACTGATATTTGGTTTCTTTGGTTTCAGATTGGGTTCTTCATCTGAAATGCTTAGGAGAATTTTCCAATAGAGTCACCATTTGTTGTGTCCATTACACAACATGCCCCAAATTTGGGGACCCATATTTAAATTTTAATTTTTGGGAGTTTTGCTTCTTTGCATGATAGTTTTGATAGGTTTGTGGGATTGTGTTTCCTTTTGTTTTCTTTCAAGATGTCTAATATGTGGTTAGATTTTAATGTTTGGTTAATTTTAAATATTTTGTTGTATCAATTCAAACTTTTAAAACTAATTAAATCAAATTTAATATTGTTAATATATATATAATAAAAAATTACATAAATAAATAAAAATATAATAATAAAATATTTAGATATGGTATACATATGTAAATACACTAAAAGGAAGCCATCTACACAATTTTATTTTAATGGTTTTCTTTAATGATTTTCTTTTGGGTTTGAAAGTGTTATGTTTAAGGGTTTAATTTAATGGTTTTATTAAGGGTGTATGGTGAAGTTTAACAGGTGTTCAATTTTTTTTTACAGGTGACGTAGACACCTAGGACTGGCAATGTGGTCATGAATTGACCATGACATGGATGCACACCCCGACATAGACACCCAAACCCATGAGGCCAACATGATAGATAGCAGAGCCATTTCATCATATAGTGACCTTACGAAGTGGCAGAAGAGACACATGGATTTGACTAGTACTTAGACACCAACACAATGGAGATAACCTAGACATGATATGGATATATGACCATGGTGGATGGTAGCCCCGATAATGACCTAGACATGGACCCAATAGGATACTGTGTAGTGACATGGTAGCATGAACAGTGCTAGATTCCATTCTAAAAAATCATGTCAACATTACACATAGATCAGGAAGGTTGTATGTTTCTATAGAATATATTGTCCATAAAATGCCAACTACCACCTATGTGATGATGAAACATAATACGCTACTAAGGATAATATTAATTCTCATTGTGAATATAGTAGCCTGCAAGAACTCGATGGATACTAACGTCGTTATGGATTGGCTTGTGAAATACAAAGAACATAATGGCCTAATATGTTAATTTAAACATGTTTTTTTGGAGATTCATGTTTAGTGTTATTTACAGTGTTATCTTCTAGGGTTATAAAGGCAGTAACTCCAGACATGAAGAGGGGGTGTTCCATTTGAAGATGGAGGTTGTAATTTAATGAATTATTTTTTCCTCTACATGGATGTTGCTTCCAATACGATTGCACGAAGCTCATTGGTAGTGTTCATCGGTAACACTCATAATAGAAATGTATTTGGGTATATTTTGCATTTAAATGTGAACATATGCACCTTGTAAAAAAGGATTATAAATACCATGGGAAATCATGGGATCGGGAATAGAGGGGAGACACAACAACATTTGATGCATAGTCATATCGAGGTATAGTTGATTTATGGAGAAATCACGAATGGTATCACTGTAGATGATAGTGATATTTTGGGAGGTTTTCTTAATATAATTCGAATCACAGGAAAAAATATAGGGATACAGTGTGACACTGTGTGATCCAAAGAAGGTGGTTTTGAGGGTTAGAGTGGTGCAACCATTGAAAGCTTTGAGTTCAAAGAAGATAATCATGTTGTATCATTGTGATTTGAACCCAATTTGAAAACGTTTGGTTTAATGTGATCGATAAAGTTTGTTTGTTTATGATTGAAATGGATTGAAGAAGACAGTGAGGGATTCCCCTATGCATTATGATTTTAGAACAGTCTTTGATGGCAATGAAATTTTGATTTTTAAGCCCAAAAAACAAGGCCCAACCTTAGTTCATATTTAGCTTAAAAAGCTACACCTTCGATGGTAACTCTAGTGCACACTCGATGGAAAGGAAGTAGAATCACACGTTATGGTTTCAACGTTAATTATTAGGCTTGGATAACTTAGTGTATAGGTAGCATAAAATATGAATATTTATAATGGATATAGGGGCTCTGTGTACCCAGAATCACACTTGATTATCCATAGAGTGGGGTTTCCTTGATCAAATGACTGATCTAAAAGTAGTTTTCAGATCCCAAACTGCATAGGGATATTCATAGTGTACCATGTATCATAACTGAACTATCATGTATCATAACTGAACTACTAATGCATGCACAATATCCAGGTGAGTCCAAGGATTTCATCCTAGTCCAGATTTTGGTTAAAATATAGTCAATATGATTTGTTCCCTGATGCTATATGGTTTTATGTAAACAAAATTTTATTAATTAAAAAAAAAATTAAATGGGAATAAGGTACATGGTAGCCAAAAGTAAAAGGGGGAATAAATACAAAAGCTTCACTATAAGAAAAGGATGCAACAATAGCAAACATTACAAATGGTACAAGAGCGTTATGAAAGTGAGTTGTTCCATTGGAAGTTAGGAGGCCAAGTGGAGGAAAGGAGGACATTCAGAAACCAAACAAAGGGGAAGATGGAAATGAAGAGTTTTAAAATTTGAAATAGCCATGCAGAGAAAGAAATAAGGGCTAGAAATTTTGGAGGAGTACACAAAAATATTGGAAGGTTGTCCAAGTTGCTATAAAGCTAGTGTTCTCTCATCTTGTATGCAAAAAAGGAATTTTTTACATAATATAAGCTTTTATTGCACATTTTTCTACATGTATTGGAATAATTTTTAATGGTGTTTTATGCATGAATATGGTAGCATCATTTAAATATTTTAATGCATGTTTTTACTCCTTAGACTCTCACCATAACCAGATTTTAGATTGTGTGGATGCAGGTCTAACCTGGTTGTGTTTAATGTTTAGGAACTAACATTTTCTGTATCATATATCGAATTTGTTTGCAATAGTTTTATTTGGTCATTTCCATATTTTGGTCCATATTCCATAATTTTAAGTTTTATTTTTATTTTTCTCTAACCCTACCCTTTTTCATTTTTTTACGTCTGCAAATAAAAAAAAAAAAATTAAAATCCAAAAAAGAGATGCATGGATGTCAAGATTAAGCTTTAACGTTTCATTTTAATTCATTTCAATTTTATTTTGAAGCAAATTAAAAATTCCAAAATTGCATATAAAATTTAACAAATGAAACTTGCTAAAATCTACTTAAAAAAGAAGATAAAACTACCAAAAATTTCAAGATAAAAGGAATTAAATCACATTTTCATCATGGTCATATGAGGGCCAGTCACATCATACTTTCTTTTATTTTTAAGTTTCATGAACAATAAATAGCATAACATAGCAAAGTAATACCAATACAGGACTTTTGTTAATAGTTATTTGCAAATAACTAAGGTATTCTAAGAACTTATTTGACACGTTTTAACAAGCATACAAGCACACATTAGTAAAAGGAACCTTGGAGAAATGTTTATTTCTTTGCAAGAGAGGATTTTCTAATAAAAATCTTAATTGTGAGTGTGGTTTTGCAATTGGGCAAAATAATCACCCAACACGTCTTCCAACTCCAAAGGTATGAGAGATGCAGTTGTTGCCATAACATCGACACGGTGTTTGCTTGGAACATGGTATGACTTCTATAGTTATTTGATTGAAATGAGTTTTCAATATGCCTACAATATCTTTATATGGCTTTATATTTTCATCTTTGGTTTTATAGGTGTTGTTTACTTGGTTGATAACTAGTTGTGAATCACCATATATTATTATGTTTTTTATATTTAGTTTTGTTGTAGCCTTGAGACCTAGAATAAGTGCTTCATATTCCACTGTATTATTGGTACATGATAAATGAAGCTTAAAGGATAGTGGGATGAGTTGTTATTTTGGGGTGACTAGGATAATTCCTGCCCTTGCACCTTTTGTGCATCTAGATCCATTGAAGTACAAGACTCATGTTTCTAATTCTTGGAATTCTATTGATGAGACCATATCATCAATGAAAGAGATGTTTATAGGGTGTGCTGACTCTAAATGATCTATGACAAGTTGATCTACTATAATTTCCATTTTAGTGATTTGTTATTTATAAATTCTATGTCGAATTTGTTGAGGGCTATGACCCATTTCATAGTTCTACCATATAGGTAAGGTTTTGACATGAAGTAGTGCAATGGATCTACCCTTGCTAAAATGTATGTCTTTGACTAAGCATGTAATGTATTAGTTTAAGATATGAGAAGAATATTGCTAGGTAAATCTTCTCTAGTTATGTGTATCGAGTTTTATAGTTCACTAGAATTCTACTAATGTAGTAGATTGCCCTTGATGTTGTTCATCATATTGTGCTAACAAAGATCCTAAGACATGTTCAGTAGTAGCTATGTATGGCAATAATTATTGATTTAAGTTTGGTGGCACCAATACATGTGGTGTTAAGAGATAAGTTCTTAGGGCTTCAAAGGCTTCTTGACATCCTTCATCCCATTCGAATTTAGTCTCTTTCTTCAATAATTTAGAGAAAGGTTGACACTTATCTGCAAGTTATGATATGAACCTACATATAACCTATAATTTTCCTTGAACGCTTTGTAACTCAGTCAAGTTATTAGGTGGTGGTATGTTTGTTATAGCTATGATATTAGAGGGATCAATTTCAATCCCACAATGGAATATGATTAACCCAAGCATATTTTTTAATTTTGCTGCAAAAATGAATTTTAGAGGTTTTATTCCAACTTTGTAGTCTTGTAGTCTTTGGAATATGCATCTAAGATCTCAAGTATGATCTTTACTTTTATGATATCAACCTATTATGGCATCCACATAGTCTTCTACTATTTTATGCATGATGCCATGAAATATATATATCATAGCCCTCTGATATATGGCTCCCATGTTCTTAAGGTCACCTGATAGAAAAAGGTCCCCCATAGGGTGGTAAAAGATATTTTATATTGGTATTCTATCATTATCTTGATTTTATTATAGCCTTAGAACCCATCCATTAAGGATAACATCTTAGATCTTGCGGTGAATTCGACTATCATGTCTATTTTTGGTAAAGGGAGATTATCTTTAGGATAAGTATTATTTATATTCCTAAATTCAATGTAAATTCAAATTGACCCTTCCTCCTTGGTGACATAAATGATGTTGGAGATCCAATCCGAATATTCTATGGCTTTTATGAATCCAATGTCTAATAGTTTTTGAAGTTCATATTTAACTAGAAGAATGACTCTCGAGTATATTTTTCTTAGTTTTTGTTTGACAGGTTTGGCATCAGGATGCACTACTATATGGTGGAATAATAATAAGGGATCAAATCCTGAAATATCATCATATACCCAAGCAAATATGTCAAATAATTCCTTTAATAGGTTGTATTTTTTGTTCATTCTTCTTGGATTAGGACTTTCCCTAGTTTGATAAGGTATGGATTTTGATCTCTTCTAATGTTGACTTCTATGGTATCTTTGATTAAAGCTTGCAATTCATATTAAAAATGAATATGGGTATCTATAATCCCTAACTCTTTAAGTTCTTTAGGGTCTATACATGTTTGTTCCAAGTCAGGAGGTTGGGAAGAATTTAAATTGAGGATTTGTTCGAGAGATTTTTCTATATGATAATTATCCAAAGATTCTTCAAGATCTTTGTTGGTCATGATTGCTTTAGTATGGATTAACTCTAACATGTTAATGCTCCCAAATTGTACAATTTTTTGGGGCATTTGGTTGAGGAGTGACCATAGTTCTTCATCATCTTCACCCCATTGAGAGCCATGTATTGATTCAGAGTAGTCATCCTTGTCTTCTTCTCCTGATATAGAAGAGGGTTCATTTTTGTTAGGGATAAATTTGATCCCACATCATGCTGGACAAGGTACAACTTCTAAGGGTTACTTAATACCTTGTTCATAGAAACCTAGTCCCTTGCCTTGATAATCCATATTAACAAGCATTTGTTTAACTATGGGAAAGGAATGTGACATGTGACACGTAGCATATGTTCATTCACTTGGTATGAGGTTGTGACCTTGGATATTTTCATTGAAGGTAGTTACTCTATGGATGAAATTACAAGTTCCTATTTGGATTTTTAATCCCTTTCTACTATGCATACCTATGTCTCAAGGATAAGGGGACATGCTTACTAGTTTTTCAAAATAGTCTAGTTTTTGACAAATATGGTTAACTTGATCATTGGAAAAGGATGGTTTGGGAGTTTCCTCTAAATTTATGAGAGGTTACTCTAATATTTCATTTCTTTTATTTTCTTTTGATTGTTCATTTGACTTAGATGATGTATGGAAGGGTAACTATTAATCTCTTATAAGTCTATAGAATTGCACATGGTGAAATATTTTGGGTCTCTAGGAACATGGATGACCCTTCCTTGGTATTAATATTTTAGGAATTGATGCAAGGTAGAGGGTATGATCCTCATAGCATGCATCCATGGTCCTTTGAGGAGCATGTTATATGTTACATCAAATAATATGACATAAAATAGGGTATTTAAGAAACAAGGTCCTACTTTGATAGGTAAAGTAATGGTGTCTATCACCTCCCATTCTTCATTATAGAAGGCTATTATAATGAGGTCTGATTTTTGTAAATTATTTTTGATTAAGTTAAAATTTTGTAAAAACTTGACATTACAAACATTCAAGGCTGATCCGTTATCTACTAAGACCCTCTTGATATATGTATCACCTATTTAAGTTATTATGTAGATAGGGGAATCCCCTGATATGGTTTTGAGAGGAGTTTCATCCTCATGGAAAGCTAAGATAACATTGTTTATTCTAGTTAACCCAACCATTTTGGTGATGTCATTTGGATATAGGTCTTGAGAGACTTCTTGTTCACTTAAGAGTTTTAAAAATATTTCCCTATGAGCAGATGTTGTTTTTAGGAGTTCTAGGAGGGAGATATTTACGAATACTACCTATAATTGTTGATGAAGGTTTAATGTATGCAAGGTGTAATCACCAAAGGTGATTTATTAGGAAAATTTATTTTTTTCTTTAGGACAACCAATGGAGGTTGATCTGAAGATTGATTCTTTTCTTGTCTAGTTATGGCATGGAAAGATCTTGATAGATGAATGGTACCTACAAAGTTGGCTGATTTTTGATCATGTGATGGTAGGGGATCTTGAAATATTCCCATGCCTTTTTTGGGTTTTTTTTGTTTATTAATTACCAATTTTACTTCCTTAATTATGTCTTGGATAATTTTCTTTAAGGTTCTATACTTGTTGGTAGTGTGCCCCTCTATTTGGTAAAAGTCATAGTATTCATCTTGTCTACACCAAAAGGGTGCTCCTTTTTATAGGTCCCAAGGTCTAGCAAGAAAAATTTCTATTAGTTTGGATTCAATGACAATTTTAGCACAATTTTTTGACTTTGTCTTGTGTTGGTATATTACCTTTGAGGTTTGTCCTCCTTTGGATAACCAATTTTTGAGGAGCATTTTGAGCAGTTTTTATGTTGTTGTTTTATTGAGAATCGGTTACACCATTACCTAAACATGTTTATTTTCGTATTACCCCTTGTTAAATGGCTTTTCATATTCTTTATTATTATAATTGAGCTAGCCTCGTCTTATCAGGATGACCTCTACCCTATTAGCCATGTCGATAGCTTCCTCAAAAGAGATTAATTTTATCATCTCCAAGGGATATGACAATTGTTCATGAATTTTTTGTATGAAAATATACAAAAGTTCCTTAGGAGGAGGAATATATTGAAGTTTTCCTATGATACCTCTCCATTTGGCCAATAAGTCCAAGAATTTATCATTCTTACCCTATTTAAGTTGATAAAGGTCATCTATGGTAACCTTATCTTTGATGTAGATTGAAAATTGTTTAACAAAGGCTTACATAAGTTCTTTGAACTTCTTGATGGAATAACAAGGTATTTGGAAGTACCATTATAAGCCACTAAGGATTTTAGGGAATAACCTAAGGAGAAGTTTTTCATCATTATTGATGTCACTACAAGTTATTTGAAATAACCATAAATGGTTGGTGGGGTCTTACTTTCAATTGTAAATTTGAAACTTAGGAGTTTCAAAATTCTTAGGAAATGGGTGATTAAGGATTTTGGGATCTAAGGGTTCATTATAAAACTTTTCAAAAGAGTATTTAAGTCTAGATGTTTCTTTAAGGGAGGCAATTTGATACTCAAGTTCTTCAAACTTAGCATTTCTTTTTTCTAAGTTTAAAATTTTGGTATTGATATTTTGAATATCATTTGATGGAGGTTGAGTATGTGATTGAGTGAAAGTTTGTGCCATAAAAGGTATACTTGTAAATATTGAAGCATTTTTATTTGATGTTATGGTGGGAGGGACTTGATTAGGTCCCGTGTTGAGAGTGAAAAAATGATTTGTAGAATTAGTTGTTTCGCTAGAAAATACAAAAAAATGGATTTCCAGAAGTGGGAATCTCTATAGACAAGGTAGGAGGTGTTGTAGAATTGGTAGGTTGTGCCATAGCCACATTGAGACTTACCAAGTTGTTTTGAGTTTCATTGATTTGAGTGGTGGTTGATTATTCATTAGAATATCCTATATTTTCATGCATTGTGGTGGATTCTACTTTCACTTGTTATCTAAGTTTATATTTAAGAACATCCAAAATTATGTCCTTGTTTCTTTTTATGTAATATCTAGCATGGTCTATAGTTTGATAAGGGATTTTTTCAACAACTAATTATTCCCTAGGTACTTGTGACCAAGGGTTAACTTCTTGTTCAATTTTTCCTTGAGAGGATGATCCTTCTTGAGAAGTGATAGGTACACCCTTATTTCAGGTGTTTTAAGGATGTTGATACATGGCTTGAAGACTTAGATTTGAAAGGGGGTTAATTTATTAAAGTTTTATTTCTAGAGTACTTATGGAAAATAAGAGAAGATGTTTGAGATCCTTATGTCACCCAGATAAGAAGACCTCCTTGTGACTTCCACTAATCCACCATGATATACTTTCCAAAGAAGATTTCTCCCCTAAGGTTTGTATGTTGGTTTAATCAAGGGGTGGTTATCCTTCCCTCGGTAGGATTAGCAATTGGTTATGTTCTTGTTATCTTAATTTAATATGATGTAAACTAAGCAAACAAATTATATGGTCTTGTTTAAATTCAACAAAATTTTATCTTTGTTAAGGAAAAAGGAAGTGTTCACACCATGTTCACCAATTTAGATAGTGGTAAAACCTCATGTTATTTTCCCATTAAGCCTAATTAATGTCAAGTGTGCATGGGGGAGATTCATTAGAACCTCTACTTCCCCACTTGAGGATCTCTTTCCAAAGGATATCCCAAGGATACGAAGATCCTCAACACAACTAGACTCCTACTCAAATGCTTTTTCCTATGGTTGTATGATAGTTGATGTAATGCTTGTTTAGATGGTGTTTATGAGTTCAATTAAGACAAACACCTAAGGGTTTTTGGATCTCTATTAATATTGAATCTTTATCAAGCCTTGAAGATTATTTGAACCTAAATAGTCAAATATCATCTAAATTCATGCTAATATTGAACCACACAAAATACATGAAAACAAAAGCTATACTATATGCACTTCAAGTTTTGAATGCACTAGTCTAAGAAGATTTTGATTTTAGGATAAAATAAGGAAAATGCAATAAGACAATCTAGCCTAATGCAACTATATGTTTTTTGATTCTTTGTGTAAGTACTTGGAAGTTAATAAAAAGGTTAAATTTCAGCCTAAGTTTCATTAATTAATTACTCTTTCAATTTTTTTGTGAATAAATTAAAGCATTTTGTGAAGAATTTGCAAGGATTTGTAAAGGATTAGGGTTTTCTAGCTTAATTTGCCAAAGTAGATGTGATTTATGTTTCAAATATGATTATGAGAAGTTTTAAATTTGAAAATTTTCCAAATTTTCCTCTAGCCAAATTCACCACAAGGGTGAAAAATTTGGTAAAGAATGATTTAGAGTGTAAAAAGTTGATTTTTGCAGTTTTACCAAATTTGCCACTCAACTTGCCAAATTTGCCACTAGAAAATTTGGTCAGGGTGGTGAATTTGGTAAAGGTGAAATTTGATGCCCAAAATGATAGGGAATGATAAAATTGATGTTTTGTGATGTTTGGAACCCATTTTTTGAGGTTTTGGGATGTTTGCAACTAGTTTTGGGAAGTCACAACTAGTGTGTCAAAATTGGGTGTCTACACCTTACACCACTTAAAAATAATCAATATTCTTTGGATATTTTACAATAGTTAGAGAGCATACCAACTAAAATTTCCCTCTGATAATTTTTAAAAACCTCACCTACTCATAGGGATATATTACTAAAACTCTTGAGTGAGCAAGAAGTTCCTCAAGATTTATCTCCCAATGACATCACCAACATAATAGGTTTCATTGGAGTAAATAATGTTGTCTTAGAATTCCATAAAATAGACACATATTTTAATACCATTTCAAGCAAACTACCTCTATATATAATATCTCAAGTTGAGGATAAACATATCAAGAGAGTCTTAGTCAATAATGGGTCAGTTCTTAATGTTTGTAATATAAAATTTTTACAAAATTTTGGATTGCATACAAAATACTTACAATAATCTAATCTCATCATTAGATCTTTTGATAATGAAGAATGAGAGGTCACATGCACCATAACCTTACCCCTTAAGGTAGGACCATGCATACTTAACACCCTCTTTTATGTTATATCATGTGATGTAACTTATAACATGTTGCTTGGAAGACCTTGGATTCATGCCATGAAGGCAATACCATCTACCTTACATCAATGTTTAAAATATGAATATCAAGGAAGGATTGTTCATATCCCAAAATATATAAAACCTTTTGCATATTGCAAATTATTGAATATCAAACAAATATAATTCAACCTTTGTCACACACTTAAATCAATACCACCACCAACTTATTCTCAATCAAATAAAGGTAAAGGGATATTAGAAGAACATCTTATCAATTTAAAATGTGACCTTAAATGATCAATCTCCAATAAAAGAGCAAGTTAATTTAATAAATCAAAATAAATATCCCTTTGCAAACTTAGTTATCCTTTTCCTTTCTCCTTGTTTCATGGTATTACCTAATAGAAAGGTTTTAAAAGTCCAAATAGGAACTTGTTTGTTTATCTATAATGAAACCACTTTTTATGAATAAATTCATGGTGGTAATCCTATTTCAACTAAATGAAAATAGGCATCTTGTTATGTGTCACTTGCATAATCTATTTCTAAAAAAAACTTAGTTAATATGGGATATCAAGGAAAGGGTTTATATTTATTCAAACAAGGTACTAAAAAACCTTTAGAAGCTAAACCTTGGCTATGATGTTGTAGGATAGGATAATTCATAATAAAAATGAACCATTACAATTACTGGAAAAAGATGTTGAAGTTAATTACACCAAATATTTGCATGGTTTACAATGGGGCAATGAAAATAAAAATAATTATGGTCCCTTATCACTGTAACACCTCACAAAAATTTAAGTTTGACTAGTTTCAACTTATTAACTATTGTCTACCCTAAACTTATATAAAATAAATAAGAATAAATCTCTAACAAGTCTTGTAATCAAGATCACATTAAAGAATCACTCAATAAAATATTTAATCTAACTTCCTCATAACTACCTAAACCAAAACAAATAATATTAAATCCTAAATATTTTGAAGACTTAGGAGTGTTATCCATTCCCCCTCAATCAAGTATGAAAAAAATCTTATTTGAAGAAACACGAGACATCAACATTAGAACTGAAGAGAATCCTTGAATCTTAAAATAGGGTTAAGTCTTAATAGAATATAGATAAGTAGAATACACCAACCTTTAAAAGAAATTTAATTATATTTTTGCTTGGACCTATGCAGATATGCCTAGACTTAACCAATATCTAGTTTTGCATCATCTTGTTGTACAACCAAATGTTAAACCAATTAAATAAAAATTAATAAATATGTATGCTAAAGTTTCCCTTGTAGTCAAGGATAAACTTAATTTTTTTTTAGATTTTGTCTTTAATAAGGCCATAAATTATATAGATTGGATATCTAACATTGTACAAATAACCAATAAAGAAGTATCCATTCAAATTTACACATACCTTAGGGATATAAAAAAAGCATGCCTCAAGGATGATTTTCCATTAATAAATATTGACATGATAGTAGATTTTATTGCAAGATCTAAAATATTGTCCTTAACGGATGGATTTTTAGGATACAATAAAAAAAAATCATCCTTAGAGACCAATCCAAGAAAACTTTCATAACCCCTTAGGGTGCGTTTTTCTATCAATTCATGTCCTTTAGCTTGAATAATGTTGGTGCAACTTATCAAAGAGCTATGATGTACATTTTTTATGATATCATACATGACATTGTAGAATACTATGTATATGACCTTCTAGGGTGATATTGAAAACATGAAATCATATCCAATACTTAAGATGTATCTTTGAATGATTGTGAGAATGCAAATTTTAGTTAATAACCCAAAAGTGCATTTTTGGGGTAACATCAGGTAAGTTATTGGGATTTATCATTCACCATGGAATCAAAGTGGATCCTACTAAAATTGCAATAATAACAAATATGCAACCTTCCACAAATATCATTGAACTTCAAAGTTTTCAAGGAAAACTACAATCCATTCGAAGATTCATCATGCAATTATTAGACAAGTGCCAATATTTTTCTTAATTATTAAAGAAAGATAACAAATTTTATTGGGACAATGGGTTTCAAAAGGCTTTTGAAGCCTTGAAGACTTATCTATTGAAACCTCCTATTTTGATACCAGCTGATCCAACTTAGCCACTCCTACTAGACATGACAACTACCAATATTTCCCATGGAACTATGTTAGCTCAATATGATGATCAACATTGAGAAAGGGCTATCTACTATGTTAGTATAACATTGGCTAGCTATGAAACTCATTATGCACCATTAAAAAAGCTATGTTTAGCAATTGTCTTTTCTTCACTAAAATTAAGACACTATATACTTAGTCAAAGGATATATGTCATAGCAAGAGTAGATCCCCTACGATACCTAATGTCAAAACCTTACCTCTTAAGACAGACTGCTAAGTGGGTTTCACTTAGCAAGTTTGGTCTTGAATTTATCAATAAAAAATAATTATAAGAAAAAGTAGTCACAAATCAATTAGTCATAATACCTTTATAATAAAATCATTATTTGGACATAAGATTACCAAATGGAGTGGTTTTAGCTATAAAATATAAATACATTGAATCATGGATTCTCTATTTTAATGGTGCTTGATGCATCAAAGGTGTATGGGTAGAATTTATTTTAGTTACCTTACAACAACTCATACCCTTGTCATTTAAAATACAATTCTCATGCATAAATAATATGATTGGGTATGAAGCATTCATTTTAGGATTCAAAGGCAACTAAATCTAAATATCAAGGCCTTGATCATCTTTGGTGATTCTCAATTAGTGATTAACTAAATTAATGGTGTTTAAAAAACCAAGGATTAAATGTTATAACCTTACAAAGACATCATAGATAAATTAATAACTCATTTTGATAATATTATAAAAGAGGTAATTCTATGATCTAGCAATCACCATGCAGACACCATGGCTACCACTTCTCTTATCCCCTTGGAACTACAGGATGAAAAAGCCTCTATTATCGCATGACTAATAAAAGAACCCATGATTTTAAAGCTATACCAAAAACCTTTATATGATTATACCATAGAATCTACTTCACCTTAATCACCTTGGTATCAAGATATATTCAAATTCCTGAAGGATGGCATATTAATTGAAGGATTAAATTAACACAAATTCAAAATTTTTAGATTACAAGATTGTAAATAATTTGTATTGAATCTCCTTTGAAAGCATAATCCTCAAATGTATTCACTCATATTAAGAACAAATGATCATTAAATAATCTCATGATGGGTCATGTGGTGGACACTTTAGTGGATTATTTGTAGATAGAAATTTCCTTAGAATGGGTTATTAATATTGACCCATTATGGAAAAAGACACTTGCAACTATGTCAATAAATGTAATAAATACCAACAATACAATAATTGTGTTCATGCTTCTCATGAATTACAACCAATCACCTCACCTTAAACTTTCTCCATTTGGGTTTTAGACATAATAGGTAAAATTTATCCTCAATAATTAGATGGACATAAATTCATCAACACTTCCATTTGTAGACACATAAATTGCATCATGCTTAGGGTAACTACTCACATAGACACATTCATAAGATCAAATGGAATAATCTTGGACTTTCCAAGCATCAACAGTGGTTCTCACCACTCATTTGGGGTCTTTTCAAGTCATCCAAGCCTAGCTGCTCAAGCCAAAAGCGGTTAGATCCTAGCCGTGCAAGCCTAGAGTGGCCAAAACTTAGATGTTATAGATGATAACGACTAGATATTAGTCGTTGCAGATGACAACAACTAAATCATACAAGCAATTTTATTGGCAAATAGGCCTAATCATAGGTAGAAGTGGCAGTCTTCATGCAATAAAGGTGAGCGGGAGTAAATTTGCATTTATTTTCATGACCAGTTCACATAGGAGACTTGAGTTTACATTTAGACTTTAGTTAACTGGCCTCCAAACATATAAAAAGGACAAAATATTCTCATGCTAATGACCATTTTGCATAGGAGATTCAAGTTGGCAGTTATATTTCAATTAACTAGCCTCCAAACATGGACAAAAGACAAAAATCTTCTCATGCTAACTCTCACTATGCATGAAAAATTCATTCCTAGGGCTTGGACATAGACCTAGGGTTTCACACTATAAAAGGTGCAAGCCTAAGAGCACCAAGAATCTATTTTTTTATCGATCTTGGAAGAGAGGAGAGACATATTTTATCTAAGAGATCTTTATCTAGATAATTTATCAGGACAGGTCATTAAGGAGAGCTTTCGAGACTTGGAGAGTTACCTTAGAGATCACATGTATGACAAAGCCCTGATATATTGGAGAGCATAACCACCATTATCTCAACATCGAATACAAGCTTTGATCCATAGCTTTGGAGAAAAGAAGATGAGAGTCACTTTAGGGGCTATTGTCTTAGACAGTGGCCTGCAGGCCTAGCTTAGGGTTTTATTACATTAGTTTCATTATATAATTTAGCATAGCATTAGCATAATGTCATTTCATTCATTTAACTTCATAGCATAAGTTCCATTTGCACTTGCTTTCATTTGAGTATATTCATTGCTAACAACCTCATCCGAGAAGGCATTCTCAGAAATCTAAGTGTGTATTGTTGTTTCATTGCTCACAGGGCCACAGGTTTATCGGATGAAATCTGTAGCATACGAGAGCAAAATGGATCCCTCTAGGAAATAGACCTAGAGAAGGAGGCATCTGTAAGCCCTCATACATTTCCATGTGTAGAACTAGGAATATTTTTGAAAGTGCACCACCCCTTCACGGAAGAGGCACTATTTGCCTATTTGTAACCTTATTGTATCAAAATGGGTATCCCTAAGAGGGACCAACATGTAACCAGGTTTCAATACAAATAAAGAGATCCATATTTGTTATTTACATGTTATATGCTTTTCATTGTCTTCCATTTCATTTTGGGTTTTTAATATATTACAAGTAGTGTAAAAAGAGTGGTGCGTGCATCCCAGGGTCGCTACACCATTGATTATTTCACTAAGTGGATTGAAGCCATGCATTTATCCTTAGTAACAAAAATACAAGTTACTAAATTTATTGTTGATAAAATCATTAGCCACTATAATATACCATATATCTTAATTGAAAATATTGGTATACCATTTAAGAATAAATAAGTTCACAAGTTTTGTGCCAAATATAAAAGTCAAAAAAAAATGTTGACACCTTACTATCCTTAAGTAAATGGTCAAGTATAATCTTCTAATAAAATACTAATCAAAATACATAAGAAATTAGTTAATAAAAATTTCCAAGATTAGCACTTGAAACTATACCCTACCTGGTGGGCATATAAAACTAGTGTATGAACCCCTACATATGCAATAACTTATACCTTGGTCTATGGTGCCAAGGTCATCTATCCTTTAGATATTGAAATATCTTCTCTAAGAGTCTTACTACAAGATTCCTTGGTCGGTGATGAATATCATTTAGGTTATCTTCATCAACTAGAACTTTTAGATGAAAAATACATCAATTCACTAGATAATATTCAAATTCATCATGATAGACTTTGGCATGTTTATCATAAAAATGTACACCCAATGTATTTTTAAATTGAGGACTTAGTCCTCAAAGAAAATCAAAAGTACACTAATGTAAAGATGAACTAAAGAGCAACTTTGAACCTAATTGCATATGTCCCTTCATTATCATTGTCAAATTTAGCTTTGGAGTCTATCTCCTAGCCACATTATATGGAAAAGAACATAAATAACCAATTGACATAATGCATCTTAAATGATATTATTCTTGAATCTATATATCTTACCTACTCATGTGCTTGATTACATGGTTACCTGCTTGCATGGCTGCTTGAAAATCATATTTTCTTGAAATAATTTGCTTGACTACATGGTTGTCTAGGTTTGCCTACGCATACCATTGAGTTAGGAGTTTTGTGATGAGGAAATGATAATCCTAGTTAGAAAAATGATCACTTTCATTGCATTTGCATTGGGTACCTGATGCTAATGGTCCTTACAACCCCAAAAATAGTTTGCTTTGCTCTTCTCAATCAAATTGTTTGTCATGCTTTCTTCTAAAATTACTTCTCTATCAAAATTATTTTCTTATTTTCCTTCTATTAGGTTAAGTGATGTATGACGCGATCATCTATGACCTTTATGATCCTACCTTATCCCTTTATTTTATCCCAACAACATGATGTTCTAATAATTTGGATCAATGACATGTTTTACAATCACCCATAATTCAATACTCTTGTAATCACTAATATTTTTACATCACATTCTTACGTATGAACACACAAAACATCAACACAATTTCATCAAAGTCTTGCTTATCACCAACCCTCAAGATCATTAAATAGGCCCTCTTAAGGCTTGATGTATTCCTCTAGTGTAATGTAATTTTGCAATTTATTGTAGATATGCTATGCAATAGAGGAAGATTTTAGTATCATGGTGTGACTTATCAAATAATAATTATATATGTTCATCAAAAAAAATATTAAAGGATGATTATTTAAATAGACCATGCAGGTCATGTAGCCTTATTAATCTAATATCTTGTAAACCTACAATTCTTTGTAAGCCTAATAGAAATTGGATTAATAGGGATCCTATTTTCCACTTGGTTTATTAAATAATCACATAATAAATCTAATATATCTATATCTATATATATAATACATCATATTTTCCAGTGTATTGACTAGGCACAGGGATCCCTAGTATATCCAATTTCTCATAGAATTGTAATTTCTTATAAAGTGTGCTAGTTAATGGATACTTGGAAACCCCAACCGTGGTGGGTATACTCAAAAACACATAAAGATATTACATCCTTTTATCTTCTCACACAACTCTGATGTGTGACCCTGTGTTCCACCTAGATAGGAAAATACTTTCTGTTCATTAAATCACATAATCACAATACTTTATGAACATGCCAATTGATTAATAGAGGGCTCATTCTATCATGATTGACACATTCAACAACACTCTCATAACAAAATTACTAATTTCTTTATATACCGATGAGGGAATAAAAACCCATGTTTGATATCTCGTATGTTTTCAAATTTTTGTATATGCACTATATGAGGGATGAGAGTGACCGAATCCACTTGTCTATAAACTAGGTAATTTAGGACAATATAACTATCATTATATTAAGACAACTAATTTATCATAAATATTATATCTAAACATGTGGTTGGTCATGAGGCCTAAGATTCCACTCAGGTAGATGGACACCCTTTTATCCAATATATTGCATATTCATGGTTTTTTTGCAAGTAGGACAAATATTGGATAAATTATCTCTACCACCATGATTGGCACATTAGGCAACATGCTTATTACAAAATTTTCAAGTTAACTTATATATCATCAAGGAAAAATATGTAGAGGGGGAAAACATCCCACTGTGTATGATTCTTGGCAGATCCTCTGGGAGCTGAGGTGACTATGGGGCTATTGTGGTTCTATACACTTGAGATCTTAGTGATTGAAGGGTTCACCAGAAATGGTTTAAGGAATCACTCCAAGTCTAGGAGGGAATATTATATGTATTTATTTTAATAAGCACCTAAGTTTGGTTTTTTACTATGATATAAACTAGAAAGAACCAAATAATAACAATGTAGGGCAAAAAATAATGCAAGAAAATAAGGAACTATTCCTAGAATTATTCTTTGATTCAATGAGAGCTAAATCTAATTTGTAAGAAATTAAATCTTTCCTTTTCAAGAAAATATTTGAGAGAATGCCCAAACAAAATGAGATTAAATGCAAACAACATGTTTTCATTCTTTTGGTGCCTAAAAATAGAATAAAATGCCTTATTTTTCTTGTGATCTAAATCTGGAATAGAAATGAATATATACACACAAAAAATAGCTTAAAATATCTATTAAAACACTTACTTGATATGGTGGTGGATCCTAGCCAAATTCATACCCTGTAATGTCCAAAAACATCAAAACCTACAAAACAATTTCAAAAACATTGGAAAAATTGACCAGTATTTGTGGGCCTGCTTAGGCCACTATGTGACTGAGCTTGGAGGCATAAAAGTCAACTCCCTTGGTCCTTTTAGATAATCATTCAAAAATGAAAATGATTGTTGACCTTTGGAACAAGAAAAACAAGATATGACAAACATGAAATGATAAAAAAAGAGATGTAGATAGAAAGAATATGATAGAAATAAAGTATGCAAGAAGTGATCTAGGGTTTTTAGGAGAAAAAAACTGCCCCCAATACCTAGTAACCAAAGTTGTGCTCTATAAGGGGTGACCACAAATTTGGCTTACCAAATTTACACCTTGTATGGGTTGGGCATGCATTTATGATAAATCCTTTTTCTAGTCTACAAGATGTGTAATGTAATGCAAAAAAGAAGATTAATGATCAAAAGAGACTAATAATGCAAGAAAAAATTGATTAGCCTATGGTGGAAGCAAAATAGTAGCAAAAGACTAAAGGCAACAACCAAAATGGTAGACCTATCCTCCTTGTGTAAGATTTATCTTCAAGGCTCCTTCACTTGCTCACTAGAAGCAAATAATCACAAGCAGCATAGAAAGTAGAACAATAGAGCATAGATTAATAACTATGAATAAGCATAAATATGATGGATGAGCTTCACAAAAAGAACATTTGGGATGAAAATTGGAGTCTAATAAAAATGGTACCTCCTACACACTGTGTGATTTTTGCAAGGTGTAAAGCTAGCACTACAACAAATTGAGCATGAGTACAGACCTAAAACCAACCCTAGACTAGGTTAGATTAGAGTTTTAGATTAAAACTTTAATTTTTATGAATTTTTAGGGTTTTAAGAAAGAATTCATTGCTTGGTGTGAATTTGGTAGTTGGGTGTAAATTTGGTTGTACAAGATGTGAATTTGCAAGTTTGTGCTCTGGAACTTTGGGGTGCAAATTTGTGAATTCATGTTGTGATTGGAAGGGGCACAAATTTGCCAAAGAAGAGATAAAAAAAGAAAGACAAAGAAAAATAAAGAAAAAAAGAGAAGAATAAGAGGGAGTGTGCTTTTATTTTTTGAAACTAATGAAATTTTATTAATGTTGTTTTTGCAATATGATGTGCTTGAGAGCAAAGAGTGGTGATTGAAAATGCTAGAGGAGGTTGTTAAGGAGTTCAAAATGGTTGAAATAAACATCCTATGGGAGGTGGGGCTACTGCATCTAGTAGAGATACCCTAGGTTGAGGTTGGAAGAGCACCATAGATGATGTTTATTGACGATGGTATTCAAAGTCATCTACCTTCTAGTTATTAATAGGGGAGATGACTATCACACTGGAGGATGTGTGGCATATCTTTAGGATATCCATAAAAGGGAGGATAATTTATAGGGCACAAGTTCCTCAAGCAACATTATAGTGATTTTTAGGAAACCCAATAGATTGCATGTTGATGAGATGCCACAATAATATGGAATTAGAGCATTGACTATTGTACTATGTAGGATGGTGGTAGGGATGCTAGTGTGCCATATGAGTAGGAAACACCTACCATAGGTACTAGAGAGGGTACTGGTAGAAATGTGAGATCAATAAATGAGGTTTAATGGAGTCCATATGTGTTGGCATGTTTGTATAGGATATTATACAATATCATGTACAAGCAATATACAGGGATTATCTATATGACATTGCCCCAAGTATGGTGCTGAAAGCACATAGCCATCTAGAGATTGAATGTTCTACCAAGGCCACTGCCCAACCTAGAGTGACCAACAACATACAGGTGGAGCCAAATATTTGGGCATGTGTAAAGATCTCATGCAGGTATCCTAACACTAGGGAGGCAGGTAATGGATGATATATGGGAGCAAATGATCATTCAGTGATCATGGCATCTACAACTTGGATGGGCTAAGTATACAAAGAAATTATCTTAGATTAAAAGGATCCTATGGGTCACCATAGATAAGGGTAAGCTATATTTATATTGATTTGATTAAGTACAATGTTAGTTTGGCATTCTACAAGAGATACTAAATTTGGGAGACTTTTGGTTTAGATAGGTGTAGAGGGACCCATCAAGGGTTGAAGGAGACATTGATGTGGGGAGGTTTGTGGAGGAGGATCTAGATGACCCACTCTATGTCAACCCAAAATTGGACAATGTCAAGGTGACCTTTGAGTACAAGAAATGGTATAGGAGCATTATTCCCTTAAGGATATCCCCACTAGTGCCAGTGCAAAGGTGTTGGTTCATGGATCAATGGATACAGCTAGCATTTTGAAATGCCACCTAATGCACCATCAAGGCCCCTCAAAAGGTCACTAACACACCTAGACAAACATGGGTGTAGGTGCAAGTAGAGATTGTGATAGCCATGAGGATGACTATCACTATATCTAACTCATGAGCAGGGGGGATAGTAGGAGTTGACCCCATAATAATAGGTAGGACCTAGCAAGACTACTAGTTAGGATAATACAATGAGGGAGATGAACGTGTTGTGGGCTAGGATGGCAACCATGTAGGTGAAGATGGATATCATCTACATAGATCAAGACCAAGGTATGGTAGAGTGAGACACAATGAGGGCTAAGGTGGAATTCCTTAGATGGGATATGGACTGGTTGGAGTAGGAGCGATAATAGGTCCAAACAAAAGGGATATATATCATTATAAGAAACCAATAGTGTGAGAGAATATGGTTGGTATAGGAGGAGCTATAGAGGGTGAGGAAGGCACATGATGTAGCCATGTAGAGGGAGACCTACTACCAGATGGTCTACTACCAGGCCATTCTATAGGGGGAAAACAAACCACCACGTATTATTTTTTATGAATCTTCTAGGAGCCAAGGTGATTGTGAGGTTATTATGGTTCTTTACACTCGAGTCATGGGGATTTAAGGGCTCACCAAGAATGGTTTAAGGACTCACTCTAAGTTTGGGAGGATATATTTGATGTGTTTATTTGAGTAAACACCTAATTTTAGTCTTGATTAAGATCTAAACTAGGAAGAATCAAAGAACAATAATGTAGGGAAAACAACAATGCAAGAAAACAAGAAACTATTTATAGAATTATTATTTGCTTCAATGAGGACTAAAGCTAATTTGCAAGAAAGTAAATATTTTATTTTCAAGAAAATATTCAAGATAATGCACAAACATGATTAGCCTAGATGCAAACTATATGCTTTCTTTTTTTTGGTACCTAGAAATAGAATCAAATACCTTATTTTTCTTGTGATCTAAATCTAGAATAGAAATGAACATAAACACACAAAAAATAGCCTAAAATATCTATTAGAACACTTGATTTTGTGGTTGATCCTAGCCAAATTTGAATCCCATAATGTCCAAAAACTTCAAAAACCTTGGAAAAATTGATCAGTATTTGGGGGCTTGCTTAGGCCACTATGCGATGAGCTTAGAGGCATAACGGTTAAGCTTCCTTGGTCCTTTTAGTTGATTTTTTGACAATGGAAAATATTGTTGACCTTTAGAACAAGAAAAAAAAGATATGACAAACATGAAATAGTGAAAACATGATGCAAATAAAAAGAACATGATGAAAATAAAGTATGCAATAAGTGAGCTAGGGTTTTTGGGAGCAAAAACTTGCCCCCAAGTCCTAGTAACCAAATTTGTACCCCGTAAGGGGTGGGTGCAAATTTGATTTGTGAAATTTACACCTTGTATATACTAAGCGTGAATTTGTGACAAAGCCTTTCTCTAGTCTAAAAAATACCTAAATGCAATGTAAAACAAAATATTAATGATCAAAAGAGATTAATAATGCAAGAAAAACCTGATTATCCTATGGTGGAAGTAAAAGAGCAATGAAAGAGTGAAGGCAACAATTAAAAATGGTAGACAATATTTATTGTCTAGGCTCCCCCACTTGCTCACTAGAAATAGATAAACACAAGAAGCACAGAAAGTAGAGCAATAAAGCATAGATTGATAACTATAAATGAGCATTAAGATCATGGATGAGATTCATAGAAAGAACATTTTGGATGAAAAAGAAAGTTCGATCCTTCTATTTATGAGATGTTTGGAGGAATTTTAGGCAAGAAAACAAAATTCAAACTTGAGCAAGGACCAACATTACAAGAAGCCGACACAAGACTAGGGTTTTAAGGGAAAATTACCCAAGATTTCCAAATTCATGCACCGTAAGGGATGACCGCAAATCTGGTAAGGCTAGGGAAAAAAATGCTAAATAAAGGTGAAAAAGGGTCTCAAACTTACACTTAAAAATTTTGAAGGGATTCCTAGGGATCTAAGAAAATTGACTCATTTTGATGGGTCAATTTTCCATGTCTACATTTTCCCCCTCTTTGATGCATTTATGGCCTAATAAATGCATCAAAGAAATATGTAGACACATATGGGTAAAAAACATTGAACACAAAAGGGGGTAGTAGGTTTAGGTGGATGGATGGTGTAAAAATGATGTCATTCTAAATACTTTTAAATTTTTCATGTTATATGGGGCATTAATAACATTAGTGTCCTTAAGGCTAGGGTGCCCCCTCAAATTTTAGAAAGGAATGTAAAATTACTAAAGAAACTTGAAATGATAGACACAAAAGAAAACAAAGCAACAAATTGAAAGAAATAGAGAGAAAAAAACGAGGAGAGAGGAAATAAGGTATAAAAAGAAAAAAGGGTGAACATAAAATTAGCTTCACCACGAGAAGAAGAAAAGATATCTGGAGAAAAAGAGTAAAATGATAATTAATACACACCGTGCGACCATTGCGAGGGGTGAAACCAAAATTTTAGTAGACTAAGCATGGGTATAGACCAAAACCCAACCCTAGACTAGGTTAGATTAGGGTTTTAATATTAATCTTGATTTTTTTATAAATTTTTAGGATTTTTAAGGAAGAATTTTCTACCTAGTGCAAATTTGGTAGCTAGACACAAATTCAATCATATGATAGTGTGCAAATTTGTGCCTAGGTATTTTGAGGTGTAAATTTAAGAATTCACTTCCTGAAAATTTGAAGTGTAAATTTGTAAATTTGTGCCCTAAATGAAAGGGTGAAAATTCATGGAAGAAGAGAGAAAATAAGAGAAAAAGAAAGAAAAAAATAAGAGGGAGTGTGCTTTTTTTTAAATTGATGAAATTTTATTAATGTTGTTTTTGTAGCATGATGTGCTCAAGAGTAAAGTTATGATCGAACATCCTAGAGGATGTTGTGAAAGAGCTCATAGTGGTTGACAAGGACATCCAATGAGAGGTGGGACTACTACATCTAGTAGAGATGCCCTAGGTTGAGGCTGATAAAGCAATATTGATGGCGTTGATCAATAGGTGGTATCCAAAGTTATCCACCTTTCAATTATTGATAGGGGATATTACTATCACATTGGAGGATATGTGGCACATATTGAGGATCTCCATTAGGAGGAGGAAAATTCATAGGGCAAAGGTACCTTAGATGATATTATAATGATTTTTGAGGAACCAAACACATGAGATCTGTTAGAGTGAACTACATTTCAATGATATACCACAATGATATAGAGTTGAGGAATTGACTACTACACTTTATGGGGTGGTGGTAGGGATGCTAGTGTGTCATACAAGTAGGTGATACCTATCGTGGGCACTAGAAAGGGTAGTGGTAGACATGCAAGATCAAAAAACAAGGATCACATGAAGCCCATATGTGTTGGCCTACTTGAATAGGACATTGTAAAATATTATGCACAAGTAGTATACAAGGATTATCTATATAATATTACTCCAAGTGTGGAGTTGGAAGCACACATTTTTTCAAATATTGAATGCACTACTAGGAACATTGCCCAACCTAGAGCAATCAACAACATATAGGTGAAAATAACAATTTGAGTGTGTATAGAGATCACACATAGGTGTCCTATAATAGGGAGTTGGGTAATAGATGAGCTATAAGAGCACATGATCATCTAGATAGAATGACATCCACACCTTGTATGGGCTAAGGATGTAGAGGAGCTATCTCAGGTTCAGAGGATCTAGAGGGTCACCATATAGAAGGATGAGGTGGAGCTATATTGATTTGACCAAGTATAATGTCAGTTCAACATTCTATAGGAGATACTAGATTTAGGATATTATTAGTTTAGATAGGTGTAGAGGGACCCATCAGAGGTTAGAGAGGACCTTGATATGGGGAGGTTTATAGAGGAGGACCTAGATGACCCAACCTATATCGATCTAGGAGTGGATGATGTGGGTGGCATTTAGGTAGTAAATATGGTACACGGGCATTATACCCCTAAGGATACCCCCATCGGTGGTGATGTAGAGGCATTGGATAATGGACCAATGAATGCAACTAGCATTTTGAGTGGCCATATGACACATCATTGAGCAACATTAAAGGGGTGTAGATCCACATAGGCAAACATGAGTGTAGGTTTGAGTAGAAATGGTGACAACCATGAGGATGACTATTACTATTTATGACTCAAGGGGAAGATGGACTTTAGGAGTTGTATCCATAGAAACACAGGTTGGACCTATTAGGACCATAGTTTAGGATGTATTGACAAGGGAGACAATGATGCTTTGGGCCAAGATGGTATACATGTAGATGAAGATGAACAACATTCACATAGATGAGAGTAGGCCCTGGTAGAGTGAGATATGACAAGGGATAAGGTAGAGTGTCTTAGAGAGGATATGGGTCAACTAGAGCAAGAGTGGTAGTAGGCCTAGATAGAGGGGATGACTACCATTATAGGCAACCAAAAGGGTGAGGGGATCCAACTACTATTTTAGGAGCTATAGAGGGTAAGTGAGGCACACAAGGTAGTCATGTGGAGGAATATCTACTACCAAATGGTCTACTATAGGTTGTTATAGTAGATCAAAGGATTCCTATGCTATCCTCTCTATGCTCATGGAGTTGCTCATAGTTGTGGACATGATCTATTTTGTGGTCTATGAATGTACCTCCTCCAAGACCACCTACAATAGGTAGAGTAGAGGAGATAGACTCACACGACTAGGGTAGGGATTGGGATGACATGTCAATTTTAATTGTGGTATGCATCCTTGGAAATGGTCATGTGTACCAAGTTTTACACTATGGTACATTGAACCGACTAACATGCACTCTTAATTTTTGAGTAATATACATCATGCTACTTTTATTAAAATGTGTGTGATCTTATGCATGTGTTTTTAGTGTTATTATGCATGATTGAATAAAGTTTGATAAACAAAATACATGATTAATGAAATTAACTAATGCATGAAGGAGCTAATGATCAAATGATTAAATGATAAGAAAAAAAATTATGGAAGAAGAAAGAAAATGGAATAAAATAGAAGAAAATAGAAGCAAAAGAAGAAATAAAAAGAAAAAAAGAAGATCAAAAAAAGATGAAAAAGGTGTGTAGAATATGTAGTTTGAATCAGCATAGTCCATAATGGATCAACGTGATCAAATGAACATAAGCTAAGTAAAAGAAAAGAAAAATATGGAGCAAAACCTTATAAGGATGTATGCTAAAAAATGATCAAGGATGGAGTGAAACCTGCTATGGGTGTAGTACTTGTGAGTGGCTATGAAGATATCCTATGAGGGTGTAATGCTTGTTGAAGAAAATAAGCATGGTGGAGCATTACCCACTATGGGTGTATTCTCACTAGTGACCAAAAGATAGAGCAAAAATCCATTATGGGTGTATGCTCACTAGTGGATGTATGTGGAGTGATGCCCGCTATGATTTGTGCTCACAAATGGTCTAAGTGGAGGTTGATACTCACTAGAAGCCATGAACCTATCCTATATGGGGTGTAGTGCTCAATGAACTAAAAGGAGTATCACTTGATAGGGTTGTAATTCATGTAGATGGTCAAAAAGAGTATAACCCGATAGGGTTGTTAGATATCTGAATAAGATAATAATATCAATTAAAGCAAATCAAGAAGGTGTTGTGTGTGTATTCGCAAGAGAGAAAAAAGTAGTGTGTGTGTGTGTGTGTGTGTGTGTGTGTGTGTGCCTTGTTTGAAATTTCAATGGCTAAGGGATGTGTGTAGAATAGTTAGTGGTTGTATGAACACCATAAATTATATTCATGTGGTATCTATCCTATCCTATGAGGACCCCTTAATGATTGAAAGATCAAACAAGGAAAAGTGTGAGCAAAAA
Source organism: Wollemia nobilis (assembly GCA_028583015.1). Lineage (NCBI taxonomy): Eukaryota > Viridiplantae > Streptophyta > Pinopsida > Araucariales > Araucariaceae > Wollemia > Wollemia nobilis. The sequence goes on along the minus strand of JAQPPZ010017232.1, from coordinate 22,704,370 downwards.
TATGATGCATAGATTGAAGAAGGAACATATATCCTTTGTCTTAGAGAAAATAAGAATGATTGAAAAATTTCAAAGGATAAGGATATACAAGAGATGAATAACAATATACCTTAACTTAGAGATATTTTTAGTGATTAGTAAATAATTTCAAGGTCAAGGAATATTCCCTAGGTTGAGGATTTGCTAAGCATCAATGACCTAGTATGAGTGCAATGCATATAAGCTAAAACTTAACTTGTTTTCATCACTTTCCTCATGGAAAAGTCTCCAAAAATCTATATGATAAAGCAACCATGAAAGTATGATCAAGCAACAAAGATTAACTATATGACAAGTAAAAGTGCAAAAGAAAAAGTATGTTAAGAAGTCCATGCAATGTATGACAAGCAATCATGTAGTATGAGCAATCAAACTGATGCAAGACAACACAAATGAAGATGAAGAAGAAAGGAGAAAAAAATAAGAACAAAGATGTTCAAAGAAAAGAGAGGAAAAGAAGACAAATAAAGAAACAAGATGAAGTGAAAATCATGCATAATATCATTTTAAGTGCATTATGTTCATTGGTTCTTTAATATATTTACCATATAACATCACTAAACGATAGGACCCTAAGCCAAACTTAGACATTATGAAAAAGGGGCCTCGCCAATTGAGTTGAAATTTTCCTTTCTGATCTATTTTAGCGTTAGTGTTATTTTGGTTTTCTTTGAGGACAAGGTACCAAACCTTGAAAGAACAAGTGAAAAAATTCTTAGGGTAAGTTCACTTGAGCCCATTCTAATAGGCTCAAATATACTCTAAGGTATGGATGCACTTGTCATGCAATGATTATAATTAGTTTAACTGATATAAATGATACTAGGCACACATTCTAATGGTGCCTCCCTTCTTAGCTACAAGAATTATGATACAAGGAACTGACCCATCAAAGAAAAAGCTATTACAGAGGATATCTTCATGAGCCATGCCACAAAGAGTATCTCCCTTGGCATATTCTCTAATATTTTCTAAGAAAAATTTAATACATACTTTGATTATTCCATCCTTAATAACAATAGGAATGATGACTCCTAATTGGTCAAAGTATTTGGGATACATAGGAATGGGAGCCACTTGAGAACTAGAAGACTCAACATAGGCGACACAAGGGATCAACCCATCAAATAAAAAGTTATTTTGGAGGATATATTCATGATCTATATTAAAAAGAGTGTATTATCTATCATACTTCCCTAGGGTCACAACTAACTCAAGGTGCACCAAAGTTATCACATTACAAAACAATATGTTAAAGGGAGAAGGCAATCCCTCATATTCATTACTTTACTCCAAGCCATGTTGATCCATGAATTTAGTGAAGGTGATAAATTGATCACCATAAATTGGTAAGGGTTGGATTTTTTTGGGTATGTAGCCTATGCCACATCTCCCAGGCCATAGGTAAACTTCCAAAGGCTCTTGAATGCCTTGTTGTTGTGACCCTAAACTTTTACCTTCATATCCTATACTAAATAGGATTTTCTTAGGAAGTGGGTAATTATTACATAGATAAAAATGGGTAAAGGTTATCTTTATTGGAAAGGGGTTGCTACCACAAATATTTTCTTCATACGATGCACCTTCTATACAAAGGTACACATGCCAATGTGCACTACTTCACATTTTATATGGGATAAATTCATAAATTGGGATAAAGATGATAACTTTGTGAGGTCTAGAAGAGGACTTTCATCGAGAATATTAGCATGACATTGTGATGAGATTATGATTGGTGGTTCCTATATTATTTTGAAGTTTTCAAACTTCTTGGTGATATTAGATGATGGAAAATAAGCATGGTGAAAAGAAGAAGTAGAAGAAATATTATGAAGAGAAACAAATGGACAAATATTAATACTAGATTGGGCTTGCTCAACCATTGAACAATATTGGAATGGATGAGGGTTTCTCAAAATGGTGATAAGTTGATTTTTAAATTCATACTTTAAACATTGATGAAGAGTATAAGGGACAACCTTAATCGCATGAATCCAAGAAAAATATTAAAATATATTGGGCAAGATATCACATAACACAATGTCTAAAATCTTGGGTCCTACCCTAAGGGGAAGGGATAAAATATCATAGGATTCTTGGGATTCATTGTTGAAAGCCTTTATGATGATATAATATTTGGTTAAATCTTCCTCATTTAATCCAAAATTTTAGAAAATTTTATAAATGTATATATTGAGGGAGGAACCATTGTCCATCAATATTTTTTTGATGAAATTTCCATCAATATATACAGTGATGTAAATGGGAGAATCCCCTTGTAAATTTTAGGAAGGAATTTCACCATCATAAAATGATATACGAGGGGGGAATATATTGTAGGACATATTTTTTACTTAGAAGCTTCAACAAGGCTTCCATATTGAATGGAGAAGTCTGTAAAATATATAACTAGGATATCATGGTAGGTGTGTTACTTAACTATTATTGGAGGTTGAAGGAGAGTTTTGGTTGTGGATTCAAAACTAAGATTGGTTTTTCTACATTTGTGCTCCTTTTTTGGGTACTCTTGAGAACTAAGGGTGGTCTATAGGGTTGGTTGGAGATAGAACTTATCTATTTTTGCAATTTTTGAGTCAGTTGATCTTGTGCTTGTTGTCTTATCATAACTTCTATCATACCAACCATGTTGTTGTAGGGAGGTTTCAAATTATGATATGACACTTGATTGGTTGTCTATTACGCATGATTAGGTAGGATCTTTTATAAAATCCCCATGTCTTGATTAGTTGTAGGTTTTGGTTGAGTAGGAGGTTGATTAGTTGGATGTTTTTGGTTAGGAGTGGGTTGGGAGTCATCTAAAACAAGATGAACCTCATCTATTAAGTTCTAAACCATGTGTTTCAACCTTCTTACATGAATCTATCATGTGTCCTTCCACCCTATGATACTCACAATTCTGATCAAGCTTATACCAAACTTCCATGGTGTTAGGTTGCCTTATGGGAGGTAGTTCGATCATCTTATCTTCCAAAAGTTGCTTAAGGATTGATGAAAGAGGTTGCTTGAGTCTAGTGAATTTTTTTTGTGGGGGTTTTTAAGGTTTGCTAAGTACCAACTTATGCAAGGTACTAGTGATATTAACATTGTTGGTTTTCCTGTTATTTGTTACTCCATCATCAACTACATGTTTATTATTATATTAGGTTTTTGTGTTACTTTCCTCTTATTTCCTTAACTTGAGTTGACATCTTAGTATAAGAGCCTTCTCTACTCTTATTTCCAAATCTATTGCTTGTTTGAAAGAGGTAATGTTGCTATTTCCAATTCATATGATATCTGCTCTTGTAGATTTCCAATAAATATCTCTAGCATGTATTAAGGAGGTAAGGTGTATCTTAATCATCCAAATAAACTCCTCCATAGAGATAGGAAGTCCAATAAAATTTCATCTTTATCTTTATTTAAGAGATACAACTATTGGATGGTTACACTTTTTTCCACATAAAATCCAAATTTTTAAACAAATAACTCAATTGTTTCTTCAAATTTTCTCAAAGAATTATGAGGTAGTTGATAATACCATTCCAATTCCATACCACCAAGGCTTTTAGGGAATGTTTGCAGCAATAACAAATAATCATATCTAATATCATGGCATGTTGTTCTAAACATCCTTAAATGTTCTATATGGTCCTCTATTACCTTATAAATGGGTAAGATCAACATTGTAAAATTCTTAGGATAGGTCCTAGAGGCTACTATAGGATATAGGGGTTGATTGCACATTTCCTTACAATTATAAGTGAAACTTGGAGCTTGAAGTGTATTCATTCTTAATGCTAATTATTTCACTATAGTTTTCAAACTTTGCATGTCTAGATTATTATTGTGCAATACCCCTAGATTCCTTCAGGGTGCATTATATGTAGGTTGTTGAAATTAAATTTGGTTAATATTGGATGCATTAACATTGTTATGGTATGGGATGTTTTGTGTAGCATCTTATTGTGGGAAATAATTTCCATTTGAAGGAACAAAATAAGGAATGTTAAGAGGAATAGAATGAGATAAAAATTGAACATTATTATGGAATGCACTAGTAGTTGGGGGAGGTTGTGAAATTCCCCCAATATTAGTGGTTGTTGTAGTAGCATATGTAGGTTTATGAAATAGATTAATATTATGAGAATATTGAAACAAAGGATTGATGCAAATATTGTGAGAAGAAATGGTTTGATGATGATACATTCTAGCTTCTTCGAAGTGGATGTCTCTATCCAAGGATTCATTTAGGGCTTTCCTATTTTTAATAAATAAATTGAAGAAATGACCATATGATTTAAAGGTGAGTTGACCACTAGGACCTTCAATAGGATCAGGGTCATCTCTAGTATCTATGTCCTCTTCTTCCTCTATATTGGGATTCTCCTTGTCAATTTTATCATCCTTTTGAAGATGAGTCTCATTAAATTTTAAAAGCTTTTGCTTAATCCTAAGGTTTGGAACCATTAGGATTAAGATAAAGAAAAATGGAGAAAAGGGGATAAACTAACACAAAACACAAAAGACACAAGGAATTTTTTTTAAAGGGTTTTTTATGTTTTCTAACTCTATGCAAATATATTTAATGGTATTGCTTATAGTTTTAAAAATAAGCAAAATGGACAAAAGGAATAAGCTTCTTATATGGCCACTAAGGACATTTTTTACATTAGGTTCACCAAATATGTATAGGGGGAAAATATCCCATCATGTATGATTCTCGATAGATCCACTAGGAGCCAAGGTGATCGTAGGGCTATTATGGTTATCTACACTTGAGGCTTGGGGATCTAAGGGTTCACTAGTATTTAAGGACTCACTTCAACTATAGGATGGAAGATTTGATGTGTTTATTTGAATAAGAATCTAGTTTTTGTCTTGATTAAGATCTAAACTAGAAATAATCAAAGAACAACAATGTGGGGCAAACAACAATGCAAGCAAATAAGGAAATATTACTAGAATTATTCTTTTCTTCAATGAGAGCTAAAGCTAATTTTCAAGAAAGTAAATATTTCCTTTTCAAGAAAAGGTTTAAGAGAATGCACAAATAGTATTAGCCTAGATGTAAAATATATGCTTTTCTTTGTTTTGGTGCTTAGAAATAGAATCAAATGCCTTTTTTTTTGTGATCTAAATATAGAATAGAAATGAATACAAACATATGAAAAATAGCCTAAAATATATATAAGAATACTTACTTGATATGATGGTTGATCCTATCCAAATTCATAATATCCAACAACTTTAAAACCTGTAAAACAACTTCAAAAACCTTAGAAAAATAGATCAGTGTTTGGGGGTATGCTTAGGATACTATTGACTGATATTGGAGGTACAAAATTCAAGACCCCTTGGTACTTTTAGCTAATAATTCAAAAATAAAAATGATACAGATGAAAAATCCAAGCCTGAGTTCAAGAAAGTTTGGAGAAAGATAGAAGAAAGGAAATCATGTCTCCTTGGTCTGAAGGAGACTACTCCGATATTGCACTAAGCAACTCCAGGTAGCACATCCTCAAGGCGAGCAATATTGAAGTTTCATTTTAATGCTCCTATGTATTTGTTTGATTACCTGAGGATGAAAAGCAAGTAGTCAGGGAAGTTGTTGTATAGTTGTCAAAGTGTGTTTTCAGTTCATGTAGTTGTTTGTGGAAGTGTCGTGAAGGGTGGTGATTAAATTGAGAGTTGTCATTTTTGGTAGTATTGCTATATATCATTGTTGTATTGTTGATGGTTCTTACTGCCACTGTCCAAAGTTAAGGATTATAATAGTTCAAATAATTTGGTTAGTGAAAGATTGTTGCCTTAGCTGCATAGATGTGTTTTGATAAAAGCAGTGTGTATTTGAACTACACATTGACGTGAAGATTGTTAGATCTTTTATGACACTGTTGAAGTTTGATTATTGATTCATGTTTAGCTCATCAAGATGAGTGACTTTGCTTTGTGAATCATACCTATCCGAGGTCCAGAAGTATGAGTTTGAGTAAGGTGCACTATAGTTGGCCGTGAAGTGTTTAACAAAATTTTGTCTCCTGATTCGAACAGTTGAAAGTAAGGTGTGACCAGCGGTGACTATAGAAAACATAGACCAAGTTGAAAATATAAAAAGGGATTTGGTTGTGTTGTGGTATAGTGTTTGATGCTTCCACAGAGTTAGCTGTAAAATTGCAATGTTGGTACAGTGTTGGACAAAAGTCGGTACAAGTGTGAGTCACTTGTCAATTTTGTTGACAAATGTGAAATCAGCATTTTTGAATGGGAAGCTTGAAGAAGAGGTTTATATTGAGTAGCCAGATGGTTTCTAGCTTGGTGATGATCCCAAATTGGTTTGTAAGTTGAAGATATATGGCTTGAAACAGGCACCCCGAGCATGATATGCAAGGCTAGACAACTATCTCACTCAACAAAGGCTTAAGAAAGGGTGCAAGTTGAGCAAGAATGACAAATCTCCACCTGTTGATCAAATCATGTACAGATCTATGATTGGAAGTCTACTATACCTGATAGCTATCAAATTAGATATTTTACAGGCAGTATTCATGGTAGCATGATTTTAGGCTAATCCCAAAGAGACTCATGTGACAACATTATGGTGGTTGATTTTTGAAATATCATTGAAGGGAAAATGATTGTTTGTGGTTTCCTTTTTCGAAAGTGGTTGGTTGAATGCATAAAGGTTTTATGAATTAAGAGTTGTGTTTAAACCTTGCATTATAAGCATAGTGGTTTAAGCTCATTGGTTGTGAAAGAACTTGAGTTAGAAAAAAAACATGAGTATCATTGTTATGTGATATTTGTGGTTGAGCATTGTTGGAATTATTTGAGTTGGTTGATACATACTTGGACTAGGGTTGTGTGAGAGAGAGTTGTCCCTTGTGATGATTGGTTGAGTTGATTTGATTGAGCCTAGTCAAGTTATGTGTGAAGTGATTTTTAAAGTTCTATGAAGTGGATTTGATTTGAGATCGCCATTCATTATTGATTTCATTTTGAGTACTACTTGAGCATGATTGATTGAGCCTTTGAGAAGGCCTTTGGGAAATATTTGAGGACAATGTTGGGATAGATTTCTAGAGAATATTTGGGCAAGTTCTTGGTGAGTTTTCTAGAGAAGATTCAGACAAGTTCTTAGTGAGCTTGGTGGAGCATATTTGGACAGGTTTTTTATGAGCTTGTTATTTAGCATTGGACAAGTTCTATGTGAGCTTGTTAAGAAGGTTCTTGTGAGCCTATTGAGTAGGTTCTTAGTGAGCCTATTGACTGAGCTTTTGAAGTGATAGAGTATAGAGGTCAGAGTCTCAATGGATAGAAATCTAGAAGCCAACATAGTTGAAGATAGATCTGAGTGAGGATTCTTCAAGTGAAGAATAGGTCCACCAGTCAGTGCAGCAGAGAGACAGAGTCTTCTATAATATCACAAGGGTACTATGGAGTATGGGTTATGGTATCCTAAAGATGCAAATTGGGTAGGATGTGTAGATGATAGAAAGAGTACTAGTGGAGGTGCATTCTATCTTGGAGACAGATTGGTCACGTAGAATAGTAAGAAACAAGAGTCAGTTTCCTTATCCACAGTAGAGGCAGAATATTTTGTAGCGACAACGTGTTGTACACAGGAGAAAGTTGCAAAAAGTGAGGTTAAGTTGGATTTTTATTCCAACAACAGATTGTGGAGTGGTCACGTTTCCAAAGAATTGACTAGCTATCGGGATCACATTCTCAGGGAGAGCATTTGTGTGTTTGTTTATCTTTTTGCTCATACTTGTAATTTTTGCTAACTGTAATAATTTGTGCCTGAGAATTTTGTGCATAGAATTAGGGGGAGTCTGCAACAACCCTTTGGTATTATTGTCAAAGGGGGAGAAGAATTATAGGAAATTGCACGTGTTGCCAACAATTCCAAAGGGGGATATTGTTGAGCAAGGTGCAACAAACAGTATTGTCATTGTTGTCATCATAGTCAAATAGATCTGTTGATGCAGTGGACAAGAATTTCAAAAGCTTTTCAGATGCAGAAGATAGGAGTTCAAAGGTTATTCAGAGTATGTACAGTGATTTTTCAAGAAGACCGAAGTGGACCATATGCAAAAGTTCAAAAAAAAAGACAAGTAAGAAAAGTGTCACGATATCGCGACATATACAACAAGTGGAAAAACTGTCGCGATTTCATGACATTTTGGAAGAGAGAGAAACAACAAGAAAAAACTGTCGTGATTTCACGACATGTTGGAAGAAAAAGACAAGTAGAAAAAGTGTCATGATTTCATGACATATTGTAGGAGAGAGAGTTCAAAAGAAAAAGTGTCGTGATATCGCAACATGTCATGTTTTCATGACCTGAAGGCAAGAAAAAGCGCTAAGGAGAAAAAGTGCTGCGATATCGTGACATGTCTCATTTTCACGACCTGAAGGCAAGAGAAAGTGCTAAGGAGAAAAAGTGTTGCGATATTGTGACATGTCATGTTTTTGCGACCTGAAGGCAAGAGAAAGTGCTAAGGAGAAAAACTGTCACGATATCGTGACATGTCGTGTTTTCATGACCCAAAGGCAAGAAAAAGGGCTAAGGATAAAAAGTGTTGTGATATCATGACATGTCGCATTTTCACAACCTAAAGGCAAGATAAAGTGCTAAGGAGAAGAAGTGTCGCGATATCGCGACATGTCACATTTTCGTGACTAAAGGAGGAGAGAGAAAGTTAGAAGGCGTCGTAATATCGTGACATGTATTCTCATGGGCCAAAGCTAAGAGAAAGCGTATGGAGTAAAAAGTTTCACGATATCATGACATGTTGTATTCTTGAAGGGCAAAGCTAAGAGAAAGCATACGAAATAAAAAGTGTTACGATATTGCTACATGATGTATTCTCACAGGCCAAAGCTAAGAGAAAGCGTACGAAGGCCAAAGTGTCACGATATCGTGACATGTTGTGTTTTTGCGGGTATAATCCAAGAAAAGAAACAAGGAGATGAAAGTGTCGTGATATCGTGACATGTTTTTTTGCGGTCCAATGCAAAGAAAAAGAGAGAGAAAGAAAAAGTGTCATGATATTGTGACATGTATTTTCGGGGGCCAAAGCAAGGAGAAAGAGAGAGAAAGCGAAAGTGTCGTGATATTGTGACATGTATTTTTGTGGTTGAGTTGAAGTTGACGAAGACCGATGATAGCCGACTAAAATTAGGGTTTATAGTTGTCATGAAAGCCAACTAAGATTAGGGTTTATAGCCGACTAAGATTAGGGTTTTCATCATAATAATTCTATTATAAAAGGAGGGTTGTTTAGAGATTTGAAGGTGTCTATGAATGCATCTTTGAATGCATGTCGAAGTGTGAAATGTGGTCGTAAGAGTGCAAAAAGCACAGAAGCAATGAGATGATGGCAAAGTACGCAAAGTGAGCGAAGAGTCATATAGAATTATCTTAAGTGTGGCTGTGATTGCGCAAAGAAAGCAGAAGGCATAGAGTGCGTGAAAGGGAGAAGATAATTATGAAGTTCAACTGTGACAAAGCAGAGTGTGTGAAGTCATTACATAGAGAGAGCAGAGTGTGCAGATAATGCAAAGGTGAAGTAGACTGATCAGGGTCTTATAAAAGTGAAGGTATTTTATGTTAATCTTCTAGACTCATAATTCAAGTCCAGGTTGTAGCTTGGCATCAAGGGTTGGTGTTCCTTCCAGTAGGTGCTGGTAAATCAGGGGTCGGTGCTCCTTTTTATTGGTGTAAATAAATAAGGGGTTGGTGCTCCTTCCAGTGGATGTTGGTAAATTGTTTGTAAAGTTGTAGCTTTGCAAAGGCTGGATTTGGATGGTAGTCCAAGCAGTCATTTTTGAGGAGTAGCCACATTGGTGAACCTCATTAAATCTTGTGTTGTGTGATGCTCTCTTGTGATACTTGCTTTATCTGGTTTTAAGGTTTCATTATTTTAGTTTTAAGAGCTATGAATTTAAGATTAAAAGTCTACACTGATTCACCCCCCCTCTCAGTGCCATTGTAAGACTAACAATTGGTATCAGAGCCACATTCCCTTCTCAGGCTAAATCAATCAGGGTTGATCTTGGATTAGTAAAAAATGGGTAAGAAGAATAGATCCTCCTCCAAAAGGGCATCTCAGTCAGTTTCAGTTCCTATGGAAGAGAAAATTGAACTAGAAAAGGTTGAAGGAGTGAATTCTGAAGTATGTGATGAAAACCTTGAGGCTGAAGTATATCTTGAAGGTGAGTTGATCACTGCACTTAAAGAGTTGAATATAGAAAGGAAAAAGAACACAAGACTTTCCAAGAAGTTGGAAGAAGGATAATATTGAAGATCTCTTCTTACAAAATCAGAAAGCCAAGAAAATAGAAGAAACCTTGAAGTCACGCCTAGATGATAAAGGTGATGTATGCAACAAACATGAAGAGGAATCTAACAAAGTTATTAGTGATCTAAAGCTGTGAGTAGAAGAGTCCAAAAGGATTGAAGAAACTCTCAGGTCACAAACCAATGAGAAAGATATTGTTTGCTGCAAACAAGAAGAGGAAATTGTTGTATTGAAGAAACAACTAGAGGAGGCTAATACAAATCTCAAATTCAAGAAGAGCACAGAGTTGCTAGATAAAATTATAAGCCAACAAAGAAGCTCCATGGATAAGCATGGTCTTGGAAATGAAGATGAACAACCTTCATAGTTCAACTCTGTAGAGAAGAAGAAGTTCACTGTTGAAGGATCGAAGCAAGAAAAGTTTGAAGCTGAATCTTCAAAAGGAAGAAAATATCAAAGGAGATCTACAGCAAAGCAACCACAACAAAAGAGGTTCTATCACTCTCACTCTATTCATAATAATACTTTTAATGGCTATTGTTTTAGATGCAACTAGTATGGTCATAAGGCAATTTATTGTGGATTGAATAATAAATCAAAGAGTTATGCTGGTAGAAATACTTTTGTGTTTCTGAGTGAACAAAATGTACAATGTTTTCAATGTAATGGTCATGGGCACATAGCAAGGTTTTGTCCAAGCATTTTTATATCTAATCTAAGGCAAAACAGTAGATTTCATCAGCCACAATGAACGCAAAACAGACAGGGAATAAATTAGGTACATAAAAAGCAAAATAATCATTCATCAATAATGCCCAAGAGACAAACACACAAGAGAAATCTTCGAGTTCATGATGTTGGCAATTTTGGGTTTGAGATCCTAGCTCCTTGTCTATGAGTTGTCATTGATGTCAAAAGGAAATGGCATTAATGTTAAGAGGATGTGTTGGCTTCAAAGGTGAAAGATTCCAAGAGAATCTTCTTAAGAGAATCTAGAGAGATTCCATTGGATAAGGTTTTTGGATAGGGTTTTTATTAAAACCAAGTTAAATGGTTTTTATTAAAACCAATGGAGGTTCTCTTTATTATTTAATTATTATTTAAAACCCTTCAAGGTTTTAATTAATTAATTATTTAATTAATTAAGGGAGAAATTATTTTTAATTTATTAAAAATATTTAAAGGTTTTTAAACCTTTTTTATTCTTAATTTATTAAAATTAATTAAGGGTTTTTAAACCCTTTAGAAAGCAATTTCGATTAAATTCGAAATTACGTTTCTCTGCCGTCGACGTGTTCTAAAGTCCACGATTGGACTATAAATATGGGAAGGATCCTAAGGTTTAACTCCTCTTGAGAATTTTGAATGCATTAATTTTTGGCTATGATCGATGCTCTGTTGACGCCGCGGAAGAAGAGAGCTCGCGTTTGAAAAACTTACGAAGTGCTTGTTTGTTGAAGTGGTAGGAAGTCTGTCTTAGACTTCGTTAGCCCCTTGTGGGCTAGTGGCAGCATAGGCTGCGTTTGGGCTTTGCGTAGGTGGAGGTCTGCATTTCGATTCCTACGGAGGAAGTTGTGCATGGATTAAGTCACGTTTTTGTTAAAACGTATTTTGTTCCGCGATTTTCGGATTCATCAAAGGCAGCCATTCCGCGATTTTTGGATTCTTCAAGGGCAGCCATTCTAAGGTGTGATTAATTTCTTGATATAATTTTTGGCATTGTTTAGCATTGTTTAAAAGACATAGGAGAAATAAGGGGATATTTCTTTGGTTGTATTTTTGAGATTAGTCTTTTGCTATGCTAAAGTTTAAAATGGAGATATAAGGTGTAAGTTTTGGTTGTTGTGTTTTTGGACTTCTTTGGTGGTTGTTTTCAAAAGAAGAGAAGCTAAAAGGTGTATTAAGGAAAGTTTTTATATATGCTCATTTATCTTGGTTCTAACCCTAACTTGGTTGGAAGTTTGAGGGTTGTGTGTGGTGACAGCTTTAAGGATCAATTTTCTTCTACTCCAATAAGGTATGGGCACATTCTTCTTATGAGTATGATTGGTGTATGTTTTCTGAAATAAGGTTGGAGTGAAAAGGTTTTCAACTAGGTTTTCTTTGATTGGGTGTAAATCCTATTTTCTGGTTTGTTGAAGACTACTTATGCATTGTTATCCTTAAGGAGAGTTTTTGATGAATGCATAATTTCTGGTTTGAGATAGTGGAAGCTTTGTGCACTAGGGTTTGTATTTGTGAGTCAAGCTACTTGCATTGAGTTGGTGGAACCCTTGGTTGGTTGTTTTGAGTTTGATGGTTGAGTTGCTTCCATAGAGGTTGTTTGATCAAGTTATTGCTTTACTTGATTCATGATATTGGGCTTACTCCATTGAGTTGATTTGAGCAAGTTATTCTTTGCATTTGGTGATATTGTGTTGGTGGCTGTTTTGTTCAAATATCTTTGGAGGGAAAAGGATTTCTACTTGTTTCCTTTTCTTGTGATGATTGGTTGAATGCTTCAAGGTTAATGTTGAGTTGAATGATGTTGGTTAAACCTTGTCTATAAGCATTGTTGTTAAAGCCCTAATTGGTTGAGAAAAGATATTGGTTGTGGAAAGAACATGAGTATCATTGTTATATGAGATATTGCATGTTTGGCAATTGTTGGGTTGTGTTTCATGTTCTTGAGAAAAGCATACTACATCTATCTTATTCTTTTGAGATTGAGATTGAGTTGAGATTGAGATTGGGAGTTAAGTATAGAACATATTGAGTCTCTAACAATTCTCTTTATGCTTCTATGAGGTTGATGAATCACATTGGGTCTCTAACAATTCTCTTTGTGGGTTCATGCTAAGCAAGTTTTTCTTGGTGAACTTGTGAGCTATTTTGGACAGGTTCCGTTGGGGACTTGTGAGCAGGTTTTGGACAGGTTCCGTTGGGGACTTGTGAGCAGGTTTTGGACAGGTTTCGGTGGGGACTTGTGAGCAGATTTGGACAGGTCCTAGCAGAGGACTTGTGAGCTGAGATTGATAGTTCTATCAGAGAACTTGAGGACAGAGGTACATTGGTTCTATCAAGAGAACCTGAGGACATATTTGGCAAGTCTTTGAGAAGGCTTGTGGATAGAGGATTGATTTGTTCAAGAGTTGGACAGATCTGACAGACAGAGGAAGACTTGTACTAGACCGACTAATTGTGTTTGGTACAGGTTGCTGAGCTGCTATGGACGTGATCATAGAAGGCAGAGGTCTCTTAGGCTAAGCATTGAGGACAGGAGGTCTTCGATGGAAAGGAGTTCCACATGCTGGCAAGAGGTAGAGACAGTTGATCTTCTAAGGGATCATATCTAGAGCAGAGGGGAAGGTATCTCCTTTGAGCGAGAGGCTCATAAATTCAGATTGGGGGAAGGTTTCTCCTTTGGGCAGAGGCTCATAAATTCGATTGGGTGAGGTTTCTCCTTTGGGAGAGGCTCATAAATTCTATATTGGGGAAGGTATCTCCTTTGAGCAGAGGCTCATAAATTTAGATTGGGGGAAGGTATCTCCTTTGAGCCGAGGCTCATAAACATTGTAATTGGGAAGGTTTCCCAAAGAACTTTGAGATAACTTTTAGAGAAAAGTTTTGTGGACGTAGCCCAGCCATTCTGGGTGAACCACGTTAAAATTGGTGTCACTTTGTGGATGATTTTGTGCATTGCTTTGATATTGCTTTGGGTATATTGCTTTACTATTTTGAAGTATAAAGGAAAAAGTAAAAAGAGGTCTTATACTGTTCACCCCCCCTCTCAGTATAAGCTTGTGTTCTTCAATTGGTATCAGAGCGGGTGCCTTCGAAAAGTTTAATAGCTTGAAGGAAAAGCTAGTAAATAACACAATGGATCATTCAAGTGGCAATGCAACACCTATTCTTGATGGGTCAGATTTTGGTCTTTGGAGTGCAAGGATGAAGGTTCATCTAATGGCACTTGGGAATGAGGTTTGGGAAGTGATTGAAGATGAGTACACTATTCCTGAACATGGTCCTAATACTAAAGAAGAAAGACTCCTACATCATAGCAATTCAAAAGCAATGAATGCAATCCTGAAAGGCTTACAGAAAGCAGATCTCACCAAAGTGATTCATCGCAAGACAGCTAGTGAAATGTGGAATCAGTTGAAGGTGGTTCATACAAGTGATACAAATGTCAGAAAGGCCAAGTTGAGACACTTCAAAGGTATGTTTGAACAACTCAAGATGAATGATGATGAAAATATTAGTGACTACATGCTTCGTATGGATGAGGTTGTTAACTCCATGAAAGACTTAGGTCTTGAGCTTGCTGAAAATGATGTTTGTGATAAGATTTTAAGATCTCTTCCTAATAGATTTAGTGAAAATATTTCTGCTATTGAGGAAGCTAAAGATTTGGATAAATTGAAAAAGGATGAGCTCCATAGTATACTTGCAGCATTTGAGTTGAGAACTCAAGTGAAGGTTGATGTCAAGAAAGAGGCGACTTTCAAGGCTACCAAGAAATCCAAGGGTAAACAACTTCAAGAGAGTGATGAGTCTTCTAGTGATGAAGAGGCATATTACAGCAAGAAAGGCAAGTTCTCTAGAAAGCACAAAAATATGAAAAATGTAAGATGTTTCAATTGTGGAAAGTTTGGTCATTATGCTACTGACTGTACTGTTGCCAAGGATGAAAGTGATGAAGATAAACAGGATTCTAAGAGCAAGGATTCTAAAAAGCACAAGCATCACAGGAAAAACAAAGATGAGCACAGCAATCAAGGAAAGAGGTATTCTCACAAGCACAAGAAGAGTTTCTACCTAGACAAAGCAAGTAAGTGTTCTAGTAGTGATAGTGAAAGTTCTTCAAGTGATAATGAAAATGAGATGTTGTTCATATCAGAAAAAGAGGAAGAACCAAAACATAGATTCATTATCATGAAATGTCTTAGATGTGGAAATTTTGGTCACCTTGAGGATGATTGCACAAATAATGATTTGGTTTCTAGTATGTATGAGGATGCTTCAAAAAACTATAAGGAAGATGCATGTATGGTTTTTGAAAAGGGTAGCACCTCTAGTGATAAGAAATCTGAAAATGGCTTTGATGATTCAAAAGGAAATCAAATAAAGGATCTTGAGAGTGAACTTATTAGTGCTCTTAGTGCTTTGAAAAAGGAAAGAAAGAAGAATGCTAGACTCAAGGATAAGTTAGATGAATGTTGTATGGAGAGAGATGATCTTATTGAAAATCTTGATTTCTCTATAGCTAAGACACAAGAACTCAAGGATGAGTTAGAGTCTAAGGTTCTTGAGTATAGTGAGTTAGAACAGAAAATGGCTTCTTTGAAAGAGGAAACTAAAGAGTACAAGGATAAGCTTTACAGGTTTCAAGATAGCTCCAAAAAGGTTAAGTCACTCATCAAAGGTCAAAGAAAGACAACAGATAAAACAGGCCTTGGTTTTGTTAAGTCACACAAGGAACAAGTTGGAGAGTCTAGTAAGAGACTCCAAAAGGAAGAGAGTTCTGATGAGGAAAGTATTTCAGATCATGAGTCCTTGAATGATAGATGCACAGAAACAGAAAATAGAATTCAGAATGAGAAGAAGAAGAAGTTTTCAGGACCCAAGAGGTCAAATAAAGGAAAGTTTCAAGGCAGATGTTTTGCTTGTCACAGGTTTGGTCACATGGCTTCACATTGCATGGCTCAAGTGAAGAAGGTAAATGACAGTTTCAGAAGTGCTAGTTACTTTCAAGGGTATTGCTACTCTTGTCAACAGTTTGGGCACAAGGCGAGTTTATTGCAAGGCAAATAACAGGAATAGATTTGGTCATAACGAGTTTGGTCGAACAGTTTGGTCAAACGGGTTGGCCAAAACAGGTTTGGTCAGAACTAGTGGATTCAAAGATCAGGTTTACCATAGAGAAATAACATTGTTACTTGTTATAAGTGCAACAATAAAGGTCACATAGCTAGACAGTGTAGAGCTGAAATTCCAGAATACAGGAACAGGAACAGTGGCATGATCAGGTCCAAGGATCAAGGCATGGACAAGAACAGGGATGAGAACAAGAACAAGAACAGTGACAGGAACAGGAATATGGACAAAGAGTTCAAGAGAAGGCCCGACAAGGAAGTTATAGACGCTGATGATGATCGGTGCCTAATGGGAGTTTTACTCCCACCCCAAAATTAATCACCTCATCGGGAGGTGGGGGAGGGACTAAGCTAAGAGGCTCATTCTTAGTCTCGAGCCCCAAAGGTGACCCTTTGCCATTGATGACAAAGGGGGAGAGATTTGAGTAAGGGGAAGAGCCTCAAGATAGGGGGAGCTTTTTATGTTGAGTTTTTGTTGTTGAGAAGCATGGTTTGCCATCAATGACAAAGGGGGAGATTGTTGGCAATTTTGGGTTTGAGATCCTAGCTCCTTGTCTATGAGTTGTCATTGATGTCAAAAGGAAATGGCATTAATGTTAAGAGGATGTGTTGGCTTCAAAGGTGAAAGATTCCAAGAGAATCTTCTTAAGAGAATCCGGAGAGATTCCATTGGATAAGGTTTTTGGATAGGGTTTTTATTAAAACCAAGTTAAATGGTTTTTATTAAAACCAATGGAGGTTCTCTTTATTATTTAATTATTATTTAAAACCCTTCAAGGTTTTAATTAATTAATTATTTAATTAATTAAGGGAGAAATTATTTTTAATTTATTAAAAATATTTAAAGGTTTTTAAACCTTTTTTATTCTTAATTTATTAAAATTAATTAAGGGTTTTTAAACCCTTTAGAAAGCAATTTCGATTAAATTCGAAATTACGTTTCTCTGTCGTCGACGTGTTCTAAAGTCCACGATTGGACTATAAATATGGGAAGGATCCTAAGGTTTAACTCCTCTTGAGATTTTCGAATGCATTAATTTTTGGCTGCGATCGATGCTCTATTGACGCCGCGGAAGAAGAGAGCTCGCGTTTGAAAAACTTACGAAGTGCTTGTTCGTTGAAGTGGTAGGAAGTCTGTCTTAGACTTCGTTAGCCCCTTGTGGGCTAGTGGCAGCATAGGCTGCGTTTGGGCTTTGCGTAGGCGGAGGTCTACGTTTCGATTCCCGTGGAGGGAGCTGTGCATGGATTAAGTCACGTTTTTGTTAAAACGTATTTTGTTCCATGATTTTTGGATTCGTCAAGGGCAGCCATTCCGTGATTTTTGGATTCTTCAAGGACAGCCATTCTAAGGTGTGATTAATTTCTTGATATAATTTTTGGCATTGTTTAGCATTGTTTAAAAGACATAGGAGAAATAAGGGGATATTTCTTTGGTTGTATTTTTGAGATTAGTCTTTTGCTATGCTAAAGTTTAAAATGGAGATATAAGGTGTAAGTTTTGGTTGTTGTGTTTTTGGCTTCTTTGGTGGTTGTTTTCAAAAGAAGAGAAGCTAAAAGGTGTACTAAGGAAAGTTTTTATATATGCTCATTTATCTTGGTTCTAACCCTAACTTGGTTGGAAGTTTGAGGGTTGTGTGTGGTGACAGATTTAAGGATCAATTTTCTTCTACTCCAATAAGGTATGGGCACATTCTTCTTATGAGTATGATTGGTGTATGTTTTTTGAAATAAGGTTGGAGTGAAAAGGTTTTCAACTAGGTTTTCTTTGATTGGGTGTAAATCCTATTTTCTGGTTTGTTGAAGACTACTTATGCATTGTTATCCTTAAGGAGAGTTTTTGATGAATGCATAATTTTTGGTTTGAGATAGTGGAAGCTTTGTGCACTAGGGTTTGTATTTGTGAGTCTAGCTACTTGCATTGAGTTGGTGGAACCCTTGGTTGGCTGTTTTGAGTTTGATGGTTGAGTTGCTTCCATAGAGGTTGTTTGATCAAGTTATTGCTTTACTTGATTCATGATATTGGGCTTACTCCATTGAGTTGATTTGAGCAAGTTATTCTTTGCATTTGGTGATATTGTGTTGGTGGCTGTTTTGTTCAAATATCTTTGGAGGGAAAAGGATTTCTACTTGTTTCCTTTTCTTGTGATGATTGGTTGAATGCTTCAAGGTTAATGTTGAGTTGAATGATGTTGGTTAAACCTTGTCTATAAGCATTGTTGTTAAAGCCCTAATTGGTTGAGAAAATATATTGGTTGTGGAAAGAACATGAGTAGCATTGTTATATGAGATATTGCTTGTTTGGCAATTGTTGGGTTGTGTTTCATGTTCTTGAGAAAAGCATACTACATCTATCTTATTCTTTTGAGATTGAGATTGAGTTGAGATTGAGATTGGGAGTTAAGTATAGAACATATTGAGTCTCTAACAATTCTCTTTATGCTTCTATGAGGTTGATGAATCACATTGGGTCTCTAACAATTCTCTTTGTGGGTTCATGCTAAGCAAGTTTTTCTTGGTGAACTTGTGAGCTATTTTGGACAGGTTTCGTTGGGGACTTGTGAGCAGGTTTTGGACAGGTTCCGTTGGGGACTTGTGAGCAGGTTTTGGACAGGTTTCGATGGGGACTTGTGAGCAGATTTGGACAGGTCCTAGCAGAGGACTTGTGAGTCGAGATTGATAGTTCTATCGAGAGAACTTGAGGACAGAGGTACATTGGTTCTATCGAGAGAACCCTGAGGACAGATTTGGCAAGTCTTTGAGAAGGCTTGTGGATAGAGGATTGATTTGTTCAAGAGTTGGACAGATCCGACAGACAGAGGAAGACTTGTACTAGACCGACTGACTATGTTTGGTACAGGTTGTTGAGCTGCTGTGGACGTGATCATAGAAGGCAGAGGTCTCTTAGGCTAAGCATTGAGGACAGGAGGTCTTCGGTGGAAAGGAGTTCCACATGCTGGCAAGAGGTAGAGACAGTTGATCTTCTGAGGGATCATATCCAGAGCAGAGGGGAAGGTATCTCCTTTGAGCAGAGGCTCATAAATTCAGGGGAAGGTTTCTCCTTTGGGAGAGGCTCATAAATTTAGATTGGGGGAAGGTTTCTCCTTTGGGCAGAGGCTCATAAATTCAGATTGGGGGAAGGTATCTCCTTTGAGCCAGAGGCTCCATAAATTCATGGGGGGAAGGTATCTCCTTTGAGCCGAGGCTCATAAACATTGTAATTGGGAAGGTTTCCCAAAGAACTTTGAGATAACTTTTAGAGAAAAGTTTTGTGGACGTAGCCCAACCATTCTGGGTGAACCACGTTAAAATTGGTGTCACTTTGTGGATGATTTTGTGCATTGCTTTGATATTGCTTTGGGTATATTGCTTTACTATTTTGAAGTATAAAGGAAAAAGTAAAAAGAGGTCTTATACTGTTCACCCCCCCCTCTCAGTATAAGCTTGTGTTCTTCAATTGGTATCAGAGCGGGTGCCTTCGAAAAGTTTAACAGCTTGAAGGAAAAGCTAGTAAAGAACACAATGGATCATTCAAGTGGCAATGCAGCACCTATTCTTGATGGGTCAGATTTTGGTCTTTGGAGTGCAAGGATGAAGGTTCATCTAATGGCACTTGGGAATGAGGTTTGGGAAGTGATTGAAGATGAGTACACTATTCCTGAACATGGTCCTAATACTAAAGAAGAAAGACTCCTACATCACAGCAATTCAAAAGCAATGAATGCAATCCTGAAAGGCTTACAGAAAGCAGATCTCACCAAAGTGATTCACTGCAAGACAACTAGTGAAATGTGGAATGAGTTGAAGGTGGTTCATACAGGTGATACAAATGTCAGAAAGGCCAAGTTGAGACACTTCAAAGGTATGTTTGAACAACTCAAGATGAATGATGATGAAAATATTAGTGACTACATGCTTCGTATGGATGAGGTTGTTAACTCCATGAAAGACTTAGGTCTTGAGCTTGCTGAAAATGATGTTTGTGATAAGATTTTAAGATCTCTTCCTAATAGATTTAGTGAAAATATTTTTGCTATTGAGGAAGCTAAAGATTTGGATAAATTGAAAAAGGATGAGCTCCATAGTATACTTGCAGCATTTGAGTTGAGAACTCAAGTGAAGGTTGATGTCAAGAAAGAGGCGACTTTCAAGGCTACCAAGAAATCCAAGGGTAAACAACTTCAAGAGAGTGATGAGTCTTCTAGTGATGAAGAGGCATATTACAGCAAGAAAGGCAAGTTCTCTAGAAAGCACAAAAATATGAAAAATGTAAGATGTTTCAATTGTGGAAAGTTTGGTCATTATGCTACTGACTGTACTATTGCCAAGGATGAAAGTGATGAAGATAAACAGGATTCTAAGAGCAAGGATTCTGAAAAGCACAAGCATCACAGGAAAAACAAATATGAGCACAGCAATCAAGGAAAGAGGTATTCTCACAAGCACAAGAAGAGCTTCTACCTAGACAAAGCAAGTAAGTGTTCTAGTAGTGATAGTGAAAGTTCTTCAAGTGATAATGAAAATGAGATGTTGTTCATATCAGAAAAAGAGGAAGAACCAAAACATAGATTCATTATCATGAAATGTCTTAGATGTGGAAATTTTGGTCACCTTGAGGATGATTGCACAAATAATGATTTGGTTTCTAGTATGTATGAGGATGCTTCAAAAAACTATAAGGAAGATGCATGTATGGTTTTTGAAAAGGGTAGCACCTCTAGTGATAAGAAATCTGAAAATGGCTTTGATGATTCAAAAGGAAATCAAATAAAGGATCTTGAGAGTGAACTTATTAGTGCTCTTAGTGCTTTGAAAAAGGAAAGAAAGAAGAATGCTAGACTCAAGGATAAGTTAGATGAATGTTGTATGGAGAGAGATGATCTTATTGAAAATCTTGATTTCTCTATAGCTAAGACACAAGAACTCAAGGATGAGTTAGAGTCTAAGGTTCTTGAGTATAGTGAGTTAGAACAGAAAATGGCTTCTTTGAAAGAGGAAACTAAAGAGTACAAGGATAAGCTTTACAGGTTTCAAGATAGCTCCAAAAAGGTTAAGTCACTCATCAAAGGTCAAAGAAAGACAACAGATAAAACAGGCCTTGGTTTTGTTAAGTCACACAAGGAACAAGTTGGAGAGTCTAGTAAGAGACTCCAAAAGGAAGAGAGTTCTGATGAGGAAAGTATTTCAGATCATGAGTCCTTGAATGATAGATGCACAGAAACAGAAAACAGAATTCAGAATGAGAAGAAGAAGAAGTTTTCGGGACCCAAGAGGTCAAATAAAGGAAAGTTTCAAGGCGGATGTTTTGCTTGTCACAGGTTTGGTCACATGGCTTCACATTGCATGGCTCAAGTGAAGAAGGTAAATGACAGTTTCAGAAGTGCTAGTTACTTTCAAGGGTATTGCTACTCTTGTCAACAGTTTGGGCACAAGGCAGTTTATTGCAAGGCAAATAACAGGAACAGATTTGGTCAGAATAGGTTTGGTCAGAACAGGGTTGGCCAAAATAGGTTTGGTCAAAACTGGTGGATTCAAAGATCAGGTTTACCATAGAGAAATAACATTGTTACTTGTTATAAGTGCAACAATAAAGGTCACATAGCTAGACAGTGTAGAGCTAAAATTCTAGAATACAGGAACAGGAACAGTGGCATGATCAGGTCCAAGGATCAAGGCATGGACAAGAACAGGGATGAGAACAAGAACAAGAACAAGTGACAGGAACAGGAATATGGACAAAGAGTTCAAGAGAAGGCCCGACAAGGAAGTTATAGATGCTGATGATGATCGAGTGCCTAATGGGAGTTTTACTCCCACCCCAGAATTAATCACCTCATCGGGAGGTGGGGGAGGGACTAAGCTAAGAGGCTCATTCTTAGTCCCGAGCCCCAAAGGTGACCCTTTGCCATTGATGACAAAGGGGGAGAGATTTGAGTAAGGGGGAGAGCCTCAAGACAGGGGGAGCTGTTTATGTTGAGTTTTTGTTGTTGAGAAGCATGGTTTGCCATCAATGACAAAGGGGGAGATTGTTGGCAATTTTGGGTTTGAGATCCTAGCTCCTTGTCTATGAGTTGTCATTGATGTCAAAAGGAAATGGCATTAATGTTAAGAGGATGTGTTGGCTTCAAAGGTGAAATATTCCAAGAGAATATTCTTAAGAGAATCCGGAGAGATTCCATTGGATAAGGTTTTTGGATAGGGTTTTTATTAAAACCAAGTTAAATGGTTTTTATTAAAACCAATGGAGGTTCTCTTTATTATTTAATTATTATTTAAAACCCTTCAAGGTTTTAATTAATTAATTATTTAATTAATTAAGGGAGAAATTATTTTTAATTTATTAAAAATATTTAAAGGTTTTTAAACCTTTTTTATTCTTAATTTATTAAAATTAATTAAGGGTTTTTAAACCCTTTAGAAAGCAATTTCGATTAAATTCGAAATTACGTTTCTCTACCGTCGACGTGTTCTAAAGTCCACGATTGGACTATAAATATGGGAAGGATCCTAAGGTTTAACTCCTCTTGAGAATTTTGAATGCATTAATTTTTGGCTGCGATCGATGCTCTGTTGACGCCGCGGAAGAAGAGAGCTCGCGTTTGAAAAACTTACGAAGTGCTTGTTCGTTGAAGTGGTAGGAAGTCTGTCTTAGACTTCGTTAGCCCCTTGTGGGCTAGTGGCAGCATAGGCTGCATTTGGGCTTTGCGTAGGCGGAGGTCTACATTTCGATTCCCACGGAGGGAGCTGTGCATGGATTAAGTCACGTTTTTGTTAAAACGTATTTTGTGCCACGATTTTCGGATTCGTCAAGGGCAGCCATTCCGCGATTTTTGGATTCTTCAAGGACAGCCATTCTAAGGTGTGATTAATTTCTTGATATAATTTTTGGCATTGTTTAGCATTGTTTAAAAGACATAGGAGAAATAAGGGGATATTTCTTTGGTTGTATTTTTGAGATTAGTCTTTTGCTATGCTAAAGTTTAAAATGGAGATATAAGGTGTAAGTTTTGGTTGTTGTGTTTTTGACTTCTTTGGTGGTTGTTTTCAAAATAAGAGAAGCTAAAAGGTGTACTAAGGAAAGTTTTTATATATGCTCATTTATCTTGGTTCTAACCCTAACTTGGTTGGAAGTTTGAGGGTTGTGTGTGGTGACAACTTTAAGGATCAATTTTCTTCTACTCCAATAAGGTATGGGCACATTCTTCTTATGAGTATGATTGGTGTATGTTTTCTGAAATAAGGTTGGAGTGAAAAGGTTTTCAACTAGGTTTTCTTTGATTGGGTGTAAATCCTATTTTCTGGTTTGTTGAAGACTACTTATGCATTGTTATCCTTAAGGAGAGTTTTTGATGAATGCATAATTTCTGGTTTGAGATAGTGGAAGCTTTGTGCACTAGGGTTTGTATTTGTGAGTCTAGCTACTTGCATTGAGTTGGTGGAACCCTTGGTTGGCTGTTTTGAGTTTGATGGTTGAGTTGCTTCCATAGAGGTTGTTTGATCAAGTTATTGCTTTACTTGATTCATGATATTGGGCTTACTCCATTGAGTTGATTTGAGCAAGTTATTCTTTGCATTTGGTGATATTGTGTTGGTGGCTATTTTGTTCAAATATCTTTGGAGGGAAAAGGATTTCTACTTGTTTCCTTTTCTTGTGATGATTGGTTGAATGCTTCAAGGTTAATGTTGAGTTGAATGATGTTGGTTAAACCTTGTCTATAAGCATTGTTGTTAAAGCCCTAATTGGTTGAGAAAAGATATTGGTTGTGGAAAGAACATGAGTAGCATTGTTATATGAGATATTGCATGTTTGGCAATTGTTGGGTTGTGTTTCATGTTCTTGAGAAAAGCATACTACATCTATCTTATTCTTTTGAGATTGAGATTGAGTTGAGATTGAGATTGGGAGTTAAGTATAGAACATATTGAGTCTCTAACAATTCTCTTTATGCTTCTATGAGGTTGATGAATCACATTGGGTCTCTAACAATTCTCTTTGTGGGTTCATGCTAAGCAAGTTTTTTCTTGGTGAACTTGTGAGCTGTTTTGGACAGGTTCCGTTGGGGACTTGTGAGCAGGTTTTGGACAGGTTCCGTTGGGGACTTGTGAGCAGGTTTTGGATAGGTTTCGGTGGGGACTTGTGAGCAGATTTGGATAGGTCCTAGCAGAGGACTTGTGAGCTGAGATTGATAGTTCTATCAGAGAACTTGAGGACAGAGGTACATTGGTTCTATCAGAGAACCTGAGGACAGATTTGGCAAGTCTTTGAGAAGGCTTGTGGATAGAGGATTGATTTGTTCAAGAGTTGGACAGATCTGACAGACAGAGGAAGACTTGTACTAGACCGACTGACTGTGTTTGGTATAGGTTGTTGAGCTACTGTGGACGTGATCATAGAAGGCAGAGGTCTCTTAGGCTAAGCATTGAGGATAGGAGGTCTTCGGTGGAAAGGAGTTCCACATGCTGGCAAGAGGTAGAGATAGTTGATCTTCTGAGGGATCATATCCAGAGCAGAGGGGAAGGTATCTCCTTTGAGCAGAGGCTCATAAATTCATATTGGGGGAAGGTTTCTCCTTTGGGTAGAGGCTCATAAATTTAGATTGGGGGAAGGTTTCTCCTTTGAGCAGAGGCTCATAAATTCAGATTGGGGGAAGGTATCTCCTTTGAGCCGAGGCTCATAAACATTGTAATTGGGAAGGTTTCCCAAAGAACTTTGAGATAACTTTTAGAGAAAAGTTTTGTGGACGTAGCCCAGCCATTCTGGGTGAACCACGTTAAAATTGGTGTCACTTTGTGGATGATTTTGTGCATTGCTTTGATATTGCTTTGGGTATATTGCTTTACTGTTTTGAAGTATAAAGGAAAAAGTAAAAAGAGGTCTTATACTGTTCACCCTCCCCTCTCAGTATAAGCTTGTGTTCTTCAATTGGTATCAGAGCGGGTGCCTTCGAAAAGTTTAACAGCTTGAAGGAAAAGCTAGTAAAGAACACAATGGATCATTCAAGTGGCAATGCAGCACCTATTCTTGATGGGTCAGATTTTGGTATTTGGAGTGCAAGGATGAAGGTTCATCTAATGGCACTTGGGAATGAGGTTTGGGAAGTGATTGAAGATGAGTACACTATTCCTAAACATGGTCCTAATACTAAAGAAGAAAGACTCCTACATCACAGCAATTCAAAAGCAATGAATGCAATCCTAAAAGGCTTACAGAAAGTAGATCTCACCAAAGTGATTCACTGTAAGACAGCTAGTGAAATGTGGAATTAGTTGAAGGTGGTTCATACAGGTGATACAAATGTCAAAAAGGCCAAGTTGAGACACTTCAAAGGTATGTTTGAACAACTCAAGATGAATGATGACGAAAATTTAAGTGACTACATGCTTTGTATGAATGAGGTTGTTAACTCCATGAAAGACTTAGGTCTTGAGCTTGATGAAAATGATGTCTGGGATAAGATTTTAAGATCTCTTCCTAATAGATTTAGTGAAAATATTTCTCCTATTGAGGAAGCTAAAGATTTGGATAAATTGAAAAAGGATGAGCTCCATAGTATACTTGCAGCATTTGAGTTGAGAACTCAAGTGAAGGTTGATGTCAAGAAAGAGGCAGCTTTCAAGGCTACCAAGAAATTCAAGGGTAAACAGCTTCAAGAGAGTGATGAGTCTTATAGTGATGAAGAGGCATATTACAGCAAGAAAGGTAAGTTCTCTAAAAAGCACAAAAATATGAAAAATGTAAGATGTTTCAATTGTGGAAAGTTTGCTCATTATGCTACTGACTGTACTATTGCCAAGGATGAAAGTGATGAAGATAAACAGAACTGTAAGAGCAATGATTCTGAAAAGCACAAGCATCACAGGAAAAACAAAGATGAGCATAGCAATCAAGGAAAGAGTTACTCTCAAAAACACAAGAATAACTTCTACCTAGACAAAGCAAGTAAGTGTTCTAGTAGTGATAGTGAAAGTTATTCAAGTGATAATGAAAATGAGATGTTCATATCAGAAAAAGAGGAAGAACCGAAACATAGATTCATTTTCATGAAATGTCTTAGATGCGGAAATTTTGGTCACCTTGAGGATGATTGCACAAATAATGATTTGGTTTCTAGTATGTATGAGGATGCTTCAAAAAACTATAAGGAAGATGCATGTATGGTTTTTGAAAAGGGTAGCACCTCTAGTGATAAGAAATCTGAAAAAGGCTTTGATGATTCAAAAGGGAATCAAATAAAGGATCTTGAGAGTGAACTTATTAGTGCTCTTAGTGCTTTGAAAAAGGAAATAAAGAAGAATGCTAGACTCAAGGATAAGTTAGATGAATGTTGTATGGAGAGAGATGATCTTATTGAAAATCTTGATTTCTCTATATCTAAGACACAAGAACTCAAGGATGAGTTAGAGTCTAAGGTTCTTGAGTATAGTGAGTTAGAACAGAAAATGGCTTCTTTGAAAGAGGAAACTAAAGAGTACAAGGATTAGCTTTACAGGTTTCAAGATAGCTCCAAAAAGGTTAAGTCACTCATCAAAGGTCAAAGAAAGACAATAGATAAAATAGGCCTTGGTTTTGTTAAGTCACACAAGGAACAAGTTGGAGAGTCTAGTAAGAGACTCCAAAAGGAAGAGAGTTCTGATGAGGAAAGTATTTCAGATCATGAGTCCTTGAATGATAGATGCATAGAAACAAAAAACAAAATTCAGAATGAGAAGAAGAAGAAGTTTTTAGGACCCAAGAGGTCAAATAAAGGAAAGTTTCAAGGCAGATGTTTTGCTTGTCACAGGTTTGGTCACATGGCTTCACATTTCATGGCTCAAGTGAAGAAGGTAAATGACAGTTTCAGAAGTGCTAGTTACTTTCAAGGGTATTGCTACTCTTGTCAATAGTTTGGGCACAAGGAAGTTTATTGCAAGGCAAATAATAGGAACATATTTGGTCAGAACAGGGTTGGCCAAAATAGGTTTGGTCAGAACTGGTGGATTCAAAGATCAGGTTTACCGTAGAGAAATAACATTGCTGCTTATTATAAGTGCAAAAATAAATGTCACATAGCTAGATAGTGTAGAGCTGAAATTCCAGAATACAGGAATAGGAACAGTGGCATGATCAGGTCTAAGGATCAAGATATGGACAAGAAGAGGGATGAGAACAAGAACAAGAACAGTGACAGGAACAAGAATATGGAAAAAGAATTCAAGAGAAGGGTCGGCAAGGAAGTTATAGACACTGATTATGATCAGTGCCTAATGGGATTTTTACTCCCACCCTAAAATTAATCACCTCATCAGGAGGTGGGGGAGGGACTAAGCTAAGAGGCTCATTCTTAGTCCCGAGCCCCAAAGGTGACCCTTTGCCATTGATGACAAAGGGGGAGATATTTGAGTGAGGGGGAGAGCCTCAAGATAGGGGGAGCTATTTATGTTGAGTTTTTATTGTTGAGAAGCATGGTTTGCCATCAATGATAAAGGGGGAGATTGTTAGCAATTTTGAGTTTGAGATCCTAGCTCCTTGTCTATGAGTTGTCATTGATGTCAAAAGGAAATGGCATTAATGTTAAGAGGATGTGTTGGCTTCAAAGGCGAAAGATTCTAAGAGAATCTTCTTAAGAGAATCCGAAGAGATTCCATTGGATAAGGTTTTTGGATAGGGTTTTAACTAAAACCAAGTTAAATGGTTTTTATTAAAACCAATGGAGGTTCTCTTTATTATTTAATTATTATTTAAAACCCTTCAAGGTTTTAATTAATTAATTAAGGGAGAAAATTATTTTTAATTTATTAAAAATATTTAAAGGTTTTTAAACCTTTTTTATTCTTAATTTATTAAAATTAATTAAGGGTTTTTAAACCCTTTAGAAAGTAATTTCGATTAAATTCGAAATTACGTTTCTCTGTCGTCGATGTGTTCTAAAGTCCATGATTGGACTATAAATATGGGAAGGATCCTAAGGTTTAACTCCTATTGATAATTTTGAATGCATAAATTTTTGGCTACGATCGATGCTTTGTTGACACCATGAAAGAAGAGAGCTCACGTTTGAAAAACTTACGAAGTGCTTGTTCGTTGAAGTGGTAGGAAGTTTGTCTTAGACTTCGTTAGCCCCTTGTGGGCTAGTGGCAGCATAGGCTGCATTTGGGATTTGTGTAGGTGGAGGTCTGCGTTTCGATTTCTGCAGAGGAAGTTGTGCATGGATTAAGTCACGTTTTTGTTAAAACATATTTTGTTTCGTGATTTTTGGATTTGTCAAAGGAAGCCATTCCACGATTTTTGGATTCTTCAAGGACAGCCATTCTAAGGTGTGATTAATTTCTTGATATAATTTTTGGCATTGTTTAGCATTGTTTAAAAGACATAGGAGAAATAAGGGGATATTTCTTTGGTTGTATTTTTGATATTAGTCTTTTGCTATGCTAAAGTTTAAAATGGAGATATAAGGTGTAAGTTTTGGTTGTTGTGTTTTTGGCTTCTTTGATGGTTGTTTTCAAAAGAAGAGAAGTTAAAAGGTGTACTAAGGAAAGTTTTTATATATGCTCATTTATCTTGGTTCTAACCCTAACTTGGTTGGAAGTTTGAGGGTTGTTTGTGGTGACAGCTTTAAGGATCAATTTTCTTCTACTCCAATAAGGTATGGGCACATTCTTCTTATGAATATGATTGGTGTATGTTTTTTGAAATAAGGTTGGAGTGAAAAGGTTTTCAACTAGGTTTTATTTGATTGGGTGTAAATCCTATTTTTTGGTTTGTTGAAGACTACTTATGCATTGTTATCCTTAAGGAGAGTTTTTGATGAATATATAATTTCTAGTTTGAGATAGTGGAAGCTTTGTGCACTAGGGTTTGTGAGTTAAGCTACTTGCATTGAGTTGGTGGAACCCTTGGTTGGTTGTTTTGAGTTTGATGGTTGAGTTGCTTCCATAGAGGTTGTTTGATCAAGTTATTGCTTTACTTGATTCATGATATTGGGCTTACTCCATTGAGTTTATTTGAGCAAGTTATTCTTTGCATTTGGTGATATTGTGTTGGTGGCTGTTTTGTTCAAATATCTTTGGAGGGAAAAGGATTTCTACTTGTTTCCTTTTCTTGTGATGATTGGTTGAATGCTTCAAGTTTAATGTTGAGTTGAATGATGTTAGTTAAACCTTGTCTATAAGCATTGTTGTTAAATCCCTAATTGGTTGAGAAAAGATATTGGTTGTGGAAAGAACATGAGTATCATTGTTATATGAGATATTGCTTGTTTGGCAATTGTTGGGTTGTGTTTCATGTTCTTAAGAAAAGCATACTACATCTATCTTATTCTTTTGAGATTGTGATTGAGTTTAGATTGAGATTGGGAGTTAAGTATAGAACATATTGAGTCTCTAACAATTCTCTTTATGCTTCTATGAGGTTGATGAATCACATTGGGTCTCTAACAATTCTCTTTGTGGGTTCATGCTAAGCAAGTTTTTCTTGGTGAAATTGTGAGCTGTTTTGGACAGGTTCCATTGGGGACTTGTGAGCAGGTTTTGGACAAGTTCCATTGGGGACTTGTGAGCAGGTTTTGGACGAGGTTCCGGTGGGGACTTGTGAGCAGATTTGGACAGGTCCTAGCGAGAGGACTTGTGAGCTGAGATTGATAGTTCTATTAGAGAACTTGAGGACAGAGGTACATTGGTTCTATCAGAGAACCTGAGGACAGATTTGGCAAGTATTTGAGAAGGCTTGTGGATAGAGGATTGATTTGTTCAATAGTTGGATAGATCTGATAGACAGAGGAAGACTTGTACTAGATCGACTGACTATGTTTGGTACAGGTTGTTGAGTTGTTGTGGACATGATCATAGAAAGCAGAGGTCTCTTAGGCTAAGCATTGAGGACAGGAGGTCTTCGGTTTAAAGGAGTTCCACATGCTGGCAAGAGGTAGATACAGTTGATCTTCTGAGGGATCATATCCAGAGCAGAGGGGAAGGTATCTTCTTTGAGCAGAGGCTCATAAATTTAGATTGGGGGAAGGTTTCTCCTTTGGGTAGAGGCTCATAAATTCAGATTGGGGGAAGGTTTCTCCTTTGGGCAGAGGCTCATAAATTTAGATTGGGGGAAGGTATATCCTTTGAGCAGAGGCTCATAAATTTAGATTGGGGGAAGGTATATCCTTTGAGTCGAGGCTCATAAACATTGTAATTGGGAAGGTTTCCCAAAGAACTTTGAGATAACTTTTAGATAAAAGTTTTGTGGACGTAGCCCAGCCATTCTGGGTGAACCACATTAAAATTTGTGTCACTTTGTGGATGATTTTATGCATTGCTTTGATATTGCTTTGGGTATATTGCTTTACTATTTTGAAGTATAAAGGAAAAAGTAAAAATAGGTCTTATACTGTTCACCCCATCTCAATATAAGCTTTTGTTCTTCACATGAAAAGGTGCAAAACAGGGATACATTTGAAAAATCCAAGCCCGAGTTCAAGAAAGTTTGGAGAAAGATAGAAGAAATGAAATCATGTCTCCTTGATCTGAAGTAGACTACTCCAATATTGCATTAAGCAACTCCAGGTAGCACATCCTCAAGGCGAGCAATATTGAAGTTTCATTTTAATTATCCTATGTATTTTCTTTATTACCTGAGGATGAAAGGCAAGTAGTTAGGGAAGTTGTTGTATAGTTGTCAAAGTGTGTTTTCAGTTCATGTAGTTGTTTGTGGAAGTGCCATGAGGGGTGGTGATTAAATTGAGAGTTGTCATTTTTGGTAGTATTGCTATATGTCATTGTTGTACTGTTGATGGTTCTTACTGCCACTGTACAAAGTTAAGGATTATAATAGTTCAGATAATTTGGTTAGTGAAATATTGTTGCCTTAGCTGCATATATGTGTTTCGATAAAAGTAGTGTGTAGTTGAACTACACATTGATGTGAAGATTGTTAGATATTTTATGATGCTGTTGAAGTCTGATTATTGATTCATGTTTATCTCATCAAGATGAGCAACTTTGCTTTGTGAATCATACCTATCCGAGGTCCAGAAGTATAAGTTTGAGTAAGGTGCACTATAGTTGTCTGTGAAGTGTTTAACAAAATTTTGTCTCCTGATTCGAACAGTTGAAAGTAAGGTGTGACCAGTGGTGACTGTAGAAAACATAGACCAAGTTGAAAATATAAAAAGGGATTTGGTTGTGTTTTGGTATAGTGTTTGATGCTTCCATAGAGTTGGCAGTAAAATTGCAGTGTTGGTACAGTGTTGGACAAAATTCGGTACAAGTGTGAGTCACTTGTCAATTTTGTTGACAGATGTTAAATAAAACTTTTTGAATGGGAAGCTTGAAGAAGATGTTTATATTGAGCAGCTAGATGGTTTCCATCTTGGTGATGATCCCAACTTGGTTTGTAAGTTGAAGATATATGGCTTGAAACAGGCACCCCGAGCATGATATGCAAGGCTAGACAACTATCTCACTCAACAAAGGCTTAACAAAGGGTGCAAGTTGAGCAAGAATGACAAATTTCCACCTGTTGATCAAATCATGTACATATCTATGATTGGAATCCTACTATACCTAACAGGTATCAGACTAGATATTTTGCAGGCAGTATGCATGGTAGCACGATTTCAGGCTTATCCCAAAGAGACTCATGTGACAACATTATGGTGGTTGATTTTTGAAATATCATTGAAGGGAAAATGATTGTTTGTGATTTCCTTTTTTGAAAGTGGTTGGTTGAATGCATCAAAGTTTTCTGAATTGAGAGTTGTGTTTAAACCTTGCGTTATAAGCATAGTGGTTTAAGCTCATTGGTTGTGAAAGAACTTGAGTTAGAAAAAAAACATGAGTATCATTGTTATGTGATATTTGTGGTTGAGCATTGTTGGAATTATTTGATTTGGTTGATACATCCTTGGACTAGGGTTGTGTGAGAGAGAGTTGTCCCTTGTGATGATTGGTTGAGTTGATTTGATTGAGACTAGTCAAGTTATGTGTGAAATGATTTTTAAAGTTCTATGAAGTGGATTTGATTTGAGATCGCCAATCATTATTGAGTTCATTTTGAGTACTACTTGAGCATGATTGATTGAGCCTTTGAGAAGGCCTTTGGAAAATATTTAAGGACAATGCTGGGACAGATTTCTAGAGCATATTTGGGCAAGTTCTTAGTGAGATTGCTAGAGAATATTCGGACAAGTTCTTAGTGAGCTTGGTGGAGCAGATTTGGATAGGTTTTTTATGAGCTTGTTATTTAGCATTAGACAAGTTCTATGTGAGCTTGTTAAGCAGGTTCTGTGTGAGCCTATTGAGAAGGTTCTTAATGAGCCTATTTATTGAGCTTTGGAAGTGACAGAGTATAGAGGTCAGATTCTCAATGGATAGAAATCTAGCAACCAACACAGTTGAAGATAGATTTGAGTGAGGATTCTTCAAGTGAAGAAGAGGTCCACCAGTCAGTGCAGTAGAGAGACAGAGTCTTCTATAATATCACAAGGGTACTATGGAGTATGGGTTATGGTATCCTAAAGATGCAAATTGGGCAGGATGTGTAGATGATAAAAAGAGTACCAGTGGAGGTGCATTCTATCTTGGAGATAGATTGGTCATGTAGAACAGTAAAAAACAAGAGTCATTTTCCTTATCCACAGCAGAGGCAAAATATTTTGCAGCGATAGCATGTTGTACGTAGGAGAAAGTTGTAGAAAGTGAGGTTAAGTTGGATTTTTATTCCAACAACAGATTGTGGAGTGGTCACGTTTCCCAAGAATTGACTAGCTATCGTGATCACATTCTCAGGGGGAGCATTTGTGTATTTGTTTATCTTTTTGCTCATGTTTGTAATTTTTGCTAACTGTAATAATTTGTGCCTAAGAATGTTGTGCATAAACTCAGGGGGAGTCTACAGCAGCCCTTTGGTATTATTGTCAAAGGGGGAGAAGAATTACAAGAAATTGCACGTGTTGCCAAAAATTCCAAAGGGGGAGATTGTTGAGCAAGGTGCAGCAAACAGTATTGTCATTGTTGTCATCACAGTCAGATAGATCTATTGATGCAGTGGATAGGAAGTTCAAAAGCTTTTCAGATGCAAAAGATAGGAGTTCAAAGGTTATTTAGAGTATGTACAATGATTTTCTAAGAAGACCGAAGTGGCCCATATGCAAAAGTTCAAAGAAAAAGACAAGTAAGAAAAGTGTCATGATATCGTGACATATACAGCAAGTGGAAAAACTATCATGATTTCGTGACATGTTGGAAGAGAGAGAAACAGCAGGAAAAAACTATCATGATTTCGTGACATGTTGGAAGAAAAAAGACAAGTAGAAAAAGTGTCACGATTTCGAGACATATTGTAGGAGAGAGAGTCCAAAAGAAAATGTGTCACGATATCACGACATGTCGCGTTTTCACGAATCGAAGGCAAGAAAAAGCGCTAAGGAGAAAAAGTGTCATGATATCACGACATGTCACATTTTCACGACCCGAAGGCAAGAGAAAGTGCTAAGGAGAAAAAGTGTCGCGATATCGCGACATGTCATGTTTTCGCAACCCAAAGGCAAGAGAAAGCACTAAGGAGAAAAAGTGTCACGATATCGTGCCATGTCACATTTTCGTGACCCGAAGGCAAGAAAAAGGGCTAAGGAGAAAAAGTGTCGCGATATCACGACATGTCACATTTTTGTGACCCAAAGGCAAGATAAAGCGCTAAGGAGAAAAAGTGTCGCGATATCGTGACATGTTGCATTTTTGTGACTAAAGGAGGAGAGAGAAATTAAGAAGGTAGAAGTGTCATGATATCATGACATGTTGTATTTTCACAGGCCAAAGCTAAGAGAAAGCGTGTGGAGGAAAAAGTGTCATGATATCGCGACATGTTGTATTCTCACAGGGCAAAGCTAAGAGAAAGCATACGAAAGAAAAAGTGTTGCGATATCGCTACATGTTGTTTTCTCGCGGGCCAAATCTAAGAGAAAGCATACGGAGGAAAAAGTGTCGTGATATCACGACATGTTGTGTTTTCATGGTTATAATCCAAGAAAAGAAACAAGGAGACGAAAGTGTCACGATATCGTGACATGTTTTTTCATGGTCTGATGGAAAGAAAAAGAGAGAGAAAGAAAAAGTGTCGCGATATCGCAACATGTTGTATTTTTGGGGGCCAAAGCAAGGAGAAAGAGAGAGAAAGTGAAAGTGTCATGATATCACATGTTGTATTTTCATGGTTGAGTTGAAGCCAACGAAGAATGATGACAGTCGACTAAAATTAGGGTTTATAGTTGTCATGAAATTCGACTAAAATTAGGGTTTACAGTCAACTAAGATTAGGGTTTTCATCACAAGAATTCTATTATAAAAGGAGGGTTGTTTGGAGATTTGAAGATGTCGATGAATGTGTCGTTGAATGCGTGTCGAAGTGTGAAATGTGGCCGTAAGAGCGTAGAAAGTGTAGAAGTAGTGAGATGATGGTGAAGTGCGCAAAGTGAGCGAAGAGTCATATCGAATTGTCTTAAGTGTAGCTGTGATTGCACAGAGAAAGCAGAAGGCACAGAGTGTGCGAAAGGGAGAAGATGATTGTGAAGTTCTACTGTGATGAAGCAGAGTGTGTGAAGTCATTGCACAGAGAGAGCAGAGTGCACAAAGAACACAAAGGTGAAGTAGACCGATCAGGGTCTTGTAAAAGTGAAGGTATTTTCTATTAATCTTCTAGATTCATAATTTAAGTCTAGGTTACAGCTTGGCATCAGGGGTTGGTGCTCCTTCCAGTAGGTGCTGGTAAATTAGGGGTTGGTGCTCCTTTCTGTTGGTGTAGATAAATAAGGGGTTGGTGCTCCTTCTAGTGGGTGCTGGTAAATTATTTGTAAAGTTGTAGCTTTGCAAAGGATGGATTTGGATGGTAGTCCAAGAAGTCATTTTTGAGGAGTAGCCACATTGGTGAACCTCGTTAAATATTGTGTTGTGTGATGCTCTCTTGTGATACTTGCTTTATCTGGTTTTAAGGTTTCATTATTTCAGTTTTAAGAGCTATGAATTTAATATTAAAAGTCTACACTAATTCACCCCTCCCTCTCTGTGCCATTGTAAGACTAACAATACTTACTTGATATGATGATTGATCCTATCCAAATTCATAATATCCAACTTTAAAACCTGTAAAACAACTTCAAAAACCTTAGAAAAATAGATCAGTGTTTGGGGGTATGCTTAGGCTACTATGTGACTGATATTGGAGGCACAAAATTCAAGACCCCTTGGTAATTTTAGCTAATAATTCAAAAATAAAAATGATTATTGACCTTTGGAACAAAAAAAACAAGATATGACAAACTTGAAATAGTAAAAACAAGATGCAGATAAAAATAATATGGCAGTTAAAAATAAATCATAAGACATGAATGGAGGAGTAGAGGAGTAGCAGTGGTGGGCCAGGAGCTGAGTAGAGGCATACCAATGGAGGGTTAGGTGGGGCAGGTAGAAGTAAGGAGCAAGGGATAGGTGAGGATCTAGAGGATGGAACTGAGGTAGAGGACGACCAAGATCCAAAGCCTGAGATAAGAGGATCCAACCCACCCGATAAAGAACCTAACAAAGGGACCCAAAAAGGAGCTATAGGACCCAAAAAGGCTTGGTCCTTTATGGAAACCCTAAAAGGGTCTAGGGAGATTTTCGTAAAAATATCCCTCCATTTATTCTCGAAAAAAATAGGATCATCACTCCTGTAAACATTATGGATGGGTTTTTGGTGATGGAAAAGCATTCGCTGGTTGGAAAGTTCCTGGGTGGTAGGCCCGACATAGAGACCATAAGGGCATGGGCTTGGAACAAATGGAAAATGACAGGCAACCTAGATATAGTGGCCCTTGCAAGAGGGTTCTTCATTATAAGGTTCAACAACAAGGAAGATGCAAAGCAAATTTTAACAGGTGAGTCATGGTTTCTAGGGATGCACAGCCTATTCCTAAGGCACTGGGGAGAATATTTTGACCTAGAGACAAAATGTTAACACAACCCCCATTTGGGTTCATTTTACAAGCTTACCTGCCCAGTTTGAGAATGAATATTGGCTTCAAGAAATAGCAAAAACTATAGGGGAACTGGTTCCTATCGACCATTCCACTCTAGCAAGAACAATAATGACACAGGAAAGGATTTGTGTTAACATAAATATAGAATGTGAACTACCAACTTTCATTGAGTTGGGTTATGGAAAATATTTGAGGAAACAAATGGTAGAATATGAAAATAAACTTGTCTTTTGCATGAAATGCAAAAACCAAGGTCACCTTCCAAGCCAATGCCCAATCATAGCCGCCAATATTCAAGGCCCTAAGAATCCAAACCCTTTAGGGTTCAATGGAAGAAGGAATGCTAGAAACCAAGGACCTTGAGTCCCACAAGGAAGAGGAGTTTTTAGGAAAGCTAGAGCAGACCCTACTACCAGAGAAAGTCAAGCCAAAGCCAGGGAGAAAATAAATCAACAAGTTGAAGAGTGTGATAAGGTAAGCCCTAAAACCCTAAGTTTAAATAGATTTGAAGCTTTAGCTAAAAAGGATTCTAATAAAGAAAATGAGGAGAATAAGGAGCCTCAGATCGTGTGGCCTGAAATTCTTGAATCCCCTTCAAAAGCAGGGTCATATCTAGATATGTCTGTTGACCTACTCAATCCTTAAGGGTTGGTATAGAACCCAAATGAATACATGCTAAATTTGGAGGGCACAGATAAAAGTATCAACATTACTAATACCAGGATGAACAATGAGGGATCAAGCCCCATTTTGCAACAAATCATTCCTCCTAATTTTAGCCCAAAGCAGACAAGAAGTTCAACGAAATCCTCGATTGAATTTGGAAGTGAAAAAAAGATGGGAAGAATGTCCGAGGCTGACCATTATAAACTCAATATTGACAATGAAATAGCAAATGGGAAATAGAGGACACTACTACAACAAGTTATCTCAAGTCAGGAGGATAACAGAAACAACAAATCTCCCCCAACCCAAGGAAAGGGGAGAGGGAAAAACAACAAGTCATCTAAATGAAGATCCTCTCATGGAATGTGAGAGGCCTTAATGTCCCAGTGAAACAAAGGATGGCCAAGTCATTAAGAAAAATAGTCTGACTATATTATTACTTCAAGATACCAAAATGGATGAGGGATAGGCAATTCTTGTAGCCAACAGATTATGGAAGCATGGGGAAATGGCTTTCATAAAAGTGAGAGGAGCCTTGGGAGGGATGTTAATGATGTGGGATCCTCAAAAAGTGGAAGGAAATGTTATCCAGGCAGAGGAGAGATTTCTTAGTGTTCTTTTTCATGACCTAGATTACAATAAGTCTTGGATCACCTTAAATGTGTATGCTCCTGACACCATTCAAGAAAGAGCCTCGTTGTGGGAATACCTGACCCATATGAGTGAAGCCTTTAAGGATGCCCCTTGGGTTATAGGTGGAGACTTTAATACACCCCTATATCCATCCAATAAAAATAAGGATATGGCCTACCTTTTAGAAGCATGGAGGACTTTAATATGTTCATCAATTTAAACAAGCTTATGGATGTAAAGCTAAAAGGAACTAAGTTTACTTGGAGCAAACAAAGGGTAGGAAACAACCACATCCAGGAGAGGTTGGATAGATTCTTCCTATCTAAGGAGGCTTTTATGGACTTTGGGGAGTCTTCCCTGCAATCTCTTCCCAAGATTACATCAGATCACAACCCTATTCTTCTTGAGGATCTCCAATAGTACTCCCTAAAGAATCCTTTTAGGTTTGAGGCAATGTGGACCAAGCATAAGGACCTTAAAGATAAAATGAATCAATGGTGGAGGATTAGTTGCCAGGGTAGCCCATCCTTCAAACTATCCCAGAAGTTAAGAATGGTAAGAGATAACCTTAGAAAGTGGAATAAGGAAGTTTTTAGGAACTTGTTTGAAAATTAAAAAAATGCAAGTGAAAGACTAAGTGTCATCAAAAGGAGCATTGAAAACGGCCAGTATGATGAAGCTACCAAAGTCGAAGAAAAAACTCTCTTGGCTGAATTCCACAACATTATAGCCTGCAAAGAAATGTATTGGAGGTAGAAGTTGAGAGCTCTCTGGCTTAAGGATAGGGATTCTAACTCCAAATTTTTCCATGTGACCACCCTTAAAAATAGAAGCAACAAAAAAATAAAAAATTTGATGAAGGGAGATGGATCTAGTGCTATTGATGTTCAAGAAATTAGAAATGAAGCTGTGACTTACTTCAGCAATCTTTTGGGAGAAGAAGTGCAATGTCAGGCCAATGCTAAAGACATTCTCTTGAGGGCCATTCCTCAAGTTGTTGACAACGATATGAATAGAAATATCATCGATCCTTTCTTAGATGAATAATTCAGAGAGGCTCTATTCTCCATGGATCCTGATAAATCCCCAGGACCTGATGGCTTCTCTCCTCACTTTTTTCAAACCTACTGGGATACAGTTAGGGCTGATGTAGGTGCAGCAATCAGGGAGTTCCAAACTTCTAGAAACATTCCTAGAATATATAACTCCACATTTATTGCCTTGATACCTAAAGGGGTAGATTTAAAAATAATGGCAGATTACAAACCTGTGAGTCTTTTTAATGTATCCTATAAGATCCTCACCAAATTGATCACGATTAGAATGAAGAGCATCCTATATTTTATCATCGACAAATGCCAGGGGAGTTTGGTCCAATGGAGATCTATTCTTTATGGGGTCATCACGGTTCATGAAGCTCTCCATTCGGCCAACCAAACTAAGAAGGCTTCCTTTGCCCTGAAACTCGACATGAACAAAAATTTTGATCGCATCAATTAGGAATTTCTAGAGGTAGTATTGGTCAAATTTGGCTTTCATCATCAGTGGGTTAAAAATTTTCAAGGTTGCATTCAAAAACCCTAGTTCTCTGTTCTGGTGAATGGGTCCCCGACCAATTTTTTCAAAGCCATAGGGGATTGAGGCAAGGGTATCCTATCAGTCCTATGCTCTTCATCCTTGTGGCTGAAGCTTTGGGTAGTACTATCAAAGCTGACTGCTCCACAGGCCTGATATCAAGTATCAAGGCCACATCTCAAAAGGCCCCTATCTCTCATCAATAATTTTTTGATGACACTATGATGCTTTTCTTAGCTTTGATGGAAGAGGCTAAAAGGATAAAATTCATTCTAAACCTGTATGAGGAGGCTGCTGGTCAGAAGGTTAATTTCAACAAAGAAAAATATTCTTCCTTAACACCCCTATCCCTAGGCAAAATCGAATCACAAGGATTTTGGGGTGCGCTATCACCTCATTGCCTACATCCTATCTAGACCCACCTCTTTTCACTAGGGCTCCTTTGGGAGTTATGTGGAACAATATGGTCGAAAGAATCCAAAAAAGGCTTGCTAGCTAGAAAGGACATTTCTTATATTAAGCAGGGAAAGCTACCCTAACTATGGCCTCACTACAAAGTATCCCAGTCTACTTCCTGTTAGCTTTCAAGGCCCCAACTCAAGTATTCCAAAAAATTGAGCAGTTGCAAAAAACTTTTTATGGTCAGGCTCTGAAGGCAAGAACAGGATCCATCTAGTTGGGTGGAGCAAATTTTATCAACCCAAAGATCGAG
This sequence comes from Wollemia nobilis, assembly GCA_028583015.1. NCBI lineage: Eukaryota > Viridiplantae > Streptophyta > Pinopsida > Araucariales > Araucariaceae > Wollemia > Wollemia nobilis. The sequence goes on along the minus strand of JAQPPZ010017232.1, from coordinate 22,664,607 downwards.
GAGGCCTAGGTCTTAGGATAACTTCCCACCTAAACATAACCTTGTTAGCGAAACAAGCATGGTGGGTCCTCACAAATGAAGAGAATGAGTGGATAGCCATTATGAAAAGGAAATATCTTCAGGGATATGATTTTCTTAACACTCCCATTCCTATGAGAGGTTCTGCTATCTAGAAATATATTCTAGCTAGAAGAGACATTGTGAAAAAAGGTATGAGATGGATAGTCAGGAGGGGATCAAAGATCATATTATGGGAGGACAGATGGGCTATGCAAGAGGCTTTACTTTCAGATCCCAGGATAGCAAGACTCAAAAATTATATTGATAATAATTTTGGACCTTGGGTGTTCGATTTTCTAAGTCAAGAGGGAGGTAATTTGATATGGAAATCTATTAGGGATTAGGGACTTTAGGGCAAATCAATGGATTTAGAAGCTATCCTTTCTCAAAAATTCATTTCTAAAAGAGCAGAGGATGATCACCTGAGGTGGGACACAACTGAGAGTGGTGAATTCTCAGTCAAATCTGCTTACAAGATGATTATTGACCATGATGATCCTCCATTTGAAACCAATCTAGTTTGGATCCACAATTTTATCCCCAAAATAGATCATTTCGCATGGTCAGTGATTCAAGGAAAAATCCTCACCATCGACAATATTATAAGAAGAGGTATGTTTTTGCCTAACATGTGTTATTTATGTAGGAACAGATGGGAATCCATTCATCACATTTTTTTAGAGTGCCTTTGGTCTATAGCCATCCTTAATGGATTATTCCAAACCTTTAATATCTCATGGGTACAACCTACCACCATTATGGAGCTTTTCTATCAGTGGCCTTCTCCCTTCAGAAGCCTTTAGCTCAGGTTCCTTTGGAATATTTTCCTCCACCATTACCTTTGGTAGATATGGTTAGCAAGGAACTACAAAGCCTTTTCCAATTCTAACCTTGACCCGATGTTGGTTCTCAATAAAATCCTAGTTTTTGCCAAAGAGAACCTAACCATCCTCCCTCCAACTACCCAAACCATTCCCTTGCAGGAAATAATCCTTGCCCAATATCTTGATATATCCTTAGAGGAGTCTTCAGGTGTGATTAATCCTCATTTGAGGATGGAGGCTAGGTGGAACACCCCCTGGTGGGATGGATCAAATTCAATTTTGATGGGGCAACCAAGGACAATCCTAGAAAATTTGGAGCTGGAGGTGTGGTGAGATATCATCATGGTAAAGTTATTTTTACCTTTTTTGAAAACATCAGGATCAATACTAATAATGAGGCCGAGGCATGGGCGTTGTGGTGTGGTCTGCAAATGCTCCAAGAGGCCTAGAGTAAATGTTATGTGGAAGGGTATTCCCTAAATATTATCAACCTCCTTGACAATAAAAGAAAACCTCCTTGGAGGATTGAGGCCCTAATCAATGAAGTTAGGATCCTTACTAATGGGGGTGAAGAGAAGAAGGCCCAACATGTGTTTTGTGAAGCCAACAAGGCAGCGGATAAGCTGGCAAACATCAGGGTGGAGGCTGACGGATTGATCACATGGACGAATGAGATCCCAGGTGACATGGAAGAAATTATCCTTTTTGAATCTTGATGAGGTGTATTTAAAGCTGGTAGATCATGTGCAGTGGGCAGAGGGCCCAAATTAGAAGGTGTTTCCCAGTGGTCACACCTATATTGGAAAGAGCATTTTGTAATACCAAGGCCAGCATGGAAAATTAGTTAACCAGGTGGTGTAACTCTGAGGTGGTGGACCTGGCCCCTAAATATGACATTTATGCCATAAGGACCTACCGTGGCATCAGGAGCAAGTTTCCATATGTCTTGACATACACGAGTGTTGTTTCCAATAGAAGGTGATGTATCATGAGGTTTCTCCCACCCATCATTATCATTATTGTTTATATAATGGATCCTAAGAGATATGATGAGGGATACGGTGGCATGATCCCTATGCTAAAGTGGCTTACTTTCCAAGATAACGATGCTCAAAGGCATGCTTCCAGAATTGGCATGAGCTTTAAGGAACCAGCTTCGGATGGCAGAGGATTGCCAAGGTGCCACCCTCATATTAGTACCTACTACGACAGGGTTATGTCTGAAACTATGATTTCAGAGTTCCATGATACTCTTGAGAGGAATCTAATGGTAACCCTTCAAAATATGATTTAGATTGAGCCCAACATGGTGGTCATGGAGCCTGTTGCTCAGGCTATTATGATCCGATAGGTTTTTTACCCAATTTTTTAACCTATTCTCGAGTGTGGAGGATGAAATCACATTGGCCATGAGGGAGACTTGGTAGGATGGTAGAGTGGAGATCCAGGGGTGTGAATTCATCATTGATGTCAATATGCTAGTGACTATTACTATACAGTCAGTTAAGGGAAGGTTGATTCATCGACAGAAGCACCACTTGGAGGTGGAGTTGAAATAATTCAAGGACAATCCAAAAATTTACAAGGAGGCAAAGAATGGTCTCACAAGGATGGACCTACCGATGCCCTAGAATATGGTAATGAAGAATGTCCTTGAATTTATCATGGCATAAGACCCTGGTAAAGTGTTGCTGAGCTTTCATTATGCCTTTTTAAATTTCTTCAGGGATGTAAACCCCATTAGCATCCTGTAATTCTTGATGAAATCCCTCAATCACACCATTACCTCATCCTGCAACAAGAAATGCTTCTCAATGCCCATACACTAAGGCCTGCTTAAGGTTACCTATAAATTTTTCCTTGACAATGTTCCCCAACCTGAGCTCCATCCCCCACCCCTTGAGGATCCCCTACGGGTTCATGGTGAGAGTTTGAGGGGGAGAGACAACCCCAGGTTACCCAAACCTTCCCTTGCCAAGAGGAGAGAGGGTGAATCAAGTTCCAAGGGAGGGCTGGCTAGGAAGCATCTCAGTATTGATGACCCACCCCCCAAGTCCTCTCTGAGACTAAAGAATAAACAAGTTTAGGGTAATAGCAAAATATTGGACATTACCTCTGAGGATGAGGGTCCTGACCCGTCTATTATGGAGCTGAAAATGTTCATATTGAACACTGCAACCAACATCAACCATGAGATGCAGGAGTTGCAGGAGGTCCTAACCAAGGTTTTCTTTAACAAGGGCTACCATAGCAACAATCCAGTGGTTTACAACCTAGATATGAATGACAATGAAGAGGAAAAAGAGGAGGATCAAGAGGAGGAGGCCGAAGAGGAGGACTAGGGTCCTCTCTAGTGTTTTGCTGCCCTGGGTTGTCTATTTTTGTTGAATTTGCTATTGGTCTTCAAGTTTAAATTTTTACGTTCTTGTTAGGGCAGAGGGTTGCATGTTGCTCTCCTTTTTTTTTTTTATGTTGTGTCTAGGTTCAGGTGCAATGCCTAGGATGGGCCAGGATGGGCAAAGGCCCTGTGTTTTGCTTTGTGTTATGCTCTGTTTGGGGTGGGACACTCAGGGTGTGGGGTCCTAGGTAAGGATGAATGGTTGGGGTAGAGGACGTAGGAGACTCTGTTTGTCTCTATTTATGTTCCTCAACCATGGGCTATTTTTGTAAAAAGGTTTTGGTTCAACCTGAAAAACCTGAGTTAATGATAAATATTTAATTACCAAAAAAAAAAGAATATGGCAGAAATAAAGTATGCAAGAAGTGAGCTAGGTTTTTTGGGAGCAAAAACTTACCCCCATGCCCTAGTAATAAATTTATTCTCCATAAGGGGTGAACATGAATTTGTCTCACCAATTTTCACCCTATATGGACTGGGCATGAAATTTTGATAGAGCCTTTTTCTAGTCCACAAAATACGTAAATGCAATGAAAAATAGAATATTAATGATCAAAAGAGACTAATAATGAAAGAAAAACTTGAATAGACTATGGTGGAATAAAAAGAGCAATGAAAGAGTGAATTCAACAACAAAAATAGTATACCTATCCTCCTTGTGGAATATTTGTCATCAAGGCTCCTCCACTAGCTCACTAGAAGTAGATAAACACAAGAAGCACATAAAGCAGAACAATAAAGCATAGATTGCTAACTATAAATGAGCATGAATATCATGGATGTGCTTTATAGTAATAACATATATGATGATAAATAAATTCTAATACTTCTATTTATGGGATTTTTAAAGGGATTTTAGGCAGGAAAAATAAAACTCAAACTCAGTATGGGCTGATATTACAAGAAATTGACATAGGACTAGGGTTTTAAGAAAAAAAACCAAGATTACCAAATTCATGCCCTATAAGGGATGACCAAAAATTTGGTAAGGCTAGGGGAAAAAATCTAAACAAAGGGGGAAAAGGGACTCAAAATTTCACTTAGAAAATTTCAGGGGATTCCTAGAGATCTAAGGAAAAATGACTCATTTTGATGGGTTAATTTTCCATGTCTACACTCATAGCCTTGTAATTTCTTTTAAAGTGTTCTATTTAATGGATAATTGGAATTCCTACCCATGGTGGGTACCATAAACAATACATATTATTACATCCTTTTATTTTTTGACATAAATATGATGTGCGGCCCTATGTGCCACCTAGATAGACAAATACTCTCTATTGATTCTATTACATAATCACAATCCTTTGTGACACATGTCAATCAATGGATAGACAAATAATTCTATCATGATTGGAATATTAAACAACACTCTCATCATGAAATTACTAATTCCCTTATATATCAATGAGGGAATTGAAATCCCACATCTGATGTCTCTTATGTTTTCATTTTTGTATATGTGCTAGATGAGGGATGAGAGTGACCAACTCCACTTGTCGATATATTAGGTAATTTATGATGATATCACTATCATTATCTTAATAAAATCAACTGATCATAAATATTACATCTAAACATATGGTTAGTCATGAGTCCTAATGTGCCACTCAAAAATATGGGCACCTTTTTATCTAATATATTGCATATTCATGGTTTCTTTCAAGTAGGGTGAATATTGGATAAATTGTCCCTACCGCCATGATTGGCACACTAGGCAACATGCTTATTATAAAAGTTTCAATTAACCTTATATATCATCAAGGGAATTTGGTTTCCTTTTTTGATGCCTCACATATTTATAAATTTTTATATATGTGCTAAATAATGAAATGATGACCTTATATCCACTTGATGGTATACTAGATTATTTGAGACACTATCATACAATTGATTCTCTCTCTTTCAAAATCAATCATAATTGTGCTATATCTTAGACTTATCGTATATTTTTTATTTTATTTGTGCATATCTTCCCCATCTATTTGATTGCCTCATACCTCATTGAGAGGATCAATCTCTACACACCTATGTCTTGCAAACCTATAATCAATTAAAATATTTTCTAGGCATAGGGGTGTATCACCTAATCCTTCCAAGGGTCCATCAGGTAGTAAAATTCAAGCATTAATACCTAATATCAACTATACAAAATTACCTCTCCCATTTATATACCCATGAGGATGGTGAGAATAAATAATCAATACTTTGTGTACCTATAATACTTTATGAGTGCACCAATCAATAGATAATTTATTACCATCGCTCATTGTTAGTCTATGATTGGCTAGGGGACATTTTAATTCACCATGATGATAACAAATATTAATTATAATATCTTGCCATTGCATTGTTCTCCAATAAAAGATGATATTTCTTGCTAATATTCTATGCATATGCAATTTCTTGTACATACACCAAGAAAAGGCAAGCGACATCATATTTACTTGGATATCCATATGATACCATGGCATAAATCCTACAAACTTATTTTCATATTTTATCAACTTAATTTCACATATGCTCTAGCTTATCTACTAAATTATTTTGGGGGATTAACCCTATTGATCCTATAACTTGTAATTGTGCAATTATTTGTATGTCTACCAGTCAAGGTATCAATGGTGTTAACCTTTCTAGCTTGGTCTATTAGAAAAAACATGAAATAAATAAAATATTATCAAACATAATATTAACAAATACAAAAGTGATAATCTACATTTACTTTTAGTTGTGAGGCCTAGCTTGCCATCCAAGTAGGTACACACTTGGTGTAGACATGAAAAATTGACCCATTTTCCTTAGTTTTACTCCTAGATAAGTAAGGTCATATTTGAACTTAATTTTACCTAAAAATATCCTCCAAACTTCCCAAATCCTATATCATTGGATAGGGCTCAAAAAGATCTTTCCAACGATATATTATATGTCTAATTTTGACATCATTTGACCCTTCAAACTACCAAAATACTATGTACATGTCTAACCTCCTTACGAGATCGTACGATACGATATCTGATCATACAATACGATCAGAGATTGTACGATATGATCCCTGATTGTACATACAATATTGACCAAAAATAGAAAATGCTCAATTAAGCAAAATGACAAATTATTTGTAACGTGTTTTGTCTTTACCTATGCAATCATACGGTAGTTATGGGATCAGATCCACCGATCAGTCCTAGCTTGGAGGAGGTTGCAACCCACTTTGTCTTCTAGCCCAATTTCATTAGCTTGCTTAGCCTATTTAATCAAGCACCTCTTACCTCGAATTCCTCCTAACTCCTTGACATAATTTTCACATTCAAATTACTGCAATTTATGCATTAGGCCAAGGCATTTTTTTTGTTTTGTGTAGGATCGAAGGATACGATCGGTGATCGAAGGATACAATCGATGATCGAAGGATATGATCTTGCTTTTTCTAGATGATCTTGCTATTTTTGTATGATCTTGCTATTTCTATACAATCTTGCTATTTCTATACGATATTTCTATTTTTGTATGATCTTGTTATTTTTGTATGATATTGTTATTTTTGTACAATCTCACTTTTAGATCACTTGGGGGTAACCCAAGTGCTGGTTTGCATTCCTTAAGTTCTCCCTTTGCATATTTATCATCCTGTATATCATTTCTATTTCATATAGCATCAAATTTAATCATCTGCATTCCTGGAGTTCATCAACTTGCATTTAATTACACATTTTATATAGTTTAAAGTAACCATATGTTGATTTCTTTCATTGTGTCATTCAATAGCCAACATTTAAACTAATTCATGCCTAAAAGTATCAGTAGCACCTTCTATTTTCTATTTTTTGCACTATACCCATGAAGTTGTAGGTTTCTATCAAATTTGAAACTATTGATCTCTGATCGACAGGTATGATCTTGTTATCGTAATACGATATTGACTCTTGCTATGTACGATCTTGTCTACATTCAAAAATTAAAAACTTCTTTAGACTTCCAAATACAGGTCAAAGTTTCTAATTTCTTTTTAAGCATTGCATTGTCCATTAAAATTATATTTTCTATTGTTTGTTTTTTTCATACAAATCAAAATTACATTTAGGTTAATCTAGTTGCATATTGGCCAAACTAGGTGTATGTGAGATTTGCTAAAAGGAACACATAAAAAAAAACTCCAAAAACCTAGGTATGGAAACTACCATAAAATGTTTCTTGGTGAACCCTAAATAATTTGTCAAAAAATCACCAAAAGAAGGCATGATCAAGTGTCTCTCTCTAAGGTGTAGACCTATCATTCCCACATTCCCCTTTAAGACATGGATCCATTAGCCTTAAGGAAAGGAGTGCATGAATTTTAGACCTACATTCTTTGGTGAACCCGACATGAAAAACATAGACATATTTTTTATTTATAAAACACAAAAAAGCATAAAAATTACAAATATATATATATATATATATAAACAAAACAAAAACCAAACAAGATCATTAGTCAAATTTGCACATTTTAAGTTCATTTCATAAATGTTAGATTTCAACATAGGAAGAGCTGTAAGCATAGATATTAAAACAAAATGCCTAGAATATTAAGAAGTGGTAAGCAACTAGAATATGATTATATGGAAGAACAAGATCAAGAAAACCTTGAGGATAGGGTAATTATTGAAGATGATGTATCTTCAGAACAAGATGAAGATAATAGAGAAGATGAAATAGAAGAGCCTAAATTAGATCAAGAAGGAAATGTTAGTTTCAAGTCTATTGAACAGTTTACCAAATTTATAAAGAACAATATAGAAGATTTTAATCAAGCAGTAAAAATGGATAATTCAGAAGAAGGTTCTATAGAATCATCCTTGGAAACTACTTTTTAGATACATACAAATCCATTATCATACAAAAATTCAATAGACCAAGATAATGATCAAGCAGGACCATCTAATCAAAACATGATACCTTTAAATCAAAATGCTCAAACCAATAACACAATCATCTAAAATTGCTTCTAGCAAAATCCTAAACAACAAAAACAACTATTTTCTTTCATCTTCTCTCAAGATCTTAATGAAAAAATATCAAACCAAAAAAAAGCTAAACAAATGCAAAATAACAATTATCAACAAAAATTTCAACAAAACACAATCCCATATAAGCTCCATAATATTGTTCCTACACATGCTTTACACAACAGTGTTTCAATTGGAAATCCTTACACAACAACACCAAATTATCATCAAAGATACAACAACATGGTACAATAAAATCAATTTGGTGTACAACCACAGGGACTTGAAGCCATGATTAAATAGTTAGCTTCATGTCTAGATCAAATAGATCCCTATCATCCCTCATATAGTTATAGAGAGATGTGTAGTCAACCCTTGGATCCTATTGTGGTTGCCCAACCATACCCAAAACATTTCCCTATGCATGTCCTCTCGATATATAAAGGAACCGAATATCCTATTGAGCATATTCACATGTTTAGGATAGCATGTCATGATATTTCTCATTATGAATTATTGTTGCTAAAAATATTCTCTAAAAGTCTCAAAGGCAAGGCTCTAGAATGGTACTATCAAATGCCAACAAACTCTTTAATTAACTTTGAAGAAATAATAGAGATGTTTATCCATCAATTTAGTGCCTATATAGAGAGGCATGTAACCATTAAGGATTTATACAATATGAAACAAGGTAAATATGAGAGTTTTACCGAATTTTTGACTAAGTGGAGACAAATCTTAGGCAAACTACATTTTGCATTACCACATCGTGAAATGTTGGATATATTTATTGGTAATTTGTAAGAACAACTATCTTATGAGCTTTCTACTACCACAATAACCTCCTTTGATCAAGTCATTGATCTAGCTAGGAGGGTAGAAGATTCTCTCATTAGGAGAGGACAATTTAAGAAGAAATATGAATATAAGACTCCTAAAAATCAATATAAGAATAAGTAGTGGGTGATGGGGTCATTGATAGCAAAAACAACTCAAATGTTAATCTTGTTGAAACTGTAAAGAAATTTATATTAAAAATACCTGATAAGCCATAAATATAATTTACAATATTGAATAAACCCTTGGCTACTATTTTACCTCAATTATTGGAACAAGTCTTAATATAGTTACCTGAGGTAAGACAACCAGACACAACTGTAGTTGGATTTAGATCTAATTTGCATTGTAATTTTCACCAAGTAGATGGACATTCTACAAATTCTTGTAAAAGGTTGAAACACATGATACAAGACTTGATTGATAAAGATAAAATGGAAGTTCAAAAATTTCCTACAAATGATAATACCCAAAATAATACTAAAAAACAAACAAATCAAAATGCAAATCAAAATCTAGATATTTTTCAATACCCCTTATCTAAGCATGGTAAAGAAGTTGTAAATCAAGTCGATCATCACAATGTTCCTCATCCAACTCGATATGTGGGAACCATTAGTAGATTTTTACCACAATAAATTTTGCAAACTTCCTATGTACCTACTTTTTCTATAGTCACAATTAGACCAATACAATACTTTCAAAATTCATCTCCAAAAGCTACTAAAAGTGATAGAAAAAGTGAAACAGGAAGTGAACTAGAGATTGCCTCAAATAGTTTTGACTATGAATCAGATAAATTTACTCCTATTACAGATTTATCAATTCCAGAAGAACCATTCCCTAGAAGAGTAACCACTCAACTCTCATCTCAAAAAATGCTTTCAAATCAACAAGTAGAAAGTGCTAGATTTTGCTTTGGTCATAATAATATTATAGGTACTATTGGAGCCATTACTAGATAGCAAGCTCAAAATTCCAATCACAAAATCAAAAAACTAATAAAGACATAGGGATCTCTCAAAAAACCCTATTCAATCATCAACAACATGGAACCAACCAAATATTACATTCTAATGTGTTCCATTACAATGATAACACTAATAATGTAATAAAAACTACAAATGAGCAACCTCAAGCTCAATCAACTCAATTTGATAAACAAGAAATAAATTCTCCATGCAATCAACCTTCAAGATCTCTCTTGGTTTTGAATAATAATCCAAAAAAGGATACAAGCATAGAAAACCCATCTTTGACATTGACATCTCAACCTAAAGTCTCCTACAATATTCAACCATAATGGGTCAATCCCCCAACTAAGATATCCCTTTTTGAACTTTTGCAAACTTCTCCTATTCAGAGGGAATCTTTGTTCTTTATTCTCTCTTTCTTTATCGTCATTACAACAAGTCCTCTATTCTTTTCCTTTTTATCTTTATTACCACATTTTGTCCATCACCTTTTATCCTTCATTCTCTCTCTCATTATTGTTATCACATCAAGTTCTCTATTATTTTCCTCTTTATTATCATCGATGTCTTCTATCCATCACTTTTCTTCATCTACATCTACTTATCATTCTTCATCACAATAATCTCAACTATCAACCAATCAAATTCAATCACCTACACCACAACCAAATTGTTCTTCAAAACCTCCTTTGATTTTGAAGCCACCTTAGAAATGTTATGCACAAATCACTTTGTATAGTGTATATATAGCATTTTTTTGTATATATTATCAGTTTTACCAAATCACAAAACAAACCAAAAGAAGAAAAAATAATTAAAAACATGAAAAATTTCCAAAAATATTTCAAATTGTCAAACTCTCATTTTTGCATCAATGTGTGTTGTTTTCCAAGATTCAAGTTATATTTTATTTTATTTCAGATAAACTCAAAAGTTATCTTGAACCATGCACTTAATTTACATCTTTAATAATTTTGATTTCATCACTTTGATTATAAATCTCTCTTGTATTGAAAGCCATATTACTTCATTAAATAAATTTTGAGTTTTGGGAATTGATCTTGCTACTTCTTGAACTGAGAATACATTCTCACATCTTAAAAATGATTTGTTGTAAATTCGAAAATGAAAATACATAGTAGTCTTAGTTCCTTAAGAAAAAAATTTCCCTTCCTATCCTATTATGCACATGGTCTAGAATATTGAGAATTGGCAAAAGGACAAGCTTCCCCCCTACCCGAATAAAATCCCTTGCTCTACATCTAATTTGAGCAAGTATCCCAAAAAAAGAAAAATAAAAAGCAAATAAAAAGAAAAATAAAAAGCAAATAAAAGAAAAAGCAATAAAATCCCCTTGTTCAATATGGAAAAAAATCCCTATTCCAAAAATTAGAAGAAAAGAAGGGGGTATTGAGCTTGAATCCTTGGAATTCTCCAGTTATTTGAAAGCCATGAGGTAAGCCCCATAACAAGTGGTTTATGCCCAAACCGCTTGGCCTTAGGTAATCCCTTTCACATGGTGACATGCCTATCACATTAGTGACTTTCTTTTGTACATACCAATGTCCGCTTGTGGATCATCTAGCTTTTGGTGACTTGACTTACATAGTAGTTCGGTACAATGGCATGCACAAAATCATGGTTAATGAAAATTTCACTTGCACACACATTGATTCATAAAATTTTGCTTGTATCACTACCTTACTCAAAATTTGGTAAATCAATTTCACAAGCACACACATTTGATTCTTAAGATATTTTGTATCATTATGATAAATCAAGATGGATAATTAACTCACACATCACACACTGGTTCTTGATAAATTTGACTATCTTGGAAATAATTTAAAATAATTCTTTGAAATTTGTTAGAAAACATTAATTTATAACTATTCACATTAATCCAAATCACTTCATTTTAGCACCTACAATATATATTATCTTCAAAAAATTTCAACATGTGACACAATGATTTATTTTCAAAATACAACTTGCATTTTCAAAATCATATACAATCATGCATTGCATTTTGAATTTACGATGATATGTATAATTCCTAGTAATTATTTTTCTCAAATTTCACACTAGGAATTCTATGCCTAGCATAAGTCATCCTTCCTAATTTTTCATGATTAAATCACTTTATATCCCTCACAAAAACAATATTTATCAACCTATTTTCTCAAAATCAATTTATTTTAAAATCAACATCTCCTTTCATCATCATAAGCCTCAAGGTCTCTCTTGAGCCCATAATATTTTTAGTATTAGCAATACAAAACTTCCTCACAACAAGATCCGCTTCATGACCCAGCGAGCATCGATCTCCACCAATGCTCATATAACAACACAACATCCTTTGAGGTTCATTACTAATCCATAAAATCTATAATCACACAAAAACACATTTTTCAAAACACACTTTACAAAATCATTTTCCTTTTATGTTAAGCATGATCAAAATGTTCAAAAATCAAAGCATGATTACAAGAAATTATGTAACACAAACCATCATAAGCAAGTGCAATAAATATTTCAATAAAACAAATCACACAAAGTCACATAAATAAATGAATATCAATATATATAAATTGATTTTTCCACCAAACATAGAATTTGGTGTAAAAACTCGAGGGGGCATCCTAGTCAAGTAAATTAGTAATTATTTTTCTAAAACATTAATTTCCCATGAACTATTCATTCTAAACCATCTACTCCTTTTTGCCCATGTTAATCATAATCACTTCTACTCAAGTTTCTACACTTTTCTGTGATGCATTTATTGTTCATAAATACGCCAAAGAGGGGGCAAAATGTAGACATAAAAAATTGACCCATTTTCCTTAGTTTTCCTCCTAGAAAAATAAGGTCATATTTGAGATTAATTTTACCTAAACAAATATCCTCCAAATTTCCCAAAACTTATACCATTGTATAGGGTTTGAAAAAGCTTTCCAACGGTATATTATATGTCCAATTTAAACACCATTTGACCCCTCAAACTACCAAAAAAATATGTACATGTTTAACCTCCTTACGAGATTGTACGATACAATATTTGATCATACGATATGATCCCTGATCGTACATATGATATTGACCAAAAAAAAATGCTTAGTTAATCAAAATTATAAATTAGGTGTAATGAGTTTTGTCTTTACCTGTACAGCCGTAAGGTAGTTACGAGATTGGATCCACTGATCAGTCCTAGCTTGGAGGAGGTTGCAACCCACTTTGTCTTCTAGCCCAATTTCATCAGCTTGCTTAGCCTATTTAATCAAGCACCTCTCGCCTTGAATTCCTCCTAACTCCTTAACATAATTTTTGCATTCAAATCACTACAATTTTTGCATTAGGCCTAGGCATTTTTTTGTTTTATGTAGGATCGAAGGATATGATCAGTGATCGAAGGATACAATCTTGTTATTTCTGGATGATCTTGTTGTTTCTATATGATCTTGCTATTTTTGTATGATCTTGGTGCTTTTGTATGATCTTGTTATTTCCATATGATCTTGCTATTTCTATAGAATATTGATTGTAGATAACTTGGCGGAAACCCCAAGTACTAGTTTGCATTCCTTAAGTTCTTCCATCACACATTTATCATCCTTTCTATCATTTATATTTCATATAGCATCATATTTAATCATCTACATTCCTGGAATTCACTAATTTGCACTTAATTACATATTTTATATAGTTTAAAGCATCCATATATTGATTTATTTCATTGTGTCATTCAATAGATGACATTTAATCTAATTCATGCCTAAAAGGATCAGTAGCACCTTATATTTTCTATTTTTTGCACTATACCCATGAAATTGTAGGTTTATGTCAAAATAGGAACTGTCAATATCTGATCAGTAGGTATGATATTGCAATCGTAATATGATATTGAAAATTGTAATACGATATCGACTCATACTATGTATGATCTTGTCTACATTCAAAAATCAAAATATTCGTTAAACTTTCAAAAATAGGTCAGAGTTTTTAATTACTTTTTAAGCATTGCATTGTCCATTAAAATTCCATTTTTTGCTATTTGCTATTTTCATACAAATCAAAATTACATATAGGTTTATCTAGTTGTATATTTGCCAAACTAGGTGTATGTGAGATTTGCTAAAAGGAACACATCAAAACAAACTCCAAAAACTAGGTGTAGGCGTGGAAACTACCATAAAATGTTTCTTGGTGAACCCTAAATAATTCATCAAAAAATCATCATAAGAAGGCATGATCAAGTGTCTCTCTTTGAGGTGTAGACCTATCATTCCCACATTTCCCTTCAAGGCATGTAGCCATTAGCCTGAAGGAAAGGAGTGTGTGAATTTTAGACCTACACTTGGCTTCCAATATCTGGCATGTTCATTATTATTTATGAATTACCCTTCATTGGAAGACAAGATCTCTACCTCATGGAAGGTAAGCTTGGCAATACTATTCTAACTAAAGGTCCTATAATCTATACTTACAATTAGTAGTAAATCCCAATGTGCCATCCAGATAGACTGGCATCTTATATCCACCATCTTACATACTCATAATTACATTTTGAGCATGCTAGTTAATGGATATGAGTTTTTAGTCATCATGGCTAGCACTTTTAACAATGATTTTTTGTACAATATTAATTTCCTTATATATCGATGAAGGAATTGGTTCCTCATGTATGATATTTTGTGTATTTATGAAATATTTTGCATAGGTTTTGTAGAGGGGGAAAACTAGCCTACCCACATACAATTCCCAAAAGTTGAATCCGTAAGAGAAAGCCTTTGGGATGAACTACGGGGGTATGTTGTTCTCTACACTTAGTGCTAGGGGGAAGGGTTCACCAGGAATGGTTTAAGGACTCACTCCAAGTCATATGGTTTTTAAGAATGTTTTATTTATTAGATTTAAGACAAACACCTAGATTTGGCCTTTCTAGATCTATGCTATAAAAGATAAAGGACACTACAAAAATATAGAATGCAAGAGAACAAAATATAATCCTAGAATGATTATTATTTTTAATGCTTTTCTAACCCTAGGGTTCCAAAAAGATAACCTTTAAGCAAAGGCTCAAGAAGATATGCACAAATAGAATTAACCCTAAGTGCACACTATATGCTATATATATTTCAAATGCCTAGAAATTAATTAGATATATTTTTATAAAATAAAATATAGGGTTTACAAAAACATATAAAGCACTCAAAAAATAGCCTAAAAACTAATCAAAACACTTAGCTTATCTGGTGATTTATCCTTACTTTATCCCTTTATCCAATGCTATCAATGATTCATGTTCCTACAAGATAACTTAATAAGCACTTGAAAAATATAATTAGCATTAGGGGGACTACTTAGGCCACTGTATAGCAATGCTTTGAGGCACATAAATCAATCCCCCTAGGTCCTTTTAGCTGAAATTTGATAAATAAAAGTGAAAATTGACCTTTGGAAGAAAATAAACATATTACAATATAGTAGAATAAAATGATGGAACTGCAAAATAAAATGTACTACTATGCTCTAGATGTAGTCTTATATGAAATGATGAAGTCTAGGACAACAATTTACCCCTAGATTTGGCTCAGGCTAGATCACACCCTGTAATAGGTGACCACAATAATACACAGGAGAAATCACGTCCCATAGAGACCTAGGCACGATTTCACCGAAGTGAGATGAAACATCTCAAAAAAAATGAGATGATTAATCCTAAATGTAGTGAACAAAAATGAACACGCAACAGAACACTTTCACTTGGGTGAGAGTGAGGAAGTAGGCAGAAGGGTTGAGACCTTCGAGATAGTTGATCTCTCTATAGGGTTTCAACATAAATCCACCAAGAGAGAACAACATCAATCAACAATCCAATGCAGTAGAAAACCAATTAGACTTCACACTCCAAATTTAATTTACTTGTGAAAGAAGAAGGATGTAGAGCGAATAAGAACACTTTGCAAGAAATAATAAATCATCAAATGTTATCATGCAATAATTTTAGATTGTATCATGTGTGAAAATTGAATTCAAACCCTCCTTATATAGCGTATTTGAAGATGAGAAATGTGGGAAAACCAAGGGGGATCGATGTAAAACACACCAAACTCAAAGAATTAAGGTTTTCTTAGAACAAACCCTAAAAAGGTGAAATCGTGCCTCGTCAAGGCCAACTGCAATTTTACCTATGGGAAGTCATGCCCCATCAAGGACGAGAATGATTTCATGTAGAGAGATAAAAAATGCAAAAGAGGGGGGAGAAACCCTACCCTTGCCCTAGGAAAGTCCAAGGGGTCTCTTAGAGGGCTCAGGGAATATTGCCCACTAAAGTGGGTCAATTTTCTATGTCTACATTTTTCCCCCTCTTTGACGCATTTATGGTCTAATAAATGTGTCAAAGAAAAGGTGTAAAAACTTAAAAACAAAAGACGATAAGTAAAAACAAGGTGGTTGGTTTAGAAGAAAAATATGGTGTAAAAATGGTGTTATTCCAAACACTTTAATTTTTTACATGCAAATCAAGGCATTAGGGACATTAATGCCTCTAAGACCAAGGTACCCCCTTGAGTATTAATATGGACACATCTCTCATGAAAACTTGAAAAGATAGACTTAGAAGACAAAGAAGTGAAAATAAACAAAAGGGAAAGGGAAAATCATGCAAAAATAGGGATAAAAGTGAAAAAGGAGGTAAAACCCTAATTCATTTTTATCGTGCAAGAGAGAAGAAATCAGATCTAGGAAAACATTAAATATGGCACTACTAGTGCACCTTTCAATGACCGTGAGGGACGAGGCCAAAATAGAAGTAGAGCAAGCAAAGGTAGGGTCAAAAACCACACTTGCATTTTGATTTTTTTCAAAAAATTTATGCATTTTTAGGTGGTTTTCAGCCAAAACTAATGGTTTTGCCACATACAACCCACGCACAATTTCATAGCTCAGTCATGATTTTTCCCTGGGTAGCAAAAGTAAAATCACACCTCACAGAAGCGGGGCATGACTTCGCCTCAGTGAAATCATGGTCCTATAAATCCAAGCGCATTTTCACCAAAGGGGAAAAAAGAAAATAAAATAAAAAAGAAACAAGAGAAGAAATAAGAAAAGAGAGAAAGAAGTAAGTAAGCTAAACTTTGGGAATGCAAAATTTGAACTTAGCAGCAAACTTAGAATTTTTAATTAATTAATTTATTTAGAATTAATTTTTGATGAATTTAACTGATGGAAAATTTTATTTTTGTTGTTATTGCAACTTAGAGTACTTGAGAGCCACGAGTTGCGAGAAGGCTCCTTGGAGGTGGAGCTATATGAACTCAGATAGACAGAGAGAGACACATTGGAGGTGGTGGGGCTAGACAACCTAGTGTGACTGCCTCGAGTAGAGGCATACATGGCTCTACTAATGGCGTTGGTGGAGATATGGTATCCAAAATTGTCTACCTTTTGATAATCCATAGGAAAGATGACCGTCACACTGGAGGATGTGTGGTACATCTTGCATATCCCTATTAAAGGGATGGTAGTTTACAAAGTGTGAAGGAGGCCAGCAATCTTGGAGCAAGTTTTAAGAGGTTGGGCCCACCAGGTACGAGAGAGCACCATTATCCTAGATGACCTAGTGGGGTGATATGGGCTAGATCCATTGATGACCATGCTTTATAGGGTGGTGGTAGGATAGTTGATGTGCCATACAAGTAGGCAACATCTCCAAGCTAAGTGGTACTAGCTCTAATGGATGGTGCTAGAGAAATATACAAAGATAGTGATATAGAATGTTGAGAATGCTCGATTGTGGATGGAGCTAGAGGCACAGATGGTGTTAGGTGGGAGTAAGGATGTGATATCAAGGCTTCAAGTAGATCTAGAATGGCGGGATGCTCAACAAAGATAGGATGTGTCATGACTTCAATCCCAGGATGGCTACATTTAGGATCTTGAGAATCTTCTTATGCAACATGGCATTGGAATTTCAGTGTGACCTTCCTTCTCTATATATAGATTACATGCAACACTAGAGAGTTTGGTTCACATGGTTTCCATATGTGCTAGTTCATATATATATGATATTGTACAACATCATGTGCAAGTAGCATACAGGGATAATGTGCACAAATTTGCTCTAGGTATGGAACTGGGAGTACATAGAGGTGCAAATATCAGATGCACTACCATGACCATTGCCCAAACTAGAGTGTCTAGCAGCATACATATGGTCTAGATCCCTAGAGTGGGTCATGAGGACCTACGTTAGGCACCTACCACTAGCAATACGGGTTGTAGATGAGCTAAGGGAGGCCAATATGATATAGTGACCCTAGCATATACACCCAATATGGACTGAGGATAGGATAGAGCTACCTAGGATCAAGAGGATCAGATGGCTTACTATGGAGATAGGGGAGCCAAAGATATTTTGGTTCAACCAAATCTTGAGGTGGTTTGATATCTTACAAGGAATCTTGGACCTGGAGGATTACTGGTACTAGAGAGTCTATCGAGATCCAACATGGGTAGGAGGTATAACTAACCTAGCCCAGTGGGTAGAGGAGGACTTGGATGATCCTACTTACATGGATCCTAGGGTGGATGATGCAGGAATGACCTTCAACTATAAGTGGTGGTATAGAGGAGTCATACCCTAAAGGTTCTCCCTACCAGTTCCAATATAGAGGAACCAAGTGATCGACCCGAGCATGCAAAAAGTTTTTTAGGAGGTATCTTGCAGGGCCACAAAGAGGGCACAATAGGGTATTATAGCTTTGAGATAGACGTAGACTCAAGTTTGGATTATACTGGTGATGGAGGACACCAATGTTGCAGGGACCAGGGATGTAGGGGTATGTAGAGTTACTAAAGAACATGTGCTTATACTAAGAGGGGGGTGAACAATATAAGATAAAACTTTTTTCTTTTTAATCCAAATGATAACATCAAAAATATTAAAGTAGTAAACATCACACAAAGCATCACACACATGAGAGACATGATTTTACGTGGTTCACCCAATGTGGGCTACTCCACGGAGAAAATATTTCTTATAAATTTTTCTCAAATAAATTCTCTTGGGAATCCTTTCCCTACAATGTTTATGGACCTCTGTCCAAAGGAGACACCAATCCCCTAATCAAGTTTGTGGATCTCTATCCATAGGAGAACTCCTTTCTCCTTTGCTCTGATTGGTGATCTTCTAGAAGAACTATTGCCCCCACTACTCTGGCTAATGGATCTCTATCCATTGAAGACACCTGTCCTCACTACCCTAGCTAATGGATCTCTATCCACTGGATATTGTCATCCTCTATACTCTATCACCCTCAAAGCTCTATCTCAAATCTGTACTAAACATAGTCCTTCGGTCTAGCACAAATCTATCCTCAATATCTATCTCTGATCTGGCACAAACCTGTCCTCAAATCTATACCAAATTCTATCCTCAAATCTATCCTCAATCTGTCCTCAAATCTATCCTCAAATCTATCCTCAAATATGTATTGTAAGCTTCCACAAAAGCTCACACAAATCTGTCCACAAGTCTTCTCTAAGACTTACCTCAAATCTTTCCAACAAGTCAACACTAGAACTTGTCCAATCTCATAGAAACATAAAGAGAATTGTTAGAGACTCAATATGCTTCACATTCATCACAATGCTCAATCACTTTCAATCATTCTTTTAGAAACATATAGAGAATTGTTAGAGACTCAATATGTTTCACATTCATCAATACTCAACCTCTTTCTCAAATTAATTCAGAATATAGAATAATTTGTTTCATAGAACTTGAGCTATCACTTCACACATCCACTTGACTAGGCTCAACCAAATCTATTCAACCAATCACTCAATGAAATAACCCTTGCTCACAAACCCTAGTCCAAGCATATGAACACTCACTCAAAATGGCTTCAACAACAATGCTTATCAAACAAGGTTTCATAACAACGATACTCATGTTCTATTCCAAACACCTAGTTCAAGTTCTTCACTCAATGCATTCACTTCAACAACAATGCTTTATAAACCAAGGGAGGCATCACTTCACATATAGCTCAACAACTCAATAAGGAAACCTAATCAAGTCCTTTTCACTCCAAAGTTGTTTTCCAGAAAACCAATCAATCAACTCAACCAAGGAAGAATATGCCCATACCTTTTTCTTTTATGGAGAATGATCTTCAAAACCTGTCTCAAATATCACCACTTTATTTGCCAAGTACAAGGGTTAGATGATAAGAATTATCACCCTAACACTTTTCACAATTTACCTTAATCACAAAGATAAATTAAAATCCAAATACACCTTATTGCTCCATCTCAACAATAAATTTCAACATCATAAATTTCATCAAAAATCCCCTTTAAAATATAACACAACTTCTACTTATAACTCCTTTCTCAATATTGCATTTAAATTAAATAATTCATTTTATTACTAAATGCAATAAATCAATTTCTCTTTCCTAAGGTACAAACAATGTTACCCTAGCAACATTCACTATTTACCACTTAGGTAAATAAAACAATTTATTTACACCTTATCCCTCCACACAACTTTAGCAAAAGCAATAATTAAAAATAAAATTATAAAAACCTTTTTCTGCCCTCTCCATGAATTGCGGGATTTGAACTTGCACCACTATCGTTGCAGCGCCTTGGCCATGGCTTCCATGCCGTGTGAGCCAAGCGCTCACCTTGCTCCACTAAGGCACAATATATGCCTTATGCCTTCACTGCCCTTTAGAGCCTTTTGGCTCCTTTCTCCACCACGTCTCCTTGCTCCATGTAGCACTTTAAAGGTGCTTCTCCAAATGGAATTCGCACGAGTCTTGCACCGAATATTGTGGAGGATATTTTCGAATGATTTTTCCAATGCTTTGGCTAAGGTATAAATACCTTGTGCCATCGTTCCATGCACGTCGGTGGAGGTGAGTTTATGGAGGTCGATGCTAAGGTTTTTGCATTTAAATATTTTAATTTATAAATCATTTAAATTCTTTAGAATTTAAATTTTATAAATTAATATTTAAATCTCTTAGATTTATAAAAAGCCTTCTTAGGTTTTAATCAAAAACTTTTATTTTTGCCCATTATGGTTTTTAATAAAACCTTTTATTTTGTCCACCATGGTTTTAA
Organism: Wollemia nobilis; assembly: GCA_028583015.1. Lineage (NCBI taxonomy): Eukaryota > Viridiplantae > Streptophyta > Pinopsida > Araucariales > Araucariaceae > Wollemia > Wollemia nobilis. The sequence continues at coordinate 22,643,390 of JAQPPZ010017232.1, read as the reverse complement.
TAAAAAACCTTTTATTTTGACCACCATGGTTTTAATAAAAACCTTTGTTTTGCTTCACATAATATTAAAAAGAATATTATGAAGCCCTTTTTCATCAACCTCTGACATTGCTTATTTTGACCTTTTGACATCACCGGTGGTTCACTTCTTGGCATCAATGACAACTTCATGCCTTGACATCAATGACAACTCCATGGACTCAAAATGTCCAACAATCTCCCCTTTGTCATTGATGGCAACCCAATAACTTTTTACCATTTTCTTGACCTTTTCATTTTGCTCCCCCTGGGAAATTGCTCCCCTGACTGAATGCTTTCTTTCAAACATAGATCTCTCCCCCTTACTCTAATCTCTCCCCCTTTGACATCAATGGCAAAGGGTCACCTTTGGGGCTCGGGGCTAAGAATGAATCTCTTAGCTTAGCCCCTCCCCCACCTCCTCTTGAGGTGGTTAATTCTGGGGTGGGAGTCTTACTCCCAGTTTTCCTCGAAGATACTCAAAGGTCTCCTTTGAAAGTGGCTTAGTAAAAATATCTACTATCTATTCCTTTGTAGTAACATATTCCAACTTGACCTGTTTATCTGTCACCTGTTCTCTCAGAAAATGATACTTGATCGAAATGTGCTTTGTCCTAGAATGCATCACTGGATTCTTTGAGATACTTATAGCACTTGTATTATCACATAGTATGGGAATAGGATGATCATGTTTTATCTTGAAGTCTTCTAGAGTCTGCTTCATCCATAATACCTGTGTACAACTAGCTACTACTGCAATATATTCTACTTCTGCTGTAGATAAGGATACTGAGACCTGCTTCTTACTTAGCCAAGAGACTAAAAAATCTCCAAGAAAGAATGCTCCTCCACTTGTGCTCTTTCTGTCATCAATGTTGCCAGCCCAATCTGCATCTGTATATGTTGTGAGTGTAAAACTATCACTTTTGGGATACCAAAGCCCAAAATCCATAGTCCCTTTTAGATACCTGAGAATTCTCTTTACTGCTACCACATGTGTTTCTTTAGGTGCTGCCTGAAACCTTGCCACTAATCCCATTGATTGTACTATGTCTGGTCTTGTGGCTGTAACATACAATAAGCTACCAATCATAGATCTGTATAGTCTCTGATCTGCCTCTAGAGATTCATCATCCTTACTTAACTTGCATCCTATGACCATGGGGGTACTTACCGGTTTGCAATCCTCTAACCTGAATTTCTTTAGCATCTCTTTTATATACTTGGTTTGTGAGAGAAATACTCCTTTCTCTGATTGTGAAATCTGAAGTCCAAGAAAGAAAGACAACTCACCAAGCATAGACATCTCAAATTCATTCTGCATGTTCTTAGCAAATTCTTTACACATCTTATCATTGTTTCCCCCAAAAATGATGTCATCAACATAAACAACCACAATTAGTAGATTATTCCCTTCATTTTTGATATATAAGTTGTTGTCTGCTATTCCTTTTCTGAATCTCTGTTCCTGAAGATACTTATCCAATCTTGAGTACCATGCTCTAGGAGCCTGCTTTAATCCATATAGTGCCTTTTTTAGTCTGCATACATGATCTGGTCTATCTGTTAATATGAATCCCTCTAGTTGTTCTATGTAGACTTCTTCTTCTAGAACACCATTTAGAAATGTTGACTTAACATCCATCTGATATACCTTGAAGTTTTTAAAACTTGAGAAGGCTAAAAATATTCTTATGGCTTCAAGTCGTGCAACTAGAGCAAATGTCTCATCAAAGTCAATTCCCTCTACTTGTGCATAACCTTTGCATACTAACCTTGCTTTGTTCCTTACTACTTGTCCATCTTCATTTAGCTTATTTATGAATACCCATTTTGTGCCGATCACATTCTTGTCCTTTGGACATGGGACAAGTTCCCAAGTCTTGCTTTTCTCTATCTGATCTAATTCCTCATCCATTGCCTTGATCTAGAACTCATCTTCACTTGCCTGATTGAAGTCTTTTGGCTCAATCTTAGATAGCAAAGAAAAATTTTCTTGTTGAGATGGTGTTATTATCCTTCTCCTTGTCTGTCTTTCATCTGGATTCCCAATGATTTGCTCTTTTGGATGATGCTTCTGTACATACCTGGATGGAGTTTTAGGAAGAAGTCTTTGTGTTTCTTCTTCTTCTTCATTTGATTCCTCATGAAACTCTTCTTGACAACTTCCATCTTCTTGATACACAATTTGCTGAATTGGTTCTCTTGAATCTATCTTCTCATCAATTGTTACATTTATACTTTCTACAATAGTGTGTGTTCTCTTGTTGAAGCATCTATAGGCTTTACTCCTTGAGGAATAACCAAGAAAAATTCCCTCATCACATCTTGGATCAAACTTGCCTAAGTTTTGATCTTCTCATCTTATATAACACTTGCTTCCAAAAACCTTGAAGTGTTTTACAATGGCTGGTCTTCCTTTCCAAAGCTCATATGGAGTCTTGTGATGGTTTACCCTCATTTGAGCCCTAGTGATTATGTATATTGTTGTGTTGACTGCTTCTCTCCAAAATCCATCTGAGAGCTTAGACTCATTTAACATAGCTCTAGCCATATTCTCAATAGTCCTATTTTTCCTTTCAACTACCCCATTTTGTTGAGGAGTTCTTGTTGCTGAGTATTCTCTCTTGATCCCATGTTGTTCACAAAACTCTACAAACTCATTTGAGGTAAATTCTCCTCCTCTATCAGATCTCAAACACTTAATTCTCTTGCCAATTTCATTTTCAACCAGTTCTTTAAATGTTTTGAATTTTTCAAAAGCATCTGACTTCTCTTTCAGAAAATCTACCCAAACCATTCTGGAGTAATCATCTATAAACAATATAAAGTAACTCTCACCCTGAATACTCTGTGTTCTGGTAGGACCACATAGATCAGTATGTATTAGACTTAATGGCTCAGATGACATATATCCTTTTGACTTAAAGCTTGTTCTAGTTTGCTTTCCATGTTGACAAGGTGCACAAATTGTGTTTTGTGGCCTTTTTATTTTGGGTAAATCTCTGATAGCCTGCTTATTGCTTATGTTGACTATGTTGTCAAAATTCAAGTGACCCAATATTCTATGCCACAACCAACTCTCATATTCTTGTGATAGAAAGCACTTTTCCCCTTTGATCTCACTAAGCATGTATAGGTTGTTTGGAGTTCTTCTTGCATTGGCAATGACCTTTCCAGTTTCTGATTTTCTTATCTCACATCTATCTGGGTGAAATGTAACCATATGCCCTTGATCACAAAGTTGACTTACACTTAGCAGATTATGTTTTAACCCCTTAACATACAACACATTTTTTGTTCTTGTTTTCCCATTGTCTAAACTCAGAGTTCCTCTTCCACCAATCCTTGCTGATCCATTATCACCAAAACTTACTGATCCTCTATTGGTTTCTTTTAGTACAATGAATTTGTCTTTGTCTCCTATCATGTGACTAGAGCAACCACTATCAAGATACCATTGTTCTTCTTTATCCTGAGCATGAAGGGCTGTTTGAACTAACATTGATCTAGCCTTTACATTTTCCCTTTCATCTTTCCTAGTTGTTGAGATTGTTTTTCTTTTACTAGACTCAGAAAGCATCATTTTACACCATCTAGCCTTGTGCCCAAAGTTATTGCATTTGTAACATATAATATCATTATCCATAAGAGGTGCAAAGGAATTGAAATTTCTATTGACATTGTTTCTTGCATGACCAATACAATGTATAACTCTATGACCATATTTATTACAAGAAAAACAATGACCATGGAAGAAATTATGTAACCTGTTTGGATGCCTTTGAGATTGTGGTGGAGTGCTTCTCCTTTTGTGATTAACTCTCATCCAAGGTTCTTCTTTGCTTTCTTCCTTTCTGATGTCCTTTTCTTTTGAGGTATCCTTTGCTTGCCTCTCTTTGTTTGAAGTTTCTCCTTTTTGAAGACTTGACTCTTCTTTCTATTTCCCATGCTCTATATCTTGTAGTACTTTGGTCCTTTCAACTTCATTTCTTAGATAAATAATTTCTGCTTCCAATATTTCACATTCTGTTTCTCTTGCTTTCAATAGATCCGTCATATCTTGCTCAATATTCTTTCCTTCTTCCACCTTTATCTTAAGTTCTGTGAGATTTTGTAGAAGTTCCATCTTTGCTTCTTCATCCTCTTGAATTTGTTCCTTCAAGCTTGAGTTCTTTTCTCTAATCCTTTCCAATTTCCTAAGAGCAATAAATAATTCCTCTTTTATATCAAACATAGTCTCTTCTTCATTTTTTGAAGTCATGTGTGTTTTCGATGGATCCTCCTCCAAGTTGTTAGTCTTTTCATGGAGAGACCCACTCTGATACCAATTGAAGAACATGTGCTTATACTGAGAGGGGGGGTGAACAGTATAAGATAAATTTTTTGCTTTTTAATCCAAATGATAACATCAGCAATATTAAAGCAGTAAACATCACACAAAGCATCACACACATGAGAGACATGATTTTTACGTGGTTCACCCAATGTGGGCTACTCCACGGAGAAAATATTTCTTATAAATTTTTCTCAAATAAATTCTCTTGGGAATCCTTTCCCTACAATGTTTATGGACCTCTTGTCCAAAGGAGACACCAATCCCCTAATCAAGTTTGTGGATCTCTATCCATAGGAGAACTCCTTTCTCCTTTGCTTTGACTAGTGATCTTCTAGAAGAATTGTTGCCCCCACTACTCTAGCTAATGGATCTCTATCCACTGAAGACACCTATCCTCACTACCTTGGCTAATGGATCTCTATCCACTGGAGATTTTCATCCTCTATACTCTATCACCCTCAAAGCTCTATCTCAAATCTATACTAAACATAGTCCTTCGGTCTAGCACAAATCTATCCTCAATCTCTGTCTCTGATCTGGCACAAACCTATCCTCAAATATGCACCAAATTCTATCCTCAAATCTATCCTCAATTTTTATCCTCAATATTTATCCTCAAATCTGTATTGTAAGCTTCCACAAAAGCTCACACAAATCTTTCCACAAGTCTTCTCTAAGACTTACCTCAAATATGTTCAACAAGTCAACACTAGAACTTGTCCAATCTCATAGAAACATAAAGAGAATTGTTAGAGACTCAATATGCTTCACATTCATCACAATGCTCAATCACTTTCAATCACTTTTTTAGAAACATATAGAGAATTGTTAGAGACTCAATATGTTTCACACTCATCAATACTCAACCTCTTTCTCAAATCAATTCAGAATATAGAATAATTTGTTTCATAGAACTTGAGCTATCACTTCACACAACCAACTGACTAGGCTCAACCAACTCTATTCAATCAATCACTCAATGAACTAACCCTTGCTCACAAACCCTAGTCCAAGCATATGAACACTCACTCAAAATAGCTTCAACAACAATGCTTATCAAACAAGGTCTCCATAACAATGATACTCATGTTCTTTCCAAACCCTAGTTCAAGTTCATTCACTCAAGCATCACTCAACAATACTTTATAAACCAAGGGTGATTCATTTCACATATAGCTCAACAACTCAATAAGGAAACCTAATCAAGTCCTTTTCACTCCAAAGTTGTTTTCCAAAAAACCAATCAATCAACTCAACCAAGGAAGAATATGCCCATACCTTTTTCTTTGATGGAGAATGATCTTCAAAACCTATCTCAAATATCACCACTTTCTTTGCCAAGTACAAAGGGTTAGATGACAAGAATTATCACCCTAACACTTTTCACAATTTACCTTAATCACAAAGATAAATTAAAATCCAAATACACCTTATTGCTCCATCTCAACAATAAATTTCAACATCATAAATTTCATCAAAAATCCCCTTTAAAATATAACACAACTTCTACTTATAACTCCTTTCTCAATATTGCATTTAAATTAAATAATTCATTTTATTACTAAATGCAATAAATCAATTTCTCTTTCCTAAGGTACAAACAATGTTACCCTAGCAACATTCACTATTTACCACTTAGGTAAATAAAACAATTTATTTACACCTTATCCCTCCACACAACTTTGGCAAAAGCAATAATTAAAAATAAAATTATAAAAACCTTTTTTGCCCTCTCTACGAATTGCGGGATTCGAACTTGCACCATTGTCACTGTAGTGCCTTGGCCATGGCTTCCGCACCGTGTGAGCCAAGCGCTCACCTTGCTCCACTAAGGCGCAATATACACCTTATGCCTTCACTGCCCTTTAGAGCCTTTTGGCTCCTTTCTCCACCACGTCTCCTTGCTCCACGTAGCACTTCGAAGGCGCTTCTCCAAATAGAATTCGCACGAGTCTTGCACCGAATATTGCGGAGGATATTTTTGAATAAATTTTTCCAATGCTTTGGCTAAGGTATAAATACCTTGTGCCATCGTTCCATGCACATCGGCGGAGGTGAGTTTATGGAGGTCGGCGCTAAGGTTTTTGCATTTAAATATTTTAATTTATAAATCATTTAAATTCTTTAGAATTTAAATTTTATAAATTAATATTTAAATCTCTTAGCTTTATAAAAAGCCTTCTTAGGTTTTAATAAAAACCTTTTATTTTTTCCCATTATGGTTTTTAATAAAACCTTTTATTTTGTCCACCATGGTTTTAATAAAAAACCTTTTATTTTGACCACCATGGTTTTAATAAAAACCTTTGTTTTTCTTCACATAATATTAAAAATAATATTATGAAGCCCTTTTTCATCAACCTCTGACATTGCTTATTTTGACCTTTTGACATCACCAGTGGTTCACTTCTTGGCATCAATGACAACTTCATGCCTTGACATCAATGACAACTCCATGGACTCAAAATGTCCAATAGTTGCCATAGAGTCTAGGGTACTACCAAGTGGAGGATCAAGAGATGCCTCCACATCAGCAGTAGCCAACTAAGGCCAAGCCTTAGGATAAGGGGATCTAAGGGAGGAGGTAGAGGTACTATGAGCATACGTGGCAATTCTACAGAGATAGGTGGACCTGCTCCATGAGGATAGGTCCAAGAGGATCAAGGGACTACGGGGCTTGCTGAGTACCAAAAAGAGGGAGAGGGATTTTGTTTTATTATAGAGTGATTATATTTGAGGGAAGGTGATCCATCTAGACATAGAGCACCACAGAGCTTGGGCAGAGGGGATGGCTATCATCAAGAGCAGCTAGGCTAGCGATGGGATTTACCTTCTAAATGTAGAGCTACAAAGGGTATGAGAGAGGATGGATGTGGTCATTAAATGAGCTACCTTTTATGAGACTATGTACTACTAGGTGATACTAGAGGGGTAGAGAGTGACACTCCCACCACCCCTCCAGTCAACTCGTAGGTCACAGTATTAATCACGAACATTCTCAAATTCACTATCTGTGGGCATGCAACTACCTGGACCACCTCCTCCTCCATGTGGAGTAGAAGAGACAGGCTCTTATAGCTAGAGCTAGGGATCAAGATGACATGCCAGTTTTTATTATGGTATGCATCCCTCAATATTGGTTGAGTGTACCAGGATTCTATTATGGTACACCAACTAGACACTAATGTATCTCTCTTTTTCTCATCAAGTAATACATAACTACTTCTTTTATATTTTGTGTGATTGTGTGCATGTGATTTGATTTAATTAGATGTTTTTTAATTTTAATGTTTTATGTATGCAATATATATTAATGCAAGACTATATAAAATGCATGGATGGAATGGATGGAAGGAAAAAAGAAAACACCTCACAAAAAAAGAGAAAAAAACCAACAAAGATAAGAAGAAAAGAGAGAAGAAAAAGAAGAAGAATAAGAAGAAGAGGAAAAATAAGAAGATCCAAAATTTAACCATCTAAAATAGATAAGGATAGGTGAAACATAGTATTGAAATCAGCATAGGTCGCAAGGGACCAATGTGATTAAATACTATGAATCATACTAGAAAAGAGGGAGCTAAACCCACTATGGGTATAGTACTCATCGTAAAGAATGAGGTGTCAAAGTATGACCCACTATGGATGGTTGATTGTTGATTGACTCTTGTGGGATGATTACCCTCTAGGATGTATACTGAGGCCTACTAAAAATGGCCAAGGAGCTTATCCTGTAATGGAGTCTGTTGATTCAAAAGGGAGTATAACCTAATAGAAAATCATATCCAATAAGATACCCACTAGGATGTATAATTATCCCATGTGGGGTGTAATATATAAGAATAAAATATATTAGGCGAGTGCTACCCCCTGATAGAGTTTTTAAAGATGAAAACGATATAGTGAGTATGTGCAAATGTATAAAGAAGACAACTTTAAAAAAGATAAATGAAGAAATAAACACACATATCTCATTCTCAAAAGGCAAAGAAAGATAAAGAAGAAAAATAAGGCAATGAAAAAGCAACAAGGAAATATTGAAAAATTATCATTCTTGATCTAAGAGATACTCTCAATATTTCTAGGACCAAGTAAGATAGAACTTCGAACAAACAAAGAGAAGCAAGAAAGAATATTGAAGAAGAAACCCTAGGTGGGGATCTTACTAGGCATCAAAACCCTAGATAGAATGTAATGCATTATCATAATATCCCAAAAATCTATATGATCAAGCAGTCATGAACATACAATCATGTAAAATATGACATTCAAGCATGCAAGTTGTGTTAAATATCAGGTAAGCAAATGCAAAAGGATGAAAAGAAACAATGTAGTATGAACAAACAGATGGATGCAACTAAAATTCAAATGCACAACTAAATGATAGTTAATTGATTTGATGAAGTTTTTATTTGTTTTTATTATTTTTTTGTTATTTATATTTAATTAATTTAAGCAAGCAAAGTCGACACAAAATCTAAGTGTGTTGCCTTTCTTGGGATAAGAAACAAGTGTACCATGAATTGTTTCCTCAAAGAAATCCCCAAAAAGTAAGTCATATCGATGATAAAATCATGGAGAAGTTCCTTCATGGTTATTTATCTAACAACCATGGCACGATAATCAATACACTTGCTAGCAAAAATCTTCTTTATAATATAAATATCATTATAATACAACCAATAAGGATCTATATTTAAAATAGAAAGCTTATTATCATATTGCATAATAAGATCTCAGAAGAATAAGGTGGACCATCATCCTCATCACCCACTCTTGAATTTTGATAATCCATATATTTAGCATAAGTTATAAGATTATAATCATTATTAAATGGTAAAGGTTGGTATTTACTAGGTATGAAACCTATGCCACATGTCCTAGGTCAGATATTGACATCCAAAGGCTCTTGAATTCCCTTATTTTGTGGACCCAAACCTTTACCTACATATCCCATACTAGATAGGATCTATTTAGGAAGTGGGTAGTCATTGGAAACGTAATAATGAGCAAAAGAACACTCAATGGAAGAGGGATTGCTACCACGTATCCTTTCTTCAAAGGTAATTCCTATGAAGATAAAAGTACATGTGCCAATGTGTACAACATCACCTTTCTTATGGGTAAAAGCCATGGTTCTTCGTGATGGTGGTAGCTTGGTTTGTTCCAAAAGAGGTTCTCGAAGAAACTAATTATCATGATCCTAAGATGAATAGTTCGAGATATGTTCCCCACTCATTTTTAAATATTGAAATTATTTTGATATTCCTGAGATGAGGAATATGGAGAAACCATTGAAGAAATAGAACATAGGTTGAACTCAGATCAAGCTCGCTCTACATTTGAGAAAAACTCAAATGGTTGAGGATCACCCGAGATGGTGACAACTTGGTTTTTAAATTCAAACTTGAGGTATTAATCAAGAGTAGAAGGGACGAACTTCATTGCATGTATCCAAGGCCATCCAAGAAGAATATTAAAATATGCTAGACAATGTACCACATAAAAAAAAAGTATCTAATATTTTTGGCCCAACCTTGAGAGGAAGAGATATGACACCACAGGCTTCTTGGGACTCATTGAAAGATTTTATAATATATTAGATTTTATTAAATCTTCCTATTTTAATTCAAAATTTTGAAAGAATTTATATGTACAAAAATTGAGGGAAGAACCATTATCAATCAAAATTTGTTAAATTAAGGTATCCCCAACAAGTGCAGTGATGTAAAGTGAAGAATATTCTTACAAGTTTGAGTAAGGTTTATCACAAACTGAGAATGAGATATGATGTATCCCAAGAGAACCTACAACATAAACTATAGCATTAGCAAAAATATCTGAGGCAACCAATTGTTTCTTTAAAAACTCCATCGAAGCATCTCTATGGTTGGGAGAATTTTGTAGAAGCTCTAAAAATGATATCTTTGCTGGAGTACTAGCTAACTTCTTTTGGATATCAAATGAAACCTTAGGTTGTGGTCTCAATACAATAGGTGGATTCCCTATATTTAAAAATTTCTTTTGATTATTCTTCAAAACTGAACTAGGCTATAATACAGAATTCTATCCTTATTGAGGATGTTGAGTCTGGGCTTGCCTTCTTGTAGTTACCCCAACCATGCCAACCATATTACCATAGGGAGGAGACTCATTATGATGAGATATCTTATTTGCTACTTGTCGATTATGTTTTGGCAATAGATATTTAAATATTCTCATATCTTGATTAGTAGTCATAGTTTGTTGGGTAGGTACTTGATTATTTAATGCTTGATAATTACCTAAGTCAATATGTCATGCATCAATCAAATCCTAAACCACATGTTTCAACTTATTCTAAGATTTTTTCCAATGTACTTCCACTCTATGAAATACAAAATGATGGCCTGCCTTATACCAATGAGCTATAGTATATGGTTGTCGTATGAGAGGTAACTCAATTACATTTGATTCTAAGAGTTGTTTCAAAACTACTTCCATAGACATATTAAGCTTTGTAAAATTCCTTTGTAGAGGTTTATAAAATACTATATTTTGTAGGTTGTTAGTAACATTATTAACAGGTCTACTATCCATTCCACTATCACCTCCTATATGTCTATTCTTATGTTGAGACTTAGTAGGTTTCTCTTCTTTGAATTTGAGTTGGCCTCTTTTGATAAGGGTCTATTCTACTTTTCTTGCTAAATCAATTGCTTGATCAAAGGATGTAATAGTAGTAGTCTCTAATGCATAAGATAACTGTTATTGTAAATTACCAATAAATATCTCAAGCATAACCATTGGAGGTAAAGTATACCTGAAGTGTCCAAATAAAATTCTCCAACAATTCAAGAATTCTAAAAAGTTTTCCTCTTTATTTTGTTTTATATTGTAAACATATTTCATTGTCACTTCCTTTACAATAAAAGCACCAAATTTTTGAATAAATAATTCTGTCATTAATTCAAAGCTCTTCAAGGAATAATTGGGTAACTGATAATACCACTCTAATGTCATGCCATCAATACTCTTAGTAAATGGTTTAAGCAACAACATGTCATCATAAATGAGATCATGACAAGATGTTCTAAATATTCTTAAATTTTCAATTAGATCTTCTATCCCCTTATAAATAAGTAAAAATGACATAGAAAAATGCTTAGGATAAGGCATAGCAAAAATAATAGGATCCAATGGTTGATTACACATTTCCTTAAAATTGTAAGTAAAACTTGAGGACTAAATCATCTCAACTTTTGAAACCAAATCCTTTACCATATTTGTTAAATTATGCACTTTTGGATTACTATTATGCACCGTACTTAGATTCCCTAAATGAGGAGAATATGTGTGTGGAGGAACCACTGCTTGATTCAAGTTGGAGGTATCGATACTATTGTTATATGTGGCACCTTGTGAATATGGACAACAAACCTTTGGTAGAACATAAGCAAAAGTGTTGATATTAGAAGATTGAGGAAGAAATTGAAAACACTTTTGAGTGACACTACTAATTGGAGGGGCTTGTAGATTCCTTCCAATGTTGGTGGTTGTAGTAGTATCAATAGCTTGGTTCAAATTATCAAGATGCATTGATTTAGGCAAGGGGTTATTTTGGTCCAGCATAGGGCAGCTTATTGGAGGAGGATTTGTAGGAGTTTCACCTCTTTCAAGATGAGCTTCTCACTCCATACCATCCAATATCTTATTCCTATTAGATTTTATAAAACCCCAAATGTGTTCAAATTATGAAAAGACAAACCCACCATTTGGTCTCTCATAAAGATAAAAACTCATTTTAATTTCCATATTATATTTTTATTATGGATCTATGTTAAGATTATCTCTATCAATCTTATCATCTTTCAAAGGAACATAATCAAATTCAAGGTGCTTCCACTGACTTCTAAGGAATAGAGCCATTAGAAAAGTGGAAGGATAGAAGAGAATGCTACCAATAGAAACAAAAATATTTTCAAATATTTTATTAAGGTTTTTCAGTCACACAAATAATTTTAGTGATCTTGCTTAAAATATTTTTTAAAAAGAAAAGAGGTGTTCACATTGGGTTCACCAAATATGTAGAGAAGGAAAACTGCCCTACCACGTACAATTCCCAAAAGTTGGATCCACAAGAGAAAGCCTTAGGGGTGAACCACAGGGGTATGTTGTTCTCTACACTCAATGCTAGGGGAGAAAGGGTTCACTAGGAATGGTTTAATGACTCACTCCAATTACTCTAGTTTTTAATAATATTTGATATATTAGATTCAAGACAAACACCTAGATTTGGCCTTTCTAAATCTATGCTATAAAAGATAGAGGATAATTCAAAAATACATAATGCAAAATAACAAGAGCTAATCCTATAATGATTATTTTTTGAATTCTTTTCTAACCCTAGGGTTCCAAATAGACAATATTTAAGCAAGGGCTCAAGAAGAGATGCACAAACAAAATTAACCCTAAGTGCACACTATATGTTGTTAATATTTCAAATACCTAGAAATTAATTAGATATATTTTGTAAAATCAAATCTAGGGTTTACAATAGAAATATAAATAACTCAAAAAATAGTCTAAATACTAATAAAAACACTTAGCTTATCAAGTGACTTATCCTTACCTTTATCCCTTTATCCAATGCCATCAACAATTTGTGTTCCTAAAAGATAACTTGATAAACACTTAAAAAATATGATTAGCGTTAGAGGGCCTTATTAGGCCATTGTATAGCAATTCTTGGAGGTGCAAAAATAAATCCCCCTAGGTCATTTTAGTTGACCTTTGATAAATAAAAGCAAAAATTGACCTTTGGAATAAAATAAACATAATACAATATAATAGAATAAAATGATGAAACCACATAATAGAATGTAATATTATGCTTTAGATGTAGTCTAAAATGCAACGATGAAGTTTGGGATAGTATTTTTCCCTCATATTTGGCTTAGGTGTCATTGTACACCATAACAAGTGATCACGATAATGCATAGGTGAAATCACACCTCGTAGAGACCTGGGCACAATTTCATCGAAGTGAGATAAAACATCTCAGATCAAAGCAAGATGATTAATCTTAAATGCAATGAACAAAAATGAACATGCAATAGAACACTTTCACTTGACATAGAGTGATGAAGTAGGCAGAAGGGTTGAGACCTCCTAGATAGTTGATCTCTCCTTAGGGCTTCAACACAAATCCATCAAGAGCGAACAACAACAATTAACAATCCAATGCAGCAGAAAACCAATCAAACTTCACACTACAAAGTTAATTTTCTTGTAAAAGAAGAAGAGGGATGCAGACTAAATAAGAAAATTTTGTAAGAAATAATAAATCATCAAATGTTATCGTGCAATAATTCTGGATTGTGTCATGTGTGAAAATTGAATTCAAATCCTCCTTATATAACATATTTGAAGGTAATAAAGGTAGGAAAACCAAGGAGGGTCAATGTAAAACACACCAAAGGTGAAGAATTAGGGTTTTCTTAAAAAAAGCATTAAAAAGGTGAAATCACACCTTGTCAAGGCCGACCATGATTTTACCTATGCGAAGTTACGCCCTATCAAAGGCGAGGATGATTTCACATAGAGAGAGAAAAAAGTCAAAAGATGAGGGGAGAAGCCTTACCCTTGCCCTAAGCAAGTTCAAGGGGCCTCTCAAAGAGCTCAAGGAAGATTTCCCACTAAAGTGGGTCAATTTTCCATGTCTGCACATGTTAGGTCATGAAACGAAATCCTTGAACCTCTCACTAATATATTAAGTGATCTAGAACATCTTCATCTCATATCAACAATAAACTAACAATTTAAATCAATTCATCTATGCATTTTCTTTACACTCATTTGGGTACAACTCATTACATCATCTCAACATCACAATCTATGTTCATCCTACAATTTAACCCCATTTAGGAGCACACATTGGAGCAAATATACAAATCATTCTTCTTTCCCAATCAATTTAAATTTTGTCATAAAATCATCATGCATATACATTATCGTGAGCATTTTACATCATATCATGTACAAATCAATTACAAAAATCTCTCATCATAAACATTACATCATGTCAAACATACTCAAATATTTAGAACATATGATAACTTTTTAGACATGTCCAAATCTCTTTTATGCTTCTCGTAGCATAAGACATTGAATTTATCTAGGCCATTCTTAGATATGCTTATTGAAATCCTTCAGGATATGCTTATCATAATGTAATACACATGCTTAGTAAAGTCCTTCAAGATATGCTTATCATAATATAAGACATGGAAGTCCTTCAAACCATTCTTAGATATGCTCAATAAAGTCCTTTAGGCTATGCTTATCATAGTATAAGGCACATTGCTTTGTAAAGTCCTTTTGACTATGCTTATCACAGTGTAAGACATTTAAATCCTCCAAACCATTCTTAGATTTGCTCAGTAAAGTAAATTAGGCTACATTTATCACATCATAAGACACATGCTTAGTAAAGTCCTTCGGGCTATACTTATCATAGTGTAAGACATCGAAGTCCTCTAAGTCATTCTTAAATATGCTCAGTAAAATCCTTTGGGCTACACTTATCACATAATAAGGCAAAATACTTTGGGCTATGATAATCACAACATAAGATCATTAGTAAAAATTACTAACATTACTAACATCACTAATCACAATATGTCTCTATGTATGAAATTATACTTATTACAAGTACTTTACCATCATGCTTTAAGTGCTTGTCCTATATGCAACTCTTTAGGCCACCACTTAAGCATGATGCATTTTATTCCATTCTCTAAGTTCTTGTTCATTATCATGTCTCTTAGCCCACTGCTTAGAAATGATATCATAATCATTACTACTTTTTAGCACTTTTCCACTATCATGGCTCCTAGGCCATTTCTTAAAGATGCACTTCATATATCTTATGCATACTTATCTCACCTATGAGTATTTTTTTGAGCTCAAATATTAACACTCAAAATGAGATCATGTTGAGTGCTTTTCCTTTATTAGGTCCAAAGACCACCACTTATAAGTAAAATAAAATATCAAAACATACCTTTTAGTGCTTGTCCATTACCATACTTTCAAGTCACTACTCGAAAATAAAATAGCTCACCCTTAGCTTTTGTCCATTATTTGGTTTCCTAGACCACCGCTAGGGTGACACATTTTGTAATAGCATGCTTGTGTTTAATATCTACTTTTTCATTTTTTTCTTATATTCCAATCCATTTCATTCTAAGTCTCATTTTAAGTTTTCAATATTTTACATTTTAGTTAAACACATTAAATCAAATGAATGTCACATCATATCAACACATCACAACAAATGAAAACACAAAGAAAATAATAAAGTTTCATTACTGCATAAAAACCTTAAAATAATACATACCTATAGGTCTAGTATACCATAATATCAAAAGTTGGTATGCTCAACCCTATCATAAAAATGTGATGCACCATATAGATCAAAATTGGTACACTTACCCCCATATGACTAACCTATCCATAGTTAGACCTTGCATCCCCTTATTTTGGTGCTAGTGGAGATGATGGAGATCTAAAATCCATTGATCTCTACAAGTATCTACTCAAACTAATTCCTAGATCTCAATAATATCAGTTATGGAGCCCTCTATGAAGTAGGTATCATTAAATGGTACAAGTTTTGATAGTGCCTAGTCTAGTTCCTCTCCATATTAGACTCCACATCTACTTAATATAAGTCTACTTTCACCCTATCAACCTATGACCTTATCCTATAAAGATCTCTCTCGAACTAGGCCTATCACTAATTTGAATAACTCATCAATGCATTTATTATATTTGTGCCAAGCCCTCCATCCACTCTAGTTAGAGCCTCATACCTCTGTTGAGTAACCCACTCAAAATTGACTTGTCATGTGATGATAGTGACATCCCACTAAGTGATAATAGCATATTTCTCTCACTCCAACCTCATCATATCCTCTCAATATTTGGATACATCCTCTCATGCTACCTCAACTACCACCAACCATAATCTCACCTCATGGAAGCTCCTCATCAAAGCTTCCATCTTACCTAGTGTAGCCTCCTCTGTTGACCTACTAGGACCAACTCCTCCAAATCTCCTTGGAACTAGGTAATCATAGCTAAAGGATCCACATATATAGGGGTATCCTATACCCTACTCTTATCTTGTATCTCACCCTTAGATTCCTACCTAGCAACCCTTCGAGTAGCCCCATCTCTACCTAGCCTATTGTAAATGCCTCTCAAAATATTTTTTATCTCCTCTACCAATGCTATTAACCTTGCATGTGGTTCCTCTCATGTCACTTGCTTTAGGTGAAAGTCAACATACCATATTATGTAACCCTTTGTAACTCTAGGATCATTCCTATCTAGATACATCATCTCAACATCATCTACATACTCCTCCATAAATAAAAGAAATTTAAGAGGATCATACTCTCTCCCTCTCTCTTGAGGTCCATCAAAACCAAATCTCCCCTATCTATGGTACCTATTGTACCTCTCCAAACTAACATACCACTCTATCATAGTGATAGAGCTCATAATACTTATCCGCATCATCTACCCATTAGGTACTCCTCACCCAAGATAAATTTTAGTCATCTTCAACCCACCTATATCGACCTCTCCATGACCACTAAGTAAAGAAAAAGGCTCCTTTTGCCTAGAAACCAAGGACCTCCTATTAAAATGTGGTTAGCATCCTCCATATTGTTAAAATGAATAATGAAAAACCCTTGAGTTAGAGCTACCAACTCCAAGTTGCCTACCAGTCACCATTTACCCGTCGCCCAAGCCCTGATAGTCTCCATGTCCAGCCTACCTCCCAAAAACTTGCCTACCAAGGAGAATTCTTCCATTAAAAGAAAAGGGCTCATGGAACTTGCCGGGGCTGAAATTTTATTATTTACTGGAACTAGGGGCGGAAGAGAGAGAACCTCATTTATTTTTCCTCTAAGATTCTTAGCAAAAGGCAGCCACTTCTTGGGCCCCGCATTGTCCTTCGTATATTTTTTGTTGGGGTCTTTCTAAGGAGGGTCGGACCCCCGTGTGATGCCTGCCTACAAATATACTGTAGCCTGACTGCATTCCTTTGGATCCTCACTTGATCCATGCTCGATGGTCCCACCCACCCCTTCTGTACCTGCTCTACCTCTACCACCTTGGATGAGATTTTTGCGTAGAAAATTCAAACCCTCACTCCTACCACACGCGCTAAACCTTAGATCACTCATTCATCTTGCTGAAGGAGAATAGAAGAAAAAACCACATCACTAGGAGCCAAGTGAATCCTATTGAGGGGTCATACCGTAGACTAGGGGAAAATAGGAAAAAAGGAGAATATTTGGATGTAGGGGTGGATATATGTGAAACTCTTTAGACTGAGGAATATGGTAGTCCGGTTTTGCAACAAATTACCTCCCCTAAGTTTAGTCCTAAACAAACTAGGAGCACTGTGAAGTCTCCTATATATTTTGGCAGTGAAAAAAGAAGAGGGATAATATCAAATGTTGTTTCAATAGGTTATTTTGGGTTCTGAAGATAAAAAATTAGGAAAACCCCCTCAAGGGAGGGGGAGAGGAAGAAATACCAAACAATCTAAATGAAGTTCCTCTCATGGAATGTGAGAGGCCTCAATGGCCTACCCAAACACAGGGAAGTCAGTGCAATAAGAAATAAAGTGAATCCAACTATTATAATGTTGCAAGAAACAAAAACTGATGAGATTTAGTCAAAAAAATAGCAAAAAAAATATGGAATCAAGGGGAGATGGTTTGCAAATCATCCAGAGGAGCATCTGGAGGCCTTATGACTTTGTGGGATCCTCGGATAGTAGAAGGCACCATTATTCAAAAATATGATAGGGTTCTTAGTGTTTTATTTAAGGAAATAAGAAGCAACAGGTCGTGGATCCTTTCAAATATTTATGCCCCAACTTCAATTCAATGGAGAGCTCTACTATGGGAGTACTTAGGCAATCTGAGTGAAATCTTCCATAATGTCCCTTGGATTCTAGCTAAGGATCTTAACACTCCTCTTTACCATTCAAACAAAATGGGTGGAAATGGACCAACATGTTGATGGATGTAACACTTAGAGGAGTGAATTATACTTGGAGAAATCGGCAGATAGGGTATCATATCATTCAAGAAAGGCTTGATAGGTTTTTTCTATAAAAGGAGGCTACAACTTTGTTCGATGATTCTACCCTGCAAGACCTTCCTATAATTTCCTTTGATAATAATCCCATTTTTTTGGAGATCCCTAACTCTATGTACTTCAAGAAACCTTTTATATTTCAATCTATGTGGATCAAACATTCCAGTTTCAGATATAACTTAAGTCAGTGGTGGCAGCATCCTATCAGGGGTAGTGCAACTTTTAAACTTGCTGGCAAATTAAAGTTTGTTAAGGAAAAGCTTTGAACTTGGAACAAAGAGGTCTTTGGGAACCTCTTTGAAAATAAAAACACATTGTTGAAAGTTTGAATATAATTTATCAGAGGATCCAACATGGTGATGCCGATGAAACTACTAGGCATGAGGAACGAAAAAAACTAGCAGAGTTTCATAACATTTTGGCCTGTGAGGAAATCTATTAGAGGAAAAAATCAAGGGCTCTTTGATTGAAATATGGAGATTCAAATTCCAATTTTTTTCACGTCACCATGCTTATAAACATAAGCAATAACAAGATATTTTTTTTTTAAATTAGATGGTTCTATTACTCAAGACTTAACAAAAATTAGAAATGAGGCAGTAACTTATTTCAATGCTATCCTTGGTCAGGAATCATAGTGCAATGAGGAGGCAAAAGATATTCTCTTGCAATCTATTCCTAGAATAATAAATGATGATATAAACCTTAAGCTTCTAGCTCCCTTTTCTAATGAGGAAATTAAGGAAGCCTTGTTTAGCATGGAGCCAGAAAAGCCCCGAGACCCAACGACTTTCCCCCTCGTTTCTATCAAGATTTTTGGGACATCGTAAGTGAGGATGTAATTTTTGTTGTCAAAGAATTCCAAGCAAGAAATAATATCCCAAAAGGTATCAAATCTACTTTTATTTCTCTAATTCCTAAGAAGCAAACCCCTGAATCTATGGCTGACTTCAGGCCAATCAATCTGTGCAATGTTTCTTACAAGATCCTAACTAAAGCCATTGCAAATAGAATGAGAGATATTATGCCCCACATCATAGATCCATGCTAGGGAAGCTCTATCTAGGGTAGGTCAATCTTGGATGGAGTTATCACAGTTCATGAAGCTCTACACTCTGCTTATAAGACTAATAGGTCTATTTTGCCCTCAAGCTTGATATGAACAAAACATTTGACAGGCTAAATTGGGACTTTTTGATTGTTGTCCTCCTTAAGTTTGGGTTTCACTACCAATGGGTTAATTTGATCAAAGAATGTATTTCTAAAGCATGTTTCTCAATTCTAGTTAATGGAACAACTGCTGGTTACTTTTAAAGTCGCATAGGAATTTGGTAGGGGGACCTTATCAGCCCCATGTTATTCATCATTGTGGAAGAAGCTTTAGGTAGAACCATAAAAAATGCTTGTATTTCAAGGCTAATATCAGGAATCAAGGCAACATATCTCACTAGGGCTATTTCTCACCAACAATTCATTGATGATACCCTTATATTGACTAAGGCATCAATGGTTGAGGCCAAAATAATTAAATACATCCTGCAACTCTACGAGGACGCTGCTGGTCAGAAAGTTAATTTTAGTAAAAGCAAGTTATATTTCTTGAACACCCCCATTTAGAGGCAAGGAAGGATTGTAGAAATTTTAGGGTGTGATATAGCAAACCTCCCCACTTCATATCTTGGTCTTCCTCTTTTCATTGGTTCTCCGAGAGAGTCAATGTGGGACAGGGTTATTGAAAGAATTCAAAAAAAACTTGTTGGATGGAAAGGTCATATTCTATCTCAAGCAGGAAATCTGATCCTCACTAAGGCCTCTCTTCAAAGCATTACAGTCTATTCCTCTCTATTTTCAAAGCCCCTGTGAAGGTTTTTTAGAAAATTGAGAAACTCCAAAAAGAATTTTTATGGACTAGATTAGAGGAGAAAAAAAGGATACACCTTGTAGGATGGACCAAATTGTGCAGACCCAGGGAAAATGGGGGCTTACGTCTGAGGATAATTGCTCATATAAATTTATCTTTACTAGCTAAGCAGGTGTGGCATCTCATTTCTGGTGAATAAAATGAATGCACAGCTATCATCAAATGAAAGTATCTTCAAAATATGGAATTTCTAAGTGACTCAGTTCCAATTAGAGGTTCTTCTTTTTGGAAAGCAATTCTTAATTGTAAGGAAATCATCAAAAAATATTTAAGATGGGTTTTAGGCAATTGTGAGAGGATAAATTTTTGGAATGACAGGTATGCTAAGGATGAACCACTGACACAATATCCTAACTTAGCCCGAGTCAGAGATATCATAGAAGAACTCATTGGCAGAAAAGTCTCTGATTGTATGGTTGAGGACAGAGGTAGAATGAAGTGGAAACAAATAAGAATTTAGGGATTTAAAGCATAATAAAATGATCTTTGTAATATTCTCGGGCAATATTTTATCCCCATGAGACCCAAGGAAGATCAAGTGACTTGGGCTCCTACGAAAAATGGGCAGTTCACTGTTAAATCAGCTTACAAGCTTCTGCTTGATGACGAGGATTTTGTCCTCCAAAAGGACTTAGTTTGGATAAAAAATTTAATTCCAAAAATTGTAGTCTTTTCATGGTTGGTTATCTATGAAATAATTCTAACCATTGATAATATGATACGTAAAGGTATTTGTATCACTAATCATTTTTATCTGTGCAGGGCTAATTGGGAGACCATTTATCACATTTTCCTTGAGTGCCCTTTTTCCTTGACTGTCCTAAGTGGGGTTTTTCAAGACTTCAATATTTCATGGGTTAAACCAGCCATCGTACTTGATTTTTTCATCCAGTGGCCTTGCCCATTTCAAATCCAAAGACTTAGATACATGTGGAAAATTTGTCTCAATCACTATATTTGGCAGGTGTGGTTAGAAAGGAACCATAGAGTCTTTAATGAGTCTCTCCATGATAATCAAACTATCATTGCCAGGATCCTATCCTTTGCCAATGAGAATGTGAATCTTATTCCTTTTTTATAGTTGTAAACCTCATCTACAGGAGACCATGATTGCTCAATATTTAAGCTTAACCTTGTTAGATGAGTCTGTGCCTAGGGTAGTCAACTCTAGAGCCAATTTTAAGTGGTCTCCACCTCCTACGGGTTGGTTTCAGCTTAATTTTTATGGAGCACCTAAGGACAATTCTAGAAGAGCAGGCACTGGTGGCATTATGTGAGATCATAATGGGAATATGATGCTTGCATTTTTTGAATATTTGGGAACAAGGATGAACAACGAAGTTGAAGCTAGAGCTATGTGGAGAGGCCTTCAAATGACTCAAGACTTAGAATGCAATTTTATCATACAAGGAGACTCTATGCATGTTATAAATCTCCTCAATAATTGGAAAACACTTCCTTGGAGGATTAAAACAATTGTTGAAGAGGCTAGGATCCTTTTCCAGGGAAGACAGGACAGAAAAGCCCAACATGTCTTTCAGGAAGCTAACAAAATTGTTGATAAGCTGGACAATTTGGGTGTCAATGGTGATGGACTTTTCAAATGGGAACATGGTGTTCCGAGTGAAGTAGAGGAGCTTATTCAACAAGAATGCCAAGAATGATAGTCAAATTTACCAACAGGGAAGGCACTGTAAGTTTTAAGGCTAGGAGTATTCCCGTCTCTTTTTTGAATTGGACTCACAATAAAAATTATCTAAGCTATCAGTCTTCATGGATGCTTCTTGGAAATACCACAAAGACTAATGGGGATAGTCACATGTCAGATAACATGGCTCTTAGTCATCTTAGTAATTTGATGTTGGTTGATAATCACAAGGAAGGAAAGAAATGATAATATAAGACTTTGAACCAAAGCCACATGGACCACCAGGTAGCCACCACCATAAATCTAACCAGCAGGTTCACTTCTCCAGGGCTGATTGGCCAAGATAGTATGTGGTACCAAAGTATGTCATATACGGAAGAAAACAATTACCAAAGAAATATTAAGAGTAACTGTCAATAGAGAGCTTGTGGGAGTTTTTTTCAGTACTCTGCTATGTGTGTCTACAACTTTTTGTTTCTCCATTGTCTCAAGGAAGGGATCCGTGTCTGTTTATTTTTTGTAATTATGATGCATGTGTGTTTTCTTGAGGTATACCCAAAATTTTGTATGGGAAGTTTCTTTTTGATAACAGGCTATGTGCCTTATCGAATGTAATGGCTTTGGCGGTATGTAGATTTTACATATATAGGATCCTTAGTAAGGATATTTTCATCAACAACCCTGGGCTGATTTTTGCAAAAGGTTTTGGGTCAACCTGTAAAACCCAGTATTAATGTTATAGTATCTTATCTACCAAAAAAAAATTGGAATTATTAAAACCCAATTTCATAAAATGCAGAAAACCATTTTAACTTCAAAAAGTTTGTAGTTTACTGTTGTATTTAATATTCTCAAAAAGGGTAGACCCATGTCCAATTTTATTGATTATAAGCACCTTTATCAACTAGTTTATGTGTAAAACCTTCCTAATTCCCATTGGTCAGATTGAAGTGGTTGGGAAATGGTAAAATGTCTATCTTTAGTTAAGAAGTAGGACCTGAGGGAGAAAGTAAAACTTTCCAAATTTATTTCACTTTCTATTGATGAGGTGATGATTTTGGACAACACATCTTGGATTGCATTCATATGTACACATTTCAAAATTATGTGAGGTAACCTAGTTTGCTAGGATTACATAAGATGATGGAAATTTCAAATGTAGAAAACAAATATAATTTTGTTTTAACCAATTTAAAGGAAATTGTAGGAATGAATGATATTGACATAGCCACAAAGTTAATTTGCATTGGATCAGATGGTGTTGCTATAATGCAAGGGTATAAGAATGGCCTATGTGTTCGACTCCAAACCTTAGTTACCCCATATATGATACCCATTCATTACATGGCTCATAGAGTGAATCTTGCATATAAAATCATGAGCACTTTTGAAAATGTTGCTAGAGTGGAAGACCTCATTCATGAAATACATTCTTATTTTTCTTATATTCCTAAAAGGTTTACAGAGTTTCAACAGTTTGCACTTGGAGTTACAGAAGGAAAAAATTGTTGAAAGATGTGGGTACAAGGTGGATATCATTGTACCAACCTGCACTCAGAGTTTTTATAGAATATAAATCTTTAATAGGGTTTATGTACGTATATAGTAGGGCAATTGACAAGGCAAATGATATGTTGTTTCATTTGACTAACTTGGAAACTCTTTTAACATTATGTGGTATTCTTCCAATGTTACAAGAAATGAACATATTGACTAAACTTGCATAATATATATTCATCTATATCATTGATTTCATGAGGATGAGAAAGAAAATATGTGTGATTATTGATAGGTTATATGTGTTCGAACCAAATTTTACAGATTTCTTATTTGAAAGTTGGAAAACATTGACAAACATGAAATATGCAAATAGTTTTTTAAAGTTTGACATTAATGATAATATTTGTATTAATGTTCATGAAAATATTATATCTTTATATTGTTATGAAATACAGTAAAGTATAGTTATTGATGATGTTGAAAATTTTTGTGTAACACACAATAGATACGAAGTTGTTTTACACAATACAAAGAAAAATAGTTCAACATAGAAAAATCATTGGCAAAAGAGATAAGAGATTGGTTTCAAATACATGAGTTGCTTAAGGTCATGGTTTTTGTTAACCCTTTATTTTGGGGTTCTTTCAATGATCAAGAATCTACACAAGAATTGTTTATTAAATATATGAGCAACCTTATTCAACATTTTAGTAAAAGTGTGGAAGTCAATATTGTTGAAATAAAATATATACTCAACAAAAATATTTTAAGACAATAGTCACAACATTTTGGAAGAACAATGGTTCATCAAGTGTCACTTTTGAGTAATATCCATGAGACTGTTCCATTGCACGTTTATGGCAAAAGTTGTATCCAAGTAGTATCTTACAAGATACGATTAATGAGTATTTTTGTTTATATGAATTACATCAAAAATTGGTTTTGGGATCTATAGAATATGAGAGGGTTTTTAGTGCACAATCTTTTGTTAAATCTAAGCTCCATAACAGGCTAGACAAAAATCTAGAAAATTGTTTAAGAATTTATGTGTCATCATATCAACTGGACAAATTTCCATATGATAGAGCATTAGCATACTAGAATTAAATTTTAGATAGAAGGGGTATCATGAATACGACCGATAAGGATGATAATGATGCTTTTAGTGACTAAATGGTGGCTTCATAGATTTATTCTATATAAGTTAAA
This sequence comes from Wollemia nobilis, assembly GCA_028583015.1. Lineage (NCBI taxonomy): Eukaryota > Viridiplantae > Streptophyta > Pinopsida > Araucariales > Araucariaceae > Wollemia > Wollemia nobilis. The sequence goes on along the minus strand of JAQPPZ010017232.1, from coordinate 22,618,593 downwards.
AAATATTCGTTTCATCTACCTAAATTCTGATTTTTCTAGTATTTCACAACAATATAACATTTGACTTTCTTTGTTATCAAATTTCATAATATTTGTTTTGAAATACGCTATGCTTAATATTTGTTTCATAATTTGATAAATATTCATTCTATATTTCATAATATTGTTTCACATGTTGAGAAATTTTCATTCCAGATTTCACAATGTTGTTTCAGATGTACAAGATTTCAAAAATTTACTTTTTCATAAATTGTATGTTTTACATCACATTATGCTTTTAAAAATTATATATTTTATATCACATTATGCTTTTAAAAATTGCACATTTTATATCACATTGTGCTTTTAAATATTGTATATTTTATATCATACTGTTTCAACTACCTTGATAAATTGTTATCTTATATTTTATATCACAGTATTGGTATTGTATTGTTAATGTATGAATTTTTATCAACAAAAATAGTCTTTTGTTGTTTGAGATGAAGATAGTAAATAATATTGATGAGTAATACTATAAAATCAACACAAAATTATAAATACAAAAAAATCTTTGAATGACTAAAGACACAAATTTTGAAAAAATAGTTTTCATTAATACGATTGGAAATATAATACATTGTACAAAATTGTTGACTGTAGTCAACTTAAAAACTTTTTTTTTTAACATGGTGGAATCAGTAGCCGCCATGAATCTGGGTAGGCTTTCCAGATTTTATGGCGGTCATAGTATTCTACGCTATCCACCCTGGAAGCCGCCACACAGATCTTCGTGCATTATGCCCCTATAACCACCATGCCACAATAATTTTAAACCTTTTACGTTGTTGAAAGCACCAGGAAAGGGACAAGCGTTCAGTCCGGCGAGGCCCAAGATTTGAACTTTATACCTCCACATCTTTATGGGGTTTGGATGAACCAATTGGTCTACACCTCAGACCTTCCTTTTTTTTCCATGGTGTAATCGATAGCCGCCATGAATTCGGGTAGGCTTTCAAGCTTTTATGGCCGCCATAGTATTTTGTGTTGTCTACCCTGGAAGCTGCCACATAGATCTTCGCATAGTCCATCCCTATAATCGTCATGCCACAAACATTTTAAACATTTTACACCACTGAAAGCACCAGGAAAGGGACAAATGTTTAGTCTAGCGAGGCCCGATATTTGAACCTTAGACCTTTGCCCCCCTTATGGGGTTTGGATAAACCAATTGGTCTACACCTCGAACCTAAATTCAAAACTTTTTTAAATTGTAAAATATCTTATTCCAGGATAGTTGTGTCATATTCACTTGTAATAATGACTTCTTTTCATTTATCTCCTTGCTTTATGCCTTGTTCTGGAAGCACACCAAGTCTGACTAGGTTTTCTTGAACTTTCACAATACTCCCCAACAATGCACTTTCTTGTTGGTTTGGATCTTCGAGTATTGTTGGAAGTTTTTATTTTTCTTTCTGGTGTTGTAGTACGACATCTAAATCTTCATGGAGCTTCTCCTTGATATATCTTTGCAAACAATTATTATCCACCACTTTTAATTGCATTTTTTTCTTCATTTCCATTGTATTTTGCAAAAAAAAAAATTGTTGCATTGATATTAAGTTGCATGTTGTTAACTTGTATTTTTAGGTTTTCAAAATTTGACTAAAAAAAAGAAAATGAAATCATCATTCAAAATAGTTATATAAAAAATTATTACTTTTTTTTAAAATAAAATTGAAATATGAAAAAAAAAATTGCAAAAGCAAATTAAAATATAAATAAATATTTTCATACCTCAACCACATCCTGGAAGACTCAACAAGTGCAATTTTTTCCTTATCGAAAGTCCATTGGTTATTAAAAGCTTGGGATTCAACATTAATATTCTCTAATATGCTGACAACAATATTTAAAACATCATCATCATACACAATTTCATAATTCCCTATTCTTATTATGTCCTGCTTTAGCAGGCTACTAAGCTTTTTTGGTTCATACTAAACCAAAGAATAAATTGAATCTCTTTTTGCATAATTTTCATATCGGGTATTTATTTTCTTTATTAGAACCTTGGCCCAATATTCCCAATCCTTCATTTCTTGCAATTATTGAAGCACAATTTATTTCATGGTTTCTTCTATCTTTTCAACCATTAAAATATTCTCATCAAAATTAACAATGTCATCCTCAATTTGAGGATAAGGGTCATTTCCTTCAAGATCTAGGAATGATATTTGCTTAGGTGTGGGGGATTCCTATTGTTGTGCTTGACCCATTGGATCATGAAGCACATATTTTGTCTTAAAGCCTAAAATATTTCCTTGCAACTGAAAATCATCATCAAGTTGGATATTATCCAATCCAACGGAGGAAACTTCTGGTGCCTATGAAGAAGTGTGAAATGAAAAATATGAGAACCTAGGCTTGAAAATTTGTACCAGCTATGATCTCTATGAAAAAATTATTTTCCACCTCCAAATTACGTTTGGCCTCTCATCTATGTAGGTTGTGCCTATTGTTGTTGTTGTGAATGCGGATGTTGCGGTGGAACCTTTTGCTATTGTAGTGGAAACTATTACTGCTATTGTGGAAACTATGGTTATGGTGGAAGTGGTGGCTATGGTGGAAATGGTGGTGCCATATGGCCTCTCATTCTCATATTTTTCCATTTAGAGGTGGATGAAAATATAAAAAAAAATTATTAGCATTATTCTAAAAATTAAATAGAAAAACCATAATTCAAAGTAAATACACATTGTTTTACCTAAAGACGATGAAATATGTTGAATTTGGGCACCGATGGGATACCGAGAGGGGGTGGCCACACTAGATTCAACCTTCACATTTTCTACATACCTAGGTGTATGAGATCCACCAGGTGAAGGAGCTTACCTCAAACATTTTGGTGACCTCTGTAATGGTGATATTTTTGATCCAATATCCTTAGAATCACCAGTTTGCTCTAGTTTATGACTCCTATTGGCAACATATTTTTTAGTCCTTATTATGGCTACCCTACCCTACATTTTTATGAAATGAAAATTTAAAAATAAAAAAGTGCTAAAATATAAAATACTTTTTATTTTCAAATATGGACTGATTACCTTCAATTTCTTTGGTGTCAAGGCAATGACTTGTAGTGTTGCATGCACTACAGTAGGAACATGAGTATCTTGCAAATCATTAAAACTTTCAAAAAAAGTGCTAAAATGTTAATATAAGTGCCCACAATGGGATGTGTCTTGCTGGTTTGCAATTGCATTGCATGCAACTCGGCCTTGATGCGATCTGCAATATAGATGCACCAATTGAACCTGTCATGATGATCATAGCGAATAACATATGATAGTGCCAAAAATGGAATTTTTGATCTTCCAAGCAGAATCAATCTTGCCCAAAAGAACACAATAATGGCCTTCAAAGTTGTATTCTTAACATTGATGATTTTTAACCCTCTTTTTGACTTGGCGGTGAAAGCTACAAAAAAAATTAGATAACAAGTTACAAATTTGAAATTTTTAGCATTAACAGATTCTAAGACACAAGATTTATACCTATGAAATCTTCTATGGTGAGTTGGTACATTTTATCGAGGTAACATTTCTCTTCTACAAAGATCTAGCACTTTGCTTGAACTAGAGGACAATCATCAAAAGGAAGATTTGTCAATCTATGGATGTTTACAATTGTGATGGTGAATGGCAAATTTCTATTTCGTATTTTCATTTTGAAAATGGCCTTGTCATGGTCATAACCAAAAATAATATGTTTCAAGAGGATTTTATCAATTTTGAAATGTGGCATTAACACCAAGGTTGTTAAACTTGTATCTTCTAACCATGATAAGTCTGTACCTGGCATTGAACCCTTCTTGAACTTTGGAATAGGGGTGGAAGTGATGACCATTGCTAGAAGTTGTAAATTTGGAAACATGAGAAATTGGTTGCTCAATAATGGTTTGATATAGTTGGGTGCAGTCGTAGAAATGAACTGAAAAAAAAATATGCCCTTTTATGGACAAAATGGATGGAGTTGACATGTGGTAGAATTGCATTGGACATGCAGTATGGGAAATCGATTGTGTGATACGTGGTATATGATCAACAGTGGACCATTTTCTGCATGTGAACCATATTTTGCATCAAGCAAGGCACCAAAATATATTATGCATCAAACCTGATACCAAACCACTTTTTACATTAGGCCACTTTTCAAACCATATTATGTAGCATAACAGACCCCCCAAACCTTATTATGCATCAAACCTAACACCCAAACCTTATTATGCATCAGACCTGACCCTTGGACATTATTATACATTAGACCCAACCCTTGGATCTTATTATGCATTAGTGTTAGGAAGAACTCATAATGTGAAATAGTATGAATTAATCATTAACCTTAGCATAGGTTACAACATAGTATAAATAGGTTACATAATAGGAAAATTAACTAATATTCCTATATCCACGCTAACATAGCGCATTCTAGGATATCTAACCCTAAAGCTAGCTAACAACTAACCTACTAACCAACGTAGTCAAAATGACTACAATGACTAACTAGTAAAAGAAATTTACTAGTGGTAAAAAGTAAGAATTTACTTTTTACCATGAGGTAAATTATATCTACCTAAATGAGGTAATATTTATAGTTACTAACACAAGTAACTCTAACATCCCCCCTTATTACATTATTTTGGTAATACATACATATCCCTCTATACAACAATATTTGGGTAAAGTATATAATTGCCCCAATACAATGAAGAAGATGTTGATCTGCTGGTTCTTTGCTCTATCACAGTGCTCTGGCTGCTCCTAAGCAAAAAGTGGGTCATTCCTCACTTTGTCTTCACGCCAACGAATGTCCTTATGGTAATCACATCATCCAACCGAATTGCATGGGTAACCAGCCACTGCAATCGCTAGGTGTAGTAGAATAGATCACTTCATACGAGGTTCATCCATTTTACAATATGAGTTTGCAAAAGATAAGGTAGCTAAGGTGTCGGTCATTGCCGAAAATGCACCCTTATAAGTTCCCCCCTTCTCGTTGCAAAACATAGTGTAATTAATTTCTGAAGGAAGTGTGACTAAGGTGTCGGTCGAAGTCGAAAATGCACCCTTATAAGCCATCTTCCCTTTTTACAAAAATTGTGAAGAAAAGAAATTTATATCCCCCCTCAATTGCAAAAAGTGTGCAACGCAAGAGTGTTGTGAAGGATTTTACAAATATTGCCTCCTAGACAATTTTACATCACAAAAAGTCGCTCCTCTTGTTACAAGTACTTCAAACACCTAGAATTTGCTATTTATGAAGCCTAAAAGAGGTACAAGCACCCCTTATTGCAAGGTCTTCAAACAAAAAACTTATGCTATTTATGAAGCCTAAAAGAAGAGAGAGAGAAAATGGTGCTTTTGCCCAAGGGACACATGTGTTTTCCCTCTACAAAACTGTTCTAGCAATTAGCACTCTGTGTGCTTTCTCTGAACCAGAATCAGAATCTGTATTAGACATCTCATTTGCAACATTGCCTTGGTTTTTCTTTTGACCTTTCTCTTTGGGAGGCTTGTTCTTAAACCAACATCTCTTGGTTTGATGAGTGTCTTTGTCATGGATTTTACAATACTGCTTCTTCTTCTTAGTGTCTTGGCCTTGACCTTTGTTTTTGTTAGAAGAAGAGCCTTGTTGTTGATTCCACTTTTTCTTTCCTTGTTGTTTATGTGAGAAAAGTGCATTGTTGGATGCCTCATCTCTTTGGAATTGATTAGCTTCTTCAGTTTGAAGCATGTTCACCAACTCTACAAAAGTCACTGTCCTACCAGAGACTTGAAGGGATGTAATCAACATTCTATAGGAGTCAGGAAGAGCTCTCAAAATAATTGAGATTAAGACTTTGTCTTCCATAGTTTCTCCTAGGGCTTGCAGTTTTGTTTTCAAATCGGCCACTCTGCAGAGGAATAGCTCTACTGTTTCTCCAGATTTCATGTGAAGTGTATGAAGCTGTGTTTGAAGGTTAAGAATCGTGGATTGATTCTTTCCCTCAAATATGGTAGTTAAGGCATCCCATGCCTCCTTTCCAGTTTTAGCTTCACTTATATGAGGTTGGATATCATCAGTAATAGCTAGCAAGATCATTAAGGATAGTTTCTTATCCTTTTTATCAAATTCTATTTGATCTGCTCCAGGTGATTGAGGTCTACTTGTACTTCCATCTACTATAGACCACAAATCCTCTACAGTTAAGATAGCTTTCATCTTAGTCTTCCATGCTGAATAATTTGAACCTTTGAGCAGTTGGCTCTCAGTGAGATACTTGTGTATCATGGCCATGGTTAAGGTTCCAAATTTGATATGACTAAGATGAATGTAGCTTGCACTATACCCTCAAAAGAGTATATGGAAGTTGTTTTCAATTTGCCTCTATAAGATATTTAATGGCACCTGCCTTAACACCCTTACCAAGGGATGAAAAGTTGGAGGAAATTAAGCCAAACAAATAGAGCAAATGAAAGGGGGTAGATTTGTGAAAAACTTTTGATTGTGCTCTCTAGGATATTTAATGGCACTTGCCTTAACACTTTTCAAGAAGGATGAAAAGTTTGAGGATATTAAGCCAAACAAAGAGAGTGAATCAAGGTGATTATGAATTTTTGACCTTTGATGGGGAGTAAAAAAAATGACTTGTTTTTAACCTATGCAAGATGTAGCATGGTTTTTGAGTGAAATTTGGGTTTTGTGAAATGCTTCTTCAAATGTTTGTATTTGACTGTTTAATTGCACACAAAAACATGAGTGTTAGTGCAATAATCAAAACATGAGAGCAACCCAAATTTTTATCACTCTAGGTGTCGGATGCAACCGAAAATGCACCTAGTACAAGCAATTTTTAAGAGAAGGTGTCGAGTACAATCGAGAATGCACCTTTCTTACTCTGAAATATCCCCCCTTTTTCGTTACAATTTTGCAAACAATAGAATAAAAAAAACTGAATTCTATCCCCCCTTAATGTTTACAAAATGTAGAATTTAGAGCACTCCTTTCAAGACAAGTCGACACACGACCCGCGTTTGAAAGGCTTCCAGAACTAGTCGACACACGACCCAGTTTTTGTCTTCAATAATTTAGGATGAAGGAGCAAAAAAAATGTTTTGGATCTCAAATTTTGACAACAAAAAAAATTGCAATTTTATGTTTTTATGTCTCCTTTCATGAAGGAGAGAACAAAAGCAATATTTTGTTGTTTTGAGAAAAAATGAGATGTCTTTGGATGCTCCTTAATCGCTCATTTGTCTTGATTTTGCAATAGAATAAAAAATTCCTATGTCTCTTTATCATAAAGAAAGTATGGAGAAAACTATAGGACTTGGAGGAGGTATTGCAAAAAAAAATGTTTGAAGAAGGCCTTTGAATTTTGCAAGTTTTGGTGACTCCTTGTGTTACAATTTTTGCAAGAAATGATTCAAGTTTGATTCTCTATTGGGAAAAAAATAACAAGGGTTTTGAGAAGTAAATAGGTCTCCTAATTTTGTAAAAAAAAGAAGTGCTCTCTTTGTGTTTTATATCCCTCTTGGTGAGAAAACAAAAGCACTCAATGTGATGGTATTGCCAAAAAAATAGGTTTCCTTTGGTGAATGTTCTCTCTATTGCTTTGTTTGAAAAAACAAATGAATCCACCAAATAGCAATGCTTTCTCTATTAATGCAAAATTTCAATTATTTTAAGCATTATTAATTAATAATAATAAATTTCTATGTTTTAAAAAAAAATCACCTTATTTTTTTTTAAAACAAAGAAATGAAATTATTATTAAAAAAAACTTTAAAAATAATAAAAAATTAATGCAAAAGAAATACCTTTATTTGAGCGAGCAAGCAAAAAAAATATTCATCATTTGGGGGTGGCAAAAGCTATTTAGCCCTGATGGGGCTCGATCCATCGAACACTTGTCGGGGGAACACCTTCACCGGTCAGGTTATGCCGCATGACGAGCATAGAGGGGTAAAACCCCTAACTTATCCATGGGTGGGCAAAAATTAAAAAAAAAAAGTGTCGTGGGAATTATACCACATCGCCTGTGAAGGTGAGTAGAGGTGCTTTAAAACAAGAAGTGCACCCCTTCCTTTTTGACTGCCTTAGGGCAGTCTATATTTTGCCCTCCTTTTGCCACATATACCAATCAACCAATGCCACGTCAGTGTCCAATGAAGCAATGTTCCCATGTCGTCAGAGTAACCAGTAACCATATCCTACCACATGTCTTCCAAGATCCCAATCAGATAACCACATTAGGTCTAGTGGTTTTCTACCATGTTAGCTTCCCGGTCCAATCAGTGTCGGGTCTGAGTCTAGTCAGGTATGTGTCTGGCAATGTCACATTTTTATAGTATATTGGTCTGCATGTCCAGCTAGGAGAGGGAGGGTGCTCCTACCCTCTCAGCTCTCCTGAGTGCTTGCCACATGGCTCTTTGGCCCATGTGGCTCTACGAGTCATGGATTGCATGGGAGCCGAGGTGATGTGCCTCAAGGCATCGATCGTGGGCCAGTCAAGTCGATCATGGGCCTAGCTAGCAGATCACGTCGACCCTGGTCAATTGATCACGTTGGCTTGGTCGTTAGACCATGTCACATTGACTGAGTCGACCATATCTAATCGGTCGATCGCGTGCTCTAGTTTTTTGATCGCGTCAGCTAGATCATCTAGAGGAGCTTGCATCGATCGATCGATCAGCTAGATCGACTAGATGGGTTGACCGTGTGGTTGACCAGCATCATAGTGGGTCCAGGAGGGCTTTGACCAATTTTTTTGGGTGATCGCATGGGCCAGTAGGCTAGCTTTAGGTGAACCGTTAGGCCTTCCAAGTCTATAGTCCATGGGAATGAGCATTGCTTGTCTTACCCACCTAGGCTCTGATACCAATGTTAGGAAGAACTCATAATGTGAAATAGTATGAATTAATCATTAACCTTAGCATAGGTTACAACATAGTATAAATAGGTTACATAATAGGAAAATTAACTAATATTCCTATATCCACGCTAACATAATGCATTCTAGGATATCTAACCCTAAATCTAGCTAACAACTAACCTACTAACCAACGTAGTCAAAATGACTACAATGACTAACTAGTAAAAGAAATTTACTAGTGGTAAAAAGTAAGAATTTACTTTTTACCATGAGGTAAATTATATCTACCTAAATGAGGTAATATTTATAGTTACTAACACAGTAAATCTAACAATTAGACTTGATGCCCGAATCTTATTATGCATCATACCCAACCCTCGAACCTTATTATGCATTAGAATAGACCCTTGGATATTTTTATGCATTATACTGAATGACCAAACCTTATTCTGCATTAGGATAGATTCTCAAACCTTATTATACATCAAATCAGACCCCAAAACTTATTATGCATCAGGCCAGATCCTCAAACCTTATTATGCATCAGATCGGATCCATGGTCCTTATGTATTAGACCAGACCCTTGGACCTTATTAAGCATCAATTTAGATCCTTGGACCTTATTATGCATCAAATTGAACCTCATACCTTATTATGCATTAGGTCATATCCTTGGACCTTAGTATGCATCAAATCGAACCCTAGACCTTAGTATGTATCAGACCAGACCCCAAACCTTAGTATGCATCAAACCAAATCCAAACCTTAGTATGCATCCAACCAAATCTGAAACGCATTTTCCACCCGATCTAGCCAAAATTGTAAAATTTGCCATTTTTTCCCAATTTTTTTTAGAAACCAAAGTAATTCACCATTTTCTTTGACACGATGTTGGCCAAGATTCACTGTAGTTTTGAAATTTATTCGCCTATTTTTTACAAGTACATTTTAGGTCTAACCCCTTATGCATAACCCTGGCTAGAGTGTATAGGATATGTCATCCTTTCTTGATTAATTAGTTTGAGGGCTTCTTAATATGGGTTTACAATCCTACTTATGCTCATTTAGCCCTATCTCTAATAAAATGCTTCCCTGATATTACTTAACTAAAAGTTTTCTTTTAATTTTTATGGATTCACTTTTTGATCATAAAACAAGTAAAGAACATAATTCACCATTTTCATATAATTTAAAATAGACTCAAAATTAAAACTAAAATATTTAAATAAAAGTAATTTCCTAACATATTTATTAAGGAAGGATGTAATATCCAACAATCATAATAACACTTTACAATCCACTAGTTAGCATGAGCGCAATACTCCATTGGTGTTTGCTATAAGTGATAAAAGGTATATATTCATAAATTAAACTTTAATTTCCTAAACATGGTATGCTTTAATAATAAATAAGACTCAATAAATCTAACTTTATTTAAAATCTAACTATCATATCATACTAAAAAATCCTTAGAAACCTATCTAACATATTAAAAAATTACTTTAGGATAATTTAATTGAGAACATGTTACTTTTAAATCAAATATGTTCGAAAAGATCTTGTAGCTTTCAAAGACAACCTAAATTTTAATCTAAAATCATATAATCATTATCAAGCAAATATTAACTTCTAATCTAGTCGATGAATATCAATAATTCTTCTCTCCTTTTAAATAATGCATATCAACGAACAACTCTATATGATATTATAACTCCTAACCAAGCCACAAGTCTATGAAACAAAGGACTTGATAATAAATGATGTCGTTGAAGGACGTTATTGATCTACCACACATAAATGAATTTTTTTTATTCATATTTCAATATTTTTAGTTTTAAGAATCATTGAACAAGGCAAAAACTCAATGCACGACTACAATATTTCAATAAGGATAGTCACTGCTTCAGGAAGCTACCAAGGCAAATAATATATTTTTATGGATATCTTGGCTACAAATATTTTAATTTAGTAAATAAGATGTTATTTAAATATTTTTCTTTACTATTTAACTCAGCCAAAATATAATATTTTATCAAAAAAATCAAACATTACTAAGGTTTTAATATTATACGAAACCATATATTGACTGTCATATTTCATATAACTCTAGGTATTGCTGAAGAATATAGTTAAAAAGATTACAAAATGATAAAGTACTTTATCTTCTATAGGTTTAAAGAAAGATATGTTTTAATTAATTTCTCTCAATAGTGAAGCATTTGAGGCACCATATATATATATATATATATATTCGTCCAAGAGGTATGTTAGGGTATAACAGATGTAGCCTTATAATTCAAACTTCACTGCACATATCCAAATGAGATATTATAAGAAACTCACTTGAAATCATTGGGACGAGTTGTCATTTTGCCTAAGGCTCTTTCTCATCACTATAACTAGCGACCAAAGGTTCAAGTGTCATTGTATAGGATCAGAATAGCTCATATAGAATGAATGCAACTAATGCCTAAATGTATTTTACTATATTTCCATTTTTTGAAAAAAACAAAGAAAAAAATACCAAGACAAAAAATCATCCCAACAATAACAAATACATAAATAATACATCTGACACACTCAATGTAGCAACAATTGGTTTTGGATGAATAAAAAATTTAGGTATCCTATTTGGGTTCTATATAACCCAACTACCAACATCTACAGTAGCTATTAGGGATGCATATTTCAAGAAGATGGTTAATTATACCTTTTACAACCACATGAGTTGGATACATACCAAAAACAAAGTAGCAACAATTCATAGACCAACTCATAACTAATCATTTCTACAACCAACATAGATTAAAAATAAGAGTATTTTTAAGTAATACAACTATGTATCTAATTAGGAAAGCATAATGCATAGTCATAGATAACATCACCAACTTGTAGACACCAAAACAGCACCAATCCGATTATGTGACGACAAGCACTGACCGAATTGGCATACATAGCCCCTAGGGCAGCCCCCAGAGGTTAAACAGTGGTCCTAACCACTCCCAAAGCAGTTTTGGAAGGTCAGAGGTCAATTTGGCACCTTTCAAGCACTCTGCTCCCTATTCGTTCCACCCTGGGATGATTAGATTGCTATTCGCCCCACCCCGGGATGATTAGCAGCAATCGCTCCAGGGTGGGGCGAATAGCAGGTTTGATGGGAAAAAGGTCAAACCTTGACAAATGGCAGCCCAGATCCACCACTCAACTCCACCTTCAATGCATGGGAGTGCGAGTGAGCATTTTTGAGCTCAAAGAGGTAGTCATAGAGGCAGTCATGGAGCCCTTAATCAGGGAGGAATCTTCTCTCCCCTGGGAAGGCATGATGGCCAAGTGGCGCCCCTGCATGCACATTCAAAGGAGACCCTCAGGTCTATAAAATGGTGAGTCTTCTCACCCCAAAAAAAATGGAGCAGGAGCATTTGGAGCAATGGAGTGCTGCCGAATTATACCCTCACCCTCATTGTGCTTCCTACATCCTTGATCTCTCTTTTGGAAGGGAGGTTATTGGGTGAACATTAGGAGCGCAATCCGGACCCAAAACCCAAAAAATTGGCCACAATCCCACACCCAATTTTCCGACACAACCCCCTAGGAGGTTTTGGACCCATCCCAAGTGGATTGGTGTCAAAACCAAGCCCCAAACGATGGGCGTCCTGCCCTCGGGCGCCCCCTGCACTATTGCAGTCCTAATCGCCCCACCCCGGAGTGATTAGAAATCTATAGTATATTTCTTCACTATTTATTTTGCATCATGTTTTGTGTGTTTCATATATGTTGTGGTTCAAATTTCAATGCATTCTGACTTGTTTTGACTGTGTTTTCATGGTTTTACGCTTTTACTAACCTACAGGGAGCGCTTTCGGATACAGGGCAATATGGGAAGAATCTGCAAAATCCGACCTTCTGGGTCATCTCAAAATGCCCCATTTTTCCTAACCCCAAGTTTGTAGGTGTTTTGGAGGCCCCTGGATGGGACATTTGGGAGGTCACTTTTGTACATTTTATGACAGTCCTAATCGTCCCACCCCGGAGCGATTAGAAATATACAATATATTTCTTGACTGTTATTTTTGCAGTGTGTCCCTGATGATGTTTACATGCTTCTATCCAAATTTCATTTCATTCTGATAAGTTTTGATCACTGTTTTAATTATTTCATGTATGCATTAACCGGAGGCCTTGGGGATTGCATGTTTCCCTCCATCCGCATGTGCTATTAATCATTTGTTGTTTCTCTGTACATAGGATCTCAACATCGGAGGGGCAGCAAGGAATGATAGATGCACTCATGCAAGTGGCGGTGACGTTTGGCCCACCCATTTTGAATGTGGGCACGCGGAAGATCCCGAAGGGAAGCGTACCGTCCGTTGGTGTAACAAAATTGTATCGAACGCTCCTAGCCCATGAAAATGGGGGAGACGTATTGTAACCTGATCTCAAGAAAGATTAATAAAAGAGGCTGCACCTTTGCTTTTTCTTTACATCTCATTTCATTTCGTTCATTTTCCCTTTTCATGCACTTTAAGTTCTTCGCATCTTCGTAGGACTTAGCGTTTCCTTAATACATCTACTTTTGTTTGCATCACACCTGGTACGCCAGTGCTTCCGTAGACATGCTTTCAGTGGTGATCATGGTGGGACTCTATCCCCTGCTATTGGGATCAAATTTTTGATCAAAAATCTTGTGTTTTTCTTGCAGGTGTTAATCCTTCAAGCGTTGGACTGCTGCTCGTGCCACCCTGTGACGAATACAGACTGGAATTCGTGTCACCCTAGGATGAATACATATTCATCCCACCCTATGATGAATACAGATCTGCTATTCATCCCACCCCGGGATGATTAGCTCTCTGTGCAGTTTCTGAGCAGAAACTCAGGGGCATCTGGTGTGGGCAGAGAAGAGGTAGGTTTTCTGAACACCCTATGTAATTTTTTGTTTCCTATTTCTATAATTTTTCTATTTCTTTGCTTGCATGGAAAATTTTACTGCATGTTTTCTTTCTTTGCACAAGTAAAAAGAACCACACACACCACGTGATAATATAAACATCAAGGAGTTGGTCTTAAAACCCCAACACTTGATCAAGACCAACGGTGGATTTCATCACCACCTTGGCTTGAATTTTGCATACATAACCTCGATCGTGACTATTGCTAGACGTAAATCCTGATGAAAGCTGACCAAGTGTAGTGGGGGTGATTCCCCATGCATGAGGATAAGTCTTCTATGGTAGGTGTCAAAAATAGAGTGATTCCCCTTTCGTACCGCCTATGTTCCACGTATTGTTCTGCTCTCGCGTACCAATAGTTTCCCTCACGTAAGGGCGGGTATATTGAGAGGTTCGGTATAATGGCCTGGCAGTGGTATATTGAAGGGGCGACCATTTTGGAGATATAAGAGCCCTCATTATGCATGTTTTCATTACAAGGTTTTGCACAACAAAAATCAAAACACACTAAACCAGATTTAGGACACACCTTTAATCTATAAATGAGATAATCATTTCTTTGATTGTGTGGTCCCCTTTGTTTAGTGTAGCATAAAAAATTGTAAAGAAGATAAAAACATACGTATCCCTTAGAAAACCACCACCATGGTGTACACCCGTAGCCAAGCCCAATCACGGGCAGAAGTGGCAAAAAGTGTACAAGGAGGCACAAGTCACCTCCGTTATAGCCCCAAGGACTTGGTCATACCACCTTGGTGGCCTGACCCACAAAATAGTCCACATCATACCATGACGGAATAGGACTATAGAGGCACCCCTTCGAGGGGCACTCCCATTCAACACAGACCCTTTCAGGAGGAGTACATACATGGGAAGGCCCCCTTAGACACTCATTATGAGTGGCCACCATGCGAGGAAGTGCTAGAACAACATAAGGTCCATAAGGAGGGGCCACATGATTATATCATCCCTCCTCTACCCCTCATTACTATCAAAAACAATAGGCCAAATCTAGAGCGCAAGGCTCTTCAGACAGGGCGAGCCAACTCTGCCCGCCCCTTTCACATATATGAAAGGGAGCATGAGGAAAACCACTATATTCCTCAAGAGCAATACACAACGTGGGAGCAATGCACCTCTGCACCTGCTATTTATCAGGATCACCTACTGAGGCCAGAGCCTCGGGTGAATGCTGCTAACCTCGATAGAGGGAAGCGACCTATAGAGATCTCGGATCACTATGACCGAGATAGATATGTAGGGGAGGCATCTAGGCCTCCTAGACCTAAGACGATAGAACAAATCGACTTGGCATTTGCCAAACATACCACCCGCCAAGCGCAAATCATGTAGCTTGAGCAAGATCAACAATAGTTAGAGCACCTGTACCATCTTAGCAAAGAGCGCATTCAACATCAGACGGATGAGTTGCTCTAGAACACTATGCATGAGAGGATTCCAACCCCTCGCACACATAAGACAGAGCTTTATGAGAGGCATAACCCCTTGGTACGAGATAGGTCTCCATGACCTTATCAAGCGTTGCCTCCAAGACCTCCTAGACCTGAGCGGGAGACCACTCCCAGAACCAATGATGGGCACCCTCCTCGGGCACCCACCCATGTTTATAGGTCACGCCCAAGAACTCCTCAAGAAGCCTATGAGGAATTCGAGCAAGAAGAAGAGCGGGCTGAAATGCCCTACCAAGGCAGGGGGCGCTATCCGGCTACCCCTCCATAGGCCTCAAGTTCCCCGTAATTCACAATGGGAACAAACCAAGGAGGAAGAGATCAAATCTTTCGATGCATACAAAGCGCTGCTAGAGCGCTTAGAGTCTATGGAGACCAAGACTTCTGGGCCCCAAAAGCCCACTTTATGCCAGCTCTGTAGTCACCCTGTGCATCCTTCAGTGCCGGCACCCCCATACCCTGAACACTTCAAAATGCCTCAATTGGCAATTTTTAGAGGGGATGAGGATGCCCAAGAGCACGTGACAAGATTCTTGAGTCAATGCTTTGGCATTCAGGACAATGATGCTTTGCTTCTAAGAACATTTATAACCATGTTCGTAGGCCCTACCTCGGATTGGTTTACCCAGTTGCCGAAGCATAGCATCAACAACCTAGACCAGCTAGTGGACGCGTTCCTCGAATGTTTCACCTTCAACACCAAGAAGAAGGCATCATTAAGCGACCTAGCTAGCCTCAGGAAGTATGAGGAAGAGACCATGGTGGCTTATGGAAATTGATGGAGGACATTGCTTTCAAGGCTACCTTACCTCCCTCCCATGGCCGACCTGACCCAAATGTTCTCGAAGAGTTGCCTAAGGTCGATCTCCATGCTATTGCAGCTGCAACAATATGCCACTCTCGAGGAAGCCCTGGCGCAAGCCAGAATAATTGAGGAGATCAAGATACAGGATGGCGAGATTGCCAAGCCATGCAAGAAAGAGTGGCCCAAAAATGCCAAAACTGGGTCCACGCAACCGAAACCCGCCATGGTCAATCAGGTTGCCATAAACATACCAAAGCCTGCACAGATGACACAGCCCCCAAAGGCTAATTATCAGGCAGTTCCTCTTGACAGCTATGAGAAGGAAAATCATAGGCAAGAGCAAAATCAGCAGCGTCACCCTAGGCGACAATTCACACCCTTCACAGAGTCTAAAGACTCCTTGTTTGACCGCTTGTCCATGGCAAACTTGATAAACCTACCAAAAAGTCGACCCGTAGACCCCAACGTGCCAAAACCCAAGGGCTATAGGGAAGACCTATATTGTAGATTTCATCGATAGAAAGGACATGACCTTTACGCATGTTGGAAGTTCAAAAGCTTAGTGCAGGACCTAATAGACAACAAAATGCTAGCGGTGGATAATCCCGTAGCACCAAGCAACCAATAGATGGAGGTCTTCAAAGACCCCCTGCCTGCCCATGATGCATAGGCAAAGACTCTACAAGTAAATGAGGTGACACAAAACTGCCCCATGCAGGGGTATGTAGGGATGATAAGCATAGTGACACGGAACAAGAGGTACCCAAACACAGCTGCCCCCGCTGTAGCTACAGGAGATGTTCCATCAATGTCACAACCTCCACAACACCCTACACAACCTCCCCCACCTAGACCAGTGGCCACGATTCGGACTAAACTTACCCAAAGTTTAAGGACCACGTCGGCTAGGCTCTCCATCTATGAGCTCATCCAACAATCACCGCCCCATCGGGAGGCTCTGATGGAGATACTCAAAGCCATCGAGCTACAGCCCCATGAAGCAAATTCTTTCAACAACTTTGTGGGACATGTAAAATGATGTACAGAACCAGTCATCACCTTTAGAGAAGATGAACTAAAATCGATGATTGGTGATATGGCGGATCCACCCCTGCACATCATTGCATGGGTCAACGGGATTCCATTTAAGAGGGTGTTGGTGGACACTGGCTCATCCAGTAATATAATCACAATGACGGCATTGAAACACCTGAAGCTGCCAACATCTCATATTGTGGCCTCCACCTATACTCTTCGAGCATTCAATGATGCGATATGCTCGATGGTTGGCACAATTGTCCTGCCCATCCAAGTGGGACAAAAGACTATTCCTACGTTGTGCCACATCCTGGAAGGTGAGATGGCCTACAACATCTTGCTGGGCCGGCCTTGGATCAGGGACATGAAGTGTGTCCCTTCGATAGCCCATCAATGCCTAAAGTACACATACGAAGGGCAAGTGCATGTAGTCCCAGCAGACTTAGAGCCCTTCAAGTATTGCAATACGGTGCAGTTGATGCCACAATCGACCCTCCCATCGACACATTTGGACTTTCAGTTGAATCCATCCAAACAGGGTCCGATTTCGCATACATCCCCACTGTTAAGTCCATCAAATCACCAACCGGGCCCATCTTCATCGTCTGTTCCTTCACCAATGATGCCACCTACGGTGGCCACACCGAAGGACAATGGGAAGAAGCCCTTGGAAGAGGTACCACCATTAGTCTCAACCATCTCTACCGAAGAGGTGCCCAGCCGAATGGAAGTCGAGATGCCTGGTTCACCCAACATGGAGTGGACTCAGGAAGAACTCCCATTCCCTCCCCCTCAATCGCCAATGATCACCATTGAGATGGCCAATACGGGCCTGGGGGAATACCTAGTGTGGAACATTGTGGCAACACCCACGCTTGAGTCCATGCAGGACATGGGGAGACCTCGCCTCCCCATCGACACTATTGTCCCTTTAGGCTACCCACCGAATCAGACAAATTTTGTATATGGGGGCCTCGATAATGGCATTGAACCTTACCTACAAGAGGAAGAGGACGAAGAGCCCTTTTCTGAGAATGTCAACTATTTGTCCAACCCAGACTTCACTTTGAAATACCTTGGCCAATGTAATTGGCATGGATATGGATTGGGCAGATATGAACAAGGAGTGCGCATTCTTTGCCAACCAAGATATCAAATGCCATATGATAAATCAGGAGTAGGGTTCAACCACCCTTTGCCCCTTGACATCTTGGTAGAGAACATGCAAGGCCTAGGGCTAGGCAACAAGGATGGGTTGGCACAAGATCCATATGCCAATCCTAACACAACATACACATTGGGGGATTATCTCCCATTGTTAACAACAAACCTTGTTGACCTCAACAACCCCTTCCCTTTGATCGAGAAAGGGGAAAGTTCAAGAACTTACCTCCAAGAGGGATATAAACAAGGTCAGGAAGGATCTTTCGAAGATGAGTCAGAGTATGAGGTAGCACCTTGGGACCCTTTCGAGTCCGATAGCAATCACTCGCAAGTGACACCCATAGATGACTATCAAGAGAACTTCATGGCAATGTTCCCCTTGAATGCTCCAATCGAGCGATTGCCACCCCAAGAGAATCAGGTCCTCCCATAGAGAGCGGAACAACCCCGATGGGACCAAATCAACTTGCTCAAATAGAACGAGCCTCACATGCCACAAATAGTTGTCGAAGCCAATGAAGGCCTATGGATCTCTGATAGCGATTATGAAGATGAGACTGAGATGGCATATCTCAACCATATGCGGTAGCAACAATACCCCATGGACATTGATGACATGTTTGAACAGCTAAACATGGGGCCAAGGCATAGGTGGCATTTGAACCAAGCACAGTTGGACCAAGTGCTGCATCCGCCACTTCAGGCATACAAAGAGCACCTTCCACCCGGAGACCCTATAGAGCCATCAGTGCCAAAGGTAGACCCTATCCTTCTATCCGCACATAGGGCCGATCCGTTTGTGCCAATACCCACAGAGCCAGATCCGGAGCACAAAGATCACCAAGGATGTCCGAGTCACCACCCGCATGGTAATGGAGACCAAATTCACTTCATCAACATGATCTCCATTGACTTAACCACCCCCATCCACAATCCAACCGATCCAACATGACCATTGTATCTAAACCTAGATGCCATAGACTAGGATCATGCTAACTCGCCACCATCCCCATCAGAGTACTGGCCTTGCGGTGAGATGCTTCATTTCACCCCAGGACCAACTCAGGATATCTTCCACGCTGAAGAGGAACCCGACGTTCCAAACGTAGATCTAAATTCAGCAAATGATATCCACCTGATCCCAACTCCACACCAGTTGGAGGATGGGTCCCACATGTCAGTCGAAGAGATGACTGACGTAGACATCGGCTCTGATCCAATGAATCTACAAATCATCAAGCTAGGGGTAAGTCTATCCCCCGAAGAGCAAGCCAATTACATTGCCCTTCTCAAAGAGAAGAAGGAGGTTTTTGCATGGTCCTACAAAGACATGTCGGGGCTAGACCCGCAGCTAGTCACGCATAATCTAACGCTTGATCCGAAAGTCAAGCCAGTCAAGCAAAAACTACGTAAGATGCACCCAACAGTGGCCTTAATGGTAAAATATGAGTTACAAAAGTTGTTGGATGCACAGTTTGTCATCTACGTAGATTACCCACCATGGTTGTCCAACATGGTGCCCATCAAAAAGCTTGACGGGAGGATTCGCATATGCACCAATTTTTGAGATCTAAACAAAGCGAGTCCCAAGGATGATTTCCCCTTGCCTAGCATCGACGCATTGGTAGACGCTACAGCAGGCCACGAAATGCTTTCCCTCATGGATGGTTTCTCGGGATACAACCAGATTCGTATCAATCCCGATGATCAACTAAAAATGGCGTTCACAATGCCTTGGGGGACATTTTGTTATAAGGTCATGCCCTTTGGCCTTAAAAATGCTGGCGCCACCTATCAACGCGCTATGACGTACATCTTCCATGATCACATGCATAAAACTTTGGAAGATTATATGGATGATTTGTTGGCCAAATATCTTTTGTGCCCAGATCATCTCGATGACTTACGCAAGATCCTTGATCGCCTCATCGAACACAAAGTTAGGCTAAACCCCAAGAAGTGCGTATTTGGCATCACATCTGGAAAACTCTTGGGTTTCATAGTCTCAAAACAAGGCATCGAGGTGGATCCAAATAAAGTCAAGGCAATCCTTGAAATGCTTCCCCCAACCACCATCAAGCAGCTCAAAAGCTTGCAGGGTAAGGTCACGTCGATCAAGCGCTTCATAGCGCAACTATCTGACAAGTGCCGACCCATGAATAAATTATTACACAAGGGGGTAGCATTTCACTGGGATGACGAGTGCCAGTCAGCCTTCGACGACATTAAACAATACTTGGCTTCACCACCAGTATTGGCACCACCTAGACCAGGAGTGCCATTCTATTTATACATCTCAGCTACTGAGGTGGCACTGGGCGCCATGCTAGCCCAAAAAATGAACTACATAAAGAACAGGCTAATTATTATCTTAGCCGCACCCTGGTCAGTTATGAACTTAACTATGCATACGTCGAGAAGCTATGCTTAGCAGTGGTATTTGCCACCAAAAAGCTATGCCATTACATGCTGAGCAATACGACGTATGTTGTGTCTAAGGAGAATCCATTGCGGTACATGATGAGTCGTACTTATCATAGTAGCCACACGACGAAATGGATCATGTTGTTGATGGAGTTTGACATCGAATTCATTGGACAGAAGTCCATCAAAGGTCAAGTCATCACCGATCAACTAGCAGAGGCTCCTCTCGAAGATGATCAGCCTCTAACCGTAGAGCTACCCGATGATGGGGTCTTCCATGTCTCAGAATCGCCAGATTCTGATGAGCCTGAGTCACAGGCCGACATAACCCTATTTTTTGATGGTTCTAAATGTGAGCAAGGGGGTGGCATAGGAATCGTATTCTTCACACCGCAAGGGGCTCCAATGCCTCTATCATTTAAACTTGATTTCTCGTGCACCAATAACAATGCCGAATACGAAGCCTTGCTCATAGGTCTTCAGACAACCATCACCATGAACATCAAATGCTTGAACATCTTTGGTGATTCGCTGTTAATTGTCAACCAAGTGAAAGGGGTATTCCAATGTAAATGCCCAGTTTTGCAGGCCTACAAAGCCCTTGTGGATAAATTCCTAGCAAATCTTGAATGGTACGACATCGAGGCACTCCCTCGATCATCGAATCATTTTGCGGACACTATGGCCTCCTTGGGGTCACTAATCCCGCAAGACATTTCTGGTGAGATGACAACCATTCAAGTCAAAACATTATCGCAATCCATGATGGAGCATGCAAGCTCTGACCTAACGCCAGGAATCCACCTGATCCAGATTGAACCATCTCAGGATAAGTTCTCTCGAATCCATGATAATCTGAATCATGCCAACTAGGGGGTCCTTGTTCTCCCCAACCCCTCTTAATAGCAACACAACGCTATTCTTACAAGTTCTTTCCCGCTCAGCTTTTGCTAGGGATGAACTTCAAGAGGGATTGGCCGTTCATACCATCAAGGTTTCTGATCAGCAGGATTGGTACACACCCATAAGAGACTACCTCAAGTTAGGTAGCCTCCCACTTGGATTATCGCATGCCATGAAAAGATCATTCAAACAGAAAGCGGCAAAACATGTCTTGCTAGGAGACATTTTGTACCGTCAAAGCTATGAAGGAATCCTCCTCCATTGCTTGGACCAGCAGGAGTCCACTTGGGCGATCACCCAAGCACACGATGGTACATGCAGTGGCCACTTCAGTGGTATGGCCATCGCAAAGTGCATCCTTCGCATGGGCTATTATTGGCCATCTTTAGAGCGAGATTGTTGCGCGTATGTGAGGAAGTGCGTGAAGTGTCAACACCATGCTAACTTGACACACGTACCTTCTCAGGCCTTGCAGCCGATCCAATCGGCTTGGCCATTTTCGCAGTGGGGCTTAGATCTAATCAAAAAGATCTCCCCTGCATCGTCAGGCCATCACACGTTCATCATAACGGCCATAGAGTACTTCACCAAGTGGGTGGAAGCAATTTCGCTTACCTCTACGATTGGACCCCGCATTGCAGAGTTTATTTTACATAACATCATATGTCATTTTGGTATTCCATCCAAGATCATCTCGGATAATGGGACGTCATTTAAGAACAAAGACGTGCGTGCTTTGACCACAAAGTACAAAATCCAGCATAGTTTTTTGACACCTTATTATCCGTAGGCAAATGGGCAAGCAGAGGCATCAAACAAAATGCTAGTTGCCATCCTTAAAAATATAGTCATAGATAGTCATAAGGATTGGCACATTCAAATACCACTTGCTCTTTGGGCTTATCGCACTAGCATTCGGACGCCCACTGGGGCAACTCCATTTTCGTTGGTGTATGGCTCCGAGGCAGTCATGCCTCTCGAGTTGGAAATACCTTCCCTACGCATATCAATGCAAGAGTTCATCGATGATGACACTACGCGGTAGGCCCGGTTAGACCAGCTTACATTGCTCGATGAATGATGCATCAATGCTCTCGAGCATTTACGTATCTACCAAGAGCGACTTAAGAAAGCATACAACATGAAAGTTCACCTGAGGGACTTTCAGGTTGGTGACCTGGTCTTAAAAGAGAACCAACAAAATTCTAACTTGCCACCCCATTTAAGGGACAAGTTCGTGGCAAATTGGTTAGGTCTGTTGAGTGGTATTTTCACCCAATTGTGAAAGTACACTCTCCTTTAGGATTTGGGTTCCAAATCCCCTCTTGCAAAGAAGTTAAACAAACAACTTCTCCAAGGTCTCCGTTGTATTAGCATTTGCATATGTGTATTAGTAATCTCAAATAAAGATATTCAATTTAAATGCTTGGAACACCTTAGTGATTGCAAGTAACTATAAACAAGGGGCAATGTTGGTTTATTTCACCATGAAACTTTAGTGATTGTTCATTGTTTTTTTTTGGATTTTGAAATTTTTTAAATGTTTATTTTAATGCCTGAAGATTTAAAATAAGTTAAAATTTCTGGAAAAAAATAAAATGCAGAAAAAATGAAAATGAAATGCAGAAACCGAAAATAAAATGCATTCAGTATGATGTTATCCTATTTCAACAAAACCGAAGATGTGAGGTCTCCATGCATGCAACCTAACCTATTGGACTTGCAAAACAAGCACAATCCCCATAGACTAAGTGTTGGTTCCTAGGGTACGAAATAAAATTCAGATTTCAAATATTCGCCTAATGTAACCCAAAAAAATGGCATTAACATTATCTATAAATTCAAAATCTGAAAAAATGAAAGAATAAACATTAAATCCATAGCATGCAAAGAAAATCTCCTTCTTTCTTGCCCACAAGATGCAAATTTCTGAAGACTTCTACATTAAAAATATGTCATTTTACAATAGCAAAATTTTTGGTTTTCCCAAACCAGTCTATGGAAGAAAAACAACTCAAATAGGTCCAGAATGGCCTTCTCGCCTTCAACTCTACAACTCTGCTCGCAGCAATTTCCAACCCATGTCCTAAAACCGCCCCTAGGATACTTTTAACGCCGCTACTTGCAGTAGTTTTCCACCCGTTCTTGGCCTCTTTGAATGGCATATTTAAACTTCTAAAAAAAAATTGTTTCTCCTTCCATGACTTTTCGTTTCATTTTCCAATGGTTGTTCGTTTCACCTTCCCTGACTGTTCGTTTCACCTTCCCTTGTGCATGCGTGCGCTTTGGTTTCCAAAAAAACTTTTCATTTCTATTTTGTGGCCCTTCGCTTCATTTTCTCCACATGGGCTTGCATCTATTTCCCTCCGTGTGTAACGACCATCTTAAATGATTTCAAATCATTAAATATTCCTTATGTAACGCTTTGTCTTATTCATTGGATTTTGTCCTTATGTCCATGTCACTATGCAGGTCCGTTACCTTGGCGAAAATGGAACATGTCGCGATATCGCGACACTTTTGCCTCCTTGCTCTCTTTTGTTGCTTTGAGCCACGAAAATGTAACATGTCACGATATCTCGACACTTTTTCTTTATTTGCTTGCCTACATATTTTGAATTGTGAAAATGCAACATGTCGCGATATCACGACACTTTTTCTCTTTTGGCCACGACGATGCAACATGTCGCGATATCGCGACACTTTTTCTCTTTTGGCCGCGATGATGCAACATGTCGCGATATCGTGACACTTTTTCTTCCTTTGGCCGCGACGATGCAACATGTCACGATATCGCGACACTTTTTCTTCCTTTGGCCGCGATGGTGCAACATGTCGCGATATCGCGACACTTTTTCTATTTTGGCTGCGATGATGCAACATGTCGCGATATCGTGACACTTTTTCTCTTTTGGCCATGACGATGCAACATGTCACGATATCGCGACACTTTTTCTTCTTTGGCCGTGATGGTGCAACATGTCGCGATATCACGACACTTTTTCTCTTTTGGCCGCGATGATGCAACATGTCGCGATATCGCGACACTTTTTCTTCCTTTGGCCGTGATGATGCAACATGTCGCGATATCGCGACACTTTTTCTCTTTTGGCCGTGATGATGCAACATGTCGTGATATCGTGACACTTTTCCTCCTTTGGCCGCGACGGTGCAACATGTCGTGATATCGTGACACTTTTTCTCTTTTGGCCATGAGAGTGCAACATGTCATGATATCGCGACACTTTTTCTCTTTTGGCCACGACTATGCAACATGTCACGATATCATGACACTTTTTCTCCTTTGGCCATGAAAGTGCAACATGTCACGATATCGCGACACTTTTTCTCCTTGTGGTGTTTTGCTTTTTTCTTTGATCTTTAGCATATGGGCCACTTCGGTCTTCTTGGAACACATGCAAAAAAGGTGGGTCCCCAATTTTGGGGTACGTTGTGGAGCAGCCACAACAAATGGCGACTCTGTTGGGAAATGCTCTCGAGCATTTCGGTGAGAACTCAACCTAAAAACACACAGACTCAAATACAAGCATCAACAAATATCCCAAGAATGAAACTAGATGAGAAATACATGAAGCATTAGAATTATTAAGCATCAGCTCGGTGTGTGCAATGTGCTTCATTCCCTATCATTTGAAACTCGTTCAACTTTCCATTGTCAGCTTCACTTATGATTCGTATGCAAGGCTATGAATGATTTGTGTAGGATTTGATGTATGACAACTATGTTAGAGATATAACAACCTACTTTGCAAAGGCTCAAACCTTCTAGTATCATGAACAAACATATTAAAACTGTCAAACCCTCTTAGGACCAAATATATGTATACTAAATTAATTTACTAGATCCCAAAGTTGGTTATGTGCCACTACCATCTTGAACCCATGTGCAAGTGTAAGTGAAATCAGAGCTTTGGGGAATAGGATTCCCAACCTAAGCGAGATGGGAATTTAACCCTATCCTTACTACTCTGATCTAGAGTTCATTACCTCATCTTGAACAAAATGATTTAACCTGTTATGGATGAAACTGTCAGGCTAGCCTGTCCGTTTGAGCAGTCAGTGGTCTTGCTTTTAGACAAGACGTGTTGCCATGCATGAGCATACTCCACTGCCAGCCAGGCGTCTATAGCCCCGGTGGAGATTAACCCCATAATCCATGGTTTGGCTTTACTTTTGATTTCTTGGACCTTGGGGATGACTACCCATCCTTGCAAGGGACATGTAGTACGATCCTTCCAATCCAATATTAATAAAGAAATGAAAAATAGAATAAAATATTTTCTTTGGAATTTCAAGTTCTTGAGTGGGCAAAATAGAAGCTTTGGGGAATCGGATTCTCAACCTAAGCGAGATGAGAATTAGACCCTATCCTTACTACTCCATGAAGGTCAAATCAGAGCTTTGGGGAATTGGATCCTCAACCTAAGTTCGATGGGGATTTAACCCTATCCTTACTACTCTGATTTTAGGCTTTAAGCACTATGGGAGTGGTAAAAACCACTGTTTTAAGGATTATGTTGCATAATAGGACAAACACGAAATACTCCTTTCGCCTCACCTTTTCTTCCAAGTATGGTTTTGACCATTTTGCTCAAGATCCTCTTTAATATGCGTAGAACGTGCTTGGTTCAAGATAGTTTGGGCATCAGTTCCCAACCTTAGGATCCTTTTAATATATGTTATGTAATAACCCTAAGAGGATTCAACACCTTTTCAATGATTGTACATGAAATGAAGATGCAACTGAGATGAAATGTATATGCAATGCGGAATGTACATGAGATATGAATGCATTGCTCCTTTTGAAATGCGGATGGAGTATACCACCTACTTTGCCATAATTTATAAAACTGACAACTTCATGCATCACAAGTTCCAAACGATATTCTTTAATGTGTTTGTGATATTCGTGGAGCTTTCTGCAATACAATTTTGATGTTTCATATTCTCCTAGTCTTAGTCAACATTCATAAGGACCTAAGTTAACAAACCAAAAGTGTCCAAAGGACCAACACACAAAACTTAAAACCAAAATGAGATCCAATCCAAAACCAAAACACGAAAACCAAAAGTATATACAAATGTACAAAAAAAAAATTTGGATTATCATTTTCCCGGATCCCAAACCTGATTAGAATTCTTTAAAAGACATATGACGTGATACGCATACCAAGTTTTGTAGGAATCCAACAAAAACAAGATCAAACCAAACAAAGAAACAAACTTCCACTTGCCCCTCTCACCATACCAATTTGATTTAGTTTCATTAATAATCCTATGGTGGAGTTTCAAGTTTTCAAATTGATTAGACAATGATTGATATTCAATTCCTTTATGTCTATTCTTTAAGATGTCCATTCCACACTTTGATTCATGGTGTAGAAATAAGCTTTCATTTTCATTCAATAAAGCCATAACATTAATAATATTTGAATCAAACCATTCATTAGGTAAACCTTCATTCGAATTTTGCATGGTGAAACCAAAAATATGAGATTTTACCTTTGGCATGTTTTCATTTGACCTTACTTGAAGAGGATTTGAAAATTCCTCTTTTCTCTCATGACATTCATCATCATGTAGCACTTGTTCTTTCTCCATGACTTGTTTATCAAAGGCACCAAACTTAGGTACCCAATTGAAAATATGCCCATCCCTTTCAAACCATAAGTCTTGTCTATCTAGGGGTGGGTTAACTAACACATTTTCGTGATCAATCACTTGGGTTGTTTTGGGTAACGTGAGATTTTCAATTGGATCATCAATGATATCAAACCCAAATGATTCAAGTTTTGTAATTTTCTCATTTTGAAATGGCATAATCATTGTAGCACAAGTAATTGGATCAAGATTTTCAATTTCTTTTCTTCCAAAGGAATCTAAAGCAAATGACTCTCTTTCTTGATTCATGGTTGTAGAATCCTTATCATGTTCCAAAATTTGATGAGATTCGAATTCCTCTTCCAAAAATTTCTCAAATTGTACAGGATTTATAGTATCCTCATGTGAGGAAGCAATTGAGTTATCCTGCATATTAATTGACACAACAAGTTTATTAGAAGATTTAGATTGATAATATTCTTCCCATTTCTTCCATGAATCATAGTAATCATCCTCCAAGTTCAAGTTGTGATGCTCAAGTACTTCTTCTTCATCTTCTGATTCATCAACATGTTTCTCATCCCATTCATCTTCACCTTCCTTAGATTTTTTCGGGTTTTTCTTGAGATCCTCCTCGTCATCACTCTCTTGACGATATAGAGTTTCCACCACCAAAATGTTGTCCTCTCCTTGTTGATGTTGGGGTGGACCCTTATTTGGCACAAGTTCCAAATCATCCACTTGAGCTTGGAGACAATGGGTATACATAGCAATTTTGGGACAATTCCTTTCATTATGCTCCTTTGTATTATGCAATCTACACCCCTTTTTCCATGCAAAATCAAAAATATTAAGAATGGAACTAGAGTGACTTGGTCCTGCGAAGTATCTATCCGATTAGCAATAGGGGAAGGCACACCCCCATTGTTTGGCTTCGTATTCCCTTGTCTCCCTCTATTGTTGGAATTTTGATTTGGGGGGGCATGGGTTTTTTTTTTTTTTTTTTGTTCCAATTTTTTTTTTTTTTGTTTGGGGTTTTTTTTTTTTTGTTCCTATGGGTTTTGTGTATTTGGTGAGATCTTGACTTAACATTTGAGTTGGATTTTGAGCCACTTGATTTGCGTAGGGATTCACACTTTGAATCGGAATTGGATTGGGTGCGTAAGTGGGTGTTGATGAATATGGTTGTTGATAAGGCAAAGCATTTATGCCTGATATTTGTGGTGCCATGATCTGATTCATCATAGGAGCTTGACCATATGGACCATATTGTCCTACCATAGGCATCTGGGAAAACCCATAACCCTATGGTGTCATTTGTTGTTCAATGGTCATAGCTTCATTGTAGGCTAGAGCAAGCATGGTAACTTGAGGATTTTGCCTTGCAAACATTGCCGTCATAGGATCCAATGCCCCAAAATATATTTGCAAAGCTACTACGGGATCAATGGCAAAATGCCGAATTGCTCTATTATAGCACTTCTGAAATCTTTGATTAAAATTTTGGATTGGCTCACCCTGGCCTCTTTTGCATGTAATGAACTGATTATAGATGATTGTGGGATCTAATGGTGACCTGAATTGGTTGACAAAAGCATCCTCCATTTGCGTCCATGACGTAATGGAACCAGTAGGTAAGCAAATATACCATTCGTAGGCCACTTGGTCTAGGATCATGGGGAAGAGTCTACAAGCCACATCTTCATGTTGAACTTGCAATCTTATCAAAACATCCCTATAGGCCTGAATATGTTCTTCTATGGTCCTTGGGCCATCCGGTTTGTATTTGGGCAAAAATCTCTCTATATTCTTGTTGAGTGGTATTTTCACACACTTGTGAAAGTACACTCTTCCTTAGGATTTGGGCTCCAAATCCCCTCTTGCAAAGAAGTCAAACAAACAACTTCTCCAAGGTCTCCGCTGTATTAGCATTTGCATATGTGTATTAGTAATCTCAAATAAAGATATTCAATTTAAATGCTTGGAACACCTTAGTGATTGCAAGTAATTGTAAACAAGGGGCAATGTTGGTTTATTTCACCATGAAACTTTAGTGATTGTTCATTATTTTACTTTTTTTAGATTTTGTAATTTTTAAATGTTCATTTTAAATAAATTAAACCTTCTGGAAAAATAAAATAAAATGAAAAAGAAATGCAGAAAATTAAAAATAGAACACGTTCAGTCTGATGCTATCCTATTCCGACAAAACCGAAGATATGAGGTTTTCATGCATGCAACCTAACCTATTGGACCTGCAAAACAAGCACAATCCGGATAAGCTAAGTGCTGGCTCCTAAGGATTTGAATGAGGTTTTCAGATTTAAGCATTCGCATGCAACAACCAAGAAAATACTTGCATCAACTACATTTACAAGCCTAAAATCTGAAAAGGGAAAATAGACATTTAATCTTGCATGCAGAAAATGACTCCTTCTTTCTTGCCCATAAAATGCAAATTTTTGAACAATTCTGCATTAAAAATATGTCATGTTACAATAGCAGAATCTCTGGTTTTTCTCAAAACCAGCAAAAGTGGAAGAAAAACACTCCACAGCAGGCCCAGAATGGCTAATCACCCTCAACTCTACAACCCTGCTCGTAGCGGTTTTCGACCCCTGTATCAATCTGTGCCTCTGCTTTTATACTTTCTGGTACGGTTCTTTGCTTTGCTCTGTGGTGCTTCGTTTCACCTCCTAGATTGTATCGTTTCGTATTCCCTGCCTTTTTTTTTTTTGACTTTATGTTTGATGTTGAAACGTTTGATATTCTCTATGAATGTAACGTTTCTGTAACCCTTACATGTATGCCACGTGTTCCGCGCTTCTCTGCATGTTCCGTAACTACCCCTTGTAAATCGTGACCAAAAATAGCATGTCGCGATATCGCGACTTTTTTGCATGCAACTTTGCTCTTCTACCTCATCGAAAATGAAGACATGTCGCGATATCGTGACATTTTTCCAATAACCTTGTCGCCTTCATGCACTAAAGAATGATAAATCGTGACATTTTTGTGATGCGTGAAATCGATTTTTTTGTCGAAATCGTGACGTTTTCTATCGGTTTGTTGCACTTTGAAGGACATGTCACGAAATCGTGACATTTTTTCATTTCGCTTTTTTCTTTGTGAAATCGTGACACTTTTTTGTACTCTTGTCGTGAAATCGTGACGCTTTTCATTTGTTCTCTCTTTCTCTTTTTTGTGCTTTTTTTTCTTTCGACGTGATTTCTTTTGTGATATCGACACTTTTCCTTCGCGCTGACGGAGCAACATGTCGCGATATCGTGACACTTTTCATTTTTGATCGCGATGGTGCAACATGTTGCGAAATCGTGACAACTTTTCATTTTTGGCAGCGATGGAGCAACATGTCGTGATATCGTGACAACTTTTCATTTCTGGCCGCGACGGAGCAACATGTCGTGATATCGTGACAACTTTTCATTTTTGGCCGCGACGGAGCAACATGTCGCGATATCGCGACAACTTTTCATTTTTGGTCGCGACGGAGCAACATGTCGCGATATCGCGACAACTTTTCATTTTTGGCCGCGACGGAGCAACATGTCGCGATATCGCGACAACTTTTCATTTTTGGCCGCGATGGAGCAACATGTCGCGATATCGCGACACTTTTTCTCTTTTGTGAAATTTTTGCTTTTTTCTTGATTTTTTAGCATCTAGGTCACTGAGGTCTTCTTTGAAAGCATGCAAAAAAGGTGGGTCCCCAATTTTGGGGTGTGTTGTGGATCAGCCACAACAAATGGCGACTCTACTGTCAAATGCTCTTGAGCATTTTGGTGAGAACCCAACCTGAAATATACAAGCTTAGATACAGGCGTCAGCACATAAAGATAAACAAATACCGATAGATCAAAAATACATGAAACATCAGAATCATTAAGTATCAGCTCGGTGTGTGCAATGTGTTTCATTCCCTATCATTTGAACTTGATCAACATTCCATTGTCAGTTTCACTTATGATTTGTATGCAAGGCTATGAATGATTTGTGCAGGATTTGATGCATGATGAAGATGCTAGAGATATAACAACCTGCTTTACAAAGGCTCAAACCTTCTAATATCATGAACAAACATATTAAAGATGTCAAACCCTCTTAGGACCAAATATATGTATACTGAATTAATTTACTAGATCCCAAAGTTGGTTATGTGTCACTACCATCTTGAACCCATGTGCAAGTGTAAGTGAAATCAGAACTTTGGGGAATAGGATTCCCAACCTAAGCGAGATGGGAATTTAACCCTATCCTTACTATTCTGATTTGGAGTTCATTACCTCATCTTGAACAAAATAATTTAACTTGTTATGGATGAAATGGTCAGGCTAGTCTATCCATATGAGCAATCAATGGTCTTGCTTTTAGACAAGACATGTTGCCACGCATGAGCATACTTAACCCCATAATCCATGACTTGGCTTTCATTCATTCTTTTCTCTCTTTTTTCTTTGGACCTTTGGGATGACTACCCATCCTTGCTAGGGACATGTAGTACGATCCCTCCAATCCAATATTAAGATGAAATGGAAAATATTATCTTTTATCTCTTGGACCTTGGGGATGACTACCCATCCTTTGTAGAGGACATGTAGTACAATCCTTCCAATCCAAGATTGAGATGAAATGGAAAAAATTAGTTTTACTTTTATTGCTTGGACCTTTGGGATGACTACCCATCCTTTGCGAGAGGACATGTAGTACGATCCTTCCAATCCAAGCTTTATGATGAAATGGGAAAAATGGAAGCTTTGGGGAATCGGATTCTCAACCTAAGCGAGATGAGAATTAAGTCCTATCCTTACTACTCCATGTAGGTCAAACCAGAGCTTTGGGGAGTTGGATCCTCAACCTAAGTTCGATGAGGATTTAACCCTATCCTTACTACTCTGGTTTTAGGCTTTAAGCTTGATGGAAGTGGTAAAAACCACTGTTTTAAGGATTATGTTGCATGATAGGACAGACATGAAATATTCTTTTCACCTCACCTTTTCATCCAAGTATGGTTTTGACCATTTTGCTCAAGATTCTTTTTAATGTGCATGGAATGTGCTTGGTTCAAGATAGTTTGGGCAGCAGTTCCCAACCTTAGGATCCTTTTAATATATGTTATGTAATAATCCTAAGAGGATTCAACACCTTCTCAATAATTGCCCATGGAATGAAAATGTAACTGAGATGACATGTATATGCAATGTGGAATATGACATGAGATATGAATGCACCGCTTCTTTTGGAATATATCATCTATTTTACCATAATGTGTAAAACTGACAACTTCATGCATCACAAGATTCAAACGATATTATTTAAATGTTTGTGTTACTTGTGGAGCTTTCTACAACACAATTCCAATGTTTCATATTCTCCTGATTTTAGGCATAAGTTGACATCTCAAATTTTTTTTTTTTTTTTATCAAAACAAACTAAACATGTCAAATGAAATCAACCACACAACTTAAATCCTAATCCAAATAGCAATCCCAAAATGAAACTTGAAAACACAAACCCAAACCAAAACCAAAATCTATATACAATATAGTACAAGATGATGCCAAGCTTGGACTATTACTTTCCTGGATCCCAAACATGATTAGAACATTTCAAAAGACATATGTCACAATACACATGCCAAATGTTGTAGGAATCCAACAACAATAAGATCAAACCAAGCAATGCAACAAATTTCAACTTGCCATGCTCACCATACCAATTTGATTTAGTTCTATTAGCAACATCATAGGTGAGATTCAAATCAAATTGATTAGACAATGGTTGGTATTCAATTTTATTTTGTCTATTCTTTAAAGTGCAAGTTTCATCATTCCATTCATGATTTAGAAGTAGGCTTTCCTTTTCAAATGTGAGATATTGCAAACAAGAGCCTATTTCTAAAAGTCTTGAATTCAAATTATTTTTCGAGATTTTAAAACCATCAAAATCAATCAAAGCTTGACAAACATCACCAAGATTTGACATTTCATCATCAATGACATTAGCATCCAAAGGGACATCATGTAACCCATCACTTAAAATTTTTGTGGCTACTACCAAAGGTAAAGATTTCACCTTGTCACCCATACTCAACCCATCATGATTAGAATTTATCACAACTTGATGAGTGTTAGTAGCTTTTTCTTTTTCTTCATTGTCTTCTTCATCATCCAACACCTGTTCAAAAACACCAAAGTTAGGCACCCAATCAAACATGCGTCCATATTTTTCAAAACAAGAGCCTAATTTTTCAAGATATGTGTCACGTGACACCTTTCCATGATCAATGGCTTGAGTTGCCTCAAAATCCATATTTTCATTAGGATCATCAATAGTATCAAACCCACACCACTTAGGTTTTGTAATTTCATCATTTTGAGATGGCATAGACATTGTAGAAACAATAGGTGGATCAAGATTTTCGATTTCTTGCCCCTCAAGGGGAACAAAAACAATTGATTCTCCTTCTTCATCCATGGTAGTAGAATCATTATCCTTCTCCAACCTTTGATGAGATTCCAACCCTTCTTCCAAAACATTCTCAGATTGTACAGGACTTGTAATATCCTCATGTGAAAGGGCAATTGTATTATCCTGCATATCAATAGGCACACAAATTTCATCAGAAGGTTTGGAGTGAGCATACTCTTCCCAAGAATCATAATGATCATCTTTCAAAATCAAATTGTGATGCTCAACTATTTCTTCATCATCTTTTAATTCATCAACATGTTTCTCATCAAATTTATCTTCACCTTCCTTAGATGGTTCAATTACTTCCAAAATTGGGTTATTGCTTGTATTCAAATTGATAAGGCTATCATAATCCACATGTGTAACCCATGATTCACGTTTAACATGATTTGGAAGGTGTGAATTTTCTTGGCCATCATTTTCAACAATGTCATCCAATGTGTCATCCAAAACAGATTCATCCTCATAGAATTCATCTTTTGGTGAGTCAAGGGTTTCCAATCTGTCACATGTTTCAATACTAGTTGGATCTAGTACTCCTCCCTTGCCTAAAATCATATTCTTATGAAAATCATTAAAATTGATTTTAGAAACATCTTTTGAATCAAGATGAGTATTTTGAAGTTGATTCATACTTAAGAAAGATGGTTGATCTTGCATAGTAGGTTGAGGATTTTGAAATTGATTGAAGCTTGGGAATGATTGTTGATTCTGAAATTGATTCACACTTGAACTTGGTTGAGGTGGATAAATCATTGGGTGGGTAAAGGAGGTATTAAATGATTGAAGATTATATGATCCAAAACCCACACCATAATTTTGACAACTCAATTGTTGCTCAATTGCCATTGCTTGAGTATAGGCTTGTGACAAAGATGTGATTTGAGGCATCCCTCGCAAATATGTGGAAGTGAGTGGGTCAAGAGCATTGACATATATTTGGAGAGCCATTTCTTCTTGAAGAGCATAAAATGTCACTAATTGAGTATATAATCCAAAGAACCTTTCAGAAAATGACTTCACATTTTCACTTGGTCCTTTTTTAATAGTGAAAAACTGCTCATACATGCGGATTGGGTCAACTTGCTCTTTGTTGAATTGATTAAGAAATGTTGCCTCTAGTTGAGCCCAAGAAGTGATAGACCCTAAAGGTAGACTTGTAAACCAATCATATGCCACTTTGTCCAAGGTGTAAGGGAACATTTTACAAACAACATCATCATACCAAATTGTTAAGTGATTCACAACAAATTTGAATGCTTGAATGTGTTCTCCTGCAATATTTGTCCCGTTAGACAAAAATCGAGGAAGACATCTCTCAAAACCAACGGGCAAATAATGTTGAACTCCTGGTATGTTCAATGGGCTACCTGTCATCCACGGTGAAAACATAGCCATTAGTGAATCTTAAAGAATATAACTTTAATATCAATTTTATTTTTATTTTAAATTAAATTAAATCACATTATTCCTGTATGAACAATCAAAGCGTTAGAACAATGCATAGCAATTCATGTCCTCCTTTTAACAGTACAAAGTTGTATTGTTAAAAGAGGGCTAAAGATAATAATCAATAGGGCATGAAATATTCAAAATTTAAATCCCTATAGCATTTAAATCAATCTGAAATAAACCGGTTCAGGCCCTCCTTCTAGCGCCAAAATGTTGAGTGGTATTTTCACACACTTGTGAAAGTACACTCTCCTTTAGGATTTGGGTTCCAAATCCCCTCTTGCAAAGAAGTCAAACAAACAACTTCTCCAAGGTCTCCGCTGTATTAGCATTTGCAACTGTGTATTAGTAATCTCAAATAAAGATAATCAATTTAAATGCTTGGAACACCTTAGTGATTGCAAGTAACCGTAAACAAGGGGCAATGTTGGTTTATTTCACCATGAAACTTTAGTGATTGTTCATTATTTTTTTTTTTAGATTTTGTAATTTTTAAATATTCATTTTAAATAAATTAGACCTTCGGGAAAAATAAAATAAAATGAAACAGAAATGCAAAAAATTGAAAATAGAACACATTCAATCTGATGCTATCCTATTCCGACAAAATCGAAGATATGAGGTTTTCATGCATGCAACCTAACCTATTGGACCTGCAAAACAAGCACAATCCGGATAAGCTAAGTGTTGGCTCCTAAGGATTTGAATGAGGTTTTCAGATTTAAGCATTCGCATGCAGCAACCAAGAAAATACTTGCATCAACTACATTTACAAGCCTAAAATCTGAAAAGGGAAAATAGACATTTAATCTTGCATGCAAAAAATGACTCCTTCTTTCTTGCCCATAAAATGCAAATTTTTGAACAATTCTGCATTAAAAATATGTCCTGTTACAATAGCAAAATCTCTGGTTTTTCTCAAAACCAGCAAAAGTGGAAGAAAAACACTCCACAGCAGGCCTAGAATGGCTAATCACCCTCAACTCTGCAACCCCGCTCATAGCGGTTTTCGACCCCTGTATCAATCTGTGCCTCTGCTTTTATACTTTTTGGTACGGTTCTCTGCTTCGCTCTATGATGCTTCGTTTCACCTCCTAGATTGTATCATTTCGTATTCCTCGCCTTTTCGTTTGCTTTTGACTTTATGTTTAATGCCGAAACATTTGATATTCTCTATGAATGTAACGTTTTTGTAACCCTTACATGCATGCCACGTGTTTCGCGCTTCTCTGCATGCTTCGTAACTGCCCCCTGTAAATCGTGACAAAAAATAGCATGTCGCGATATCGCGACGTTTTTCTGCATGCAGCTTCCTCTTCTACTTTCATCGCGAAAATGAGACATGTCACGATATCGCGACATTTTTTTGCCAATGACCTTGTCGCCTCATGGTCGCGAGGGTGGAAATCGTGACACTTTTCTCTTTCGTACCACCATCTTTGCTTTATGTCATGAAATCGTGACACTTTTCACCTTTCGGGCTATCTGGCTGCTTTATGTCGTGAAATCATGACACTTTTTTGCATCGTACCCCTTTGCTGCTCTTAGCCACGAAAACGTGACATGTCGTAAAATCACTACACTATTTTCCTTTCGTACCATCTCGCTGCTCGGTGACATGTCACGAAATCGTGACATCTTTCATTTTGTTTACTTTGGTTGCTTCTGTCGCGAAATCACGATGCCTTTCATCTTCGTACCCTCTTTTCATCGTGACATCTTTTCATTTGGCATGTCTGGCTGCTTCAGGTCACAAAAACTCCACATGTCACGAAATCGTGACATATTTTCCATCCGTACCATTTCGTTGCTTGGAGCCACGAAAACGCGACCTGTCATGATATCGCGACGTTTTTCTTCGTACCCCTTTGCTTCGTCGTGAAATCGCGCTTTTCTTACGGAGCAACATGTCGCGATATCGTGACACTTTTCACTTTCTGGCCACGACGGAGCAACATGTCGCGATATCGCGACACTTTTCATTTTTGATCAGCGACTGGGCAACACGTCGCGAAATCGCGACACTTTTCATTTCTGGCAGCGACAGCGCAACACGTCGCGAAATCGTGACAACTTTTCTTTTGGCCGCGATGGAGCAACATGTCGCGAAATCGCGACAACTTTTCATTTTCGGCCGCTGATGGAGCAACATGTCGCGATATCGCGACAACTTTTCTTTTCGGCCGCGACGGAGCAACATGTCGCGATATCGCGACACTTTTTCATTTTCGGCCGCGACGGAGCAACATGTCGCGATATCGCGACACTTTTTCATTTTTGGCCGCGACGGAGCAACATGTCGCGATATCGCGACACTTTTTCTCTTTTGTGAAATTTTTGTTTTTTTTCTTGATTTTTAGCATCTAGGTCACTGAGGTCTTCTTTGAAAGCATGCAAAAAAGGTGGGTCCCCAATTTTGGGGTGTGTTGTGGATCAGCCACAATAATTCTTAGGGATCTCATGAATATCCCCTACCATATTCAAAGGAATGTTATTGGCTCCATACCAAGGAGGTGGTGGAGGTTGGGCCATTTGATTAAAAATCGATGATGATAACCCTACAAAACCTGACAAAACTCTCAATACCTCAAAGAAAACCTGTGACACACAGAAAATCCTGTAATTAATGAAATTTAAAGAATAACTTCAAAACCAATTTGTTAGTCATGAATAAAAGAAGGAACCATGATAGAGCAATATTCTAAAAACATAAATTAGTTTTTGATTCACCAGATCGTATATGTGCAAGTGAAAAGCATACTCCTAGTGTTGTAGGCTTTCTGATCCACAAGATCGCATCACGCTCAGTGAAGAGCATAATACCGACAACAAATACATTTTTAGATAGAATAATTCCTTACAAATAAGCATGAAATGACTAGCAAATATCAAACATGTAACATATGAATAATCATGTTAGCATCAACCAAGAGATGTATCCATTAAAATCAAATGAAAGTAAATGCATTGAGACAACCTCGTTAGTCAAGACCAAATTTTTTTTTTTAAATCAAATCAAAACACATTATTCATGTATAAACAATCAAAAGCGTTAGAAAAATGCATAGCAATTCATGTCCTCCTTTTAACACTACAAGGTTGTATTGTTAAAAGATGGCTAAAGATAATAACCAATAGGGCATGAAATATTCAAAATTTAAATCCCTATAGCATTTAAATCACACTGAAATAAACCGGTTTAGGCCCTCCTTCTAGCGCCAATATGTTGAGTGGTATTTTCACCCAGTTGTGAAAGTACACTCTCCTTTAGGATTTGGGTTCCAAATCCCCTCTTGCAAAGAAGTTAAACAAACAACTTCTCCAAGGTCTCCGCTGTATTAGCATTTGCATATGTGTATTAGTAATCTCAAATAAAGATATTCAATTTAAATGCTTGGAACACCTTAGTGATTGCAAGTAACTGTAAACAAGGGGCAATGTTGGTTTATTTCACCATGAAACTTTAGTGATTGTTCATTGTTTTTTTTGGATTTTGAAATTTTTTAAATGTTTATTTTAATGCCTGAAAATAAGTTAAAATTTTTGGAAAAAAATAAAATGCAAAAAAATGAAAATGAAATGCAAAAACTGAAAATAAAATGCATTCAGTATGATGCTATCCTATTTCGACAAAACCGAAGATGTGAGGTCTCCATGCATGCAACCTAACCTATTGGACTTGCAAAACAAGCACAATCCCCATAGACTAAGTGTTGGTTCCTAGGGTACGAAATAAAATTCAGATTTCAAATATTCGCCTAATGTAACCCAAAAAAATGGCATTAACATTATCTATAAATTCGAAATCTGAAAAAATGAAAGAATAAACATTAAATCCATAGCATGCAAAGAAAATCTCCTTCTTTCTTGCCCACAAGATGCAAATTTTTGAAGACTTCTGCATTAAAAATATGTCATTTTACAATAGCAAAATTTCTGGTTTTCCCAAACCAGTCCATGGAAGAAAAACGACTCAAACAGGTCCAGAATGGCCTTATCGCCTTCAACTCTGCAACTCTGCTCGCAGCAATTTCCAACCCATGTCCATGAAGAAGAAAAACCAGTCTACGAAAGAAAAACAGCCCAACTAGGTCCAGAATGGCTATCTTGCCTTCAAACCTGCAACGCTACTTGCAGCAGTTTTCCACCCCTTCTGGCCTCTTTGAATGGCGTATTTAAACTTCTGAAAAATTGTTTCTCCTTCCATGACTGTTCGTTTCATTTTCCAATGGCTGTTCGTTTCACCTTCCTTTCGTTTCACCTTCCTGTGTTTTCTTTTGTGGCCCTTCGTTTCATTTTCTCCCATGGGCTCTCTCGTTTCCTCTTTGACCATCTTAAATGATTTCTCTTTTTTGTTTCTTATTTGATTTTGTCCTTATGTCCACGTCACTATGTGTTACCTTGGTGAAAATGGAACATGTCACGATATCGCGACACTTTTTCTCTTCTCCTTTTGATTGTGAAAATGCAACATGTCACGATATCGCGACACTTTTCTTTCTTTTTCTTCGAAAATGCAACATGTCACGATATCGCGACACTTTTTCTCTTTTGGCCATGATGATGCAACATGTCACGATATCATGACACTTTTTCTCTTTTGGCCGCGATGATGCAACATGTCACGATATCGCGACACTTTTTCTCTTTTGGTCATGAAGATGCAACATGTCGCGATATCGCGACACTTTTTCTTTTGGCCGCGATGGTGCAACATGTCACGATATCGCGACACTTTTTCTCTTTTGACGATGATGCAACATGTCGCGATATCGCGACACTTTTTCTCTTTTGGCCGTGATAATGCAACATGTCACGATATCGCGACACTTTTCTCTTTTGGCCGTGATGGTGCAACATGTCGCGATATCGCGACACTTTTTCTCTTTTGCCGCGATGATGCAACATGTCGCGATATCGTGACACTTTTTCTTTTGGCCGTGATGATGCAACATGTCGCGATATCGTGACACTTTTTCTTTTGGCCGCGATGGTGCAACATGTCGTGATATCGTGACACTTTTTCTCTTTTGGCTGCGATGATGCAACATGTCGCGATATCGCGACACTTTTTCTTGGCTTGATGGTGCAACATGTCGCGATATCATGACACTTTTTCTCTTTTGGCCGCGATGGTGCAACATGTCGCGATATCGTGACACTTTTTCTTTTGGCTGCGATGGTGCAACATGTCGCGATATCGTGACACTTTTTCTCTTTTGGCCGTGAAAATGCAACATGTCGCGATATCGCGACACTTTTTCTCCTTGTGGTGTTTTGCTTTTTTCTTTGATCTTTAGCATATGGGCCACTTCGGTCTTCTTGGAACACATGCAAAAAAGGTGGGTCCCCAATTTTGGGGTACGTTGTGGAGCAGCCACAACAAATGGCGACTCTACTGGGAAATGCTCCCGAGCATTTCGGTGAGAACTCAACCTGAAAACACACAGACTCAAATACAAGCGTCAGCAAATATCCCAAGAATGAAACTAGACGAGAAATACATGAAGCATTAGAATTATTAAGCATCAGCTCGGTGTGTGCAATGTGCTTCATTCCCTATCGTTTGAAACTCGTTCAACTTTCCATTGTCGAGTTTCACTTATGATTCGTATGCAAGGCTATGAATGATTTGTGGAGGATTTGATGTATGACAACTATGTTAGAGATATAACAACCTGCTTTGCAAAGGCTCAGACCTTCTAGTATCATGAACAAACATATTAAAACTGTCAAACCCTCTTAGGACCAAATATATGTATACTGAATTAATTTACTAGATCCCAAAGTTGGTTATGTGCCACTACCATCTTGAACCCATGTGCAAGTGTAAGTGAAATCAGAGCTTTGGGGAATAGGATTCCCAACCTAAGCGAGATGGGAATTTAACCCTATCCTTACTACTCTGATCTGGAGTTCATTACCTCATCTTGAACAAAATGATTTAACCTATTATGGATGAAACTGTCGAGCTAGCCTGTCCGTTTGAGCGATCAGTGGTCTTGCTTTTAGACAAGACATGTTGCCACGCATGAGCATACTCCACTGCCACCAGGCGTCTATAGCCCCGGTGGAGATTAACCCCATAATCCATGGTTTGGCTTTACTTTTGATTTCTTGGACCTTGGGGATGACTACCCATCCTTGCAAGGGACATGTAGTACGATCCTTCCAATCCAATATTAATAAAGAAATGAAAAATATATTTTCTTTGGAATTTCAAGTTCTTGAGTGGGCAAAATAGAAGCTTTGGGGAATCGGATTCTCAACCTAAGCGAGATGAGAATTAGACCCTATCCTTACTACTCCATGAAGGTCAAATCAGAGCTTTGGGGAGTTGGATCCTCAACCTAAGTTCGATGAGGATTTAACCCTATCCTTACTACTCTGATTTTAGGCTTTAAGCACTATGGGAGTGGTAAAAACCACTGTTTTAAGGATTATGTTGCATAATAGGACAGACACGAAATACTCCTTTCGCCTCACCTTTTCTTCCAAGTATGGTTTTGACCATTTTGCTCAAGATCCTCTTTAATATGCGTAGAACGTGCTTGGTTCAAGATAGTTCGGGCATCAGTTCCCAACCTTAGGATCCTTTTAATATATGTTATGTAATAACCCTAAGAGGATTCGACACCTTTTCAATGATTGTACATGAAATGAAGATGCAACTGAGATGGAATGTATATGCAATGCGGAATGTACATGAGATATGAATGCATTGCTCCTTTTGAAATGCGGATGGAGTATACCACCTACTTTGCCATAATTTATAAAACCGACAACTTCATGCATCACAAGTTCCAAACGATATTCTTTAATGTGTTTGCGATATTCGTGGAGCTTTCTGCAATACAATTCCGATGTTTCATATTCTCCTAGTCTTAGTCAACATTCATAAGGACCTAAGTTAACAAACCAAAAGTGTCCAAAGGACCAACACACAAAACTTAAAACCAAAATGAGATCCAATCCAAAACCAAAACACGAAAACCAAAAGTATATACAAATGTACAAAAAGTTTGGATTATCATTTTCTCGGATCCCAAACCTGATTAGAATTCTTTAAAAGACATATGACGTGATACGCATACCAAGTTTTGCAGGAATCCAACAAAAACAAGATCAAACCAAACAAAGAAACAAACTTCCACTTGCCCCTCTCACCATACCAATTTGATTTAGTTTCATTAATAATCCTATGGTGGAGTTTCAAGTTTTCAAATTGATTAGACAATGATTGATATTCAATTCCTTTATGTCTATTCTTTAAGATGTCCATTCCGCACTTTGATTCATGGTGTAGAAATAAGCTTTCATTTTCATTCAATAAAGCCATAACATTAATAATATTTGAATCAAACCATTCATTAGGCAAACCTTCATTCGAATTTTGCATGGTGAAACCAAAAAGATGAGATTTTACCTTTGGCATGTTTTCATTTGACCTTACTTGAAGAGGATTTGAAAATTCCTCTTTTCTCTCATGACATTCATCATCATGTAGCACTTGTTCTTTCTCCATGACTCGTTTATCAAAGGCACCAAACTTAGGTACCCAATTGAAAATATGCCCATCCCTTTCAAACCATAAGTCTTGTCTATCTAGGGGTGGGTTAACTAACACATTTTCGTGATCAATCACTTGGGTTGTTTTGGGTAACGTGAGATTTTCAATTGGATCATCAATGATATCAAACCCAAATGATTCAGGTTTTGTAATTTTCTCATTTTGAAATGGCATAATCATTGTAGCACAAGTAAGTGGATCAAGATTTTCAATTTCTTTTCCTCCAAAGGAATCTAAAGCAAATGACTCTCTTTCTTGATTCATGGTTGTAGAATCCTTATCATGTTCCAAAATTTGATGAGATTCGAATTCCTCTTCCAAAACTTTCTCAAATTGTACAGGATTTATAGTATCCTCATGTGAGGAAGCAATTGAGTTATCCTGCATATTAATTGACACAACAAGTTTATTAGAAGATTTAGATTGATAATATTCTTCCCATTTCTTCCACGAATCATAGTAATCATCCTCCAAGTTCAAGTTGTGACGCTCAAGTACTTCTTCTTCATCTTCTGATTCATCAACATGTTTCTCATCCAATTCATCTTCACCTTCCTTAGATGGTCCAGTTATTTCCAAAAGTGGGTTATTTCTTGAATTCAAATTGGTAAAGCTATCATAATCCAAATTTGTAACCCATGATTCAATTTTATCACAATTTGGAAGGTGTGGATCCTCTTGGTCATCACTCTCTTGACGATATAGAGTTTCCACCACCAAAATGTTGTCCTCTCCTTGTTGATGTTGGGGTGGACCCTTATTTGGCACAAGTTCCAAATCATCCACTTGAGCTTGGAGACAATGGGTATACATAGCAATTTTGGGACAATTCCTTTCATTATGCTCCTTTGTATTATGCAATCTACACCCCTTTTCCCATGCAAAATCAGAAATATTAAGAATGGAACTAGAGTGACTTGGTCCTGCAGAAGTATCTATCTGATTAGCAATAGGGGAAGGCACACCCCCATTGTTTGGCTTCGTATTCCATTGTCTCCCTCTATCGTTGAAATTTTGATTTGGGTGAGGGGCATGGGATTCATACTTCTATTTTTGAACCAAATCATTACTCAATTTGTGAACTATATTTTTGAGTTCTTCAACCTCTGAATAAATCTCTTTTGGTTGAGCTATGTTATTGCTAGTTCCAATAGGATTTGCGTAATTGGTGAGATCTTGACTTAACATTTGAGTTGGATTTTGAGCCACTTGATTTGCGTAGGGATTCAC
Organism: Wollemia nobilis; assembly: GCA_028583015.1. Lineage (NCBI taxonomy): Eukaryota > Viridiplantae > Streptophyta > Pinopsida > Araucariales > Araucariaceae > Wollemia > Wollemia nobilis. Next base: position 22,574,579 of record JAQPPZ010017232.1, on the reverse strand, counting down.
ACTTTGAATCGGAATTGGATTGGGTGCGTAAGCGGGTGTTGATGAATATGGTTGTTGATAAGGCAAAGCATTTATGCCCGATATTTGTGGTGCCATGATCTGATTCATCATAGGAGCTTGACCATATGGACCATATTGTCCTACCATAGGCATCTGGGAAAACCCATAACCCTGTGGTGTCATTTGTTGTTCAATGGTCATAGCTTCATTGTAGGCTAGAGCAAGCATGGTAACTTGAGGATTTCGCCTTGCAAACATTGTCGTCATAGGATCCAATGCCCCAAAATATATTTGCAAAGCTACTGCGGGATCAATGGCAAAATGTCGAATTGCTCTATTATAGCACTTCTGAAATCTCTGATTAAAAGTTTGGATTGGCTCACCCTGGCCTCTTTTGCATGTAATGAACTGATTATAGATGATTGTGGGATCTAATGGTGACCTGAATTGGTTGACAAAAGCATTCTCCATTTGCGTCCATGACGTAATGGAACCTAGTAGGTAAGCAAATATACCATTCGTAGGCCACTTGGTCTAGGCTCATGGGGAAGAGTCTACAAGCCACATCTTCATGTTGAACTTGCAATCTTATCAAAACATCCCTATAGGCCTGAATATGTTCTTCTACGGTCCTTGGGCCATCCGGTTTGTATTTGGGCAAAAATCTCTCTATATTCTTAGGGATCTCGTGAATATCCCCTGCAATATTCAAAGGAATGTTATTGGCTCCGTACCAAGGAGGTGGTGGAGGTTGGGCCATTTGATTCAAAATCGATGATGATAACCCTACAAGAACCTGACAAAACTCTCAGTACCTCAAAGAAAACCTGCGACACACAGAAAATCCTGCAATTAATGAAATTCAAAGAATAACCTCAAAATCAATTTGTTAGTCATGAAAGAAGGAACCTTGACAAAGCAGTATTCTAAAAATGTAAATTAGTTTCTGATTCACCAGATCGCATATGCGCAAGTGAAGAGCATACTCCTAGTGTTGTAGGCTTTCTGATTCACAAGATCGCATTACACGCAAGGTGAAGAGCATAATACCGACAACAAATACATTTTTAGACAAAATAATTCCTTACAAATAAGCATGAAATGACTAGCAAATATCAAACATGTAACGTATGAATAATCATGTTAGCATCAACCAAGAGATGTATCCATTAAAATCAAATGAAAGTAATTGCATGGAGACAACCTCGTTAGTCAAGACCAATTTTTTTTTTTTAAAATCAAATCAAAACACATTATTCCTGTATGAACAATCAAAAGCGTTAGAACAATGCATAGCAATTCATGTCCTCCTTTTAACACTACAAGGTTGTATTGTTAAAAGAGGGCTAAAGATAATAATCAATAGGGCATGAAATATTCAAAATTTAAATCCCTATAGCATTTAAATCACTACTGAAATAAAACAATTCGAGCCCTCCTTCTAGCGCCAATCTGTTGAGTGGTATTTTCACCCGATTGTGAAAGTACACTCTCCTTTAGGATTTGGGTTCCAAATCCCCTCTTGCAAAGAAGTTAAACAAACAACTTCTCCAAGGTCTCCGTTGTATTAGCATTTGCATATGTGTATTAGTAATCTCAAATAAAGATATTCAATTTAAATGCTTGGAACACCTTAGTGATTGCAAGTAACTGTAAACAAGGGGCAATGTTGGTTTATTTCACCATGAAACTTTAGTGATTGTTCATTGTTTTTTTTGGATTTTGAAATTTTTTAAATGTTTATTTTAATGCCTGAAAATTTAAATAAGTTAAAATTTTTGGAAAAAAATAAAATGCAGAAAAATGAAAATGAAATGCAAAAAACTGAAAATAAAATGCATTCAGTATGATGCTATCCTATTTCGACAAAACCGAAGATGTGAGGTTTCCATGCATGCAACCTAACCTATTGGACTTGCAAAACAAGCACAATCCCCATAGACTAAGTGTTGGTTCCTAGGGTATGAAATAAAATTCAGATTTCAAATATTCGCCTAATGTAACCCAAAAAAATGGCATTAACATTATCTATAAATTTGAAATCTGAAAAAATGAAAGAATAAACATTAAATCCATAGCATGCAAAGAAAATCTCCTTCTTTCTTGCCCACAAGATGCAAATTTTTGAAAACTTCTGCATTAAAAATATGTCATTTTACAATAGCAAAATTTTTGGTTTTCCCAAACCAGTCCATGGAAGAAAAACGACTCAAACAGGTCCAGAATGGCCTTCTCGCCTTCAACTCTGCAACTCTGCTCGCAACAATTTCCAACCCATGTCCATGAAGAAGAAAAACCAGTCTACGAAAGAAAAATAGCCCAACTAGGTCCATAATGGCTATCTTGCCTTCAAACCTGCTGAAGAACACAAGCTTATACTGAGAGGGTGGGGTGAATAGTATAAGACCTATTTTTATTTTTTTCTTTATACTTCAAAATAGTAAAGCAATATACCCAAAGCAATGCACAATATCATCCACAAAGTGACACCAATTTTGACGTGGTTCACCCAGAATGGTTGGACTACGTCCATAAAAATTTTCTCTAAATGTTATCTCAAAGTTCTTTGGGAATCCTTCCCAATTAAAATGTTTATGATACTCAGACCAAAGGAGATACCTTTCCCCAATCAGAATTTATGAGCCTCTGCTCAAAGGAGATACCTTCCCCCAATCAGAATTTATGAGCCTCTGCTCAAAGGAGATACCTTCCCCTTGCTCTGGAAATGATCCCTTAGAAGATCAACTACCTCTACCTCTTGCCAGCACGTGGAACTCCTTTCCATCGAATACCTCATGTCCTCAATGCTTAGCCTAAGAGACCTCTGCCTTCTATGATCATGTCCACAATAGCTCAACAACCTATACCAAACACAGTCAATCGATCTAGTACAAGTCTTCCTCTGTCTGTCAGATCTATCCAACTCTTGAACAAATCAATCCTTTGCATACAAGCCTTCTCAAATACTTGCCAACTATCCTCAGGTTCTTCTCATAGAACCAATGCACCTCTGTCCTCAAGTTATCTGATAGAACTATCAAAATCAGCTCACAAGTCCTCTGCTAGGACCTGTCCAAATCTGCTCACAAGTCCCCACCGAAACCTGTCCAAAACTGCTCACAAGTCCCCATCGAAACCTGTCCAAAACTGGTCACAACTCCCCACAAAAACCTGTTTAAAAACTACTCACAATTCCCCACTGGAACCTGTCAAAAACTCAGCAAGCTCACCAAGAAAAACATTCTTAGTAGGAAATCACAAAGTGAATTTTTAGAGACCCAATATGATTTGTCAAACTCATAGAAGCATAAAGAGAATTGTTAGAGACTCAATATGTTCTATACTCAAATCCCAATCTCAAAACTAAACTCAAATCAACTCAGCTCAATATCAATCTCAAATCTGAAAAATCAACTCAATATCTGAAATGGATAGGATAGAATGTTTTCTTTCAAGAACATGAAACCCCAACAATTGCCAACTATGCAAAGAATCACATAACAATGATACTCATGTTATTTTCACCATCAATTAGGGTTTCAAAAACAATGCTCATCAAACAAGGTTTAGTCAACCAACACCATTCAACTCAACATCAACCTTGAAGCATTCAACCAATCATCACAAGAAAAGGAAACAAGTAGAAATCATTTTCCCTCCAAAGATATTTGAACAAAACATCCACCAACACAATATCACCAAATGCAAAGAATAACTTGCTCAAATCAACTCAATGGAGTAAGCCCAATATCATGAATCAAGTAAAGCAATAACTTGATCAAACAACCTCTATGGAAGCAACTCAACCATCAACCTCAAAACAGCCAACCAAGGGTTTTACCAACTCAAAGCAAGTAGCAAGCCTCACAAACATAAACCCTAGTGCACAATGCTTCCACTACCTCAAACCAGAATTATGCATTCACCAAAACTCTCATCAAGGATAACAATGCATAAGAAGTCTTCAACAAACCAGAAAATAGGATTTACACCTAGCCAAAGGATACCTAGTAGAATACCTTTTCACTCCAACCTTATTTCAGAAAACATACACCAATCATACTCATAAGAAGAATGTGCCCATACCTTTTTGGAGTAGAAGAAAATTGATCCTTAAAGTTGTCACCACACACAACCCTCAAACTTCCAACCAAGTTAGGGTTAGAACCAAGATAAATGAGCATATATAAAAACTTTCCTTAATACACCTTTTAGCTCCTCTTCTTTAAAAACAACCACCAAAGAAGCCAAAAACACAACCAAAACTTACACCTTATATCTCCATTTTTAAATTTAGCATAGCAAAAGACTAATCTCAAAAATACAACCAAAGAAATATCCCCTTATTTCTCCTATGTCTTTTAAACAATGCTAAACAATGCCAAAAATCATATCAATAAAATAATCACACCTTATAATGGCTGCCCTTGAAGAATCCGAAATTCACGGCACAAAACACGTTTTAATAAAAACATGACTAATCCATGCACAGCTCCCTCTGCGGGGATCGAAACGTAGACCTCCACCTACGCAAGGCCCAAATGTAGCCTTCGTTGCCACTAGCCCACAAGGGGCTTACGAAGTCCAAGACGGACTTCCTTCCACATAAATGATCAAGCTTTCCGAAAGCTTTTCAAACCACGAGCTCTCCTCTTTCGCAACGTAAACAAAACATTCGATCATAGCCAAACAAATTAATTGCCTTCGATTTTCCAAGTGGGTTTAACCTTAGGAACCTTCTCATATTTATAGTCCATACATGGACTTTAGAACATGTCGGCTGCAAAGAAAAGTAATTTCGAATTTAATCAAAATTTGCTTTCTAAAGGGTTTAAAAACCCTTAAAGTATTTTTAATAAATTAAAAATAATTTCTCCCTTAATTAATTAAATAATTAATTAATTAAAACCTTGAAGGGTTTTAAATAATAATTAAATAAATAATAAATAGAACCTCCATTGGTTTTAATAAAAACCATTGCCAATGGAATCTCTTCGGATTCTCTTAAAAATATTCTCTTGGAATCTTCCACCTTTGAAGCCAACACATCCTCTTAACATTAATGTCATTTCCTTTTTACATCAATGACAACTCATAGACAAGAAGCTAGGATCTCAAACCCAAAATTGCCAACACCTGCAACGCTACTTGCAACAGTTTTCCACCCATTCTGACCTCTTTGAATGGAGTATTTAAACTTCTTAAAAACAATTGTTTCTCCTTCCATGACTATTCATTTCATTTTCCAATGGCTATTCATTTCACCTTCCCTGACTGTTCGTTTCACCTTCCCTTGCGCATGCGTGCATTTTGGTTTCCAAGAAAAACTTTTCCTTTCTATTTTGTGGCCCTTCGTTTCATTTTCTCCACATGAGCTTGCGTTCGTTTCCCTCCGTGTGTAACGACCATCTTAAATGATTTCAAATCATTAAATATTCCTTATGTAACGCTTGTCTTATTCACTGGATTTTGTACTTATGTCCACGTCACTATGGAGGTCCGTTACCTTGGCAAAAATGGAACATGTCGCGATATCGCGACACTTTTTCTTTCTCCTATTTTGGCCTCGAAAATGCAACATGTCGCGATATCATGACACTTTTTCTTTCTCTGCTTGCCTGCATATTTTGAATTGTGAAAATGCAACATGTCACGATATCACGACACTTTTTCTCTGTTGGCTGTGATGGTGCAACATGTCATGATATCGTGACACTTTTTCTCTTTTGGCCGCGATGATGCAACATGTCACGATATTGTGACACTTTTTCTTCCTTTTGTCATGACGGTGCAACATGTCACAATATCATGACACTTTTTATTCCTTTGGCCACGACGGTGCAACATGTCGCGATATCGCGACACTTTTTCTCTTTTGACCACGATGATGCAACATGTCGCGATATCGCGACACTTTTTATCTTTTGGCTGCGATGATGCAACATGTCGTGATATCACGACATTTTTTCTTCATTTGGTTGTGATGTTGCAACATGTCGCGATATCACGACACTTTTTCTCTTTTGGCCGCGATGATGCAACATGTCACGATATCGTGACACTTTTTCTTCCTTTGGCCGTAATGATGCAACATGTCGTGATATCGCGATACTTTTTTTCTTTTGGTCGCAATGATGCAACATGTCACGATATCCCGACACTTTTTCTCTTTTGGCCGTGATGATGCAACATGTTGCAATATCGTGATACTTTTTCCTCCTTTGCGCTTTTCTTCCTTTGGCCACGATGGTACAACATGTCATGATATCATGACAATTTTTCTCTTTTGGACGCGATGATGCAACATGTCGCGATATCGTGATACTTTTTCTCCTTTGGCCGTGACCATGCAACATGTCGCGATATCGTGACACTTTTTCTCTTTTGGCCACAAAGCGCAACATGTCGCGATATCGTGACACTTTTTCTCCTTGTGGTTTTTTTGCTTTTTTCTTTGATCTTTAGCATATGGGCCACTTCGGTCTTCTTGGAACACATACAAAAAAGGTGGGTCCCCAATTTTGGGGTACGTTGTGGAGCAACCACAATAGGTCCTTATGTAATCGATAGTAAAATAGGACCTGGAACATACCAGCTCGTCTCTCTTGAGGGAATCAAGGAACTAGAACCCTTGAACATCAGTCATTTGAGTCCATTCCATATTTAGAGAGCCATAGCCCACCCCAAAAGCTCCAAGGATTCTGGAAATCACTTGGTCAACCTAAAATGCCCCAAAGGTATCCATAATCCCTTTGGTCAAACCAAAATCTCCAAGGATTCCAGTAATCGCTTGGTCAACCCCAAAACGCCCCAAAGGTATCCCTAATCCCTTTGGTCAAACCAAAAGCTCCAGGATTCCCACAATTGCTTGGTCAAAAAAAAATATTTAAAAACAAACAAAAACAACAGATAATCAAAAATAACCAAAAAAATTACATCTCACTCTCATGCATATTCTTAAAAATCAAAAGAAAAAAAAATTGCATTAGGCATTGCATACATACATTGCATATTTGCTGGTCATACATGTTAAAAGCACCATAGACTGTAATTACTTGGCAATTCGATCATTTTTTCAAATTCAGTCCATTTTGTAAAAACATCCATCCAAAATAACGTCCTTTACATTTTTGCCATATCATAGTCGATTGTCTGCTAATGTCTTTAGGGTTTTTGTCATTCAGTTGTCTTTAGATTTCTAGTCAACTGGTGTACAAAGTCAGACCGATTTTTACAAGGTAGAGTTTTACTTGGATCACGCCTTGTTACATCACATCCCATCACAAGCTTAAAACACATAAAAATTCCCAAGTTGTATGAATGAAAGAGAAACCTACAAAGCAATCTAGGGTACCATAGGTGAAAGGTAATTTTGCTCATCCCCATGTGCGTATGGTTCAAGAATGCTAAGAATTGACAAAAGGACAAGCTCTTCTCGATCCAATTCCTTGCAATAAATAGTGGTTTTCACCACTATCAAAAATCCCAAAACACCTTTGGTCTCCAAAGTCATAAGGATTCATACTACACATCCCTGAGAAGGATGGGTAGTCATTACCAAGGCCTAAAAGGATCAATGCCATTCACAAGAAAAATCCCAAAAGTCCACCATCCAAAATCCTAAAACACCTTTGATCCCAAAATTTATAAGGATTCATACTACACACCCCTATGAAGGATGGATAGTCATCCCCAAGGCCTAAAAGATCAATGTCATTCCAAAGTAAAATTCTCAACCACCTTTGGTCCCCAAAAGTTGTAAGGATTCGTACTACATGTCCCTGAGAAGGATGGATAGTCATCCCCAAGGCCAAAAGGATCAATGCCACTCACAAGCCAAAAACCCACGAGCTCAACTTGGAAATCAAAATGCAAAATCTAAATCCTCAAAAGACAACAATAAAAATAATAATAGTGGTTATCACCACTACTCAAACCCCTTGCTCAAGAAAAACAAAAAAAACAAAAGAGAAAAATAAACAGTGATTTTCATCATTATGTATGAGAGCAAGTATCCCAACAAGTTGACCAAATAAAAGATGCCTGAGCTTGAAGCCCTGAAATTCTCAGCATTTGAAGACCCATTTAGGTGATCCTCATTACGGGTTTGGTGGATAGCCTACCTGGCAATGGTGGTATCCTAAACGCATGATGATATGTCTATCACATTAGCTTTGCGTGTGTGTAGACCAATGTTTGTATGTGGATGAGCTAGCTTATGGTATCTTAGATTTCCCCATGGATTAATATTACTAAAAAAAACAAAGGAGTTAGTGGAGATAATTAGGTGATCCTCAATATAGGTTTGGTTGACAGCCTATCTGGCACTGGCGGTATCCTGACAAATACCACATAAATGAACTCAATCGCACACACAGGGATGTGAAATAACTTGGTCAAACTCAAGTCTGATTCGTACCTTGTTTGAAAGTCTTGTAAGATAACGTACAATATTTATTAGTTATTTAAAGCATATGAGTCTCAGAGAAACCTTAACTACATTCTAAAACAATTGTTATACATTTTATTACTTGCATCACCATCCAAAAATACAAAAGAAAAAATTACAAATGCAAAGTTATTCCATAAAGCAACCACATTGTACAGAAAGCCAGTTAATCCTGTATAGTCTATGGTGCCACCACCTACATACCAACAAATCATTCTATCCATTCCATATGCAGATATCCATATCATATAGCTAACATTATCCATAGTCATAACAACATATGCGTACATAAACATAATAAAGGTACATAAAAAGAACAAAAAACCATAACAAAATAAATAATCTAAAAATGATTCATGTATATATATTGAGTCAAAATGCGCTCAGGCTACAATAAAAAGGTCCTCTGACCTCACAAAAATCCAAAAAATCAAAATCCCCAAATCCTAGGGAGTCGGCCACCATGATCATGCAGGATCAGTGCGACTGGAACTACCCCCAGTGGTGTGGGTCCTATGGGACCTCTCAAGGCATCTGCTACCAACCCTCACATCATGCCCACTAATGCTACCCTCACCCACCCACCTACGATGAGAGGATGCAGACTGCTCAGTCTCACTGCCTCTCGTACGGTGCGACAATCCACCTCTAGTGAGCTCAGGTAACTTTCCCTCGAGGTCGATAATCTCGGCCTCCAAATCCATTCGACACCGACTCCACTCCACATCTCGTCGATGGTACATAGCCAATACTCTCACCCACCCACCTATAATGAGAGGATGCATACTACTCAGTATCACTGCCTCTCGTATAGTGCGACGATCCACCTCCAATGAGCTTAGGTAACTATCCCTTGAGGCAGATAATCTCGACCTCCAAATCCACCCGACATCGACCCCACTCCACATCTCGCCAGTGGTACACAACCAATACCCTCACCCACCTGCTTATAACGAGAGGATGCAAACTACTCAGTATCACTGCCTCTTGTATGGTGCGACAATCCACCTCTAGTGAGCTTAGGTAACTGTCCCCCAAGGCAGATAATATTGACCTCTAAATCCACCTAGCATCGACCCCACTCCACATCTCGCTGGCAGTACGTAGCCAATACATCATCCTGTTGTGCCAACTGAGATCATAGGCAATCCATCTCGATGTTGTGCTCCTCATCCTATCTCCATTGTAGGTCATCCAATCGTGCTATCTCAGTATGAAACCTAGCCTCCATATCCCTTGGGACCACCTGAGGCATGGGCATCTTTGGGATGGCATGCTACTCCAACACCCATTGCTTCGAGATGTCCTATGTATCCGGCTACTTGGGAACCCCCAAATCATTCCTAGTCAAGTCATCAACCTCCACCATATCTGCATCATCGAGCGGAGCCCCCCAACCCTCCCCCGGTGCCTCCGCAACCCCACCACCTACTTCTATTGCATTTGTACCTCCTAGAGGCCCCTCACCCTACCATCACCGCATCGTCCACCACTGGTCATACATGGTAGTCACCCCAATGTTGTCCACATTGGGGACATCAATCAATGCATTCGACTCTTCACCCAGTGGCTCAATGATCGACCAGGCTAGAGTCCTCTCATCGCCTCGATGTCGATATATCAAGGACTCACCAAGAAATCCTTGGTGCACCCCAAACTATCGAGTCACCCGAATGTACAGGAAGTACTCCTGCTCGGTCCCATGTTGCTTGATCAACCACCTCCCCCTACACACCCACCGGAGCCACTCCCCAACCTTAGGCCAGGCTGTATAGTCTCAGTATGGCTACTAGATCACCTCCCAAGGAGCAAGACGTGAGAAGACATCAGTGTAGTGACTAACGTCACCTGCCCATCATCGACTCTGCCCATGCTCCTCTAACCTCTGCCATAGAGCACCATACCCAATCTCCTTATCCACCATCTCTCCTCGAGTGGTCCAAGGCAACCCCTATGGTCGCTCCATAGCTATGTGCTACCACCCCAAGTACTGCAATAGATAGCTGCACCCAATCCCCTTTCGCCTCTAGCAGCGGACCTCATACAACTTGTCATATAGTTGTGCTAGTATCATCTGACCCCACCTCATAATTAGTGGTGCTATTTTCAAACACTCCACCAGTCTGAACACTACCTCAAGTAGGTTCCAAGGGAACCTCGCACCTGAGGAGTCGGGAAGAAGCATGTTGGAGATGAGGGTCATGAGCAATGCATGCCTCACCCCCAACATGCCCTTATCTAGCCACCACCACACCAGAATCCCACCAATAAAGTAGTCCCCCTATACCCTCTCCATCACCCTATCCACCCCCATATCTATTGAATGCCCAAAGTACCATGTCAACACCACCATTCACTGATCACAAGGAGTCATCCGAATGGGCAGCCTGTCTATCAAAATCCATAGAATCTGATACACGTCCTCTAGAGTCACTATCATCTCCCCTGTTCGAATATGAAAGGTTTTGGTACGGGGATCCCACAAATTGATCAGGGTAGTCAGATATGCTCGATCCTCCACCATAGGCTCCAACCGTGTCACTTTCTTGAGCCTAAGGGCATCAAGCCAATCCCAATCTGCCATAGTCAGCGCATCCCATGCATCAGAAAATACCGTCGGTTGATGGTACCAAATATTCACAACCTAAAAAATAAAAACAACACAAAAACATTAAAACATGACAACAAAAAAATTGTACAACAATAAAACGAATGTACAACAATGTATACAAAAAAAACAAAAAAACAAAACAAAATTGTACAACAATAAAACGAATGTACAACAATGTATACAAACAAAAACAAAAAAACAAAACATAACTATACAACAAAAAAACAAATGTATAAACAAAAAAAATAAAAAAATTGCACAATAACAAAACTACATTTTAGGGTTTCTACCTTAATTTCAAAATGCACAGCAAAAATAACAAACATTAACACAATGTACAACAAAAACATTCAAAAAAAAAAACTACGGTTTTAACTGTACTTAGACAAAAGAAAACACAATAAAGAGAAGGAGCACCTACCGGTATCACCTTGGATCTGCCACTCAAATATCTAGTCTGTGCACTCATGGTGTTAGTGAGAATTCAGCAGAGCTCCGCTACGCAAACTCGAACTCCTCCTCCTCATAGCTCCAAATCACCAAGAAAAAAATGTTGAAAATAAGCCCAAAACCTAGTTTTAGCCCTTTTATAGGTTGTTAGGCATGTAATCATCCCACCCTGGGATGAGCCCCCTAGTTGGTGCTCATACAACCTTGGGATGATTACCAAATTGGTATTTGTACCACCCTGGGACGATTACAAAGCAAAAAATAAAGCAACAGAAAATGAATCCAAAAAATGCACTAAAAAAAAGCAACAAAACTGCCAAACAAAGGTGCCCTTGCACCTGATACTATTGGCATAAAACACCAATGTCAAGACCATAAATTATCACTATCCTACTCCCTAAGAAGTCTACCATATCCGTACCACTCCACGAGAGGACGGATTTTCAAAAAATTTAGCCCCAAGGCATCACAAAAAAGGGTCAAAACCCACCCAAAAACAACATAAAACTACCGAACAAAGGCGCCTTTGCGCCATACATTCTTGGCATGAAAAACCAACGTCTAGGTCACAAATTATCACTATACTACTCCCTAAGAAGGCTACCATAGCCATACCACTCCACGGGAGGATGGATTTTCAAAAATTTTAGCCCCAAGGCATCACAAAAAAGGGTCAAAACCCACCCAAAAATAGCATAAAACTGCCGAACAAAGGCGCCTTTGCGCCATACATTCTTGGCATGCAAAACTGATGTTGGGGTCACAAATTATCACTATCCTACTCCCTAAGAAGGCTACCATAGCCGGACCACTCCACGGGAGGACGGATTTTTGACAATTTTAACCCCAATAGGTGTCACAAAAAGGGTCAAAACCCACCAAAAATAGGTCCGATTGTTGGGAAACTGCATAAGCATTCAACGAAAAACAACTGAAGGCACCCTTACAAAAGTCATCTTGGATCAAGTGACTCGTCGATTTTCTCATGTCGGTCATTCCCTCATCGATTCATCGCTTGAGGGGGTAGTCACACTTAGTCACCAATCAACAAATACACACCCAATCAAGGAAATGGCATGCATTCAAAGAATCATTGACAAAGACAATCACGCTCCTGCTTGGAGCAGCAAACAAGCAATAATCATAAGCTGATCAAACACTAGGTATTATAGGATCATGAAATCAAGGTTCCCATAGACAAAAGGTTGTGCCCTTTGCCTATTCATGACTGAACAATTTCCAAGATCAAGTAACACCTCACCGAAAAAGGTTAACACTTGAGTTAAGCTCCTTAGCTCATTAGAAGAAAGGATTCAAGAATGCGTGCCCTTTCCATACTTGGGGCATCAAAAGTTGGTTAGGTTACTAAGAAACCCTAATCATTAAGTGCTTTGGTTATCTATTTTTGCTCAGCACTATGCCATGCACAACGCATCCCAAAAAGGGGCATTTGTAGACACCAAAATAGCACAAATCTAACTATTTGATGACAAGCACTGATCAAATTGGCATACATAGCCCCTAGGGTAGCCCCCAGGGATTAAATAGTGGTCCTAACCACTCCCAAAGTAGTTTTGTAAGGTCAAAGTTCAATTTGGCACCTTTCAAGCACTCTGCTCCCTATTCATTCCACCCTAGGATGATTAGATTGCTATTCGCCCCACCCTAGGATGATTAGCAACAATCACTCCAAGGTGGGGTGAATAGCAGGTTTGATAGGAAAAAGGTCAAACCTTGACAAATGGCAGCCTAGATCCACCACTCAACTCCACCTTCAATGCATGGGAGTGCGAGTGAGCATTTTTGATCTCAAAGAGGCAGTCATAGAGCCCTTAATCAAGGAGGAATCTTCTTCTCCCCTGGGAAGGCATGATGGCCAAGTGGCGTCCCTGCATGCACATTCAAATGAGACCCTCAAATCTATAAAATGGTGAGTCTTCTCACCCCAAAAAAATAAGGGAGCAAGAGCATTTAGAGCAACAGAGTGCTGTCGAATTATACCCTCACCCTCATTGTGCTTCCTACATCCTTGATCTCTCTTTTGGAAGGGAGGTTATTGGGTGAACATTAGGAGCACAATATGGACCCAAAACCCAAACAATTGGCCATAATCCCACACCCAATTTTCTAACACAACCCCCTAGGAGGTTTTGGACCCATCCCAAGTGGATTGGTGTCAAAACCAAGCCCCAAACAATGGGCGTCCTGCCCCCGGGCGCCCCTTGCACTATTGCAGTCCTAATCGCCCCACCCCAGAGTGATTAGAAATCTATAGCATATTTCTTCACTATTTATTTTGCATCATGTTTTGTGTGTTTCATATATGCTACGGTTCAAATTTCAATGCATTATGACTTGTTTTGACTGTGTTTTCATGGTTTTACGCTTTTACTAACCTACAGGGAGCACTTTTGGATACAGGGCAATCTGGGAGGAAACTGCAAAATCCAACCTTTTGGGTCGTCTCAAAATGCCCCATTTTTACTAACCCCAAGTTTTTAGGTGTTTTTGAGACCCCTATATGGGACATTTGGGAGGTCACTTTTGTACATTTTATGACAGTCCTAGTCGTCCCACCCCGGAGCGATTAGAAATATACAACAGATTTCTTGACTGTTCTTTTTTTAGTGTGTCCTTAATGATGTTTACATGATTTTTTCCAAATTTCATTTCATTCTGATAAGTTTTGATCACTATTTTAATTATTTCATGTATGCATTAACCGGAGTCCTTGGGGATTGCATGTTTCCCTCCATCCGCATGTGCTATTAATCATTTGTTGTTTCTCTGTATATAGGATCTCGACACCAAAGGGGAATCAATGAATGACAGATGCACTCATGCAAGTGGCAACGATGTTTGGCCCGTCCATTTTGAATGTTGACACGCAAAAGATCTCGAAGGGAAGCATACCGTCCATTGGTGTAACAAAATTGTATCGAACACTCCTAGCCCATGAAAATGGGGGAGACATATTGTAACCTAATCTCAAGCAAGATTAATAAAAGATACTCCACCTTTTCTTTTGCTTTACATCTAGTTTAATTTCATTTGTTTTCCATTTTCATGCACTTTAAGTTCTTCGCATCTTCGTAGGACATAGCGTTTCCTTAATACATCTACTTTTGTTTGCATTGCACCCGATATGCTAGGGTTTTCGTAGACATGCTTTCACAACTAGGCAAGAGATTTATAGCCATATTTGAGATAAGAAGACCAGAAAAAATTAATTTTATTCAACATCTCAAAGCACTTATCTTACTATAGGAAAAGGAAGCATTATACAATCAATCAATACTAATCCAAAAAATATGACTTGTATTTTCTAATAGGTATTACAAAAACTTCTTATCTACTTTCAAGCTACTCTCCATAGATCGTAATGCATCCAACATAACTTAACATGACATAGCATAGCATTCTTTTTGGTTTCTATCTTCTCTAGTTTATACAATAATTACAACAGAGATTAACCAAACACTTGGATCTACATGCACATATCCACCTTACTTTATTTCTAATTTTTACCATGTGGAGTTAGGTTTATATATGAGGCTATAAAGGATTATAGAAAATATTTATCATGCACGTCTATGTCTAATATAATGAAATGCATATATGTAAATACAAATATTTTTATTTTATTTTATTAAATCATTTCATATTTTATATTAATTAAATAATAAATTATAAAATAAAGTATTAAATAATTATTCCAATATCAAATCAATCTATACCTCCAATTCTTATTCTCTATTAGCAATATTATGTTTCCATCTACCAAAAAAGAATAGCTCCCATGCTTTGGTACTTTCCTCGCCATCAAAGGTTTAAAATATTCATTTATTCAAAGGCATGGAATACATAGCACACAATCCAACAAACAAGACACATACGATGCAAGTCAAACATTCAAAATGTGCATATATTAAAGTAATTGTGTGAGCTTCCATGTACTCACAAGTTGTGGTGATATTTCACACCGTTCATCACATCCCACCTTACCTCTTTTGGTCGACCTTTATCTGCCCATTGAAAGAGTATACCTGGTCTTGCAATCACAAAAGCCATTAGTAGTACCATATTCTAGGAGCATAAAGTAAAGTATAGCACATCATTCCATCTATACATTAATTAAATATTAGTCATGTTAGAAGGGTTTTTACATTCTTTCCCCCTAAAATTAAACATAGTCCTTGTATTTTAATGTATTTTCAAATAGTAATTAACTATACACATCCATTCATAAATCAATACAATAATCAATTATGTTTATATTCATTCAAAAAGATAAGAAAATTGTTTCTTCATGTTAGCCACATTCTCCCATGTGACATTCTTATCAAAATATTTGTCCCACTGGACATTACATTGCTCAATATTTCATTTTCTTAAATTTTTGCTTTTGAAACCTAGAATCCTGATAGGTCGGATCTCAATGCGTAGGGGATCAGACATTTGCAAGTTAGAAATATTGTAAATGTGATAAGGATCAACAATATATTTCCTAAGTAGGGACACATGGAAGGTATCATGGATTTTTGATAGATTGGGTGGCAAGGCCAACTTATAGGCTACACGACTAATATTGCCAACAATTTAAAAAGGCCCTACAAATTAGGGGTCAAACTTGGAAGACTTAATGGAGCTTTTGATAGGTTTCACCCTTAATAAAACTCTATCTCCTATAGATAATTCCCTTGATGTCCTTTTAATATTTGCATAGCTCTTTTGGTGATCTAAGTCCTACTTGAGCCTTTGACATATTTTATTTAGTTTTTCCTCCATATCCTTGATAGTGTATAGCCTGATCATAACTCAATATTTTGTATTATCCCATGATAGAGCAGTATTGCACCTTCTCCTGTACATGTCTTCAAATGGGGCCATACCTAGTGAAGTGTGATGGCTATTATTGTAAGCAATTTTAACCAAGTATAGGTAGTCTTCCCACTTGGTATGATGGTCCATGCAATACATCCATAACATATATTCTAGAACCTGATTGACCCTTTTTGTTTGACCATCTATTTTAGGATGATAGGAAAAATTGATGTTGAGTTTAGTACCCAAAGCTTGATTTAATGCTTGCAAAAATTCTGATGTAAAGTAAGAATCCCTATATGAAATAATATTTTTTGGAAACCCATGCAATCAGACCATTTATTTGGTAAATTTATTCACAATGGCAGGTGTATCATCTTGTACATTTCTAGGTATAAAGTGTGCAACTTTGGTTAGTTTGTCTACCACAACAAGTATTGCATCATGTTAAAATCTGGTCTTGGGTAAACCAACCACAAAATCCATGGAGACAACTTGCCATTTCTATGTGGGAATATCATGTGGGTACAATCGACCTACTAGATGCAAATGCTCTACCTTGAATTTTTGGTATTCTAGACACCTAGCCACAAATTTGCTAATGTCCTTCATACCTAGCCAATAAAAGGTCTTCCTTAGATTTTCACGTATTTTTACCCCTCTTGGATGTACGTAATAAGGAGTATAGTATGCCTCCATAATAGTGTCCCTTAATTCATCTTTATCTAGAATGAATAATAAGTTTCTAAAGTATAAAAAATCATCCCTGATCACAAAATATTTGTCCTTGTCAGGTCCTTGCTCAACCTAAGCTTAACATTTATTCTAGAAGTCATATTTTTGTTGCATCTCTTTAACTTGGTCAACTAAATCATACTAACACTAGGATATAGCAGCTCTATGTCCTCTTCTTCTCAAGGAATTCTCTATCTTATTTTTCTTATCCAAATATATTCTTTACCAAAGTCATACTCTACCAAAAATTTCATCCATCAATGTTGTCTGGCATTTAACAAAGGTTGTGTAAAGATATACCTTAGATTTTGGTGGTTAGTTTTAAGTTCAAAGGGTTTTCCAAGCAAGTAATGCATCCAAATCTTGAGTGCATGTACAACTACCACAAATTCTAAGTCATGGGTAGCATAATTAAATTCATGTTTCTTGAGCTTTCATGATTCATAGAATATAACCGCTTCATTCTGAGTAAGGAATCATCCTAACCCTTCGATAAAAGTATCTATACAAACTATGAATTTCTTAAAGGGATTAGGTATTTTGAGAATTTATGTGGTCATTAATATTTCTTTTAGTGTTATAAAAGCTTCTTCACATTGATTAGTCTATTTAAAAGCCTTCCCTTTTGTCTAGAGGTTTGTTATTGGATGAGCAATATTTGAAAACCCTCTTAAAAAATGCTTATAATAACTTGCCATGCCCATAAAACTATGTAATTTGGTGATATTTGTGGGTGCAAGCCAATCTATGATGTCTTCAATTTTCTTGGGATCCTTAACAACACCATTAGCAGATATTATATGCCCTAAATATTTTACTTGAGGAATGTAGAATTCACACTTGGATAGCTTTCCATATAACTATTTTTTCCTTAGAATTTCAAGTACAATCATCACGTGTTGATCATGTTATTCCTTGGTTTGAGAATAGATTAATATGTAATTAAGAAATATGAGCACAAAGCATTCTAGTTGCTCTTAAAACACACTATTCATGAGGTTCTTAAAGGTAGTTGGGGAATTTTTCAAACCAAAGGGTAGAACCGTGAACTCATAGTTCCCATACCTAGCTATAAATATAGTTTTATGGGTGTCCTCTTAATGAATTCTCAATCGATGATATTAATATCTAAGGTCAATTTTGGAAGAGATAGTGGTTCCTTTTAATTGATCAAAAATATCATCAATTCTAGGTAGTGAATTCCTGTTCTTAATGGTGACCTTGTTGAGCATTCAATATTCTATGCACAACCTTAAATATTTGTCCTTCTCCTTGACAAAGAGGATAGGAGCACCCCATGGTGATACACTAGGTTTTATGAGTCTCTTTTCTAATAAGTCTTGAAGCTATGTATTGAGCTCTTATAATTTAATATGGGTCATTCTATAAGGTGACCTAGAAATCGGTGTCACTCCAAATAATAGTTCTATAGAGAATCAAATTACCTATGAGGTAGAAGACCCAACAAGTCTTCAGGGAACACATCCCTAAACTCATTCAATATGAGACACCTCTTAAAAAGGCCTGAGTTGGCCTTAGTTTATTCTTTTTATTCAACTTGACCACATATATTATACCATCCTTTCTTATTATTCTTCAAAGGAGGTCCGAGTTGGCAATAGTTTCTTCCTTTTTATTCAACTTGACCACATATATTATACCACCCTTTCTTATTATTCTTATATCCCTTGTGTCTTCGCTTTCCCCTCCCCCTCGGTGGGTCAAATTGAATTTTGACAAAGTATCCAAAGGTAATCCCGATAGAGCCATCTATGGAGGGGTTATCCGTAACAAAAGAGGTAAAGTTATCATGGCCTATGCTAAGAATTTGGGAGTTTAGTCAAACAATTTTGTAGAGGCTAGAGCAGTCTTCTATGGTATCCAAGTCACGTTAGAACTCAATATTCAAAGCCTTATTGTTGAAGGTGACTCCATGAATACAATAACCTACATCAAAGGCACTATAATACCACCTTGGAATTTTGATCCTCTTGTCCATGAGACCATCCTTCACCTCTATTCAATTTGCAATATGTCGATACAACATGTGTATAGGGAAGGTAACAAAGTGGTTGATACAGTTGCAAAATTTGGGATGATGCTGGAGTCATTTATGATATGGCATCAATGTTTTTCCCAATATATATTAAAAATTTTCCATGGGAATAAGGTCACCACTTATGAGTAGTGCCTTCCTTGAAATGAGTAATCTACACCATCGTGTCTAGAGCAAGAATAGACAAGGTTGTATGGCCAGGTGCCACCACTCCCATTGGTTTAGTTTTTATAGCCCATCTCTGCTGACTTGGCACCTATCTTCGAGTCATGGACACAAACCAGAGTTCTAAGGTTCAAATTCCAAGAAGCCATTATGATCCATATTGATACCGTATTGACCACAAAATCAAGAGTGAGGATTATGGTTTTAAGATACAAATTAAGCACAACATTAATACTAGCAGTATTAAAGGTTCTCATCCCAATGCTTGTGCCTACAAAGTCATTAGTCATTGGAAATGAGAAAATATTCTAGGGGTAAAAAAAAATATTGAACAAGGGAAAAGGACATAAAACGTGAGTCAAATCATATGTTTATTTATGCTTGTGAGACTGATATCATCACTAATCATGGCATGGTCACCTCTTTGTGCCAAGTTGACACTTCATCAAATTATAGTGGCAGAACCACCTAGATTGTGTCCAACATGGTGATCAAGTTGACTTGGTGGATATGTAGCTGCCACACATGGAGGAGGACTAATGAGGTGTATCCCTAGTGGCCCTCATGTGCTACTACTACCAATTCCAAAGTTTTTTTCCAATGAGGATCCCCTTTCTAGCTACCTCCTTTTTTGGTAAGCTATCGTATTATGAGCCAAATCACCATTGGACGTGGTATGGCCTATGTGGTGAGTCTTTCTAGGGTATCTCAAACCAATAAATGGCTCAAGGCAAGATCTTAGCCCAAGAATATCGAAATGATTCTACCCTGGTCGTTGAAAGATTTTCTTTTAAATCAACTTGCGCACAATGGAAACCAGAGCATATTTGTGTTGAAGTGCAAGTTGAATTACATCTACATCCAGAGCTTTGTTATGGTTAGGAGGATGGCTTTACTTAAATCCAAGAACCTACAATTAGACCATTTTTTTGAGGAGATTATGGCTTCTTAGGAATTACTCAACTTTTTGAATAAATTTAATGGGAATGACTTTGACATTTTAAAAGAATTTGTGCAGAGTTGGGACAGTGGTACCGTTTCCCTGAAGGGACTCACCTTTGCTATTACTATCAACTTGCTAGCTAAAATTATGGAACTCCCTAATGATGGGAAGATTATCCACAGAGATAAGCATTCAATTATGGGTGAGTTGGTTTACTTCTGTGATAAAGGAAATTTTTTATTCAAGAAGGATAATCGGTTCATCCAAGAAGACATCCCTCCACCCTCAAATAGGGCCTTGGTTCTAATCATGTAGTACTTAACTATGGATGAACCATATTCCCCTCTCCATAGATTCCACATGGTATTCCTAAATTTTATGAAATATGTCAAGCAGATTAACATCCCAGAGTACTTATTTTGATCGATGGAAATCTCTATTGATAGCATCCATAAAGGGAACTCCACTTACCATAAAAACTAGGGTCTCCATATAATTATTTACAATTATGTTAGCCAAAATCTAGACCAGCAGATCATTGAAGCTATTAGGCCAACCGTCGTCCTTGATTCCATACCAGGCTCTCCTTTGGTGTTGGTGGAAGTTTCCCTCGAAGAGCCAGTAATTGATGTTGATAATGGCACTCCTGGTAGAGTGGGTAAATAGAGGGTGTTACCCCCAATAGGGTCATCTTAAACTTCCACATTGTGCTTGACCCACATAAATAATGCAAGCGAGAAAGGAAATTTCCCTCCCTTGCTCATAAAATGTAGAAGACCATGGTTGGGTCATCTTTGGGGTCTCGCTACATTCAACAAATGGGACACATTGACCATATAACTTACCTAGATGACATTAACACCTTAACAATGTTGATGCTATTGAGAGTAAGCAAAATCATCACTCAGATGAATGTGCAAAAAATCGACCACCCTGTGGAGGATGATCCCAAAGAAATTGATGATTATGATGATTATGTTTCAGAGTGATGTGGTTTCCTTGACCCCTACTGGTTTGTCCATTTTTTTTTGTAGTATAGTTTCCTTTGTGTTTTGTTGGTTCCTATAGGATGTAATTGCTAAGTACCTCTATATTTTTGTGTGGCCATAGGCTTTGGCCCCTTTTTGGCTTGCTTTGTATTGAGTTGAACCTTCACGGGATCCTCTCTACAGCTTGTATAGAAGGTTTTAGGTCCCTTTCAAAACCTGTTATCAATAAAAAAAAAAATGCATGGTTGACAATAAATGTGGTCTAAAGGAGCCATGGTTGCAATGGACTCAAATTTACTGATTAGATTCATCCATGAAATCTATTCACCTTTATTCAAAATTAAGGAGGTCTTTATGGGTTCTAAACCAATCTACAACAAGAATGATGTCAAAGACATGCAAGGGAGTTACATATAAGTACCAATTGGTTTTTCCTTAAGGTAGATGGGTCAAATAGACATTGATTAACTAAATAAGTTTATCCCAACCCATATTCTACCTTCCACCCATTAGCCAAATATCTAGGCTTTTATAGTATGTCCCTTATTATGCTAGTAGAAATAAAACTATCTGTAGCTCCACTATCAATTAAAATATATACATTCCTACCATAGACCTTACCAAAGGTGTAACTTGCCTATCAAGTGTAGAGTTACCTATTGTGTCAAAGATATGTTGAGTTTATTCTTTTGGTGCCTTCTTTTAGTTTACTCTCTAAGGGTATTTTCTAGCATAGTGGAGACCACGACATACATAACATCCAGCTAGGTGAACTCTATTGTCCCTTCTATTGTCATCATTTTTGTTCTATGATATTGATTCCTTAGCCTTTTCTTGCATTGAAGGTCTCTATTCATTTCTTCTTGAGTAGCCCTTCCTATCCCTTTTATCTTTGCTATCTTAGAATTTGTTTCTATTTTTGCTTACAGAATTAGTTTTATCCCCGTCTCTAATTTTGATTTATTTCCCACTACATAAATCCTATAGTTTTCTCTTCCTAAGATCATATTTTTTATTCTTTGGCATTTTTTAATAGTTGAAGTATGCTTTCTTAGCCTTCTGATTAGTCTCCTCTAGTAGAGCCAAGTCATAGGCTTTTAGGATATCCTCAGGGTTCAAAAAATTAATTATAGTTCTAATATTTGGGTGAAGTCCCAAAATAAACTTTTGTACATTTATCTCTTCCTTATTATCATATTCTAGTACATAATTCAATATTTTTATGAATTTTTGATGATATTCTTGAGCATACAATGTTTCTTGTTGTAGGGTGGTGAACTTGGCAATTTTTTCCATGTAGAAATGCTTAGTCAAGAATCTCTTTTTGAACTCTTCTACAAAGTCCTCCCACTCGATATCCACAACTTCAATCTTATTTGATTTCTTATAAGTTGTCCACCAATCTAAATCTACTCCTACTAGATGAAGGACAACCCATGCAGTTCTAGATTCATATGATAAGGATTTCATGGAGAAATATGTTTCAACTTCATTTAACCAATTTTTTACAACATCACCATCCTCCCTTCCATCAAATTTTATAATCTTAATATTTTGCATATATTTTGCTAATTCAACCCCAACTCATTATCTAGTAGTTCCTTCAGATCCAATGGATGCTTCTTCTTGTCATACCTCAGGTTATTTACCCTTGGTTAAGTTTTCTATCAACTTTTGTTGCTAAAAAATCAATTCATGATGTTGAGTCATTTATGATTTTTGTTGTTCTATTTGCTCTTTTTGTTATTCCCTTTACTCTTTTTGTTGTTCCATTTGACTCTAAAGTAATTGGACTATTTTGTCCAATTTTCCATCCTCCCTAATAGGTTCATTGACTTGAGGCACATTGATCTTTGTCATCAGCCTTTCTCTTCTATGTCTAATAGTTACATTCTCATTCCTAACTTCCTTTCTAATTTCCCTATGTGGTCCCTTTTATGGACCAACAGTGGCCTCTTCCTACCTAGCTATTGTGAGGTTCTTTCATGATCCTCCCCATAACATTGGTACTATATTTTTTAGATTCAAATCTATATTAATTATTTGGTATAGGTTTATCAAGCTCAAAAAATATGACACTTAAAATCCTACTACCTAAGGATCTTATTACCTAGGTTATCACAACCTAGGGCTTCAATACCAACTATAACAACCTAAGTCTAACACACCTGATTGTACAACCTAGTCTAGCACACTGGTTTCACAAAGTGAAAATTTTGGCCGACCACTCTCATTAGAGATAGTCTAAAGTAAAATTTTGAGTCAACAGTTTTGTTATTCACCCAATGTTTAATCATTATGAGGTATAGTATGCCACTTTTGGGAATTAGGACCACTACATACAACCTTCCAAATGGATGAGACTGGCCAAATCCTGTGGAAGGTACCATTTTGTTGATCTATCTTCTAATCCTCATGTGAGCACAAATTCATGGCTAGGGTTATCCTCTAGGGCCTATAACACATAGAGGGTCGATGCATACTCTCTTCATACCTTAGCATGAGGATCATAGGCTTTATTTGGTCTAATTGATTATACACTATGCTAGATTAAATTAGGGCCATACCAATACACTGGTCTAGACTTGGCATCTCTTGTCAAGATATGATTAACGATGAGTTATCCCATACCAATCATCATGGAGTAGTATAGCTTTGATATCTTGCTAGTTCTCTTCTAATCCTAAATTTAAAAATAACCCATAACCATACTACTCATACAATGACCTAGAGAAGGTATCGTTACCTTCATGTCATAGCCTATATTGTCAATAGTTTGATCGTTCACGAATCATAGTGGTTACCGACTTGTAACCATCAGTATTGGGCGTTTTAGATCATTATCCTTCACGATGAATTAGATAGAGTGTATAGGATATTTAATCCTTTTTTTATGAATTAGTTTGAGGGCTTCTCAAAAATGGTTTATAATCCTACTTATGCTCATTTAGCCATATCTCTAATAAAATACTTCCCTTATATTACCCTTAACTAAAAGTTTTATTTTGATTTTTATGGATTCACTTTTTGATCATAAAACAAGTAAAGAACATAATTCACCATTTTCATATAATTTAAAATAGACTTAAATTTAAAACTAAAATAATTAAATAAAAGTAATTTCCTAACATATTTATTAAGGAAGGAGATAATATCCAACAACCACAATAATACTTTACAATCCACGAATTAGCACGAGCGCAATGCTCCAATGGTGTTTGCTTAAGTGATAAAAGGTATATATTCATAAATTAAACTTTAATTTTCCTAAACATGGTAAAATTTAATTCTAATAATAAAGAAGACTCAATTGCTCTAACTTTATTTAAAAGCTAACTATTGTATCATACTAACAAAGCCATAGAAATTTATCTAATATTAAAAAATTACTTTATGATAATTTAATTGAGAACATGTTACTTTTAATTCACATATGTCCAAAAAGCTCTTGTATATTTCAAAGACAACCTAAATTTTAACCTAAAATAATATAATCATTCTCGAGAAAATATTAACTTCTAATCTACTCAGCAAATATAAATAATTCTTCTCTCCTTTTAAAGACTGCATATCAACGAACAACTGAGGATGATATTATAATTTTTAACCAAGCCACAAGTTAATGAAACAAAGGACTTGATTAAATGATGTTGTTGGAGGACGTTATTCATGTGCCATGCATAAATGAATTATGTTTTATTCATCTTTCAGTATTTTTAGTTTTAAGAATCATTGATCAAGGCAAAAACTCATTGCGTGGCTACAACACTTCAATAAGGATAGTCACAACTTCAGGAAACTACCAAGTCAAATAATATATGTTGATGGAGAGCTTGGCTACAAATATTTTAATTTAGAAAATAAGATGCTATTTAAATATTTTTCTTAACTATTTAACTTAGCCAAAAGATAATAGTTTATTAGACAAATCAAACATTACTAAGGTTTTAATATTATATAAAACCATATATTAACTTTCATATTTCATATAACTCCAAGTATTTCTGAAGAATATAATTAAAAATATTACAAAATGATAAAGTACTTTATCTTATATAGGTTTAAAGACTGCACCATTCTGTGGAATATGTTTAATTAATTTCTTTCAATAGTAAAGCATTTGAGGCACCTTATATATATATATATATATATATATATATATATATATATATATATATATATATATATATATATATTCATATAGGAGGTATTTTAAGGCATAACAGACGTAGCCTTATAATTTGGACTCCACTGCACATCTCCAAATGAGGGATTACAATAAAATCCTCTACAAATGTTGGGACAAGTTGTCATTTCACCTAAGGCTCTTTCCCATCACTGTGACCAGTGACCAGAGGTTCAAGTGTCACCATACGGGATCAGAACGACTTATAGGGAATGAATGCAACTAATGCCTAATTGCATTTTAATATATTTCCATTTTTTGAAAGCAAACAAAGAAAAAAATACCAAGACATAAAATCATCCCAATAGTAACAAAATATAAATAATACACCCGACACACATAATGTAGCAAGAGTTGGTTTTGGATACATAAAAAATTTAGGTATCCTATTTGGGTTCTACACAACCCAACTACCAACATCTACAACAACTAGTAGGGATGCATTTTTCAAGAAGATGGTCAATTATCCCTTTTACATCCGTATGGATTGGATACATACCAAAAACAAAGTAGCAATAATTCACAGATCAGCTCATAGCTAATCATTTCTACAACCAACACAGATAAAAAATAAGAGTATTTTTAAGTAATATAATTGTGAATTAAATTAGAAAAACATAATGCATAGTCATAGATAGCGTCATCAACTAGGAAAGAGATTTATAGCCATATTTGAGATAAGAAGACCAACAAATATTAATTCTATTCATCATCTCAAACCACTTATCTTACTACAATAAAAAAACATTATGCAATCAATCAATACTAATCCATAGAATATCTGACCTGTATTTTTTAATCGATATTACAACTTCTTAGCTACTTTCAATCTATTCTCCATAGACCGTAATTCATCCAACATAATATAACATGACACAATATAGCATGTTTTTTTATTTCTATCTTCTATATCTTATAAAATAATTACGATGAAGATTAACCAAACACTCGGATCTACATGCACATATCCACCTTACTTTCTATTTTTTCCATGTGGAGGTAGGTTTATATTCAAGGATAAAAAGGATTATAGAAAATATTTATCATGCACATCTATATATAATATAATAAAATGCATATATGTAAATAAAAATATTTTAATTTTATTTTACTAAATCATTTCATATTTTATATTTCATATTTTGTATTAATTAAATAACAAATTATAAAATCAAGCATAAAACAATTATTCAAATATAAAATCAATCTATACCTCCAATTATTCTTCTCTATTAGCAATATAATGTTTTCATCTACCAAAAATAATCGATCCCATGCTTTGGCACTTTCCTTTCCATCAGAGGTTTAAAATATTCATTTATTCAAAGGTATGGAATACATAGCACATAATCCAACAAACAAGATATACATGAGATGCAAGTCAAACATTCAAAATGCATCTATATGAATGCAATTCTATGAGCTTCCATGTACTTATGGGTCATGGTGATATTTCACATCGTTCATCACATCCCACCTTACCTCTTTCAATTAACCTTTATCTTCCCACCAAAGGAGTATACCTGGTCTTGTAATAAAAAGCCATCAATAGTACCGTATTATAGGAGTAGAAATCAAAGTATAGCACATCACTCCATATATATGTAAATTAAATACTAGTCATGCTAGGAGGGTTGTTACACCGAGGTTCAATAAAACAAATCACCTAATTTAAGTATTCTTTGGCTTTCCAAGTGATTCTGTAAATTTGATTGGAGTTCTCTCTTAATGGTGGATTTCCTAGGATCAAGTCCTCCCATATATTAATTAACATACAATCTCCTAATAGCCAATAAATTATATCCTCTATTATGCTCTTTGTTGCCACTATATGTTTCCAAACCAATGAGGCTCTAGGAAGTTTGTCTATGTGTTTGAGCATTTGAATACATATTTGATTATTTACATACTTGCTAACTAGTATGCGCTGCCATGCTTTATTGTGTTTAAGCATGTTCCAAAGAATTTTTTCTCCCAATACTTTCTAATATATCTCCATTTTTCTAATTTCTAGTCCTTCTTGAATTTTACTTTTGGTGAACATCTTCCAATTGACCAAGTAGAACTTTTTTCTTTCTGATTGTCTACCTCCCTACCATAGGAAGTTGTGTGTGATTACATATGTCTTTTGAAAAATAAACTTGAGAACATGATATACTAATAGTTGGTGGATTGGAATATAAGCTAACATTGATTTGATAAATATTGCCCTTCCTAAAAGACTGAGCCAATTATTACTGTAACTATGTATCCTTCTAACCATCTTGTCCAATGTTGGGGTCCAACAATCTAAGGCTTTGAGGTGCAATATTATGGGAACTCCTAGGTATCTAAAATATTTTTCTATGCTAGACCAAAATACTAGGATAGTGCTAAAGAGATTGAATATTATTGCTGCAATATTTTATGTATAGAATTGACTCTTTTGAGTGTTTAAATGAGCTCTGGTAACTTGTGTAAACCAATCTAGGCATTGCTTAAATTGTCTAATATTTAGGTTGGTCACTTTGCCTAGAAGAATGGTATCATCTATAAATTTGGCATGTGTTAAAATGCTACATCCTATTGTAGTCTCTATCCCTATTATTTTTCTTTCTCTTTAAATATGGTTAATTAATATTCCAAGAGTCTCAGCTAAAATGATGTAAAGGTATGGTGATAATGAACACTCTTGTCTAATTCCCCTTGTAGCCTGAAAGAATTTTTTTGGGTCTCCATTTTTTAAGGGGGCTATCCATGGGTTTTTTATGCATGCTCCAATCCACAAGATGACCTGATGTCAGAATCCAAACTTTTGTAGGGCCTATTCTACAAATTTTATATTAACTCGATCAAAGGCATTTTTCATATCAAGTTTTATAAAAATTTGTTTCTTTTTTTTTCTACTATTGTGGAGGGCTTCATGCACCATTATGATATTATCATAAATTTGTTTTCCAATCATGAAACCCCCTTGCTCTTCTAATATTAGTTTGTCAATATTCTTCTTTATTCTATTGGAAAACATGCTGGTAATAATTTTATAGAAATATTTACATAGAGAAATTGGTCTAAATTTAAAGAAATTAGTGGTATTTTTTCTTTATGAATCAATGCTAGAAAGATAGATTTGATGTCTCCAAGAAGCTTACCTTTCACCCTAACATCATCAATCATGCAGAGCAAATCGTCTTTGATGATGTGTAAGTATTGATGGTGAAAGTTTATGAATCCATCAGGTCCTAGAACTTTATACTTTGGTAGAGCTACTATAATCTCCTTAAGTTCCTCCATAGTCATTGGCTGAATGAGATCCTATTTGTCTTCCAAACTTAATACTTTCAGTATATGTTGTAGCAATATTCCTTGGGAATATGAGTTACCATTTTCTCTAGAGAGCAAATCTGAGTAATGTTGATTGGCAAGTTCCTTAATTTTCTCCCTATCTATATAAGTGGTTCCTTCATGCTCTATGTTCTTGATTGTGGTTCTTTGGAAACATTGCATGGTTTTCAGATGAAAATATTTGGTTTTTCTATCCCCCTTGCTTAGCCAAACCATTTGGGATTTAAGACTCCAATGTGTTTCTTCTTTAGTTCTTAATTTATTGAGCTTCTAAATCAGGTCATTTCTTACATCTTCTTACCATGGTTGAGGAGGATGATCCCCAATTTATGTTTCTAGCTACTCTAGTTGTTGCATCAACTACTTCTTGTATGGTTTGACTCTCACTTTTTCTTCCAACCATTTTTTATCATGTGCTTAAATTTTTGAATTTTTCTTTTCCACTTTTCTTAGGGGTTGGTTTATTGGATTTGTTTGTTCCAAGTGCTTTCCACAAGTTCACTAAAATCTTCTTCTATCAACCATTTAGAGTTGTACTTAAAGGAATTCTTTGGGGTTGTAGGCTTTAGCCACTATCCAATAGAATTAGCTTATGATATGAGATAGAGTTCTAAATTATGTGACTAGAAGTGAGAAGAAAGTGTGTTAGGATATTTTCATTGATCAAAAATCTATCTAATATTTTTGTAGTATAGTTTTTCCCTACTCTTTTGCTACTCCAAGTGTACTTCTCTTTGGTCGATCAAATGTCTTGTAAGCTTTCATCCACCATAATTTGATTGACCAAATATCTATTTGAATCCCTTGCTAAACTTTCCCCAACCTTATCCCAGTGGTAGAGAATCATGTTGAGATATTCTCCCAATATTATATTGTCAAACTTCTTAGTTTCTAGCCATTGTACTAAGTTTTTCCATGCTTCTCTTTTCTAGATAGGTAGGATGATTTAGACTATAAAAAATTATTTTCTACACTAGTTCTATTTGGTAAGAGAAATTTTGTACCTATCCAGTTATTGTGCTTATGTTGTAAGCTACAAACTAATTACTATGGATCCTAAGCCAAAGCCAATCCCCCCAAAGCTCCCATAGAATCAATAGTTATCAATTCTGATTGTGCCCATATCTTCTGTCATTTTATAGTTAGTATTTTCTCTATTGTTTTTGTTTCTTGAATACATACTATTTTTGGCTTTTGCTCCTGTATTAGAAATTTGAGATAGTTTTTTTAGAGGACTTACCAATCCCCTACAGTTCCATGACATAATCTTCATTTTTTGGATTACTTCTTATTTTTTGTGAAGCTCTCCTCAATTTTGACCTGCATTTTGGATTGCAAGTCTTTCTTTGCTTGCTCATTTCTTAGTTTTTGGTTTGATTTTATTCCCTTAGCTATATATTGTGTGGTTGGAAATCCCTTGAAAATCACTATTTCCTCCACTTGTGTTTCTTCTACTTCTTCCTCTAAGTTTCCATTAGTTTCTTCTTCAATTGTTGTGTTCTTTGGTGTATCTTTTAAAATCTCTGGAGAGTTGTCAACTTTAATTATAGGTATATTCTCTTTATCTTTAGGAGCCACCACATCTAGAAAGGTGATTTCCTTATCTCCTTCATTAATACTTGATCACTCTAACAATGTAGCTTCTCCTCATCAAATGGAAACTATTGTGAAAACACAAACAATACCTCATTGCCTACTTTTTTAAATATGATGTCGATGTCATCATTACAACCAATAGACTACCATAAATCACTTTTAAAAGATGTCCAAAATATTTTCAAAGCTAAAGACAAATAAGTACCATACATGAACTGATACTTGTGATCTCTCCTAGAAAAATTGATTGATGCTAGGGTTTTTTATCTTTCCCCAAATTCATTCCTTCTTTTCGTAAAGGTCTTTATCAAAATTGCTTGGAGGAATTAGTTAGCATTTTTGAAAGAAATTATGGTAGTATTTGATATGATACAATAAATGTACAAATCATGCATCCAAGAAAAAAAAATGTACAAATTGGTTGAAAAAACTTGGAAAGTATTTTGAGATAAAATGTGTACAATGATTTTCCTTTAGGCAAGTTCTTAAGTATTTTTAGGTTCTCACCCACAAGCAGTGTTTCAAAATATGATATTTTTTCTATGATACAATATATGTATAGTATATATAAAATATGATTCTTTAAGCAATTTACCCAAATGGGATTTTCGTTTTGATTGCCCAAAGGGAAAAATTTATGTGAGTGTATCCAAAGGGGACTTTTAAATTTTTATGCCTAAGAGGAAATTTGAATGTATATACCCAAGGACTTTTTAATGTTTGAGACTTTTAAATGTTTGTTCCCACAAGGGAATTTTTAATGTATATGCCTAGGAGGTACTTTTAAATATCTGTACCCAAAGGAAAAATTTAAATGTCTATGACCAAGGGGGATTTTAAATATCTGTATCCAAGGGGAAAATTTAAATGTCTATGACCAAGGGAGACTTTTAAATATCTATGTCTGTACCCAATGGAGTCTCTTAAATGTCTATGCCCAAGGGAGACTTTTAAATGTCTATGCCAAAGAGGGACTTTTAATTGTCTATGCCCAAAGGAGAATTTTAAATGTTCATGCCCAAGGGAGACTTTTAAATATCTATGTCCAAGAGGTACTTTTAAATATCTATGCCCAAGATGAATTATTAAATGTTTATTCCCAAGATGGGATTTTTATGATTATCCTTTTAAGCAAAATTCTATTGTAAGTCATGATAAAGTGTTTATATGGATGCTAAATGAGTCATCCTTATACTAAATACCTAAGTGATGCTTTAAGATGTTTTTTTAATCCCTAAATAAGGTTAAAGTAATATAATGTGCAGAAAAAATAGATGTGAGATATGCTTGATTGATGCATCCATTAAAAGGTGATTTATTGATAAACTATGATGATAAATATAATTGCAATATGTTTTGATTCATGCCCTTGTGTGTAAAGGAGGGGATAGATATTATTATAATGGTAATAATGCAAATGCATTATTCTTATGTAAAAAAGAGTTTTTAGTTCAAATAAAGTTGAGAAAGAGATGATATAGGTCAATTATCAAGAGATAAATGATTAGATTGACAAAAATATAAAGATGGCTAAGTGGATAAAGGTAGATAGATATTGATAGATAGATTAAATTGATAGAAATATTAAGTTGATAAATATATATGATGGTGATGGATGGACTAAATTGATCATTAATTTTGATTGATGAAGATATGGTTGGAGAAACTCCAATTTATCTTGCAAATATGGAATGGGAAGAATCCATTAGCATCTGTCATCTAGTGCAAGTGCAATGCATGTGAAGACATTAAATAATAAAATAAATAAATATATATATATATATATAAGAACACATTAAGTAATAAAATAAATAAAACAAATTAAATCTACCTTGAAGACCCTCATTATGCTTATTCCTTTCCATATTATCCGTATGCGGCCAAAGGAAAGTTAATACTTTATTGGCTAAGGTGTAAGGCTTTAATACTTAGGCTAATGTAAATTTTATGTTTTCTACAAGTGATAGCCAATGAGGACCCAAACCAGATGAAGATGGTGTATGGATAGATAGTGGACAAAGTGTAGTGATGTGGCAATATGAACGATGATGTAGGCTAGAAGTTTTTGAGACGGGAGCAGGGAAAGTGGATTGGAAGGATGTTTAGCTGTTGCTAATATTTTTCCTCATTTTTGTATTTAGAAAAAAAAGTTTTGAACATAATAAATATTTTATTGCACATATTTCTACATGTATTGGAACTATTTTAATGGTGTTTTATGCATGAATATGGTAGCATCATTCAAATATTTTTAATGCATGCTTTTACCCCTTAGACTCTCACCATAACCAAATTTAGATTGTGTGGATGCAGGTCTAACCTGGTTTTTGTTTTGTGTTCGGGATCTAATATTTTCTGCAGGATAGGAGTTTAGTTACAATAGCTCTCTTTGGTCATTTTTAGCATTTTGTTTCATGTATTCCAAATTTTTATTTTATTTCTCTAACCTTACCATTTTTCATTTTTTTAAACTTCTGCAAATAAAATTAAAATTTTCAAAAAAAATTAAAATTCCAAAAAGAGTCACATGGGTTCCAAGATTAAGTTTTAAAGTTTTATTTTAAGCAGTTTCGATGTTATTTTAAAGGAAATTAAAAATTCCAAAATTACATATAAATTTCACATTTTAAAAAGACTTTTGTATTTTTAAAGCTTTACATGATTTCACATTTTAAATGAGGATAAAATTTCAAGCTTTAAACTTTTGTTTTCCAAGCAATAAATTAACTTCTCTTTATGAAAATTACAATTTCATTAAAGGGAGGTAGTTTGTATGGCATTCCAAAGGCTACTACATTTCCAAAGTTAATCATGTAGATTATTTTCTTTTCATTCTCAAAGCAAGATAAAATGAATCCACTCATCATTTCAGATTCACATTTCAGAGATAGATTTTAGTCTTTTCTTTCATGCTCAAAGTAAGGTTTAACAAAAAGATAAAATTTGTTAAAATCTACTTAACAAAAGAAGATAAAATCTACCTAAAATACTTCAAGAGAAAATTAACTAAATCATTCTTCATCGTGGTCATATGAGGGCCAATCGCAACACATTTTCTTTTCTTTTAAGTTTTATGAACAATTAATAGCATAGCATGATAAAATTATACTAAAATATATGCCCCTTGTTAACAGTTGCTTGCAAATCACTAAGCTACTCTAAGCACTTATTTTGATACATTTCACAAGTATACAAGCATGCATTAATTAAAAGAAACCTTGGAGAAATGTTTATTTATTTGCAAGAGAGGGTTTTCTAATCAAAATCCTAACTATGAGTGTGGTTTTGCAATTGGGAAAATTATCACAAAATATTTTGGTGCTAGAAGGAGGGCCCGAATTGGTCATTTTATTGCTACTTAAATGCTAAATTTTTTATTATTACTTGAAAGGTTATTTTAAAGGCATTGGTCTTGGCTAACAAGGTTTTCTTGACATGTGATCACATTCATTGATTGGCAAGTCCTTTAAGTGATGATGCATTGATGCTAACATTTTGCAAATTGAAGAATGTTCTTTATTGCTATGGTTTAATTGATGCATTACAATGGATGAACATGATGATTTATTCATTTAACCATTTGAAAATTGTTAGTCATTTCACACATCTTTGCAAGATATATTTCTTTGACTAACAAAATTGGTATTAAAGTTATATTCTTTAAGGTCCACTAATGGCAATGTTTACTCCAATGATGATAGGTAATCCTTTAAACATACTTGGGCCTTCAAATCATGTTCCTATAGATATTATGTGTTATCTAATGGAATCGATCGAGGAACATATTAAGGCATAGAATAACACTTTAATTTATTTGTAAATTATGCAAGAAGATGTTGCTTTTCGGATGTTTCCATCCACATTAGATGAATTTTCTTATGATCGGTATATCAGTTTACCTACAAGCTCTATCATCTCTTAGGTTCAACTAGAAGCAAAATTTCTTAGTCATTTTGGAAAATTGGTTGACCCAATTATGATACTAAATCAATTTATCTCTATCTATAAAGAACCTAATGAATCCATGAGCCAATTTAATTATAGGTTCCATAGATTTTATACCAAAATGGGGATACATTACATCATTTTAAAAGAATAAACCTTTAAAATATACATGGAAGCCTTAGACCCCTTTACTTCTACATTTCTAGGAAGAATTATTAAATATCCATCCTTACCCAAAGTCTACAATAAGGTAATAACAGTAGAAAAATGGTGGATTTTGAAAGATATGGATGTGGGTCAATTATCATTGCTCAACCTTAAGGCTCACAATAAAATACCACCAATGAGTTAGGCTAAGGTACCACATTTTCCAATGATGAAATTTTCTTTAGGAGCTATGGATTCCAACTAATGTGAGCAATCAATGGGATAAAATTAAATTTCCAAATGTTACAACCACCTTAGATATCATCCAAGAGGAGGTGCAAGTTTCAAATCCAATATCCACCAATGAGGATTGTGGTAAACAAGCCTATCAAAATATAGATATTGGTTCATTTTTAGAAATGCATGAGCCTTCAGATAATGGAGGAGTCCTAGATCTAACTAGCATTGAAATATGTGATAGGATAGGGCCTTTCATAGAATTAAATGAAATGAGTAAAACGGATGATCAATAAAGCCAACATGTTATAAATAATGACCTATTATTAATGAATGGCTTAGAGTCATTATTTACAAGGGAGGATTGAGATAATTATAGAAATATGAATACAAGAATTGATCCCACTATAGAAACCCTAGAACCATCAAAAGTGGTTGAAAGTGAATTTAAAAAGGAATCAATAGATGAATCTAAATATTACGAGGAAGATGCAATAGAGTTTTATACCATGGGTTTAGATGATAATTATTATAATGGTTGGGGAAGATATGAGGAATTATTTGTTTCTCACATTCCTACTGATGAAATTTCTATTTCATTTGATATGTAGGATGCTAAAATCACCATCTCACATGAAGATCTTGCAATTCCTATACAATAAAAAAATAGCATGCCACTCACAAAAATAGAGAAGGTTCTAAAATTCAATCATTTTGAATATGAGTTTATGGAAGACCTTACTGAAATTAAAAAAGGAAGAAATGGTAAATGTTTTGATTCATTTTTTTGGATGAGGAAGAGGTAAGATCTTCTCTTTCATTTTGGAATATTGAAAATTTGGGTATAAATTCACATTATTGTTTTGGAGATTCAAATAAATAAATATCATTGGTGGTTAACTAGGAATGAAAAATGACTTCTATCCATCCAAATGATAAAAATGTTGCTTTATTCAAAATGACTCAAATAGTTGATCAGGGAGATGTGTTGTTTGGCACATCCCTTGATCAACAAGATTTATGGTTTGAAAAGGATGAGCATATTTGTAATTGGGTGCCTAATTTTGGTATTTTTGAAAAGCAAGTAATTAATGAAGATGCAGGGCTACAATATGACAATGATGGAGATTGTGAGAAAAAAGAAAAAATCACAAAGCCTCATCAAGTCCTGGTAAATGAAAGTGTACAAAAGGTAGAATATCATTCTTTGTGTCCAATCACCAAAACTCCAGGTAAAGTTTTACATAACTTTATATTGTATTTGAATGTTATTAATTATGAAATGCCATTGGAGTTTAATAAAGAACTAGATTTGATTTCTACTCACACCGCTATTAAGATATCTTTTTTGAATAAAATATAATTAGATGTGCTTGAGTTGTTGAATCAATTTCATCAATAATTAACAATGGAATCTAGGATAAAAAATTATAATGATCCTCATTTAGTAGATATCCTATATGCTTGTAAATGGTTGCATAAGTATGATTGGCCTAAAGATATAGATGATGACTTGGCTTCAAAATTTTGAGAAATAGGATCCTATTTGAAGGAAATTCTATGTTTGTGAAAATGAGAACGCAATTCAGAGTGATGAATTAGGTTTTAAAATTCACATCTCATTGAATAGGCAAAATATGATTGGAAATCATGTACTCGCTTGCAATTTTAATGAATCAAAGTCTCAACATGAAATTGCTAATACCATTGAATCAAATTGGTGGGGTGAGAGAGGTAAAATGAGAGTTTTTGTATTGTGTGGCCTAATCTTGTTTTGGTTGGATTTATGTAAAGCTTGGCATGCATATCATGATATATGTCTTTTAAAGTGTGCTAATCATTTTTGGGATCAAGGGAAGTGATAGCCTAAATTTTGCACTATCTTGTACATATGTTATATATTGTTATATATAGATTTAGTTTTCATGATTTAGTTTTTAGTTTTTTTATTTTTGTACTTTGACCCTTTTTGCTTTTTTGGAAAGTTTTGTTTTTTGTTTTCTTGTTAGTTTGCATTAGGGTAGGTGTTGGTTTATCTTCAAGTTTTGTTTCTCATATTTGCGAGAAGTGTACTTTGGGTTTTTTCCCTTGATTTTTGGTGGTGTTGTGTGCAAGCTACTAATTTTTGGCCTCTTGACTATTTTTTGTGTTCCTTTGTCATGTAGGGTGAATTGCCTATGTTGGAATCGGGTGGAATAAAGGAAAAGGGGATGAAATTCTTTAGTAATCATTCCTATATTTTGGGACTAAGATAATGAATTTTGGAAAAATGAATCATTTTGCTAAATCTACATATGAACACATCATATTAAGGGAAATTCTTTGAAATATTGAAGGATAAAGTCATTATGGTTTGCAAATTAGGGCAAAAATCTAACACACTCTATATTTAGCCTTGAATGATCTCTAACTCAGGTGGTTGGTGAATTTTGCAAAGCAATACAATCCTTAATAAAAAATAAAAGAAGCAAAAAAAATCCAAATCAATCAAAGGTTTATGTCATCTCCACTGGGGCTATAGATGCATAGCTGGAAGTGGAGCAACGTTTAAAAAATAAAAGGTAAAAGTAAAATTAACCTAATACCTGGGTGATTCAGATAATCTCTATCAGGGCTATAGACGCATGGTTGGCAGTAGAGCAAGGTCTAGAAGAGATCAAGGTCATCTCCACTGGGGCTATAAACACTTGGTTGGCAGTGGAGAAATGCAGAGACACATTTTTAATGAGTATTATTTTATAGCCTAATGCAAAACAAATTATGGAATTTGGATGGTTTTCAAGAATGAAAAATAAAATCACTTTCACACACATTAAGCTAAAGCAAAGGGTTCATGTGTTTTCATTTGAAGTTATCTACCCCACATTCTTAGAGGTTGTTAGATGGTTTATCTTTCTGATCTTTTTTTGTTTGTTTTCAGAACTGGGTTCTTCATCTGAAATGCTCAGGAGCATTTTTCAGTAGAGTCACAATTTGTTGTGACCATTGCACAACTAGCCCCAAATTTGGGGACTCACCTTTAATTTTGGTGTTTTGGGAATCTTGGTATTTTTTGAGTATTAATTTTCATAAGTTCCTACATATGAGCGTGCTTTGTGGCTTGCAAGGTTTATTTTGTTTAGTGTCTAGGTTAAGTTAGCATGCTTAGTTTCTTGTTAATTTTTTTGTTAGTTAGGTTTTGTAATGTTTATTAATTTTTAATGTTCAGAATTAAATTAATTCACACATTGGAAATTAATTAAATTAAATTTCAAATAAATAAAATGAAAAGAAGATTATATATATATATATATATAAGATAATATAAAATAATAAAATAAATAAAGTAAATCACATCTGCCTTGAAGGCCCTCATCATGCTTATTCCTTTCCATGTTACCCTTATGCAATTAAAATAAAGTTAATACTTTATTGGCTAAGGTATAAGACTTTAATACTTAGGCTAATATAAATTTTATTTTTTCTACAAATGACGACCAACGAGGACCTGGACCAAACAAAGATGGTGGATGGTTAGACAATGGATAGAGTGTAGTGACATGGCAGTGCAAACAGTGATGTACGCTAGAATTTTTGGAACATGAGTAGGGGAAGTGTATTGGAAGGATGTTTAGCTGCTACCAATATTTGTCTTCATTTTTGTATGCAAAAAATAGGTTTTGAACATAATAAAGATTTTATTGCACATATTTCTACATGTATTGGAACTATTTTAATGGTGTTTTATGCATGAATATAGTAGCATCATTCAGATATTTTTAATGTATGCTTTTACTCCTTAGACTCTCACCATAACTAGATTTAGATTGTGTGGATGCAGGTCTAGCCTATTTTTTATTTTGTGTTCGGGATCTAATATTTTATGCAGGATAGGATTTTAGTTACAATACCTCTCTTTAGTCATTTTTAGCATTTTGTTTCATATATCCCAGATTTTTATTTTATTTCTCTAACCTTACCCTTTTTAATTTTTTTTTAAATTCTGCAAATAAAATAAAATTCCAAAAGTAGTTACATTGGTTCCAAGATTAATATTTAAAGTTTCATTTTAAGCAGTTTCGATGTTATTTTAAAAGAAATTCAAAATTTTAAAATTATATATAAAGTTCGCATTTTAAAAGGAATTTTGTATTTTCAAAACGTTACATGATACATCTTAAAGGAGGATAAAATTTCAAGATTTGCACTTTTGTTTTCCAAGAAATAAATTAACTTGTCTTTATGAAAATTATAATTTCATTAGAGGATAATTTATATGGCATTCCAAAGGCTACTACATTTCCAAATTTAGTCATGTATATTTTCTTTACATGCTCAAAGCAAGATAAAATGAATCCACTCATCATTTTAGATTCACATTTTCGAGATAGATTTTAGTCTTTTCTTTCACGCTCAAAGCAAGGTTTAACAATAAGATAAAATTTGTTATAATCTACTTAAAAAAATAAGATAAAATATACCTAAAATAATTCAAGATAAAATTAACTAAATCATTCTTCATCGTGGTCATATGAGGGCCAATCACATCACATTTTCCTTTCTTTTAAGTTTAATTAACAATCAATAACATATCATAATAAAATAATATCAAAACACAAGCCCCTTGTTAATAGTGGCTTGTAAATCACTAAGGTACTCTAAGCACTTATTTTGACACATTTTCACAAGTATATACAAGAATGTATTAAGTAAAAGGTACCTTGGAGAAATATTTATTTCTTTGCATGAGAGGGTTTTCTAATTAAAATCCTATCTATGAGTGTGGTTCTGCAATTGGGTAAAATTATCACTCAAAATTTTGGCTCTAGAAGGAGGGACCGAATTGGCCATTTTATTGGTAATTTAATGCTAAATTGTTCATTGTTACTTGAAATAATATTTTCAAGGCATTGGTCTTGACTAAAGAGGTTTTGTTGACATGTGATCACATTCATTGATTGGAAAGTCCTTTAATTGATGATGCATTGATGCTAACCTTTTGCAAATTGGAGAATGTTCTTTATTGCTATGGTTTAATTGATGCATTACAATGGATGAACATGATGATTTATTTGTTTAACCATTTGAATTTTGTTAGTCATTTCACACATCTTTACAAGATATATTTCTTTGACTAACAAAATTGGTACTAAAGTTATATTATTTAAGGTCCACTAATGGCAATGTTTACTCCAATGATGATAGGAAGTCCTTTAAACATACATGGGCCTTCACATCATGTGCCTATAGATCTTATGTGTTATCTACCTCATTTTAGGCATGATGGAATAGAATCGACTAAGGAACATATTCAAGCATACAAGAACACTTTAATTCATTTGTAAATTATGCATGAAGATGTTGCTTGTAGGATGTTTCCATCCACATTAGATGAATTTGCTTATGATTGGTATATCAGTTTACCTGCAAGTTCTATCACCTCTTGGGTTCAACTAGAAGCAATATTTCTTTTAGTCATTTGGAAAATTGGTTGATCCGATTATGATACTAAATCAGTTTATCTCTATCTATAAAGAACCTAATGAATCCATGAGCCAATTTAATGATAGGTTCCATAGGTTGTATATCAAAATTGGGACACATTACATAATTTTAGAAGAAGAAGCCATTCAAATATACATGGAAGCCTTAGAACCCTTTACTTCTACATTTCTAGGGAGAATTCTTAAAGATCCATCCTTACCCAAAGTCTACAGTGAGGCAATAATAGTAGAACAATGATGTATTTTGAAAGGTATGGATGTGGGTTGATTATCATTGCTCAAACCTAAGGCTCACAATCAAATACCACCAATGAGTCAGGATGAGGCACCACCTTCTCCCATGATGAACCTTTCTTCAGGATTTATGGATTCCAACCAATACCAACCATCCAATCTAGCACCCTTGAATCAAATGATGTCTAATGTGAGCAATCAATGGGATAAAATTGAATGTCCAAATTTTACAACCACCTTAGATATCATCCAAGAGGAGGTGCAAGTTTCAAATCCAATATCCACCAATGAGGATTGTGGTAAATAGGCCTATCAAAATGTAGAGATTGGTTCATTTTTAGAAATGCATGAGTCTTCAAACAATGGAGGAGTCCTAGATCTAACTAGCATTGAAATATGTGATAGGTCATGACCTTCCATAGAATTAAATGAAATGATTAAAGTGGATGATCAAGAAAGCCAACATGTTGCAAATAATGACCTATTAGAAATGAATGGCTTAGAGTCATTATTTACAAGAGAGGATTGGGATAATTATAGAAATATAAATACAAGAATTGATCCCATTGTAGAAACCCTTGAGCCATCAAAAGTGGTTGAAAGTGAATTTAAAGAGGAATCAATAGATGAATCTAAAGATTATGTAGAAGATACGATAGAATTTCATCCCTTGGTTTTAGAAGATGATTATTATAATGGTTGGGGAAGATATGAGGAATTATTCATTTCTCACATTCCTATTGATGAAATTTCTATTTCACTTGATATGCAGGATGCTGAAATCACCATCTCACATGAAGATCTTGCAATTCCTGTACAATCAAAAAATGGCATACCACTTGTAGAAAT
The DNA here is from genome assembly GCA_028583015.1 of Wollemia nobilis. Taxonomy (NCBI): domain Eukaryota; kingdom Viridiplantae; phylum Streptophyta; class Pinopsida; order Araucariales; family Araucariaceae; genus Wollemia; species Wollemia nobilis. The sequence goes on along the minus strand of JAQPPZ010017232.1, from coordinate 22,533,356 downwards.
AGAGAAGGTTCCAAAATTCAATCATTTTGAATGAGTTTATGGAACACCTTGCTGAAATAGAAAAGGAAGAAATGGTAAATGTTTCTTATGATTCATTTATTTGGATGAGGAAGAGGTAAAATCTTCTCTTTCATTTTGGAATACTAAAAATTTGGGTACAAATTCACATGATTGTCTTGGAGATTCAAATAAATAAATATCATTGGTGGTTAACAAAGAATTAGAATTGACTTCTATCCATCCAAATGATAAAAATGTTGCTTTATTGAAATGACTCAAGTAGTTGATCAGGGAGATGTGTTGTTTGATACATCCCTTGACCAACAAGATTTATGGTTTGAAAAGTATGGGCATATTTTTAATTGGGTGACTAATTTTGGTGTTTTTGAAAATCAGGTAATTGATGAAGATGAAGGGCTACAAGATGATAATGATGGAGATTATGAGGAAAAAGAAAAAATTACAAATCCTCATCAAGTCCTGGTAAATGAAAGTGTACAAAAGGTAGAATCTCATCCTTTGTGTCCAACCATCCAAACTCTAGGTAAAAGTTTACATAATTATCTATTGGATTCAAATGTTATTAATGATGAAATGCCATTGGAGGTTAATAAAGAACTAGAGTTGATTTCTACTCACACCGCTAATAATATTACTTTGTTGAATGAAACATAAGTAGATGTGCTTGAGTTGTTGAATCAAGTTCATCAATAATTAACAATTGAATCTAGGATACAAACTTATAATGATCCTCATTTAGTAGATATCCTAGATGCTTGCAAATTGTTGCATAAGTATGATTGGCCTAAAGACATAGATGATGACTTGGCTTCAAAATTTTCAGAAATAGCCTCCTATTTGAAGGAAATCCTATATGTTTGTGAAAATGAGAACTCAAGTCAAAGTGATGAATTAGGTTTTGAAATTCACACCTCATTGAATAAGCAAAAGATAATTGAAAATCATGTATTCGCTTGCAAGTTTAATGAATTAAAATTTCAACATGGAATTGCTAATACCATTGAATCAAATTGGTGGGGTGAGAGAGGCAAAATGAGAGTTTTTGTATTGTGTGGCCTAATCTTGTTTTGGTTGGATTTCTATAAAGTTTGGCATGTATATCATGATATGCTTTTAAAGTGTGCTAATCATGTTTGGGATCCAGGGAAGTGATAGCCTAAATTTTGCACCATCTTGTACATATATTGTATATTAGTATATATAGCTTTGGTTTTCATGCTTTTGTTTTTTTTAGTTTTGTTGTTTTTGTGCTTTGTCTCTATTTTTTTGTTTGGCAGGTTTTGTTTTTGCTTTCTTGTTAGTTTGCATTAGGTTAGGTGTTGGTTTATCTTCAAGTTTTGCTTTTCATATTTTCAAGTGGGTTTTGGGTTTGTTCCCTTGATTTGTGGTTGTGTTTTATGGTAGCTACTAATTTATGGCCTCTTGACTATTTTTTGTGTTCCTTTGTCATGAAGGGTGAATTGCCTATTTTGGAATCATTGGAATAAAGGAAAAGGGGATGAAATTGTTTAGTAATCATTCCTAGATTTTGGGACTAAGATAGTGAATTTTGGAACAATGAATCATTTTGCTAAAGCTACACATGAACACATCATATTAAGGGGAATGCCTTGAAATATTGAAGGATGAAGTCATTTTGGTTTGCAAATTAAGGCAAAAAATATTTATAGACTCCATATTTAGCCTTGAATGGTCTCTAACCTAGGTGGTAGGTGAATTTTACAAAGCAATACAACGCTCAATAAAAAATAAAAGAAGCAAAGAAAAATGCCAAATAATTTTCAAGGTCTAGATAATCTCCACCGGGGCTATAGATGCATGGTTGGTAGTGGAGCAATGTCTAGACAAAGTAAAAGAAGGCAAACAGTAAAGTATCAATTAGACACTTGGGTGATTCAGACAATCTCTACCGGGGCTATAGACACCTGGTTGGCAGTAGAGAAAGGTCTAGAAGAGATCAAGGTCATCTCCATCGGGGCTATAGATGCCTGGCTGGCAGTGGAGCAATGCAGAGGCACATTTTTAATGAGTAATATTTTATAGCCTAATGCAAAAAAGATGATGGAATCTGGATGGTTTTCAAGAATGCAAAATGAAATCACTTTCACACACATTAAGCTAAAGCAAAGGGTTCATGTGTTTTCATTTGAAGTTATCTACCCCACCTTCTTGGAGGTTGCTAGATGGTTTGTCTTTCTAATCTTTGGTTTGTTTGTTTTTAGAATTGGGTTCTTCATCCAAAATGCTTAGGAGCATTTCCAATTAGTCACCATTTTTTGTGACCATTGCACAACTAGCCCCAAATTTGGGAACCCACCTTTAATTTTGGTATTTTGGGAATCTTGATGTTATTTGAGTATGAGTGTGCTTTGTGGCTTGCGAGGTTTATTTTTGTTTAGTGTCTAGGTAAATTTAGCATGCTTAGTTTCTTGTTAATTTTGTTGTTAGTTAGGTTTTGTAATGTTACTAATTTTTAATGTTTTTAATTAAATTATTTCATACATTGGAAATTATTTTAAAAAAATTCAAATAAATAAAATGAAAACAAGAAAAATATATATAAATAAAATATTTATATATATATAAAAGATAACATAAAGTAATAAAATAAATATAAACATCAAATTTACCTTGAATACCATCATTATGCTTATTCCTTTCCATATTATCCTTATGCGTCCAAAGGAAAGTTAATTCTTTATTGGCTAAGGTGTAAGGCTTTAATACTTAAGCTAATGTAAATTTTATGTTTTCTACAGGTGATTGCCAACGAGGACCCAGACCAGACAAAGATGATGGATTAATAGACAGTGGATAGAGTGTAGTGATGTGGCGATGTGAACGATGATGTAGGATGGAAGTTTTTGGAATAGGATTAGGGGAAGTGGATTGGAAGGATGTTTAGCTGCTGCCAACATTTATCCTCATTTTTGTATGTAGAAAAATAGGTTTTGAACATAATAAATATTTTATTGCACATATTTCTGCATGTATTGGAATTATTTTAATGGTTTTTTATGCATGAATATGGTAGCATCATTCAGATATTTTTAATGCATGTTTTTACCCCTTAGACTCTCACCATAACCAGATTTAGATTGTGTGGATGCAGGTCTAACCTGGTTTTTATTTTGTGTTTAGGATCTAATATTTACTGCAGGATAGGAATTTAGTTATTGTAGCTATCTTCTATAATTTTAACATTATGTTTAATGTATTCCAAATTTTTATTTTATTTCTCTAACCTTACCCTTTTTCATTTTTTTTTAACTTCTAAAAATAAAATAAAAAATTAAAAAAAAAATTAAAATTCCAAAAAGAGTTACATGGGTTCCAAGATTAAGCTTTAAAGTTTCATTTTAAGCAATTTCAATGTTATTTTAAAAGAAATTTAAAATTCCAAAATTATATATAAAGTTCTCATTTTAAAAGGAATTTTGTATTTTCAAAGCTTTACATGATTTCACATTTTAAAGGAGGATAAAATTTTAAGCTTTGCACTTATGTTTTCCAAGCAATAAATTAACTTCTCTCTATGAAAATTAAAATTTCATTAAAATGAGGTAATATTTATGGCATTCCAAAGGCTACTACATTTCCAAAGTTAGTCATGTAGATTATTTTCTTTTCATGCTCAAAGCAAGATAAAATGAATCCACTCATCATTTTAGATTCACATTTCAGAGATAGATTTTAGTCTTTTCTTTCACACTCAAAGCAAGGTTCAAAAAAAGATAAAATTTGTTAAAATCTACTTAACAAAAGAAGATAAAATATACCTATTGGTCAAATATCTGCCTAATCATACAAAACTGCGTTTGTGCGCCCTAGACACGGCCAACATTGAAAGACCGAAGGAAAGAGATGTCCCCCATGTCAATCTCCAGAGAGGGTTGGTTCCCTTACTAATTCTAAAATGGTTGAAGACTAAGGATGCAAGAAAGAAATCAGAAAATGCGTAAAGAAATGGGAAATATGGCCACAGGCCGACTGTGTAGGATGGGAATAGATTGATAGCAGGAATTCACACCAAGCTGAAAATAGCATGCAAATAGATGATCAAACAACAGAATTTCCATACAACTTCGCACATGTAATCTTCAGATCAACACTCCAGCACTCACTCTCTCACTTGCAATATTTAAATCCAACTTGCAGAATTTAAATCTAACAACAAATAATAAAGTTAACTGTGTAAAAGAAGTGCGTAATATAGAAGACCACAATACACCAAGTCATTTGCAAATCCAACTATTTTGAATTCACTATTACCTGCAGAGAACTTGAAGTGTTTTCTCGTAGGAATATCTATTTTTTCCAACCCCTTACAATGCAATTTTTCTTAGTATTTATAGAGGTTTGCGCCTCTTTCATTGAATACATCAAATGAGTCATCATTTCTTGGAAATCTTCTTTCGGTAGACATGATCCTGAAAATGGTTTGAGATGATAGCATTCAAGCACCGTAGCATTAAATTTGAGTCACCTCCATCTTCTTAGAAATCAAACACGAACTTCAACAATTTACTCCATATTCAATTTGCTTTGGAGAGGGAGTAAAACCTTCGAGAAGATGTTCTTGAAAATGACAAAAATGCTTCCACTTCGTCACCAACATTAAATTGCAGCAGTTACCCGAAGAAAATATTCAACTGGAAAAATCAAGCTCTAAAATTGCCGAAGATGATGGCAATTAATAATTAAAATTTACCCCATTTAATTCTACTCATGCCTCTGGAGAAATTTAATCACATGTGCTAAAAAACAAACAACATTCACCTTCAAAATATCTTCGCCGCATCTATCATGACGTTCGCCCCTTTTACCTGAGTGTAAGGGTGAAAACCATTTAAAAATTGTCGTCGCCCAAACTTTATCTCTCCATGCCATTCGCCTTTAAAAATAACGAATGGATCCATCGTGAATACTTTAAAGCGACCATGACGCATATTGAAATCATGTTCGCCCAAATGAGGGGCGAACACCCACTTAAGGGGCGAACACAATGTGTTCCTTTTATTCTCCTTTTTGTTTGGTGCATTCCTACTTTTGGGGCACGTTCGCCTTTTCAATGGGCGAACGTGACGTTCGCCCCTCCAATGAGGCGAACGCATTTGCATTTTTCACTTAGCCGATTTTCTTTTGTCTCAAAGCCTTCAATTTCTTACTGTCGCTTCGCCTCTGAAGTGAAATCATTTTTATCTTTTGATTGCTGTTGTGGATAATTTGATGAAGTGAATTCGAAGCGGATTTCCAAGTCACAATTTGGGGTTAATTTGTTTATTTTCAGAATGAAAAATTACATAAAAACTGAAATGACTGCAATGTTTTTAAACATTCTGAGCAAAATGTGAAATCATGAATTTTTTACATTACAATCAATGATTTATTTAAAACCAATGTGGCATGGTGCAAAACTGCCAACATTTTTGGCGGCTCTCGGGGTATCCAGCTCGCATGGATGCAAGCGATCCCAGGCCTTAATCCATTGGGTGATTTTGAGTCTTCTTCCCAACCTCCTTGGATGATGCTTTTGATGTAGATGCTTGATGACGCTCCTCATCTTCATTTGCTTTCTCAGCGGCTTCTGCTTCCTTTTCTGCCTCTGCTTGTTCTTTGAGGGCCTCAGAAGTAACCTCATAAACTGCAACCACGGAATCCCATGCCTGTGTGGTAAACAAAGAAGGAGTGCTCAGGGACTCATATACGAAGCACAAATTTTGAATATCTTCCAAACTCAGGCGCCTTGCTCGTTGGGCTAACTCAAAAAGTGAAAGCTCCATACGAGTATACTTTTGCATGAACGGTAAGACCTGAACATCTATGATTGGCTCTTCCCACGCATCAATCTCCGAAGAATATTCCACGAACTGCTTCCATGTTGCTTCCAATTGTGCTTGTGGAAGAGGTTCACCCTGTTCATCAATAAATTCTGGAAAACCCATGTCACGTAGAGCGTTAAGATGAGTCATTGAAATAGTATGTTCCCGCTCTATAACATTGAGAATTTTTTGACCTTCTCGCATTAGATCCATCTGCTAAAAATAACTACGCAGTGTGACTTTTGCAGCTGACCAGGAATGATCCATTGTGCTCAAAGGTTTCACATACATGGTGGAATTCGCCAAGGCCTGTATTTTTACTGCCATCTCCAGATGTGGCGACAATAACTCCTCCATGTTATCAATTATTTGTTGTCCCATTTGTATGTGTAGATGAGCCACCCACAGATAGTGCAACACTTGAACTGCTTCAGGAGCTAGTTTCTCACAACTATGTGCGGAGCGAAGGCGCATTTCCTTGATGTTATTACGAGAAAAACCTACAGCCTGTGCAACTTTCTCTACCAACTGACTCTGGACAGCTTCAAGCGTCTGGTGAAGATTGTGCATCTCAATGCGTGCTACATCTCTCTCTTTCAGGTGCACTCCAACCTGTCGCTTCAAATGCTCATTTTTTGTAGCAGTTTTTTCCTCTTGTGCTTTACTTTTAGCCAAGGCGGTCTCGAGTTCAATGATCCTATCGGCCTGATCAAAGTATTTTTGTTTGTAATGCTCACCATGCAGGTAAACTGAACTCATGTCCACTTGAATATTGCCCATATTTTCCACAGGATCAATCTTCGTGAGGTCTTCAGTGATGGTCTCAAAAATAAGTTCATCTGGCAACAATTCTCCTTGCGGTTTCTGAACCAATGGAGTAATCTTGGTGATATGAGCCTCCATTGTAACAGGATCAAAAGTGACCCTCTTTAGAGGACGTGCTGGTTCGAGAGCTTCCTTTCACCGCCTACTTTTCAACCATTGGGATGAACTCAAATGTGCTCGGTTGATTTTCTCTACATCTGATTGCTTGGATGCCACCTGAATGTTAGGCAAAGATTGTAATTCCAAAAATGGGGTGAAGGGAATGAGGGCTTCAGAGCGGTTAGGCTGTGAAACTGACGTGGTGGTTAGAAGTGGTGGAATAGAAATGGTGGAATGGATGGGTAAACTAGTTTTAACAGTAGTTACGCTCACCCGAGAAGGAGTTTGCGTACTTACAACTTCGGTAGAAATGGTAGAAGTGATAGATGGGGATGAACGCGAAAATGGATTCGGTCCTGACGCATATGAACTAAAAGAAAGGGAGGACGAAGAAAAGGGAACAGAAGAAGGAGCAGTAGTGACTTCGGGAATGATGGATGAAGAAAGTGGAAGGGATATGGAGGGCATACTGAAGGGTGGAGAAACGGACACAGAAACTAACGAAAGTGAAACTGACATAGTCACTACTTGCTCCAAAAGAGAAGAAGAAGAAGGGAGAGAAGACGTACCTTCGGGTGCAAGCACCGTGTGATGTGGTGATAGAAAGGGCTGCGCAAAATCCTCCTCTTGTTGCTCCAGTGCTACCTCTGTTGGAACCTCAGTCACCATGGGAGCACTAACAACTATCGTCGAAATGATAGAAGTTACAATAGTCATATTAACTGCAACATCACCTGAAGAAATAGTGATGGCACCAGTCCTTGGTTTCTTAGCCACCTTGGGAAATAGTGGCACCTGTTGTACATCACGCTTTTTTGGCTTTGGTACTTCCTCTATCTTTTGCTTTGCCCGCTGAGATCTTCGTTGAAACGCATATTGTGGTTCCTCTTCCTCAGGAGTTTCTTCTATGATCAACGGATGGTGTTCTTCTATCTCGCTTTCACCACTTTCTGATTGTTGAAAATTGTATGGCAAAATATTGGTGAAAGCAACTGGCTGGTAGGAATCCACATATTTATCATAAACCGCTGAAAAGGCATCATCAAGTTTGAGCCCGTAAGCAGTTGTAGGTTTTCCATGGTGAACTCTCATTATCCACCAATTCATTATCTTCTCTTCAAACCATTCGGGCTTACTGGATTTTACTTGGTCAAACAAACCCGACGGAGGAGTTTGAGACCTGTACTCTACTTCCTGCTCATAGCAGTCATGCCAAGGGGGAAGTGTAGCCATTTTCTCAATATGCCAGTTCATGTCCGGCCCATTAAAATTGTTTCGATTACGCTCAATGTCCGGTCGAGGACAACAATGAAATGATTTCATTTTGACAAAGTCTTTAAACTTATCTAAAGGATCATACCTCCACCGTTGTGGTAACTCAATCAACCCCAGATCCTGCAATGCAATGGTAAGAAGACGATTCTGTCCAACTTGACTTACTGTTATGCCACCAAACTGAAATGACATATTGCATGTAGTCTTGCTTCCACGCCCAGCTCCATATATGTCATTCACGTAATCTGACTGGCGCACTACTTCCATAGCAAAAACATGCTCTGTAGCAAAATATGGCAGTAGGAACGACTTACCCATGAAACCAAAAATTCTCACTACCACGCCTTGGGTAAGCAGAAAAATGTCACCCTTTTCTTGAGTAACCATTATATCTTTCAATTCTCATGGCACTCTTTCACAGGTACCGCAAAGCAACTCAATTGCCGGTCCCAGAAATAAACTATTAAAGCTATAACAAGATTCTTTTTTCAATAAAATAGAAGTCCATTGGTAAACCGGTAAAGGCTCATCCTTTTCATTTGTAGTCGAAACAACAATAAAAGGAAAACGACACTGCAGTTGGAAGAAGAAAAACCATACCAAAAATGAAGTATGCTTGAAATATTTATCTGCTCCAGTCTGCAAGCTCTCCAGCTACGAATTTAATCTCCGTGAAATATAATCAGCCCAATCAAAGAAAATTGGATTGGTGCCCTGTTTCATGGCTGAAGGAGAATAAAATTCTACACGACAAATGCATTGTGCCACAACCGCTTGCCATTTGTGAACTATATCATCTGAGGGCAAACCCACAACCCATGCTAGCATGGAATAAATATCCAAGCTTTTAAAATCTTTCAGTGGTCTAGGCAGGTTCGAAAGTTGTCCCATTGGTGGATCTTTAATCAACTGAGTCTCCATAAACTGACGCATGGCCACAATGGAGACATATTTGTCTTCTTGCTCATCAATATGCAGCTTCTTATGGACTCCATAGTTGGGAGGCCGTAACCCACAGGCAAAAGCTTCTCGGACTTCATCGGGAGTAATGGTAAAAAGAATTTCCCTCTTCGCATTCCTGACAGCCCTGGTTGAAGGATCATAATATCTGGCAACAAGCAACACAAGCTCGGGACAAGGATGTACTGGAGGGCATAAATACCAAAAAAGCAGTGAGTGATAAGGTACTGTTAACCAACTTCCCGATGTCAATCCCTGCTGCACTGCAAATTCGACATTTTGTCGTAATTTTTCTACTCCTTTGTGAGTGATGATGCAGTCACTGATTCCAGCCATCGAATCTTCATACGGGTCCAAATCAACATAATCATTTTTTTGAGCCTTCTTGGACCTCGTAGTCACTTCTCTTCTTTTTGACTTCTTCGGATCTGAAGATTCTAAAACTTCTTGAGGCTCCTTGCCACGCCTTCCCATTTTTATTAAAAAAACTTCGAGCAAATTTCCCGCACACTTTCTGAGCACTTCTGCAATAATCCCTTGAAACACATGGTAGCAGGAAAAATTAAAAAGAATAACTGCAAGGGTTACCTTGTCTTGTTTAAATAGACCCCTTTTTGACCGCCATAATAAATACTGAGTTACTTGGTCGGCTTCAAAAAAAATGTCTTCCTTGGCCGCATAACTGTGTTGTAGACCGTGCCCTGGCTGTAGAAGCTTGCTTTGAAAAAATAAATTGGCCCCTTGAACCAATTAAATGCTCCTTGTGCTTCCCCGAGAAAGAAAACTTCCACTGGTCTGCATGCTTTCCAATAAACGCCACGTCCTGAAAGGGGCAATATGTCCGCACTAAATCTCGGAAATCAAAAGGAATGTTTGCTTACTGAACTCTGCTTCTCCTTCGGAACGCTTCTGATCTGCTTTGATGAAACTGGGGTGAAGGCTCTCCTTTTAAAGACTTTGATTCCTTGCTTTTTTTTTTTTTTTTATATTATTTTTATAAAAACCGCTTTAAAAATTTAAAGCATGTTTTTTTTTTTTTTAAGTTTTATTAATATATTTTTTATTACTTTTTAATATTTTATTATAGCTTTTATTTTTTTATTTTTTATATTATTATTATTATTTTTTTTTTTTTAAAGCTTGGTTGCCCATGGGAATGGGCGACCAAGATTTTAGTTTTTTTATTTTAAATTTTTTTTTTGATAATTATGTGTTTGTATTTATAGCGGGTTTTAACAAGGATCCCAGTTTGCAATGGGGGGTCCCTTGCCAGTCTGGGGTCTCTGTGGGGGGTTCGGGGGCCACCTCGGGGATCCTCGTGAGACCGTTCATAAATCCTGGAGAAGGTAGTCAAAACCACCACAACTTCCGTCTAGCGGGGAGGAAAACACGCCATTCGGAACCAGCGGAAAGGAAATGATCCCCGCTCACGGAACGACGGGTTTGGGGATCCCCCTATGGAGAAACCATCCCTGCCCACGGAAAACATTCGATTCAGTGAAAGCCATCTTGTAGTGGGTAGCACGGGAGGATCCGGTCCATCGTGAGTGACCTTAGAGTTGCACCAAGGAACACAACCCGGGAAACATAAGAGGATCCCGTGGTAGGGACCAAGAATCCCGTCCGCCGAGTCCGTCGAGGATTCACAAGAAAAAGGGAGGATGTCGAAACCCTAAACCGTCACATCTCACCAAATCCGAGAAACGTATAGGACCTGATCCCGTGAATCACCTCCAAAACCTCTGGGAGCCTCGAGTGAAAAGGAGAAGGGATCCCCACCAACGGGGATCCCGGGCCCATCCTCCATGGAAATCCTACCCGCCGGGATGGATGCGTGTAGTGGGGAAGGATCTCCTCCTGAGATCTCGCAAACAACCACTCCTCGGGAGGGATGACCTGGTTGAGCCATGGGGGAACAGTAGCCATGGGAGGGGTGGTGGGGGAGAGCCCTTCCTCTCCAACTCTTTTTATTTTAAATTTTAAAAGTTTTTTTAAATTATTATTTTTTTTTTTAATATACGTGACGTTCGCCCAATGGAGGGTTGAACATGACGTTCGCCCCGAATATTTTTGTTTTTTTAATTTTTAATTTTAATTTCTTAATTTTTTTTTATTCTATTAAATATTAATCTTTAATTTTTAATTAATTTTAAAAAGTGTGATTCGCCCCCAATGAGGAGGGGTTCGCCCCTCAAATGGGGCGAATAACCTTTTTTTTTTTAATAATTTTTAAATGTTTTATGTTATTCTTTTCCATTAATTAATGGAGAAGGAAGGGAAAAGCGCTCAAGGTGAGCGCTTTCCCTTTAGTTGGGGGAAGAGGAGCGTCCAAGCTTGGACGCTCCCCTTTATGGGGAGGAGCGCCCAAGCTTGGACACTTGACCTTTATGGGGAGGAGTGCCCAAGTGACGTGGGTGCTTCCCTTTGCATTATGGGGATCGCCCCAACGTTGGGGCGAACGTTACGTTCGCCCCACATTGGGGGCGAATGGGGCGTTCGCCCCACATTGGGGCGAACGCCCCATTGATTTTTTTTTTTTTTAAATGGGCGTTCGCCCATGGTAGGGGGCGAACGTGATGTTCGCCCCCACCATGGGGCGAACGTCATGTTTATTTTTTTATTATTATTTTTTTAATGTTTTTTTTTTAAGTTTTAATTTTTAAAGTTTTTTTAATTTTAATTAAAAGTTTTAAAGGTTTTTTAATTTTTTTTTTTGTTTGTTTAAGGGACGTTCGCCCATGGTGGGGGCGAACATGACGTTCGCCCTCACCATGGGGCGAACGTTTTTTTATTTTTTATTTTTTTTGTTTCTTAAATTTTGAAATAATTTTTTTTTGTTTTATGTGTTTGCCCATGGTTGGGGGTGAACGTTACGTTCGCCCCTACCATGAGGCGAACAATTTTTTCTCTTTATTTTTTATTGTTGTAAATTCGCCCAAGGAAATGGGTGATTTTTTTTTTGAAATGAATAAACTTAACAACGAATATGTACATATTTACAAAGGTACCTCATTACGATTCCGTCATTGGATATAAGTCTTTAAATGAAGGTCGTTCACCGGAATTGGAAGCTCCCAACCCTCCATATCTTGTAGATGGTAAGCGTTGGCGGAATTCACAACCGAGATTTGGAAAGGACCCTCCCAAATAGCATCGAACTTGTGATGCTCTCCGGGCTTGGCCTTTTTTGCATTCCACTTGAGGACCAAATCTTCGACTTGAAAACTGTGTTCGGTCGACTTCTTTCCGAACCATTTCTGCATCTCCTTGTTATGTTCGGCAAACTCCTGGTAGGACCTTTCTCTATCCTCTTCCAACTGAATCAACTGTGCTAATCGTGCACTCAAGGGATCAAACTCTTCATCTTCTTCCTGAAATAGCTGCAATGTCTGAAGGACCGAAAGCTCAATATGAGCAGGCAGAACTGCTTCTTTCCCATACACCAAGGCATACGACGAAGTTTTAATGGACTTTTTAACTGAAATGTGATCTGCCCAAAGTGCTTGATTCAACAGCAAATGCCAGCTCCGTTTGTTGTCTCCTAGTGTCCTTTTCAGAATTCGCAGCAAATTCTTATTAGTAGATTCGGCCAAGCCATTCCCTTGCGGATAGTAATTGGATGAAGTCTTGAGATAAATCTCGTATTTGCTAGCGAACTCAGTAATCTTGGCCCCAATAAATGGAGTTCCATTATCTGTTATAATTGAGTCCGGGACACCAAAGCGAGTGATGATTCCCTCCAGGAAAGAGATTACAGTTGCTTGATCCGCTTTCTTAGTAGGAATGGCCTCCGCCCATCGGGTAAAGTAATCAGTTGCCATCAAAATGTACTTATGTTCTATAGAAGAATGCGGGTCAATAACTCCCACAAAATCAAGACCCCACTGCTGAAAAGGAGCTTCTACTTGAATCGGGCGAAGAGGCAATGCCCCTTTCTTGATTTTGCCAACATATCGTTGACAACTATCGTAGTGTGTACTTAGCTTATGTGCATCGACAAACAGAGTAGGCCAAAAGTAGCCTGCTCGAATGATTTTTAAGGCCATAGGCCTTCCCGCGTAATGACCTCCCGATAGTCCAGAATGAAATTCCTCTAAAATTTTTCTTTTTCGGAGTCCCTCACACACCTGAGAAGAACTCCATCAATGTTCTTGTGAAATAACCCCTCGGGCAACAGAGTATATCTGAGAGCTTGCAACTTGAATCTCCGACGTTGCGAAGCATCAAGGCGAGATGGACATCTGCCTGAGATAAAATAATCAATTATCTCTTCAATCCAATCAAGATCGTTGGCAGTATGATTTGCACAAATGCTTTCGCCCAGGCTGTTCTCATGCACCACATCAAATGATTCGAAGGCCGCACTTTTGGCTAGCTCCTGGCATAGAGCTCTCCCACGAACCAGCTTCGTTGGTCGGATCTCCACATCATATTCTTGAATTTTTGTGACCCAACTTGCTCTCTTATCTCCTAATTCTCCTTGGAGAATAAAATTTCGTACATCAGGGTGTATGACATACACAATCGTTTTGCTCTAAGAAACAAAGTGTCAAAATTTCTTCAATGCTTTCATTATCCGCATATACTTGTTTCTCAATAAAATTATATTTCTCTTGATGAGGAGCAATAATCTGACTCAAGAAAGCAATTGGCTTCTCATCTCCATCCTCTTGTCGTTGTGTCAAAACTGCAGCATAACTCTCCTGTTCGCCTACGACATAGAGAATGAAATCTTTAGAATAATCAGGATTAATCAATACCGAAGCTTGAGTAATCCTCTCCTTGATTTCCTTAAAAGCTTGTCTCCTTGTCTCAGTCCATTTAAACTCAGCATTTTTCTTCAAAAGCTCAGTCATGGGTTTCACCACCTGAGCGAAATCAAAAATAAATTTACGGATGAAATTAATTTGGCCAAAGAAAGATTGCAAATATTTTTTATTAGCAGGCAATGGTAACTTCATTAGAGCTTCCACTCTTGCAGGATCGATTGACAATCCTTCTTGTGAGATCACATGGCCCAACAACTTCCCTTCCTTGACAGCAAAAATTGACTTCTTCGGATTAATAGAAATCCCGAACTCACGACACTTCTCAAATACCTGCCTTAGATGAGCAATGTGGTCTTCTCTGCGATGTGAAAACATAGTCATATCATCAAGATATATCACAATAATCCTATTCAATAACTCACCAAAAGCGATGTCCATGGCCCTCTGAAAAGTAGCACCGACGTTTGACAGTCCAAATGGCATCCGTTGGTAGGCAAAAGTTCCCCACTTAGTGGTGAATGTTGTTTTATATTGATCCTCATATTTCACCCAAATTTGATTATACCCAGAGAAACCATCAAGCAATGAGAATCTCTGAGCGCCAGCTACTACATGAAGGATTTGATCGATCTACGATAGAGGGTAATGGTCCTTAAGTGATGCCTGGTTTAGGTTGCAAAAATCTACACACAACCGAATGTCACCGTTCTTTTTTCGTACTGGGACCAGGTTAGCCACCCATGTTGAATGCTTGATTGGATAGATTATCTTGGCCTCCAACATCTTCAACAGTTCGGCTTTCATGAGGACTTCAATCTTGGGATTGACAGGTCATTGTTTCTGACGAAAAGGTTTTACCCCTTCCTGGAGTTCTATAGTATGTTGGATCACATTCTTATTGTAACCCCTCAAATCATGGTAGCTCCAGGCAACAATATCTGGATACTCGTAACACAATTTCTTGATATCTTCCAGTTCTTCTGGGGTGCCATCTATTCCAACCTTGATGATTTTCTCAGGCTCCAAATGCAATTCTTTATACTCCTTTGCATCTACTTTGATCCTGTGCTTCTCAACCCGATCACTCTGGTCGAACAGACTTTCAAGTGTAATCAGTCCCCTAGGGATGTGATTATTTTTTAGTTGAATCATCCCTTCTCTCTCTTCTTCGGCAAGAACTCTATCATTAGCGCTTGCAGTTTCTTTAAGTAGGAAGTTGACTATCTTCTCATCATTGTCAAACACTTGCCAATGGATATTTTTGTTAGGAACTGAGGGTCTATAAATTACCCTAACTATCTTAGGCTTTCTAACTACTTGCTCCATAGGAGAGTAGTTAGCACCAAGAGAGGCCAAAATATCTGCATGTTTATTTAGCTCTCTCGAAATCGCCTGAACATTTAAAGCAGTGAAAGACTCAAACAAGTCCCACACTCTATTGCGGTAGGCCTTCAAGTAGTGTTGCTTTGACACACACTTGTTAGTGATCTGATTAATTATGAGTTCAGAGTCACCAAAAATCTGCAACTGCTTGATGCCCAACTTTTCAACCTTCTTCAATCCAAGGCATAGTGCCTCATATTCAGTTGCGTTATTTGTGCAACCCCAAGTTAACCTGTAAGAATAGGTTTTTTGCAACCCTTCAGGAGAGATCAACACAACGCCGGCTCCTGCACCATTCTTGCACCTAGCACCATCAAAATACATTCTCCATAACTGATCTGCAATAGGATTGGGAGAATCAGGAACCTTCTCTTCAATTTGCTCTGGCTTAGTTATAGTATAGCAACCAATGTCCGTTCCAACCATCGCATTGAAATCCATGAGTGAAAACTCATCCTCGAGGTGAAGCTCACCCAGCGCCTCCTCCATTAAATCAACCTCTTCTATCTCCTCAGTCAACATGTTAACTGCTCCTGGAGATTCTTCTTCCTCTAGCTTCTCAATGTGAAAAGGTGAGGGCTTCTCATTATGAATGTGAATCCTCTTTCCCTTGAATGGTATCTCTAAATGCGAGTAGTCTAAGGAAAGATATCCTCCCAGCTTATCTGTGAACTCCCTTGAGAGGCACATGCTAAAGTATGGTTCCAGGTCAACCACTACCACTTCCTGGATGACTGTAATTTATGGCATACTATGGAGGACAATGGGAATATCCTTAATTACTCCCACCGTCTTGATCGGAGTTCCATCCAGCTGCAACACTCCTGGGCTACTCCTTGTATATTCCATCCCCATCACTTCGCATACTGCCTTTGGCATGACAGTAGTTGCAGCTCCAGAGTCGATCATACAGTTGTGTACAATCCACCCTTCCATTCTGAGTGATAAATAAAATGGGGGAGGTCTATTTTTTCCCGTAGCTGAAGTTGGAAGCGTTTGCGCCAAGACTGTTTGAGAAGGATTTTTCTTTTGATCTTTAGCAGTCTTCAAAGATTCTTGCAGCAGGTCAACCTGTCCTGGCAATTGAAGTGCATCATACAAACTTACTTTTGTAGGAATCTTTTTCATCTCTTCCACAATATTATAATTCGAAATAGTCAGAGCCTTCTCTTCTACAACCCGCTCATACTTGTCTCGATATTGTTGGGTAGCTTCCACCCTTTGTCGCTTGGTCAAAGATGGGTACTTGAGTCGCTCTTTGGCTTGTTCTCTCATTTCATCTTGTGTTTGAGTAGTTGTCACAGGTTGTGAGGAAGATGCTCTCATTTGTGTCCTTCCCTGAGTTTGCTTAGGCATCAAATCTTTCAACTTGATGGAATCTTGCTCTTTAGCTACCCCTATAGGCACTTTTGTTGGAGGTTGTTGTTTTTCATCCTGCACCTTTGGTTCTACTGGCACCTTTAAGGGTTCAAGCTCAGCAGGATCTACTATTACTGGTTTCTTTCCAGACCGTGTGAGAACCGAAACTTGCTCTATAGACGACATCATGAAATTGTGACTGGCTTCCCTGATCATATTGACTTGTCCTCCAGTCGAACTCTCTGCTAGCGTTTGTACATAATTCATATGCACCATGCATGTTTCTTCTCCATGAGGATCATTGCATGTTGAGCACCAATACGCCCTTTTTTTTGTGCTAATTTCTTCATTTGCTTGCATCGTTGTGCTCTTTTCAGGGCCTCTACTAGTAGATGCTTGCTCTCGAGTGATCGATGGAGTTTGGAATCTTCGTGATCGAAATTCAGCCTCCGCTTGCTTCTTCCTTACTATTGTAAGTTCATTTGATATCATCCTTAAGGCTACGTTATTAGATTTCACCTCTTGCAACAACACCGTGAAAGGATCAGGATTAGAAGATGCGGGGGGTGCAGGTAGAGGCAAAGGTGCTGGAGGCATGGGCAATGGTAATGGAATTGGTGGTGCTGGCAGCGTAGGAGCGGGAATAGAAGCGGGCAATTGTGGAAGTGATTGATTAGGTAGCTATGGGAAGCTTGGAGCCATATGTCATGGAGCAGGAATAGGTGCAATCTGAGGCTGACCCGAGCTCCATGAGGGAACTGGGTACATGGAAGGCATAGGCTACAAAAATGCACTAGAATATAAATATTATGGAAGATCAGGAACAATGGGCATAGTCATCTTCGGGGGAAGTCTACCTACAACAATCAGATCAGATTCGGCCTTCCGTGCCTGCGTATACAGGTCTGGGAATGTAGTCACATTGGCTTGACGCATGGCCATATCGATTTTGGTGTTAAATACCCTGAGATAGTAGAAAGCAGCTTGCTCATGTGTGGGTCGTAGACCGTCGAGAACTCTTTGCCAGCTCCGGGCGAATCTGACATTAAAATCGACTATCTCCTCTTGTGGGTGTCTTTGAATCATTGTGAACTGGTGCAACAAGGAGTATGGATCAGCTTGTTCATGGAAATTCTTAATCAACAACTCCGCTAACTGATCCCATGATGTAATAGTACCTGGTTGCAGTGATCGGTACCAATATAGCAATTTCCCTCTCAACGATAATACCAGTAATTTTATCATCACATCTTCATCTATTATATCATGGATGGTCACCAATGAAGCTACATCTTGGATATGCTCATACGCAATTTTTCTAGTACCGTCATAGGTCGGCAAAGCCTTCAACGCAGTTTGGGGCACTGGATTTTGTGCTTGTAAGTTCAAAGCCCCTGAGCTATTCCACGTTGGGAACTGCCTGGGTGGTGGATTCTGAGCCATGTGGACTGGTATATGAGGTGGAGCTCAAGGAATACCAGCAGTCGTGTGGGGCGGAGGTTGAGGAAGACTAGTGGCAGTACTACCTAGGCTTGCGGGAGCAAAAAATACACCAGCTAGTCGTGATGATGTGATAGACGGTATATGGGATATATGAGGTAATGAAGATGTATGACAAAAAGTGGCTAATTGAGGATGTTCCCCTAGCCTTTGGATATCAAGTTCGTAGAACTCAATTTGGTGATCTGGATTTTTGGCCTTCGATCTTGTATTCATGAGACACAACTTTCGTTGTACTCACGTGTGGAGATTTTTGAGTATAATCGAGTCGCCAGATGTTCTAATTCTACAGCACGAAGGCAAACATCAAACCTTAATGTTGTTTAAAGTGGAACTTTTGAAGTCCCAAAAAACTGTTGGCATCGGTGGGTTTGTCAACTTGGGATAATACTTGTTCCACCGACTATGGATCTTACTGGGATAGAAACTGCCTGTCCCACTGGGCGTGCCAAAAATTGTTGGTCAAATATCTGCCTAATCATACAAAACTGCGTTTGTGCACCCTAGACACGACCAACATTGAAAGACCAAAGGAAAGAGATGTCCCCCATGTCAATCTCCAGAGAGGGTTGGTTCCCTTACTAATTCTAAAATGGTTGAAGACTAAGGATGTAGGAAAGAAATCAGAAAATGCGTAAAGAAATGGGAAATATGGCCACAAGTCGACTGTGTAGGATGGGAATAGATTGATAGCAGGAATTCACACCAAGCTGAAAATAGCATGCAAATAGATGATCAAACAACAGAATTTTCGTACAACTTCGCACATGTAATCTTCAGATCAACACTCCAGCACTCACTCTCTCACTTGCAATATTTAAATCCAACTTGCAGAATTTAAATCTAACAACAAATAATAAAGTTAACTGTGTAAAAGAAGTGCGTAATATAGAAGACCACAATACACCAAGTCATTTGCAAATCCAACTATTTTGAATTCACTATTACTTCGAGAGAACTTGAAGTGTTTTCTCGCAGGAATATCTATTTTTTCCAACCCCTTACAATGCAATTTTTCTTAGTATTTATAGAGGTTTGCGCCTCTTTCATTGAATACATCAAATGAGTCATCATTTCTTGGAAATCTTCTTTCGGTAGACACGATCCTGAAAACGGTTTGAGATGATAGCATTCAGGCACCGTAGCATTAAATTTGAGTCACCTCCATCTTCTTAGAAATCAAACACGAACTTCAACAATTTACTCCATATTCAATTTGCTTTGGAGAGGGAGTAAAACCTTCGAGAAGATGTTCTTGAAAATGACAAAAATGCTTCCACTTCGTCACCAACATTAAATTGCAGTAGTTACCCGAAGAAAATATTCAACTAGAAAAATCAAGCTCTAAAATTGTCGAAGATGATGGCAATTAATAATTAAAATTTACCCCATTTAATTCTACTCATGCCTCTGGAGAAATTTAATCACATGTGCTAAAAAACAAACAATATTCACCTTCAAAATATCTTCGCCGCATCTATCATGACGTTCACCCCTTTTACCTGAGTGTAAGGGTGAAAACCATTTAAAAATTATCGTCGCCCAAACTTTATCTCTCCATGCCATTCACCTTTAAAAATAATGAATGGATCCATCGTGAATACTTTAAAGCGACCATGACGCATATTGAAATCATGTTCGCCCAAATGAGGGGCGAACACCCACTTAAGGGGCGAACACAATGTGTTCCTTTTATTCTCCTTTTTGTTTGGTGCATTCCTACTTTTGGGGCGTGTTCGCCTTTTCAATGGGCGAACGTGACGTTCGCCCCTCCAATGAGGCGAACGCATTTGCATTTTTCACTTAGCCAATTTTATTTTGTCTCAAAGCCTTCAATTTCTTACTGTCGCTTCGCCTCTGAAGTGAAATCATTTTTATCTTTTGATTGCTATTGTGGATAATTTGATGAAGTGAATTCGAAGCGGATTTCCAAGTCACAATTTGGGGTTAATTTGTTTATTTTCAGAATGAAAAATTACATAAAAACTGAAATGACTGCAATGTTTTTAAACATTCTGAGCAAAATGTGAAATCATGAATTTTTTACATTACAATCAATGATTTATTTAAAACCAATGTGGCATGGTGCAAAACTACCAACAATATTAAAATACTTCAAGATAAAATGAACTAAATCATTCTTCATCATGGACATATGAGGGTCAATCGCATCACATTTTCTTTTCTTTTAATTTTAATGAAAAATCAATAGCATAGCATGATAAAATAATACCAAAACATAGCCCCCTTGTTAACAGTTGCTTGCAAATCACTAAGGTGCTCTAAGCACTTATTTTGAGACATTTTCACAAGTATACAAGCACACATTAAGTAAAAGGAACCTTGGAGAAATGTTTGTTTCTTTGCAAGAGAGGGTTTTCTAATCAAAATATTAACTAAGTATGGTTTTGCAATTGGGCAAAATTATCACTCAATATTTTGGTGCTAGGAGGGACCGAATTGGTAATTTTATTGCTACTTAAATGCTATTTTTTTTATTGTTTTTTGAAAGGTTATTTTAAAAGCATTGGTCTTGGTGCAAGTTTATTTATTGATAAAATTAAATTCCCAAATGTTACAACCACCTTAGATATCATCCAAGAGGGTGCAAGTTTCAAAGCCAATATCCACCAATGAGGATTATGGTAAAAATGCCTATCAAAATATAGATATTGGTTTATTTTTAGAAATGCATGAGCCTTCAGACAATGGAGGAGTCCTAGATCTAACTAGATATAACATATGTGATAGGACAAGGCCTTCCATAGAATTAAATAAAATGAGTAAAATGGATGATCAAGAAATCCAACATGTTGTAAATAATGACCTATTATTAATGAATGGCTTAGAGTCATTATTTACAAGGGAGAATTGGGGTAATTATAGAAAGCTAAATACAAGAATTGATCCCATTGTAGAAACCCTAGAACCATAAAAATTGTTTGAAAGTGGATTTGAAAATTAATCAATAGGTGAATCTAAATATTACGAGGAATATGTAATAGAGTTTCATCCCATGGGTTTAGATGATAATTATTATAATGGTTGGGGAAATATGAGGAATTATTCATTTCTCACATTCCTATTGATGAAATTTCTATTTCATTTGATATGCAGGATGCTGAAATCACCATCTCCCATGATCAGAAAATAGCATGCCACTCGTAGAAATAGAGAAGGTTTTCAAAATTCAATCATTTTGAATATGAGTTTATGGAATACCTTGCTGAAATAAAAAAGGAAAAAATGGTAAATGTTTCTTATGATTCATTTGTTTTGGATGAGGAAGAGGTAAAATCTTCTCTTTCATTTTGGAATACTAAAAATTTGGATACAAATTCACATGATTGTTTTTTAGATTCAAATAAAGAAATATCATTTGTGGTTAACAAAGAATTAGAATCGACTTCTATCCATCCAAATGATAAAAATATTGCTTTATTCAAAATGACTCAAGTAGTTGATTAGGGAGATGTTTTGTTTGGCACATCCCTTGATTGGTAAGATTTATGGTTTGAAAAGGATGGGCATATTTGTAATTGGGTGCCTAATTTTGGTGTTTTTGAAAAGTAGGTAATTAATGAAGATGCAAGGCTACAAGATGACAATGATGGAGATTATGAGGAAAAAGAAAAAATTACAAAGCCTTATAAATTCCTCGTAATTGAAAGTGTACAAAAGGTATAATATCACCCTTTGTTTGCAATCATCCAAACTCTAGGTAAAGGTCTACATTATTATCTTTTGGATTTGTATGTTATAAATGATGAAATGCCATTGGAGGTTAATAAAGAACTAGAGTTTATTTCTACTCACACCGCTATTAAGATTACTTTTTTGAATGAAACATAATTAGATGTGCTTGAGTTGTTGAATCAAGTTCATCAATAATTAACAATGGAATATTGTATACAAAATTATAATGTTCCTAATTTAGTAGATATCCTATATGCTTGCAAATGGTTGCATAAGTATGATTGGCCTAAATATATAGATCTTGGATTCAAATTTTTCAAAAATAGCCTCCTATTTTAAGGAAATTCTATATGTTTGTGAAAATGAGAATGCAAGTTAGAGTGATGAATCAGGTTTTAAAATTCACATCTCATTGAATAGGCAAAATATGATAGGAAATCATGTACTCGTTTACAAGTTTAATGAATCAAAGTCTCAAAATGGAATTTCTAATACCATTGAACAAAAATGGTAGGATGAGAGAGGTAAAATGAGAGTTTTTGTATTGTGTGGCCTAATCTTATTTTAGTTGGATTTTTGTAAAGAATGGCATGCATAGCATGATACATGTATTTTAAATTGTGTTAATCGTATTTGGAATTGAGGGAAGTGATAGCCAAAATTTTGCACCATCTTGTACATATATTGTATATTGTTGTATATAGATTTTTTTTTCATGCTTTTGTTTTTAGTTTTGTTGTTTTTGTGCTTTGTCCCTATTTTCTTGTTTGGCAAGTTTTTTTATTTATTTTCTTGTTAGTTTGCATTAGGTTAGGTGTTGGTTTATCTTCAAGTTTTTTTTCTCATATTTATGATAAGTGTGCTTTGGGTTTGTTCCCTTGATTTGTGGTGGTGTTGTGTGCTATCTACTAAGTTTTGGTCTCTTAACTATTTTTTGCATTCCTTTGTCATGTAGGGTGAATTGCCTATTTTGGAATCATGTGAATCAAGGAAAAGGGGATGAAATTTTTTAGTAATCATTCCTAGATTTTGGGACTAAGATAGTGAATTTTGGAACAATGAATCATTTTTATAAAGCTACGCATGAACACATCATATTAAGGGAAATACTTTGAAATATTGAAGGATAAAATCATTGTGGTTTGCAAATTAGGGCAAAAATCTAACACACTCCATATTTAACCTTAAAAGGTCTCTAACTCAAGTCGTTGGTGAATTTTGCAAAGATATACAATTCTCAATAAAAAAGAAAAGAAGCAAAGAAAATTCAAAACAATCAAAGGCTTAGGCATCTCCATCGGTGCTATAGACACCTAGCTGGTAGTGGAGTAATGTCTGAAAAAAAAAAAAAAATTAACCTAATACCTAGGTGATTCAGATAATCTCTATCGGGGCTATAGACACATGGTTGGCAGTAGAGCAAGGTCTTGATGAGATCAAGGTCATATCCATAGGGGCTATAGATGCCTGGTTGGTAGTGGAGCAATGTAGAGGTACATTTTATGAATAATATTTTATAGTCTAATGCATAAAAAATGATGGATTCCATATAGTTTTTAAGAATGCATAATAGAATCACATTCACAAACAATAAGCTAAAGCAAATGGTTCATGTGATTTCATTTGAAGTTATCTACCCCACCTTCTTAGAGGTTGCTAGATGGTTTGTCAATTTGATCTTTATTTTTTTGTTTTTAGAACCGGGTTCTTCATCTAAAATGCTTAGGAACATTTCCCAGCAAAATCACCATTTGTTGTCACCATTGCACAAATAACCTCAAATTTGGGGACCTAACTTTAATTTTGGTGTTATTTGAGTGTTAAATTTTATAAGATACTACATATGAGTGTGCTTTGTGGCTTGTGAGATTTAATTTTTTTTAGTGTCTAGGTTAAGTTAGCATGCTTAGTTTCTTATTAATTTTGTTGTTAATTTTATTGCACATCTTTCTACATGTATTGGAACTATTTTAATGGTGTTTTATGCATGAATATGGTAGCATCATTCAGATATTTTTAATGCATGTTTTTACCCCTTAGAATCTCACCATAACCAGATTTAGATTGTGTGGATGCATATCTAACCTAGTTTTTGTTTTGTGTTCGAGATCTAATATTTTATGCAGGATAGAAGTTTAGTTTTTATTTTTTGGTAAGTTAAAATTTTTATATAGGGGGAATTTGAAAGGTGCCCCAATACCTTGAAACAACAAAGGAGGACAAGATGTAGAAAGAGAAAAGATATAACCTAAAGGGGATAGAGAAGAGGATGCGAAGAAGGAACAAAATGCATCCTTAACATGACAGGGAAGGATAGGAGTTTAGTTATAGTTGCTCTTTTTGGTCATTTTCAGCATCCTATTTCATGTATTCTAGATTTTTATTTTATTTCTCTAACCTTCCCCTTTTTCATTTTTTTAACTTCTGCAAATAAAATAAAAAAATTCAAAAAAAATAAAATTCCAAAAAGAGTTACATGGTTTCCAATATTAAGCTTTAAAGTTTCATTTTAAGCAATTTCGATGTTATTTTAAAGGAAATTCAAAATTCCAAAATTATATATAAAGTTTGCATTAAAAAAGAAATTTTGTATTTTCAAAGCTGTACATGATTTCACATTTTAAATGAGGATAAAATTTCAAGCTTTGCACTTTTTTTTTCCAAGTAATAAATTTACTTCTCTTTATGAAAATTAAAATTTTATTAAAGGGTGTTAATTTATATGGAATTCCAAAGGTTACTACATTTCCAAAGATAGTCGTGTAGATTATTTTATTTTCATGCTCAAAACAAGATAAAATGAATCCACTCATCATTTCAAATTCATATTTTAGCGTAAGTGGATTCAGAGCAAGAATATTCTGAGCGTGTAAGCGAAGCGCGCCGAATGTGAGGCAGCTTGCACCAGGATCTGTGGAAAAGTGGTGAGAAGACAGAGGGTTGATTAATGAGAGTTCGAGTCCCTATGTAGAAGAAGGCGACAGAACAACATAGAAGTGAAGGTCACTTCTCCATCAACCTCGGGTGTCTGATGCAGGAGCATCCAGTAGCACTTGATGCAGAAGCATCCAGTGGCAGGAGGGCCACTTCTAAAAAAAAAAATTGGCTAAGGAAGCTGTCACGATTTCGTGACATGTTGCGAAATCACAACCAAAAGAGGGGACAGATGAGAAGGAGGAAAACTTTCACGATATCATGATAGAAAAAGTGTCACGATATCATGACACAAAGTAGAGAGAGAAGAAGCAGATGGAAGATGTCGCAATATCGTGACATGTCGCATTATCGCGACCCACAGATGAAAGAGTCGACGAGAATGAAAACTGTCGTGATATCATGATAGAAAAAGTGTCGCGATATCGTGACATCGAAATGAGAGAGATGGGATAGACGAGGAGATGTGATTTCACGACATGTCACAGTTTCATGACCAGAAGGTAAGTAAAGAAGCCAACAGAGGAAGATGTCATGATTTCATGACATGTCGTAGTTTCACGACCCACAGAGGAGAGAGAAGGCATAAAAGAGAGGATGTCACAATTTCACAACATGTCATAGTTTCACGACTTGTAAAGGAGAGGAAAGCGTGAAAGAGAGGATGTCGCGATTTCATGACATGTCGTAGTTTTGCGACCCACAGAGGAGAGAGAAGGCATAGTGGAGAAGATGTCACGATTTCGCAACATGTCGCATTTTCGTGACCAAAAGACGATGAAGCAGCCGAAGGAGAAAGATGTCACGATTTTGTGACATGTCACATTTTCACAACCAGAAGGTGAAGAAGAAGCCAAGGGAGGAAGATGTCACGATTTCGTGACATGTTGCATTTTCGCGACCAGAAGGCGAAGAAGAAGCCAAGGGAGGAAGATGTCACGATTTCGCGACATGTCACATTTTTGTGACCAGAAAGCGAAGGAGGAGCCAAAGGAGGAAAATGTCATGATTTTGCGACATGTCACATTTTCGTGACCAAGAGACGAGCGAAGGAGCCGGAGGAGAAGATGTCACGATTTTGTGACATGTCACATTTTTGTGACCCGAAGAAGCGAGAGGAAGTAGAGAGGAAAAGATGTCACGATTTCGCGACATGTCACATTTTCGTGGCTAGAAGAGAAGAGAAAGTGGATGAAGAGAAAAGTGTCACGATATCGTGACACGTCGCGATTTCGTGACCCAAAGAGGAGAGAGAAGGCGATGGAGCAAAAATGTCATGATATCATGACATGTCAGGTTTTCATGCCCGAAGGGAAAGCCGAAGACGAAGAGTCGAAAAGGCAAATGTTTCGAATACCAGGACAACGAAGTGGCACGAGAAGACGAAATGAAAGGTTCTAGAAGAGGAAACGAAGGGCCACCAGATGGAAGATGAAGAGTCACACAAAAGTTATAAAAGGGCAAGCCAAGGCATGCACAAGGGGTTGGAGAACGATGAGAGGCAGGGTTGCAGATGCGATAACTAGAGGGCCATTCTGGCCCTGCTGCGTTGTTCTTCCTTCTAGAAAAGCTTGAGTTCCTGGGTAGTGCAGACAGATTCACCGAACGTGAGGCAGTTTGCACCAGGAACAGAGTAAGCTTGGATCCATAGGCGTGTAGTAGATTCGTTGAACGTGAGGTAGTTGCACCAGGGTCCATGGAGTGAGAAAGTTGTGAAAGCCGAAGAGCTGCAAATCAGATCAAAAGTTTTTGATTCAGAGGGTCGGGTCCTCTATAAAAACCCAGGCATGTAATAGGAGAGTGGTGGTGCGCTAGAGATTGCATTAGAGCATAGAAGACTAAGCCTGCGGGCTAGTTCTGTAAATCAGTCTGTGGACTGTTGCTGTAATTTAATTTGAAAATTATTGAATGAAATTGGATTTTTTTTAAGTTTTTGCAGTTTGCAATTTTTGGCCCCCCATAAATTTGTTAAAATATGCTTAACAAAAGAAGATAAAATATACCTACAATAATTCAATATAAAATGACTAAATAATTCTTCATCATGGTCATATGAGGGCCAATCACATCACATTTTATTTTCTTTTAAGTTTCATAAACAATCAATAGCATAGCATGATAAAATAATACCAAAATATAGGTCCCTTTTTAATAGTTGCTTGCAAATCACTAAGGTACTCTAAGCACTTATTTTGACATATTTTCACAAGTATACAAGAAAGCATTAAGTAAAAGTAACCTTGGAGAAATGTTTATTTATTTGCAAGATAGTATTTTCTAATCAAAATACTAACTGTGAGTGTGGTTTTGCAATTGCATAAAATTATCACTCAAAAATACCCTATCCCACAATATCTTTGTCCTATTAAATTTATCGAGGGGATAACTCAAGGTTGAGGGACCTTAATTCACCATAGATTTTTAAAGGAGATAGTAGGATAGAAATAAAAGATATCATGGTAAGGGTTGATTAATACAGTGATAGTATTTTCATCATCCTTTAATATGGAGGTGAGAAATTTTTGTATCAAACATGGCTTGTTGCCCTTTGGCTATGGGTGGGTGATGGATCTTGGAAGGTTCTAATATTTTGATCTAAGAAAGGTTGGGAACCAAAACTACTAAATACAAGTTGACAATTATATACTAAGTCTTGGATTGAATTCCTAAGGCTTCTATAGTTATTGTTTGGATGGCTACTAATGCAATGAAAGGCACAATCTTCATTAGAATGGGAAACATGAGCTTGCTCTCTATTAGGATCTATGGGATTTATAGGTGGAAGTTCTACCACATTTGATTCAAGAAGTTGTGCTAGGATAGCATTTTGATATTGATCTAATTTAGTAAAATTTTTGTGTAGTTTTTGTTGTACAACAATATTTTGAGGGTTTATAGTAGCATTGACATTGTTGATCTGGTGAGTGTTCATGAATTCATTACCTCTTAACATGATTTTTCTCATTTTGCACCTTTAGGTAAGGGGAGTATTTATTTACTTCCTTAGGATTTTGGGTTTTTAATTGTCCCCTACTATAGAGGGAATGTTTAGCCTCCTAGTCATTTCAATGGCATCTTCCAAGGAAGACATATTGGTTGTTTCTTGGTGGAAGGATAGTTTTTATTAATATTTCTTATAAAGATGTCTAAAAGGTACTTTGGTGGGGGGATGAATTGTAGTCTCCACATAAAGTATTTCCACCTTGCTAGGAAATTGAAAAAATTCTCTTCTTGCATATTTTTGAGCTTAAGAAGGTCATTAATTGTACGCCTCTTTTTTATATAAGTAGAAAATTATTCGATGAATAGTTTGGCAATTTTTTTGAATATTTTGAGGAAATTCATTTGTATTTAGTAATACCACTACAAGGTGGGCCTGATAAGGCTTTTTTGAAAGGCCTTGAGTAATAGTTTTGATGCAAGCAATTTAGAAGAGCCTAATATATTTCTGGAGGTCTTCGTTTCCTTCATATTTTTCGAACTCAAGTATTTTAAACTTAGGGGTAAAGTAAAAACTAACTATATGGAAGAGGGTTCTTGGATGGATGCCATTTTTTCTCTAGTTGCTCCAATTTAGAGTTTTTTCTATCCAATTGTTCTAGTTTAGAGATTATATTTTGATATTCGTGAGGAAGTGTGTTCAAAGGTGCATGGGAAAATTCCAAAGGCAGTTGCATATTACCAAATGGATAAGATTGAGATATTGGAGGAGATGGTATCAAAGGTGATATCCTATCAATTATCCCCAAATTATTTAACTTAAAAGGTATGATAATTGTCGAACATGTGGTGGAAAATATAGAGTTTTGAGTGAAACTCATATTCACACTAATGGAATTAGAAGAAGTGTTGATGAAAGGATGGGGGATTGAAGCACTAGGAGGTACATCCAAATTAGGGGTATATACCATACTAGCTTGTTGAAACAAGGGGTAACTTATGTCACCTCTTAGTAGTTCATCATGAGGTAATGACCAATGATGTACCAATGGTTGAGTACCTTGGGTTCTAATATTTTTTAAAATATTATTGATAAGAGAAGCATGATTGGGTTTTAAAGCATTAAATTTTATAGTAACTTGTGAGTGATTGGGATTACAAGAAAAAGGATAATCCTTAGGGGAGTCTTCCCTTAAGGGAGTATTTTATTTATTATTATTATTTTTGATAATGAGAGTCTATTGAGATGGTAGTTGATCAAAATTAGATTTTTAAGGACAATATTTAAGGGACTCTTCTCTTAGGGAAATATTTTATTTGTTCTTAATACTATTAAGAAATTTATGGATGACATATTCATGTTCTTGCAAAAGGGCTGCTATGTGACTAAGGGAATTATGAGTTGTTCTATTTTATTATTATTAAGGAATTCTTGGATGAAATTATCATGCTCTTATGAAGAATATATCATACGATTATGGGATTTGAAGGTTATCATGTTTTGATAATTATTAAGTAATTTATTATTAAGTAATTCATGAATGATATCCTCATATTATTATGAAGAGGATATCATATGACCAAGAGCTTTGGGGTTATTCTCTCTTGATCATTATTAAGAAATTTATTAAGGAATTCATTGATGATGTCTTCATGCTCTTACAAAGAGGATATCATATGATTAAGATCATCATGTGAGGGTATTAGAGGGTCCAAAGTGGTAGCACCCTTATTTTCTTTATTTGAACTAGGGTTTTTGTAGGTGGAAAGTTATTCATAATATTCCACAAAAGGTTTTGAATGGGTGACTAGTTAATGGGTTACCTTACGAGTCACAAGAAATATTTCAATCACTAGGAATATTTGAAATGGAATGATAATTAATTTTAATAAGTGTCTAACATTTAGGAAGAAATCCATTGGATAAGGTTGGGAAGAGATAATTGATTAATTAATTTGATTTTTATTTTGAAATATAGAAAATTTTATGAACACCATACTATATGATATACCTTAGGGGGACCTCTTGATATACCTAAACCTAATCAATATACCTGACCTCCCAAGATACCCATTGGTACATGGAGGAGGCTTAGTTCCTACAATATACACATTTGTATATGAGGAAAAATATTGAGGTACATAAATAACAAATGATATGAGGATAAACCACACATAAATATGTGACTTAGTATTTATATGTAACAATGGTAAAATGAACAAGTTCTTAATCTTGATTATTGTGACCTAACCTAATCAAACAATTTTATGTGGTCTTTCATAGGTTTAAATTAATTTTTTCTTTTATTAAAGCTTAGATGTGTTTCATGTTGGGTTCACTAAAATATAGATAGAAAGTAGTACATGGGTTGAGTCCCTAGATCCCTTTCCAAAGGGGGTCTAAATCACATGGCGAGTCTACCTCAATATGTTTTATGTCCAAATTCTAAACTATGTTGTATGTGTAAATTCATAAAACACCTAGGGTTCAATATATACACCTAATCCTCTTAAAGAGGGATTTAAAATAGTAATTGAAATGATGAAATAATACATGCATACAATAAAACAAGATCCTACATTATGTTCCCTTTTTATTCAATGATTACATGGAAATTAAAGAGTATTTTCCTTTCAAGGACATACAAGGGATTATGCAAGCATACAAAACTAGCCTAGATGCAACTAGATGTTTTTATTATTCCTTGCCTAAGGTGATTTGATAAAGTATATTAAGATAGAATTATTAATTTTCTTTATGATGAAATTATTATAAAATATATAGTAGGATACAATCACAAAAGTTTAAACCATCAAGTCATAGAAACTAGAAAAAAATGATCAGAGACTATGGCACCTAGTTTTGATGCCTATGTAGAAGTACTACCTTGGCACTATCATATATTTTTAGCACTTCCATGATAATTCCTACAAAATAAACAAAAAGGAAACTAGGATTATGTTTAGGGGGCTTGTCTAATCACATGGAAATAAATTGATCATGCCCCCTTTTGGTATAACAAGAAAAATAGAAGCATATATCCTCTGCAATAGCATTGATATTTAGTAATAACACTACCCTAGTTCTATCATAAATATATAGCACTTTCATTTTATGATAGACATAACTAAGAATCATTGGGGTTTCATAGTGAGTCATTTCTATTTCTTGCAACTCAAAAATAAGGGTCTATGGTGATGAAAAACCTGTAACAACATGCCTAAAGGTTGAATGCTATGAGTAAACCTTAAGAGAAGGTGTCTACGCAAAAATTTAACCATAAAATAAGAAGCCTAAATGAAAAAATACTTAAATATTAGTAGATAGTCATAGGATCAAAATTGTTGTAGTATAAAATGGCTAGTATGATATGGTGGTGCAATAAGAGTAGGAGATAATATGACATTCAAAAAGCAACAAGGGATGACATGAGGACCTACTACAACTAATGAGATAATGCAAATGGAATGAGAAGACAAAATGAACTTATGAGTTTACAGAAAATAGAGCAACAATCTAATTAGTAGCTATGTAACAACAATCAAGTTTTATTAATAGCTACAATGAATAAGAATGTAATGAAAAATATTACAAGTTATTACAAGATACAAAATAAAATAAACTAGTGATCTATAGCCATAAATACCCCAAAATGATAGCACATTGATTAGTAAAATATGTAAATACACCTATTGTTAGAAATATAAGATAATGAGCATTGCATAGACAAAGGCAAATATAAGAGAAATAGGAGTTAGAGATGGAGTAATACAAATTAACTCTTATAAATATTTCATAGCTAAGAGCTTATCGAATAGCCTAATGGAGAAGTAGTAGGATGGACTTTATTAGATGCCTCTATTCATTTCTTCACTTGCCCTAAATATTGATGGAAGGATGCTTGAGCATGCAAGAGAGAATGTAATGAGAGATAGCAAGAGAACTTAGAGAGATCAAAATTCTGGTAGAGTTTGGATGCTTGATAATTGCTTGTTGAATTCCCATCCCATGGGCTTAATTTATAGATTTTGAAGAGGGGTTATTGGAGGGAAGATGGGATTCAAAGATATCTTTAGGATAAGGAGTAAAAATCAAATCTATAGTCCTAGGGGATGTAGTCTAGCATCCATGATTATCCTTAATAATGGTAGAGGGAATTTACATTTTGGAGTCTCGTATTGTAGAGATTCCTCATGTGCCAACAAAAGCGCTATATTTGATCAATAGCACTAGTGTAGAATTATAATTTTAGGTCAAATTTTTTTAGTTTTATTTATTTTATGGTCAAATTATTGAAAATTGTCAAAGGTACAAAAGTATCACTTTCAACAAAAGTGTTACCCTTGCAATTTTGCTCACGTTTGGCATTATTTCTTGTGTCCTTCCTAGGTGTTGTTTTCTCGTAGTTAGAGGCATTGATCATTATGCAAGTATAGGTATATATAATAATTGGTATTTTTATAAAATTTTATGAAAATTTTCTATGGAAAATGATATCTCAAAGATGATGTTACTTTTAGGGTAACAAACATATTGAATTTGGGTATGCAAAAGGTTGACTCAATTTGATTGATTAAAAGGTTTATGAACGAGGGATAAATGATGAATTTTAGTAGACTTAAAGGTTTATTAAGTGTATTAAAACTAAGAGTCTAATCCAAATTTAGGAACTATATATGGATGCATTAAGGTGCACAAAATTGGGTGTCTACAAGATGTTCAATTAGTTTTGTTAGTTCCAATAAAAATGGATATTCTTCTCCCAAAATAATGGCATTACAATTAAGAATGTTCACATATATATATGCCCTTTAAGTTTTGAAGGAAAGATCATTTTAGATGCTTAAGGAAGAAAATATTAATTTAGAATTATAAAATTATCTTTTTCCAATAAAGAAAACTCTTATTCTCTTTTCTCTAGGTGTGTGGTATATTTTATTTTATTTTGAATTAATTATACCTCTTTCTAGGCTAAGGATCAAGGGCCCACTCTATAAGTACAGTGGATGGTTTATTTTAATCGCTTTTATAGGTATGACCTTAGGTAATTTTATTTATCATTTTCTTATTTATGAATTACTATTCGAATATATAAATATATCTTATGATCTTGTTATTTTATTTTACTATTAATTTTAATTAATGTATTATTTTCCTGGGATAGTTAAGTACAACTACTAATTTAAATTTATTTTTATACACATGAATTAAATTTCATTTATGTTGGTCTTTTATTTATATTTACACAGGTGTGTTTCTATTTATACAAGTGTATTTTTATTTACACAAGTGTGTTTTCATTTATTCAAGTGTACTTTACACTCTAGTAAGTTTATTTCTTAGGATTAGTTAGAATACCCAATACCAAAATGGGATTATTTTCTTTAGTGTACACAACCATTGGATGCCACCCTAAATTTACAATTTAAATTGAGAGAATTAATGATGTTTTTTACTTTTTGGTGTTATCGTTGGGGATCAATCATTGCTAGATATTTTTTGATATTATTCAACATTATTGCCTTTCTTGTAAAATATTATTTTAGTCAAATCATAGATATATGTGCTAAACCACATATCTTTACTTCATGCCATTATCTGCTATAGTTTTGGAGTATATTACATTATTTGGTACATGCTAATGTACCCCCATGGTACCTTCATGGTACATCTTGTAAATATTACATTAGGGTTGTGTCATAGATTAGAGTGTGATTAATATTTTATGTAATGTAATAATATGTAATAAATGCATAAGTGTTGTGTAAGTTTGTATGTATAGGAAATGCACAAGTGTCATGTGAGTAAGTGTGCAAGTGTAATGTAAGTATATGTGCACAAGTATCTTATATGTAAGAGTGCACAAGTGTCTTTAGATTAGAGTGTGCTAAGTGAAGAGTCATGTCTAGGTGTGCATACAATATAGAGTCATGTGTATGAAATTCTCAAGTAGAGAAGCCAAGAGTCATAAGACTTGGCATAAGGAAAGGAATAGTCAAGTATCCAAAGAGTCATTCTACAATGGCTATATATTACTCCATGGAGGATATAGCGAACATAGAGAGCATAGTTATCATTATTGTAATAGAGTTTTGTGATACATCTAAAAGAGAAAGAGGAGTAATAAATATTGCATACATTTGAGCAATTAATATTGTAAGTCTTGCTACATGTTTTTTACATGTATGATTTAGGCTATTTACATTCATATTTCTACATTTTAATGAATGTTATTTGATATCATATAAGCCTAGATTTACATATTAATTTGCTCATATTATTCTACTTACATTATCATTTTGATCTTATTGTATTGCAACTATATTATATTTGATCCTATGAAATTTATCCTATGAGTTTCATATTAATATTAAGGCTTCAAAATCCACCTATGGTATCAGAGCTACTACAAGTAGTTTCTTACACAAGTTGGATTTATTTAGCCACATACAAAATTTAGTTTTATCTAGCTTGATAGAATTGGTATAGAGTGTGTCTACTTTAAAAATAGTTAGATCTAGAATCTGTTTTAAGATCAAAGTAAGTAGAAAGGCTAGAGTATTTCCACGGTTGAAGAAACAAGTAGTTAGGACTAAGGCTTAACTATAGAGTCTTTCCATGGTTGCAGAATAACTAGTGAAGACTAGGACTCATTTATAAGGTCTTTCCATAGTTATAACAAATGTTGTTAAGGACTCAACTTTAAGATAGTTGATCATTACAAGGAAATAGCCAACCCTTGACATCAAAAGAATTTCTAGGAACATAGATAATCCTTGACATTGATTTCTATCAACTCGAAAGGAAGTTGAAGGATTTGACATAATCAAGTCATTCTAATTTTGATTGAGGAATCAAGGAAATCTGAGTCACCTTGACATCATAAGGATTGATTTATTAGGTGTGACCTAAGACAATTATAGTGGAGATTGAATGAAATAAGAGTGATAAGCTTCCTACAATATATAGAGAATAATTTCATCTTTTAAAGGCAAGAGAAAGAAAAATAGGAGAAGGATATATAAAGATGATATATCTATCTTGAAGAAAGTTTTAATCAAGTTGAGATTAATTAAAGTTGAAATATACTTTTTAGGTCTTGAAGGTAGAACTTGACATAGTTGGATTTAGGTCTTGAAGATAAACCTTGACATACTTGATTTCAAGTCTTGAAGATAGACCTTGATAAAGTAGAGAACTACAAAAAGTTTTAGGTCATTCAGACCTTGACATAGGTAGAAAGAAGATTCAAAAGTAAATATAGAGAAAGCAACATTAAATATTCAAGAAGCTTTTAGAGAAGAGAAGACTCAAAATTGAAAGAAAGAGGTAGTAAAGCATAAAGAAGATCCAGTCTTGAAAAAGAAGATATAGTGCATTCTTAAAGAGAAGCTATTAGGGTTAAGGTTAAAATAGCATTTGATCCTAGTAGACAGAGTTTTTCAAAGGCAACATCATCCAACTTTGAAATAGAACGTTGAAGATAGAAGATTTTAGCACTTAAAGGCAGCTTCCTTATTCTATAGCAAAGCAACACATTTGTTATTTTGTTCAACACAAGAAGAAACAATGTGAATACAAGAAAAAACAATAATGAAAGGAGGTTAGCATTCAAATATTAATAACACCCAACATATATAAATAGAATAGTAGCAAAGCACTTAGATGTTGTGACCACTTCACAATGATATCAAGATTGGGGATCCATTGAATTTTTGAAGCTTTTGATGCTTGTTTTTGAAGCGTTGACATCATTCAATTGGTTGTTATTTTGTTTTGTTGATCTTCTTTTAAAAATATTAAGATTTGATAATTGTGATTTTAAATGTTTTAATTAGAAAAAAACTTTTAATTTTAATGTTTAAAATAAATTATTTAAAATTATTAAATAAAATACTTTATAGTATAATTTTAACGTTTTAAATCATTCATTTTAAAAGTTTAATTAAAATATTTAAAGTTCATTTTGAATGTTTTTATTTCGAAGTGTATTGTAAATGTTTTAATTAAAATATTTAAAGTATATAATTTTAATGTTTTAAAACATTCATTTTAAAGTTTTATTTAAGATATTTAAAGTTCATTTTGAATGTTTTTATTTCAAAGTGTATTGTAAATGTTTTAATTAAAATATTTAAAGTACATAATTTTAATGTTTTAAATCATTCATTTTAAAGTTTAATTAAAATATTTAAAGTTCATTTTGAATATTTTTATTTCAAAGCGTATTGTAAATTTTTTAATTAAAATATTTAAAAAACATTATTATAAAAAGTTTTGTGTTGGTTTTGTAGGTTTTCAATATAATGTAGAACGGAATAAACAAACAAAGGAGTGGAAAGCAAAGAGAATGATATGGTTATAAAATCCATTTTAAATTGTAGAATGGAATGAAAGAACAGAATGTTAAATTATAAATAGACCATTGGAAACCAAGAAGGACGTCATCCATTGTTACAGAGTTCAGGTTTTTTGAAGTCTAATATTTTAATTGAAATATCAATCACATTTGACCTTATTATTTTATTTAATAAAAATTGTGCATGTGGATGGTGATTTTATTAAATAATTTAATATGTCATTCATTTCATTACCCTAGAAGATTGCATCTATTTTACTATTGATAGTTAGAATGCAGATTGTGATAGAGTAGGTTAAGATTTTTAGGAAATTATTTTTTGTAAATGCAAGGCTGACAAATTTTATTTTAGTAATTTTTCTATCTCTTCCAATTTTCTACACATTTTATTTTTATTTTCCTAACCCTAATATTTTTCATTTTATTTAATTTTATTTAACGTATAAATCAAAACCCTAATTTTTAATATAAATTTTTCAATATTATATTAGGGTAAATGTTATTTCATTTATTAAACTCTCGATATTTCATATTCTAAAATCAACATTAGAGTTTAATTAATTAAATGGAAAATAAAAATCCTAAGTTCATGCAAATTTTCAATTTGATATTAGGGTAAATGTTATTTCACTTATTAAACTCTCAAAATTTCATATTCTAAAATAAACATTAGAGTTTAATTAATTAAAATTTTCAAATAATTATAAAGTTCCAACATTAATTATTTGAATAATTTAATTTAAATCATTTTCCTAAGGTTTAATTTAAATATTTGCATTTCATAAAGTTTATTGGCAATATTTGATTTGGGGAATTAATTTGATGAACAATCAATAGCATAACGGAATAAAATATTACCAAATAGGCCCCTTGTTAATAGTTGCTTGCAAATCACTAAGGTATTCTAAGCACTTATTTTGATGCATTTTCATGACATATAAACACATTAAGTGAAAGGAACCTTGGAAGAATTAATCGTTCTTTTGCAAGAGAGGGTTTTAATCTTAAAATCCTAACTATGAGTGTGGTTTTGCAACTAGGTGAAATTACCCCTCAATAGAATTGGCGCTAGAAGGAGGACCTAAAAATAGGTATTTGATTTTAAACATTTGAAGTTTGTTCAAATTTTGAGTATAAAAAATAAAATTTTAAAATTTTAAAAAATAGGCATTTCCCTATTTATGATTCATTAATGTGGATCTGATATAAATTTGGAAATATGGTTAGGATTCAATTGTTGAAATTTCTTCACACATAGTATTTCATGTTGAAATTGGTTCAATGGCAGAAAATTATTTACCTCATTATAAGCATGATGGAAAGAGTACAACAGAGGAACATATTCAGGCATACAAAAATGTTATAGTTCATTTTCAAATTATGCATGAAGATGTAGCCTGTAGATTATTTCCTCTAACATTGGATGAATTTGCTAAGGACTGGTTTATCAATTTACCTACAGGTTCTATTAATTCTTGGACTCAACTAGAAACAACATTTCTCAAAAATTTTAGAACATTGGTTGATACGGATTTGTTATCAAATAAGTTTACCTCTATCTATAAAGAATCTAATGAATCTATGAGCCAATTTAATGATAGATTCCATAGGTTGTATACTGAAATAGAGACATATTTCATCATTTCAAAAGAAGAAGTCATTCAAATATACTTGGAAGCCTTAGAATATTTTACTTCTACATGCATAAGGAGATGTCTTAAAAATCCATCCTTGTCTAGAGCTTACAAGAAGGCAATATCCATAGAACAACAGTGTATTTTAAAAGGGATTGATGTGGATCAACAATGGTGTATTTTGAAAGAGATTGATTTAGGTCAATTATCATTACTTAATCCTAAGGCTCAAAATCAGATGCCACCCATGAGTCAGGTTGAAACACAACCTTCTCCCATGATGAACTATTCTTCAGGAGATATGGATTTAAACCAATATCGATCATCTAATTTAGCACCCTCAAATCAAATGATGTCTAATGTGAACAATCAATGGGATGAAGTTGAATGTCCAAATTTCACAACCACCCTAGATATTATCCAAGAGGAAGTACAAGTTTCAAAACCAACATCCACCAATGAGGTTTGTGATAAATAAGCTCATCAAGATGTAGAAATTAACTCAGTTTTAGAAACATGTGAGCCTTTAGAAATAAAGGGGTTAGAGCCATTATTCACAAGGGAATATTGGGATAATTTTATAAAACAAAATACAAGAATTGATTCCACTATAGAAACCCTTGAGTCACCAAAAATGGTTGAAGGTGAATTTGAAGAAGAGTTTCTTGAAGAGCTTGAAAATTATGAGGAAGATGCAATAGAGTTTCATCCCATGGGTCTAGATGACCATTATTATAATTGTTTAAAAAGACATGAGGAATCATTATTTTCTCATAATCCTACAGATGAAATTTCTATTTCATTTGATATACAGGATGTTGAAAATTCTACTTCAAATGAAGATTTTGAAATTTCCATGCAATCAGAAAATGACGTGCCAATTGCAAAAATAGAGAAGGTTCCAAAATTGAATCACTTTGAAGATGAATTTATTGAACACCTTGCTAAAATTGAAAATGAAGAAATGGTAAATGTTTCTTATGACTCATTTGTTATGAATGAGGAAAAGGTAAAGTCTTCTCTTTTACTCTTGACTACTAAAAATTTGGGTACAAATTCACATGATTGTCTTGGAGATTCAAATAAAGAAATATCATTGATGGTTAATAAGGAATTAGAAATGACTCCTATTCATTCAAATGATAAAAATGTTATATTGGAAACAACTCAAGTAGTTGATCAGGGAGATGTGTTATTTGACACATCCTTAGATAGACAAGACTTATGGTTTGAAAAATATGGACATATTTTTAATTGGGTGCCTAATTTTTATGTTTTTGAAAAGCAGGTAGTTGATGAAGATGAAGGGCTACAAGATGACAATGATGGAGCTCATGAAGAAAAAGAAGAAATTGCAATGGCTCACCAAATTTTGGTAAATGCTACTCATGATGTGTTGATCATGGATGACAAGGTAGAATCTTCACCTTTGTTATTGATGGAAATTCTAGGTAATAAGTTGTATGATGTTCCTTTAGATGCTCATGATTTTGATAACAAAATATCAAGTGTTGTTAATAAGGAATTGGAAACAACTCCTAAATCTATTGCCATAAATAAAATAAAAGAAAACATGATTGAAACTTTGAATCAAGTCCATAGACAAATAATTATTAAATCTAAGATTCAATCTTGTAATGATTCTTGTTTAGGAGACATCCTAGATGCTTGCAAATTGTTGTACAAGTTCAATTGGCCTAAAAACATGGAAAATGAATTGGTTTCAAAAATTTTAGAAATAGGCTCCTTCTTGCAAGACCTCATATTTGAAAAAGAAAGCCTAATTCTAAATCATGAATTGAATTGTGAAAACTGCATTTTAAAGAATAAACAAGAAAGAATTAAAAATCAATCATTGTCTTACCATTTCAATGTGTCGAAATTCCACTATAGGATTGATAATATAATTGAATCAAATTGGCAAAATGAGATAGGCACAATGAGAGGTTCTATTTTTGGCCTAATCTTATTTTTATTGGATTCCTATAAAACTTGGTATGCATATCAAGATAGATGTCTTTTAAATGGTGAAAATCGCATTTGGGATCCAGGAAAAAGATAGCTTAAATTTTTGCATCATCTTGTACATAGTGTATATTTTTTGTAAATTGTTTTGGTTTTTCTTGTTTTTATAGTTAATTTTTTTTGTGAGCTTGTCAGTTGGTTGTTTTTTTTTTATGTTTTGTGTCTGTGAAATTTTGGATGTGTTTCATTTGTTTGTCTAGTAATAAATTGGCTTAGGCTAAAATTTTGGAGTTCAGTTTAGGTTCTAATTTTCGTTGTTGTTCTTGTGTTTGTAAACTGTTTTGGTGTTGTTTCATTGATGGAGTTAGTTGTTATATCTCAACATTTGATGATTTTTTTGGTATCTATCCCTGTGTCACTCAGGATAAAATTACCTATTTTGAAAACATCTAAAACTTGAGTAAAAGGAAAATGAGATTTTTAATATGTATCCTTATGAATTTGGGTCAAGATAGTCAAACTTGGAACACTGAAAATATTTTGCAAAAGCTCCACAAATACTACACACATTAAAATAATATTCTTTGAATTCTTGAAGGATGAAATTATTTAGTTTTGTAGATTAAGGTGAAAATCTAATGAACTCAATTTTTAGCCTTACTTGATCTCTAACCCAAGTGGCAGGTGAATTTTGCAAAAGCGGTACAAAGCTTGAATAAAACAGAACCAAAGAAAATACAATGGAAAGTAAAGCCAAATTAGTCACCATAGTCTAAAGAACCTTCACTGGGACTATAGATGCCTGACTGACAGTGGAGCTAGGTCTAGACTGAAATAAAGAAAAGAAGCAAAATGCAAAGTTCATTTAATATTTGGGTGATTCAGATAACCTCTACCGGGGCTATAAATGCCTGGCTGGAAGTAGAGCAATGTCTTGAAGAGAGCAATGCAGGGGTGCACTTAAAAGAGCAAATTTCTATAGCCTAATTGCAAAACTGATAATGGAAATCTGGATAGTATCAGGAAAAATAAATGAATCACAGAGCACACACCGAGCAAAAGCAAATGTTTCAGTTGTTTCAGTTTGAACTTATCTATTCACATTCTTTGGATATTATTGGTGCTCATTTGTCTGATGTTTGTGTTTTTTTGTTTTCATTATTGGATTCTTAAGTCCAAAATATTCAGGAACATTTCCCAGTAGAGTCACCATTTGTTGTGACCTTTTCACAACGACCCCAAATTTGGGGACCCACCAAAATTTTGAAGCCTTTGATGCTTATTTTTGAAGTGTTAACATCATTCAATTGGTTGTTATTTTGTTTTGTTTATCTTCTTTTGAAAATCTCAAGATTTGATAATTGTGATTTTAAATGTTTTAATTAAAAAAAAAAATTAATTTTAATGTTTAAAATAAATAATTTAAAATAATTAAATAAAATACTTTAGAATATAATTTTAATGTTTTAAATCATTCATTTTAAAATTTTAATTAAAATATTTAAAGTTCATTTTGAATTATTTCAAAGTGTATTGTAAATGTTCTAATTAAAATATTTAAAATACATTATTATAAAACATTTTGTGTTAGTTTTGTAGGTTTTCAATATAATGTAGAATGAAATGAATGAACAAAGGAGTGGAAAGCAAAGAGAATGATATGGTTATAAAATCCGTTTTAAATTGTAGAACAAAATGAACGAACAAAATGTTAAATTATAAATAGGCCATTGGAAACCAAGAAAATGGGTCAAACATATTGGAAAGATAAGATCGGGAGAGAAGATATATTGGAGAATTGAAGAACATATTTGTTGCATGGAAGGACGTCATCCATTGTTACAAAGTTCAGGTTTTCTAAAGTCTAATATTTTAATTGAAATATCAATCATATTTGACCTTATTGTTTTATTTAATAAAAATTGTGCATGCGGATGGTGATTTTATTAAATAATTTAATATGTCATTCATTTCATTACCCTAGAAGATTGCATCTATTTTACTATTGATAGTGTGAATGCAGATCACAATAGAGTAGGTTAAGATTTTTAGGAAATTTTTTTTTGTAAATGCAAGGTTGAAAATTTTAATTTTAGTAATCTATCTGTCTGTTCCAATTTTCTGCACATTTTATTTTTATTTTCCTAACCCTAATATTTTTCATTTCATTTAATTTTATTTCATGCATAAATCAAAACCCTAATTTTTAATATAAAGTTTTCAATCTTATATTAGGATAAATGTTATTTCATTTATTAAACTCTTGGTATTTCATATTCTAAAATCAACATTAGAGTTTAATTAATTAAATGGAAAAATCAAAACCCTAAGTTCATGCAAAGTTTCAATTTGATATTAGGGTAAATGTTATTTCACTTATTAAACTCTCATAATTTCATATTCTAAAATAAACATTAGAGTTTAATTAATTAAAATTTTCAAATAATTATAAATTTCCAACATTAATTATTTGAATAATTTAATTTAAATCATTTTCCTAAGGTTTAATTCAAATATTTGCATTTCATAAAGTTTATTGGCAATATTTGATTTGGGGAATTAATTTCATGAACAATCAATAGCATAATGCAATAAAATATTATCAAATAGACCCCTTGTTAACAATTGCTTGTAAATCACTAAGGTATTCTAAGCACTTATTTTGATGTATTTTCATGACATATAAACACATTAAGTGAAAGGAACCTTGGAGAAATTTATATTTCTTTGCAAGAGAGGGTTTTATAACCAAAACACTAAATGTGAGTGTGATTTTACAACTGGGTGAAATTACCCCTCAACATTAGGATAAAGGATAGTAGTGTAGCACTTGGGATAAGGAACATCGACATCCTTAGAAAAGCGTCCAAAAATTGAGAACATTAGTGGTTAAATGTTACTAGTTTTGAATAGCATTCTATGCAGACATAAGGTTGGTAAATGCATAAGGCATCCTAAGTTGTAGATAACAAGACATCCTAAGTTGCAGATAGCAAGTTGGGAAATTATTAAAGTTTTCTAAGTTGCATTCTATGGAGACAACAAGTTGAGCAATGCATAGTGAGGAAGGTGAAATTCTAAGTGGACAACAAGTTGAGCTATGCACTATGAGGAAGATGAAATGCTAAGTGGAAAAAAAGTTGAGTTATGAACATTTGGAGAAGGTGAAATGCTAATTGGATAGCACATTGGACAACATACAATGAGGAAAGTGAAACGCTAAGAAAAGCATGTCCAACATTGGAGCAACGATAGTGAAAAGGTTTTGAATAAGCATCATTTTTTCACTTGAGCACCAAGTAGTAGGTAACACTCTTGGTAACATTCAAAGCATGGTAAAATGACATAGGATTTAGATTAGTCAATTCCACCTTACCAAAGTAACACCACATTTGCATGCATGGAGATGAAATGTTCTACTGGTTTGCTCAAAGATATGCATCGATGATTCTATCTCATTAAAGGATCTTCATACGAGTTCATCAAGAGGCAATATCTGTAGTGTAGATTCATGGAAGGTAAGCACTAAAATAGGAGTAATTCTTGAGGTAATTAAATCTTAGGGTTTCATATATTCTAAGGTTTTATTTTCTTAATAGAAGCAATAAGGTTTCATAATTTATTAATGGAATGAAGTGATAAATATTATTAATAAGTATTGTTCACTTTGGAATGATAAGGTTTGTTTAATAGTTATAGTTTGATTTATTCTAGAGTAATAAGTTGTTAATTATTAATTTATTGAAGAATCTGATTAAAAGTGGAGTGACAAGGTATAAAAATTAGTTTGCTTAAAAAAAATTAAATTTTTTTTGAAATTTATATAGTTTGGTTTTATTTTTTGAAAAGTTTTGAAAAACAAATATTTGCAAATTTAGTTATTTAGAAGTCAAAAGGATTTCAACATTAAACTTAGGAAAAACTTAAATTTACAAATTTTATTTTCTTAGTTTCTAAACATTAATTAGGGAGACATAAGGATTACTACTTCAAAGGATTTTCTAAATTTAGAAACTTTGATTTATTTAAACCTAGGATTTATAAGGTAGTCTACATCAAAGGAAATATTTTCTTAAAATTGTTTGCATGTCATGGAAGAAATTGTTAAAAATACATTCAGTGAGGATAGTGAAGAAATGTTGCACACAGTTAAGTTTTTTTCTCAAAACTGATAGATAACTTTGGCAAAAAGAAACAAATTCCTAATGATTTTAAAGAAAAACTATCTTTGTTTCTCAAGGAGGCAAAAGAAGAAAATTTTACAACACTTATAAGTTATCTTCATGAAAAAAATCTTCAGAACATGGTAGAATTCTCAAAACACTATTATGTTTTCTTTGTAAAAATGCTTAATGATGTATTTATCATTAATTATTTTTGATCTCTTTCAAGGGAAGAAACAAAAAAAAGAAAAAGTCACATATAATTTGAATGAAGCCTATATAAGTTTTGAAGAACACAAGATTATACTAAGAGGGGGGGTGAACAGTATAAGACCTCTTTTAACTTTATCTATCAATATAGCTTTCAAACCATTAACATGCAGAATAAGATAGCAATAATAACAGTAGTAAAATAGTGCATAAGAAGCAATCCACAATAAGACACAACAATTTACGTGGTTCACCCAAGGTGGGCTACTCCACGGATAAAACTTTTCTTCTAAAAGTTATATCAAAACCTTTGGGAATCCTTCCCAATTACAATGTTTATGAGCCTCAGCCCAAAGGAGACACCTTCCCCTAAATCTGCTTTGCTAGTGATCCTCTAGAAGACCTCTATCTCTTTTGCCCTTAGCAAGTGGAACTCTTTCCACGGAAGACACCTGTCTTCCCTGCTCTGGCTGGAGATCTCTGTCCTCAACTCTGTCATAGCAAGCTGGTCCTCTTTTCTGCACCAAAACACAGTCCTTCGGTCTGGCACAATTCTGTCCTCTTTCTTTGTTCTTTTCGGCACTTGGTTTGGAAAACAATTCTTCATTGTCTGCACAACTACAGCAGCACAGTCTTCTTAAATTACCACGGCACTCTCTTCTCAACTTACAACAACACTTGATCACTGTTTGTTCTTCACAACCATTTGCAATTATAGCAACATCTACTGTGCGCACTTTTCTTTCTATTACACAACCTGTGCGAACACAGTCACAATCACAACAGAATCTTCTTCGCACAGTCTTCTCATAAACAGTAGCACATTCTTCGTGTATACAATAGCATAGACTTCTATACTTAGAAGATTCAACGAAATGCACTTTGATGCTGCAGTCGGACTTCGCTCTCTACTTTTTTGATTGTCAAACCTTGCTTGTCGCACTAACTCT
Organism: Wollemia nobilis; assembly: GCA_028583015.1. NCBI lineage: Eukaryota > Viridiplantae > Streptophyta > Pinopsida > Araucariales > Araucariaceae > Wollemia > Wollemia nobilis. The sequence goes on along the minus strand of JAQPPZ010017232.1, from coordinate 22,488,491 downwards.
ATGAACACCACGCTTCGAAAGCACACATTCATCGATACACAAAAATGCTCAAACAGTCCTCCTTTAATACTCACAATCTCAAGATGAAATCTTGTTCTTTAGTCGGTTGATCAATCTTCTAACACGTCGGCTGTAAAACCTTATACTTTGTCGACCAAGGTTAACTTCGTCGGCTTCAACCGCCTCTGCTGTTCTGTAGCTTTTCTCGTGCGAAACTCAAACATGTCACGATATCGCTACGCCTTGGTCTGCCATACACCTTCTTTGGTTTGTTGTCGCAAAATCGCTACACTATAGCCTTTGCTGACGTCATCGTAAATCTTGTCGTGATATCGCTATGCCTTGGTCTGCCGTACACCTTCTTTGGTTTGTTGTCACGAAATCGCTACACTACAGCCTTTGCTGACGTCATCGTAAATCTTGTCACGAAATCGCGATGCTCTAGACTTCAAGGTCTTCTTCTCCATTGTTGTCGCGAAATCGTGACACCTTTGCCTCTTGCTAATGTCATCATGATTTTGGTCACGAAATCGTAATGCTCTAGACTTCAAAGCCTTCTTCTCCGCTACTGTCACAAAATCGTGACACCTTTGCCTCTTGCTGACGTCATCATGATTTTGGTCGCGAAATCACGACGCTCTAGACCTCAAAGCCTTCTTCTCCGCAACTATCACGAAATCGTGACACCTTTGCCTCTTGCTGACGTCATCATGATTTTGGTCATGAAATCATGACGCTCTGGACCTCAAAGCCTTCTTCTCCACAACTGTCATGAAATCGTGACACCTTTGCCTTTTGCTGACGTCATCAGCAACTCTGTCGTGAAATCGTGACACCTCTTGCTTCTTCATCCTTTTCTTGGTTTGCACTAGCGAAAATGAAACATGTCACGAAATCACGATGCTTTCGCTGCCTTAGGATCTTTCTTGCCAACTGCTCATGAAACTGGAACATGTCACAAAATCGTGACACTTTCTACATCCGTACAACTTCTTTGAAACTTGTCGTGAAATCGTGACACTTCCTGCAACTCAACACTGCCAACTCAACTTGTCACGAAATCGTGACACTTTCTGCATCCGTACAACTTCTTCGAAACTTGTCACGAAATCATGACACTTTTTTCCCGTTGTGCTTCTGCCTTCCTGCATGTCACGAAATCATGACAGTTTTGGCCAAACTTTCTCTCTCCTCAACATGCGCGCTTTTTTTCTCACATCGAAATCGGGTTTTGGCAAACTTTCTCTCTCCTCAAACATGTCACGAAATCGTGACACTTTTGCCCGCTTTGCCTCTGCCTTCCTGCATGTCGCGAAATCATGACTTTCTCTCTCCTCAAACATGTCGCGAAATCGCGACAGTTTTTCCAGCAGCCTGCAAACTTATTCTACTTTATCTTTTTTTGGATTTTTGGCAACTGGGCTACTCTGATTTTCTTGGAGACTTATTGACCAACTGAAACCTTCAACAAAAACACATCCTTGGACATAAAAACAAATTGCTCCAATAGTTCCTCGACATCAAAAACAACATCTACCAATAGCTCCTTGACATCAATGACAACAACTAAACTTAGGCAAAGGCAATGTACTCAAGGTACCCAAAATTGCCAACAATCTCCCCCTTTGTCATTGATGGCAACCCTTAACTAAAACACATCTTTCAAGAGCCAAAACTGAAATCAATCTCTCCAAGTTTTGCTCCCCCTAATTTGAAGCTTTCCTCTTCTCTTGAAAGCTCTCCCCCTTACTTAAATCTCTCCCCCTTTGTCATCAATGGCAAAGGGTCACCTTTGGGGCTTGGGACTAAGAATGAGCCTCTTAACTTAGTCCCTCCCCCATCTCCTGATGAGGTGATTAAAATAGGGTTGGGAGTGACACTCCCATTAAACACTCATCATCATTAGTGTCCAAGATTTCTTTGTCGGGCCTTCTCTTGAATTCTTTTCTTGAATTTCTATTCCTGTCACTTGTTTGATCCTCGGACCTGTTAATACTACTGTTCTTGTTTCTATTATCTTTTTTGTTCTTATCCATACCTTGATTCTTGGACCTGTTCATATCACTTTTCCTATTTTTGTTATCATTCCTATTTTTATCCATGCCTTGATCCTTTGACTTGTTCATGCTGCTATTTCTGTTCCTGTATCTCGGAAGATCAGCTCTACACTGTCTAGCTAGGTGACCTTCATTGTTGCATTTATAGCAAGTAGCTATATTAGTCATGGCTGTTCTTTGAATTCGCCTGTTCTGACTAACCCAGTTCCTGTTATTTGCCTTGCAAAAAATTGCTTTGTGCTCGAATTGTTGACAAACGTAGCAATACCCTTGAAAGAAATTGCATCTCCTAAAACTGTCATTTACTCTCTTCATTTGAGTCATGCAATGTACAGCCATATGACCAATTCTGTGACACGCATAACATCTGCCGTGAAATTTTCTTTTATTCGACTTCATGGGTCCCGAAAACTTCTTCTTCTTAGTCTGAATATCATTTTCTATTTCTGCATATTCATCACTTACGGACTCATGATCTGAAGTACTTTCTTCAACAGGACTCTCTTTCTTTTGAAATTTCTTGCTAGATTCCCCAACTTTGTTCCTTGTGCGGCTCAACAAAACCGAGACCTATTTTATCTGTTGGTTTTCTTTGTCCTTCGATGAGAAATTTAACCTTCTTGGAGCTATCCTGAAATCTGTAGAGCTTATCCTTGTACTCTTTATTTTCTTCTTTCAAAGAAGCTATTTCCTGTTCTAACTCACTATACTCCGAATTTTTAGATTCTAACTCATTCTTGAGTTCTTGTGTCTTAGCCATAGATACTTCAAGATTTTCTACAAGTTCATCTATCTCCATACAACATTCATCTACCTTAATCTTGAGTCTATCATTCTTCTTTCTTTCCTTTTTCAAAACACTAAGAGCATTATTGAGTTCGCATTCAAGATCCTCTATTTGATGGCGCTTTGAATCATCATAGCCTTTTTCAGATTTCTTATCACTAGAGGTGCTACCTTTTTCAAAAACCATACATGCATCTTCATTGGGGTTTTCTGAAACATCCTCATACATACTAGCAACCAAATCATCATTTCTGCAATCATCCTCAAGGTGCCCAAAATTTCCACATCTAAAACATTTCATGATAATGAATTTGTGTTTCGGTTCTTCCTCTTTTTCTGAAATGAACAACATCTCATTTTCATCATCACTAGAAGAACTGTCACTTTCATTGCTAGAACACTTACTTGCTTTGTCCAAGTAGAAGCTCTTCTTATTCTTGTGAGAATGCCTCTTTCCATGATTGTTGTACTCATATTTGCTTTTTTGGTGATTGTTGTACTCATTTTTGTTGTTTCTATAATACCTGTGCTTTTCAGAATCCTTGCTTTTAACATCCTGTATATCTTCATCACTTTCATCTTTAGAAACAGTACAATCAGTAGCATAATGACCAAATTTCCCGTAGTTGAAACATCTTATATTTTTCTTGCTTTTGTGCTTTCTAGAAAACTTGCCTTTCCTACTGTAATATGCCTCTTCCTCACTAGAAGACTCATCACTTTCTTGAATCTGTTTGCCCTTTGATTTCTTGATAGCTTTGAAAGCTGCCTCTTTCTTTACATCAACTTTCACTTGTGTCCTCAATTCAAATGCTGCAAGAATACTATGGAGCTCATCCTTTTTCAATTTATCTAAATCTTTGGCTTCCTCAATAGCAGAAATCTTTTCGCTAAATCTATTTGGAAGAGATCTTAAAATCTTATCACACACATCATTTTCAGCAAGTTCAAGACCTAAGTCTTTCATGGAGTTCACAATTTCATCCATCCGAAGCATGTAGTCACTAATATTTTCATCATCATTCATCTTGAGTTGTTCAAACATACCTTTAAAATGTCTCAATTTGGCCTTTCGGACATTTGCATCACCTGTATGAACAACTTGCAATTGTTTCCACATTTCACTAGTTGTTTTGCAGTGAATAACTTTAGTAAGATCAACCTTCTGTAAACCTTTCATGATTGCATTCATGGCTTTTGAATTGCTGTGATGTAGGAGCCTGTCTTCTTTAGTGTAAGGACCATTTGCAGGAATGGTATACCCATCTTCAACAACTTCCCATACCTCATTACCAAGCGCCATTAGATAGACTTTCATTCTTGCACTCCATAGACCAAAATCTGATCCGTCAAGAATAGGTGTTGCATTGCCACTCGAGTAGTCCATTGTGTTCTTTGTAAACTTTTCCTTCAAGTTGTTAAACTTTTTGAAGGCACTGGCTCTGATACCAATTGAAGAACACAAGCTTATACTGAGAGGGGGGGGTGAACAGTATAAGACCTCTTTTAACTTTATCTATCAATATAGCTTTCAAACCATTAACATGCAGAATAAGATAGCAGTAATAACATCAGTAAAATAATGCATAAGAAGCAATCCACAATAAGACACAACAATTTATGTGGTTCACCCAAGGTGGGCTACTCCACGGATAAAACTTTTCTTCTAAAAGTTATATCAAAACCTCTGGGAATCCTTCCCAATTACAATGTTTATGAGCCTCAGCCCAAAGGAGACACCTTCCCCTAAATCTGCTTTGCTAGTGATCCTCTAGAAGACCTCTATCTCTTTTGCCCTTAGCAAGTGGAACTCTTTCCACAGAAGACACCTGTCTTCCCTGCTCTGGCTAGAGATCTCTGTCCTCAACTCTGTCACAGTAAGCTGGTCCTCTTTTCTGCACCAAAACACAGTCCTTCGATCTGGCACAATTCTGTCCTCTTTCTTTGTTCTTTTTGGCACTTGGTTTGGAAAACAATTCTTCATTGTCTGCACAACTACAGCAGCACAGTCTTCTTAAATTACCACAACACTCTTTTCTCAACTTATAGTAGCACTTGATCATTGTTTGTTCTTCACAACCGTTCGCAATTATAGTAGCATCTACTGCGCACACTTTTATTTCTATTACACAACCTGTGCGAACACAATCACAATCACAACAAAATCTTCTTCGCATAGTCTTCTCATAAACAACAACACATTCTTCGTGTATACAACAACACAGACTTCTATACTTAGAAGATTCAGCGAAATGCACTTTGATGCTGCAGTCGGACTTCGCTCTCTGCTTTTTCGATGATCGAACCTTGCTTGTCGCACTAACTCTGCGAATGCCACACTTCGAAAGCACACATTCATCGATACATAAAAATGCTCAAATAGTCCTCCTTTAATACTCACAATCTCAAGATGAAATCTTGTTCTTTAGTCGGCTAATCAATCTTCTAACACGTCGGCTGTAAAACCTTATACTTCGTCGGCCAAGGTTAACTTCGTCGGCTTCAACCACCTCTGCTGTTCTGTAGCTTTTCTCGTGCAAAACTCAAACATGTCGCGATATCGCTATGCCTTGGTCTGTCGTACACCTTCTTTGGTTTGTTGTCGTGAAATCGCTACACTACAGCCTTTGCTGACGTCATCGTAAATCTTGTCGCGATATCGCTACGCCTTGGTCTACCGTACACCTTCTTTGGTTTGTTGTCACGAAATCGCTACACTACAGCCTTTGCTGACGTCATCGTAAATCTTGTCACGAAATCGCGACGCTCTAGACTTCAAGGTCTTCTTCTCCGTTGCTATCGCGAAATCGCGACACCTTTGCCTCTTGCTGACATCATCATGATTCTGGTCGTGAAATCATGACGCTCTAGACTTCAAAGCCTTCTTCTCCGCTACTGTCGTGAAATCGTGACACCTTTGCCTCTTGCTGATGTCATCATGATTCTGGTCATGAAATCGTGACGCTCTGGACCTCAAAGCCTTCTTCTCCGCAACTGTCATGAAATCGCGACACCTTTGCCTCTTGCTGACGTCATCATGATTTTGGTCGTGAAATCATGATGCTCTGGACCTCAAAGCCTTCTTCTCCGCAACTGTCACGAAATCGCGACACCTTTGCCTTTTGCTGACGTCATCAGCAACTCTATTGCAAAATCATGACACCTCTTGCTTCTTCATCCTTTTCTTGGTTTGCACTAGCGAAAATGAAACATGTCATGAAATCGCGACGCTTTCGCTGCCTTAGGATCTTTCTTGCCAACTGCTCATGAAACTGGAACATGTCGCGAAATCGTGACACTTTCTGCATCCATACAACTTCTTTGAAACTTGTCATGAAATCGTGACACTTCCTGCAACTCAACACTGCCAACTCAACTTGTCACGAAATCGTGACACTTTCTGCATCCGTACAACTTCTTCGAAACTTGTCACGAAATCGTGACACTTTTTGCCCGCTGTGCTTCTGCCTTCTTGCATGTCACGAAATCATGACAGTTTTGGCCGAACTTTCTCTCTCCTCAAACATGTCGCGAAATCGTGACACTTTTGCCCGCTTTGCCTGCCTTCCTGCATGTCGCAAAATCGCGACAGTTTTGGCCAAACTTTCTCTCTCCTCAAACATGTCATGAAATCGTGACACTTTTGCCCACTTTGCCTCTGCCTTCCTGCATGTCACGAAATCGTGACTTTCTCTCTCCTCAAACATGTCACAAAATCGTGACAGTTTTTCCAGCAGCCTGCAAACTTATTCTACTTTATCTTTTTCTAGATTTTTGGCAACTGGGCTACTCTGATTTTCTTGGAGACTTACTGACCAACTGAAACCTTCAACAAAAACACATCCTTGGACATAAAAACAAATTGCTCCAATAGTTCCTCGACATCAAAAACAACATCTACCAATAGCTCCTTGACATCAATGACAACAACTAAACTTAGGAAAAGGCAATGTACTCAAGGTACCCAAAATTGCCAACAAGTTTCAATAAGGAATCATTAGAATCGGGATGATATTATTGTGATGATTTACTAACTCAATGCTTAGAAGATATATCATTAGATATATATCAAATGAAGGTGCGAAAATAAATAAGAAGAAACAAGAAGATAATAAATCACTTAAATAAGGGCAATAGAAAATATGAATTCAAAGACAAAGAAAATATCATATTAAAGGTTTTGATATATATCTAAATGAGGTTGATTGAATATGAAGAATGAAGACCATGATTTAAGACTAAAGTCTTCAATAACCAAATAATGTAATACAAGGGGTGTTGGAGTATATTGCATTGTTTGGTATATGCTAATGTACCCCCATGGTCCCTTCATAGTACATCTTGTAAATATTAGATTAGGGCTGTGTCCTAGATTAGAGTGTGAATAATATTTTATGTAATGTAATAATGTTTAGAAATACATAAGACTTATGTAAGTGTGTGTAGAAAATACACAAGTATCATGTGAGTAAGTGTGCAAGTGTAATGTGAGTATATGTGCATAAGTTTCTTATATATAAGAGTGCACAAGTGTCTTTATATTAGAGTATGCTAAGTGAAGAGTCATGTCTAGGTGTGCATACAAGATAGAATCATGTGTATGCAAGTTTCAAGAAGAGAAGCCAAGAGTCATGAGACTTGGCATAAGGAAGGAAATAGTCAAGTATTCAAAGAGTCATTCTACAATGGTTGTATATTACTCCATGGATGATATAGTGAATATATAGAGCATAGTTATCATTATTGTAATAGTTTTGTGTGATACATTTTAAAGAAAAAGAGGAGTAATAAAGTTTGCATACATTTGAGCAATTAATATTGTAAGTCTTAATACATGCTTTTTACATGTATGATTCAGGCTATTTACATTCATATTTTTGCATATTAATGAATGTTATTTTATTTTATATAAGCCTATATTTACATATTAATTTTCTCATATTATTCTCTTATATTATCATTTTGATCTTATTGTATTGCGGCTATATTATATTTGATTTTGTGAATTTTATCCTATTAGTTTTATATTGATATTAAGGCTTCAAAAGCCATCATAAAGTTGATATATTATCATCATAATAAAAAATTAATCCTACAAATATGATATCATGAACAATAACCTGGTGAGATAAGTGTGAAACTACATATCCTCATTCATAGCCCACATAAGTTATAGTTTATCTATTGCTACCTCTATACAAAAATTTTGTACTTGAGGTGGTCCTAGGACTATGTTTTGGCCATCCTAATTGATCTATGACATAAAGGTGGTCATATTACTATGATTTAATAAAACCAAAGAGGAAGGCTAGGGAGAGATATTGCAATAAAGGTAGTGGTGTTGTCAAGAGGTAAGTTAAGGTATTGGTTTGCATTGAAAAAGTAGACTCAAACATTAGATATTATAGGTGTTAACACACCATAGTTCTACCATTGCACTAAAATCGTAAGCTAGTGATGAAGGCACCTATTGAAGAGGCTAGAATCTAGGGAAATCCAAATGTAGAGTTTGAGGATACCATCACTTAACCATTTAACCCCCTTGATACAAGAGGTCAAACAAGGGACATGGTTGACCATGAAGTGAATAAACTACCAAGGGTAAGATTTAAACCTCTCACTAATGGAATTTCTAATTTTTTAACACACCACAATGCTACCACTGACCAAAATCCTAGTACAATGGTGAAGGTACTTGGTAAGAAGGTTAGGATCTCGGAAGAGCCTAAAGGTATAGGTTGAGGATCCCATAACTCAACATTAGGTTTAATGAATTTTTATTTAGTTAATTTAAAAAAAAATAGTTTTTGTTATGTTGAGATAGAATGTATGTCTACCTTCAAATATAAAGGTAAGATTTATTAGCCAAAACCTCCCATGATAGATGCCAATACCAAGAGGTTGAATTTTTTTCCGAGTTACTAGTACTTAAGACAAACTTAGGAGGAAATCTCTAATGGAGAACAAACATCACCAATTGTTGAATCTCTAGAACTTAGAAACCTTGAAGAACAATTTAGTACTTAGTCAAGTAGTTTTTCCCCACTAAGTCCAAATAAGACATGATCTCCCAGATTTTACAAGAGTTTTTATAATATTTGTTGGGAAGAAACAAACATGGGGAATAGATAAAGTAACAAAAATATCATTAGACAAAATATAATCCCCTATCAAAACATTTCACCATCTATACTACCAAATTTTAGGGAAATTGTCCTAAAAAATCTAGACCAATTCTTGTTTGAATTCAAATTTATTTGTCAAACTTATGACTATGAAAACAACCAAAAACTTAAGTTATTCCCTTCAACACTCAAAGAATTAGCTATGCATTGGTTTATGGGGATATATCCAAATTTAATACAAACATGGGAAGATATAGAGATATCATTCTTGGATAAATACCAAGAATATTATAGGTTTAAGGACCACAAAGAAGAATTGTCGAGGACAAAATAACAAGATGACAAGAATTTAGAAGATTTTATTGATAGATTCTTGTTTGTCCAAAGAAGATGTGGAAGCAGTGTATACTAGGAACTTAGTAAGACATTATTATTTAAAGGCCTATAATAGGATTCATTTGAAGCCTTAAAATTCATGGGAAAAGATGTTGTGAATAAAATTAACTTTATAGATGTTACAAAAATCTGTAGGAATTATTTATGTATTAGGGTAGGTTTTCAAAAATAGAGGACTAGTAAGAGTAAAAAAGATGTAGGAGAACTTATAGAGGAGTTTGCAAATATTAAAAAATATATTTTAGTATTCCATAGTATACCCTAGATGAAATGCATGCAAAGAAAAAATCTACCAATCATATAGCTATGTATTGTCCTAGGTATAAGAAGAAGCATGCACTCTAGGAATACCCCCTGAATAAAACTACTATTTATAGTATTTGAGAATAAGGAAATTTCATAGATCATTTTGATATTTTACTAGGGCATCAAAATATCATAAAAAATAATATATATAAGATATTAACGTCATAAGGCAAAGGAATAATTTTCTTTTGAATCCATATCAAAATCAATATGCCCTAAGAGCCCCAATTATTTGGATGCCTAACCCATGGTATATGCTACAACCTCCATAGTAGTGGGGCCAATACCCTTGGCCTCCACCTTATTGGGAACCATATCCCCCTGAATACCAACAATACCAGAGGCAATGGTGATTCTAGAACTAGAAACAAGTTTTTTATCTGGTCCTACCACTGCTTCACAAAAAACTTAGCCACAACAAGTTAAACAACCTCTACTTCCTACACAACACATGGTCAATACAAATAGTTATAGATAAGCATCACTTGTATATGCTATTAAAATGAAATAGTTAAACTTAATGCAATCAACTATCACAACATTCAACTACATTTAGAAAAAACACTTCCTAATATAGCTTCATCTATCGTAGTGGATCTTGGTGATAATGAGAACAAACCAAAAATTCTATATTTTCTTGAGTATCCTCACCAAGAGGATATAAATCCTAAAGAAAAAAATTATGTAGACCTTCTCACCAAGTACCATACCTTAAGTTCTTCATGACTAGAGAATAACACTATTTAGAATTTGATCTTTTTACAAATCTTAAATGCTTAAAAATCATGATTTTTTACTGTAACCTATAAAGGAAGTATCAAAACTCAATAATACTATTAAGGAACTATGTGTTAAGAAACTAGAAAGGAAGAAAAATTATTACCCTAAGACCATATAAGCAGATGGAAAACTAGTAGATCTTCTCATTGGTAAGCTCATTCCACCCAAATATGGTGATCTAGGTAGCCTAATATTCATAGTTTCTATAGGAACTACCAAGATACCGAATGTATTGATTGATATAGGAGCCACAATGAATGTCATGATCATAAATACCTTGGATAAACTATGTTTATTAGACATACTTTCAACCTCTATAATATTACAAATGCCATAAAAATCAATAGAAAAACCTGAAGCAATCATAAAGGATGTTCTAGTATTGACAGATTCATGGGAATGCCCTATCAATTTTATGATCCTACAAACCACATCCAAAGTTAATAGCTACCCACTGGTCCTTGGTAGGCCATGGATTGCCATAGTAGTTGCATTTATTGATTATTTATCTAAAGACATGACTATCTCAAATGGAATGAGTTCAAAGAAAATTTCCTTATATCCTCTTGCTAGACCTTCATTGGATATTTCGAGAAATTTATGGATCAAAAAATTAGAGGAATAAGAGAATTTCTACTTAGCCACAATCACATCCAAAGAGCATATCAAATAATTAGAAAATCCTTTTTCTATGGTATGGTTAGATGAGTTCATATCAACCATCACATCAATTGGTATTAACTAAGACCAAGGCTAGATATTTTAAATCCTCTACAAAGATGGATGTGAGGAACCAAAATATTTTCCATAATTATCCTTATAGGAAACCCAATTCACTATGGAACATGGTGGGCATAGTCATTATTTTTCTCTTGCTAAATACCCTTTTTAGGACACCATACCCTCCAGAATAAGTTTCAATGAAAAATTTAGGATTTCCCATTGCTTTTTACCTCATAAATATCCCTTAAATCCATTGATTATGTAATTTAATGGAATTTATTTGATGCATATAGGAACCAAAATAATTCAAATCCATTCAAGTAAAACATTAGACATCAAGAACTAGTTGTATGATAAAGAAGAAGAAAAATTATTCAATGTGTTCAGTAAACCTCCAATGCTTTTGTATAAGTATATAGTTATATGAAAGATATTCATCATAGTATATGTACTCATCACATTGATACCAATGATGCAAAAAATGTTTATCAACCACAACAATGGATATATCCTATTTTAAAATATATTGTAAAAATGAAATTGAAAATTTACGAGTAGGATTTATTTATCCCATATTTGATATCCAATGGGCTATTCCACTAGTAAAAATTATGGTAAATGGTGTATGTGTATTGAGTATCATGAACTTAATAAATCCACACATAAGGATAATTTCCCATTACCATTCATTTATCAAGTTCTTGATATGATCATGGGAAAGAAATATTTTTCTTTCCTTGATAGATTTAGCAAATATAACCAAGTTTAAGTAGCACTAGAAGACCAAGATAAAATAACATTTAAATTTCCCTAGTGTAATTTTGCTTATCATGTCTTACCTTTTGGTATTTTTAATTCTCTTGTGACATTATAGAGAAAAATTCTTGCTATATTTGCTAATTTTACCAATGAATGTATAGAAGTCTATATGGATGATTTTACTATATATGGAGAGACATTTGATGAATATATTCACAATATTAACAAATTATTCACTCTTTGTGAGACTCACAACCTATAACTAAGCCATGATAAATGTTTGATGTCAATGGAAGAAGGCAATATCGTAGGACATCATATCTCATTTGAAGAAGAAAAGTAGATCATAAGAAAATTGAGGTCATAAAACAATTGGTTACTCTTAAAACACAAACCGACATTAAAATCTTCTTAGGGCATGTTGGATAATACCATCATTTCATCCAAAATTTTAGCAAAATCATAGCTCCCATTTTTTTCTTTATTAGTTAAAGATGCTAAATTTTGATGAACAAATACATGTCAAAATACATTTTTTACAATAAAATGAAAACTCACTTCAAATCTCGTGTTATGAGGACCAAAATGGAAAATTGTATTTCATATCCACATAGACGTGTCTCTAACACAACATTAGGTGTAGTCCTTGGCAATGAGGAAGAAGAGATACATTATGCCATCTATTATATCAACAAAAATTTAACTAGGGCTAAAATCAATTACACAACTACTAAAAAATAATTCTTTGTAGTAGTACATGCTATCACCAAATTCTACAGATATATCACTAGGTATGGAGTGTTTCTCCACATTGATCACTTGATAAAATACTTAATGAATAAACCCATAGTGAGTGGTAGGATTATTAGATGGTTATTTTTACTCTAGAAATTTGACATTACCATTATTGATAAAATTGGTAAAGCTAATGTAGTAGTTGACACTTTTTCAAGATTGCATACTAAATGTGATCATGAACCAGTGCACAACACCTTCCCTAATGAACATAATTTTGCAATATCAATATATATATATATATATATATATATATATATATATATATATATATATATATATATATATATATATATATATATTTTTTTTTTTCCTCGAAAAAAAATCATAATTTCTATTTCACCAGAAAAAGAGATTACATTGTGTAGTTGCCCAAGGCAAGCTGTAATAATCAGGCAGGAATAAAATAGTCTGTGCCCACCTAAATTTTCCTAGTACCATAAAGGAAGGGCTAAGAGTTAAAAAAATCCCTATAAGACCTCTACACAGAGGTGTCTATAAAGCTCAACTACTTTGTCTACAATGAAAAAACAAGAAGGAAGAAAACTGCCTCCCGAATAATTTTTTTTTTTTTTTCAGAAAGAGAGATTACATTGGAAAGTTGCCCAAGGCAAGCTGAAATAATCAGGCAGGAAGAAAAACCAGAAAGGAAGAAAAACAAAATCTGCCTCCCGGAATTTTTTTTTTTTTTTTTACATTGGAAAGTTGCCCAAGGCAAGCTGAAATAATCAGGCAGGAAGAAAAACCAGAAAGGAAGAAAAACGAAATCTACCTCCCGACATTTTTTTTTTTTTTTTCAATATCAATATATTATCCATGGTTTGTAGATATTTTTAATTAATTAGAAATAGGTATTGTTTTCTTCACAATTCACTCCTAAAGAAAGGGCTAAACTGGTTCAATTAAGTTTATCCTTTAATTGGATTAATGGTATATTATTTAAATTAGAACTTCAACTTGTCTTATGTAGGTGTCAATGATTAGATGAAGTCTTTGAAATTCTTTAGGCATGTCATGATGAACCATAAAGAGGAAATTATTCCATTAAGAGAACCATCAAAAAGGTCCTTGGTATTAGATATTAATGGACCTCACTCCATCAGGATACCATAAAATATGTTTGATAGTGTGATCAATGCTAGTGCATGGGGAAACCCACTACCATAGATGAGATGTCTTTATACCCTCAAGTGGTCCTTGAGCCATTTGATAAATGGGGAATTGATTTTACCATTCACCATCCCATGGAAAGCAACATATTTTGGTTTGTACTAATTATCTAATAAAGTGGGTATACATCTGTGCACTCAAACATGTCTATGAATACAAATTTATAGACTTTATATATTAGCAAATTATTCAATGATTTGATGCTCCTAATTATATCATGTTTGACCAAGGTCCAAAATTCATGTCAAAGGTGATGCAATCATTCATAAATTTGCACTAGATATATCATTAGAAGGTGTCTTGGTACCATCTATTGGAAATTGGACAAGTAGAAGTTACCAAAGAGAACTTTAAATTATTCTAACAAAGATAGTAGCTTCCCATAGAGAAGATTGGGTGAAGAAATTTTTTGATTCCATGTGGGCATATAACACCATATGGAATTCAACCATAGGCTTCACCTTGTATGAGTTAGTATATGGAAAGAAACAAATACTTCCTATTAAGTTTGAGATCTAAACACTTTGTACGATACTTGAAATGGGTATTGAACTATCCAAAGCATAACATGATAGGATACTAAATTTCAATAAATTATATAAACTTTATCTACCAAATCCTTATCACACATATTCATATAGCAATAGTAGAATATGTGGCATGATATCCACATAAATAACAATAAATATAAGCTAGATGGTTTGGCATTATTATTTTATTCCTGATACCAAGATTTTAGTGGTAAATTACACAACATATGGTTAGGACCATATGATATAGAACAATTCTTTGACAATGATGTAGTAGGACTCCTATCCATTGATGGTTCTAGATGTTGACTATTGACAAACAAGCATTTCTTACAACTATACCATAAGTCAGTCACCAAGGAGGAGTTTTTTAGTACATTTGCTATCATATTCAGACTTACACATTGTGGAAGAGGCTTCCTCTTCCTATTTTGATGTACATTATGTTGTTTTAAATAAAAAACTTTAGTGGTGAAAACCTATTTTGGGGTGTTATTAGGCCAAGGCTTACATGAAAACCAATTTTTGGCATGCTTATATTGTGAATAAAAAACTCGATTATGAAAATATTTTGTAGATGCACTCAGAGTAGAAGACAATTGAAAATAAAAAATGGCAATCGCTTTCATAAAAAAAATACCAATTAGAACCTCCAAGATAAGCCCAACTATTGATGCATGATAATTTAATGCTCCAAATTTTTGACATTGAGGCTTGCTCTTATACCCAAACTTCATGATGATGTTTTTTAAACCCACCTTGGAGTACCATCAAACCATATAAAATAACAAGGTATGCATTTTATCTTTTTGCTATTGTTTAGCTTTAATATTATGCATAATTATATATAATCCACTTTACATGCCACACATTCTATTCTTCCATAGAATGCAATCCACCATTGATGTTTTAAAAGGATATTAGATTATTTTTTATGCTTAACTAATATATACAAGGGTATTATAATGCTTTTAGACACTTTATATTTCCAAAACAAAATCAAAATCCTTTTGGCACCCAAATAGCATTAGAATCTTCTTAGTGCTCCAATAGTGTTAGAACCTTTTCAGTGCCTAACTATCACTAGAATCATTTTGTGCTCAATCAATACTAAAAAACTTTCATGGTCTAACACCCTTCATTCCCAACATTGCATAACACTATCCCAACACCCTTTTAACACCAAATACTTTTGTCCAAAAAAATAAAAAAGGAACCCCATAAAACACATGAGAACATGATTCTCTTCTAGTTGGGGGGACACATCAACTATTGATTTGGGGAGCATGAGTTATAGAGATACCATAGGAAGCCATCATTACATGTAATGATAGCACCAACATGCATGCATTTATGATTAAAAAAAAGAGGATAGCTCATATAATAGGATGGAGCATGATGGAGACACATGTTAGGGGTATGTATTGATGATTACTTGACACAATAGGGCAATGACATATGTACTATTAGTTATTGCATTGGATGCATTTGAATCATGCTTGTAATATTTTGACATATAGGCCAATCATTTTTTTGCTTCCTAAATGAATTCACCCACAAGTTGCAATTCGATTTCATAAATGAATGCACTCACAAGTTATAGATAGATTGAACTACCAAAAGGGGTGCATACATTTTTCTTGAACCTATCTAGAACTAGAAAAAAAGGGTATGTGCACTTTACAAAACCTACATTTTAGTAACCCACAATCTAAATGTACATGTGTAAGTATTTAAAATCCATTTGGTTCCATGGGGAGGAAGAGAAAATTAGATCCAGGTTGTCTTGTAAAACTCTACCAACACCGAGAAGTGGTAGAAGTCTTCAATAAATATAGATGGATGCAATTTTTCTAGTTATTTGATAGGCATAATAGGTAGTTGGTAGAAGAATTTACCCTAAATTTTTATGAGGTAATTTTAATAGCCAAAGGCATTTAATTTAGCATGATGGAAGAAATCCTAAGGTAGCTCTTATTAATTTCTTGCATAAGGGTAAAAAATTCTAAGATTGACACTCCAATTTTAGAATTATTTAAACTTTTTAGTAGATATGGGGGTGTGGTGTCTATTTATGAGATGAGTGAAAATATCTACAAAGTAATTAAGTGCATGATATTTATGTAACCTTGGGACATTGTGGCTCTCTACTGATGAAATATATTACATGTGATGGCCAATATGAAATTTTATCTAGGTCACATTTGAATATTATAGCATGCTTATGTCATGGGGCTCAAAAACTAAAATTATAGATTTATTTTTCATCCTACCTTAATTATTCCTTGCATGAAATCCCCTATAACATCATGGATTGATAAAGTTAATCTAAAAAAATAATTTCACCCAGATTGAGGGTAATGAAAAATAATGGTAGGAATTCTTCAACCACAAGCCACACATAACTCTACAAGCTAAATGTACACCCAAAGTAGTAGCATAGAGTGCCCTTATAACTATATTCCCTAGAAATATAACAAGTAGAAGAACCAAATCTACAATATCAAAAAGGGAAGCCAACATAAATCTAATACCTAATATGTATAGATCCAGAAGATCAAGGAAGACAGCCAAGTTTACCCAGGTAGATCTGGTGCCTAAGACATCCAAACCTAAAATAAAAAGTAAAATAAGCTTAATAATTAAAAATAATAGTGACAAGGAGATGCAAGAATCCCCTATTGCATAATATCAATAAATTTCTAATGACAATGAAGATGAAGGGTAGTAGGAGAATATTTCTAAATTTATTGAACAACAAGATCCTCCAAGAAGAAATAAAGAATATGATGCAAAAAAAGTGAGAAAGAAGGTGAGGCTCTTGGTATATTGACCTTGGCATAAAAAATGAGGATTATTAGGACCTAGCAAAAAAAAATGAAGGTTGCTAAAAAATTGATACAAGATAAGGATAGGTACATTGCTTAGCTTTTGTAGGAGCTAGATGAGCTAAAGAGATAAGACACGTAGCCTAGGTAGGAGACAAAATATACCAACATAGAGTCGTAAATATATGACCATAAAAATTATAACTATTTTATAGTAATTGGGGTCTATATCAAATATTATGGAGGAATCTAGCATGGAGGCACTAAAACAACAAGATATGGTGGTAGATGAACTACCAAAATAGTAGGAAGTGGTGGTAGGTAAGGCACTAGAATAGGAAATAGTGTATTATAAAAGTCAAACATGGTATCAAAGTAGTCATGCATGGCATAAAAACACCTGAATCAAGTAGTATATATTGAGTCTCTACAAATAGTGCTCACTCCTTCGAGTATAATTACTTTAGATAGTCATAATTCAACTATTAAAAGATGGATGAAAATTTAGCTATACCTTCTTTGGTTTTTAGTCCTTGACCAAAGCTAAATTTTGCATTAAGAAAGGTCATGGAGGCTTAGGATTTAGGAAGGTGAGTAAGATGAATATGACCCTCATAGCTAAACTGTCATAGCCCATCCCCATTGATCCTTTCCAAAAGGATATTAATTGATCTGAGAGATCAATTAATGCCTAACCAAAGGGGTTTGTTAGACCCAAAGAATTATACAAAATTCTAAGGGGTTTTATGAGGATTTAGGAAAGTATTAATTATCTTACAAAGAAGATAATTTAATTTAATTTAATTAGAAGCACATAGGAATTTTTGTGTGGTTTGGAGAAGCTAATTAGGACATTTGAGAGAAATTAATTGGAAGTTTTTTTTTTATGCAAAATTTAATTCAATCTAATGTAATACAATTAGATGATCACAAAATTATCCAATTTTAATTGGACCAAAAGGACTTTAGAAATATTAAATAATATAAAGATTATTTTATTATTTAGGAATATCCATTCCTCATTCATGGCCTATTTTCATTGGTGGAAATTAAGGGGATATTCCTTCCCTTATCACTAATAGTCCTAGTTTTGTATCCATCCTATGCTCTAATAGTACTAGTTTTGTATTTGTCTCTAGAAATAAGGGACACAAAACAAACAAGATCACCTACCTTATCTCTATTGTGGAACCTCTTCTACTTTTTGAATTTCCCTTCACATGGGCTGAAGTGTCGTAATTGAATAAAGACATCTTTTAATATAAAAATAATAAGGTCACTATTTGGCTCATGAGAGGAGAAGTTTTCCTATAAGTTGATATTATCTTGGGAAGAGAAGGAAGGGGAGGAAATATTGGAGCTTGGAGGGAGAAGTAGTAGAAGGAGATCATGAGTTGGAGAGTGACCAAGGAGGCCATTTTAGGGTATGAATATGAGGACTCATTGGAATCAGGTTGGGCATACCATACCCGTTATCAAGCATTATTTGAACCTTGTGCATAATATTTTGTAATTAATTAGCATGTATGACTTCTAAAATTGGAAATAGGTGTGATGGATGAGATTCTTATAATATTATTGGACTACCCTTGATTTAAAGCAAATTGTTTTACCTTATTTAATTCAATTGGTCAAATAGATTATACCAAAGGACCATTGTGTTTAGCCTTGTTTAAAGTTACACCAAAGGAATGACCAATGTGTTTAATTTTATTAATTTTGTCAAAATCGAGTATAATATTCTTAAAGTCTTAGGATGGATCGTGCACATTGAGCCTTAACCAAGCATTGAACCTCCATCATTTACCATTAGCAGGAGCACCACAATAACCGAATTATGGTTATTATTTTTAGAGTGAGGAAGATATTTTAAACAATGAGAATACCCACTACCTAAGACATATGGGATATATCACCATGTTATCTTAGACATTGTATGACCCTTCATTCAGGTTTAGGATAGAAACATCCTCTACAATTGTCTTTAAAAAATTTAAGAATATGACCAGTAGATGCTTTAAGTATTGATGTAATCCAAGGAGGAATATAGAGTCTAAAATTGACCCTACTTCATCATGAAGAGACACCACATCTATGTATTTAGATATCACTAGATTCGATGAGGAGGTTTTCTCAATTTTCTTGGACTGATTTAATAATTTAGGCACTATGGTAGTATTAATGCAATGATTTAACTTTAAGTTAACACTATTAAATAGGATTTTTTAATGCCATTCAAATATCCTTTGTAACAGGGCTTACCTATTCACACAACCCCTTCTTTCGAGATGATGTTATCCTTTGATCACCATTTGATTACGTAATGTGCTCTTCATTCCAAGGAAATATAGATTTAAGATACCTAATAGCCAACCATGTAAAGTTGAGTTGAAATTATTTCATAAGGGTTATGCTATAATGTGATTAGATATTCGATCTCTTCCTCCTTAGATTCTAAAAGGAGGATCTGTTCAATATTGTGTTAATGAAACAAAATCAATGATTAGAAATCCACCTTATGGTGTACCCTCAGTGACTCCTAGTGATTATAGACCTCTTGATTTAGTTTTATTGCACTTCTAAGAAAAATTTAAACTACAAAGCTTCACTATCATTGATTTGCCATCACTTGAATATACTTGAATAGGATTGTAAGGGAAATTTTCATGTTTATTCATTTGTGACGGTTACATTGACAAATACTTGTAACAAGTTGTCACTGGACAACTCATGTTAGAAACCTAGGGGTATTTTGAATGCTACCATTGGTAGGTCTCTCACATTGATTAATTCCATCTATTAGGTTAGTTCTCATATCATCATATCATATATCAATGTTATACACTTGTTTAAGGAAGCACCAAGTCTCACTAGGTCATTTTAAGAGGATGCATCCCACATTCAACGTGGGAAATACTTACATATCCTTTATCAGGGTTTGGGGCAAAAGGTTTGGTAGGTAGGTGGCTAAGTACTAAATCCTAAGCCCCTCCTCCTTGACCTACTTGTAAAACCAAGATTTATTGACTAATCTCTCAGAGCTCTACAATTGGTTAGTTAGTTATAGAATACATACCTCTTATGTCCATTTGCAGTCTTGTGATAGTTGGGTCAAATTAAACCCTTAATATGGTTGTTTTGTCATTAATAAAACATAAGTATATATAATTATAGTCATTGGATATTTTTGTTAGACCCTTGTTATTTGGTTTTATAAAACATTAAGCTTGAACTTTATATAAACTAGGATTTTTAGAGTCTTAAATAATAAGGAAATTAGGGATTCTTAGAGGACTAAGCTCCTTTAAAAGGAGATATGTATATCCTTACAAAGAATAAATTGCTACAAAAAAATTTAGTCTTTTGGGCTAGTCCTTTAAATAAAGGAGACCCATAATTGCCTTTGGAGAGAAAATTATAGAGTAGTATAAAATTAATTTGAAATATTAGTTTAGGAAGAAAAAATGGATGGTAGATCCATCATAATGGGTGTTATATCCATTTCTATATGGGATCAAATTTTGGTAGAAAAATTGATGACAACTCTAAACCAAATTTGTATCAAAGTAGAACAAATTTTGTAGATATATTTATTATAAAACTTGTTATCATTCTTGTGAAAAAATTGAGTAAAATAGGTTTACACAAAAGATGATTTAAAACCACTCATTTGTAGAAAAGGGATGTAGCCAAGGGGAGAATGAATGTGGAATTCATTATCGAGGGAATTATGGGGTTCCCTATTTGCTAATTGGTGATATTTCTCCTTAATATGAATCTGATGATCATTCATAAACATGTAGATTTAAGAATTTGTGAGATTCTTATGTAATGTATTGATGGCTTAGAGAAAGGAAATGTGGAAATTCCTTAATTGCATCATGATCAAAAAGGGACAGTTAGATTCCTTTAAATTGTATAATTGAAAAAGGATCCATGGGATGCCTTTCTATATTTGTAATCATGACATTTTAAGTTTATGAAATGAGAGGAAAAACATATTTTGGAGGTTGGGTTTATTCCTCGTGAGGGTTCCTAGGATATATATTGTATAACACTATTTTGGGGGTTGCTTTAGATGTTTCATGTGGATGTTGCAATTAATTTCTAATGTGTTTTTAATTAGATAGATTTTGAATGTTGTAATCAATTAGTGTCAATGGTTATTAAATGTTATTTACTTTCCAATGAAATGTTGTTTTACGATATAATTGATATGTAGTCTCAAAGAGTATGATGCAATGGATTATATGCGTTGCTTTAATGGTTGTACATGGTAATTTATTAAGATAATAATGTGAATGGAATTATGTGGTGATAATTATTTTATAAACACTTATGGATGTTTTAACCTAAAAATACTATAGTAATGAAATGTAAAATGATAACTAGTTCAGTATAATTTGAGTTGGAGCTTGAAGGGGTTGAAGCCCATAGATTGTAATTTATGCTTGAGTTGTAGCTCAAAAAAAGCCTTACATTTTGAGTAGTATCTTGAATGTACATGTGGAGTAGGGGATTCCATATTGATGTAAAAATACCTCATGATAATTTAATTAGATAATTATAGTATAAGAGATACCTTAGATAAGAAAGGTGTTCGATAAATAATAAGATCAAATAATTTTTAATTATGAGAGGAGAAGATAATTATGCTTAAGACAATTATTACAAATCCTGTGTAAGTTTATCATGTGGAGTGATATTTATCTTAGTTACCCCATAATGGATATGAGGGTATTAACTAAGTAATAAATATTCGATGATCCACCATGGAGGTGGATACTCAATATTTAAGGCATGTATTCATACTGTAGTAGCGGCATGAAGGTTTTGTAGAAGTTGGTCACTTCTACTCAAGAGTGACTCTAACCAAGTCTTAATATCTATTGATTATTGATACCTTGTTAACTTACAATCCATTTGGAATAACTTCATCTTAGATCATGATTATGTCCTTCACTCTTTGGAAGATAAATAAATGAACAAAAAAAAATGGATGAGTAGTAACAATTGGGGTTGTTATAGTTGGTATTAGAGCCCAGACTAACTAATGGATTCTAGTTAGGTACAGGTTAGAAAAATATATGAGCAAGAAGAACCGTAGGTTGGTTCAAATATATTGATTTCTCACTTGATCTATGGTTGTTAAACTATGGTTAAAAACATGTTAATTGTTAAAATTCTAGGCTAAATGGCTATAACCATATGTAGAAATGGAACATTATATGAATTGGTACAACATTGATATTATCTTGGGAGGATAATATATTGGATAAGTTATGGGGAATAAATGAATTAATCCCATTTGATATCATCTCCTCTCCCTTGTCCTAGGTAGAGGCTCTCCTGGATGAGTACAAGGACCAATACGAAGTTCTAGAGGAATTCAAGTTTTTGGTGGGAGCAGGCACCACAGATAATGGTCAAGTATATGGTGTATGTTTTTGGAGGTTTTTGTTGTTGGTTTGGTTTCTTTTCTTGCTAGATCTACTCCTATGTGGGTGTATTTCATTTTTAGTGTCTTCTAGTATGGTGTTAGGATATTTATAGGTTTCCCATTAAATTTTGCTACTCCTTTTTTTTTACCTTTTTGGAGCTTTTTGAACTGGTTTTCTTTTTGTAAAAGGTTATGAGATCCTTTCAAAACTCCTTTTACCAATAAAAAAATACTTTTTCATAATAATATCTTGCGATGTGGCAAGAGTATGAATGAGATCATAATTTGGAATTGAATGGTTAGCACCTTGTGGGTATACAAGTATGAATATAACCATATAAGTTAGTTCATAGAAATTGAAAACTAACTACTAAAAATTTAACTGGATAAGATCAAGAGATCAACAAAATAATGTTTTCTTTATTTACATTTTTTATCAATGTTACAATACACTCATGGTTTTCAACTAGAGGCTATGGTGTAGGAAATGGTGGAACCATTATTAAATATGGAAACCGTCCAAGTATCACCATAACCATCTTCTGGCATGAAACCCTAGTATGACGAAGAAGAGCAAGGATGGTGAAACTTCATATTTAAGCATGGAAATCATCCAAATATTGATAGAGATATTTTTTGACATGAAATTTTGGTGCAAATTATATCAGGACTCCACCAGACAACTCTGATACCCCAATTTTCATTGCCACATGATATTTTTCCAACCTCCCCAAGTATCCTAACTCTGTAGAAAAGTATGCCACCCAACCACCTGGGTGGTGGTTAGGTTAATAAAGTGCACTACCCTATTTAAATAGAGGACTACCCTCTACATCATGCATGTGGTATTAATACCCATGCATGTAAACTGAGGCATAAACCTTCAATAGTTGCTTGAAGCACATATAGCCCTCTATTGTATATGAAAAAAAAACATGGTTCTAATTTTTAAAGAATTTGGAATAGCAATAGGATTGGTAATGATTATAGGTGTGTTGAGCCTAGTAAAGAAAGTTTACAAAGCCAACAAAAGAGTAGTTGTTGGAAACTATGTGATCATAGGAAGACTTCCTGGAAGATAGGAGTTACCTTAGAATTCAAGTAACTCATAAAATCCCTTGTATAAAACAAGCATGCATCTAATATAAGTAAATGATCCAGTAGATATGCATACTTAGAGATAGCTTCTTGCATAATGTAAAAATGACTATAAATTGCACCAAGTGATGAGGTGAGTTGATGACTAGTATAAATGTCGATACACACTTTGTAAGGAAGAAGAAAATGCTTGGAGACTACTTATATGTAAGCATTTCCTCCTACTATTGGAACCATTGGTGTATCAAAGTGGAAGAGCTAGGAAAACCCTCCACGTATGTGGGTCTTAAGCGATGTACCTTAGACTCTTTTGAGGATTTCACTTGGTATTTGAGTCTCTCAGCTAAGCTTTCTCCTTACTATAAGTGTTGTAAAAATGGCAATAGGAGTTGATAATAAACCCCTAAGAGGAATATTTTGAAGAAATTCCATAAAAGCTAATATAGGTGGAGTTAACCTAGAACTTGGAAAAATATCATGTAAAAACCAACTAATTGGGACTGATTATGATCAGATGATCAACAAAGAATGTTTTATATTATTATTTATTTAGAGAGAGACTAAGTAGTCTCTAAATACAAACATAGCCATTGACTAGAGTAAGAAGTTGAACACCTCAGCCATGGTGAAAGAATGTAAGATAAATGGAAAATCACCATATCTTTAGCTAGAATATAAGTTATTAAAATCCACAACTGGAGAAAATCCATGCTCTGAATAGACAAGTGGAGGTGGAACATTATAACAAATTTTTATATTTCTATTGAATACATAATATGGCCAAGGAGTGCCATGATGTCCATATATGAGAAGATCCATTTCTGTCATGCATCGAGTCTGAGAAAGTTTATTCTAAATTTCCCATGGTAAGTTAGTTTGCACATATCTTTGATAAAGAAGACTCTGATATAGCTCACTATTAAATGCATCTTTTCCTATGGGAACATATTTCTTGACAACATCCAAATAACATTGAGGTAAAAACTAAAATGAAATATTTAAAGGATCTCTTATAGGAGATAACCAAGAATATCCAAAACAAACATGAAAAGTCTAGTTTGGCCAACTAAATAATTTATCAAACCATACTTAATGGACTTTCATTAGAAAAATTATTTTGTGAATCATTTCTTATCCAAACATCACAGTGTGAATATCGAATAGCGATATCATAATAGATCTAACCCATGGATATGAGAGCATTATAGGATTCAATAGCTTGACCTTGGAGATAACTTTGCAAATCTTCTTTTTATTGAAGAAGATTTTGGGGGATCCAAACAAAGGATTCATAAAACTCATTTTGATCTTCTTCATAATGAAACATTTTGATTTCCTTCTAAACTGGTTGTCTATTGAGAAAATTTGTGAGAAACTTTTTCTTTCCTGTACTATGCTTAGTGTCAACAAGTAATAATGACTAAAATTGAAAATTGTACCTAAGTATAAGATACCTGAATAAGTGTGTAAAAAAATGATTGATGGAGTCATTGAAGGGATGATGATAGGAATTTATGTAAATATAATGGCCATAATGAAGGCACACACATGTCCCAATAATATTTAAGCATGTTAAAAGTGGTTATTACCTAGGGAATTGAAGAGGTATAATAAGCCCCTGATCAATCAAAACAAAATCATCGATGAGGCAACCCAAGCAAAATGAGATATACATCATGGAAGTTAAATGAATAACCTCAAGATCAACAATATGGGATTGACTAAATGAATGAATGAGATTGATATATCATAAACCAAAATAGATAGTCCTTTTGATTGGGGGAGTAATTCTAACTTTGCAATATAGAGAAAACAATTTGAGTGTACAAAACAACATAGAAGATTTTTTTAATTCAACACCAAAGAAAGGATTAATAGATCAACTACTCATGACATCTATTACAATTATATTCATATTAGGGTTTTCCTAGATTATATTGTTTATAACTGGAGTAGATCCCATTGTGTGCTTCATGATTTTTTTGGCTTCTGATTGTCATGTTGGTTCATAAACCTTAAGAAGAGAAGAGGGTTTTTGGTAGTGCTAGATCTAATCAAGGTGAAAATATAGTTACAAAAAAAGATATAGTTATGAAGGAAGATAGTAGAGCATTTGAGAAAACAACAAAGGTTGTAGGTAGTACAGAGGAGCTCCCTAGACAATATATACAAGGGGAACATGCCCAAAGATATATTTGGACACAAGAAACGATGACGCTAGAGGCTAAAAGAGATGTTATCATAGCAGAGCGATATAGGCTCAAATTAGAGATAGTACAAAAAAATAATTGAAGAGCAACATCAATGGTAACCTTATATAAAAAAATGCACTACACCAAGCAAGGGAAGAATACAATGCTACATTTTTGGCATCATGTTTTGATGCATTGGTGAGCCATGGTTTGCTCGTCCCATCTCATCCAATTGATAGTGCATAGCATGGGCATGGGTGAACAAATCAAGCAACTCAAGCTATAACACGAGATAGATCTTGAACCACTTCTTGAGCAATTTTCCTAGCATTCTCTCAAATAGGCAGTGTGGACACAACACAGAGTGGTGAAAGGACCAAGGGACAACAACCTTGATATTTTTTCATTTGGTATGAAGCCACCACTTTATAGGCTATAAGGATGTATAGTATGTATGCCAAATAATTTGGAAAAATGTAATTAATAAACATGTGGATTATATACTTTTGTTTGTATGTTTCTAATATTTTTGAGTAGAAATAGATAACGAATTATTTTGTGTATGATGAAAATGATAAAAGAAATTAATTAATTAGAAAACATGAATATAAACCTTCTAGATCTAGAAGAATGGGTGTGGAGTCCATTCTTGGAGGAGGTATGAGAATCCTCCATGATTTTATGTTGATGTAAACCAAAGGACATCAGGGAAGATGCACGGGTAGTGGCAAATAGGATTGCCAAAGGAAACACTAGGATTTATGAGTATCCTAAAGTGAGATTTTTGAGATTATATTTTTTTCTATGATGACACCTATTTCTATTAGGTTAACTCATGGTAAGGGTTAATAAACCATAATGTGATACTCCCTTGTGGGAGTTCTGATAATCTAATGAAACTTATTATGTCTGACCTACTACATAAACATAATTTCATGTCATCTCTATGAAAACATTTGGTAAATTCTATTATTGCAGTACTTTAATTTAGTTGATTATACAGTAATAGATGATTCAAAGTTGTAATTTTATGATGATATTTGTGTATTGATGATGTTTTAAATACTTATTGTTATGCAATATGGATGTTTTATTGCTCCAAGAACATGGTACTGCTATTTTTTTATATTTTTGTAGGACCAGGTACTCTTGTGGATGGAAGATGTTGCTTACCATCAAGAAAGAGACACTAGAACTAAAACAAATGATGATGACTCAAACTGTATTGTAGAGTATAAATACTAATTGGCTTAATTTTATGCACTCACTAAGCTAGGAACCGTGCGAAATATAAAGGACTATGTTTAGTCCAAGAGGGGGTGTATGTCATAGCCCATCCCCATTGATCCTTTCCAAAAGGATATTAATTGATCTGAGGGATCAATTAATGCCTAACTAAATGGGGTCATTAACCCTAAAGAATTCTACAAAATTCTAACTAAGGGATTTTATGAGGATTTAGGAAAGGATTAATTATATTTCAAAGAAGATAATTTAATTCAATTTAATTAGAAGAACATAGGTTTTTTTTTTTTTTTTTGTAGAATCTAATTAGGACATTTGAGATAAATTAATTGGAAGGTTTTTTTTTTTATGCAAAATTTAATTCAATCTAATGTACTACAATTAGATGATCACAAAATTATCTAATTTTAATTTGGCCAAAAAGGACTCTAGAAATATTAAATAATTAAAATTTTATTTTATTTGGGAATATCCGTTCCTCATTCATGGCCTATTTTCATTGGTGGAAATTAAGGGGATATTCCTTCCCTTATCACTAATAGTCTTAGTTTTGTATCCATCCTATACTCTAATAGTACTAGTTTTGTATTTGTATCTAGAAAGAAGGGACACAAAACAAACAAGATCACCTACATTATCTCTATTGTGGACCCTCTTCTAATTTTTTATTTTCCCTCCACATGGGCTGAAGTGTATTAATTGAATAAAGACATATTTTAATATAAAAATAATAAGGTCACTATTTGGCTCATGAGAGGAGAATTTTTCCTATAAGTTGAGAGTCTCTTGGGAAGAGAATGGGGGAGGAAATCTTGGATCTTGGAGGGGGAATTAGAAGAAGGAGTTCATGAGTTGGAGAGTGACCAAGAAGGTCATTTAAGGGTATAAAGAGGACTCATTGGAATCAAGTTGGGAATACCATATCCCTTATCGAGCATTATTTGAATCCTATGCATAATATTTTGTAATTAATTAGCATGTATGACTTCTAAACTAGGAAATAGAGGTGATGGATGAGATTATTATAATCTTATTGGACTACCCCTATTTAAAGTGAATTGTTTTACCTTAATTAATTTTATTGGTCAAATCAATTATACCAAAAAACCATTGTGTTTAGAATTGTTTAAAGTTGTGTTTGATTTTATTAATTTGATAAAAAATGAGTATAACGTTCTTAAATACTTAGGATGGAACATGCACATTGAGCCTTAACCAAGAATTGAACCCCCATTGTTTAACAGTAGTAGGGGCACCACAATCACCAAATGATGGTCATTCTTTTTAGAGCAAGGAAGATATTTCAAACAATGAGAATACCCACTACCTAATATATGTGGGATATATCATTGTTTTATCTTAGATGATGTACGACCCTTCATTCGGGTTTAGGATATAAATATTCTCTACAATTGTCTTAAAAAATTTCAAGAATTCGACCAGTAGATGCTTTTAGTATTGATGTAATCCAAGGAGGAATATAGAGTCTAAAATTGACCCTACTTCATTGTGAAGAAACATCGCCTCTATGTATTTAGATATCACTATATTTTATGAGGAGGTTTGATCAATCTTCTTGGAATGATTTAATAATTTAGGCACCATGGTAGTATGAGTGCAATGATTTAACTTTAAGTTAACACTGTTAAATAGGCTTCATTAATACCATTCATATGTCCTCTATAATAGGGCTTACCTATATGCATGACCCCTTATTTCAAAATGACATTATCCTTTGATCATCATTTAATTAAGGAATGTGCTCTTCATTCTAAAGAAATATAGATTTAAGGTACCTAATAGCCAACCATGTGAAGTTGATTTGAAATAATTTCATAAGGATTATGCTATAACATGATTAGATATTCGATCTCTCCCTTCTTAGATGTTGAAAGGAGGCTATGTTCAATATTGTGTTAATGAAATGAAAGTAGCAATTAGAAATCCACCTTATAGTGTACCCTCAATGACTCCTAGTGATTATAGACCTCTCAATTTAGTTTTATTTTACTCCTGAGGAAAATTGAAACTACGTAGCTTCACTGTCACTGATTTGCCATCACTTAGAATTTAATAGGATCATAAGGGAAATTTTCATGTTTAATCATTTGTGATGGTTACACTAAAAAATACCTATAACAAGCTATCATTGGATGACTCATGTTAGACACCCAGGGGTATTTTGAATGATATCATTGGTAGGCATCTCACACTGATGAATACCATTTGTTAGGTTAGTTTTTCTTATCTTATCCTACCATAAATCAATGTTATACACTTGTTAAAGGAAGCACCAAGTCTCACTAGGTCAGTTTAAGAGGATGCATCTCACATTCAACATGGGGAAGACTTACATCTCCTTATCAGGTTTTGGGGAAAAATGTTTGGTATCCAGGTGACTAAGTCTTGAATCCTAAGCACCTCCTCCTTGACCTACTCATAAAACCAATATTCATTGACTAATCTCCCGAAGCTATGTGATTGGTTGGTTAGTTATAGCATATCATGCCTCTTCTATCCGTTGGCGGTCTTGTGACTATTGGATAAAATTAAAACCTTAATATGGTAATTGGGTAATTAATAAAACATAAGTATATTTGGTTATAATCAATGGGCAGTTTGGTTAGACCCTTATTATTTGGGTTTATAAAACATTAAGCTTGTACTTTATATAAACCAAGATCTTTAGACTCTTAAATAATAAGGAAATTAGAGGTATATTCTTAAAAGACTAAGATCCTTTAAAAGGATATATTTAGATCCTTATGAAGAAGAAATTGCTACAAAATAATTGAGTCTTTTGGGCTAGTCATTTAAAGAAAAGAGGTCCATAATTGCCTTTGGATAGAGAATTATAGAATAGTATAAAATTAATTCAAAATATTAGTTTAGGAATAAAAAATGGATGGTAGATCCATTATAATGGGTGTTATATCCATTTCTATATGGGATCAATTTTTGGTGGAAAATTTTATGACAATCCTAAACCAAATTTGTAGCAAAGTAGAATGAAGTTTGTAGATATCTTTATTATAAAACTTGTTATCAATCTTATGAAAATATTGAGTAAAATAGGTTTATGCATAAGAAAATTTAGAAACACTCATTTGTAGAAAAGGGATGTAGCCAAGGGGAGAATGAATGTGGAATTCATTCCCATGGGAATTATGGGGTTCTCTCTTTGCTTTATGAACATGTAGATTTAAGAATTTGTGAGATTCTTATGTAACGTATTGATGGCTTAGAGAAAGGAAATGTGGAAATTCCTTAATTGCATCATGATCAAAAAAGGGATAGTTACATTCATTTAAATTGTATAATTGAAGAAGGATCTATGGGATGCCTTGCTATATTTTTAATCATGAAATTTTAAGTTTATGAAATGAGAGAAAAAGCATATTTTGGACATTGGGTTTATTCCCCATGAGGGTTCCCAAGATATATATTGTGTAACACTATTTTGTGGGTTGATTTTGATGTTTCATGTGGATGTTGCAATTACTTTCTAACATGTTTTTAACTAGATATATTATGAATGTTATAATCAATTATTATCAATGGTTATTTAACATTATTTACTTTCCAATGAGAAGCTATTTACTGTATAGTTGATATGTAGTCTCAAGGAGTATGATGCAATGGATTATATTCTTTGATTTAATGGTTGTACATGGTAATTTATTAATATGATAATGTGAATGGAATTATGTAGTGACAACTATTTTATAAACACTTATGGATGCTTTAATATATAAATACTATAGTAATGAAATGTAACATGATAACTAGTTTAGTATAATCTGAGTTGGAGCTCAAAGGGGTTGAAATCCATAGATTGTAATTTATGCTTGAGTTGTAGCTCAAACAAAGCCTTACATTCTGAGTAGCAGCTTGAATGTACATGTGGAGTATGGGCTCCCATATTGATGTAAAAATACCTCATGGTAATGTAATTAAATAATTATAGTAGAAGGGATACCTTATATTAGAAAGGTGTTCGATAAATAATAAGATCAAATAATTTTTAAGTATGAGAGGGGAAGATAATTATGCTTAAGACAATTATTCCAAATACTATGTAAGTTTATCATGTGGAGTGATATTTATCTTAGTTACCCCATCATAGAGATGAGGGTATTAACTAAATAATAAAAATTTGACAAGGGTGGATACTCAATCTTTAAGGTATGTATTCATATCGTGGTAGCAGGATGAAGGTTTTGTAGAAATTGGTCACTTCTACTCAAGAGTGATTATGATCAAGTCTTAATATCTCTTGATGACTGATGCCTTGTTAACTTGGAATCCATATGGAATAACATCATCTTATATCATGATTATGTCCTTCACTCTTTGGAAGATAAATAAATGAACAAAGAAAAAATTTAAGTGGATGAGTAGTGACAATTAGGTTTGTTACACAAAAAACGATGGAGAATCATCACCAATGCAAAATCTACTTAGGTTGACATAATTAAAGGCAAGTATCTTTATAGAAACACTCTCCTAGATGAAGGCCCTATTCTATATGGATCCTATCTCTAGAATTCTATGACCAAATATAGACCCATCATCAAAAAAGGACTCAAATGGTGTCTCTATAATGGAAGGCATATTATATTTTGGGAGGACCCTTGGTTGAAGGATCGACATTTGCTTGAAGCCCCCAATATGATTGCCTTAAAGCCTATTATAGACCATATGTTTGGAAACTCAGTTTGCAATTTCATCACTCATGGGCCAACTCATAGCCTTGTCTCAG
Source organism: Wollemia nobilis (assembly GCA_028583015.1). Taxonomy (NCBI): domain Eukaryota; kingdom Viridiplantae; phylum Streptophyta; class Pinopsida; order Araucariales; family Araucariaceae; genus Wollemia; species Wollemia nobilis. Next base: position 22,456,499 of record JAQPPZ010017232.1, on the reverse strand, counting down.
ATATTTCCTTTTAATAGATTAAGTAATGAATTAGGTGTTGTAGCTAAGGTCCTTTTTAATCTTCTTAGGATCTATGTCATCCTGATTGGTCAGTCATAGGACACCCCCTTTTGGAGTGCCACTAAAAATGATCAATTTTTAGTCAAATCTATGTACCATATTTAGGATGATCCCATTATATGTTGGTTTCCTATCAATATAATTTGGCTTAAGCATCTAATTCCTAATATTGATTTATTTCTTTGGCTGGTTGTTTAGAATAAATTCTTGACCATCGACAATATTCTTAGTAGAGTTTTGATCATTCCCAATCATTGCCATCTTTACTAGTCTAGGTAGGAGTTGGTTCATTATTTTTTCCTTAAGGTATCATTTCTCCTCTAGGGTGTTGCATTCCCTCTTCTTATTAAATTATATTTCATGGGCACAACCCAATTATATTCTTGATCTATGTGCATAATGGCCTAATCCTTTCTTCCACCAATGCCTCAAATATCTATGGTCTTTTTGTCAACCTCATTTTTCATGGTAAGTCTATCTTAAAAGTAAAAACAAAGCCTTTAGTGGTGCTTTTAGAGACCCCATTTTTTCCACTTGATATTTTTAACTATGGCCATTGAAAATGCTCTTGTGGTCTCTTAAATTGAATCCCATTAATGAGGTTTGGAGTCCTGGATTTTTGCTTCCTTTAATCTCTATTATGTTCCTCTCTGCTCGATTGTACCTAATGATGATAGATCTGTTGTTAGATGGTCTCCTCCTCTAGTGGGCTGGTTCAAGTTCAATTTTGATGGAGCTACTAAGGGAAATATAGGCAAGGTTGGTAGTGGTGGCATTGTTAGGGATGATCATGCAAGGATTATCCTATTTTTTGCAAAAAATATTAGCATTCAAACAAACCATATGGTTGAAGCCAAAGCCTTATACCAAGGATTATCTATCCTAAAATACCTTCATATTAACAACTTAAATATCAAAGGGGACTCCCTAAACATCATCAATCACCTCAAAGAAACTTGGTCTTTTGCATGTGATGTTTACAATATGATATAAGAATAAAAAATAAGGCCATTGACATTATGTTCAGTCTTAGATTGGTTAAGGAATATCTATAAATTAGGTATAATAATTATCCTAATATTATTTTTTTATTGATGATATCATTGAATTCTCATTGCTTTAGCTTTATCATCAAGCCAGGTTATCTCTTAAGATAGGTTGGATTGCACAGGCTGCATTCACCCCTTTATGACATCCATCTCATGGGATTTTATCCTACTAAAAAAGTTTGCTAGATTGAGGAGCCTTATCCAAATTTTCAATGCATTATTTTGCACACACCCAATAATTATCACTCTAAGTCAATCTTTAGCCCAATAGTGAACCATTGTTTCAATATGTGGCACTCCATTTTAGCTCATGACTACTTCATAGGCTTGTCTACCCATGCCAATGATCCTTTTCAAAGCATCCTTTTCAAAAATAATTTCCAAGAGACCAAAGGGGCCAATATCACCACCTCTACGAGTACCTATGTCGTAAATTCTAGACTAAGTTTCAAATCATACCTTGATATTATTGTCTATGATGGTCCCAACATGTATTTGGCACATGCAACTAAGCACTCCCAACACAAGGTAATCCATCCATGGTTCTAGAAAGAGAAAGCCTCCAAATTAGCAACATGCATATACAAGAAGACTCAGGTGATTCAACTTCCTATATGGGTTTTAAATATAGGCCATAGAGATGTGATATTCACTAGAATTTATTTTTTGTTCAATATTAGAGGTGGGTTTTTGAAAATCAGTGTGCTAAGATGTCATTGTTTGAGCTAGAGTCTTTACAAGTAGATGCTACTATGGAGGAAATTTTGGAGAACCATGGATTTCTACCCTCTCTTTGTAAATTTTATGGAAGTGATATTGGTTTTAACTTAGAATTTACTAGGTTCTAGGAAAATGGTTGGGTGATGCTTCGAGGACTTAATTTTAAAATAAACATCTATATGTTGGCTGAGGTGATGGATTTTCCCAATGATGATGAGATTGTGTGTTGCGATAAGCATTCCCTGGCAATGGAAATCAACCATTTTAAAGACAAAGGGAAATACCTAGCAAAACAAAAATGTGGTATCATTAGGGAGGCTCTTTCGATGTCCTAAAGTAGGGTAATGATCCCTATTATGTAGTTTTTCATCATCAATGATACCAATTCTCTTCTTCAAATCTTAAACCTAGTATTATTGAATCACCTACATGATATCAAGGGCATCAATATACCTAAGTACATTTTTAGGTCAATGGAGCTATTGGTTGGAAGCATAAGGGATGGTACTTCAATGCATACAAAACACCAAGGTATCCACTTGATTTTTTACAAGAATTATTTATAAAATTAGGCCCAAATGGCCATTCTTTCCATTGGTAGCAGCCTAGAAGACCTTTCTTCTGCATTGACCCCTAGCCAAGGGAACCCCTAGAAGGATGTTTTGAGCAATGACGATACAAATAAATAATTTTTTGACTCTGCAAAAGCTAGTAAAAAGTTAATATTTGGCTCCTCTATTGATACTCTATCTTCTATAAAAATGGAAGCCTATTGTAACTCGCTCAAAGGCCAGGTTGAGAGGAAACTAAAAAGTCTTGATGTTACTGATCCAAACAAGGAAATCCTAGGAGAGCCTCCCATGAAGCATAAGAAGATTAAGTTTGAGGATGTTATAATTTGGCTTCTCTCCCTCAAATACTATGATTCTCCTTGTCAACCTTCAACTCAACCTCAATAAAGAGCTAATCTTGTTACCCTAGCTAACTTGGAGGACATTCTAAATTATGCCTTAACCCTCCTTCAAAAAGTTATAAAGGTGATGAACACCATGAAGAAGTAGAAGGATGTAATAACATAGGTCTCGAATGATGAACAAAGTGTGAATGACATTGAAGATGATCCTTTTGAGGTATTTGAATAGTTGGGATTTATCTAGCCATACTATTTTGATGGTTAGCCAGGGGTATCCTATCCCCTATTTTTGTGCTTTTGTGGTCTTTTTTTGGCTTCTATGCTTTCTATCTACTTCTCAAGGTAGTGTTCTCTCATATATATTATGATTTGCTTGTTAGTTTCTCTTTGCTTTTTGAAGTTCATCCCTTTGGAGACTACCTCCTTTTGGGTTTTCTAATGTAAAATATTTGGGGTCCCTTTCAAAACCCCTTTTTCTTTCAATCAATAAAAAAAAGTTGCCTATACCTATAAAAAAGGATAAAAACACTTAAAACCTTTAAATACAAGAAAAAAACTATCTATGGAATTAACTAATATATAGGTGAAGTTTAGAGATGCATGTAATATTATAGAGAAACTGCTTGAGTGTAGACAATCGACATGGGTATACAACATATTCTTATGAGAGTAGTATTATAAAATGTAACTCATGAGGATGAGCTTGGGGTTATTTTATGAGTTTTCCTTTATTGAAGAATTCACTAATGCTTATCTTGAGAGGCCAACCAAGCAAAAACATTTATTTTTTGAATTCTACCTACAAAAATATGCATATGTCAAGAAAGTATCATTCCATTCCAATATTTATATTGGTGATATCCAATAGAGGACATTTACATCCACCATTAGGAATAAAGTACATCAAGAGGATAGGATGATGGAACATAGGTTCAAGAAAATGATAATTGGGTTGCTCCTTCAATTTGAATACTCTATACCAACTAATCTCATTTATAGACATTATCTTTTAATGAATCAAGAGCACATTAAGTAGGAATATAGGATCCATATGCATAAGTGCCTCACAAATTTTAGGAATTACCTCAAGACATATATAGATTAGGCTAATACACATTGATAGAGGATATGGATAGAATTTACCATTAAATTAATGAAAATAAAACCAATTTCTCCTTTAAATAAGATTTAGTCCCATAAAATATCCTTAACAATTATCAATGCCATACTCACTCTCAAACATGAATGAATAGGGTTGAGGTTTAGACCAACAAATATCATATTACCTATTACTTGGTTTGGTGATGTTGCACCACTTGATGAGGAAGACTTCAAGTAGTGGTTAGTTGAATTCAAATAAAATAAGGGCTATTTTCCACAATTTAAAACATTTTGGAAGGAATTTGAAAAGGAACTTGATATTAGTAAAGGGCTAGAAAAGAGGAATGACTGAGAATATAAATTAGTTTAATCTAGGGGTAGTCATTAGGCCTTGAAATACCTCATTCCATGTAGTAAAGTAACTATTTCTGACCTCCTTAATATGTTGGTAAACTATGGACTAGGCTATAATTTGCATTGATATTTTGACTAGACATGGTGAATAGATAAAATATATTCCTAAGTTGTTTTGGATATATTTTATATAATTTTAGGATTAGTTTTGGATTTATTCATGATTACTTGGTTTATAAGCATTAGACTAATGGAGCTAGATGATGTCTTACAGGTCTCTAAAATGCATTTCAAAGTTGAGCATTTCTAACACTCTAGCACGGGAAGCTCTTAGAGTAACTAGAAAGAAATAATAGTTATATAAGCTAAATATAAATGTGGTTCTATAAAGTAGCACCAAAAATATATATAGCCATAAAAGGACTCAGAGCACCAAAAAGTTTTAGGGTGTTAGAAACTAATCAACCACATTAGAAAGACACCAAAAATTAATCCAACGACATCAAATGGATGTCAAAATTTGAAAAATACATTAGTAAAAAAAAGAGGCATTGAAAATTGAATCAACCACATCAAACAAGTGCCAAAAATTTTATGGTCACACCAAATAGAGACTTTATCATCAAAAACTATTAGGATGATTCTAGAATATTGACAAGAATGGAGAGGTAACATTGGAAGGTACTACATACTAGATAAATCAACTTAGAATATTATAAGCATCAATTAATTTCTATTACAAGGGTATTTATAACATTGGATATATTTAATAAGATATGGTTGGATTAAAATTTGCATGCCAACTCACCAATTGGAAGGACACATCCAAAGGGAAAATAGATTCCAAAAAAATTTTCCTACTAAAATAATTTGTTATTTTCTTGTTTATGAATTACTATTTAGATATATAAATATATCTTATAATTTTATTATTTTATTTTGCTATTAATTTTAAGTAATATATTATTTTCCCAAGATAGCTAGGTGTAGCTCCTAAATCAGATTTATCTTTATACACATGAATTAATTTTCATTTATGTAGGTGTATTATTTATATTTACCCAAGTGTGTGTTCATTTATCTAAGTGAATTTAAATATTTTTCAATTTAGTTTCCTAATAAGCCTTACAAGACCCAACACCAACATGATTTTATTCTATTTAGTACATACATCCATTGAACGCCATCCCAAATTAACAATTTAAAGTGCAATAATTAATGTTTGTCACTACCTTGGGTTATCCTAGATGATTGATTATGCCAAGTACATATTTGATCAAATGGATTTCAACAAAGGAAGGAATATCACCTACACCTCCTACTTGGTTTGGTTCATCTTATACAAGAAGAAAAACTGATTTTCCACCTTATAGCTAGACTAGGAAAGGGAGGATCTATGATACATGAGTATTATGGAGTGTATAGGTATACCCTATTGAGAAGTAGAAAATACATCTTATCACTTCTACAATGAGGTGCATGAGTTCATAATGGAGATATTTAGAGGAAATACACTAAGACTAATAGATGAGGCAAAAAAGGTTCTAATAGAGGAAAAGTGGCCTAAGGGAGACTTCTATTTGGGGAGGATCAAATCCTTCATTTATCTCTCTAGATTTTTAGCCATACCATTTGAGTTACCTATAAGGGTCTTGAAATGCATGTTTAATTTGGAATAAGGCAAATTTACTATGTGGATTTGAAGTATTTAAAATTTTATAATAAAAGCACCTTTTACCCACTCAAACAACAAATCATGAGAATCAATCCAAGATGCATGGATTCTATATAATGGTAGAGGTAATATTTAGGGATATGGGTCTCAAACATCTTAAATATTGATGGTCCAATGACCCAAAGAGAATATTTGAGAAACTCTCCAAGATAAAAAGCTATATACCTTTTATGCCCATGAAAAAATGTGTAAACCCCAACAACATAACAATGTAGACAATGAGACATCCCTTTCCACTATGGGGACTAATAAGGATTATGAATATAATATTTAGATATGTTATTACAACCCTAGATTACCAAACCTTTTACGCAAAGATAAAGGATGAATTTGACAAAAACATTAAATTAAACTATCAAAGGTTGGGGGCACTCTGAAAGCTAGGGTACATTGAAAAAAATATCATTGCATGGTAAATAATGAGGTAAAGAATAGACACAATGACAAAATCCATAATATATGGTTTTTTTGATGCTATTTTTTCTTCCATATAGGATAAGAGACACTCGAAATCTACAATATAGGCTAAGATCATCATGGAAGTAGTAGTAGCATCAACCTATTACAAGGAGAAGCCTCAGAAATAAATGATATCAATGATCACTATCTCAATTAAACCAATAACTCTACTAGTTGTTAGAACTATAGTTAGACAGAAAAAAATCAAGGGGTAGGAAGGGTTTGAGAAATATGGATTAATGTTTGATGAAGTAGCTATGGTAGTAGAAAAGTAATAATAGGGGTAGGAAACCCAAATAAATGAAATAAAATCTCTCAAGGATGCTCCGCTTCTAAGTTAGTTATTATAATAACCATGACTAAATACTCTCCTCTTCCATCCTCACCATATACCATTCCGCATTCTCTCTACATCAGATATTATTCTTCTATATCTACTCCTCTTTATCTCTCTACCCCTTCTTCCTCTATTCCTAATCCTTTTATTTTAATTCTTTTATTGTGCTTATCTTATCATCCACCAATGTAGCACCTATTTCTCTAAGATACACTTTGTCTTATAGTTCTCCTATGGCCACCTCACCTTCAATAGTCATGGTTGCAATGGGAACCATTAACATCATGTTATTTCCATACCCTCTTATCTAAACCCTCATGTTACAACCATTGCTTCCATAGAGTACTTCATCCCTTTCAACCACTCTAGTTAAATTAGCAACACATCCCACTCCCATCACTTTCGTTCAATTCCTTATAATTTCTTCTTATTTTTCACCCCTTTCCATGTCATCCACATTTTCTCACCCACCATCTTAGACATGACAAATCCTTTTGTATCCATGACACCCATTATTTCTACCCAATATATTGAATCTATGGGAGCTCCCTATCTACAAGTGTATCAAGAGGACCTAGACCATGCTATTCTTACAAGGATGGAGAATATAACATCACCAAGGAATTATATGTCCATTTTGTTGAGGGAAAAGAATAAAAGAAATAATATAAATGACTTAGCAAAGGACCTCTAAGGCCTCAATTCTATTTTAGTATTAACTATCAAAGAAACGAAACAAAGTGTACTTCACTAAGGCCACAAAAATTAACCCCACCAAGATAGAATCAGCTCCTACCGAATTAACTACTAGGGTGTCACAATTGGATCAAGATAACCCATACCAAATGGTCTAATTGGCTAACCAATTCACACTTGACATGATAATGAAATATATATGACTAGTTGTTGAGGGTGAAACAATACAAATCAAGAACAAAAAATTATAGGTAAAATTGGTATAATTGAAGGTAAAAAATATCAACTTTGAAAAGAAAATTAAGGGCTAAAGAAGAAGGTTGCTAAGAAAGATCATTTTAAGAAGCAAGTTAAGGATCTTGAGATGAAACTTGGCAAGACTAAGTTTCATAGAGGAACAAAAAAAACTTTTGGAAATTCTAGTGTAGAAATATCAATAGATAAAGGATTTGGTAGCTATAAGATAAAGAAATGATTTTCAACCCAAATTCAACACAATAAGTTCATAAGGTTGGGGTATTTTGGGAATATATCAAGAAGGAAATGCAAAATGCTTGCAAATATTTTTCATTGATATTATTCATAGAAGAGAACCTAGAATATGTTGATAGGAACATCAAGAAAGTGGAAGTGAATCTATCTTCAAGGGTTGAACATTAGGAAGTCCTCAAACTCCTTGCATCCATCACTACAACATAGTCATAGCAACAAGAGATAGTTTGTAAAGATATGGACAAGAATATAAGAAGGATCTTGGTAATCTAGAGAAACCTACAAACCTATAAATATAACTTGGCATCCTTGAACACCCAAGTGCAAGAAATGGATAAGGATATTTAGGCTACTAGAATTCCTAACATTTTCAATGAAAGGAAACACATCCTAGATAATGATGTCATCATGATCAAAGAAGATAAGGAAAAATTAGACCAAGGGAATGCAATTGAAGGATATGAGAAGCTAGAGTCAATTCATGCCAAGTTAAAGGGGCTAGATTATAATGGAGAAAACCTCAATATAATATAATTTTTAGATGATAGTGAGTGACAAAAACTATTGGGGTTGTTGTCATTAAGAACTAGCTAGAGGTGAAATAATAATTTTGATAATTTTATAGTGTGGGTCCTAGTTTTGTAGACTCCATGCCCAAAGATAAAGAAAAGACCTAGGATCTTATGCCAATCGAGCTTGGAATCCCATGAGATTACCATAAATACAGTACCTCAATACTTAGCAATTTTAGATGAGAAATATAGTGACAAAAGGTCAAATAATAGAAAACACCTCAAAATATTAAAACAATTACTAAATTTGATAAGGACTAGTTCACTGATAACATTTTATCGATTGGATTAGAGGAATGATTTGGTCGCTTAAGGTACCAATTGACTTGAGGGAGTGATTTTATCAAAAAAAGTGGCGATTTTACTTGTAAAATGTGAGCAAATCACTTGATAAAATTTAGTGAATTACTCAAATAGATGTAGAGGTAAATTAGTGTAGATCACAAGGAAAATATTTTGAAAAGTGTTTTTTTGGTATTTTTGGCATTTTTTGGCACATTAAACATATTTGGTGTCTTCTAAACCTGATAGAGGTATAATTAGAGACATGTAACATTTTTAGGTGCAACATTTTGATAAAGTTATCACCAAATCCTTACTTTTACAAGGAGTGATTGTTTTTCACCCTAGGTAACTTAGGTATAAAATTTTACTATAAATAGGGGTCTAAGATCATCATTGTAATCATCTTTAATCCATGAGAAGTTAGAGCTACACTCTCTAAAACCCACATTGTTTTTTGTACTCATGAGGTTGTGAGAAATTGACAAGTCCTTATGCATCTCATTAGTGTTACCACCCTCCTAGATTTTTAAGTATATGATGACATGGACCTTCTAGCCCATCTTGTCATTCACTTATCAATTTCACAATAAAATGAGTGGGTGGACATTGATGATATTCAACTTTTCATGCATTGATTTATCACACATTATCCTCACTATGGTGTGAAAGTTGTATTTACTTTCAATTTATTGCACTCTAAAACTCTAAAAAAATTATTTTTTACATTAATATTTCATGCATTTTCCTTTTTGTACTTTATTTTTATTTATTTTACTTTAGAAATGAATGAGGATAGTGGGGAATCAACTTAAATTTGGAGGTTGAGGAAATCCTTTGGAAAACCCATACAACCTTTTGGAAACTCAAATTTGGGGGCACAAGACTTAAATTAGAAATTAGGATAATTCCCCAAATAAAAAAGGGCTCAATTAATTAGTAAATATTTAAGCAATAACATTAGTATTTTGTTAATTGTTTAGACTATAAATAAATAAGTTATGTCATAGCTATTTCATCATTATTACTTTTAAAATTATGTTGCATATGGTGCATGTAATCTGATTTACCCTCTCTAAGTGGCTATGAGACTTTACCCTCTATGAGTGAATAGGATTGATTGATGACTTGGAATCTAGATCTATTACTTACAATTATGATTTATTTTTGCGGAATCTGAATTTTGTTCTAATGAATGCTTTTTTATTTTTACATTTCTATTATTTACTATTGTTTTTGCTATTTTTGAAAGTTATTTAGTTACAAATAGTTTAATATTCATGTTTTCATTTTGACTCAACTTATATCATAGGCTAAATATGGGGTGATATCCTCTTGTTGTAGCCAAGGAAGACCCCCTTCTCTACATTGGAGAAGGGATCCACAATCTATTAGAGTAGATGCATTTTATTCTTGTTCTTTCCTTTATTTATTTCATAGATAGGCTAGATCCATATCTTACCCATGGATAGATGTATATAGCACATGCCTTGGTATAATTTTGTATGATCTTGTATTAGAAATTTATGGAGGATCACACATTGAGCAAGTAAAAGTGCTTCAACAATAGGGATTAGACCTAGTTAGTTTCATCCCTTGTGCTAGAAGAAATACTTTTTGATATCCACTTTATCAAATTGGGATCTAGTCCTAAGTAGTTAATGGATGAATTGTGTTCTTGTCATGAATATATTGTGTGCTTATAGATACACCCAAAGCTACTGATCCATTTGATTGTAGTTCATGGATTAGGTAGTCTAAGTGAGAGGCATGAGAAGAGTAAATATTAGGTAGTTGGTCATCCTCCAAGTTTTGTTTTAGTTTTCTATTTGTGTGGTTCTATTAATTTAAAAATATGAAGTTTACATTTTGATAGTGATAGTGCTAGCCAATGGTATCAAGAGATATATATACTATAATTTGAGAGGAAGGGTATGTAGCTTATTAGTTAGGGGAGGAGTGGTTAGAAGATGTTGTGAATTGAGGTTTAGGGATTAATATTTTAGATTTATTTAGGTTTAGATTTTTACATATTTCTTTTTTTACCTATTTTTTTAATACTCACTAAATGGGCATATATGCTAAAATATATAAAAATATTATTTATATTACTAGTCAATCTCTTATTCCAAGTTTAAATTTTATGGTCAAAAGATTACATGAATCCTAAAAATGCTACAGTAATCATTATAAAATGTAATTAATGAAATAAATAAACAAATCTTCATTACATAATTATTTTAATAAATATTCCATCCTCAAATTTGGCCACTCTCTTTATTACCCTTTCCATTGGTGATGTTTCAATATATAAACTAAATCATCAATGACCATATCCTTAAACTCCCTTATTTATATTAAATTAATATCATGTATATTATTAAATGATGTTAAAAATATAATATATTACATGAAAGCATCAAAATATAGATTATTGATGATTTTTTGGAGAAAAAAATGGTTTATGATGTGGAGATAGATGTATATATATATTATACTACCATTTCACTAAGATTTTTATATTAATTTTTTTCAAAAATATCAATATAATGAGTATATTTAGGATAGACTAGTTTAATATGGTCCTTAATCCACCCAACCATCACCATGAAACTATGTTTGTCCATCCAAAAGATATACAAGTATGATACAAAGGAATTCATTATAAATCATTAAGAATTAATGTTCATTGTTGAATATTTATATATATGCACCTAATTATCCACTCTTAAATCCCTTTCTAATGATATATCAATCATCAACATAATTTTCTTAATTTTTTTATATGCCCCATCCCAATGAAGTAAGAACTAAATTAGTCTAGGAGACCAAAGTAGACAAGAAGAGTCCTTTAGAGTTTAATATTATGAAGGATTAAAAAGTATATTTTTATTGTTTTAAATTATTTTATTCATTTTTATTCTAATTTTTTTACTAAATTTGCATTAATTTTCTTAAAATCTCTTTAATATAATTAGCACATATATTACCAAAAATTCTTGATATTTTTTACTACATTTAGTGATGAATATGAAATTGTGTATATCCATCCACAAGGCATATAAGCATGATGAAAAGGGAATCACTATAACTAATTAGGAATTAATATTCTTTGGTCATTGATTCTGATGAGGAGACTAAGGATGACCCTAATCTCTATTTGTAGGCGTATATCATCAAATCCATCTCAAACAACATTGCTCAACTTATTGATCTATGCAATACCTTTAATCTCTATTTTTTCAGGAAATCATTCACTGAAGAGGTCGAAGGTGTGCCTGCTGTGAACCCTAAGAAGATGACTATCAAGTCTGAGGACATATCTGCTAAAGACAATGGTGGTGAGTTGGATTTTTATTTTGGGAGCATCCAAGATCTCTGTGCAAAGCCTACTTCTGAGACCTAAGTGCTCTTTGGTGGCTTTGATGTTTGGCTTTGTGGAGTTTCTGTGCTTTTTACGGACTGTTAGTCTTTTGAATTTTCTCCTTTCTTATTTTTGTATGCTGAGGGTAGCCCTATTTTTTGTATATATATACTTTTTCCTACTGGTTGAGGATTACCTCATGTTTTGTATCTTTGTTCTTTTTCTTTTCTAAAGCTTCTTGTCCTTTTTGGTAATTGGTACCATTTTGTATTCAGGTTTTGGGACCTTGTTAAAACCCATCTATTATAAATCTGCTAATATATTAATAAATCAAAAAAATATTCATTGGGTCCAAATAATTTTATATATGAACTCATCCATTTATAAGCCCCTTATTTATGATATAATAACCTTTTTACAATTCATTTAAATCTTATCTTTATCCTAAGAGGGTAAGAATTGAACAACTCCATGACACTAGAGAAGTGTTTTGTAGGATAAAATGACTAAGGATTTAAATGTAAATGTTAAAAAAAATGTTAACTACTTAATTTTTTTATTTTTAAATGGTTTAATGTGATTGAAACAAACCCCATGTGTATTACATTGGGTTCACAGTGGTATTACAAAAACTTGGCAATTATGGATATATCACTTGGCAATATTTAAACCTAGGTCTCCTTGAATATAAAGCAATTTAATCAATTAAGGCCATGTCATTTAACCAATTTTATTCTAATTTTACTAGGAATGTTCTATTAATTTCCTAAAAAAATCTTCAATATAGATAGTACATTTAGAATATACCAACTCAATATGATTTTTGCTTCACCTAACCAACTCTATAAATTGTGTCTATCCTTCTACAATATATACATATATAACATGAAGGAATTCAATTGATCTCATGAACTTATGTCCATTTTTAAATAATTACGCATATGCACGCATCCACTTACAAATCCATTTGTAATGATGCATTGATTCCCATCATAATTGATTTGAATATTTAGCTTCAAACTAAGAAACTAATAATTAGAGGAGACTAGAGTGATCTTTTGGAGGAGAAAATGGATAAGGATTTGTAAGTGGATTTTTATAGTTTCAAATTATTTTGATCATTTTTATTTTTATTTTACTAATATTTTTTTATTGATTTGCTAGAAAATCTTCACTATATTTAGTATAGACTAGCTGAAGATTATCCCTAGTCCACTAATAAATCACTTTGAAATTGTGTTTGTCCATACATAATATGTACAAGTATGATAGAAAGGGATTTAATTTAACTTACCAATAATTAAGGTTTAGTATTAGATATATTTATACATATGAAACCATTCACTTGTAAACCCCCATAATTTTCTTCGTTAACTCAATCCCTACACATTTTATATGTTAAAAACTTACATATCATAAACCTTTCTTTTAACATGCTATAGACATTTAAGATATAACTTATATATTAAATTATAATATCAAGTTGTTATAAACTTATATTTTTGTAAATTTTACCTTAGATACATCCTCTTTAATATACCTTTATTTCCTCCTTTTACAAGTTAGCACTACACCCATGCCAAGTTAGCATTAAGGAAGGTGCTACACTAGTGCTAAGTTAGCACTACATTAGAAACATGTAGCATCAACCTAGTACCACTTTGAATCCTAACTCTTAAACAACAAAAATTATTAACAATCCCTATTTTTATTTTTAGTTAAGGAGAAAGGGTATTAGTTAACATTAGAGAAACTTAAAAAAGAAAAAGTTTCCTTTGACTCCACAAATAAAAATGTCAAATAGAAGTATGAAAAAGATCAAATAGAAACTGAGAAACCAACATGGATATAAGATCGATTAGAATACAAATAAAATAAGGAAGCAATAGAGGATAGAGAATGGAATACCTAGAATAAATAGATTTTATCATGTTCATTCAATTCAATTTGATTTTTAAATAAGTTCTTAAATTTTAAACCAAAAACTTGTAGAATTTATGCAAAATCAAATCAAAATCTTAAGGCTTTAAGTTGTTAGAGTTTATCTTACATAGTATTCTACAAAATTAAATTAAAATGACTACATTTCAAGGAAAATAAAAATAAGCTCAAGAAACCTATGGTTTTGAGTTGATTTTTGTAGAAATCTAAAAAATAAATTTAAAATTTATATAAATTCTTATAGGATGTTTATAAAGTGAACCACAGTTTTGATTTTATTTGAAAAATTAAATAATAATTAACTTATAATTATTTTTTAAGATGAATTTATATATAAATCATTGGGAGTGAGTGTGAGTAAGAAGGGAGTGCAAGCTAGGAGAAAGCCTCATATTTTACATGTTATAGAAATCAAGTGTTGAGATTGTGAGTAGGAAAGAAAGCAAAGTGCAAGAAATTAGAGGGTACCACTTCTTATTTGTCTAGACTTAGAAGAAACTAAAGGATTCTTATATAGAAAATATAAAGAAAATAAAAATAAGCTCAAGAAACCTATGGTTTTGAGTTGATTTTTGTAGAAATCTAAAAAATAAATTTAAAATTTATATAAATTCTTATAGGATGTTTATAAAGTGAACCACAGTTTTGATTTTATTTGAAAAATTAAATAATAATTAACTTATAATTATTTTTAAAGATGAATTTATATATAAATCATTGGGAGTGAGTGTGAGTAAGAAGGGAGTGCAAGCTAGGAGAAAGCCTCATATTTTACATGTTATAGAAATCAAGTGTTGAGATTGTGAGTAGGAAAGAAAGCAAAGTGCAAGAAATTAGAGGGTACCACTTCTTTGTCTAGACTTAGAAGAAACTAAAAGATTCTTATATAGAAAATCTATGTAACATGGTAAGAAAGACGCTTTTGAAAGCCCTTACTAGAAGTAAAAATACCCTAGTTGTATGTAAGGATGCACTTGTTGAAAGTATGGATGACTTAATTAGGGATAATAAGAAAAATGAATATTTTTTTTTGATAAGTAAGCTTTTTATATCAAACGGGTTTTTCAGGTTGACCCAAAACCTTGTACAAAATCAGCATGTAGCTGAGCACAGAGAAAAGATACTGACTAAGGATCCTTAATCCTTTGTGACAATAGTCCTGAAATGTCAGGCAACAAAAACACCGAGAGAGATTTCGCTTCTCCCATCAAACATGCATGGGAGAAGCGAAATTAGGTCCATGAACAAAAAGACACCGTCATCGGGCCTTCAGAAATGCCCGCCACAAAAAGGAAAGGGTCTAAAACTTGCTTAATCCTCCTCGTCTTCGTCCTCAATCTGGTCGTCGTCCTTGTCATTTTTTGGGTCCTCGACCTCTGTGTTGACTTGAGCAGGGGCATTGCTCTGGTAGCCTTCGTTGAAGAAAACCTTGGATAGGGCATCGAGGACCTCCTGCATCTGCTGGGCCATGGACGCCAGGGTGGTCAGAACAAAACGTTTGAGGACCAAAACGTTGGGTTCAGGACCCTCAGCCTGAGGGTCTAAGATAACGGTTGTGGAACTTCCCTGCCCAAGCTTGTTCCTTAGTCTTGCAGAGGATCGTTTGGATCCCTCTGCTTCCTCAATCTTCAGTTTTCTCCTCGCTCCTCCGCCAGTGATTGACACCTCCAGCTCACGCTTCTTAGCAGAGGACCCGGAGTGGGGCTTGGGTATCTTGGGCCTGGAGCTGGGGGTCTCAGCAGGGGGAAAAGTAGGGGGTTCAGGTTGGGGAGAGGTGGCGAGGGAAAATTTGTAAATCACCTTGAACAGGCTCTGGTGCATAGGCATTGTTGTGCCTTTCTTGCTATGACAAGAATTGATGGTGTAGTTCATGGAATTCAGGAGAAATTATGGGATGCTAATGGGGTTGATGTCACGGAAGAAGTTGATGAAGGCATAGTGGAAGCTTAGAAGAACCTTGTCGGGGTCCTCTGCTGTAATGAATTCCATGACGTTTTTCATTACAGAGTTCCACGGGGCAGGGAGGTCCATCCTTGTCAAGCCGTTCTTCGCCTCCTTAGAGATCTTGAGGTTATCCTTAAACTCGCGCAATTCGACTTCCCAGTTATGTTTTTGCCTATGGATGGAGCGGCCCCTCGTCGTCTGCCCAGTTAGGGTTGCCAGAAGGTTAATATCAACTAAAATCTCATGCCCGTGGATAACCACTCTGCCCTCATCCCAGGATTCCATAAACTCGGTAGTAATGCTATCGTCCGGACCAGCAAACATGTCGAAGAATTGCGTGAACTTCCTCTCAGTAAGGATGGCTTGCACAGCCGGCTCCATGACCACCATACTTGGCTCAATGTACGTCATCGTAATCTCACCTCTGGGATCCTCTGAAACTTGTCTGGCAGCTTGAAGGTAATGCTTGCTCTCGAAAGCAAAAAGGAGGGAAGAGTGGTGATGGCGAGAGAGGACTTTCCATCTTAAATGAAAAGGCTCATTAAGGCGAGTGCCAGCTTTGATGGCAAGCCAACGCATACCTGCCACCTGGGTGCCATGCTGCGTGGCTGATCTGGCATAGGAATTGGGAGCCTTAACGTTCTCCTTCTGGGAAAGATACGAGCTGTTCTTGGTGGTCATCATGGCCGTTCGAGGGATCACGTGTCTCGCTGTGGTGGGTGGGCCTTCCCACGCCCCAACTCCGCACGAGACGCAATTAACGGATTTACCGCGAGATGCAGCCCGCCAGAGAATGTCAATCCTCGGGGAACTATCCAGCGGAGGCCCGAGGAGCCACCGCCACTTCTTTCTAGTCACGTGGTTATCCGGGGAGGATGCCTTGGAAATATTGATATGTTGATACGAGCAATCCTGATGTCGTATGGCCAAATTTCTTGAAACCGCTACTTTTGAGAGCTGATTTGGATTAGCGTTCCACATCAGACTTCACGTCGTCGCTCTCCCTGGAAGATACCATCCACGTCCATCGGGAGGTCATGCGTCCACGTGGTCAAACCAGCCGCATCAACACCTATGTTTTCCAGTTTGTCTACCGCCTTGTTGGCCTCTCTGAAGACGTGTTGAGCCACGCTGTCACCTCTGTTGGTTAAGAGGTTCCTTGCTTCCTTAATGCAAGCCTCAAACTTCCATGGAGGATCCTTATCATTGTTGAGGAGATTGATGATAACTTGGGAATCTCCTTCCATAATTAACCGGCCTTGGACGTCCTTAGCTAGGAGAAGACCACGCCAAATGGCTCTAGCTTCAGCATCATTGTTGGTTGTGGTGCCCAGGGCCTCAGCGAAAGCCAGGACAAGGTCGCCCTGATGATTCCTGATGGTCCCGCCCGCCCCTGCTCTGCCAGGATTGCCCTTGGCGGCACCATCAAAGTTTAACTTTAGGCATTTGGTCGAGGGGGATCCAACCAACCTCACGCCTCGGATTAGTCTTCCTGAGGCCGTCTTGGCAGGGCAGACTCAGGGACTGGGCCAGGAGCTTTTTGCCCAGGGGAGTCGAGTAGGGCTCATCAGTGCAAGATAGGGCATTCTCCTTAGCAAAGGCAATGATTTTATTAGTGATGGATCCTGGGTCCCTAGTTGCCTCATTGAAAATCCTCAGGTTCCTTTCAAGCCAAACTTGCCACAGGAAATGGTGGAAAATGATCTTCCAAAAGAATTTTAATCTGGCACTGACAAATGGTTTGGGCCATTGCAGGAGGAACTCACTGAGGGACTCGGGTCTGACCCAAGTTATGTTGAAAGCTTGGAAGAGGCCATTAAGGATTGTGGTGGCAAAGGGGCATTCGATGAAGAGGTGTTGGATGGATTCCCAGTCAGCCCTACACAAATAACATCTGTTGGGGATGGTTAATCCTTTTTTCATCATATTGTCAATAGTAAGAATTTTCCCTTGAACCACAAGCCATGCAAAAAAGGATATTTTGGGGATGAGTCTCTTAACCCAGACTAACTGAGTTTGGAAGCGAGGAGCCTCAGGATGGATTAACAATCTGTACGCTGATTTGACTGTGAATTTGCCACTGTCTGTCGTGGTCCATCTCATCTGGTCTTCTGTCGGTCTTGTGGGGACAAACTGATGTAGTAAAATGCTATTGAGTTTCTGGGTCGTTGTCTCCCACCCTTGAAAGGCAATGGGCTTCCAGTTGGATCTGCTCCTATTCTATCATAAGAAATCAGCAACCTTGGGCCCAAAGCCTTCAGTGGTGAGGGTTTTCAGCGGAGCCAAAATAGGATCACCGATTAGGGCTTCTGTTCCTGCCCATCTATCCTCCCAAAAGTTGATCCTTCGCCCATTTCCAAGGATCCATCTTATGCCTTTCCTGATCACTTCCCTGCAGGTTAGGATCACTTTCCAGAAGGAGGATCCCCGGGTTGGAATGGCATTGCTGAGCAACTCAGTGCCTTGGAGATACTTACGTTTGATGATTGTTGTCCACTCGTTTCTTTCATTGGACATTAATCGCCAGGCTTGTTTTGCTATAAGCGCTAGGTTGAGGTGGGAAACTTTCCTTAACCCTAGCCCTCCGACATCTTTAGGCCTGCAAACTTTGTCCCATCCCACCAGGTGGATTCTCTGCTTATCTTCAGAGCCGGACCAGAGAAATTTTTTTTGGTACCTTTCGATTCTCTGATAGACTTTGACCGGTGCTTTGAAAACTAATAAGAAATAGACCAGGATACTTTGAAGGGAAGCCATGGTTAACGTTGCCTTACCTGCCTGGGACAACAAGTGACTCTTCCACCCTGAGAGCTTCTTTTGGATTCTTTCGAGGACAATGTTCCACATGGGCACCGTCGGAACCCTAGTGAATAGGGGAAGGCCCAAGTAAGAAGTAGGTAGAGTGGAGGTGGAGCACCCTAAAATTCTGGTGATTTTGATTTGTCTCGAAAGGGGAGTGTTAAGGAAATACACTTTGCTCTTGTTGAAATTGACTTTCTACCCTACCGCATCTTCGTAGAGCTTAAGGATATACCTGATGTTTTTTGCCTCTGCCACCGATGCCATAGTCAGAATTAGGGTGTCATCCATGAATTGCTGGTGGGTAATGGCCTCCGTGAGGGATGTAGCTTTGATACCTAAGATAAGCCCTGATGCAATGATGGCTTTGATTGTTCTTCCTAGGGCTTCAATGATAATGATGAACAACAAGGGGCTGATAGGATCCCCTTGCCTAAGCCCTCTTCGGCTTTGGAAGAAACCTGCTGGCTCCCCATTGACCAACACAAAAAACCAGGGGGTGCGGATGCAGCAACTAATGAGCCTGACCCATTCAGGATGGAACCCAAATTTTAGCAGTATGGCACTCACAAAATCCCAATTAACTCTATCAAAAGCCTTGTTCATGTCGAGCTTTAAAGCAAAGGCAACCTTCTTGGTCTGAGAGGCAGAGTGAAGAGCTTCATGGACTGTGATGATGCCATCCAGGATCGACCTGCCTTGGACGGAGCTACCTTGGCAAGGGTCAATGATCTGAGGGAGCACACTTTTCATGCGATTCACAATGGCTTTGGTGAGGATCTTATATAAAATGTTGCAGAGGCTGATTGGTCTAAAATCTGTTATGGACTTAGGAGCCGGTCCTTTCGGGATCAGGGCTAAGAAGGTAGAGTTGTAGCTTCACGGGATGTGCTTGGAAGCTTGTAATTCTCGGACAGTGGAGCACACCTCATCTCCTAGGATGTCCCAGAAGGTTTGGAAGAACCTTGGTGAGAAACCATCGGGGCTCGGGGCCTTGTCAGGATTCATGGAAAAAAGTGCCTCCCTGATTTCCTGATCAAAAAAAGGAGTGATAAGCTTTGAATTGGCGGCCTTTTCTATCCTTTGGGGAATGAATTGGAGTAGAGAGTCCCGAGAAGCTTCATGACACATAGGTTCCTCACCCAGGATGGAGCTAAAAAAGGTCACAACTTCATTCTTAATGTCATTGTTGTCTTGGGTGCTGGACCCATCCGCTCTTGTTAACTGTTTGATTCGGTTGTTGCTTCTATTTCTAAGAGTGGAGACATGGAAGAACTTGGAATTGGAGTCACCCTCTTTGAGCCATAGGGCCCTAGACTTCTATCTCCAGAAGGTCTCTTCACAGGCCAGGATGTTGTGGTATTCTGATAGGAGCGTTCTCTCCTCAATCCTGGTGTCATCATCTAGCACTCCATGTTGGATCCGGTTGTCGATAGCTTTTAGTTTTTTAGTTACAACCTTTTTGTTTTCAAAGATATTTCCAAACACTTCTTTGTTCCATATTTTGAGGTTATTCTTGACCCGAGTAAGCTTTTGTGAAAGTTTGTAGGAATGACTACCTTGGCAAGGCTGCTGCCACCATTGGTTGATCCTATTTTTTAGGTCTGGGTGTTTGGTCCACATTGCTTCAAAATGAAAGGGGCGCTTGCAGCTGGAAGTGGAGGTCTGAGGAGTTTCTAGGAGAATGGGGTTATGGTCAGACCCGACCTTAGGAAAGGCATGCAAGGAGGACGCACCAAAGACCTGGATAGCTTCCTATGAGAGAAGGACCCTGTCTAGCCACTCCTGGATGAGGTTTCTTCCCAAGCGCCTATTGCTCCATGTATACTTGGCATCCTTAAGCTTGACGTCCATCAGCTGGTTTGTGTGCACAAACTCGCTGAAGTCCTCCATGCTCCTAGTCGAAAGTCCTGCCCCTCCTTTCTTATCAGATGAGAAAAGTGGGGTGTTGAAGTCACCAACTATTATCCATGGAACGTCTTGAAAGGCCTTGCTCATATGACTCAGAAGTTCCCACAAGCAGGCTCTTCCTTGGACAGTGTTGGGCGCGTAAACATTTGAGACAATCCAGGATTGTTTGTTGTCTATGTCATTAAAAAGGACACTTAGGACGTGATCATCAGCTTGAATGACGTTGCCTTCCACTTTTTTAGGGTCCTAGAGGACCATAAGACCCCTAGAGGCCCCACGAGCTTGCCTGAACACCATTTCCCCTTGTTTCCATATTTTGCTCGCTAGAATCTTGGACCATGCTTCATCTATTTTTGTTTCTTGAAGTAGTATGATTGAAGGACAAGTTTCTTTCCTTAACGCCTTCACCACCCTCTGCTTAGGTGGGTCGTTAAGGCCTCTCACATTCTAGGAGAGGACCTTCATTTACACTATTTTGGATGTCTCCCTCTGCCACGACCTTGAGCTGGGGGAGGTTTGTTGGTTTTATTGCCTTCGAAGAGGGACATGTCTTGAAGCACTAGGGTGCTTTGTTTACCATTTGCAATTTCATTCTCGATTCTCATCCTGTAGTGTTCTGCATCTGGGATTCTCCCTCTTTTCTTTTTGGTGCCAAAGTCTATTTTATTCGATGAGCTGCGGGTCTGCTTCGGGCTGAACTTTGGGGGACAGTTTTGCTGCTGGACCGGACTTGACCATCCCTCGCCTAGGGCCGATGGGGCTGCCCCTGGCTCCTCTTCGTTCATGCTCCTGCTGATGTCCTCAGGATCCTGGGGCATGCCATAGGGATAGTTTGGTGGTGGATAAGGAGAGGACCTCCTTGGAGAAATAGGTTTGGAAGGGGATTCAAGGGTTTCGGGGAGTCCCTGATCTGGTTCTTCCTCGACAGATCTAGATGCTTGGCCATCGGTTTCAACAAGGGCTTCAAAGGAATTAGGATTTGAAAAGAAGGGACTAACCTGAGTATCCTGATCATGATCCATTTGTTGAATTCCTTTCAACTTTCATTGTGCAGGGTCTTCTTGCGCCTTCTGGTTGTACACATTTTTGTGCGTTGTTTTGTTTGGCAAAAACCATGGGCGGAGGGGCCTCCCTTGCCCTTTTCTATTGGCTCCTCTTTGGGCATTCCTCTTTGGTGCTTCCTTGACGGTGACCAGATCTGGGCACTGGTTCCTTAGGTGTCCTTGAGTTTTGCATTCTACGTAGAAAGCCGACTTATTTTCATACTCGATGGGTTGCCTTCTAGAATAGTCCCCGTATTCCAGATCTATGAAGGTTGGGAGCTCGGACTCCAAATCAGCAGTCACGCACATTCTTGCATGCGTCATGCGAGTTCTAGATAAGGTGGGGTTGTCAATGGCGACCAACTCCCCTATGGTTTTTGTGATTGCTGTTAGGAAATATTCATGGAAGAAATGGGCTGGGAGGTTCGGGAGCCTGACCCAGATGGGTGTTGTGTTAATGCTTTGGGTCTCAGGGTCGAAATCCTGTCCCCAAGGCCTAAGGAAAAGGCTCCTTCTGCCCAGGAACCAAGGCCCTCCTGTGAGGATGCGGCTAGCGTCTTCCTTGTTGTGGAGCTGGATCATGAAGAAACCCCTTGTCATCGCAACAATCTCCATACTGCCAGCCAGGCGCCATTTGGAGAAGGCCCAAGCCCTTATGGATTCTATGTTGGGTCTTTCGCCTAGAAATTTACCCACTAGGGAAAAGGTTTCGACGGACAAAAATTCTTCCATAGTCGTAGCAGGAACCCTCAGCTTGTTCTTATCAGGGAAAAGGGGTGGGAGAGTTTTGACAAACCCGCTCTCCTTGCCTTTGAAAATTTGAGCAAAGGACAAACCTGTAAAAGGGGCTTTTGATACCTGCTGGGTCCCTTTGTCCGGGTCTTTGTCAGGAGGGTCCGAATCCCGTCGCTTATCAACAGTATCCCGCGCCTGAGAATCCTCAGCGTCCTCGCCCTCCTCAGAATCCTTACCTTCCTTGCTTCGCTGCCCTAAGCCGCTATCTTCTAGCCCTGCTGCTCCGCCTCCTTCCATCATTTTTTAGATCTTGAGATATTACAAACATATAAAAATGAATATATTGCAAACCCTATCCAAGTATTAAATACTACAATAGAAGTGATTATCAAGAATGAAATGATTGAGCATGAAATAATTATCCTTAAACTAGATAATTAGTATGCAAGTTCCATGGATACTATCTGAGCATTTTGGATATTCAAATTGAATCAAGTAGAAGTGGACATTGAATTCAAGCAACTTTGTGACTTTTCTTTCAAAATTTTGTTTTGCCATCTTCTCTAGTTTAGAAATCAAGAACAAAATAATGGATGGTAGCCCTTATTTAGGGATAAATATACATAATATTTAAGATCATAGAGTGAGAATATTGTTGTAAATATAGATACTATTAAGTGGATTAGGATTTATAGAGTTACTTATCAACCTATCAATGAGGTATTGAATAATATTGATAATACTCTAAAGGAGTTCCTAAGAAGGACCAACTACTAAGGAGAAAAGACATGGTGTATACACTTGAATATGTGTTGCTATTGATATTTAAAAACCTTTACCATATCCCATTATGATTAAATATAAATTAATAGAATGTGATTAAAAATTGGATTATAAAAACATTACATTTAAATGTTGCAAATGTTATGAAATTGGGCATATGACAAGAGATTGCAAAGTGAAAATTATGGAGAAAGAGATGGAAAATTTTGGGCATGAGACAAAGTTTTTTTTTGTTGGATAACAAGGGATTGTACTTGGGTCCCCCACCTTTGAAAAATCACAACTCTCTCCTTTAGATATTGAGATTTTACAAACAAATTCAATTCTCATCTCAATTAAGTTGCTATAGCTAGATACCTACTTCATTTTTCATATAATACATGAATTCTTGATTTTTATTTGCTAGATCTTCTTCAATTTTCTTAATGAATACAAATATTCTATAATTTTAGCTTTCTTATTGATATTTTACTATAGTAGCATACATAATACCAAAGCTCCACCTCTATTGTCTATGCATTGCATCTTAGTAGAGTAATATTTCCAAAACATTGCACTATAATATCCTTTACTAGATTTGGATTGCTAGTTTCCTCCCTAAAGCATAAGTGCAACCACAAAATTTATAATAAATAGTTTATATGAAAATAAATATATTATAAAATAAATAAAATATTACCAATTAAAACATTAAAGTACATCTTAATCATTATTTGATTCAGGCAGTCAACATTTTCTTGTTAGCTTAAGCTAAATTTACTACTTTCTCTAACCATGAAAAAGAGAAATTAACTTCATGATACTTAATTAAAACCCCTATTGGCTATCCTATCTTCACATTTTTTTCCTTCCCTTAATGTATGTGTAATTTATTCAAACTCTATAGCAAGGTATTGAATTTACACAATTATCTCTTGTATGTTCCATGGAGCCTTTGCTTTCCTCAAAATTGTATTTATTACTATGAGTAAATCACCTTCCATCCATATTCCATTCCATTTCATTTGTTTTCATATTTTTAAACCTTCCAATCCCACCCAAGCTTTTTATTAAATCCACTATTAAAAGCATAATGATTCCTCCTCTCTCTCCTCTATTAGTTCTAATTATTCCTCCTCCTGCTGGTCTTGGATTTCATTTAGATGCTCCATCAAAATTCAAGTTGAACAACTTCACATTTATAGGTTTCTAATTTATATTGTTTGCCTTATTTTTGTTTCTCCAATACCCAAAATCATAATTCCATTTGATGACTTGACTCCATCTATCAAGGCTCTTTGCATCCAAATTAGGGATTGGATGAGTTGATATGATTGGTTTAGACTCCTCTATGGCTAAACAAGTATTCCTTTTCATTACCTCTAAACTTCTTTTATTTCCTTAAAATTTTCTTCTATTTAATTATAGCCATATACTCCATAGTATTGTATCTTTTGATATATCCAAGATTATTTGTAAAGCCTCACTTTTAAAAGTGATCTACCATTGCTTTAACCATTCTTAAATTCTACCATTCATCACAATGCATTTACCAAACATATTGAGAATCCATTGCCATATATTCTAGACTATTGAGTAGTGTCGTCCATATTCTTCTTATTTTTACAAAGAACACATTGTGAGGGGTCATTAAATACCCTTTCATAAGGTTATTCCAAGATTTAATTCTTCTATGACCAACTAGCCAAACAAACATTTTAACTTTAGGAATGCTCAGGCTATCCCAAATATCTTTCCAAAATATTGCAATATTTATATTTTTTTGGTGTTTTACATTATATCTATTTCTTATTGTGTATTATATTAAGCTATTCAACTCCCAAATTAGCTTATCCTTGTCTCCCCTCAAAATCATGATTGTTGTTATCTTTCTACTCAACTACCTCCTAGCATCAATGTCTTTTATAATTGTAAAAAAATAGTCTTTCCATGTGTATCTTCCTTCCTAATTGTAAAGCAAAAATTACCAACACCAAGATAATAATAGATCAAACACAAGAAGTATTGCATAATGAAATAATGCTATTATATTGATTTTAGGGAGCTTGTATCTCCTCTATTACAACATTGGTGTGTCCCAAGATCAGGGGTCACACAATACAACTTGTGTTGATACAATGATTTTATAATAAGAGGGTTGGAACCCTTGATCAAATGATAGTTGGTGTCTCTGAGTCATCATCACTCCAAACAAGTGTGAGTGCACTTGGGTATCCCTATGGGGCCACTTGAAGTTACAACACTCATCACTAAAAATAGCTCTTGTAACCTGCACACAAATAGATCAAAATAAATTTAGTAACACCTACGAGGCCTCCACAATGTGAGGCCCACTAAAATATGAAAGTGTAAAATACTAACCCTAGCTAAAATACTTGCTAAATGAAGTGCAAAAATACATAAAATGTAAGTAAAACAATAAAACTTGATACCTTATCAAAATATTCTTGAGTTTTTGGATATATATTTTTGCTTCCTTGATTAGGTGATGCGCAAACATCCGTGAGTGTTTGAGGGTTTTTCAATTGCAAACTAGAAAATGGGAAATGCCCTAGAGCATATAAGGAGGGCTATGAAAATCCTATAACATTCTAGAAATGCTTTGCAATGTTTTGGGAATGCCCTTGAGCATTTATGGGTGATGGATAATGCTCTATGGAATTTTAGTGGGGTTTACAAAGGTTTCAATGGTGAATATAGTGGATGTGGGGGAAGCAAGGATTTAAGTAATGATGGGAATGGAAGGTGTTAGTAGAGTGCTAGGGTTCACAAAGGGATAGATGATCAATGCTTTTCGAATACAAAAATATTTCAACCTTAATTCACAAAAATGAATCATCTTTTATAATTTGCCCTTGATCATGTTAGGGTTTCGACAACACCAATGGGAATCCGAGATTAAAACATGATGAAGGGCTGAGATTATGATTTGATAAGTGGCATTCATCATGTTAAATGAATGATCGAGATTAAGAAGTGATGGGTGATTGAGATTTATTCATATATATATAATATTTATATTTATATATATGTGTAAATAAATTATGATTGGTTGTGGTTTTATGATGTGTAGATGACAAGTGGCTAGGTTTTGGTGTCTACATATACCCCTTTTTGTACCGTGTTGCATAAAACACAATACAATGCAAAAACAAGAGACACCTAGTTTGGTGAAGTGGCTTCTTTCTGAGCACACCCCACAAATCCCACCTACTCTAGCCAATCCCAATGGTCCTTCTACAATAAATTTCTCAACCCTAGTATTATGGGTGAGAATCGATGTCGAGCCTCCAAAATCCTTAACTACAATGCAACATAGCAGTAAATGCACATTACTATCACATTCATTGCATACAAATTAAAATAAAAAGCACATTGCACAATCCCAAAAAAAAGATAAGGGCACTTACCTCCACCACCTATGTATCCAATCCTACTACTACATCTACTCCCTCCATCACCATCAACAACCTTCTCCACACTCCACTCTTCTTCATCTAGACACCACTTCTCAAACTCACAAATGCAAAAATGAATCAAATTTTATCCCTGTAGCCCTTTTAAATTCAATTTTGGTGCACTCAAATATCTCAAGGCATTTGCTTTGTGTACTTAAATGCTCCCCTATGTTTACCAACTGGTGGATGCTCTCCCATGTATGTGCATGATGTGGATGTTGGTCAATGTTTAGATCTAGAATGCTGCAAAAGGACTCAAAGGGCCTAAAAACATAGCAAAACCCCATAAAATTATTTCAAACTCCATCCATGCACTCATTACATCATCTAATCATATTCTGTGATAACATGGATTTATTTGGGTGCTTGATTTTCAATTGTGCCCAAGAGTCATGAAAATGCCTAAATCATGTCAAAACACATCAAAATGATCCAAAATTTCACAAAACTACCACATTCACTATTCCAAGTATTAATAACACCATTTCATCACCTTTTGTGATAACATGATTTGATTTGGGTATTTATTTATTTTTTGTGACCAAAAGTTATGAAAATGCCTCAAAGTGTTTCAAAATATCCTAAAACAATTCCAAATTTCACATCATCAAATTCACTCATCAATGCATTATCATCTTCATTCAAATTCTCATGAACGTATTTTTGTTGGGGAAAAAATAGAACCAGTCACTGCATCATTCACATTTATATTCATTTACATCATTCATATCATCCACATTGTCAAAAATCCCTTTTTTGTTAGGGTAAAAAAAAAACCAATCATTGTACCATTCACATTCACATTCATTTATATCATTCATGTCATCCACATTTCCAAAAATACTTTTTTTTTTGGAACAAAATATGAGTAAATCATTTACATCGTTTATATCATTCATAATTCAGCATATTTCCACTCAACATTGTCAAATTCACTTGCATTATCAAGTGAACCTTGTATCTAGTGGTTTACACTATTTCCCTGGTGACTGCAGTGATTAGTTATCCATGCAATTTGGTAGGATGGGTAGATCACCATAAGGACAATTGCTCATACCATCATCCAACATCATCGTGTTTGAAAACAAAATATTTTTGGTCCCTCATTTTTTGAGTGAGACTGCTTAGACTGATTTGCTCAAAATCTATCATTGATGCTCTTTTCCATGGGGTAACAAACACGGATAAATTTTACTATATTATTTTCTTTACATTGCATCAGTCACCAGGGATAACAACCCACTAGGATGATTGGTTCTTCATTTTACTTTTAAAAATTTCTACAGTCACTAATAGACCCCTAGGATGATTGGTTCCTTTACTTTTTCATTTTTCATTTTTCATTTTCATCATTTTGCATTTCAATGATGCCAAAAGGCATATCTTTGAACAACACAAAATCACCCCAAGTTTTTGGAAACCAAAATTTATTTTGATTTCCCACATTGGGATACATCATTCACATTCATTTACATCATTCATATCATCTACATTTTCAAAAATCCCTTTTTATGTTGGGGAAAAAATAGAATCAATAATTTGCATTCCTTTACATCATTCATATCATCCACATTTCCAAAAATTCCTTTTTTTTTGGGGTAAAAATAGAATCAATAATTACATCATTTACATAATTCATATCACCCACCATTATGTCAATTGGCTCATGATATTCATTATTCATTCATTCACCAATTGAGGGGGTAAGCTACAACAACATTTTTTTATCTCCAATATCTTCTTGTGCATCGAGGAAAGAAGCTACTTCACCAAACTAGGCGTCTCATGTTTTTGCACTGCATTGTGTTTCACACAATGCTATACAAAAAGGGGCATCTATAGACACCAAAACCTAGCCACTTGTCATCTACACATCATCAAATCATAACCACTCATATTTTATTTATATATATGTATATTTATTTATATATTTAAATATAAATATTATATATTTATTTAAATATATATAAATATATATGAATAAATATTAGCTACCCATTACCCAAGTGTTGTAGGTGAGTTGGAGAGGAGAGGGAAATCCTTCAAGGGAGGTCCCAGGTTCAAATCTCCACCCTACCAAAAAGCTGAATTGGGTATCCAAAATCCAATTGATAATGTTGGTGTGGGCAGGGTCGGGTGCGACTCCCGGGTGACTTTGACGGTGTAGAACCCCATGTTCGTGGTCTCTCAGACCAAGGTGGCCCCACAAGGGGTTTTTTGCTTTAAAAAAAAAATCTTAGCTACCCATTCATTTAACATGATCCATGTCACTTTTCAAATCCCAATATCAATCCTTCATCATGTTTTAATCTTGACCTCCCGTTGGTGTTGTCAAAACCCTAACATGGTCAAGGGAAAATTATAAAATATGATTCATTTTTGTGAATTAAGGTTAGAATATTTTATATTTAAAAAGCATTGATCATTTATCCCTTCATTAACCCTAGCACTCTGCTATCACCTTCCATCCTCATCATCGCTCAAACCCTCAATATTTCCACATCTACCATATCCACCACCAAAACCTCTGTGAACCCCATCCAGATTCTATAGAGAATTTCTTATCACCCACAAACACTCCAAGGCATTCTACAAACACTATAGAGAAATTTTAGAATGTTGTAGGGTGTTCACAATCCTCCCTAAATGCTCCAAGGCATTTCCTATTTTCCATTTTGTAGTCACCAAACCCTCGAACGCTCATGGGAATTTGCGTGCCATCAAATTGAGGAAGCAGAAACATAGATCCAAAAACTTATGCATATTTTGACAAGGTATTAGGTTTTATTGTTTTACTTACATTTTTTGTAGTTATGCACTTCATTTAGCAAGTATTTCAGCTAGGGTTAGTATTTTACACTTTCATGTTTTAGTGGGCCTCACACTATGGAGGCCCCGCAAGTGTTACTAACTTTATTCTGATCTATTTGTGTGTAGGTTATAGGAGGTATTTCTATTAGCATTTTTTGTAGCTTCAAGTGGCCCTATAGGGATATGCAAGCCCACTCACACTTTTATGGAGTGAAGAAAATCTAGAGATACCACCAAAATTCATCTAAACGAGGGTCTTAAGCCCTCTTATTGTAAAATCATTGTATCACAACAAGTTGTATATTGTGACCCCTAATTTTGAGGTACATTAATATTGTAATAGTGGAGATCTAGGCTCTTTGAAATCAATCTAATATCATTCTTCCATTGTGCAATATTTCTTGTTGTTCAATTATTATTTTGTAAAGTGAAAAGGACCAAAACCAAGATAAAAATAGTAGATCAAACACAAAAATTATTTCATAATGAAAGGATTCTATTATATTGATTTTAGAGAGCTTTTATATCCTATATTACAACATTGGTGTGCCTCAATATTCGAGGTCACACAATACAATTTGTGTTTATACAATGATTTTATATTAAGAGGGTTGAAACCCTCAATCAAATGATAGCTAGTATATCTGAATTTTCTTCACTCAAAACAAGTCTGAGTGGGCTTGCATATCCATGTGGGGTCACCTGAAGTTGCAAAAATCATCACTAAAAATACCTCCTATAAACTACACACAAATAGATCAAAATAAAGTTAGCAACACCTACGAGGCCTCCATAGTGTGAAGCCCACTAAAACATGAAAGTGTAAAAAACTAAATCTAGCTAAAATACTTGCTAAATGAAGTGCAAAAATATAGAAAATGTAAGTGAAATAATAAAACCTGATACCTTGTAGAAATACACTTGAGTTTCTGGATCTATGTTTCTACTTCCTAAATCTGGTAGTGTGTAAATACCCATGAGCATTCAAGGATTTTGTGTCTACAAATCGGTGAATGAGAAATGCCTTGGAGTGTCAGAGGAAGGCTATGAACACCCTATAGTGTTTTAGAAATTCTCTATAGAATTTGGGGAAGGCCTTAGAGTGTTTGTGGGTGATGGGGAATGCTCTACAAAATTTGGGTGGGATTTGCAAAGGATTCAATGATGGATATGGCAGATGTGGAGGTGACAAGGGCTTGAGCAATGACAAGGATCGAAGGTGTTTGTAGAATGCTAGGGTTAATGAAGGAATAGATGATAAATACTTTTTGTATCCAAAATGTTTTGACCTTGATTCACAAAAATGAATCATATTTTATAATTTACCCTTGACCATGTTAGGGTTTTGATGACATCAATGGGAAGCTGAGATTAAAACATGATGAAGGGCTAATATTGTGATTTGATAAGTGGCATGGATAAAATTAAATGAATGGTTGAGATTAAGATATGATGGTAGCTAAGAATTTTTCATATATATATATATATATATACATATACATATAATATTTATATTCATATAAATAAATTATGATTGGTTGTGGTTTGATGATGTATAGATGACAAGTGGCTAGGTTTTGGTGTTTATAGATGCCTCTTTTTGTATCATGTTGCATGAAACACAATGTGGTACAAAAATAAGAGACACCTAGTTTGGTGAAGTGGCTTCTTTCCTCGGTGAACAAGAAGATACCGAAGATAAAAAATGTTGTTGTAGCCTACCTCCTCAATTGGCTAATGAGTGAAGAATGAATCTCATGAGCCAATTGATAGAATGGTGGGTGATATTATGTAATTTATGTAATGATTGATTATGTTTTTTCCCCAACAAAAAAAAGGTTTTTGGAAATGTGGATGATATGAATGATGTAAATGAATGTGACTGATTGATTCTATTTTTGCTTTAACAGAAAAATAGGTTTTTGGAAATGTGGATGATATGAATGATGTAAGTGAATGTGAATGATTTATTATATTTTTTTCCCAATAGAAAAGGGGTTTTTGGAAATGTGGATGATATGAATGATGTAAAGGAATGTGAATGATTGATTCTATTTTTTTCCCAATAGAAAATAAGTTTTTAGAGATGTGGATGATATGAATGATGTAAAGGAATGCGAATGATTGATTCTATTTTTACCCCAACATAAAAGAGGTTTTAAGAAATGTGGATGATATGAATGATGTAAGTGAATGTGAGTGATGTATCTCAATGTGGTAAAGTAAGATCAAATTTGGTTACCCCAAGCTTGGGGTGTTTTTGTGTTATTGAAAGATATGCATTTTGGCATCATTGAAATGCAAAATGATGAAAATGCAAAAAGAAAAATAAAAAAGTAAAGGAACCAATCATCCTAGGGACCTGTTAGTGATTGTAGTAATTCTTGAATGTAATGTGAGGAACCAATAATCCTAGTGGGTTGTTATCCTAGTGACTATTGCAATGTAAAAAAAATAATGTAGTGAAATTTATCCATGATTTTTATGCCACAAAAAAGGGCATCAATGATAACTTTTGAGAAAATTAGTCTGAGCACAATATCACTCATAAAATGAGGGACCAAAAATATTTTGCTTTTGAATAAGTGGATATTGGATGATGGTATGAGAAATCATCCTTATGGTTATCTACCCATCCTACCAAATTTCATGGTCACTGCAATCACCAAGGGAATAGAGTAAACCACTAGATGTGAGGTTTTCTTGATAATGCAAGTTAATTTAACAATGTTGAGTGGAAATATGCTACATTGTGGATGATATGAATGATGTAAATGATGCAATGATTGACTCTACTTTTTCCATTTTGTAAAGCAAAAATTACCAACACCAATATAATAATAATAAATCAAACACAAGAAGTATTGCACAATGAAATACTACTATTATATTTATATTAGAGAGTTATATCTCCTTTATTACAACATTGGTGTACCCCAAGATCAGGGGTCACACAATACAACTTGTGTTGATACAATGATTTTACAATAAGAGGGTTTAAAACCCTTGTTCAAATGATAGTTGGTGTCTCTGGATCATCTTCACTCCAAACAAGTGTGAGTGGGCTTGTGTATCCCTATGAGGCCACTCGAAGCTACAACAATCATCACTAAAAACACCTCCTATAACCTACACACAAACAGATCAAAATAAAGTTAGTAACACCTACGGGGCCTCCATAGTGTGAGGCCCACTAAAACATGAAAGTGTAAAATACTAACCCTAGCTAAAATACTTGCTAAATGAAGTGCAAAAATATAGAAAACATAAGTAAAATAATGAAACCTAAAAATATTATTGAGTTTTTGGATCTATGTTTCTACTTCCTCAATCTGGTGATGCATGAACATCTAAAAGCATCCGAGGATTTTGTGACTACAAATTGGCAAATAGGAAATTCCCTAGATCATTCAAGGATGATTGTGGATGCCCTGCAATGTTCTAGAAATGCTCTACAGCATTTAGGGAATGCCCTAGAGCATTTTTGGGTGATGGGGAATGCTCTATAAAATCGAGGTGGGGTTCATAGAGGTTTCAAAAATGGATATGGTAGATGTGGGGGTGATGAGGGTTTAAGCAATGATGAGGATGGAAGATGTTAGCAGAGTGCTAGGGTTCATGAAGGGTTAGATTAATGCTTTTTGAATCCAAAATGTTTCAACCTTCATTCACAAAAATGAATCATATTTTATAATTTTCCCTTGATCATGCTAGGGTTTTGACGACACCAATGGACGGTTGAGATTAAAACATGATGAAGGGTTGATATTATGATTTGATAAGTGGCATGGATCATGTTAAATGAATGGTCAAGATTAAGATGTGATGGGCAGCTGATATTTATTCATATATATATATATATATATATATATATATATATATTTAAATAAATAAATAAATAAATATTTATATATAATATATATATTTATATATAAATAAATTATGAGTGGTTGTGATTTGATGATGCATAGATGACAAGTGGCTAGGTTTTGGTGTCTACAGATACCCCTTTTTGTATTGCATTGCGTGAAATACAATGCGATGCAAAAACAAGAGACACCTAGTTTGGTGAAGTGGCTTCTTTCCTCGGTGTACAAGAAGATCCTGAAGATAAAAATTATTGTTGTAGCTTACCCCCTCAATTGGTGAAGGGAGGGGGGGGAAAGTAATATTTTTTAGCCCTAAAAAAAAAAAAGAATTTGGAAATGTGGATGATATGAATGATGTAAAGGAATGTGAATGATTGATTCTATTTTTTCCCTAATAGAAAAGGGTTTTTTGGAAATGTGGATGATATGAATGATGTAAATGAATGTGAATGATTGATTCTATTTTTGCCCCAACAGAAAAGAGGTTTTTGAAAATGTGGATGATATGAATGATGTAAATGAATGTGAATGGTGTATCCTGATGTGGGAAAGCAAAATCAAATTTGGTTGCCCCAAGTTTGGGGTGATTATATGCTATTGAAAAATATACCTTTTGGTGTCATTGAAATGCAAAATGATGAAAATGCAAAAAAAAATAAAAAAGTAAAGAAACCAATCATCCTAGGGGCCTGTTAGTGACTGTAGCAATTCTTGAATGTAAAGTGAGGAACCAATCATCCTAGTGGGCTGTTATCCCTGGTGACTATTGCAATGTAAAGAAAATAATGTAGTGAAAGTTATCCATGTTTGTTACCCCATGAAAAAGGGCATCAATGACAACTTTTGAGCAAATTAGTCTGAGCACAATCTCACTCAAAAAATGAGGGACCAAAAAGATTTTGTTTTTGAATAAGAGGATGTTGTATGATGATATGAGCAAGCATCCTTATGGTGATCTACCCATCCTACTAAATTGCATGGATAACCAATCATTGCAATCGCCAGGGGAATAGAGTAAACCACTAGATATGAGGTTCACTTGATAATGCAAGTGAATTTGACAATGTTGAGTGGAAATGCACTGAATTGTGGATGATATGAATGATGTAAATGATAAAATTTGCTTTTGCCCCTATAGAAAAGTGGTTTTTGGAGATGTGGATGATATGAATGATGTAAATGAATGTGAATGTGTAAGTGGATTTTGACAATGTTGAATGGAAATGCATTTATGAGTTAATTGGGTAATGTTGAATGATGATGTATGAGTTTGAATGAAGATGAAATTTAATGAGTGAATTTGATGATTTTGTGAAATTTGGAATTGTTTTGGGATATTTTGAAGCAATTTGAGGTATTTTCGTGACTTTTAGTCATAAACAATAATTAAATGCCCAAATAAATCCATGTTATCACAAAATGTGATGAAATGATGTGATGAATGCTTGGAATAGTGAATGTGGTAGTTTTGTGAAATTTTGGACTGTTTTGAGATATTTTGACATGATTTAGGTATTTTCATGACTTTTGGTCACAATCAAAAATTAAATGCCCAAATCAATCCATGTTATCACAAAATGTAATGGGATGATGTAATGAATGCATGGATGGATTTTGAGGTGATTTTGTGGGGTTATACTACATTTTTAGGCCCTTTGAGTCATTTTGTAGCATTTTGGATCCAAACGTCGACCTGTGTCCACATCATGCACATACATGTAGGAGAGCATCTACCACTTGGTAGATGTAGGGGAGCATTTGAGTGCACTAGGAAGATGCCCTAGGGCATTTGAGTGCACCAAAATTGGCTATAAAAGGGTTGTAAAGGAGAAATTTGATTCATTCTTGCATTTGAGAGTTTGAGAAGTGGCGTATGGGTGAAGGAGAGTGAAGGTGTGTGGAGAAGGTTCAATGGCAATGGAGGGAGTGGATGCGATAGCAGGAGTTGAGGCGTAGGTGGTGGAGGTAAGTGCCCTTAGCTCTCTTGTTTATATTTTGCAATGTGCTTTTTATTTTTCTTTATTTTTGATGCAATGAATGTGATGGTAATGTGCATTTGTTGTTATGTTGTGTTGTAGTTGAGGATCTTGGAGGCTCAACATTGATTCTCACCCATCATACCAGGGGTGAGAAAGGTATTGCAAAAGGACCACTAGGATTGGCTAGAGTGGGTGGGATTGGCGGGGTGTGCTTGGATTGAGGTGGTGAGGGCTGATGAGGGGTACCTCTCTACCTTGGTAGAGAGATGGTATCTAGATAGGGGTACCTTCCAGCTCTTGACCAAGGAGATGATGATGACACTAGAGGACATGTACCACATCTTCCAAGTACCAGTGGAGGGGTTGCATGTCCAAGTTGGGCATGATAGGGAGTATGAGATGAGGTAGATTTTTTGTGATGGATGGAGGGATGTGAACATCTGAGGTGGAGGGATCAGGTATTTAGAGATATGTATGTGGAGAGGTGTTTTGAGGCACTACCAACCTTAGTCATGTTCTTGTTGGCTAATGTGTTGGTGCCCAACAACATTGGCTATTGGTTCCCATGGAACATGATTTGTTTGGTGTTTGATATGATCGATGAGCCTAGGGTGTATGCATGGGCACCTATGCTACTAGCATAGATATACTTGGAGTTGTACGAGGTGAAGAGGCAAGGGTAGAAGGGGTTGGGCTATAGTGTGCTACTATAGATCTAGGGTTGGGAGCATGTCAGTGTGGCTCATCCTATGGGCCTGCCATGTGAGTGGGATAGGGATCAACCCTATGCATTGAGATGGTGAGCAAGTGGAGGAGATACAATTGAGTCATCTTGGTCATAGTGGCTAAGAGTGTAGAGATCTGTGGGTAGGATTGACATCAGACCAGGTGTACTAGAGACCATGGTAAGATGCTAGGTGGCCTTGTGATGGAGAGCAGTTATGATGGGTTAGGTAGGCGAGATGGGTGGTTGGGTGGCATGGGAGTGAGGTGGAGTTGATCTAGTTCTCATGGGTGCTATGATAGTTTGGGATATGGTAGGGAGTACTTGATGCTCTAGTTGTCTAGAAGCATCGAGCTGATGAGTTGAGCCTACCTTGTATGGAGGAGTGGTGGGTGGAGTATGAGGATGATGAGGAGATAGATCTCCTAGATGTGGATGATGTCGAGACCATGAGTGACTATGATGTATGGTTCACTTCACAGCCACCATGGGTATCTAGTCAAGTGGTTGATGAGGGTAGTGGGGATGATGGGGAGATAGTGGAGAAGGTCAAGGAGGCTACCTAATGTTAGAGATATCATTGGTCCCATAATCGAGGGAGGTAGGCAAGGGTTGTAGTAGAGCAACCTCTAGAGATTGGGGGTGATGGTGATGGTGGGGGTGGTATGGAGGAGGTTCCAAAGAGACCTCTTGGTTAGAGTGAGGAGGAGTGGGTTGAGCTCTAGGTGGAGTGAGACCAGCTTTGATAGATGGTGGTAGAGTGAGATGTAGTGATAGTAGCTTGGGATGTTGAGAATGCTCAGCTATGGGTAGAGCTAGAGGTATGGATGGTGGTAGGTGGAGGTGAGGATATGATAGCGAGGCTCTAGGTAGAGCTGGCATAGAGGGATGCTCGTTAGAGGTAGGATGTGCTACACCTTCGATCTTAGGAAGGCTATATTCATGATCTTGAGGATCTCCTTATGCAGCATGGCATTGGACTGCTAGTGCAGCCTTCCTCCTCTGTATCTAGGACTATTAGGTATAGTGACTCTAGGTTATAGGGCTCCATCAAGATCTTAGGGGTCTACCTATGGGTGCTAGCTAGTGCCTTGATGCACTTTTGTATATGAGCCTTAGTGCTCCATTGTATATAGCCTTTGAGCATTCATTGTACATGCGATTATATATATACATGGCTTTTATTTTGTGTTATGAATTTTGTGTGAATGTTTGTGTGAATGCATGTGTATGTGATGTGATGGATGATAATGTAATGATGATGTTTATGCTTTATGATAATAATGCAAGTGAATTGACACACTAATGATCATTTGTAGTTTAGATTTTACTTGACCATATTTATCATTGTCACTTAATCAGGGGCACCAATATGGTGGTATGTGAAATGGAAGACTCATGTAATGATGTGATAATGACATGGATGTTGTTTTAGCTTATGGATGGCTGATTTGAAATTATTTTATAGAGACTCAAACATCCTAGTGATGTCAAACAAACTCACTAAGTTCTGTCTAATTTCTCCAAGACCAAATGTGTGTGCTGTGAATGTTCATTTACCAATCATGAGCATGGTAATGACTCAAGGAAATCAAGAACCAATGTGTGTGCAAGTGAGTTCATTAACCCATCTTGAGTAAATTGAGATGAAACCTATCATGGAGGAGACTAGGAAGCTAGCTTGTCCTTATGTGTGGTCAAAGGTCTCTTCAAGAGAGACGTATCACCATGCATGAGTGTACTCCACTACCAGTCAAGCATCTATAGCCCCGGTGGAGATTAGCTCCATAGTCCAATGATATGATCTCTAAGCTTTGGGGAATTAGACTACCTAACCATCTAGATGGAAATGTAGTTCTATCCTTACTACTTGAGGATCTGTGGTGTGTGATGTGTAAAATAATTAGAGCTTTGGGGAATCAAATTCTCAACCGAGGTGTGATGAGAATTTTACCCTATCCTTACTACTCATTCTTTTATTTGGAAGTGTTGTTAGTGGTAAAGACCACTATTTTGAATTTTGGACTATGTGCATAATGGGACAAGCAAAGATGACTTTTTTACTTTGAGGTTCAACCTAATCATGGTGTTATCCCTCTTTGACACAAGATATTTTTAATATGTGTGAGATGTGTTTGGTTCAAGAATGTTAGATTCAACTCCTAGAACTCAAGATTTTCCTTAGTGAAAATATGCCTTGGTCCTAGAGAAAACTTGACATGTATTGGAGGTTGCTTGAAACACTAGGAGTGGTTGAGTGACCAAAAACACCTAGGGATGATGGAATTTTGTGGCAAATGATGATATGACTTATGAAATGGTAAAATGAGATGGATGTGAACTTGAGGGTGCCCCTGATTAAGGCAACAAGACTTATTGGATCAATTATTATCTAAACTAAGCAAATGACCCCTAATATGGTGGATGAAATGCATCATGATGACATGAATGTGATTATGGAAAATGAATGTGTGAAATGCAATGTGTATGAATGATGTTTTTGTGTATTAGCCATGTATATATATATATATGAATCACATTAAGCATAGAACACTCTCAAGTGGATGATGTTTAGTGGTTCGGGATCTTCTACTCCCTCTAGACTAGCAAGCCTATAAGTTCCTTGACCCACCTTTTGTGTGATAATGTATGGACCTAACCAATTAGCCATGAATTTATCATGAAGATGCATCAATGCATTGGTGTTTTGTTGATTCTCTTTAAGGACAAGATCTCCTACTTGGAATTCATGTAGATGGACTTTGGTATTGTAAGCACACTTTAAATGATCCTGATATACTCGTAAATGCTCCAAGGCATTGATTCACCTTTCATTGAGGAGTATGAGTTGGTCAAGATGTGCTTGTCTAGAAGTATCATCATCTATGAATTCCTGTAATGAAATACACAATGAGGGGATCTCGAGCTCAAGAGGCATGATGGCTTTGACACCATAGATCAATGAGAATGGTGTTGCCCCAATAGGCATGCGGATGCTTGTTCGATAAGCCCATAATGCCAAGGGGATCTGAGTATGCCAATATCAATGATTTTCTTTGACTAATTTCTTGAGAATAGCTATCAAGGTCTTATTGGTTGCCTTAGCTTATCCATTTGTCTATGGGTAATAAGGAGTCGATAAATTATGTTGGATATTATATTTCTCACAAAGTGCTCAAACATCCTTGTTTTTTAAAGACTTACCATTGTTAGAGATTATTTTTGAGGGGATACCAAAGCGACAGATGATATGCTGAAGTATAAACTCCACAATTCAAGGTCTTGTCGTATTGGTTAGAGGAATTACCTCGACCCACTTCGTGAAGTATTCAGTGGTAGTGATGATGAATGTGTTTTCCTAAGGAAGGAGGTGAGATTTTACCAATCAAGTCCAAATCCCATTGTGAAAAGGGCCAAAGACTCTAAATAGGCTGTAAGGCTTGTGATGGCACATGAGTTAAATTAGCATGTTGCTGATATTGTTGACATTTCTTGACATAAGTGCAATAGTCACGTTCCATGGTGGGCCAATAATAACCCATGCATAAAATGCACTTTGCAATGGCCATTCCACTAAAGTGACCACCATAAGTACCATCATGAGCTTCATGATATTACTCTTTGGGCCTCTGCAGGTTTGAGATAATGGAGAGGACTCCATCATAACCACGTCTATACAACATATCCCCCAAGAGAGTGAAACGAGCTACCTTTTG
This sequence comes from Wollemia nobilis, assembly GCA_028583015.1. Taxonomy (NCBI): domain Eukaryota; kingdom Viridiplantae; phylum Streptophyta; class Pinopsida; order Araucariales; family Araucariaceae; genus Wollemia; species Wollemia nobilis. The sequence continues at coordinate 22,416,652 of JAQPPZ010017232.1, read as the reverse complement.
CTTGAAAGTTCATTTGGTAGTTTGATGACATGTCTGATGGGAGTGTTCCAAACTTGAGGAAGTCTTTTACTTGACTAGACCAAGGCTCATATGATTCTACGTGGATAAAGCAAACATCCTTCTCATATTTAGATTCAGCATGGGAAATTGTAGATTTAGAGATTGTAGTGACAATTAATGGTTGTACCTCTCCTATGGAGTTCTTTGGAATAAATGATCCTAGAGAGGCCATCACATCTACAAATATATTAGTCGAATGAGGTAAACTATCAATTTCATACCAGTAAAATTTTGCAAGCAATTTCATTGCTACTTCATGATAAAGTTTTAAGACTAGTTCTTTGCATTGGTACAATCCATTTACTTGATGAATGACAAGTTGGGAATCACAAAATATCCTGATATGCTTTATGACCATAGCTATGGCTGCTTGAAGTCCTAATATTAAGGTTTCATACTCTGCATTATTGTTTGTGCATGGGAAATCAAGTTTGAATGATAATGGGATAGGTATCCCTTGTGGTGTATGAAATATGACTCCTGCACCTTGTCCTTTTTTAAACTTAGAACCATCAAAGAAGAGTGTGATATCCACATCCTCTTTAGGAATGACATCTTCCTCTTGTTCAGTGATGGTAAATACCGAGTCATCTAGGAGCTCAATAATCAAGGGTTGATCACTAGGAAGTGGAGCTTTCACAAGTTGATCGACTATCACCTGACCTTTAATGGATTTTTGACTAATGAACTCAAGATCAAATTTTGTTAGAAGCATTATTCATTTTGTGATGTGGGTGTTGTTGTAAGTGTGAGACATCATGTAATGCAGAGGGTTTTCATGAGCTATGACATAAGTGGTGTGACTTAGCATGTAATGTCTGAGTTTATTAGTGGTAAAAACCACTGCTAGGCATATGTTTTCCACATAAGTGTATCTGGTTTCATAGCTTACCAATGTTTGACTAATGTAATAGACTGCTTGCTCTCGGTTGTTTTCATTATTTTGTGCAAGCATTGTCCCTAATGCAAAGTCCATTGTTGAAACATAAATATGGAAGGGACCCCCGAGCGAGGTGGAGTTAAGACTGGTGGAGAAGCCAAGTATTGCTTGATATCATCAAAATATTTTTGACATTATTCTATCCATGAAAATGTCACCCCCTTTTGTAGTAGGTGATTGAATGGCCTGCATTTGTCTAAGAGTTGTGCAATGAAATGATGGATCGATTGGATCTTTCCTTGTAAGCTACACAACTCTTTCAAGTTTGTTGGGGGAGGCATCTCCATAATGGCCTTGACCTTGTTTGGGTCCACTTCAATGCCTCTCTTGGAGATAATGAATCCTAGTAGTTTACCTGAGGTAACACCAAAGACACACTTATTGGGGTTCAACCTTACATTATGCTCTAAAAGTCGATCAAAAACTTTTTCCAAGACATCAATGTGCTCTTGTCGGGTTTTAGATTTGGCCAATAGATCATCCACATAGTCTTCAATGATCTTGTGCATGTAATCATGGAATATGTATGTCATGGCATGTTGATAAGTGGAACCTACATTTTTAAGGCCAAATGGCATCACCTTGTAACAAAAAGTCCCCCAAGGTGTTGTGAATGTTGTTTTGTGTTGGTCATCAGGATTGATTCAAATATGGTTGTATCTTGAAAAACCATCCATTAAAGATAGAATTTCATGGCCAACACAAGTGTCTACAAGAGTATCAATGTTTGGTAGAGGAAATTCATCCTTAGGACATGCTTTGTTAAGATCTCAAAAGTTAGTGCAAATGCAAATCGCCCCGTTAGGCTTGTGAACGGGTACCATATTTGAAAGCCACTCAGGATAGTCAATGGGTTGGATGAAACCCACGTCTAATAGCTTTTGAAGCTCTTCTTTGACCATGAGGGCAATGGTAGGATGTAACTTTATTAGTTTTTATTTGATCGACTTAGCATCAGGATGCAAGGTTAAGTTATGGACAACCAAGTTAGGGTCAAGACCAGACATGTCTTTATAGGACCATGCAAATATACCCTTATTCCTCTTGAGGAGAGCTATCAATTGCTCTTGTTCATTAGCGGATAATTTTTTTCCAAGTTTAACGATTTATGGATTGTTCGCATCTATACTAAGGTTCACATCTATAGTATATTCAATGGCCATGTGTGAATCTTCCTCAAGATGATGGGGCATTGGGATCAGATGAATGTCATCAATGATGTTATCAAACTCTTTTGGCATAGTCTCTTCCATTTCTACCTAGAAAATAGTAGGAGCCAAGGGTGAAGGTGAAGGTGGAGGCGAAGGTGATGGAGGAATGTAATTTGTAGAAGCTCTTAAAAATTCCTCAAAAAGGATGAATTTGGAAAAGGATGGTGGTGATGAAATTCATTCCATATCAATGAGGCTTATATCAATAGGAATTGGTTTTGCCAAATCATATGGATTACAAAGTGGTGTGAATAAGTCAACATGATTCATGTTGACTTAGTGGGAAATGGTGGTTGGAAATGTGAAGGGTGGTTTGTCCTACCTCTTGGAATCGATGAATGAACCTTGAGAACTTGGATAGCAGCAAGCAACACGTATAAATACAAATGACAAGGCCATGAAAATGCAATGCAAAGATTTTTGTGTTTTTTTTTTTAATTTGATATTTTTTTATGTACATATGTTACATCAAGTTTTTGTGAAAAGGATGAGGTGGTGGTGGTGGTTCATCGGTAGGCTCAGCTCACTCCCTTGGGAGGAGCAAATAGAAAATGGGTTGATGGATAGGAAACATTCTGAGATAATACTCATCATGTTCGGTGAATGGTGTGATTGGGATTGATTCCTCTTTAGATTCATTAGAAGCTATCGACATGATGTTGTATTCTTCATATAATTCATCCTCAAAGTCATCGTTGTTTGTTTTCCTCTTCATGATCTATATTGAGTCTTTGAAAGGCTAGCTCAAAGGAGGAATTGATAGATTGTGAATGGTATCCTAGTCTTGAACAGTCATGCACTTCTCGATATTGAGGTTCAATAATATCATGCATACCCTGTTCATGTTGTCCAAGGCCAAATCCTTGCCAATTAACCCGATGAAAATATCATGATGAAAAATAAAAAATAATCATGCTTTTAGGTTTGGCAGAGGATGGCTACTTAGGTTCATCTAGGGGAAGTGGATCGGATGATGAATCGACCCCCTCATATACAAAGTTGATTCTATTAGGTGATGAACCCATGTGGTACACTACTCCTATAGATAAGGGTGGGTCACATGGGTGATCGTAATCCCTAATAATTTAAATGTTGAATGGTGTAATGGTGACATCTTGAACCATGTATTAAGTAATGCTAGAATTAGTGAGGTAGACTACAACTTGTATGAATGATGATATAGATGGAGTGGATGTGGAAATGTTGGGCTCATGTGTGGCTTGTGGCTTAAGTGATGGGAGATATGTATGTTGAAATGGCATCTCACAATCTATCAAATTGACTTGTGAGATGTTGGTTGATGGAGATGAAGATGGATTTGGTTGATGAATTTGATGGATGATTGGTGATTTTGGTGTGGATGAAATGATAGTGGGTATTTGTGGAGTTGTGTGGTGATTATGAATGGGTGATAATGGGTGATGTAGATGATGTGGAAGGTGTGGAGGGATGTCCCCTTGGTATGGATGTGGAAGGTGTTGATTGGGTTCAACCACATGTACATGTTGCCAATTGTGATGAAGGTGGGGGTGTGGAAGTGGAGGCTTGATGTGGGGTAGTGATAGGGAGATCCTTGAGAATAGGAGCTTTGGATGAGGAAGTGTTGTGATGTGAGGTGGATGGTGTGGTTGATGGAGTTAAGACAACACCCACCTTGAATATAGATAAAATTCTCATTACACCTCGATTGAGAATATGATTCCCTAAAGCTCTAATTATTTTAAACATAACACACCATAGATCCTTAATTAGTAAGAATAGAACTACATTTATATCTATATTGTTAGGTAATCCAATTACCTAAAGCTTAGATTTCATATCATTGGACTATGGAGCTAATCTTCGTTGGGGCTATAAATGTTTGACTAGCAGTGGAGTACACTCAAGTGTGGTGACACATATCTCTTGAAGAGACATTTGAATGTACATAAGTACAAGATATATTTATAGTCTCCTCCATGATAATATACTAAATATGGGTTAATGAACTCACTTGCACACACATTGGTTCTTGATTGCCTTGAGTCATTACCATGCTCATGATTGGTAAATGAAACATTCACTACACACACATTTGGTCTTGGAGAAATTAGATAGAACTTAGTGAGTTGTTTGACATCACTAGGATGTTTAAGTCTCTGTAAAGCAATTTCAAATCATCCATCCATAATCCAAAACAACATAAATGTCATTATCACATCATCACATGAGTCTTCCATTTCACATACCGCCATATTGGTACCCCTGGTAAAGTGATAATGATAAATATGGTCAAGTAAAATATACACTAAAAATGATAATTAGTATGCCAATTCACATGCATTATTATCATAAAGCATAAAAATAATCATTACAATGTCATCCATCACATCACATACACATGCATTCACATAAACATTTACACAAAATTCATAACACAATAAAATCCATGTATATATATAATCACATGTACAATGAATGCCCAAATATTATATACAATGGAGCACTAAGGCTCATATAAAAAAGTGCTTTAAATCCCTAGCTAGAACCCATAGGTTGTACTGGTAGTCTAATACCATGCTGCATAAGGAGATCCTCAAGATCATGAATATAGCCTTCCTGGAATCGAAGTCACAACACATCCTACCTCTGATGAGCATCCCTCTTCACCAACTCTTCTTGGAGCCTCACTATCACATTTGAACCTCCACCTACCATCATTTGTACCTCTAGCTCCACCCATAGTTGAGCATTCTTGGAATCTTGATCTACTATTACTACATCTTGCTCCACCACCATCTATCAAAGTTGGTCTCACTCTACCTGGAGCTCAACACACTCCTACTCACTCTGACCAAAAGGTCTCTTTAGAACCTCATTTATACCACCATCACTATCATCATCACCTCCAAACTCTAGAGTTTGCTCTGTTGCAATCCTCTCCTACCTCCCTTAGCTATAGGATTGATGATGTCTCTAACATTTAAGAGTCTCCTCAACCTTCGCTACTATCTTCCAATCATCCCCACTACCCTCCTCAACCACCTGAATAGGTACCCATGGTGACTATGAAGAGAACCATGCATCATAGTAACTCATGGTCCAAATATCATCTACATATAGGAGATACACCTACTCATCATCCTCATAGTCCACCTGACATTCCTCCACACAAGGTAGACTTGACATATTAGCTCTATACCTGTACAACATTGGAGCATTAGGTTACCCCTATTTTATCCCAAACTACCATAGCACCCATGAGAACTAGATGAACTCCACCTCACTCATATGCTACCAAACCAACCATATCCTCTACCTGATCTACCATAACTACTCTCTATTCGAGGTCCATCGAGCATCTCACCATGGCCTCTAGTACACCTAGTTTGGTGTCAATCCTACCCATATATCTTTCACTCCTAGCCACTGTGACTTGGATAACTTGGTTGTATCTCCTTATATTCCCACCATATCAATGCATAAGGTTTATCCCTATCCCAATCGCATGGCAGGCCCATAGGATGACCACACTAACATGCTTTCAATCCTAGATCTTCATCAACACACTATAGCCCAACCCTTTCCACCCTATCTCTTCACCTCATACAACTCCAAGTATGTTTGCACTATTAGCATAGGTGCCTATGCATACACTTTAGGCTCATCGATCATATCAAACACCAACTAAATTATGTTCCATGGGAAATAGCAATTGGTGCTATTGGGCACCAAAACATTATCTAGCAGGAACATGACTTAAGTTGATAGTGACTCCAATTACATCTCCACATACATATCCAAATACTTTATCCCCCCACCTTGGATGTTCACATTCCTCTATCCATAACCAAAACTACACCTCATCTAATACTCCCTATCATGCCCAAATTGGACACACAACCCCTCTACTAGTACTCAAAAGATACGGTACACATCCTCTAGTATCACCATCATCTCCCCGATTGAGAGTAGGAAGGTCCCCCTATCTGGATCCCATATCTCTACCAAGGCAAATAGGTACCCCTCATCAACCCTCACCACCCCAATATAAGAACATCCCACCAATACCACCTGCTCCAACCAATCCTAATGGTCCTTTTGTAGTGCCTTTCTCACCCCTTGGTATGATGGGCAAGAATCAATGCCGACCCTCCAAAATTCTCAACTGTAGTGTAACACAGTAGCAAATGCACATTACCATCACATTCATTGCATAAAAAAAACACATCGTACAATCCAAAAAATAGATAAGGGAACTTACATCCACCACCTATACCTCCACTTCTATTGCCTTATCTACTCCCTCCATCACCATCGATAACCTTCTCAACACTCCTTCACTCTCCTTCACCCATATACCGCTTCTCAAACTCTCAAATGCAAGAATGAATCAAATTTCACCCCTAAAACCCTTTTAAAGTCAATTTTGGTGCACTCAAACACCTTAGGGTATTTTATTGGCACACTCAAATGCTCCCCTACATCTTCCAACTGGTGGATGCTCTCCTGTGTCTGTGCATGATGTGGACGTTGGTCAATGTTTGTATCCAGAATGCTATAAAAGGACTCAAAAGGCCTCAAAACATAGTAGAACCCCACATAATCACCTCAAACTCCATCCATTTACTCATTATATCATCTCATAAATTTTTGTGATAACATAGATTGATTTGGGTGCTTAGTTTTCAATTGCACCCAAAAGTCATGAAAATACCTAAATCATGTCAAAACACCTCAAAATGGTCCAAAATTTTATAAAAATTCTTGTAGACACTAAAATCTGGTCAATCCAATTATGCTACCATAAGCAATGGCTAAATGACACACCAAGATCCCTAGGGCAGCCCTGAGTAGGTATATAGTGGTCCTATCCACTCAGTGCAAGGTTTTGGAAGGTTCAAGCCACTTTTGGAACCTTTTGAACTCCCTGTTTCTATTCGTCCCACCCTAGGATGAATATAGATTCTATTCGTCCCACCCTGGAGCGAATAGCAGCATTCATCCTAGGATGGGGCAAATAGCAAGTTTGACCAGCAAAAAGTTAAATATAGGCCAATGGCACCCAGTAACGATCATATTTTTGGCTATTATTTCCCATAATTTAGGGCACACGGTAGATATTATGACATGCTCAATGAATAAGGCCAATTTGGGATATTCTCTCTTCCCTCCAATGCATACTGCCTCGGTGGCCAAATGGCACCTCTCACCCTACATGCCCTCGCATGCCCTTTGACCCATGAAGCCTCCTTGGGCTATAAAGTGGATGTATTTTCCACAAAAAATATGGAGAGGAGTTTTAGTTTTATGCAACCGAGTGCTACTAATATTTCACCTCACCTTTTGTGCCCATTTTTCCCTCAGAATCTCTACTTGGCAAAGGAGGTTCGTGAGTGAATTAGGAGGCACAATTTGTCACATAATCATACCATCTGAGTGAATTCCCTCACCAAATTTTATTACAACACATCCCATATTGTTTTGGCATCAATACTGAGTGGGATTGGTGGAAAATTTAGGTGGAAATGGTGGGCGTCCCACCTCTGGGTGCCCCCCAATTTGTGATAGTCCTATTCGTCCCACCCTATGATGAATAGAAATTTATGCATAATTTTATAACTATTTTTGATTGGTTATTTTCTACATATTATTATTATGCTACAATTCAAATTTCATGTCATTCTGAGCTATATTGGCCGAGATATTACATTTTTAGTGTTTTCTAGGGTCTCATGCAGGTATCCGACGGTCATTTGGGAGAACACCTAAAATATAACTAATATTGAAAATATTATAAAATGGGTTTTCTTAGAATATCATTTTATGTATTTTTCCAATTTTCATACATTTTGGATATGTGTAGGGCTATAAATTGTTTTCTTTGTGTTTTGCAGGTTGGGCATGATCATTGCAATTGTGAGGCACCATCAGACTCAATATTGGCACACTTTCTAGTGATATCTTCCCAAAATATTCTATTTTACACCTATCTATAATTTCAAGTCATTTGGAGTTTATTTGATGCTTATTATCACTATTAGCTATTTGGCCCCTATGGGAATTACATGTTTCTCATCACACGCTTTCGCTATTTGACATTTTATGTTTTCTTGTGTGCAGTTGTAGGTTATACAGTGCATTGGGGATCATAATTGGACCTCAAATAATGAAAGATACATGCAGCGACAAACTTTTCCCGCCCACTTCGATTGTGGGTACGAGGAAAGACACTAGATGTGCACTCGAGTTACTTGAAGGATTTTGATCCTTGGGCACTCGATTTGTAAAAATTTGTATCATCCATTTGAGCCCTCAAAGGGTAAAATTTGTAAATTTGATTTTATCTACCCAATTAATAATAAGTTGGTTTATTTTGCATCATTTCTTGTTATTTGCTATCTTTTCCATCTTACTTGCATGTTTCCGTTTGATGCTCATAAGCAATAGGACATAGATACACATATTTTTTATTATAATATGGTGCACTATTGTTCCCTACTTCAGTGGTGATCATGGTGGGACCTAGTACCTTTTACTTTAGGTGATTTTTGGAACTCATTATCCATATTTTTATGTTGCAGGTGCTATTCGTTTTGGGCTGAGACGAACCCTGTAATGCTATTTGTGCCACCCTGGGATGAATGCGAGTTCGTCCCACCCTAGGATGAATACATACCTGCTATTCATACCACCATGGAGTGAATAGAAACTAAAGAGTTTTCAAAGCAAAATTTTAGAAATAGCAAGTTCTGGCAGTGATGAGGTAGGTCCTTGAATCTTCCATATTTGTTTTTCACTTTTAGAAATTATTTTAGTTTTCTTGTTGTTTGATTTTTCTCGCATATTTGTTTGTTTATAAAGGTTAGAAGTTGTTTATTTTTATTAAACATAAAATAACAAAACATATAAAAGGAGAAAAATCAAAAGAAATTCAAAGTAGAAATGCATCTCTGTGGAATGTTTTCTTGTATCCTACCCAATGGGTAGGCTAGCATTTAGGGTTTCTTGCATTTGTAGGTACACTTGTGAGTTATTTTTATACTAACCTTTCTAAAAGTAAAATTCACCTTTTGCATGCATCTAGTGAATGATCATTGAATGCTTCTTAGGTTACTTTATTTGGATTAAAAATAACCACACACACCATGATCCACTTGAACGCTAGTGAGGTGGATTTCATCACCATCCACTAGTAGAGTTCAATGAGGTGGATTTCATCTCCACACTTTGTCTCAAATACAATGAACCTTGTTATTTGCCAATTATGGTTCCAAGATACATCATATCCCATGGGTTATATCATGTATCTCTCTTCAAGGAGGTATATCACAGACTGTAGGTGAACTAGGTGAGGAACTGGGATGACCTATGCTCCCTAGCCATGTGTGGACTTCATCGCCACACATTATAGGTGGGATAACATGACCTGGAGTTCATAGCCAGGTTTTTAAACTAAGAGTATACAGGCGAATCCAATTTAACACAATATTATCATCCAACTATATTTCAAACATGTGACATAAGGTCATTCTTTACAAACAACACATAAAACATATTAAACAATTTAGGGATTCACATATAAGAATTTAAAAGAGAATCATCTATCTTATCGAGTGTTTCCTTTTCTATTTGCTCTTTCAATAAGAATTTGTAAAGGAGATAATCATCTAGGGTTTGGTAGAGATCTATGATGGTGTGCACCTATAGCCAAGCCCAATCACAGGTGAAAGCTATGGAGAATGGACTAGGAGACATGAGTCATCTTCGTTATAGCCCTAGGGACCTGGTCATACCTCCATGGTGAGCTTATACTCACCCTAGACCCAATACAGTAGGGCATGGGCCACACCTATGAGGGAGTCGTAGGTAGTACGCCCCTAGGGATGATGGAATTTACTTGGGAGAGTGTTCCTAATACTTAGACACGTCACACGCCTTCTTGAATGAGAGGCAACATTGCACTGAGGTACTAATAGACAAAGTGGTGTCATGCATTTGCATACCTGTTAGGGTTGACATGCCTATTAATAGGATTGGGAATGAATTCACACACTGGGTAGAGCAGGTCGGTATGAGAATACCTACGCATCACCTTGATAGGGTACAACAGACTATGTAAACTGACGGGTATGATATTTGTCACTCAAATAGAGCTAAATCTGCCCTGCCCTTCCTCGTCTAGGAAGGAAGGAATGAGGAAATCTAAAATTTCCCTTAGGAGCAATATTTTGCACATGCATGATGTGCCTCTGCACCTGCTGAGTATAATGAGCATATGCCTCAACTTGAATCTCAAGTTAATGCGGTGACCCTCGATCGAGGGAAGCATGTGATGGATATAATGGATTATCTTTAATGAGGTTGGCCTCAAGGTGAGACTCCTAGGCCTGTTAGGTCATGCACAGTGGAATAATTTAATCAAGTAGTTGCAAAATATGTAGAATGCCAATCTCAATTCAAGCAGCTTCAGTGAGACAAAGAGCAACTAGACCACTAGCATCAGCTTAAGAAAGAGAGAATCAAATGACAGACCAACGAGCTATTCTAGAATACTCTACATGAGAGTGTTCCTACCCATAATATGCATAGGTAGGAAGTCCACTTGAGGCAACCGTTGGAACAAAATCTGCCTTCGGTTAATAGTGTTGCGCCTTAGACTTTGCCAACATTGAATAGACAGATCTTGCTTGAAATCATCTGTCTAGTCTCCAGAGAAGGCTGGTTCCTTTGAGTTTTTTAGAGAAAAAGGGGAACAAGAGATAAGGGAAATATAGCCTAAGCTAGAAACTTTTCTCACGGTACAGATTGGACAACAACAAACATTGACGATGCAGATTACAACTTTCAGAGTTTTCTTTATATCCTTTTATAGAAAACATGAATTCCTGAGTGCGCCTTCTAGATATTCGTCTAAAAGCATGCAACTATATTTTAATGTTCAACTCTAGAAACAAGATTTATACGTGCACAGTCCAGATTTCAGAACAGATACATTATAAAACTTAGAGTGAATAAAAATTAAAACACCAAGATACATACACTTGCACACAGAAGTTTTTGGAAGCCAGAGGAAGAAATATTTTATTGCTTGTAATCCAGTACATGTACATCAAGCTTGTAAACGTCCAAGAGCCGACCGTTTTCATGGTCGACTCACTCCTATTTATACCCTAAAAAGAGTATCTTCTACCATGTACTTTTAATTTCTTCAATCAATTACAAGTAATTGTCTACGATTTCTAATAATATACAACGGATTTCCCGTAGATTGGATAGATTTCCTTCTGGCTAACTTAGATGAGCCTATTATTCTACAATCATCTATCGGACCTGCCAGGTTATAATCAATAGACCATTCTTCAAAAAATAGCACCTGATGTCAGTGCATGTCTCCAGTTGCCAAAAATATACTCTATTCCTTTACAGCTGGCGTGTCACGAAATCACGACATTCTTTCCTTGCTTTGCTCTTTTGTCACCTCCAACCGCAAAAATGAGACATGTCACGAAATCGTGACATTCATCTCTTGTTTTGCTCTTCTACCGCTTCCAGCCGTGAAAATGAGACATGTCACGAAATCGCGACATTCGTCTCTTACTTTGCTCTTTTGCTGCCTCCCACCGTGAAAATGAGACATGTCACAAAATCATGACATTCATCTCTTGCTTTGCTCTTCTGCCACTTCCAGCCACGAAAATGAGACATGTCACGAAATCGCGACATTCGTCTCTTGCTTTGCTCTTCTGCCGCTTCCAGCCGTGAAAATGAGACATGTCACGAAATCACGACATTCTTCCCTTGCTTTGCTCTTCTACCGCTTCCAGCCACGAAAATGAGACATGTCACGAAATCGTGACATTCGTCTCTTGCTTTGCTCTTCTATCGCTTCCAGCCATGAAAATGAGACATGTCGCGAAATCATGACATTCTTTCCTTGCTTTGCTTTTGCTGCTTCCAGCCACGAAAATGAGACATGTCGCGAAATCGCGACATTCGTCTCTTGCTTTGCTCTTCTCGCTTCTAACCGTAAAAATGAGACATGTCACGATATCGTGACATTTTTTCCTTGCTTTGTTTTTCCTTCAGCCTGAAAATGAACATGTTGATATCGTGACACTTTTCCTCCTTGCTCTTTCTCTTCTCTTTGCTGCAAAAATACATGTCGCGATATCGCGACACTTTTCCTTCTTGCTCTTTCTCTTCTCTTTAGCCGTGAAAATACAAATGTCACGATATCGCGACACTTTTTCCTCCTTGCTCCTTTTTTTTGCTCTTAGCTTAAAATGAAACATGTCATGATATCGCGACACTTTTGCCTCTTGCTCCCTTTTTGCTCTTAGCTGAAAAACATGTCGCGATATCAGACACTTTCCTCTTGCTCCTTTTTGCTCTTAGCCAAAATGAACATGTCGCGATATCGTGACACTTTTCCTCTTGCTCCTTTTTTGCTCTTAGCCGCAAAAATGACAAATGTCGCGATATCGCGACACTTTTGCCTCCTTGCTCTTTCTCTTGCCTTAGCCATGAAAATGAAACATGTCGTGATATCGTGACACTTTTTCTCCTTGCTCCTTTTTGTTGCTCTTAGCCATAAAAATGAAACATGTCGCGATATCGCGACACTTTTGCCTCTTGCTCCCTTTTGCTGCTCTTAGCCGCGAAAATACAACATGTCGCGATATCGCGACACTTTTGCCTCTTGCTCCCTTTTGTTGCTCTTAGCCACGAAAATACAACATGTCGCGATATCGCGACACTTTTTCTCCTTGCTCCCTTTTGCTGCTCTTAGCCGTGAAAATGAAACATGTCACGATATCGTGACACTTTTTCCCCATTGCTCTTTCTCTCCGCCTTGAACCGTGAAAATGCAACATGTCGCGATATCGCGACACTTTTTCCTCCTTGCGGTGTTTTGCTTTTTCTTTGATCTTTAGCATATGGGCCACTTTGGTCTTCTTGGAAAATATGCAAAAAGGTGCATCAGCTATTTTTCTGTAGTTAGTCACTTTTTGACTAACATTCTTGGCGCCTTCCGGGGGAATTTTTGCTCGCAAAAATAGAGACCAGGCCTTTATCCATTGGGAAACGGAGTCACCAGCACAGTTGCGAAAAGTAAATTTTTGAGCAGAAAAACAAAAGAAAAATAATGCACTTTGGAGAACAAGTGATCTTCACCTTATCAGAACCTTTCTTTTACCGCTTAGGTATTTAACCTTTGTCTGAAGAACACAAAAATTCAATTCTGGGAGCTGGTCTCAGCTCTGGCTGCTGGGATTTCTCAGGTGGCTGGAACACTTCGGGAGCAGAAGAATGACCATTTCCTTCGCTTGGAAGGATTCTAATAGGGAAACTTCCTCCCAGGAGTGAGCGTCAATCCTTCTTATTGTCTTCTGGAAATATTAGGCCGTAAAAAAGGGAAATATTTACAAAACTTCAAACTTATAATATACTGTACATATAATGGTGATCTGTAGTTTTATTGGAAATACAATTTTAGGTGAAAAGCGTTCATCGTGATGGGTAGAACCCATCCATCTTGATCTTTTAACTGGAAGGCATTGAATTGCTTTTCTAAAACAATTTCGAATGGCCCCTCCTAGAATGCATCAAACTTGTCATGATGTCCTGGCTTTGCTTTCTTGACATTCCATTTTAATACCAGGTCACCTGTTTTAAATTTCTTGAAAGTGGTTTTCTTATCGAACCACCCGACTATTTTTACCATATGCTTTTGATGATGATCGTAGGCCTGTTCCCTAGATTCTTCAAGCTACAGAAGTTGCATCAGTCGGGCGTCCATTGGATGGCCTTCATCTTCGTTGACTTGGTTTAGCATTCTCAACGTGGGTATTTCCATATGAATCGGTAGAACAACTTCTTTGCCATAAACCAAAGCATATGGCGAAGTATTGATTGATTTTTTTATTGAGATTCTGTCGGCCCACAAGGCTTGATTCAGGAGTGAGTGCCGGTTCTTCTTATTGTCCTCTAATGTTCTTTTCAAAATTCTCAGAAGATTCTTATTAGTAGACTCAGCTAATCCATTACCTTGTGGGTAATAATTAGAGGAAGTCTTCAGGTAAATTCCATATCTACTGACGAATTCGATCATCTTTGCACTAGTGAAAGGGGATCCATTATCTGTAATCAAAGAATCTGGTATGCCAAACCTTGTGATTAGACTTTCGACGAATTCTATCACCACTTCTGAATCAGCTTTCTTCGTAGGCACTGCTTCTACCCACTTGGTGAAATAGTCCATGGCAGTGAGAATGTATTTGTGGCCTGATGATGAGTTTGGCTCTATTATCCCTATGAAATCCAACCCCCACTGCTGGAATGGTTCCTCGACTTGAATAGGCTTTAAGGGCATGGGTGCATTCCTGTTTCTTCCCACATACCTCTAACACTGTTCACACCTCTGGGTCACTCTGTACGCATCTAGGAAGATGGAAGGCCAATAACATCCAGCTCTAAGGATCTTCAAAGCTGTAGTTCGGCCTGCATAATGTCCCCCTGAAAAACCCCCATGAAATTCATCTAACACTTTCTGCTTTTCATTATCGGGAACGCATTTTAACAATACACCATCAATGTTAATCCTGTACAACCCCTCTGTTCGAAGGGTATATTTCAATGCTTGGGTTCTGAATCTCCTTCTCTGGGAAGCGTTCATATCTTCAGGGCATGACCCAGTCTAAAAATACCTCACAAAGTCATCGATCCAACCCGAACTCACTCTGTCTTGGTGTTGCTCTGTGTTTGCCATGACGGGGTGGCTCTCCCCATATCCACTTGCAGCTTGCTTGGCCAATTCCTGGCACAAAGCTCTCCCTCCCGATATTTTAGTAGGATGTATTTCTACATCATACTCTTGGATGCGAGTCACCCATCCAACTCTTTTTTCACCCAATTCTCCTTGAATTATGAAGTTCCTTACATTAAGATGAATAACATACACCATCGTCCGACTCCGGGATAAGAAGTGTTTTAGCTTATTCAAGGATTTCATAATTGCGTATACTTGTTTTTCTATGAAGTTGTACCTTTCCTCATGTTTGTGCATGGTGGAACTCAGAAAGGCTATGGGTCTCTCTTCATCATCTGCTCCTTTCTGAGTGAGAACTGCAACATAACTATTTTGCTCTCCGACAACATATAGTATGAAACCTCGGGAATAGTCAGGGTTGACTAGCACAGGAGCTTGAGCGATGGCTTCTAGAATTTTCTGGAAAGCTTCTTTCCTTGGCTCTATCCATTTGAAAGGAGCGTCCTTTTTCAATAATTCAGTCATTGGCTTAACTGTTTGGGCAAAATCCGCAATGAATTTTTTGACAAAATTTATTTGCCCGAAGAAAGACTGCAAACCTTTCTTGTTAACTGGGAGCGACAACTCAAGAAGCGCCTTTACTCTATCAGGATCAATTGATAGCCCAGCTTTAGAAATAACATGCCCAAGGAGTATTCCTTCTTCCACAGCAAAAATGGATTTATTAGGATTTAGTGATATCCCAAATTCTCTACATTTCTCAAATACTTGTTGTAGATGAGTGGCATGGTCCTTTTTGTCGTGAGAAAAAATAGTCATGTCATCTAAATAGACGACAATAATTTTGTTCGCAAGCTCCCCAAAAGCTACGTCCATGGCTCTCTGGAAAGTTGCTCCTGCGTTAGATAATCCAAAGGGCATCCTTTGGTATGCAAATGTTCCCCACTTAGTGGTGAATGCAGTCTTGTATTGATCTTCATTTCTCACCCAAACTTGATTATAACCAGAAAAGCCATCTAACAGAGAAAACCTTTCTGCTCCCGCCACAGTATGAAGGATTGGGTCAATCTGGGGTAAAGGATAGTGATCCTTTAAAGAGGCTCTGTTCAAATTTTTGAAATCGACGCATAGTCGTATTTCTCCATTTTTCTTGCGGACTGGAACTAAATTTGCCACCCAGGTAGAGTGCTTGATTGGGTATATTATCTTAGCCTGCAGGAGTTTTAACAACTCTTGTTTCATTAAGGCTTCAATCTTGGGATTCACGGGCCTCTGCCTCTGCCTAAAAGGTTTAGCTCCTTCCTCTAGTTCGATGGTATGTTGAATGACCTCTTTCTTGTATACTTTCAGATCACTATAAGTCCAGGCTATTATATCTGGATATTCTCTACATAACTATTTAATTTGTTCTAGTTCTACCACTGTACAATCGGTCCCCACTTTGATCATTTTGCTCGGTTCTAGTTCTATTTCCTTATACCGACGTTCATCTACCTTGATCCTTCGACCTACAGCTCTGTCGCTATTGTCGAAAAGGCTCTCCAGGGTGATCAGTCCCCTAGGGATATGATTATTTCTCAGTTGAATAAGGCTCTCTTCGTCCTCTTCTTGTAACACTCTTTCTATAGAGCAATTCATCTCATGAATCAAAAAATCTAGGATCTCCTCGTCATTTTCAAATACCTGCCAAAAAATGTCCTTGTCGGGCATAGAAGGCCTGTATATAAGTCTAACTATTTTAGACTTCTGAATAACATTGCTGATTGGGCAAAAATTTGATCCTACTGATGCTAACAGGTCTGCATGTGTGTTCTTCTCTCTGGAAATGGATTTCATGTTTAGTGCTTCAAAATTTTCCAATAGATCTAACACTTTGTTTTTGTAAGCCCTTAGGTAATGCTGCTTACAAATGTATTTACCAGTAACCTGTTTAACAATCAGTTCTGAATCTCCATAGATCAGCAGCTGTTTTGCACCCAATTTTTTAGCTTTCTTGAGTCCCAAACACAAGGCTTCGTATTCAGCTGCGTTATTGGTGCAACTCCATGTCAACCTATATGAAAAGACTTTTTCTTTTCCAGTGGGTGAAATCAGGACGATTCCAGCTCCTGCTCCATTTTTGCACCTTGAGCCATCAAAGTACAATTTCCATAACTGGTTGGTTGAATCATCTATTTTAGGGACAACAATAGGGAGCTTTTTTGGTTTCTCAATGGAATAGCTTCCCATTTCTATCTCTATCATAGCATTGAAGTCTTTCATTGAAAATTGATCTTCAGATTGGAGTTCCTCCAGGGTTTCTTCCATTAAATCGATATTCTCCAATTCCTCGGACATCATGTTGATGGTAGTTGTTTCTTCTAGTCTTTCTACATGAAAAGTAGATGGTTTTTCATTGTAGATCTTGACTCTTTTACCTTTGAAAGGTACCTCCAGATGCGAATAATCTAGTGACAGATAACCTCCCAGTTTGGTTGTGAACTCTCTGGATAAACACATACCGAAATATGGTTCTAAGTCTACAACAACTACTTCTTGTATGACGACTACTTCTGGCATTCTGTGGAGTTGAATAGGGATATCTTTGATCACCTCGACCATCTTTACTGGAGTACCATCTAATTGCAACACACCAGGATGACTTCGAGTATATTCCATCCCCATTATGTCACATACGGCTTTCGGCATCACCGTAGTTGCGGCCCCTGAATCAATCATGCAATTGTGAACTATCCACCCCTCCATTTGCAAGGATAGATAGAATGGGGGTGGTCTATTTTTTCTAGAGGTTGACACAACATTTGCCTGTATAACATTTGAGGAAGAGGTATTATTCTTTAAATTTAAAGATTCTTGGAGGAGGTCAACCTGACCAAGAATTTGCAGTGCATCATACATGCTTATCTTGGAAGGAGTCCTCTTCATTTCTTCTGCAATGTTGAACGAAAGGGTTGCAGCTGGGGATACCTCAGTACTCTTTTCCCTTCCACTAGTAGATGCGTCGTATCTGTCTCTATAGACCTGCGTAGCTTCTGTTCTTTGCCTTTTTTTCAATGAAGGAAATCTGAGTCTTTCCTTCGCTTGCTCTTGAGCCTCGCTCCATTTTCTAGGAGGAAATTCTTTTCTTGGTGTAGCCATAGAAGTCTGAGGAGGGTCAAAACGTCCTTTCTCATTCGACTGGTTTTTCTGTGGAGTTGCCCTGGGGGTAGGAGGAAAACCTTGTGGTTGGAATTCCTTAGGGTCAGTTTGTAACGACTTTTTTCCCGACCTTGTCAGGACTGAGACTTGTTCCATGGATGGCATTGCCAAATTATGGTGGACTTCTCTGATTATATTCACTTGTCCCTTGTCGGTTTCCTTGGCTCTTTCATTAATAATTGCTTGCACATGGTGTTGATGAATCATGCATGAATCTTCTCCATGAGGATCATTGCAAGTGGTACACCAGTAATCAAAATTAGCGGGTTCTCCATTATCTCCGGTCTCATTTGCATACACCACATTTTTTCTCTCTTGTACCCTTCCACTTGTCGAAACACCTTCCTTTTGTATCTATGGAAATCTTCTTGCTTGAATATTCCTTTTCGCCTCTCTCTTTTTCATGGACGCCATTTCATTTGACAACGTCTTCATTGTATCAATTATGGTTGTGTATTGATCATTGGGGGGAGCTGATGCAAGGGGTGTGGCTGGTAATGCATGGAATGCAAGAGGTGCAACTATAGCTGGGAGGGCCTGCGTTGATGGGAGTATAGGCAGTTTAGAGATTGACGCTTGGGAAAGCTCTGGTACAATTGGCAATAGACTCTTTGATGGATATCTTTTTGTAGCGATGAGATCAGCTTCGCCCTTTGCTGCCTCTACATAGATTCCAGGAAAAGTGGTTACACGGGATTGCCTTATTATCATACTGAGATCTGAATCAAAAGCCCTTAAGTAATAGCATATAGCTTGTTCTTCCATGGGCTTTAGGCCTTGAGGTACTCTATCCCGAGTTCTGGTAAATCTGATGTTGAAATCTTGGATTTCTTCTTGTGGATGCCTCTCAATGACAGTGAATTGATTCAACAATGTGAAAGGATCTGCATGTATATTAAATTCATCGACCAGACGGTCGGCCAATACTGCCCAAGAAGTAATGGATCCAGTGAGGAAGCGCTCTGTACCAATAGAGCATCTTTCCTTTCAAAGATATAATCAACAATCTGACCATTACATCTTCCTGAGTGATGTTATAAATAGATGCTAGCATTGATACATCTAAACAGTGCTCATCTACTATTTTGCCTATTCCATCAAAGGTCGGTAAGGCTTTTAATGCAGCTTGTGGAATTTGGTGATGTGTTCCCAAGTTCAAAGGGCCAGTTTGATTCCATACAAGATGCGCTGGGGCAGGGGCGGCTGCCATGATTGCTAAAGGAGTTACAACCGCTATGGGATTGCTTGTAGATTCTCCTACAACTAGTGTTAAAGAGGTGCTAATGGTGCCAGGCGGATTTGATCGTGCGGCTAGCACAGGGTGTGCTTTTAGGCTTTCGAGATGTAGTTCAAAGAACTCGATAGGTTCTTCAGAGTTTCTAGCTCGGGATCTGGTTATCATATGGCTATATAACCAGAAGGTTTCTAGACAAGGTCTTTCTTTTATGGTCTAAATTGCAACGGAGTCGCCAGGTGGTTTTTCTTGAGATTTTCAACAAAAGGCTCTTAAGGTAAAACACCAAAACTTATACAATACTGTGGGATTGCTGGTCCCACCAAGCATGCCAAAAACTATTGGAACAAAATCTGCCTTCGGTTAATAGTGTTGCGCCTTAGACTTTGCCAACATTGAATAGATAGATCTTGCTTGAAATCATCTGTCTAGTCTCCAGAGAAGGTTGGTTCCTTTGAGTTTTAGAGAAAAAGGGGAACAAGAGATAAGGGAAATATAGCCTAAGCTAGAAACTTTTCTCACGGTACAGATTGGACAACAACAAACATTGACGATGCAGATTACAACTTTCAAAGTTTTCTTTATATCCTTTTATAGAAAACATGAATTCCTGAGTGCACCTTCTAGATATTCATCTAAAAGCATGCAACTATATTTTAATGTTCAACTCTAGAAACAAGATTTATACGTGCACAGTCCAGATTTCAGAATAGATACATTATAAAACTTAGAGTGAATAAAAGTTAAAACACCAAGATACATACACTTGCACACAGAAGTTTTCAGAAGCTAGAGGAAGAAATCTTTTATTGCTTGTAATCCAGTACATGTACATCAAGCTTGTAAACGTCCAAGAGCCGACCTTTTTCATGGTCGACTCACTCCTATTTATACCCTAAAAAGAGTATCTTCTACCACGTACTTTTAATTTCTTCAATCAATTACAAGTAATTGTCTACAGTTTCTAATAATATACAATGGATTTCCCGTAGATTGGATAGATTTCCTTCTGGCTAACTTAGATGAGCCTGTTATTCTGCAATCATCTATCGGACCTGCCAGGTTATAATCAATAGACCATTCTTCAAAAAATAGCACCTGATGTCAGTGCATGTCTCCAGTTGCCAAAAATATACTCTATTCCTTTATAGCTGGCATGTCATGAAATCATGACATTCTTTCCTTGCTTTGCTCTTTTGTCACCTCCAACCGTGAAAATGAGACATGTCACAAAATCATGACATTCATCTCTTGTTTTGCTCTTCTGCCGCTTCTAGCCATGAAAATGAGACATGTCATGAAATCGTGACATTCGTCTCTTACTTTGCTCTTTTACTGCCTCCCATCGTGAAAATGAGACATGTCATGAAATCGTGACATTCGTCTCTTGCTTTGCTCTTCTGTCGCTTCCAGAAAATGAGACATGTCATGAAATCATGACATTCGTCTCTTGCTTTGCTCTTCTATCGCTTCCAACCATGAAAATGAGACATGTCATGAAATCGTGACATTCTTTCCTTGCTTTGCTCTTCTACCGCTTCCAGCCACGAAAATGAGACATGTCATGAAATCATGACATTCGTCTCTTGCTTTGCTCTTCTATCACTTCCAGTCATGAAAATGAGACATGTCATGAAATCGTGACATTCTTTCCTTGCTTTGCTTTTTCTTCAGAAAATGAGACATGTCATGAAATCGTGACATTCGTCTCTTCCTTGCTCTTCTTCCTTCCAACGTGAAAATGAGACATGTCGTGAAATCGCGACATTCTTTCCTTGCTTTTTTTTTCTCTTCCAGCAAAAATGCGACATGTCGCGATATCGTGACACTTTTGCCTCCTTGTGCTTTCTCTTCTCTTTTGCCATGAAAATACATCATGTCATGATATCGCGACACTTTTTCCTTCTTGCTTTTTCTCTTCTCTTTAGCTATGAAAATACACAAATGTCACGATATCGTGACACTTTTTCCTCCTTGCTCCTTTTTGTTGCTCTTAGCCGCGAAAATGAAACATGTCACGATATCGCGACACTTTTGCCTCTTGCTCCCTTTTGTTGCTCTTAGCCACGAAAATACATGTCGCGATATCGCGACACTTTTGCCTCTTGCTCCCTTTTGCTGCTCTTAGCCATGAAAATGAAACATGTCACGATATCATGACACTTTTGCCTCTTGCTCCCTTTTGCTGCTCTTAGCCATGAAAATAAAACATGTCGCGATATCGCGACACTTTTTCCCCATTGCTCTTTCTCTCTGCCTTGAACCGCGAAAATGAAACATGTCACGATATCGTGACACTTTTTCCTCCTTGCTCCTTTTTGTTGCTCTTAGCCACGAAAATGAAACATGTCGCGATATCGCGACACTTTTGCCTCTTGCTCCCTTTTTCTGCTCTTAGCCATGAAAATACATGTCGCGATATCATGACACTTTTGCCTCTTGCTCCCTTTTGCTGCTCTTAGCCACAAAAATACAACATGTCACGATATCGCGACACTTTTTCTCCTTGCTCCCTTTTGTTGCTCTTAGCCACGAAAATGAAACATGTCGCGATATCGCGACACTTTTTCCCATTGCTCTTTCTCTCTGCCTTGAACCGCGAAAATGCAACATGTCGCGATATCGCGACACTTTTTCCTCCTTGCGGTGTTTTGCTTTTTCTTTGATCTTTAGCATATGGGCCACTTTGGTCTTCTTGGAAAATATGCAAAAAGGTGCATCAGCTATTTTTCTGTAGTTAGTCACTTTTTGACTAACAACAACCCACGTTCATTCAAGATAGGTCTCCCAGGCCTTATCCAACATTACCTATGTGACCTCCTAGGCTAGATTGACATGCACCTTCTAGGCCAAACATCGAGTGCCCATGGTGGGCAGATACCCCTATTTATAGATTGGCTTGAGAGACCCCCTACGAAGCCTATGATGAGCATGATCCAAAAGTAGAGTACTTGGAGACACCCTACTAGGGTATGGGGGTGACATGCCACTACTTTGTAATAGGTTGGAGGATCCTCGACCTCCACCACATGATTTGAACAAGTATGAGGAGATCAAATCCTCAGACCCTTATAAAGATATGCTAGAGTGCCTAGAGTCAGTAGAGCACATGACCTCTAGATCTGGATCTCAAAAGCCCACTATGCACCAACTATGTAGTCAACCCATCCATCCTTCAGTTCTTGCACCTACCTATCTAAAGCAATTTAAGTTGCCTCAATTGGCTACATTTAAAGGAGAGGAAGATGTGTAGGAACATGTCACGAGATTCTTGGGCCAATTATTTAGCATTCATGATGATGATGCTTTAATTTTGTAGATATTCATGACTACCCTCTCAGGCCCCACCTTCAAGTGGTTTTACCAACTCCCTAAGCATAGCATCTACACTTTGGACCAAATTGTATATGCATTCTTAGAACACTTCACCTTCAATACCAAGAGGAAGGCAACATTGGTCGACTTAGCTAGATTGAAATAGTATGACGATGAGTCAATAACAAACTATGACAATATATGGTGAACCTTGCTCACCAAGCTACCTTATCTCCTCTCCATGTCAGAGTTGACTCAAATGTTCTCCAAGAGCTACCTAAAGCCAATATCCTTGATATTGTAGCTACAATAGTATCTGATTCTTGAATATTCCCTAGCACAGGCTAGGACCATCAAAGAAATACAAATTCAATAGGGTGAAATCGTGAAGCCTCGCAAGAAGGAGTGTAACAAGAATGCCAAAAGCACCCTAGCGTAGTCTAAGCCAGCAATAGTAAATCAAGTTTCCATTAGTGTCCCAAGGCCAGTCCAAGTCATGTCACCTCAAAAGCCTAATTATCAGGCCACACCTAGGAAATATGCCAAGGATAACAAAAATATTCAAGGGCAAAATCAACAATGTCACCCCAAGTGATAGTTCACACCCATTGCAGAGTTCATGGAATCATTATTTGATCACCTCATAGCGGCTAATATGATTCACTTGCCCGAGAGTCAACCTATCAACCTAAATGCACCAAAGACCAGGGGATATAAAGAAGACCTATATTGTAAGTTACATAGGAAAAATGGGCACAATGTGCAAATGTGCTATAAGTTCAAGCACTTGGTGCAAGACATGATCAATAGGAATGCCCTTTAGGTGGACAACCCTGTTGCACAAAACAACCAATAAATGGAGGTCTTCAAAGACCCCTTGCCTGCCCATGCAGAGTAGGCCAAGCCAGTGCCCTAGGTGAATGAGGTTCATCATGCCCCTCCTAAGCAAGGGTATGTCGATATGGTCAGCATTGTAATGAAGAATAGGTGGTACCCAAGTCTAGCCGCACCACCTACAGCTCAGAATGATGTCCCCTTGATGTCATAGCCTCTACTACCTCCTATGCCAAGCCTCCCACCTAGGAATATTGTCACCATCAAGAGGAAGCTCACTCAGAGCTTAAGAACAATGTCTGCATGGCTCTCCATCTATGAGCTCATTCAACAATTAGCACCTCATATAGAGGCCCTGATGGATATCCTTAAAGTAATCGAGCTTCAGCCCTAGGAGTCTGATTCCTTCAAAAACTTCATGGGGCATGTACAAAAATCCATGGAATCGATAATAACCTTTAGAGAAGATGAGCTTAAATAAGTTCTAAATGATATGGTAGATCCCACTTTGCACATTGTCGCATGTGTGAACGATATGCCATACAAGAGAGTGTTGATAGACACTGGATCCTCTAGTAATATTATAATGACAACAACTCTCAAGAATTTTAAGCTCCCGACATCCCACATTGTCGCATCTACCTACACCCTCTGAGACTTAAATTATACCATATTCTCAATGGTTGGTATGATCATTCTACCTATTAAATTAGGGTAAAATACCATCCTGACATTGTGCCACATCCTAGAGGGTGATATGGCGTACAATATCCTATTAGGTAGACCATGGATAAGGGACATAAAGTGTGTCCCTTTCATTGCTCACCAGTTCTTTAAGTACACTCATGAAGGGCAAGTTCATATCATCCCCATGGAATTAGAGCCCTTCAAGTATTGCAATATGGTGTAGTAGCTCCCCGAGTCAACCTTGCCATCAACCCATATAGATTTTCAATCGAATAAATCTAGCCAAGGTTTGACTCCACCACCATCGTAGGCCATGCCATCCATATTGTCGACATCCCCAAAGATTTCTAGTGCACTTGGGGATCCTTTGCCTAGGAACCTATGGAAGTGGCCTATTTAGGAGGCCCTGTCGACCATATCCACCATCTCCACAGAGGAGGTTACTATCCCGGTAGTTAAGGAGATACCGCATGACATGAACAATGCATCAAATTAGGTCTCACTCTCATCCCTCTTCTATATGTAGCCTTAGATTACTATGCACCAAGCTTCCACCAGATTGGGGGAGTACATGGTTAGGAATATTACAACCACCCTGCTATAAAGTCGGTGCAACACATAGGACGACCCCGTCTTCCCATAGGCACCATCGTGCCTCTCGACTTCCCCCTAATAAAATTGATTATGTCTATAGGGACCTTGACTATGACATCGAGCCTTATCAACAGCAGGAAGAAGATGAAGAGCCCTTTGGGTAAGACATTAACTAATTTTCCAACCCTAATTTCACTCTAAAGTACCTTGACCTATACAATTGGCATGTTTATGGGTTGGGTCTGTATGAGTAGGGCACTTGAGTTCCCTACCAGCCATAGTATCAAATTATGTATGACAAGTCTGGCTTAGGACTCGACAAGCTTGTATCCTTGGATGTCCTCACTGATATCTTAGAACACATGACTCTATATTATAGATATGAGCTCGTACGAGATCATTTCACCAATCCCAACCGTGTCTACTCACTCGAGGATTACTTTCCTATGCCCTTGGGAGATGATGAACCACCTCATGATGATATTCGCTCTTATGAGATAGGTGAAGGTTCACGTACTCTTCCCCATGATGGTGAAGAAGAGGACCTAGGGTCCCCTTATAAGTGGATATCAGATTATGAGTCATATTATGGAGTCATGCCCATCGATTTTGGTAGCTCGAACAGAGAAGGCCCTTAGGTCATCCTCATAGATGACAAGGATGAGTTTTAACTATGCATGTTCCCATTGCATCATCCAATATGGCAAACACTTCTACCTTTAGAGGAGAAAGCTCACCCGTAGCTGCATCAACCACCTTCGGTCATTCCACCACCTCCACATCCACCTCCTCAGATCTTGCGACATCTAGAGGTCCGTAGGCACCATAAACCACATAGGGGAAATCATCCATCCATAAATATGATTTCCATAGATATATTCAAGCCCTTACGAGATCCGAGTAATCCATTGGAGCCATTTCACCTTGACATGGTGGCAATCAACTTTGATCAAGGATATTCACTGCCCTCGCCCTTTGAGTATTGACCTTGCGATAAGATGCTACAGCCATTTCATTTCTCTCTAGGGCCAACTCATGATGTCTTCCATGCTGAGGAGGAACTTGAAGTTCCCATTGATGATTTAAATCTAGTTGATGACATCCATTTGATCCCTACCCCCCACTAGTTGGAGGAGGGGTTGCATATTTCAATCGAGCCCATGATTGATAAAGATATCAGCTCAGACCCAGAGAACCCACAATGTATCATTCTGAGGGAATTCTATCCCCTATAGAGCAAGCCAATTACATAGCCCTTCTTACAAAAAAGAAGATAGCTTTTGCATGGTCTTACAAAGACATGCCGGGAATGGACCCAAATATAGTCATCTACAATCTGAGACTTGTGAAACGGTTAGAAAATGACATTTGATAATTTAACACAAAACACAATGATGCATTAAAAAAAGAGACTGTGATTCCATTGATATTAAAAGATACGTGTTACAAGAGGGACATGATGCCATTTATCCATTTCTCTTCCTAACAATGTTACAATCAATTTGATGTCTTCTTCGATCGTCCCTCAGTGTAGGTGGGCTTCTTTGTATGTGGGCCACCGTTGGGTTGCTATTGATTTGATGTTGATTTCCCTCTTCAGATTTGCTACATAACCTATGAATAACCTGCAAAAGGGTGTTAGTAAGATGGGGGGCTTGCCTTAGTCAGGCCCCATATTTATGAATATGAAATGACCATAAAAATAGAACAAAACATGAAATAAACTATGCAGAAGGTAATAATATGATGAAATGGAGCTTACCTCCCAAATATGGAGTGATTTGGGGCTTGTAGACCCAATTCACCACCCAAGGGGTGAACTAAGGTTGGATTCATGGGGCAAGGGGTGATCTGAGTTGTGATGCCTCTTCTACAAAATCCTTTCGATGGGTCGACTCCTAGGCAGTTGGGGTGCCTTTGTGTACCATTGAAATATGATAGTGTGCACCAGAAAATGACTATTCAATATTGGCTTTCCATTTCAGCAGAGTAACTGTGCTTTGTTGAATTTGTGAGAGAGGGGTAATTATGGGTTTAGGACCCATTATTTATAGGCAAAGGCAAGGTGTAGGGGGGTTAGATAGACTAAACCTAGGTTTGATTCTGACTAGGGTTAGGTTAAGAAATGCAATGTGGCAACATCACATTCCTTATGAGAAATATCTCATCCTCACACATGTGTGAGGATGGATTAGGGCTAATCTTAATTAGGAGGTGCTTAAGTCAATTTAGGACATGATTAAATAAATATCCTAACAAACCCTAATTTCACACATGTGGGAGGATGTAATTAGTGTTAATCAAGATTAAGGGTTCTTTTAATCAAATTTACCCTAAAAAGGTGACTTAAGTGAAGTCAACATTAAATTAGATTTTAGGTATTGACTTATTAATTATTTTGGTCAACTAATACCCCGTGGGGGCCTCAATCGAGTGCAAGTAGGTTTTCAAGGGATATCCCAGTGCATGGGATGTGATTTTGAAGGCTTATGAGGGTTTAGGACCTAAAATCCGATGAAGTAGTATACGAGAGTCTACATGATGCTATGACAATCTATGGTGATCTACGCATGACTACGACTATCTACATATGACTACGCATGACTACAATAATCTACGCATGTCTAGGAGGATCTACAATAGTCTACGCTGGTCTACGATAGCCTAGGGGTACCTAGGATGACCTATGTAAACCTACAAGTGTCCAAAAGGATCTACAAGTATGTAGGTATAGCAGTGTGCAACTTTTGGGTGTCTACATTTGCCCCTTTTTGTACTATACTATGTGGAACACAATTTAATACAAAAATATGAAGGGTTTGTGTAGAAGGAAAAGGGATAGAAGGAAAATAATGGGATCCAATCAAAGGTATGTAGCCACTCAAAGTGTGACCATACAACATTGATCGATAGCCAAGAAGTAGAAGGGAAAAGAATGGAATCCAATCAAAGGTATGTAGCCATTCGAAGCGTGACCATACAACATTGACTAGATAGCCAAGAAGAGAAGGGAAAAGAATGGGATCCAATCAAAGGTATGTAGTCGCTCAAAGCGTGACCATACAACATTGACTAGATAGCCAAGAAGTAGAAGGGAAAATAATGGGATCCAATCAAAGGTATGTAGCCACTCGAAGCGTGACCATACAACATTGACTAGATAGCCAAGAAGTAGAAGGGAAAATAATGGGATCCAATCAAAGGTATGTAGCCGCTCGAAGCGTGACCATACAACATTGACTAGATAGCCAAGAAGGAGAAGGGAAAGAATGGGATCCAATCAAAGGTATGTAGCCACTCGAAGCGTGACCATACAACATTGACTAGATAGCCAAGAAGGAGAAGAGACAAGGAAAGGAAAAGAGGAAAGAAATAAAAACAATGCCGGTAAAAGGAAATGGATGATTGCGGATGCAATGAAGTGATTTTGTTGAGTCCGTATGGAATTTACGATGCCATACTAGTTGCTTGAGAACGAAAACTTTTGACTATTTTTCTTTTGCGACCAGATCAACGTGGTCCAAAAGTATGAATAGGACAAAAGCCTATCTAAATTTTTGTTGTCGATTGATTGATGAGAACATGGTGACAAGTGTCAAACCATTTGAACTAAGTTGACATTTAGCTTATTCAAACGTGTCATTCATGATGCTCCATGAATGCCAGATATAAATACTCTAAATGTTGCACTAGGATCATGCCAAACGTATCATCCGTTATGTACTCGACGTACAAGAATGCTAGATTGACTTCTCCATTGTCACGCATAGCTCTCTTGATGTAACCCATGTCTGATTGTGATTGAGATTATTTCGTATGATAATCTTCAGCAAAAAATTTCATAGACAAATGTGCTAATCGCACTTTTGGATTTTTGATGTTTTGGTTGCATGCAAAATTGACTTTGGATATGAATACCCCCTCAAATGAGGAATCAGCAATGAGGCGAATGGAATGCGGTGATTTGATGATGCAACAATTGATAAAAAAATACCAATGCATGATGATTATGATTGCAAATGAAGGTAAAAGGTAATTTTGGAAGGTTCCTAGGGTTTTAGGGGACATTTGCCTGCTTTCCTAGGGTTTTGGGTGCATTTTGAGGTGTTTTGGTTGAATTCACCACCCGAGGGTGATTTTGACCTAAATCGCCACCCAGGGGGTGAATTGGGTTGCGATTCGCCCCTCGAGGGGTGAATTGGTGGATAAGGTATATTTAAGCCCTAATTTGCATGTGGGGGGCTCATTTTGACGGTGCACGATGGTGGAAAGTGACTTGTGAGGGCATTCGACGACACGAGAGGAGCATGGGTGACTATTGCGAGGGTGACGATGATGAGAGGACATAGAGTGACTAGTAGCAAGTGCAAGGAGCCACCGGTAAGTGATCTTTTGCCTTGTTTTGTTTTTGTTTTATTTTTTTGAGAAAATGTGAATGAGGGGGGGAGGTTTTCGTCCCGATTTAAATTTTTTTGCAATTTTTAATTAAAATTTAAACACAAAGTGACAAAAAAGCCAAATGGGTATCCAAAAGTGTGATCGGTTTCTGAATTAGACTTGTTTTGACGCTGATTTGATCGGGTGAAGGGTAGAGTAGGTGTGAGGTTTGACCGTCAGTTTTTGGAAGTAACGGTGTACTAACATTGATATGTTTTTGTATTTTATCTGCTAAAGTGGGAAATGGGTATCCCATTTTGTGACTGTTATATTTTTTTGACTTCGTTTGATGTGATTTTAGAATTTGTCGCTTTTAGGTGTACTTTATCAAACCTAGACTGTTAGATTTGACATGTTAGAGGTAAAAATTTTGAAAACCGATGAAACTTTCACCGTAGAAGGGCAAAATGGGTGTCCAAAAATGTTGTTTGTTTTGGTGAATGACTTCATTTGGCCTACCTTTGATTTGCGTGCCAAGGTGTAGATTAATGTTAAACTAAAAATGAGCTATAGGGAGCCCGATTTAGACTGTACTCAACGTCTGTTTGAACTTTCACCGCTAAGTAGGCAAATGGGTATCCAAAAATATGACTATTATTTTTGAATTATGTCTTCTAATGTGTGTTCGATTTTGATGTATTTATGATAAAGTTGACTTTTAGATCTGTGTAGATTGGTATGTTGTTTTTGAATTTTGTCAACACATTTACCGATAAGTGGGCAAATGGGTATCTAAAAATGATATTTGTTTTTGTAGATGTTATTGTTTGACTTATGTTTGATTTGCGTGTCAATTTATAGGTAGTTGTAAATTTGAACTGGGCTGTTGGGGGTCCAAATGATGTTGTTTGTCACGTCAGTTTGAACTTTTGCCATGAAATGCCAAAATGGGTATCCAAATGTGTGATTGTTATGTCGATGTTTGTTGTCGTGTATTTTGTGCATTGTTTAGCATCAAAGTGCATGTCAAATTAATAGGTTTTAATTCGTAAATTTTGGTTTATAAAATTTGATTTGATTGCATCACTTATGTGGATATCTAACTTGTGTTTTGTTGTGGATGAACATGTGAAGATGCTCGAGCCCCGTCATCAGGTGCGAAAGATGAAGGGTGTGTTTGACAAGGTGATGAATCAGGAAGAGGAGCTTAAGTGGTTAGATGATATATGGTTTCAAGGTGTATGGGAGTGCACCAGTATACACACCAATAGGGCCTACATATCTACACTGTGTGAGCGATGGGATGCGGATAGGAATACCTTTCATTTTCCCACTAGGGAAATGACTATTACATTGGAAGATGTGTACCATATCTATAGGTTGCCGATTGAGGGTGTTCTTATGAGAGTGGCGAATGATGAGAGTAAGGATGCAATGTTGGAGCGATTATTTGGGGCAGAGTGGAGATCGATAGATATCTCGAAGATGGACTATGAGTGGTTGTGGTTGCAGAAGAAAATATCTAATCGACTGTGTAGCCATGATGATGATCTCCACATATGCGTTGCTTGATAGTTCTGGGGTTTTGTTTACCTGGAATATGCTAGACTTGGTTAGTGATATGGTGGAGCAAGGTTGTGTTTTCTTGGGCACCTACTCTGTTAGCCCAAGTATATCGAGAGTTACATGATGTTGTCCATGGGAGGAGGACAGGGCTGAGTGTGATTCCCTTGCTATAGGTATGGGCATGGGAGCACATAGCTATTGAGAGGCCATCTCTATTACCTCAGCCTATGCATGTGGAGGGCAAGGAGTATTTACCCTATGCTTTGAGATGGAGCACGATGGCTGAGAAGGGTATTAAGAGGCCGCATGAGGGTGACCCACTATTTTGGAGGGGTAAGTTTGAGGATGCGACTCCTAATGATATTACGTGGAGGCCTTGGTTGGGTGGTGTGATATGGGAGCAAGATGAGGAGAAGTTGTGAGCCATTAGATGAGGTCGTTGGATAGTGGGTAGATATACTCGATAGACCAAGTATTTCCAATTTGATCGAGTGAGGCGGTAGTTTGGCTTGCGATAGGATGTCCTTGGGACTCCTGTAATTTATTTTAGGTGGTAGGGTGACATAGGAGAGTAGCCTATGGTGCCACCATGGGTTGGGGAGAGGGATCCTCCTATGGACATCCTGGATGTGGTGGATGTTGGGATGACTCCTGAGTTTGAGGCCTGGTGGGCTTGGTAGAGTTGGGTGCTTGGTAGGGGCATGATTGATCAGTGGGTGGCACCTAATGTTGGGGTACCTCCATCGGTAGGGATGACTAGTAGGAGAGCTCAGGCCAAGGATGTAGTTGGTGATGTAGAGGAGGTTCCTCTATGGTGCTCATGGCACCTCTTGGGTGGTGGAGCGAGCACCCAAGATGTGAGGGTGGAGCAGGTGCCTGTGGATGTTGAGGTGGATATGGGGTAGGTTTCTAGGAGAGAGGAGGAGGGAGGTGTCACTACTATTATGGGTGATGTGGATGACACCATTGATATTGGTGTATTTGTAGATGTGGTATAATAGATTCCTATTGATATCCTAGTGAGGGGAGATGTAGAGGATGAGGTATGGGCGCTATGAGATAGAGTCCATCAGTTGGAGGTAGAGGTGGAGTAGCTGAGGGTTGGGATGGTTAGGTAGGGGATCGAGGTCGAGTAGTTGAGAGTGACTATGGCTAGGCAGGCTCAGACTATTATGAGCCTGACTGGTAAGCTGGTTGTAGAGACTACCAAGAAGTTATTATGTGAGACTTCTCTATCGGTGCATGAGATTCCTCTCCTCGATTATGAGTAGGTGGTATCATAGTCTAGGATATAGTTGCAAGTATGAGTGCCCTCACATCAGAGTTAGCATAATGCACAGGTGGTGTCATTGTAGAGTCGATCCAGGTTGCAGAGAGGTGAGCGATCCGGGAGGGATGCGGGGGACTCATGGTGATATTTAGGAGTTATATCTTTGATTGTAGCCTATGGGTATTTTGGATGTTATATGTGATGGGCATGGTCCCAGGTTGTAGCCTTCGAGTATTTTTTTGATGATGATATATATATATACCTTGATTTTGGTTGTTATATATGAATGTGTGATTTTGATGGTTTGGAATGTATTGCATTTATATTTGCGTAGGTAGCACAATATAATTTGTAGGTATGTATGATGAATAGATACATATGTGTGAATGGTTTAAATCTATTATCGTTCTTTCATATGAATGAATTATAGAATAGTATGCATGATTATGTTTCGAATGCGGTGTGATGTGATATCGAATGTACTATTGTAATGAATGTACATAGAATAAATGCAATGTTGTAATTTGATTTTGGAATGTATGTAGCATGAATGCATAATGTAATTTGATTTCATGAATGTATGTAAGACAAATGCATAACTATAAGGTGTAGCAAATGTATATGACATAGATGCATGGGTGCATGTATGGACTTACTAAAATGCACCAAGGAAGCACTTGTATCATGGCATTTACCTATATGGATGCGATCCATTCCATGATTTTAGGGATGGTGGATAATGTAAGGCATGTGTAATGGCTTTGACTAACATAGTTATGACAATCAAATCTCAAACCCTTAGCTATACAAGTTTTGTGGCAACTTATAACATAATCGGGCTGGTTCAAAGTCTGTCTTGGACCTATGTGTGTGAATGTGTAAGGTTCATTTATCCATTTTGATGGAGGTAGGATTAACCCATTGTAGATGCTACCGGACTAGCTAGCTCATCCATCCACAATAGTGATCTATACAAAAGCGAGATGCTAATGTGAGAGATGTGTTGTCACCCGTGAGACTATTCCACTGGTAGGCAGGCTCTTGGAGCCTATTGCTAGCGATGGAAATCATCCCATGGTGTTATGTTGAACCTAAGGACCAAAGGTGATAAGCATAACATGGGTGATATCAAGAGGTATTTCCTTTTGTTTTCTGCCCCTATTCTAATGTTAACCTATTTGATTGTAGTGCTCTTTTTATTTTTCTTTTTCTTTTCCTTCTTTATTTTTTGTGGTGCTCTTTTTGTATGGGTGATGAAGTTTGTTTTCTACCCAATCATTTATTTTTGCTTATGCTTGATCCCTTTGTTTATCCCTAGGTCGTATGTTGACCATGCAGGCGATAGGACGAGTAGGGGATACCGTTCGCTAGATGGTGATATCTACTCAAGATGTCCTCTTTCCTAAGCTCAAAATTGTTTAATGTGTAACCTATTGTGAGTGATCCATGAGAGAAGTTGAACCAGCCTAAAGGACCATAAGAAGAATGTACAAGACTCAGTAGCTATGGGTGACACTGGATTTCCTGAACTACAGAGTAGTCAAAATTAAACATGACACCTATGTATACCCTTATCCTGAAAAGGGGGAATAGACATCTAGGTGGTGATGCTAACAAGTGCATGTATTATTCCTATTGAGGCGCATTTTGGGGGAGAATGTATAAACATGAATTAAAATTTTAAATATAAAGCATATGAATATGTGCAATGGATGTAAATGTAAATGATGCAAGTGGGGGAATGCAATATCTACAAGAGGAAAGTTATGCTGTGTAGAAGGAGAATTTTAGAAAAACCTATTTACAGATGAGTAAAGTGTACAATGATGACAAAAAGTGCGATGCTAGGATCATGGTTGCCCCAGCGTGTGGGGTGTGTGTGTGTAGTAGATGTATAAGCTATGAGTTGTATAAGTGTATGTAATAGTCACCAAAAATAAGGAAGATGTGAGAGTGGAATGTATAGGTGGAAGAAGTGAGAAGAAGTGGACATTGGTAACCAATCAAGAAAATGGGATCACCAAAATCCAACAAAGATAGGAGAGAAGAAACAAATCAACGTATGTAAGAAGTAGAAGAATGAGATAGAAGAAGAAGAGTAACTAAAACTACTATCAGGTGAAATGGCATGGGTCCGATCGGGAGTGGGATGGTGAGGTGATGATGTGGCTTGGGTTGCGATTGCTACTGTAATTGGACATGTTGTGTATGTAACGGGATGGCACTATTAGGGTACTGTAGGGTGGCAATGTTCTAGAGGTAATGCGATGTGGGGGACTTAGAAGTCAGCTAAATAGAAAAGAATGCTCTGGTGATGGGGTATGCTCGTCGTGCAACATGTTGTGCACCAGGGTTTTGAATGATCTGCACTCTTTGATATCATGACCTGGATGGTGATGGTAAATGCAAAATTGATTCTCATTGTAGTTGCATGGTTTAGAATGTGAGGGATCAATGGGTCAAATCTCGGGTAGGTCAATAAGGCCCTGATGCATGAGATGATGGAACATTTTAGAGAACGACATGTGTGGAATAGGCATAGGATAAATGTATGGGTCTACTAGAGGTGAGCGAGGCCTAGGTGAAGGATGATCTGGTAATGGAGGCATGGGTCTAGGTTCTGGCATGGGTCGAGTCTAGGGTCGAAGGAGGGGTCTACGTGGCGGTGAGGATGGATGGGTCATGGGAGACTACCATGGGTGAACATGGCAATGGTAGTGGCTCATCTGCAACTCCAGAGCTTCGATATAGGAGATGAGATGTTGTATCTCATGGTGTGGAGGTGATGGTATTGGGGAAGGGGGCGATCGAGATTCCAATGCGAATGGAATGACCCGATGCATGGTAGAAAATGGGTGTGGCTGGGATGACAAAGTAGTGGAGTGGAATGACTATGGTGATTGCAAGCATTGCTGGGATGGTATACCTTGTAGTGGCAAAGGTGGTGTCTTGAGGACCGGTGGCATAGGTGATGGCTCTAAGTGGTGACACGAATGGGAAGGGGGTATGTTTGCATGACCAGCTTGAGTAGCTTGGGCCACGTGGGCTTGCAAAGCCTAGGCGTAGGTAGACTCGCCATTGGGAAGCGGAGCGAGTAGAAATGCAGGGCAAGGTGGATGAGGTGTATACTCCCTATTAGGTAGGTGGTAGGATCCTATGGGATGATGGGGGTGATTTGTTGGTGAATAGCGATGTCTGAGATCATCAGATGGATGGGAGGATGACCCCTATGCTTGGGGTTGGGTGGATTCCTCTTTGTCATCGAAAGAGGATAGGGTGACCTGGCTGTCTCCAGAGTGAGGTGAGTAGGATGAGCCTCGGTGGTGAGGGGAATGGTGTTGAGGTGAAGTATGATGGCCTAAATGGGATGAACACGAAGAGCGCCTGGTGTGGAGGGCAACTGGTGGTTGGGCTAGATCGACCGGTGTGATGGGTTTTTGTTGTGGCTATGGATGGTCCTACATGGTGGTAGGTGAGGCCATTGTAGAGCTCTCCTACTGATGATGTGAGTCCTGCAAAAGGAAAAAAAAATACCCCGAGCATAAAAATGGTAGAAAGGTGAAACGTACATGTATAGAGAAATAATAAAGCAAAAATAATAGATTCACACGGTGATGTGCTTGGTGATTTACTCCTAATACTATGTGACACTCATGATGGTGAATGTGTTTGTGCATCATGCATTGAATGCATGAAGGTGTAGGATGTTGATGGGTTTAGGATCGATTAGATGATATGCTCCTAAACCATATTTGTGTGTAACCATGAATGGGCCTAACCAGTTTGGAGTGAATTTATCATGCTGTTGGTGAGGCTGACTTGTGATTTGCTGGTTCTCTTTGAGAACCAAGTCACCAATATTAAACTCATGCTGATGTACCTTACTATTGTAGGCACGATGAAGGTGATCTTGATATACTCGTGTGTGCTCGATTGCATGAATGCGATGTTCATCGAGAAGCGTTAGTTGATCTAGACGAGCTTGGTGAGCAGTGTCATCATCAATGAAATCCTTCATAGATATCCATAAGGAGGGTATCTCAAGCTCAAGGGGCATGATAGCTTCTACCTCATAGATAAGTGAAAAATGTGTTGCCCTAGTAGGAGTATGGATGCTCATACGATATGCCCACAAGGCTAGGGGCATTTGATTATGCCAATCCCAATGAGATTCTGCTATGGTTTTATGGAGGATGGAACAGATGGTTTTGTTGGTGGCCTCTACCTAGCCATTTCCTTGAGGGTAATATGGGGTAGAAAAGCTATGGTGTATGTGAAATTTGTTACACAGAGCTTGGAAAGTCTTGTTTTTAAAATATTTCCCATTATCTAAAATAATTTGGGAGGGAATTCCAAAGTGGCATATGATATGCTCTGTGATGAATGTTGCAATTTTGGCTCCTATAGTTTGGACCAGTGGGATGGCTTTGACCCACTTGGTAAAATATTATATTGTCGTGATGATAAATTTGTGACTATTGGAGGAAGTAGGTGTAATTTTTCCAATTAGATCTAGACCCCATTGGGAGAAGGGCCACATGGATTGGATTGGTTGAAGTGCTTGGGAGGGTAAATGTGTTAGGTTGGCATGTTGTTGGCATTTGATGCAACGTTTGACATATTCACAATAGTCTTGCTCCATTTTGGGCCAGTAGTAACCCATGTGGAGGATGCATTTAGTGATTGCCATGCCACTAAAATGGCCACCACAAGTACCATCATGGGTTTCTTGTACAACCCATTGTGATTCTTGTGGTTCTAGGCAACGCAGGAGTATGTCGTCATAGCTACGATGGTAAAGGATGTCCCCCACAAGGTATAGTGGATAGCTCTTTGTTTGAAGGTTCGGCATTGAGCGTGGGGTAGATCACATGGTAGGAAACCTAACTTGATGTAATATTTCATTTGTGAGAACCATGGATCATGGGGTTCAGTATTTACCACATACACACCACCATCGTCTGTAGGAGGCTTGGGTGATATAGCAGATCTCGTAAGCGTATGGATAGATACAAATGTTGTGTCGGATGCTGGGTTTTATGGGATGAGGGACCCCAAGGAGGCCATAGTGTCTACAAAATGATTTGATGATCGTGGAGCGACTTCGAGGGCATACCACTCAAATTGGGATAGGAGTTGTGCAATTTTCTTGTATTGTTGAAGAACTGGGCAATTGCATAGCCAGAGTTCCTAAACTTGATTGACTATCAAAAGTGAATCACCTATGATGTGGAGGTATTTGATGTGCATAGAGTGTGCTTGTTTTAGTCCTAGGATTAGGGCTTCATATTCTACGTTGTTATTGGTACAAGGGAAATCAAGTTTGAATGAAAATGGGAGTGGTTCTCCTTCTAGTGTAAAGAAGACAATGCCTGCACCCCCAGCGTGGAGACACCTGGAACCATCAAAGAACATGGTGAGGTCAGCCATAAATTTTGGTTTGATGTATTCCTCATCTTTGGTTATGTGAAATATGGAATCATCAGGGAGTTGAATGAGTAGGGGTTGATTATCAGTCAATGGAGCTTCAACCAGTTGGTCGACGATGACTTGTCCTTTGATAGAATTTTGAGATACAAATTCTAGGTCAAACTCAGTTAGGAGCATAATCCATTTGGTTATGCATGAATTGTGATAACTCTTGTTCATCATGTACCATAGGGGATTGTCTCGGGCGATGATAAAAGTTGTGTGGTTTAGCATGTAGTGGCATAATTTTTGAGTAGCAAATATGACTGCTAAGCATAGTTTTTCCATATATCCGTATCTTGTCTCATAACTAACTAGTGTGCGACTGATGTAGTAGATGGCTTGCTCTTTGTCGAGTACATTTTTTTGGGCTAGGAGTGTACCTAGCACAAGTTCTGTGGCTAAAATGTATAGAGTCAGTGGTAATTTTGGGTGTGGTGGTGACATAACCGACGGTGATGTAAGGTAAGTTTTGATAGCATCAAATGCTCCTTGACATTTATCATCCCATTTGAAGTTTACTCCTTTCTGAAGGAGATGGTTGAATGGTTGACATTTATCTGATAATTGCGCTATGAATCTATGAATGGAGGTAATCTTGCCTTGGAGGCTATGCAATTGCTTTAGTGTGGTAGGAGGAGGCATCTCGATGATGGCTTTTACCTTACTAGGATCAACCTCAATGCCTCGTTGGGAGACAATGAATCCTAGTATTTTTCCTGATGTAACACCGAACACGCACTTCTTAGGATTGAGGCACACGTTGTGTTCTAGTAGTCGATCAAAAATTTGATGAAGATCTTCGAGATGGTCAACACATTTCTTTGATTTGGCTATGAGGTCATCTACATAGTCTTCCACATTTTTGTGCATTAGATCATGGAATATGTAGGTCATGGCTCATTGGTAGGTTTCCCCAACATTTTTAAGGCCAAAGGGCATGACCTTGTAGCAAAAGGTCCCCTAGGGTGTTGTGAAGGAAGTTTTGTGTTGATCGGTTGGGTTGATCCTGATTTGATTATATCCTAAAAATCCATCCATGAGGGAAATAATTTTGTGACCTACGATGGAGTCAATGAGGGAGTCAATGTTGGGTAAAGGGAAGTTGTCTTTGGGACAAGATTTGTTTAGGTCACAAAAATCTATGCAAATGCGAATGTCATCGGATGGCTTGGGGATAGGGACCATGTTGGATACCCACTCGGGATAGTCGATGGGTACTATGAAATCAATGTCTAGGAGATTTTGGAGCTTGGATTTCACTATCAATGTGATAGTTGGATGCATGCATCACAGTTTCTATCTTACTGGTTTGGCATTGGGATCTAGTATAAGATTATGCACTACTATGATGGGGTCAAGTCCCAACATGTCTTTGTAAGACCATGCAAAAACTTTTATATACTTGCAAAGGAAATTTGTGAAGGCAATGCGCTCCTTCGGTGAGAGGCTAGCGACTAATTTGAGGATGTGTAGATTTTTTGGATCATCACCGATGTCTACATCGATTGTGTCCTCGATGAGCATGCGAGATCCATCACGTAACTTTTCAGGGATAGGAATGAGGTTGAAGTCATCAATGGCCTCGTTGACCTCGTATTCATCATCTATGTAAATGCTTGTGTGATGGACCTGAGGGGTTTGGGATGACATGGATGAGGAAGGGGCATTTTCCACCCTCAAGATGTGAGGAGAGAGAAGGAAGTCTCCAGGTATTGGTATGTGTGAGATGTGTGCGAGATCAATAAATTTTGGGTTTGGGGTATCGTCTCGAATCCATTGGTGGTTGTAATGGATGGGAGAGCGTAAGTCTACCTCAACCATGTTAATCGATGTTGTAGGTGAAGTAGGTGGGGTAGAGTCTAGTGAGGGAGGTTGGATAGGTTGTGCACATCCTAAGAGACTCAAGGGAGGTCACAGGACAACTGGTGGTGAACGAGGATGAGAGGCTGCTCTCTGTAGTTGTCTATGTATAGGCAGGAATATAGGTAAGCGTATCGGTGGTGGATCAAGCGGGACTGGGTCTGGCTCTATCGATGGTGGATCAGGTGGGACTAGGTCTGACTCTATCGGTGGTGTAGCCAAGGATAAGGTAGCGAAGTGTTCTGCCAATCTATTCATATCACAAAATGAGGAGGTATCGGGTGTAGGAGATTCTTGGAAGAAATCGTAGGGGATGGTGATGGTTGATGTGGGTGAAGGTGTGTCTTCTAGCATGTCCATATCAATGTACTCTTCCAAGGTGTGTGTTGGACATGGAGGAGGATGTAAGGATAGATCTTGGATCTCATCTTCTAATGTATAGATGATGGTTGGGTGATAACCTAGGCTAGTTTTGTCGGTGGGTGATCGGACACGAGGGTTAATGGGTGTACGTAGCCCTTGCTCATAATGGCCTAACCCAAACCCATGCCAATGAAAATGTTGTAGGTAGCACAAGGCAAATTGAGGGTTGGCTAGGTGTGTAATTGCATCACCAAAGCTAGATTGTGGTGGTGGAGAAGTTGGTGAGGGGATCGAAGAGTCTACTCCTGCATACACAAAATTGGTATAATTGTTAGGGCTTCCTAGTTGGACAATGGTTCTGATAGTCAACACCGAGGCTGAGGGACGACCAAAATCTTGGGTAGATTGGATAGGGGTGTCACATACATGGGAATCGCGTACATTATAGTCTCCTAAGCCATTGTTTGTCATGAAGATGGATATGCATGGTGTGGCATGCTCTAGCGACTAGGGTGGCATATCCAAATCAGATGAGGAAGGAGAAAGTTGGGATTCCCTAATGGTGGTAGCTGAAGGGTGTGGAGGTTCATCCAAGTTGGGTGTTGGTTGTTCGGGTTCATGATGTTTGGTTGTTGTGGCTTGAACAGGTTATTTGTTCTGCGTAGGGGATGACATCGATGCAGGTGCAGGGATGCGTGGAGACGTGAATGTCTTAGGTTTCAGTCAGAAGGGAAGAGGAGGTGTTTGTAGTGTAGGAAGGATAGGGGCTTCCATATGCAAGGGTGGAGGAGGTAATGTAGTCAGTTGTGTGATGGGTGGCAATGGTGGTTGCAACACCGTGGGTGGAAATTGGAATGGTATAGGTTGGGAGGATTGTGGAGGCCATAAGGATGATGGTGAGGAAGGCATGGTATCAGTTTTAGGTCCCCTAAAAGATGATGCTAATGGTGCAGATATCGAGGCTTGTGTTGTTGATGAACATTGGGATGTTGGGGTGGAAATTGGGGAGGATACCGATGCTCCTACTGACTGGTGAGAAGATATAGGGAATATTTGGGAGGATGAGAATGAAGGTATAGGGGGAAGGTCTATGACATTACAAAACTTAAAGGGGTCTCCATCGGCTGGGACATAGTGAACAAGTCCATTGTGGATGTACTTGAGGCAATGGTGCAATGTGGATGGGACACACTGCATGTCTCTAATCCAAGGGTGACCAAGGAGAATATTGTATTGCATTTCTCCTTGGATGATGTGAAAGAGGATGGGGATCGTATGGATGCCTACGTGAATGGGCAGAACTATGGATCCTATGGTAGGTCTCATGGAACCATCGAAAGCATGCAGGTCTAGGGAAGGTGTGGTAAAATGGGTTGGAGGGAGGTGTAGGTGATGCAAGGTTGTTGTGGATATGATTTTGATGGATGAGCCCATGTCAACGAGTACCCACTTGTAGGTAATATCATTGATATTAGCTTGTATGTGGAGGGGAGGATCAACTCCTTCACCAACGAGTTTCGTTATCTCATGGTCATGGAAACTAATTGAAGGTTGGAGGCATCATGGGATGTTCCCTACGAAATTGACAAAAGCATTTGTGTCATGTGTCTCTAAGTCAATGGAATGTAGGATGTCATTCAACGCCTCACGATGGGGTTGAGACTGTTGTAGGAGATCGAAGATGGATAGCCATATGGGGGCATTGCGTAGCTGATGGGTTAGACTACCATGGATGGTAATCACATTTTGAGGTGGTGGTGGTATGGTATTAGGCATTTGGGGTGTTTGTGGGGATGTAAACTAGATAGAGGAGAGAAACAATAGGTGTTGTCTGGCATGATGGGTACCGTTGGTTCCTCGTAGTAAGGTTGATCATACCTACTACTCCACATGATGGAGGATCATGCTGGACATTGTTGACTTGGTGAGGTGGCGCTGGAGGATTGTTTGGAGGTCTAGGGGGATTGGGTCCTCTATGATCTGGTAGAGGGTTTTGGAAAATCCCTAGGTTTTGGTTCTATGGGGCTAGAGGGTTTGCTACCTAAATAGTGCCCCTATCGATTAGGTCTTGAACTTGCCCCTGGAAGGAGTGACACGAATCGATATTATGGCCATGCTGCCTATGGAAAGGATAGAAGAGCTGCTCATTATAGTCATGAGGCTTGGGTGAATTTGGATCCAATGGGTGGATCTTAGGTAGAACAAGATGGTTGCCCTCATACAATCTGTGGAATAGGGTTGGTAATGGTTTAGATAAGGGTGTAAAGTTGCATGGTGGACCCTGTGGGTGCATGCCTCGGTATTGTTGTGGTCGAGGTGGGGCAGGAGCATTAGCTTGGAGTGCTTGTGGTTGCGGTGTATATGGTGGAGGAGTCGGTACTAGTGCTAGGGTAGTAGCTATGACTTGGTTGGTTTGTGGTGGTCGTGGGTAAGGTTGGATTTGGTGCGGGTCTATTGAAGTAAAAGTTGGAGTTATAGTTGGATTTGGCTCTCAACTTAATCTTCCTAGACTGAACCTTAATATCTTTGATCACTTTTTCTTGTGAGATAGCATCTTCAAAAGTATGACTTTGGTGAAGTTGGAGGGATGTGGAAATGTGTTTGTGGCAACTCTTGGAAAAGAGTGTCACAAGCTCCGAGGTGGGGAGGCTATGGGTGAGGTCATGGATAATCACTCTCCATATAGCAATGAAATTCGTAATGGGTTCATCATCCACCTATCGTAAGGTGTAGACATAAAAAAATGTGGTCTTTTTCTTGATGTTGATGGAAAAGTGCTCTAGGAAGGAGTTGGCTAGCTGCTCAAAGGTATATAGGCTATGGTGTGGGAGCATGTTGTACCAATCCAATGTTGGCCCAATGAGGGATAGGGAGAAGGTACGCAACATAAGAGGGTTACTACTATGAAGTTGGTAGCAAGACGAGTGATAGTTGCTCACATGTTCTCTAGGATCTTCCTTACCTCTATACTTGTCAAATTTTGGTATTTTGAAGTGATAGGGATAGGGAGGAATGGGAACTAATGGGTGAACTGGCTCATTGCATAGTTCATCATAGCAAGGCTTTTGTGGTCCATAGCTAGAGGTGCGTAGGTTCAACATTTTGACTTCATCTCGTAAGAGTTGAAGTTCGGGTGTCATAGGAGTCGAGGGTTGGGCTATGGTAGGCTGACCCTATGGATGTGGT
The DNA here is from genome assembly GCA_028583015.1 of Wollemia nobilis. Classification (NCBI taxonomy): domain Eukaryota; kingdom Viridiplantae; phylum Streptophyta; class Pinopsida; order Araucariales; family Araucariaceae; genus Wollemia; species Wollemia nobilis. Next base: position 22,373,734 of record JAQPPZ010017232.1, on the reverse strand, counting down.
AGATATTGGTATTGTTGTTCTTCACAATACTATGGGGAGTACTATTGTGCCTGATCATGATAAGGCGAGTATTGGGTGACATGTGCTATCGAGTCTATGGGCACACTAGGTTGTGGGGTAGGTGTCTATTGTGGGTAGTAATACTGTGACTGTGAGGCATATGGTTGTGGCATAGGTACTTGTTGGTTTGGAGCCTGCTGTATTGGTTGAGCCATGGGTGGTGATGACCAAACTGGAGGAGGCGTAAAGAAGCTAGGTGTAGCTGGTGGTAGTGCAGGTGTTGGTACTACTGGCGCTAGGGGTGGTCGAGATGAGGTATCAAAATATGGGATCTGTCTTTGCCTTGGAGGGTAGGAAGTAGGGAAGGTAAACTATGTGGAATAATTTGGTTGAGTGGGTGGATAAGTTTTTAGTGTCGGTCCATAGGTAGGAGGGATATGGGTAGTGGGAGCTGAAAAGGAATAGGTGGTGGTATCCTAAAGGTCATCGTAGGCAAAGGTGTCTCTAAAGGTTGGGTGTCGTACACTCTAGATACTTGGGAGATTGGTGGAAAAGCTGCTAAAAAAGTAGGATAAGCTACCGAAGTAGGAGCTTGGGTTGAGGGGAAAGTATATGTGTATACTCCCACTTGGGTTTGTGCATCTTGTGTCTAAAGAGGCTACTGGGAGGTACCCTCAGATATGGTGAAGAATGGCTCTTGGGAAGAGGATGGTTGGTACTCTTGTGAGGAGTATGGGTGTGAGGTTTGAGGGAATGCTTGTGGTTCTTGCTGGGTAGGGATTTGTTGTGCAGTTTGGAAGGATGGTTTTTGGCTTCCTACAGTAGAGGAGGATGGGTCAGACACCATTCCTATGGTAGGGGTGAATGATGCGACCTCAGGATGGGTACGGTTTAGAAGGGAGGAATCATTCTCAAATAGGGATTGAGATAGATTTTGGAAGAAGGGATGTGCAAAGGTGGGTGAAGTAGGCATGACCTCCTCATCTATGGTGAAGGATGGAGGAGATTGTCCTAGTGCTATGTAGATCACATGGTCACAAAATGTGGTCGATGGATTAGGTGAGGATGGGGCTGAAAGGAGCGGGTAATCTTCTACGAGTGAAGTAGCAAGGATTTCACTCAAAGTTGATATCTCCTCATGAGGCATCATGTGTGTGAATTGTACATCAGATTCTATGCATGAATCATATGTGTCTATGATCCTCTCCTTCATGATCGAAGGAGTAAGCGTGGACTGACTAGAGGAAGGGGGAGGCCATTCCTCCATAGAGTGTGCTTGCTCATGCGCTCTACTACGGGTAACCACAGGCATAGTGGCATGTGTCAAAGGGGTTTTTAGGAATAAACCCTATGTGATGTAGACTCAACTGTGTCTAATGTAAGTGTAAAGTAAGTGACATGCTGTGTGTAGCAAAACAATATATAGTGTAGTGTGTTGAGACCGGTATGTGATCATGCAAACAATGGTAGACCGGAATCAATTCTAAATGCTAAGAAAATAAAAGTGTTCTATTCATTTTGTGTGTTGTAATGTTGATACTCCCTATGTAGAATCATGGGTAATGGAGTGAATACTCTAGAAAGTCGAGAATGTCATCAATATCAAACCTCCTGCAACACCCAAAGATGCACAGGATAGAATGGTACCGCAATGTGCGAATGGTGACTTGTATGGAAGGTGCAGTAAAATGATATCCTAAAGGGGTGGAACTCACTATGCTGAAGCGAGTTCACAATATCCTCTCACGAGAAGAGGTGGCACTGTCTGAGACCTACTACCGACATACCCATGCTTTCGCTTCACCCTCGGGTAGGCTTAGTCAAGAACGACAGTTACCAATTCCACAAATTATACGAGCCTTGTGGATGAAGGTGCTAATCCTGTCCCACTCTATAGGTAATCGCTGGTGATGAAATCCAGGGCCCAGTCACAAAAGTGGGGGATTTTCTAGTGATGAAATCTAGAAAACCACTCTTGTGGGGCTGCTAGGTGTCTAGGGGGTGAGCTGATGGAGAGTGCAACTCGATCCACACTAGTCTCGAGCGATGGATTGGGGATGAAGTCCAATCTCACCACTTGTTTAAATACCACGTGAGTGTGTGTGGGTTTATGTTTTGCTAATGATGTATGCAAGGTAAGAAACTAACTAGTTGCCTTTTCAAAAGAAAACTAATCCTAATGCCTTTTCGAAAGCAAATGATTAGATAACTTATATTTTTTTTTGCAAAGAAATGGTCTAGTCCTAAATGCCTTTATAAAAAAAATTAATCTACTTTGCAAAGCATGGAAACATGCAATCCAAGTGTGTGAAATAAATGGGATTAGGAAACCCTAACTTGAACTTTAGAATGCAAAATTCTTTCAGAAATGTAAGAGGGGATTAGAAACCCTAATTTTACTTTAGAATGTAAAGTTCCTTTTAGCAATGGAAGCTATCAACGAAGGAAGAACAACTTAGGCTTATGCTACATGCAAAAATAAAAGACAAATGCAAATTTATTTGAGAAATAAATTTTGTACACTTTCTGGAAAGTTGCAGGTCCTAAAAATTTTAGAAACCCTAAGGATTCGACAACTTTGCAATGAAAACAAAACTATGTCTAGCAATGATTATTTAACTAGTTAGTGAAATTTTTGTTTCCAAAACTTGCAACAGAGGTAGAAAAAGTGAACATACCTGCATTATGATGCTAAGGGGGTTTTATTGGCCCCTGAAAAGATCACCCCAGTTGATTTGGGGGTTTTTGAGGCTTCTACACTCAAATCACCACCCGAGGGTGAATTAGGTTTGGAAGGCTCAGATCTGATATCTGACAGTCCATAGGGCTTTTTTAGGTTGCAGAGAGGTCTGAGACAACAAGATATTTAGGTTTTGGGGCTCTGAAATGCACTTCACCACCCAAGGGGTGAATTGGCAGCAAGTTCATGGGGCAGGGCGAATCAGCTACAGAGGCTTCAAATCAGAGTTCTGATGACCTAGGGTGTTTCCTAGGGTTTTGGAGGTCTCTATGGAAAATAGCTTTGGTACTTGCAAGACATAGAAATAGAGGATAATGTTAGATTTACAAAGAAAATGAATCTAGCACTATCCATTGTGGGGGTCCCACCGGGCGTGCCAGAATGAAACAGTTAGAAAATGACATTTGATAATTTAACACAAAACACAATGATGCATTAAACAAAGAGACTGTGATTCCATTGATATTAAAAGATACGTGTTACAAGAGGGACATGATGCCCTTTATCCATTTCTCTTCCTAACAATGTTACAATCAATTTGATGTCTTCTTCGATCGTCCCTCAGTGTAGGTGGGCTTCTTTGTATGTGGGCCATCACTAGGTTGTTATTGGTTTGATGCTGCTTTCCCTCTTTAGATTTGCTACATAACCTATGAATAACTTGCAAAAGGGTGTTAGTACAATGGGGGGCTTGCCTTAGTCAGGCCCCATATTTATGAAGATGAAATGACCATAAAAATAGAACAAAACATGAAATAAACTATGCAAAAGGTAATAATATGATGAAATGGAGCTTACCTCCCAAATCTGGAGTGATTTGGGGTCTGTAGACCCAATTTGCCACCATGGGGGTGAACTGAGGCCAGATTCATGGGGCAAGGGGTGATCTGAGCTGTGATGCCTCTTCTACAAAATCCTTCCGGTGGGTCGACTCCTAGGTAGTTGGGGTGCCTCTATGTACCATTGAAATCCGACTATGTGCACCGGGAAATGATTGTTCAATATTGGCTTTCCATTTCAACAAAGTAACTATGCTTTGTTGAATTTGTGAGAGAGGTAATTAGGGGTTTAGGACCCATTATTTATAGGCAAAGGCAAGGTGCAGGGGGGTTAGATAGACTAAACCTAGGTTTGATTCTGACTAGGGTTAGGTTAAGAAATGCAATGTGGCAACATCACATTCCTTATGAGAAATATCTCATCCTCACACATGTGTGAGGATGGATTAGGGCTAATCCTGATTAGGAGGTGCTTAAGTCAATTTAGGACATGATTAAAGAAATATCCTAAAAAACCCTAATTTCACACATGTGGGAGGATGTAATTAGTGTTAATCAAGATTAAGGGTTCTTTTAATCAAATTTACCCTAAAAATGTGACTTAAGTGAAGTCAACATTAAATTAGATTTTAGGTATTGACTTATTAATTATTTTGGTCAACTAATACCCCGTGGGGGCCTCAATCGAGTGCAAGTAGGTTGTTGAGGGATATCCCAGTGCATGGGATGTGATTTTGAAGGCTTATGAGGGTTTAGGACCTGAAAGCCAATGAAGTAGTATATGGGAGTCTACATGATGCTATGACAATCTATGGTGATCCATGCATGACTACGGTTGTCTACGTATGACTACGCATGACTACAACAATATATGCATGTCTAGGAGGATCTACAATAGTCTACATTGGTCTACGATAGCCTAGGGATACCTAGGATGACCTATGTAAACCTACAAGTGTCCAAAAGGATCTACAAGTACGTAGGTATAGCAGTGTGCAACTTTTGGGTGTCTACAGCTTGACCCCAAGGCCAAGCTTGTCAAGCAAAATATGAGAAAGATGCATCCCACAGTGACCTTAATGGTCAAAGATGAGCTACAAAAGTTGTTTGATGCCCAGTTCATTATTTTTGTAGACTATCCACCATGGTTTTCCAACATGGTTCCCTTCAAGAAGTCATATGGGTAGATTTGCATTTGCACTAATTTTTGAGACCTAAAAAAAGTGAGTCCTAAGGATGATTTTCCTTTTTCAAGCATGAACACCCTACTAGATGCCACAACAGGCCATTAAATGTTATCCCTCATGGATGGCTTCTCTGGGTATAATTAGATTCGTATCAACTCGGAGGACCAACTTAAAAAAATGTTCGTAATTCCCTAGGGAACATTTTGCTACAATTTCATGCCCTTTGGCCTTAAAAATGCTAGTGCCACCTACCAACATACCATGACATACATATTCCACAACTACATGCATAATATTTTGGAATATTACATGGATGACTTACTGGCTAAATATTTTTTACGCCATGAGCATCTTGATGTTTTGCATAAATTCCTCGATCGTATTATCAAGCATAATTTGAGACTGAACCCTAAGAAGTGCATCTTTGGTATCACATCTAGAAAGCTCTTGGGATTCATAGTTTCTAAATGAGGCATAGAAGTAGAGCCTAACAATGCCAATGCCATCCTCGAGATGCCTATCCCAACTACCATAAAGTAGTTTCAAAGTCTACAGGGCAAGATAACGTCCATAAAATGCTTCATAGTGCAACTGTCAGACAAGTTTTGACCCATGAACAAATTATTGCACAAGGGATTGTATTCCATTAGGATGACAAGTTCCAAGAGTCCTTTGACACTATAAAATAGTACCTGGCTTCACCACCAATGTTGGATCTGCCTCGACCAGGAGTGTCATTTCGCTTATACATCTCAGCCACTAAGATTGCATTGGGTGCCATGTTAGCCCAGAACAATGAACTGCATAAGGAGCAGACTACTTACTATCTCAACTGCATCCTAGTCAGTTATGAGATTAAGTATGCATACGTTGAGAAGTTATGCTTAGCAGTGGTTTTAACCACCAAGAAGCTATGACATTACATGCTTAGCCATACCACATATGTTGTGTCTAAAGAGAATCCATTATGATACATGATGAGTCACACTTATCATAACAGTCAGATGATGAAATGGATCATGTTGTTGATGGAGTTTGACCTATAATTCATTGGAAAAAAATCCATAAAGGGTCACATCATCATCGATCAATTTGTAGAGGCCCTTCTCTAGGATGATCAGCCTCTGAGCATGGAGCTTCCTAATGATGGAGTCTTACAAATTTTGGAATCACTTGATTCTAATGATCCCGAGTCATATGCAGATATGACTCTATTATTTTATGGCTCCAAATACGATCAAGGAGGTGGTGCAAGGATTGTGTTTTTCACACTGCATGGGGCTCCCATACCCCTATCATTTAAACTCGATTTCTTGTGCACCAACAACAATATCGAGTATGAAGCCTTGCTCATAGGTCTTAAAATAGCTATTACCATGAAAATAATCAAGCTTAACATCTTTGGAGACTCCTTGCTCATTGTTAACTAGGTCAAATGGATATACCAGTGCAAGTTCCTAGTTCTACAAGCCTACAAAGACCTTGTGGATAAATTCTTGGAAAAGTTCAAATGGTATAACATCGAGGTGCTCCCTAAATCATCTAATAATTTTGCAGATAAGATGGCCTCATTATGGTCCTTGATCCCACAAGACCCTACTAATGAGATGACAACCATTCAGTTCAAGATGCTCTCATAGTCTACGATTGAATGTGAGGATACTTAGGCCATATCAGAAGTCCACTTGATTCAAATTTAACCTCATCAAGAGAGATTCTTGCACATTCACAAGCACTTGAATCATGTCAATTGGGGGAATTTGTTCCCTCAAGCCCCTTTTGATAGCAGTACAATGCTATTCTTACAATTTATTTCCCACTCAGCATTTGCTTGGGATGAATTTCAAGAGGGACAAGCAATTCATACAATTGAGGCTTCTTCTCAATAGGTTTGGTCCACATAAATCAGGGAATATCTAAAGCTAGGTAATATCCATCTTGGATTATCACACACTACTAAAAGGAAATTTAAATAGAATATGATAAAATATTTCTTGCTAGATGACATTTTGTATTGTCAGAGCTATGAAGGGATCCTCCTTCATTGCTTAGAGCATCAAGAGTCAGATTGGGCAATAGCCCAAGTGCACGATGGTACATGTGGTGGCCAATTCAACGGTATGGCCATCGTAAAGCACATTCTTTGCATGGGCTACTATTATCCAATCTTGGAGGAAGATTGTTGTGCATATGTAAAGAAGTACATGAAGTGTCAACACCATGCTAACTTGACACACGTACCTTCCAAGACCTTACAATAAATCCAATTGGCTTGGTTATTTTTTGCAATGGGGTTGGATTTAATCAAAAAAATCTCCCCTACATCCTTGGGCTATCACACATTTATCATTAAAACCACTAAATATTTTTAAAAGTGGGTGGAAGTGATTCCTCTTACCACTACGATAGGACCCCGCACCGTGGAGTTCATTTTGCATAATATCATTTATCATTTTGGTATTCCATCCAAGATTATTCCGAATAATGGGACGTCATTTAAGAACAAATATGTGTGATAGCACAAAATAATCCCAAGCTTGGGGCAACCAAATTTGATTATGATTTTCCACATCAGGATACATAATTCACATTCATTTACATCATTCATATTTCCAAAACCCCTTTTTTCTATTGGGGCAAAAAATAAAATCTATCATTCACATTCATTTACATAATTCATATCATCCGCATTTCCAAAAATACCTTTTCTATTGGGACAAAAATCAAATCAATCATTCAAATTCTTTTACATCATTCATATCATCCACATTTCCAAAGACTCATTTTCTATTGGGGCAAAAATAGAATCAATCATTACATTATTCATATCACCCACAATTCTATCAATTGGCTCATGAGATTCATTCTTTACTCATTAACCAATTGAGGGGGTAAGCTACAACAACAAATTTTATCTTTAGGATCTTCTTGCACATCAAGGAAATAAGCCACTTCACCAAACTAGGTGTCTCTTGTTTTTGCACCGCATTGTATTTTACACAATGTGATACAAAAAGAGATATTTGTAGACACCAAAACCTAGCCACTTGTCATATATGCATCATCATACCATATCCACTCATAATTTATATATACATATTATAAATTTATATTTATATATTTATTTAAATATATATATGAATAAATCTCAGCCACCCATCATGTTTTAATCTTGACCATTCATTTAACATGATTCATTCCACTTATAATTTCACAATATCAACCCTTCATAATGATATAATCTTGGTTTCCCATTGATGTCATAAAAACCCTAACATGGTCAACGATAATTTATAAAAGATGATTCATTTTTGTGAATCAAGGTTGAAACATTTTTGGATTTAAAAAGCATTTATTATCTATCCCTTCAAGAAACCTAGAAATTTTCTAACACCTTCCATCCTCATCATTTCTTAAACCCTCACCACCTCCACATATGCCATATCTATCATTGAAACCTCTACAAACATCACCTAGATTTCATAGAGCTTTACCCATCACAAAATGCTCCATTCATCAAATGTTGTAGAGAATTTATAGAACACTACAATATTTTCATAGCCCTACCTAGAAGCTCAAAGGTGCTTCCCATTCATTTATTTACAATTATCAAACCCTTGGATGCTCGTGGGCATTCGCATGTCACCAGATCAAGTCATCAGGAGCATAGATTCAACAACTCAGGAATATTTTGATAAGGTATCAGGTTTTATTATTTTACTTATATTTTCTATATTTGTGTACTTCATTTAGAAAATATTTCACCTAGTGTTAGTATTTTACACTTTCATTTTTTAGTGGGCATCACAATATGGAGGCCCAGTAGGTGTTACTAACTTTATTCTAATATGTTTATGTGTAGGTTATAGGAGATGTTTCTGTTAGAAAATTTTGTAGCTTTGAGTGGTCCCACAGGGATACATAATCCCACTCACACTTGTTTGGAGTGATGAAAATCTAGAGACACCACCAAAATTTATTTGAACAAAGGGTATTAAACCCTCTTATTGTAAAATCATTGTTCATAACAAGTTCTATATTGTGATCCCTAATTTTGGGGTACATTAATGTTGTAGTAGTGGAGATCTAGGCTCCCCAAAATAAATATAATAACATTCTTCCATTGTGCAATATTTATTTTTGTTGATATGTTATCATTATATGGGTGTTATTTATTTTTTATTTACAAAATGAACAACACCCACCATTCCAGAAACTGAACCGTCCACCCTAAATAACCCTCACATCACCTAAATAGACATGGATAAGGTTGGATCTTAATTAATACCAACTAATCCTATTCTATAACCACTTCAAATCCCACCTAGACGTGTTATTTCTCCTCAATAGGAACTTTCTTACTCACAGTCCAACAACTTTAACCAAGTCTACACCAACCCTCTCTTTGAGGCAACATCTGCACCATCACACCAAATTCTTCTACAACAATTTAGCCAAAGCACCTCCATTTCATTCACCTACACCACTACCTATTCCAATCCACTCTATTAAGCACAAGTTAATATTGCTTTGTAGATTCCATCCACCACTCTATCTACCACCCTCCATTCAGTTGTGATGCCTTTCATAATTTACCCCACATTAACCTCAACAAACATTGCTACCAACACTCATATCATACCTACATCCACTTACACCACAACCACACAATATGCATATGAAATCATCATACAATAAGCATGGAAAAATATCATTCAATTACTTATGAGCTATCAAGACACTTGTTCTTACCCTCAATAGTAATTACAGGTAGTAGATTTTAAACCCCATTCCATTCCAAACCAACATACCTTCTTCAACCTCGATCCATATTGGGTATCACAATATTCTAAGGACACTATACCCACACCTCCATTTATACACATCAATACCATTCCCACAACCCAACACATTCAAATCCCCTAAACTTCATCTCCACTTCATCAGCATTAGTCACTCCACAACCAAGCCCAAACAACACATCCAACATCATCAGAGACCCATCAATACATCAGGAAATCAATACCACATTCCATCCCAACAATTCACCACTCCACATACACCACCTCCATACACTCATCAAATAAACTAGGGTTTGCACACACACATGAAATACCCTAATATCCACATAGGTGTTGTAGGTGAGTTGGAGAGGAGGGGGAAATCCTCCAAGGGAGGTCCTAGGTTCAAATCTCCACCCTACCAAAAAGCTGAATTGGGTATCCAAAATCCAATTGATAATGTTGGTGTGGGCAGGGTCGGGTGCAACTCTCAGGTGAATCTGATGGTGTAGAATCCCCTATTCATGGTATCTTATAAAAAGGCAGCCCCACAAGGGGTTTTTCACTTTTTAAAAAAAAGACCCTAAGATCCAAGCCTTGCAATAATAGATTGACAACTTAATTATGCATACTCTTGGTATGATGTACCAAAAACCTACATTGAGATAGGTGATCAATCAGTCCATTCATTCTTTATTATCTTCATCACCTTATCTGAAAGACTTTACACTACCAAATTTTGACAAATTCAAAGGGATTGAGGATCTTAGGGAGCACATCAACACATTCATTCATTCATGTTTACAAATCCAAGACAACAATGCTCTAATGCTCTGAACCTTTCCTCATACATTAGGAGGAGATACCTTATATTGGTATAATCGTCTACCACATCATAGTATTTACACATTTGAACAATTGGAAAAAAATTTTTGGAAATGTTCTCCCTCAATGTTCATAAGAAAACTACCTTGATCGACCTATATAATCTCAGATAATTTGAAGAAGAGTCAATTTATGATTTTAGAAACCATTGGAGGGATATTGTTACCAAGTTGTCATTATCCCTACAAATTGAAGAATTAACTTGTATTTTCACAAGGATTTGTCTAAATCCCATATCTTTATTATTGTAATTACAACAATATATAATACTCGATGAAGCTCTTGCCTAGGCCCGCATCATTGAAGAAATAAAAATTCTAGAGGGTGAGATCAAACCAAAGAAAAAAGAATGGCAAAACAAGGTTCAATCTAAAGGAAACTATTCTAGCCAATCAAAACCATTACAAGTCAATCAAGTGGTTTTGAGTCAACTCCAAATGACTCAACAACTCCCTAGTCAACACCAACCACAACCATCATTGCAACAAGTACAAAAAATATCTTATCAAGTGGTTCTCCCACCACAACAATTTTATAACATAGCACCAACTATGGATAATGATAAACATAAATAATTTGTTCAACAGGATCGCACTTACACACCTTTATCTGAATTATATGCTTTCATCTTCCATAGGTTGTATGATGCCAATGCTATCATCTTACCCAAAGTTAAACTATATGATCCATCCAAACATGGAAATGGCTATAGGAAGCATTTGTTTTGTCCTTTTCATAAATAAAATGGGCATGGCATTAATAACTACTTTACATTCAAAGATAGTGTGCAAGACCTAATAGACCCAGGGGCCATTAAGTTAAAATAATCCCCTAGCATAGTCAAATCAAAACCTTGGTATTTATTAGATACCACTTCCTCATCATGAGAAAACATAACAAACAATAGGAGGATCAAATAATATGACTCCACCTAATCAAGTCACTAATGTGCAATAGAACCAAGGTTTTGTGGGTGTTATCCATGTGGTGACATGATTTCAATGAAGCATAAATCATCAAAATGAACAAACTCAAGCAATTTAACCTCCCATGACACCACTAGCAAATGTGACTCCACAACCTGCTAATCCATCCCCACCCATCCATTTTTTTTCCAATTCATCTTACAAGTCATCCATCCTAGCCTATTCATCTCCCAAGCCATTTGTAGAGATCGATCATCACCCTAAGTAGCCGATTAACAACTAGCCTCAAAATGGCTTCAGCAAAACTATCCATCTACAAGCTTATACAATAATATCCCCCACACCATGAGGTATTAATGGAAATATTAAAATCCATTAATCTCAAGATGTTAATACATTTAACAATTATATGAGTATTCAAACATGTATGGAGCCCTTTATTGCATTCTATGATTTTGAGATTAAATAAATATCATTAGAATCACCAAATCCTCCATTACACATCATGGCTCAAGTTTATAGGAAGCCCTTCAAAAGATTATTTATTGACACCGGCTCCTCCATCAACATCATTACCACCTTCGCCCTACAACATCTTAATATTCCACATTCACACATAACCAAATCCACATTCATCTTGTGATAATTTAATGATGCTTTATGTTCTACAATTGACACTATGGTATTACCCATAGAAGTGGGGGTTAAAATATTTCATACTATGCTCCATATCCTAGAATGATCCATGGCTTACAATGTACTACTTAAATGTCCCTGGATAATGGAGATGAAATATGTCCCTTCAAAACTACATCAATGTTTGAAATATGTGTATGAGGGATAGATTCATTGCATACCCATGGATATCAAACCATTTAAGTATTGCAAATTCATATACAATACACACGATTCCACACTTCCATCCATCCACCTATTCTTAACTCCATCAACCACATCATCCACTTCACATCACAACACTTACTTATCCAAGCTCTTATTCTTGAGGAGCTTCCTATCATTACCCCACATCAAGCCTCCACTTCCACACCCCCACCTTCATCATAATTGACCATGTGTAAATGTGGTCAAACCAAATCATCATCATCCACAACCATACAATGGGGACATCCCTCCACACCTTCCACATCATCTACATAACCCATTATCATCCATTCATCATTGCCAACAAAACCAACTCTACAAAAACCCTCTATTATTTCATTGGTACTAGAATCACCAATCATCCATCAAATTTATCAGCCAAATCCATCTTCATCTCCATCAACTGATGTGTCACAAGTTGATTTGATGGATTATGAGATGCTATTTCAACATACATCTCTCCCATAACTCAAGACATAAGCCACACATGATCCCAACATTTCCTCATCCACTCCATCCACATCATCATTCACACAAGTTGTAGTCCACCTCTCTAATCCTAGCATTGGTGAATACGTGGTCCAAGATGTCACCATTACACTGTTCAACACTCAAACTGTTAGGGATTACAGTCACCCACATGACCCACCCTTATCCATAGGATTGGTGTACAACATGGTTTCATCACCTAATAGAATAAACTTTGTATATGAGGAGGCGATTCATCATTTGATTCACTTCCCCCAGATGAATCTAAGTAACCATCCTCTTCCAAACCTGAAATCATGATCATTTCTAATTTTCTATTATTATATTTTTATCAAGTTAATTGGTAAGAATTTGGCCTTGGATGACATGAATAAGTCATGCATGAAATCATTGAACATCAATACCAAGAAGTGCATGATCATTTAGGACTAGAATACTATTTATAATCTATTGATTCCTCCTTTGAGCTAGCCTTTCAAATACTCAATCTAGATCATGAAGAGGAAAATAATGACAATGATGAATTTGAGGATGAAATCTATGAAGAATACAATATTATGTTGATAGCTTCTAATGAATCTTAAGAGGAATTGATCCCAGTCACACCATTCATAGAACATGATGAGTATTATATTATAATGTTCCCTATTCATCATCCCATATTTATTTTTCTCCTCCCAAGGAAGCAAATTGATCCAACTGGTAAACCACCACCAAAACATCATCCTTTTTAGTGAGGCATCCTGTAACATATGTACATAAAAAAATATCAAAATACAAAAAAAAACAAAAAACTATTTGCATTGCATTTGCATGGTCTTATCATTTGCATTTATATGTGTTTCTTGTTGCTATCTAGGTTCTCAAGGTTCATTCATTGATTCCAAGAGGTAGGAAAAACCATCCTTCATAATGCCAAACACCAATTCCCATTAAGTCAACACAATCCTATTGACTTATTCACATCAATCCATAATCCATACAATTTGGCAAAACCAATTCTTATTGATATAAGCCTCATCGATATGGAACAAATTTCATCATCACCATCCTTTTAAAAATTCATCATTTTCATGGAATTGTTAAGATCTTTGGCAAATTACATTCACCTTCGCCTCCACCGTCGCCTTCACCCTTGACTACTATTGTGTTCAAGGTAGAAATGTAAGAGACTATTCTAGAAGAGTTTGATAACATAATTTATGACATTCATATGATCCTAATACCCCATCATATTGAGGATGGTTCACACATGGCAATTGAAGATACTATGGATGTGAACCTTAGTAAAAATACGAACAATCCATAAATTGTTAAATTTAGAAAAAGTTTATCCACTGATGAACAAGAGCAATTGATAGCTCTCCTCAAGAGGAAGAAGGATATATTTGCATGGTCCAATAAATACATGCATGGTATTGACCCTAACTTGGTATTCCATAATCTCACCTTGCATCCTGATGCTAAGATGATCTAACAAAAATTGAGAAAGTTACATCATACCATTGCCCTCATGGTTAAAGAAGAGCTTCAAGAGCTATAAGACATAGGTTTCATCCAATGTGGTGATTCATATTTGAACTGAATTTCAAGATCTTAACAAAGCATGTCCTAAGGATGAATTTCTTTACCAAATATTGATCCTCTTGTCGACACTTGCACTAGCCATAAAATGTTATCTTTAGTGGATGATTTTTCATGATACAACCAAATTTAAATCAATCCTGATGATGAACATAAAACAACATTTACAACACCTTGGGGGAATTTTTGGTACAAGGTGATGCCATTTTGCCTTAAAAATATAGTTGCCACTTATCAAAATACCATGACATACATCTTCCATTATTACATGCACAAGATCATTGAATATTATGTGGATGATCTATTTTCCAAATCTAAAACCCGACAAGAACACATTGATGTCTTGGAAAAAGTTTTTGATTGAATTCTAGAGCATAATGTAAGGTTGAACCCCAAGAAGTGTATCTTTGGTGTTACCTTAGGTAAACTACTAGGATTCATTATCTCCAAGAGAGGCATTGAAGTGGATCCAAACAAGGTCAAGATCATTATGGAAATGCATCCCTAATAAACTTGAGAGAGTTACGTAGCTTACAAGGAAAAACCCAATTGATCTATAATTTCATTGCACAACTCTCAAACAAATGTAGGTAATTCAATCACCTGCTGTAAAAGGAGGTGATATTTTCATGGATAGAATAATGTAAAAAATCTATTGATGATATCAAGCAATACTTAGCTTCTCCACTAGTCTTAAATCCACCTCATCCCGGAGTCCCATTCTATATTTATGTTTTAGCAACAGACTTTAAATTAGGAAAAATGGTTGAATAGAAAATCAAAAACAACCAAGAGCAAGCAATCTATTATATTAGTTTAACATTGGTAATCTACAAAACTTGATATGTTTATGAGGAAAAATTGTGTCTAGTGGTTGTTTTTGCCATGAAGAAAATCAAACATTACATGCTAAGTCACACCACATATATCATAAATTACAAAAACCCTTTGTGTTATATGATGTCTCACACTTACAAAAACACCCACACCACAAAATGGATAATGCTTCTAACAAAATTTTATCTTGAGTTCATTAGTCAAAATTCCATTAAAAGTCATGTGATAGCTGATTAGCTAGTGGAAGCTCCACTTCCTAGTGATCAACCCTTTATTTTGAGATCCTAGATGACTTAGTATTTATTATCAGTAAATAAAAGGAAGATGTCATTCTTGAATATGATGTGGATATTACACTCTTCTTTGACGGTTCTAAGTACAAAAAAGGACAAGGTGCGAGAGTCATATTTCATACACCACAAGGGATACCTATACCATTATCATTCAAACTCAATTTCCCATGCACAAACAATAATGTAGAGTATGAAGCCTTAATACTAGGATTTCAAGCAACCATAGCTATGGGAATAAAGTGTATCTAGATATTTGGTGATTTCCAACTTGTTTGTCAAGTAAACAAATCATACTAATGCAAAAAACCCATCTTAAAGATTTACAATGAAGTAGAAATGAATTTTCTTATAAAATTTGACTAGTATGAAATTGATAGTTTACATCATTCTACTAATATATTTGGAGATGTGATGGCCTCTCTAGTATCATTGATTCCAAAGAACTCCATAGGAGAGGTACAACCATTAATTATCACAACAATCTCTAAATCTACAATTTCTTGTGTTAAATATAAATATGAGAAGGGTGTTTGCTTCATTTGCACAAAGCCATATGAGTCTTGGTATATCAATTAAAATATTTCCTCAAGTTTGGAACACTCCCATCAGACATTTCATGAATTTCCAAATGAACTTTCAAGCAAAAGGTAGCTCATTTCACTCTCTTGGGGGATGTGTTGTATAGACATGGTTATGATGGAGTTCTCCCCTATTCTCTTGAGACCACAGAGGCCCAAAGAGCAATATAAAAATCTTATTATGGTACTTTTGGTGGTCACTTTAGTGGAATAGCCATTGCAAAGCCCATTTTATTCATTGGTTATTATTGGCCCACCATGGAAAGTGACTATTGCACTTATGTCAAGGAATGTCAACAATGTTAACAAAATGATAATTTAATTCATGTGCCATCACAAGCCTTACATCCTATTCAGAGTGTTTATCCCATTTCACAATGGGGTTTGCACTTGAATGGTAAAATATTGCCTCTTTCCTCAAGAAAACATACATTCATAATCACTGCCATTGAATTCTTGATGAAGTGGTTCAAGGTAATTCCTCTAACCAGTATGATAGGACCTCAAATTATGGAGTTTATACTTCAACATATCATCCGTCATTTTGTTATCCCCTCAAAAATAATCTTTGATAATGGTAAGTCTTTTAGAAATAAGGATGTTCGAGCACTTTGCAAGAAATATAATATTCAACATAGTTTATTGACTCCTTATTACCCACAGATAAATGGACAAGATGAGGCAACCAATAAGACCTTGATAGCTATTCTCAAGAAATTAGTCAAAGAAAATCATCGATATTGGCATTCTCAGATCCCCTTGAAATTATGGGCTTATCAAACAAGCATTCAAAAATCTATTGGAGTAATACCATTCTCATTGGTCTATGGTTTTGAAGACACCATACATCTTGAGATCGAGATCCCCTCATTATGTATTTCATTATAGGAATTCAGAGATGATAATACTACTAGACAACCATATCTTGACTAACTCACACTCCTTTATGAAAGGTGAATCAATACCTTAGAGCATATATGAGTATATCAGGATCATTTAAAGTATTTTTACAATTACAAAGTCCATCTACGTGAATTATAAGTAGGATATCTTATCTTTAAAGAGAATCAGCAAAACACCAATGCATTCCCTCACCTTCATGATAAATTCATGGCTAATTGGTTAGGACCATACATTATCATATAAAATCTGGGTCAAAGAACTTATAGGCTTGCTATTCTAGAGGGAGTAGAAGAGACTGAACCACTAAACATCATCCACTTGAGATCATTCTATGCTTAATGTGTTTTATATATGTATATATACATGGCTAATACATAAAAACATCATTCATATGCATTGCACCTCACACATTAATTTTTCACAAACACATTCATGACATCATGATGCATTTCATCCATCATATTAGGGGTTATTTGCTCAATTTAAGATAATAATTGATCCAATAAGTATTTTTGCCTTAATTATGGGTACCCTCAAGTTCACATCCATCTCATTTTGCTATTTCATAAGTCATATCATCATTTTCCACAAAATTCCATTACCACTTGGTGTTTTCGATCACTCAACCACTCCTAGTGTTTCAAGCAACCTCAAGTACATGTCAAGTTCTCTCTAGGACCAGTGAGTTCTAGGAGTTGACTCTAACATTCTTGAACCAAACACATATCACACATATTAAAAATAGATTGTATCAAAGATGGATAACACCATAATTGGGTTGAACCTCAAAGCAAAAAAATTCATCTTTGCTTGTCCCATTATGCACATAATCCAAAATAAAAAATTGTGGTTTTTATAACTAACAACACTACCAAATAAAATAATGAGTATTAAGGCTAGGGTAAAATTCTCATCACACCTTGGTTGAGAATCTGATTCCCAAAATCTCTAATTCTTTTACACATCACACACCATATATCCTCAAATAGTAAGTATATAACTATATTTCCATCCAGATGGTTAGGTAGTCTTATCCCCAAAGCTTAAAGATCAAATCATTGGACTATGGAGCTAATATCAACTAGGGCTATAGATGCTTGACTGGCAGTGGAGTATGCTCATGTGTGGTGACACATCTCTCTTGAAGAGATCTATGATTGCACATAAGGACAAGCTAGCTTCCTAGTCTCCTCCATGATAGGTTTCATCTCAATTTACTCAATATGGGTTAATGAACTCACTTGTACACACATTGGTTCTTGATTGCCTTGAATCATTACTATGCTCATGGTTGGTAAATGAAAATTCACTACACACACATTTGGTCTTGGATAAATTAGATATAACTTAGTGAGTTGTTTGACATCACTTGGATGTTTGAGTTTTTGTAAAACAAGTTCAAATCAGCCATCCATAACCCAAAACAACATCCATTTCATTATCACATCATTACATACCATCGTATTGGTACCCCTGGTTAAGTGACAATGATAAATATGGTCAAGTAAAATCTAACTACGAATGATCATTAATGTGTCAATTCAATTGCATTATTATCACAATTTATATACATCATCATGACACTGTCATCCATCACATCATATACACATGCATTCACACAAATATTTACATAAAAGTCATAACACAAAATTAAAGCCATGTATATATAAAATCTCATGTACAATAAATGCTCGAAGGCTATATACAATGGAGCACCAAGGCTCATATTCAAAAAGTGCATCACAAAGAACTAGTTAACGTCCATAGGTAGATCCTTATGACCCTGATGGAGCCATCGACCTAGATTCACTATGCCTAAAATTTCTAGATACAAAAGAGGAAGACCACACTAGCATTCTAATGCCATGACACATAAGGAGATCCTCAAGATCTTGAATATTACCTTTCCAAAATCAAAGGTGTAGCACATCCTACCTTTGACAAGTATCCCTCTACACTAGCTCTACCTGGAGCCTCACTATCACATCTATTCCTCCACATACCACCATCCACACCTCTAGCTTTACCTACAACTAAGCATTCTTGGCATCCCTAGCTGCTATCACTACATCTCTCTCTACCACCATCTACCAAAGATAGTCTCACTCCACCTAGAGCTTAGCCCACTCCTCACTTTGACTATGAGATCTCTTTAAAACCTCCTATATACCACCATCACCATCACCTCCAAGCTCTTGAGGCTACTCTACTGCAACCCTTACCTGCATCTCTTGGTTGCAGGATCGATGATGTCTCTAACATTGAGGAGTCTCCTCGACCTTTGTTGTTGTCTCCCCATCATCTCCACTACTCTCCTCAACCACCTAATTAGGTATCCATGGACGTATTTAAGTGAATCATACATCATAGTCACCAGTGGTCCTAAAATTACCTACATCCAAGAGATCCATCTCCTCATCATCCTCATAGTCCAACTACCACTCCTCCACACAAGGCAAGCTCAACTCATCAACTCAATGCCTATAGAGCACTATAGCATTAGGTATTCCCTATTCTATCCTAAAATACCATAGCACTTGTGATAACTGGATCAGATCCACCTCACTCCTATGTCACCTAACCACCCATCTCTCCTACCTAACCCATTACAACTACTCTCCATCACTGGGCCACCTAGCATCCTACCATGGTCTCCAGTAAACCTGGTCCTGTGTAAACCCTACCTACAACTCTCTATACTCCTAAAAAATATGACCAAGATGACTTAGTTGTATCTCTTAAACTACCCACCACCTCAAAGCATATGGTTGATCCCTATCTCACTCGCATGGTAGGCCCATAGGATGAGCCACACTGACATGCTACCAACCTCAGATCTGTAGTAGCACACTATAGCCCAACCCATTTTTCCACTACCTCTTCACCTCGTACAACTCTAGATATGTCTATTCTATTAGCACATGCACCCATGCATACACTTGAGGCTCATTGATCATATCAAACACCAACTGAATCATGTTCCATGGGAACCAATAGTCAATGCTATTAAACACCAACACATTATTTAGTAAGAACATGACTAAGATTGGCTATGCCTACAAACACCTCTCCACATACATCTCCAACTACCTAATACCTCCACCTAGTATGTTCACATCCCTCCATACATCACCAAAAATCCACCTCATCTCATACTCCCTATCATGCCCAACTTGGACATGCAATCCCTTCACTGGTAATCGAAAGATGCGATAGACATCCTTGAGTGTCATCATCATCTCTCTAGTTGGGTGTTGGAAGTTCCCCCTATATTAATACCATATCTCTACCAAGGAATATAGGTACCCATTTTTAGCCCTCACCACCTCAATTTGGGTACACCTCACCAATCCCACCCACTCTAGCCAATCCCAGTGGTCCTTCTACAACACCTTTATCACCCCTGGTATGATGGGTGAGAATTGATGTCGAGCCTCCAATATCCTCAACTGCACCACAACAAAAATAAAAAATGCACATTACCATCACATTCATTGCATAAAAAAACACATTATAAACAAGAGAGCTAAAGGCACTTATCTTTACCACCTGCACCTCAACTCTTGTTACTACATCCATGCCATCCATTGTCATCACCTCACTCACTTAATCTTCTTTAGATGTCGCTTCTCAAACTCTAAAATGTAAGAATAAATTCAATTTCACCCATGTATTTTTATAGCTAATTTTGGCATGATCAAATGCACCAAGGTATCTGCCTAGTGCACTCAAACACTATTGTACATTTACCAAGTGGTAGATGCTCTCCCGTTTCTATGCATGATGTGGACCTCGATCGATATTTGGATCTAGAATATTTCAAAATGTTTCAAAAGGCATAAAAAACATAGCAGAACCCCAAAAAAGCATCACAAAATCCATCCATGCATGTATTTCATCATTCCATGATGATTTGTGATAACATGAATTGATTTGGGCACTTAATTTTCAATTGTGATAAAAGTCATGAAAATACCTAAATCATGTCAAAATGCCTCAAAACGGTCCAAAATTTCACAAAACTACCACATTCACTATTCTAAACAATCATAACATCATTTCATAATATTTTGTGATACCATGGATTGATTTATTCATTTAATTATTGTTTACGACTAAAAGTCACAAAAAATGCCTCAAATTGCTTCAAAATATCCCAAAACAATTTCAAATTTCACAAAATCATCAAAATCACTCATCAATACATTTTCATATTCACTCAAACTCATACATTATCATTCAACATTGCCCAATTCACTCATCAATGCATTTTTATTATCAAAATTCATTGCATCATTCACATTCATTTACATCATCCATATCATCTACATTGTCAAAAATATCTTTTATGTTAGGGTAAAAATAGAACCAATCATTGCACAATTCACATTCACATTCATTTACATAATTCATATCATCCATGTTTTCAAAAACCCCTTTTATTTTGGGGCAAAATTTGAGCCAATCATTACATCATTTACATCATTCATATTATCCACAATTCAACACATTTCCACTTAACATTGTTAAATTCACTTGCATTATCAAGAAAACTTCATATCTAGTGGTTTACTCTATTACCCTGGTGATTGTAGTGATTGGTTATCCATGCAATTTGGTTGGATGGATAGATCACCATAAGGACACTTGGTCATACTATCATCCAACATCATCTTGTTCCAAAACAAAATATTTTTGGTCCTTCATTTTTTGAGTGAGACTACGCTCAGAATAATTTTCTCAAAAGTTGTCATTTATGCCCTTTTCCATGGGGTAACAAACACATATCAGTTGCACTAAATTATTTTATTTACATTGCAATAGTCATTGGGGATAACATCCCACTAGGATTATTGGTTCCTCACTTTACATTCAAGAATTGCTACAATCACTAACATGCCCCTAGGATGATTGGTTCCTTTACTTTTTTATTTTTCTTTTTGCATTTGCATCATTTCACACTTCAATTATGTCAAAAGGTATATATTTCAACAACACAAAATCACCCCAATATTGTGGTAACCAATTTTGATTTCAATTTCCCACATCAGAATACATCATTCACATTTATTTACATCATTCATATCATCCATATTTTCAGAGATCTATTTTTTCTGTTGGGGCAAAAATAGAATCAATCATTTGCATTTATTTACATCATTCATATCATCCACATTTCCAAAAACCCTTTTTTTCTATTGGGGAAAAAATAGAATCAATCATTACATCATTTATATCATCCACTATTCTTTCAATTGGCTTGTGAGATTCATTCTTCACTCATTTTCCAATTGAGGGGGTAAGCTACAACAACAAAATTTTGTCTTAAGGATCTTCTTGCACACGGAAGAAAGAAGCCACTTCACCAAACTAGGTTTCTCTTGTTTTTACACCGCATTGTGTTTCACACAACACGATATAAAAAGGGACATCTATAGATACCAAAACCTATCAACTTGTCATATATCCATCATCAAACCACAATCACTCATAATATATTTACATATATATTATATATATTTATATTTATATATTTATTTAAGTATATATATATATATATGAATAAATCTCAGTCGCCCATCACATATTAATATTGACCTTTCATTTAACATGATCCATGGAACTTATCAAATCACAATATCATCCCTTCCTCATATTTTAATCTTGATTGCCCGTTGGTGTCATTGAAACCCTAACATGGTCAAGGGAAAATTATAAAAGATGATTCATTTTTGTGAATCAAAGTCAAAATATTTTTGGATTTAAAAATCATTGATCATCTATCCCTTTGTGAAATTTATCACTTTGCTAACACCTTCCATCCTCATCATTTCTTAAACCTTTACCGCCCCCACATCCACCATATCCACTACTAAAACCTCTACGAACCCCACCTAGATTCTGTAGAGCATTATCCATCACCCACAAACACTCTAGATAATTCCTCAAACATTGTAGAGCATTTTTGGAATGTTGTAGGGTGTTCAAAACCCTCTTGAGATTCTCCAAGGTTTTTCCTATTTACTAATTTTCAGTCACCAAACCCTCGTATGCTCACAGGTGTTCATGTCTAACCAGATCAAGGAAGAAAAAACATATATCCAAAAAATCAAGCATATTTCGACAAGGTATTAGGTTTTATTGTTTTACTTATATTTTTTGTATTTTTGCACTTCATTTAGCAAGTATTTCAGCTAGGATTAGTATTTTACACTTTCATGTTTTAGTGGGCCTCATACTGTGGAGGCCCTGTAGGTGTTAGTTAACTTTATTCTAATTTGTTTGTGTGTAGGTTACATGAGATATTATGTTAGCATCTGTTGTAGCTTAGAGTGGTCTCACAAGGATATGCAAGCCCACTCATACTTGTTTAGAGTGAAGATGATCCAGAGACACCACCAACATTCATTTGAATGAGGATCTTAAACCCTCTCATTATAAAATCATTGTATCACAACAAGTTGTATGTTATGACCCCTAATTCTGGGGCACATTAATGTTGTAATAGTGTAGATCCAGGATTCCTAATAACAATATAATAGCATTATTCTATTGTGCAATATTTCTTTTTGTTGATCTATTATTATTATCTGGGTGTTGTTTATTTTTGCTTTGCAAATATCTATAGATAGAAAAACCTAGCCACATTTTATCTATGCATCATCAAACCACAACCACTCATAATTTATTCACATATCTATATATATATATATATATTTATTTATTTATTTATATATTTATTTAAATATATATATATATATATATATATGAATAAATCTTAGCCACCCATCACATCTTAATATCGACCATTCATTTAATGTGATCCATGCTACTTATCAACTCACAATATTAGCCCTTCATCATGTTTTAATCTTGGTTGCCCGTTGGTGTTTTCGGAACCCTAACATGGTCAAGAAAAAATTATAAAAGATGATTCATTTATTGTTTTAATTATGTTTTCTATATTTTTTCACTTTATTTAGCAAGTATTTCAGTTAGGGTTAGTATTTTACACTTTCATATTTTAGTGGGCCTCACACTGTAGAGGCCCCGAAGGTGTTACTAACTTAATTCTAATCTATTTATGTGTAAATTATAGAAGGAAATTTTAGTGATGGTTTTTGTAGCTCGAGTGACCTCATAGAGATACATAATCCCACTCATGTTTTTGGAGTGAAGACGATTCAAAGACACCAACTATCATTTGATCGAGTTTTCCAACCCTCTTATTGTAAAATCATTGTA
This sequence comes from Wollemia nobilis, assembly GCA_028583015.1. NCBI lineage: Eukaryota > Viridiplantae > Streptophyta > Pinopsida > Araucariales > Araucariaceae > Wollemia > Wollemia nobilis. Next base: position 22,349,625 of record JAQPPZ010017232.1, on the reverse strand, counting down.
TCAACACAAGTTGTATTGTTTGACCCCTGATATTGGGGTAAAAAAATGTTTTGATAAAGGAGATACAGGCTCCCTAAAATCAATATAATATCATTATTTCATTGTGCAATACTTATTGTGTTTGATATTTTTTTAGTATCTTGTGTTTTATAAAGTGAAAATGACCAATACCAAGATAATAACAATAAATCAAACACAAGAAGTATTGCACAATGAAATAATGTTATTATATTGATTTTAGCGAGCCTGTATCTCCAATATTACAACATTGGTGTACCCCAAGATCAGGGGTCACAATACAACTTGTATTGATATAATGGTTTTACAATAAGAGGGTTGGAACCCTCGATCAAATTATAGTTGGTGTATCTGAATCATATTCACTCCAAACAAGTGTAAGTGGGATTGCATATCCTTGTGGGGCCACTCGAAGCTGTAACATCTATCACTAAACATTCCTCTTGTAACTTGCACACAAAAAAATCAGAATAAAATTAGTAACACATATGAAGCCTCCATAGTGTGAAGCCCACTAAACCATGAAAGTGTAAAATACTAACCCTAGCTAAAATACTTGATAAATGAAGTGCAAAAATATAAAAAATGTAAGTAAAATAATAAAACCTAATACCTTGTTGAAATATGCCTGAGTTGTTGGATCTATGTTTCTACTTCCTTGATCTGATGATGTGTGAACTCCCGTAAGCATTTGAGGGTTTGGTTACTATAAACCAACAAACAAGTAATGTCCTAGAGTGTTTGGGGAGGGTTTTGAATGCTATACAACATTCCAAAAACACTTTATAGCATTTAGGGAACACCCTAGAGAATTTTTGGGTAATGGGGAATGCTCTATGAAATCTAGGTGGGGTTTGCAAAGGTTTTGGTAGTGGATATGGTGGATTTGGAGGTGGTGAAGGCTTGAGTGACAATGAGGATGGAAGGTGTTAGTAGATTTCTAGGGTTCACAAAGGGATAGATGACCAATGTTGTTCAAATCCAAAATGTTCCAACCTTGATTCACAAAAATGAATCATATTTTATAATTGTATCTTGATCATGTTAGGGTTTGGACAACACCAACGGGTGGCCGAGATTAAAACATGATGAAGGGCTAAGATTGTGATTTTATAAGTGGCATGGATCATGTTAAATGAATGGTCGAGATTAATATGTGATGGGCAGTTGATATTTATTCATATATATATAAATAAATATATATAAATATATATATAATATTTATATATATATATAATATTTATATATGTGTGTGTGTAAATAAATTATGAGTGGTTGTGGTTTGATGATGCATAGATGACAACTAGGTAGGTTTGGTATCTACAGATGCCCCTTTTTGTATCGTATTGAATGAAACACAATGTGGTGCAAAAATAAGAGACACCTATTTTGGTGAAGTGGCTTCTTTCCTCGATGTGCAAGAAGATCCTGAAGACAAAAATTGTTGTTGTAGCTTACCCCCTCAATTGGCAAATGAGTGAAAAATGAATCTCATGAGCCAATTGACAAAATGGTAGATGACATGAATGATGTAAATGATGTAATGATTGATTCTATTTTTCCCCAACAAAAAATAAAAAACAAATAATGGTTTTTGAAAATGTGGATGATATGAATGATGTAAATGAATGTGAATTATTGATTATGTTTTTGCCCCAACAAAAAATGGGATTTTTTGAAAATATGGATGATATGAATGAGGTAAATGAATGTGAATGATGTATTATGATGTGGAAAATTAAAATTAAATTTGGTTACCCCAAGATTGGGGTGATTATGTGCTATTGAAAGATATTACTTTTGGCATCATTGAAATGAAAAATGATGAAAATGCAAATAGAAAAACTTAAAAGTAAAGGAACCAATATTCCTAGGGGCCTGTTAGTGATTGTAGAAATTTTTGAATGTAAAGTGAGGAACCAATCATATTAGTGGGATGTTATCCCCAGTCATTTTTGTAATGTAAAGAAAATAATGTAGCACAAATTATTCATGTTTGTTACCTCACAAAGGCATCAATGACAAATTTTGAGCAAATTAGTCTGAGCATAGTCTCACTCAAAAAATGAGGGACCAAAAAGATTTTATTTTTGAATAAGAGGATGTTGGATGATGATACGAGCAAGCGTCCTTATGGTGATCTACCCATCCTACTAAATTGCATGGATAACCAATCACTACAATCACCAAGGGAATATATTAAACCACTAGATACGAGGTTTGCTTGATAATGCAAGTGAATTTAACAATGTTGAGTGGAAATGTGTTGAATTGTGGATGATATGAATGATGTAAATGATGCAATGATTGACTCTACTTTTACCCCAATAGAAAAGGGTTTTTTGAAAATATGGATGATATGAATGATGTAAATGAATGTGAATGTGAATGGTGCAATGATTGGTTCTATTTTTTCCCTAACAAAAAAGGGGTTTTTGACAATGTGGATGATATGAATGATGTAAATGAATGTGAATGATGCAATGAATTTTGACAATGGAAATGCATTGATGAGTGAATTGGGAAAATTTGAATGATAATGTATGATTTTCGATGAAAAAATGCATTGATGAGTGATTTTGATGATTTTGTTTAATTTTTAATTGTTTTGGGATATTTTGAAGCAATTTTGAGGCATTTTCATGGCTTTTAGTCACAAACAAGAATTAAATACCCAAACCAATCCATGGTATTAAAATATGTTATGAAATGATGTGATGATTGTTTGGAATAGAAAATATGGTATTTTTGTGAAATCTTGGACCGTTTTGAGGCATTTTGACGTGATTCAGGCATTTTCATGACTTTTTGTTGCAATAAAAAATTAAGCACCCAAATCAATTCTTGTTATCATAAAACATAATGGAATGATGAAATGCATACATGTATGGATTTTGTGATGATTCTATGGGTTTATACTATGTTTTTGAGATATTTTGAGTCCTTTTGCAGCATTATGGATCCAAACACTGAGTGGCATCCACATCATGCATAGATGCGAGAGAGCATCTACCAATTGGTAGATGTAGGGTAACTTTTGAGTGCACCAAGAAGATACCCTGGGGTGAGTGAGCATGCCAAAATTGGCTATAAAAGGACTGCAAGGGTGAAATTTGATTCATTCTTGCATTTGAGAGTTTGAGAAGCAGTGTTTGAAGTAGATTGAGTGAGTGAGGTGATGGCAATAAGGGGCATGGATGCAAAAGTAGAAGTTGAGATGCAGGTGGTAGATGTAAGTGCCTTTAGCTCTCTCATTTGGATTTTGTAATATGTTTTTTTATATAATGAATGTGATGCTAATGTGCATTTGCTATTTGTGTTGTATTGCATAGCAACCCCGAGGAAGTGGCGCACCGTCCACTAATCCTATTTGCAAATATTATTTAAATTATTCTTATTTAATCATGCATTAAATGAAAGATACAACCGAGACACAAAGAAAATGAATAGATAATGCTTTTTATTACTTTTCTCAAATTTGGTTACATATATATCCCTCTAAGAGATTCCCTTATTTTTATACATATTTTACAAAGTAGGGCAGCGGATGTATGATATCCCCTCGCAAGGGGTGATGCACTCTCGTAGGCTTCTTGGTGACACACACGAAACTGTATGAGGGCTTATAAATGCCTCCTTCTCCAAGTCTAGTTCCTAGAGGGATTTTTTTTATTTCATATGTTGATAACCTGTCAAATATACCTGTAGTCCTGTGAACATAGAAACAATAGAAAACACTCAACTACCCGAGATTGCCTCCTCGGATGAGGTTGTTAGCAATAACCCTAATGATAAATATAAATATGCTCCATGATAATAGAAACTAATGCTATGAATGCTAGTAAATGTGATAAAACAAATATATGCTAATGGCGTAAAAGCATGTAACAAGCTAAATAAAATAAACTAATGCAAAGAACCCTAGATTAGGCTGACAGGCCACTGTCCAAGACAGTGGCCACTAAGATGAAAACCTATTTCTATTGTTCCAAGGCTATGAATCTAAGCTTGTTATCGACATTGAAGTGATTGTCATTTCTTGTCCAATGTGTTGAATATCCTGTAGATGAGAAGCCCAAAATCGGTTAGCACTTCATTGCTCCTCAAAGGTGCTCCAATTTGGCAGGGCTTCACTACAAGAAAAGCTCTCTAAGTCTCAAAAAGCTCTCCTCAATCGTGTATTTGCATAAAGTCTCTATTTAAACCAATAATTCATGCCATGGTGCACTTAAGTCTGCACCTTATAATTTAGTTGAAGCCCTAGGTCAATTTCAAAACCCTAGGATTGATTTTCTACATGCACATTAGATGTTAGCATGAGAAGTTTTGCCTTTGTCTAACCTTGAGGTTCAGTTAACTGGTATCTAAATAAATACATGAGTATTTCATGTAGACTGGTTGTGAGGAATCAGGAAAAGTTATCCCCACTTGGTTTTATTGCATGCAAAATATCACTTCCACCTAATATTAGGCTATATTGGTGGCAAAATGCATTTTAGAGTTTAGCCACTATCGTCTGCAATGACTTAGGTTTGGCTGCTCTAGTTTGTAGTGGCTAAGGTTTGGCCACTCTGAGCTATAGTTTCCATGATCCAGCCACTCTAGTCCATAGCATCCAAGCTTGGATGGGCTGAGAATACCCCAAATAAGTGGTAAAAACCACTTTTGATACTTGGAAGGTCCTAAGTTTTAGTCACATGATCTATGAGTGTGCCCATATGAGTAGTCTCCCTAAACATGACATGTTTTAGATGTCTACATATGCCCATTTTTGTGATATGTTGTGTGGAAAACACAGTTTAGAGCAAAAATGTAGACTACTATGTTTGTAGGGTGTATGATGATCATTGATCTAATCATTGTTGGATGGTCCAATCATGCAAGATGATGCACATCCTTGAATCATTGCTTCAAATTGATTTAAGGCTTAATTTAGCACAGGGTTTGCACATGTTCATTTGCACTTGTTCCTTAAACACAATCGGGTAGCTTCTGTTGCTACAATGAGATCCGATCGGAGGAGAGATACAAGCTAAAAATATCATATTTGCTTATGAACCCAGCAACAGGGGAAATTTTTGTAAGAGTTGTATGCAATGATTCATTGGACGAATGCAATTTTCATATGATCGAGTGATATTTGGTTGACTTAGATTATGATTTTCTTTTGAATATTTGAACTACCCACTCACACAATGAATTTATGAGGGAAGGACAATGACTGAAGCGATGAGTCGCTTGACCAACTTGACTAGTTTTGGTTCCTTTCTAGTGTTTGTTCTTTTAATGGGTAAGTTTCCATCCAAGTGTGATTTCAATTGTTTATGATGATCATTAATCCCTATCCCAAGGAGTGGTCTAGCCACAAATAGCCTTCTTAGGGAATTATGATGAGCAATTCTATTTATGCTTGTATTGCATCACTTGGCTTAGTACCTTTGTATCATAAGAGAATTAGGATGATTCCATCACACCCATGGAGCAGTCTGACCATATTGATCTTCTTCAGGGTTGAAGTGATACCTTATACTTCCAAAATGAATAATTTTCCCAAAGTAGCCTTATGGTAACTTACTCATCTCATTGAATTGCATGGGGTGCAAATTTTTGTAACTACTAAGTTGATAGAGTAAGTAACCGCATACGAAGCTTACTCGAGATTTGTTTTTATGTGGGTTTTTTTGTTATTTTAAGCATTGCGATGATCATGGACCATCAAAATGTGTTTATTTAATTTTTTTGCTATCCCTTATGGAAGGAATATTTCTTATTTTGCCTATGCTATTGGCTGCTGTTAGCTCCAGTGGCTTCCAAATATCTACTTTTGGTCGCTTTCGACTATAAAAACCAAGAAGTATGGTCCACTGACGAAAAAAGCAGACAAGGCATAAATTGGAAAATATAAAAGGCATCCTAGGGTTTTAACTTTTCATTCTTCCAGCTGACGATTTTCTTTTTAGAGATCTGGAGAGAAAGTGATGTTTGTGATTTGGATTGTTGTTACATTAGGGATTATGGCTATGCAGGGCGAGACATCTGTGAGTGGAGGATACAAAGCTTCTCAGGTAAGCTTTGAAACCCTAACCCAATTTGTTTCACTTTTGGGTCAAATGAACCGCACTAAGTAACTAGTAAATGAATCTCATTAAACTCAACAACAATGAACCGAACATGTAGATAGGTTTAGCTTAGGTTTTGTTTTGGTGGGCTTGCCCCCAATTTGTAATTTTTCAATTTTTTTTGGCATTTTTAGCCTAGGGCGTACACACATTTTGAGACATACATTTATATGAGATCTTTGCATTATACCTCATTATGTGTGTCATTTATTACTTATGTTTTTGTTTTACTTATGTGATGTGATGATGGCATTATGATGAGTTGATGTATGTGTTAGATGATAGATGATATTTATGATGATGCAGATATTTAGATGGATGCTTATGTAGATGCTTATATGATCTGATTATTGTGACATGATGTGATGTATTATGAGTTGATTTGATGGTGGATTTATGATTGTATGCATAGGTGGATGCAATGATGTGATCTTAGATGTAAATGGATGATCTATGAAATTATGTGTTTATGGATGCAATGTTTTCATTAAATGCATGTTTAATTTTGATTTAATTGTATGCATCTAACTTATGTTATGATATGGTAAATGCAATGTGTCATGCATGTCTATATGATGTTTAATCTAATGTGAATGAACATGTATGCTTTAATCACTTAAACCATAAGGAATGCATATGATATGACTTTAACAATCTAAATGGGTGATACCATAGAAAGTATAACAACCATGAATGTGGATAATCATTCTAATCATAAGAATTAATTATTTAGGCATTCATGTGTGAAATGTAATGGCGTGGAATGTATGTAATTTCTTGATAAATCTTATGTGATTTAAAAGATTCAAAATAGTCAGTGGTCGTGTAAATATCATTTCTGACATCTATCCAGTATCTAGCCTACTTTTTTAATACCCCTTAATTCACAAAACCTCATAAAGAAAATTGATGATGTGATTGATGATATGATTTGTTGCTATGTAGGAATTTTTGAGGCTTTTCCTGAGACTCAAACACTCTAGTTACCCTATCAACAACTGCGTATTGACCATACAGGACTTTTGAAAAGCAAGGCTTTCATCATGGACCTAGATATTCATTATCCCTATGTGTGCAAATGAATATATTTAGATAGAACTCAAGCATTTCCACAAATGAATATATTTAGATAGAACTCAAGCATTTCCTCTGATGTCAAGTGGGATTCTTTCAGCCCATTGCTAAGATCGGGGATCCTCAATTGTTCATCTTATCCTGTGTTGGACTTAGTAGGACTATACCACTAGGTAGCGTTGGGTTACCTAAAGCTAGCTCATCCGCATGCAAACATTGGTCTACACAAATGCAAGATGCTATTGTGATAGACATATCATCATGCGTAAGGGTATCACCATTGCCAAGCATGGCTGTACACCAAACTTGTAATGGGGATCCCCTTCCGGTTTTGTACAATGCTGAGAATTCTAGGGATTCAAGCTCCATTCCCTTCTTTTCTTCATTTCATTTGGGATACTTGCTCATGCTTAGTGATGAAAATCATTGTTTATTTTTTATTTATTTTTCTTTTGAGCAAGGGACTTATGTAGGGATGAAAATCACTTGTTTGTTTTGACTTTGACTTTTGCTTGATTTTGGGACTTTTGCTTGTTTTAATGAAAGCAAGGGATTTATGTAGTGATGATAATCACTTGTCTCTGGGTAGGGCAGAACTTGTCCTTTTGCCAATTCTCAGCACCTTTGAACCGGTCACACAGGGGGATAAGCAAGGAAGATCCTTTTCGCTTAAGGTAACCTAGACTACTTTTGTAGCTTTCATCTTTCCCTTGTACCAACTAGGATTTTAGTGTTTCAATTAGTGATGGGATCCTGAATATCTAAGGCATTCACGACTAGACCTTACTCTCTACTAATCAATATGGCTTCCCACAAAAGCTGATAAGACCACTAGATATGGTTGAATGACCAAAAAATCTTAGCCTATTCCTTATAGCAACATGATATGGTTGTGTTGAAAAACATAGTTACACACATGGATGAATGGATGAAGGTGGACTTGTGTATTTGTGGTTGTGATACAAACTATGGCATCGTTTGCAAGAATGTGATCATAACATATGCAAATGCAATGGATATGCATGTTTGATGTTATGTAACTATATGGATGCAGATGTGAGATGCAACTATTTTTGTATTTTTGATTATATTTTGACCAAAGGGCTTATTGTGCCTTTGGGGATTTTAGAGTTTGACCAAGCGACGTGAAGATACCCTTGGAGCCTTTTTTATTGAATTTTGACCAAGCGGTATGAAGATACCCTTGGAGCATTTTTTATTGAATTTGACCAAGTGACTTGTTTACCCTTGGAGCATTTTTGATTGAATTTTGACCAAGCGGATGTTTACCCTTGGAGCATTTTTTATTGAATTTGACCAAGCAACTTGTTTACCCTTGGAGCATTTTTGATTGATTTGACCAAGCGACTTGTTTACCCTTGGAGCATTTTTGATTGAATTTTGAATTTTTATGTTTTTTGAATTTGTTTGTATTTTTATGACATATTTGAATGTTTTTGTATTTTATGTATATTTGAATGTTTTTGTATTTTATGTATATTTGAATGTTTTTGTATTTTATGTATAAAATACCTTCAAATGAATGATATTGAGAGGCTCAGGCTCTTCAACACCATCCAATGATGTGAGGCGATATGCCCCAGGCCCAACCTTCTCTGAAATCATGTAGGGGCCTATCCAGTTTACCGTAAATTTGTCTCGTAGGTGCAATGGTAGATTTGAGTTCTATTGGTTTTCTTTGAGCACAAGATCCCCAACTTTGAATTCTCTCAAGTGGACTTTACTATTGTAATCTTGTGCAAGGCAATCCTGATAAACATGGAGATGCTCCAAGGCATTGACTCGATGTTCATCAAGAAGTGTTAACTGATCAAGGTGGGCTTGCCATGTGGTGTCATCATCTATGAAATCCTTCAACGCTATGCGTAGGGTTGGAATTTCCAACTCTAGGGGCATGATGGCTTCAGTGCCATATACAAGTGAAAATAGTGTTGCCCTAGTGGGCGTCCACACACTCGTCCTGTATGCCCACAATGCCAGAGGTAATTGCAAATGCCAGTCCTTATGATTATCTTTCACTGTCTTCCTCAATATGGAGACTATTATTTTGTTTGAGGCTTCTGCTTGCCCATTTTCTTATGGATAATAGGGTGTTGAAAAACTATGTTGAATATGGTATTTGTTCATTAAAGCACGCACATTTTTGTTCTTGAAATATGGCCCATTATCCAATATTATTTTTGAAGGGACCCCAAAATGACTTATGATATTGTGGAGTATAAACTTCGTAATCCTTGGTCCAATTGTCGAAGTCAAGGGGATCGCTTCGACCCACTTGGTAAAGTATTTAGTGGTCATTATGATGAACGTGTGTCGGCCTAAGGATGGGGGTGAGATCTTCCCCACTAAGTCTAGTCCCCACTATGAGAAGGGCCATGCTTCCTGGATGGGTTGCAAGGCTTGTGATGGCAAGTGAGTGAGGTTTGCATGATGCTAGCACTTAACGCATTTCTTGACATACTCACAATAATATTTTTCCATAGTGGGCCAATAGTAACCCATTCTCAAGATGCACTTAACGATGGCCATGCCACTGAAGTGACCACCACATGTGCCATCGTGGGCTTGCAAAATTGCCCAAGATGCTTCCTAGGGCTCAAGAAAATGAAGGAGCATTCCATCGTAGCCTCATCTATAAAGGATATCTCCTAGAAAGATGTACCTCGTCACCTTCTATTTAAATGCTCATATTTTAGCATGCGATAGGCCTTGTGGTACCATTCCAAGTTTTAGGAAATCCCGCAATTGGGAAAGCCAATCCTGATAAGCCACAACTTCTATGGATAAAATGACATGTTCCTCCTGTGATCCAAAATCTGTGAACATAGATTGAGAAATAACCCTATGGTGAATGGTTGTACCACACTCCGTAGGGCCTTGAGAGATCAAAGATTCCCAAGGTGCTATTTGCAAGAAAGCTCTAGCTCTGAAGGACCAATCCTAATTTGGTTTGGTCTGGATCATGTTGACTGACTCTTGATTGTCAATAGCCTCACATTGTATTGCTGAGTGCACGAGCACTTTAACGTGAATGGTTGTGAAATCAGTAGATGGATTCTGAGGGATTAAGGATCCCAAAGATGCCATGGTGTCTGCAAATCTATTTGATGTATGAGGGATTGCCTCGATGTCATACCATTCCAGTCGGGCTAGGTAAGTGTCAACAAGCTCCTTGTAAGCTTTCAGGAGTGGGCACCTACATTGGAACAATCCTTTGACTTGATTAACTATGAGCAAAGAGTCACCAAAGATATTCAACCTTTTAATACCCATTGCAATGGTTGTTTGGAGTCCCAAGATCAGGGCCTCATACTCTGTGTTATTGTTTGTGCAAGGGAAGTCTAGCTTGAATGACAAGGGCAATGGAGCACCCTGTGGTGTGATAAAGACTATCCCTACTCTACCCCCTTGCTCGCACTTCGAACCATCGAAGAATAATGCCATGTCTCTTTCTTTCTTAGGTTCTTCGGGTTCAGGTGGATTTGATAATGCAAAGATCGCATCATCAGGCAATTCTATGGTGAGAGGCTTGCTATCCTGAAGAGGTGCCTCTACTAATTGATCTGCTATGACTTGTCCCTTGATGGAATTTTGGCTTATGAACTCTAGATCAAATTTTGTCAATAGCATGATCCACTTTGCAGTACGTGTGTTGTGATAGGTCTTGTTCATCATATACTACAAAGGATTTTGTTTTGATATAACGTAGGTCGTATGGCTCAACATGTAGTGTCTCAACTTTCTGGTTGCAAAGACCACTGCTAAACACAACTTTTCTACATACGCATATCCTAGCTCATAACTCACCAAGGTGCGATTGATGTAATATACGACTTGCTCTTTATCTTGTGCATTCTTTTGGGCCAACATGGTGCCCAAAGCAAAATCAGTAGCCGATATGTATAGTAAAAATGGTACCTCTAGCCTTGGTGGAGCCAACACTGGCAGTGTTTCCAGGTAAGTTTTGATCTCTGCAAAGGCTTGTTGGCATTCTTCATCCCAATGAAATGGGACATCCTTGCATAGCAACCGGTTCATGGGCCAACACTTGTCTGATAATTGAGCAATGAACCATTTGATGGATGCTACCTTGCCTTGTAGGCTTCTTAACTCCCTAATGTTGGTAGGGGCGGCCATTTCCATTATAGCCTTTACCTTTGCAGGATCGACTTCAATGCCTCTCTTAGAAATGATGAACCCTAAGAGCTTACCAGAAGTTACGCCAAACACACACTTCTTAGGATTCAATCTAACATTGTGCTCAATGAGGCGATCGAAGACCTTTGTAAGGATTTTAGCATGCCCTTGCCACAATAAAGACTTGGCCAGTAAATCATCAATGTAATCCTCCAAGATCTTATGCATATAGTCATGGAAGATGTATGTCATGGCCCACTGATATGTGGCACCAACATTCTTTAGGCCAAATGGCATCACCTTGTAATAGAATGTCCCCCATGGAGTAATGAAAGTAGTCTTGTGTTGGTCTTTAGGTTTGATCCAGATTTGATTGTATCCAAAAAAACCATCCATTAGGGAGAGCATCTCATGACCTACGGTGGCGTCAACAAGAGCGTCTATGTTTGGCAATGGGAATGAATCCTTTGGAGTTGCCCTATTCAAGTCTCTAAAATCCATGCAAATACAGACTCTTCCATCGGGTTTTCCCATGGGAACCATGTTCGAGACCCATTCGGGATAGTCGATGGGAACTATGAAAATCGCATCCAATAGTTTTTGTAACTCATTCTTCACCATCAAAGTGATGGTTGGATGCATTTTCCTCAAATTTTGCTTGACTGGCTTCTTCATGGGATCCAATGAAAGGTTATGAACCACTAACTTTGGATCAATTCCTGGCATATCTTTGTAAGTCCAAGAAAAAATATTTGGCCTCTCTTTAAGGAGAGGGATTATGATGGCTTGTTCCTCTGGAGATAGACTTTCTCCGAACTTAACTTTCTTTGGTTGAGTAGGATCATCACTGATGTCCACCTCGAAAGTCACTTCTATAGCCATATGTGACCCATCCTCCAACTGGTGAGGCATGGGTATCAAATGAATGTCATCAGTAGGATTTATAGGTCCTACTGACTCAGGATCCAAACCGGCATGGAATACGTCATATGCACAACCTGATGCAAAATGAAATGGTTGTAACACCTCTTCGTTAGGAAAAAGGTCCTTAGGCTCTATGGGTGAATCAATGTGATCCCAATCAATAGCCTCTGTATCAAGACATAGTGGTTTAGTAGGATCTATTGGGTTATGAAGTGGAGTGGTCAAATCAATGGAGATCGTATTGATGGATGGAATGAAATCTCCAGGACCACATGGGTGAAACATTGTCTCATAGGTTTCTCCTCCATACTCGTGATGAGGCTCTGGAGGGAAAGGAATCTCTGGATCTGGCCCATGAGTAGGCTGGATAATAGGATCATTGGGTTCTAAGAGCTCCCTGAATGTAGGTGGAGGGGGATTGACTACATGGTAAATGGCATTTAAGTCGATAGGTCTCCCCAAAAACTGCAAGCTAGGGTCTATGGCATGAAGTGCCACTTCTCTTTCTACCAACATGTTGACTTGTCATAAGTGGTGAGGCCCAAGATAAGCCATCTCAGTCTCATCTTCAAAGTCATCATCACTTATCCAAAAACCATTAGCATTGGTATGTGGTCCCAAGACAAGGGGCACGTGTCTTGGCCTCAAGTAGGCCATCTCTATTTCATCCTCATATTCTTCGTCACTTATGAAGATGCCATTTGCATTAGTGTCTTACCCCAAGCTATGGGGCCACTGCCTTGGTCCTAGGTAGGCTCTTTCTATTGAGTCCTCTGACTCATAGCCACTTTCATCCGATATGTACCCACTCTCATTGTGGTTGGACTAGGCAAGGCTTTGTAAATAGCGAGGCCCATGATAGGCTAAGTTGGCTTGTACTTCATCATCACTTGCCTCATATCCATTTTCTTCTCGCTCTTCATCCCACAAGTTGCAACCTATTGGGATGGCATCAATTGTGAAGCTTGGATGATAAGTCTCGGGTGGTGGTATGTTTACCATGACCACTTGTCTATTACTTGGATGTCTTGTACTTGGTGGGTGATAAGGAATAAAATTGATGTCTTCTCCTAACCCCAAGCTTAATCTATCCAAGGCTACTTCTAGAGAGTCATATCGACCTCTGATGTGATAGCCTAACCCAAACCTGTCAGAGGGAAGCTGGTATTGTGGCTCGAATGGCCGCCTACACCCCTGCTCATATATACCAAGACCATAGCCATGCCAATGGCAATGTTCAAAGTAGCTTAGAGAAAACTTAGGATTAGAGAGGTAACAAACATTAACAGTGAATAGTTCATCATTATCCTCTTCTATGTCTATAGACTTATGGGCATAGTCTAGGCCAGCATAGACAAATTTGGTCTGGTTGGGAGGGATTCCAAGCGGAACCACTGTTCCCACTGGTGGTCTCAGGTCTTTCGACCATCCCATGTCCTATGCAGACTCTATGATGGGCGTGAATGTTATGTTCTACACAAGATACTCTCCTATCCCTATGCTTTCCAAGTGTATTGTCACATGTGATGTGGATGATCCTACAGATGACACTGGCAAAGCGGGTTCTAGTATCTCCTCAGCTTGATCTTGGAGATCTTCTTCTTCCATGGGACTTGGAATTTTCTCAATGGCTATGGTTAGCGCTTCCTTGGGATTTCCTTCCTCAACTAAGGGTGCCTTTAGCTTCTGATTATATTTTGGTTTAGATGTTGATGGTCTCTTAGAAGCATCAGTCATTTTGGGTGCAAGATGAGGTGCTGATGTTGATGGGTCTTTTCGTACCCCTTTGTCTCTATCATCTAGTTGCGTAGTTGGAGATGAAGGTCCTACATACATGTGGGTAGAAGGAATCACAAATTCTCCTAGAAAATCCACCTGATGGACATATTTGAATGGCTCTTCATCAGCCAACACCACATAGACTTTGTCATCATGCACATACTTGACACATTGGTGTAAAATTGAAGGAACACACTTCATATCTCTTATCCAAGGGTGCCCTAGGAGGATGTTGTATTGCATGGCCCCTTCCAAGACATGACACATCACAGGGATGGTCTTATGCCCCACCTTAATAGGTAGGACTATCATTCCCATAATATTGCATAAAGCATCATTGAAAGCTCTTAATGTGTAGGCTCCCGAAATGATATTTGACTTGGGGATCTTAAGGTGTTCTATTGTTGTCATTGTGATGATGTTGATTGATGAACCTGTATCGATCAAGACCCACTTAAAAGGTAAATCATTGACTGATGCAACAATGTGCAATGGAGGGTCTGGTAAGGCAGTAGGCACTATCTTAATCTCATGATCATAGAATCGAATTACAGGTTCCTGGCATTGTTGTACTTGTCCCACAAAATGCGTGAATGCATTGGGGTCTTGTGGTTGGAGCTCAATCGATCTCAAAATCTCCATCAAAGTCTCCCTATGCTTTGGGGACTATTGTATGAGCTCATAGATAGATAGCTTGGTCGGAGTCATTTGTAAGTTTTTCTCTAGTCTACTCTGAACAGTTACCACAGGTCGAGTTGGTGGACCTGGAAGGTTGTTCTACCCCTGCCTCTACCTAGGTGTAGCTGGGACATTGATTGGAGCCGTAGGAGGTTGTGGTTGACCATATCATCTAGTCTTGGTAGCTATATTGACAATTTCAACCATCCCAATGCACCCATGGGTAGGCGTATCAATTCAGACCTGATTGACTTGGGCACCTTGCCCTCTAGGGACCTCATGGTTTGGTAGTGGGTTTTTGTATATGCCCATATCTCTGTTATCATGAGCCAATGGGTTGTCAACTTTAAGTTCTCCCGCCTCAATCATGTTTTGCACCTGGTGCTTGAAACCAACGCAAACTTCAATGTTATGCCCCGGTATCCTGTGATAAGGGTAAAATTGATCTTCCCTATATCCTTTTGGCTTAGGATGGTTGGGATCTATGAGAGGTATATCAAGAAATCTGATCTTCCCAACCTCACTCAATTGGTTGAAAATTGATTGCATTGACTCTGATAGAGGTGTAAAATAGCGAGGTGGCTTGCGTTCTCTGTTTCACCCCTGATTGTTCTTTTGATCGTAATTGGCTGGTGGGGGCTATGCTTGATAATTTTTGGGTTTCTATGCAACCCCATCCTTAGGTGCAGCCAATACTACTTGATTAACTGGAGTAGGGTTGGCCTGTTTCTGCTTGTACTTGTCATTCTTGCCATTTTTGTTCCACTCCTTGTTTCGGAGCTTAATGGTTCCCTCATCTACTTTTATGTCCTCAATGAGTTTGGCCTGTGCCAAGGCTTCCTCAAATTATGGATATTGTTGAAGTTGTAGCAAGAGGGAAATGTGTTTAGAACAACTCTTGGTGAACATGCGGATGATTTCTTCTGTGGGGACAAAGAATGATAACTTTACCATGACTTTTCTCCATCTATCCCCATATTCCATTACTGGCTCATCGTCATAATGTTTTAAGTTGGCCAAGTCTGAAAGGTTCACCTTCCTTTTAGCACCAAAGGAGAAACGCTTTAGGAATGCATTTACTAGTTGTTCAAAACTGGATATGTTGTGCTTGGGCAGTTGGTTGAACCATTGAGTGGCAGCGCCCAAAAATATCATGATGAAAGTTCTTAGCATAAGAGCATCATTGTCTTCAAGATGAAAACATGCATTGATGAAATTGGTAACATGCTCTTGTGCATCCTCTTCACCCTTGAAATTTTCTAACCTAGGCATCTCAAAATGCTTAGGATAGGCAGGGCTAGGGACTGATGGGCATAATGGTTAGTTGTGTATTTTACTCAATGTTGGTTGGTTCCCCATCGTCTCCTATTTCTCAAAGGACTTCATATTTTCAGTGAGTGCCTAGAATGCCTTTGAGGTGAGGAGTTCCTCTTCTTGTAGGCCCCCTCGTGGTGGTAATGGGGGTAACCCTATGTGCACTTGACTTGTTCTATTCTCTTCCCTCCTACGAGGGGATTCATGATGTGTTTGATCTTGATTTATCATATTTACCCTTTCTCCACCAGTTTGATGTTGTTCATGATTTGAGGGGTGGTTTCGTTGTGGGATTTCTTCTTGTCTAATGCACCCTTCTCTTGGTGAGTCAACATGTTTATCTCTTTGATGATCATTGCCATTGGTTTATAAATTGATACGAGCTAGTTGCTCAACTTGTTCTCTTAGATGCTGCTCATGTTGGCATAAAAGCCTTTCTCTTTGTTTGTCATGCTCGAGAGCTTCCACTAGCTCTCACTCTTTGCACAATGCATTTTATAACCATCGCATGCAGTCATATTATGTTGTTAAAGAAGACTCATGTTTGTCTGATTCTGTTCTTGTGGTTTTGATTCGTAGATTCCTCGAAGAGGTCTCCACTATTTCTTTGCTCTTGCTAGCTACTGTAATCTTTTCTATGTGTTGATAAGTGTCTCTATGGTTAGACTCTGCATGAGACTTGTGGAGTCACTCTGAAGCATCCCTAGATTGAGAGGTGCGCTTAGAAGTAACAGTTCGTGAACTTCTAGATGCAGAATTTTCTGTGGCTATGGTTCTGGGAGGTGGCCTCGGATGAAACCGATCCAACTCATCTAACTATCTTGTTTTCCATGGTTGATCCCTTGGGGTGCCATTTACTCCAATGAGGTCATGATCTATTGGAATCCTTCCTCTTGTGTGAAGGGTATCTTCTGTTTGATGTCTATGACTGGATGTGGCTCTAGTTTCTTGCCCTTTAATGGGTAGACCTATTCTCAATGTCTCATGTGAAGTTTGAGATGTTGTGACTCTTGTGTGTCTTTTTGGTGATGAGGGCTTTGTGGCCCCACCTACCCTCCATGAGGATGGATATGGGGAAACCTCATCATCCCTATGTGAAGAATGGGGTCTAGAACCCTTCTTATGTCCATGTGGGGAGGAAGCCCTTGAAGCCTCCTCATGTCTTTGAGAAGTTTCTGTGTGTTTAGAGGAAGACCTTGAGGCTTCCTCATGTCTCCTTGATGATGATGGTCATGAAGCCTCTTTGTGTTGTTGTGATTTAGTTCCATGATTTGACTCTCTATTTGGGGTTTCTCGAGGAGAACCCCCAAGGGTTGAATTATCACCCCTTAGACTCGTAGAACTACGTCTCATGGTCTTATGAGCATGTGGTTCAATGTTACTATGACTTTGCCTATGGGTATGTGTTGCTTCAGATTCTCCCTCGGTATTGGACCGAGGATGTTTACTTCTGGTTTTGACCATTGTGCTTGTGAATTAGTCTTTTGGATTGCAATTTAGAGATAGCCAAACAATATCAAGCAAGTGTTTATCTTGATTACCAATTTATGTGTGCCCTAAACTATTTGTTGTGTTTTTGATGCATTGTTGTTCTTGTTTCTTGCTCTTGTTTTGGATTTAGAATAAGGAGACTCATCCATAGTGGGAATCAAGAACACCCATGCCAAACATGATTTTCTCAAAAAGAGACTAGGGTACACCATTTAAAGTCCCAGTGGGGGTTCACCTAGCTCTTCCACTCTGAACCAATTGTTCCAATAGTGGGAGATAGTTTGAACATGAGTAACTTAGTACCACTATAAATAAGTTCCCAATTCCATTCTAAGAAGATCTAGGGGGCAAGCCGGTGGAAGGAGATGAATGCCAACGTCATCGGACTGAATTGAAGGTTGGTGATGAAATCCAACTCCCCAATGTTTAAAACATGTGTGTGTGTGTGGGGTTCATTTTAAGTTTACATAAAGTAAAATGCATCATACAATAGAAATGTATCTTTCCTATATGCCTAATACAAATGACGTTTCAGTTTTCAGAAATATGCATAAACTAATATGAGTTTCATGGATGCACTCTATTTCATGCAAATATGGCCTCTAGTAGGGCCTCAAGCAAGCAAACCAACACATGATTTCTAGCATGCTAGATTCTAGGGTGGAATTTACAAGCATAAGCCATTATTCCTAGCAACGCCTAGTGGAAATCTAAAAGAAAAACCCTAAAATGCGCAAGATGCAAGTTCTTTCTTTTCCATTCCTTAGTTTCCAAATCGAAATGTGTCTTAATTTCATTATTTTAGGAAAACAGAAGCAGACATAGAACCATAAATCATCAGAAAAGTTATACCAACCTCAAATCCAACTCAGAGAACCACTATTTTGTCCTCTACTGCACTCCAGTTCTGGCCACTGTCGACCAGAGCGACTGATTTCTAGCCATTGTTAGTAGGAGCAGCTGACTTTTGGATGCTGTAGACTAGAGCGGCTGATTTCTGGCCACTGTAGAATAGAGTAGCTAAACCTGCACACAAAAACATGGATCAATAAAGTGACAGAAAATAAAAACTTGGTGGGGGTCCCACCGTGATCGCCATCTGTAGCGACCCCGAGGAAGCGGCGCACCATCCAACTACTCCTACTTGCGAATATTATTTAACTTATTCATATTTAATCATGCATTAAATGAAAGATACAATCGAGATACAAAGAAAATGAATAGATAATGCTTTTTATTGCTTTTTCTCAAGTTCGGTTACATATAGATCCCTCTGAGGGATTTCCTTCTTTTGATACAAATTTTACAAAGTAGGGCAGCGGATGTATGATGTCCCCTCGCAAGGGGTGATGCACTCTCACAGGCTTCTCGATGATGCACATAGAACTGTATGAGGGCTTACAGATGCCTCCTTCTCTAGGTCTGGTTCCTAGAGGGATCCTTTTGCTTTCGTATGTTGATAACCTATCAAATGTACCTGTAGTCCTGTAAACATGGAAATAACAACAAACGCTCAGCTATCCGAGATTGCCTCCTCGGATGAGGTTGTTAGAAATAACCCTAATGATAAATAGAAATATGCTCCATGATAATAGAAACTAATGCTATGAATGCTAGTAAATGTGATAAAACAAATCTATGCTAATGGCGTAAAAGCATGTAACAAGCTAAATGAAAGAAACTAATGCAAAGAACCCTAGATTAGGTCAGTGGGCCACTGTCTAAGATAGTGGCCGCTAAGATGAAAACCTATTTCTATTGTTCCAAGGCTATGAATCTAAGCTTGTTACCGATGTTGAAGTGATTGTCATTTCTTGTCCGATGTGTTGAATATCCTATAGATGAAAAACCCTAAATCGGTTAGCACTTCGTTGCTCCTCAAAGGTGCTCCAATTTGCTCTCCAATTTGGTAGGGCTTTGCTACAAGAAAATATCTCTAAGTCTCAAAAATCTCTCCTCGATCGTGTCTCTGCATAAAGTCTCTCTTTAGATCAATAATTCATGCCATGGTGCCCTTAGGTCTGCACCTTATAATGTGTTTGAAGCCCTAGGTCAATGTCAAAACCCTAGGATTGATTTTCTGCATGCACACTAGATGTTAGCATGAGAATTTTTGCCTTTGTCTACCCTTGAGGGTCAGTTAACTGGTGTCTAAATCAAGACATGAGTCTTTCATGTAGACTGGCCATGAGGAATCATGCAAAGTTATCCCCGCTCGGCTTTATTGCATGCAAACTACCACTTCCACCTGAGATTAGGCTATATTGGTGGCAAAATGCATTTTAGGGTTTAGCCGCTGTCATCTACAGTGACTAAGGTTTGGCCACTCTGGTCTACAATAGCTAAGGTTTGGCCACTCTGAGCTACAACGGCCAGGATCCAACCGCTCTGGTCCATAGCGGCCAGGCTTGGATGGGCTAAGAATACCCCAAATGAGTGGTAAAAACCACTTTTGATACTTGGAAGGTCCCAAGGTTTAGTCACATGATCTATGAATGTGCCCATGTGAGTAGTCTCCCTAAACATGACATGTTTTAGGTGTCTACATATTGCATTTTAGGATCTTGGAGGCTTAGCAGCGATTCTCACCCATCATACCAGGGGTGAGGAAGGCATCATAGAAGGATCAATGGGATTGGTTGGAGAGAGTGGGATTGGTGAGATGTGCTTGAATTAATATGGTTAGGGCTTATGAGGATCACTTATTTGCCTTGGTAGAGAGATGGGATCCATATAGGGGGACCTTCCATCTCCCAATTGAGGAGATAATGGTGACACTCGAGGATGTGTACTACACCTTTCAAGTACTATTGGATGGGTTACGTGTCCAAGTTGGGCATGATAGGAAGTATGATATGAAGTAGATTTTTGGTTATGGATGGAGAGATATGAACATCCAAGGTGGAGGGATCATGTACTTGGAGATGTGTGTAGAGAGGTAGTTGGAGGCATTGCCAACCTTAATCATGTACCTATTGGATAATGTGCTGGTGCCTAACAACACCGACTATTGGTTCCCAAGAAACATGATTCAATTGGTGTTTGATATGATCAATGAGCCTCAGGTGTATGCATGTGTGCCTATACTACTACCACAAACATAACTAGAGTTGTATGAGGTGAAGATATAGGGATGGAAGATGTTGGACTATAGTGTATTGTTGTAGATCTAGGGATGGGAGCATGTTAGTCTATCTTATCCTATGGGACTCCCATGTGAGTGGGATAGGGATCAACCCTATGTTTTGAGGTGGTAGGTAGCTAAGGAGATATAGTTGAGTCATCCTGGTCATAGTGGCTAGGAGTGCAGAGTTGTGGGTAGGGTTGACAATGGATTAGGTGTACTGGAGGTGATGGTAGGATGTTAGGTGGCCTAGTGATGGAGATAAGTTGCAATAAGTTAGGTAGGTAATATGGGTAGTTGGGTGGCATGGGAATGAGGTGGATTTGATCCAATTATCATGAGTGCTATGGAATTTTGGGATACTATAGGGATACCTTATGCTCCAATGTTGTATAGGCATCGAGTTGATGAGTCAAGCCTACCATGTATGGAGTAGCAAGTGGAGTATGAGGATGATGAGGAGATAGATCTACCAAATGTGGACAATATCAGGACCACTCTTGACTATGATATATGATTTATTTTATAAATGTCATGGGTATCAAGTTAGGTGGTTGAGGAGGGCAGTGGAAATTATGGAGAGACAATAGCAAAAGCTGGGGATTCTTCCCAATGTCAAAAAATCATCGATCTAGTATTCTAGGGATGTGGTAAAGGGTTGTAGTAGAATTACCTCCAAATATTTAGGGCGATGGTGATGCTAGGGGTGGTATAAAAGAGGTTTTATAGAGACCTCATGGTCAGATTGAGGAGGAGTTGGTTGAGCTCTATGTGAGGTGAGACAAACTTTGATATATGGTGGTAGAGTGAGATGTAGTGATAGTGGCTTGGGATGACAAGAATGCTCAACTATGGATAGAGCTAGAGGTATGGATGGTAACAAGTGTAGACATGAATACAATAGTGAGGCTCCAGGTAGAGTTGGCATATAGGGATGCTCATAAAAGGTAGGATGTGTTATGCCTTCGATCTTGGGAAGGCTATATTCATGATCTTGAGGATCTCCTTATGCAACATGGCATTGGAATGCCAATGCGGTCTTCCTCTTCTATATCTAGGACTATTAGGCATAGTGACTTTATATTGAGGGAATCATTAGGGTCATAGGGGTCTACCTATGGGTGTTAGCTAGTGCTTTATGATACACTTTTTGTACATGAGCCTTGGTGCTCCATTGTATATAGCCTTCGAGAATTCATTATACATGTGATTTTATTTTGTGACATGACTTTTGTGTAAATGTTTGTGTGAATGCATGTGTATATTATATGATGGATGATAGTGTCATGATGATGTGATAATGACATGGATGTTGTTTTGGCTTATGAATGGCTAATTTGAAATTGTTTTATAGAGACTCAAACATCCTAGTGATGTCAAACAACTCACTAAGTTCTATCTAATTTCTCCAAGATCAAATGTGTGCAGTGAATGTTCATTTACCAAACATGAGCATGGTAATGACTAAAGGTAATCAAGAACCAATGTGTGTGCAAGTGAGTTCATTAACCCATCTTGATTAAATTGAGATAAAACCTATTATGGAGGAGACCAAGAATCTAGCTTGTCTTTATGTGTGGTCATAGGTTTCTTTAAGAGAGACATGTCGTCATGCTTGAGCATACTTCACTACCAGTTAAACATCTATAGTCTCGATGGATATTAGCTCTATAGTCCAATGATATGATCTATAAGCTTTGGATAATCAGACTACCTAACCATATGGATGGAAATGTAGTTCTATCCTTATGACTTGAGGATCTATGGTGTGTGATGTGTAAAAAAATTAGAGCATTGGGAAATCAAATTTTCAATCAAGGTGTGAAGATAGTTTTACCCTATATCCTTACTACTCATTTTTTTATTTGGCAGTGTTGTTAGTGATAAAACCACTATTTTTTATTTTGGACTATGTGCATAATGGGACAAGCAAAGATGAATTTTTTTCTTTGAGATTCAACCCAATCATGGTGTTATTCATCTTTGACACAAGATGTTTTTAATATGTGTGATATGTGTTTGGTTTAATAATGTTAGATTCAACTCCTAGAACTTAAGATTTTCCTTAGTGAAAATGTGCCTTAGTCCTAGAGAAAATTTGATATGTATTTGAGGTTCCTTGAAACACTAGGAGTGGCTGAGTGACCTAAAAAACCTAGTGGTAATGGAATTTTGTGGCAAATAATGATATAACTTATGCAAAGGCAAAATGAGATGGATGTGAACTTGAGGGTGCCCCTGATGAAGATGTGATAATTCATTGGTGTTTTACTGATGAGTGGTTATTTGACACATATTTATGTATCAAAATTATTTTATTGTTATAATTATTTAGTGATTATGATATATTTTATGTAAATTACTATTGAATATTGTGTGAATTATTAGTAAATCCAATTAATTGTAGTAATCTAACAAATGTGTTTGATTTATACAAAATTCATCCGAGTCTTGAGAAAAATACAAGAAAAAGTTTTGATGATCGATGAAGAGATTGCAGAGCTTTGGAGTGTGCCTCATATGAGAAGAAGGATGAATAAAAGAACCCAGGATAAAAGTAGAGCTCGGTGACAACAATAGTTGACTTGTTACAAAAGGATGTTACAGAAGTATATTACTGAAGTATATTACTAAAGTATATTGCTGAAGCATGTTACTGAAGGTAACTACCAAAGAAAGTTACTAAAGAATATTTTACCAAGCAGGTACAGAAGGATAATAAAGTCTATTGAATTATATGCCACATCAATGATGGCATGTCAATTTTGGACGACAACAGATATTTTCACTTAGAAAAATATTTCATACTATCCATGAGAATATTTTAGCTGATAAAAATTGTTATTTTCTTAATAAAGTTTGTAATCAGATTATTATGAGAATTTTTAGATATAGACGCAAGACTATTAGACCTTTCCTGGAATATAGGACATGAGGTCCTAATGTATATATTATGAATTATTTAAAATAAATATTGTCTTGTTAGGTTTGTTTGTAGGATGCCACTTGGACCAGTCAGAATATTTATCAAGTCCAAATAGGAATATGTATTATGTTAGGTTTAGATTATTTTGGTTGATGCATAGTTATCACATCAAAAATTCCATAAAATCTACATGGCAAAATATGTGGAGAAATACTATTTGGAATTGTATTAGTTATAGTATAAATTACATAGGAGAGACCTTGAAAGAGGTATGTTGTCTGTTGTCTATGGAAAAAATACAAGAAATTATTGTATGTTCTAAGTTTACAATTCTATAGAAATGTGCCAGCGTGTACAACTGAATCTTCAATAATAAAAGTAGCATTTTGTTCTTAAAAAATGGTAATTTATATCAATTTCAGGTGTTGTTTAATTTTTGTTAGGGAAATTGTGTTTATCTGTTACTTGCATTCACAAAATAAACATAATGTTAGTATTGGTTATAAAATCTAGTTATTGAGATAGAATAAACTAGGGGAGAATGACTTACACTACCCTCTAGGAGGTAAGGCCCACTCCTATAGACAGTCCCTAAGCTCTCGCCCCTACAAAAGGTTAGATTTAATTAGCCTTAAATTAAACTGCATTTCAATTTACGTAAAATAAGATAGATTGCATGAGGATCCTCACAAATAAATTAAATCATGTCATAAATAAATTAGTTTACAAATAATTAGATGCATCAGTAAATTAATTCATCAGTAATTAGGTGCATCAGTAAATCAATTCATTAGTAAAAGTAAATTATCATTGCATTATTTTATCATACCCTGCACCATTCATTTTTGCACTAATTTAATTATTTTTATTACTTTCTTGTACACGTGAAACCTGAAAAAAGAAAATTGAGCTAAAATTACTATTAATCCCCATGGTATAATCTATACAATATTACTACTATTTAAATCTAACCTTGATTTCCCTTGGATTGATAAAATTAAATGTAAGCTCGACAATCGATCATTTTGGCACCTTTGCCAGGGAGAGTAGCACCGTAGTGGTTAGTCAGAAAAGTTGTTTGGCAGTGCAAAGAGAGAGGCTTGCTTATATGTGAAAATGGGTACTTACGAGACCTTGGTGTGCATACGAGTTAGAGTAGCCCAAAGATGGTTCCAACAAGTTCTTTCGTTCGACATTGCCAGGTTCATTTTTCTTAAAGGATTCATTTTTACTGCTTTCATAGATTAAAAATTTATTTTCTTCAAATTTCAATTTTTGTAAATTTCAATTTCAGCAAATTTTATTTTCTGCAATTTCCTTGTTTTGGGTGATTACTATTGTTAATTTGATTTAAGACCTATGAAAAAGAATAGGAAGTAGGTGAACGCTGAAAACAACCTAAAATTTTCTTAGGATCCTATTTTTTTAGTAGGAAGTAGTTACGTTGAGTGACACAACTGTAATAAAATCCCTCCTAATAGTCAAATAATAGTAGTAATTTACCTTTTACTTCAGCAATTTTACTTCTAGTAAAAATTTACTTTCCAAGAATTTTTACATTTTCCTAAGTATGCTGAAATTAATTGTATAAACACATCTAATTTTAGTAGCATTAGGACTGTTTAGTAATTTTAAATTTATTTATTTTCTGATGTGTTAAGAGTATTTATAAGTTTTAAAATTTATATTTAAACTTGGCAGACAGTAGGATTGAAACAAAAAAATCAAAACCCAAACAGAAAATAAAAAATATATAAAATCAAAGAGAGAAAATAAAATAAAACAAATGATGGAAAATGGTCAAAATGAATTTATAGACCTTAGAAAATTATTAATACAACAGGAGGTTAATCTTCTTTCTGAACAAGAGAACAAAACAACTAAACCAGAGTGGGAAGAACTATGTGAATGCATTGACACTATCAACAAAAGATCAGACGAACTAAATAAAATAAAGAGGATAAATATAACAAAAAATCTAAGGGTAAACCATTCTTCACCTTATCAAGATCTTGGAAGAAGCTATGAGATTTGGCTTTGGGATAGGAGAATAATAGTAAATACAGTAATTTATCCTTGGAATCAATACCTTGAGGATTCCCTCACAATTCACAACTTCCTTGCAGACATAGAAAGGAAAGAATTAGCCCTAAAATAAAATAAGAGATACTGTAGGATTCCTAGAGCTGTACATTTTAGAAAATTGTGCCAAGAGTTGCATTACGAGCTAAAATTTGGAATTCTTGATCCTATTGCAACCAAATATTTCCTTATTCAATTGATCTGATTATTGGTAGACTACTTCAACTTTGAAGATGAACATTTTATGACACTAGAACAACTTGATCCAGTAAACTATATTCATAAAGTATTCAAATAATATTAGACATATTGCAAAAACAATAAGTTTAGAACATCCATGAGCAGGCCTAGAGACTCTAAAGGATTATTCATAAAAATTAACAAAACAAAAGGAAATTTCTGAAGAGACTTCAGAGAGCTTGGAGTTTATAAATTAGTGGAAACCAAGGCTACAACATCAACCAATCAAGCTAAAATCCTAGATCAAGATACCAATTCATATTTATTGCCCGATCCAAAATTTGACAACTACATAGATCCTTCTATATTTTTTGAACATATACATGATCCAATTCTTGAAATTCTATATTCAGGTATGGTTGATGAGCAAAGTGATTTGGGAGAGACCGGAGGAAACCATGGAAATGGGAGACAAAGGCAAGAGAGATATCAGGGAGAGAACATACAAAGAAAAACATTTACTTTCCCAATATTACATACAGAAGGAACAACAAGAGAACCTAAATCAGTCTTTGTTTCTATATTGCCTACCTTTCATGGAAAACCCCATGAAGATCCTGATGCTTTTCTTTTTAAATTTGAAGTAGTATGTCAAGCTTACTTTTACACCACTAATGAGCAAAAGCTAAGGTTTTTTCCGTCTACTCTTAAATATGTAGCTTTAATATGGTTTATGGGTCTAAGAAAAGGAGTTTGTAATGGAGAAAATGGATTAAAAGAACTATTCCTTGAAAGATATCAAGATTATTATAGATTTAGGGATAAGAAAGCTGATATTTTTTGTATGAAAAAAAAAGAAGAAGAATATTTGAAGGTTTATCTCGAAATATTTCAATTTGTAGGGTCTAGAGTAAATATAGACCTTGATGAAGAAATCCTAAAAGAACTTTTCCTGAAAGGGTTGAAGGAAGATTTTCTTGAGATTTTAAATATTATGGCAAAAGGAGACATGCATATTATGTCATTTGAGGAGATTATCAATATTTGCAAAAATTACTCAAGAAACAAACCCCTAAGAAGCAATAAATATACATCCACAGGAGGAGGAGTGACAAGAGTAGAAATTGGAAATATGTTGGAAGGCTTAAAAACTGATTTTTTGTGTCCTTTGACCTCATACTTGGACTTAATGGATAAAAAATCAAAGGAAACTAAATAAATTTACTACCATAGGTGTAGGAAAAAGCACAATTTGAGAGAATATCTTCTAAACATAACAAATATATCCAATATCTCCGCTTTTCAAATTTGTGATAAAAATCATAAAACTAAAAACTAAAAGTATATCTCCATTGTTAAATCTGCCATAGAAGAAACGAAAGTGGAAAACGCAGAAGATTTTTATTTTATCACTCAAATATGAAATGGTCCATTTAATGGCCCACCAAATTGGTCAAACCCTAGTTATTCTAACTAGAAAATGCCTAATCAATGGTCTAATGCACCAAATTAGATAAATTAGAACTCTTACAATCAAGACTGGAACAAACCCCCATGTGATCAAATTATGGCTAATTATTATGGAGGGCCACCTCCGAGGAATCAAGGGACACAAAGTAAGAACATGCTTAGTTTGAATAATAGTGGCCAATATAATCAAGGTGTCACCAATTGGTCCCCAAATACAACACAACAACAAAACTTTCAAACTCAATTTAGGGGAAAAACACTCAAAACCCACCTCAAAATAGACTTCTACCACCTCCAACCAATAATAATAATCCTCCTAAGCAACCACCTCTTCCATATCAACCAATTCCTAACCTTAACAATAATAAGAATGTCCAAAAATTTTATGAGGCTAGTGAGCCATGTTCTATACCCGTAGCACCATGTCAACAAATTCAATTAAGATCAGGAAAGGTGTTGGAAAATAATGTTACTCTCATAGAACTTGATGACTCTATCAAAACTTTGTTTGAAAAGAGGATAAAAACAAAAAGAAAATAGAAAATCCACTATAAAATATTCCAACAAAGCAACAAGAAATCCAAATAAGGAAGGAAGTAGAAGTACCATATCCTCAAATACTGGAAATGCCAAAAGAACCATCTAAGCCAACCTTTAACTTCCTTCAAGAAATAGAAGGTGTTATTATTAAAATTCCTTTATTACAAGCTATCAAGGATATACCCATCTATTCCAAGCTTATTAAAAATATATGTTCAAATTGGAAGAAGAAGAAGAATGAATTCCAAACTATTCAAGTCATTGGATAATTATCTGAGATAATGATAAGAGATATGCTATTACCAAAATACACAGATCCTGGAATACCTATATTCATAGTACATATTAAATATATAACCTTACAAAATGTTTCGATTGATTTATGAGCTGCTATTAATGCCATGACCAAAGAAACATCAGAATCCTTAGAGATGCATAAACTACAATAAACTTATATTGTGCTTCAACTCGCCAATAGATCTACTATTAAGCCAAAAGAAAAACTAGAAGATATTATGGTCTCTGTAAGTTCATGGGAATATCCTATAGATTTTATAGTCTTACAACCCAAAAATAAGTTAGGGGGACATCCCTTAATCCTAGGATACCCATGGCTTGCAATAGATGATGCTTACATTAGCTATAGATCAAGAAATATGACTATTTCTAATGGTAAGAATACTAAAGACCTTAGTTTATTCCCTAGATTAGCAATAGAATATGAATTTCCAAAGCAATTTTGGTATGATTTCCCTCATGAGTATGATGATATCCAAACCTTATCAATTAATTTTCTACACGAAAAAATTCAACAAGAAGTCGAGGGGCCCCTACCATTATTGTTAGGAAATCAACAAGAGAATCAAGATCAAGACAATTTTTTTTCATCTCAATTTTCCATTAATGAGGCAAGCACAAGTCAATCTCAAATAGAACCATATGGCTATGATTTAAAAATTCTTGGATATGAGGTAGATGGGATAGATGAAAATATAGAAAAGTGTAAACAAATAGATATTATACCAGGAAAAACTCTTAACATTAGTAATGAATTCACAAGCATGCAAGAATCATAGTTGGTAGATGTGCTTAGAAAACATAAATCAACATTCACATGGAACTATGAGGATATGATGGGTATCCACCCAAATATTTGTACCCATCACATATTTATTCAAGAAGGTTGTAATCCAGTAAGACAACCCTAAAGATGATTGAATCCAACTATGAAAGAAGTAGTTCAAGAAGAAATCATTAAACTCTTAAAGGTAGGATTTATATACCCAATTTTTGACGACTAATGGGTGTCACCTTTGGTAATAGTCCCTAAAAAAATGGTAAATGAAGAATTTGCATTGATTATAGATAATCAAACAAAGTTACCAAGAAATATTATTTTCCCTTGCCATTCATTGATCAAGTCTTAGATACATTAGCTAGAAAGAAATATTTCTACTTTTTAGATGGTTTCAATGGAAATAATCAAATCTCCATATCTGAGGAAGTTCAGGAAAAAACAACCTTAACATGTCCTACAGGAACTGATGAGCACCAGAAATGCTCATATTTTGTACATATTTCTTTGATCAATATGCAGTTGTATAATAAGGATTGCGTACTTTTATGAATGATTATATAGATATTTGATATAATTATGCGTGTTATCTAATTTGTGTGCTTTTAGTATGTTTTGTGGAATTGCAGTTGATTTAGTTAGATTTGGAACAGTCGAGGTCCTTTTGATGGACCTGGCACTTTATTTCATTAAGGGTCAATGTAGAGAACATAGGCGCCTCCCTGCAATCAGAAGGCACCAAGGGAACAAGCGCCTCCCTACAATCGAAAGGCGCCAAACCAAAGACGAGCGCCTCCCTACAGTCGAAAGGCGCCAACTGAATATCAGCGCCTCCCTACAGTCGAAAGGCGCCAAACCAAAGATGAGCACCTCCCTACAGTCGAAAGGCGCCAACTGAATATCAGTGCCTCCCTATAGTCGGAAGGCGCCAAACCAAATACGAGCGCCTCCCTACAGTCGAAAGGTGCCAACTGAATACAAGTGCCTCCCTACAGTCGAAGGCACCAACTGAATGTGAGTGCCTCCCTATAGTCGGAAGGCACCAACTGAATGCGAGCGCCTCCCTGCAGTCGGAAGGCGCCACTGATTCTTTGCCCGTTGACCAGACTCGAATGACGTGGACGAGCGGCTGGTGCAGTTCTAGCTCTGTGTCATGCAGAGCTAAATTGGAGATAGCACCAACGTATCAAAATGTCTTACGGATGCTAGGCAAAGCATGAACCGAAGTGAACATGCCACCATCAAAATAGAATGCCAGACGTCGATTGCATTCGCTAGACTGTTCTAATTTAGTCTGGGAAGAATCGACTATTGTAACCACTTCTGTAATAGAAGTTCTGTGGGTGTGTTATATAAACACACGCAGATCATTCTGAAAGAGATATCTATAGAAGAGAGAGATATATATAGAAATAATTAATCCATTTAGAGTTACATTGTAATGCGTTGATAAATATATTACAGTTATAGAAGTTCTAAAGCACGTGTTCGATCGGGAAGAAGCTGCTGGAGCCTGGGCCCACTCCAAGCCAGTATTTCTTCCCCATTTCCTTCTTGTTTATTTATTTTAATTAGTTTATTGCTTTCATAGGAACGTTCATTAGTTTACTAGTTCCAGTGATTGCAGTAGGTTTATTTTCAGGAATATGTACATAATTTATTTCTGTAGATTTAAATTATGTTCTTCTTACGTAATTTATTGAGGAGTGCGAGAATGATTGACAACCATCTCAAGAACACCCCCCAAATGTAGGATTAGCAGATTCACCTCCAATGGTATTGTAGTAACCTAATTCCGACTCTTCGCAAGTTTACGAAGCTCCCTGGGTTGATAATTAAATGCACGGGCATGTGACAAAAATAGGAAACCATTCACCTTGTTTGGCCCACAACATTTTGGCACCATTGCCAGGGAAGCATCTTAATTAGATTACTTACAATACCCTGAAACCTTCCATCTGACCTTGTATGAGTTCTTCGAGAAGAAGAGGACCTGACGGTCGCTTTATAAGAACTAATCCATCAGGACCTGAGTCAGCCGAGCATTTTGGATTTGAGTTAGACTCGCCCGACCTACCAGTAGTCCATTGGAGTGAGGAACCACACTTTGTGCAAAGTGCCACCTCATCCCATCAACAAGGGGATGAACGAATCATCATAAATCCCTTGTTTAATAGGACTCCTCTAGAGGAAGCCCTGTTGTGGAAGGCTGTGGAGGATCAGACGATCTCGCCAGACAACCTTAGAGCATTGACTCAAAAAGTTTTAAACGATCGGAAGGCCATAAACGCTGCATTAGAAACCACATTTCCTAAAAAATGGTAGATAACGATGAAGTCTCATCTGGCTTTAGTTTCCCAATAGAGGAGGGAGTAGGAGATACCAAAATGAAAAACATATCCCCTGCTCACCTTCCGTCCTTCAAAGGACACCCGACTGAGGACCCTGACCTATTTTTATTCAAGTTTGATGTTTTGTGCAGGTCTGTGGATTACAAATCAAACACGCAGAAGTTGAAATTATTTCCTTCTACATTAGACGATGCAGCTCTACGATGGTTCATCGGTCTGGGAGACAAACACATCACCACCTGGGACCAGATGAAGAAGCTCTTTCTAGAGCAATATCAAGATTTTGGGAGAGCAAGAGACTCCAGGGAGGAGGTCCTGAGCATGACACAAAGAGAAGATGAGTCTCTCGAGGAGTATTGGGAGAGATTCACCTTTAATCTTCAATGGTCCCCTCACTTGAAGCTATCTGATAAGTCCCTCAAAAGCATCTTCTTGAGGGGACTTACCAATGAGTCCCTGGAGGCTCTCAACATGATCTCTGGAGGTGATGTCTATCAGCATGCTATGGATGACATCCGACAATTATGCCGGAACTACTCGAGAAGGTGAGGCAAAATCATCGCCAGGACCATGAAGGCGACTGCTTTAGTCACCAAAACAGAAATAGGCAACATGCTGGAGGATTTGAAGAGCGAAATGCTCTCATCTCTAGCACTGCAGATGGATACGTTGCTGTTAGAAAAGAAGAAACAAGAAAATGACGCAACATTAGCCTATTTCTGCCCAAAATGCAGAGGAAGGCACGCAAAGAATGCATGTCCAAAAAACAAGGTCAGAGTATGCATAGTTTGCAAGCTGAATCATAAAACTCGATTGTGCCCACAACTGCCCAGTAACCAGGAAGCGATTGAGAGCACGGAGGCCTACTTCATAGGCAATAGGAAGAGTTGGCCATAGCCCCCCATGGGGAATATACCAACCGGAATGCCATCATATGGGGGAGGGTCATACATGCACCAAGGACCCCCTCAACCACCTAATATGGGGTGGTGGGGACCATCACCCTGGACTAACGCACCCCCAGCAGCATTTTCGAATCAGCAGCCATGGATGCCATATCCATATCCTGGGCAGCAGTGGAGAGGCCACAATGCATGGAATCAGACTCCACAGAGTGCAGTGTCTGCTCACATCCAACAGAACTTACCAACATTGCCAGCAACGAGACCTGCGCAGCTACCAGCACAACCGACAGCAAACCCGAACAACAGAGTAAATCAGCCGGCATACAACGTAGAAGGTGAGATGTATCATATGTACAATATTCAGCTTAGATCAGGTAGGCAACTAGGAGTAGAGACACCGCCTCTGGTAGAAGAGGAGGAAGAAATGGTAGAGACACCTCCACTGGTAGAAGAGGAGGAAGAAATAGAGGAGACACCTCTGGTAGAAGAGGGAAAGGCACTTGAGAGAGCGGAGGCTCCATTTCCTAGCCGACTACAGGAACAAAGAAAAACAACACAACCAAAATTCGACATCTTGTCGAGCTTGAAGAATCTCATGATGACAATCCCATTATTTCAAGCAATTCGAGATGTCCCCATTTACACCAAGGCAATTAGAGAAATGTGTCTAAGGAGACCAGGATGAAAAGCTACCCAGACTATCAACGTCATGGGTAAACTGGCAGATCTAATGATGGGTAGAACACGTCATCCGAAGTATGCAGATCCAGGCAGCCTAGTGTTGACCGTAAAAATTGGAGGACATTCCCTGTCCAACACATTGGTTGACCTCGAGGCAGCTATCAACGTGATGCCTCAAGAGACCATGCAGAGGCTACGGCTCACGAACCTGAAGCCAACCACGACAGTGCTGTAGTTAGCCGATCGATCAACCGTATCATCGAAAGGGATGTTGGAAGATGTGATCGTAATAGTCAGTGCATGGGAATATCCAGCCAATTTTTTAGTTTTGCAAACCAAGACTAGGTTGGGTGGTTACCCGCTCATTTTGGGGAGGCCATGGCTGGCAACAGCTGATGCTTACATCAGCTTTCGGGATGGGCTAATGACCATCTCCAATGGGCAAAATGTCAAAAGGCTGACCATTTCACCGCCAGCTTAGTCTATGGACTCGGTAGAAGAACCCAGGATCACCGAGCATGGAACTACGGAGTTGTCCATAATCCAGCCGATGATGACCTTGGAGGAGGTGGCAGAAGAGGACGAGGATGGTGCTATCATGGAGTTTCTCCATGGAGAATCGTCCACCCCCACACCTGGATCACCGTTGACTGGCGCCCAAGATCAGCACATCCGACAAATACACGTTGGGCCAGGGAGGATATTAAATGTCAACAGCAGGTTGATGCCCACACAGCTAGAAAAATTGGAGGAGCTTCTGGTAAAACACCAGCAAGCATTTGCATGGGACTACGCAGATATGCACGACATCAGCCCAAAAATATGTACCCATCGGATTTATTTAGATGACCAGGCAACTCCTAGTCGACAGCCACAGAGAAGGATGAACCCAACAATGAAAGACATTGTCAGAGAAGAACTGCACAAACTTCTGGTCGTCGAACTCATATATCCAATTTTTGATAGTGAATGGGTATCACCATTAGTGGTGGTCCCCAAGAAGAATGGGAAATGGTGGATCTATGTGGACTACCGGGCATTGAACAAGGTGACTAAGAAAGACCACTTCCCACTCCCGTTCATCGATCAGGTCTTGGACACACTCTCAAGAAGAAAATACTTCTCTTTTCTGGATGGTTTCAACGGTTACAACCAGATCCAGATAGGGGAAGAAGATCAAGATAAAACAACGTTCACCTGTCCATGGGGAACGTTTGCCTATAAGGTATTGCCTTTTGGACTGTGCAACGCACCAGCCACCTTTCAAAGGGCGGTGCTTAGCATATTCTCTGATATGATAGGAGACGGGGTGGAAGTATACATGGACGACTTCACCGCCTATGGAGAAACCTTCGAAGATGCAATGACAAATCTGGAAAGAGTGCTCGACAGGAGCAAGGAAAATCATTTGTCCCTAAGTAATGAAAAATGTTTTATGATGATGCAGGAAGGCATCGTGTTGGGACACCACCTCTCTACGGAAGGAATAAAAGTAGACAAGAGGAAGATCGAGGTCATCAGAGACCTACCTAGCCCTAGAACATAGAAGGAGGTAAGAAGTTTCCTTGGATCAGCTGGGTACTATCGATGATTTATCATCAAATTTAGTAAGATTGCCAAACCACTGCACACCCTACTTTCTAAGGACGTAGAGTTCAATTGGATGGGAGACTACGAAGAAGCATTCCAATTGCTGAAAGAAAAATTGATATCTGCACCGGTCTTGAGAGGACCGAATTGGGCCATACCATTCCATATTTACTACGATGCATCTAACGGTGCGATCGGAGCAGTCCTCAGGAAGAAAGATGATGAAGAATTTTATGCCATCTATTATGTCAGTAAAAACTTTGCGGGAGCAGAGCTCAACTATACAATGGATGAAAAAGAATTCCTCGTAGTTGTCCATGCAATAAACAAATTCTGCCACTATATAATGGGATACAAGGTCTTCGTCCATACGGACCACGCGGCTATCAGGTATCTGATGAGCAAGCCGGCCATTGGTGGCAGAATTATCAGATGGCTGTTGCTATTGCAGGAATTCGACATCACTATAGTCGATAAACCAGGCAAGGACAACGTCGTGGCAGATTTTCTATCCAGATTGATACCAACAGATCATCAAGCAGTGGAAGATCAGTTTTCGGATGAACATCTATTCGCTATTAGTGAACAAACTCCGTGGTATGCAGACATAGCCAATTACTTGGCCACCGGAAGGACCTCACCTGCTCTCTCCTATCGAGAAAAGCAGGCGGTCATAGAGAAGAGCGCATCATTCCTTTGGATGGATGGTCTCCTATTTAAAATAGGATGGGACCAAATAATAAGAAGATGCATAGCAGAACAGGAGTTTTCAGAAGTGCTCAAGGCATGTCACGATGAGCCATGCGGAGGACACTTTGCAGGGAAACGAACTGCCTACAAAATCCTGCAGGCTGGGTATTTTTGGCCCACTCTGTTCAAGGACGCGACAGCGTATACCAGCAAGTGTGACGAGTGCCAGAGGATGGGTAGACCAACCCACCGAGATGAAATGCCCTTGCAGCCCCAGGTACACCTGGAACCTTTCGATAAATGGGGCATGGACTTCGTGGGACCATTCAATCCACCTTCGATGGGAAGGAGGTTTATTCTGGTCTGCACGGATTACGTCACCAAATGGGTGGAAGTGCAGGCATTAAGGGACTCAAAGGAAAGAACGGTCACCGATTTCTTATTTGCCCATATTTTCACATGATTTGGGGTTCCTCGGGAGATAACAATAGACCAAGGGCCCCAATTCACCTCCAAATTGATTGAGGAGCTGATGGAGCAGTATAGAGTTTGGCACAATAAAACCATGCCCTACCATCCATAGGCAAATGGGCAAGTAGAAGTGACAAACAGGGAGATAGAAAACATCCTGACCAAAACCATGCAGCAACACAAGAAGGATTGGGCCACACGGTTGTCGGAGGCAGTTTGGGCATACAACACCACGTGGAAATCCACCACAGGATGCACACCTTTCCAATTGGTCTATGGGAAAAATGCGATGATGCCCATCGAGTTCGAAATCAAAACTCTGAGGATGGCTTCAGAATTAAATTTGAGCTTGGACGAAGCTCAAAAATAGAGGATTCACCAACTAGATCAGCTGGACGAAATCTGACTGGATGCTTTGCAGAGGACAGAGATTATACAGAAGCAGAGAAAGAAGTGGCATGATAACCACATCAAGCTAAAGAAGTTCCAGGTAGGGGAATGGGTACTGTTGTATGATTCCCGGTTCCAGGAAAGGAAGGGCAAACTTATGCAGAGGTGGATGGGGCCGTATGAGGTGGCAGAGCTCATTAGGAATGGGGCGGTGCGCGTTAAGACAATTGACGGCAGCAACACCATGTTCACAGTCAATGGCCACCGACTACGCCCCTATAATACGTCCGAAACATTACAGGTGGAATCCAGAGTAGGCATGGGGGAGACCCCATCTTGCTAGATCTGGACCGAACTCTCACAGGTGAAATGGTGGGCACGAAAGTGCTCACCCAAATTTTTTAGTTAATATAGTTTTTTTTTAATGTGTGTTTTTGTAGGGACGACGCCCGCATGCAAGCTGCAGGCATCCTAATCCAGGGCCTAACAGGCACGAAATGCATCTAACTGCCTTTATTTTCCTTTCTTTTTTGGTTGCTTTTTGTAGGTGGAGGACCTGACAGCACGAGGGATAGGTATCTGGGAAACCAGGCCTGATTCGGCTCAGCATTTTGACACCGGCTCGTAGGTAGAATCTGGGCAGCATGAAAAACTAGGAAGGCTTGATCACCCTTTTTCTAGTCAAATCGCCATCCAGAAGAAGGCGCCTTACTGCATCTAGAAGGTGCCAAGTCTAGAAGAAGGCACCTTACTACATCCGAAAGGTGCCAAGTCCAGAAGAAGGTGCCTTACTACATCTAGAAGGTGCCAAGTCCAGAAGAAGGTGCCTTACCGCACCCGAAAGGTGCCCATCTAGAAGAAGGCACCTTACTGCATCCGGAAGGTGCCAAATCGGAAGACAGCGCCTTCCACCTATGAAGTTCAAAATATATATATATATATATAAAAAAATATATATGTAGGCGCCTTCCGTGGCAGGAAGGCACCAAATTAAAAAAAAAAAAAAGAGCTAGCCGAAGGCGCCTTCCAACATCAGGAAGGCGCATTCATCCAGCCGAGGTGCCTTCCAACATCAGGAAGGCGCATTCATCGAATACGCCTTCCAACATCAGGAAGGCGCATTCATCAAGACGAACGCCTTCCAACATCGGGAAGGCACGAACCAGAAGGAGGCGCCTCCCACATTGGGAAGACGCATGCAGGCAAAAGTGCCTCCCAGCCAATCAGAGGCACTTCCTGCAGCCGAAAGGCGCATTCGTTCGACGAAGAGCACCGACAACGTTGGAAAGGTGCTACAAGGGCACCATCCACATGGGGAAGGTACCAAAGAATGCCTTTCAGATTTACATCTATCGGACGCCTCGGGCAGAATGAAGCATCGCATGAATCAGTGACATCAAATGACCACACCCCTCCCTCGTGTCACAAGTCAGCAAATCAGCGGCTACCATGACAACTGGAACGTCGAATCAGGTACACACATACTAAATCAAATCTTTTATATAATTATTTATAAATACGTAGTACCAAAAAATACAGCTGTCATAGAGATCGTACCCCCCATAGCCGAAAATGCGTGCCAATGAGAGGGCACCTTCCATAACTGCTAGGGTTAGGCATCTTTTCTATAAGAAGGCGCCTTCCTGAAGAAGGAAGGACAGAAAAATATACAGCATCGGAAGGCACCATGGGAGGAAGGTCCAAGAACCACGCGATCAAGAAGAATGAACCCAGTGATACTGATGGAATCAGAGGGGCAGTGAAGACCCAATTCGAAGCCGAGGGGTGGCTCGAATACTGCACCCTGGTCAGTCAGGGCCAGGATGTGGAGGCAGCTAGAGAATTCGCCACCTCTTTGAGGGGCGATGCGGCCCAAGTACGAGGGGTGGAAATTCCAGTCACCCCTGAGTTCATCTCACAGGTGACTGGATTGCCTCTCACGGGGGAATGTGCATACAAGGGCGGAGTGTTAAAACTATACACCAAAATACTACTGCCAGGAGGAAATGTGTAGATAGACAGGGAGGGGTTACTCAAAAATAGTCTCCCCATGAATATACGAAAGATGTTCGAGCAGATTGCTCGATTCTTCACATGCACAGGGAAGTATACCCATCTGAACATTAATCATGTGCACTTCCTCAATCACCTAGTGCATGGGAGGAAATTAAATATACCCTTCTACCTAGTGACTACTCTGAAATATGAAGCGGCTCGATACTAGAAGGGGGCACCGTCCACCTTAGCCCACCATGGGCTGATATCGACATTGGTCCACCATGCAGAAGCACAAAGATAGAACCGTGATGCAGAGGGAGATGGCGGCCAAATAGAGCAACACAATGCGGTTGCCAAATTAGGGCAAGGCGAAGCATCCCCTACAGAGGAGATAGCAAACATCGAGCAATTGGCGTCACCCTATTTTCTAGGAAGGGCAGAGCAGTCACCGGTGCCCGAAGACATAGAGGACAGAGGGCATTCCCCAGTGCCCGAGTATGAGGAGGAAGGAGCGCCACTCGCTGGTGGTGAGGACGAACCAATCCCCAGGAGGAAATGTCTACGGTGATTCCTCTCGATAGAGGAAGGACAGAGTGACCCGAAGATAGACGTTGCCACCCAAACCCTCCGAGAATTAATGAACCAGAGCCCATGGAATGAAGGAACTTTCGGGAGTAATGACCAGATCGATGCGGCCTTGGAGGAGGTGCTCGAATGGCAAACCGATTGCTGGATGGCACAACAGACTCTGGAAGATTGCCAGAACCAGCATAAAAGGGAATTGGAGGAAAGGGATAGATGAATTGCTCAGCTCGAGCAGCTGGTCCGACAGTTGTAGGAGGAAAATCAAATGCTCCAGGACAGAGGAACAACAAGACAGGAGGCGGCCACTCAGACTGATTGGGCAGAAGAAGTGCCGACGAACTCTCCCACATCCGTCGAACGAGTATTCTCTTCGGGGGAGATTCGATCGGACGCCCGACAGAGCAGCCCGAAGGCAGGGGAGGATTCCTCTATTTTTAGGGGTGAAAAGGAAAGAAGTCCTACGATGCCCCCTATCATTGTCCTGAGTGACACAGAGCAGGACGAAGGTCTCCAGCAACAGATAAGACCAGAGGATACGGAGGACCTCCCCAGGCCTGAAGAAGGAGAAGAGCTTGAGGGGTCGACACCAGGTAGATAGGAGAATGAAGGATCACCCCCGGAGATAGTAGCACAACCGATCCTTCGGAGTAAAGAGAAGTCCCCAAAGGAGAAAGAAGAGACCCCGGTCCGAGCCGCCACATTTTCTATAGAGGCCAAGGCAAAGAGGCCCAGGACGGCTCGACAGAAGGTGAAAGTGACCTTCGTCGAGTCAGAGGAGGACGAATGGGACATGCAGCTATTTGTCGAAAGGCAAAAATATTTTGAGCAACTGCACAACGAAATGAAAGCAGCCAAGGAGGCCAGGAAGGCATCCTCGAGGATAAAAGGAGATTCTGGCATCTGCATCAATCCGACAGAAGACAACCAGTTTTGGGACATCTATGGTTCATCCCGAGGGTGGCCTTCCATGATGAGGAGGTACTTGGAATGGTGGGGAGTATATGGCCCACAATTGGAGGCCGCTACAATTGCAAAGGAGAATGCAGGGCTTACCCCTGAAGTGGCCGGATTATACAAGGCCCAAGTAGTGCCTTCCAGAGAGGATAACTCGGATATCCCTCTGGCAGTGGTCAAACCTCCAGACGCCGACCTCTGGCAAGCTATCGAAGCTGCATTTCAATCGACAGGAACAACGCTGGCTAGACCACCACCAATAGCGGCCAAAACAAGAAGGGGACAATTGACAGCCGTAGTTTCCCATAGGCAAAGGCGAACCACACCTTCACATGCCGGCACGAAAAGATAGACTCGGGCCGCAGGGGCAGCCGAATCCTCCAAGAGATGGCGACGATGAAAATTCAGAGGGCTACCTACAGTTTGGATGCCACGAGGGCGTGGCATATGTTAGGCGTGGGGGGATGATGAGCACCAGAAATGCTCATATTTTGTACATATTTCTTTGATCAATATGCGGTTGTATAATAAGGATTGCATACTTTTATGAATGATTATATAGATATTTGATATAATTATGCGTGTTATCTAATTTGTGTGCTTTTAGTATGTTTTGTGGAATTGCAGTTGATTTAGTTAGATTTGGAATAGTCGAGGTCCTTTTGATGGACCTGGCACTTTATTTCATTGAGGGTCAATGTAGAGAACATAGGCGCCTCCCTGCAACCGAAAGGCGCCAAGGGAACAAGCGCCTCCCTACAATCGAAAGGTGCCAAACCAAATACGAGCGCCTCCCTATAGTCGAAAGGTACCAACTGAATATCAGTGCCTCCCTACAGTCGAAAGGCACCAAACCAAAGATGAGCGCCTCCCTACAGTCGAAAGGCACCAACTGAATATCAGTGCCTCCCTACAGTCGAAAGGTGCCAAACCAAAGACGAGCGCCTCCCTATAGTCGAAAGGCGCCAACTGAATATCAGTGCCTCCCTACAGTCGAAAGGCACCAACTGAATGCGAGTGCCTCCTTGTAGTCGAAAGGCACCAACTGAATGCGAGCGCCTCCCTGCAGTCGAAAGGCGCCATTGATTCTTTGCCCGTTGACTAGACTCGAAGGACGTGGACAGGCGGCTGGTGTAGTTCTAGCTCTACGTCATGCAGAGCTAAATTGGAGATAGCACCAATGTATCAAAATGTCTTACGGATGCCAGGCAAAGCATGAACCGAAACGAACATGCCGCCATCAAAATAGAATGCCAGACGTCGATTGCATTCGCCAGACTGTTCTAATTTAGTCTGGGAAGAATCGACTGTTGTAACCACTTCTGTAACAGAAGTTCTATGGGTGTGTTATATAAACACACGCAGATCGTTCTGAAAGAGATATCTATAGAAGATATAGAGAGATATATAGAAATAATTAATCCATTTAGAGTTACATTGTAATGCGTTGATAAATATATTACAGTTACAGAAGTTCTAAAGCGCGTGTTCGATCGGGAAGAAGCTGCTGGAGCCTGGGCCCACTCCAAGCCAGTATTTCTTCCCCATTTCCTTCTTGTTTATTTATTTTAATTAGTTTATTGCTTTCATAGGAATGTTCATTAGTTTGCTAGTTCCAGTATTTGTAGTAGATTTATTTTCAGGAATATGTACATGATTTATTTCTGTAGATTTAAATTTTGTTCTTCTTACGTAATTTATTGAGGAGTGCGGGAATGATTGACAACCATCTCAAGAACACCCCCCAAACGTAGGATTAGCAGATTCACCTCCAGTGGTATTGTAGTAACCTAATTCCGACTCTTCGCAAGTTTACGAAGCTCCCTGGGTTGATAATTAAATGCACGGGCATGTGACAAAAATAGGAAACCATTCACTTTGTTTGGCCCGCAACAATAACCTATGCTTATAACATTCTACCTTTTGGACAATGCAATGCACCTGCAACTTTTCAAAGAGTTGTATTGGCTATCTTTGCTGACTTAACTAATGAATGTGTGGAAATTTATATGGATGACTTCATAGTATATGGTACTACCTTTGAAGATGACAGGAGCAAAACCTCTCTCTAAGTCATGAAAATTTTTATATGGATGACTTCAAAGTATATGATACTACCTTTCAAGCTTACAAAAAGTTTTGGTAAGATTCCAAGAGGAAAAACTCTCTCTAAGTCATGAAAGGTGTTTTATGATGATGACAGGAGATATTGTTCTAGGACATTATATATCAGAAGAAGGTGTTAAAGTAGACCCTGCAAAGATACAAATTATTCAAACCCTTCAACCTCCAAAAACACAAACAAAGGTGAGAAGTTTCTTAGGACATGCAAGATACTACCGTAGGTTCATTAAAGGCTTCAGTAAAGTTTCTAATCCCATGTTTAAGCTCTTAACTAAATATAGTGAATTAAATTGGACAAATGAATGTCAAGAAACCTTTGAAGAAATAAAATAAATTTGACTACTGCTCCAATATTGAGAGGAACAAATTGGGAATTACCACTCCACATTCATTGTGATGCTTCGGTTATGCAATAGGGGCAGTATTGCAACAAATAGAAAACAAAATACCTTATGATATCTATTATGTAAGTAAAAACTTGCATGGAGCCGAGCTTAACTACACTATTACAGGAAAAAAAAAAAAAAAGTTGTAATTCATGCTCTCAATAAATTTAAACATTACGTAACAGGGTATGAAGTATTTATCTACACTAATCACTATGCCATTAGATACCTAATAAATAAATCAATAGTGGGTGGTATAGTGATTAGATGGATTCTATTACTACAAGAGTTCAATGTCATAATTATAGATAAGGCAGGAAAAAATAATGTTATTGCAGATCACTTATATCGCATGCAAATCTTTGATGATAACGAGTTAATTCCTCACAATTTTCCAGATGAACATTTGTTTGCTCTTTATATTTTTACCCCTTGGTATGTTTATATTGTAAATTAATTAGTAACAAGAAAAATACCTCAAAATTATACACCGCATGAGTGTAGGAAATTAATACATCCAAGTATTCCTTTTATGTGGATTCATGGAATTCTGTTTAAAAAATATCCTGATCAAATCATTAGGAGATGTGTGCAATAAAATGATGTATATGATATTATTAGGATAGCACATGAAGAACGTTGTGGAGGTCATTTTGCCACCCAAATAATGGTTATTAAAATGCTTCAAACTGGGTACTTTTGTCCTACTATGACTAAAGATGTTCATAAATTTATTGATAGATGTGATGCTTGTCAAAGAGCTAGCAAGCCTACACCATCTATGGAAATTCCTTTGGTTCCACAAGTAGTACTTGAACCATTTGAAAAATGGGGAATTGAATTTTTTGGACCAATAGACCCTCCAAGTGATGGTAATAAACACATACTTGTATGCACAGATTACGTTACCAAGTGGGCTGAATTTAAAGCTCTCCCACAAGCTCAAGCTGAACTAGTGGTTGATTTTATTTATGAAAGTATAATGCAATGCTTTGGAGCACCAAGAGAATTAGTTTCAGATCATGGACCTCAATTCACCTCCAATTTTATTGATTATTTTGTTAAAATCTATCAAATAAAGCACAAGAAAACCTCACCATATCATCCTTAGGCTAATGGATAAGTAGAAGTTACAAATAGAGAACTTGAAAATATTATTACAAAAATTGTAACTATTAATAGGGGTGATTGGGACGAAAGCTTAAAATAATTTGTATGGGCATATAATAAAACTTGTAAAACTACCACAAGATTATCACCGTATAAAATGGTCTATGGAAACAAGCCATCATGCCCATTGAATTCAAGATAGAAACCTTTCACATAGCAGTACAACTTGACATGAATTTTAATAACGTACAAAAAGAAAGGTTGGAAAAGTTAAATATTTTGGATGAGAGAAGATTAGATGCATTGCATAGAACTGAAATAACCCAACAACAATGAAATAAATGGCATGATAAACACATTGTACCATGTACATTTCAATTAGGATATTGGGACTTGTTATTTGACTCTCGTTACCAAGACTTTCAAGGTAAATTACGAACAAGATGGCTAGGACCCTATGAAATTGAGGAAATATTTGGAAATGGTACAGTCAAGCTTAAGCCTATAGATGATTAAATAAGGAAACTACTAGTAAATGGACATAGGCTTAAATTTATAAGAAGCCATTATCTAAGGAAGAATTCATACACCATTTTAGATAGCAAACTAATTTGCAGTATATTTCTGAACTGCAACCAGCTACTATTAAATAAACTCTCTTTGAAAAGAGAAAAAAGTAGGGTTATTGGATTGATAAATTGGAAATCCTCTATTCTAAATCCTTACCCGTCACCATGCCTCGACCCATGTTTCAAAAACATAGTGAGC
Organism: Wollemia nobilis; assembly: GCA_028583015.1. Taxonomy (NCBI): domain Eukaryota; kingdom Viridiplantae; phylum Streptophyta; class Pinopsida; order Araucariales; family Araucariaceae; genus Wollemia; species Wollemia nobilis. Next base: position 22,305,670 of record JAQPPZ010017232.1, on the reverse strand, counting down.
CATCATCTATTGAGACCCAAAACTCGAGCGACTCTTTAGTCAAACTTTTCCAAAATACTTGATGGTGGGAAGCATTGAATAAGTTTAAAGGCCATGATTTAGGTGTGGCTAGACATTTCATAATGAACTGTAACCCCGACATAATGTCTACCCATGTTAGAGGACTCCAGCTAGACTTAAACCCTAGCTTGAACTCTGAGGTGTTGGTATTACCTGAGGTTGGTCTACCTTATTATAAAACCCGTCTAAAAGCATCGTTCAGTTGGTGACAAAATTTGGTGAGAAGTGTAAAATTATTAGAGACAAGGAGGGAGAAATCAAAGGGGTTTCAACTTCTAAAATTCCCCTCATATGGTAAGAAGTAGCTGTCATTATTATTAAGTTCTTTACTATTGAGGGATGAATGTTTATCTTGTTAGCTTACCACATATGTATGTTAATGAATTTAAAATTTTTAGATGTTAAATATTGTGTCATTAATCTACCTTACTTTATGTTCCAATCGCTAAAATTGACTATTTTGTGAATTAAACCCAAAACATTCCCAAGGAAAACCAAGACTGCACTTGATTGTGCACCACAGTTTAATAAAATTGATTATCTTGAAAAAAGCTCTTGAAGTGAAAGTATCCTGGAATCGGATTGTGAATGAATCCAACTTACCTGAATGCTTGGAATCTACCAGATCTGAGAGGGAAAATTTGAGAAAGGAATAAAATGACTCTAATAGTCAGGAAGAAGAGCCTAAAATCCAAAAAAAAAAATGTAAGCCTTTGAAAAGTAGTAAACAATCCTGGCCGAATATCAGACATCAGAAATAAAAATTGTAGACAACTTTGAACAGGAAGATGAACAATGGCTTGAATCTAAATTATCTACAACTAAGTCTACTATAGATACCTTATCCTACCTTCGTGCGCATAATATATTTTTGCAAATGAAAATTGATAGATTAAGGGAATATTTTACATAACACTCTAAAATTATCCAAAGAGCCCTTGCTGTTAAGATAGATTTTATTAAGCAATTTTCTACAGATAAGACACCAAAGCTTGTGGACTCTATCAACCGCTGCCACTTGTTGAAGTCTCCCCGCATAAAAGTTCTACTTCTGGTAAAAATCCTAAAAAATCTGTAAACTTTAGCAAATAGGTGTACACTAATAAATCAATTGACTTTTCAAAGATTCTTGAGGAGGATAGTTCCCAGCAGATTCATAGTATTACTCAACAGAATCAACCTACAAAATTGGATCTGCCCACCAAGGAAGAAAAACATTAAAAGGTCTTGTCTTGGATGTAGGGATGCCTTTTTAGCTTGATCCGGTTGATAACGATGAGGAACTTCATCCTTCCCAGACAAATGATACAGAACAAAAAGGAAGCACTCGAGATGTTGAGCACATCAAAATGGTTATGGTGGAAACACCAGTTGCAACAGTTATAGATCAGTGGGATAATAAATAAGTACAATGAGTAAAACAAGAGCGTAAATTACCAGAACCAAGACCACGATCATCCTAGATTTCTTCTTGGATTTCTTCTCAACATGCACTAGTTGGATGAACAATGAAAAAAAACTGTTATTTTATTAATTACTCAGACTTATATTTTTATGTATTGATCATATTTGTAGTATAGTATTCATGGTATTTTATCTTTAGACTTTTATATGATGACATACGTAATATGTACAGTTAATATTTGAAATATTTTCATTGAACTATCATTTACTGATATAAACTGTTTATTCTCAATTTTGTGAAATTAATAATTTTAGATAAATTGAATTGATAAATATTTTCTATATTTTGGATAACTGATTATTTTTCTTATTTTCTTGGAGAAACTTAGCATGATTTTGTTAAATATATCTATTTGATTTATTTTAGATGATTTATGGCAAAATCATATGCATGTTTCAAAATCATTATAAGATATGTAAACAATTTTCTCTAAAATTCTGGTAATGATTATAATGATTTATGTTATTCTTTACAAATATCAATGTACTTAGAATTTTTAGTTATTCATAAAATTATGAATATCTGATGTATGTATAAGGCTATTATATTTTTTTCATATTATCTTCTCGTATACATGAGGGCATTCATAGACTTCAGTTTGGGGGGAATGATGAGTGGTTATTTGACACATATTTCTATATCAAAATTGTTTTATTGTTATAATTATTTAGTGATTATGATATGTTTTATGTAAATTACTATTGAATATTGTGTGAATTATTAGTAAATTTGATTAATTGTAGTAATCTAACAAATGTGTTTGATTTATACAAAATTCATCCGAGTCTTGAGAAAAATGTAGGAAAAGGTGTTGATGATCGATGAAGAGATTGCAGAGCTTTGGAGTGCACCTCGGATGAGAAGAAGGATGAATAAAAGAATCCAAGATAAAATCAGATCTCGGTGACAACAGTAGTTGACCTGTTACAAAAGCATGTTACAAATGTATATTACTGAAGTATATTATTGAAGTATATTACTGAAGTATATTACTGAAGTATATTACTGAAGCATGTTACTGAAGGTAACTACCGAAGAAAGTTACTAAAGAATATTTTACCAAGTAGTTACCGAAGGATAATAAAGGTTGTTGACTTACATGCCACATCAGTGATGGCACGTCAAGTTTGGATGGCAACATATATTTTCACTTAGCAAAATATTTCATATTATCCGTGACAATATTTCTATTGAAGAAAAGTTGTTATTTGCTTAATAAAGTTTGTAATCAGATTATTATGAGAAGTTTTAGATATAGACACACGACTGTTAGACCTTTCTTGAAATATAGGACACGAGGTTCTAATGTATATCCTGCAAATTATTCAAATTAAGTATTGTCTTATTAGGTTTTTTTGTAGGATGCCACTTGGACCAGTCAGAATATTTATCAATTCCAAATAGGAATATGTATTATGTTAAGTTTAGATTAATTTTGTTGATGCATAGTTATTGCATAAAAAGTCCATAAAATCCACATGGCAAAATATGTGGATAAATACTATTTGGAATTGTATTAGTTACAATATAAATTACATAGGAGAGACCTTGAAAGAGGTTTACTATCTACTGTTTACAAAAAAAATACAAGAAATTATTGTCTGTTCTAAGTTTACAATTCTGAAGAAACGCACTAGCATGTACAACTAAATCTCCAGTAATAAAAGTAATATTTTGTTCTTAAAAAATGGTAATTTGTATCAATTTCAAGTGTTGTTTAATTTTTTTTATGTAAATTGTGTTTATCAGTTACCTGCATTCATAGAATGGACATAATGTTAGTATTAGTTATAAAATCTAGTTACTGAGATAAATTAAACTAGGGGAGAAAGACTTACACTACCCTCTAGGAGGCAGGGCCAAATCCTATAAATAGTCCCTAAGCTCTCACCCCTACAATATGTTAGATTTAATTAGCCTTAAATTAAACTGCATTTCAATTTACATAAAATAAGATAGATTGGATGAGGATCCTCACAAATAAATTAAATCATGTCATAAATAAATTAGTTTGCAAATAATTAGACACATCACTAAATTAATTCATCAGTATTTAGGTGCATCAATAAATCAATTCATCAGTAAAAGTAAATTATCATTGCATTATTTTATCATACCCTACACCATTCATTTCTACATAAATTTAATTTTGTTTATTACTTTCATGTACATGTGAAACCTGAAAAAAGAAACTTGAGTTAATCTTGGTATTAATACCCACGGTATAATCTATACAGGATTCCTACTCTTTAAATCTAACCTTAATTTCCTTTGGATTGATAAAATTAAATGTAAGCTCTACAACCGATCATTTACTAATTATCTTTAAGGATAAGATCTCCTACTTGGAATTAACATAGATGGAATTTGTTATTGTAAGAACACTTTAAATGATATTAATATACTTGTAGATGCTCCAAGGTATTGATGCACCTTTCATAAAGGAGAATGAGTTGGTCAAGATGTGCTTGTATAGTAGTATCATCAACTATGAATTCTTATAATAAAATACGTAGTGAGGGGATCTTAATCTCAAGAGGCATGATGGCTTCAACACCATAGACCAATGAGAATGGTGTTGCCCCAATAGGCATGTGGATGCTTGTTCGATAAGCCCATAATGCCTAGGGGATCTGAGTATTCCAATCTTAATGATTTTCTTTGACTAATTTCTTGAGAATAGTAATCAAGGTCTTATTGGTTGTCTCAACTCGTCCATTTGTCTGTGGGTAATAAGGAGTCAAGAAACTATGTTGAATATTATATTTCTTGCAAAGTGATCAAACATTCTTGTTTTTGAAAGACTTACCATTGTCAAAGACTATTTATGAGAGGATACCAAAGCAACAAATGATATGTTGAAGCATAAACTCCACAATTTTAGGTCCTATTGTATCGTTTAGAGGAATTGTCTCCATCCACTTCATGTAGTTTTTAATGGTAGTGATGATGAATGTATGTTGTTATAAGAAAGGAGGTGAGATTTTACCAATCAAATCCACACCCCATTGTGAAAAGGGCCGAAGACTCTAAATAGGTTGTAAGGCTTGTGATGGTACATGAGTTAAAATAGAATGTTGTTGATATCATTGACATGTCCTGACATAAGTGCAATAGTCACATTCCATGGTGGAAAAATAATAACCCATGCATAAAATATGCTTTATGATGGTCATTCCACTAAAATTACCACCACAAGTACCATCATGAGCTTTTTATATTGCTCTTTGGGCCTCTGTAATCTCAAGACAATGGAGGAGGACTCCATCATAACCATGACTATACAACACATCCCCCAAGGGAGTGAAACAAACTACCTTTTTCTTGAAATTTCATTTGGTAGTTTGTGACATGTCTGATGGGAGTGTTCCAAAATTGAATAAATATTTTACTTGACTAGATAAAGGCTCTTATGGCTCTACGTGAATGAATCAAACATCCTTCTCATCTTTAGATTTAGCAAGGGAAATTGCAAATGTAGAGGTTGTTGTGACAATTAATGGTTTTACCTCTCCTACAAAGTTCTTTGGAATCAATTATCCTAGAGAGGCCATCACATCTACAAATCTACTAGTCAAATGAGGTAAACTATCAATTTCATATCAATCAAATATTGCAAGCAATTTCATTGCTACTTCATTTTAAAGCTTTAAAACTAGTTCTTTGCATTGATATGATATGTTTACTTGATGAACGATAAGTTGGGAATCACTAAATATGTAGATATGCTTTATACCCATAGATATGGCTGCTTGAAGTCCTAGGATTATAGCTTCATACTCTACATTATTGTTTGTGCATGGAAAACCGATTTTCAATAATAATAGGATAGGTATCCCTTGTGGTGTATGAAATACAACTCCTACACCTTGTCCTTTTTTTCAATTAGAACCATCAATGAAGAGTGTGATATCCACATCCTCTTTATGAATGACATATTCTTCTTGTTCAATGATGGTAAATACCAAGTCATTTGGGAGTTCAATAATCAAGGGTTGAACAATATAAAGTGGATCTTCCACGAGATGATTGCCTATCACCTAACATTTAATAGAATTTTGACTAATAATATCAAGATCAAATTTTTTTAGAAGTATTATCAATTTTGTGGTGCATGTGTTGTTGTAAGTGCAAGACATCATATAATGTAGAGGTGTTTTGTGAGCTATGACATATGTGGTGTGACTTAGCATGTAATTTCTAAGTTTCTTAGTGGAAGAAACAACTGCTAGATATAATTTTTTTACATAATCATATCGGGTTTCGTAGGCTACCAATGTTCAACTATTATAATAGACTTCTTGCTCTCGGTTTCATTTGTCTTTTCATTCATTGTACCTGATGCAAAGTCTGTTGTTGAAACATAAATATGGAAGGGAACCCCCAAGCAACATGGAGTTAAGGCTGGTGGAGAAGCTAAGTATTACTTGATATCATCAAAAGCTTTCTGACATTCTTATATCCATGAAAATATCACCCTCTTTTGTAGTAGGTGATTGAATGGTCTACATTTACCTGAGAGTTATGCAATGAAATGATGGATCGATTGTATGTTTTAAGTTTATTAGGGGAAGCACTTCCATAATGACCTTGAACTTGTTTGGGTCTACTTCAATGCCTCTCTTGAAGATAATGATGCTTAGTAGTTTGCTTGAGGTAACACCAAAGACACACTTCTTGGGATTCAACCTTACATTATGCTCTAAAATTTTATCAAAAACATTTTTCAAGATATCAATGTGTTCTTGTCAGGTTTTATATTTTACCAATAGATCATCCACATAGTCTTCAATGATCTTGTGCATGTAATCATGAAAAATGTATGTCATGACATGTTTATAAGTGGCACATACATTTTTAAGGCCAAATGACATCACCTTGTAACAAAAATTCCCCCAAGATGTTGTAAATATTGTTGTGTTAATCATTAGGATTGATTTGAATCTGGTTGTATCCAAAAAAATCATCCATTAAAGATAGCATTTCATGGCCAATGCAGGTGTTGACAAGAGTATTGATGTTTGGTAGAGAAAATTCATCCTTGGGACATGCTTTGTTAAGATCTCGAAAGTCAATGCAAATGTGAATTACCTTGTTAGGCTTGCAAACAGGTACCATATTTGAAAGCCACTTAGAATATTTAATGGGTTGGATGAAACCCACATCTATTAGCTTTTGAATATTTTCTTTGACCATAAGGACAATGGTAGGATGTAACTTTCTCAGTTTTTATTTGACTAGCTTAGCATCATGATGCAAGGTTAAGTTGCGGACAACTAAGTTAAGTTCAAGACCAAGCATATCTTTATAGGACCATGTGAATATGTCCTTCTTCCTCTTGAGGAGATATATATCAATTGCTCTTGTTAATTAGTTTAATGATTTATAGATTATCTACATATGTATTAAGGTTCACATCTATAGTATATTCAATTGCCATGTGTGAACCTTCCTCATGTTGATGGGGCAATGGGATTAGATTAATGTCATCAATGATGTTATCAAACTCTTCTAGAATAGTCTCTTCCATTTTTACCTATAAAATAGTAGGAGATAATGGTGATGGTAAATGCAAAGGTAAAGGTGATAGAGGAATGTAAGCAACAAAATTCTTAACAATCCCTTAGAAAGGACAAACTCAAAAAATGATTGTGGTGATGAAATCCGTTCCATATAGATGAGGCTTGTGTCAATAGGAATTAGTTTTGACAAATTGTATGGATTACAGAGTGGGGAGAATAATTCAATAGGATTCATGATGACTTAATGGAAAATTATGGTTGGTAATGTGAACGGTGGTTTGGCCTACCTCTTTGAATAGATGAATGAACCTTGAGAACCTAGATAGAAGCAAGCAACATAGATAAATACAAATTAAAATGCCATGCAAATGTAGTGCTAATATTTTTAGGTTTTTTTATGTACATATGTCACAAGATGTCTCACTGAAAAGGATGATGTAATGGTGGTGGTTCACCAGTTGGCTCAGTTTTCTCCCTTGGGAGGATCAAATGAAAGATAGGTTGATGAATAGGGAATATTCTAAGATAATACTCATCATATTTTGTGAATGGCATGACTGGGATCAATTCCTCTTTAGATTCATTAGAATATATAAACATAGTATTGTATTCTTCATAGATTTCATCCTTAAAGTTATCATTGTTATTGTTTTCCTATTCATGATCTAGATTGAGTCTTTGAAATGCTGGCTCAAAGGAGGAATCAACAAATTTTAAATGGTATCCCAATATTGAATGGTCATGAACTTCTTGGTATTAATGTTCAATGATCTCATGCATACCATGTTCATGAAATCCAAGACCAAATCCTTTCTAATTAACCTAATGAAAATATCATGATGGAAAATAAAAAATGATCATGCTTTTAGGGTTGATAGAGGATGGTTTCTTAGGTTCATTTGGGGTAAGTTAATTGGATGATGAATTGACCCCCCATATATAAAGTTAATTATATTATATTAAGAACTCATGTTTTACAACACATATGGATAAGGGTGGATCACATGGGCAACCATAATTCCCAATAATTTGAATGTTGAACGGTGTAATGGTGACATCTTGGACCACATATTTTCCATTGAGGATTAAAAATATGGACTACAACTTGTATGGATGATGATGTGGATGGAGAGGATGTGGAAACTTTTGGCTCATGTGTGGCTTGTGGCTCGAGTTATGGGAGATATGTATGTTGAAATAGTATTTCACAATTTGTCAAATTAACTTGTGAGATGTTGGCTGATGGAGATGACGATGGATTTGGCTAATGAATTTGATGGATGATTGGTGATTCTGGTGTGGATGAAATCATAGTGGGTTTTTTGGATTTGGTTGTGCGGGTGATGATTAATGGGTAATAATGGGAGATGTAGATGATGTGGAAGATGTGGATGGATGTTCCCCTTGTATGAGTGTGGATGGTGATGATTGGATTCGATCACATGTGAATATGGCCAATTGTGATGAAGGTGGGGGTGTGGAAGTGGAGGCTTGATGTGGGGTATTAATAGGAACATCCTTGAGAATAGGATATTTGAATGAGAAAGTGTTGTGATGTGAGGTGGATGGTGTGGTTTATGAAGTTAAGAATAGGTGGATGGATGGAAGTGTGGACCCGTATGGATTATATATGAAGTTGCAATAATTAAATGATTTTGTTTTCATGGGTATGCAATTAATATATCTGTCATCTACATGATGTGGTCTACCGACAAGGACAAGACTTGCATTATCAGTGTTGTGACCCAAGTTCAATCCCATGATGGATATATATATGTATAAGAAGTATTTACTCAATAATAAAAAAAATATATATCTCTCATGCAAATATTTCAAACATTGATGTAGCATTGAAGGGACACATTTCATCTCCCTTATCCAAGGGTATCCAAGGAGTACATTGTGACGAGGCCAAGAAATGCCTCATTTTTGCTACATTTTGGACATTAAAATACTACCATAAAAACAAAATATAATATTATTTTATGCCAAATGTGTGATTAGAATGCATTATTTGTTATTGTTTGCATGATTTAATGTTTAGGAATATTGTACCCCTGTTTTGACTATTTTTAGCATTTTATGACTGTTTTTGCATGAATTTTGTTGGTAAAATAGCATAGAAAGGGCAAATAAGTGTATTGTGATTTATTATTAAATAAATAATTTTTAAAATTTTATCCCACCTTAAAACCAAATTTTCAAGATTATTTGGTGCCAAAATAGTCTCTGCTATAAAACATGGTATTGACAAATCTGCACAACATATAAAAATAGTCAACTATCATATTTAAGAAGAACATTAAAGTAGTCAAAAAGGACAAGTAAAAATGGATGGAATGTGTTAACAGAAACCAAATAAGACCTTTTATACACTTTGATGCATTCCCATATGGTCTAACAAACAATAAGGTATAAAGTAGAAATGTAGGGATAGTTGTAAACAACATACAAAAACCAGTCCCTTGCAACTTTAAAGGAAGTCATAGACCAGGTCAAAAGGGGTAAGTGTGAATGGTTGGAATGTGTTTAGAATGGTAATAAATAATTTATTTCATACTTTGAAGCACTCCCACTTGATCTGAATTGGTGGTAACAATACATTCCTATAGTTCTACCTTATATTCTAGAGCTCTTTGGAATGAAGGGCAGAAAACATACTATTTCAACTAAAAAAGCACATTTTGCATCCATTTAATGGGGAATGAAGTAGAATAGAGTTATTTCATGTGTAAAAACTGATTATAACCTATTTTAACTCATTTCCACCAGCTAGAGGATGCATGGATAGCTGATGCAGCAGATTTTGTCCTAAAATAGACCAAGTCTGCTACAACAACATAGGCAAATCATGCATGGACATCACAAAAGATTTATTTGGTAGTTGAAATAATTTTTGTAGAAAATAATATAAATAAGACACTCCCTCATTGGTTTATTTAGTCTAAATAGAAGTCCATAAGTCAGAATAAAAAAAAGTCATTGTAACCGTTGTATTTTGAATTAGCAATATTCAAATAAAGTGTAGTTTTCTTTACATGTATGAATTTGTGAGTATATGAGTGATTAGTTTTTAATTTTGAAGTGAATATTCTTTATTCTATACCAAGTATCAAGGTCCCACCCTAAGGACTAGAAGGAAGGAGCAAATATTGCAATTTTTTGATAAATTTTGTCTTGCAACAATTTTTCAATTTCTTGTTTACTTTTTGTAACAGAACTAATCCCTGTTTTAGCACAAGATTTTGTTATTTTTCAAGTGCAATATGTTGTGAGTTTGTTTATAGATATCTGACCCCTATTTTTTGTGTTTTATTTTCCCTATAATTTTCCTTGTTTTCTGCATTTTCTAATTTCAACAATATTTTTTGATAGTTTTCTGCAGCAACATTTTTTGAACAAGATTTTGCAATAGTTTTGTTTTTCACTAGTTTATGTATTTTAAACTTAGAATTATTGAGTTAAATTAGATTTCAATTTAAAAAAATACATTTATTTCAATTCAATTCAGTAAACGTAAATTAGTTTTTTGTTTCAGCAATTTTAATTTCTACAACTGTAGTTTAATTGTTAATTTCTACAATTGTAGTTTAATCATCAATTCTTGCAAGTTAAGTTAGTTTCTATTATGCAAAATAGGATTAGTGTGACTTTGAAAAACCAATTAAATATTTGTTTCAATGAATAAATATTGTGAACTAATTGCCTAAACTGTAACTTGCCAAAGCCTTCTATAACAGACAGCCTTGGACACCACCCTAGATTGACAAATATTGAAAATTAAATAATGATATTAACAATGCTCATCATATTTGGTATCATTTCTAGGTAAAATATGTATTTTTAGGAGATAAAAATAGTCAAACAATTATTTCTTATGCTAAGTTGTGACCTGTAGAGAAAAAAAATAGATCAACTTGCAGAAAACGTAGTTGTAGGACTGATAAGTTGTAATTCAAACCATTCGATAAACAAGCAAAATGAATGAATAGGTTAACAATAAAGGAATATTTATTAATACCACTTTACCTACCATATGTAGGTGATACTCACATCAAGGTGGTGAATTGCCTACATTTGATTGAGCTTCCTGATAAACTTAAAATTAAACCACCATCCCCATCATCAGGAAGTATTGAATCTCTTGAGAGAGAAATTGTAGAGGAGAAACTTGCTAGTACCTCCTCATATAATCTTGACAAATACTCATCATCAGGATAATTTAAATTAATTTATAACAATATTTGTAAGGATACCATGGCAGAGGAGCAAGGAAACCCATATAGGGGTAGCGATATCCATACTCAAATAGACAATCCTACCCCTAGAAGAACTTTTGAATATCCTATTTGATTAAATCCTACACAAAATTCTCCCATGAAAATAATTTCACCTTCGTGAAGAACACAAGATTATACTAAGAGGGGGGTGAACAATATAAGACCACTTTTTACTTTTCTTTCCAAATAAATATTAAGCAATGTATAGATAGCAATATCAATAGCAATAATCAAAGTAATGCACAAATCACCACACACAATAGAGACACCACAATTTATGTGGTTCACCCAATGTGGGTGGTGGAACCGATTCTTGCATCCGTAGGAAATCAATTGTCATGCTACAAGAATCCATTTGAAACCAAAGAGCTATTACAGGCTCTGGTCGACCTACCTCATGTTTTGCTAAACCCGAATATTGCTAAAGAAGATGACAGAATGGGTAAGGAAACCCCAATGGCAATTCTTTAATTAAGCTTCTAATTTGCACACTCTAGATTTATATTAAACTATAAGTATTTTTATTAAAATGACCAAGCATGAAAATAACCAACTATTATACCTTATGTAGATCGGTGCCTAGATTCATTGGGTTGTTATAGCAATTTAACAACAATTTTAATATGAAACAAAGAGAAGGGGAGAAGAAAATTGGCGTTCTTAATCTCATTCGAATATCGTAATAAAATCAAGAGTTAACCAATGAAAGAAACGTATATAATATGTTCAAATAATGTAACCCATTATACAGATACACACAATACTAAGACAAAGAAATGACAGGAATAAAACCCATAATTGTATTGATTTCATAAAATATTACATGTAGAGTGGGCGGGATGCCTTTTAACTTTATTTTTCTTAAAGAAATACATCAATACAATGAAGAGGACTCTGTTCAAATAATGTAACATGTCTCTCCAACTCTCCTTGTTCCAATATGGTAATAGAAGAATCTTTGAATCCTAGGCTCAATAAGACTAGAAATATTCTCAGCTTCTTGAACGCTTTCCTATCATACAATCCTACACAACAAGGGGAGGAAGAAAGAATGAATAAAAGAAAATAGACACAAAGAAAATACAACACAACTAATAGGGCACTCAAGTATACCTCTTAGCAAAAATGTTATTCTCTAATTTCTTGATGTCGAATCTAGACCTTCCTGCCTCCTTTTATAGTTGTTGGTTCTTGATTCTATTATTTCTAGTTGAATTATGGTTGTACACTTGGCATCATCTAATTGAACCCATTCTATATGTTGTCCATCTGGTGTGGCTTCGAACTGACTATTAAGGTTCTTCTCTGGACTAAAGGGAGCTCTTTGTTATTTTAATTTGGCCTTTTTGCTCTCTTAGTTGGCCCTAGAAACTAAGGATTCATCGTTATAATTTTCCTCTTTGTTCTGTTTGTCTCGATCACTATGATTTGCCACTAAGGCTCGACCGGGTTGTTATCATGAATATTAGATGAAGGACAGAGGGGGACTCGATGTAATGGTGAAGACAAGGGGTGGCATGCCAGTGGTAAACAAATGGAGTTACACTGATCATGAGATAGAGTGAAGAAGTAAGGATGGTGAGGGTCTGATGGATGGAATGACGAGGGGTAAATGATAAGAAGCGGTAGTGGGCGAGGGTGACATACTAGGAAAAATGTCAAGATGGTCAAGGAGGAATACCCAGGAGGAGGAGGGTAGTGGTAAGTAGGAAGAATATGGGAATGGACAACAAGATCTGGAAACATCTATAATTTGCTTCCATAACTATACTCCATCGAAGTGCTCCCCTGGTAACTATATTCCGTCGAAGCGTGGATTGAATGGTTTTTCTAAAAATTGAAACCATGCTTTTTCTTCACGCGCATCCTTCGCCTTAAGTATTTTTAGAATAAAAATTTAATACATTTGTATTCCTTGTATTCCATTGTTTCTCTTTACTGATGCTCTTAGCTCTTCCCTACTGTCTCTTATTTATAAGCCAGTGACTATGCTTTGTAGTCTTATCTTGTGGTACGCCATTATTCCTGTGAGATATACATGATCTGGTGGCATGCTTGAGCATTAGGATTTATCTTTTATTTGGTTTGCTTTGTTCTTAACAAGGTATTGTACATGATATTTTCTCTGATTTCTTCAAATATTTCCTCCCATGAGTATTCTTCTGGATTCATAGCTTCTGTGCGTACTATTTTGACTCCGTCTTGGCTATTGATTTTCATAATGTCTTTCAGTGTACCTTGTTGTGAATGAGTCACTTATTTTATTCCTACCTTGATAATGTTGTAGGTATTTCTGTGAAGTAATCACCTTTCTTTGGAGGCTTGGTCCTTTGAATCTTTCTTGCGGGTGATTTTACCAATTTTTTTGGTTCGCGATCTTCACAGGTTTCGTCATGGCGATTTTTGGTACTTTTAAACCTGCAAGAGTATTAGTTTCTAAAGCTTTGAAGACGTTAGTCAATGATGATTTTATTTTTATTGATATCTTCATATCTATTGGTTTAGATTTTTGACCACGTTCGGTCGCTCGACCAGCCTTTAGTGTACCGCTTTATTAAATATTTAAAAACCTGTAAGTTAGATAGCCAAAAGACGCATGCTTTGAACCTTTTCATTTGTTTAATCAAGATGAAGATATTGAATAATAATGTGTTAATGCCCTTGTTAAGAATGTTTAAATATTTGATTAATCATATGTCTATTCTAGACTTACATTTGGTTTTACCTTTGGATTGTGCGCTACCATTGGATTGATCTGGGGTGTAGCACATCCGTTGTTGTTCTGAAACCTGTATGATAGTTAATGTACCTAGCTGCATATAAACACTTGACATAACATGTTTTATGGTCTTCAATTAATCATGATTATCCAATGTTAATATTCATTATTTTTAAACCTTTGCAACTCGTATTAATTGAGGGTAATCATATGATACGTGCATTTTCCTTTGCGATCATCGTTAAATCATACTGTGGTGAGGCGCGATCGTTGGATTGTATATATGCACATGGTTTTTAATAAATGGGAAACATTTATACGTACCTTGGTTTAATTAATCAACCTTTTGAAATAATAATGCTTAGATTAACCTTCGATTATCTTCCCGTATGTGCACCATTGGATCTGGGGGAGAAACGAGTGTCGCCATCCGATTTGTGTACCATTAAAACATCTTCATTTAGCTTTCAATCCTTTGCCGCCACTACAAGCCTTCATGACTATCAATTTTTGGATGAGTTTGGGTGCCATCGTTAGATTGTCAATAAGATGCCCACCATATAATCAATGTAAAAACTTTTGATTTTCTATTAATCATGTTTAAGGCGAAAAGGGGGGATTAGTCAACGTATTAAACCCTCGCTAAGCATAATTAATATTTGTATTTACCTTAGCCTTTTCTTTTACCATTCATGGTTTCAGCGTGATCGTTGGATTTCGAGTGGAGGCAAGCGCAACCGTTGGATCTAGTCAACCTACAAGTTAGTTTAATCGAGTATGTATAATATTAATCATAATTAAGGCGAAAGGGGGAGGATTAGTCGATGTATTAAACCCTTTTTAATTACATGATTAACATTAATTAATTTTTTTGAACCTTAACACTCTTTAATGCATCTTCAATTAGTGCACCATCGTTAGATTAAAAATCGATCGAGCGTAGCCGTTCGATCTTGGTAACTAGCCCGATGATTAATCAAATGGGGTGCATCCTTTTTAATATTGACTTTTAAAGTTTGCTTTAATCAAAGCAATCGCAACCATTGATCTGTACTTTGTTTGGCATGATCATTCGATCTATCGAACTTACTCACTGTTTAATCGAAACCTTTGACCATCAAGTCTTGCATTTAAATTTTTGACTCTTCGGACAGTGTGCGATCGTCGATTTGATCTTGGGGTCAACGCGTCCGTTGATTTTGTTAAAGGTGCAAGGAATTTAATCATGTATGTTATTAGTCTATGACTTAACCTTCAAAATCTTAGCAAGTGTGCATCCATTGGATTTATTCCTCGATGAAGCGCTGTCGTTAGATCAAAGACAACTTGCTCATTTAAAACCTTGGGTTAGAATTTTTAGACCCATTTGACTTATTGTATGGGTTCTTTTGGAATGCGCATCCATTAGATTTTTTCATGACAATGCGCTACCGTTCGATTAAGCCTAAGGTGCTATCTTTTACTTCTTGACCATGGCTTGACTTTTGATTTATCCCTTGGTCAATTTTATTAATGCGCTACCGTCCGATTTTTTTTGGATTGAGCGCGACCCTTGGATTAAATCTAAGGTGCTCGATTGTTAGCTTGGCGGGGTGCATCCCCTTAGGTTTTAATTAATTAATATGTGCTTTAACCTTAGACCTTTCAGATTTTGAGACCATGGTGAAATGACTTAACCTACTTTAGATTAAAATATTTATGAAGGTCTATTTGGCCTTTTAATGAAGGTCGGACTTTGGCTTTAGATTTTTAATTTGAAAAATTCTTCCCTAACCATTTGAGGTAATTTGATTTATACCATGAAGCCCACATTATTAAAAAGGCTAAGGTTAGACTTTATCAAACCAACCAATGAAAAATTGAATTACTCACAACAACTATAAGCAATGACCAATAGTATTAGCAGTTTGATTGAAACCAAAAATTTAAATTTGGGGGTTTCAAAGTTGAGTCAAATTTGGCTCCAACATAGGCTCTAGTTGGGACAATGTGTTGAAAACATGAAGCACTTGAGAACCACAAAATATCCTAGTTTTATTTTGCAAAAAATTTAAACAAAAAACAAAAAAAAAATTATTGCTAAGCAAAACTTGAAATGCATAATAGGAAAAACTTCCTTCCTCTTTTTTTTTCTTCATCAATTTTTTTTATATTGAAAAATATGTATGAATAACATGATATCAAAGCAAGTAGAGTATGAAAAATTGTAGATCCCTTTTCATTCAATTTGGAAACAAAGGTTAGAAAATTTTAGAAATCGATGAGTTTTATTTTGAAATATTGTAATGCTTGTTTTAGCTAAGTCATAAGATATGATTACACAGATTTTGTCACAACCATTTGTCTCATCATATTTTTGCCCATGTGTGTGTTTGTGCATTTTTTTTTGGATTTCTAAATCTTTTCGAACTTTATCATATCTCGAGCAAAATAGCCAAGCCTAATATGTGATTTCACTCTTTAAAAATTTTCACCATTCTGTAGGGCTCCACTGCCAGTTAAGCGTCTATAGCCTAGGTGGAGTTGCTTCTAATCCCATATTGGTTTTACCCTACTACCAGTCAAGCGTCTATAGCTCTGATAGAGGTTTTCCAAGATATCTCGAGCAATGACTCAATTTTACTTTATTTTTTTTTTTTCTTTCTCGTGAGAGAAGTGTTTGGATATATAAGCAAATTGTGCAATAAGTATGCCCGAGTTGAGGATTAGTTTCTGGCTATAAAATATGAGTGTAATAATTTTTGGCTCAACTACCCTCTCAAAGATAACTCAGTTCTTTGGACCTTTGAAGTCACTTTAAGTATCATTTGTAATGTGAGGCTTGACATGATGTTTCAATCAACTTTGTTTTTTGTCTGTTTTATCTCATATCAAACAACTATTGCATAAACACTCATTTTTGACAGAATTGTAAAGTTCATCAATATCTAAAATAAATTCCCTTTTTTCTTTTTATTGTTTTTGGTGGAATCAACAGTTAGATATACTCATCAAACTAAGATATCATGTGTACAGTAAACTCAAAATTATTCAAGAACAAAAGGGAAGCTTAACTAATAAACAAAATACACCACTCTATTTTTGGATTTTTGTTTTTCTATTTTTATTTTTTTTGTAAAGTACACCTTCAACAAGGATTGTACATTTTGAGGTGTTGGCCATTAATAGGGATAGCCATTATTTCTCCTTGCAAAGTTTGTAGCTTGTAAGTATTCTGACTGATAACATGGGCAATTTGGTATGGGCCAATCCATTTATGTTCAAACTTACCCTTTTCACCATGCTTATCATTTTTAGGATCCCAATAGATGACTATATCTCCTTGAGAAAAAGGAGTACCCTTGGCTTTCTTATTAAACAAATTTATAGTTTTCTAGTTTTGTTCCATCATTCTATTGAGGGTCTCTCTTCTTTGTTCTTCTAACAAGACAATTTGGTCAAGCCTTCTCTGAATGGGATCAGGGTTTTCATGATCTTGCAATAAAAGGGAAAGTGCCATTTTTTCCATTTTTGGGGGTAGTAGGGCTTTTTCTCCATAAACCATCTCATAGGGGGTTCTTCCTGTATTTCTTTTAACAGATAACCTATCATCCCATAAAGAAAATTTAAGTTCACTATCCCATCCCCTTTTGTTTTTACCTAATGACATTTTTATTCTTGTTATTACATTTTTATTTGATGACTCAGCTAGACCATTTCCTTGGGGATAATAATTAGAAGAATGAGATAATTCAATTCCATATTCAGCACAAAATTCTACCATTTCATATGACACAAAATATTGAGCATTATCAATTACAAGATTTTTAGGAACTCCATACGTGGTCAAGATATTTTCCTCTATGAATCTGATGACTACAGCAGATGTAGATGTTCTCAAAGGTGTAGCTTCCACCCACTTTGTGAAGTAATCTATTGCAGTTATGATCCACTTATGTTGGCCAGATGAATTAGGCTTGATCTCTCCAATCAGGTCAATACCCCATTGAGCAAAAGGTGCTTCAATGATTACTAGCTTGAGGGGCATGGCTGGTAGATGCTTTTTCCTTGTAAAAACTTGGCAATTATGAAAATTCCTAACATATTTATATACATCCTTAAAAAGGGATGGCCAATAATATCCTGCTCTCATGATTTTATTGGTTGTAGCTCTTGGAGCAAAGTGTCCTCCACAAAAACCATTATGAAATTCATTAATTATTTCGGGGACTTCTCTTTCATATAAGCAGACTAATAATACTCCATAAGGATGTTTCCAATATAATACTCCATTTTGTATATAATACTTTTGAGCTTGAAGTTTGACTAACCTCATTCTGTTTATTGACATGTTTTTGGGGAATGACAGAGTTTGTAGATAGGACAAAATTTCTTCATACCATTTACATTCTTTATTTTTTATTCTTCTATCATCATATGTTTGATCTATGGTAAGAATATTTTCATATCCTGCTTCTTCTTTGTTAGCCAACAATTTAGCTAAACCCTGCCCTTTGACTATTTTAACTATTTTGAATTCAACATCATATTGCAAAAGTTTTACCATCCATCTTGTTGGTCTTCCCAATGGCTCTGATTGAGAAAAGATATCTTTTATTGCTATAAATGGAATACAACATTAAACTTTGTTTGAGCCAAATATACCTTTAAAGTGTTCCAAATATTGGATGACTGCATAGGCATATTTTTCCAGTAGGGTGTATTTAAGATTTTCTCCTTTTAGTCTTGAGCTCATAAAGGCTATTGGCCTTTCATTATATTTATTATATTTTTGTGAAAGGACTGCAACAATAGAGTTTTCAGAAGCATATGAATAGATATTAAATTACTTTGCATAATCAGGGCAACTTAAAGTTGGAGTGGTTGATATGGCTTCTTTGATCTTGTTAAATGCTTCCATATTTTCTAATGTCCATTTTATTTCTCTAGTTTTCTTCACCATATCATTTATGGGTTTGGTCATTTCTACAAAATTTGGGACAAATATTCTGATAAAATTTATTTTGCCAAAGAATGACCTTACCCCTTTTAGATTCTTGGGTGGGGGAATTTTAGAAATGGCTTCTCTCCTTTCTAGATCAATGCTTATCCCCTTTTCTGAAACTATATGACCTAGCAATTTTCCTTGTGTAGTTCCAAATATGCATTTTTTTGGATTTAGAGAGATTCCAATTTTTTTTGAAAAATTGTAGTCAAATGTTCTAGGTGATCTTTTGGATTTTTAAGAAAAACTATAATATCATCTAAGTACACTACTACAATTTTGAACATTAGTCCTTTGAAAGCAAAGTCCACCGCTCTTTGGAAAGTAGCACCTGCATTCATCAATCCAAAAGGTATTCTTAAATATTCAAATGTGCCCCAGGGTGTGGTGAATGTTGCCTTGTGTCTATCATCTAGATTTATCAGAATTTGATTGTACCCTAAAAATCCATCTAACAGGGACAATCTAGTTGAACCTACTACTGCAGCAGTTGTTCCATGTTAGGCAATGGGTAATTGTATTTTAATGAGATCTTGTTTAAATTTCTAAAATATACGCATAGTCTAATGTCCCCATTATTTTTCCTAACTAGTACTAAGTTGGATATCCAGGAGGAAAATTTGACTTTTCTTATTATCTTGGAGTCCAAAAATTTTTAAACCTCTTTTTGCATTACTGGGTGCAGATTTGGATTGTACTTTCTCTATTTTTGTCTAAATGGCTTGGCCTCTTCTTTCAAGATAATATGTGTCATCACTTATATTTTGAAAATTTTGAGATCTTCATAGGTCCAAGCAAAATGTTCTTTGTTATTTTTTAGGAAATTGATATATCCAGCTTTTTCTTTAGAAGGTAGTGCCATGTCTACTTTCACTATTCTGGGTTCTTTCATTAAGCCAATATTAATATCCTTAGATATCACTTCTCTACGTATATGTTTATAGGCTTTGTCAAAATCATCAAATAGGCTTTCAAGAGACACCAATCCTTTGGGTAATCTTTTATTTTTCAATTGGATTACTTCTACTAGTTCTCCTATTTGATATTTTAGGTTTTCTTCATCTTTTTCATCACAAATGACATATGCATACTGATTTTGCAAAGTCATAAAATCCTTAATATCTATATCATCTTGAAAGACCTGAAGATAGACTATGTTATCTGGCATAGAAGGTTTATAGACTAAGATAGTTGGAAATCTATCCATATATTCTATAGTTATCTTTGGATGATCTAGACCTGAGGCATTCACAGCTAAGATATCTGCAACCTGATTCTATTATCTAGGAATATATGAAATATTGAAAGCCAAAAATTTATCAATTTCTTCTAGTACTACATTTCTATATTGCTTAAGTCTAGGATGCTTGGTCTGATATTTACATTTTATTTGTAGTATAATAAGTTTTGCATCTCCTATTATAGTTAAGTAGTTAATACCTAACTCTTTTGCTTTCCTTAGCCCTAATAGTAAAGCTTCATACTCAGCTACATTGTTTGTGCAAGGAAATTACAATATGTAAGGGATACCAAGGTAATTTCCTTTAATATCAGTCAAATTTACACCTGCACCTGCTCCAGATTAGGATTTAGCCCCATAAAATGATATGGTCCACATTTATTGGGTTAATAGTCAATATGATTTAGCATCAGTTATTCTCATATCTTTTGGATCCATGTTCTTTGCATCTGGTACTTCCATAAGGAATGGCTTGTGCCATATTGAATAGACTCCCATCCTTTTTTCTTCCATAGAGTTAACTAAACTAATCATGGTTTCATTTGTTTGAATTAACTCTACGAAGTGTCTGTTGAATGGTTCCCTTCTCAAAATTATATTCTCCTTATCTGATATGGGGATGGTAGCATAAGACTAGTCTAGTTGTATTGATCCCCCTAGTTGTTCTGCCTAATGCCTATTGAGTAATAGTGAGAAGAATGGGTCAACATCAAATACTGCTACATCCATGATAATGCCCTTTTTGGGGTGTTGGTCTAGGAAAACTAATAATCCAGTTATCACTCCTACACAGGGAATTTTTCTATTGTCCATTACAAAAATAGGCGCATAATATCTAGTATAGATTAATTTCATTTGGTCAGTGTAGCACCCTAAAATTGGCACAGTGAAATCTTAATAATTACAATTACTCTAGTAAATAATTCAAATTCAAATTTTAACCTCCCAAACCGCTCCCAAACCGTCGTGTAATTTGTTTCCTCCTTTCCCGCACCATTTTTAGAGTTTGTTTTGACCGTTTGATGATATCGTCGTCGATCAGATGATATCGCCCCAAATCGGATGATTTCATCTGGGCTAGGACGTCCAGACGATCTTGTCCCAAAACTAATTTTTCACAATTAGTCTCTATTCCAACAACGTCTCTAATCCGGGCAGAAGCGTGTATGTGCTATTAGAGACCCTCCCCATTGGAGATCTCCCAAATAAGGATGATCTCTAACCTCCCTCCTAAGCCTATTTAATCCTAAGCCCTCCCCTTAGCATCCCCCTAGCTGATAATTCCTGTAAACTAACTTCATACACATTAAGACATCCTAAATTGATATTTGCAGTAGTTCTATTCAAATTTTGTTGCAGGTACCTTAGTGTTTTTTAGCCAAAGCAAGCTTACATCGTCGTAGACGATCCTGTTCAGATCGAAGGCGATCCTGTCGAATCAGAGATGATTTCATACCAATGCAAGATGATTTCGACTACAGTCAACATTGAGGCAATTAGTGCCCAAAGTTTGCATTTCTTCATCTTTTTTTTTGTTGTTTTATTCTCCAATTAGCTAGCTTATTCATTATTTTTTGTTATCCTGCATTTTGGAGTTCACCCATCTAGATCAAATGCATAATTAAGTCATAATTATTATTTAATCAGTATGATGCATTCATATTTTTGTTCACAATCCTTAGTTTGATATTGTTATTGTCATTTTACACTATTTCCCTCTATTATCATTGTTGTATTTTCTGGGTTTTGCATCTATTTCTTTGTTTGTAGGTCTCTGATGAATTCGTCTGATGAATTCGTCAAATCTCAGATGATCTTGTTTGATAGCAGACGATCCTATCAAATTAGAGGCGATCCTGACTGCTTCAAGAATTAGAATCTTCATCAGACATCCGGATCAGGTATTTTCTTTTAATATTGCTTAATTTCTCTATTTTTTGTCTTAATTCTATTTTTCTGTATTCATTTAATATTTTTCTTCATATAGAATAGCTTAGACGCATTTTGGCCAAACCTAGGACTTGAATGCTTAAGGCTAAAACTAGACACATCAAACACATTCCCAACCTAGGCATGGAAACTGCCACTAAATGTTTCCTGGTAAACCCACCATCCATAAAAAAATCACCATAATACACCTCCCCCGAGAGGCGGGACCTTCGCAAGGCCTCTCAGTCCGAGGTACCGTGCCATCCTTTTCACATCCCCATTCCGGGCATGGATCCTATAGCCTGAAGGTAAGGGTGTGAAAATTTTGGAGCGATACATTTTGGTGAACCCGACGTGAATGCATTTTAAACCTTTTAAAAACAAAAATAAATAAAATAAAACAACTAAAACATAGATGCATTTCAAATCATTTAAAATTAATAAGTTGCATATTAGATGGTAGCTCCTAAGAAAATATTAGCAGTTACTATAAATGTTGAAAACCAATTGGCAGCCATAGAAATCAATTATGTGCTTAGTGTGCCTGAAACAAATAGAAATCAACTCTTGTGGGACGAACTTGATAGAAGACTTAGAGTCATTTCATCTAGGTCAACAAAACTTAAACAAATCAAGAGGCTTGTCCTAGATAGAATCCTGGATCCTCTTCAACTTGTCTTTTATCATGAACTTCAGAGAGCCTGCCATAGATGGTTAGCTTATGGGAGAGCTCTTGTGTCTTCAAAATTGTTCACCTTCAAGGAATACCTCAAGAACATAGCCATTATACACCAGTTCCTAGGTCGTGTAGAAGACCAAGAGGTTGTTCTTACGGATAGGGAAAGATGGAATAGAGTTCCTCAAGCTGTATTATATCAAGAGTATTGCCACGAGCTTTACTTCTATCAACCAACATCTGAGACAGATAATATCACTATAGCCCTTTTCATTAAATTTTTGAAAGAAAATTTTCAATTTGAAGAAGAACACTTCATGACTCCTGAAGAACTTGAGCCCATCAATGATATTTATAAATTGTTTATAGAAAACTAGATCATTCTTTTCAGTCTTATTTCTTGCATTTATTGTGTTGTTTGTTATCTTTACAATATTATTACAAAAACAAAGAAAAACTAAAAAACATAACAAAAACCAAAACATTTCATTTTAAATATTGTAGTAGGTATATAATTAATATATACCTCTTAAGCTTGTTGCATATATATATATATATATTTGTTGAAATCTAAAATTAAGCACAATGCCTAAACTTAGGAATGGTAAACAAACTGAAGGAGAAGAAGAAGATTGGTTAGAAGATAAAACTAGAGACCCAAATGTCCTTCCTAAAGATCCAATTTCGGAAGGAGAAACTCTAGATCAACCAGAAGATGACCTAGGTGAAGACAATGAACAAGAAGAAAATGTTAAAGAGGATGGATCCTCATCCCCTAGAGTAGCTCCAGATGGAACTATTGCTTTTGACAACGTAGATCATTTTTGGAAATTTTTCCATAATAACATTGGTGTTCTTAATATGGCAGTTCGTATGGATAAAGGGCAAATTAGTGACACTCAAGCAGCCATGGAACATATGTTTGATGTGCGCACTAATCCCTTGTCTTTCATTGATCAAGAAAGTGATAAGGCTGGACCATCCAATATAGATATGGTCACTATGATTCAAAACATGTCAAAACAACAGGTTACCCAACCTCCTAAGGAACCTGTTATTCAGCCTAAAATCATTCCCACACAAAATAAAACTTCCTTCACTGCTTTACTTCGCCAAACTATTGATCAATATGCTTCAAGTAAACAAAAACCTAAAACGAAGCCAAACACCAATTTTCAACAATCTGGAATACAACATAATACAACTTCAAAATTCCTTCATAACACCTTTCCTACCAACAATTTACACAATAGCAACATAGCATCTAATCTTCATGTCCCTCCATCATATGCTCACAAATCCCATATCAATGCCCTACCGAACCAATATGGTGGGAAAAATAGTAATATGGAAGCCATGGTGAAACAGTTAGCTTCGCGTATGATGATGAGAAAACATCTAGAAATCAATATAAAAACAAACAAGTTGTTGGTGACAGAGTCACTGACAACAAAAATGTTGCTAATATCAATGCAATGAAAACAACAAAAAAAATTATATTGAAACCGCCTGATAAGCCTCCTTGGGAATTTACTAGATTGAATCAACCATTATCAACTATTTTACCTCAATTAATCGAAAGAGGTTTGATCCAATTACCAGCTATCCAAGAACCTGATCCAACTATACCCGGATACAGAGCTGACTTACACTATGATTTCCATAGAGGACCTGGACACTCTACCAATGCTTGTAAAAGGTTGAAACATAAAATACAGGATTTGATTGATAATAATGAAATGGAGGTGCAAGCCTTCCAACCTAAACAAAATGCTCCTAATAATCCTCAAAAGACCATTCCCCAAAATCAAAATCAAAATGCTAATCAATCATTAGACATATTTCAACACCCTTTACCAAGACATGGTAAAGAGGTGGCCAATCAAATCGAACATCATAATGTTCCTCCTCCTACCCGATATGTAGGAACTATTAGTGGACACTTACCTGTTCAGGATCCTCAAATATTTGACACAACCTTATCCCTGGTTACGACCAGGCCCTTACATAATATTCCAACTCCAGATTCTAGTGATGTAGAATCAGATACTAAAAGTGAAGTGGACATCACTTCAAACCAATCGAATAGTTCTAAAAATGAATCAGATCCTATTCAACCCATCATAGATGTTATGGTTCCAGAAGAACCATTTTCTAGAAGAGTTACTACTCGACCCTCTTCTAATCATTTCCTCCCAAATGAACAAGCCATAAATACTCGACCGAGACCAGTTCAACGTCTTCAATATCACATTGTAGGTACCATTGGAGTCGTTACCCGACAACAGGCTCAAAATTCTCAACAAGAACCAAACCAGAATGATGGATCAGCTCCATTTGCTTTGAAAAATCCCAATAAAGGAAATCATTCTTCTAATGTTCAACCTAAACCCCCTTACAATATTAATGAGCAATTATCCAATACTACAGCCAAAATTTCCCTTTTGGATTTATTAAGATCTTCTCCCACCCATAGGGATGAGTTGATGCTTACATTAAGCCAAATGATGATACCTCAAAACATTCAACCTGAAGCCATGGCCAATACTATCATCACTCGAGAGGTTGATTGTATTGACTTTCGGGATAAAGATATCCCACAACACAGTTTACATAAGGATAATCCCTTGTATATCACTGCTCTAATTGGAGATGTAGTTGTTAAATGAGTCTTGATTGATAATGGTTCATCTCTAAACAATTGCACTTTTGACTTCTACCAAAGATTTGGATTTAGAAGTGATGAAATGAAGAAAACTGACATGATTATCAAAGCTTTCAATGACGAAACACAAGAAACATGTGGAGTTATTACCATCCCATTGCAAGTTGGTCCTAGAACTCTAGATACCACCGTGTTTATTGTACATTGCCCCACATCGTACAATATACTCTTGGGTCGTCCTTGGATCAATGCAATGCGGGTTGTCCCATCAACTTTACACCAATGTGTTAAATTCGAATTTAAAAATCAGTTGGTCACTATCCATGGTGACCCCAGACCCTTTGATATGTGTGCTTTGGCAGAACCTTTTGGAGTGCAATTTTGCCCTGCTCTATCATCCACACATCCTAATTCTTATTTTTCATCTAAAACTATGAAACACACACCCATAACTTCACCTATTTCCCCTCCATTAATTTCATCCTCATATATAGATCAACAATCTTCTAAACAAATCACTCTAGAACCTCAAAAAGATCTTCAATCTACAACCAATCCTTCATGTTCTATCCCTATAATTTCAAAACCTATAGACCCATCTATTAACACTTCTACATTATCAATGTCCATCATCTCTTCCACATCTAAAGATATAGGGAATGATCCTTCTACATCTTATGCTCTTTCTAATGAACTTTTACCAGATTTATCCACAACCTTAATATCAGAAAAAACAAATGCTTTCATGCAAGATTCAATTCTTTTAAATAACTTACCACCATCTCCTCATACTTTGGGCCTCCCACAACCTATGGGAAGTACTTACCAAGTCGGGAGTTGTGCCTTCATTTATAAAGGATATGACTAGGGAAGAATCCCTCAAAATATCAAACCTCATCATGAGGGATACGCTCAATGTTATTTTACCAATGAATATATTAAAGCTAAACCCATAATGCTTAAAATGGGATATAAAGGGAAAGGCTTGGGACCTTTCCAAAATGGCATGAAAGAACCTTTTGAGGTAGAACCGTGGCCTGCCCGCTGTGGTGTGGGCCTATTTCCTAGTAAGGGTCAACCCTTTCCTTTTGAAGATGATGATAAACTCATATGTTATCAAGATTATTTGGATAGGCATGATGATTTGCCTCTAAAAAATCAGCCATTTACATGTAACATGCTATCCATAGCTTACCCTAAAATGATTGCTGACCCCGATGAAGAGTTGGAAGGAGATATCTTCCATGATGTCTCCGTTGAAGAGATGTTACACAATGGATTTTATTTTGATGGTTCTATACCAACTATAGCCCAACTTGAGACCACTAATCCTCAAGATGAATTATCCAAATTAACCTTACAAGAATTACAAGAATTGGGCGTTTCACCCACCCCACCTAATTTTGAAAGAGATCTACACATGGAGGTAGAAAATGTCATTAAAATTAACATTGGAACTGAGGATAATCCTCACATAATCAATATTGGATCAGAATTAACTCAAGAAAAACAAGAACAATACATTGCATTCCTTAAAGAGTATGAAGATGTCTTCGCTTGGACATACGAAGGTATGCCAGGTCTAGACCCTTCCGTAGTCATGCATCATCTAGTGGTCCATCCGAATGCTAAACCTGTTAAACAAAAGCTTAGAAAAATGCATCCCAAAGTGGCCCTGCTAGTCAAAGGGGAGTTAGAAAAACTCTTGAATGTTGTTTTTATACAAGCTATTGATTATGTTGAATGGATCTCAAATGTAGTTCCAGTTACCAAGAAAGAAGCTACCAAAGTTAGGGTTTGCACAAATTTTAGAGATATTAACGCTGCATGCCCTAAAGATGATTTTCCTCTTCCAAACATGGATCAAATCATCGATTTTACTGTCGGGAGTGGGATGATGTCCTTAATGGATGGATTCTCTGGTTATAATCAGATCAGGATAGCTCCTGAATATCAGGCTAAAATAACCTTTATTACCCCCTGGGGTACCTTTTGTTGGAAAGAAATGCCATTTGGCTTAAAGAACGCAGGTGCAACCTATCAACAAGCTATGACTTATATTTTTCATGATATGATGCATGATATCCTACATGATTATGTAGATGATATTATAGCCCGCTCTATTAATGAAGATAATCATTTAGATGATTTGAGAAAAGTTTTTAATCGATTACAAGAATATCTTATTCGATTAAATCCAACCAAATGCATATTTAGAGTTCCGATAAACTATTAGGAGTTTTAGTTTCTTTACATGGTATCGAAATCGACCCTCTAAAGATTGCGGCTATCATTGATATGACCGCACCTACTAATATATCTAAGTTACGAAGTTTACAAGGTAAGCTTCAAGGCCTCCGTCGCTTCATCGATAAGCTGGCGGACAAAACTGGTCCCTTTCTTAAACTTCTTAAGAAGGATGTGCATTTTAAATGGGACAACGAATGTAGAGAAGCTTTTGAACTTCTCAAACAATACCTCCTTAATCCACCTGTGCTTTCACCGCCTAGACCTGATCGCCCATTTCTCTTGTATATTTCAGCTTCAGATTCTGCCTTAGGAGCTATGTTAGCTCAGCTTGATGATGCGAAGAGAGAACGTGCTAATTATTATATTAGCCGAACCTTCGTCAATTATGAAACCCGCTACACAACATTAGAGAAACTATGTCTAGCAGTCGTGTTTGCTACACAAAAATTATGACATTATATGCTTAGTCAAAAAACTTATGTCATTGCTAAATATGATCCCTTAAGGTATCTCATGAGTCGACCTTATTTATTGGGTCGCACAGCCAAGTGGGTTCTTGCTCTAAGCAAGTTTGATCTCACATTCATAGGACAAAAGTCTGTTAAGGGTCAAATCATAGCAGATCAATTAGCTGCTACACCCTTAGAGTCTACCCATCCCCTCATCATTGAGTTTCTTGATGAATGCCTTCAATTAGAGGTAGACCATATTGAACAATGGTCCTTATACTTTGATGGAGCCCGATGCATGAGTGGGGCTGGTGCGGGTATTATTTTAATATCCTCGCAAAAACATCTTATTCCTCTGTCCTTCAAATTAACATTTGCTTGCACCAACAATACTGCTGAATATGAAGCTCTAATCCTTGGATTACAAGCTACCTTGGCACTAAAAATTAAACATCTATTAGTTTTTGGTGATTCTAAATTGGTTATAAACCAAATTAATGAAGTTTATCAGACCAGAGATGATAAACTACGCCCATATAAAGCCTATGTTTTACAACTAATGTCTTTATTTGATCAAGTTACCTTGGAAGCTATTCCTCGAACTTGCAACCGTGCAGCTAATGCTATGGCCACAACTGCATCTCTCCTGCCCTTGGAGTTAGATGGCGAATATGCCACTATCATTATTCATCGACTCCAGGAACTCGCTTCCAATAAGTCATGCTTAGAACCTTTAGATGTGTTTCTGATCAATGAAACTACTCATGAACCTTGGTATACGGACATATTTGATTTTCTCCAAAATGGGACTTTCCCTACCAATTCTAATAGAAACCAGCGTCGGTTATTACATAGACAAGCAAGTCAATTTGTAATAATTGGCAATACTTTATATAGGAGATCTTTTGAAGGTATCCTATTAAGATGTTTGAATTTAGAAGAATTCAAATCAGCCTTGAGTGAAGCCCACGATGGATCTTGATCCGTAATGGTAGCCAAACCTGACTATTCTCACAATTACAGATTTAAGGATTGAAAACAATTACCAAATCTCTATGCAATTGCTAAAATCTAATTCAAAAACATTCACACAAATTTGACACAGAAATTTATAGTGGTAAAACCCCAATGTGGGGAAACATCCACTGTACAAGAGAGCTCATTATTTTATTACTGAACAAACATTACATTGCAACCTTCGAAGGGCTACCAAGCATTGCTACTGTTTTGAAACAGCCAATACTAAGCAAGAAATTTTACCCAACAGTCTGCAAATTGTTCACCATAAACAAAGCTCACGTACATACTCTCCAATCCCTCATTAACCCTGCCATAGATGCTAAAAATGACATAAATAAACATTCCAATAACTCCTGGCCTTTTGGCTACCAAGCGTGACTTTTGGTCTCCAACTGTTTTTTTGGTATTCTGTTGTCAAACGCATCAGATTGCCATTTTGGAATATGTACAACTTCTGGATTGCATATCCAATCGACCTAAAATTTATACCACGTGTTCCCAATAGTTTGAACTACATATGGTTAAAAATTTAGATCCTAAATCCTTATGAGTAACTCCCAGCATGTCCACGAATATGGCCACCAAGGCTGATTTTTAC
Source organism: Wollemia nobilis (assembly GCA_028583015.1). Taxonomy (NCBI): domain Eukaryota; kingdom Viridiplantae; phylum Streptophyta; class Pinopsida; order Araucariales; family Araucariaceae; genus Wollemia; species Wollemia nobilis. The sequence continues at coordinate 22,275,813 of JAQPPZ010017232.1, read as the reverse complement.
CCTCGTTTCCAGCTGTCAAAAGTGCCAGATTGTCATTTTGGAACGCGCACAGATTTCGGATTACCTGTCCAATCGACCTGAAAATTTTACCATGCATTCTCAATAATTAGAAATACATTTGGTTAAAATTTGAGGTCCTAATTCATTATGAGTCATTCCCAGCATGTCCACGAATATGGCCACTGAGGCTGATTTTTACCCTGTTTCCAGCTGTCAAATGTGCATTCCAGTTTTGCAAAAGAGTATGTAGTTGCCAAATTTTACAAGATTTGGTGGTACTAACAACACCCAAAATTGAAGTATGATGTCAAATAACTCCACTCAGATGTTTACTTACTCACCATGATTATTAAAATTTTATTTATCCGAAAAATAATTCCGGATCAGGCCTCCCTACTTGGGGAGCTTTTGGTCCCTCAAAAGCTTTAAGCCATTAGGTGAGGATATAAATCCTTCACCCGAGCCAAAGGTAACCATATTGCTTTGTTCAGTCTTTTACCTTTTCCACAAACTAACCAAAACTCTTGGTCACCCCTTCTTGAAGTACGAATTTTCTTTTCAAGCACCACATCCTCTACAGCCTCTTCAAAAGTTGATGAAGTCAGGTCATCCCAATGTGGTAGAACTGGAGTATCTTCTTTGGCATCCAATAATGAAGGCTCAAACAATTTCAAATTCTCCACATTAACAACAGAATACATTTGCATATAACTAGGCAAGTCAAGTTTGAATGCATTATCCCCATATTGATCCACAATCTTGAATGGTCCATAACGTATGGGTTTTAGCTTCTTACCAACTCCTTGAAGCCTCTCCTTACCCAAATGCAACCACACCATATCTCCAATCTGAAACTGATGTGCAACTCTGTGTTTATCATGGCGCTCTTTGTATTGTTGCTGAGTCTTCTTCAACTTCTCCTCAATTCGTTCATGGATAAGCTGAATTTTCTGGATGAACCTCAAAGCCTTGCTACCTTCCTCGGCTCATTACTCCCCGCCGCATCCGAACCACTTGAAAATACTCCATCAAAAGGTGAATGTGGTAGGAAACCATAGCATACCTCAAATGGTGATAGCTGAGTTGATGAATGAATAGCCCTATTGTAGCAATATTGCACATAAGGGAGATTGTCATCCCAAGTCTTTGGTCTTTGCTGGTTAAATCCTCTCAACAAATGAACAATGGTCCTATTGACAACTTCTGTTTGACCATCAGTTTGGGGATGAAATGCGGTAGATCTTTTCAACTTTGTATCCAACATTCCCCAAAGTGCAGTCCAAAACTTGCTAAGGAACCGGGTATCACGGTCACTAATAATGCTTTTGGGTAGACCAAAATTCACAAAAACCTGTTGAAAGAACAAATCAGCTGCTCCTTCAGCTGTGATAGTCTTCTTACATGGAATCATAACAGCCATTTTACTAAATCTATCAACTATCACATACAAATAATCATTCCCCTTGCGAGTGGTAGGCAGTCCACCCACAAAATCCATTGAAATGCTCTCCCAAGGCCGGCTAGGAACTGGTAGGGGAGTGTACAATCCTAATTTCCGGTTACTTGGCTTACTTGTATTACAAATGGCACACCCACGGATGTATCTAGAAACATCATTTTGCATATTTGGCCAATGCACATAACGCTGCAAATTTGCTACTGTTTTATGCACCCCAAAGTGACCAGCAATCAATGAAGTATGAGATTCTCTAATCAGCTGCAATCTACTACCAACTGGAATACAAAGCTTGCCAGCCTTGAACAGTAAGCCATCCTCCAAGTGATAGTCTTCCACTGAGGTATTTTTTCCTGCTCCAAGACTGAGATACACTTCCTTAAATTCCTTATCCTCCTCATATTCACCTTTATAACTATCAAAAGCAAAAGGCTCTAACTCCATAACAACTGAAGCAAGTTTCATGGGAGGTCTGGATAATAGATCAGCCAATTTATTAGCTTTACCCCTCTTATACCTGATCAAAAGGTTAAATTGTTGCAAGAAACCCATCCATTTAAAATGTCTTGACCGCTGCAATTTACTCCGAGTTTGCAAATATTTTAAGGGTTCATGATCAGTATGAATAACTGATTCTTTACCCATCAAATAGTGCCTCCATTTCTTAACCGCTTGCACCAAAGCATACAATTCTCTGTCATATGTAGGATAATTAAGAACAGCTCCAGAAAATAACTCAGAATGATAACATACCGGCTTACCTCCTTGGAGTAAAACTGCTCCCATAGCATGGCCAGAAGCATCAGTCTCTACTTCAAAAGGTAATCTCATATCTGGCATGGCAAGAACTGGTGCATTGCAAACCTTATCCTTCAACTTCTGAAATGCTTGTTCTTCTTCTTTACCCCACATAATACTGCTATTTTTTCGCAACATTTTCTGCAGTGGTGCAGCCACATGTGAGAAATCTTTAATGAACTTCCTCAAATACTGAATTGCTCCAATAAAGCTTCTTAATTCAGTCTGAGATTTTGGCTGGGCCCACTCTAAGATGGCTGCAACTTTCGCTGGATCAATTCGAATCTCTCCTCCACCAATCACATGGCCCAAATAAACCAAAGAAGTCTTTCCAAACTCACATTTCTTGATGTTTAATTTCAATTGTGACTGCTGCAAAACTGCCAATACCTCTCTCAAGTGTTGCATATGCTCCTCCCAAGATGCACTATACACAAGTATATCATCCAAGAAGACAACTGCACATTTATCCAAAAATGGACGTAGTACATCGTTCATCATTCTCATGAATGTTGCAGGAGCATTAGTTAAACCGAATGGCATAGCTAGCCACTCAAAAAGACCTTGCTTAGTCTTGAAAGCTGTCTTCCAAATGTCTTCCTCCTTCATCCGGATTTGGTGATAACCAGATTTTAAATCCAACTTGGTGAAATATCGGGCATGCTTCAACTGATCAAGTAAATCATCAATGCGAGGAAGTGGATATCTATTTTTAATGGTGATTTTATTGAGTGCCCGGTAGTCAATGCACATCCTCCATGTCCCATCTTTCTTTGGAACCAACACAATGGGAGAACCTGCTGGTGATGTACTAGGCCTCACAAGCCCTTGTTCCAATAATTCTTGGACTTGTCTCTTCACCTCATCAGATTCCAATACTGACTGCCTATACAACCCAATGTTTGGTACTGGTGAATCTGGTAATAGCTGAATCTCATGTTCTACATCTCTCTTTGGTGGGATGCCCCGAGGTGCCTGCATAATTTCTTGGAATTCTTGAAGCAACTTCTTCAACTCTCCCCTTTGCCTAGGAGTACAATCAGCTGCCTCTACTTTAGGTCCATCAATTTGCAAGTCTTCACCCACACGTCTCACCATGAGAAGCACAAACCTCTTGCTAGTATTCACCATATGTTTTGCTTGTTGAGCAGTAACAAGCTGAAATTTCTTTTGCCCTTTGTAGGCATGAATTCTAAATCCCTTGCCATCTTTCACCAAGCGCCACTGGTTCAGCCTTCTATAAAAAACAACATCTCTTTCCCATAAATATGGGCTACCAAAGACAACTTGGCATATATCCAGAGGTACAATATCACAAACTACCTCATCTTTAAACTTCTCATCAATAGAAAATTTAAATGTGCATTGCTTAGTTACCTGCAATTCTACATCTTTGTGTAGCCACCCCAATGGATACGGTTGAGGATGAGGTTTTACCTCAAATCCCAACTGCTGTACTAATTTTTCTGAGATCAGATTTCTTTGTGATCCAGAATCATACAATGCAACTACCTTCGTCATCTTTATTTGGATATACACCCAAAACAATTCTTCTTTTGTGGTTTCTGAAACTATCTCCTCCTTTGTAGCTTGAATATGGGTTTTTCCATGAGCCTCCAAAGTCTGTAGTTTCTTTTGCCCTTGCTTGGCTACACAAGCCAATTTTTCTTCAACCTCTGCAGTGCTAATACAATCCTCATCTTGTTGACACACATTGGCTGTTTTCTTTTTACCTTTGTTCAACCATTTGGGCTTCTTTTCTGGATGCAATTTCCAACATTTCTCTGTAGTGTGCCCATCAACCTTGCAATGGTCACAATGTTTTTCATCTTTTTGCACTGCTGTAGAAGCCTTTTTGGTCTGATTTTTGCTTTGCTTTTGTGGTTTTGCCACATTCTTACTACCACTGGGCTGATTAGAGGTCTGCTGCATTTTATTTGGCTTCCTATTCTTCATCTCCAAGTACATTGCCTTGACACATGCCTCATCTATGCTTGTGACATTGAAAAGTGCCAACTCTGTTCTGAGATGGTAGTGCAATCCACCCTTGTACTTCTTCAGAATTGATGGGTCCTGCAAATTTATGTTCAATAACACCGCTTGCTTCCTGAATTCAGTGGTGTATTCTTGAACATCTTGTCCTTGTTTCTGCCTCAAAAATTGCCACCTCTCCTCCATCCTTTCTTGGTATCCAACCGGATAGAATTGAGCTCTGAGTGCAGCCACAAATTGAGCCCATGTTTGTACAGGTGGTTGCCTATTACGAGCCAAACCAACAACATATGCCTCCCACCATGTGAGAGCATGTCCTCCAAGCTTCAATCTGGCAAAACTCACTTTTTGGGGCTCCGTATAATGCTTGATACTGAAGTATACCTCCAACTGCTTCAACCAGCCGTCCAACTTCTCAGGATCCAACTCTCCACTGTAGACAGGTATGTCCAGCTTCACCTCCATCTTAAATGGATCAGATACCAATGGTACCTTATTAGAAATCGAAGCACCTTCATCCTCTCCCACAGAAATCGCTTGCTCCTCATTTCTAGACTGGTTCAGCTGTAATTGCATCATCTCCATCATTTTGGTGAGTTGTGCGAGAGTGTTTTCCATCTTGAGGAATTTGCATTCATATTCCTCATCAGACATTCGGGCTCGTTGTTCTTCAGCCATGGAAGTATTTCTTTGCCTTCTCCCAATTTCTGGGTTATAAGGAACTAACTCCGAATTCTGAGACCTTCTACCTTGCATACACAGGCCTTACGAAAGAACTTGCTCTGATACCACTTGATCCGTAATGGTAGCCAAACCTGACTATTCTCACAATTACAGATTTAAGGATTGAAAACAATTACCAAATCTCTATGCAATTGCTAAAATCTAATTCAAAAACATTCACACAAATTTGACACATAAATTTATAGTGGTAAAACCCCAATGTGGGGAAACATCCACTGTACAAGAGAGCTCATTATTTTATTACCGAACAAACATTACATTGCAACCTTCGAAGGGCTACCAAGCATTGCTACTGTTTTGAAACAGCCAATACTAAGCAAGAAATTTTACCCAACAGTCTGCAAATTGTTCACCATAAACAAAGCTCACGTACATACTCTCCAATCCCTCATTAACCCTGCCATAGATGCTAAAAATGACATAAATAAACATTCCAATAACTCCTGGCCTTTTGGCTACCAAGCGTGACTTTTGGTCTCCAACTGTTTTTTGGTATTCTGTTGTCAAACGCATCAGATTGCCATTTTGGAATATGTACAACTTCTGGATTGCATATCCAATCGACCTAAAATTTATACCACGTGTTCCCAATAGTTTGAACTACATATGGTTAAAAATTTAGATCCTAAATCCTTATGAGTAACTCCCAGCATGTCCACGAATATGGCCACTGAGGCTGATTTTTACCCTGTTTCCAGCTGTCAAAAGTGCCAGATTGTCATTTTGGAACGCGCACAGATTTCGGATTACCTGTCCAATCGACCTGAAAATTTTACCATGCATTCTCAATAATTAGAAATACATTTGGTTAAAATTTGAGGTCCTAATTCATTATGAGTCATTCCCAGCATGTCCACGAATATGGCCACTGAGGCTGATTTTTACCCTGTTTCCAACTGTCAAATGTGCATTCCAGTTTTGCAAAAGAGTATGTAGTTGCCAAATTTTACAAGATTTGGTGGTACTAACAACACCCAAAATTGAAGTATGATGTCAAATAACTCCACTCAGATGTTTACTTACTCACCATGATTATTAAAATTTTATTTATCCAAAAAATAATTCCGGATCAGATCTTGTGGAGGACACTTCAGTGGTAGTGTCATTGCTAAAAAGCTCCTTAGGATAGGATACTTTTGGCCTGCCATGGAAAAGGATGCACATGATTATGTGCGCCATTGCGAAAAGTTCCAGAAACATGCTGACCTTGTCCATGTGCCTGCACAAGAACTGCAGGCTATTTCATCTCCTTGGCCCTTTTCAAAATGGGGTTTAGATATTATTGGCAAAATCAATCCTGTGTCATCTGATGGACACAAATTCATCATAATCGCCATCGAGTATTTCACGAAGTGGGTTGAAGCTATGCCTTTAGCTTCCTACACTGGCACACAAGTCTCTAAGTTTATTTTTAATCAAATCATTTGTAGGTTCGAAATTCTTGCAAATCTCATCTCTGAAAATGGAACTTGTTTCAAAAATAAATATGTTAAAAATTTATGCCAAAAATATAAGATTCAACATCGCTAGTCCACTCCCTATTATCCTCAGGGTAATGGTCAAGCAGAAGCATCTAACAAAACCTTAATCAAAATCCTCAAAAGATTGGTCAATAAAACTGGCCACGATTGACACATTCAATTATATCCAGCCTTGTGCGCTTATCGAACTAGTGTCTGAACCCCCACTGGAACTTCACCTTTTCTTTTGGTCTATGGCGTTGAAGCCGTTTTTCCCTTTGAATTAGAAGTTCCTTCTTTGGCTCTACTACTTCAAGATACCGAAGTAGGAGATGAATATTGAGTCGTGGACTCGATCACTGGAACTCCTAGATGAAAAATGCATCAATGCTTTGGAGCATCTCTGTGCCTACCAAAACAAGCTTAAAAGATCATATGCTAAAAAAGTTCGTCATCGATCCTTTAAAATCGGTGACCTTGTTTTAAAAGAAAATAAAAAAAATACTAATGCAACTAAGGACCTTAAAGGTAAATTTGAGCCCAACTCGCTTGGACCATACATTATCACTGCTAAATTTGAATCAGGAGCCTACAAATTATCTACCTTAGATGGTAAAGAACTTAAAGAACCAATGAACATTTTGCATCTTAAACGTTACTATGTATAAATTTGGTCATTTCATCCTTGTATATATTTGTTTAAAATATTTCAAAATCACTATCTTGTATTTCTTTCAATTTATAAATTCAAAAACACCAAAAACATTCATAATCATCAAAATCTTCAAACCTACTTGTTATATTTTTTTATGGCACTTGTTAATTCTTTCAAAAATAATAAAAATAAAAACAGTAATATTCTTGACTCTTTCGAAACCAAAACAACATAAAGAAGAAAGAGAGAGTCAACATTCTCAAAACTTCTCAAAAAAGTATCTATATCTATATATTCTTAAAAATGTTGCAATTATGTGTTTCAAATTATTTTGGATAAATTAGCATTTATTTGGAATCCCTCACTTTCACAAACACAAAAATAAATATCTTGATTTTATCTGGCATGATTACTAATCTCTCTTATGTCAAAGTCCACAAAATTCAATTAAATAAAGTTTGAGCATAGAGAATTGATCTTGTTATTTACTTAAACCAAGCACATCTTTTCACAATAAAATGATTACATTTGTAATTTCCATGCTTTGCTACATAGTAGAAGTGGTTTCTTGAGCGAAAAGTTTCCCCTGCTATCCTATCATGCACATGGTCTAGAATCTTTGAGAATTGGCAAAAGGACAAGCTCACCCCTACCCAGAATAAAAATCCCTTGCTCTACAGCTAATCCGAGCAAGTATCCCTAGTATAGAACAAAAAGCAAAGTTCAAGAAAAAGAGAAAAAGAAAAAAGTTATTTTATATCATTACAACAATGTTCCAAGCATTATCAAGCAAAAATACAAAAGAAAAGCAAAAGAAAGCAAAAGAAAGCAAAAGCAAAAAGCAATAAAATCCCTTTCCCTACCCTTTGAAAAGAAAAGAAGGGTTGATGAGCTTGAATCCCTGGAATTCTCAATTATTTGAAAACTGTGAGGTAAGCCCCATAATAGGTGGTTTGTGCCCAACCCGCTTGGCCTTGGGTAACTCCTAGCGTGGCGATATGTCTGTCACATTAGCGACCTTCTTTTGTATAGACCTATGTCTGCTTATGGATTAGCTAGCTCTTGATAATTCGACTTACATAGTAGTCTAGTATGGTTATATGCATCTACATCATGGTTAACGAACACTTATTTGGTTCATTCAAATCACTTGTATCATATTATCTTGCTCAAAACTGGTAAATGAACATAGCAATTGCACACACATTTGTATTTGAGAGATTTTGTGTATCACTATGATAAATCAAGATTGGAAATGAATTCACATATGCACATGGGATTCCTTATAAATCTAACTTTTGTATTTAAGATACTTTGAAATATTTTTTTGCAAATTGTTTGGAATAAATTTATTTTTCTTCTTTAAAGCACAGTTGTTTAGTATAAAGACAACTACATACATAATCCAAGATCAAAATTTCTTTCAAACCATACAATCAAAACATACATATATATATATATATATATATATATATATATATTGTTGACTTTCGCAACGATGGTATAGTTCCAAAACCAAAATTGAAAGTTTATGCCTAGTGCAAGTCCTCATCTTCATATTTTTTATTTATTAAAAATATATATATATATATCAACTATGCAATAAAACTCTCTTTTTTGGATTTCGCAATGATGGTATAAGTCTATACCTACATATTCTATGCCTAGCGCAAACCATTGTAACAATTTTTATTCCTCATTTATTTAAAAATCATGAAAACCATATGACTTAAATCATTCTATTATACAATTATGTCTTTTAACAAAAAACATGCACATTATCACTATTTCATGTCATTATGTCAACCTTCAATTTTGCAATGATGGTATAATTCCTAAGGAATTATTCAAAAAATTTATCACACTTAGGAATTTATGCCTAGCAAAAATCATTTTAACATTATTTCATGTATACTATTTTTATGAAAATCTAAAAGCAAACCATCATCATCATCAGTTGCACCATTGCACCAAAGTCTTAAGACAGTCTCTTAAGCACTCTTTTACCTTTTAACAATATTTCTATATTCGGATTAGCTTGATGATCGAGTGAGCGGCGACTCCATGAAATGGTCTATAATAGTGACAATGTCCTTTGAAATCATTGTTAGAAGTCTTTTTTTATTTTTTATCACATTACATCACAAAACAACCAATTTGTTACATCAGATTATTTCATTTAAAATCTTACAGCATGACATTCAAATCATAATATTTCCAACGACATAATTACATGAATCCTCAATCCAATCATCAAATCAATCAATCAAACTTAAAAGCATCATACAAATACATAAGACGCAAGTCATATGATCCAAAAAAATATCTCATCTCATATATATATCAACAATATATACATCCTCTCAAAACTGGATTGGTATGCCACAATCTGTACCTTGGCATACTCAATCCTCTATCAAAAATAATACATGCTATATCTCAATCTGTACCAATGTCGTGTAGTAGTCTAGCCTTGAGAACCCCTCAAGCTCTCAGCCTGATCTCCTCCATCACCCTGAGGTGGACGAGGTGGCCCCATCACAGTATGAGTGGTACTATGAGTCCTAGTCGTCGATCGAGATGAAGTCCTCGATGACCTGATCCAGATCGGATCTACGATGTTAGCTGGCAGTGGTAGTCTATCCTCCTCTAGCACCATCTAATAGTATAATGTCTGATAGAAAGTAATTTGGGCAATAGCCCGTGCCAGCTCCCCAGTGCTCGCCCCTCTGCCCCATGCTCTAAGGCATGTAATCTCATCTCTGAGCTGTGTAACCTCAACTCGGTGTCATACAGCCTCCTCCTGTAGGGTCTGCACCTGTGCCTGGAGATGAATTGTCTCTACTCAGAGAGTCGTTATCTCGCTACTCTCCCCTATGTCAACACCCTTACCCTTATCGGGCGATGGTGGCCTCTCTCTCTATGGAGAAGGGGGTCTCTCCACCCTCCTCTCCCACTGTCGTGGCCTCTCCTGTGCCTATGGCCTCCTCTACTCTCTCCTGCTATGACCCTGGGCTGCCTCCATAGCTGCCTGGTGTCGCTTCCCTATCCAACGCACAACTATGTGAATCGGACCCTGAGCCCTTGTCATCCGAGGAGGGCAGATGCCTGCGTACCAGGCATCGCAGCCATCGGATACCCCTACATCATCCCCATCCACTGGCTGAATGGGGGCATCGTCTAAGTCCTAACTCTAGAAGAACTGCATGTCTGGAGCCCTGTTCACTATGGTGTTATCCCAAAAAGTCTGAGAAAACTTGTAATCCCTGAGAGATGGGATCCCCTGCTGTAGACCGAATTGTTGCAAAACTCGATCATAGCGGTGGAGCTCCACCTCTCCCCTCTCCATCTGTAGCCAGCAGGTTCACCTAACGTGAGCCAGCTCCTATCCATCCTTGGCCCACCCTGGATGCTCCCTCCAAGGCCTCCAAGTGATCTGATCCAGGACAAGGTCATCCAGCAGTCTTCGGGACATCGATAGATCAATCCACCACTGTGACCCTCTCCGGAGCCACCAGTAGAAAGCTCGGGGCCTCTCCCCGTCAACCCCTATCAAAGGAAGCCCTATCGGCCTTCGCACTGTAATGTGCTCCCAGCACCAAACCTGTAGGAGTGATGTCATAACTAGACATCGGTCACCTTTGTACATGACCCCATGTAGGATCCTGTAAAACCGGCATAGAACAAAGCTACCCCAAGAAAATCTGTAACCATGGTCCCGCATGTCATAGATCACATTTGCTAGCACCCATGGTACCCTACACCTGCTCTGGTGGCACAACAAAAGTCCACCCACCACTTCGACCAAAACCTGTGTGAGTCTGGATGCCCCAGGCATCTGACGTAGTGCCTCAATGTTCACTCCACCCTTCTCTAGGGCGAAGCTCGGGTCACCACACAATTGCATCATAGCATGGCCTTTATTGGCCATAGGAGTGATCAACTATCCTTGTATGGAGATTCTCAAAATCCTCCATACATCCTCTAATGTGGGATTCATCTCCCCTGTAGGTAACCAAAAATAGGAAGAACCCGGATACCACCTCTCTACCAGGGCTGTCAGTAGCCCCATGTCTGTAGAAACTTGTGGCATCTCTGCCACAAGCTGTAAGTCAGCCTGAGCCAGCTGATCTCGCTCTGCCTATGATAGAGTGGCCAAGTCGTCTCTCAACCCCCCGTATTTCCATTCTCTGCTCTTTAGGAAACCTCTCTGCAACATAAACAACAAAAAAATAAAAATCATTAATAAAAACTCAAGTGATTAATAATGCAAGTAAAATTAGTTTAATTTTATACAAATGATGATATCATCCACTATTGGATGATATCGTCCCTAATTTGAGCACAATCATCTCCGATTTCGCAAGCCGAAATCATCCTTAATTTGATGAAATCGTCCCCCTTTTGTTGATTTCGCCCTTTGACGAAATCGACGAACTTGAGACGATTTCATCGAAATCGGGATGATTTCGTCTCGATGACGTCGACGGCCCAAAAATAGTCGCGATGCTCAAAAATTAATCAAAATTCACCTAAAAAGCATGTAAATTCAAATTAAAACATTCTAAGCTAAGTTTAGACTCTTACCCGTAGCCCGCGCTGGACCTCTGTCGATCTGTGTGCTGTCTCCACCATTTTTTTCTTGTAGAGCTCTAAAAACCAGAAAAATGAACAGTAAAAATGAATTAGGGTTTTACCCTATTTTTCTTAATTTTATTCAAAACACAATTAAAAACATTTTAAAATTTTGTTTTTCCGTGTTTTTACCTCAAACGTTTGATTTGGGTAAAAACACGGAGGGGGCACCATAGTAAGTTGTCGTACGATTTGACCAAGAATCATCGCCTAAAAATGGGAATAATTTTTGCTTTCTTGTAAATCGAGAAGAACTCATATTTAACGCATTTTCTTCGAAAAATTTGCTAAAGAGGGGGCAAAATGTAGCACCCTAAAATTGGCACAGTGAAATCTTAATAATTACAATTACTCTAGTAAATAATTCAAATTCAAATTTTAACCTCCCAAACCACTTCCAAATCGTCGTGTAATCCGTTTCCCCATTTCCTGTGCCATTTTTAGAGTTTGTTTTGACTGTTTGACGATATCATTGTCGATCAGATGATATCGCTCCAGATCGGACGATTTCGTCTGGGCTAAGACGTCCAGACGATCTTGTCCCAAAATTGATTTTTCACAATTAGTCTCTGTTCCAACGGCGTCTCTAATCCGGGCAGAAGCGTGTCTGCACCGTTAGAGACCCTCCCCGTTGGAGATCTCCAAAATAGGGATGATTTCCAACCTCCTAACCTCCCTCCTAAGCCTATTTAATCCTAAGCCCTCCCCTTAGCATCCCCCTGGCTGATAATTCCCTGTAAATCGACTTCATACGCATTAAGACATCCTAAATTGATATTTGTAGTAGTTCTATTCAAATTTTGTTGTAGGTACCTTAGTGTTTTTCAGTCGGAGCAAGCTTACATCGTCGTAGATGATCCTGTTCAGATCAAAGGTGATCCTATCGAATCAGAGATGATTTCGTACCAATGCGAGACGATTTCGACTGCAGTCAACATTGAGGCAATCAGTGCCCAAAGTTTGCATTTCTTCATCTCTTTTTTTGCTATTTTATTCTCTAATTAGCTAGCTTATTCATTATTTTTTGTTATCCTACATTTTGGAGTTCACCCATCTAGATAAAATGCATAATTAAGTCATAATTATTATTTAATCAGTATGATGCATTCATATTTCTGTTCACAATCCTCAGTTTGATATTGTTATTGTCATTTTACATTGTTTCCCTCTATTATCATTGTTGTATTTTCTATGTTTTGCACCTATTTCTCTGTTTGCAGGTCTCTGACGAATTTGTCTAATGAATTCGTCAGATCTCAGATGATCTTGTCTGATAGCAGATGATCCTGTCAAATCAGAGGCGATCCTGATTGCTTCAAGAATTAGAATCTTCATCAGACATCCGGATCAGGTATTTTCTTTTAATATTGCTTAATTTCTTTATTTTTTGTCTTAATTCTATTTTTTTGTATTCATTTAATTCACATATTCATATAGAATAGCTTAGACGCATTTTGGCCAAACCTAGGACTTGAATGCTTAAGGCTAAAACTGAACACATCAAACACATTCCCAACCTAGGCGTGGAAACTGCCACTAAATGTTTTCTGGTGAACCCACCATCCATCGAAAAATCACCATAATACACCTCCCTTGAGAGGCGAGACCTTCGCAAGGCCTCTCAGTCTGAGGTACCGCGCCATCCTTTTCACATCCCCCTTTCGGGCACGGATCCTATAGCCTGAAGGTAAGGGTGTGAAAAATGTGGAGCGATACAGTCAGCTATTAACTTAGGCATGATATTATGTGAAGCTCCACTGTCAAGCATGCAATTATGAATCACATATCTTTCCCCTTCATCTGAATTAAATCTTAATGACACGTAGAAGGGTCTGACATAATATGGTGATATTGTATCATGTTGATTTTGTCTAGCAGCATAAAAATTAGGGTCTTCTTTCTGCTCTACTAATCCAAAAGCTCTACATACTTGTTATCTATATGTTTGAACTTTCATAAGTTCACCAAATGTGATATTAACTTTTTGCTTACTTATTTCTGACCCAACATCAAATTCTATCTTATTTATATCCAATGGTTTATTACTTTCTTCTTTGGGAACTTCTTCTATTGATTCTATTACCTCAAGAGTAATTTTATTAGGGTTCCTATCAGTTTTCTCTTTACTGATATTTTTATTGGTGAAAGTTTATTTTCTTGTTTCATTTGTAGATAACTTATCTATTTTTTCAGGGATTGTTCTATTCTTCAAATTTAAAACATGGGTTGCCTCTAATTCTTCAACCTCTTGAGCAATGGGAATCAATTTCCCTTGCTTTATATTATCATATCTTGACTCATGTGACTTCTGCAAGATTTTAGTTCCTTTAGTCACTAAGATCTGAGGATGATGATTTGAAGCATATTTATCCATGTCTTCTTCAAACAACCTTTCTCTGGATTCATCTTCAATAGACCAACATGCATTGATTATTATATCCTATTTTGATTCTACATGCATATCTACATTGCGTTGATCACTTAGGTGTATCCCACATACATCAGGGTTATGGGGTGCATTACAAGTAGAGCAAAAATAAGGAAAACCTTCAGCTACATTGGCATATGGCATTGGGTTAGGGACATTGTTTTGATCCTTGTTAGGATCTTTGTTTTTCCAGTTGTTATTCCCATTACCCCTATTCCTATTCCCTTCCTCAAAACCATTGTTGTTTCCCCTATTCTTGTTATAATTTTTCTTAAATGGGGGATAGTTGTCAACATGTGGTCACTCTGTTTGTGAAGATTCACCATTATTTCCATTTCTTTCAATTCTTGCTAACCTGTTACTCATGTTGTTGAACATTTCTATCATTTGACTGGTCAACTTATCCATAGGATCAATTTTAGTTCTTCTTTGTATATCAAAATCCACTCTCTTAGGTTTTCTCTTAGGCATGTTAACCTCTAAAGAATAAGGCTTCATCTTACCACTATCAAACATATTTATTTCTATATCCATTGCTTTTTCCAATACAACCATAAATGGTAGAGGCTTGTTCTTGCCTTAATTCATAGTTAAAATCTCCTTGAAAAGCATTCTTTTAAAAACAAATAGACTGAATATCACTAGGCCTGAGGTTGATAGGGATTTTGTTTCTTGTTTTTGAAAATCTTCTGTTAAAATAACTAACAACCTCATTTTCTTTCTTCTTCATAGTGGTTAGCTCAGTTAACAATGATTGTTCATTTTTTATTTCACCATACTTTTTTAGGAACACCTCTTCCATTTTTGTGAAGTTTGGGATATCATTGTTAGGAAGGCAATTAAACCATTCTCTAGCATATTTTTATAAAGTTTGCAGAAACAATCTTAATACTACATCTTCATGTTCAACTTCCAGAGTGTCCATTGCATATAAGAAACTTTTGATATGATCTTCTCCAGTTACTGCACTATTTCCTAAAAACTTAGGGAGGTATTTGTGAGATTTACTGGGTAAGGCATTTAAATTTACTGGTAATACAAAAGGTCTATATCTGTTAGTTCTCCAAAAATGAACATTACCTTGAGCCATAGCTACTATTGAATTTAATTTAATAGATGTAGTACCTACGGTGGTATGGGTTTGGGTAGTTTGAATGTAGATTGATGAATTATCTACCTTTAAATGAGAATAATCACATATATCTTCTACTACTGATTTTAAATGTTCATCTACAAAAGTATCAGTAGTAATAGTATTCTAGATTTTCTTCACATACCTTTTACCACTAGAATTTAATCTACTATTATAAACTGTATTATTAAAAAATGGAGTTTTCTAGGTATGTATAAATACCTCTAGATTCTTGAGTTATGGAAACAACACCTTACCACTTCTCCTGGTGTTATTCAGTACGTTTTTTTCTCTCCTTTTTTTATATTTTTCTTTTAGGTTTACCCAACAGAGTTTCCAGCACTAGGATGCAGAAATAATAGTGTATACTCTTATCAAGAATGCTTGATATTATCTCTCATCCTCACAGGAGTGGGTTCTTGGGGAAAATCAAGAAAATCAAGAAACCAAAATTTCAAGAAAATCAAGAAAGATAAATTTTCAAGAAAATCAAGAATGTAAAAACTTACTTCAAAACATAAACTACGAACATAGGAAAAATAAAGAACTTCTAACAAAGTGAAAATTAAAACGTTGGTTCTTTACTTTAACTGGTCGTCCATTGATTAAAAATAATCATTGAAGAAAACTTTTAAGAAGATAATTGAATCTTTCTAAGAAGTCCTCCCTAAAAACGGTGCCAAAAAACTGTTGGAACCGATTCTTGCATTAGTAGGAAATAAATTGTCATGCTACAAGAATCCGTTTGAAACCAACAAGTTATTATAGGCTCTTTTTGACCTACCTCATGTTCTGCTAAACCCATATATTTCTAAAGAAGACATCATAATGGGTAAGGAAACGCCAACGACAATTATTTAATTAAGCTTCTAATTTGCACGCTCCAAATTTATATTAAACTATAAGTATTTTTATTAAAATGACCAAGCATGAAAATAACCAATTGTTATGCCTTATGTAGATTGGTGCCTAGATTCATTGGGTTGTTATAGCAATTTAACAACAATTTTAATATGAAACTGAGAGAAGGGGAGAATAAAATTCGTGTTCTTAATCTCATTTGAATATTGTAATAAAATCAAGAGTTAACAAATGAAAGAAATGTATATAATGCATTCAAATAATGTAACCCATTATACAGATACACACAATACTGAGACAAATAAAAGACAGGAACCTAGAATTGTATTGATTTCATAAAATATTACATGTAGAGTGGGCGGGATGCCTTTTAATTTTGTTTTTCTTGAAGAAATATTCTTAATGTAATAGGTCTTTCCAACTCTCCTTGTTCTAATCTGGTAACAGAAGAATCTCTAAATCCTAGGCTCAATAAGACTGGAAATATTCTTAGCTTCTTGAACGCTTTCCTATCATACAATCTTGCACAACAAGGGGAGGAAGAAAGAATGAATAAAAAAAAATAGACACTAAGAAAATACAACACAACTAACAAGGCACTCAAGTATACCTCTTAGCAAAAATGTTATTCTCTAATTGCTTTATGCTGAATCTAGACCTGCCTGCCTCCTTTTATAGTTGTTGGTTCTTGATTCTATTATTTCTGGTTGAATTCTAGTCGTACACTTGGCATCATTTGATTGAACCCATTCTATATGTTGTCCAGCTGGTGCGGCTCTGAACTGACTATTAAGGTTCTTCTCTGGACTGAAGGGAGCTCTTTGTTATTTTAATTTAGCCTTTTTGCTCTCTTAGATGGCCCTAGAAACTAAGGATTCATCATTATAATATTCCTCTTTGTTCTGTTTGTCTCGGTCACTATGATTTGCCGCTAAGGCTTGACTAGGTTGTTATCATGAATATTAGACAAAGGACGAAGGGGGGCTTGACATAATTGTAAAGACAAGGGGTGGCATGCTAGTGGCAAACAAATGGAGTTGCACTGATCATGAGATAGAATGAAGAAGTAAGGATGGTGAGGATCTAATGGATGGAATGACAAGGGGTAAATGATAAGAAGTGATAGTGGGTGAGGGTGACATACTAGGAAAAATATCAGGATGTTCAAGGAGGAATACCCAGGAGGAGGAGGGTAGTGGTAAGTAGGAATAATATGGTAATGGACAACAAGATCCGAAAATATCTATAATTTGCTTCCATAACTATACTCCATCGAAGTGCTCCCTTGGTAACTATATTTCGTCAAAGCACGGATTGAATGGTTTTTCTAAAAATTGAAACCATGCTTTTTCTTCATGCACATCCTTCACCTTAAGTATTTGCAGAACAAAAATTTAATACATTTGTATTCCTTGTATTCCATTTTTTCTCTTTACTGATGCTCTTAGCTCTTCCCTACTGTCTCTTATTTATAAGCCAGTGACTATTATTTGTAGTCTTATCTTGTGGTACGCCATTATTCCTGTGAGATATACACGATCTGGTGGCATGCTTGAGAATCAGGATTTATCTTTTATTTGGTTTACTTTGTTCTTAACAAGGTACTGTACACGGGATTTTCTCTGATTTCTTTGAATCTTTCCTCCCATGAGTATTCTTCTGGATTCATAGCTTTTGTGCATACTATTTTAACTCTGTCTTGGCTATTGATTTTCATAATACCTTTCAGTGTACCTTGTTGTGAATGAGTCACTTCTTTTATTCCTACCTTGATAATGTTGTAGGTATTTTTGTGAAGTAATCACCTTTCTTTGGAGGCTTGGTCCTTTGAATCTTTCTTGCGGGTGATTTTACCAATTTTTCTAGGTTTGCGATTTTCACAGGTTTCATCATGGCGGTTTTTGGTACTTTTAAACCTACAAGAGTATTAGTTTCTAAATATTTGAAGATGTTAGTCAATGATGATTTTATTTTTATTGATATCTTTGTATCTATTGGTTTAGATTTTTGACCACGTTCTGTCACTCGACCAGCCTTTAGTGTACTGCTTTATTAAATATTTAAAAACTTATAAGTTAGATAGCCAAAAGAAGCATGCTTTGAACCTTTTCATTTGTTTAATCAAGATGAAGATATTGACTAATAATGTGTTAATGCCCTTGTTAAGAATGTTTAAATCTTTGATTAATCAGATGTCTATTCTAGACTTACATTTGGTTTTACCTTTGGATCATGCGCTACCATTGGATTGATCTAGGGTGTAGCACATTCGTTGTTGTTCTGAAACCTATATGATAGTTATTGTACCTAGCTGCATATAAACACTTGACATAATGTGTTTTATGGTCTTCAATTAATCATGATTATTCAATGTTAATATTCATTATTTTAAAACCTTTATGACTCGTATTAATTGATGGCAATCATATGATATGTGTATTTTCCTTTGCGATCACTGTTAGATCATACTGTGGTGATGCACAACTATTGGATTATATATGTACATGGTTTTTAATAAATTGAAAACATTTATATGTACCTTGGTTTAATTAATCAACCTTTTGAAATAATAATGCTTAGATTAACCTTCAGTTATCTTTCCATATGTGCACCATTGGATTTGGGGGAGAAATAAGTGTCGCCGTCCGATTTGTGCACCATTAAAATGTCTTCATTTAGCTTTAAATCATTTGCCACCAATACAAGCCTTTGCGACCGTCAATTTTTGGATTAGTTTGGTTGCCATCGTTAGATTGTCAATAAGATGCCTACCACAATCAATATAAAAACTTTTGATTTTCTATTAATCATGTTTAAGGAAAAAAGGGGGGGATTAGTCAACGTATTAAACCCTGACTAAGCATAATTAATATTTGTATTTACCTTAGCATTTTTTTTACCATTCACAATTTTGGCGTGGTCATCGAATTTTGAGTGGAGGCAAGCACAACCGTTGAATCTAGTCAACTTGCAAGTTAGTTTAATCGAGTATGTGTAATATTAATCATGATTAAGGTGAAAGGGGGAAACTTAGTCGATGTATTAAAACCTTTTTAATTACATGATTAAAATTAATTAATTTTTTTGAACCTTAACACTCTTTAATGCATCTTCAATTAGTGCATCACCGTTAGATTAAAAATCGATCAAGTGCAACCGTTCAATCTTGGTAACTAGCCCAATGATTAATCAATTGAGGTGCATTATTTTTAATATTTACTTTTAAATTTTGCTTTAATCAAAGAAATCACAACCATCGATGTGTAATTTTTTTGGTGCGATCATCTGATCTGTTGAACTTATTGTTTAATCAAAACCTTTGACCATCAAGTCTTGCATTTAAATTTTTGACTCTTCGGACAGTGCGTGACCGTCGATTTGATCTTGGGGTCAGCGCATCTATTGATTTTGTTAAAGGTGCAAGGAATTTAATCATGTATGTTATTAGTCTATGAATTAACCTTCAAAATCTTAGTGAGTTCGTGTCTGTTGGATTTATTCCTCGATGAAGCATTGTCGTTAGATCGAAGACAACTTGCTCGTTTAAAACCTTGGGTTAGAATTTTTAGACCCATTTGACTTATCATACGAGTTCTTTTGGAATGCGCATCCATTATATTTTTTCATGACGACCTGCTACCATCCAATTAAGCCTAAGGTTCTATATTTTACTTCTTGACCATGGCTTGACTTTTGATTTATCCCTTGGTTGATTTTATTAATGTGCTACCGTCAAATTTTTTTGGATTGAGTGCGACCCTTGGATTAAATCTAAGGTGCTCGATTGTTAGCTTGGTGGGGTGCATACCCTTAGGTTTTAATTAATTAATATTTGCTTTAACCTTAGACCTTTCAGATTTTGAGACCATGGTGAAATGACTTAATCGACTTTAGATTAAAATATTTATGAAGGTCATATTTAGGCCCAAGGAAATATTTAATTGAAGGTCAGACTTTGGCTTTAGATTTTTAATTTGAAAAATTCTTCCCTAACCATTTGAGGTAATTTGATTTATACCATGAAGCCCACATTATTAAAAATGCTAAGGTTAGACTTTATCAAACCAACCAATGAAAAATTGAATTACTCACAACAACTTAAGAAATAACCAATAGTATTAGCAGTTTGATTGAAACCAAAAAAAATAAATTTGGGGGTTTCAAAGTTGAGTCAAATTTAGCTTCAACAGTGGGCTACTCCACGGAGAAAATTTTTCACTAAAATTTTCTCAGTCAATCTCTTGGGAATCTTTCCCAATTATAATATTTATGAACCTTTGTCCAAAGGAGACACCAATCCCCTATATCAAGCTTATGGATCTCTATCTATTGGAGAACTCCTTCTCCTCTGCTCTAGCTGGTGATCCTCTAGAAGACTACTACCTCCACTGCACTAGCTTATGGATCTCTCTCGACTTAAGACTCTTATCCCCACTCAGAAGACCTATCCTCACTACCCTGGTTGATGTATCTCTATCCACTGGAGATTACTATCCTCTCTGCTCTGTCACCTCCAAAGCTCTATCTAAAATTTGCACTAAACACAGTCCATTCAGTCTAGCACAAATTTGCTCAACAAGTCCACTCACAACTTTCTTAAATCTACTCAATAGGTCCACTCATAACCTGCTCAAATCTGCTCAAAAAGTCCACTCAAAACTTGCTCAAATATACTCAACAGGTCCATTTAGAACCTGCTCAAATTTGCTCAACAAGTCCATGTAGAACTTGCTCAAATCAGCTCAATAAGTCCACACAAAACTTGCTCAAATCTTCTCAACAAGTCCATATAGAACTTGTCTAATCTTATCAATAAGTCCACACAAAAATTATTCAAATTTTCTCAACAAGCTCACTCAGAACTTGTCCAATCTGCTCAATAAGTCCACACATAACTTATTCAAATCTACTCAACAAGCTCACTCATA
The DNA here is from genome assembly GCA_028583015.1 of Wollemia nobilis. Classification (NCBI taxonomy): domain Eukaryota; kingdom Viridiplantae; phylum Streptophyta; class Pinopsida; order Araucariales; family Araucariaceae; genus Wollemia; species Wollemia nobilis. Next base: position 22,254,724 of record JAQPPZ010017232.1, on the reverse strand, counting down.
ACTTGTCCAATCTCATAGAAACATAAAATGAATTGTTAGAGACCCAATATGTTTCAACTCAATGCTCAAACATTTTATCAAATCAAATTAGAATATAGAATAGTTTTTTATGGAACTTAAACAATCACTTCATACATCCACTTGACTAGGATCAATCAACTCTACTCAACCAATTACTCAACAAACAACCCTTGCTCACAAACCCTAGTCCAAGCATGTAAACACCAACTCAAAATATTTACAACAATGCTCAACAACAAATCTCACATAACAATGATACTCACGTTTTTTCAAACCCTAGTTCAAGTTCTTTGCACAACAACTCACTTCAACAACAATGCATATAAATAAATCTTCACATAATAATGATACTGATGTTCTTTTCAAAACCCTAATTCAAGTTCTTCACACAACCAATGGCTTCAGCAACAATGCTTATAAAACAAGATTTTAATCACAACACTTAATTCTAGAAAACCTTGAAGCATTAACTGAAACACTTTTGAAAAGGAAACCCTAATCAAACCTTTTTCACTCCAAACTTTATTTTCTAGAAATACAATCAATCAACTCAACCAAGGAAGAATTTACCCATGCCTTTTTGCTTGATAAGGAGTGATCTCACAAATATGCCACACTCACACTCACTTCTTTGCCAATCTCAATAAGGGTTAGAAGATAATAATTTCCTCAAAAATAGAATACAAAATGATATCAAAATTACACCTTATCACTCCAACTTAAAATAATATTCAACACATTCACAATAATATTCTTTAACACAAAACCCCTTATTAAAATTAAAACAATACTCAAAAGTCTTAATCCTCCAATATGCCAATATAGTAATTTAAGACTATTAAAAATTAAAACCAAAAACCTCCTTATTACTCCAAGTGATAATTTTCAACTACCACCACTATCCAATAAGCAACCTTTCTAAACAATTATACTAACAACCCTTATACCTCCCAACTTAGGCAAATAAGAAAAATTTAATGCAAAATATTTACCTCACCTTTGGAGGAATTTGAACCTTCAACAATACCTATGATGAATGCCTTAGTTGCGGCTTCAACTGCCACATGAGCTACGCACTTGTTTGAAACTAACGAAGCACCACGTACTTCAATTTGTGCCTTCCTTCTTGCCCTTTACAAAAATGTACGCCTTTGGCACCTTCAACCAACATGACTAACAAGCACACTACCGCATTTCGAACGCTGGATCTCTTGCAAAAAAATGCTTTCACACCTGCCCACTCACCACTAGGCCAAGCTACCCAATTGGCCTTCGAATGATCTATGCTTTTTTTTTTTTAACTTTTTGCTGCACCCAAAATTCGTAAAATTCTCACAAGCTCTTCTTTCACTTCGCATCCAAATAATAATCAATCGAGCAAGGATAAATTTTAATGCCCTTTGAGCATAGGTATATATATTAATTTCCTCCATGCTTGTAAAACTTCGGCGCTTCAAATGCTTTCACCACCATGTAGCTTCGGTGAAGGTTAAGACCTTGATAAAGGCACTTTGAAAGTTTTTAACTCCAAACCCATCTTTGGGTATTGTAAAATATTATAATGAATATTATAAATATTTTACTTTGGGATTTTAACCATATCACTTAATATTATAAAAAAAAATATCCTTTTGAGTTTATTGCTTCCTTCTCATTGCATACCATGGTGTAAATAATATTTATTTATAAAATTTAAATTCTCATTGAATTTAAATAATTTATAAAAAATATTATATCTCCTTTTTAACTTTGCACAAGCCTCCTTGGGATTTTATGAAAACCCTTTTAACTTATGCTTCCATATACTATTAAGATATTATGGAGCCCTTTTTCTTTTAACTTTTGCACTGATTCTCTTGACCTTTGGCCTTCTTCCTAGATATCAAATAACAACCTTGACAACTTTATTTCTTGACGAAGTCCTTGATATTAATGATGACTTCATCTGGTGATATCAATGATAACTTTGACTTAGGGACTCAAAATGTCCAAAAATTCAATGCTACCTACCTTTTAGGGGGTTGCATCTAAATATTCTGATCAATTCTTATTTGAATTTAAGGTTGTGTGTCAAACATACAATTACATAAAGGACAACCAAAAACTGAAATTTTTTCCCTCCACACTCAAAGACTCAGCTTTGCGTTGGTTTATGAGCTTAAAGCTCAAGTAAATACAAACTTGGTAAGATATGGAAAGAGTATTTTTGGATAAATACCAATAATACTATAGGGTGAAAATAGGAAGGATGAACTCTTTAGAATAAAAAAGAACAAGACAAAACTCTAGAGGATTACTTGGATAGTTTTCCTTTGTACAAAAAATATGTGGGCCTGTTGAATCAAAAATGTGTAAGGCCATATTTTTATGATGATTACAAGATTATTCTAGATAAGTGCTATATTTAATGGGCAAGGGAGATGTTAGCACCCTTGACATTGAGAAAATTTAAAGTTATGCAAAAATTACTTTTGCAAAAGGTTAAAAATATGAAAGAGGAGTAATAATGGTAGTGATGTGAAAGAGCTTATGGAAGAATTTTCTAATATAAAAATTGACATCTTGATACATATTAATACAAAATTAGGGGAGATGAATACAAAATATAACTCTATAGCACCCATAGCTATTTACTTTCCAAGATGCAGAAACAAACATGCTCTTCAATACTATCCTCTGAACAAAACTTCCATATCTACTATTTGTAGCATTTGTTCCAAGGGACGTATCACTGAATAATGACATGTCCTTCCAAGAATTAGAAATTTTTTAGAGACCCAAACAGAAGAACTCAAATTTTTTGGGTAAGATAAGGAGGCAACTTTTCACAATATCAAAATGCCCCATGTTTTCCCATAAATTGAGGATAAAATCATTGGACTATGCCATGGGGTTATTTAGAACCACCATAGCAGCCTTGGAATCAACCTCCATGGAAAAAACACAAGATTAATCACAATTCGAGTGGATAGATCCATAATGGAGTCAACCCCATCCACCTTGGATGCAAACCCAATCTCATGGATAGAGTTGGGGATAGCAGTATCCATCATACCAAGGAAAGCATAGATACTAGGGACAAAACCAAAATTTATTGCTTGGTCCTACTTAGAATTTATCTCAAGTAAAACTCTAATAGCAACAACAACAATAGGTAAAGTAGCCACCACTTTTAGCTCAACCTGTAGTTAATCCTAATAATACAAGACAAGAAGCCCCTATCTATGTAGTTGAATTTGATGAATATACTACAGTTAATGCAATTGATTGTAGTAACATCCAACTGCATTCGATAAATATACTTCCTAAGCCTATTATTGAAGAACTAAAAATTGATGAAGAGAAACTAGAAACCTTTAGTCCAAAACCATAGGAATCAACTTTGGATAAAGGGAAAGAAAAAGAAGAAGATTGTCCAAAATATAGTTTACCTACTACAAAATGGATACCATATCCTAAAAGGTTTGAAAAGTCTAAAATTTATGTTGAGTTAGAGTTATTAAAGGAACTAAAATGTTTGACCATTTCACTTTCTTTGTTGCAAGAAATCAAGGATGTACCTTTAATTAACAAAATTGTTCAAGACCTTTGCATAAAAAAATCAGGCAGGAAAGAAGAATTCCTTTCCTAAAATTGTACAGGTAGATGGTAAGTTGGTTGATTTGCTTTATGGGAAGCTTGTCCCACCAAAGTATAGTGACCTAGGAAGTCTAGTTGTCACCATAACCATTGGTTCAATGTAAATTTCTAATGTCTTGGTTGATTTAGGAGCTACCATTAATGTTATGACCAAAGACACAATGCAAAAATTATAGTTAAACAATCTGAATCCTACATCTACTATTTTGGAAATGGCTAACAAATTTGTTACCAAACTAGAAGGGGTTATTAAGGATATTCTTGTAACAATTTCCTCATGGGAATACCCTATTGATTTTATGGTATTGCAATCTCGCAACTCTACAAATGGTTATCCAATTATCTTGGGTAGGCCTTGGCTTGCTACTGCAACTTCTTTCATAGATTGTAGATCAGAGGAGATGACTATTTTTAATGGCATTGATCTGAATAAGAATTCTTTGTATCCATCTACAAAACATTCAATACATTTTTTAGTCATTTATTGTTTCTTCATTCTGATGAGGAACAGGAAGAAATTATCTCTATACTAGCCACCATGGTAGTGAAATAACACATAGAAGAGATAGACTCAAATGAGAGAGAGATTTTTGAAGATGAAACTATCCTAGTAAATACACTACATGAACAAGGACTTGAGGATGAACCAATCACTATTCATCACTTTTTATGGAATGATGAAGATAAAAAATCTGAACATTGTCACCCATTCTATTGCATAAAAGTCCCTTCCACTACCACATGGATGACATCATCATATTCTTTCCTCTTTCCATTTTCCTATGCAATATTTGATTCCATCAGGGATTACTATTGATAGGAAATCAAGAGTCTTTCATTCTCTTCAACCACATAACTATCCATTGAACTTATTAATCAAAAAATGTGAGGGATTTAATTCTATCCACCCATGGATAAGACAAATTGAAGTACAACCAGGTTAATTCTTAAAAATTAATAGTTGGTTTATTGATGAACAAGAAGCAAAATTGTTTTCTATTTTGAAATATGTTAAAGCCTTTGCTTGGGACTATAAAGATATGCCAGGAATTGATCCTAATGTATGCACTCATAAAATATATACTAAAGATGTTAAACCTATGAGATAGCCCCAAAGATGATTAAATATTGCTCTAAGAGATATTATCAAGGAAGAAATAAAAAAACTATTAGAGGTTGGATTCATATATCCAATTTCCAATAGCTGATGGGTCTCTTCATTGGTTATTGTACCAAAGAAGAATGGAAAACTGAGAGTGTGTGTAGATTATTGGGAACTAAAGAAAGTCATATATAAGGACAATTTTCCATTACCATTCATTGACCAAGTGTTGGACACACTTGCCTGAAAGAAGTATTTTTACTCTCTTGATGGTTTTAGTGGGTATAACCAGATACAAGTTGCACATGAAGACCAGGAGAAAAAAACTTTTACTTGATCATGGAGAACTTTTGCTTATAGGGCTTTATCCTTTGGTCTGTGTAATGACCCCACAAATTTCTAGTGAGATTTTTTGGCTATTTTTTCTAATTTCACCATTGAAAATATAGAAATTTATATGGATGATTTTACAGTTTGTGGAGAAACCTTTGAATTTACTTTGGAAAATCTTGATAAGGTTTTAAATCACTGTGAAACTTACCATCTGTCCTTGAATATTGATAAATGCTTTATGATGATGGAGGAAGGGATTGTTTTTGGTCATCACATTTTTTCTAATGAGATCAAAGTTGATCTTAAGAAGGTTGAAATCATCAAGAATCTTCCTCGTCCACAAAACCAAATTGATGTTAGGAGTTTCTTAGGACACATTGAATTTTATCAAATATTTATTCCAAATTTTAGTACAATAGCAAATCCCATGTTTGCATTATTGACCAAATATTCTAAATTTAATTGGACTAAAATATGGCAAGAATATTTTGATGCTTTAAAGGAGAAATTAACCACTCCACCTATACTACGAGGTCCTAATTGGGAATTACCATTCCATATCCAAACTGATGCATCCAATACTACAATTGGAGTAGCATTAGGACAAATAGAGAATGGGAAGCATTATGCTATCTACTATATAAGCAAAAAACTTATTGGAGTAGAAAAAAATCATACTACTGAAAAGAAATTTTTAGTAGTATTGTACGTCATTAATAATTTCATCACTATATCACTGATTATAAAGTATGTTGGACATTTTAAGTCAAAGTTGTCATTGATGTCAAGGAACGAAGTTTTCATTGATGTCAAGCAATAACCTACATTTGATGTCAAAAGGTCAAAAGGAGTAATACGTGAGGTTTATTGAAAAGATATAATATTATTTTTATATTATGTGAGGCAAAAAAAAGAATTTTTGTTAAAACCATGGTGGCAAGATAAAGGGTTTTTATTAAAACCATAGGGGCAAAATGATTTTTATTAAATCATTATGACCAACAAAAAGTATTTATTTAACCCCTAAGGAAGCTTTAATTTTTATAAATCCAAAGGCTACAAATTTAATTTATAAAATTTAAATTCTACAAAACTTTAATTTAATTTATTTTTTATAAAACCAAAGGCTAGAAATTTAAATAATTTTTTCCTTCCAAATATTGCATGTCGGTGGTGTATTAAACTTGGACGTCGGTGCCTTTCTAATATGCATAATTAATTTATAAATCATTTAAATTCTATTTAGAATTTAAATTTTATAAATTAAATTTGTAGCCTTTGGATTTATAAAAATTAAAGCTTCCTTAGGGGTTAAATAAATACTTTTTGTTGGTCATAATGATTTAATAAAAATAATTTTGCCCCCATGGTTTTAATAAAAACCCTTTATCTTGCCACCATGGTTTTAACAAAAATCCTTTTTTTTTGCCTCACATAATATAAAAATAATATTATGACATCTTTTCAATAAACCTCGAGTATTACTCCTTTTGACCTTTTGACATCAAATGTAGGTTATTGCTTGACATCAATGAAAACTTCGTTCCTTGACATCAATGACAACTTTGACTTAAAATGTCCAACATACTTTATAATCAGTGATATAGTGATGAAATTATTAATGGCATACAATACTTCTAAAAATTTCTTTTTAGTAGTATGATTTTTTTCTACTCCAATAAGGTTTTTGCTTATATAGTAGATAGCATAATGCTTCCCATTCTCTATTTGTCCTAATGCTACTCCAATTATAGTATTGGAGGCATCAGTTTGGATATGGAATGGTAATTCCCAATTAGGACCTCGTAGTACAGGTGGAGTGGTTAATTTCTCCTTTAAAGCATCAAAATATTCTTGCCATATTTCAGTCCAATTAAATTTAGAATATTTGGTCAATAATGCAAACATGGGATTTGCTACTATACTAAAATTTGGAATAAATCTTTGATAAAAGCCAATGTGTCCTAAGAAAATCATGACATAAGTTTGGATTTGTGGAGGAAGGTTCTTGATGATTTCAACCTTCTTAAGATAAACCTTGATCTCATTAGAAAAAATGTGATGACCAAAAACAATCCCTTCCTCCATCATCATAAAGCATTTATCAATATTCAAGGACAGATGGTAAGTTTCACAGCTGATTTAAAACCTTATCAAGATGTTCTAAATTAAACTCAAAGGTTTCTCCATAAACCGTAAAATCATCCATATAAATTTCTATATTTTCAATGGTGAAATTAGAAAAAATAGCCAAAAAATCTCACTAGAAATTTGTGGGGTCATTACACAGACCAAAGGATAAAGCCCTATAAGCAAAATTTCTCCATGGTCAAGTAAAAGTTTTTTTCTCCTGGTCTTCATGTGCAACTTGTATCTGGTTATACCCACTAAAACCATCAAGAAAGTAAAAATACTTCTTTCAGGCAAGTGTGTCCAACACTTGGTCAATGAATGGTAATGGAAAATGGTCCTTATATGTGACTTTCTTTAGTTCCCAATAATCTACACACACTCTCAGTTTTCCATTCTTCTTTGGTGTGAACTTTTGTGGAAGCTTACAAGTTAGATGTGAGATAAGTCTTTGAGAAGACTTGAATGCAGAGTTGATTGATTGATTTGTTCAAAACTTGAGTTAAGGTTTGGGGCAAATCTAGTATATTTTATTTTATATTGAGTTAAGCTTTGAGTTAAGGCTTGAAGACATATATTGAGGATAAATTTGGGCTAGAATGAAGAACTATATTTAGTACAGATTTGAGGATAGAGTTTGGTGTAGATTTGAGAATAGGTTTTTGCCAGACCAGAGATAGATATTGAGGATAGATTTGTGCTAGAATGAAGGATTGTGTTTAGTATAGATTTGAGATAGATCTTTGGAGGTGATAAAGTTGAGGACATATATCTCCAACCACAGCAGGGAATATATGTGTCTTCTATGGATAGAGTTCCATTTTCTAAGGGTAGTGGAGGTAGAGGTCTTCTAGAGGATCACCGGCCAGAGTAGAGTTAGGAGATTGGTATCTCCTATGGATAGATATTCGTGAACTTTGATTTTGGGATTGGTGTCTCCTTTGGATAGAGATCCATAAATATTGTAATAGGAAAAGGATTCCCAAGAGATTGATTGAGAAAATTTTAGTGAAATATTTTCTCCGTGGAGTAGCCCACATTGGGTGAACCACATAAATTTTGGTGTCTCTATTGTGTGTGGTGATTTGTGCATTTCTTTGATTATTGCTATTGATATTGCTATCTATACATTGCATAATATTGATTGGAAAATAAAAGGAAAAAGTGGTCTTATACTGTTCACCCCCCTCTTAGTATAAGTTTGTGTTCTTTAATTGGTATTAGAGTGGGTTCCTTCGGAAGAGTTTAAAAACTTGAAGGAAAAGCTAACAAGAACACAATGGATTCTAAGAATGGATCATCAGATAATTCAGCACCAGTATTTGATGGAAGTGACTACATATATTGGAGTATGAGAATGAAGATTTACCTTATGGTACTTGGCAATGAGATTTGGGAAGCAGTTGAAAATGGATACATACCACCAGTTGATCCACCTACAGATAAGGAAGGTAAGCTTCTACATCATTACAATTCAAAAGCAATAAATACAATTTTGAGAGGTTTGCATAGAAAAGAGTCCATAAAAGTTATGCATCATCAAGATGCAAAAGGAATGTGGGATAAATTCCAAAGTATATATGAAGGAGATAAAGGTGTCAAGAAAGAAAAGATATGAAATCTCAAAGGAAAATTTGAAGAGTTAAGAATGAAGGATGAGGAAAATATTAGTACTTATCTACTTCAAGTCGATGAGGTTGTTAATGCTATGCAAGGACTTGGACTTAAGGTTGAAGAATCATATGTCTATGATAAGGTCTTAATATCTCTTCCAAAAATATTTAGTGAAAATATTTTTGCTATAGAAGAATCAAAGGATGGTGATTCTTTGACAAGAGATATGTTGCTTGGTATTCTTATAGCTTTTGAGTTAAGAAAAAAATAACCTAATCCCCAAAAGGAAGCAACCTTCAAAGAAATCAAGAAGACAAAGGGTAAGAAGTCAAAATCAAGAAATGAGTCATCCAGTGATGAAGAAGCTAACTATGGTAGAAGGAATAAGGATTAAAGAATATCTAGATATGAAAAATCTATTAGATGTTTCAATTGTGGAAAGTATGGTCATTATGCAACTGATTCTCAAGAAGCTAAGAATAAAAATGATGAAGTAAAATAGGATCACAGAAAAAAGGAATAAAAAAGATACATACATCAAAAGAAAATCAAGGATGGACAAAGCAGACAAGGAAAGAAGTTCTTCCAAAGGCAAAAGAGGAGCTACTATGCAGACAAGGCAAGTAAGTACTCAAGTGATAGTGATAACAGTTTTTTAGATAATGATAATGATGAAGTCCTATTTATGATTGAAGAAAAAGAAGTCAAGAAAATGTCACCAATAATTCTCAAGTGTTTTAGATGTGGTAACTTTGGACATCTTGAAGATAGTTGTACAAGAAATGGTTTCAGTTTTAGTGATGATGAATATGAAGATACACTTGAAGGACCAGAAGAGAATATTCTAATGGCTCTAGAGAAAGAAGAAAGTGATCCTATAGAAGACAAGTCAAAAGAAAATGAAGATGTGGACAAAGGTAAAAAAATAGAGGAAGAATCAGATAAAGAAGGATATGATCTCAAGGGAGAACTTATTTATGCTCTTGACACAATAAAGAAGGTAAGAAAGCAAAACTCTAAACTTGAGTTTCAGTTTCAAGAATGTGATGAAGAGAGAAAAATGCTTATAGAGGATCTAGAAAAATCAAAGGCTAAGACAAAGAAGTTCAAGGATAAGTTAGAAGTAAAGGTCTTAGAATGTGAAAGGCTAGAACAAGAGGTAGCTTCATTAAATATGGAAGTCAAAAATTCCAAATTCAAGCTACAAGGGTTCAAAAATAGCTCAAAGAACTTAGATAAGTTCATCAAGATACAAAAGCCTACATCAAGCAAGATAGGTCTTGGATTTGAACAAGAACAAAAGAAATGGGAAGATAAGTCAACCTCAAGCTTTGAAGGAGAAGAAACTTTAGAAGAAGAAACTTCAAAATAAGATAGTGTAAGAGAAAGTGAGACATCTGAGGATGAGTTGGACAACATAAAGTTCAACAAGGACAGGAATAATGCACAAAGAAGAAATAGATGGAACAACAATCAGAATAGGTCAAGAGAGACTAAGATACCAATGAGGTCAAGACAAGGGAACTTCAATGGAAGATGTTTTTCATGTCATAAGTTTGGGCACATGGCTTCACAGTGTAGGACACATGAAATATAGGAATATGGGAACATACAACTTTTCCATGGGTATTTCTACTCATGTAATCAGTTTGGTCACAAGGCAATGAATTGCAGGGTTCATGATAGAAAAGGATATGGCCTCACTAGGAGAAATCCTAAGATATTTGCACCTCAAAGGAATAATAGCATTAAGTGTTATAAGTGCAATAATGATGGACACACAACAAAGTGGTGTAGAGTAGACATTCCAGAATCAAGTATGAACATGAACAAGAAAAGGGATATGGATATGAACAGGAACAAGAATAGGAACAAGGATATGAACATGAACAAGAATAGGAACAGGAATAAAAATGGACATGGACAGGAACATGGACATGGAAAGGAACAGTCAGAGGAATTAGAAGGATCATATAAGAAGAAAAGAGGATAAAGGTAAAGACCAGTGCTTGTTGGGAGTAGAAATACTCCCACCCTAGAATTAACCACCTCAAGAGGAGGTGGGGGAGGGGCTAATCTAAGAGACTCATTCTTAGCCCTAAGCCCCAAAGGTGACCCTTTGCCATTGATGTCAAAGGGGGAGAGATTTGAGTAAGGGGGAGAGATTTGGTATTTGAGTAAAGAGGAGATATTTGAAGAGAGCATTGAGCCAGGGGGAGCAATGTCCCAAGGGGAGTAGAACAAAAAGGTTAAGTTTTTGATAAAAATAATTTGGGTTGCCATCAATGACAAAGGGGGAGATTGTTGGACATTTTGAGTCAAAGTTGTCATTGATGTCAAGGAATGAAGTTGTCATTGATGTCAAGGAATAAGCTACAGTTGATGTCAAAAGGTCAAAAGGAATAATGCGAGAGGTTGATTGAAAATATGTCATAATATTATTTTTATATTATGTGAGGCAAAAATAAAGGGTTTTTTTAAAACCATGGTGGCAAGATAAAGGGTTTTTATTAAAACCATGGTGGCAAAATGATTTTTTATTAAATCATTATGAGCAACAAAAAGTTTTTATTTAACCCCCAAGGAGGCTTTAATTTTTATAAAGCCAAAGGTTACAAAGTTAATTTATAAAATTTAAATTCTAAATAGAATTTAAATGATTTATAAATTAATTATGCATATTATAAAGGCATCGACGTCCAAGTTTAATACACCATCGACGTGCAATATTTGGAAGGCAAAAGGTATTTAAACCTTTGCCTAAGTTCAAAACCAAGTATTCAAATTTCCTCTGATTATTTCCACATTGAAAATCATGCTAAGATTCATGGAGAAAGTGCCAAGGAGCAGTGAACAAAAAGGTTCATGCATTTAGTAAGAAGGGAGCACATCGAACATGCTACATGGCAAGAGGAGAAGGGAGCCAAGGGCTCTAAAGGATTCGGCAAAATATTAAAGCACCTTCTGCACTTTTAGTGGGCACGTGAGCGCTTGGCTCACATGGCTAGCAAGCCACGGCCAAGGTGCTAGCAAGGGAGAGAGTGCAAGATCAAATCCCGTGAAACGCGGAGTGGGAGATATAAAAGGTTTTTATATTTTTTATTTAATTTTTAATTAAGTTGCTAAGGTTGTGGAGAGATAAGGGTTGTTAATAGAAATAAAAATTATTCTTTGCTTTGCTAAGGCTAGGGAGAGATAAGGGGTAAATTGGTTATGATATTTACCTAAGTGGTAAATGGAAATTTACTAGGGTAATATTGTTTTTACCTTAGGGAATTAAAAATTGATTTATTGCATATATTTGGTAAAGTGACTTAATCAATTATTGCAATATTGAGAAGAGTAAGGTGTGTTTGGTCAATTATTGTTGATGGATGATTTCTTTAAGATGGAGTAATAAGGTGTATGTAAGTTTTGATATTTACATTGTATATTTGAGAGAGTTTATCATATTATAACTTCTTTGAGCTTGGAAAAGAAGTGTTTGTGGTTGTGGCAGATTTTTGAGGTTCCTTCATCATCAAGAAAAAGGTATGGGCACATTCTTCCATAGTTGAGTTGATTGGTTGGTTTTCTGGAAAACAAGTTTGGAGTGAAAAGGACTTAAGTAGGTCTCCTTATTGAGTGTGTTGAGTTAATGCTTCAAGGTTTTCTGGAATAAAGAGTTGTTAAAACCTTGTTTTATAAGCATTGTTGTTGAAGCCATTGGTTGAGTGAAGAACTTGAACTAGGGTTTGAAAAGAACATGAGTATCATTGTTATGTGAGATTGTTTTATAAGCATTGTTGTTGAAGCCATTGGTTGAGTGAAGAACTTGAACTAGGGTTTGAAAAGAACATGAGTATCATTGTTATGTGAGATTGGTTGATAAGCATTGTTGGAAACATTTTGAGTGAAGGTTCATATGCTTGGACTAGGGTTTGTAAGCAAGGATTGTTTCATTGAGTGATTGGTTGAGTAGAGTTGGTTGAGCCTAGTCAAGTGGATGTGTGAAGTGATTGTTCAAGTTCTATAAAACAAACTATTCTATATTCTGAATTGATTTGAGGAAGTGATTGAACATTGAGGTGATTGTGAAGCATATTGAGTCTCTAACAATTCTCTGTATGTTTTTGAAAGAGTGATTGAAAGTGATTGAGCATTGAGGTGATTGTGAAGCATATTGAGTCTCTAACAATTCTCTGTATGTTTTTGAAAGAGTGATTGAAAGTGATTGAGCATTGAGGTGAATGTGAAGCATATTGAGTCTCTAACAATTCTCTGTATGTTTCTAAAAGAGTGATTGAAAGTAATTGAGCATTGTGATGAGTATAGAGCATATTGAGTCTCTAACAATTCTCTTTATGTTTCTATGAGATTGGAAAAGTTCTAGTGTGGACTTTTTGAGCAGATTTGAGGTAAGTCTTTGAGAAGACTTGTGGACAGATTTGGGTAAGCTTTTGTGGAAGCTTACAATACAGATTGAGAGCAGATTTGGATAAGTTCTTGTGAGAACTTATTGAGCAGATTGGACAAGTTCTAGAGAGGACTTGAGGATAGATTGGTGTGAGATTTTGTGGAAGCTTACAAGGCAGATTTGAGATAAGTATTTGAGAAGACTTGAAAGCAGAGTTGATTGATTGATTTGTTCAAACCTTGAGTTAAGGTTTGGGGCAGATCTAGCAGATTTGATTTGAGATTGAGTCAAGCTTTGAGTTAAGGCTTGAAGATAGAGATTGAGGATATATTTGTGCTAGACCAAAGGACTATGTTTAGTACAGATTCAAGGACAAAGTTTGGTGTATATTTGAGGATAGGTTTGTGCCAAACCAGAGACAGATATTGAGGATAGATTTGTGCTAGACCGAAGGACTATGTTTAGTACATATTTGAGATAGAGCTTTGGAGGTGATAGAGTTGAGGATAAATATATCCAACCAGAGCAGGGAATATAGGTGTCTTCTATGGATAGAGTTCCATTTGCTAAGGGTAGTGGAGGTAGAGGTCTTCTAGAGGATCACCAGCTAGAGTAGAGTTAGGAGATTGGTGTCTCCTATGGATAGAGATCCACGAACTTTGATTAGGGGATTGGTGTCTCCTTTGGATAGAGATCCATAAACATTGTAATAGGGAAAGGATTCCCAAGAGATTGATTGAGAAAATTTTAGTGAAATATTTTCTCCATGGAGTAGCCCACATTGGGTGAACCACGTAAATTTTGGTGTCTCTATTGTGTGTGGTGATTTGTGCATTGCTTTGATTATTGCTATTGATATTGCTATCTATACATTGCATAATATTGATTGGGAAAGAAAAGTAAAAAGTGGTCTTATATTGTTCACCCTCCCTCTCAGTATAAGCTTGTGTTCTTCAAAGTATTCATCCATACTGAACATTTAGCCATAAAATAATTGATGAACAAACCTATGGTTAGTGCAAGGATAATTCACTGGTTATTACTATTACAAGAGTTTGATATTACAATAGTAAATAAACTAGGAAAAACTAATGTAATAGTAGATTTCCTATCAAGGCTAAATAACACAAGGGAAGAAGAGTTAGTTGAGGATACTTTTCTAGATGAAAAATTGTTTTCTATATTAGTACAATAATGTTGGTTTATAGATACATCTAACTATTTGGCTACAAGAAAAATTTCTTCCCATATCACTTCCAAACAAAAGAAGAAATTGGTAAGACAAATTTCATCTTTCAAATGGATAAAAGGTCTACTTTTCAAGTGTGGTCCTAACCATGTTTTATGTAGATGCATTCAAAAGGATGAGGTGTATGATAACCTTCATGCTTGTCGCAATGAACCATCAGGAGGACATTATTCAGTAAAAAGCACAGTCCAAAAAAATTTAGGCATTGGTTATTATTGGCCATATCTTCACAAAGATGTAAAAAGGTATATTAAACATTGTGATGCCTATCATAGAATGAGAAAACTCATGCACACAAATGAAATACCTCTACAACCTCAAGTGGTTTTAGAGTAATTTGAGAAATGGGAGTCATATTTTATGGGACCTATTAACCCACCATATCAAGAAAAGGTGCATTTCTTGGTATGCACTAACTATGTGACTAAATGAGCTGAGGTGCATGCTTTTAAGCATGCTCATGAAGAGAAGGTTGCTGACTCTCTTTACACTCAATTTTTTTAGATATTTGGAGCTCCACGCACCATAAATCATGGGCATAAATTTAAATTAAAAGTTATTGAAGATTTTATTAAACTCTATGAAATTAGGCATAGAAAACCATCACTCTATCACCCCAAAGAAAATGGTTAGATTGAGGTAACTAATAGGGAGTTAGAAATAATTTTAACCAAAATAGTAGACTCAAATAGGAGAAATTGGTTAAATAAATTACTAGAAGCAATTTGGGCATACAATACAACATGGAAATCCACTATAGGTTTCATACCTTATGAAATAATTTATGGTAAGAAACCTCTTATTCCTATTGAAATTGGGAAACTGACACTTCGTACATCTTTAGAAATTGGTATTGATTTGTCACAAGCACATATGGATAAGATTATGCAACTTAATGCATTGGATGAACTTTGGTTGGATATATTGCACCAAATAGAGGTGATCCAACAACAACAAAAGTTGTGGCATGATAGTCATATTTAGCAAAGGAATTTTGAGCAAGGAGATTGGGCTTCATTTTTTTATTCTCATTATGAGGATTTTCTTGGGAATCTATAAATAATATGTCTTGGGCCATACTTGATCAAAGAAGTGTTTTACAATGGATTAGTTCATTTTTCTCCCATTTATGATTCAAGGATAAAGTTAGTGGTAAATGGATATCATCTTTGGGTATACCATGAACCATTTAATAAAGAATATTTTTTGAAGAGATTGCATAGTTGGAGTTACATATGTCAGAAGACACCCTCTTATAACGCATATTCAAAATAATTAGAGAAATATTTTGAAAAAAATATGAAAGAAAACAAAAACAAAGGGAATAATATTGATTGTGAAAATCCTTCATAAGCACAAGCAAGAAAAAAAAAGAAAGAGAAAAAAAGAGATGAATAAAAAAAGAGGTAAAAAAAAAGAAAAAAAAAAGAATAATTCAATAGTGAAAACCTATTTGAAGGCACTATTGAATTAAGGCTTACATGAAAATATATTTTTGGTATGTTTACCTTTTTGATCTATTCATCATTGTTCCACTATTGTATAAATCTCACCAACTTCACATGTGTTTTATTTTTTATTTTAGATACTCAACTAACAATCATCAAAAGTAGCAATTTGTAAAGTGTATGATAAATTTTCAGGACAACCAACTATGTGTTTCTTGTATTTTATCATAGTAGGCATTTAGCATGTAATGTATGATAATTCAATGTTTGGCATGAATAATTTATAAACTTGGAAAGTAAAAATGGACATTCTCTCCAAAATGTCAAGAAGTGCCCTATTTTGCCCTTGGTTGAATGAGAAATTTAGATTTTATTGCAAGAAAATAATAGAGAGAATATAGATCTTTGGAATGACATAGAGCTCCAAAATGAAATACAGTTTTGACTGCATATATGCAAAAAAATCATAGAGCTCTAGAATGAAATTACAAGTTCTAGTTGTATGTATGTATAAAAATAATAGAGCTCCGAAATAACCCAAAGATTTGGAATGAATATTGAAAATTCAAAAGAGGTGCAAAAATTAAAAAATGATTGGTGCACACGTGCATAGTTCTATTTAACAAAAAAAACATGTGACATAAATTTTCTATCCTTTATGAGTTTGGGTATGAACTTCCAAAATATACATGGCAACAATCCAATAGGGTATTTTCCAACATGTTTTACAAAATCCAATCATACTTGGTTTTCACCACTCGATATAGACCCATGTGATCCAGGCACTTCGACACATGTAATCACATGAACAAAGGAGATGGGCATCCACATTTTTTGCAAAGCAGATCCGAGTTGTTTAAATTAAATCATCCAACTCAGCTTAAACTTTTACATGCATGCATCATAATCTAAAGTTATATTGGCCTGCCATCCTTTATTCGTGCTTGAAATCAAAATTTCAAACTTCTAACAAACCAACATACACCACATTTCTGATTGTTGCATGCAAGTTTCAGTGTGTTTTGCACCACCTTTTGGAGTTGAACCCTGTATGTTGAAGCCACTCATTACTGAGCTCTGTAATCACTAAAACTTGTAGAAGATATTGGATTGAAATGCTACAAAACTACCAAAGTGTGCATTACATTACAGGATGAATTATTCAAAATAAATTTGATCGAGTGTAGTAACGATACCTAAAAATTTATAGCAGACATTGGTACAAGAACATGGGTTGTAGATAACATGGGATAAAAGAAAAAAGTTGAACAAAATAACTTGGAAGAATTCCAACAATATCTTGAAATGATGCAAATTTTTTAGTAGGCAGGATTAATGTCATTTCTTGAGAAATTTAATGGACATTCAGAGATTTTGGTAACAAAATTTTCCTTCACCCTTCAAAACAATAGGGCAGCCATCAAAAACATGTGAATAGAGGTCACCACCTTAGTCTTAAGCCAAATTATTGAATTACCTTTGCAAGGATTACTAATCACAAAGACTGGTAAAAATGCACTCTCTGAAGTAGTTAGAACATTTTTAGAAGAATGGGATGTACAGCCTGTCATGCAAATGAATAATAACATTTTTAAAGGGGTAAAAGGGGCTAGTATATAGAAACCCTAGGATGAGGTTGCAATTTGGGTGATAAAAATTTTAACCTATGAGAGAAAGTATGTTGTATTTTCTGGGCATCATATGAAACTCGTCAGTCATTTGATACATGGTAACCAATACCCAAAGGTAAGGGTAAACATTTCTCTATATGTACATCAAGAACTGCATAATATAGAAAAGAGACACCAACAAGGCAAAGGATCCCCTAGGCACCATGGTATCATAAAAATCATCTGTAAATACCATTTTAGAGGTAATCCTCAAAGTTTTAATAGATTTTTTAGACCTTCGAATGAGCATATTTTTGTTGAGGAATATCCAAGTCAAGAAGAGGAGGAAGAAGTTGCAAGTAGGGTAGAGACCCTCGATAACAATGTTGAAAAGTTTGAAGGTAGGGAAAATATCCCTGAAGATAATGCAGATAAGAGAGTTACCCCTGAAGCTTAAGGAACCCCTTCATCCTCTCAAGGTCCACCAGCTACCATGACTAGAGCACAAAGAAAGAGGAAATATGAGGTTGGACCTACAGAGTAGCAAAAACCAAATAAAGTAAATTTTTGTGAAGAATTTAAAAAATATTTTCCTCAAACATCTACACAGTCAGAACTTGAAACAATTGGATCTTTAGATGAAGTAGCAAACTTCTTGGAGGAAGAAGAATTTGACTTTGATTTTTCAATAAAATTTATAGGAAGAAAATCTGCAAAAACTGAGCAAGCTAAAATATAGATAAATATACAACAGTTAAGGAAGTATTCTATATTACAAAGACATTTTGTTGCAGAGGATATGGCTGAAGTAGAAGAAATAGAAATTAAAATACCAACACAACCACCTTCACCCCTCCTCTGAGAAGGATTCTAAGACAAAGATAATAGAGTACAACTGTAGTCGTTGAAACTACACCTCCAACATCATCCAGTCACAGGAAAAAGAGAAACTTGATACTTCAAGAGGATGAAGATGAAGTGACTAAAGAAATACTAGTTCAAGAATGGGACACTATAGTTCTAGAATCACTTAATCAGGAAGAGGGACCACTTACAGAATCTGGGGAGTCAACTTCACCACCTACCATGAATTGAACTACATATTCTTCAAAATTTGAAAAATATGAGCCATGTGATCATGTGAAATTTTCTAGGGTGATTATCAAGACTCAACAAACTTGGATTGAAAGGGGTAAAGTAGAAATTAAGGATAAAGATGAATTCATTGACCAATTATTGCAAGAAATAGAGGAATTGAAAAGAAGTCTGACACCATTGGAGGCACTACCCACAATTTTGGATTCTGGTAGGGAGGTAGCAGTTGGAACATGACACTATTTCATGTTAACAAAATATTAACTAGGATTACAATATTATGCATTGAAACATAACAACATCAAGATAAGATCACAAATGAAATGTACACATAAATATTGAGATAAAAAATGCATAAAAAAGAGAACTCACTGTATTATATTTGCATGCTCAAGGTATGATACAACCATGGAGAGTTATCTATAATATAATATAATACATGACTTTTCAATCCTTAAACTATTGCTCTCCCCTACAAATTTAGGAAATACAACCTTTCACATTCTTGTCATTAAGACAAGCTCTCAACATGTCATATTTCAATGTGAATATTCACTCACTTATCTCTTTTAACACATTTCACTTTCACAAAGTGACACATACATTAGGACAAAAGGAACAAATAATGTAATACTCACAACACCCCCCTTTAGTACATTATTTGGTAATTTTTTTTTACAAATTTGATGACTACACATTCCCCCTTCATCAAAATTGTCTTCATTCTCTATGTGCCACTATCTCTATATCTTATCAACTTTTGATCATACTTGGTTTCCTTTTGAAGAAACCATACAACATTCCTTTTAGCTTATCCCAAGCATTCATATTAATCCATCCATAATTTATTTTTAATCTACATTCTTTTATTTCTTTTTGTAGACAAAACATGTGTGAATGGTTATGTCCACAAAATTTACAAGAATAGAGATTCCAAAATTTCTCTATCCTATGACCATATTTACCACAATGCTCACATCTATTTTCTGTCACCAATTTGTTATCACTATTACCTGTTACAAATTTTGTGCTTGAATCATTTTGATTCACCTATCCTGTGTACCCAAGACCTTCACATTTTGGTCTTATTATTGGTACAAGTGGTTATTTCATTTCTTGTTCATGCTTTCCCAATTATTTCTATTTGTAACCCATTTTTTGTAGCAATTTGGAACCAATTCTGTTAGTGTGCTTCTAAAAATGGCCAAAACCATCATTATATTGCTCAACACAAATTTGAGCATCACTATTTCTATCATCATTTGAGTCTATGTCCTCATCAATTAAAATGGCATAGGATCTCTCTGAACAATCACAAACCATGTGCAAGTCATTTTAATTTGGAAATGGATCACAACATGCATATTTTTCTTGCTCAAAAATATCTTTAGTATCACAAAATTCATCCACAATTATGGGCTTCAAATCATTAGTATCAAAAACAACATCCTTCATCAATGGCTTGTTTCTTTGTGCTTTGATTTTGGAAACATTAAGAGTAATAACCCCCTTATATATTATCTTCAATAAGCAAGTAGGTATAGTGACAAAATTTTCATGAAATTCATTTGCATCATTAATGACTCCTTGTATGCATTGTTGTAGTAACAAAAATTCTCCTTTTTGGACTTCTTCAAGAATGGGATTTAATTCTTTTATCACTTTGTTTGAAACAAATTTCTCATCTTCTTTAGCTTCTTGACCAAATTTTTGCAACAAACTTTGTTTCTTATTTTTTGGTATTTTTTTCTTGTTCTTTCCCCCTTTGATTTAATTTTTCCTTTGAGGTAGAAAACCTTTTACCTCCCAAAATTAAATCAATTCAAGAAAAAAAACTTAAATTTTTTAATTTTTGTCAACCTTTGAAGTGAAAAACCTTTTACCTCCAATTTTTTTATTTAATTTGAAAATATTCTTTGAAATTTTAATTTCAAAATAAATTATCTAAGATTTCAAATATAATAACTAAGATATCCTACTTATCACTCAAAAATATTTTAAAAACAATTAAAAAATATTATTAAAAATTGTATTCCTCCATAAAAACTTATAAAACAATTTAAATTAATTTAAAGGGTTTTACCTCCAAAATGTTAGCACACAAAAAGTGTAGTCTTCTAACCTTTTATATTTCAATTCAAAAAATCTCCTTGATGTCCTACTTATTGGTGCTTGGTCTCAACACGTCATCTGTAGAATTCATCTACCTATCTCATCATCTAAATCAATATCTATGTACAATTGTATATCTTCTGCCTACCATGAGACTAATGGTGGCCCTCCTTCTACTACTAAAGTGTTGTGCGAGTTTGTCTCCCTATGTAAAATTTTCCACCATGTGTATCAAATTATAAAGTCCACCTTCCTCCTTTAGAAATTATGGTCGTTTCACCTACCACGCTCCACCAACTTTAGCTGTGTTGAAGTTTCATCGAAATAGTCAAAATTTCAATCAAAAAACTAACAACTAGCATCAAATATCATGCAAAAAAACATTATAGGAAATGATAGTCATTTCATTTTTAACCAATAAAGTCTTCTTGTCATCTTTGATCTCTTAAAATAAAATTCAACATGGCATGAGCTAGCTACATTTTTGTTGCATAACATTGATTTTATATTTGACCAATGAGACTCTTGTTGTGCTTTCAATGTGAAGTGTTTCAACCAACATCACCTTCAATGGCTTTGAATATTACCACTAAAGTAACGGTTGTCCTCAAATGGGTGTCACCATCACTAGCATACACTATGCCTATATTTCTCCTAACAGGATTTTAAAAAACTACAACATATGCAGCACTATAAGGTTCTTATCTTGAGGACATTTCAAATTATTCTTGTGTTTGGGCATTACTTTTAAAAATTCTTTATTTTAGATCTAGTGCTTGTTCTACGTGCAAATATCCATTTCAATACCTTCCTCCACATGGCATATGCATGTTCTATGTTCAATGATACTTGTGACTTCATTTTAACCCTAAATATTTCCTCTATCCACCGTAATTCTATGCTCTTCAATGCATAATTTGAATGTAGTTTACAAGCTTGTCTAGGGAAGATTCTATTCTACCTTATTCGATGATATTCAATATCTTGGGTGTGACAATGGTTTTCTTCACATTTGTGCATGTCCTTCTATGTTGTAGTGGCTATCTTCTTCATGATGATGGCTTCCACTTTTACTTCGATGGTGATGAAATTGTTCTACATGAGAAAAACTCCTTTGTTATATTATTGCTCTTCCTTGAGCAACAACGATGCTTGGCCTTTTATATTTTACTTATTTTCTAGTGTTTTTAGATATTGAACTAATCCTCTTTGATTTACTTAACCCTTTCACTTATTTCAACCTCTCTTTCTGTCTCTAAATCTAGTTGTTTTCTACTTCTACTACACCACTCTAATCTCACATAAATCCTCTTGCCTTCAATACCTCAAATGGATATGTCATCGTATGGCACTGATTGTCCCAAAAACTCTATTCAATCATAATATCAATGGCTTTCTGGTTCTCTAGTTTCCACAACTCTCTCAACCTTGCTCTGATACCATGTTGGAACATGACACTATTTCATGTTAACAAAATATTAACCAGGATCATAATATTATGCATTGAAACATAACAACATCAAGATAATATCACACATGAAATGTACACAAAAATATTGAGATAGAAATTGCACAAAAAAGAGATCTCACTGTATTATGTTTGTATGCTCGAGGTATGATACAACCATGGAAAGTTATCTCCAATATAATACAATACATGACTTTTCAGTCCTCAAACAGTTGCTATCAATTTAGGAAATGCAACCTTTAAAATTATTGTAATTAATATGAGCTCTCAACATTCCACATGTCAATGTGACTCTTCACTCACTTATCTCCTTTGACACATTTCACTTCCATAAAGTGACACATACATTAAGATAAAAGGACCAAATAATGTAATACTCACAACATAGCAGATATTTTACTTGAATTGGTAGGGTAGGTTCTAGAAGGAGAAATTCAAGTTGATATTCCACAACTACCTCATTTATTTGAGGAGGATAATTTAGACCATGCACCTAAAATTTTTGTCCTTATTTTAATTACTACTATAGCAGCACAACAACATACAATACAAAAAACCCGTGTGCTATAGGTGAGTTGGAGAGGGTAGGGCAATCCTCTAAGGGATATCCCTAGTTTGAATATCCACCCTACCAAATACACATAGGGTACCCAAAATCTAGTTGATAATGTTGGTGTGGTCAGGTCCAAGTGTAACTCCTGAGTAATTTTGACGGTGTATAACCCCTTGGTCATAGTTTCTCAGACCAAGGTAGCCTCACAAAGGGTTTTTTGCTAAATTAAAAAATAATACAATACAAAAAACATGTGAATAGAGGTATGGAGGAGGTATTTTTGATGTCATGGAAAGCTCGCATACCCTGGAGATGGGTCAATAATAGAATTTGCAGAAAAAGTTTGAAAAAAAGACCATTTCAACAATTTTGGACGTAGCTTTGGAACATTCTAGGACAAATCTGGAACATTCTGCAAAAAATAATCTCAATCTAGAGAAACTTTGAAATGTCTAAAAATTATTTCAAAATACCCTAAAGAAGCTCCATAATAGTAGAAGGAGCAAGACACATAAGAGACTGAAGTTCTTGAAGCTTAGACCACTTCATTTCAAGTAAGTACAACACTCCACAAGGAGAAGGAATAATTTTTCCATAATCTGTTCATAGAGTACATACTGTAGAAGTAGGTATCCAAGTTGACTTGTTGACAAAACATAAGACACCACCTATAGTAGTGCATCCTCAAGACATGGTCCCATTGGCAACCCAAAATGAAGCTATTGTAGAGTGGATGGAACAATATCAAGCCCTAGAATCTAGATTTGTAGCACTAAAGCCCATTAAAAAACAAAATAAAAAATAGGTTGTAAAAAATTATTGATTTGCAAGGTAAGGTGTAAGATTTGTGTCAAATTATAGAGTATTTTGTGTAATGTAGGAAGCCTACCAGGATATACAACCTGCTCCTCAAATAAATATACTTAATGTGCATATATTTTGGTCTTTTACATAATTTAATCACTATTGAGGATGTTCTAAAGGTTTATTTGCAAAGTCCTGAAGAGCAGAAGAATATACTATGTGAATTTTTCTTGCACAAATATATCATGGTAGAAGATGTAAAATTTTTTCCCCATATCTATACAGGTGATGTACAACTCCGGTCCTTTATTTTCACCTTGTAAAATTAGATATACTAGGATCAGGAGAATCAAAATAAGGAGGCTAAAATCGGAGTTGGGTTATTTGTAAGGCATATCCAGCCCAATCCTATAAAATTTACAAGCCAACACTTTTCCCTAATGAATAAGGAAGAAATTCAAATCTCTTATTTGAATAACCTTAAGGCTAGTATGACTTGTTTTCAGTAATTTTACACAAGCAATTTTACAAACTCCTTGTCAACATGTAAGGTAAAATGGGTAGAATTACCTATATCCTTGCAGAAGAGAGAGCCAATATCACCAACTAACCTCTTATGATCATAGATAAGGATAGAGGTAGTAATGAAAATAATTCTAGCACTAAAGCATCAGTGGATAGGCTTAAGATTTAGGCCACCCACTATTATCACCCCTGTACCATTCTAATTTGATTCTAATCCACAGTTAGATGAACAATTTCAGATTTAGCT
Organism: Wollemia nobilis; assembly: GCA_028583015.1. NCBI lineage: Eukaryota > Viridiplantae > Streptophyta > Pinopsida > Araucariales > Araucariaceae > Wollemia > Wollemia nobilis. The sequence continues at coordinate 22,230,378 of JAQPPZ010017232.1, read as the reverse complement.
AGCAGAAATGAAGAGGAAAAAAGGATATTATTCTAAAAATATAAAATTTTGGGGGACTTATTACAAGAAGCTAGATCTCAATGCATTTTTAGCCCAACAAAATGCATGAGGACATGCATTAGGTCAAGTTGGGGGGAATGATGAGGCCAAGAAATACCTCATTTTTTCTACATTTTGGACATTAAAATACTACCATAAAAACCAAATATAATATTATTTTATGCCAAATGTGTAATTATAATGCATTATTTGTTATTTTTTGCATTATTTATTGTTTAGAAACATTGTACCCATATTTTGACTATTTTCAGCTTTTTATGATTGTTTTTGCATGACTTTTATTGGTAAAATAGCATAGAAAAATAAGGGCAAATAATAATGTTGTGATTTATTATTAAATAAATAATTTTTAAAATTTTATCCCACCTTAAAACTAAGTTTTCAAGATAATATGGCACCAAAATAGTTTATGTTGTAAAACAGGGCATTGACAAGTTTTTCACAACATACAAAAACCAACCAACTATCATATTTAAGGGGAACATTGAAGCAGTCAAAAAGGACAAGTAAAAATGGATGGAATATGTTCAAGAAGACCAAATAATACCTCTGATCTACTTGAACATATTCCCACGTGGTCTTACTAACAACAACAAGTTATAAAGTAGAAATATAGGGATAGTTGTAAATAACATACAAAAACTAGTCCCTTGCAACTTTAAAGGAAGTCATAGACCAGGTCAAAAGGGGCAGGTTTGAATGGTTTGAAAATTTTTAGAATGGTAATAAAGAACTTATTTCACACTTGGAATCACTCCCACTCGATCTGAATTGGTGACAACAATACATTCCTACAATTTTGTCTTATATTTCGGAGCTCTCTGAAATGAAGGGTAGAAAACACACTGTTTCAACTAAAAAGGCACATTTTACATTTATTTCATTGGGAATTAAGGATAATAGATTTATTATAGGTGTAAAAACTTATTCTAACCTATTTTTTACTCATTTCCACCAGTTTGTGGGTGCACAGATAATTGATGCAGCAGATTTTATCCTAAAATAGACCAAGTCTGTTGCAACAACATAGGCAAATCACAAATGGAAAACACAAAATATTGATTTGGTATTTACAATTATTTTTGTAGAAAATAATATAAATAGGACACTCCCTCATTAGTTGAGTTAGTCTTAAATCAAATTCCATAATTTAGAATCAGAAAAAATCATTATAATTGTTGTATTTTGAATTAGCAATATTTAGATAAAGTGTAGTTTTCTTTACATGTATGAATTTGTGAGTATATGAGTGATTAGATTTTATTTTTGGAGTGAATATTATTTATTATGGACAAATGATCAAGTTCCCACTCTGAGTACTGCAAGGAAGGAACAAATATTGTAGTTTTTCGATAAATTTTGTTTTGCAACAATTTCTTCAATTTCTTGCTTACTTATTGTAACATAACTAACCCCTATTTTAGCATATGGTTTTGTTATGTTTTCAAGTGAAATATGTTGTGAGTTTTTTTACAGATAGCTAAACCCTATTTTATGTGTTTTATTTTCCCTACATTTTTCCTTGTTTTTTGCATTTTCTGATTTTAGCAATAGTTTTTGATAATTTTTTGCAGCAACAATTTTTGAATAAGATTTTACAACAGTTTTGTTTCTCACAAGTTTATGTATTTTCAACTTAGCATGATTGATTTAAATTATATTTCAATTTATAAATTTCCATTTATGTTAATTCAATTTAGCAAACGTAAATTAGTTTTTTGTTTTAGCAATTTTAATTTCTTCAACTGTAGTTTAACTATCAATTTCTACAACTGTAGTTTAATCATCAATTATTGCAAGTTAAGTTAATTTCCATTATGTAAAATAGGATTAGTGTGACCTTGAAAACCCACATAAATATATGTTTCATTGAATAAATCTTGTGAACTAATTTCTTGAACTATAACTTGTCAAAGCCTTTTATCGCAGATAGCCTTGGACACTACCCTCGATTGACAAATATTGAAAATTAAATTATGACAATAATGACACTCATCAGATTGTAAGCCATGGACCCTTCAAGGATATGGAAAATAGTATGCAATATTTTAACCCCCACTTCTATGGGTAAGACCATAATTCCAATTGTAGAACATAGAGAATACTTGAATGCTCCTAAGGTGAATGTGGATTTGGTTATGTGTGAAGTTGGAAGATTAAAATGTTGTAGGTCATAGGTGGTAATGATGTTGATGGAGGAATCAGTGTCAATCAGTACTTATTTGAAGGTATTCCTATAAACTTGATCCATGATGTGTAATGGAGGATATAGTGATTCTAATGATATTGATTTAATCTTAAAATCATAGAATGTAATAGAGGGCTTCATACACGTTCAAATACTCCTGATGAAATTGATAAAGGTAGATGGATAGTTTTTCTGAAGTCATTTAGAGGCTAGTTGTTAGCTAGCTACTCAGGGTGATGATTGATCTCTATGGATGTCTTGGGAGATGAATAGGTTGGTATGGATGACTTGTGAGATGAATTGGTTGAGATGGAATAGTGGAAAAATGGATGGGTAGATGTGGATTAGTAGGTTGTGGAGATACATTTACTAGTGGTGCCATGGGATGTTGAACTGCTTGAGGTCATTCATTTTGATGATTTTTGCTTCGTTGACCTTGGATCACCACATGGATAGCACCCATAAAACCTTGGTTCTATTGCACATGATTGTTGTGTTTTCTCATGATGAGGAAGTGGTGTCTAATAAATGTTAAGGTTTTAATTTTGTTGTGCTAGGGGATTATCTAACTTAATGGCCCCTAGGTCTATTAGGTCTTGCATAATGTCTTTGAATGTAAAGCAATTATTAATGTCATGTCCATTCTATCAATTAAAAGGATAAAAAAATGCTCCCTATATCCCTTGCCATGTTTGGATGGATTGTCTAGTTTAAATTTGGGCACGGTGATAGCATTGGTGTTATACAACTTACATAATATGGAAGCATATGATTCGAATAAAGCTGTGAAGTGTGAGCCTATCGAACATATTGTTGACTTTTATGATTATTCATAGTTGGCACCATGTTATGAAATTATTGTGGTGGGGGAACTGCTTGATAAGACATTTATTATGATTTTTGTGATGATGGATGTGGTTGGTGTTGACCATGAGATTGTTGATTCATTTAGGATTGACTCAAAACCACTTGATTGACTTATCATGTTTTTGACTAGACAAAATAGTTTCCTTTATATTGGCCCTTGTTTTACCATTATTTTTTCTTTGGTTTGATCTCACCCTCTTGAATTTTAATTTCTTCAATGACGTGGGCCTGGGCAAGAGCTTCATTGAGTGTTCTATATTATTGTAATTGCAATAACAAGGATATGGGCTTTAGACAACTCCTTGTGAACATTCAAGTTAATTATTCCATTGGTAGGGAGAATGGCAACTTGGTAATGGCAACCCTCCAATGGTTTCTAAAATCATAAATCGACTCTTCTTCAAATTGCTTGAGATTGTACAGGCCGATCAAGGTAGTTTTCTTATGAACATTGAGAGAAAACCTTTCCAAAAATTTATCCACCAATTTTTTAAATGTGTAAACACTATGGTGTGGTAAATGATTATACCAATCTAAGGTATCTTCTCCTAATATCTAAGTAAAATTTTAGAGCATTAGAGCATCGTTCTATTGGATTCAAAAACATGAATGGATGAATGTGCTAATGTGCTCCCCAGGATCCTCAATCCCTTTGAATTTGTCAAAATTTAGTAGTGTAAAGTCTATCGGATAAGGCAGTGATGGTACCAAAGAATGAATAGGTTGATTGATTAGTTGTCTCAATGTAGGTTTTTGGTACATCATACTAGGTATATTCATAATTGAGTTGTCAATCTATTATTGCAAGGCTTGGATCTTAGGGTATTTCATTTATGTGTGGAAACCTTGGTTTGTTTGATGAGTGTGTGGGGGTGGTGTCTGTGTAGTGGTGAATTATTAGGATGGAATGTGGTATTGATTGTTTGATGGGTTGATGTGTATCTAATGATGTTGGATGTGTTGTTGGGCTTGGTTGTGGAGTGACTGATGTTGATGAAGTTTAAGGGATTTGAATGTGTTGGGTTGTGGGAATGGTATTGATGTCGCTGAATGGTGTGTGGGTATAGTAACCTTAGAATATTGTGATAACCAATATGTATTAGGGATGAAGAAGGTATGTTGGTTTGGAATATAATAGGGTTTTAAATATGTTACCTTTAATTGTTGTTTAGGGCAAGAAAAAGTGTCTTGATGGCCCATAAGCAATTGATTTAGATGTTGCCATGCTTACTGTATGGAAATTTTAGATGCAAATTTTGTGGTTGTGGTGGAAGCGGATGTAGGTATGATATAAGTGTTGGTAATGTTTGTTGAGGTTAATGGGGGGTAAGTTGTGAAAGGAATCACAACTGAATGGGGGTGGTAGATGGAGTCATGGATGGAATCTATGGAGTAGCATTAACTTGTGCTTTTTAGAGTGTGTTGGAATAGGTAGTGGTGTAGGTGAATGGAATGGAGGTGCTTTGGTTAAATTTTGTGGAGGAATTTGGTGTGAGGGTGCATATATTTATTCAAAGATAGGGTTTATGTAGACTTGGATAAATTTGTTGGATTATGAGTAAGCAAGTTCCTACTAAGAAGAAGGAATATGTCTGGGTGGGATTTGAAGTGGCTATAGAATAGAATTAGTTGGTATTAAATAAGCTCTACCCTTTTCCATATCTATGTAGGTGATGCAAGGGTCAGTTGGGATGGATGGTTTGGTTTTTGGAATGGCAGTGTGTATGGTCCTTTGTAATACATATATATTCAAAGTGAATACTATGTGAGAAGGTTCAACAAATAATTCAAAAATGTTTTTTTTGTGCCATACTAGTGGGGTTAGCCACATAGGTGGCTAGGAAGGGAGTGGAGCACTCCATGGATGAGGTAGGTACCTAAATCATGGCTCTAGATTGATTTTGGGTCAATACCATAAGCTATAATCAGGTGAGGGTAGCAAATGTGTGGGATGTGTGTGAAGAGAAATGACAATGAAAACACACATATACAACAAACAATTGTGTCATATGTCTTGCAATAGTATTTTTTGTTTTGATTTTTTTTTGTGTGTGTTTGATGTTATGAATCCCTAAGCCTAAGAAAACTATACAAGGTGGATAGGTGTGTTCAAATTTACCTCTATGACAAGAAATGAAATGTGAATGGCTTAGATGGCTTCCTAAAGTTAATATTGGAGATTTTTCTAGTGATGAAGTCCATAAAAACCACTCATGGGATACTCTTGGTATCTATGGGGTGAGACAATAGATGGATATGAAGCTCACCATCACTGGTCTTGATCAGTGGTTGGTGATGAAATACAACTCACTGATGTTGAAGATAAAATGTGCAATGTGTGTGTATTCTTTTTAAGTCTTCATTTTCTATGGTGTTTCTCTAAAAACAAATCACACTTCACATCAACCAAGGTGGTGCCTAGGAAAACTAGTGCCAAGTATAAGGTCCTAAAAAGAGTCTAGGTACACTACTTAAGATCCACTCTAAATCAGTAAATGTTTCCAACAATGGAGGGTTAACCTAGATCTTCCACTATTAATTAGTAAGTGTTTCCAATAGTAGGAGGAATCTTGAGCACAAGTGACTTATCCCAACCTAGAAGAGTGAGAAGTCATGAAACTTAGCCTACATTGCAACTAATATGATTTTTAGTTTGTTGCCTAAAGCGTAAATAATAAAAAACATGTAGCACACAAGGTAGAAATAAAAACACCATGAATAACAACAAAAATTGAATCAACTGTAGTGAATGTATAGTGCAACTAGAAATGAAAGTGTAGGTGTAGATCTACCCCTATATGCAAATCTATATGATTCTAAAATGCACTTTATTTTCTCTTTTTTTTGTTTGATTTTTTGTAAATAAAAATGCCTATGAATGACTAGAATGCCTAGAAATGCATGATATATTGCTTTTTAAATAGAATAATAAATATTTTTTTATTTTTCTCTTTTAAAAAGTAAAAACATAAGTAGGGTTTAAAAACAACTTACTAGGAAACCTACGCATTCTTTTTCTAGCTTTGCAAATATGGCACAGTATCTCCCATACACATTATGGCATCTCTTGGACACTATTTAGCATTATTTAAATATGGTATAGCATCCCTCAGATGTGGTGTGGAATCCACATGACCACAAATCAAATCTCATAGATTCAAAAAACCCTAGCCCTAGAACTCACAATTTTTGCATGAACAAATTTCCAAAAAATTTCAATAGAAACAAAAAAATGTAGATCAAAAACTCAATGTTGATAAGGTAAATTAAAATAAAAAAAATCCTTTGGGGTTCCCACCGCGATCTCTATTTTGTAAAGCAAAAATGACCAACACCAAGATAATAACAATAGATCAAACGCAAGAAGTATTACACAACAAAAAAATGCTATTATATTGATTTTAGGGAGCTTGTATCTCCTCTATTACAATATTGGTGTACCCCAAGATTAGGGGTCACACAATACAACTGTGTTGATATGATGATTTTACAATAAGAGGTTTGGAACCCTCGATCAAGTGATAGTTGATGTATCTGAATCATCTTCACTCCAAACAAGTGTGAGTGGGCTTGCGTATCCCTGTGGGCCACTCAAAGATACAACAACCATCACTAAAAATACCTCCAATAACATGCATATAAACAAATAAAAAATAAATTTAGTAACACCTATGGGCATTCATAGTGTGAGGCCCACTAAAACATGAAATTTTACTAACCCTATCTAAAATACTTGCTAAATATTGTGTAGAAATACAAAAAACATAAGTAAAAAAATAAAACGTAAAACCTTGTTGAGATATGGTTGAGTTGTTGGATCTATTTGTTTGCTTCCTCAATCTGGTGATGCATAAATTCTCATGAGTGTTTGAGGGTTTAGATACTACAAACTAATGAACAAGAAAAATCTTGGAGCATTTGAGGAGAGTTGTGAATGCCCTAAAGCATTCTCAAAATTCTCTACAATGTTTGAGGAACACCCTGGAGCATTTGTGGGGGATGGGGAACACTCTACAGAATATGAGTGGGTTCATAGAGGTTTCAAAAATGAATATGATAGATTTGGAGGTGGTGAGTGCTTGAGAGATGGTGAGGATGGAAGGTGTTAGTAGAGTGCTAGGGTTCATGAAGGGATAAATGATCAATGTTTTTTGAATCCAAAATATTTTGACCTTGATTCACAAAAATGAATCATCTTTTATAATTTTCCCTTGACCATGTTAGGGTTTTGACAATGCCAATGAATGATTGAGATTAAAACATGATGAAGGGTTGATATTGTGATTTGATAAGTGGCATGGATCATGTTAAATTAATGGTTGAGATTAATACGTGATGGGAAACTAAGATTTATATATATATATATATAATATGTAAATAAATTATGAGTGGTTGTGGTTTGATGATGGGTAGATGACAAGTGGTTATTTGTCAATTCCTATCACCATATTTATCTTGAAGTAATTTCATCCATGGTTTCAAAATTGGATCTAGATTGAGTGGTTTTTTATCACACCAATTATCCATCCAAATAGATTTTTTCTCCAATTCCCACCACCCATATTAGATTTTTAATACTAGATCAGTTCATTTTTTAAATTTTTCCAAAGATTAGAACCATTTGGTAGCGAGAATATAGTAAATATTAAGCTTGGATTACTAGGCATAACATACTTAGAATAATTCTTGTCCATTGTCTTTGAATCTCTTTGTACAATCTCAAAATTATTTTCCCCCTAAGAGCTAAGATTGAATCTATGAGAACTCTTAAACTAAGACCTACCTTAGTTTTATAATCACACACCTTTCTCCATTTCACCAAAGGAAATATCCTTTTATTATATAATCTTAACCACAAAAAATATTTCATGATATAGATTAAACTTTTTCCTATCAATTTTGGCAAATTATAAAAGGACATATAATATAGGACATATAATATGTTGAAATGGCCTGTAATATTGATTTAATTAGTTGCACTCTTCTTGCTAATTATAACCATCTATCTTTCCATGTTTCTAGTTTATTATACACTTATTACTAGATTCCATAATTCAATTCTCATTCTCCCTCAAATAAGAGCATCCCTAGATAAGTTGTTGGTAAATTTTCCTCCTCCATCTGAAGCAACCCATATATCCCTACTTTTATTCTAGCTGGGATGTTTAGGAAGTAAATTTTGGATTTTTTCCTATTAAATTTTTTCCATGACACTCTTTCATATCCCTTTAATAAGTTATTCAAAGCTCCGACCTTGTTTATATTTGCCCTCCCAAAAAGAATTGTATCATCTACAAATTGTTGATGGGTGTTGTTGTCAATGTTATTACTAGCCTTAACCCACTTATAATACCATATTTGTTAACCTTCTTCAAGTTCCTACCAGAAACCTCTACCATGATAATGAAAAAATATGGTGATAGAGGATCTCCCTATCTAAGACCTCTCTTGGATTTAAATGAATTTGTTACTAACCCATTGACCAACACTAAATATAAAATTGTAGAGATATAATATTTAATCAATCTAACCCATTTCTTACCAAATCCAAACTTTTCTAATACTATAAAAATAAATTTTCATATAACCCTATCATAGGCTTTACTCATATAAAGTTTTAAGATTTTTGCTCTCTTTTCTTGAAGCTATTGAATGCATAACTTCATAAGCTACTATAATACCATCTAGAATTTTTCCCCGTTTCACAAATCCTCCTTGCTCTTCTAAAATATTTTTTTTTCTAAAAGTGGTCTTAACCAATTTGTCATCACTTTGGAGATAATCTTATATTTCATATTACATAGGCTTATGGGCTTAAATGAATCAAACAATTTTGCATCCTTCTTTTATGGAATCAAGGTAAGATATGTTGCATTTAATTTATAAGGTATGTGTTTTTTTACCCTAGACTATTCCACTGCCACCAATAACTTGTCTTTCATTATATCCCAATTATGTTGATATAATATTGCAGAGATCCCATCTACACATGGGGATTTATCCTTATCAAAAGAGAAAAGAACTAAATTAACTTATTATAGAGTAATAGGCTCCATTAGTTTCCTATTTTCTTCATATCTTTTAACTGAAGGTACTTCTTATAGTAGTTTAGCATTAAGAACTTCAAACTCTTCTTATCCTAGAATATTTTGGTAAAAAAACCTTGGCTACTTTTTTATTTCATTGTGGTCTTCAATCCAAACCTCTTATGTAGATTTAATTCTATTGATTTTGGATGTTGATATTTGTACATTCCATACTATAAAAAAACTTTATATTTTTATCTTCTTTTAACCAAGTATGTCTCATTTTTAATCTCTAAAATTTCTCTTCCTTACTCAAAATATTATGATATTCACTAAGCAACTCCCTTTCCTCTGAGCTTGGATTATTATGGTTGCATTTTTACAATTTTAAAAGTTTATCTTTTAGTTCTTCTTTCTTGTCAAAAATATTTCCAAAAGTGTTCTTGTTCCATTATTTTAATCTATAATTCATTGATTTAATTTGTTTAAAAAGTGAATGCAGCCTACCATTTCTTAAATAATTCCATGTTTATGCTATCATATCAACAAATTGAATATTTTATTTCCACATCTACTCATATTTAAAATATGATATTTTTTGAATTCACTTACCACCATTTTAACTCTTATTGGCCAGTGATTTGAATCAATCCTTGTCAAGGTATTAATTTTAGCACAATTCCCTTCATCTAGCCAATGATATAAGAGTATGCATCTATCTAATTTTTTTGCTATTAGTTTCTTACCTCTTTTTTAATTGGTCCATGTATAGTTGTCTTCTTCAAAATCAACCTCCCATAGATTAATTTTTTGAATAAAAGCTAAGAAATCTCTCATAATTTGGGTCAATTTCCTAATTCTTCCTAATTTTTCATTCAACTTTGTTATGGAAATAAAATATCCTATGATCATGAATCAATATTCTTGGTCTTTATTTATAATAAAGGCTTCAATCACACTTCATACTTCTAATATTCTTCACTGAGTTGTAGGTCCATAGATATTGATAAGGATGAAATGAATACCAACAAAGTAACATGTGACTAAAGAGGCTATTTAATGCTTACTTTTATGAATGGTTACATAGAAGGTTCTAATAGGATTCCAACATGTTAGAATTCCCCCTACTACTTCTTCCAAATTTATAGCATCCCATTCACATATTGCCCATACTACTTTCATAGTTTTGGACACTTCTTCCTTTACCATTTTAGTTTCCTAGATATAAATAATATCATGCTTATTACTTAAATAGAGGTCTTTGATAAACCTATACTTTAAGGGGGTATTTGCACCCCTTATATTCCATGGGATGGTAATCATATTTTATTAGGGGCTACTGGCCCCACTTGAAAACTAACAATATCATTTTGTTTTTTGGTAAACAAAAGTTTAACCAACTTAGTTTGTATTCCTTTATCTATGTTTGCTCTTACTCCCCTAGATCTCACTTGGTCATTTTAAGTTTTTCCTCTTTTTGACTTGCTTTCATTATGAGTAGGTATTATTATTCTATTAATAAATATTCTTTCACAACTTTATTTTCAATTAGACGTATCCTCTCTTGGCTCTACTACAAAATATTTTGACTTATCCTACTCATTTTCTAGTATTCCTTATTAATGGTATAGGTATTAATATTTAACACTACATTTTATCTATAAGTTTTATTCTACTAAATGGTGCATGGTACTTCAAGAGACTATTCAAAATTTTATGATACACATTCCTTAGGTTCATCAAGAATTTTTGTCCCTAAATCAAGATCATATTGAATAGACGGTTCCTTATTAATATTTTGAACATGTTGTATTGTATCCTCCAATATTTGATCTACATTTTATTTATAGGCTAAAGCCTTAAAATAATTGGTATTTCTTCCAATATTCTTCCTTACTAGTCTCCATTGTTTATTTACTTTCATCTGTTTGGACCTATTTTTTGGAAGTTGAAAACCATCCTCATCTATATTCATTTGTAAGTTTCTCTTATGGTTTTGTACATATGTTTATGTTGGAATCTTCTTAGGGAATGATATTTCAATATGCATCACCTCATGACATATTATATGTCTAAAATATTGCTTTCATAATCTATGGTTTGGGTCCACAACTTACCCTCATGCTTAAGAATTATTGATTCTAGTAAAATTTTACTTATATAAATCATGACCAATATCCGAGCATAAATAGCCAAGAATATATCTTTCATAGTTTCTAAAATCTCAAGGAATTATCCCAAAGTGTTTTCTATTGACTTGAAGGTATCCATTTTATAAATTTCAATGGGTAACCCATACATCCTAACCCATATTGGTACTAGGGATAAATTTACATTTTCAAGTGCAAAGCCTTCATACCAGCAAGTAAGGAAGAGTCATACTCTTCCCATAAACCAAGGATCCCCTTTTAGGATTCTATCTCTTTACTCATTGGAAAAAAATGGCTATGAAGAAACCTTTGGAAATAAAAAATAGAATCACTCCTAGAGAATTCCAACTCCTATCAATCCATTTTCTCAAGGTTGAAGCCCCTAGCCAAGACCCATTAAACTTACCAAAAACTACCCTATCTTTGAGAAACAAAAATAACTCCTTTGTGAGGCCTTCACTAACCTATAATACTATATATGATTATAATAATTTAGCTATAAATTATTCCATAGAAAGGACAAAAACAAAAACTCAAAATATACTAAAAATTACCAGAATATCATATAACAATAATAATAAATGATAAAAAAATTTATAGTAATTTGCATGCAAAAATTCTAAGATAAAGAAGGAGAAAAAACTCTTATCAAGAAAATTCTATACCCAGATAGAATTTCTTGCCTCACTAAATCCCTAGCCCTCCATTTCTCTTTCCATAATTTGAATCCTATTTGACAGATATCTACAATTTTATTTTTGCAAATTGAAAAATTGTTGTTACCCTTGTTCCAAATGGTTGACTTTATAGGGTCATATCTTCATCAATATTTATTGGATTCCTTGATATGACCACTCATTTTAAATCTCTTCAAATTCCACACAAATTGATCTAATAATCATCTAAATTGGACAGCCCTTTGTGAAGATATGGCTCCTAAAAGATGATACACTTTTCAAAAAACATTGCCCTAGCCTTGCACTAGTTTTGAATGACTATATTCACATGGTCATATCCCCATCAATACTACTTGGATTATTTTTAATGACTACTCATTTCAAGTATTTTTAAAATCCACACAAAATAGTACAAGAATCATTTGAATCAAACAACACTATGCAAATTTATGGCTCCTAAAAGATTGTTCATTTTTTTTAAATTTGCCTTGGCTCTATTGATTTATAATTTTCCAAATATGGTCTAGTTTTTTATTGTCATGTATTTAAAAAAGGAAAATATGAGTAATACAGTAACTGTGAAGTTGGTATTCAATAGAATAAGACAAACTTCAGTGTGAAGCAAGGAGATCATATCATAGTAGAAATTATATTAAATCAAGGATTTAAGTGGAAAAAATTGTCTTTGCATCATCAAATGAAAAAGGTTATTATAGTTTGCTCAAATCAAACATTAGAAGAAAACATTAATACAAGGTATGAGGAGGAATAATGTACAAGTTCAAATTTAGTAGTTAAATATGTAAAGTAATATGGAGAGGAAAGTTTTAAATCAAATGAGGTAAAAAAATCAATATTGATATAGGTAAATCATCTTCAATTTATTCAAGTAGCATAAAATCCTCTCCTTGCAATAAAAATAAAAGTAATACAAAGTGTATTTGTTACACTTTAAGGTTTCAGAGTAACATAATAAGAAAATGCAGATGGAGGATGTCCATGGAAATTTAGGTTTTCTATGGTGGCATAAGAAAGTAATTACTATGGAGGGTCATCATTGTACTTTAGGGTTTCTTGAGCAACATAAATAAAAAATTATTTGAGGCTATTACAAGCATTTTAGATTCTTTAGGATAGCACAAATCTTTAGAAGATAAATCTCATTATAAACAATATGGGAAAATAGAAGAAAATGATGAAGATGAAAGTGATGGGAATGGAAAATTGAGAGGAAGGTCATCAAAGAAAGAACAAATATAGCATGAAAATCAAAGGGATATCTATTTGGGAATTAGAAAACTAATAGTATAGGTATTATTAAGAAGTGGGGCTAAGATCACTAATAAAAATATAAAATTATGATGAAAATGTGATGCAGGAGCATCCGGTGGCGAAGCTGCAATCTTGCATCACCCAAAATGTATTTTTTTCCTTAAGTACTAAAACTGTCGCGATATCGCGACGCTTTTTGAAGAAGGTCGCCAGCGGGCCAAACTGTCGCGATATCGCGACGCTTTTTCATGGAAAGGGCCAAGGCGTGAAACTATCGCGAAATCGTGACATTTTTGAAGAAAAGCAGCTTCAGCGCCAAACGGTCGCGAAATCGTGACATTTTCAAAGGAATGCAGCTTCAGCGCAAAACGGTCACGAAATCGTGACATTTTCAAAGGAATGCAGCTTCAGCGCCAAACGGTCGTGAAATCGCGACAATTTCGGAGGAAAGCAGCTTCAGCGCCCAACGGTCACGAAATCGCGACAGCTCCGAGGCAAAGTCACTTGAGCGCCAAATGGTCGCGAAATCGCGACGCTTTCGGGAAGCAAGATTTGAAAGCACAGGGACATCTTCGGCAAAATATTCTAAGGCACAAGAATGGTCGCGAAATCGTGACACCTTCGAAGGCAAGCTTAAAGGACGTCGCGAAATCGTGACACCTTCGAAGACAAAGTTTAAAAGACGTCGCGAAATCGTGACACTTCTGGGAGGCAAGACTTGAAAGCATAAAGACATCGCAACACCTTCGAAGGCAGAGCTCAAAGACGTCGCGAAATCGTGACACTTCCGGAAGAAAGGTTCTTAAACGCAAAGTGGTCACGAAATCGCGACACTTCCGAGCCGAAGACTCAAGGGCGTGAAATGGTCACGAAATCGTGACATGTCACGGTTTCGCGGCCCGAAACGAAGCAGCAAGTACGGAATGCAAAGATGTCACGAAATCGTGACATGTCACGGTTTCGCGGCCCAAAGGAGGAAAGCGAGTAAGAAAGGCCTAGACGTCACGATTTCGCGACGTGTCACGGAATCGCGGCCCCAAGGAGGAGAGAGAAGCCTAACGCCAAAAACGTCATGATATCGTGACCAAAGAGGAGAGAGAAAGTATTGGAGCAAAAAAAAACGTCGCGATATCGCGACCAGAGCTCTCACGACGTTGACCAGCCGACGATGGCAGAGACCAGTGCAGAGGGACACGTGGCATGAAGTTACAGGTGGCCCGAGAGTATGGAGCGGTTACAGGGACTCTGGCAAGGGGACGCGTGGCATCAAATTACAAGCGGCTGTGACGCATCCCTTTGAATGATGAATTGGCGAAAGGATTGACAGGCGGCCGCAGCGCACTCCGCCACCCCAGACCATGATAATACGGGGCACCTGGCAGCATGTTGCAGGTGGTCACAGGACATTCATGCGAAGGGTTACAGGGAATCCCGCACTTGATGTAATGATGGAAAGAAGTTGGGGCCGGTGATATAAAAAGACCGTGCATGCATTGTATTGGGGGACTCCTGGCCATTTATTTTGGGAATTGTTGTGTATTCGAATTAAGACCTCTGTTTAATGAAACTTGCTAGAATTTTGGCCTGTGCATTGTTGATCTCGACACTCTTGCTGTGTGTTGTTTATAGCCCTATATCAAGTGGTATCAGAGTAGGTTGGTTCTGAGAGTGCAAACCGATCGCCGAACAGAGAGGCAGTTTGTGCCAGGACTGTGGTTGTGGGTTGTGAAGAAGAAGCAGGATGCCTCCGCATAGAGACCGTGGTGGTATAAGGCACAGGCGAGCAAGAAGGGAGGAGGTCGATCTAAGAGCCCTGCAGAGGCAAGTTGAGGCCCTGCAAGAGGAAATTCAAAGAGGAGTCGAGCCGAGAAGGGAAGAACCCAGCGAAGATGAAGTGTGGGAAGAAGAGGTTCCATCCGACGAAGAAGAGGCTTTGGATCCAGCAGAGGCTAGGCTGTATAGGGCCATCTCCCAAATCGGGAAGAAGCCAAAATTTGACGTCTCCACTTACTCGGGGAACCTCAACCCTGAGGAGTTGATAGACTGGATCAACGACATGGAGGAGTATTTTGAATACGAAGAGATATCAGATCCAAATCGGATCAGGTTCACGAAAACCAAGCTGAAAGGACATGCTAGCATCTGGTGGAAAGGAGTGCAGTTGGAAAGGAATAGGAGGGGAAAGGAAAGGATCACCAGGTGGGATAGGATGGTAGAGAAACTAAAGAGGCAGTTCATCCCTGCAGATTATGAGCTGGACTTGTTAAAGAAAATGCAGTCTTCGACAAGCTAGTAAGACTGTCAAGGAATATACTCGAAGAGTTCTATCAAATCTCAATCAGAACCGGCCATTCGGAGGTGAATAAGGAGAAGGTCGCACGTTACATCAATGGATTGCGAACCAGTATTCAAGAAGAGCTGGGGCTGGTTAGAATGAGCACAGTAGAGGATGCATATCAATTTGCATTAAAAGTGGAGGAGAAACTGAATAGGAGGTTTGATGGTAAGCAGAGAGGGAAGGACAGGGGTGGAAGAGCTGGTGGAAGAGGCAGTGGTGGAAGATACAAAGATTTTGGGAAAACTGGTGAAGCTAGCAGTAGCCAGAAATAGAAAGAAGTGAAAGAGGAGGATGACCAATGCCCACGCAATCAGAACAACAACTACCCAAGAGGAAGAGGTAGGTCTGGGCGAGGGTTTGGTAGAGGTGTCTTTCGAGGAACCTGCTTCAACTACGGAGAAGAAGGACACAGGGCATACAACTACCCGCAACATCAAGAGAGGCCAAATCGAAGACCTGAGGGTCAGGCCCGAGCTGCTGTAGCAGATGAAGGTGTAGAGTCTGAGCACTCAGAGGAGGCAGAAAGAGGAGAAGCGATGATCATCAGAAGAGTCCTGTTAAATGAAGAGAAAAGGGGAGACCAAAGGAACAACCTATTTCGAACAAGATGCAAGTGCGCAGGCAAGGTATGTAACATCATCATAGATAATGGAAGCACTGACAATTTGGTTTCTAAGGAAATGGTTGCCAAGCTGCAGCTGGAGAGGAGAAAACACCCGCACCCTTATCGGATTGCATGGTTGCAAAAGGACCATCGGGTGCTGGTCAGTGAGCAATGCATGGTGAAGTTCAATATTGGAACTTACCAAGATGAGGTTTTGTGTGACATCTTGCCTATGGATGCATGTCACCTGCTGCTTGGGAGACCATGGCAGTTTGATCGAAGTGCTGTCCATGATGGTCGAGCCAACACATATTCTCTGTCAAAGAATGGAGTTCACCACAAGTTAAAACCCCCGAAGGAGGCGGATGAGAAAGTATGCAGCAGTGCACGAGTCCTGTCTAGTTGATGGCAGAATATTCTTGGAAGGCCTGAAGCCGGATCATATGTGCTATGCTATAATCCCCAGGGTTAGGGAAGAAGGATGCAAGGAAATTCCAATGGAAGTCATGGGACCGTTAGAAGAATTCCCGGATATCATTTCAGATAATGTTCCTGAAGGTTTACCACTTGTTAGGAAGATCACTCACCACATAGATTTGGTGCCTGGATCGAGCTTGCCAAACAAGGCTGCACATCGAATGACGCCTGTGGAGACTGAGGAACTAAATCGGCAAGTTCAGGATCTGTTGAAGAAGGGACTGATTAGGGAGAGTCTTAGTCCATGTGTTGTACCAGCAGTATTAGCACCCAAGAAGGATGGAGAATGGAGGATGTGCACCGACTCTCGGGCAATCAACAAGATCACCATTAAATACAGGTTCCCACTGCCAAGGATGGATGATATCATGGACTGCTTGAGTGGAGCTGAGTACTTCACAAAAATTGACTTGAAAAGTGGGTACCATCATATTCGCATTAGAGAAGGGGATGAGTGGAAGACAGCCTTTAAAACCAGAGAGGGGCTGTATGAGTGGTTGGTTATGCCATTTGGATTAACCAATGCACCTAGTACCTTTATGAGGTTAATGAATGAGGTTCTGAAGGAATTTCTGGGCAAATTTGTTATTGTTTACTTGGATGATATACTGATTTTTAGTAGAACCTTAGAGGAGCACCTGATGCACATCAGGAAGGTTTTTGAGAAATTGCGGGAGGAGCAGTTACTGATCAATCTGAAGAAGTGCAACTTTGTGAAGAAGGAGCTGGTATACCTGGGATTTGTTATATCAGCAAATGGCCTCAAAATGGACCCCAAAAAGGTGAAGGCTATCCTAGAATGGCCTGTCCCAAGAAGTGTGACCGAGGTTAGATCATTTCATGGTCTGGCCAGTTTCTACAGAAAATTTATCAGAAACTTCAACAGTATTTGTGCATCTCTTACAGAGACAATGAAGGGGAACAAGAAGGAATTCCAGTGGATAGTTGGAGCAGACAAAAGCTTTGATATGCTAAAGAAGAAGGTCACTGAGCAACCCGTCTTAGCACTTCTAGATTTCAATAAGGTGTTTCAGGTGGACTGCGATGCGAGTGGTAATGCGATAGGAGCCGTATTGAGCCAAGAAGGTAGGCCTGTAGCTTATTTCAGCGAGAAGCTCAATGATGCCAGGAGAAAGTATTCGGTATATGATCAAGAGTTCTACGCCATAGTCCAAGCACTTAAGAAATGGAGGCATTATTTGTTGCCCAAGGAGTTTGTTCTCTATACCGACCATCAAGCGCTGCAGTATATTAACAACCAAGGAAAATTGAATCAGAGGCACCTAAAATGGGTAGAGTTCCTGCAGAGCTATACCTTTGTGCTGAAGCATCGGAGTGGAAGATCCAATAGGGTGGCAGATGCACTGAGTAGGAGGCAATGTCTGATGCTAGAAATGAAAGTGGAGGTTGTTGGGTTTGCTGAACTCAAGAACTTATACCCTGCAGACCCCGATTTCGTAGGAGCTTGGAAAGCCTGCACTGCGCCTGTTGCGTTGGATAGGACTAAATGGTTGGATTACCTGATTCAAGATGGAATGCTGTTTAGGGGGAACCAGTTGTGCATTCCGAGGAGCTCAATGAGAGAGAACCTCATTAAAGAAAAGCACAGTGGGGGTTTAGCTGGACACTTCGGTCGTGACAAGACCATCTCACTGGTTAGTGAAAACTATTACTGGCCACAATTGCAGCAGGATGTGGCAAAGTTTGTGCAGAGTTGCAGGATTTTCCAGATGGCAAAGGGTATGAGGCAGCCTACTGGTTTGTATCAACCGCTACCTATACCTGAAAGACCGTGGGAAGATATTAGTATGGATTTTGTGCTTGGTTTGCCCAGGACGCAGAGGGGGCACGATTCCATATTTGTGGTAGTGGACAGATTTTCAAAAATGGCACACTTTATCCCATGCCAGAAGACTAGCGATGCGGTCCATGTAGCTGGTTTGTTCTTTAAGGAAGTGGTACGCCTTCATGGGCTGCCAAGAAGCATTGTGTCGGACAGGGATACCAAGTTTGTAGGTTATTTCTGGAAGACCCTGTGGAAGAAACTGAAGACGGAGTTAAAGTTCAGTTCTGCATACCACCCCCAAACAGATGGCCAAACAGAGGTGGTTAATAGGAGTTTGGGCAACCTACTGCGATGTTTGGTAGGGGACAAGCCCAAGGGATGGGATCTAGTTCTGTCGCAAGCAGAATTCACGTATAATAGCTCGGTCAATAGGAGCACAAATAAATCCCCATTCCAGATTATCTATGGGAGCAGCCCAAGAAACGCTTCAGAATTAAGAAGGATAGATCCGAGGGAGAAATGCAATGCTGAAGCGTAAGACTTTGCTGAACACCTGAAGGGAGTGCATGAGGAAGTGACAAAACACATTGCCAAGATGAATGCTCAATACAAGGCAAGGGCGGATCAAAAATGCAGAGCTAAGGAGTTCCAAGTAGGAGATTCTGTCATGGTCCATCCGAGGAAGGAACGGTTTCCTGCCAAGACCTACAACAAACTAAAAATGAAGAAATTTGGGCCATGTAAGATCATTGGCAAATGGGATTCGGGTAATGCCTACGAGGTGGAGTTACCAAGCGAACTTAACATCTCCCCCATGTTTAACATCTCGGATTTGATCGAGTATCATGAAGGAGAAAGTAGTGAGATACCCAATCCAGATTTGTGGAGCATTCCAGCAGTCATTCCAGTTGCGGACGAGATAGAAGAAGTTCTAGATACGCGCGAGGGCCGAAGTACTCGAAACAAGAATTACTCTGAGTATCTAGTCAAATGGAAGGGTAGACCCATGGAAGATGCGACTTGGTTATCAAAGGCAGAGGTTGATCGCCTGGGTCTACCTCGAAAAGATCAGAAGTGAGGTCACTTCTCAAACTCACCCCGGGTGTCTGATGCAGGAGCATCCGGTGGCGAAGCTGCAATCTTGCATCACCCAAAATGTATTTTTTTCCTTAAGTACTAAAACTGTCGTGATATCGCGACGCTTTTTGAAGAAGGTCGCCAGCGGGCCAAACTGTCGCGATATCGCGACGCTTTTTCATGGAAAGGGCCAAGGCGTGAAACTGTCGCGAAATCGCGACATTTTTGAAGAAAAGCAGCTTCAGCGCCAAACGGTCACGAAATCGTGACATTTTCAAAGGAATGCAGCTTCAGCGCAAAACGGTCACGAAATCGTGACATTTTCAAAGGAATGCAGCTTCAGCGCCAAACGGTCATGAAATCATGACAATTCCGGAGGAAAGCAGCTTCAGTGCCCAACGGTCGCGAAATCGCGATAGCTCCGAGGCAAAGTCACTTGAGCGCCAAATGGTCATGAAATCGCGACGCTTTCGGGAAGCAAGATTTGAAAGCACAGGGACATCTTCGGCAAAATATTCTAAGGCACAAGAATGGTCACGAAATCGTGACACCTTCGAAGGCAAGCTTAAAGGACGTCACGAAATCGTGACACCTTCGAAGACAAAGTTTAAAAGACGTCGCAAAATCGTGACACTTCTGGGAGGCAAGACTTGAAAGCATAAAGACATCGCAACACCTTCGAAGGCAGAGCTCAAAGACGTCGCGAAATCGTGACACTTCCGGAAGAAAGGTTCTTAAACGCAAAGTGGTCACGAAATCG
The DNA here is from genome assembly GCA_028583015.1 of Wollemia nobilis. Lineage (NCBI taxonomy): Eukaryota > Viridiplantae > Streptophyta > Pinopsida > Araucariales > Araucariaceae > Wollemia > Wollemia nobilis. The sequence continues at coordinate 22,210,096 of JAQPPZ010017232.1, read as the reverse complement.
CGACACTTCCGAGCCGAAGACTCAAGGGCGTGAAATGGTCACGAAATCGCGACATGTCACGGTTTTGCGGCCCGAAACGAAGCAGCAAGTACGAAATGCAAAGATGTCGCGAAATCATGACATGTCGCGGTTTCACGGCCCAAAGGAGGAAAGCGAGTAAGAAAGGCCTAGACGTCGCGATTTCGCGACGTGTCACGAAATCGCGGCCCCAAGGAGGAGAGAGAAGCCTAACGCCAAAAATGTCGCGATATCGCGACCAAAGAGGAGAGAGAAAGTATTGAAGCAAAAAAAAATGTCACGATATCGCGACCAGAGCTCTCACGACGTTGACCAACCGACGATTGCAGAGACCAGTGCAGAGGGACACGTGGCGTGAAGTTACAGGTGGCCCGAGAGTATGGAGCGGTTACAAGGACTCTGGCAAGGGGACGCGTGGCATCAAATTACAAGTGGCTGTGATGCATCCCTTTGAATGATGAATTGGCAAAAGGATTGACAGGTGGCCGCAGCGCACTCCGCCACCCCAGACCATGATAATACGGGGCACCTGGAAGCATGTTGCAGGCGGTCACAGGACATTCGTGCGAAGGGTTACAGGGAATCCCGCACTTGATGTAATGATGGAAAGAAGTTGGGGCCGGTGATATAAAAAGACCGCGCATGCATTGTATTGGGGGACTCTTGGCCATTTATTTTGGGAATTGTTGTGTATTCGAATTAAGACCTCTGTTTAATGAAACTTGCTGGAATTTTGGCCTGTGCATTGTTGATCTCGGCACTCTTGTTGTGTGTTGTTTATAGTCCTATATCAAAATGGTATTATGGAATATTAGAGGTATGAAAAATACCCCCTAAAAATAAGGTATTAAGGAATAAATAGGTTTTTATAGTCTTGATTTTATTTAAATACAAGAAACAAAATTGAGTAGAAAGGAATGTGAGGATATTTAAAAAAAAATCAAAGATGAGGGATTTTGGCAATTTTTTCCATAGGATCTTTTGGTGATATTGTGACAAAATGGGACCAACACAATTGGGATGCATAGATATTAGAAGCAAAAAGTAAGTGGTTTCTTAGACTCTTTTTAAAAGAATAAAAATACATCAAAGTTGGGATTATAAATGTATATTCTCTAAATATAGTTACTCCTAAAAGATGTTGGAAGAACCTTAACATATTCTTGTCAAACACAATTATTGTTGTCTCATGGTATCATAGGTTCCTATGATAGCGGCCTAACACACCTATACACCCATGACTCATGTTGAGTAGCATAGTAGATAGCTCTATGAGTATTATGAGCACTTTCAAGGTAACCTCTATGATTTTTTTGAGGTTAGTTCCTTGTCAGATGTAATATTTAACATGTTGCTCATACACTTCTTGTTGTACTACTTTCATTCATCAAAGATAAGGGAGAGAAATATTTGTAAAAATGTAAATGTGTGAGAAAAGTAAATTTGAAAAATTAAAACCTAAGCTAATAAGGTTATGCACCAGGATCTGAACCTCTTTTATGCATATTTAACAAAATGAACATATTTATCTCTTGCTAATAGCTAGAAAGTGAACATGGTTTTGATCCACACCCAATCATTCATACACAAGAAATAGGACAAAGTGATATTAGTCATAGCTTCTTTATATATACCATAAGATTACATAGATTCTATACCAAAAGAGTCTCAATGCTCTTTAGTAAAATGACTCAAGGCTTGAGTCTAGCTTATACATAGAACAAAAAAAGAAAGAAAAAGCTTATAAGACTAGATACTAGGCATGAGATGGCATTCTTTGATGCCTTATAATGAAAATTAAAAACCCTATTTATAATCAAAGTTTATGTATTCTCTTCCTCAAAACTATAGAAAATTCAAAAAATTTACCCAAAACTAGGTGAGAGACTACTCTACATTCAATGCTAATTGTCTTTCTAAATTTATATTCATTAACACTGAAAGGCATGTCACCTCTGGATTTGGAATTTTTGTCACTTTTTCCAACTATACTTGTAAGGAATTTTCCTAGAGGGTGAGTGTGGAATCCATCTATAATCAATATCACTAGATTTGATGTCTTTGGGAGTAGAGTTACCGTTGCTACTATTTTTAAGATGCTAACCACTTCCTAGAATGCCTTGCCTCAATGGTATAGGTAGATGAATTTATGACATTTTGTATTTTTTATCCTTATGATATTTTATAAATTTCTTGGGGGACTAAGTGTAGACATTACCTCTAATAAATCCTATAGAGGCTTCTATTCATAGTGGTTAATGATGAACTTTCTTTATTCACCATCAATTTCCTATAATTGAGACTCATGAGGTTGGACTACCTTCTCTTTGTTTGAGTGATTAATTAAGCCTTTCCAACTCTCCTTTCTTCATTTTTGCAATTTGCATAATTCATTGAATTATATGTAAGGATGGAGAGGAGGGACTACATGGTTGCCACATGCATGGCTTATATGGCCCAATAAAATATGGAATATAGTCCAATGGATTTTCCATACTTCAACCAAATGCTTAAGAGTTCCTTAGAGTCATCAATGTTGAGATCAAAATAGCTATGAGAATTTGTAAATTTAGTGCTTCAACATCTACTCCTATCCCTCTATATATCATTGGATCATTTTTGGCTTGATATCCTAACATTCATACAATTTGACCACCTAACGAGGATATGTGTGGCCACCACATATATGGCCATCATGAACTCAATGAGATGCATAAGAATTAGGTCCATCAACTCACCCAAAAGGGGGAAACAAGTCTACAACTATGGCCCTTGATACATCCCACTCAATGGTAGGGCTACTCTTAGTTATCATTAGTAGGGCTCAGTACTCCAACTAATTATAGGGGCTCATTTAGTTATTATTGAAAGGTATGAAGGAGATGATGCACGTTGATCATTATGATTGGACAACCTATAAAAAATTTATGATGCACAAGTCTTTTCCTCATATTGGAATTGAATGGACTATTTTATCTAGCATCTTCCCAGGATCATTGGTGGATCTTCTTTGGATGCATGCATTGATGGGACATCTTATTTCTCCCCTTCGTGGATCACCAATGTGGATCACTAGCACCCATAGTTGATCAACTATTGGATGGTTCTCATGCAAGGTTTTATTTTATCTTCTACAAACAAAGAGGCACCCACAATATATTCTAGAATCTATGGTGCATATGGTCTCTACCCTTTCACTCTTTCTTTAAATTGTTGATAGGCCTTCCATCAGGCCACTAAGGATGATCTCTTTTGAGTTTAGTGAATTTTTATCACAACAATGATGATTCATAATTATGAATTCTTGGGGGTGACTTTAATATAGTTCTATCTCCATTGGAAATGAAGAGTGGTACTCTTATATAGTATAAATAAATGCAATATTTTGCTTCATCTATCAAATTAAATGGCCTTTGAGATGTTGTTCCTTCAAATTTTTAATATACATGGGATAATAAAAAAAATGAGCAAACTCATATAGTAGAAAAATTGGATAGATATTTGCTATCCAATAAATGGTTGTAAAAAAAATTACAATATTTATATATTCTATTGTGAGTAGGATCAGACTATAAAATCATTCTTTTGACATGTTATTTAATCAATAATGATCATCCATAGCCATTTAAATTCTAGTCTATGTGGTTGTAAGACCCTAATTTATTCTAGGTGGTTATCTTATGGTAGGATGAAGTAAATTTTGAAGGATCATATGTGTACAGGTTTGTTTAAAATATGAAATATCTAAAGATCCAAATGAATATTTGGAATGACAAATATTTTTGTAATATTTTTAATGAAAATAAGAAAATTGATATTAAAAGTGTTATACAACTTATGGCCAAGGCTAAAATTACATGATGCAATCAGGAGAAGTCTAAGGGAAATCATTTTAAAATTTATTTATGCAATCTCTATGGGTCATAGTTAACATTGTTATGGTTAAACCCATCCTATAACTTGCAATTAACCTTAAAGTGCTTATGTTATGTTATCTTAGGTTAAACTCATTTACATAATTTTAGGATTATGTATTGGTATTTATATCCCTCACCACTCCATCCATTGTATTTGAGTGCACTAATTACTATCTATGGATATTACAATGATTATTTATTGTGGCTATTATGCCCAATAATTTTTTGTCTCCCTCTTTATTTCATCCTTTTATGCTTTTTGTATAAGATTTGAGTGGATTGGTTTCTTATGTTTAATTCTAGAAATAGGTGTAAATTCCAACATGGTATCAAAGTGGGTATAAAGTTGCCTCACTTGGTCATGCAAAAAAACTACTCAGAGTCTTTGATTCTTATTTTAAATCCTAGGATGAATCTGTCCTCAAAGTCTTATAAGCTTTTTCCACATAAGAGATAAAAACAATTTCTCCCTTTAAAGAGATTTAGACTTCAAGAAGGAAAATATCATGGTCTACTCCAAATTTTATATTTTAAAATGTTAAATAAAATGGTTGTTAGATCCCTAGAAACTAAAACAAATTTAAATTTGCAATATATCTCAACCTTTGGTTCTAGCATGGTATCTATGTAAATAGGCATGCACAATGTCCTTCTTCAAGGAGAAGAAGCACACTACTATGTAAATGGAAAGTATACCATTGTAGCTATAGGAAGGAGAGCTAAGGTATTTTCTCACTATGAGCTCGAGTTTAAAGTCTATCACATGTTTTTGGTCAAAGTGGATGAAAATTGTTTGGTTGAAAAATTCAAGATGAAAATATCAAAATTTATTGTTGTCACCTATAATTTAGGTGCTAGTGTGGCATGACAATTTGTTCTAATATTGGAAGAGAAGAGGACATGGGATCAAATCACATCCATCACTTTTATGACTATAGAATTAACTGGCCTTCTATGAAAGGTTTAGTCATTGTGTTTCCAACCTATATTGTGGATAGATAGACAAAAAAAAGAATTTAAGGATATGGAATCTCAATTTTGAATGAACCAAAGGACACATTTTTTCTATTGGTTATGGAATATTTTATGATGAGAAATTACCTTTTATTCTCAAGTATGATCATGGCAAGTTGGTTAGTGCATTGTTATTTACATCAAAGAGAAAATAACTTTAGTCCCTTTGGGACTCTATACCTATTTTATGGAGGATTATTCTTTTGCTAACATAGTGGATGATGTCATCATTATTAGTGCCATGTTTACCCCTTTTTATGTAATTATACCCCCTACACCAATAAAAAAGAATTATTTATTACAATTGCACTAGAAGAATTATGATGAGGTTGTTTAAACTTACAATATTTTCCAAAACCATTTCAAAACATTCATTCACCACAATCATATGCTAAAATGAATAAATATGATTAAGTTATAGTAATATAAAGTGAAATAAACAAAAAAAATAAGACAACAACAAGAATAATAAGGTGGGTTCTTGTGGGCATCCCAATATATCATATTTTATTCACACTTATGATACAAATGATTTCTCATTGAGGGGTATTTATAATGATTCCAAAATACCAATGAGAGGTTAAACTCAAGCCAACATAAGCTTAACCTTGAGGTTAAATTTAGAATAAAATAATTATTTTTACCTTTTAAACAAGGTTATCCATAAAGGAGGATTAACCAATAATACTAAGGATAAATACATGAGAGTGCCCTTAGGCTTACACAAAGATGCTTGTAGGCTTACGCATAGATTCTCATGAGAAGAATACTTATAGGCTTATATTAATATGCCCAAAGGATTATAGAGCACTTACCTATGGATTGACATGAGTATACCCTTAGGATTACATCAATATGCCTAAAGTCTTACATAGCATTTAATCATAGGCATACATGAAGAGCACTCGTAGGTTCTTCAACACTATTTAGCTTAATAAGATAAGATTACAAATATTTTATCACCCCTCCATAATTTTAAGTAAGAGGCAAAGAAGAGAAGATATTAAAGATGATGCATACCCCCATAATTAATGGTTGTATGAGCCAATGGATCATAATATATTCTCTTTTCCAAAGGTAGATAAACTAAATCAACCTATCCTAAAAATTAAGCCATGAATCCACCTCTTGGATTAAGATGTTGATATTTTTGTGAGATATTTAACATGCACAATGGTAACCACAATATATCCCCCAATATCAAGAGAAGGCAACTAAATCATGAATCAATAGGAAAATATCTTAATAATGAACCCCAATGGTTAGAAATATCTTATAGGAATAAGGTGTACCTTGCAATGATCATCCAAAATCTACTCCTCTTGTAACCCAAAGTATTACCAATCACCACACTTAAGGGTTTTTGGAGCTAGAGAAAACATTCATTATGAGAAAAGAGAAGGATTATACATAATATTAATATAAATAATGTTACCAAATTTTTCTATTTACATAAAAATAAATCCCATAGAAAATAGTAACAAGTATTTGAATCAATATCACCAATATGTAGAGCTTAAAAAATTGTATGATTTGAAAAAAAAAAGGACCTAAAACACTTTTGTATGCAAAAGTTATGGCCTTTGAAAATTTGGGCATCATAATAGTTGAAAGGATAGAGAAAAATGAAAAAATAATTTGCAAACCTTAGAAAAAATAATGTCAATTACTACTTGTCATATGCTAATTACTCATTTGTTGATGGATATATATAACTTGATTCATTGAGTTTGGAACCAACATGGCTTAAAACTAATATTAAGCTAGAGCACCAACCAATGTGCCATATATGCACACTAAAACAATAGAAGAGTTGATATTGTATGATGTTACACATATGATACTTTGATGGGAGAAACAAAAATATGTCAATGCCAAGGTTTGAACTTAGTACTACCCTTTTGCAAGTGAAGTGCACAACCACTATGCCACATAGTCAGCTGAGGTATATGAAGACTATTTTTAAAATAGCATGGATACCGTCCATATATAAAAAAAAAACTTCAAAAAGAGTTACTTGTGGGATTAAACCTCTTTATCTTGCTACTACAACCAAGACATCTTATCGTTGTACTATTTTGTCAAATATGAAAAAAAGAAGAGAGGGAACCACTTTTAAAATGCTTTTTAAAGAGAGATATGGGAGATAATTTTTTTTTTAGGAATTCAACCCTATAATGCCCTCCCAACCAAGCATAGATTTTACCAATATGTCACTCCCTTGGTTGATATATGGAAGAGAAATGACTTTTTGAAGATCCCTCCTCTTGGTAATAAGGCATGTAGCCTAATAACCATTCCATCCATGTTAAGTGCTTCTTTTGCACAAAAATGTATAGACATGTGATGATAGGTCTCATAAAAACATACATAAATTGCATGTGAATGGTGCCAAAAACAATGGTGTCAAATTTTGAAACTTTAAAATTTTAAATTTAATAAAAAAAAATGACCTAAAATCATCGATTAATCAATTCTTCTTTTGTTGATGAGTGATACTACTTTGGATCTCACTTTGATACCATGTTTGAATTTACAATATTTTCTAGAACCATTCCAAAACATGCATTCACTATAATCATATGCTAAAAAGAAAATTAGAATTAAAATATAGCAATAGTAAATGTTATAACGTCACAAAGGAAGATGATAAGAAGAATAAGGTGGGTGCTCATGGGCATGCTGATATATCATATTTTATTCATACTTGTGATACAAATAATTACTCATTAAGGGGTATTTATAGTGATAGCAAAACCCTAATAAGAGGTTAACCTCAATGACATAAACATAACCTTGAGGCTAACCTTACAATAAAATATTAACAAACTACCCTTTAAGCAAGGTATCTCTAAAGGTGGATTAACTAATACCACTAAGGATGAATACATGAGAGTGTACTTGGTATTACATGAAAGATTATATACGATAACACATAGATGTCCATGGCCTTACATAACACTTGCCCATAGGCTTACATCAAGATGTCAGGCTTACATCAAGATGTTTGGATGCTTACATAGCATTTACCTATAGGCTTACATCAAGAGCATCCATAGGTACTTCAACATTGTTGGCCTTTGTCTAATAAGGTTAGATTACAAATATTTCAATAGAAGTCACACATGTATGGGAGGACACCAACAAATCAAATAATTCCAAGTGGTAGTGAGGGATTGGATTATGATTTTCTATGGTTTTGGACTTTATTTATTTTTTTTTTTAGGACTATTAGAAAAACAAATTTAGAGGCCATAAATTTTTAATACAAAACTATTTAGAGACAATTTATTTTTAAAATCGCATGATTTTTCAAGCCCTATGCATTGATGACATAAATTTATGGATATTTTCTAGTATCAGGGGTCTAGTTGTGCATGATAGTCCTCAATCTCTATTTCCCTATTTTGAAAGGGGAAAATTATCATACTATATACAACCAAAATATTTTGTCTAATTTTTTAGGGGATGTTCGTGTATTTATGATAGATGAAATATATTTTGAGTCTTTTAAAGGTATACAAGAAGAGGATTTTGAATGTGCTTTGGTCAATCCCTCTTCCTCCTTTGGGATATTGATTCATCTTATTCATGAAGATCTAATAATTCATGATATCTTTCTTCTATTTATTGTCCAAGTACTCTTGGAAGTTTGTAATAGCTCTTTTCTTAAGCAATTTTATGCAAATCCTCTTTTACTAATGAGAATTAGGTGGCCTAAGGGCAAGTTGAATTTTCCAAATAAGGTGATGTCTACTGCAAAATAAAATGATATGCCTTTAAGTCCTACCTTATGTGCCTATAGAATATTGAAGTAGCTTCTTTTTATAGGGTATAGCATTAAGTTATCTTACTCATTTGGAGTCTTAGTAGAAGAGTTCTTCGGATATGTGTAGGAGTATCTAATAGTGGTAGTGATGATTATGGTCTAGCTTGAGGAAATTCTAGAGTGAAGATATTTTTGTAGCAATAGATTTTAGATGATGAGGGGGATTCAGATGAGTCTACATCAAGTGCAAAGGCCTTCTAAAGAATCCATTATAGGGAAAGATATTATTGTTACCATTGTCTTATCTCCATGGGCCCTTAGTTCAAGTTATGATGGGGTTTTGAAAGTGTAATCTAACTTATGGCCAAGTTCAACCTTGTACGATGTAATGTTGTATAAGCCTAAGAGGAATCATTGTAAAATGTATTTATTTATTGTAATATTTATTATGCGAACCCTATGGACCATTGTTAACCTTGTTATAGTTAAATCCATCTTATAACTTTTAATTAAATATAAATCCTTGTTATTATGTTAGCTTAGGTTAAACCACTTATGTATTTTAGGTATTAGGTATTCATATAAATTGAAAGGAATGATGACAAGATGAAAAAAATGAACCACAAGAATCAAGGATCAAGTACCTAGGTGAGCATGAGCTAGAGTCTAAAACATATAATCTTTAGGTATTTGTATAATTACCTCCCACCACTCCATCCATTGTATCAGTGTTGTGATTCTTATCTATGGATAATACAATAATCATTTATGGTACTTATGGGCACCCAACAATTTTGTATCTTTATTTTTTAATTTCATAATTTTATATTTCATGTTTAAGATTTGAGTGAATGGATTTATCCTATTAATTATAGAAATAGGTGCAAAATACAACAATTGTATCCAAGCTCAAAAATTTTCAAGAGACACTATAAATCATGAAATGGACCAATTTCTTATGTGTAACAAACACAATTAGTTTTTAATTATCACAATGCACTAAAAAAGAAAAATTCATAGTGGTTCCAAAAATTTAGGGAGAAATGGCTCAAGGAAGGATATATAAATAATAAATGTTTCATGCTATAGCAAATATATATATATATATATATATATATATATATATATATATATATATATATATATATATATATATTGATAGGGTGAAAAAAATAAGGTTTAGAAAGGGCCCTAACCCTTTTACAAGGAAGCTACCTTAATCGAGCATAGAAAAATGAAGAAAAATCATAGCCCCAACATTAAAAAGTAAGATAAATAGGCCAATATAACAAAACATAGAGAAGATAATGCCCAAATAACACAGAAGGTCAAAACAATCTTCAACATCTGAAAGCTAGGATCTAGACAATAAAACTAGGTTGAAAAACACAAGATAACACTAATAACACTGCACAACCCAGACTTAAAATCTAAAAAAAAACCAAATCAAAGGGAATACAATAATTTCATAAGCATCCTAGTCGCTTCCACCTCCTCAAGATTCCCATTAGTGATCCTTACTATGACCAGGAAATACCTTAGTCAATCCTAGAAGAGCCCAACCAACAACATAGTTAACAAATTCACTACACAAACAAAGATAGCACCAATATAACACTTTTTGCTCAAAGTTCTACATTAAAGGTAAACAAAGTTTAAATACCAACATATTTTAATACTTACACACTTGAGGAACCTATCCACACTTTGTAAGCCTCAATTTTACCTTCAAGAAAGGAACTTGGCCACCCAATTATTAACATAATTAACAAATACACAACACAAGAAAAGATACCACCAATATAATGCCCTTTGTTCAATATCCTACATTGGAGCCAAACAAAGTTGAAAGACCAACATATTCTAAAACAAACACATATGGAGAACCTTATCCGTGCTTTGGAAGCCTTAATTTACCTTTAGAGGGGAATCTTGGCCACCAATTTTTTAACACAGCTAGAAAATTCACAAACCAATAAAATATAATTCCAAGATAATTTTCTTTTCACATTATTCTAAAGGACTTGTGGATATCCCATATCAACTCTGAGTGAGATAACATCTTGTAAACCTTGACACAAGAGAGAAAGGCCAGCTAGAAAGGCCTTCCAAAACATGAGCCCTTAACCCAATTTGTCTACTTTCTTCTCATGATCAATAAATTAGTAGGTCCTTAAGGAACTCCCTATCCCAACTCATAGGGGAAACACTCTCCATCCCTATATTAGCTAACTAGTCTGCCTCAATATTTCCTTCTTTGTAAACATATTGTACCATCGGTTCTTCATAGCTCTGAAGGAAGGATTTGGCATCCTCTATAATATTGGATAGGCTCCAACTATGGATATTAACTCCATTTAACATGTTAACATTCAAATAATACCCCTCAATAATTAGCTTCTTGCACTTATGTCTTAGAACCATCTACAAACCAGAAAGCATGGCCTTGGTTTTTACCTTATGGTTAGAGTTGATCCCAAAAGGTTCAACAACTACTTCAACTATGTTACCACCAACATATCTAAGGATAATTCCTCCTCTAGCCTTACTTGGGTTACCTTTTTATGCTTCATCAAAGTTTAACTGAAACCATCCTTGGGGGGTGATTTTCCATCTAGTTTTCCTTCTTTTAACTTGAACCTAATTTTCCTTATGTTTTAGGAGAACAAGGTTCCAAGTCTTGGCAATATACAACTCAACTTGGTTTTCCCATCCTTCATCCTCATCCTAGGCTAAAATATTTTTACTAGCAGCAATCTTGAATCTATGAAAGACCATTGTTGTTCCTTTTTCATTCCCTTCAAAAATTCTCTTATTTTTTTCTAACCATATACTCCAAATGAAGTGAATAAGTGACAAAATCCAAAGGGAACTGAGTCTTTTTCTAGTGAAAGGGGGTTGTCATTGGTCAAAAACTTCCAAAAAATTATGTGAAATAGAAATCCCAAGAACCTAGATCTATAGTGAGTCATAGATATCCCATCTGATTATACCATGTGGCATAATTCATAATGGATTATTATCTTGAGTATCCATAGGGTGGGGCATAGAGGAAATTGAGCCTATGTTGATATCTACCAGCACATAGAACATTCACCAACTACACCATGTATCTACAAGGTGGATGTAAGGGGAATGGATCCTAGGTTGGCCTCTACCAACACCCAGGATATTCACCAATTGTACTACACAATCAAATAAAAAAAATTAGGTGAAATAAAAACCCTAAGAACCTAGCTCTATGGACATCCAAAGTTGTTCCATCCAAGTATACCATGTGGCAATAGTCATAAGAGATTGTTATTTGAGTATCCATAGCATGGAGCATAGGGGAAATGGAGCCCAAATCATCCTCTACCAACACACATGATATTCATTAATTGTGCTACATATCCATAGGGTGGAGGTAAGGGTAATGTTGCTTGGGTTGACCTCTACTAGCACCTAGGACATTCACCAATTATGCTACACAATCAAATAATTTTTTTAGGTAAAATAGAAACCCCATGAACCTAGCTCTATGGCTAGTCATAGTTGTCCCTTCTAGGTATACCATGTGGTGTCAATCATAAATAATTGTTATTTAAATATCCACATGGTGGAACATTGGAGAATTGGAGCTTGTGTCAACCTCTACCAACACATAGGACATTCACCAACTGCACCCTGTATTCATAGGGTGGAGGTAGAGGGATGGATCCTAGGTCAGCCTCTACCAACACCTAGGACATTCACCAATTGTACTACAAAATAGGATATTTCTTTTAAATAAGTTTTTTTTTTCATCACATTAAAATATTTAACTCCAAATGAAATAAATATGGAGGAAGAAGATATCAAGAACAAAGTAATTCATTATTCCAAAATTATTTTTTCATATATTGGACATAATAAGGAGGTATAAGATAATTTTTTTTTAAATAATACATCAATTATTAAACAAGGACTAAATGAAATCTTGATGAAGAATATATCTATGGAGGATTTATATGAAGCACTTATCTCTTTCCATCCTAACAAGGCACTTGACCTTGATGGATTTCCTTTAATGATTTATCAAAAACCTTGGGATTTATTGAAGATTGATATGTTGGTTGTGGTTTAAGAGCTCAAAAAAGAGGCTACAATAAGTAATATAAATCCCACCTTTATTTATAATTTTCATCCAACAAGATTTTGTAATCTCATATTTTCCACCTTTATTATGAAAGGTGAGAAAATATTTTGATAATTTTAGTCCAACAAACCTTTTTAATATGATTTATAAGATCATTTAAAAACTTATGGCAAACATGTTGAAAAGCATTATGGATTATGTTATCTCATAGGAACAAGGTGGTTTTCATCATGGTAAAAATAATATCGATGGTGTAATAATTGCATAGGAGGTCATACATTCTCTTTGATGGTGTAATTGTGCCTTTGATTTTACACCAACTCATTCGTGTGTCATAATTAAAGTGGTTATAATAAATGGAAGGAGAATATTTTTTTATACAGGGAAATTGAAAATATCTCTATTAATTTATCCCCATGGGTGTTGTTTCAAATCCAAAAAGCTACCACTATACCCTACCCCACCTTGATCAAATTTTACTCCAATTAAGGGGGACATCGAAGGGGCTCAAGATTAGAACAACCAACCTCAAGATGACAAACACTCAATAAAACTTTATCAGTCTACTACCTCCACCCAAAGGAGAACTGATTATATTCTCTTTGATGGTGTAATAAATAGGACTATTTTGTAATATTTTCTTATGTAAGCCCTATGGGTCATGGTTGGTTGTTATGGTGGTTAAAATTTATGACATAATTGGGGTTTTTTGGTATTGCTATAAATATCCCCCTCATACTTTACATTCCCTCATCAAAGTGTTGTGTAATATTATCTATGGATATAGTGATTATTTATGATGCCTATAGGTGCCCCAAAATTCCTATGTCATTATTTTCTCTTTCATCCTTTCATACCTTTTGTATAAGATTTGAGTGGATTATTTTTTTACATCCCTGGGGAGAGGAATATGGGAATATAATATTATATGATATGGGTATTATGGATAGTTGGCATGGGCCACATATAACCCAAGGTTGGTTATATTATAATATTGAGTAGGATAAGGGTTTAAGAAAGTGGGTATATAAATAAGGGATATGGTCATTGTAATCAAACAATTCACATCAATTATTTGAGTAATTCCTTTCTTAAGGAGTATTATTTTTGTTGTCATGCCTCAAGGGTATTATCTATATCTATGTCTATTTCTATAGATTGATATTGTGCATAATTATTGTGCATTGATGTTTTTTATTTCTACATAATGGTGCATAATTTATATTAATAAGAATAAAGGTTCATAACAAGTGGTATCAGAGAAAAAATTATGGTAAGGTGAGGACTATGTTTTTTGTGCATTGTAAAATTAGGGCAATTTTTTTTAGAAAACATATCATCTCCTAGAAGCCATATCTTTGTAAAAAATTATCCAATTTAGATGATACTTACACCATTTTATTTAAAATTTTAATTTAATTAAAATGAGTGGTAATATAAAGGAATTCAAGTAGTATTAAGGGAGATACGATCCCATGAAGTCAAACATTTGGAACAAGGGAAATGTTAGGGAAAAATTTTCTAGAAAAATGTCTCATTTTGTGGGAGACAACTTCACATAAAGTTGTCTAATTTAGATTATTCTTGTGCCATTTTTTTCAAAATTTGAAGATTTTTAAAATGGATGGTCATATAAAGAAATTCAAGTGATATTAAAGGATATACGACCCTATGAAGTCGGTTGTCTAGAACAAGGGCATTGACAATTTTTCAATCATGTTTTTTTTAAATGGAATTTGAAGATATTTGTTTGTTGGAGTAATAAAATCAATTATAGTTTATTTTATTTTAATGAAATTTTGTAGATAAAATGGTTTTTAGAAAGGAATAGATGATATTTAAAAAATTTAATAAACCCTGGCTGCTTTGGGAAAGCTTTTGGGTTGAGATCATGGAGTTAGAAATTTTTAAAAAATTGGTAGAAGGAAAATATAAGGGTGATAGTGTGTAGGCTGAGGGAACCATAGCTTTGGTGATAGATATAGGCCAAACAATATTTACAAGGATTTATTTGAGTAAAAAAATTCTATTTTGCAGGTTCATGGTTGCATTCAAAAGGAAAGTGTTATAATTTTTGTAAATCCTAGTAGTAGATATAATTTTATTAATATTTCTTTGGCTAAAATGTTGCAAGTTCAAGCAACAAAGATCAAGGACATACAACTTTAGGATGAGAATATTAAAAAATTTTAAGATCTAAATATAACCATAGAAAAATAAGTCTTACATTCAGATTTTTATGCTATTGAGATGGATGATGAGGATATTATTTTGGGTTATCCTTGGTTGGATTTTTTGGGTACTGTTAATATTAATGTGTATTTTTTTTTTTGAAGTTATGGTGTAGGAAAAAGAAGATAATATTGTAGGATATTTCTCAACTATATGAGCAAGGAACCAAGAAGCAAGAAGCAATTATGGTAGGTGATGAGCACCAAAAATGCTCATTTTTACTCATGTTCTAAAGAGGTATTGCATGTCATATTTAACACTAAAAATACATTTTTTATAATTATTGTATATATTTAATAGAAAATATAGTATTATGCTTTATTGGTGTTTTTAGTGCAAAATGTGCATAGATGCAGGTTTTTGCTACTAATTTGGTATTTTTGAGTCAAATTCCCATTCAGATCTAGTAATGCATGAGGACATATTGAAGAGAACTATAATGAATGGTGAATGAAGGCACCTGTATCCTAGTGTCTATATGCCAGTGATAGACATGTGCCTGTAACCTGATGATAGGTGGACACTTGTATGCTAACAATAGATAGACACTTGTATGTTAGCAACAAGTACCTATATTCCAATGTCTGTATGCCAGTGATAGGTAGGTGCATGTATCCCACCATAGGTAGGAACCTACGTCCAATGGGAATATAGGAGATGTATTCAATGTTGACCTATTAACTAGTTGATCAATTGATTGGTTGATTAGATGACCAATTGACTATGCAATGTTTAAGGAAGTTGTTGCAAAAATATAAGGAAGAATAATTCTTACCTATGCATGATTAAAAGGCCACTCAATTAATAAAGCTATGCATTATTAAAATTAAATGGACATGCTTTTAATAGAAGAAAATAACAACTCTACACGAAACGATTGTAAGAAATCACGTCATGTGATTAAAATAGAACAAGTTATTTTTGTAATGAGATTGGATGAATTCTATATAAGAACGTGGGTCATTCTTGAGAAGAATAATACAAATCAATCAATCAATGAATTGTTTTATTTCTTTTGTACGACATAGTTTATAAATAAATGTTTTGAGTGTTCTTTTATTTGCATGGATTAAGAGTGTGATTTTTATGTAGTCAATCAGGCGAACCATCTACGGGGCCTTGGGCCCATTCTAGGAAATAATCCTCCCTTATTTATTTTATTCTTTCTTTATTATTTTTTGCATATATTTCCTATTTTATTTATTTTTGCAAATTTACTACTTTATTTATTTCTACAATTTCTTGCTTTATTTATTTTTGTAAGTATGAATTTATTGCTTGATTTATTTTTACAAGTGTGTTTATATTTATGCAATTTTCTTTTAGTTTTTTTTGAATTTACATGGTGGAATCGATAGCCATCACGAATTCGGGCAACAAATCCAAGCAAGTGTTGAGCAAGGTGCAGCAAAAGTATTGCAAAAGTATTGTCATTGTTGTCAACACAGACAGATTGATGCAGTTGATGCAGTTCAGAGGTCAGTCGAAACAAGTACAGTGAATTTCCAAGAAGAAAGAAGTGGCCCAGATTCAGAAATTTGTAGAAAAAGACAAGTAAGAAAACTGTCGCGATATCGCGACATGTTTTCTGTCATGATTTCATGACAAAACGAGGAGAGAGAAGGCGCAGCCAAAAATGTCATGATTTCATGACATATCGGAGGAGAGAGAAAAAGCTGGAGAAACTGTCGCGATTTCGCGACATGCTGGAAGGAAAGAAGCAAAGTTGAAAAACTGTCGTGATTTCGTGACATGTTTGGAGTAAAGGCGCAGGCAATGAAAAGTGTCACGATTTCACGACAAGTTCGGTGAAGAAGTGCCAAGTGAAAAAGTTGTAGCGATTTCGCTACATGTTGGATTTTCGTTGGTCGAAGCAAAGAAAAAGTGCTAAGTCAAAAAGTTGTAGCGATTTCGCTACATGTTGGATTTTCGCTGGTCGAAGCAAAGAAAAAGTGCTAAGTCAAAAAGCTGTAGCGATTTCGCTACATGTTGGATTTTCGGAGGCAGCAGCTAAAGAAATTGCAAAGGGAAAAAGGTGTAGCGATTTCGCTACATGTCTTGATTTCGCTAGTGCATGAAGAGAGAGTTGTACGGATGCGAAAGATGTCGCGATTTTGTGACATGTTGCATTTTCACGGGCGAAAGGCAAAGAACAGTGCTAAGGCAGAAAAGCGTCACGATTTTGTGACATGTTTCGATTTCGCTGAGGCATGCAGAGAAAAGTGTACG
Source organism: Wollemia nobilis (assembly GCA_028583015.1). Classification (NCBI taxonomy): domain Eukaryota; kingdom Viridiplantae; phylum Streptophyta; class Pinopsida; order Araucariales; family Araucariaceae; genus Wollemia; species Wollemia nobilis. The sequence continues at coordinate 22,192,800 of JAQPPZ010017232.1, read as the reverse complement.
ACAACGAAAAGTGTCACGATTTCGTGACGTGTTCCATTTTCGCGGGTGCAAGCGAAGTAGAGTGTAGGAAAGCAAAAAGTGTCACGATTTTGTGACGTGTTCCATTTTCGCGGGTGCAAGCGAAGTAGAGTGCAGGAAAGCAAAAAGTGTCACGATTTTGTGACGTGTTCCATTTTCGCGGGTGCAAGCGAAGTAGAGTGCAGGAAAGCAAAAAGTGTCACGATTTCATGACATGTCCCATTTTTGTGGGTAGGAGACAGAAAGGAGCTAGAGGCAGCAAATGCGTCATGATTTCATGACATGTTCTATTTTCGTGGTTGCATGCCGAGATAAGGACTAGGAGGCAGAGAACGTCATGATATCACGACAGGTCAGGTTTTCACGATCAACTATCAAGAAAAGGTCAAAGGGGCAGAAATGTCACGATATCGTGACATGTCTTAGTTGCGCAGGTAAAAGCCGAGAAGCTTACACAGTGACAGTTGTCGGGGTAAGTGCAAAAGAAAATCATGCAGCCAGTTAGGTAAGAGTTAACTAGAGTTAGAACTGCAGCTACAGGTGGCAGAATAGTGCATTAAAGACAAGAACGGCTGTTATAGGGTCGTGATGCTGCAAGGTGTCAAAAGTGTAGATATACCGAGAATCCCGATAAACGAGAAATCCTCTCGGAGGTTGCATGTGTCAGAAATGGAAGTTGCGGGCAGAAGAGAAAGTTCGACTCAGAATTGAAAAGAGTGCCATCTAGAAGTGTAAAGGTGCCGAGAGGGCAGTTACATAAAGGATAGAAGAAAAGAATGACAGAGCATCGAAACACGCAAAAAAGGTTGTCAGGTTGCATAGAAAAAGCTATCAGAATGAGCAGAGAAGACTGTCAGAATGAGTCAGAAAGAAAGCGGCTAAAAGACAGAGCGCGTCAGAGAGGGTGTGACAGATTGAACGTAGCCAAGAATGCATGAAAAATTGGAGGGAAAATTAGAGCCGTTTTGAAAAGAGCCGTTCGAGTAAACCGAGTATAAAGAATCGAAAAGGCACAGTAAGTGAGGTTACTGCAACCGTGTTTTATCTTGAAAAACCAAAAAGTGAGGTTGGGTAGAGTGTTGTAAGAAGCATAGAAAGTGTGCTGTAAGAAAGACAACTATAGAACTGAAACTTGGTTTTTATTCTTGAAAAATTGAAAGAGAGGTTTTAGTAAGATACAGAAGATATTGAGTTTCTCTCTCCTGCTTCTTGAGATTGATTTGAATGAGAGACCGAGTGAGGGTCTTGTAAAAGAGAAGGCATTTTTATGTCAATCTATTATTCAAAATAGAAATCCAAGTTGGTGCTTGGTATAAGGGGTTGGTGCTCCTATCTTTGTTGTAGCGGATAAATCGAGGGGTTGGTGCTCCTTCCAGTGGGTTTTGGTAAACTATTTGTAAAGATTGAATCCTTGCAAAGGCTGGATTTGGATTGTAGTCCAAACAGTCATTATTTGAGGAGTAGCCAAATCGGTGAACCTCGTTAAATCTTGTGTTGTGTGATGCTCTTGTGTTATACTTGCTATATCTATTTTTAAGCTTGCATTTTTAAGCATTAAGAGTTGCAGAGTCAAGTTTTAAATAGTTACACTGATTCACCCCCCCTCTCAGTGTCATTGTGAGAATATCAATTGGTATCGGAGCAAGGTACCCGAACAAGCTTAATCGGCTAAGGTGATCTTGGAAGATACACAATGGCCGGTGGTGAAGGATTTTCTTCCAACAAAGCTCCTTTGTTCGATGGAACAAATTACTCTTTCTGGAGACTCGGGATGCGGGACATATCTATGTGCATTGGGATATGACATTTGGGAATCTATTGAAAATGGATACACAATACCCTCTACTCCTCCAACAGATGCGGCTGAGAAGAAAAAGTTTGAGAATAACTCTAAAGCTAAGAATGCTATTATGTGTGGATTAGTAGATAGTGAGTTGATAAGGATCATGAACTGTAAATCAGCAAAAGACATATGGGACAAACTGCAGAGCATTCATGAAGGAGATGGCAAGATCAAGGAAGCCAAGCTGCAAACACATCGAGCCCAGTTCGAAGCATTAAAAATGAATGATGATGAGAACATAGAGGCCTATATGCTGAGAGTAAATGGAATCATAAATGCGATTAGAGGACTTGGCGAGGAAATAGAAGATGCAGTTGTTGTGAAAAAGGTACTCAGAACTCTCCATAAAATATTTGATGCTAAAGTTTCTGCTATAGAAGAAGCTAAAGATTTAAATACTTTTAGCATGGATGAAATGCATGGTTCTTTAACTGCATATGAAATGAGAATAGGACAGACTAAGCCCTCAGACAGAGAAGCTACTTTTCAAGCACAGAAAAATATAAAAGCTAAACAAGAATCTAAGGAAGAAGAATCTTCAGATGAAACTGAAGCAAACTTTGTTAGGAAACTGATAAAGGGAAAAGGAAAGTACAGAGGTAAGTTACCGTTTAAGTGTTTCAACTATGGAGGAATCGGGCACTTTGCAGCTAAATGCCCAATGAATGAGAAAAACAAAAGTGATGAAGGGACACACCAAGAAAGAAGTGACTGGAAGAAGAAACCGCATTTTAGAAAAAGGAACTTCAAGAAGAAAAGCTTCATTTCCAAGAATGTCACCTCTTCTGAAGACAGCTCTGGGGAGGATTCTAAAGAAGAAACTGGTGAAGCTTTATTCATGGCTTTTGAAGAAGAAAGAACAGAGGAAACCCAGGAGTGTGATGAAAAACTAGAGGATGAGGCTGTAGTAGATCTGGAAGGTGAGTTGGTTGCTGCACTTGAAGAGTTAAGTACAGAAAGGAAAAAGAATAAAAAGGTTTCAAGAAAACTTGAGGATGCCAACGAATTAATAATCAGTTTGAAAGTACAGACTAAAGAATTTAAGAAAAAGTCTGAAGATTTTGAAGTTCAACTAACCGTGAAAATAGATGAGTGCAATAAGCTAGAAGAAGACATAGTTGGATTAAGGATGCAGCTAGAAGAGATGAATCGAAAATTGAGTTGTCATCATAAATTTGAAGACAGTTCTGAGAAGCTGAATAAAATGCTAAATAACCAAAGGCCTACAGGCATCAAATTTGGTTTGGGCTTTGATGAAGGAGAATCCTCAAAGGAATCAAAGGCTATAACTGTAGAACCAATAAAGAATAAAGATAAGATCAGGGTTGATCAAGAAAAACCGAATCATGCAAAAGAAAACAATAAGGCCAAGCATGAAAGGAGTACTGCAAATGATGGATTCACCAAAGTCACATATCAAAGAAGAAGAAGACCCATGGCTCCTACTACAACATGGCAAAAACCATTACCCAGGTACACTCATTCCTTTTCTGGTTATTGTTTTAAATGCAATGCTTATGGTCATAAAATTTCAAATTGTAGATATAATGTAGGACAAAGGAATTTCACTAGTAGAAATGCTTTTTCACCTTTGATAGATTATGTTGTAGAATGTTATAACTATCATAACTTTGGACATATTGCAAGAAATTGTCGTAGCTCTTTTGCAGGTTTTGCAGGAAATAAATATCAGGGAAGAAAGTATCAATCAACTGGATTGAAACAAAACAAAAAATTTCTCAAAAAACAGGCACAAGCCAATGAAAGGGAGAAGGTAAAACAAGTGACCAAATCTGTTATCAAATCAGAGTGGAAAGAAAAGGAACAACCTAAGAAAGATAAGGAATCCTTGATCGTTCAAACAACTCTCAAAGCCCAGAACAAATCTGCACCATGGATTCTGGATAGTGGATGCTCCGAGTCATATGACAGGAGATAAACAAAAGTTTGATAAGTTATAGACATACGAAGGTGGTTCTATAAAATTTGGAAATAATGATGGAGCCAAGATAGTGGGTAAAGGATCAGTCAAATTAAGTGACGAAAAAATCAACTCTAAAGAAGTCCTATTTGTGGTTGGTCTGAAGCATAACTTACTGAGTGTAAGTCAAATTTGTGATAGAGGTCATGAAGTAATTTTCAAGAAGCAGGGCTGTGAAGTAAGAAAGACAAAAAATGGGAAGTTGATAGCTACTGGACTGAGAACTTCTAGAAATCTGTATACTCTCTCAGAGACTTCAGAAGGAGCTTGCTTGGTTGGACAGGAAGAAGAAAATTGGCTGTGGCACAAGAGACTCGGTCATATAAGCTTTGACAATCTGGCAAAAATCAGCTCAAAAAGGGCAGTAAGAGACATACCCACTATTGGCAAACCTTCAAATAGCATTTGTGCTTCATGCCAAAAGGGGAAGCAAACCAGAGCCACTTTCAAAGCAAAAGAGTACTTCACGAGCAAGCCGTTAGAACTAATTCACACTGATTTATGTGGACCCATGAGAACGAAAAGCATAAATGGATACAAATATTTTATGCTTGTGTATAGATGACTATTCCAGAATGACATGGGTACTATTTTTGAAACTTAAATCAGAAGCCTTTGAGATGTTCAAAACTTTCAAAAATCTTGTTGAGAATCAATCAGGAAAAAGAATTAAATGTTTAAGATCAGATAGAGGAGGAGAGTTTATTTCAGATGAGTTTGCAGAATACTATGAAAAACATGGGATTAGAAGACAGTTTTTGGCAGCAAGAACACCTCAGCAGAATGGAGTAGTAGAAAGAAAGAACAGAACTATGCAGGAAATGGCACGGACCATGTTGACAGAGAGCAAAATTGTTGACAGGTTTTGGAAAGAGGCAGTTCATACTGCAGTTTACATCTAGAATAGGTGCATGTTGAGGCCGCATGAAAGCAAAACACCTTATGAACTGTGGTTTGGCAAAAAGGCTACAACAAAATACTTCAAAGTGTTCGGCAGCAAGTGTTACATTAAACGAACTGAAGACAATCTTGGCAAGTTTGAAGATAGAGCTGATGAAGGAATTTTTCTTGGTTACTCAACAAAAAGCAAAGCCTACACATGCTACAACAAAAGACTAAAGAAAATTGTGGAGAGTGCGGATGTTAAGGTTGATGAAGGTAGGAAACAAGAAATCAGCCATAATGAAAACTACCCGACTTATGAAGAATTTATTGAAGAGGATGAAGATCAAGAAAAAGAAGAGAGACAGAAATCAGATTCAGATGATTTAGAAATAGAAGAAAATAGGAAATCCAAAACAGGCAGCTAGCAAAAAAATCATCCCAGAGAGCAGATTATTGGGGACCCCACAGTTGGTATTCAAACAAGAAGAAGAGTAGTAAACAACTACTCTCTGTTATCCAACATTGAGCCCAAAAATATTATTGAAGCAAGCACAGATGAAAGCTGGATGGAGGCATTAAATGAAGAACTAGATCAAATTGAGAAAAACAAAACCTGGGAATTAGTACCAAGGCCCGAAAATAAAAACATAATTGGTACTAAATGGATATTTCAAAACAAGCTGAATGAAGACGGACAGGTTGTAAGGAATAAAGCAAGATTGGTCTGTAAAGGATATGCTCAAGTTGAAGGGATTGATTTTGAAGAAACTTTTGCACCAGTGGCCAGACTTGAAGCAATCAGACTATTTTCGGCTTTAGCAGTTCATAGGAATTTCAAAGTTTATCAGATGGATGTGAAATCAGCATTTCTAAATGGAAATCTTGAAGAAGAAGTGTATATTGAACAGCCTGATGGTTTTCAACTCTGTGATAATCCTAACTTTGTTTGCAAGCTGAAGAAAGCATTGTATGGCTTGAAACAAGCACCTAGAGCTTGGTATGCAAGATTGGACAGCTATCTCACTAAGCAAGGATTCAAGAAAGGTATGGTGGATAGCAATTTATATATCAAAACTGAGAATGGCAATCTCATTGTCCTTGTTGTCTATGTAGATGATATAATATTTGGCAGCAGCAATGATGAGTCATGTAAAGACATAGCAAATAAAATGCAGAAAGAATTTGAAATGTCTATGATTGGTGAGCTTTCATATTTCCTCAGACTGCAAGTTAATCAAAGTGAAAAGGGGATTTTTATTTCTCAAGTCAAATATGTGAAAGAAATGCTGAAAAAGTTCACAATGGAGGATTGCAAGCCTGTTAGTACTCCCATGACAACAGGTTGCAAGTTGATAAAGGATGAAAAATCCCTAGATGTTGATCAAACAATGTACAGATCTATGATTGGGAGCCTACTGTATTTGACAACCACCAGACCGGATATCTTACAGGCAGTTTGCATGGTTGCAAGATTTTAGGCTAGTCCCAAAGAGACTCATGTGACAGCTATGAAAAGGATTTTTAGGTACCTCAAGGGTACTATGGAGTATGGGCTATGGTATCCAAAAGGAAAAGACTTCACTCTTTTTGCATATTTGGATGCAGATTGGGCAGGATGTATTGATGACAAAAAGAGTACCAGTGGAGGAGCATTTTATCTTGGAGATAAATTGGTAGCATGGCACAACAAGAAACAAGAATCAGTCTCTCTATCCACAGTAGAGGCTGAATACATTGCAGCAACAACATGCTGTACACAGATATTATGGATGAGACAGACACTGAAAGATCTTGGTATCCACTTCAATGAGCCAATCTCAGTTAAATGTGATAACACTAGTGCTATCAACATATCAAAGAACCCAATTTTGCATTCTCGAACCAAACATATTGCGATCCGGTATCATTTCTTGAAGGATAAAGTTGCAGAAGGAGAGGTCAAATTGGAGTTTGTTCCAACTACAGAGCAAGTAGCAGATATATTCACTAAACCATTGCCCAAGGAAGTTTTTGAGTACCTTCGGAGTAAGTTGGGAGTAGTCACACTACCCAAGCACTGACTAGCTATGGGGAACACATTCTCAGGGGGAGCATTAAATTACTTATGCCTGAGAATGTTGTGCATAGACTCAGGGGGAGTCTACAGCACCCCTTTGGTATTATTGTCAAAGGGGGAGAAGAATTATAGGAAATTGCACATGTGTTGCCAACAATTCCAAAGGGGGAGATTGTTGAGCAAGGTGCAGCAAAAGTATTGCAAAAGTATTGTCATTGTTGTCAACATAGATAGATTGATGCAGTTGATGCAGTTCAGAGGTCAGTCAGAACAAGTACAGTGAATTTCCAAGAAGAAAGAAGTGGCCCAGATTCAAAAATTTGCAGAAAAAGACAAGTAAGAAAACTGTCGCGATATCGCGACATGTTTTCTGTCATGATTTCGCGACAAAACTAAGGAGAGAGAAGGCGCAGCCAAAAATGTCATGATTTCATGACATATCGAAGGAGAGAGAAAAAGTTGGAGAAACTGTCACGATTTCGCGACATGCTGGAAGGAAAGAAGCAAAGTTGAAAAACTATCACGATTTCGTGACATGTTTGGAGTAAAGGCGCAGGCAATGAAAAGTGTCACGATTTCACGACAAGTTCGGTGAAGAAGCGCCAAGGATGAAAAGTGTCATGATTTCGTGACAAGTTTGGTGAAGAAGTGCCAAGTGAAAAAGTTGTAGCGATTTCGCTACATGTTGGATTTTCGCTGGTTGAAGCAAAGAAAAAGTGCTAAGTTGAAAAGTTGTAGCGATTTCGCTACATGTTGGATTTTCGCTGGTCGAAGCAAAGAAAAAGTGCTAAGTCAAAAAGTTGTAGCGATTTCGCTACATGTTGGATTTTTGGAGGCCACGGCTAAAGAAATTGCAAAGGGAAAAAGGTGTAGCGATTTCGCTACATGTCTTGATTTCGCTAGTGCATGAAGAGAGAGTTGTACGGATGCGAAAGATGTCACGATTTTGTGACATGTTGCATTTTCATGGGCGAAAGGCAAAGAACAGCGCTAAGGCAGAAAAGCGTCACGATTTTGCGACATGTTTCGATTTCGCTGAGGCATGCGGAGAAAAGTGTACGGCAGTGAAAAGTGTCACGATTTCGCGACGTGTTCCATTTTCGTGGGTGCAAGCGAAGTAGAGTGCAGGAAAGCAAAAAGTGTCACGATTTCGCGACGTGTTCCATTTTCGCGGGTGCAAGCGAAGTAGAGTGCAGGAAAGCAAAAAGTGTCACGATTTTGCGACGTGTTCCATTTTCGCGGGTGCAAGCGAAGTAGAGTGCAGGAAAGCAAAAAGTGTCACGATTTTGCGACATGTCCCATTTTCGTGGGTAGGAGACAGAAAGGAGCTAGAGGCAGCAAATGCGTCACGATTTCGCGACATGTTCTATTTTCACGGTTGCATGCCGAGATAAGGACTAGGAGGCGGAGAACGTCGCGATATCGTGACAGGTCAGGTTTTCATGGTCAACTGTCAAGAAAAGGTCAAAGGGGCAGAAATGTCACGATATCGCGACATGTCTTAGTTGCGCAGGTAAAAGCTGAGAAGCTTACACAGTGACAGTTGTCGGGTAAGTGCAGAAGAAAATCATGCAGCCAGTTAGGTAAGAGTTAACTGGAGTTAGAACTACAGCTACAGGTGGCAGTTACAGAACAGTGCATTAAAGACAAGAACGGCTGTTACAGGGCCGTGATGCTACAAGGTGTCAAAAGTGCAGATATACCGAGAATCTCGATAAACGAGAAATCCTCTCGGAGGTTGCATGTGTCAGAAATGGAAGTTGCGGGCAGAAGAGAAAGTTCGACTCAGAATTGAAAAGAGTGCCATCTAGAAGTGTAAAGGTGCCGAGAGGGCAGTTACGTAAAGGATAAAAGAAAAGAATGACAGAGCATCAAAACACGCAGAAAAGGTTGTCAGGTTGCATAGAAAAAGCTGTCAGAATGAGCAGAGAAGACTGTCAGAATGAGTCAAAAAGAAAGCGGCTAAAAGATAGAGCGCGTCAGAGAGGGTGTGACAGATTGAACGTAGCCGAGAATGCATGAAAAATTGGAGGGAAAATTAGAGCCATTTTGAAAAGAGCCATTCGAGTAAACCGAGTATAAAGAATCGAAAAGGCGCAGTAAGTGAGGTTACTGCAACCGTGTTTTATCTTGAAAAACAAAAAGTGAGGTTGGGTAGAGTGCTGTAAGAAGCATAGAAAGTGTGCTGCAAGAAAGACAACAATAGAACTGAAACCTGGTTTTTATTATTGAAAAATTGAAAGAGAGGTTTTAGTAAGCCATAGAAGATATTGAGTTTCTAACAATTCTCCTTATGCTTCTATGAGATTGATTTGAATGAGCAATAGACCAGAGAGGGTCTTGTAAAAGAGAAGGCATTTTTATGTCAATCTATTATTCAAAATAGAAATCCAAGTTGGTGCTTGGTATAAGGGGTTGGTGCTCCTATCTATTGTTGCGAGATAAATCAGGGGTTGGTGCTCCTTCCAGTGGGTCGTTGGTAAACTATTTGTAAAGATTGAATCCTTGCAAAGGCTGGATTTGGATTGTAGTCCAAACAGTCATTATTTGAGGAGTAGCCAAATCGGTGAACCTCGTTAAATCTTGTGTTGTGTGATGCTCTTGTGTTATACTTGCTATATCTGTTTTTAAGCTTGCATTTTTAAGTATTAAGAGTTGCAGATTCAAGTTTTAAATAGTTACACTGATTCACCCCCCCTCTCAGTGTCATTGTGAGAATATCAGCAAGTTGTCTATCTTTTATGGCCACCACAGTATTCTGCATTGTCCACCCTAGGAACCACCACATAGTTATTCACACAATCTACCCCTATAACCACCATGCCATAATCATTTTAAACCTTTTTACTCCACTGAAAGCACAAGGATTTTTTAAAGCTATAAACCCTTAATTTAAGAAAAATTGTTCCCCATATCCCTTTGGGGCCAATACTTTCTGTTCCATGGGGTCTGTCCCATACAGGTATACCCCTCAAAATATCTAGGAGGTGTTTTTTGTATATGGTGCAAGCCACTAGGCTTGACCCCTGAACCTCCTTCCAAGGATTGAGGGAACTTGCTAGTAAGGTACCTAGTATGGATACATCTTTTAGTTATTTTAAAATTGTAATTTATTTATTTATTTTCCTACACTTAGTTTTTTTGGGTTTGGATGAACTGAAAATACATGAACAACAACTCCCTCACCAAACCAATAGGTACAAAGAGACTCATTCCCCTGAACCTCCTTTCGAGGATTGAGGGAACTTGCTAGTAAGGTACCTAGTGTGGATACATCTTTTAGTTATTTTAAAATTGTAATTTATTTATTTATTTTCCTACACTTAGTTTTTTTGGGTTTGGATGAACTGAAAATACATGAACAACAACTCCCTCACCAAACCAATAGGTACAAAGAGACTCATTCCCCACACTACAAGCATATACTGTGCATATCACTCATAAGTTTACAAACTACCAGATTGATAATTAATGGAAAGAAAATAATTATTTTTAAAACATAATTTATGCTCATCATTTTGCCACCATTGTTCGGGAGTGTCAAAACTATAGTGTTAGAATCCATAATTTAGTTTAAAAAATGCATACTACCTTTCCTATAGATCCCTCACATGAGAAGCATGAGTTCATCAAGGGCCTAGAAAATCCAATGGATGATTTATTATAAGAATAAAAACACCTTAGAGCCATAAGCTCTAGCTACTTTGAAAATATCTATCAAAGAGTTGAAACATTCTCTAAACAAAAATACAATAGCTAGTGGATAAAATTATAAACTATGACTATACTAACAATAGTGGGGAAAACTCAACAGCTATTCCAAAATTATTTCAAGAAAAAAACAAAATTGCCAACACGAGGAATAAAAACATATCCTCCATAATCAAAACAAAAATAGGAATGTTTTTCAATGGTATTATCTCTTGCTTTACAGGACACATTTTAGTTACAGAAAAATAGGCAAGAAATAGAAGCGACATTTGTCTTTTTCTACCCAAGGTGTAAAAAAACATGAAAAAAATAAATGTTCAAAAAACACAATGGAAATTTGTGGAAACTATCACTTGGATCATCAGACCAAGTTGTATCCAAAAATAACAAAAGAAGATCTAGAAGAAGTAAAAGCTTACTTCGTGGATCCACTTCCACAGACACAACCATCATAACATCCCATCTTACCAGCTCCACCTATTACAAGGCCAAAATATTTGTCAGCACAACCAGAGTTGAATCCCAACGATAATGGTTTAAATTCACCATTATATTAGGTATATGTGCGAATGAATCCAATGTACCATATTAGTATAGATGTAGAAAAAATTGTGTTGAACAATCAAACATTGAAAGAATTCCATCGTATCCTGAAAGGTTACAAAAAATTAGAAAAATGACACAACACGAGTTTTACATTATGGAATAGTTAAAAAAAATTATTGTTACCATTCCTCAAACTATTATGGAAGTGCCTATTTACACAGAAGCCATTAAGTATTTATACCTCAAGAAATCAATATGGAAGCTGCAACCAACAACAGTCAAGTGATAGGTCAACACACTAATTTAATATTGGATAAAATGTATCTTGATCCCAAAATCCTAATTTTAATGATAAAAATTGTAGGTTTAACATTACCCAACACTTTGGTGAATTTTAATGTTTTTTTTGGTAAATAAAAGTCTTCATTAATTACCGGGTTTTGCAGGTTAACCCAAAACCTATTACAATATCCAGCCTTCTACTGAGATTGTAGATCCTAGTCATCCTTGAAACTTTCTTACCAAAAATTGTGTTGAATCCCCTACAACACCTTACTAACAAAGCACACCCATACCTAAACATAACTATAAACATTACTTACATTGACAGGAATTGAAGTTTGGAACTTTGCACTTGTGAAACCTGTTGCTTGCCCATTTCCTATTCTCTGTCAGAATCTTCCAAGGCTTACACCCTATTACCTTCATTTCCAATTTGGTATGATTTAGAGGGAAACCCCATAGTTATTACTAGATCCATGGGGAAAGAACACCCATTCATATTTCTCCTTAACGGGTAGGTTTATTTTCATGACTAATAATGTTTTCCACTTCACGTGGCACACCTTGTGTCCATGTCACCAAACTACCAACATCAACACCTATGTTGGCTAATTTGTCAGCTGACCTGTTGGCCTCACGGTACACATGACGAGCCCTCCTATTTTGTCTTTCCACAAAAATGATCCTCACTTCATGGATGACTCCCTCGATTCTCCATGGAGGTTTTTTGCCATTGGTTAATAGGTTGATGATGTTCATAGAATCACCTTCAATCATCAAGTTACCTTGAGTTGCTTGGGCTACTTGCAACCCTCTCCAAAGGGCTCTAGCTTCTGCTTCGTTATTAGTTCTGATTCCCAATGGTTCAGCGAAGGCCTTGACCATATTTCCTTGATGATCCCTGATTATTCCTCCAGCTCTAGCTCTTCTCGGGTTCTCCTTGGCTGCACCATCAAAATTTAGTTTAAACCAACCCTGGGGGGTGGCTCCCAAAAAATCCCATTTTTGGGATTGGGCAAAGGAATGGAAGGTTTGTCCTCAATACCTAAGGCCCGAGCTAATTGTTTTTCTTGGGGAAGAATTGAGTGGTTCTCATCCACTAAGGTGCTAAGGTTTTCTTTTGCAAAGACAATAATCCTGTTGAGGATGGTTTTTGGGTTGTGAATGGTATCCTTAAAGGCTCTATGGTTCCTTTCTAGCAAAATATGCTAGAGAAAATGATGCCAACATATTTTCCATAGGTACTTAAGTTTTAGGCTAACAAAGGGTTGAGGCCATTGATGGAACACTTCGGATATAAGAGCAGGCTTAACCCACGAGATCCTAAAGGCTTGGAAAAGTTCATCCAGGATGGACTCCACTACCGGACACTCCAAAAACAAGTGTTGGGTAGTCTCCCATCTTGCCCTACACATGTAGCAACGGTTAGCAATAACCATACCTTTGGATAACATATTGTCCATAGTGAGGATTTTTCCTTGAATCACCAGCCATGAAAAAAAGGATATTTTAGGAATTAAGCCTTTGATCCAAACCAAACTCGGTTGAAATTGTTGACCTTCCACATTGAGAAGCAAATTATAGGCAGACTTAACTGTGAAGTCACCACTTTCAGTCTTAGCCCAAACAATGTGATCTTCATCCTCTCCAGAGGGAATAATTTGTTGAGTTAAAATGTTATAAAGCTCTTCAGACTCCGCTTCAAAACCTTGTACTCTAATGTGTTTCCACATGTTGATATTTATATCCTGCCACATATAATTTGCAACCTTCTTCCCAATATGCTACTCCATATGCTCTTGAATCCTAGCCAAACAAGGATTCTAGGATAACTCCTCAGCTCTCACCCATCGATCCTTCCAAAAGTCTATTGTTTGCCCATTTCCTAGAATCCATCTAAGACCTTTCTTGACAAGATCCTTGCTCGTGAGGATTGCCTTCCAAAAAGTAGACCCCCTACTTGCTAAGTTGTCATTAAGGAAGTTCACACCTTGGAGGTATTTCCTCCTAACTATGGCAGTCCATTCATTATCGACCTTAGTCAATAACCGCCATGCTTGTTTGGCTAACAGAGTTGTATTGAGATGAGAAAATCTCCTCAATCCTAACCCCCCATCAACTTTAGGTTTGCAAACCTTGTTCCAACCTACTAAATGGATCCTTTTCTTATCCTCAGTCCCTGACCAAAGAATTTTTTTTTGAAGCTGCTCAATTTTGTGATACACCTTGCTAGGAGCTCTGAATACTGATAGGAAGTAAATGGGTATACTTTGAAGTGAAGCCATAGTTAAAACTACTTTTCTTGCTTGAGATAACAAATGTCCTTTCCAACCTACTAGCTTTTTTTGGATCCTCTCCAGAACTATGTTCCACATTGATCCTTCAGGTTTCCCCGTAAATAGGGGAAGACCTAAATAGGAGGTGGGAAGGGATGCAATCTGACATTCCATGATCCTTGCTATGTTGTTTTGCCTAGGAATGGGGGTATTGATGAAATAAAGTTTGCTCTTATCAAAATTCACTTTCTGTCCAGCCACTTCTTCATACATTATGAGAATATTTTTAATCCTTCTTACCTCAACCACAGAAGCCAAAGTCAGTAGCAATGTATCATCAACAAATTGTTGATGTGTCATCGAGGTAGTTAGCGACGTGGCCTTGATACCTAAAATGAGTCCAGCTACCGCTGCTGCCTTAATGGTTCTTCCCAAGGCCTCAGCTACAATGATGAACAACATAGGACTTATGGGATATCCTTGTCTTAGACCACATTTGCTTTGAAAAAAACCTGCAGTAGACCCATTAACCAAAACTAAAAAACAAGGCTTAGAAATACACTCTCTTATTAACTTGACCCATTTCATGTTGAAGCCAAATTTTAATAAAACTGCCTCTAGGAATTCCCAATTTATCCTGTCATAAGCTTTGTTCATGTCTAACTTTAAATCCATGACTACTTTTTTGGTCTGAGCGGCTGTATGAAGAGCCTCATGAACAGTAATAACTCCATCTAAGATTGATCTTCCTTGTACAGAACTTCCTTGACTTGGATCAATGATAACCGGTAGAACTTTCTTCAAACGGTTGGCTAAAACTTTGGACAAAATTTTATAGGATATATTACACAGGCTAACCGGCCTAAAGTCAGCCATAGTCTTGGGGTTGGGGCCTTTAGGGATCAAAGCAATGAAAGTTGAATTGAAACCCCTTGGAATATGATTTGAACTTTGGAACTCCTTGATTGCAGCAATAACTTCTGCTCCAACAATATCCCAACAAACTTGGAAAAACCACGGTGAAAACCCATCCGGCCCAGGAGCTTTGTCAGGATCCATGTTAAACAAATCCTCCTTGATCTCTTCATCTAAAAAAGCTACTGTAAGAGACTCGTTAATCATTTCATCAATGAGTTGTGGAATGAATTGAAGGAGAGAGTCCTTTGCTTGGGCATTACAGGCCCGTTCTTCACCCAATAATGAACTAAAAAAATTAACAACCTCGTCCCTGATCTCCTGAATGTTTTGAGTTGAGGATCCATCCACCTTAGTTAAATTTCTAATATTATTGTTGCTTCTATTGCTCAATGTGGTAACATGGAAATTTTTTGAATTAGAGTCCCCTTCCTTTAGCCATAATGCCCTTGATTTTTGCCTCCAATACATCTCTTCACAAGCTAAAATATTATAAAACTCACAAAGGGTTTCCTTCTCTTCAGTCCTTGTTGCCTCATCATAGGTTCCATTTTGGATTTTGCTTTCTATTATTCTCATTTTTTCCCCCACTTGCTCTCTTATTCTCAAAAATATTTCCAAAGACTTCTTTATTCCATATTCTAAGGTTGTTTTTCACCATCTTAAGTTTTTGAGATAGTTTGAAGGAAGCACTTCCCTGGATAGGTTGCTGCCACCATTCCTCTATTCATTTCTTGAAGTCCAGATGTTTAACCCACATTGATAGAAATCTGAATGGCTTTTTAAAGGAGTTAGCCTAAAATGCCTCCCATAGAATAATATTATGGTCTGAAGCACATTTAGGAAGGGCTTGTAATGCTGAATCACCAAACATTGTTGTAGCTTCCTTGGATAAAAAAACCTGTCCAACCTTTCTTGAATCAGCTGACTTCCTATCCTCTTGTTACTCCATGTAAATTTGGCTCCTTTTAGTCTTACATCCATCAATTAATTTGTGTTAATGAATTCATTGAAGTCCTCCATGCTCCTTGAGGGTAACCTAGATCCTCCCTTCTTATCAGATGGGTAAAGGGGGGTATTGAAATCTCCCCCAATCACCCAAGGAATGTATTTAAAAGCTTGGCTCAAATGCCCCAAAAACTCCCACAGTTTAGACCGCCCTTGGATAGAGGTGGGGGCATAAACATTTGACATAATCCAATTCTTATTAGTATCAAAATCATGAAATAATACGCTTAAGACTATTTCATTTGCTTGAATAATACTTCCTTCTATTTTAATAGGATCCCATAAGATCATGAGGCCCCCAGATGCTCCTCTCGCCTGTTGAAAGGCCACTTCCCCTTGCTTCCAAATCCTTCTAGCTATAAGTGCTGATTGTGTCGCATCTGTTTTGGTTTCTTGAAGAAAAATGATAGTAGGATTCCAATCCTTCCTTATAGAATTCACCATCCTTTGTTTTTGTGGGCCATTTAGGCCTCTCACATTCCATGAGAGAACCTTCATTTAGACTATTTGATATTTTTTCCCCACCCCCTTCCCTGATCCAAAGGGGGTTTGTCAATTTTGCTATTATCTTGGCCAGGAATAGCTTGCTGTAACAATGTTCTTTGCTTTCCATTTGCAATTTCTTCATTGATTCTCATTCTATAGTGCTTTGTTGTAGATATTATCCCTTTCTTTCTTTCACTTCCATAATCTGTCTGAGGCTTTCTTGTTTGCAGTTCTTGTCAGACATTGGGATTGAAGGTGGCCCTGGGTTTTGCACATGCTACAAAATGTTGGCTTGTTCTCATACTCCACAAGCTGAATCCTTAGAAACTCTCCATATGCTAGTTCCACCTGAGAAGGTAGATCAAAATCCAAGTTTGCATTTACACAGATCCTGGCATGCGTCAGTCTAGTCCTTGCCCGGGTTGAATGGTCTATTGCCATGAGCTCTCCTATCATCTTTGCTATGCCACTAAGCTAGTACTCATTAAAAAAATGGGTTGGGAGGTTTGGTAAGCAGACCCAAATGGGTGCTATATTAATGTTCTACTTCTCAAGGTTGAAATCCTCCCCCCACTTCCTCAGAAAGAGGCTACACCTTCCTAGAAACTAGGGTCCTCCTATCAAGATGCGCTCTACATCATCTTTGTTGTTGAGTCTTATCATAAAAAAACCTCTTGACATGGCTACGATTTCTAAGCTTCCTGAAGTTTTCCACTTTGCCGTAGCCTATGAGCGAATAGTCTCAATGTCCGGCCTTCCTCCCAAAAAATTGCCAACTAAGGATGATGCCTCCATATCCAAGAATATTTCCATAATCTCCACTGGTGCAGTTAACCTATTATTGTTTGGTATTAGGGGTGGTAGTTCACTGAATGGCTCCTTCTTTTTCCCTTTTAGCATTTCCAAAAATGTTGGGCCCTTGTTGCCAGCTTCCGAACCCCAGTGGGACCCTTTGTCTGAGGGTTTATCTGGAGGATCTATACCTTTAGCATTTTTGAACTGAGCTGAAAGGGAATCCTTTTCCTTTCTAGCTACAGCATTATGCCCTACCTCTGGATCTTCTCCTTCCGTTGGTTCAAAATTCTTGCCTGCCATTTTTGCTTCTCCTCCACTTTCTCCACTGCTCCTCATATCCTGCCTGTCATTTTTGCTCCTCCTCCTCCTCCTTATTCAATCTGATTGATGTTTTCTACGATGAATTTTAATGTTGATATTAGTTGCAAAATAGGAAAAATGACATTTAAGAAAAACTATAAAAAAATAGTCATCTACCTACCTGCACAATATGCTAATATATTGTAAGAGCCTAGTTTCAAGGCCATCAAGGAAGATACTCTTCCCATGTTGCAACATATCATAGCATTGGATGAAGAAGGGGATGGGACAAATGAAGACTTAGTCATAAAATTTTTTGATACAGACTAAGATCTTATCACAAGCCCCAACTTCTAGAGTCTAGCTCGATTGTAGACATGGGGGAGACCCCACCTTCAACATTACAACTAGCAACACAATGAACACTATTACAATGTTCAATATAAAAACAAAAAAAATATAGATAGAATCTTTTTTTTTTAAAACCATTAGTTTAGGTTTTTATTTTTTATTTTTTTATGTTTTACAGGACAACATGAAGTGCAATGCATACTATAGGCATCCAAGGTAACCAAGCCTACAAGCAGATGCAGCTCCATATTTCTTTCCTCGAATATATATATATATATATATATATATAATAAATGTTGAATAAAGAATTGGATATGGGGATTTCATGAAGTGAGGAATTTGTTAATGGAGGTAATAGTAGCACACAACGAAGCACAATACAGTTATTGACCAACATAGAACAGGTCTCTAAGTTTCAAATTTATGGTAGTGGCATAATATTAATAGTCAAAAATCACCATTTATGGCCTTATCATGTGCCTCACATTTAAGGTTGATGAATTCTCATGCATTCATCATGGAAGAAAAAAAAGAGACATAAAAAACATGATGAGGAAAGGAGGCGTGGAACCTATTTTTCTTAACATAGATTATATTTTATTTGTGTTTTATTTTGCAAGGTTATGTGGCCTTAGATTCAATCTATACACATCCAAGAAACTAGGCCTATTAGGCATGATGCTATGATCCCTATTTTTTATTTTACTTTTTTGTGTGTTTATTTTTGTAGGACATGTGGATTTATATGCAATATGTAAGTAGATAATTCAAACTAGGCCTATCAAGCATGAACCACATTGCCCTACATTTGAAAAGTGCAACAATATGGAAAAAGGTACCTAATTCCCACCATGAATGTAGTGCCTACATTCAAACCAGTGTAAAGGCACCTTCTTCCACCTTGGAGGAAGCCACTGATATTCAAGCCACCATAGAAGTGCCTATCTTCCACTAGGAGGAGCGATGCCCATATTCAGACAAAAAAATAGGTGTCTAGTTCTCAGCAAGAGAGCAAAACTTGTATCCAATAGCAGTAGTAGTACTTCCTTCCCACCAAGAGGGCAACACTTGTTTCCAGAAGTAGTAAGGGTACCTATTTTCATTAGGGAGATGACACTTATTTTCACGATAAAACCATACCTAGAGGCACCTAATATCCACCAAAAATGTGGCACCAATATTTAGGAGAACATGATAATATCTATTTTCCAATGAATAGAGTACACCTATTTTCAAAATTTATGATAACACAATTTAGGTACTCTCAAAATAATAATAATGGAGGATGACCATGATCGAATTCCAATAGGAAAGTGTATCTTCCCACACAAATAAAATAATATTTTATTTATTTATAATTTTTTTAGTATGAGACCTCAAAAATCATAATAATATGTAGTACCCAAGAAATAAAAAATTAAATCCAATTCAACATTGATAAGATTGCACTACACGGAGAAGTGCAAGTCACCAATTTTATGGTACCTCAAAATAATGCATCAACTAGTTGTGTAGTACCACTTAGTTTCATACGTATTATGATCCACAAAAACTCACCTAGGTATGTACTATATTTTATGTTTTCTATGTTTATATTTATTACAAAAGATATCTTTGTGTTAAATGCCAAAAAAAGTACATGTTTTTATCATTAATTCATGCAATCCCATATCAATAATCAGCCACATGGCATGAAGTAGACATGCGAGGATTTGCCATGACTATCACTACACCTAGGCACACATCTAAAGGTGTAGTAATATTATTTAAACAGTGGGAGGAAGCATCGATATGCTATCAGCCAAAGGTGTAATCATTGTATATATATAAGAAGAAATAAAAACAAAAAGAAAAAAAAAAAAATATATATATATATATATAACAAAACTAAAAAATGAGTGCAACTATACCCAAAAAAAAATGAGCCTAATGATTTCACAACAGTAATGGGTGTAGTACAAGAGGAAAAAAATTGAGTCTATGAGCTATTTAGAATATTGCAGTTTGTGGATTGGGGAGTAGTAAAAAGGGGTCAAATCATCTACATATACCCACCAACCAGGCCCAATTAAAATATATGTTGACCATAATCACATAGAATATTTGTGGTCACACATAGAAAATACTGACCAGACTTTATCGTGAGATTTTAAAGGCTCAAAAGAAGAGGAAACATTAGCTAGCTACAATTTCAGCATGGTTGGAGCCTTGGGAAATTGGAAATATTTCCTGTGATAATGGGTTGAACAGAGTTTCACAATGGAAGAGTCACTCTTGCTCTACATTTACCAACAACTGCACCGAGGTAGTTGTGTAAAAAAAAAGGAAAAAATAAAAGAAGAAAGGGATAGTGCCCAAGCCCCCAATTAAAAAAATAATCTAATTAATTAAAAATATCACACTGCACAAGCATAATTTAAAGAATATTATAAATTTACTGTAGTTAAGGAGTAGAATATCCAGTCACACTATGCAATAACTAACAACAATAGTGCACCAAATGAAGAGCATAGTTCTATAATTACTCATTGAAAGGAAGAACAAAGTTGATATTATTGTGTAGATGGATTGGGACATGGACACAACAATTGTTGTTGTTGTACAGATGTTGTTATTGCCATTGTGCATATGTTACTGTTGCTATGCAAATGTTACTATTGTTGTGCAAATGTTGCTATTTTTGTGTAGATATTATTGTGGATGTAGTTGGTTAGACAAAAGCTGAATATTTTATAGTTACCAAGCATGTTGATGAGTCAAAAAAATATTCTACTGCTACCTAGTCAACTAGTCAATTGATAGTTGAATATTTCATAGTTACCCAATCTACTGGTGAGTTAGCAAAAAATATTCTACTATTGCCCAGTCAGCTGGTCAGTCAACAACTGAATATTTTCTAGCTATATAGTCTAATGGTCAGTTAGAAGAACATTTTACTGCCACCCAATCATCTGGTCAACCAATAGTTGAATATTTTATAGCTTTCTAGTCTATTGGTAAGTCAAAAAAAAACCTTGTTGTTATCCAGTCAACTGATCAACCAAAAATTGAATATTTTATATCTATCCAATCTACTTCTTAGTCAATAGAATATTTTGTTGCTATCTAGTTAGTTGGTTAGCTAAATGTGACCATTATGTGGTTGCCCAACTAGTTGGATAGTCAACAATTGAAAATTAGGGTTGTTGAATCTACTAGACAACCAAGTGCAGAATTACCCATGGCTACACAACATGCACCAAAATTAGAACTACCCATAACACAACATTCCAATGGGGATATTCATTAGAAAAAATGTGGTGCTCACTCTCAAAGCACAATCAACCACAAATAATGCCTAGGCTTGAAGGTAGCACAATAAGAACAAAATATACCGAGGGACTCTGACATAAGAACTTGTTAAAGGTTCAGCATGGGGGGATGATGATATTTAACACTAGAAATGCATTTTTGTATAATTATTGGATATATTTAATATAAAATAAAGTATTATGCTTGACTAGTATTTTTAGTAGAATATATGCTTAGATGTAGGTTTTTGCTACTAATTTGACTTTTTTGAGTCAACATCCCATTTAGACCTGGTAATGCACAAAGACATATTGAAGAGAACTACAATGAATGGTGAAATAAGGTGCTTGTATCTCGGTGTTTATATGTCGATGATAGGCAAGCGTCTATATCTCGATGTTTATATCCTAACGACATGCAGGTGCTTGTATGCTAGTGATAGGTAAGCACCTGTATGTTAGCAATAGGCAAGATCCTGTATCCCATCATAGTTAGGTGTCTACATCCAACAAGAATATAGGAGTTGTATTCAATATTGATCGATTGACTAGTTGACCAGTTGACCAATTGACCATGCAATTTTTATGGAAGTTATTACAAAAAGATAAGGAAGAATTATTATTACCTATGCATGATTAAAGGCAACTCTATTAATAAATATATGAATGATTAAAAATAAAAAACCATATTTTTAATAGAAGAAAATAACAATTGTGCATGAAACGTGTCATAGCAAATCTATTTAAAAAAAAATATAGATAGAATCTATTTTTTTTTTAAAACCATTAGTTTAGGTTTTTATTTTTTATTTTTTTATGTTTTGCAGGACAACATGAAGTGCAATGCATACTATAGGAATCCAAGGTAACCGATCCTACAAGTAGATGCAACTCCATATTTATTTCCTCGAAAAAAAAAAATATATATATATATATATATATAATAAATGTTAAATAAATAATTGGATATGGGGATTTCATGAAGTGAGGAATTTGTTAATGGAGGTAATAGTAGCACACAATGAAGCACAATACGGTTATTGACGAGCATAGACCAGGTCTCTAAGTTTCAAATTTATGGTAGTGGCATAATATTAATAGTCAAAAATCACCATTTATGACCTTATCATGTGCCTCACATTTAAGGTTGTTGAATTCTTATGCATTCATCATGGAAGAAAAAAAGAGACATAAAAAACATGATGAGGAAAGGAGGCGTGGAACCTATTTTACTTAACATAGATTATATTTTATTTGTGTTTTATTTTGCAAGGTTATGTGGCCTTAGATTCAATCTATATGCATCCAAGAAACTAGGCCTATTAGGCATGATGCTATGATCTCTGTTTTTATTTTACATTTTTGTGTGTTTATTTTTGTAGGACATGTGGATTTATATGCAATATGTAAGTAGCCAATTCAAACTAGGCCTATCAAGCATGAACCACATTGCCCTACATTTGAGAAGTGCAACAATATGGAAAAAGGTACCTAATTCCCACCATGAATGTAGTGCCTACATTCAAACCAGTGTAAAGGCACCTTCTTCCCCATTGGAGGAAGCCACTGATATTCAAGCCACCATAGAAGTGCCTATCTTCCACTAGGAGGAGCGATGCCCATATTCAGACAAAAAAATAGGTGTCTAGTTCTCAGCAAGAGAGCAAAACCTGTATCCAATAGCAGTAGTAGTGCTTCCTTCCCACCAAGAGGGCAACACTTGTTTCCAAAAGCAGTCAGGGTACCTATTTTCATTAGGGAGATGACACTTATTTTCATGATAAAACCATACCTAGAGGCACCTAATATCCACAAAAAATGTGGCACCAATATTTAGGAGAACATGATAATATCTATTTTCCAATGAACAGAGTACACCTATTTTCAAAATTTATGATAACACAATTTAGGTACTCTCAAAATAATAATAATGGAGGATGACCATGATCGAATTCCAATAGGAAAGTGTATCTTCCCACACAAATAAAATAATATTTTATTTATTTATATTTTTTTTAGTATGAGACCTCAAAAATCATAATAATATGTAGTACCCAAGAAATAAAAAATTAAATCCAATTCAACATTGATAAGATTGCACTACACGGAGAAGCGCAAGTCACCAATTTTATGGTACCTCAAAATAATGCATCAACTAGTTGTGTAGTACCACTCAGTTTCATACGTATTATGATCCACAAAAACTCACCTAGGTATGTACTATATTTTATGTTTTTTATGTTTATATTTATTACAAAAGATATCTTTGTGTTAAATGCCAAAAAAAGTACATGTTTTTATCATTAATTCATGCAATCCCATATCAACAATCAGCCACATGGCATGAAGTAGACATGCGAGGATTTGCCATGACTATCACTACACCTAGGCACACATCTAAAGGTGTAGTAATATTATTTAAACAGTGGGAGGAAGCATCGATATGCTATCAGCCAAAGGTGTAATCATTGTATATATATAAGAAGAAATAAAAACAAAAAGAAAAAAAAAAAAATATATATATATATATATAACAAAACTAAAAAATGAGTGCAACTATACCCAAAAAAAAATGAGCCTAATGATTTCACAACAGTAATGGGTGTAGTACAAGAGGAAAAAAATTGAGTCTATGAGCTATTTAGAATATTGCAGTTTGTGGATTGGGGAGTAGTAAAAAGGGGTCAAATCATCTACATATGCCCACCAACCAGGACCAATTAAAATATATGTTGACCATAATCACATAGAATATTTGTGGTCACACATAGAAAATACTGACCAGAATTTATCGTGAGATTTTAAAGGCTCAAAAGAAGAGGAAACATTAGCTAGCTAGAATTTCAGCATGGTTGGAGACTTGGGAAATTGGAAATATTTCCTGTGATAATGGGTTGAACAGAGTTTCACAATGGAAGAGTCACTCTTGCTCTACATTTACCAACAACTGCACCGAGGTAGTTGTTGTGTAAAAAAAAAGGAAAAAATAAAAGAAGAAGAAAGGGATAGTGCCCAAGCCCCCAATTAAACAAATAAACTAATTAATTAAAAATATCACACTGCACAAGCATAATTTAAAGAATATTATAAAGTTACTGTAGTTAAGGAGTAGAATATCCAGTCACACTATGCAATAACTAACGACAATAGTGCACCAAATGAAGAGCATAGTTCTATAATTACTCATTGAAAGGAAGAACAAAGTTGATATTATTGTGTAGATGGATTGGGACATGGACCAAACAATTGTTGTTGTTGTACAGATGTTGTTATTGCTATTGTGCATATGTTACTGCTGTTATGCAAATGTTACTATTGTTGTGCAAATGTTGCTATTGATGTGTAGATATTATTGTGGATATAGTTGGTTAGCCAAAAGCTGAATATTTTATAGTTACCAAGCATGTTGATGAGTCAAAAAAATATTCTACTACTACCTAGTCAGCTAGTCAATTGACAGTTTAATATTTCATAGTTACCCAATCTACTGGTGAGTTAGCAAAAAATATTCTACTATTGCCCAGTCAGCTGGTCAGTCAACAACTGAATATTTTCTAGCTATCTAGTCTAATGGTCAGTTAGCAGAACATTTTACTGCCACCCAATCATCTGGTCAACCAATAGTTGAATATTTTATAGCTTTCTAGTCTATTGGTAAGTCAAAAAAAATCTTGTTGTTATCCAGTCAACTGGTCAACCAAAAATTGAATATTTTATATCTATCCAATATACTACTTAGTCAATATAATATTTTGTTGCTATCTAGTTAGTTGTTTAGCTAAATGTGACCATTATGTGGTTGCCCAACCAGTTGGATAGTCAACAATTGAAAATTAGGGTTTTTGAATCTACTAGAAAACCAAGTGCAAAATTACCCATGGCTACACAACATGCACCAAAATTAGAACTACCCATAACACAACATTCCAACGGGGATATTCAATAGGAAAAATGTGGTGCTCACTCTCAAAGCACAATCAACCACAAATAATGCCTAGGCTTGAAGGTAGCACAATAAGAACAAAATATACTAAGGGACTCTGACATGAGAACTTGTTAAAGGTTCAGCATGGGGGGATGATGAGCACCAAAAATGCTTATTTTTATGCATGTTTTAAAGATGTATTGCATGGCATATTTAACACTAGAAATGCATTTTTGTATAATTATTGGATATATTTAATAGAAAATAAAGTATTATGCTTGACTAGTATTTTTAGTAGAATATATGCTTAGAAGTAGGTTTTTGCTACTAATTTGACATTTTTGAGTCAACATCCCATTTAGACCTGGTAATGCACAAAGACATCTTGAAGAGAACTACAATGAATGGTGAAATAAGGTGCTTGTATCTCGGTGTTTATATGTCGATGATAGGCAAGCGTCTATATCTCGATGTCTGTATCCTAAGGACATGCAGGTGCTTGTATGCCAGTGATAGGTAAGCACCTGTATGTTAGCAATAAGCAAGATTCTGTATCCCATCGTAGTTACGTGTCTACATCCAACAAGAATATAGGAGTTGTATTCAATATTGATCGATTGACTAGTTGACCAGTTGACCAATTGACCATGCAATTTTTATGGAAGTTATTACAAAAAGATAAGCAAGAATTATTATTACCAATGCATGATTAAAGGCCACTCTATTAATAAATATATGCATGATTAAAAATAAAAAACCATATTTTTAATAGAAGAAAATAACAATTGTGCATGAAACGTGTCATAGCAAATCTATTTAAAAAAAAATATAGATAGAATCTATTTGTTTTTTAAAACCATTAGTTTAGGTTTTTATTTTTTATTTTTTTATGTTTTGCAGGACAACATGAAGTGCAATGCATACTATAGGCATCCAAGGTAACCGAGCCTACAAGCAAATGCAACTCCATATTTCTTTCCTCAAAAAAAAAAAAAAAATATATATATATATATATATATATATAATAATAGTAAATGTTGAATAAAGAATTGGATATGGGGATTTCATGAAGTGAGTAATTTGTTAATGGAGGTAATAGTAGCACACAATGAAGCACAATACGGTTATTGACCATCATAGACCAGGTATCTAAGTTTCAAATTTATGGTAGTGGCATAATATTAATAGTCAAAAATCACCATTTATGGCCTTATCATGTGCCTTACATTTAAGGTTGATGAATTCTCATGCATTCATCATGGAAGAAAAAAAAGAGATATAAAAAACATGATGAGGAAAGGAGGCGTGGAACCTATTTTTCTTAACATAGATTATATTTTATTTGTGTTTTATTTTGCAAGGTTATGTGGCCTTAGATTCAATCTATACACATCCAAGAAACTAGGCCTATTAGGCATGATGCTACGATCCCTATTTTTATTTTACTTTTTGTGTGTTTATTTTTGTAGGACATGTGGATTTATATGCAATATGTAAGTAGCCGAGTCAAACTAGGCCTATCAAGCATGAACCACATTGCCCTACATTTGAGAAGTGCAACAATATGGAAAAAGGTACCTAATTCCCACCATGAATGTAGTGCCTACATTCAAACCAGTGTAAAGGCACCTTCTTCCCCCTTGGAGGAAGCCACCGATATTCAAGCCACCATAGAAGTGCCTATCTTCCACTAGGAGGAGCGATGCCCATATTCAGACAAAAAAATAGGTTCTAGTTCTCAGCAAGAGAGCAAAACCTATATCCAATAGCAGTAGTAGTGCTTCCTTCCCACCAAGAGGGCAACACTTGTTTCTAGAAGCAGTAAGGGTACCTATTTTCATTAGGGAGATGGCACTTATTTTCATGATAAAACCATACCTAGAGGCACCTAATATCCACCAAAAAGGTGGCACCAATATTTAGGAGAACATGATAATATCTATTTTCCAATGAACAGAGTACACCTATTTTCAAAATTTATGATAACACAATTTAGGTACTCTCAAAATAATAATAATGGAGGATGACCATGATCGAATTCCAATAGGAAAGTGCGTCTTCGCACACAAATAAAATAATATTTTATTTATTTATAATTTTTTTAGTATGAGACCTCAAAAATCATAATAATATGTAGTACCCAAGAAATAAAAAATTAAATCCAATTCAACATTGATAAGATTGCACTACATGGAGAAGCGCAAGTCACCAATTTTATGGTACCTTAAAATAATGCATCAACTAGTTGTGTAGTACCACTTAGTTTCATACGTATTATGATCCACAAAAACTCACCTAGGTATGTACTAAATTTTATTTTTTTTATGTTTATATTTATTACAAAAGATATCTTTGTGTTAAATGCCAAAAAAAGTACATGTTTTTAGCATTAATTCATGCAATCCCATATCAACAATCAGCCACATGGCATGAAGTAGACATGCGAGGATTTGCCATGACTATCACTACACCTAGGCACACATCTAAAGGTGTAGTAATATTATTTAAACAGTGGGAGGAAGCATCGATATGCTATCAGCCAAAGGTGTAATCATTGTATATATATAAGAAGAAATAAAAACAAAGAGAAAAAAAAAATATATATATATATATATATATATATATATATATATATATATATATATATATATATATAACAAAACTAAGAAATGAGTGCAACTATACCTAGAAAAGAAATGAGCCTATTTATTTCACAATAGTAATGGGTGTAGTACAAGAGGAAAAAAATTGAGTCTATGAGCTATTTAGAATATTGCAGTTTGTGGATTGGGGAGTAGTAAAAAGGGGTCAAATCATCTACATATGCCCACCAACCAGGCCCAATTAAAATATATGTTGACCATAATCACATAGAATATTTGTGGTCACACATAGAAAATACTGACCAGACTTTATCGTGAGATTTTAAAGGCTCAAAAGAAGAGGAAACATTAGCTAGCTACAATTTCAGCATGGTTGGAGCCTTGGGAAATTGGAAATATTTCTTGTGATAATGGGTTGAACAGAGTTTCACAATGGAAGAGTCACTCTTGCTCTACATTTACCAACAACTGCACTGAGGTAGTTGTGTAAAAAAAAAGGAAAAAATAAAAGAAGAAGAAAGGGATAGTGCCCAAGCCCCCAATTAAAAAAATAAACTAATTAATTAAAAATATCACACTACACAAGCATAATTTAAAGAATATTATAAAGTTACTATAGTTAAGGAGTAGAATATCC
This sequence comes from Wollemia nobilis, assembly GCA_028583015.1. NCBI lineage: Eukaryota > Viridiplantae > Streptophyta > Pinopsida > Araucariales > Araucariaceae > Wollemia > Wollemia nobilis. The sequence goes on along the minus strand of JAQPPZ010017232.1, from coordinate 22,164,892 downwards.
AGTCACACTATGCAATAACTAACGAAAATAGTGCACCAAATGAAGAGCATAGTTCTATAATTACTCATTGAAAGGAAGAACAGAGTTGATATTATTGTGTAGATGGATTGGGACATGGACCCAACAATTGTTGTTTTTGTATAGATGTTGTTATTGCTATTGTGCATATGTTACTACTGCTATGCAAATGTTACTATTATTGTGCAAATGTTGCTATTGTTGTGTAGATATTATTGTGGATGTAGTTGGTTAGATAAAAGCTGAATATTTTATAGTTACCAAGCATGTTGATGAGTCAAAAAAATATTCTACTGCTACCTAGTCAGCTAGTCAATTGACAGTTGAATATTTTATAGTTACCCAGTCTGCTGGTGAGTCAGCAAAAAATATTCTACTATTGCCCAGTCAACTGGTCAGTCAAAAACTGAATATTTTATAGCTATCTAGTCTAATGGTTGGTTAGCAAAACATTTTACTCCTACCCAATCATCTGGTCAACCAATAGTTGAATATTTTATAGCTTTCTAGTCTATTGGTAAGTCAAAAAAAAATCTTGATGTTATCCAATCAACTGGTCAACCAAAAATTGAATATTTTATATCTATCTAATCTACTTCTTAGTCAATAGAATATTTTGTTGCTATCTAGTTAGTTGGTTAGCTAAATGTGACCATTATGTGGTTGCCCAACCAATTGGATAGTCAACAATTGAAAATTAGGGTTGTTGAATCTACTAGACAACCAAGTGCAGAATTACCCATGGCTACACAACATGCACCAAAATTAGAACTACCCATAACACAACATTCCAATGGGGATATTCATTAGGAAAAATGTGGTGCTCACTCTCAAAGCACAATCAACCACAAATAATGCCTAGGCTTGAAGGTAACACAATAAGAATAAAATATACCGAGGGACTCTGACATGAGAACTTGTTAAAGGTTCAGCATGGGGGGATGATGAGCACCAAAAATGCTTATTTTTATGCATGTTTTAAAGATGTATTGCATGGCATATTTAACACTAGAAATGCATTTTTGTATAATTATTGGATATATTTAATAGAAAATAAAGTATTATGCTTGACTAGTATTTTTAGTAGAATATATGCTTAGATGTAGGTTTTTGCTACTAATTTGACATTTTTGAGTCAACATCCCATTTAGACCTGGTAATGCACAAATACATCTTGAAGAGAACTACAATGAATGGTGAAATAAGGTGCTTGTATCTCGGTGTTTATATGTCGATGATAGGCAAGCGTCTATATCTCGATGTCTGTATTCTAACGACATGCAGGTGCTTGTATGCCAGTGATAGGTAAGCACCTGTATGTTAGCAATAGGCGAGATCCTATATCCCACCATAGTTAGGTGTCTACATCCAATAGGAATACAGGAGTTGTATTCAATATTGATCGATTGACTAGTTGACCAGTTGACCAATTGACCATGCAATTTTTATGGAAGTTATTACAAAAAGATAAGCAAGAATTATTATTACCTATGCATGATTAAAGGCCACTCTATTAATAAATATATGCATGATTAAAAATAAAAAACCATATTTTTAATAGAAGAAAATAACAATTGTGCATGAAACGTGTCATAGCAAATCTATTTTAAAAAAAATATAGATAGAATCTATTTTTTTTTAACACCATTAGTTTAGGTTTTTATTTTTTATTTTTTTATGTTTTGTAGGACAACATGAAGTGCAATGCATACTGTAGGCATCCAAGGTAACCGAGCCTACAAGCAAGTGCCACTCCATATTTCTTTCCTCGAAAAAAAAAAAAAAAAAAAAAAAAAATATATATATATATATATATATATATATATATATATATATATATATAATAAATGTTGAATAAAGAATTGGATATGGGGATTTCATGAAGTGAGGAATTTGTTAATGGAGGTAATAGTAGCACACAACGAAGCACAATACGGTTATTGACCAGCATAGACCAGGTCTCTAAGTTTCAAATTTATGGTAGTGGCATAATATTAATAGTCAAAAATCACCATTTATGGCCTTATCATGTGCCTCACATTTAAGGTTGATGAATTCTCATGCATTCATCATGGAAGAAAAAAAAGAGACATAAAAAACATGATGAGGAAAGGAGGCGTGGAACCTATTTTGCTTAACATATATTATATTTTATTTTTGTTTTATTTTGCAAGGTTATGTGGCCTTAGATTCAATCTATAGGCATCCAGGAAACTAGGCCTATTAGGCATGATGCTACGATCCTTGTTTTTTATTTTATTTTTTTTTGTGTTTATTTTTGTAGGACATGTGGATTTATATGCAATATGTAAGTAGCCGATTCAAACTAGGCAAATCAAGCATGAACCACATTGCCCTACATTTGAGAAGTGCAACAATATGGAAAAAGGTACCTAATTCCCACCATGAATGTAGTGCCTACATTAAAACCAGTGTAAAGGCACCTTCTTCCCCCTTGGAGGAAGCCACTGATATTCAAGCCACCATAGAAGTGCCTATCTTCCACTAGGAGGAGCGATTCCCATATTCAGACAAAAAAATAGGTGTCTAGTTCTCAGCAAGAGAGCAAAACCTGTATCCAATAGCAGTAGTAGTGCTTCCTTCCCACCAGGAGGGCAACAATTGTTTCTAGAAGTAGTCAGGGTACCTATTTTCATTAGGGATATGGCACTTATTTTCATGATAAAACCATACCTAGAGGCATCTAATATCCACCAAAAAGGTGGCACCAATATTTAGGAGAACATGATAATATCTATTTTCCAATGAACAGAGTACACCTATTTTCAAAATTTATGATAACACAATATAGGTACTCTCAAAAAAATAATAATGGAGGATGACCATGATCGAATTCCAATAGGAAAGAGTATCTTCCCACACAAATAAAATAATATTTTATTTATTTATAATTTTTTTAGTATGAGACCTCAAAAATCATAATAATATGTAGTACCCAAGAAATAAAAAATTAAATCCAATTCAACATTGATAATATTGCACTACACAGAGAAGCGCAAGTCACCAATTTTATGGTACCTCAAAATAATGCATCAACTAGTTGTGTAGTACCACTCAGTTTCATATGTGTTATGATCCACAAAAACTCACCTAGGTATGTACTAAATTTTATGTTTTTTATGTTTATATTTATTACAAAAGATATCTTTGTGTTAAATGCCAAAAAAAGTACATGATTTTATCATTAATTCATGCAATCCCATATCAACAATCAGCCACATGGCATGAAGTAGACATGCGAGGATTTTCCATGACTATCACTACACCTAGGCACACATCTAAAGGTGTACTAATATAATTTAAACAGTGGGAGGAAGCATCGATATGCTATCAGCCAAAGGTGTAATCATTGTATATATATAAGAAGAAAGAAAAACAAATATATATATATATATATATATATATATAACAAAACTAAAAAATGAGTGCAACTATACCAAAAAAAAAAGAGCCTGATGAATTCACAACAGTAATGGGTGTAGTACAAGAGGAAAAAAATTGAGTCTATGAGCTATTTAGAATATTGCAGTTTGTGGATTGGGGAGTAGTAAAAAGGTGTCAAATCATCTACATATGCCCACCAACCAGGCCCAATTAAAATATATGTTGACCATAATCACATAGAATATTTGTTGTCACACATAGAAAATGCTGACCAGACTTTATTGTGAGATTTTAAAGGCTCAAAAGAAGAGGAAACATTAGCTAGCTAGAATTTCAGCATGGTTGGAGCCTTGGGAAATTGGAAATATTTCCTGTGATAATGGGTTGAACAGAGTTTCACAATGGAAGAGTCACTCTTGCTCTACATTTACCAACAACTGCATCGAGGTAGTTGTGTAAAAAAAAGGAAAAAATAAAATATGAAGAAAGAGATAGTGCCCAAGCCCTCAATTAAAAAAATAAACTAATTAATTAAAAATATCACACTGCACAAGCGTAATTTAAAGAATATTATAAAGTTACTGTAGTTAAGGAGCAGAATATCCAGTCACACTATGCAATAACTAATGACAATAGTGCACAAAATGAAGAGCATAGTTCTATAATTACTCGTTGAAAGGAAGAACAAATTTGATATTATTGTGTAGATGGATTGGGACATGGACCAAACAATTTTTGTTGTTGTACAGATGTTGTTATTGCTATTGTGCATATGTTACTGTTGCTATGCAAATGTTACTATTGTTGTGCCAATGTTGCTATTGTTGTGTCAATATTATTGTGGATGTAGTTGGTTACCCAAAAGCTGAATATTTTATAGTTACCAAGCATGTTTATGAGTCAAAAAAATATTCTACTGCTACCTAGTCAGCTAATCAATTGACAGTTGAATATTTCATAGTTACCCAGTCTGCTGGTGAGTTAGCAAAAAATATTCTACCATTGCCCAGTCAGCTGGTCAGTCAACAACTGAATATTTTCTAGCTATCTAGTCTGATGGTCAATTAGCAAAACATTTTACTGCTACCCAATCATCTGGTCAACCAATAGTTGAATATTTTATACCTTTCTAGTCTATTGGTAAGTCAAAAAAAAATCTTGCTGTTATCGAATCAACTGGTCAACCAAAAATTGAATATTTTATATCTATCCAATCTACTTCTTAGTCAATAAAATATTTTGTTGCTATCTAGTTAGTTGGTTAGCTAAATGTGACCATTATGTGGTTGCCCAACCAGTTGGATAGTCAACAATTGAAAATTAGGGTTGTTGAATCTACTAGACAACCAAGTGCAGAATTATCCATGGCTACACAACATGCACCAAAATTAGAACTACCCATAACACAACATTCCAATGGGGATATTCAATAGGAAAAATGTGGTGCTCACTCTCAAAGCACAATCAACCACAAATAATGCCTAGGCTTGAAGGTAGCACAATAAGAACAAAATATACTGAGGGACTATGACATGAGAACTTGTTAAAGGTTCAGCATGGGGGGATGATGAGCACCAAAAATGCTTATTTTTATGCATGTTTTAAAGATGTATTGCATGGCATATTTAACACTAGAAATGCATTTTTGTATAATTATTGGATATATTTAATAGAAAATAAAGTATTATGCTTGACTAGTATTTTTAGTAGAATATATGCTTAGATGTAGGTTTTTGCTACAAATTTGACATTTTTGAGTCAACATCCCATTTAGACCTGGTAATGCACAAAGACATCTTGAAGATAACTACAATGAATGGTGAAATAAGGTGCTTGTATCTCGGTGTTTATATGTCGATGATAGGCAAGCGTCTATATCTCGATGTCTATATCCTAACGACATGCAAGTGCTTGTATGCCAGTGATAGGTAAGCACCTGTATGTTAGCAATAGGCAAGATCTTGTATCCCATAGTAGTTAGGTGTCTACATCCAATAGGAATATAGGAGTTGTATTCAATATTGATCGATTGACTAGTTGACCAGTTGACCAATTGACAATGCAATTTTTATGGAAGTTATTACAAAAAGATAAGGAAGAATTATTATTACCTATGCATGATTAGAGGCCACTCTATTAATAAATATATGCATGATTAACAATAAAAACCATATTTTTAATAGAAGAAAATAACAATTGTGCATGAAACGTGTCATAGCAAATCTATTTAAAAAAATATATAGATAGAATCTATTTGTTTTTTAAAACCATTAGTTTAGGTTTTTATTTTTTATTTTTTTATGTTTTGCAGGACAACATGAAGTGCAATGCATACTATAGGCATCCAAGGTAACCGAGCCTACAAGCAAATGCAGCTCCATATTTCTTTCCTCGAAAATATATATATATATATATATATATATATATATAATAATAGTAAATGTTGAATAAAGAATTGGATATGGGGATTTCATGAAGTGAGTAATTTGTTAATGGAGGTAATAGTAGCACACAATGAAGCACAATACGGTTATTGAGCAGCATAGACCAGGTATCTAAGTTTCAAATTTATGGTAGTGGCATAATATTAATAGTCAAAAATCACCATTTATGGCCTTATCATGTGCCTCACATTTAAGGTTGATGAATTCTCATGCATTCATCATGGAAGAAAAAAAAGAGACATAAAAAACATGATGAGGAAAGGAGGCGTGGAACCTATTTTTCTTAACATAGATTATATTTTATTTGTGTTTTATTTTGCAAGGTTATGTGGCCTTAGATTCAATCTATAGGCATCCAATAAACTAGGCCTATTAGGCATGATCCTACGATCCCTGTTTTTTATTTTACTTTTTTGTGTGTTTATTTTTGTAGGACATGTGGATTTATATGCAATATGTAAGTAGCCAATTCAAACTAGGTCTATCAAGCATGAACCACATTGCCCTACATTTAAGAAGTGTAGCAATATGGAAAAAGGTACCTAATTCCCACCATGAATTTAGTGCCTACATTCAAACTAGTGTAAAGGCACCTTCTTCCCCCTTGGAGGAAGCCACTGATATTCAAGCCACCATAGAAGTGCCTAACTTCCACTAGGAGGAGTGATGCCCATATTCAGACAAAAAAATAGGTGTCTAGTTCTCAGCAAGAGAGCAAAACCTGTATCTAATAGCAGTAGTAGTGCTTCCTTCCCACCAGGAGGGCAACACTTGTTTCCAGAAGCAGTCAGGGTACCTATTTTCATTAGGGAGATGGCACTTATTTTAACGATAAAACCATACCTAGAGGCACCTAATATCCACCAAAAAGGTGGCACCAATATTTAGGAGAACATGATAATATCTATTTTCCAATGAACAGAGTACACCTATTTTCAAAATTTATGATAACACAATATAGGTACTCTCAAAATAATAATAATGGAGGATGACCATGATCGAATTCCAATAGGAAAGTGTATCTTCCCACACAAATAAAATAATATTTTATTTATTTATAATTTTTTTAGTATGAGACCTCAAAAATCATAATAATATGTAGTACCCAAGAAATAAAAAATTAAATCCAATTCAACATTGATAAGATTGCACTACACGGAGAAGCGCAAGTCACCAATTTTATGGTACCTCAAAATAATGCATCAACTAGTTGTGTAGTACCACTCAGTTTCATACGTATTATGATCCAAAAAAACTCACCTAGGTATGTACTCAATTTTATGTTTTTTATGTTTATATTTATTACAAAAGATATCTTTGTGTTAAATGCCAAAAAAAGTACATGATTTTATTATTAATTCATGCAATCCCATATCAACAATCAGCCACATGGCATGAAGTAGACATGCGAGGATTTGCCATGACTATCACTACACCTAGGCACACATCTAAAGGTGTAGTAATATTATTTAAACTGTGGGAGGAAGCATCGATATGCTATCAGCCAAAGGTGTAATCATTGTATATATATAAGAAGAAAGAAAAACAAAAAGAAAATATATATATATATAACAAAACTAAAAAATGAGTGCAACTATACCTAAAAAAAAATGAGCCTCATGAATTCACAACAGTAATGGGTGTAGTACAAGAGGAAAAAAATTGAGTCTATGAGCTATTTAGAATATTGCAGTTTGTGGATTGGGGAATAGTAAAAATGTGTCAAATCATCTACATATGCCCACCAACCAGGCCCAATTAAAATATATGTTGACCATAATCACATAGAATATTTGTTGTCACACATAGAAAATGCTGACCAGACTTTATTGTGAGATTTTAAAGGCTCAAAAGAAGAGGAAACATTAGCTAGCTAGAATTTCAGCATGGTTGGAGCCTTGGGAAATTGGAAATATTTCCTGTGATAATGGGTTGAACAGAGTTTCACAATGGAAGAGTCCCTCTTGCTCTACATTAACCAACAACTGCATCGAGGTAGTTGTTGTGTAAAAAAAAGGAAAAAGTAAATGATGAAGAAAGGGATAGTGCCGAAGCCCTCAATTAAAAAAATAAACTAATTAATTAAAAATATCACATTGCACAAGTGTAATTTAAAGAATATTATAAAGTTACTGTAGTTAAGGAGCAGAATATTCAGTCACACTATACAATAACTAACGACAATAGTGCACCAAATGAAGAGCATAGTTCTATAATTACTCATTGAAAGGAAGAACAGAGTTGATATTATTATGTAGATGGATTGGGACATGGACCCAACAATTGTTGTTGTTGTACAGATGTTGTTATTGCTATTGTGCATATGTTACTATTTCTATGCAAATGTTACTATTGTTGTGCAAATGTTGCTATTGTTGTGTCGATATTATTGTGGATGTAGTTGGTTAGCCAAAAGCTGAATATTTTATAGTTACCAAGCATGTTGATGAGTCAAAAAAATACTGCTACCTAGTCATCTAGTCAATTGACAGTTGAATATTTCATAGTTACCCAGTTTGCTGGTGAGTTAGCAAAAAATATTCTACTATTGCCCAGTCAGCTGGTAAGTCAAAAACTGAATATTTTCTAGCTATCTATTCTGATGGTCAGTTAGCAGAACATTTTACTGCTACCCAATCATCTGGTCAACCAATAGTTGAATATTTTATAGCTTTCTAGTCTATTGGTAAGTCAAAAAAATCTTGTTGTTATCCAATCAATCTGGTCAACCAAAAATTGAATATTTTATATCTATCCAATCTACTTCTTAGTCAATATAATATTTTGTTGCTATCTAGTTAGTTGGTTAGCTAAATGTGACCATTATGTGGTTGCCCAACCAGTTGGATAGTCAACAATTGAAAATTAGGGTTGTTGAATCTACTAGACAACCAAGTGCAGAATTACCCATGGCTACACAACATGCACCAAAATTAGAACTACCCATAACACAACATTCCAATGGGGATATTCAATAGGAAAAATGTGGTGCTCACTCTCAAAGCACAATCAACCACAAATAATGCCTAGGCTTGAAGGTAGCACAATAAGAACAAAATATACCGAGGGACTCTGACATGAGAACTTGTTAAAGGTTCAGCATGGGGGGATGATGAGCACCAAAAATGCTTATTTTTATGCATGTTTTAAAGATGTATTGCATGGCATATTTAACACTAGAAATGCATTTTTGTATAATTATTGGATATATTTAATAGAAAATAAAGTATTATGCTTGACTAGTATTTTTAGTAGAATATATGCTTAGATGTAGGTTTTTGCTACTAATTTGACATTTTTGAGTCAACATCCCATTTAGACCTAGTAATGCACAAAGACATATTGAAGAGAACTACAATGAATGGTGAAATAAGGTGCTTGTATCTCGGTTTTTATATGTCGATGATAGGCAAGCGTCTATATCTCGATGTTTGTATCCTAACGACATGTAGGTGCTTGCCAGTGATAGGTAAGCACCTGTATGTTAGCAATAGGAAAGATCCTATATCCCACCATAGTTAGGTGTCTACATCCAATAGGAATATAGGAGTTGTATTCAATATTGATCGATTGAATAGTTGACCAGTTGTCCAATTGACCATGCAATTTTTATGGAAGTTATTACAAAAAGATAAGGAAGAATTATTATTACCTATGCATGATTAAAGGCCACTCTATTAATAAATATATGCATGATTAAAAATAAAAAACCATATTTTTAATAGAATAAAATAACAATTGTGCATGAAACGTGTCATAGCAAATCTATTTAAAAAAAAATATAGATAGAATCTATTTGTTTTTTAAAACCATTAGTTTAGGTTTTTATTTTTTATTTTTTTATGTTTTGCAGGACAACATGAAGTGCAATGCATACTATAGGCATCCAAGGTAACCGAGCCTACAAGCAAATGCAACTCCATATTTCTTTCCTTGAATATATATATATAGTAAATGTTGAATAAAGAATTGGATATGGGGATTTCATGAAGTGAGGAATTTGTTAATGGAGGTAATAGTAGGACACAATAAAGCACAATACGGTTATTGACCAGCATAGACCAGGTCTCTAAGTTTCAAATTTATGGTAGTGGCATAATATTAATAGTCAAAAATCACCATTTATGGCCTTATCATGTGCCTCACATTTAAGGTTGATGAATTCTCATGCATTCATCATGGAAGAAAAAAAAGAGAAATAAAAAACATGATGAGGAAAGGAGGCGTGGAACCTATTTTGCTTAACATAGATTGTATTTTATTTGTGTTTTATTTTGCAAGGTTATGTGACTTTAGATTCAATATATAGGCATCCAATAAACTAGGCCTATTAGGCATGATGCTACGATCCCTGTTTTTTATTTTACTTTTTTGTGTGTTTATTTTTGTAGGACATGTGGATTTATATGCAATATGTAAGTAGCCAATTCAAACTAGGCCTATCAAGCATGAACCACATTGCCCTACATTTGAGAAGTGTAGCAATATGGAAAAAGGTACCTAATTCCCACCATGAATGTAGTGCCTACATTCAAACTAGTGTAAAGGCACCTTCTTCCCCCTTGGAGGAAGCCACTGATATTCAAGCCACCATAGAAGTGCCTATCTTCCACTAGGAGGAGTGATGCCCATATTCAGACAAAAAAATAGGTGTCTAGTTCTCAGCAAGAGAGCAAAACTTGTATCCAATAGCAGTAGTAGTGCTTCCTTCCCACCAGGAGGGCAACACTTATTTCCAGAAGCAGTCAGGGTACCTATTTTCATTAGGGAGATGGCACTTATTTTAACGATAAAACCATACCTAGAGGCACCTAATATCCTCCAAAAAGGTGGCACCAATATTTAGGAGAACATGATAATATCTATTTTCCAATGAACAGAGTACACCTATTTTCAAAATTTATGATAACACAATATAGGTACTCTCAAAATAATAATAATGGAGGATGACCATGATCGAATTCCAATAGGAAAGTGTATCTTCCCACACAAATAAAATAATATTTTATTTATTTATAATTTTTTTAGTATGAGACCTCAAAAATCATAATAATATGTAGTACCCAAGAAATAAAAAATTAAATTTAATTCAACAATGATAATATTGCACTACAAGGAGAAGCGCAAGTCACCAATTTTATGGTACCTCAAAATAATGCATCAACTAGTTGTGTAGTACCACTCAGTTTCATACGTATTATGATCCATAAAAACTCACCTAGGTATGTACTATATTTTATGATTTTTATGTTTATATTTATTACAAAAGATATCTTTGTGTTAAATTCCAAAAAGAGTACATGTTTTTATCATTAATTCATGCAATCCCATATCAACAATCAGCCACATGGCATGAAGTAGACATGCGAGGATTTGCCATGACTATCACTACACCTAGGCACACATCTAAAGGTGTAGTAATATTATTTAAACAGTGGGAGGAAGCATCGATATGCTATCAGCCAAAGGTGTAATCATTGTATATATATAAGAAGAAAGAAAAACAAAAATAAAATATATATATATATAACAAAACTAAAAAATGAGTGCAACTATACCCAAAAAAAAATGAGCCTGATGAATTCACAACAATAATGGGTGTAGTACAAGAGGAAAAAAATTGAGTCTATGAGCTATTTAGAATATTGCAGTTTGTGGATTGGGGAGTAGTAAAAAGGGGTCAAATCATCTACATATGCCCACCAACCAGGCCCAATTAAAATATATGCTGACCATAATCACATAGAATATTTGTTGTCACACATAGAAAATGCTGACCGGAATTTATTGTGAGATTTTAAAGGCTCAAAAGAAGAGGAAACATTAGCTAGCTAGAATTTCAGCATGGTTGGAGCCTTGGGAAATTGGAAATATTTCCTGTGATAATGGGTTGAACATAGTTTCACAATGGAAGAGTCACTCTTGCTCTACATTTACCAACAACTGCATCGAGGTAGTTGTTGTGTAAAAAAAAGGAAAAAATAAAATATGAAGAAAGGGATAGTGCCCAAGCCCTCAATTAAAAAAATAAACTAATTAATTAAAAATATCACACTGCACAAGCATAATTTAAAGAATATTATAAAGTTACTGTAGTTAAGGAGTAGAATATCCAGTCACACTATGCAATAACTAACGACAATAGTGCACCAAATGAAGAGCATAGTTCTATAATTACTCGTTGAAAGAGTGATATTATTGTGTAGATGGATTGGGACATGGACCCAACAATTGTTGTTGTTGTACAGATGTTGTTATTGCTATTGTGCATATGTTACTGTTGCTATGCAAATGTTACTATTGTTGTGAAAATGTTGCTATTGTTGTGTAGATATTATTGTGGATGTAGTTGGTTAGCCAAAAGCTGAATATTTTATAGTTACCAAGCATGTTGATGAGTCAAAAAAATATTCTATTGCTACCTAGTCAGCTAGTCAATTGACAGTTTAATATTTCATAGTTACCCAATCTGCTGGTGAGTTAGCAAAAAATATTCTACTATTGCCCAGTCAGCTGGTCAGTCAAAAATTGAAAATTTTCTAGCTATCTAGTCTGACGGTCAGTTAGCAGAATATTTTACTGCTACCCAATCATCTGGTCAACCAATAGTTGAATATTTTATAGCTTTCTAGTCTATTGGTAAGTCAAAAAAAAATCTTGCTGTTATCCAGTCTACTGGTCAACCAAAAATTGAATATTTTATATCTATCCAATCTACTTCTTAGTCAATAGAATATTTTGTTGCTATCTAGTTAGTTGGTTAGCTAAATGTGACCATTATGTGGTTGCCCAACCAGTTGGATAGTCAACAATTGAAAATTAGGGTTGTTGAATCTACTAGACAACCAAGTGCAGAATTATCCATGGCTACACAACATGCACCAAAATTAGAACTACCCATAACACAACATTCCAATGGGGATATTCAATAGGAAAAATGTGGTGCTCACTCTCAAAGCACAATCAACCACAAATAATGCCTAGGCTTGAAGGTAGCACAATAAGAACAAAATATACCGAGGGACTCTGACATGAGAACTTGTTAAAGGTTCAGCATGGGGGGATGATGAGCACCAAAAATGCTTATTTTTATGCATGTTTTAAAGATGTATTGCATGGCATATTTAACACTAGAAATGCATTTTTGTATAATTATTGGATATTTTTAATAGAAAATAAAGTATTATGCTTGACTAGTATTTTTAGTAGAATATATGCTTAGATGTAGGTTTTTGCTACTAATTTGACATTTTTGAGTCAACATCCCATTTAGACCTGGTAATGCACAAAGACATATTGAAGAGAACTACAATGAATGGTGAAATAAGGTGCTTGTATCTCGGTTTTTATATGTTGATGATAGGCAAGCGTCTATATCTCGATGTCTGTATCCTAACGACATGCAGGTGCTTGTATGCCAGTGATAGGTAAGCACCTGTATGTTAGCAATAGGCAAGATCCTGTATCCCACCGTAGTTAGGTGTCTACATCCAATAGGAATATAGGAGTTGTATTCAATATTGATCGATTGACTAGTTGACCAGTTGACCAATTGACCATGCAATTTTTATGGAAATTATTACAAAAAGATAAGGAAGAATTATTATTACCTATGCATGATTAAAGGCCACTCTATTAATAAATATATGCATGATTAAAAATAAAAAACCATATTTTTAATAGAAGAAAATAACAATTGTGCATGAAACGTGTCATAGCAAATCTATTTAAAAAAAAATATAGATAAAATCTATTTGTTTTTTAAAACCATTAGTTTAGGTTTTTATTTTTTATTTTTTTATGTTTTGCAGGACAACATGAAGTGCAATGCATACTATAGGCATCCAAGGTAACCGAGCCTACAAGCAAATGCAACTCCATATTTCTTTCCTTGAATATATATATATAGTAAATGTTGAATAAAGAATTGGATATGGGGATTTCATGAAGTGAGGAATTTGTTAATGGAGGTAATAGTAGCACACAACGAAGCACAATACGGTTATTGACCAGCATAGACCAGGTCTCTAAGTTTCAAATTTATGGTAGTGGCATAATATTAATAGTCAAAAATCACCATTTATGGCCTTATCATGTGCCTCACATTTAAGGTTGATGAATTCTCATGCATTCATCATGGAAGAAAAAAAAGAGAAATAAAAAACATGATGAGGAAAGGAGGCGTGGAACCTATTTTGCTTAACATAGATTGTATTTTATTTGTGTTTTATTTTGCAAGGTTATGTGACTTTAGATTCAATATATAGGCATCCAATAAACTAGGCCTATTAGGCATGATGCTACGATCCCTGTTTTTTATTTTACTTTTTTGTGTGTTTATTTTTGTAGGACATGTGGATTTATATGCAATATGTAAGTAGCCAATTCAAACTAGGCCTATCAAGCATGAACCACATTGCCCTACATTTGAGAAGTGTAGCAATATGGAAAAAGGTACCTAATTCCCACCATGAATGTAGTGCCTACATTCAAACTAGTGTAAAGGCACCTTCTTCCCCCTTGGAGGAAGCCACTGATATTCAAGCCACCATAGAAGTGCCTATCTTCCACTAGGAGGAGTGATGCCCATATTCAGACAAAAAAATAGGTGTCTAGTTCTCAGCAAGAGAGCAAAACCTGTATCCAATAGCAGTAGTAGTGCTTCCTTCCCACCAGGAGGGCAACACTTATTTCCAGAAGCAGTCAGGGTACCTATTTTCATTAGGGAGATGGCACTTATTTTAACGATAAAACCATACCTAGAGGCACCTAATATCCTCCAAAAAGGTGGCACCAATATTTAGGAGAACATGATAATATCTATTTTCCAATGAACAGAGTACACCTATTTTCAAAATTTATGATAACACAATATAGGTACTCTCAAAATAATAATAATGGAGGATGACCATGATCGAATTCCAATAGGAAAGTGTATCTTCCCACACAAATAAAATAATATTTTATTTATTTATAATTTTTTTAGTATGAGACCTCAAAAATCATAATAATATGTAGTACCCAAGAAATAAAAAATTAAATTTAATTCAACAATGATAATATTGCACTACAAGGAGAAGCGCAAGTCACCAATTTTATGGTACCTCAAAATAATGCATCAACTAGTTGTGTAGTACCACTCAGTTTCATACGTATTATGATCCATAAAAACTCACCTAGGTATGTACTATATTTTATGATTTTTATGTTTATATTTATTACAAAAGATATCTTTGTGTTAAATGCCAAAAAGAGTACATGTTTTTATCATTAATTCATGCAATCCCATATCAACAATCAGCCACATGGCATGAAGTAGACATGCGAGGATTTGCCATGACTATCACTACACCTAGGCACACATCTAAAGGTGTAGTAATATTATTTAAACAGTGGGAGGAAGCATCGATATGCTATCAGCCAAAGGTGTAATCATTGTATATATATAAGAAGAAAGAAAAACAAAAATAAAATATATATATATATAAAAAAACTAAAAAATGAGTGCAACTATACCCAAAAAAAAATGAGCCTGATGAATTCACAACAATAATGGGTGTAGTACAAGAGGAAAAAAATTGAGTCTATGAGCTATTTAGAATATTGCAGTTTGTGGATTGGGGAGTAGTAAAAAGGGGTCAAATCATCTACATATGCCCACCAACCAGGCCCAATTAAAATATATGCTGACCATAATCACATAGAATATTTGTTGTCACACATAGAAAATGCTGACCGGAATTTATTGTGAGATTTTAAAGGCTCAAAAGAAGAGGAAACATTAGCTAGCTAGAATTTCAGCATGGTTGGAGCCTTGGGAAATTGGAAATATTTCCTGTGATAATGGGTTGAACATAGTTTCACAATGGAAGAGTCACTCTTGCTCTACATTTACCAACAACTGCATCGAGGTAGTTGTTGTGTAAAAAAAAGGAAAAAATAAAATATGAAGAAAGGGATAGTGCCCAAGCCCTCAATTAAAAAAATAAACTAATTAATTAAAAATATCACACTGCACAAGCATAATTTAAAGAATATTATAAAGTTACTGTAGTTAAGGAGTAGAATATCCAGTCACACTATGCAATAACTAACGACAATAGTGCACCAAATGAAGAGCATAGTTCTATAATTACTCGTTGAAAGAGTGATATTATTGTGTAGATGGATTGGGACATGGACCCAACAATTGTTGTTGTTGTACAGATGTTGTTATTGCTATTGTGCATATGTTACTGTTGCTATGCAAATGTTACTATTGTTGTGAAAATGTTGCTATTGTTGTGTAGATATTATTGTGGATGCAGTTGGTTAGCCAAAAGCTGAATATTTTATAGTTACCAAGCATGTTGATGAGTCAAAAAAATATTCTATTGCTACCTAGTCAGCTAGTCAATTGACAGTTTAATATTTCATAGTTACCCAATCTGCTGGTGAGTTAGCAAAAAATATTCTACTATTGCCCAGTCAGCTGGTCAGTCAAAAATTGAAAATTTTCTAGCTATCTAGTCTGACGGTCAGTTAGCAGAATATTTTACTGCTACCCAATCATCTGGTCAACCAATAGTTGAATATTTTATAGCTTTCTAGTCTATTGGTAAGTCAAAAAAATCTTGTCGTTATCCAGTCTCATCGGTCAACCAAAAATTGAATATTTTATATCTATCCAATCTACTTCTTAGTCAATAGAATATTTTGTTGCTATCTAGTTAGTTGGTTAGCTAAATGTGACCATTATGTGGTTGCCCAACCAGTTGGATAGTCAACAATTGAAAATTAGGGTTGTTGAATCTACTAGACAACCAAGTGCAGAATTATCCATGGCTACACAACATGCACCAAAATTAGAACTACCCATAACACAACATTCCAATGGGGATATTCAATAGGAAAAATGCGGTGCTCACTCTCAAAGCACAATCAACCACAAATAATGCCTAGGCTTGAAGGTAGCACAATAAGAACAAAATATACCGAGGGACTCTGACATGAGAACTTGTTAAAGGTTCAGCATGGGGGGATGATGAGCACCAAAAATGCTTATTTTTATGCATGTTTTAAAGATGTATTGCATGGCATATTTAACACTAGAAATGCATTTTTGTATAATTATTGGATATTTTTAATAGAAAATAAAGTATTATGCTTGACTAGTATTTTTAGTAGAATATATGCTTAGATGTAGGTTTTTGCTACTAATTTGACATTTTTGAGTCAACATCCCATTTAGACCTGGTAATGCACAAAGACATATTGAAGAGAACTACAATGAATGGTGAAATAAGGTGCTTGTATCTCGGTTTTTATATGTTGATGATAGGCAAGCGTCTATATCTCGATGTCTGTATCCTAACGACATGCAGGTGCTTGTATGCCAGTGATAGGTAAGCACCTGTATGTTAGCAATAGGCAAGATCCTGTATCCCACCGTAGTTAGGTGTCTACATCCAATAGGAATATAGGAGTTGTATTCAATATTGATCGATTGACTAGTTGACCAGTTGACCAATTGACCATGCAATTTTTATGGAAATTATTACAAAAAGATAAGGAAGAATTATTATTACCTATGCATGATTAAAGGCCACTCTATTAATAAATATATGCATGATTAAAAATAAAAAACCATATTTTTAATAGAAGAAAATAACAATTGTGCATGAAACGTGTCATAGCAAATCTATTTAAAAAAAAATATAGATAAAATCTATTTGTTTTTTAAAACCATTAGTTTAGGTTTTTATTTTTTATTTTTTTATGTTTTGCAGGACAACATGAAGTGCAATGCATACTATAGGCATCCAAGGTAACCGAGCCTACAAGCAAATGCAACTCCATATTTCTTTCCTTGAATATATATATATAGTAAATGTTGAATAAAGAATTGGATATGGGGATTTCATGAAGTGAGGAATTTGTTAATGGAGGTAATAGTAGCACACAACGAAGCACAATACGGTTATTGACCAGCATAGACCAGGTCTCTAAGTTTCAAATTTATGGTAGTGGCATAATATTAATAGTCAAAAATCACCATTTATGGCCTTATCATGTGCCTCACATTTAAGGTTGATGAATTCTCATGCATTCATCATGGAAGAAAAAAAAGAGAAATAAAAAACATGATGAGGAAAGGAGGCGTGGAACCTATTTTGCTTAACATAGATTGTATTTTATTTGTGTTTTATTTTGCAAGGTTATGTGACTTTAGATTCAATATATAGGCATCCAATAAACTAGGCCTATTAGGCATGATGCTACGATCCCTGTTTTTTATTTTACTTTTTTGTGTGTTTATTTTTGTAGGACATGTGGATTTATATGCAATATGTAAGTAGCCAATTCAAACTAGGCCTATCAAGCATGAACCACATTGCCCTACATTTGAGAAGTGTAGCAATATGGAAAAAGGTACCTAATTCCCACCATGAATGTAGTGCCTACATTCAAACTAGTGTAAAGGCACCTTCTTCCCCCTTGGAGGAAGCCACTGATATTCAAGCCACCATAGAAGTGCCTATCTTCCACTAGGAGGAGTGATGCCCATATTCAGACAAAAAAATAGGTGTCTAGTTCTCAGCAAGAGAGCAAAACCTGTATCCAATAGCAGTAGTAGTGCTTCCTTCCCACCAGGAGGGCAACACTTATTTCCAGAAGCAGTCAGGGTACCTATTTTCATTAGGGAGATGGCACTTATTTTAACGATAAAACCATACCTAGAGGCACCTAATATCCTCCAAAAAGGTGGCACCAATATTTAGGAGAACATGATAATATCTATTTTCCAATGAACAGAGTACACCTATTTTCAAAATTTATGATAACACAATATAGGTACTCTCAAAATAATAATAATGGAGGATGACCATGATCGAATTCCAATAGGAAAGTGTATCTTCCCACACAAATAAAATAATATTTTATTTATTTATAATTTTTTTAGTATGAGACCTCAAAAATCATAATAATATGTAGTACCCAAGAAATAAAAAATTAAATTTAATTCAACAATGATAATATTGCACTACAAGGAGAAGCGCAAGTCACCAATTTTATGGTACCTCAAAATAATGCATCAACTAGTTGTGTAGTACCACTCAGTTTCATACGTATTATGATCCATAAAAACTCACCTAGGTATGTACTATATTTTATGATTTTTATGTTTATATTTATTACAAAAGATATCTTTGTGTTAAATGCCAAAAAGAGTACATGTTTTTATCATTAATTCATGCAATCCCATATCAACAATCAGCCACATGGCATGAAGTAGACATGCGAGGATTTGCCATGACTATCACTACACCTAGGCACACATCTAAAGGTGTAGTAATATTATTTAAACAGTGGGAGGAAGCATCGATATGCTATCAGCCAAAGGTGTAATCATTGTATATATATAAGAAGAAAGAAAAACAAAAATAAAATATATATATATATAAAAAAACTAAAAAATGAGTGCAACTATACCCAAAAAAAAATGAGCCTGATGAATTCACAACAATAATGGGTGTAGTACAAGAGGAAAAAAATTGAGTCTATGAGCTATTTAGAATATTGTAGTTTGTGGATTGGGGAGTAGTAAAAAGGGGTCAAATCATCTACATATGCCCACCAACCAGGCCCAATTAAAATATATGCTGACCATAATCACATAGAATATTTGTTGTCACACATAGAAAATGCTGACCGGAATTTATTGTGAGATTTTAAAGGCTCAAAAGAAGAGGAAACATTAGCTAGCTAGAATTTCAGCATGGTTGGAGCCTTGGGAAATTGGAAATATTTCCTGTGATAATGGGTTGAACATAGTTTCACAATGGAAGAGTCACTCTTGCTCTACATTTACCAACAACTGCATCGAGGTAGTTGTTGTGTAAAAAAAAGGAAAAAATAAAATATGAAGAAAGGGATAGTGCCCAAGCCCTCAATTAAAAAAATAAACTAATTAATTAAAAATATCACACTGCACAAGCATAATTTAAAGAATATTATAAAGTTACTGTAGTTAAGGAGTAGAATATCCAGTCACACTATGCAATAACTAACGACAATAGTGCACCAAATGAAGAGCATAGTTCTATAATTACTCGTTGAAAGAGTGATATTATTGTGTAGATGGATTGGGACATGGACCCAACAATTGTTGTTGTTGTACAGATGTTGTTATTGCTATTGTGCATATGTTACTGTTGCTATGCAAATGTTACTATTGTTGTGAAAATGTTGCTATTGTTGTGTAGATATTATTGTGGATGTAGTTGGTTAGCCAAAAGCTGAATATTTTATAGTTACCAAGCATGTTGATGAGTCAAAAAAATATTCTATTGCTACCTAGTCAGCTAGTCAATTGACAGTTTAATATTTCATAGTTACCCAATCTGCTGGTGAGTTAGCAAAAAATATTCTACTATTGCCCAGTCAGCTGGTCAGTCAAAAATTGAAAATTTTCTAGCTATCTAGTCTGACGGTCAGTTAGCAGAATATTTTACTGCTACCCAATCATCTGGTCAACCAATAGTTGAATATTTTATAGCTTTCTAGTCTATTGGTAAGTCAAAAAAATTTTGTTGTTATCCAGTCTCATCGGTCAACCAAAAATTGAATATTTTATATCTATCCAATCTACTTCTTAGTCAATAGAATATTTTGTTGCTATCTAGTTAGTTGGTTAGCTAAATGTGACCATTATGTGGTTGCCCAACCAGTTGGATAGTCAACAATTGAAAATTAGGGTTGTTGAATCTACTAGACAACCAAGTGCAGAATTATCCATGGCTACACAACATGCACCAAAATTAGAACTACCCATAACACAACATTCCAATGGGGATATTCAATAGGAAAAATGTGGTGCTCACTCTCAAAGCACAATCAACCACAAATAATGCCTAGGCTTGAAGGTAGCACAATAAGAACAAAATATACCGAGGGACTCTGACATGAGAACTTGTTAAAGGTTCAGCATGGGGGGATGATGAGCACCAAAAATGCTTATTTTTATGCATGTTTTAAAGATGTATTGCATGGCATATTTAACACTAGAAATGCATTTTTGTATAATTATTGGATATTTTTAATAGAAAATAAAGTATTATGCTTGACTAGTATTTTTAGTAGAATATATGCTTAGATGTAGGTTTTTGCTACTAATTTGACATTTTTGAGTCAACATCCCATTTAGACCTGGTAATGCACAAAGACATATTGAAGAGAACTACAATGAATGGTGAAATAAGGTGCTTGTATCTCGGTTTTTATATGTTGATGATAGGCAAGCGTCTATATCTCGATGTCTGTATCCTAACGACATGCAGGTGCTTGTATGCCAGTGATAGGTAAGCACCTGTATGTTAGCAATAGGCAAGATCCTGTATCCCACCGTAGTTAGGTGTCTACATCCAATAGGAATATAGGAGTTGTATTCAATATTGATCGATTGACTAGTTGACCAGTTGACCAATTGACCATGCAATTTTTATGGAAATTATTACAAAAAGATAAGGAAGAATTATTATTACCTATGCATGATTAAAGGCCACTCTATTAATAAATATATGCATGATTAAAAATAAAAAACCATATTTTTAATAGAAGAAAATAACAATTGTGCATGAAACGTGTCATAGCAAATCTATTTAAAAAAAAATATAGATAAAATCTATTTGTTTTTTAAAACCATTAGTTTAGGTTTTTATTTTTTATTTTTTTATGTATTGCAGGACAACATGAAGTGCAATGCATACTATAGGCATCCAAGGTAACCGAGCCTACAAGCAAATGCAACTCCATATTTCTTTCCTTGAATATATATATATAGTAAATGTTGAATAAAGAATTGGATATGGGGATTTCATGAAGTGAGGAATTTGTTAATGGAGGTAATAGTAGCACACAACGAAGCACAATACGGTTATTGACCAGACATAGACCAGGTCTCTAAGTTTCAAATTGATGGTAGTGGCATAATATTAATAGTCAACAATCACCATTTATGGCCTTACCATGTGCCTCACATTTAAGGTTGATGAATTCTCATGCATTCATCATGGAAGAAAAAAAGAGAAATAAAAAACATGATGAGGAAAGGAGGCGTGGAACCTATTTTGCTTAACATAGATTGTATTTTATTTGTGTTTTATTTTGCAAGGTTATGTGACTTTAGATTCAATATATAGGCATCCAATAAACTAGGCCTATTAGGCATGATGCTACGATCCCTGTTTTTTATTTTACTTTTTTGTGTGTTTATTTTTGTAGGACATGTGGATTTATATGCAATATGTAAGTAGCCAATTCAAACTAGGCCTATCAAGCATGAACCACATTGCCCTACATTTGAGAAGTGTAGCAATATGGAAAAAGGTACCTAATTCCCACCATGAATGTAGTGCCTACATTCAAACTAGGGTAAAGGCACCTTCTTCCCCCTTCGAGGAAGCCACTGATATTCAAGCCACCATAGAAGTGCCTATCTTCCACTAGGAGGAGTGATGCCCATATTCAGACAAAAAAATAGGTGTCTAGTTCTCAGCAAGAGAGCAAAACCTGTATCCAATAGCAGTAGTAGTGCTTCCTTCCCACCAGGAGGGCAACACTTATTTCCAGAAGCAGTCAGGGTACCTATTTTCATTAGGGAGATGGCACTTATTTTAACGATAAAACCATACCTAGAGGCACCTAATATCCTCCAAAAAGGTGGCACCAATATTTAGGAGAACATGATAATATCTATTTTCCAATGAACAGAGTACACCTATTTTCAAAATTTATGATAACACAATATAGGTACTCTCAAAATAATAATAATGGAGGATGACCATGATCGAATTCCAATAGGAAAGTGTATCTTCCCACACAAATAAAATAATATTTTATTTATTTATAATTTTTTTAGTATGAGACCTCAAAAATCATAATAATATGTAGTACCCAAGAAATAAAAAATTAAATTTAATTCAACAATGATAATATTGCACTACAAGGAGAAGCGCAAGTCACCAATTTTATGGTACCTCAAAATAATGCATCAACTAGTTGTGTAGTACCACTCAGTTTCATACGTATTATGATCCATAAAAACTCACCTAGGTATGTACTATATTTTATGATTTTTATGTTTATATTTATTACAAAAGATATCTTTGTGTTAAATGCCAAAAAGAGTACATGTTTTTATCATTAATTCATGCAATCCCATATCAACAATCAGCCACATGGCATGAAGTAGACATGCGAGGATTTGCCATGACTATCACTACACCTAGGCACACATCTAAAGGTGTAGTAATATTATTTAAACAGTGGGAGGAAGCATCGATATGCTATCAGCCAAAGGTGTAATCATTGTATATATATAAGAAGAAAGAAAAACAAAAATAAAATATATATATATATAACAAAACTAAAAAATGAGTGCAACTATACCCAAAAAAAAATGAGCCTGATGAATTCACAACAATAATGGGTGTAGTACAAGAGGAAAAAAATTGAGTCTATGAGCTATTTAGAATATTGCAGTTTGTGGATTGGGGAGTAGTAAAAAGGGGTCAAATCATCTACATATGCCCACCAACCAGGCCCAATTAAAATATATGTTGACCATAATCACATAGAATATTTGTTGTCACACATAGAAAATGCTGACCGGAATTTATTGTGAGATTTTAAAGGCTCAAAAGAAGAGGAAACATTAGCTAGCTAGAATTTCAGCATGGTTGGAGCCTTGGGAAATTGGAAATATTTCCTGTGATAATGGGTTGAACATAGTTTCACAATGGAAGAGTCACTCTTGCTCTACATTTACCAACAACTGCATCGAGGTAGTTGTTGTGTAAAAAAAAGGAAAAAATAAAATATGAAGAAAGGGATAGTGCCCAAGCCCTCAATTAAAAAAATAAACTAATTAATTAAAAATATCACACTGCACAAGCATAATTTAAAGAATATTATAAAGTTACTGTAGTTAAGGAGTAGAATATCCAGTCACACTATGCAATAACTAACGACAATAGTGCACCAAATGAAGAGCATAGTTCTATAATTACTCGTTGAAAGAGTGATATTATTGTGTAGATGGATTGGGACATGGACCCAACAATTGTTGTTGTTGTACAGATTTTGTTATTGCTATTGTGCATATGTTACTGTTGCTATGCAAATGTTACTATTGTTGTGAAAATGTTGCTATTGTTGTGTAGATATTATTGTGGATGCAGTTGGTTAGCCAAAAGCTGAATATTTTATAGTTACCAAGCATGTTGATGAGTCAAAAAAATATTCTATTGCTACCTAGTCAGCTAGTCAATTGACAGTTTAATATTTCATAGTTACCCAATCTGCTGGTGAGTTAGCAAAAAATATTCTACTATTGCCCAGTCAGCTGGTCAGTCAAAAATTGAAAATTTTCTAGCTATCTAGTCTGACGGTCAGTTAGCAGAATATTTTACTGCTACCCAATCATCTGGTCAACCAATAGTTGAATATTTTATAGCTTTCTAGTCTATTGGTAAGTCAAAAAAAAATCTTGCTGTTATCCAGTCTACTGGTCAACCAAAAATTGAATATTTTATATCTATCCAATCTACTTCTTAGTCAATAGAATATTTTGTTGCTATCTAGTTAGTTGGTTAGCTAAATGTGACCATTATGTGGTTGCCCAACCAGTTGGATAGTCAACAATTGAAAATTAGGGTTGTTGAATCTACTAGACAACCAAGTGCAGAATTATCCATGGCTACACAACATGCACCAAAATTAGAACTACCCATAACACAACATTCCAATGGGGATATTCAATAGGAAAAATGTGGTGCTCACTCTCAAAGCACAATCAACCACAAATAATGCCTAGGCTTGAAGGTAGCACAATAAGAACAAAATATACCGAGGGACTCTGACATGAGAACTTGTTAAAGGTTCAGCATGGGGGGATGATGAGCACCAAAAATGCTTATTTTTATGCATGTTTTAAAGATGTATTGCATGGCATATTTAACACTAGAAATGCATTTTTGTATAATTATTGGATATTTTTAATAGAAAATAAAGTATTATGCTTGACTAGTATTTTTAGTAGAATATATGCTTAGATGTAGGTTTTTGCTACTAATTTGACATTTTTGAGTCAACATCCCATTTAGACCTGGTAATGCACAAAGACATATTGAAGAGAACTACAATGAATGGTGAAATAAGGTGCTTGTATCTCGGTTTTTATATGTTGATGATAGGCAAGCGTCTATATCTCGATGTCTGTATCCTAACGAAATGCAGGTGCTTGTATGCCAGTGATAGGTAAGCACCTGTATGTTAGCAATAGGCAAGATCCTGTATCCCACCGTAGTTAGGTGTCTACATCCAATAGGAATATAGGAGTTGTATTCAATATTGATCGATTGACTAGTTGACCAGTTGACCAATTGACCATGCAATTTTTATGGAAATTATTACAAAAAGATAAGGAAGAATTATTATTACCTATGCATGATTAAAGGCCACTCTATTAATAAATATATGCATGATTAAAAATAAAAAACCATATTTTTAATAGAAGAAAATAACAATTGTGCATGAAACGTGTCATAGCAAATCTATTTAAAAAAAAATATAGATAAAATCTATTTGTTTTTTAAAACCATTAGTTTAGGTTTTTATTTTTTATTTTTTTATGTTTTGCAGGACAACATGAAGTGCAATGCATACTATAGGCATCCAAGGTAACTAAGCCTACAAGCAAGTGTAGCTCCATATTTCTTTCCTCGAAAATATATATATATATATATATATATATATATATATATATATATATAATAAATGTTGAATAAAGAATTGGATATGGGGATTTCATGAAGTGAGGAATTTGTTAATGGAGGTAATAGTAGCACACAATGAAGCACAATACGGTTATTGACCAGCATAGACTAGGTCTCTAAGTTTCAAATTTATGGTAGTGGCATAATATTAATAGTCAAAAATCACCATTTATGGCCTTATCATGTGCCTCACATTTAAGGTTGATGAATTCTCATGCATTCATCATGGAAGAAAAAAAAGAGACATAAAAAACATGATGAGGAAAGGAGGCATGGAACCTATTTTGCTTAACATAGATTATATTTTATTTGTGTTTTATTTTGCAAGGTTATGTGGCCTTAGATTCAATCTATAGGCATCCAATAAACTAGGCCTAGTAGGCATGATGCTACGATCCCTGTTTTTTATTTTACTTTTTTGTGTGTTTATTTTTGTAGGACATGCAGATTTATATGCAATATGTAAGTAGCCAATTCAAACTAGGCCTATCAAGCATGAACCACATTGACCTACATTTGAGACGTGCAGCAATATGGAAAAAGGTACCTAATTACCACCATGAATGTAGTGCCTACATTCAAACTAGTGTAAAGGCACCTTCTTCCCCTTTGGAGGAAGCCACTGATATTCAAGCCACCATAGAAGTGCCTATCTTCCACTAGGAGGAGTGATGCCCATATTCAGACAAAAAAATAGGTGTCTAGTTCTCAGCAAGAGAGCAAAACTTGTATCCAATAGCAGTAGTAGTGCTTCCTTCCCACCAGGAGGGCAACACTTGTTTCCAGAAGCAGTCAGGGTACCTATTTTCATTAGGGATATGGCACTTATTTTCACGATAAAACCATACCTAGAGGCACCTAATATCCACCAAAAATGTGGCACCAATATTTAGGAGAACATGATAATATCTATTTTCCAATGAACAGAGTACACCTATTTTAAAAATTTATGATAACACAATATAGGTACTCTCAAAATAATAATAATGGAGGATGACCATGATCGAATTCCGATAGGAAAGTGTATCTTCCCACACAAATAAAATAATATTTTATTTATTTATAATTTTTTTAGTATGAGACCTCAAAAATCATAATAATATGTAGTACCCAAGAAATAAAAAATTAAATCCAATTCAACATTGATAATATTGCACTACACAGAGAAGCACAAGTCACCAATTTTATGGTACCTCAAAATAATGCATCAACTAGTTGTGTAGTACCACTCAGTTTCATACGTATTATGATCCACAAAAACTCACCTAGGTATGTACTAAATTTTATGTTTTTTATGTTTATATTTATTACAAAAGATATCTTTGTGTTAAATGCCAAAAAAAGTACATGATTTTATCATTAATTCATGCAATCCCATATCAACAATCAGCCACATGGCATGAAGTAGACATGCGAGGATTTGCCATGACTATCACTACACCTAGGCACACATCTAAAGGTGTAGTAATATTATTTAAACAGTGGGAGGAAGCATCGATATGCTATCAGCCAAAGGTGTAATCATTGTATATATATAAGAAGAAAGAAAAACAAAAAGAAAAAAAAAATATATATATATATATATATATAACAAAACTAAAAAATGAGTGCAACTATACCCAAAAAAAAAAATGAGCCTGATGATTTGACAACAGTAATGGGTGTAGTACAAGAGGAAAAAAATTGAGTCTATGAGCTATTTAGAATATTGCAGTTTGTGATTGGGAAGTAGTAAAAAGGTGTCAAATCATCTACATATGCCCACCAAACAGGCCCAATTAAAATATATGTTGACCATAATCACATAGAATATTTGTGGTCACACATAGAAAATGCTGACCAGACTTTATCGTGAGATTTTAAAGGCTCAAAAGGAGAGGAAACATTAGCTAGCTAGAATTTCAGCATGGTTGGAGCCTTGGGAAATTAGAAATATTTCCTGTGATAATGGGTTGAACAGAGTTTCACAATGGAAGAGTCACTCTTGCTCTACATTTACCAACAACTGCATCGAGGTAGTTGTTGTGTAAAAAAAAGGAAAAAATAAAAGATGAAGAAAGGGATAGTGCCCAAGCCCTCAATTAAAAAAATAAACTAATTAATTAAAAATATCACACTACACAAGCATAATTTAAAGAATCTTATAAAATTATTGTAGTTAAGGAGCAGAATATCCAGTCACACTATGCAATAACTAACGACAATAGTGCACCAAATGAAGAGCATAGTTCTATAATTACTCGTTGAAAGGAAGAACATAGTTGATATTATTGTGTAGATGGATTGGGACATGGACCCAAAAATTGTTGTTGTTGTACAGATGTTGTTATTGCTATTGTGCATATGTTACTGTTGCTATGCAAATGTTACTATTGTTGTGCAAATGTTGCTATTTTTGTGTCGATATTATTGTGGATGTAGTTGGTTAGCCAAAATCTGAATATTTTATAGTTACCAAGCATGTTGATGAGTCAAAAAAATATTCTACTGCTACCTAGTCAGCTAGTCAATTGACATTTGAATATTTCATAGTTACCCAGTCTACTGGTGAGTTAGCAAAAAATATTCTACTATTGCCCAGTCAACTGGTCAGTCAAAAACTGAATATTTTATAGCTATCTAGTCTAATGGTTGGTTAGCAAAACATTTTACTCCTACCCAATCATCTGGTCAACCAATAGTTGAATATTTTATAGCTTTCTAGTCTATTGGTAAGTCAAAAAAAAATTTTGTTGTTATCTAGTCAACTGGTCAACCAAAAATTGAATATTTTATAGCTATCCAATCTACTGCTTAGTCAATATAATATTTTGTTGCTATCTAGTTAGTTGGTTAGCTAAATGTGACCATTTTGTGGTTGCCCAACCAGTTGGATAGTCAACAATTAAAAATTAGGGTTGTTGAATCTACTAAACAACCAAGTGCAAAATTACCCATGGCTACACAACAAGCACCAAAATTAGAACTACCCATAACACAACATTCCAATGGGGATATTCAATAGGAAAAATGTGGTGCTCACTCTCAAAGCACAATCAACCACAAATAATGCCTAGGCTTGAAGGTAGCACAATAAGAAAAAAATATACTGAGGGACTCTAACATGAGAACTTGTCAAAGGTTCAGCATGGGGGGATAATGAGCACCAAAAATGCTTATTTTTATGCATGTTTTAAAGATGTATTGCATGGCATATTTAACACTAGAAATGCATTTTTGTATAATTATTGGATATATTTAATAGAAAATAAAGTATTATGCTTGACTAGTATTTTTAGTAGAATATATGCTTAGATGTAGTTTTTTTCTACTAATTTGACATTTTTGAGTCAACATCCCATTTAGACCTGGTAATGCACAAATACATTTTGAAGAGAACTACAATGAATGGTGAAATAAGGTGCTTGTATCTCGACGTTTATATGTCAATGATAGGCAAGCATCTATATCTCGATGTCTGTATCCTAACGACATGCAGGTGCTTGTATGCTAGTGATAGGTAAGCACCTGTATGTCAACAATAGGCAAGATCCTGTATCCCACCATAGTTAGATGTCTACGTCCAATAGGAATACAGATGTTGTATTCAATATCGATCGATTGACCAGTTGACCAATTGACCATGCAATTTTTATGGAAGTTATTACAAAAATATAAGGAAGAATTATTATTACCTATGCATGATTAAAGGCCACTCTATTAATAAATATATGCATGATTAAAACTAAAAAACCATATTTTTAATAGAAGAAAATAACAATTGTGCATGAAACGTGTCATAGCAAATCATGTCATATGATTAAAATAGAAAAAATTATTTTTGTAATGGGATTGGCTGCATTCTATATAAGAATGTAGGTCATTCTTTAGAAGACTAATCTGAAATCATTCAATCAATGAATAATTTTATTTCTTTTGTACTACATAACTTATAAATAAATTTTTTGAGTGTTCTTTTATTTGTGTGGAATAAGAGTGTGATTTTTATGTAGTCAATCAAGTGGACCATCTATAGGATATTAGGCCCACTCTAGGTAGTAATCATCCCCTATTTATTTTAATTTTACTTTATTAGTTTTTGCATTTATTTCCTATTTTATTTATTTTTGCAAATTTACTGCTTTATATATTTTTGCAATTTTTTGCTTTATTTATTTTTGCAAGTGTGAATTTATTGCTTTATTCAATTCTACAAGTGTGTTTAAATTCTTGCAATTTCCTTTCAATCGTATGTTTATTTCCAGCATATGAATTTTAGTTGTGTGTTTATCTTTTAGTTATTTAAAATTTATAGTTTATTTATTTATTTTCTTGCACTTAATCTTGTTGGGTTTGGATGAACTGAAAATACATGAATAAAAAATTCCCCACCAAACAAATAGTTATCGAGGGATTCATTCCCCACACTACAGGAATATACTATGCATGGTACTCACAAGTTTATGAACTACCATATTGATAATTAATGGAAAGAAACTGATTGTTTTTAGAACATAATTTATGCTCACCAATAGGGAAACAAATTAAGGAACCAATAGAAGAATTAAAAGTGGAATCTATAGAAGTAGTAATAGCAAAGTCCTAGGAAATAATAGTAGAAAAGACCTAGGAAATTATGTCAAAGTTCTAATAAACTCTTAAACAAATTGTAGAAGTAAAAGAACCTAAAATAAGATGAAGGAGGCAGTAGTAGAAATTAAAGAAGAAGCAAAAGCAAAGTACAATGATGAACCAAAATATAGGAGTATGATAGAAGAGCATAGAAGAGAAGAAAAAAATGATGAATAATAAAATAAAGAAGAACAATATGTTAAGGTTGTAGTATATCTCCACCCACACCACTAGGTATGGCATTATCTTGGAGGTAGAGCTTAGGGCATCAACATTATTATGGGTCTACATGGAGTCGAAAAGGCATAAAGTATGGTAGAATCTAGAAAAAAAAGTAAAGTAATTCTAGATTTCAAAGTGGTGCAACAACACCAAGGAAAAAATGGGCCCCTCACTCAAATTTCTAGAGTAGAGTAGTAGCATCATAGAACCAATAAAGTAGTTATGGATGTTTATTTGGTATAAGAGAATTTTGGCATCATTGCAGACCACCACCAATAGAGGTTTCATTTAGATGGAGGGATGATCAAGATTGGTTCCAGTTGCTAACATTGCTTAGCAAATCATATTATTTAGTTTCTTCTTATATTTCGGGGATAAAACATTTGTAAGGAGGTGGAATGTTAGGTACCTAAGAAAAGGAATATGGAAAAGTAATATTATATTACAGAGGTATTATGGATAGTTGGCATTGGCCACATATAACCCAAGGTTGGTTATATTATAATATTATATTATAATCCTTCCTTAAGGAGTATTATTGGTGTTATCCTACCTCAAAGGTATTATCTATATTTGTGTCTATTTTTATGGATTGTTATTATGCATAATTATTGTGGATTGATGTGTTGTTATTTCTACATAAAAGTGAATAATTTATGTTAACAAGATTAAAGGTTCATAACATATTTGCTTATGTTAATTTCTAGAAAATTTTGTAAATTCTAACATGGTATCAAAGAAAAGTTAACCATGGCCCATAGGGATTACCTAATAAATATTGTAAAATGAAATTCCCTTAGGCCTATTCAATACATTGCACAATGTTGGATCTTGGCCATGAATTATATTATAATTTCAATAGTTCGGTATTGATCAATATTGGCATGAATGGATTAGATGTTATTATAGCACTTCAAAATATCCTATTTTAATCAATGGTTTCCCTATTGGATACTTTAACTCATCATATGGACTCTGCCATTCTTGTGGAAGCATTAGGGAGAACTTTCTCAAAGGCAAAAATGGAGGGAAAAATAAAGGTATTTAGATTATAACAAATGGTCCCTTCGAATCTCATCTCCAATTTTTTCATGATACTTTTCTTTTAGGTCATCCCTCAGTTAGTTAGGCCATGGATTTTAAATCAATATTATCATGCTAGTAGAAGGCTACTAGACAATTGGTTATTACTACAAATTCTAAGATTTTTTTCATTAACATTACTCTAGATTTACAACAAATTATTGTGCATATTTTAGGGTTTAAAATTAAAACATTCCCATCAAACTAGTTGGCTATTTTTTGGTCTCATTTTTGGATAGAATAAAATCTTGTTTGGTAGGTTATAAAGGTAATTTATTAACCATGGAAGGAGTTTACAACTTATAAATATTGCATTGTAATCCATTCCTATTTATATGATATCACTTTCAAGGTTGTTGGTAGGTGTAGCATCAAAATTTGATAAAATTCAAAGAGAATTTCTTTTAAAAGTATTTCAGGAAAATTTTAGTTTTTCTCTTTATAAGAGAGATAGAGTTTGCAAATGGATAATATTGGAGGGGTGGGCTTGTAAAATTAAATACTTAATGAGTTTAGCCTTAGGGGCAAAACTTGGCTAGAAATTTTTTAAGATCAAGGAAATAGTTGGGATAAAATGTTAATTTTAAGATATATAAGTTCTCCTAATGTAATGAAATTATTTAGGAAATTAAACCCACCCCAAGGTTCGCTTACATGGAACTTTAGATCAAATATTTTACAATTGATAAAAAAATATATTAGACGGTTAGTCAATGAAGGGGATTATACAAATTTTCTATCTAATACTTGGTTGAAGTCTCATCCTCTTATCTCTAATTCAAAATGACAACTATTGGCTTGGGCATGTCTAGCTTGTAAAGGTCCAAAGGTCAAATATTATATTAACATAAGTAGTAACTTTAAATCATGGATTTTTATTAGTAACATAGTTGAAGGATATGAAATCAAACACATAGTATATAGATTCAAAATATGATTCAATGGTTTTATTTACCTATGTTTACATGATTACATGAAAGTATGAGTTTGTTTAGAATACATTATAAATAATGATACTTAGTAAAAATGAGATATGAAAATTTCAAGAAATCAAAATTTCCTACTTCCAAATATTTTCCTTGAATAAATGTTTGGTCATTAAATCTTCTCCCTCAAGCCTAAATATTGCTTTGGTTAGTAGTCTACAGTAAGTTTCTTACAAGAGAGATTCTTTAAATAAAAGGATATCATAGACTGTTTAGATGTGCCTTATATGATAAGGATTTAGAAACATCATGTCATTTACTTTTTCATTGTCCCTTTGCTCACACCATTTTGGGTTACTTTTTTTAAAATATATTGGGTAGCTTCATCAACACTAAAAAAGTAATAGAATGTTGGATTAATTATTATAAATCTAAAGCATTGTGTATTTTATGGAGGATTGGTCTAGCCATTATTTGTTGAAATTTATGGCTTTAGTTGAAAAATAGATTTTTTAAAAATAAATCTCAAAATCATGCCCAAGTTTGGAACCATATTGTTGTCTATTTTGTAGAATATTTACAGATATGGTGCTCATCATGGGAAGCCTCAAATGTGAAAAAAGATATGGTAGCCACTTGGTCAAAGGATTTGAATATATATGGAAGGGTCATTTATGATAGTGGAATTGCTTTGATATATGGTAAAAGGGAAATTTCCAAATTTTGGTTTTTCAAAAATAATTTTGATGGTGTTTTCAAAGGACATCTACAAAAAGTTGGTAGAAATAGTGTTTTTTGAAATAATGAAGGGAAAATTCTCCTCACTTACTGAGTATCAAATGGAACTATTGGAACAATTTATTGCATCCATAGGATCAAGTTATCATGCTACAAGAATTTATTTGAAACCAATGAGCTATTATAGGATTTGGTCAACCTGCCTCTTTATTTTGGTAAGGGATGTATTGCTAAGATAAAAAAGAAACCAAAATGGGTAAGGAAATCCTAGTGGTAAACTTAATATTTTACAAGTTTATGCACTTCTAGATTTTAATTATAAACTACTTCTATAAAATTTACCAAGTAATGATAACAACTCTAATTATTTCTTATTCATTGGGCTATTATAGCAATTTTAATAATGCTTTAAAAAAAATTGACATAAGGAGGAAAAGAAGAAATTGGTGCTATTAAACTCATTTGAATATTGTAATAAATCTAATAGTTAACTAACGAAAGAAACATTAATAACACATTCAAATAATGTAATATGCCATGAAGTCACATACAAAATTGAAGATAAAAAGTTGACAGAAATAAAACCCATAATTGTATTAATTTTTCAAATTAATTAAATGCAGAGTGGAAAGAATACCATTAAACTCTATTAAAGGTGTTAGTAAAATGAGAAATCCTTGTTCAAATAATGTAACAAGACTTCTTCAACTCTCCTGTTCTAATTTGATAACAGAAAAAGTCTCAAGACCTCAGGCTCAATAGATATAGAAATAATATCAGGTTCTTGAGCACTATTCTATTAAACCTGCACAGCAAAGGGGAAGAATGAGGGATGAAAAAAAAAAGATACGAAGGGGATACAACAAAAAAACTACAGGGTACTCAAGTATATCTCTTAGCAAGAATTTTCTATCTCTAGAGCTTTATGTTGATTCTGATCATGGCTACTTATTTTATAGCCTTGGGTTATTTATTCAGTTATTTTTGGTCTCATCTAGACCTTATAGTTGTCATATTCTAGATTGATCCCAAAACATAGTTGTCTCTCATTATCCCCTTTAGCTTGTATTATAGATTTTTCTTGGAATTTTTAATTTGATTGATTCACTAACCAGTTGATTCTATTTTTGATAAATATTATTTCTTTGTTCCCATTTCATCTTTTTTTCGGCCTCCTACTTTCAAACTTTACCCTATTTCAGTGATCCTTATTTCTTCTTTAGGAGGATTGTTTAGCTTTTCTTGTAGACCACAAACTCTGGTTTCTTTTATTTTCTTAATTAGTTTGAGTTTTATGATCTATTTTTCAATAAGCCTCCATGCATTGGTATGAAAGGATACAAAAAACATTAATGTGTTCATCTATTGTAGGATTCTACTCTTTTGTATGATGATGAAGTCTTTGTTTTTCTCGTACATAGTAACAAGGGAATCCATAGTATTGACCAATAATGTAGATTATTTGGCCATATATTTTCATCATCTGGTTGATATTCAAATTCCTCTATTGTATTCATGATGAGATCCTCTATATTGGTAGTCTCTATGAATTTCTCTAGTGATAGTCCAATATCTACAAATTTTTCTCTTAAGGCATCCAGTAAAGAGCTCATCCCTGCTACATCATTCTACCATTTCCCTAAGATCCCATATAAAATTTATACCTTCATGAATTCAAAATTATTTTTTATCTTAGTACCATCACCTAGGATCACCTCTTTATCCTTCATCTCTTAAAAATATTCGGTCATCAGTAGGAGAGTGGGATAAACAACTTCTAAGTCTTTTTCCTTCTGATATAGAAGGCTTTCCATCTCATGGATAGTAAATTTGATCAATTTGATACATCTAAATATTTATGTTATTCCATTAATCCTATCCTATATCTTAAAAGAGATTTCATTTCTACTTTTATAGAGGGAGACTGCATAATTCACCCCTTCCTTAGTCTTCGTAGGTGGTGCTTGTGGGATGGTTGCTTGAAATAATTGTTCCTGCAAACTATTAATAATGGCTTACATTTCTAATAATTTATTATCCTTTGTCTCCAATAGGATCCTCAATTATTTAGTCTTCTAGAGAAGAAGGTCCGTAGTTTTCTCTTGTATAGCTTTGTTCAATATGACCATGTAATCTTCTTCCCCATGCATTGAAATCTCCCATGTTTTATCATCAATTCCAAAGATAAATATTTTCTATGGAGAAGGTATAGATATCTTTGCAGTGGATGTCCTGAATATATATTCTTCAGTTTCTATGATATAAATTCCTCCCATACCACCAATTTTTGCTATTATTTGTAATTATTGCTCATTGGTAGCAATAAAAGTTGTCTCTTCTTCTACCCTTTCTAGTGTGACTCTTGTTGAGGTTATAGCCAGCTTGGTCTTCTTTGCCTTGGGGGAAGGCACATCTTAAATTTTAACCCTATGCCCTCTAAAAATATCTCCAAAACCACCTACTCTCCTCAAATTTATTTGTATTACTGATGAGGTTTGACTTCTTTGTCATTAATATTTAGAGAGTTGGGAATGGCCTTTGGGGATAACTTCCTCACACTAGTAAGGGCTAAAAACTAATTGAAAATAGGATCTATGGCCTACTTTCATGAATTCATAAGTTCCTAAGAAGATATTGTGGTAATTTCCTTCCTTTTTTTGTATTAGACCCTGTAGGAGTTTCCTAGGAAGTGCTAGGTGCTACCTCTATTATGAGGTCAGGGCTCTCAGAAACCTGAATTTGATGTTCTACTATATCTGCCATAATTACTATAACCTCCATTTGATTAATACCCTTATCTTCTATGATTTCCAATATAGAAACTTCCTGAACTACTAGGGTGGCTGCAGGGAAGAGTGGCATAGTTGCATCTACAAAAATTCTCCTTATTGCATCTAACTTTCGGGGGAAGTTGTATGGCTTTTGAATCTGTGAATTTCCTTTTTATTTCATAAGGAAATT
This sequence comes from Wollemia nobilis, assembly GCA_028583015.1. Taxonomy (NCBI): domain Eukaryota; kingdom Viridiplantae; phylum Streptophyta; class Pinopsida; order Araucariales; family Araucariaceae; genus Wollemia; species Wollemia nobilis. The sequence continues at coordinate 22,128,667 of JAQPPZ010017232.1, read as the reverse complement.
TGTTCCAAAAATTATGTAAATCTTCTCCTTTCTCTATGGCTTACAATAATTATTCTTCATAGTGGTATTTTTTGGGTTGGACACAGGCATAGTTGTGAGTTTTCATCATATTCTTGTATTTTCTATTAGGATCGTAGGGTCTCCAAGTTGCTTCCTCGAAATCCAAGTTTTCCAAATTATACATACCTTTGAACAAGGTTGGATATCTTGAAAAGATATAATACCCAAACTTACAAGGAATGTTGAGCCAATGAACCTTGCCATGTTTCTTCACTTGCCCCAGTTTGGCTTCTTTGGAAGCCTATCTCACCAGTTCTAGGGTAGCTAGAGAGAAAGGGCGGTACATAGGTAACAACTAAGGGGGAATTTTGGCCTTGTAAAGCCTAATGTATATGAAACATTATGAAAAGAAGTAATCCCCTATTTATTTTTCTTTGAGAAAAGCTGTAACTCCAGGTCATATTCTCTTAGGGAAGTCACCCGTTAGGATCTAGTGAATTTCCACCATGAAATTATCACAAAACCATCCCAAGTGAGTGTGTCCTTCATGTATCCTCTAAAACCTATTTTGGACATAGGGGCTCTTAGTGTCTCCTAGTCTTCCTTTAATTTGGTCTCCTAACTGTCCAATTAATAGGTGCATAAGAATTGAGTAGTGGGAGAATGGGGGCATTTCCATTTTTTTTCTAACACTACCTTTTTCAATGCTATCAATTGCAAGTGCATTTGTCTTCTCAACTTTTCTTCCAAGGTATAGATAGGTGGATTTATCCTTCTATTACTCTGTTTTACTAGGTACAAAATATTTTTCCCCACCACACTAAGCTCTTCTACTCCTAAAATTATGTTAATCATATCACAAAATTCCATGACCCAAGGTTTGAATGTAGTATTTCTAATGGGGAAATCAAATTGTACAGGCTCATATGACTCAAAAAATATTTTTAAAGTTTATAATTCAGTTAACCTATGGGATTGTCTTTCAATTACCTAGAAAAATAGTGGCATTTTTGAAGGCATCAAGTTGAAGATTTTCTTATTGTGTTTAGCTACAATGCTAAATATTGGCCGATCCTTATTGTATCAAAATATTCTAGTGTTGTCATTGTATGTCACTGCCAACCATGCCATTAGGTTTGAAGAGTAGCATACTCTTGGTCATATCAGTTTCTCTATGTTTATGGTCCATCTATTGCTCTTGGAAGTGCCCTTATTTTATGACTTCCTTGTCTTGTAGAACAAATAAACCAGTAGCCATAGAGTGCATTGCATATTTTTCATGGTGGATGCAAAGCTCTGAATGCAAGTGATTTCAATATCATATTGTTGGTCCGGTGTGAGCTACTTATTCAGCCCAAACTTTTTGGTGAAATCGTACAATCCCATCCTAGTAACAGCTTCTCCAGGGAGCTCAACATAAGGTGACTAGTTAGTGATAAATTTTACAGCCTCTTTGGTATCCTTAGGCATGAAGGTAGATCCCCAGGTGGCCATTTCACTTACAAAAAATACTTTGATTCTCTAAGACACACTCTTCTAACTTTCTACTAGCCAATGATATCTCTTTACTTTGTGATTCTTCTACTTGAGATAGTGAGGGTGGTAGTGGCGTTCGAGAGTGGGCGTTTAAGTAATTGAGGGTGGAGTGGCTTCACTAATCTTACATGGAGTATCATAAATGTAGTTTCACCAGTTGCCTTTTGAATCTAGCAAATGGATGCCTACCATCATGTTATTTCTAAAATTAGATAGTTAAGGTATGTGATCTTCCTCAACCTGTACATTCGTGAGGACTTTGGTTCATTTACTTTTAATAATTCACAATTTTTTTATTGGTCATTGGGTTGTGTCTTATTTTGACATGTAATTAATAAAATGGTAGTAGTAGCTTTCAAGGGAAATTTATCGTAAATATTCCACCACCTTGGTCCTATAAAGGAGTTAGATCAAAATTTATATCGTTAAAAAGTGATCATTTTTCGAGCGTTGGTCATTATATCTATTCGTGAAGGTGCGTGCCCATCAATATTCCCAAAAATAAACATAGGTTAGTCTGAAAGAGAAAAGTATTTCATTTGGATTATCTTAGCCTAATATTGATTATTCTAAAATTAATCATAGGTTAATCAACACTTAATATACATAGGCAAAACACTTTATCTTTATAAAATTTGTGTATCTAGGACAACGCTTACCGTTAGATCTAGTTTACTCCAAGTGCTATTGTCAATATCCCAAAACCTGCATGGTTTTTAGTCCAATGATATATAAAAACATGCCAAATTAATTAGATTAATCTCAAACATAAGGTCGTAAATCTTAGGTTAGCAGTAATTTGATTAACAAACTCTTAGGTCCAAATCTTTATAATTCTCAACATGATATTATTATTATTTAATGCATTAATCCCATACATAATCCAAGTTTATCAAGAATAATCAATGATTAAGGGCTTTTAATAACCTTCAATTAAAACATATGCACTTATAATCTGATCATTACCCTACGCACTCATTGTTAGATCAAATATTGGGAGTGCGCACCTGTTGAAACACTTAGATATACATGTTGGTTAATCAGAAAGAAATGGGGTCATTAACAATGTATTAGACCCTCCTTAATCTCAATTATACTAGGATATTAACTCTTAATAAGACATTTTAATTAGTCATCCAACAAAAAACTACATAATTTACTTTTGAACACTTTAGGAAAGAACTACCATCAAATTTGGGTGGGGGTGAGCATTGTCGTTGAGATATGCATAGTTGCACACTTTTTATCTCGAGGGTGAACCATTAAACATGTGCTTATACCCTTGCTAATCATAATTAACTTCACTTAATCATGCTTTGACCATTAGTTTTACCTGATGATTTGACTTTGTTAATGCCCGACCACTTCGACAAGCACTTACCGTTAGATCAAATGGGTATCATGCACCGTAATTCAGATCTATGAGATGCAATATGTTTATCCATCGCTTAGAGAGAAAATTTTAATTGTCGTACAACTTGGTGTGTGCACTTCCATTAGATCAACTACGAATTGAGTGCAATCGCTCAAATCAAGTGAATTGCAAGACCTTTAACCCAAAGGGGCGCATACCCTTACCTTTGAATTACTTGAAACCTTACATTATAATTTTTCTTTAGACCTTATATTATGCAAATTTTTAATGCATTGATTATCGAAGGGGGGAAGATTAATAATGTGATTAAGTCCCTTACTTAATAAATCTTATCGAGAGTTCATATGGTTTAATTAAAATTAATTCTTCAATGCTTAAATCCTTCGGTACTAAGGATTGGTTACTCTGAAAGGCACACGACCATTGGATCTTATCAAAGTCATGAAAAATTGCTCAGATCTAGGAAGTTGCATGTTATTTAATCATCATGTTTTATAATGCGATTGATTAAGGCCTTTTTTAAATCATCTTATTATTAATTTTAAGCTTGGATTATTATTTAATAAAGCTTGCATTTAACTTTGATTATCTTTAATGAGCGTGCATCCATCGGATCGAGATAGGAGTGAGTGCTACCCTTAGATCTCAAAACTTGCTCGATACTTAACCAAAGGGGGCACATGACCCTTACTTCGAGGTTATTAAATTTAATTACCTTAGACCTTATGTTATAAAATTTTGACCATGGCATTATTGAATTAACCTTTGAGTTGTTTATGAGCGCACTTCCGTCTAGATCTTGGGGAACCGAGTGCATCCATCGAGATCTTCAACTTGCATGGGTTTTACCACAAAGGGGGCACATACCCTCATTTGACGAATTTATTTTAATTATACATTCAGTTTATTTCTTACCACTTAAGTCCAAATAATCTGATTAATTACCTTAGGAACCTATAGACTTTAAAACACCTTCTTAATGAATATTTTATCTCTTCAAATTTTATAAGTCTTTTATCAATCGGATAATCTTCAATGGTCATTTTCTTAATGGCTAAAAGGTATTTAATCCAATGGTTAAGGTTATGGATTTAACCTGATTTAGATGAACATTTTTATAATGGCTCTTAAGGGTCAAAAATTAAAAACCAATCTTTCAAAAGTTTGAATGCAATAGAGACCAACAAATTTGGGTGAAGGATTTGAAAAATAAAAATTCAAATTTGGGGGTATCTGATGTTGAGTCAATTTTGGCTCCAACATAGGCTCTGACTGGGACAATGTGTTGAAAACCTAAGGCACTTGAGGATTCCAAAATCTCCTGGTTTCATTACAAGCTTTGGATAGAATCATAAACCATCAAACCTGATTAGAAAAATAAAATATAAAAAGTTTTAAACTGAAAAACAACAACAAACATGATCTCAAAGCAATAGAGTACCCAAAACTATTATTCTCCTCAATCAATTTGAATCAAAGGATCAAAATTTTATGATTAGATAAGATTTTAAATATATTGTTATGATTGTTTAGTAAGGTCCTAGGATATGATTATACATAATTCATCAAAGTCACTTGTTCCATAATGCCTTGGCCTAAGTGTGTGTTAGTGCATTCATTTTGATTTCCAGGTCTTCCAAAACTTCATCATGTTTGAAAAATGGTTAAGCCTAATAGGTAATTTCACTCTTAAATATTTTCACCATTTGTAGGGCTCCACTACCAATCAAGCGTCTATAGCCATGGTGGAGATGCTACTGATCCCATATGGTTTTACTCTACTTCCAGTCAAGCATCTATAGCCCTGGTAGAGGTTTTCCAAGATATCTCAAACACTAACTCAATTTGCATTATAAATGGTTTTCTTTCTCTTTTTGAGAAATATTTTGATAAATGCAAATTGTGCAATGAGTGTGCCTGAGTTGAGGATCAGTTTCTGGCTAAAGGATTGAGTGTAATGATTTTTGGCTTAACCAAAGATAATTCTATCCCTTGGACCCTGAAATTTCTTTTAGTATTGTTTGTAATGTGAGGCTTTGACATGATGGACCAACAACTCTGATTTTACTTTGTTTTATCTCATACCATATGATAATTGCAAAAACATTCAAATTGGAAAAATTGAAAGCATCATCAAAATCTAAAATAGATTTTTTTTCTCCTGCTTATCTTAGAGAAATAAATAGTAAGGAATACTCTTCTACCTTATAACAAAATGAGAAAACAATATAAGCAACATGAAACAAAACAAAGCAACACAAGAAAATTACTTGACTGACAAAACAAAACAACATAACATTCTGACAAAAATACAACTCAATTTTTTTTATTTTATATATATATATATATATATTTTTTATTATATCAGGGTATTTCCTCCCTTCTGACCCCATGGCAGGAGTTGTAAACCTTGATATGTAGACCATTTATAGGAATTTTCATCAGTTCTCCTTCCAAGGTTTGCAACCTATAAGTATTTTGACCAACAATTTGTGCTATTTGGTATGGGCCAAGCCATTTAGGTTCAAGATTTCCTTTCTCACCATGTTTGTCATTTTTGGGATCCTAGTAGATTACTATGTCTCCTTCAAAGAAGGGAGTACCTTTTGCTTTCTTGTTAAATGATTTTACAAGTTTTCTGAGTTTGTTCAATCATTCTGTTAAGAGTTTCTCTTCTTTGTTCTTGTAAAAAGGCAATTTGGTCTAACCTTCTCTATAGAGCATTAGGGTTCTCATGATCTTGCAATAGTAGGGATAATGCTAATTTCTCTATCCTAGGGGGCAATAAGGATTTTTCTCCATACACCATTTCATAAGGAGTTCTTCCTGTATTTCTTTTTAGTGACAGTCTATCTACCCACAGAGCAAATTTTAGTTCACTATCCCAACTCTTTTTATTTTTACCCAATGATCTTTTAATCCTGGTAATTAAGTTTTTATTTGATGATTCAATGAGACCATTTCCTTGAGGGTAATAATTTGTGGAGTGGGAAATTTCTATTCCATACTTAGCACAAAATTCTACCATCTCAAATGATATAAAATATTTTCCATTATCTGTTACTAATTTTTGAGGAACTCCAAATCTAGTTAGAATACTCTCTTCTAAGAAATTAATAATAGTTTGAGTTGTAGAGATTCTTAAAGGAGCAACTTCTACCCATTTTGTGAAGTAATATGTTGTAGTTATAATCCACTTGTGCTTGCCTGATGAGTTTAGATTGATCTCTCCAATCAATTCGATACCCCATTGTGTAAATGGTGCTTCTATGATCATTGGCTTGAGAGGCATAGCAGCCAAGTGCTTCTTACCTACAAAAACTTGATAGTTATGGCAATTTCTTACATATTGATATACATATTTGAAAAGGGATGGCCAATAATAACCTGCTCTCATAATTTTATTAGCAGTATCTTTTGGTGCAAAATATCCTCCACAAAAACCATCATGAAATTCTTTGATTGTTTCTAGGACTTATTTTTCAAATAGATAGACCAGTAACACACCATCAGGGTGTCTCCAATAAAGCACACCATCTTGCACATGATATTTTTGTGCTTGTAGTTTTATTGATCTCATTCTGTTAGCTGACATGTCTTTAGGGAAAGATAGAGTTTGAAGGTAAGCTAATATTTCATCATACCATTTACATTCAACATTATTAGTCCTTCTGATGTCATGCATTTCATCTACTATAACAATGTTATTAGAGTCTTCTCCTTATTTATAAGCTAAGTATTTTGCTAAGCCCTACCCTCTTATAGTTTTGACTATTTTGAATTATGCATCATATTGTAACAGTTTTACCATCCACCTTGTAGGCTTTCCTAATGGTTCAGATTGAGTAAAGACATCTTTTATAGCTATAAAAGGGATGCAACATAAAACCTTGTTAGAACCAAATATACTCTTGAAATGTTCTAAGGCTTGGATTACTACATAAGCATGTTTTTCTAATAGGGTATACTTGAGATGTGCTCCTTTCAATCTTGAACTCATGAAAGCTATTGGCCTTTCATTATTTTCATCATCCTTTTGAGAAAGGACTGCAACAATGGAATGATTAGATGCAAATGAATAAATATTGAAATCCTTTGAATAATTAGGGCAGGTTAAGACTAGGGTAGTTGAAATGACTTCTTTAATATTTTTAAAGGCTTCTATATTTTTTGGTGTCCACTTTATTTCTCCAGTCTTCTTGACCATATCATTTATAGGTTTGGTCATCTTTGCAAAATTAGGAATGAATCTTCTCACAAAATTTATTTTTCCAAAGAAAGACCTGACCCCTTTTATGTTTTTAGGAGGGGGAATTTTTGAGATAGCTTCTATTCTTTTTGGATCTATACTCACCCCTTTTTCTAAAACTATGTGTCCTAGTAATTTCCCTTGTGTGGTTCCAAATATGCATTTCTTAGGATTTAGGGAAATTCTAAATTCCTTACATCGAGCAAATATTGCAGCAAGGTGTTCCAAGTGATCCTCTAGATTTTTAGAGAATACTGTTATATCATCCAGATATACAACTACTATTTTGAACATCAGGCCTTTGAAAGCAAAATCCATTGCTCTTTAAAAAGTTGCCCCTGCATTCATTAGACCAAAAGGTATTCTCAAATATTCAAAAGTACCCCATGGTGTAGTGAATGTTGTCTTATGTCCATCCTTTGGATTAATCTGTATTTGATTATATCCAGAAAATCCATCTAACAGGGACATTCTGGATGACCCAACTACTGCTTGTAATAGTTGTTCCATATTGGGTAAAGGATAATTATCCTTTAATGAGATTTTGTTTAAGTTCCTGAAATATACATAGAGTCTGATATCCCCATTTTTCTTCCTCATCGGTACCAAATTGGATATCCAAGATGAGAATCTCACTTTTCTAATGATTTTAGAATCTAGAAGCGTTTGCACTTATTTTGGCATTATTGGATGTAAAGTAGGATTATACTTTATTTGTTTCTGCCTAAAAGGTTTGGTATCTTCCTTCAGGGGTATGATATGTGACATAATATCTGTATTGAAGGTTTTGAGGTCTTCATATGTCCAAGAAAAATGTTCTTTATTCCTTTTCAAGAAACTTATGTATCCTACTTTTTCTTTTTCTAGTAAAGCTTTGTCAATTTTTACTATTTTAGGTTCTTCAACTGTACCAATGTTGACATCTTCAACTATAGTCTCTTTCAAAAGAGGTTTATATGCTTTATCAAAATCATCAAATAAAATTTCTAGAGAAACTAATCCTTTTGGTATCCTATTTGTTTTTAGTTGGATTACTTCTACTGGTTCTCCTATTTGATCTTTTAGTTTCTCTTCATCCTTTTCATCACAAATTATGTCAGCATACTGATTCTATAATGTCATGAAGTCCTTTATATCAACATCATCTTGGAAAACCTATAAGTAGATAATATTATCTGGTATAGAAGGTTTATAGACTGAGATAGTTGGGAATCTATCCATATATTCTGTAGTAATTTTTGGATTATCTAGGCCTGATGCATTTACAACTAATAAGTCGACAACATGGTTTTGTTCTCTAGGAATATATGAAATATTGAAAGCTAAAAAATTTTCAATCTCTTCCAATACTATAATTTTATATTGTTTTAACCTAGGATGTTTGGTTTGATATTTTCCTCTTATCTATTGGATAATCAATTCTGCATCCCTAGTTACAGTCAGGTAGTTTATGCCCAACTCTTTAGCTTTTCTGAGTCCAAGTAATAAAGCTTCATACTCAGCTACATTGTTGGTGCAAGGAAATTCTAGTCTGTAAGGAATACCAAGGTAATTTCCTTTTATATCAGTCAAATTAACTCCTGCACCTACTCTAGACTAAGATTTAGCTCCATCAAAAGTCATGGTCCACATTTCTTGTGTCAACACTCTATCAGACTCAACATCAACTATTTTTATGGTTTTTGGATCCATGTCCTTGGCTTCTGGGACTTCTACTAGGAAAGGGTTGTGCCATATTGAATATACTCCCATTCCTTTTTCTTCTATTGAATTTACTAAGTTTATCATGGTATCATCTATCTTAATTAACTCTACATAATATTTGTTGAAATGTTCTCTTCGAAGAGTTAGATTTTCCTTATCGAATATAGGAATGGTAGCATAGGACCAGTCCAATTGAATAGATCCCCCTAATTGTTCTACCCAATGCCTACTTAGTAGTAGTGAAAAGAAAGGATCAACATCCACTACTGCAACATCCATCACTATACCTTTCTTGGGATGTTGGTCTAGATATACTAGTAATCCAGTTATCACTCCAACACAAGGTACTTGCCTACTATCCATTACTGACATAGGAGCAGAATATCTTGTACAAATTAATCCCATTTGGTTAGCTATCATCTTGGGCATGATATTATGTGAAGCTCCACTATCAAGCATGCAATTGTGGATCACATACCTTTCTCCTTCATCCGAATTGTATCTTAAAGAAACATAGAAGGGTCTAACAGAGGATGGTGACCTGGTATCTTGTTGGATTTGTCTAGCAGCATGGCAAGATGGATCTTATTTTTGTTCAATGAGTCCAAATGCTCTACAAACTTATTCTCTATATTGTTGAACTTTCATGAGCTCACCAAATGTGATATTTACCTTCTGTTTGCTAAGTTCTGAACCAACATCAAATTCTATCTTTTTCACATCAAGTGGTTTGTTGCATTCTTCTTTAGGCATCTCTTCCTCTAATTCTATTAGATCAGGGATTACCTTTTTGGGGATCTTATCAACTTTTTCTTTACTAGCATTCTTGTTTGTGAAGGATTGTTTTCTTATTTCACTAGTGGAAGCCTTCTCTATTCTATCAAGGACTATTCTGTTCCTTAAGTTTAGAGTATGAGTGGCTTCTAATTCTTCCACCTCTTTAGTAGTTGGGATTAATTTCCCTTGCTTCATTTTTTCATATCAGGATTCATGTGGTCTTTGCAATATTTTGGTACCTTCAACTACTAAGATCTGGGGATGATGATTTGAAGCATATTTATCCATGTTTTCTTCAAAAAGTCTTTCTCTTGATTCATCTTCTAAAGACCAACATGCATTAATTCTTATATCATCTTCTGAATCATCATTAAGATCTATATTATGTTGTGTACTTAAATATATACCACATCCCTCTAGGTTATGGGGAGCATCACAGGCTGAGAAAAAATAGGGAAAACTTTCTATGAGATTAATATATGGGATAGGATTAGGAATATTGTTTTGGTCTCTATCAAATTCTCTTTTCTTCCAGTTATTATTCCCATTGTTCCTATTTCTGTTATTCTCATCTGAGTTATTGTTGTTTCCCCAATTTCTATTGAAATTCTTTTTGAAATGTGAATGATTATCAATCTGGAGCCTCTCTGGTTGTGATGACTCACCATTATTCCCATTATTTATTTCTATCCTTGCTAACCTATTGTTCATAGTATTAAACATCTTTGTTACCTGATTAGTTAATTTTTCCATTGGATCTACTTCAGATCTTCTTTGTAAATCGAAGGCTACCCTTTTTGGCTTTCTATCAAGTTGATTTATTTCTAGAGAGTAAGGCTTCATTTTACCACTATCTAGCATGTTTCTTTAAATATCTATTACTTTATCCATACATTCATCAATAGTGGTGGCTTGCTCTTGCCTTAACTCATAATTGAATTCTCCTGGGAAAGCATTCTTATAGAAACAAATTGATTGGATGTCATTAGGCCTGAGGTTAGCAGGGATTTTGTTCCTAGTTTTGGAAAACCTTCTATTGAAATCACTGACAACTTCATTTTCCTTCTTTTTCATAGTTGCTAATTCGGTTAACAGGGATTGTTCATTTTTCTTTCTTCAAATTTTCTTAGGAACACAGTTTCCATATTTGCAAAATCTGCAATGTCATTGGTTGGGAGGGTGTTAAACCACTCTCTGGCATATTTCTCTAATGTTTGCAGAAAAATCCTAAGGACTACATCTTCATTTTCTACTTCTAAACTATCCATAGCGTATAGAAAACTTTTGATATGGTCTTCCCTAGTAACTACATTATTTCCTTGAAACTTGGGTAAATACTTATGGGCTTTGTTAGGTAGGGCATTCAAATTTATAGGTAAAATGAATGGTCTGTATCTATTAGTTCTCCACAACTAAACATTATGATTATTTTGATTTTGCTAGTTCTACTAATTTTTTTGATTAGCCTAAGCCATTGTGACTATAGAGGTAGTAGAATTTTGATTTATAGTAGCACTACCTATAGGAATGTGGGGATGGGTAACTATAGTATGATCTATCGAGTTATTTACCATAGTATTACTAATAACAGGGCTATGGGATTGAGAAGAATTAGATGTATTATCTACAACAAAATTTAAAACATCATCTACAGTAATATCCATAGCAGTAGTATTTTGATTCTTGTTTTTCTTTACGTACTTTCTACCAGTAAAGTAAGACTTATTTTCATAAATAGTACTCTTCAGAAGTGGGATCTTTTGATTGTGGGTAAATACCTCAAGGTTCTCAAATTCTAGAAATAGCTCCTCACCACTTCTCCTTGTATGCGCCAACATGTTCTGCTCCTTCTTTCTTGATTTTTGATTTCTGGGTTTGATCAGACAGAGTCACCAACATAGGTAGTGTAGAAAGAACAAAATGTATGATCAAGATTGCTTGATATTTATACTCTCAACCTCATAGGAGATGATTCTTGGGGAGTTTTCAAGAAATTTTTGAAAATCAAGAACACTTCAAAAGACAATTGAAAATCATGGGCAAAAAAAAATAAAGAACATAAAAGATGCAAAAATTAATCTGGGTTCTTTATTTTAATTGGCCACCTATTGAAAAATATAGTCGTTGAGGAAAAAATTTAAAAATATAAACAATATAATTAACAAGTCTTCCCCGACAACGGTGCCAAAATACTATTGGAACAATTTCTTGCATCCATAGGATCGAGTTGTCATGCTACAAGAATTTATTTGGAACCAACGAGCTATTACAGGCTCTGGTCAACCTGCCTCTTTATTTTGGTAAGGGATGTATTGCTAAGATTAAAAAGAAACCAAAATGGGTAAGGAAACCCTAGTGGTAAACTTAATATTTTACAAGTTTATGCACTTCCAAATTTTAATTATAAACTACTTCTATAAAATTGACCAAGCAATGATAACAACTCTAATTATACCTTATGTGTAGACCGGTGCCTAGATTCATTGGGTTGTTATAGCAATTTTAACAACACTTTTAAATGAATAGAGAGAATGGAGAAAAGAGAAAATTGGTACTATTAAACTCATTCAAATATCATAATAAATCTAATAGTTAACCAATGAAAGAAATGTTCATAACACATTCAAATAATGTAATATGCCATGAAGCTACATACAATACTGAAGACAACAATTTGATAGAATCAAAACCTATAATTGTATTAATTTTCAAATGAATTACATGCAAAGTTGGTAGAATGCCATTAAACTCTATTTAAATGTATTAATACAATGAAAAATCCTTGTTCAAATAATGTAACAAGACTTCTTCAACTCTCTCATTCCAATATGGTAATAAGAAAAGCCTCTAGACCTCAGGCTCAATAGATCTAGAAATAATCTCAACTTCTTGAGCACTATTCTATCAAAACCTGCACAACAAAGGGGAAGAATGAGGGATGAAAAAAGAAAATAGACACAAAGGGGATACAATAACACAACTACATGGCACTCAAGTATACCTCTTAGCAAGAATTTGCTATCTCTAAAGCTTGATGCTGATTCTGATCATGGCTGCTTCTTTTATAGCCTTTGGTTCTTGATTCAATTATTTTTGGCCTCATCTGGACCTTACACTTGTCATATTCTGGTTTGATCTCCCAAATACTTGTACAATTGTCTTCCATTATCTCCTTTTGCTTGTATTATAGATTTTTCCGAGACTTTTTAATTTGATTGGTTCACTGACTAGTTGACTCTATTTCTGATGAATATTCTTCCTCTGTTCCTACTTCATCCTCTAGTTGACCTCCTACTTTCAAACTTTACCCTATTTTAGTGATCCTTATTTCTTCTCTCGGAGGAGTATTCAACTTTATCTATAGACCATGTACTCTGGTTTCCTTCATTTTTTTGATTTGTTAGAGTTTTTTGATCTATTTTTCAATAAGCCTCCATGCATCGGTATGAAAGGATACAACAAACCTTACTATGTTCATCTCTTGCAAGATTCTACTTTTTTGTATGCTGATGAAGGATTTTTTTTCTCATACATAGTAACAAGGGAATCCACAGTATTGACCAAGAATGTAGCTTGTCTGGCCATCTCTTTTTCATCATCTAGTTGATAGTCAAACTCCTCTATTTTATTCATGATGAGATCCTCTATGTTGGCAGTCTCTAGGAATTCTTCTAGTGATAGTCCAATATCTACCAATTTTCCTCTTATATCATCTAATAAAGAGCTCATCTCTACTACATCATTGTACCACTTCCCTAAGTTCCCATAAAATAGTGATACCTTCATGAATTCAAAACTATTTCTTATCTCAGTGCCATCACCCAAGATCACCTCTTTATCTTGCATCTCTTCAAAATAGTCAACCATCAGTAGGAGAGTGGGATAAATGACTTCTAAGTCTTGTTCCTTCTGATATAGTAGGCTTTCCATCTCATGGATAGTAAATTTGATCAATATGATCTATCTAAATATTTTTGTGATCCCATCAATCATATCCTGTATCTTAAAAGAGATTTTTTTCTAATTTTAGAGAGGCAGACTGCATAATCTACCTCTTCCTTTGTCTTAGTAGGTGGTGCTTGTGTGATGGTTTCTTGAGATAACTGTTCCTGCAAGCTGTTAATCATGGCTTGCATTTCTACTATTTTATTATCCTTTGTCTCCAATTGGCTCCTCAAGTCCTTAGTTTTCTGGAGCATAAGGTCCATAGTTTTCTCTTGCATAGCTTTGTTCAATTTGACCATGTCATCTTCTTCCCCATGCATTGAAATCTCCCCTATTTTATCATCAATTCTGAAGATAAAATTTTTTTGTGGAGCAGGTATAGATATATTTGCAATGGATATCCTAGATATGTCTTCTTCAATTTCTATGGTAGAACTTCCTCCCATGCCACCTATTCCTGCTATTATCTGTAATTCTTGCTCACTAGCAGCACTGAAAGTTATTTCTTCTTCTACCCTTTCTAGTGTGACTCTTATTGAGGTTAGAGCTAGCTTGGGCTTCTTTGTCTTAGGGGTAGGTACAACTTCTTGAAGTTTAACCCTATGCCCTCTGAAGATATCTCCAAAACCACCTGCTCTCCTCATATTCATTTGTATTACTGATGGGATTTGTACTTCTTTGTCATTAATCTTCAGAGAGCTGGGAATGGCCTTTGGGGCTAACTTCCTCACACTAGTAAGGGCTAGCAACTGATCAAAAATAGGAGCTATAGCTTTCTTGAAGTTGTAAGTTCTTGGGAAGATATGATGGCAATCTCCTTCCCTTTCTCTGTATCAGACCTTATAGGAGTTTCTTGGGAAGTGCTAGGTGTTGCCTCTATCCTGAGGTGAGGGCTCTCAGGAACCTGAATTTGGTGTTCTACTATATCTTCCATACTCATCGTAACATCCATTTGATCAATACCCTATTCTTCTATGATTTCTAATATAACATCTTCCCGAACTATTGGGGTGGTTGCAGGGAAGAGAGGGGCTATTGCATCTACATAAATCCTTCTTATTGCGACTAACTCTGGGGGTAGTCGTATGGCTTTTGAATCTATGAATTACCTCTTTTTTCATAAGGAAACTTCTCCCATACATTGTGTAAATCTTCTCCCTTCTCTATGGCTTCCAAGAGTTCTTCTTCATACTGGTCTTTTCTATGTTGGACACAGGTATACTCGTGAGCTCTCATCATCTTTATATATTTTTTAGTAGGATCATAGGGCCTTAAAGTTACTTCCTCAAAATCTAGGTTTTCCAAATCATACATGCCTTTGAATAGGGTTGGATATCCTAAAAATATATAATACCCAAATTTACAAGGAACGTTGAGCCAAGGGACTCTACCATGCTTCTTCACTTACCTCATTTTGGCTTCTTTGGTAACCTATCTCACTAGTTCTAGGGTAGCTAGAGAGAAAGGGTAGTACATAGGTAATAGTTTAGGGGGAATTTTGGCCCCATAAAGCCTAATGTATGTGAAACCTTCTAAGAAGAAGTAATCCCCTATTTCTTTTTCTTTGAGGAAAGCTCTGACTCTAGGTCCTATTCTCTCAGGGAGGTCACCCGTTAGGATCCAATGAATTTCCACCATGAAATTATCACAAAACCATCCCAAGTGAGAGCGTCCTTCATGTATCTTCCAAAACCTATTTTGGACATAGGGACTCTCAGTGGCTCCTAGCCTTCCTTTACTCTGGTCTCCTAATTGCCTAGCTAATAGGTGCATGAGAATTGAGTAGTGGGAGAATGGGGGCATTTCTTTCCTTTGCTCCAAGATTACATTTTTTAACTCTGTTAATTGTGAGTGCATTTGTCTACTCAACTCTTCTTCCTAGGCATAGATGGGGGGATTTATTCTTCTGTTACTCTGTGCTACTAGGTATAAAATATCTTTCCCTACCACACTGAGCTCTTCTACTCCCAAAATGATGTTAATCATATCACAAAAATCCCTGACCCAGGGTTTGAATGCAGTATTTCTAATGGGGAAATCAAATTGTACATCCTCATATGTATCAAAAAGCATTTTGAAAGATTCTAATTTAGTTAACCTATGGGATTGTCTTTCAATTACCTGGTGAAATAGTGGTGTGTTCGAAGGCATCAAGTTGAAGACTTTCTTGATGTATTTGGGTGCGATGCTGAACATTGGTCGATCCTTGTTGTCTCTGAAGGTTCTGGTGTTCTCATCGTAGGCTACTACCATCCATGCCATCAGGTCCACAGAGTAGTATACTCTAGGACATATCAGCTTCCCTACATTGTTGGTCCATCTATTGCTCCTAGGAACACCCTTGTTTTGTGACTTTTTTGCTTTGTAGAAAAAATCGTCCAACAACCATGGGGCGCATTGTAGATTTTCCATGGTGGGCGTAAAGCTTTGAATGCAAGTATTTTCAATCTCATATTGTTGGGTTGGTGTGAGCTATGTATTTGGCCTAAACTTTTTGGTGAAATCGTACATTCCCATCCTAGTAATAGCTTCTCTAGGGAGCTCAACATAAGGTGACTAGTTAGTGATAAATTTTACTAGCCTCTTTGGTATATTTAGGCATGAAGGTAGCTCCCCAAGTGGCCATTTTACTTATAGAAAACACTTTGACTCTTTGCAACACACTCTTCTAACTTTTTGCTCGCCAACACTAGTTCTTCGCTCTATGATTCTTCTACTTGAGATAACCAGGATGGTAGTGGTGTTCGAGAGTGGGGGTTTAAGTACTTGAGGGTGGAATGGCTTCACTGATCTTGCATGGAGTATCATTAATGTAGTTTCACCAACTACCTTTTGAATCTAGCCAATGGATGCTTGCCATTACATCATTTCTAAAATCATATAGTTATGGTATGTGATCTTCCTCGGCCTGTACATCCGTGAGGACTTTGGTTTGTGTACTTTTAATAATTTATAGTGTTTTCATTGGTCGTTGGGTTGCACCTTCTTTTGACGTGGAATTAAGAATGTGGTGGTAGTAGCTTTCATGAGAAATTTATCATAAACATTCTGCCACCTTGGTCTTGTAAAGGAGTTAGCTCAAAATATATATCGTTAAAAAGTGATCATCTTTTTAGGTGCTTGTCGTTAGATCTATTCATGGAGGTGCATACCCATCAAGATTCACTAATATGCATTTGGTTAGTACGAAAGAGGAAAGTTTTATGAGTTGATTAGTTTAGCTTAAAGTTGATTATCTCAAAATTAATCAAAGGTTAATCAATACTTAAGGCGCCTAGGCAAAATACTTTATCCTTTAAAATTTGTGCATCTAAGATAGTGCTTACCGTTAGATCTAGTTTGCTTCAAGCACTGTCATTGAGATCCTAAAACTTGCATGGTTGTTAGTCCAATGATATATAAATGCATGCTAAATTAATTAGATTAATATTGAACATTAGGTCAAAATATTAGGTTAGCAATAATTTGATTAAAAACACTTAGGCCTAAAACTTTATAATTCTCATTGTGTTCATTATTAATTAATGCATTAATCCCATACATAATCTAGGTTTATTAAGATTAATTGATGATTAAAACTTTAATAGTCTTCAATTAAAACACAAGCACTTTATAATCTGATCATCTCCCTATGCGCTCACCGTTAGATCAAATATTGGGAGTACATGCCCGTTGAAACCTTTAGATATGCGCAAAGGTTAATCAAAATAAAGGAGGGTCATTATCAATGTATTAGACCCTCCTTAATATCAATTATACTAGGATCTTAACTCTTAATAAGATATTTTAATTAATCATCTGATAAAAACCTATGCATAATTTACCTTCGGACACTTTGGGAAAGCACTACCATCGGATCTGGGTGAGGGTGAGCACTGCCATTGAGATCTGCATAGCTACACACTTTTTATCCCAAGGGAGAACCATTTAATATGTGCTTAGACCCTCACTAATCATAATTAGCTTTGCTTAATCATGCTTTGACCATTAGTCTTACCTGATGATTTGACTTTGTTAATGCCCAACCACTTCGGCAAGCGCTTACCGTTAGATCAAATGGGGATCGTGCATCACCGTTCAGATCTATGAGATGCTATATCGCTCCAAATTTTTTGCATCCTTACCTTCAGGCTATAGGATCCACGCCCGAAAGGGGGATGCGAGAAGGATGGGACAATACCTCGGACTGAGAGGCCCTTTGAAGGTCCCGCCTCTCGGGGGAGGGGTATAAGGGTGAATTTTTGATGGATGGTGGGTTCACCAGGAAACTTTTGAGTGACAGCTTCCACACCTAGGTTGATAGTGGGTTTGATGTGTTCATTTTGTACTTTAATCATTCAATTCCTAGGTTTGGCCAAGATGAATCTAAACTATTCTATATGCCAATGCTGATTTTTATGGATACAAAAAATATGAATAAATGCTAAACACAGAGAATGTGCCGAATGGGATAGAACATACCTGATTTCGGATGTCTGATGAAGATTCTGAGTTTTGTAGCAGTCCAGATCATCTCAACTCATACGTAATCATCTGAAATTACATCGAATCATCTCAAATCTCAGATGATCATCTGAGATCAGACGAGATCATCATCAATCTGACGAATTCGCCAGACAAATTCATCAGAAACCTGCAATCATAGGAATAGATACAAAATACCAAAGATGCAACTGCAAAAGCAAAGGAGAATGATAGAAATAATAGCAAACATGCCTAAATAATAGATTCAAATAACAAATAAGAGAAATGCAATAAATTTAATGATTGATTTTAACTTTATCATGCGGTTATGCTAAATGAGGTGAACTCCAAGATGCATAAATATAATAACTAAGATAATGTATAAAGAAATGCAGAAAATAATAAAGAGATGCAAACTCTGGGCTCTGATTGCCCCCAATCTGGACTACAATCGGGATCACCTCCAATCGTACGAGATCATCTACGCTCCTCGACAGGATCATCCGAAATCACCTGGAATCGCTTGCAACGATCCGAGCTAGCTTCGACTGAAAAATAGTAAAGTTCCTGCAAGAAAACATGAAATACAGAATGCAAATGATGGTGTGAGGATGCTCTAAGGTGCGTGGAAGTTCAGGGGGTTTAAGCAGAGTTTCAAGCAGAGATTCAGGGGGATAAACTGAGAAAATCTCAGTTTATATAGGATTAGGGAGAGGTTAGGAGGTTGGAGATCATCCCAATTTGGGAGATCTCCAACGGGGGAGACTCTAACTACGTAGACACGCTTTCTGCCTAGGTTAGAGGAGCTATTGGAATAGAAGCTAAGTATGAAAATTTGGTTTTGGGATGAAATCGTCTGGACGTTCTATTCCAGATGAATTCGTCAGATCTGGGACGATTTCATCTAATCTACGATGATATCGTCCAACGGTCAAAACAAATCCTAAAAATGGCAAAAAATGGTTAACAAGCAGCTTTGAGGTTAAAATTTGAATTTTTATCTTTTTACTAAGGTTTAACTATGCCAATTTTAGGGTGCTACATTTTGCCCCCTCTTTAGCGAATTTTTCGAAGAAAATGCGTTAAAGACGAGTTCTTCCCATTTTACGAGAAAGCAAAAATGTACTCAATTTTCTAGATGATGATTCTTGGTCGAATCGTACGACTGCTGACTATGGTGCCCCCTCCGTGTTTTTACCCAAATCGAATGTTTGAGGTAAAAGCATGTAAAAGCAAAAATTAAAAAAATGTTGTTGATTTTAAATAAAATTAAGAAAAATAGGGTAAAACCCTAATTCATTTTTACTGGTTTTAGAGCTCTGTAGAAAAAATGGTCGAGACAAATGCACCGATCGACAGAGGTCCGATGCGGGCTATGGGTAAGGATCTAATCCTAGTAAATTAGGTTTGAATTTAATTTGTGCAATTTTTTGTTTTAAATTTTGATTGTTTGGGGCATCACGGCCGTTTTTAGGCCGTCGATGATGTCGGGATGAAATCGTCCCTATTTCATCGAAATCGTCCCTAGATCATCGATTTCGTCGGAGGGCGAAATCGAAAAACTAGGGGTGATCCCGTCCAACAAGGGGCGATCCCCAAGTTGCGAAATCGGAGATGATTTCATCCTACAAAGGACGATTTTATCCAATGGTGGACGATATCATCATATTTATGAAATTTTGCTTTGTTTGAAATGCATTTAATTGATTTTAATAATTGGTTTATTAATGAAATTTGTTGTTTTATTGTTTGTTTTGCAGAGGGGATTACTAAAGAGTCAAGAATGGAAATACGAGGGACTAAGAGATGACATAGCCACGCTCGACTAGGCAGAGCATGACCGACTAGCACAGGTCGGTTTGTAGCATGTGGTAGAGATGCCACAAGTATCGACGGACATGGGGCTACTGACAGCCCTAGCAGAGAGGTGGTATCCGGGGTCATCCTGCTTCTAGTTATCGATAGGGGAGATGGCTCCCACACTAGAGGACGTATGGAGGATCATGAGGATCCCCATACAGGGATGGTTGATGACTCCTATGGCCAATCAAGGCTAGGCTATGATGAGGTTGAGCGGAGACCCGAGCTTCACCCTGGAGAAGGGCAAAGTGAACATCGAGTCTCTAAGGCAGATGCCTGGGGCATCTAGGCTGACTCAAGTTTTGGCAGGGGTGGTAGGTGGCTTACTGCTATGCCACCAGAGCAGGTGCAGATTACCATGGCTCCTATCAGATGTGGTCTACGACATGAGAGACCACGGGCATAGGTTTGCATGGGGCAGCTTTGTACTATGCCGCTTGTATAGGATCCTGCATGGGGTCGTATACAAGGGAGGCCGATGTCTGGTCTTGACATCGCTACTACAGGTTTGGTGCTGGGAGCACATCATGGTGCAGAGGCCGGTAGGGCTCCCACTGACAGGGGTTGACCGGGAGAGGCCCCAAGTTTTCTACTGGTGGCTACAGAGGGGGTCACAACGATGGATAGATCTATCGATGTCACGGAGGTTGCTAGATGACCTCATCCTAGACCAGATCACCCGGAGGCCATGGCGAGAGCACCCTAGGTGGGCAGAGGATGGGCAGGAGCTGGCTCGCATCAAGCGAGTCTACTGGCTGAGGATGGAGTGAGGAGAGGTAGAGCTCCACCGCTACGACCGAGTTCTATGATAGTTCAGTCTATAGTAGGGGATCCCTTCTCTCAGGGATTACGAGTACTCCCAGACTGTCCGAGATAGTACCACACTGAGCGGGGCTCCAGACATGCAATGGTTCTAGAGTCAGGACATGGATGATGCCCCCATCCAGCCAATGGATGGTGATGATGTTAGGGTTATCGATGGATACGATGCCTGGTACGTAGGCATCCACCCTCCTCGGATGATGAGGGCATAGGGTCCGATGCATGCTATTGTGCAATGGATGGGGAGGCGATGTCAGGCTGCTATTGAGGTAGCACGGGGTCACGATGGGAGAGAGCAGCGACGGTCTCTATAGGAGAGATGCTAGAGGATGGCACGGGCTCCATAGAGACCACAATAGATAGGGAGGAGGGAGGAGGGACTCCCTTCTCAGTAGGGGGAGAGACCACCATCACCCGATAAGGGCAAGGGTGTCGAGGTAGGGGAGAGCAATGAGACGATGGCTCTTCGAGCTGAGGTTGCCCACCTTCGGGCTCAGGTGCAGACACTACAGGATGAGGCTACACGGCTCAGAGCTCAGGGCGGAGGAGCGAGCATGCAGGAGTTGGCATGGTCTATGGCTCAGACTACGTTCTACCAGGGAGCATACTACCAGATGGTTCCAGAGAGCCAGAGGTTACAGCTGCCACCGACATTGCGGGGCCGATTAGGATGGGGTCATCGAGGACATCATCACGATCGATGTCGAGGACCCACGACACAGGGCGGACTCCGATGGGGCCTCCTCCTCCACCTCAGGGCGGGAGAGGAGATGAGGCTGAGAGCTCGAGGGCTTCTCGAGGCTAGACGCTCACTGCACAGAGATTGTATTTATTATTATATATTTTTTGAGAGGATTGAGTATGCCAGGCTATTGATTGTGGCATACCACTCCAGTTTTGATATGATGTACATAATTTGTTGATATATATATATGGTCTTTTTGATGATATGACTTGTGTATATGTTGTATGATGCTTTAATGTTGAATTTTGCAATTGATTATTGATGATTCATGTGATTATGTCATTTTAGAAATATTATAATTTTATGTCATGTTGTAAAATTTAAATGAAATAATCTGATGTAAACAATTGGTTGTTTTGGTGTGATTTGATGAAAAATAAAAGGGACTTCTAACAATAATTTCAAAGGACATTGTCGCTGTTATAGACCATTTCATGGAGTCGCCGCTCGCTCGGTCGTCAAGCTAATCCCAATATAGAAATATTGCTAAAAGTAAAAGAATGCTTAAGAGACTGTCTTAAGACTTTGTGTTGTGATGGTGATGATTTGTTTTCAGATTTTCATAAAAATATTATGCGTGAGATACTAAAAGAAATATGATTTTGCTAGGCATAAATTCCTAAGTGTGATAAAATTTTGAACAATTCCTTAGAAATTATACCATGGTTGCAAAATTGAATGTTGACATAATGACATGAAATAGAATAAGTGTTCGTTCGTTTTAAAGCACAATTGTGTAACATAATGATGTAAGCCATATGTTTGTTTTTTTTTTAAATGAATGGGAAAATAAAATTAGGACAATGGTTTGCGCTAGGCATAGAATTATAGGTATAGACTTATACCATCATCGCGAAATCCAAAGAAGAAATTGATATTTTAGTTTTATTGCATGATTGATTTTTGATTTTTGATAAACAAAAAATAATAATATACAAACTTGACTTTATTTGCTAGATTTTGTAATAGGTTGTTTAAAAGAATTTTGGATTTTTTGAAAACAATGTATGTAATTGTTTTTATACTAAACAGATGTTCTGAAATAAGAATAAAATTTATTCCAAAAGAGTTGCAGAAATATTTTAAATTATCTCAAAGACAAATGTAGATTTGTAAGGAACCCTCATGTGCATATGTGAGTTCATTGCCGATCTTGATTTATCATAATGATAGAGAATCTCTCAAATACAAATGTGTGTGCAATTGTATTGTTCATTCACCAATTTTGAGCAAGATAATTTGATACAAGTAATTTGAATTAACCAAATGAATGTTCATTGACCATGATTTATATGCATGTAACCGTACTGCATACTATGTAAGTTAGGTTATCAAGAGCTAGCTAATCCATAAGCTGACATAGGTCTATACAAAAGAAGGTCACTAATGTGACAGACATATCACCACGCTAGGGATTACCCAAGGCCAAGCGGGTTGGGCACAAACCACCTGTTATGGGGCTTACCTCACAGTTTTCGAATAATTGAGAATTCCAGGGATTCAAGCTCATTCACCCTTCTTTTCTTTTCAAGGGGTAGGGAAAGGGATTTATTGCATTTTGCTTTTGCCTTTTCTTTTTCTCTTCTTTTCTTCTCTCTCTTTTTTTTTTTTTTTTTTTGTATTTTGCTTGGAACTTGAGATAATGCTGAAATATTGCTACGATGGTACAAAATGATATTTTTCTTTTTCTCATTTTCTTTGACTTTTCTTTTTCTTCCTATGCTAGGGATACTTGCTCGGATTAGTTGTAGAGCAAGGGATTTTTATTCTGGGTAGGGGTGAGCTTGTCCTTTTGTCAATTCTCAAAGATTCTAGACCATGTGCATGATAGGATAGCAGGGGAAACTTTTCGCTCAAGAAACCACTTTTACTATGTAGCATCATATTGAATTTGCAATGAAATCATTTTAATGTGAAAAGATATATTTGGTTCAAGTAAATAACAAGATCAGTTCTCTATGCTCAAAACTTTATTTAATTCAACTGTGGACTTTGATATAAGAGAGATTAATAATCATACAAAATAAAATCAAGATATTTATTCATGTGAATGTGAAAGTGCGGGATTCCAAATAAATGCTAATTTATCCAAAATAATTGAAAATATAACTGCAATACTTCAAGAATTGACAGGTATGAAAATAAAATATGTTTTTGAAGATTTTGACGATTTTGATGTTTTTATATTTTGATTTTGATTGATGAATTGCAAGAAGAAATACTATTACTATTTTTTTTTGAAATTTTACTAAAATGAAACAATATGCAAAATACACAATATATATAAATGATGAAAAAGGACCAAATGTTATGCATAATAACGCTTAAGATGCATAATGTTCATAGGTTCTTTAAGATCTTTACCATCTAAGGTAGCTAATCGATATGCTCCCGATCCAAATTTAGCAATGATGACATATGGTCCGAGCCAGTTGGGCTCAAATTTACCTTTAAGGTCTTTAGTTGCATTAGTATTTTTTTGATTTTCTTTTAAGACAAGGTCACCGATCTCAAAGGATCGCTGATGAACTTTCTTGAGGTATGCTCGTTTAAGCTTGTTTTGGTAGGCACGAAGATGCTCCAAAGCATTGATGCGCTTCTCATCTAGGAGTTCCAACTGACTAAGTCTGCCAGCACGATATTCATCTCCTACTTCAGTATCTTGAAGTAGCAGAGCCAAAGAAGGAACTTCTAATTCAAAGGGAAAAACTGCTTCAGCGCCATAGACCAAAACAAAGGGGGAAGTGCCTGTGGGAGTACGAACGCTAGTTCGATAAGCCCACAAAGCAGGATATAATTGAATATGCCAATCTCGGCCAGATTTGTTGACCAGTATTTTAAGGATTTTGATTAATGTTTTATTAGATGCTTCTGCTTGGCCATTACCCTGAGGATAATAGGGAGTGGACCAACGATGTTGAATTTTATACTTTTGACATAATTTCTTAACATATTTATTTTTAAAACAAGTTCCATTATCTGAGATGAGATTTGCAGGGATTCCGAACCTACAAATAATTTGATTAAAAATAAACTTGGAAACTTGGGTTCCAATGCAAGAAGCTAATGGCATAGCTTCAACCCACTTCGTGAAATACTCAGTGGCGGTTATGATAAATTTGTGTCCATCAGATGACACAGGGTTGATTTTTCCAATGATGTCTAAGCCCCATTTTGAAAAGGGCCAAGGAGATGAAATAGCCTACAGCTCTTGTGCAGGCGCATGGACAAGGTCAGCGTGTTTCTGGAACTTGTCGCAATGACGCACATAAGCATGTGCATCATTCTCCATGGTAGGCCAAAAATATCCTATCCTAAGGAGCTTCTTAGCAATGGCGCTACCACTAAAATGCCCCCCACAAGATCCATTGTGGGCTTCACTCAAAGCTGATCTAGATTCTGCTAGATTCAAACATCTCAGTAAGATGCCTTCAAAAGATCTCCTATACAAGGTATTACCAATAATCACGAAGCGACTTGCTCGTCTACGTAATAACCTGCGTTGGTTGCTATTACAACCTTCAAGAAAGGTCCCATTTTGAAGAAAATTAAATAGATCAGTGTACCAATGTTCAGGAGTAGTTTCGTTGATTAGAAACACATCCAAAGGTTCTAAGCATGATTTGCTTGAAGCGGGTTCTTGGAGTCGATGAATAATGATGGTAGCATATTCGTCATCTAACTCCAAGGGCAAAAGAGATGCAACTACAGCCATAGCGTCAGCCGCACGATTGTTAGTTCGAGGAATAGCTTCCAAGGTAACTTGATCAAACAAAGATAATAATTGTAAGACATATGCTTTGTATGGACGCAATTTATCATCTCGGGTTTGATAAACATCATTGATTTGATTTATGACAAGTTGAGAGTCACCAAAAACCAATAGATTTTTAATTTGTAGCGCTAAAGCAGCTCGTAATCCAAGGATAAGAGCTTCATATTCAGCAGTGTTATTAGTACAAGCAAATGTTAGTTTGAAGGACAGAGGTATAAGATGTTTCTACGGAGATATTAAAATAATACCCGCACCAGCCCCACTCATACATCGGGCTCCGTCAAAGTATAGGGACCATTGCTCTGGATGGTCTCGCCTCTAGTTTAAGGCATTCATCAGGAAACTCAATGATGAGGGGATGGGTAGACTCTAAGGGTGCAACGGCTAATTGATCTGCTATGATTTGACCTTTAACAGACTTCTGTCCTATAAACGTGAGTTCAAACTCACTTAGCGCAAGAACCCACTTTGTTGTGCGACCAGATAAGTACGGTCGACTCATGAGATATCGCAAAGGGTCGAATTTAGCAATAACATACGTTTTCTGGCTGAGCATATAATGTCGTAGTTTCTGTGTAGAAAATATGACTGCTAGACATAACTTCTCTAATACGGTATAGCGAGTTTCATAACTGATTAAGGTTCTGCTAATGTAATAATTAGCACGTTCTTTCTTCTCATCGTCAAGTTGAGCTAACATAGCTCCTAAGGCAAAATCGAAAGCAAAAATGTACAAAATAAATGGACGATCAGATCTAGGTGGTGAAAGCACTAGTGGTTTAAGGAGATATTGTTTGAGGAGTTCGAATGCTTCCTGACATTCGTCATCCCAATGAAAAGAGACATCTTTCTTAAGAAGCTTAAGAAAAGGTCCAGTTTTGTCTACCAACTTATCAATAAAGCGACGAATAGCTTGAAGCTTACCTTGTAGACTTCGTAATTCTGATATATTTGTGGGTGCGGGCATATCAGTGATAGTCATGATCTTGAGAGGGTCAATTTCAATGCCACGTAAAGAAACTATAACCCCTAATAATTTATCGGACTTAACTTCGAATATACATTTAGCTGGATTCAATCGGATAAGATACTCCCTTAACCGATCAAATACTTTTCTCAAGTCATCTAAATGATCATCTTCTTTGATGGAATGAGCTATAATATCATCTACATAATCATGTAGAATATTATGCATCATATCATGAAAGATATAAGTCATAGCTCGTTGATAAGTTGCACCTGCATTCTTTAAACCGAATGGCATCACTTTCCAACAAAAGGTCCCCCAAGGGGTAATAAAGGTTGTTTTAGCCTGATCTTCAGGAGCTATCCTGATCTGATTATAACCAAAAAATCCATCCATTAGGGATATCATTCCACTCCCAATAGTAAATTCAATGATCTGATCCATGTTGGGAAGAGGAAAATCATCTTTAGGGCATGCAACATTAATATCTCTGAAGTCTGTGCAAACCCTAACTTTAGTGGCTTCTTTCTTAGTTACTCGGAACTACATTCGAGATCCATTCAAGCATAATCAATGGCTTGTATAAAAATAACATTTAAGAGTTTTTCTAATTCTCCTTTGACTAGTAAGGCCACTTTAGGATGCATTTTTCTAAGTTTCTGTTTAACAGTGTTTAGCATCCGGATGGACTACTAGGTGATGCATAACTACATAAGGGTCTAATCCTGGCATATCTTCATATGTCCAAGCAAAGACGTCTTCATATTGTTTAAGGAATGCAATGTATTTATCTTGTTTTTCTTGACTCAATTCTGATCCAATGTTGATTATGTGAGGGTTATCTTTGGTTCCAATGTTAATTTTTATGATGTTTTCTACTTCCATGTGTAGATCTCTCTCAAAATTAGGTGGGGCGGGTGAAACACCTAATTCTTGTAATTCTTCCAAGGTTAGCTTGGATAATTCATCTTGAGGAGTCGTGGCCTCAAGTCGGGCTATACTAGGTATAGAGCCATCGAAATAAAATCCGTTATGTAACAATTCCTCAATGGAGACATCATGAAAGATATCCCCTCCAACTCATCGTCGGATTCAACAATCATCTCAGGGTAAGCTATGGATAACATATTACATGTAAGAGGCTTATTCATTAAATGCAAGACATCCCATTTATCCAGATAATCTTGGTAACATATGAGGTGGTCATCATCCTCGAATGGGAAGGGCTGACCTTTACTAGGAAATAGGCCCACACCACATCGGGCAAGCCATGGTTCTACCTCAAAAGGTTCTTTCATACCATTCTGGAAAGGTCCCAAACCTTTCCCTTTATATCCCAATTTAAGCATTATAGGCTTAGCTTTAATATACTCATTAGCAAAATAGCATCTAGCATATCCATCACAATGTGTCTTGATGTTTCTAGGTATTCTTCCCCACTCATATCCCTTATAAATAAAAGCACAACTCCCGACTTGGTAAATACTTCCCATAGGCTGTGGGAGGCCCAAGGTACGAGGAGAGGGTGGGAGTTTATTTAAAATAAGGGAATCTTGCATGGCAGTGTTTGTTTTTTTTTATATAAGAATTTTAGATAAATCGGGTAAGAGCTCATCAATAAGAGCATAAGAGGTAGAAGGAACATTTCCTACATCGTCGGATGTGGAAAGTATGCCTGTAGTGGATGTAGATGTTATAGAGATATCGATGGATGAGTCTATAGGTATGGAAGTTATAGGAGTAAAACAAGAAGCATTGGTTGTAGTTTTAGGATCTTTTCGAGGTCCTAATGTGGTTTGTTCGAAAGATGGTTGAGCTATATGTAGAGGTGTAGTTGATGGGGAAAAATTAGATGATGTTATGGGTGTGTGTTTCACACGTTTAGATGGTTGATGAGAATTAGGATGTGTGGATGACAGAGCAGGGCAAAATTGAACTCCAACAGGTTCTGCCAAAGCACACATATCAAAGGGTCTAGGATCACCATGAATGGTAACCAACTGATTTTTAAATTTGAATTTAACACACTGATGTAAAGTTGAGGGAACAGCTCGCATCGCGTTGATCCAAGGGTGACCCAAAAGTATATTGTACGATGCAGGGCAATGTACAATAAACACGGTCGTGTCTAAGGTTCTCGGACCAACTTGCAAGGGGATAGTAATAACTCCACACGTTTCTTGTGTTTCGTCATTGAAGGCTTTTATGATCATATCAGTTCTTTTCATTTCGTCACTTCTAAACCCAAATATTTGGTAGAAGTCAAAAGTGCATATGTTTAAAGATGAACCATTATCAATCAAGACTCGTTTAACCGCTACATCCCCAATTAGGGCAGTAATATATAAGGGGTTATCCTTATGTAAACTATGTTGTGGTATATCTCTATCCCGAAAGTCAATACAATCGACTTCTCGAGTTATGATAGTATTGGACATGGCTTCAAGTTGAATATTTTGTGGTACCATCATTTGGCTTAATGTGAGCATTAATTCATCCCTATGGGTAGGAGAAGATCTTAAAAGGTCCAAAAGGGAAATTCTAGCTGTAGTATTTGATAATTGTTCATTAATATTATAAGGAGGCTTAGGTTGAACATTAGGCGCATGATTCCCTTTATTGGGATTTTTCAAAACAAATGGAGCTGATCCATCATTCTGAGTTTGATCCCGTTGAGAGTTTTGAGCCTGTTGTCTGGTAACGGCTCCGATGGTACCTACAATATTATTTTGCGGATGATGAATGGGCCTTGGTCTAGCGTTTATGGCTTGTTCATTAGAAAGTAATTGGTGAGAAGATGGTCTAGTAGTGACTCTTCTAGGAAATGGTTCTTCTGGAACCATAGAACTTGTGATAGGTTGAATAGGATCTGATTCATCTTCAGAACTATTCGATTGATTTGAGGTGATTTCCATGTCACTTTCAATCTCATATTCGGTATCACTAAGATCAGGGGTCCGAATATTATATAGAGGTCTGGTCGTAACCATGGATAAAGTTGTGTCAAATACTTCCACATCATGAGTAGGTGAATGTCCACTAATAGTTCCTACATATCGGGTAGGAGGGGGAACATTATGATGCTCAATTTGATTAGCCACCTCTTTACCATGCTTTGGTAAAGGATGTTGAAATATGTCCAATGATTGATTGGCATTCTAGATTCTGATTTTGGGGGATGTTCTTTTGAGCATTATTAGAAGGATTTTGTTTAGGTTGAAAGGCTTGCACCTCCATCTCATTGTTATCAATCAGGTCTTGTATTTTATGTTTTAATATTTTACAAGAGTTGGTAGCGTGTCCAGGCCCTCTATGGAAATCACAATGTAAATCAGCTCTATATCCGGGTATAGTTGGATCAGGTTCCCGGATATTTGGTAATTGAATCAAACCTCATGCTAATAGTTGCGGGAGAATGGTTGATAAAGGTTGATTTAACCTAGTAAATTCTCGAGGTGGTTTATCAGGAGGTTTCAATATGAACTTCTCTATTGTTTTCATAGTATTAACATTGGCAACGTTTTTGCTATCAGTGACTCCATCACCCACAACTTGTTTATTTTTATATTGATTTCTGGATGTTTTCTCATCATCTTTCTTTTTAAGTTGACCTCTCCTAATAAGAGCATCTTCCACTCTTCGGGCTAAGTCTATAGCTTGATCGAAGGTGGTCAAGGTAGCAGTTGATAATTCATAGGATAGTTGTTCTTGTAAATTATTGATAAAGATATCCAACATTTCCCGATAAGGTAACACAAAGTGTAATTTTCCTATCAACTGCCTCCATCGAGCTAAGAAGTCAGCAAAACACTCATCTTTGTCTTGTTTTAGGTTGTACAAATCTTTAATAGTTACATGCCTTTCAATATAGGCACTAAATTGATGCACAAAAGACTCGACGGTTTCTTCGAAATTCCTCAAAGAATGAGTGGGTAATTGATAATACCATTCCAATGCCATCCCTCCTAAACTTTTTGGGAACATCTTTAGTAATAACAAGTCATCATGTGATATATCATGACATGCTATCCTAAACATACGAAGATGCTCTATGGGATCTTCAGTTCCTTTGTATATAGGTAAGACTAGCATAGGAAAGTGTTTGGGATATGGTTGTGCTACAACTATAGGATCTAGAGGCTGACTACACATCTCTCGATAATTGTACGAGGGATGGTAGGGATCTATCCTGGTCCATGCGGGAGACTAACTGTTTCACCATGGCTTCCAGATTACCAGTTTGCCCACCATATTGGTTCGGTGGTACATGAGTATGGGATTTGTGAGCGTATGCTGGCGTGACATAAGGATTAGATGCTATATTGTTGTTATGCAAATGGTTGGTAGGAAGAGTATTATGAAGAAGATTTGTTGTAGCATTATGTTGTATCCCAGATTGTTGGAAATTGGTATTTGGTTTTGTTTTAGGCTTTTGTTGATTTGAGGTATATTGATCAATAGCTTGGCAAAATAGAGCAGTGAATGAAGGTTTCTTTTGTGTGGGAATAACCCTAGGCTTGGTAACAGGCACTCTAGGTGGTTGGGTAACCTGTTGTTGTTGCGTGTTCTCGATTATAGCGGCCATATCCAAATTGGATGGTCCACCTTGATCACTTTCTTGATCAACGAAGGACAAGGGATTAGTGCGTGTGTGATATATGTCTTCTAGGGTTGCTTGAGTGTCACTAATTTGATCTTTGTCCATATGGACTGCTCTATTAAGAGTGCCAATATTAGTATTGAGGAACTTCCAGAAATGTTCCATGTTCTCAAAAGTAACAACTCCTTCTGGAGATATTTTAGGGGATGAGGATCCTTCCTCTCTATCATTTTCTTTTTGTTCATTTCCTACAACAAATTCTTCTTCTTGTTGGTCAAAGGTTCCTTCTTCCTGAATTGGGTCTTCAGGAAGGACATCTCGGGTTATTTCCTAGTTTTCTTAACCAATCTTCTTCTACTTCAGTTGCTTTTCCATTCCTGAGTCTAGTCATTATGTCTAAATTTAGATTTTAGCAAATATATATTAATATATTTGCAACAAATTTAGGAGGTAGATATATTTTAATTATATACCTACTATAATACTTAAAAGAAAATGTTTTGATTTTTGTTATGATTTTGTTTTGTTTTTATTTTATTTTATTTATTTATTTTTGTTTTTATGCTTATAAAGACAACAAACAACACACTAAATGCAAGAAATAACAATAATAAAAGAATAGCTTAGTTTTCTATAAATAGTTTATAGATGTCATTGATAGGATCAAGTTCATCAGGAGTCATGAAATGCTCCTCTTCAAATTGGAAATGGTTTTTCAAGAACTTGATAAAGTGTGCTATAGTGATATTATCTATTTCAGACTCTGACTGGTAGAAATAAATTTCATGGCAATACTCTCGATATAACACAGCTCTAGGAACTCTATTCCATATTTTTCTATCCGTAAGAACGACCTCTTGATCCTCTATATGAGATAGAAATTTATGTACTACAACTGCATTCTCAAGATATTCCTCAAAGGTGTACAGCTTCGAAGACACATGGGCTCTTTTATCTGCTAACCACCTATGGCAAGCTCTCTAAAGTTCATGATATAAGGTCACTTGATCAGGATCCAGGATTCTATCTAGGACAAACCTCTTAATTTGCCTAAGTTCTGTTGCCCTAGATCCAATGATACCCAATCTCCTATCAAGTTCATCCCACAAAGGTTGAACCCTATTTGTTTGAGGTACTCTAAGCACATAAGTAATCTCTATAGCTGCTAATTGATTCTCAACATTAATGGTGACAACTCATCTTTTATTATAATCTACCATCTAAATATGATATGCAATCTTTGATTCTAAATGCATTTATGTTTTGTTTTTTTGGATTGTTTTCAAAAGGTTTTTAGTTTTTCACGTCGGGTTCACCAAAATGTATCGCTCCAAATTTTTTGCATCCTTACCTTCGAAGCTATAGGATCCATGCCCGAAAGGGGGATGCGAGAAGGATGGGACAATACCTCGGACCGAGAGGCCCTTTGAAGGTCCCGCCTCTCGGGGAGGGGTATAAGGGTGAATTTTCGATGGA
Organism: Wollemia nobilis; assembly: GCA_028583015.1. Classification (NCBI taxonomy): domain Eukaryota; kingdom Viridiplantae; phylum Streptophyta; class Pinopsida; order Araucariales; family Araucariaceae; genus Wollemia; species Wollemia nobilis. The sequence goes on along the minus strand of JAQPPZ010017232.1, from coordinate 22,096,372 downwards.
TGGTGGGTTCACCAGGAAAATTTTGAGTGGCAGTTTCCACACCTAGGTTGATAGTGGGTTTGATGTGTTCATTTTGTACTTTAATCATTCAATTCCTAGGTTTGGCCAAGATGAATCTAAACTATTCTATATGCCAATGCTGATTTTTATGGATACAAAAAATATGAATAAATGCTAAACACAGAGAATGTGCCGAATGGGACAGAACATACCTGATTTCGGATGTCTGATGAAGATTCTAAGTTTTGTAGCAGTCCATATCATCTCAACTCGTACGTAATCATCTGAAATTACACCGAATCATCTCAAATCTCAGACGATCATCTGAGATCAGACGAGATCATCGTCAATCTGACGAATTCATCAGACAAATTCGTCAGAAACCTGCAATCACAGGAATAGATACAAAATACCAAAGATGCAACTGCAAAAGCAAAGGAGAATGATAGAAATAACAACAAACATGCCTAAATAATAGATTCAAATAACAAATAAGAGAAATGCAGTAGATTTAATGATTGATTTTAACTTTATCATGCGGTTATGCTAAATGAGGTGAACTCCAAGATGCATAAATATAATAACTAAGATAATGTATAAAGAAATGCAAAAAACAATAAAGAGATGCAAACTCTGGGCTCTGATTGCCCCCAATCTGGACTACAGTCGGGATCACCTCCAATCGTACGAGATCATCTGCGCTCCTCGACAGGATCATCCGAAATCGCCTGGAATCGCTTGCGACGATCCGAGCTAGCTTCGACTGAAAAATAGTAAAGTTCCTGCAAGAAAACATGAAATACATAATGCAAATGATGGTGTGAGGATGCTCTGAGGTGCATGGAAGTTCAAGGGGTTTAAGCAGAGTTTCAGGCAGAGAGTCAGGGGGATAAACTGAGAAAATCTCAGTTTATATAGGATTAGGGAGAGGTTAGGAGGTTGGAGATCATCCCAATTTGGGAGATCTCCAATGGGGGAGACTCTAACTACGCAGACACGCTTTCTGCCCAGGTTAGAGGAGCTGTTGGAACAGAAGCTAAGTATGAAAATTTGGTTTTGGGACGAAATCGTCCGGACGTTCTGTTCCGCATGAATTCATCAGATCTGGGATGATTTCGTCTAATCTACGATGATATCGTCCAACGGTCAAAACAAATCCTAAAAATGGCATGAAAAACAAGGGGAGCGGGTAACAGGTGGTTAACGGGCAGTTTGAGGTTAAAATTTGAATTTTTATCTTTTTACTAAGGTTTAACTGTGCCAATTTTAGGGTGCTACAGATGCAAGACATTTATCCACCACTTAGAGGGAAGCTCTTAATGGTGATACAACTTGGCATGCACTTTGTCATCAGATCAACTGAGAATTGAGCGTAGCCACTCATATCAAGTGACTTGCAAGACCTTTAACCCAAAGGGGTGCATACCCTTACCTTTGAATTACTTGAAACCTTACATTATAATTTTTCTTTAGACCTTATGTTATGCAAATTTTTAACGCATTTATTATCGAAGGGGGAAATATTAACAACAAGATTAAGACCCTTACTTAATCAAGCTTACCGAGAGTTAATGTGGTTTAATTAAAATTAATTATTCGATGCTTAAACCCTTGGATGCTAAGGATTAGTTACTCTGAGTGGCACACGACCATTGGATCTTATCAAAGTCATGCACTATCACTCATATTTAGGAAGTTGCATGCTAGTTAATCATCATGTTTTATAATGTGGTTGATTAAGACCTTTGTTTAATCATCTAATTATTAATATTAAGCTTGGATTAATCTTTGATAAATCTTGTGGTTAACTTTAAATAATTTTAATGAGCATGCATTCGTCGTATTGGGATAGGAGTGAGCATTACCCTTAGATCTTCGAACTTGCTTGATTTTTAACAAAAGCGGGCACGTGACCCTTACATTGATTTTATTAAATTTAATTTTCCTTAGTCCTTATGTTATAAAATTTTGACCAAGGTATTGTTTGACTTAAATCTTGAGTTGCTTATGAGCACGCATCCATCTAGATCGTAGCGAACCAAGCGTATCCGTCCAGATTGGCCAAGTTGCACGAATGTTACCATAAATGGGGCGCATACCCTTATTTGGATGCTACATTTTAATTAGGCCTTAGGATTATTTATTTGCCACTTAGGTCTAAATGTTTTCAATTAATTTCCTTAGGGACCTATGGACTTAAGGGACCTTCTTGATGAATATTTTATTTCCTCAAGTTTTATAAGCCTTTTAATAATTGGATAACTTCAACAGTCATTTTCTTAATGACTAAAAGGTATTTGATTCAACGGTTAAGGCTATGACTTTAATTTTCATTTATCCTTATCATTTAGGGAAAGACAACTAATTTTATAGTGGCTATTAAGGACCAAAAATTTAAAAATCAATACTTAAGAAGTTTGAATGCAACAGAGACCAAAAAATTTGGGCGAAGGCTTTAAAAATAAAAAATTCAAATTTGGGGGTATATGATGTTGAGTCAATTTTGGCTCTAACAGGAACTTCAACTAAGAACTATGCAGATGCTAGGGCACTTCTTACAAGGATTAAATTTATTTTTTGTTGATTTTACATGGTGGAATCGGTAGCCACCACGAATTTAGGTAGGTTGTCCATATTTTTATGGCCACCATAGTATTTTGCATTGTCCACCTTGGAAGCCACCACAAAGAATATTTGTGCAATCCATACCTATAACCACCATGCCATGATAATTTTAAATATTTTACACCACTGAAAGCACTAGGAAAGGGACAAGTGTTCAGTCCAACGATACCTAATTTTTGAACCTTGGACCTCTGCCCCCCTTATGGTGTTTTGGGGAACCAATTGGTCTACACCTTGGACCTTAAAAATATTAAAATTACAATTGAAAAATTATGGAAATATATTTCAAATGAGAGGGATTCACAAATTATTAGTAAATTTATCAATAAAAATGGCTAAGGGGATTGGATCAAAATAATATCATTGTTGTCATTCATTGACTATTATTGAGGCAATATCTTGGAAATGTGAACATATGTATAAAGATGAAAATCAGGTAGTTGATAATTTTGCGCAATCATAGTGTTGATCTTTGTCTTGGTAAAATTTATATTTTAGAAGGAAACCAACTAAGTGAGATGTTATTTCTTAATGAAAATAATGTCAAGGAGATGATCATGGAGAAATTACTAAAAAAAAGGATTTGATCATGTAAACATATCACTTTAAGGAAAATGAAAAATGTATTTGATATAAAATTAAAATGAGAAATATATTTGATAGAAAGGAGTGACCTTGAATAGAAGCCACATATAGCTTATTTAAGAAGTTATATAGATAAATTATTAAAAGAAATGTAAGTTTAGATCATGCAAGCAAGTGAAGAGAAAATTCATGTGAGGCAAGGGGGAGTGAGTCTACATATGAACTTTTAAGTTTTAATCTAGATCTTAAAATAAATTTAAATAATAGAAGACTCTCATGTGCTTATTCTAGTATCAAATACAGACCATTTAGTTAAGCCCAAATTAGAAGTTTGTTATAATTATGAGAAATAATATTTTGATGGTCAAGGACAAAGAGAATAAGGAATCTATACCAAATCCCATTGAAGTATTAGGCATTTCACTAAGTGTGATTATTAAGGATGATATGGTTGACCATGATATAGTGGCTCTTAAAAGTAGATATTTAATTCATAGATTTAATAGTTATTATTTAGACATTTAAGAAATTCCAAACTAGGTTAAAAGAAAACATTTATTCAATTAATACTTTTCATGGATTCTCTTCCAAAATGAATTTATCTCATAATATTTTCTAGTTCAAATCCAAGGATGAATTAATTAGTGGTTTTCCATATTTTATGGAAATTTTTATCTTATATTTAAGACCATGAAGTAAAAACTACTTTGTATAAAAAACAAATATTGAAAATATTATTGTCTAGGTCAATCTATTTGGGATTTCATATGTGCTCATCAACATGAAGGTTTTAAATAATATTTATCATGCTCTAGGGAAGTTCATCCAACTAGAATCAACCTCAAATGAGTGAAATCTAATTATGTACATGCAAATACATGTTTTAGATCTTCGAAAATAATTTTCAAAATCCACAATTATAAAATCTAAATCAATAAAGTACGAGCAATAAGTGGGCTATTAGAGCATTTTATTATAATGTCACATAGACCATGAGGTTGGGAACATGACAATATTGTTGTAAAATAAGAATAATTGAAAAATATGTGAAAGGTTATTATCATAGAATAATATTAAAGTTGAATGAAGGGAATTAAAAAGCAACAAAAAGGATTTTTCCACTTTTAAACATATGGCATTGTAAAAGAATTCTCTACCTCATCAAATAGCAATTTTTTTCATAATTACTTTGAATAAAAATTTAGAAGACACCAAGAAGAATGCATCATATAAAAAATATTATTTGAAACATCAAATTTAGTATAGTTTATAGTCAAGTTCAAAAGGGAACTGGAAGAGGGTCATATTATTTTAAGTAAATAATCTCAATCCTATTCAAATATTATTAACTCATATCCTTGCAATAAAAAGGTATGCAATTAAAAATAAAGTAGAGTGCAATTTATCCCTTACACTTTAGGTTGTGTATAGTATCAAAAAATTATGTTCATATAGAAAAAAATCTAAAAAGAGAAGAAATTGAGGAGGATCAAAACATTGGTGAGACTAGCAAAAAAAAGAAGAAAAAATCCATAATAAGAATCATAGAGAAAGAAACTGATGCAGGAGCATCCGACGATAGTAGAGCAATCTTGCATCCTCCAAATTTTTCTAAGTTTTCTAAGTACTTTGTATTTTGATTTATTTTAGTTCTTTCCCAAGGCTGAAGTTTTGTAAAGCAAGGGGGAAGTTTCAATTTTGTAAAGCAAGTTGGGGAGTCGCGAAATCATGACATGTCACGAAATCGTGACATGTCACGAAATCACGGCTCCAAAGGCAAAGGCAGAAGGCAAAGGTAGGGGAGCCACGGTGGCTCCAAAGGCAAAGGCAGAAGGCAAAGGCAGGGGAGCCGCGAAATCGTGACATGTCATGATTTCATGACATGTCGCGAAATCATGGCTCCAAAGGCAAAGGCAGAAGGCAAAGGCAGGGGAGCCACGAAATCGTGACATGTCACGATTTCATGACATGTCGCAAAATCATGGCTCCAAAGGCAAAGGCAAAAGGCAAATTTAGGGGAGTCACGAAATCGTGACATGTCACGATTTCGTGACATGTCACGAAATCATGACATGTCATGATTTCGTGACATGTCACGAAATCGCGGCTCCAAAGGCAAGGCAAAGGCAGAAGGGCGTGGAGGTCGCGATATCGCGACATGTCACGATATCATGACATGTCGCGATATCATGACCAGTTGAAGGCTGCCACGTGGATTAAGATATCGCGGCCAAGAAGAAGACATGCCGAAATAGACACGCGGGCAGCCACGTGTATTAAAATAAAGATGAAGGCCACGTATATTAAAATAGAGATGACAACCGCGTGTATTAAAATAGGGATAACCATCTCAAGGAAATATTCTGACAAGGCGACAGTTGCAGGCCATAGACAGTATGGGATGAGACAGTGGTGCAGAGGAACAGTCTGACCAAAATGGCATTTGCAGGGCAAGGGGGCGTCTTTAATGTAAGCTTCCATAGCGGATCGGGGCAGTTGCCCATTGATGGAGGGAAATTCGAAAACTTGCAGAGGAAGCAGACTTTCTTATTTTATTTCATGAATTCATTTGGGTGGGGGCATTAATTGCCTAGAGGGTCGAGACCTCGATAAAAACTCGGAAAATTGTAAGGGAAGGGATGGCGAGTTTGAGATCGAGTGGGGAAAGAACTATGCCTGGAAACGGTATTGTAAGACTGTGTTAAGCAATTTACAAAAAATTAATTTGAAGTTTTGTTGTGTGAATCTCGGCTTGCCATCAAGTGGTATCAGAGCGGGAGCTCCTGAGCGTGTAACAGATCACCGAAAGAGAGGCAGTTACACCAGGATCTGTGGAAGGATTTGTAAGGGAAGAAAGAAAAAAAATGCCTCCATGAAGAAACCGTGGTGGAGTAAGAAATGTGGTGCCGATCGAAGACTTTCGAGCCTTGCAGAGGCAAGTTCAAGCCCTGCAAGAAGAGCTACGCAGAAGGCACGAGCCCGGAAGGGATGAGGGAAGTGAAGACGAAGTTGATGAAGAAGAAGACCAGTCTGAGGAAGAAGAAGAGGCTGTGGATCCTGCACAAGCCAGGTTGTACAAAGCCATCTCTCAGATTGGAAAGCAACCAAAAATGGAGGTTTCTACATATTCGGGAAACCTAAATCCAGAAGAGGTGATTGACTGGATAAATGACTTAGAAGAATATTTCGAATATGAGGAGGTTGAAGACCCTAATCGGGTCAGATTTGCTAAGACCAAGTTGAAGGGTCATGCCAGCATTTGGTGGAGGGGAATACAGCTGGAAAGGAACAGAAGAGGGAAGGAGAGAATAACAAGATGGGATAGAATGGTGGAAAAGCTAAAAAGATAGTTTATTTTGACAGATTACGAGTTGGATCTGCTAAGGAAAATGCAGAGTTTGAGACAGACAAACAAAACTGTCCAAGAATACACCGAGGAGTTTTACAAGATCTCTATTAGAACTGGACATTTAGAGGCAAACAAAGAGAAGGTAGCCCATTATATCAATGGGTTGAGACTCGATATCCAGGAAGAGCTGAGCCTAGTTTGGGTAAGCACCATTGAGGATGCTTACCAGTTTGCCTTAAAGGTGGAAGAAAAATTGAATAGGCGGTTTGAAGGCAAGCAAAGAGGAAGGGGCCATGGTGGAAGAACTGGTGGGAGAACCAGTGGAGAAAAATATAAAGATCTAAAGAAGACCGGTGAAGCCAGTAGTAACCAGGATCAAAGGGAAGAGGATGTTTATCAGCCCCGTGATCATAACAGCTACCCAAGAGGACGGGGTGGATCTGGACGAGGGTTTGGAAGAGGAGTATTTCATGGGACATGTTTCCACTATGGTGAAGAAGGACATCGAGCATTCGAGTGTCCACAACACCGAGAAAGGACGAACAAGAGGCCTGAGGGTCCAGCCAGAGCTGCTGTGGCAGAGGAAGATGCTGGATCTAAACATTCTAAAGAAGCGGAGAGAGGGGAAGCAATGATCGTAAGGAGAGTCCTATTGAATGAGGAGAAGGACATAGATCAGAGAAGAAGTTTATTCTGCACAAGGTGTAAATGCATGGGCAAGATTTGCAATATTATTATTGATAATGGTAGCACGGATAACCTGGTTTCAGAAGAAATGGTTACCAAGTTACAGTTAGAGAGGAAGAAGCACCCGCATCCATATCGGGTCGCATGGTTACAGAAGGACCATAGGGCTTTGGTCAGTGAGCAGTGCTCCATTAAATTTAATATTGGGAATTATTGTGATGAGGTCCTGTGCGACATCCTGCCTATGGATGCTTGCCATATGTTGCTGGGAAGGCCCTGGCAGTTCGATCGGAGTGCAGTGCATGACGGCCGTGCCAACACCTACTCATTGACGAAGAATGGCATGCGCCATAAGCTGAAGCCCATGAAGGAGGTGGATGAAAAGGTGTGTAATAGCTCCAGAATCTGTTTAGTTGAAGGGAGAAAATTTTTGGATGGATTGAAGCATGAACATTTATGTTATGCAATAATTCCTAGAGTTAGGGAGAAAGAATGCCAAGATACCCCAGCAGAAGTCCTAGATCTGTTGGAGGAATTTCTAGATATTGTGTCTGATAATGTGCCTGAGGGTTTACCCCTAGTAAGGAAAATCAGCCACCATATAGATTTGGTGCCAGGATCGAGCTTGCCAAATAAAGCTGCACATAGAATGATGCCTGTAGAGACTGAGGAGTTAAACAGGCAGGTCCAGGAGTTGCTGGAGAAGGGATTGATTCAAGAAAGTTTGAGCCCATGCGTAGTACCTGCAGTGCTGGCGCCAAAGAAGGATGGAGAATGGAGAATGTGTATAGATTCACGGGCCATCAACAAGATCACAATAAAATACAGATTTCCATTGCCAAGAATGGATGACATAATGGATTGTTTAAGTGGAGCCAAGTACTTCACCAAGGTTGATCTCAAAAGTGGTTACCATCAGATCCGTATCAGAGAGGGAGATGAGTGGAAGACAGCCTTCAAGACCAGAGAGGGCTTGTATGAGTGGTTGGTCATGCCCTTTGGGCTATCCAATGCACCGAGTACCTTCATGCGGCTGATGAATGAGGTACTGAAGGAGTTTTTAGGAAAATTTGTCATAGTCTATTTAGATGACATATTAATATTTAGCAGAACCTTGGAGGAACACCTGATGCATATCAGAAGGGTTTTTGAGAAGCTACGGGAGGAGCAGTTATTAATAAATCTAAAAAAGTGTAATTTTGTAAAGAAGGAGTTAGTGTACCTGGGATTTGTAATCTCAGCAGATGGTCTAAAAATGGACCCAGAGAAGGTGAGAGCCATCATGGAATGGCCTACTCCGAGAAGCACAACAGAGGTAAGATCATTTCATGGTCTAGCCAGCTTTTACAAAAAATTCATTAAAAATTTCAGCAACATTTGTGCACCCCTCACAGAAACAATGAGAGGGGATAAGAAAGAATTCAAGTGGACCTTAGGGGCTGAAAGGAGCTTTGATGCATTAAAGAAAAAGGTCACAGAACAACCTGTTTTGGCACTTCCAGACTTTAACAAAGTATTTCAGGTAGACTGTGATGCCAGTGGCAGTGCAATAGGGGCTGTACTGAGTCAGGAAGGCAGACCTGTTGCCTATTTTAGTGAGAAGCTAAATGATGCTCGAAAAAAGTATTCAGTTTATGACCAAGAATTTTATGCTATAGTTCAAGCTCTAAAGAAGTGGAGGCATTATTTGTTGCCAAAAGAGTTTGTTCTATTCACTGATCATCAGGCATTACAGTACATTAACAGCCAAACAAAACTGAATCAAAGGCACTTGAAGTGGGTTGAGTTCCTCCAAAGCTATACCTTTGTGCTGAAGCACAGAAGTGGGAAATCAAATAGAGTTGCAGATGCCTTAAGTAGAAGGCAGAATTTACTGATTAAAATGACAGTGGAAGTAGTGGGATTTGAAGAACTGAAGGGTTTGTACCCTGAAGATCCGGATTTTGCAGAAGCCTGGACGGCTTGCTTGACACTTGTTACTGTGGACAGGACAAGATGGTTGGATTTTCTAATCCAAGATGGAATGTTGTTCAGAGGAAGTAAATTATGCATTCCAAGGAGTTCCATGCGGGAAAACTTAGTCAAGGAGAAACACAACGGAGGACTGGCCGGACATTTTGGTCGGGATAAGACAATTGCCCTGGTGAGTGAAAATTACTATTGGCCGCAACTACAGCAAGATGTGAAAAAGTTTGTACAGAGTTGTAGAATATGCCAGATGGAAAAGGGCGAAAGATAGAACATGGGATTGTATCAGCCGTTACCAGTACCTGAGCGGCCATGGGAGGACGTCAGCATGGACTTCGTCCTCGGATTGCCAAGAACACAGAGGGGAAATGACTCTGTATTTGTAGTAGTTGATAGATTTTCCAAGATGGCACACTTTATTCCATGCCAGAAAATAAGTGATGCGGTTCACATTGCAGGGTTATTTTTCAAGGAAGTGGTACGACTTCACGGTCTACCGAAGAGCATTGTTTCTGACAGAGATACAAAATTTGTTGGGTATTTCTGGAGAACTTTGTGGAAGAAGTTGAAGACAGATCTGAAATTCAGTTCTGCATACCACCCACAGACTGATGGACAGACAGAGGTGGTAAATAGAAGCCTGGGTAATTTACTGAGATGCTTGATAGCAGATCAACCCAAGGGATGGGATTTAGTTTTACCGCAGGCAAAATTTGCATATAACAATTCAGTCAATAAGAGCACAAATAAATCTCCATTCCAGATAATATATGGAAACAACCCGAGAAATGTGTCTGAACTGAGAAAGTTGGATAAGAGAGAAAAGTGCAATGGCCGAGGCGTAAGAATTTGCGGAACATATGAAAAGTCTGCATGAAGAAGTAAGGAAACAAATTATAAAAATGAATACTCAATATAAGACAAGAGCAGACCAGAAGTTGCGGTTCAAAGAGTTCGAAGTAGGAGATGAAGTCATGGTCCATCTCAGGAAGGAAAGGTTTCCAGCCAAAACTTATAACAAATTAAAGATGAAGAAGTTTGGGCCATGCAGAATATTGGAAAAATGGGAGTCAGGCAATGCATATGAAGTGGAATTGCCAAGTTGGCTTGACATTTCACCTATTTTTAACATTTCAGATTTAGTGGAATATCATGAGGGAGAAAGTACAGAGGTACCAAGTACGAAATTATGGCAAATTCCAGCATCTACTCCAACCACAGACGAGGTCGAGGAAATATTAGATGCTCGTGAAGGCAGAAGCACCAGAAACAAACAGTATTCTGAATATTTGATAAAGTGGAAGGGCAGACCTGTTGAAGATGCAACTTGGTTGTCGAAGACGGAGGTTGACCGCCTGGGTCTTCCCCTAACAAAATAGAAGTGAGGATCACTTTTTAATTTACCCCGGGTGTCTGATGCAGGAGCATCCGATGACAGTAGAGCAATCTTGCATCCTCCAAATTTTTCTAAGTTTTCTAAGTACTTTGTATTTTGATTTATTTCGGTTCTTTCCCAAGGCTGAAGTTTTGTAAAGCAAGGGGGAAGTTTCAATTTTGTAAAGCAAGTTGGGGAGTCATGAAATCGTGGCTCCAAAGGCAAAGGTAGAAGGCAAAGGCAGGGGAGCCGCGAAATCGTGACATGTCACGATTTCATGACATGTCACGAAATCACGGCTCCAAAGGCAAAGGTAGGGAGCCACAAAATTGTGACATGTCATGATTTCACGACATGTTGTGAAATCACGGCTCCAAAGGCAAAGGCATAAGGCAAAGGCAGGGGAGCCGTGAAATTGTGACATGTTGCGATTTCGTGACATGTCACAAAATCGTGGCTCCAAAGGCAAAGGCAGAAGGCAAAGGCGTGGGAGTCGCAAAATCGTGACATGTCACGATTTCGTGACATGTCACGAAATCGTGGCTCCAAAGGCAAGGCAAAGGCAGAAGGGCATGGAGGTCACGATACCACGACATGTCACGATATCGTGACATGTCGCGATATCGCGACCAGTTGAAGGCCGCCACGTGGATTAAGATATCGCGGCCAAGAAGAAGACAGGCTGAAATAGACACGTGGGCAGCCACGTGTATTAAAATAAAGATGAAGGCCACGTATATTAAAATAGAGATGACAACCACGTGTATTAAAACAGGGATAACCATCTCAAGGAAATATTCTGACAAGGCGACAGTTGCAGGCCATAGACAGTATGGGATGAGACAGTGGTGCAGAGGAACAGTCTGACCAAAATGGCATTTGCAGGGCAAGGGGGCGTCTTTAATGTAAGCTTCCATAGCGGATCGGGGCAGTTGCCCATTGATGGAGGGAAATTCAAAAACTTGCAGAGGAAGCGGACTTTCTTATTTTATTTCATGAATTCGTTCGGGTGGGGGCATTAATTGCCTAGAGGGTCGAGACCTCGATAAAAACTCAAAAAATTGTAAGGGAAGGGGATGGCGAGTTTGAGATCGAGGGAGGAAAGAACTATGCCTGGAAACGGTATTGTAAGACTATGTTAAGCAATTTACAGAAAATTAATTTGAAGTTTTGTTGTGTGAATCTCGGCTTGCCATCAGAAACTCAAAAGAAGAATGGTTTAAGAATACAAAAACTAATATGACAAATATCAACTAGAAGTGGGATTAAATATATAAATAATATTAAACAATCAAGAATTTAGATGGCATATTGGACTATCATGAGTATAAATATGACCTTTAAAAAAATAGTTATGAAATAATTAATAACATTTATCTTGAGTTTATTTTAATACAAGATATAAAAACATATATAAGTGTAAAATGTAGGGATTGAAAAGGATTGAAAAGTTACTAATAAATGTGATATCTTGGACATGTCAACACATCTACAAGGAAGGAAATAGAGTGAATGATAAATTAGTTAATCATAGTAACAACATCACATTTTATTAAATTCAAATACTAGAAGGTATTTAGATGATGGATGTTCACTTTGATAAACTCTTCTTTTGATGGTTTCTACTTTATAATTTTTTCCTTCCTTTTGTTTCTCTTGTACCCACCATCATAATATTATTTTATGACTTGATTCCATCTATCAAAGCTCTATACTTCAATATTAGGTATTGGGTGAGTTGATAAGGATAGTTTAGACTCGTCTAAGGCTAACCAAATATTCCTTTTCATTACCTCTAAATTGCATTCCTTTCCTTTAAATATTATTTTGTTCCTTTCTAGCCATACAATACAATGTATCATGTATTTTAATGTATCCCAAATTTCCTCTAATACCTCATTTTTAAAATTTCTTGACCATTTCTTTAACCATTGTTTAATTCTTTATTCATCACCATGCATTTACCAAACATATTAAGAATCCATTGCCATAATTTGCAAACTATTAAGCAGTGTCCTAAGAGATGGTCTATACTCTGCTCCATGTTTTTATATAGAATACATTATGACGGGACATGAAAACCCATTTTCATTAGGTTATCATAGGATACATTTTTACTATGACCTACTAGCCATACAAACATTTTGAGTTTTGGAATGCTTGGGCTATCCCAAATATCTCTCCATATTCTTATGATATTCTTATTTTGTTGATGCTTTACATTATATCCACTTCTTGCTATGTATTCTCCTAAGCTATTCAAATCCCAAATTAGCTTATCCTTGGATCCCCTGGGAATAATCACTATTGTTATCATTTGGCTCAACGACCTCTTACCAACAATGTCTGGGATACTTATAAAAAAAACTTCTTTCCATTTGCATCGTCCTTCATGATCCTTGTACATAATGTTTGAAACCCTATTATCATATTTATATTGAAGTAATTTCATCTATAATTTCAAAATTGGATCTAAATTGAATGGTCTTTTATCACACCAAGTATCCATCCAAATAATTTTTTTTCTAAAAATTCCCACCACCCATATTAGATGTCTAATCACTAGATCAAGTTATTTTTTTAAATTGTTCCATAGTGCAGAACTATCTGGTATTGAGAATGCAATAAAAATTCAACTTGGGTCATTGGGCTCAATGTACTTGTTGTCCTCTCTGATTATCTTGGGGAAGAGAATCAAGACAATCATGCCTCACACAAAGTGACACAACAAGGCAAGTCTTGAGAGCATAAAGTTTGGCCCAATTGGGGGCTTTCAAGAGTTTTTTAAAAGGTTGGACCCTTGTTAAGATGTGATATTTAGGTGCACTTTCCTAATATAATAGTTTGGAGGGAAAAGGATTGGAAAAAAATAGGAAAAGGAAAGATAGTGGAAAGGAAAATTATTCCCAAGCTAATAAAGCGGTAATGAGCCAAAGATCAAATAAGATCCCTCTGCACAATAGCTTTGGTCATAATGCACTAATGTGAACACTTCCCCTCCTCAACATATATAAGCCTATATGAGAATCATAGGTATACACATGCATAAAAGAGATAGTTCAATGTAAAGATAACCATAAATGACTACTCAAATTAGACACATATGCAAGTGAAACTCATAAAAAAGTAAATATTGCAAACATACACATAAAAGAGATGGGTCAAAGTATGAGAACCATAGATGGTTATCCAAAATAGATGCATAGGCTTCTAGTATATATATATATATATATATATATATATATATATATATATAGCAAGCAATATTATAGAGATTATGCTAGAAGTGAGGGTTATCTTACCAATAAGACCACCCAAAGATATATGTACTACTACACAAGAAGAAATGAAAGGAAATATTTACAAACTTTTTAATCCTTTACAAAGCCTACACTACTACTATTTATAGATTACAAAGAGGAAAATTTCCCTCCAAAACTCATGTAGTTTTTTCAAGATGATTGTTGTTTTTGATGATGGGTCATGTATTTATTTAAGATGTTGGTCTTCCCAAAGTCTTTGGATCTAAAATCATAAATACCAAATGGTTCTGATTCTTTGGATGAGTAGCTACTATCATGATTTCCATCTACCCTTTTTGGGGATTCCTACAATCTGGGTGCAAAATACTTGCTTTGTTTAATGCTTTAGATGTATGGGTTACTTTTTTCATGGCTCCCATGTTGTTTTTGTCATTTCTAAGAGATATGCCATATTAATTTATAGGAAATGGTTGTGCTTACTAGAAGACTATATAATTTTAGTGTAATGAAATTTTCCTCACCATCTAGCATCAGGGATTTTATCATTACTCAACATCTGATCATGGGACTTTATGTGTTAGAAATTTTGATTTTGATCTTTGATAAAAAGGTTTAAAACTTCTAATTTTTGAGCTTGCACTTTTATTGGACACTTATCTTCCACTATTTTTATTTTTGGAAATTTTATTTGCACTTGTTCTGATGCTTCCCTTTTTATATTTCCATATGCTTCAATTTCTTTGCTAAAACTACCTTGTTAATGCTTTTGTATGAGTGTAGTGAGATTTAATTATAGTTCTCATAACTCACAAGGGATCTTTAGCCTGCTGGAGATGAGAAACCCAAAAATATTGGTGCCTAGTCCATTGGGTGTGGATTCAAGGGAGGAACCCACATTAGGAAAGGAATCAAAGTTGGAAATCTCATAAATTAGCCTATAATTTTTGTCTCTACAAGTTTCTAGACTTTTGCAATTTTATAAAATTTGGATTACTCCCATATGCTACATATAGTACATATATACAAGGATTAGGTGAGTGGCCTTATCCATCCAATAGCTCCTAAAGTATTTTCTTCTTCTATTTTTATTTTTATTTTTGGGTAAAATATTTTTATCCTTAAGAAACAAGGACTTTTAAGCAGTCTCCTTAGTATGAATGGACTAGTACCAACAATAGGATATATTATTTGTGAAGTAGGACTAGAACCAATATTGACCCTCTTTTTTTCTTGAAATATTTGGCATGCATTTTCCATCTCCAAATCATATCCTTCCTCTTAATATCACTGGAGGGGAAGGGCCCTTCCTTCAGGTTCAATATTATTTTCTTAAAACACTTTAGGGAGAGTGGACTCCACAAAATTTACTATCCCTTGGCCCATGTGATCATCAGTCTAGCTCTAGGGCTTACTGGATATTGTTTCCTCTACCTCCACTAACTCTTCTTTGTCATTCTATATTGATGTGTTTTGGTTGAAAGTAGCAAGTGGTTGATTGAGAGAGGACTGGGAAGTAGCATGTTGGGTAGCTAGATCTACTTGCTCTTTCTATTTAAATCCATCTATGAATATGGTAGCAAGTTAATCCAATTCAATAATTAAGTATGGAGACAATCATTCTCTATGTGAGCCTTTCCTCTAAATGATGCAATAATACTAGCAAACTGTATCTTTAAGGTGCTCTAGTGGGTTTATTGTATCTTCTTCAATGTACCATGGCACCATTTCAAGTGTTGATGTTGGAATATCATCGCATACTTATGGAGACATGGGAGGTCACAAGGGGCTTCTTTTGCTTCATGATAAAAATCTTACAAGGAAGGAAGCATCCATGTTTTGGTATGTAGATCTGGTGGTGGACTTTTCATAAAATTTTGGGTCCTTTAATTTTTGTAGAGTCCCATATTTAATACTCTATTTGCTCTAGAAGGAAGTAGATTGAGGTCTCCACAAAAACCTCAATCTAGTATTATTTGATAGTGGTTTATTTTGGATCTTTTTTCTTTGATCAATGTTGCTATGTGAGTCAAAGGCACTTTAACAAGTGAAAGAAGGAAAAGACCCTCACCAAGTCTAAGCCTAACTTATTATTGTGATTATAGGACCAATGATGTGTCACTAAGGTCCCATCGAGCATGCCATTAAAACATTTTCCTCTCTAATTATCCTAGGAAAATGAATTGGGATAATGGCACCTCATAGAGTGACATAGTAGGGCCAATCCTAAGAGTGTAGGGGTTTGAATCAATCACAAGCATTTAGGAGTACTTTCCTAATATAATATCTTGGAGAAAAAAAGGTTATGGAAAAATAGGAAAAGCAAAGATAGTGGAAAGGAAAAAGAATTTTAAGCTAACAAAATGGTGATGCACCAAATATCAAATAAGATCCCCTTGCACAAAAATTCTAGTTGTAATGCACCAATGTGAACACATCCTCTTCTCAAAATATATAATCCTAAATGAGAATCATAAGCATACACACACATAAAATATATAGATTAGGGTATGAGAACCATAAATGGATACTCAAAGTAGACACATAAACCTCCAATATACACACATATGTAAGTAAAACTCATAAATAGGTAAATATTGAAAACATACACACACATAAAAGAGATAGGTCAGATCATGAGAACCATATATGGCTACCCAAAATACATGCATAGGCCTCCAATATATATATATATATGCAAGCAATATTATAGATATTATGCTAAAAGTGGGGGTTTGCTTACCTACAAGACCACCCAAAGATACACATACTGCTATATAAGAAGAAATGAAATGAAATATTTACAAACTTGTGCTTTAAAAATCATACACTACTACTATTTATAGATTACAAAGATGGGGATCTCCCTCCAAAACTCATGTAGATATTTTAAGATGATTGTTG
This sequence comes from Wollemia nobilis, assembly GCA_028583015.1. Classification (NCBI taxonomy): domain Eukaryota; kingdom Viridiplantae; phylum Streptophyta; class Pinopsida; order Araucariales; family Araucariaceae; genus Wollemia; species Wollemia nobilis. The sequence continues at coordinate 22,079,619 of JAQPPZ010017232.1, read as the reverse complement.
CTTTTGATAACATGTTTTATCTTTATTTAAAATGTTGGTCTTCCCAAAGTCTCTAGATCTGAAATCATAATTCCAAATGGTATTATGTCCTTGGATGAGCATATATTATCATTATTTCCATCTATCCCTTTTAGGGATTCCTACAATCTAGGTATAAAATATCATATTTATTTAATGCTTTATATCTACAAGTTGCTTCTACTATGGCTCCCATGTTGTCCTTTTTGAAATATATGTCATATTATTTTGTAGGAAAATATTGTACTTCCTTGTAGACTATAGAATTTTTACACAATGGAAGTTTCCTCACCATCTAGCATTAGGGATTTTATCATTTTCCAATATTCTAACTATGGTACTTTATGTATCAAAACATTTACCTTTGATCTTCGGCCAAAAATTTTAAAACTTTTGGTTTTTGAGCTTGCGCTTTTATTGGACACTTATCTTCCACTATTATAATTTTTGAAACTTTTGTCCATGATTGGTCTAAATTTTTCCTTTTTATATGTCCACCTTATTTTTTTTCTATACCAAACTACCTTATTAATGCTTTTGTATGAGTGTAGTGAGATTTCAATGTAGCACTTAGAAGAATTTTTGCCCATTGTCTTTGACTCTCTTTGTATAATCTCCAAATTTATTTTCACCTTAAACTAAGTTTGCATCCATAATAACTCTTAAACCAAGACCTCCCCTAGATTTATCATCACACACCTTGCTCCATTTCACTAAAGGAAATTTATTTTTATCATGTAATCTTAACCACAAAAGTGACTGCATAATATAGATTAATTTTTTTCTACTAATTTTGGCATAACATACAAGGACATATAATGTGTTGGAAAGTCCTATAAGACTCATTTAATTAGTTGAAATCTTCCTACTAATAATAACTATCTACCTTTCCTTGTTGGTAGTTTATTCTAAATGTTACTTATAACTAGATTCCACAATTTTATCCTTATTTTCCCCTCAAATAAGGGCATCCCTAGATATGGTGTTGGTAAATTTGTCTCCTCCATTTAAAGTAACCTGAATATCCCTACTTTAATTCTAGTTGGATTGTTTAGGAAATAAATTTTGGATTTTATCCTATTAATTTCTGCCCAGACGCTCTTTCACATTCACTTAATAAGTTATTCAAATCCCTGGACTTGTTTTTCCTTGCCCTCCAAAAAAAGGTTGTATCATCTAAAAACTATAGATGAGTGATGTTGATGTTATTACTAGCCTTAATTACTTGTTAGCAAAATTTTTTTATGCCTTATTTAGGTTCCTTCCCAATAAATAACCATAATAATAAACAAATATGGTGATATAGGATCTCCTTATCTAAGACCCCTCTTGGATTTAAATGATTCTATTACTAGCAAATTGACCAACACTAAATGTGATACTATAAAGACATAAGATTTAACCCATCTAACCCATTTCTTTCAAAATATAAACTTTTATAATAGCACAAAAATAAAATCATATTTAACCCCATCATAGGTTTTATCCATATAAAGTTTTAAGATCATTGTTATCTCTTTTCTAGAAGTTGTTGAATGTATTACTTCATGAGCTACTATGATCATGTCTAGAATCTATCTCCCTTTCACAAATCCTCCTTACTCTTCTAAAATAATTTTGTCTAATAGTACTCTTAACCAATTTACCATTAGTTTGGAGATTATCTTATATCCCATATTACATAGGCTTATGAGCCTAAATAAGTCAAACAATTCATGAATCCTTCTTTTTTGGAATTAGGATAAGATATTTTGCATTTATTTTATATGATATGTACTATTTTACCCTAGATTGTTCAAGTACCATTCATAAATAATCCTTCATTGTTTTCTATATATCTTGATAAAATGCTACAGAGAGTCCATACGGACTTAGGGATTTATCAAAATAAAAAATATTTGAATGAAATTCTTCTAAATTAATAGGCTCCATTAATTTTTTATTGTCCTCATTTGTTATAACCAAAGGTACTTCTTGTAGTAGATTATCATTAATAAATTCAATCTCCTTATATCCTAGAATATTCTAGTAAAAAAGTCTTATCTCCTTTTTTATTTTGCTTTGGTATTCAATCCAAAACACTTTTACAAATTCTAGATGTTGATCTTTGTACCATTGCCATATTATGAAGAAACTTTGCATTTTTATCTATTTCTTTTCACCAAGTTTGTCTTGATTTTAATATCCAAAATTTCTCTTCCTTACCCAAAATATTATGATATTCACTAAGACCAAATTCAAAATATGATCTTTTTTAAATTCACTTACCATAATTTTAACTCTTATTGGCCACTAATCTAAACCAAACCTTGTCAAGGTATTAATTTTAGCATAAGTCCCTTAATCTATCCAATGAACTAGAAGTATGCAAGTATCCAATTTTTTGCTATTAGGTTATAGATTATCATGTTATTGGTCTATGTATGAATTTCATTTTCAAATTCAACCTCCCATAGATTATTATTTTTAGTGAAAGGTAAGAAATATCTCATACTTTAGGTTATTTCCTGATTCCTCCAAATTTTTCATCTAGCTTGGTTATGGCATTAAAATTTCATATGATAATGAAATGGGTTTCTTGGTATTTACTTCTCATATATACTTCAATTCCACTCCATAATTTTTATCTTCCCAAATGATTTGTATATCCATAGACATTGATAAGGATGAAATAAATATTTGCAAAGTAACATGTAACTAATGAGGTTATCCAATACCTAGTTTTATGAATGGTTTCACAAGATGTTTTAACTAGATTCCAATATGATAGATTTCCCCTTACCATTCATTCTAAATCCACAACATCCCATTCACAACATCTTGTCCATACTGCTTTCATATTTTTTTGGATACAAAGAATATTAGTCTTATTACTTAAACGGAGGTCCCTAATACACCTCTATTGTAAGGGGGTATTAGCACCCCTTATATTCCATGATATGGTAATCATGCCTCATTAGGGGCTTCTAGCCCCTCCCATAAATTACCAATATTATTTTGTTATTTTGTAAAGATAAGTTCAACCAACTTAGATTATGTTCCTTTCTCTATGTTTACTCTTGCTTGATAATTTGAAGGTTTTCCTCTTTTTTCCTTACCAGTATAGGGGGTAGGTCTTATTAATTTATTTCTTAATGTTCTTTCACAACTTTCATTTTCATTAGATATATCCCCTCCTTGCTATTTTGAGGAAGCTTTTGACTTATCCTGTTCATTTTCTAGTAATTCCTTATTAATTGTAGAGATATTAACATCTAGCATTGTGTTCTCTCTTACCACTTTTCTTCTCATAAATGGTGCATGGTAATTCAAGAAAGCATTCAAAATATGATAAGGCACATTCCTTAGGTTTGGCAGGAATGTTCATCCCTAAATTGAGTTCATACTAATTAGATTTTTCCTTGTTAGTATTATGATCCTATTGTACCATGTCCTCTAAGCTCTTATCTACTTTTTATTTATAGGAAAAATCCTCAAAATAATTGATGTTTTTTACAATATCCTTACTTACCGGTATCCACTATTTATTTACTTTCATTTGTCTAGATGTATTTTTTGAAAATAGAAAACCATCCTCATCCATATCTATTTTTTGGTTCCTCTTGTAGTTTTCTATATATGTTTCTATTGAACTCTTCTGAGGGTATGATCTCTCAATATGCTCCACCTCATGAAATATTCTACATATAAAATATATTTTTTCATAATCCATGGTTTGGGTCCATAACTTATGAAATATATATTTTAAAAATCCATGGTTTGGGTCCATAACTTACACCAATACTTAAGAATGATTGATTTTAGTAAAGGTTTACTAATATCAATCATGACCAATATATGGGCATAAATAACCAATACTCTATATTTTGTAGTTTATGAAATATCAAGGAATTCTCTTAGAGTTTTACCTATTGCCTTGAAGTTATCCATTTTCTAAAAATAAATTTGCAACCCATACATCCTGACCCAAACTAATACTAGGGATAGATTTATGTTTTTAGGTGCAAAGCCTTAAAACTAGTAGGTAAGGAAGAGTCCTACTCTTCCTACAAACCAAGGACCCCCTTTTAGGATATTTGCAATTTTGTTTTCTTATGACTTGAAAAAATTATCTCTATCCTTGTTTCGGATGGTTGACTTCATAGGGTTGTATCTCCCTCAATATTAATCATATTCCTTCTTATAACAAATAATTTTAAATGTCTTCAAGTTTTGCACAAAATAGTCTTAGAATCATATAAATTAGATAATCCTTCACAAAGATATGGTTCCTAAAAGATGAGATATTTTTTATGGAAAAAACCGCCCTAACACTACCCTTGTTTTGGATGGTTGTCTTCACATGGATTTTGTTTTAATTTATTTTTTCAATTGGTTACATGGGATTGAAATGGGTGTCCACCCATATTAGATCATCACCACATAGTGGTATTACAACAAATATTGGATATTATCCATGTATTGCTTAGAAATATATTGGATCTCCTCCTTGAATATTGAGGAATATAACAAATTGAGCTAATGTCAGTTGATGATGTTATTTTAATTATTACATTAAATATTTAATTTTATTTATATTATTCAATTAATTTTTTAATTATTACAATAGAATTACAAATTGAGTAAAAAAATTCTTAGCAAACAATAATTTAAAAAGGACTATATGGCTATGAAAACCACATGGTGTTTATTTTTTGTTTAATGGAGAGAAAGAGAGAAAAAGGAAACCAATGAAGAGGCTAGCCATGATGAGGGTCATACAACCACATTTAAAAAGGGATTGGAAGTGACTGATTAGTTAGGAAGAATGATATTTTATTATTATTATTAGATAAGATAAGGGGTTTTGAAAGGTACCCCAAACCTTAATTCAAACTAGAACCAAGAGATCCCAAGGTCACCCCCAAAGCTCAATCAAATAAAGCACCCAATTGAGATAGAAAACCACCCAAAAAAGGATGGCCCAACTACAAAAATAAAAAAGGAAACATAACCTCATAGGCAAAAGAGCTAGAATACAATCCAAAAATTAGGATCAAGATCCCCAATAGTAAAAATTCCAAACACCAAAGGAGGATAACAAGGGCCCCATAGACTTCTTAGGGTATGAATCATACTTCTATTGCTATGCCATTCCGTGAATTTTATTGATGTAAGATATCACAACTTGGAGAGAGCCCAAAAAATCTTGATTTTTTTCATCTAGCTTACTGAGGAAAGGTTGGACGATAGGGGACTTCAGTCCCAAGGATAGGGACATATCCTTGGAATCCTCTAAAATATTAGAAAATTTCTTTCTTGGGAGACTCCTATCTGAATCATTTACCTCCACTAAGATAGGGGAGTTTTCTATCTTCAATGCTTTCATCAAGAGGTATTTTGAATTATGAACTTGACCTCCTTGAATTCCACTAGGGGATACCACCATCTTATGCACATACTTGGTATTCCATTTCAAATAGGAAAAGAGAGTCTTAAAACCATCCAAATCAGACTCAGATGATTCACTTGAAAACATAGAAGACATCAAAGGTGGGTCAAAGGTTGAGGGGATTTTTTGAAATTCAAGATTCTCTAGTGCCTCGTCCATATCAATACCTCTATACTTGGCCACATGTTTAAAATTTAGTAAAATTAGGCCTTTATGGATAGGGTACAACCCTTTCCCTCCCCTCACATCCCTCAGATATTTCACTAGTGAATAATCTAAGAATAAAGGTATTTTCATGATCCTTTTCCTCCTAAGTTGGTTTAGAAACACCATATGAAAATTATGAATCACCACTCTGTTCACATCCAAGGTAAAAAAATCCATTATCACCATAATTACTCCAAGGGGCTTTGAGAGCCTTGGCATAAAATCCATTTTGTAACTTTAGCAAATATTCTCCTTTATCCAATAAAAAACTCACTTCCCTCTTTAGGGAAAGTTTTTTTTATTGCGGTAAGTGTCATCAACTAGAAATCCAGTCACCTCACCCATTAAATCAATTGAGAATTGAAACTTAATCCCACTATCTTGAACCCATCCCTTTCTCTAGGAGTGTACCAGCATTCTGGAAATTCCTTTGTGATGCCCATGAAAGGACTGAAGACAATCCAAGAGGCCTCCGTTATGAAAAATTTTCCTTACTTCATCATCCATCACTAATTTATTATATTCCAATGGGACATTTAAATCCTTCTACGTAGATTTGTGGTCAATTTTACACCATCAGACACCTAAGGAACAAGAATGTAAAGACACACTCCAACAACTCCTATGTTGAGAATTACCCCTTTAAAATGAAATAACGGACCGAAAGCCTATAGAAACTTAGGCAGTGAGTTTCAAAGAGAGTTTGAAATTTTTTCCAAGGAATGTGGTACCACAAACTAAGAGATGCCCTTTCTAAATAATAATGTTGATAGGGTCTACACCAAAACTCATAATTCAATTTATAGATCTCAGTCTTGTTGTCATTGCTCACTAACCAAAAATGAATTAGGATTCCTTTCCCACACAAATTCCATGGGTGGAGATGATAGTTTACAAACCAAGTGAGGGATGCATAATTTTCACTAAGCCTTTTAGGAGAAAATTTCCTTGGAAACCAGTGAGTAACCTACCAACACTATGAGTAAAAATTATGTAGAAACTTTTAATTAATTACAAGCATGTGTTCATGTTGAACCATGAGGTGGCACACCAACAAATAAATTACCACATTGATAGATAACCAAAATATCCAAATGTGCCACCCCAACTAATCCAACTTTGTAGGGAATCCCTACCAACATAGTAGGAAGAAGAAGCTAGCCCTAGTCCACCCTTAACTACCAAAAAACCAACCAATCCAAAAATAAAGACTAAGGAAAACCCTGCCATCTCAAGAAAAAAATATGACAAGTAGGCTCATCCACATTATAACCATCTACCTACAACACCACCAGGTCCAATCAGATTCGAAGGCCCCTTCAACATGGCTTACCACCACCCAAGGCCTTGAACAGAGGATGAGGGCACCAAAATAAATTGAGTGGATTTCAAATTTAAATGAGCCCTTGAAAAAATCAAAACACCAAATATCCCCTAAGCATAACGCTCCCAGCACTATGAAATACCATATTTGTTAACTTTTGAAGCTTTAAAGTTAAAGGTAATGCAACCACAAGTAATGAAATAAGAAATCAATGTTATAACTATGATAATGGCTAACTAATAAGCATGTAAATATGATAAGAAACTTAAAAAAATACTCATGTTATGCAATGGAGGTCTCTAACACTTTATATTGCAAAAAATGCTTTACATTGTGACTACTACAATTCTACCCTATGCACTCCAAAATCCTCTTGTTCTTCTACTCTAAGAAGACCTATATATAGTGTGACATGACTCTTGGCCTTATATATTCATATGACACTTCATCATTCTATTCTTAGGGATCATGTACATGTGGACTACATGCACATTTACATCATTTCACATTCTAATAGTACTATGCATTTATTACATTGCATTAAGTAAATACTTAAATCCTAATCTAAGATAAACTCCTAATATAAATATGTACCCATGATGGTACATTGGCAAGTACCAAATAATGAAATATATTCCAACAAGATTGATCAAAGGAGAAAGGTCACCAGACCAAAAGATCCTCCCTTCAACTACCTAGGAACCAATCACCAAATCTCAGTCGTGATCATCATCTAGAAATATTTGAAGGAATCTAAAGGAAATTGTAATTCCAAACCGATAGTCCTTGCTAATAAAGGCTTAAGTTTACCATTAGGTCTACCACTTTATTCCCTTCCCAATAAATATGTTGAATTTGAATTTCTTCTCTAGATTAAATAATTATGTTAGCTTCAAATATCAAGTTAACGATCATCCAATTCAAATGGCTAGAGGATTTTATTAAATTTATGATATTTAATGAATCTCCCACCACTATAACTCTTTGTAAACCCATAGAATTAATAAATATTAAATATTGAAGCAAGGATCTAGCTTTCACAAAATGGGAATTTTGGACTGATAAGAATTTAGCATAAGCCCCAATTAATACCTCTTTATCATTTTTTATTACCCCACCAGCCCCAACAAGACCAGGGTTTCTCTTTGAGGCTCCATATAAATTAAGCTTAACCAAACCATTGGAGGGTAGGGACCATCTCATTGAGATTATTTGGGCAAAATAAAGGGGTCCAATAGGTCCAAGCTCTAGAGGAAATCCAAGTAGATGCTCCAAGCTTGCTTCTTCAACAGAATCACCATCCAAACCTAGTAGAAAAGTAGTCACATTTTCCACCATGCTCCTGATAACCTTCAATACAACTGAATCTAGGTCTCTTTTGGAATTATTGAATGCTCTTTGGTTTATTTCCTACAAAATACCTCAAAATATATGAGGAATCAATAATTTCTAGAACCAAATAATACATGGAGAGTTAAAAGGTGGAACCCATTGCGAGCAACAATAAAGAAGTGAATTTGAAAAGATATAGTGAACCCCCAAGAAGTGGATAATGTGGGCCAAAATAGAAGCTAAGAAAGAGCACTAAAAAAAAATATGCAAACACTTTTCCTCAATGAATTCACATAGGTAACATCTATTGGGGAGGATCATCGCCTTTTGCATAGATTCTTAATAGTAAGGCATTTATTTTGGATGGCCAACTAGTAAAATATGTCTACCTTTGGATTCATATGTTTAAGCCATACTTTGTTAGGAGGGAGCCAAAGGGGTGACATAGAATCAAGAAGGATATACATTTATTTGGACAAAAAAGAGCCATCACTCTCTCCTCTCCAAATGAAATAATCCTCTAAGTCTCACAAATTTAAAACCTACATCTTAAGCATATTAGAAATAGAGTTCCATGCACATTATCCTTATCTACTATCGATGATAGTAGGCACCAATTTATAGACTCTCCTTCCCTCTATACAAGTAATGAAATCCACCACCTTAGACCATCCAAGTCTCCTAGTAAGACACTCAGCCAACACAAGGTTAGGATCTTGTAGTAGGGGATAATCTAGAAACTAAGGATATTTATAAAAGTTAATTTACCTCCCATTTCCTAGGATCCAATGAAATCCTTTAACTAAATTTGTTGTAACATTACATAGATTATACCAGAATACAGAGCCCTCCCTTGAAAGGGGTTCAACCAAAAAAATTCCATATTGGTTTAGATATTTGGCAGCAATAATATTGGTCCATTCCAACTCCTCTTTTAAAAAAAAATTCTAGCCTTGTTTCATAACCAAAGCCTCATTCATCAGTCAAATATTTATGAAACCCAAACCTAGAACAAACTTGGTTCCATGAGACAAGATGAAACTTATTATGGTCTTAAGACCCAACCCATAGAAAGGCTTTTTGTATACGTTCCAATTTGGATAACACTCTTACAAGGAGCTTGAAAATGGACATAAAATAAATTTAAATACTCTAGAGCATAGTTTTAACCGTAAGAATTTTTCCTGCTTTACTCAAAAAAGCACCTTTCCAACTGACTAGTCTCTTTTGTAGCCTCTCCACCAGTGGCTCCCAATAACTTTCTTGAATTTTTCCAGTAAATAGAGGTAGGCCCTAAGTAAGTACCAAGAAATTCTACTATGCCACAACCCATAATTTTAGCAATATTCCTCTATCTACCTAAAGGATTTTTTAATAATACATCATACTCTTAAAGTAGTTAGTATTTTTACTAGCCACTTTATTAAATAAATTTAGAATTCTCTTAACCACTCTAGCCTAAACCACAAAAGCCAAAAATGAGAGTAGCGTGTCATCATCAAACTAGTGGTGAGAGATGGGATTAACTAAAATTGTAGGCTCGAGGTCTTCAATAGAGGGATCCATAAGAAAAGACCTACCCAAGGCTTCAAGCATTATAATGAAGAGATATGGTGATAGCGGGTCTCCTTGACATAGAGCTATAATATTAGAAGGAAGAATGATCCTTATCATTGAAATAATTGTGAGATATTATGTTTTGAAATATTCACTTTTTATGTTATTGCATTGGACTTATTTAAATATTATTAGTATGTATATGTCATATTTAAGTATAATTTTTCAATTCCTTTGCAAAATATTAACTATAAAAAAATTGCTCGTTAATATCAAATAATACTTAGAAATATAGGGTGTAAAAATTTTATAAAGTGATCAAGTGGCATTAGCTCAACTGGTCAGATTCCTCAATATTTGAGGAGACTAAGGTTCAAATATTTCCAAGTGATACATGGATAATATCCAAGCTTTATTGTAATACCACTATGTGGTGATGATGTAATACAGGTGGGACCCAGTTCAATCCCACATAACCAATTGAAATAAAAATTACGAATTGGCTCAAAGAAATGTTAATTATCCAAAATCATGTAATTCTATTTTGAGGTATTTTATTGTATAAATTGTAGGTAATTATTAAAACTTATTTTATTTTCATTTTGTATAAAAACATGCCTTTTGTTTATTGTGTTTTCAATTTAGACATTAGAAAATTCTAGGGCATGGGGATGATATTGATTCTATAGCCAATGAGGATGAGGACTACAATGCTGAGTCAAATTGGGATTAGAGAGACATATATGAGTGGGAAAATTTGAGTCATATTCATGTATCCAACAATTAAGAGATAAAAAACAATGATAATGATCATATTCATATATCCACATTATCTCAGGATGGTGTAAATAAAGTAGATGGGGATGATAAAGGTCAATATAATGGTATTAATAGTGATTAGAAACCCTCCATACATGTGAGGGACATTGAGAAAACTATTGATCTCATTTAATACAACCTATGTCATTGATTGTGATGGTATTGACCTAACCATGGAGTGCGCACCTAGCTACTACATTGATCTATACCATCATAAAAGCATAAATATTCACACAAGTACATAAATTGAATAGAAAAAAAGTATGTAAGGTTTCTCATATTAATATTTGAATGAGTTTTGATTACAAAAATGCCCTCTTAGGGTCACTTGAAAGATGATACTGATATTACAATTGCCAATGCCCTCAATAGGGTAGGCACACTTATGGTGTTATGTTGAATAGTCACAAAATGCCTTGGGGTGGAGCTAACCCCCTTCTCTGTGATGTGGAAGGATTATGACATAAGCTCCTCTTGCACATGTCTCTCTGTGGACAAGAAATAATAGCACACAATTAAAAATATTGATAGCCTCTCTTGATGAGGCCCTTTAAGGGAATATGCATGTAAGTGTCATTAAACTAGTAAGACAAGAAAGCATAAAGAAAGACCTTAAACTATTCTAATTAAATCAAGAATTATGCTACAACATGAAGGACATGAATAAGCAAATGATGCATGGATCAAATATCGAATTGGGAATAATAATGGGCATAAAAGATCCAATGTAATCCTACTTAATACAATGCATGAAATGTCTAATTTCTATGGTTAGAGTTTCTCTAAAATGCAATTAAACCTATGAAAAGACTAATATAACTAATCTATGCGGGCAAAAGCAAAGCAAGTAAGATAATCATTAACCTGTTGCAAACCGTAGCTGTGATGGGTGGTCTGCACTATGAATTGCGGCTGACAGCCACGATTTGACCTCTGATATGTTTACCCTCAGAATTAGGGGTAGTGGGCTTGATCTCCTTGTCCAAATTGATGTTCAAGGATCACCTTTGTTGTCCTCTTATAGATATTGTAGTCAAATCACTGTGAAGGGCCTTTGTTTTCCTAGATTTGTGTTTCTTGACCCTCCTAGGCACCTAAGGCATCCATGGATAATTGGTCTTTAGGTGGATAGCAAAGGGGATCTCAAATGCACAAATTTAGTATGCAATTTGACAGGGCTTCACTGCTCTCTTGATCAATTAACTCTCTCTCAATAATTTGCAAGCACTTCACTATACAAATCATCTCTCTCTCCTCCCCATTTGGAGGGGGTATTTATAGCATGCCCCCTAGGGCTAGGGGTGGCTTCATGGAGAAGCCAAGACCAAGAAGGTTGGTTAGGATAGTTGGGATGGAAGCCTCTAGAATATTTTTTCCTTCAACTACCTCCTCCTGGATCTCTTGGTTGTTCCAACCGATTTGGCTTGGATAGAAGGCCTAACTAAACTCTAGTTAAGATCACAGGTCACAACTGTGGTCCAGACTACAAATCGTAGTTGTCAATCGTAGCTTAGACTATAGACTGGTCTGGGCTGCGGTTCATACTGCTTAGGCCAAAATGCCTAAATTGAGTGGTTAGAACCACTGCTCTACCTTGGAGTCTATCCAATATCCTTCATATGGTTTTGTAGCATGTCCATATGAGTAGTCACCCTCAACATGATGCATTTTAGGTGTCTACAGATGCCTCTTTTGAGATGCATTGTGAGATTGAACAACACTGAGAAAAATAGACCTCCTAAAACAATGCCAAAGGTTCTATGATGATCATTAGTCTGATCAACATTAGATGCCCTAAGAACAGCAAAAGGATGCGCATCTTGGAATCATTACTTCCAACTTGGAAAGGCTTAAATTTGAAAAGTCTACACTCACCATCAGACGTTCGGGTATCTTTGGTGCTACAATAAGAGTTAGGCCTATATAGCCGAAGGATGAGAGCTACAAACAAAATTTCATATTTGCTATCTGCCCCAAGCAAAGGGGGAAGATTATGATAGCTGTTAGCAATTATTCGCAAGAACAAACATAATTTTGACAAGATCAAGGGATCTACGATCTCTAGGATCTTCTATTGATTTTGATTATGACATGAAATTATGACTACCCACTCAAGTGACGAGTCGATGAGAGTAATGACAATGTATGAAGCGACAAGGTCGCCTGACCATAATGAATGATCATGAACCACTTTAGATTCGAGCCTTTTAATACCTTGGTTAGGCCTAGTTCAGCTTATGATTGCAATGTTTAGTAGTATTTGCACCTCTCTATCCCATGGAGCAGTCAGGCTATGATAGCCATCTTAGGGAGTCGAAATAATACAAATGGAATAAGACTTGTGTTGAATCATATTGTCAATGATTTATTGAAAGATGTCATAAAAGAAATGACAAGTTTACCCCAAATGTCCTTATGGTGATTTACTCATCTTTTCATATTGCATGGATTGCAAGTCATTGCAACCGCCAATTTTATAGGATAAATCACTAAATATGAGGCGCATTTGGTTTTTCATTATTTTATTTTTTTGTTTAATTTTGCATTTATTTGATTGAACCTGGTGCTTTTAACATCACCAAATTTGCAATTTTAGTCATTGATTTTGAATTTTTGTCTGGTGGAAGTCAGTAATTTGTTGTTTTAGACCTTCCCAAGATGGTTTTTTAGTGCATTTATTGCTAGTTGTGGATCACAGGTATGGTCGACGATTTACATTTCCAAATTTTGGGGATCGCGGGTTAGACCTACGGGCGAAAAACCCTAGTTTCGGAACCGTAGGTGTCAGTTGCGGTCCACAAAGACTAGGAGGACCTATAAATTGAATTCCTATTTGAAATTTTTTATTATTTTCTTGCAACCACTAGCAATTTGAGATCTCTAAGAGAGATAGAACATTATTTGATATGAAATGCTGTCAAACTCTACCACATTTACACTCATCTACCTTGATGGTGGATTCTGATCAACCATCGACTAGTCGGGGGTAGGGTGCAGGCAAGGTAACTCAAAACTGAGACCACACACTCACTACCATTAAAATTAACCACACTAAGAAATGTGGAAAATTAACCTCACTAAACTGCTGGTAATGAACCCCACTAGTCTAGGTTAGCTTTAGGATTTAATTTCAAGCTTGAGTGGTCTATAAGGGTACCCAAAATGGGTGTCACTCCTAAACCATATCTAGTAGCTACGGATCCCAGTTGGAAAATTGGGAACCGTGGGTTTTAGCTATGGTTCCCAATTTGGAAATTGGGGACCGCAGGTTTCAACTGCAGTTCCCAATTTGCAAATTGGGGACCGCAAGTTTCAGTTGTGGTTCCTAATTTGCAAATTGGGGACCGCAATTTTTAGCTGCGATTCCCAATTTGTAAATTGGGGACCATAAGTTGCAATTGTGGTTTGTGATTGCTGGTTTTTTTTTTTTTTTAGGTTGTCTAATTAAGAAATTTGTAATTCACTTTAGCTCTGCTTAGCTAGATTTATCTTACATTATGCTTTTTGCTTTTAAAATTTAACTTCTAGAGTGCGGGAGCTTGACCTTATGAAGACTCTCCATGAGGCTTTATGGAATGATGACCGATCATGGCTTTGAGCCATTGGGTTTGGCTACATCATGGATATACCCACCATTAGGGTTGATCAAGCCTATCTAACTGCATTGGCCTGATGCTGGAATGCGCAGACCAACACATTCCCCCTTTCTCTTGGTGAGATGACCATCACCCTAGAGGATGTCTACAGGATCTTTAGGATCCCCATCGATGATGAGGCTATCATTTCATCTACCTACATGGCAAAGGATGCTATCTTTGTTGCCATATTCGATGACCAGAGCACCGATGCATAGGATGATGCAGACCATGGATGGGTGCACATCGGTGACTGGTATCGTGATGATGTCTTCTCTATACGAGAGGCCCTCTTCATGCATCTCATTATGAAAATTATCCTTCCAGACTCCTCGGGTGTGAGGATTCCTTGGAACATGCTAGCCCCTACTTGGAGAGTGCTTCAGAGCTCAATATAGGAGCCATTATTATTAGCTTGGGGGAGCACCCTATTATGCTAGCTCTATAGTGAGCTATACTAGATTATAGAGTGTAGCTATAAGGGCATCAACTATAGTCTATTGTTATAGATCTGGGGGTGGCAGCACATCCAAATCGAGTGTCCTATGGAGCTACCACTATGAATCACCACCATAGATGATGACCATCAATGTTACACCACATGTTGGCCTCGTGCTGATGAGGGTATCTGCAGTAGAGCTCATGTTGGGAACACTGAGCACTACATTATTCAGTTTGCATCACTTGGGTCGGGGGATGTTGTTTGGTGCCCCTACATGGATTTCCCTACATGGCTAGAGGTGAACAAGTGGTTGCAACAGGCCCACCAAGATAGATGGCTTATCTAGCATAAGCCAGAGGTTCGAGAGTATTAGTTCTTCTCTTGTGTCCTATGACAGTTTGGCATGGTGCAGGACATACCATAGATGCCACTTAGGTACAAATGCTTGGCTCTAGAGAGGGATCTCCTATTGATAGTTCCTCTTCCATTAGGAGATGCACCCAATGACTTCTAAGAGTTAGGGGTAGAGATAGCTTGGACCATGCCCAACTATGATGGGTGGTGGTCTCTATTCATATGGTATGGGACAGGGCCTCTGGGTCGAGAGCTAGCTAAGGTAGAGGTAAATGTGGATCTTGATGGGCATAGGGTGCACCAACGTACTGAGAGTAGTTGGGATGTAGAGGTTGTCGCTGAGGATATTTCAAAGATTGAACCTGAGGAGGATGCTCTAGAGGATGGTGAGGTCCCTCCTGACAGCATAGAGGGACGATTGCTAGCTCAAGTTGTTGACTTGTAGAGTCAAATTGGGCGATTTCATACTCAACAGCTCAAGAGATATACTACCATCACCACTTTGGAGTTGAAGGTGACTAATAGGGAGTGACACCTGACTGAGATGCAGGACCAAGTGCAAGAGCTCACAACTCAAGCTACCGATGCAGATGCCTATGTGTAGAGACTACAGACTACCTTGGAGTTGGCACAGGTGTAGCAGATTGTAGCATAGGTAGAACAAGATCTTGCATGACCATCGAGGGGGGCTATTCCACCTCCTCAGGCTACTATGGGGCCTCTTGCAGCACCAATAGTAGGTACAACAACTGGACAAGATTCAACTATGGAGGTAGAGTGACTGCATGGTATGGTCATGAGGACCAATGAGATGCACACAACCTAGCTTACTCACATTGATCAGCTAGTCATTTACATAGAGATGCATAGGCTACAGGTTCTTAAGGATCCTTTTGCATTAGAGTCTCAATGTACCAAGTATAGGACCTCAGGGTAGTCAATAGCAATCTTGAGTCACATGACTCACAGGACTGAGAGGACATACAAGTCCTCTAGTACACACACAATGAGGTTATAGGCTAGTACTAGATATCTAGGGTAGACATTAGGGACCTTTAGTCAGAGGACTAGCCTGTTGTAGTTACCAGTTTCTCGTGTGATGGATGCTTTAAGCTTTAGAGGTAGGCAGGATCCACCATCGATGCCAGGTCATCCAGGAGAGCAAGCTCCAGAGCATAGTGCGGAGGGAGAGAGCTCCAATACAGGGGGAGTAGCTTAAATCTGCATTATAGTAGTTGTTGACTATAGTTTTGATATACTATTTTGTGTGTAAGGTCGAGGACCTACACAGTTGTAGCCTATGCTTATTTTGTACTCCTTATGTACTCTTTTGGATACATATATATATGATATGATCTCTTATGGCTTATTATGTGTACATGTGTATTTATTATTTTGATTTTATGTTTATTTGATGCACATGGTTTCAAGGCTTACATAAATGCTATGTTTATATGATGTGATGTATGGATGACATGCACTAGATAACTATTTTACTTTATGATGATGATATGCAGTGATCTAGATGATTAGATGTGTGATATATGATGTATGTATATGGATGCGATGTTTATTTTGGAATGCATATTTATTTTTGCTTTGTGGGCATGAATTTATTTTATGCAATGTATGGTATGCTATGCAATGTATGGTAATGCATTATGTATAGAATCATAATCTAATGAAAATGAACCTATATGCTTTAATCACTTAAAACATAAGGAATGAATGTAAACTGTGTATATCAATTTTTAAAATATGACACCATAGAATGTATAACAATCATGAAAACTAATTGATAATTCTCATTACAAGAACTTAATAAATTAATCTCCCATATATGAAATCCAGTGAAATGGATTGGTATAATGCTAATGAATGATTCTGTCATTTTGTATATTTCTTCTTTGCTGCACTATATAGTCAGTGGCCGTCTAAACATCATTTCTGATATTCATGTGGTATCTATCTGTAGACACCAAAACAGCACCAATCCGATTATGTGACTACAAACACTGATCACATTAACACACATAGCCCCCAGGGTAGCCCCTAGAGGTTAAACAGTGGTTCTAACCACTTACACAATAGTTTTGCAAGTCAAAAATCAATTTGGCACCTTTTAGACACTTTATTTCTTATTCGTCCCACCCAGGGACGAGTGCAAATTTGTACTCATCCTACCCAGGGACGAGTATGGATTTATACTCATTTCACCCAGGGACGATTATTAGTGCTCGCTTCTAGGTGGGACGAATGCCAGGTTTGACCAGCAAAAAGTCAGACCTCGGCACATGACAACTCAGAACTACCACTTAGCTTTCCTTGCATGGCATAGGAGTGCGAGTGAGTTCTTTTGACAACTCATATCTGCCAATTGACTCTCCCTTCACTGCATGGGAATGGGAGTGAGCTTTTCTAAAACACACAAAGACATGCACAGGGGCAGTTAAGAAGCCCTTGATCGAGAAGAAGTCTTCTCTTTACACAAAAAACATTCATGCAAAGAAACACTTTTGCATGTTAATTCAAAGAGACCCCTTGGGTCTATAAAATGGTGATTTTCCTCACCCGAAGGATGGACCGAGCAGGAGCATTTTGAGCGATGAAGTGCTGCTAATTCATTTACTTGCGATTTGTGTTTTCAACATCCATAATCTCTTAATCGAAAGAGAGGTTATTGGGTGAATTTTGAAGGCACGAATCAAGGACCAACACCGATTTTTCTGACTACAATATCCTACCAATTTGCCGACAACACATCACATCAGGTTTCGGACCCATCCTAAGCGGATTGGTGTCGAAGCAAAGTTTCATCCGCGGGTGGTTTGCCTTCGGGCACCCCCCGCTTTATTTCTTTTATAGTATTTAGCTAGTTTCATGTTTATGCTTTTGTCAAGTTTTTAGTTCATTTAGATTCATTTTAGCCATAGTTAGTTTTATCTTTTATTTTTCATACACAGGTGCTACTGATTCTTTGTCTATTTCTTTGAACGCAGATTTGTAGCATTAGAGGAGTAGCGAGGAATCGACCTGTTCCAACGCAAGCGGCGACAACGTTTTGGTTTGCTCATTTTATATGTGGGCACGCAGAAGAAGGAATTCTGAAACGAGTTGTAGAGATCAATATCTAATGTTCCTATCCCCTAAAAAGGAATGAGACGCATTGTAACATGAATTGAAAATAATATCAATAAAAAAGGCCATAGTTTATATTGCTTTTATATCTTGTGTTCATTCATTTGTGTTCTTTCCTTTTAATACAATTTTGTTTAGTCTTTCCTTTTTGTTTCCGGAATCTTGTGTTTTCAATGGCGATCACGGTGGGACCTCTGTCCTCTATTTTTTTTAGGTTAAATTACTGATCTAAAATTGCTTGTTTTTTTACAGGTACCTATTTTTCAACATCGAACTGTTATTCGTCTCTGCAAGTGACGATTACAGAATTGGTATTCGTTTCACCCCGGGATGAATAAACTATTTGTCTCACCTTAGGACGATTATAGTTCTGTTATTCGCCTCACCCAGGGATGAGTATAGATCTGTGCATTTTTCAGAGCAAATTAGAAACATCCTGTTAGGCAGAGAAGAGGTAGGGGTTTTTACAGCTTTTATCAAATTTCTATTTTTCTATTTTCTGGTTTTCAATTTTGTGTGGCTTAGGGAAAGATTTCTTTTTCGTTTGCCTGTTTCAAATTTTGCACATTAAAACGAACCCCACACATCACGTGGTATTTTAAACCAAGGCATTGGTCATAAAACCCCAACCCTTGAGCAAGACCAAAGGTGGATTCCATTATCACTTTGGCTTGAGATATTGCATCCATTACCTCAATCGCGACTGTTGCTAGACGTAAATCCTGACGAAAGCTGACCGAGTGTAGCTTGGGGTGATTCCCAGCACGCGAGGATAAGTCTTCTATGGTAGGTGTCATAAACAGAGCGATTCCCCTTCCGTACCGCCTATGTTCCACGTATCATCTACTCTCACGTACCTATAGTCTCCCTCATGTAAGGGCGGGTATATAGAGAGGTTGGTATATCGGTCCGACAATGGTATATTGAAGGGGCGACCATTTATGGGAGTCATATGAGCCAACATTCTGCATTTAAACATTCTTCAAAACTTGCAAAAACAAAACAAAATCATCAAAATGCACTAAAACCAGTTTAGGACACACCATTAATCTTTAAAAGAGATAATCACCATTTGTGTAGGTGTGTGTTCATTTATGCTTAGTGTAACAAAAAATAAAAAAATAAATAAATCATAAACAAAAAGATAAAAATATACGCATTTTGTCACTCGCTCCAAAAAGCTCCAAGGATTCCCGCAATCACTTGGTCACTCCAAAATTCCCCAAAGGTTTCCATGAACCCTTTGGTCAACCCAAAAGCACCCCAAAGGTGCCCATAAGTGATGCAGGAGCATCTAACAAAATATGGGAAATCTTACATTTTTCCCTAAAATTTTAGTGCATCTTGCCGGGGCCATAACTTCTTAACTGTAGCTCCGTTTGACACGAAATTTTACAGGGAGTTAGTTGGGATAATTTTAAACAAATATGATTCCATAGAATTATATTTTCCTAGAAAAGTCAGTTTTCGGGGCCAAATTCCATCATCTAGTGCCCCGAAATTAGGTTTTAAAATTGCGTGCCTAATTTTTTTACACTTTTTGAGCTGTTCGGAGGTCAATATATCCTAATGTATTTAGATTTAGGACTTGAAACTTCATTTTTATCTTGTCTATGGTAAGAGGGATGTGCACCCCAATTTTGGGCCCCATCTGACTCATTTCAATTTTTAGGGTTTTTAGAGAGACATCGCCATGGTGCTCACCCGCAGTCAAGCCCACTCACGGGCAGACACTGTGGAGAATGTCCAAGGAGGCACGAGTCACATCCGTTATAGTCCCCAAGATTTGGTCATACCACCTTGGTGACCTAACACACAAGGCAGTCCCCTACACACCTTAACGGAAAGGGACTATAGGGGCACCTCTTCTAGGGGTATTCCTGTTCAGCATAGCACCCAACACACACCCTTACCTGAGGGGTACATCCATAGGATAGCTCCCTTAGATGCTCGCTATGAGTGGTCACCGCGTGATGAAGCGCTAGGTCAACATAGGGTTCGACGGGAGGAACCACATGATTACACTATCCCTCCTTCACCCCCTTTAGTTTTCAGGACTACAAGGACAAATCTAGAGCACAAGGCTCCTCAGGCGAGGTGAGCCAACTCTGCTTGTTCCTCTTTCACTTATGAAAGGGGGCACGAGAAAAATCATTATCTTTCTCAAGAATAATATACATCGCAAGAGCAATATGCCTCCGTAATTGCTAGCTATCAGGATTACCTACTAAGGCCAAAGCCTCGAGGGAATGCCGCTACCCCCAACAGAGGGAGGAAGCCTATAGAGATCTCAGATCACCATGACCAAGATAGATATCTATGAGAGGCATCTAGGCCTTCTAGACATGAGATGGTAGGACCAACTATCTTAGAATCTACCAAGTATATTGCACGTCGGATGCAACTCATGCTACTTGAGCTAGAACAACAACAGTTAGAGCAACCATATATTTTAAATAAAGAGTGCCTTCAACGCCAGGAGGATGAGTTGTTACAACACACTATGCAGGTGAAGACTCCAACCCCTCACACGCATAAGACAGAACATTATGAGAGACACAATTGGGTGCGAGACAGGTCTATGCGACCTTATCAAACGCTACCCCCAACACCTCCTAGACGAGAGCGAGAGGCTACTCCCCTGATTCCTCAGGTACCTACCCAGGTTCATGGACCATCCTCAGTAATTCCTCAAGCAACCCCTAAGGAACCTGAGTTAGAAAAAGAGTAGGCTAAAATGCGCCACCAAGGTAGGGGGGGTGCTATCTGGCTACCCCTCCAGAGGCCCCAAGTTCCTCTACAAGAACCAACCAAAGCGGAGGAGCCCAAATCCCCCGATACAAGCAATGCATTGCCAGAGCACTTAGAGTTGGTAGAGACCAAGATTTTGGGGCCCCAAAAGCCCAACTTACATGAAACTTCTCTCAAAGAGGATCAACCTCTAGTTGTAGAGCTACATGATGACGAGGTCTTCCATATTATAAATCACCAGATTTTGACGAGCCTGACTCTCTCACCCAAGACGAGTCAGCATATGCAATAGCGCCATGGGACCCGTTCGAGTCTGATAACACTAATTCACAGGTGGTCCCCATAGATGATCATCATAACATTCTCCTAACATTATTCCCTTTGGAGGCTCACATCGATCCCGTGACATTACAAGAAAATTTGGTCCCCCCACAAAGCACAGAACAACCCCATCGGGACCATGTCAATCTGCTCAATCCGGACAAGCTTAGCATGTCGCAGATAGCTGTCAGGGCCAACAAAGGCCTTTGGATCATCAATAATGATTACGAAGATGAAACTAAAATGGCATATCTCAATCATGCCATGCGATGGCACAATCACCCTGTAACCCATGACGATCTAATGGCCCAACTAGGCATAAGACCAGGGCATGAGTGGCGCATAAACCCAGCCCACTGGCATCAAATGTTGATTTTGCTCCTTTGGGAAGATTGTGAGCAACTTCCACCTAGAGATATCATAGCACCATTAGTGTTGAAGGCAAACTCTGTCATCCTATCCGTGCATAAGGCCGATCCATTCGTGCCAATTCCTATAGAGCCAGATCCGGTGCACAAAGATCATCAAGCTGGGGGTACTTCTATTCCCTAAAGAGCTAGTGGGTTACACCAAACACTCCAAAGGTGTCCATAAACCCTTTGGTCAAACCAAAAGCTCCAAGGATTATCGCAATCGCTTGGTCATCCCAAAAAGCTCCAAGGATTATCGCAATCCTTTGGTCAAACCAAAATCTCCAAGGATTATCGCAATCTCTTGGTCACCCCAAAATCTCCAAGGATTATCGCAATCTCTTGGTCAACCCCAAAATATCCAAGGATTATCGCAATCGCTTGGTCATCCCAAAACGCTCCAAGGATTATCGTAATCCTTTGGTCAATCCAAAAGCTCCAAGGATTATCATAATCGCTTGGTCAACCCTAAACGCCCCAAAGGTATCTATAAACCCTTTGGTCAAGACAAAAGCTCCAAGGATTTTCATAATCGCTTGGTCATCCCTAAATGCCCCAAAGGTGTCCATAAACCCTTTGGTCAAACCAAACGCTCCAAAGGTATCTATAAACCCTTTGGTCAAGCCAAAAGCTCCAAGTATTCTCACAATTGCTTGGTCAACCCCAAAATGCCCCAAAGGTGTCCATAAACCCTTTGGTCAAACCAAACGCTCCAAGGGTTACCATAACCACTTGGTCAAAACAAATATTCAAAAATCAACAAAAACAATAAAATCATCAAAAATCACAAAAACAATTGCATTTCAATTCCATGCATAACAATAAAATCATCAAAAATTACAAAAACAATTGCATTTCAATTCCATGCATAACAATAAAATCATCAAAAATTACAAAAACAATTGCATTTCAATTCCATGCATAACAATAAAATCATCAAAAATCACAAAAACAATTGCATTTCAATTCCATGCATACTCATAAAAAAATCAAAATTACAAAAACAATTGCATTCCAATTCCATGCATTCTCATAAAAATCAAAATACAAAAATATAGGTTGCATTAGGCATCGCATCCATACATTATACATTTGCTAGATCATACAAGTCAAAAATACCATAGGCTGTCATTACTTGACAAGACCATCATTTTCCACATCACATCCATGTGCATAAATGCATACATCCAGCATAACACCACGACCATTTTTAGCATAGTCAGTTGTCTCCTACTGTATATAGGGTTTTCGTCATTCAGCTGTCTTTAAATTTCTAGCCAAAACTGTACATAGTTAAAAAGATTTTACATGGGAAAGTTTTACTTGGATCACACCTTGTTACGTAGCATCCCAACACAAATTAACACACATATAAAAATTCCTAAGTTGTGTGAAGGAAAGATGAAACCTGCACAGTAATCCAGGTCACCATAAGCGAAATAGCTATCTTGCTTATCCCCCTATGCGAATGACCCTAGGAATGCTGAGAGTTGGCAAAAGGACAAGCATCCTCCCTACCCAATTCCCCATGAATCCCAAGTTCTCAAAAGTTACAAAACACCAAAAATTTGCAAAATGTCAAAACACTAAAATTTGACATCCTACAGTGCACACATCAAAAGGCACAAACAATAGTGATTCTCGTCACTCCATATTCAAATCCCTTGCTCAAAAAAAAAAAACAAAAAAAACAAAAAAAAATAGTGATTTTATCACTATAAAGAGCAAGTATCCCAATACACTTGAAGAAAAGAAGGGAGTCGAACTTGAATCCCTGGAAATCTCAGCATTTCGATAGGTCATGAGGCAAGCTTCAGTACCGGTTTGGTTGATAGCCTATCGGTCACTGGCGGTAAACCTCCCGCATGACGATATATCTGTCACATTAACTTGTGTGCATATCAATGTTTGCATGTGGATGAGATAGCTTATGGTATCCTAGATAGCATCACAGATTCATCTGACTAAATACAATAAATGAGTTAGTGGAGCTAATTAGGTGATCCTCAGTACAGGTTCGGTTGAAAGCCCATCTGCACTGGCGGTATCCTGATAAATAACACATAAACGAACTCAATTGCACACACAGGGATGTGAAATAACTTGGTTAAATTCAAGTCGAATTTATACCTTGATCAAAAGTCTTGTGAGATAAATGTATAGTCTTGGCTAGTTAGTTAAAATATCTAAATCTCAGAAAAGCTTAATTACATTTTAAAAACAACTGTCACATTTTATTTTGTACATCACCATCAAAATATATGCAAAATACAAAAACAAATTTTTCACATGCAAAGTCATTCCACAAAGTCATCCCATTAGTATTGCAAGTCAGTCAAATCTTGTATAGTCTATGGTGCATCGACACATCATCAACACCTCATTTCATTCATTCCCTATCCATACATCATACAAATTAGAAACATCACATTCATAATCGCCTCTGCATACATCAAACACATACATAAAAACACGCCACAAAAAAAAAAAAAACAAACAAACAAACAAACACAACAAAACAACCAAAATATAAAAAAAACAAACAAACACAACAAAACAACCAAAATATAAAAAAAAAAACAAACAAACACAACAAAACAACCAAAATATTAAAAAAACAAACAAACACAACAAAACAACCAAAATATAAAAGAAAAAAAAAAACAAACAAACACAACAAAACAACCAAAATATAAAAAAAACAAACAAACACAACAAAACAACCAAAATATAAAAAAAAAAAAAAAAAACAAACAAACACAACAAAACAACCAAAATATAAAAATGACAAATGCCAACAAAAACACTAAAAATTGTCGGACAAAAGTGTTCTTGCACTTAACCTCTTGGCATAAGAAAACTGATGTCGGGGTCTACCTTGTCGTTATCCTACTCCCTAAGAAGGCTACCATAGCCGGACCGCTCCACGGGAAGACGGATTTTCTCCAATGTTAACCCCAAATGGCATCCCAAAATGGGTTCACACCCACCAAAAATAGGTCCACAAAAATTGAGAAATTGCTCGCGCATTCAACGGACAACATCTGAAGGCACCCTCACTTAAGTCATCTTGGGTCAAGCGACTCGTCGCTTTTCTCATGGCAGTCATTCCTTCATCGATTCGTCACTTGAGGGGGTAGTTACACTTAAGTCACCAATCAACAAAAATACACCCAATCATGGCAATAGCATGCATTCAAAGAATCATTGACAAAGACAATCACGCTCCTGCTTGGGGCAGCAAACAAGCAATTATCACAAACTGATTAAACACTTGGCATTCCCGAAGCATGAACACAAGGTTCCCCCGTGGATAAAAGGTTGCGCCCTTTTCCTATTCATGACTGATCAATGTCCAAGCTCAAGTCACACCTCACCAAAACAGGTTAATACTTGAAATCAAATTCCTTAGCTTGTCAGAAGCAAGGATTCAAGAATGCATGCCATTTTCATACTTGGGGCATCAATAGTTGGTTAGGTTACTGAGAAACCCTAATCATTAGTGCTTTGGTTATCTATTTTTACTCGGCACTGCGCCTTGCACAACGCTTCCCAAAAAGGGGCATCTGTAGACACCAAAACAGCACCAATCCGATTATGTGACTACAAACACTTATCACATTAACACACACAGCCCCCAAGGTAGCCCCCAGAGGTTAAACAGTGGTTCTAACCACTTACACAACAGTTTTGCAAGTCAGAAATCAATTTGGCACCTTTTAGACACTTTATTTCTTATTCTTCCCACCCAGGGACGAGTGCAAATTTGTACTCGTCCTACCCAGGGATGAGTATGGATTTATACTTGTTTCACCCAGGGACGATTATTAGCACTCGCTTCTGGGTGGGACGAATGCCAGGTTTGACCAGCAAAAAGTCAGACCTCGGCACATGACAACTCAAAACTGCCACTTAGCTTTCCTTGCATGGCATAGGAGTGCGAGTGAGTTCTTTTGACAACTCATATCTGCCAATTGAATCTCCCTTCACTGCATGGGAATGGGAGTGAGCTTTTCTAAAACACACAAAGACATGCACAGAGGCAGTTAAGAAGCCCTTGATCAAGAAGAAGTCTTCTCTTCACACAAAAAGCATTCATGCAAAGAAACACTTTTGCATGTTAATTCAAAGAGACCCCTTGGGTCTATAAAATGGTGAGTTTCCTCACCCGAAGGATGGACCGAGCAGGAGCATTTTGAGCGACGAAGTGCTGCTAATTCATTTACTTGCGATTTGTGTTTTCAACATCCATAATCTCTTAATCGAAAGAGAGGTTATTGGGTGACTTTTGAAGGCACGAATCAAGGACCAACACCGATTTTTCTGACTACAATATCCTACCAATTTGCCGATAACACATCACATCAGGTTTCGGACCCATCCTAAGCGGATTGGTGTCGAAGCAAAGTTTCATCCACGGGTGGTTTGCCTTCGGGCACCCCCCGTTTTATTTCTTTTATAGTATTTAGCTAGTTTCATGTTTATGCTTTTGTCAAGTTTTCAGTTTATTTAGATTCATTTTAGCCATAGTTAGTTTTATCTTTTATTTTTCATACACAGGTGCTACTGATTCTTTGTCTATTTATTTGAACGTAGATTTGCAGCATTAGAGGAGCAGCGAGGAATCGACCTGTACCAACACAAGAAACGACAACATTTTGGTTCGCCCATTTTATATGTGGGCACGCGGAAGAAGGAATTTTGAAACAAGTTGTAGAGATCAATATCTAATGCTCCTATCCCCTAAAAATGAAGGAGATGCATTGTAACACGAATTGAAAAGAATATCAATAAAAAAGGCCATAGTTTATATTGCTTTTATATCTTGTGTTCATTCATTTGTGTTCTTTCCTTTTAATACAATTTTGTTTAGTCTTTCCTTTTTGTTTTTGGAATCTCGTGTTTTCACTATCCTATATGTTTGATTTTTCTTTGTAAAATGCATTCTAATGAATTAATGACTCATATTTCGTAAGTCTAATGATATTTGGTATCTTTTTGCTATTGCAGCACCTTTTGGGGTTTTCCTTGAGACTCAAACACCCTAGTAGATTTCTCTAAAAATCACATACTAACTATACAAGGCTTATATTGGACAAGGCCTTTGCCATAATAGACCCAACTATTCATTATCCTTGTGTGTGCATGTGAGTATTTTCACATAGATTGTAAGCATACCCCGTATGTCAATCAAAACACTTTCAATCCATATGTGAGATAGGGTTCCTCATATGATCGTACCATCCTTGTTTTAGCTTTGATTAGACTTATATAGCTAGACCATCCTAGGTACCTAGATCTAACTCATCTTGCAAATTGATCAGGGCTACCCCTCCAAATGCAGGCGGTACTCTTTCAACCCATTGCTACATTTGGGGATCACCCAATAGAACTACCCCTCCGATTGTAGGTGGGACTCTTCCAACCCATTGCTGTGATCGGGGATCACTCTATGGATTTCAAAAGGTGTACAATCTAGGGATTCAAGTTCTCACCCTTCTTACTTGCTCATGTGTAGTGATAAAAATCACTGTTAGTCCACGTGTTACCGTTTTCTTTGAGCAAGGGATTTTTATAGTGCTTTTGATTCACTATGTCACTTTACATTTTGAAATTTATACTCTTGCACTTTGTAATCTTGGGATTTAAACTTTGTGACTTTGGGATTTATAGGGGAAATACTTGTCCTTTTTCCAAAGTACACCTTTCTAGATCGACTATTTGCAAGATAAGTAGGTCGTGAAACCTATCCCTCTAGATACCTAAGACTGCTTTCGTAGCTTTCATCCTCTCTCATCTTAGCAAGATTTTATATTGTTTTGCTTAGTGGTTGGATTCTGATATGTTGAAACACTATCCCAACTAATGACCTTGTCTATAACAGTAAAGCAATCTTTCTACAATATCAAAATAACCCACTAGGTATGGCTGAGTGACTAGTAAACTTAATATACATACATGTTGCTCTACAATAGGTATCACGTATGAATGCAATGAATTATGATAAATGCAAGGGTGCATGATTGACATACAAACGTGTGATTGTTTATAAAATTTTGATAGACGCATTACACTTTACTGTGGAATGCAATGGATGACAAATGCCTAAATGCAATATGATGATGTGAATGTCTGTGTGAATGCAAATGAAAATGCAAAATGCAAATGCAAATGTTTTTGGATTTGAAGCTTTACCAAAAAAAAAATTTTGGACTTTTATATATTTTTCTTGATTTTTATAGATTTTTGAGCTTTCATATTTGACCAAACGATGAGTACATGTCCTTGGAGCTTTTACTTGACCAAGCTACTAAATAGAGAGCTTGGAGCATTTTGGGATGACCGAATGGTTGTGACAAAACCCTCAAAGCTTTTGGGTTGACCAAAGGGCTTACAAATGCCTTTGGTGCTTTACTTGACCAATCTCCTTAATCAGAGAGCTTGGGGCATTTTGGGATGATCGAGCGGTTGAGACAAAACCCTCAGATCTTTTGGGTTGACCAAAGGTCTTACAAATGCCTTTGGTGCCTTTACTACACTCTCAAGCATAGAATGCCTTAATATGGATGATATTGAGAGGCTCAAGCTCTTCCACACCCTCTAGCAATGTTAGGCGATAGGTACCTAGACCAATATTTTCATATATGATATAAGGCCCTAGACAGTTAGCCACAAATTTGTCTCGCATATTAGGTGGCAAATTTGAGTTCTATTGGTTCTCTTTCAGCACAAGATCCCCAACTTCAAAATATCTCTGGTGGAATTTGACATTGTAGGCTCATTTTAATAGCTCTTGATAAATGTAGAGATGCTCGAGGGCATTCACGCGATGTTCATCGAGCAACATCAATTGATCGAGGTGAGCCTGTTGCACGGTGTCATCATCGATGAACTCTTTCAATGTGATGCACAGCATTGGAATTTCCAACTCTAAGGGCATAATGGCCTCAGCGCCATATACTAGTTAAAATATTTTTACCCCAATGGGCATCCGAATGCTAGTCCTGTAAGCCCATAATACAATGGGCAGCTGTATATGCCAATCCTTGTGGTGTTCTTGCACTGTATTTTTCAAAATGGCTACCACAGTCTTGTTTGAGGCCTCAACTTTCCAATTTGCTTATGGATAGTATGGAGTTACAAAACTATATTTAATGTGGTATTTAGATGTTAAAGCCAACACAGTTTTTTTCTTAAAAGAAGTTCCATTATCTGAAATTATTTTGGATGGTATCCCAAAATGACATATGATATGCTCAAGCATAAATTCTACAATGCAAGCTCCAGTTTTCATTGTAAGGGGAATAGATTCCACCCACTTTGTAAAATACTCAGTAGCCATGATAATGAATGTATGTCAGTCTGACGATGGAGGAGAGATATTTCCAATAAGATCTAGTCCCCATTGAGCAAATGGCCAAGCCGCCTGAATGGGTTGTAAGGCCTGTGATGGCAAGTGCCTAATATTAGCATGATATTGACATTTAACGCATTTCTTGACATACATATTGCAATCCTTCTCCATAGTGGGCCAATAATAACCCATGCGAAAGATGCGTTTGACGATAGCCATGCTGCTAAAATGGCCATCATACGTACCGCCGTGAGCTTCTAAAATTTCCCAAGATAACTCCTGGGGCTCAAGACATCAAAGGATAACTCCTTAATGGCTACATCGGTACAAAATGTCTCCTATCAAGACATACTTAGTCACTTTCTGTTTGAATGTGCATCTTGCTGCATGCGACAATCCCTCTAGGATCATACCAAGTTTAGGAAGTCTTGGATTTGCAACATCTAGCTTTGACAAGCCTCATATTCAACTGCTAAGATGACCTACTCCCCCTATGTATTTAGCTTTGCAAATGCATACTAGGAAACAAACTTATGGTGAATGGTAGTACCACTCCCCATAGGAATCTGAGAAGTCAATGACTCCCAGGGTGCCTGCTATTGGTTCCATGATAATCATGTTGACTAACTCTTTGTTATCAAAGGTTGTACGCTCCACTGCTGGGTGCAAGAGCATTCTAACATGGATGGTAGTAAAATTGACAGATAGATTTTGAGGGATCAAGGACCCCAAATATTCCATGGTTTCTGTGAACCTATTTGATGAACAATGGATTTCCTCGATGTCATACCATTCAAATTTAGACAGATAAGTGGCAACAAGATCTTTGTAGGCTTTCAGTACAGGACATCGACGCTGAAAGAGCCCCTTAACTTGGTTAACTATGAGCATAGAATCACCAAAAATGTTCAATATTTTAATATCTATGGCGATGTCTACGTGGAGGCCCAAAAGTAGGGCTTTGTACTTAGCATTATTGTTGGTGTATGGAAAGTCTAACTTGAACGACAAGGGCATTAGAGCTCCTTATGACATGAAAAATACTATTTTTGCACCATACCCTTGCTCACACTTTGAACCATTAAAGAACTATGTCATATTAGCATTTTTCTCTGGTTCCTCAGGTTTGGGAGCTTTAGATATTACAAATATCGCATCATCTAGAAGCTCAATGGTTAGAGGCCTATTGTTGGATAGTGGTGCCTCAGCTAGCTGATCGACTATGACTTGTCCCTTGATGGACTTTTGGCTGATGAATTGCAAATCAAATTCTATCAATAGCATGATCCACTTTGCAGTACGTGTGTTATGATATGTTTTGTTTATCATATACTACAAAGGATTCTATTTTGATATAACATATGTTTTATGACTTAGCATATAATGCCACAATTTCTTGGTAGCGAAAACCACTGCTAAACACAACTTCTCAACATATGCATATCCTAACTCATAACTCACCAAGGTGCAACTGATGTAATATACGACTTTCTCTTTGCCTTGCATGTTCTTTTGGGCTAACATGGTCCCTAATGCAAAGTCGATTGCCGATATATATAGTAGAAAAGTCTCATCTGGCCTTGGTGGAGATAGTACTGGTGGCATTGCTAGGTATTGCTTAATATCAACAAAGGCTACTTGGAAGTACTCGTACCAATCAAATGGGACCCCCTTGTGTAGCAGTCAATTCATGGGTTGAAATTTATCTAATAATTGAGTGATGAATCGCTTTATGGATGCTACTTTGCCCTGAAGGCTTCTTAGTTCTTTGATATTAGTGGGAGGATGCATCTCTAGAATAGTCATGACATTCATTGGGCCTACTTTGACACCTCGTTTATAAACGATGAATCCCAAGAGTTTACCTGAAATTACACCAAATACGTACTTCTTAGGATTCAATCTGACATTATGCTCTATCAGGCGATCGAAGACCTTCCTTAAGACCTCTGCATGCTCTGCTCACAGCAACGACTTAGCTAGTAAGTCATTGATATAATCTTCTAATATTTTATGCATGTAGTCATGAAAGATATATGTCATAGCCCGCTAATATGTGGCACCAAAATTTTTAAGACCGAATGGCATAACTTTGTAACAAAATGTCCCCCATGGCATTATAACGTAGTTTTCTGCTGATTTTCGGGTTTTATATGAATCTGATTGTATCCAAAAAAACCATCCATAAGGGAGAGCATTTCATGACCTATAGTGGCATCTACCAGAGCATCAATATTTAGCAATGAAAATGAATCTTTGGGTGTTGCCTTATTGAGATCTCTAAAATCCATACAAATACGGACCCTTCCATCTAGATTTCCTACTAGAACCATATTGGACACCCATTCTGGATAGTCGATGAAGATGATGAACTCTACATCCAACAACTTTTGCAGCTCGTCTTTCACCATTAAGGCTACTGTTGGATGTATTTTTTTGAGTTTTTTCTTGACTGGCTTCTTCGACAGATCTAGCAAAAGGTTATGAGTAACCAATTTCAGATCTAGACCTGGCATGTCTTTGTAAGTCCAAGAAAAGAGATTAGGTATCTCTTTCAGTAGAGGGATGATGCTATCACACTCATCTGAAGTGGGACTCTCTCCAAATCTAACCTTATTTGGATTGGTGGGATCTTTACTGATATCCACATTGAAGGTTTTCTTTACTAACATATGTGATCCCTCCTCAAGTTGGTGAGGCATAGGAATTAGATGGATGTCATAATTCGAGTTCACATGTTCCTCATGGTAAGCACCATCAGCATGATAAACATCATGAGTGCATCCTGGTGCAAAATGAAACGGTTGCAGCATTTCTTCATTAGGGAAGAAATATTCAGGTTGGATTGGTGAGTCAGCATGATCCCAATCGATAGAATCCATGTTCAGATGCAATGGTTTGGATGGATCTTCTGGATTACATAGTGGAGTGGTTAAATCCATGGAGACCATGTTGATGTAATGGAATCAATCTCTGGAACCACATGGACAAAACTCTATATTTGAAGCATAGCTTATGTACCCAAGATCTAGTTCGGATGGTATGGGCACAAATGGATCCTCTCTATAACTGGATTCTCCTAATGCACTAGCTACAAATTGGGATCTCTCAGCTCAAGTATATCTACGTATGTAGGCAGATGAGGAAAGAGTTCTTGATACCTCTCTTCAAGCTCTCTTCTTTCCCTCAGGCTGCTATGGAGATTAATCTCCTAATGCAAACCTACGGCTGTAATAGGTGGGGGACCTTGAGGTGGAGACCTATTACATAAGTGATGAGGTCCCAAATAGGCCATCTCTAATGAATCCTCATCATCACTATACAAATACAATCCATCATTTCTCCCCTCCTCTAAGGGACGATCTACTAGATGTGGCCCCATGTATCTGATTCTACGATCTCTATCACAACTATCTAGATAAATCCTATAGAACGATCGTATATATGATATTGCCATGTAAACTAGCACTGCTTCTTCCTCAGAGTGCTCAGTTTTAGGAGGTACTTCCTCCATAACATTCTTTGATTCCCTAGGTAATAGATATTGTGGATACACGAGCCTGGAATCGGTCCTCTCATCTACATCACTGTGGTAACTACCATGGATGGACCACTCTATTGTGTCTATGCACAGTGGAAGATTAGCAGGGTGAGGCCTTAAATAGGCCTCCTCTATTTCATCTTTATAGTCACTATCGAATATGGAGCACTCATTCGTCCCTTCCATTTGTTCCATAGGTAGCAGATGGCATATAAACACTGGACCTGGAAAGGTCGGCTTGATTTCCTCCTTAGATTGATCATCATTTGAGGATTCATCATCTGCATCATAACTAGGTCCACTCATTTTGGAGGTTGACTCCTCTTCATCATCATCACAAAGATCTCCTAACTTGAGATCACCTATAGTAGTGAGGTTATGCCCCTGCATACCAGTGTCATTGATAGCATTATAGATTTGGTTACCCAGGTTGTCTCTGGGGTTGTACTCAAAGGGCCCATCATGATATGAATCGGGTGGCCCTATGGTAACAAATGATACCATCTGGCGAGTCCTCCAAAAGCTTGAAGGATTAGGGTGGTATGGATTAAAATCCACATCGTCCCCTAGACTCAGGTACATGCGATCTAAGGATGCAACAAGCAAATCATCATGATCTTGTACCTGTAACCCTAAACCGAACCTATCAGTAGCTAACTAATAATTAGGTTCAAGTGGATTCCTACATCCTTGTTCAAAAATACCAAGGTCGTATCCATGCCAATGATACAACTCAAAAATACGCTTGGCATATTTTGGGTTGGATAAATAGTGCACATTCATAGTGAATGGCTCATCATCATCCTCATCTATGGATATTCTGGTAGGCACTTGATCTAGCCCTGCGTAGATGAAGTTTGTTTGGTTGGGTGGATCACCCAACGACACTACAGATCCAATCAAAAATTGATGGGCGTGCGGTCGGCCCATATCTTGTGCAGTTTTTAGGATAGGTCTAAAAGTAACATTTTGCACAAGATACTCACCCAACCCTATGCTATCTAGATGAATGGTCACCTGTGGTATAGATGACCCTACTGCAGATGCAGGCAAAGTAGGTTGAGGTGCCTCCTCGGCTTTGTATTGAGGTTCTTCCACCTCCATGGGAGTGGGAGTATCATTGGCGACTGGTCTGGGCATATGATTTTCTACTTTCTCACCCAATTTTACCTTTAGCTTCTTGACTTGTTGATGCATCATCGATGCAGTCAATTTAAGAGAAGTTGCAGTCGTATACTCAAATCTATGTGACACATATGTCGATGGTTGAGCACGGGTTGTTGGTTTACCTATTGGAATCTTAACTAAAAAAACAAGCCAGATATCCAAGTGCATCGACGGGAGTACAAAACCCCCATGCAAATTTGCTAGGTTCATGAACTTGAATGGTTCTTCATCCGAGGACACTACGTGAACCTGTCCCTCATGAATGTACTTCACGCATTGATGCAAGATAGAGGGGACGCAACACATTTCACAAATCCAAGGCCTTTCGAGTAGAATGTTGTACTACATGACACCCTCTATCATGTGACACATCACAAATATGGTCTTGAGTCCCACCTAAATAGGTAGAAAAATTGTACCAACCATTGAGCATAGTGCATCATTAAATGCTCTCAATGTAAAGGTGGTAGCCACAATGTGTGATTTGGGTAACTTGATATGGATTAGTGCCTTGGTCGTAATTATATTGATCAAGGATCCCATGTTGATCAAGACCCTTTTGAAAGGCATGTGGTTAACACACATGATAATATGTAGCGACAGGTTAGCCGTAATAGTAGAAACCATCTTCACTTCATGATCATAAAATTGTATTGTGGGTTCCTGACACTGTTGTACATGTCCCACAAAATTTGTAAATGTGTGTGGATCTTGGGACTGTACCTCAATGGACCTTAGAATGTCCATAGGAGTCTCCTTGTGTCTATGGGACTACTGAATAACCTCATATATTGACAACTTTGTGGGAGCTGTCTGTAGGTTTTGAACTAACTTGCTCCTTATGGTCACCACCAGTCTAGCTGGTGGGCCTAGAATTTTTTGAGCTAGCCATTGATCTGGTGTAGCTTATACTCTAATGGGAGCATGGGGTTGATTCGGTTGATTGTATCTCCCGTTTCTAGTAACAACATTGACCATGCCTATGAACCCTTGGGTAGGTGGTTCGATTCTCACTTGATTGACCTGGCTGGCATTATTACGAGGCACCTCATGATTAGGTAGTGGATTCTTAAAAATCCCCATGTTTCTATTGTTGGGCGCCTATGGATTTCTTGGTATGGCAAGCTCTCCCTTTTCTATCATGTTCTGCACAATGTGTTTGAAGGACCAACATGTCTCGATGTCATGGCATTTCGCTCTATGGAATATGTAGAATAGATCGTCTTGATGCCACTTTGACTTTAACACATTTGGATCTACTAATTTGACCTTGGGAAATCATATGGCCTTGGCCTTGCACAGTTTATGGAAAATTGAAGTCATCAATTCTGTCATAGCTATGTGTTGCGGGCCAAACAAGGTGAATGGTTTCCTATTTTTGTCACATGCCCATGCATTTAATTATCAACCCAGGGAGATTTGTAAACTTGCAAAGAGTCAAAATTAGGTTACTACAATACCACTGGAGGTGAATCTGCTAATCCTACATTTGGGGGGTGTTCTTGAAATGGTTGTCAATCATTCTTGCACTCCTCAATAAATTACGTAAGAAGAACAGAATTAAATCTACAAAAATAAATTATGTACACATTCTTGAAGATAAACCTACTGCAAATACTGGAACTAGAAAACTAATGAACGTTCCTATAAAATCAATAAACTAATTGAAATAAATAAATGAAAATGAAATGGGGAAGAAATACTGGCTTGGAGTGGGCCCAGGCTCCAACAGCTTCTTCCCGATCGAACATGCACTTTAGAACTTTTCGAACTGGAATATATTTATCAACGTATTACAATCTATCTTTTGCAACTCTAAATGGATCTTTATTAATTATTTCTATATATCTTTCAAAACAATCTGCATGTGTTTATATAACACACCCACAAAAATTCTGTTACAGAAGTGGTTACAACAATCGATTCTTCCTAGACTAAATTAGAACAGTCTGGCGAATGCAATCGATGTTTGACATTCTATTTTGATGGCGGCATGTTCATTTCAGTTCGTTCTTTGCCTGGCATTAGTAATATGTTTTAATATGTTGGTGCTATCTCCAATTTAGCTCTGCATGATGCAGAGTTGGAATTGCACTAGCCACTGCTGTCCACGTCGTTTGAATCTGGTCAACAACAAAGAATCAGTGACGCCTTACTTATGATGAAGGTACCTTATTATCACGATGCCTTCTGTTTGTAGGGAGGCACTTGCCTTCTATTAGCGCCTTTCGACTATGGGGAGGCGCTTTCCTTCTATTAGCGCCTTCTGGCTATGGGGAGGTGCTTGCCTTCTATCGATGCCTTTCGACTGTGGGGAGGTGCTTGTCTTTGGTTGGTGCATTTTGGTTGCAGGGAGGTGCTCGCATTTAGTTGGCACCTTTCGACTACAAGGAGGTGCTCACATTCAATTGGTGCCTTTCGACTGCAGGGAGGCGCTTGCATTTAGTTGGTGCCTTTTGACTATAGGGAGGCACTCATATTTAGTTGGTGCCTTTTGACTGTAGGGAGGCGCTCGTATTCAGTTGGTGCCTTTTGACTGTAGGGAGGTGCTTGTATTTAGTTGGTGCCTTCTGACTATAGGGAGGCACTCGTATTCAGTTGGTGCCTTTCGATTACAGGGAGGTGCTCGTATTCAGTTGGCGCCTTCTGATTGTAGGGAGGCGCTCGTATTCAGTTGGCACCTTCTAACTGTAGGGAGGCGGTCATATTTGGTTTGGCACCTTTCGATTGCAGGGAGGCATTTTTTCCCTTGGTGCCTTTCAGTTGCAGGGAGGCGCCTATGTTCTCTACATTGAAGCCCAATGAAATAAAGTGCTAGGTCCATCAAAATACCTCGACT
This sequence comes from Wollemia nobilis, assembly GCA_028583015.1. NCBI lineage: Eukaryota > Viridiplantae > Streptophyta > Pinopsida > Araucariales > Araucariaceae > Wollemia > Wollemia nobilis. The sequence goes on along the minus strand of JAQPPZ010017232.1, from coordinate 22,042,979 downwards.
GTTCCAAATCTAACTAAATCAACTACAATTCCACAAAACATACTAAAAACACACAAATTAGATAACACGCATAATTATATCAAATATCTATATAATCATTCATAAAAATACGCAATCCTTATTATACAGCCGCATATTGATCAAAGAAATATGTACAAAATATGAGCATTTCTGGTGCTAATCATCCCCCCATGCCTAACATATGCCACGCCCTCATGGCATCCAAGCTGCAGGTAGCCCTCTAACTTTTCATCGTCGTCATATCTTGGAGGATTCTACTACCCCTGCGGCCTGAGTCTATCTTTTCATGCTGGCATTTGAAGTTGTGGTTCACCTTTGCCTATGGGAAACTGTAGCTGTCAATTGTCCTCTTCTTTTTCTGGCCGCTACTGGTGGTGGTCTAGCCAATGTTGTTCCTGTCGATTGAAATGCAGCTTTGGCAGCTTACCAGAGGTCGATGTCTGGGGGTTTGACCACTGCTAGAGGGATATCTGAGTTATCCCCTTTAGAAGGCACTACTTGGGCCTTGTATAATCTGGCCGCTTTAGGGGTAAGCCCTATATTCTCCTTTGCAATCGTAGCAACCTCCAATTGTGGGCCATATACTCCCCACCATTCCAAGTACCTCCTCATCATGGAAGGCCACCCTCGGGATGAACCATAGATGTCCCAAAATTGGTTGTCTTCTGTCGGATTGATGCAGATGCCAAAATCTCCTTTTACCCTCGAGGATGCCTTCCTGACCTCCTTGGCTGCTTTCATTTCGTTGCGTAGCTGCTAAAAATATTTTTGCCTTTCTACGAACAGCTGCATGTCCCATTCATCCTCCTCTGACTTGGTGAAGGTCACTTTCACCTTCTGTCGAGCCATCTTGGGCCTCTTTGCCTTGACCTCTACAAAAAATGTGGCGACTTGGACCGAGGTCTCTTCTTTCTCCTTTGGGGACTTCTCTTTACTCTAAAGGATCGATTGTGTTGCTATCTCCGAGGGTGATCCTTCATTCTCCTGTCTACCTGGTGTTGACCCCTTAGGCTCTTCTCCTTATTCAGGCCTGGGGAGGTCCTCCTTATCCTCTAGTCCTATCTATTATGGGAGACCTTCATCCTACTCTGTGTCACTCAGGACAATGATAGGGGGCATCATAGGACTTCTTTCATTTTCACCCCTAAAAATAGAGGAATCCTCCCCTGCCTTTGGGCTGCTCTGTCGGGCGTTCGATCAAATCTCCCTTGAATAGAATACTCATTCGACGAATGTGGGAGAGTTCATCGACACTTCTTCTTCCCAATCAGTTTGAGTGGACGCCTCCTGTATTACTGTTCCTCTATCCTGAAGTATTTGATTTTCCTCTTCCAGAGTCTGCTATGCCATCCAACAATCAGTTTGCCATTCGAGCACCTCCTCCAAGGCTGCATCGATCTAGTTGTTACTCTCGAAAGTTCCTTCATTTCGTGGGCTCCAGTTCGTTAATTCTTGAAGGGTTTGGGTGACAACATCTATCTCCGGCTCACTCTGTACTTCCTCTATCAAGAGGAATTGTTATAGACATTTCCTCCTAGGGATTGGTTCATCCTCACCACCAACGAGTGGCGATCCTTCCTCCTCATACTCGGGCACTAGGGAATGCCCTTTGTCCTCTATGTATTCGAGCACCGGTGAGTACTCTGCTCATCCTAGAAAGTAGGGCAAAACCAATTGCCCAATGTTTGTTATCTCCTCTATAGGGGATGCTTTGTCTTGCCCTAATTCGACAACCGCATTGTGTTGCTCTATTTGGCCGCCATCTCCCTCTGTGTCGTGGTTTTGTCCTTGTGCTTCTGTGTGGTGGAACAATGCCGATATCAGCCCATGGTGGGCTAAGGCGGACGGTGCCCCTTTCTAGTACTGAGTCGCTTCATCTTCCAGAGCAGTTGCCAGGTAGAAAGGTATATTTAATTTCCTCCCATGCACTAGGTGATTGAGGAAGTGCACATGATTACTGTGCAGATGGGTATACTTCCCTGTGCACATGAAGAATCAAGCAATCTACTCGAACATCTTCCGCATATTCATGGGGAGACTATTTTTGAGTAACCCCTCCCTATCTATTTGCACATTTTCTCTTGACAGCAGTAATTTGACGTATAGTTTTAACACTCTGCCCTTGTATGTACATTCCCTCGTGAGAGGCAATCTAGTCGCCTGTGAGATGAACTCAGGGGTGACTAGAATTTCCATCCCTCATACTTGGGCCGCATCACCCCTCAAAGAGGTGGTGAATTCTCTAGCTACCTCCATGTCTTGGCCCTGACTGACCAGGGTGTAGTATTCGAGCCACCCCTCGGCTTCGAATTGGGTCTTCACTGCCCCTCTGATCCCATCAGTATCACTGGGTTCATTCTTCTTGATCGCATGGTTCTTGGACCTTCCTCCCATGGAACCTTCTGCTGCTGTATTTTTTTTTGTCCTTCCTTCTTCAGGAAGGTGCCTTCTTATAGAAAAGATGCCTAACCCTAGTAGTTATGGAATATGCCCTATCATTGGCACATGTTTTCGGCTTTGGGGGGATATGATCTCTATGACGACGGTATTTTTTTGGTACTGCATATTTATAAATAATTATATAAACAATTTTATTTAGTATGCGCATACCTAATTCGACGTTCCAGTTGTCGTGGTAGCCACTGATTTGTTGACTTGTGACATGAGGGAGGGGTATGATCATTTGATGTCGCTTATTCGTGTGATGCTTCGTTCCGCTTGAGGCATCCGATAGATGTAAATTTTGCATGCGAAAGGCATTCTTTGGTACCTTCCCCATGTGGATGGTGCCCTTGTAGCACCTTTCCAACATTGTTGGTGCTCTTCATCAAATGAATGCACCTTCCGGCTATAGGAAGTGCCTTTGATTGGCTATTGTCTGGCGGTGGAAGGCACTTTTTTTGTCTGCAAGCATCTTCCCAATGTGGGAGGCACCTCCTTCTGGTTCACACCTTCCCGATGTTGGAAGGCGTTCATCTTGATGAATGTGCCTTCCTAATGTTGGAAGGCATATTTGGCTGGATGAATGCACCTTCCTGATGTTGGAAGGCGTATTTGGTTGGCTTTTTTTTTTGATTTGGTGCCTTCCTACCATGGAAGGCACCTACATATGTATATATATATATATATATATATATATATATATATATATATATATATATATATATATATATATATATATATATATATATATATTTATTTATTTATTTATTTTGAACTTCTGGAACTGGATGGAAGGCGACGTCTTCTGATTTGGTGCCTTTCGGATGCAGTAAGGTGCCTTCTTCTGGATGGGCACATTTTGGGTGCAGTAAGGTGCCTTCTTGTGGACTTGGTGCCTTCTAGATGCAGTAATGCACCTTCTTCTGGATGACGATTTGACTAGAAAAATGGTGATCAAGCCTTCCCAATTTTTCACATTGTCTAGATTCTACCTACGAGCCAGTGTCAGAACGCTGAGCCGAATCAGGCTTGGTTTCCTAGATACCTGTCCCTCATACTGTCAGGTCCTCCACCTGCAAAAAGCAACCAAAAAAGAAAGGAAAATAAAGTCAGTTAGATGCGTTCCATGCTTGTTAGACCCTGGATTAGGATGCCTACAGCTTGCATACGGGCGTCGTCCCTACAAAAAAACACATTACAAAAAAACTAATTTAACTAAAAAATTTGGGTGAGCACTTTCATGCCCACCATTTCACCTATGAGAGTTCGGTCCAGATATAGCAAGATGGGGTATCCCCCACGCCTACTCTGGATTCCACCTATAACATTTTAGACGTATTATAGGGGCGTAGTCGATGGCCATTGACTGTGAACATGGTGTTGCTACCATAAATTGTCTTAACGCGCACCGCCCCATTCCTAATGAGCTCTGCCACCTCATACGACCCCATCCACCTCTACATAAGTTTGCCCTTCATTTCTTGGAACTGAGAATCATACAACAGTACCCATTCCCCTACCTAGAACTTCTTCAGCTTGATGTGTTATCATGCCACTTCTTTCTCTGCATCTGTATAATCTCTGTCCTCTGCAAAGCATCTAGTCAGATTTTGTCCAGCTGATCTAGCTAGCGAATCCTCTATGTTTGAGCTTCGTCCAAGCTCAAATTTAATTCTAAAGCCATTCTCAGAGTTTTGATTTTGAACTCGATGGGCATCATTGCATTTTTACCATAGACCAGTTGGAAAGGTGTGCATCCTGTGGTGGATTTCCATGTGGTGTTGTATGCCCAAACTGCCTTCGGCAACTATGTGGCCCAATCTTTCTTGTGTTGCTGCACGGTTTTGGTCAAGATGTTTTCTATCTCCCTGTTTGTCACTTCTACTTTCCCGTTCACCTGTGGATGGTAGGGCATGGTTTTATTGTGCTGAAATCTATACTACTCCATCATCTCCTCAATCAATTTGGAGATGAATTGGGGCCCTTGGTCTGTTGTTATCTCTCGAGGAACCCCAAATTGTGTGAAAATATGGGCAAATAAAAAATCAATGACCATTCTTTCCTTTGAGTCCCTTAATGCCTGCACTTCCACCCATTTGGTGACGTAATCCGTGTAGACCAGAATAAACCTCCTTCCCATCAAAGGTGGATTAAATGGTCCCACGAAGTCCATGCCCCATTTATCAAAAGGTTCTAGGTGTACCTGGGGCTGTAAGGGCATTTCATCTCGATGGGTTGGTTTACCCATCCTCTGGAACTCGTCACACTTGCTGGTATACACTGTCGCGTCCTTGAACAGAGTGGGCCAAAAATACCCAGCCTACAGGATTTTGTAGGCAGTTCATTTCCCTGCAAAGTGTCCTCCGCATGGCTCATCGTGACATGCCTTGAGCACTTCTGAAAACTCTTGTTTTGCCATGCATCTTCTTATAATTTTGTCCTATCCTATTTTAAATAGGAGACCATCCATCCAAAGGAATGATGTGCTCTTCTCTATGACTGCCTACTTTTCTCGGTAGGAGAGACAGGTGAGGTCCTTCCGATGGCCAAGTAATTGGCTATGTCTGCATACCACGGGGTTTGTTCACTAATAGCAAATATATGTTCATCCGAAAACTAATCTTCCACTGCTTGATGATCTACTGGTATCAATATGGATAGAAAATCTGCCACGACGTTGTCCTTGCCTGATTTATCGACTATAGTGATGTCGAATTCTTGCAATAGCAACAGACATCTGTTAATTCTGCCACCAATGGTCGGCTTGCTCATCAGATACCTGATAGTCATGTGGTCCATATGAACGAAGACCTTGTATCCCATTATATATTGGCAAAATTTGTTTATTGCATGGACAACTATGAGGAATTATTTTTCTATCACTGTATAGTTGAGCTCTGCTCTCGCAAAGTTTTTACTAACATAATAGATGGCGTAAAATTCTTTGTTGTCTTTCTGCCCAAGGACTGCTCTGATCACACTGTTAGATGCATCACAATAAATATGGAATGGTATGGCCCAATTCGGTCCTCTCAATACCGATGCAGATATCAATTTTTATTTTAGCAATTAGAACGCTTCTTCGCAATCTCCCATCCAATTGAACTCTACGTCCTTAGAAAGTAGGGTGTGTGGTTTGCAATCTTACTAAATTTGACGATAAATCACCAGTAGTACCCAGTTGATCCAAGGAAACTTCTTACCTCCTTTTGTGTTCTGGGGCTAGGTAGGTCTCTGATGACCTCGATCTTCCTCTTGTCTACTTTTATTCCTTCTGCAGAGAGGTGGTGTCCCAACACGATGCCTTCCTACATCATCATAAAACATTTTTCATTACTTAGGGACAAATGATTTTCCTTGCTCCTATCGAGCACTCTTTCCAGATTTGTCATTGCCTCCTCGAAGGTTTCTCCATAGGCGATGAAGTCGTCCATGTATACTTCCACCCCATCTCCTATCATATTAGAGAATATGCTAAGCACCGCCCTTTGAAATGTGGTCGGTGCGTTACACAGTCCAAAAGGCAATACCTTATAGGAAAACATTCCCCATGGATAGGTGAACGTTGTTTTATCTTGATCTTCTTCCCCTATCTGAATCTGGTTGTAACCACTGAAACCGTCCAAAAAGGAGAAATATTTTCTTCCTGAGAGTGTGTCCAAGACCTAATCGATGAACGGGAGTGGGAAGTGGTCTTTCTTAGTCACCTTGTTCAACGCCCGGTAGTCCACTCAGATCCGCCATTTCTCATTCTTTTTTGGGACCACCACTAATGGTGATACCCAACTATCAGAAATCGGATATATGAATTCAGCAGCCAAAAGTTTGTGCAGTTCTTCTCTGACAATGTCTTTCATTTTTGGGTTCATCCTTCTCTGTGGCTGTCGACTAGGAGTTTCCTGGTCATCTAAATAAATTTGATGGGTACATATTTCCAAGCTAATGTCGTGCATATCTACATAGTCCCATGCAAATGCTTGCTGGTGTTTTACTAGAAGCTCTTCCAAAATTTCTAGCTATGTGGGCATCAACCTACTGTTGATGTTTAATATCCTCCCTGACCTAATTTGTATTTGTCGAATGTGCTAATCTTAGGCGCTAGTCAACGGTGATCCAGGTGTGGGGGTGGACGATTCTCCATGGAGAAACTCCACGATAGCACCATCCTCGTCCTCTTCTGCCACCTCCTCCAAGGTCATCATCGGCTATATTATGGACAACTCCGTAGTTCCATGCTCGGTGATCCTGGGTTCTTCTGTCGAGTCCATAGACTGAGCTGGCGGTGAAATGGTCAACCTTTTGACATTTTGCCCATTGGAGATGGTCATTAGTCCATCCTGATAGCTAATGTAAGCGTCAGCTGTTGCCAGCCATGGCCTCCCCAAAATGAGCGGGTAACCACCCAGCCGAGTCTTGGTTTGCAAAACTAAAAAATTGGGTGGATATTCCCATGCACTTACTGTTATGATCGCATCTTCTAGCATCCCTTTTGGTGACATGGTTGATCAATCGGCTAACTACAACACTGTCATGGTTGGCTTCAGGTTCGTGAGCTGCAGCATCTGCATGGTCTCTTGAGGCATCACGTTGATGGCTGCCCTAAGGTCAACCATTGTGTTGGACAGGGAATGTCCTCCAATTTTTATGATCAGCACTGGGTTGCCTGGATCTACATACTTTAGATGATGTGTTCTACCCATCATTAGATCTTCCATTTTACCCATGATGTTGATAGTCTGGGTAGCTTTTCATCCTGGTATCCTTAGACACATTTCTCTAATTGCCTTGGTGTAAATGGGGACATCTCAAATTGCTTAAAATAATGGGATTGTCATCAAGAGATTCTTCAAGCTTGACAAGATGTCAAATTCTGGCTGTGTTGTTTTTCTTTGTTCCTATAGCCAGCTAGGAAATGGATCCTCCGCTCTCTCAAGTGCTTTTCCCTATTCTACTAGAGGTGTCTCCTCTATTTCTTCCTCCTCTTCTACTAGTGGAGGTGTCTCTACTATTTTTTCCTCCTATTCTACCAGAGGTGGTGTCTCTACTCCTAGCTACCTACCTGATCTAAGCTGAATATTGTACATATAATACATCTCACCTTCTATGTTGTATGTCGACTGATTTAATCTGTTGTTTGGGTTTGCTATCGATTTTGTTGGTATCTGTGTAGGTCTCACTACTGGAAATGCTGCTAAGTTCTATTGGATGTGAGTAGGTGCTACACTCTGTGGAGTCTGATTCCACACATTGTGGCCTCTCCACTGTTGCCCAGGATATGGATATGGCATCCATGGCTGCTGATTCAGAAATGCTGCTGGGGGTGCGTTAGTCCAGGGTGATGGTCCCAACCACCCCATATTAGGTGGTTGAGGGGGTCCTTGGTGCATGTATGACCCTCCCCCATATGATGGCATTTCAGTTGGTATATTCCCCATAGGGGGCTGTGGCCAACTCTTCCTATTTCCTATGAAGTAGGCCTCCATGCTCTTAGTCGCTTCCTGGTTACTGGGTAGTTGTGGGCACAATCGAGTTTTATGATTCAGCCTCCAAACTATGCATACTCTGACCTTGTTTTCTGGACATGCATTCTTTGTGTGCCTTCCTCTACATTTTGGGTAGAAATAGGCTAATGCTGCATCATTTTCTTGTTTCTTCTTTTCTAACAGCAGCGTATCCATCTGCAGTGCTAGATATGAGAGCATTTCGCTCTTCAAATCCTCTAGCATGTTGCCTATTTCTATTTTGGTGACTTAAGCAGTCACCTTCATGGTCCTAGTGGTGATTTTGCCTCACCTTCTCAAGTAGTTCTAGCATAATTGTCAGATGTCGTCCATAGCATGCTGATAGACATCACCTTTAGAGATCATGTTAAGAGCCTCCAGTGACTCATTGGTAAGTCCCCTCAAGAAGATGCTTTTGAGGGACTTATCAGATAGCTTTGAGTGAGGGGACCGTTGAAGATTAAAGTTGAATCTCTCCCAATACTCCTCGAGAGACTCATATTATCTTTGTGTCATGCTTAGGACCTCCTCCCTAGAGTCTCTTGCTCTCCCAAAATCTTGATATTGCTCTAGAAAGAGCTTCTTCATCTGGTCCCAGGTGGTGATGTGTTTGTCTCCCAGATCGATGAAACATCACAAAGCTACATCGTCTAATGTAGAAGGAAATAATTTCAACTTTTGCGTGTTTGATTTGTAATCCATAGACCTACATAAAACATCAAACTTGAATAAAAATAGGTCAGGGTCCTCAGTCGGGTGTCCTCTGAAGGACGAAAGGTGAGCAGGGGATATATTTTTCATTTTGGTATCTCCTACTCCCTCCTCTATTGGGAAACTAAATCCAGATGAGACTTCATTGTTATCTTCCATTTTTTTGGGAAATGTGGTTTCTAATGTAGCATTTATGGCCTTCTGGCCATTTAAAACTTTCTGAGTCAATGCTCTAAGGTTGTCTGGCGATATTGTCTGATCCTCCACAGCCTTCCACAACAGGGCTTTCTCTAGAGGAGTCTTATTAAAAAAAGGATTTATGATGATTCGTTCATACCCTTGTTGATGGGATGAGGCGGCACTTTGCACAAAGTGTGGTTCCTCACTCCAATGGACTACGGGTAGGTTGAGCGAGTCTAACTCAAATCCAAGATGCTCAGCTGACTCAGGTCCTGATGGATTAGTTCTTATAAAGTGACCGTCAGGTCCTCTTCTTCTTGAATAACTCATACAAGGTTAGATGGAAGGTTTCAGGGTATTTTAAGTAATCTAATTAAGATGCTTCCCCGACAATGGCACCAAAATGTTGTGGGCCAAACAAGGTGAATGGTTTCCTATTTTTGTCACATGCCCGTGCATTTAATTATCAACCCAGGGAGCTTTGTAAACTTGCGAATAGTCATAATTAGGTTAGTACAATACCACTATAGGTGAATCTGCTAATCCTACATTTGGGGGGTGTTCTTGAAATGGTTGTCAATCATTCTCGCACTCCTCAATAAATTACGTAAGAAGAACATAATTAAATCTACAAAAATAAATTATCTGGTGAGACCATCCTACTTACAAACGTGTATGCTCCTATTGATTACAATGGTAAAGTGAATTTATGGGAGCACATTGGCTTTGTGAGAAGTTTGGCTCCCCTGTACCCATGGATTTTGGCTAGAGACTTCAATTCTATCACTTTTTTGGAGGAAAAACATGGTGGGATTGATTGTCTTGAGCCTTTTTCTTCTATCTTCAATGCTCATATTCGGGCCTTGAACTTGATTGACATCAAGCCGGATAATGGGATATTTACCCAGCATAATAGAATATGTGGGGAATATTCCATTTTAGAGAGACTGGATAGGTTTCTGATCTCTAGTTTTTGGATTGGCAATAATTGAAGCACTAGTTTTGTGATTTTGGAGGGTAGAGGATCTGATCATTGGCCTATCAAACTCTCTGCTCTGGAGTTAGGGCTAAAAAAGAACTTATGTGGCTGCGAGATCCTAAGCTTCATGATTTCATGCGAGGCTGGTGGACTAATGGCAAACCTCCTCATGGCACTGCTATGTACTCCTTTATGAAGCGGCTTCAATTTGTTAAGCATAAATTGAAGATATGGAATAGACTAAATTTTTGTAACCTTTCCTTGGCTAAGTTGGCAGCTCTTAGGAGGGTGGAAGAAGCCTCAAGGAAGATTAGTGATCAGGGACTCACAGAGGAGCTTCTTGTTGAGGAATCTAAAGCTGTAAAAGACCTTGCTGAATGGGAACGAGGGAAGAAATTTTTTGGAAACAAAAAGCTCGAGTATATTGGCTTCAGGAAGGGGATAGGAACACAACCTTCTTTTATAACTCTGTTAAGGCTCGTCGTAATGGTAACCTAATTACCTCTCTTATTAATTCTTAGGGTGCCCTGCTTTCTTCTTTCGGGGATATTTCAGAAGAGACTAAGAGGTATTTTTCCTCTCTCTTCAAGGAGGATGCCCTCTCAGATGATGAGGAAGAAAAACTTATTCTAAACTATATTCCCTCGATTGTTTCTAGAGAGATGAATGAGCACTTGATGGATCCAATTTCCCTTGAGGAGCTAAAAAGTGTTGTATTCAAGATGAAAAATGGGAAAGCCCCGGGTCCGGATGGATTCTCAATTGAGTTTTATCAAGAGTTTTGGGAGTTAATCAAATTTGACCTTTTGGAAGTGGTCCGTGAGTCCCAAAAGAACAAACAGATGCTAAGAGCCCTAAATGCTACCTTTGTGGTGCTTATTCCCAAGAAAGAGGGAGTGAATTCCATAGATATGTTCAGGACTATTGCTCTCTGTAATGTTGTATATAAGATCATCACAAAAATTATTGCTGAGAGGCTGAAGATATGGTTGAGCAAAATCATCTCTGAGGAGCAAGGTGGGTTTGTTGCTGGCCAATAAATCATGGATGGGGTTGTTATTGCTACAGAAGTTATTCACTCAATGGAAACTTCTAAGAAGAAAACTATGTTCATTAAGTTGGACATGGCAAAAGCCTATGACAGAGTTAGATGGTCCTTTATTCAAAAAGTTCTTGCTACTTTTGGATTTGAGGAGGAATGGATTAGATGGGTGATGAGCTGTATTTCTTCTTCCTCATTCTCTGTTCTTGTTAATAACGAGACTACGGAGCTGTTTGAGGCCTCAAGGGGATTGAGGCAAGGAGATCCTCTATCTCCTTATTTGTTTATCATTATGGCAGAAGGGTTGGGCAGATTACTCAAGTCTCAAGTCAGGCATGGTCTCATTAAGGGGTGGAAGTGGGATAACAGTTTGCCACCTCTTTCCCACCTTTAATTTGTTGATGATACTGCTTTGTTGGGAGTTGCCACTATCAAGGAAGCTGGAAACATTAGAAAGTATCTTGACATATATCTTGGTGCTTTTGGATAGGTGATTAATGAGGACAAGTGTTTTATTTTCTTCTTCAATACCCCCCCTCTTATTCAAGCCAGGATTGCTGGCATTCTAAGATTCCAGGTCGGGACTCCCCCCTTCATTTATCTTGGGATCCCGATTTCATATCATCCTCTGCCTAGATCTTCTTGGCAGTCTATACTTGATAAGTTTAGAAGGTAAATCACTGGACTATCATATGGCTATCCTCTGCAGGTAGAGTATTGCTTTTAAAATCTGTTATTCAAGCTTTACCCATTTACAGATGTTTTGTGCAAACAGCTCCTTCTCGTTTCATCAAGGACATGGATGCTCTGTCAAGACAATTTTTGTGGTCTAGCAAACTTGATCAATCTAAATGGAGTTTGGTTAGATGAGATTCCATTTGTAGGCCAGTTCAAGAGGGAGGCCTTGGGTTGCGACAGGCAACTCTTTCTGGGCAGGCTTTGGCTGCGAAACTTTATTGGAGATGGTGTACCTCTCAAGATCAGATTTGGGCTAAAATATTATCTTATAAATACTTGAGAGGTATTTCTAAGGTAGATATCCCTAGAGCCAATTTGGTTGGGAAAGGTTCTGTTATCTGGGACACTCTGAAAAGAGGAGCTAATCTAATTAAGTAGGGTTTGTTTTGGATTTGCAATCGGGGATTAGATGTTCTTTTTTGGGAGGATTCTTGGGATGGCCACCCTCCTATCTTGACTCAATATCCTAGGTTACATTCCCTAAGCATTTGTTTCTTGGAAGAAGGCTGGTCTCATGTGGAGGACTTTAAAAAAATCTAGTATTTTGGAAATATGGAGATGTACAAATGGAAAGATCCGTAGGAATGGCCCTAAGGGGGATTGGCCGAGGATAGAGAGGTGCTTGCTCTTATTATTGCAAGGAGGTACTATTCTTCATTAAGGGATAAAGACATTCTGGCTTGGAACCCTAATCCCAAGGGAACATACTCTGTAGCCTATGGTTATCAAGTTCTTTATAAGCAAAAGTTCGAAAGTCTCCCTGTCACATGGTGGAAAAAGGTGTGGAATAGATTTGCTTGGACGAAATGTAACTTTTTCTCTGGCTGGTAGCTCGTAATAAATGCCTCACTTGGGATAACTTGAGGAAGAGGGGATTTTAGGGTCCCTCTTTATGTGTCCTTTGTGGTAAGAATGAGGATGACTCTTCTCATTTATTTTTCCAATGCTCCCTTGCCAGAGACATTTGGCACTGTTGGTGGAGTGCCCGGAACCATCCTTGTTTTCATGTGCTCTCCCTAGTGGAGTTTTGGAGTAGTCTGGGTAGACCTCCAGCCAAGGCCCCCTTCCTCCAAGTGGCTTGGAATTTGGGCCCTTCTTGCATCATCTGGCAGATTTGGCTCAAATGAAACCGACGCATTTTTGAGGGAAGTCATTTGGTTGTTCAACAGATCTGGCAAAGGATCCTGTGTATGGTTCAAGAAACTATCCATAGTAAATGTGATGTGGACCCTCATTTGGACTCTAAGGAGGAGAAGGTACGATAGGCCCTTGGTTTGTTTGGGGTTGGTGTGAATTCTTCTAGCCCTAGTAGGATTCCTCAGCTTAGCAAGAAGGTTAGGAGAGAGGGTAGATGGAGACTGCCCCCTAGAGGGTTTTTAAAAATTAATACTGATGGGTTGTCCAGGGGCAATCCTGGACATGCTGGAATTGGTGGTGTTGGGAGAGATTCTACTGGCGTGGTCAATTTTTTCTTTTCCATTTATAAAGGTGTTCACTCCAACAATCTTATGGAATCTCTGGCGATACTTGAGGCCTTGTAAAGGGGGTTTTCTCTTGGCTGGTGTAGGATTCTTTGTGAGTCTGACTCTCAAATTTTGGTTAGTATTTTAAACAGTAAAAGAGTGGAGGATGTTAATTGGCAGTTGGCCTCTGTGACCATTCAGATTCTCAGAATGAGTGAAGAGTTCAAATTTATATCCTTTGTGCATATTCCAAGGGAATGAAATGGGGTTGCTTGATTACCCGGCCAAAAGGGCTTCGAGCTATTGGATACTCGGAGTATTGATAGCCGGGAGAGTCTCCCATCTAGGGATTCTCAACACCTACGGGAGTTGATCCATAAGGATGTTCAGACTTAATGTGGTTTGTTTTTTTTGGTTTTCTTTGGGAGTTGACCTTGTCTGGTGATTTAGCCTGTCTTGTTTCTTATTTGAGTCCTAGGTGGGGGCTCAACTATACTTTGCAATCCAGACTTTTTATCAATAAATTTTTACCCCTTTATTTAAAAAAAAAAAAATCTACAAAAATAAATTATGTCCACATTCTTGAAGATAAACCTACTGCAAATACTGGAACTAGCAAACTAATGAACATTCCTATAAAAGAAATAAACTAATTGAAATAAATAAACAAAAAGGAAATGGGGAAGAAATACTGGCTTGGAGTGGGCCCAGGATCTAGCAGCTTCTTCCCAATCGAACATGCACTTTAGAACTTTTGGAACTGGAATATATTTATCAACGTATTACAATCTATCTTCAGCAACTCTAAATGGATATTTATTAATTATTTCTATATATCTTTCAGAATGAGCTGCATGTGTTTATATAACACACCCACAGAACTTTTGTTACAGAAGTGGTTACAACGATCGATTCTTCCCAAACTAAATTAGAACAGTCTGGCGAATGCAATCGATGTTTGGAATTCTATTTTGATGGTGGCATGTTCATTTCAGTTCATGCTTTGCCTGGCATCAGTAAGACATTTTGATACATTGGCGCTATCTCCAATTTAGCTCTGCATGATGCATAGCTAGAACTGCACCAACCGTTGCTGTCCACATCGTTCAAATCTGATCAATGACAAAGAATTAGTGGTGCCTTCCTTATGAGGAAGGTACCTTGTTATCACGGTGCCTTCTGGTTGTAGGGATGCGCTTGCCTTCTATTAGTGCCTTCTGGTTTTTGGGAGGCGCTTGCCTTCTATTAGCACCTTTTGGCTGTGGGGAGGTGCTTGCCTTCTATCAGCACCTTCTGATTGTGGGGAGGTGCTTGTCTTTGGTTGGTGCCTTTCGGTTGTAGGGAGGCGCTCCCATTCAGTTGGCACCTTCTGACTGCACGGAGGTGCTCGCATTCAGTTGGCGCATTTCAACTATAGGGAGGTGATTGTATTCAGCTGGTGCCTTTCAACTGCAAGGAGGTGCTCATATTTAGCTGGCACCTTTTGACTGCAGGGAGGCTTTCGTATTCAGTTGGCACCTTTCAACTGTAGGGAGGTGCTTGTATTCAGTTGGCACATTTCGACTATAGGGAGGCGCTTGTATTTAGTTGGTGCCTTTTGACTGCAGGGAGGCACTCGTATTTAGTTGGCACCTTCCAACTGTAGGGAGGCGCTCATCTTTGGTTTGGCACCTTTTGATTGTAGGGAGGCACTTGTTCCCTTGGTGCCTTTCGGTTGTAGGGAGGCGCCTATGTTCTCTACATTGACCCCCTATGAAATAAAGTGCCAGGTCTATCAAAAGACCTCGACTGTTCCAAATCTAACTAAATAAATTGCAATTCCACAAAACATACTAAAAACACAAAAATTAGATAACACACATAATTATATCAAATATCTATATAATCATTCATAAAAGTACGCAATCCTTATTATACAGTCGCATATTGATCAAAGAAATATGTACAAAATATGAACATTTCTGGTGCTCATCAGTGTGAACTGGTGAGGTGGGCATTGTTCTCTATTTTTGCCCTTATAGTTGTTCTTGCATGTCTCATAACGCATAGGAGGATATTGAGCCTGATAATTAGGCTTTTTTTGTCCCTTGTCCTCTCCTCCAATATTTAGTACTACTTGATTTACATGGGTCTACTTGCCTTGTTGCTTTGTAGTACTCTTTTTAAACCCCTCTTTTTGGGTCTTGAGCTTCAAGTTGCCTTCTTACAACTTGATTTCATCGATCACCCTGGCTTGTGCCATAGCTTCCTCAAATGTAGGGTACTACTACAGCTACAATAGTAGCGAGATGTGCTTGGCACAACTCTTTGTGAACATTTGGGTCAGTTCAGCTACAATAATAGGGAATGGCAACTTTGCCATTATTCTATGCCATCTCTTTTCATATTGCTCGATGGGATCATCATCGTGCTGAGCTAACACAGCCAAATCAAAAAGGTTGGCCCGTTTCTTGATTCCAAATGAATAGCATTCAAGAAATGCATCAGCTAACTGCTCAAAACTAGTAATATTGTGTTTCTTCATCTGGTTGAACCACTCTCAGGCTGGGCCAGAGAGTGTCATAATGAAAGTGCCCAACAACAAGGCATCCTGACTCTCTATCTGGAAACAAGCATCCAAAAAACTTGTGATATAATCTTGGACTTCCTTGTCACCCTTGAATTTTTCTAATTTGGGTATATCAAAATGCTCATGATATGGAGGCGTAGGCATTGAGGGGTCTAGAGGTTCATTGTGTATCTTCCTCAGTGTTGGATTTTGCATAGCCATGCCTTGCCTCTCCATTGCTTTGACCCTATCGGCCAAAATCTTGTACGCCTTATAAGATAAAAAGTCCTCCTCCCTAAATTGACATGAAGATGATCTAGGAGGTAATGTCTTCTTTAGGGGAGGTGGAGGACATGGCTCTTCCTCCTCCTCAACTTGGTAACTCTCAGGATACCCTTGATCGTATTCGTCTACATCTACATGTTCATGCTACCTCTATCTAAGATCATTGAGTGACGGTAGTCACTTCCTCTTTTGGGCACTGACATGAGTATGAGCATATCTACGCTCCTTGTGCATATCATCTAGGGACACAACCCTCCTATGCACACGCTCTTTATGCTCCTTGGGAGGGTATAGGCTAGCCCTGGCTAGCCGATCCTCCTACTCTATGTGCTCCTTCTGAGCTAAAATACACTCCTCGTGTATGTGCTACTCATATAATATTTGTTGTAGGAGCATTTGCGCTTGAATATTTTCATCTTCAATATGCTACCTCTCCAGGTGAGCATCATCCAATTGATCTTGGAGGAGTTGACGTCTTTTCTCAGACACCAGTCTATGTGATCTGTCGATCTAGTCGGTCGTGGGAGACCTCCGATGTGTGTTCTCTATGCAAGCTAACTTATGGGTTCTGCACCCATCAAAAAAATATGTGGATGGTGTATGTGTGACATGATGGCACTTAGAAGCCTCTCCATGCTCTCTAGTTATCTTGATACAACTATGCTCACTCAAAGCATGAGTGGACAGAGCTATAGACTTGTAGCCTAGCTGCTCAAGAACACTACCTAGACCATCTAACTATCTAGACCTCCACTGCTCATGCGGTGGTGTTCCATTAACTCCCACCTTTGATATATCAATGGTGATCTTGCATGGTGAGCCACGTGTGGGAGTATGGGTGGACCTATTCTTGGAAGCGAGCCTATCATCTTGCCCCTAAATGGGTGGATCTCTAGTCCGTCTATACTCTAACTATGGAGAGTTATAACCTCTTATGGACATAGTACATATGGGAACCAACTTGGTCCTTTGCACAACATATTTCTTGATCGATCCCATGGACATGCGTGTAGTGTGGTCTCGGTAATGGCTTTGGAGTAGAGAATCTTCATGCTAAGAAGCTCTATGCTCAGTCCTATGCCTAGAGGAGTGTACTAAAGATCCTCTATTGGGGGTCCGCTCAACGGGATCTCCCTGTGTAGAGTTTTTTCCTCTAATGATCGTCGAACGTCATTTGATTCACTCATGTGTGTGAGCACTCGATACATGTTGCTATGAAACAGTTGGGGGTTGATCATGGGCATCGGTCCTAGACCTTTTCCGATCACCCTGTGTGTTCACCATTTTTGTACCTAATGTCTAGATGTGTTTTATTATGCAAACAAAGTATACAAATGATTATTATCTCCTTTTAATTTTTTATTATGAGCCCTAAACTGTTTGATGTTTTTTCAGATGTGTTGTATCAGTGTTAGAAACTCTCGCGTGTTTTGAAATATTGTTGGATTTTATACTTAGTTAAATTGGCTTTCACTTGTATACCCATAGCTCGACAACTTGGCGATGAAACCCAATTCATGTAAACCAACCTATAATATGTGGAAGTGAAGCCCACACATGATTAGGGGGCACAGGTCCTCCCAGTTCCTCACCCATTTTCCCCCAATCAGCGTCATTCCCTTCGAAGAGGAGTATATGCAAATTTTTCAAGGTACGAAAGGATCTTGGACCTGGTATGGTCTAGTAACACATGGTACATGGTATTTGGACCAACGGATGGAAGTCACACCCATCGTCATTGAACCTTACTAGTGGTTGGATATGAAGCCCAACTCACTAGCATTTAAGTGCCAGGTGGTGTGTGTAGTTCCTTTTACTTTGCAAAAATGAAAAATGCATAAAAGAGCATAATTTTCATTCCTACATGATATGCATGAAAAGAAAGGAACATTTCAAATTCATAAATAATGCATGCTAATGTCCTATATGATATTTTGACGATGCAATTACAATGACATGGCCACTAATTGGGCCTCAAGCATGCAAACGACACGCCATCTCTATCAAGATCATTGTATTTAGGGACGAACTGCACTCAGAGGTCTGCTATTCCCAACAACGCCTTTCTAATGAAAGGAAAATGGAAATAAACTAGGACTTGCTCATTGACCCTTTTTTATTTGAGTTCCTAGTTTACAACGATTCGATGCTTTTTGGAAAGATACAAAGCAAAATATTCAGAATAGATAGTGAAATTAGGACCTACCTTAGCTCTTGCTCTGCTGCCTACTGAGTTTCCTGCTGTTTGCCTTTTCCTCTGTAAACTGTAGGTTCGATATGTGGGCTGCAGTGGTGACCACAAGTTATAGCCATGGGCCAAAAAATAACCATAGATGAAAGCTATGGTTAGCACCTGAGATAAGAAACAACCAAGAAAAGTCAAAACTCGGGGCTAAAATTGTGGGGTTCTAGCATGATAACCATCTGACCTAACCACGAAGTGCGCACCTAACTACTGCATTGATCTATACCATCATAAAAGCATAAGATTCACACAAGTACATAAATTGAACAGAAACAAAGTATGTAAGGTTTCTTGTATTAATATTTGAATGAGTTTTGATTACAAAAATGCCCTCTTAGGGTCACTTGAAAGATGATACTGATATTACAATTGCAAATGCCCTCAATAGGGTATGTGCACTTATGGTGCTCTATTGATTAGTCATAAATTGCCTTGGGGTGGAGCTAACCCCCTTCTTCGCAATGTGGAAAGATTATGACATAAGCTCCTCTTGCACCTATCTCTCTGTGAACAAGAAACAATAGCACACGATTAAAAATATTGATAGCCTCTCGTGATGAGGCCCTTTAAGGGAATATGCATGTAAGTGCCATTAAACTAGTAAAACAAGAAAGCATAAAGAAAGACCTTAAACTATTCTAATTAAATCATGAATTATGCTACAACATGAAGGAAATGAATAAGAAAATGATGCATGGATCAAATATTGAATTAGGAACAATAATAGGCATAAAATATCCAATGTAATCCTACTTAATACAATGCATGAAATGTCTAATTTCTACGATTAGAGTTTCTCTAAAATGCAATTAAACCTATGAAAAGACTAATATAACTAATCTATGCAGTCAAAAGCAAAGCAAGTAAGGTAATCATTAACCTATTACAAACCACAACTATGATGAGCGGTCTGCACTGTGAACCATAGTTGATAATCACATTTTGACCTCTAATATGTTTACCCTCAGAATTAAGGGTAGTGGGCTTGATCTCCTTGTCCAAATTGATGTTCAAGGGTTGCCTTTATTGTCCTCTTACATAAATGGCGGTAAAATCACTGTGAAGGGCCTTCGTTTGTCTGGATTTGTGTTTCTTGATCCTCCTAGGCACCTAGGGCATCTATGGCTAATTGGTCTTTAGGTGGATAGCAAATGAGCTCTCAAATGCATAAAGTTAGTATGTAATTTGATAGGGTTTCGCTGCTCTCTTGATCAATTAACTCTCTCTCGATAATTTGCTAGCAATTTGCTATACAAATCATCTCTCTCTCCTCCCCATTTGTAATGGGGTATTTATAGAATGCCCTCTAGGGCTAGGGGTGGCTTCATGGAGAAGCCAAGAACAAGAAGGTTGGTTAGGACAGTTGGGATGGAAGCCTCTGGAATCTTTCGTCCTTCAACTGCCTCCTCCTAGATCTCTTGGTTGTTCCAACCGATTTGGCTCGAATAGAAGGCCTAGCTGAACTCCAGTTAAGACCGCAGGTCACAGCTCTAGTCCATACTGCAGATCATAGGTGTCAACCGTGATTTAGACTATATACCATAGGTCTAGGCTATGATTCAGACTTCTTAGGCCAAAATTCCTAAATTGAGTGGTTAGAACCATTGCTCTACCTTGGAGTCTATCCAAGATCCTTCATATGGTTTTGTAGCATGTCCATATGAGTAGTCATCCTCGGCATGATGCGTTTTAGGTGTCTATAGGTATTTACCATCATATTAAATCAATACATATGCATGTTTATGTATATAAAATATATTCATATTGTTTACACAATTATAGTACTACTAAATAATTATTTTGTATATTCATTTATTTATTTTTCATACATTCATTGATATTAGTATCCTATATGTTTTTTAATAAGCTATGTGTGGCTTCTATTGGGGGCCACTCCCATTAAAAAATAAAAACATTACATTTCTAACAAGTTAATTAAAGCATATCTAACTTTACCTTTCTATCAAAGATATTCTTCATTTGCCTTTCTATCAAATATATTTTCCATCTTCCTCAAACTGCTAAGTTTTCACAATCAACTCCCTTTATATCAAACACCTTTCGATATTTAAATTTTGTCAAGATGAAATTCAACACCTCAAATGGCTAAAATATTTGTTGCTCAACTTCTATATCTATAAAAATCTTATCTATAACAACCTTGCAATTTCTCAAAGGGTTCTTATTCATTCCCCTAATACTATAAGATATTATTTTCATTGTTATTTTTTGTTTTTAATTGTGGGTTTATCCCCACTTCTTGTTAACACTTGTGATATTTGATTTTATTTTCCCATATCAATATCTCTCTAAGTTTATTTTTACCTTTGTTTTTTCTTCTTGGGTCTTCCACTACTTTTTTCATTCCCAACAATATTTTCATATTCATCAATCTCTTCAACCTTATCACACTACTCATAGAAAGACTTATCATATTTAGGTTTACCTTGTTCTGAAGGATTTAAAATGCAAGTAATAACCTCAAAAGCACAATATTATTTATGTTTCCCTAGAAACATTAAAGTGAAAGGATGCTCTTATGTAGCAATTACCTTCTAATTGTGCCCTAAAAATCCTAAATTATTATAGGTTTCCCCCATCCTCATTTCTTTACTATGCTTATCTTGAAATCTTAAATTGCAAGGGATAACATATTCACCACTTTCTCTTTTATTAAAGAAGATTCTATACTACTTGAGGAAAACAAATATGATTTACCTGGAATAAAATTAACCTCTTTTGTTGTCTTTGTTTCATGATTTCTCTCCACATCTTTGTTTGCACCTTTAAATCCTTCTAAAATTTCCAAATGATATTGTAGATAGGATTTATTTACCTCTTCTATTAGAGTGGAACATCCTTGATCTAATATAGCTTCTATTACTATGTGATTTTATTACTTCATCTTGAATTTTATCTCATGGATAGAATTTTTTGTTTCTTTTTGCATAGTTTTTACTTTGTAAACTCTTGCCATGTGTCCAATATCATAACAATTGTGGCAATGAAATGTGATATTTTCATAATCTACTTGTTGATCTCATTCTCTTGATTCATATTTAATCTTAATGGATTGTGGAAAATATTTTGAAATATCCATAGCAACACATATTTGAGTATATATAGCATGCTTTCACTCCTTAGTAGTTAGTCCTTTCTTGATGAATTTCCCTAGGGTATTTCCAATTTTCTTCAAAACATACTTATTTATAAGTTGATATGGAAGTCATAAAAACCAAACCCACATTGGAAGCTTCTTAATAGCTTTTTTTTCAATAAAATAAAATTTAATTTCATGATCTCAAATAAAGTGCATCTCTTCCCCTCGACCACCAACCATTATTTTATCCCTAATTTTTGAATTGGAAAATATGATGAGGAAAAAACCTATAGGAAGAAAATTCATAGAATAATTTGAATTCATCCCCACTTCCACTTGATCCAATTTTGAATCTTTGAAAACCATCACCATGATCTATGGAACTTACATATTAAGTCTCTACTTTTAAGAACCATTATATCATGCTCAATCATCTCATTATTGATACTCACTTCTGGTGTAACATCTACTACATGGATTGAGTTTGTCATGCATTCATTCTTCTTATCTTCAACTTGGGCCTCCATAATTCTAACTAGGTCATCTTTATTTCTATCTAGGACATCCAAACTTCCCATTAGGGCTTTCAAATATGAGTTTCCTTCCATACTAGCTGATGGGGCTTGCTCTTGGCTTGCACTTCCTCTTGGCCCGCATTCATTCTCAAATTGCACTCTCATTCCTAACACTCGCTCCTAGCTTGCACTCCCTCATGGATCACAATCACCCCTATTTCTTCTTTTTCTAGCATTCCTTAACTTCAGAATTTTTTTTGAAAATAATGTTTTACATATTTGTGGTAAGGGTTTGAATCATTGATGCACTTCAAATAAACTCTTTGCTCTTTTGCCATGATTGAATCCTAAATCGTACTTCCTCCTGGCTTGCACTTTCTCTTGGCTCATACTTATTAAAATTAGTTTTTAATATAAACTACATGTATTATTTTATTAATATAATTTATTATTGTATTGTATAATTTATTGAATAATTAATAATTATCATATTCAACAACAATAAAACCTACATAAGTTGATTGTTTTCCTAAGAAATCTATTGCTAGCTAGTTTTACTATAACATTGGTTCGTATATGGTGCAGTATATAGGTGCTATATTGGTCTTATGTTGGTCTCAGAGTGGCATAAATTTTTTGGAAAATAGCACTAGTGTAGCATTGCCAACTTTTCATAAACACAATTTTGATTCTACACTAGTACTATAGGCGATGCTAAAATCCGTAAGTGTAGTAGTTAAAGTGATATAGATGAGGATCTTCATGAATAAGAGGAACACATTATATTGATGGATGATGATGCATATAAATACAATGAAGATGCAAAAATAGAAAATCACAACAAATATTATTAAGAAGAATGCAATAAATCCCATATCCTCTATAATCAATATTTCTATAGGACCTTTGTAAGACATAATTCTATATAAGGAAGTGATACATAGTTATTATTATGAATACGATACACAATTACTATTATTAATTCCAAAGACAACACTAAAAGGTAAATAAAAATTCCAATTTGAGATCTCAACTAGGATATGCATATAATATAAGAAAAAGTAAAAGTAAAAATTTAAAATACATGGTAGAGATTAATCAAGTCCTTAAGTTTTGGGGAAATTTTTTCCAAGGGTATGTTATGTACTTCAATACAATATTTATAATGTAATATAATGATCTATTATAATATAAAGTTCATATATTATGATAACTTATGATTTATTGTATCTAGTCCTAATAGTGAAAACAGATTTTTATAATGTCATAGTTAGTGGTGCAAGGTAGAAGCCAATGCTTATTTAATACCATGGGTAGAATACCACTATGAATTTGAGTTGTGTTAAACTATAAATAAGATATCTATCCTCATTTTGTGAATAACATATTTGCATATTGTATTAACACCTCTTAAAGAAAGAGGGTTTCTATCTTAGGGTTTATAGGCATTGGTGGAATCCATATCATAGATATGTAGGTGCTATATCTCCAATTTGTGTGTCGTTATAGCTTCCCATATGGTTGTGAGCACCCTATGTTGGCCACATTTATTGAGATGTATTGCCAAAATTTACTCATGGCTTGGATTTGTTAAGGTAAGTTGCATTTAGATTTTAATATAATAGCTTAACTAAATAAAATTTGGATATGTTTGAAAGTATGTCTTCACTTTAAAGCCTATACCACTTAAACTCATCCTATTTTTTTCAAGTTATGTGTGTGTGTAATATCTTCAATATAAGTTTTTTTTTTTTTTTTTTAAAACGAGACACATAATAATAATAATAATAATAATTGTGTATATATTACACCCATAATTAATATGTGTCATAAAAAAATATATTATAATGATTAACTACCATAAAATCCCATAATAAAAAAACTCATTTTCAAATAATCCATTAAAAACTTAAAACAATTCAAATGCAAAGGTAACAATATGTATCTACTAGAGTAGTTACATTTGAGAAATTTGAAGTGATTCATGTATTAAGAGAAGGAAATGTGGTAACGAACTGGTTAGGAAACTTGGGGTCTCTTCATGAAGAGGACAAAAGATGGGTTCTCTCAAAAACTATTCATCCAAATTTAATTTAACTAGTGCAAAGACAAATATATCTTTTTTTTGCTAGAGAACAAGGGATTGTACTCATGTCCCCCACCCTTGACAAATCACAACTATCTCCTTTAAATATTGATATTTTATAGATAAATTCAATTCTCATCTCAATTGAGTTGCTATAGCTAGATACGTACGTCATTTTTTATAAAATATATGAATTCTTGATTTCATTTTCTACATCTTCAATATTCTATGTGAATGCAAATTTTTCAAAATTTAGCATCCTTCTTTTTGATATTTTCCTATAGCAACCTTTATAAAATCATTACTCCACCTCTATTTTCTATGCATTGCATCTTAGTAGAGTACTATTTTTGAAACATTGTGTTATCATAGTCTGCTTTATCATATCTAGATTGCTAGTTTCCTTCACGTAGCATAATTGCAACCACCAAAATTGTACTAAATTATTTATATAAAAACAAATTAATATTATAAAATAAAGAAAATATTATCAATGGAAAATATTAAAATAAATCTTAATCATTATTTGATTCAGGTAGTCAACAATTTTATTTTAGCTTTTGCTAAACTTACTACTTCCTCTTACCATGGAAAATAGAATTTAACTTCACAATTTTCAATTAAAAATCCTCTATTAGCTAGCCTATCTGCACATTTGTTTCTTTCCCTTAATGTATGTGTAAACCAAATTTCTTCAAACTTTATAGCAAGGTCTTGTATTCTCATAATTATCTCTTGTATGTTCCATGGGGCCTTTTCTTTTCTCAAAATTGCATTTATTACTATTAGTGAATCACCTTCCATCTGTACTCTATTTAATTTTATTTGTTTGCATATTGTTTACCCTTACAAAGCCACCTAAGCTTCAACTTCATTATTTTTCTTAAATCCACTATTAAAAGCGTAAAGAGACAAAATCTCTCCTTTATTATTTCTAATTATTCCTCCTCCTACAAGTCTTAGATTTCCTTCAAATGCTCCATCAAAATTCCATTTGACCAACTCAATATCTTATGGTTTTCACTCTATATTCTTTACCTTCATTTTTTTTCTCCTATACACAACATCATAATTCCATTTGATGACTTGACTCCAACTATCAAGACTCTCTACTTCTAGATTATAGGGTTGGTTTAGGCTCCTTTGTGGCTAAACAAATATTCCTTTTCATTACCTCTAAAATGCTTTCCTTTTATTTAAATATTCTTCTATTCCTTTCTAGCCATATAATCCAAAGTATTGTATATTTTGATATATCCCAAATTATCTATAAAGCCTCACTTTTAAAAGTGATTTGCCATTGCTTTAACCGTTTTTTAATTCTACCAATCATCACCATCCATTTACTAAACATATTAAGAATGCATTACCATAGCATATAGACTATTGAGCAGTGTCCCAATAGATGGTCTATACTCTCCTACTTTTTACAAAGAACATATTGTAAGGGACCATGAAAACCCCTTTTCATAAGGTTATCCCAACATAAAATTCTTCTATGAACTATTATCCAAACAAAATGTAGACACCAAATTTTAGTCATTTGCAATTGAATTTCCACAAAACCACCAAAATATCTCTCAAGTCATTGCAAATTCACAAAATCCCCCAAATCATTACAAAATTATTGTTAGGTGCCCAATTTTACCCAATATTGTCCAATTCTGCTTAAATTTCCTCAAGTCTCCTTCTTTGTGTCTATTTTCGTCCAAATTATTCTTAAATTCTTCTTTTGTCTAATTTTTTCTAATTTCCCCTCTTTCTCTCTCATCCTCCCTAATTTCCTCTAAATTTTCCCTAGTCTCTTTAGTTCTATTTCCCTCTAATATTCCTTCCCTAGCCTTCCTCATTCTATTTTCCTCTAATTTTTCTAAATTCTTCTAAATATTCCCTAAGGTTTTTATTTTCCTCTACGTTTTCTTTTCCTCTAAAGTTCCAAAATTCTACAATATTTCCTAATTTTATCCTAATAGTCTCTTGCTCCATGTCATTCCCCAATCATTCTTATCCTCTCCCTAATTTCTCATTTCCACCTAATATTCTTCATTTATTCCTCCCTTCCCCCTCAAATATCTCATAATCCCTCTTATTTGCCTAATTCCTCCATTAAGCCTTCATTAGCCTATCTTTAATTATTTAATCCCAACTTAAGCCTTGGTCAAATCCCTAGGGAATGTGCATAATAATTTAAAAATATTTTTAAATAACAAAGGGTTGTCCAAATTCGCTCATGTAGAGGAGTTGGAGAGCAAGTGGGTAGTTAAAACTCTCCAGTTGAAATCGAGAGGCCCTAGGTTCAAATATCTCCCCTCACATACTACGAATATGCTATGTACAAAAGTTACAAATAAAAATAAAGGGTTGTCCAAATATTCACCCACCAATACCCATTTACTCCACTTGGTCTCCCTCACCCATGCCTCTCTCTAAAATTGTGCAATTTAAAAATGCAGGAAAGTTAAAGTCAAAGTGGGTTAATTTGAAATTTTAATGATCTTGTACTCCTCAAATACCATATCACATTTGTGGGAAATTTAAAATTCATATGAAAAATCCCCAAGGTACACATACCCCCATGAGAGCTCACTCCACCTAAGGTTATTCAATGTAGAGGTTACACATTCCACCAAGTGGAATTATCTAGATTTACCTTAGTCCTTGCATATGCCACATCACTGCCACATCCCTTCCACATCACATCCATGCCACCTCCCCATCCCCTTGCTCAAACTCCTATAAATCCCCCTCCATTTCCCCTCACTTTAGGATAATTCATATGCACATGTTGTTATGCTACCAAATTTTGGTTAGCCAACTTTGCTACCTTTGGAGATCCCTCTGCTACCACCTTACCCCTTGAAGAGTTTAGTAATGGCTACCATGGAGGATATTTGAAGGGTCTAACTAATGCTTTGAGCATCCACTATTCTTGAACCAATTGAATTCCTACAACTTCATTGACACCAAATAAACCCCAGAGACCACCTACACCCCCTAGTAGAGACACCTTGTCCCATATACAACTTGGACTCAACCATCCTAGATGACCACACAGACTCAACCATTCTAAATGGTTATCCAAAGCTGATTGTTCTATATGGTTATCCAAAGACACATCATATAGAGCACACACACAAGAGATAGATAAATGAGGGTATAAAACATATTATCTCTTGATTTGTAAGCTTTTACTATAATTTATAAAGGTTTAAATGGTTCTTGAAAATATTTTCATATCTTTATATTGTTAAGGGCCTCATGCAAGGGAGACCCTTCAAATGCTTATGACTCCCTTTGGTTTGTAGCAACTAGTTAGGCATCCGAGTGGTCTATATACACACATAAAACCCACCCATCACTCACTTGTGAAATGAAGAAGGATTGCACCTCTTGACATGTAAAAATGTGATATCCCCCTTTGGTTTTCATTCTAAAGATATTGTGATTTGAAAATACCCTTTTATAGGGCTCTTTGTATTATAAAAGAAACATTATTATTTATCAATACATACATGTTTGTCTTTCTTTCCTAGTTGTTTTCATATTGCATATTCATTGTCTACACAAACATCTTAACTTTAGGAATGCTTGGGCTATCCCAAATATCTCTTCATATTCTTATGATATTTCTATTTTTTTGGTATTTTACATTATCCACTTCTTAATGTGTATTCTCCTAAGCTATTCAACTTCCAAATCAGTTTATCCTCAACTTCCCTCAGAATAATCACTCTTGCTATCTTTATGCTCAATAGCCTCCTAGAATCAATGTCTTGTATACTTGTAAAAAAGTATTCTTTCCATTTGCATATTCCTTATTGATCCTTATACATAATTCTTGAAACCCTATCACTATATTTATCTTGAAGTAATCTCATCCATGGTTTCAAAATTGGATCTAGATTGAGTGGTTTTTTATTACACCAAGTATCCATCCAAATAGAATTTTTTCTCCAATTCCCACCACCCATATTAGACCTTTAATTACTAAATCAATTGATTTTTTTAATCATTCCATAATGAAAAACCATTTGGTAGTGATATTGTAGGAAATATTAAGCTTGGGTCATTGGGCTCAACATATTTACTTAGAGTAATTCTTACCCATTGTCTGTGACTCTCTTTGTAAAATCTCCAAATTAGTTTTACCCTAAGAGCTAAGTTTTCATCCGTAATGGTGAGCAAAAAATATGTTCTTTAAAATAGCTAATTATGCTTCCATTTAATTTTTATCAATCTGAAGGTTCATAAACTTGTTGAGTACAAGTTTAAAGTATATGCCTGCAATAAAATAGATATGAGTCCTATGTTTCACTTTGGTTTGGGAGGGGTGGTTGTTGGTATAGTTGAAGTTCAACCAAACCAACAAAATTGAATTGTAGGAAAGTAAATTCTATAGGAAATTGTAGGAAAACTAATTTAAACTATCAAACACATGACTGAAAGGAAATTGTAGAAAAATAAATTGTAGGAAAGCAAACACACTTTTAGAATTGAGTAAAGCAGGAAAATACAAAATTTAAACACTCTGTGTAGAAATAAATAAAATAGGAAAACACACTTACAGGAAATAAATAATGAAAACTAAATAATGAAAGCAAAAAAAATAGGGAAGGAATACTACCTAGAGTGGGCCCAAGCTCATGTAGACATCCGCCCGATTAATTCACTTAATCACTCTCTAAAAATAGTGAAATAATTAAACACTCAAGATTTTATTATGTAGTACCAATTTTACAAATCAAGTTTAGGATTCTTTATTTAGGGCCAACTTGCATTTTTATACAAAATGTGGTCATTTCTTGTTTACAAATTTAGACGTTGCTAGTTTTATCACTCTAACACAATTCACTATGGTGGGCACACATAAATAAATTAAATGCCTAATAAAAGAGAAGTCATATTATTATTTAACCCTTACAAGATATTCATAGTGTTTACTATGTTTTCTTAACAAAATGCATCTAATTTTATACATGGTCTTCAATATTTACAGTCAACGTGCACATTTTTATTATGTTGGGTACACATGTTGTTCAACCCATCACTGGAAAAAAAGTGCCTTTCTAGCCTATCATCAGAATAAAGGTATCGTATTGAGTCTTTTATTGTTTTCTAAATATCATCACTTTTTTTTTTGCTATCGAATAGTGAGCACTTAATTTTATCATCGGGATATAGGCCATCGTCCAGCCTATTTTTGGGAGATAGATGCTTGTCTTGTGTACTACGAGACAGGTACTGTTCAGATTTTTGTTGGGAGACAAGTGCTTGTCTTGTGTACTAGGAGAAAGGTGCTTCATTTTCACTGGGAGATAGGCACCTTCCAGCCTAAGGTCAAGAGCTAGTTGTCATACCTTAGAATTTTTTGGAACACCTTACTCCTTTGTCACTATCATCGTTTAATCACCAACCATTCCTTAATCGTGTTATGAAAGTATCAAATGCTAGGTCCATATGGGACCTTGACTAAAAGGTGTAAAAAAAGTCATAAGGTACTGCATCTACACACAATTTTCACTCAAAACACACATTAGGCATAATACATCATTTTTATTAAATGTATACAAAAATATCATAAAAATGCATTTCTAATATAATAATGCCACACATTTATTTCATTAAAACATACAAAAATGAGCATTTTTTATGGTCATCATCCCCCCATACCTAATTTTTACCACATCCTCGTGGCACCCAATATTGATAATCCCTTAGTAACGGCCTGCCAGTATTCCCTATTTTGATATTTTCTCTCCTTGGCTATGGCTCTATCTCATTCCTTGTTATGCTTTTGTTTCCAATGTTGTTTTGGTTGAGTGGGACCTACTTCTATCTTAGGTTCTTTCTAGCACTGACTGCACCATAACTACTGGTTGGGCCCTACCCCTGTATCTAGATTCTTTTTGATCCACCCCTTCTTACTTGTAAATTCCTCCATATAGAAACCTCTGAATATGGTGGTATCCTTCTAGAATGCAGACTCAGTTTACTTTTAGTATTGGTAGTTTGGGGGAATTTGATCTGCCATAGGGAACTCAGGATTGTTCCAAGATAAATAATTGGATGCATCATGTATTTGGACCTTCATAAAAATTTTCACCTTTGGATTAAGCATTTTGTTATTTGCATCATTATCCTTAGCATCTTCAAGCAAAAAATATTTGGGTGCTTGAACTGGTGATGACATCATTGGTTCTTTGTTAAATATACCCATATTCTACAAATATTCCTACATCCTTGAGGGATTGCCCTCAATTGAACCATACAGGTTCCAAAATTACCTTTGTTAGGTAGGTTTGATAGAAATACATGGCTCTCTGGCCATTCATTTGTGAGCTTTTCACTCCTTCTTAACCTCTTTTAGGCCCTTCTTGAGCTCTTGGAACTACTCCCTTTGTATGGTGAAATATTTCATGGACTTAGCCTATTTTTCATCTGATTTTGGTTTTGGTTGCACCCTTGGCTTTTGTTGAGGTATTGTTCTTACCCTTATCTTCAGTCTCCTCTATGGTGCTCTCTCTAGTTTTTATTTGGGTCATAGTTTCTTGGATGGTCTAGGCGCTGCTACATTAGTTGTGGATGTTGAGGGACCAACCTCCTCTACCTTCTATGGATGTGGTATTTCTTTGATCTTAAAAGACTTGTTTTCTTCCATATATCGGTCCACTAGTGTGTTCATAGTTGGTTTAGCCATGGTCTACCCATCAAATTTACCAATCATGGTTTGGTTAATTGATGGATGACCAAATGACTGTACAGTCTCCATGGGATCAACTAAATCTTGTGGGTGGTCCACCTCACATTCTTCCTCCTACTATACCTCTAACTATACAATAGGGTTAGATACATGCATTTTTTAGTGGGTTGAGTGGCATCTAACTATGCCTTAGACTCCTCAAATAACTAGGTAGTTATTGCTTGGTCATCTATTGGTTTACCATTTTATTGGGCAGCCATAGGTGTGTTGGCTAACTCCTTAACCTTACTATATTTGATTTCAATTACATGTGATTCCTATTGCATAATAGGGCTCCCTTGTTCCTGGAAAGTAGTCTTCACAAGGACCTCTAATTGGTCCCTTATTTTGGTCTTCTAGTCGCTTGATGCCCTCCTAGCATCAGAGTGAAATGCTCTTGTGGATGTAATTTTATCCTTTGAGTCCATGAAATAAAGTGTTGCATCCATGGTCCATGGCCCAATCTATTTACATGACAACATCAACCTTATATGGTTTGGTGGTACGTAGCTATTATACCCTATTTTCCAACTACCACACCATTTTTGGTAGTTTTCATAGAGCATCATTAAATTTTTACTACTTTATTGTGGTAGCCCATCAAGATTCCTCAAATTTGACCTACTCCTTTTTATATTTTTCCTCCCAATTGGAGGCTTGTTCTTTCATTTTCTATAGCTAGCTCTATAGGTCTTCTTCTTGAGCATTATGATAATATGTGCCACCATTGGCCATGTCATGCACCACTTGAGTAGCTATTTTATCCTCTATTATGGGAGTGTCTTCTTCTTTGAATGAACTATAATCAACCAAAGGCTCCTTTTATGCTCTACTTTTTGTTTTTTATGGTGATGAATACTGAAATGGGCTTGAAAAAGTTTGGTCTACCTCCTAATTTGAATGTTGGAAAATAGGCAATGATGCTACCCATGATCAACTTTGTTCAGCTTATCCTACCTCCCTTGTAGAATTGTTATGTTAGGAGGTAGGTGATGGTATTATGGGAGAAGTACCTAATTTTGCCTACCCTATTGCTTTTACAACTTGGTGGCTATGGGAGCTAGGCACCTCTTCTTCCTCCTACTACTCTGTGGCTACATCTACAACAATACCTTCTTCATCCTCTTCATCTTCCTATTTCCCTTCAGTTGTATCTGTAACATTTTCTCTAGTGGCCAGTGCATCCTTATGTGCCTTAGCATACTAAACTAGTGCTGAAATCAGCCCATGATGCCCTAATGTCATTATTATTCCTACCTGATACCAACTAGATTCATATTTTAGGGCACATATTAAGTAATAGGATTGATTTTATCCCCATGTAGTAGATGATTGAGAAATATTAAATGGTTGGCATTCAACCAAGAATACTTTCCAATGCAAGTGTAAAATCATGCCACTTTCTTGAACACATTCCTTTATAGCTCTGGAATATGCCATTTCAGTAACCCTGCATGTGTTGTCTATGTTGATGGTTGCCCAAAAAATTATTGCACATATCACACTATACTATCCTCCTTATACGTTCAGTCCCTTTTATATGGAAGACCATTCACCTCTGCAATATATTCCTCTATGACTGGTATGACTAGTTCATGCATCCGTACAACACCATCATCCATTGAGGTTGTAAAGTCATGTGTCACCAAAGGATATTGATCTTGATATCTCTAGTTATACCTGAAAGATATTGGATCTCATTCTTTTTCAAAGCATGATTAGTTCAAGTTCCTCCCATGGTGGTTATTGGCTCTCTTCTCTAGATTTCTTTGTGCTTGCAAAATAAGCACTATTTATTTTTATAACATGCTAAAGTGTGCAACTGTATCCGTACATACAGGGCACCTATATCCCTATAATAAATATCAATTATGGGTAATCTACATAATTAAATCTAAAATCATGTGCTAGATTTAGATGAGTACCATTACAACCGCTTCCTTCCATACGATTGGCACCATGTGGTGTAGTGTAAATTTGGTGTTCATATGATTGGATACGAGTTTCATAGGATATGTGTTGGCACATTATACATAAATGTTTTATTTATGAAAATCATGCATACACATAACAAAAATTTTAGTACATACCTAGATGGTGTTTCATGATTTATGATATGCAAATATCGGTGATACAATTTGATTGGCCGATGCATGAAAATAGTATCTTTAGGACAAATAAATGGTGTACATTTTTTTTTGTGAAGTAATCACATCAAATGAATCATCATTGGGTAATGTAATTTTATTAGTATCAAGGTATTGTGAAAAAACTAAAGAAAACATGAAATTTTTATTTTACAGTGGGATGACACACGTCCCCTTGGAAGATGTTTTATTTGTGTATTGGGAGCATGCATGAATCGTGAAAAAAAATCATAAAATCTGTCAATCAACAACTAAGAAGTAAATTTATTTTATTGATGAAAAGAATAATAGATATACTCTCATCAATGAAAAAGTTTGACTTTGATTACACATGGATTTTGGCACCAACATGGCTTCAGTAACTTCTCCTATGCTGAAGGTATGAGTCATATGTGTTGGAATATAGGCGCCCTTCTCTGTTTCATATATACAAGCACTCAGTTTACTAGAAGATAGACACCCTTCTCTATATTACAGATATAGACACCCATTTTACTAGAAGATAGGCATCCTTTATTTGTATTGCAGATACAGGTACCCATGTAACTAGAATATAGGAACCTTACTTTGACTTACTAGATATAGGCACCATCTATTATTGTGAATACAGGTGCCTTTATTTGGACATTCTAGATACTAGTACCTATAAACGATAACAATTTTTTTGCCTACTATATATAGAATATAGGTGGCTTTTGTGAATACAGACACCTTCAAAATGTTACAAATGTAGGCACCTTTGTTATATGTGGGATATAGACACCCTCTCTTAGCTAGACAGTCAACGTCCACTAGGTTGACCCATAGTTAGGCACCCTCTCTTGGATGGATAGTCAACATCCACTGGGTTGACCCATAGTTAGGCACCTTTCATCAATCGAAATATAGGTTCTTCTCCTTGGTGACAAAGTTAGCATTCACTGCCTTGACTAGTATTCAGGTATTTTCTTCCATGAGAAATTAGATACCTATACACATGTCTAGTTGTAAGTACCCCCCTCCTGGTGGATTTTGGTGTTTCTTTCATTCATTTATCCTCCTAGAGATATAAAAAAGCATAGGGTACCATGGACTATTCCTAATAGGCCTATTTTTACTTGGTTTCCCTAATATTTCATTTAGGGTCACGTTTCCTACCCAAAAAAATGCACATGTAAAGCATAAAACAGGAACCGTGGATCCTGTGCTTGATAGACCTAGGTTTCCCAGGATGCCTATAGATTTCATTCAAGGCATGATTTCCTACAAAAAAAATAAATGCACATGTAAACCATAAAACAAGAATCATGGATCTTATGCTTGATAGGCATAGGTTCCCTAAAATACCTATAGATTACATCCAAGGCATGATTTCTTGCAAAACAATAAATAAAAAAAAAGCAAAAAAATCTAGATAATTTTTTTGTTTTTGTGGATGCACATGCATCTGTCAACTACTGGAAAAGAATTTTTATTATGATGGGGTCTTCCCCATACCTACTTTTGATTGAATTGCATGGATTGGTGGTGC
Organism: Wollemia nobilis; assembly: GCA_028583015.1. Taxonomy (NCBI): domain Eukaryota; kingdom Viridiplantae; phylum Streptophyta; class Pinopsida; order Araucariales; family Araucariaceae; genus Wollemia; species Wollemia nobilis. Next base: position 22,008,727 of record JAQPPZ010017232.1, on the reverse strand, counting down.
ATGATACGATGACAATCGATGGTTGTTGACTGTCAACATAATGTTGCTTACATCTATTGTTCAAACATGCATGACATCATAACCACTTCATATGGTCCCATCCAATGCTACATAAGCTTCCCATTTCTCTCTTGTAAATGAGAGTCATACAACAATACCCAATATCCCTCTTTGAACTATTTTAGCCATATGTGGTGGTCACACCATCGAGCCCTCTATTTTTGTATGATATTCATTCACTGCAAAATAAATAGCCATATCTATATACCAAGGAATCTATTCATCCAAAGCAAAAAGATGCTCATCTAAAAATTGATCCTCAATGGATGTATGGTCCTAAGATATTAACCTAGAGAGAAAATCTACAACAAAATTATCCCTACCAGGTTTATCAACAATGGTTACATAAATTTCCTTGCAATAGTAAAAGCCACCTAATAATTCTACCACTTACTATAGGTTTATTTATTATATACCTGATGGCTATATGATCAGTATGCAAAAACATCTTATAACCTATAATGTAATGGTGGAATTTATTAATAGCATAAACTACTGAAAGAAATTCTTTCTCCATAATAGTATAGTTGAACTTAACACTTGTAAGATGTTTACTGACATAGTAGATGGCATAAAACTCATCTCCATATTTTTGTTCTAATGCTACCCCTATCGCATTGTTAGATGCATCAACGTAAATGTGAAAGGGGAAAGTCCAATTTGTACCTCTCAACACATGAGCAATAGTCAGTCTTTCCTTTAAAATCTGAAATGCTTGTTCATACTCATAGGTTCAGAAAAACTCAACATTTTTAGATAACAATGTATGTAGAGGTTTGGTAGTCTTGCTAAAGTCTTGGATAAACCGCCTATAGTATCCAATAGAGCCTAAAAATTTATGGACATCTCTCTAATTTGGGAAGTACGTACATTTTTAATTACTTCAATTTTTTGTTTGTCTACTTCAATCCCCTCTATAGAGATATGATGTCTTAACACTATCCCTTATTGCATTAGCATAAAACACTTTTCATTTCTAAGGGATAGGTTTTTTCTTGACACCGATGGAATACTTTCTCTATATTGGTTGTAGCTTCTTCAAAAGTTTCACTGTAAAAGATGAAATCATTCATGTACACTTTTATAGTTTCTCCAACCATGTCTAAAAATATACTAAGCACTACCCTTTGAAAGGTGTAAGGTGTGTTACACAAACCAAATGGTAAGACATGGTAAGGAAAATTCCCCCATGTACAATTAAACATGGTTTTGTACTGCTCTTCATCCCATATTTTAATTTGGTTGTATCTACTAAACCCATCTAAGAACAAAAAATATTTCCATCTTGCTAAGGTATTGAGGACTTGGTCACTAAAGGGTAAGGGAAAATGGTCTTTCCTAGTGGATTTATTGAGCATCTTGTAGTCAACACAAATGTGTCACTTGATATTTTTCTTAGGCACCACCACTAAATGTGATACCCATTTTGGATAAACAAATCTAGTTGACAAAAAATTTTGTAAGTCAACTTTGATAATTTTTTTTATTGTTGGATTCATTCTTCTTTAGGGCTATCTTATCAGTCTTACATCATCTTACAAATATATCCTATGAGTGCAGACTTTGGGTGCAATCCCATTCATATCTATGTAATCCCACGCGAAATCAGTTTGATGTTTGACTAGTATTTCTTTTAATTTATCCTCTTGAACAATTGATAACTCATTGTCAATGTTCAATACTCTGCCAAGTGCTACCTATATTTGTTTGGCATGATTATCCTTGTTGCATATAAGTGGTGATTCTAGAGGAGGATGTGAGTATTCTCCTTGGAAAAATTGTGTTATGAATTATTCTTCATCAGTGTCATCCTCAATCTCATCTAGAGCCATTATTGGTTGAAGCATTGATAAGGCATCATTATTTAAGACTTCACAATTTGTTTATCCTAATAAATTAGTGGATTGTGCAGGTCGATAAATGATCAAGTTATTTATATTTTGTTCATATGTGATCATCATCTGTTCTATCCTGTAACTTATATAAGCATCAACTATGGCCATCCAAGATCTACCTAATATAAGTGGGTAACCACCCAATCTAGATCTAGATTGCAACATTATAAAATCTATGATAACAACATCTTCCTGTATTCCCTCCAAAAGTACTATAGATCAATCAACCAATTGAAGGATAGTTTTAGTTGGCTCCATATTTGTGAGATGTAGTTTCTACATGGTTTCTATGGGTATAACATTTATGGTAAGCCCTAGATCTACTAATGTGTTGGGTAATTTAAAGCCTACAATTATAACTATTAGCACTGGGCTTCCTGGATCAGAGTATTTGGGATGGTAGGTATTTCCTAACATGATATCAGCCAATTGTCCTACCACATTTACTACTTTTAATGGTTTTCTTCTTGTTTTTTAAGACATGACTCTATTATGGTCTTTGTGTATATGGGAATGTCTCTAATGGCTTGATAAATGGGAATCATGACTATTAGGTTTTTTAAGCCTTCCATAATATCAAATTATGACTACATTGGTTTTCTGGGTTCCTGTAATATTTTTGGAAAAGGTGGAATCCCTTCATTTTTGTGTTTCTCAACAACTTCTTTTCTTCCACCTCTTCTACTAAATGTGGTTTTGCTACTTCTAGTTCAACATCCTCTTCACCCTCTATAGGAGGGATTGGTTCTACTCCTAATTTTCTACCTAATCTAAGTTGTATAGGGTTGCAATCTACTTTAATATGATACATGGAAAACATCTTTGTGTCTACCTGATATGTAGGTTTATTTGTCTTATTCATATTTGGAGTTGGTTGTGCAAGTAACTAAATTGGTCTTGAAGTAGGAGGTGTAGGTAAACTAGGATACAATGGGGCTTGAGTTTTATTTTGCGGAGGTGAAGTCCACGCATTGTAATTATGCTATTGTGGTCCAATTTGCTAAAAATACATCCAAGGAGTAAACCCTTGGGAGGCACTTATCCAAAGAGGTTGACCCCACCATCCCATGTTGGGTGGTTGAGTTTGACCTTGATTCATATAGTTATTTTCCCCATAAGGTGGCACTCCTCTTGGCATACTATTTCTCATAGGAAACTATTGCCAATTTCTCTTGTTACCCATAAAATAGGTTTTTGCTACTTTAGGTTCCTCTTTGACATTTATTATTTGTGGGTACAACCTCATTTTATGATCCTTTTGACAGATCTCACACACTCTAACTTTATTTTTTGAACACTCATTTTTAGGATGTTTTCTACTACATTAATAGGTTAGTGTTGCTTTATTTTCCTACTTCTTTTTCTAAAGCAAGAGTCTATCTAGTTGAATTTTGAGATATGAGAGCATATCACTCTTTATATTATCCAACATGTTACATGTTTTAGCTTTAGTTATTGAGGCTATAGTTTTTGTGAGTTGGTTGGTTCGTTTACCTTTTCTACATGAATAATTATGATATGGTTGTCAAATTTCTGACATTTGATGTTGGTAAATATCCTAAAGACTCATTTGTGAGACCTCTCAAGAATATGCTTCTTAAGGACTTATCACCCAACTTGGCATGGGTGATCTTTGCAAATTAAAGCTAAATCTATCCTAGTAGTCTTCCAATGATTCTTCTTATTTTTTAGTCATATCCAGACTTCTTCCTTGACATCTTGTGCCCTCCAAAATTTTCGGTATTGGTCTAGGAAGATCCTTTTAATATCTTCCTAGGTTACAATGTGATTGTTTCCCAAACTTATGAACTAGCATAGTGCTAAATAATCTAGTGTGGAGAGAAATAATTTCAGATTTTTGGCATCTGATTTGTAATCCACTTACCTACATAATATATCTAATTTAAAAAGGAATAGATTAGGGTCTTCATTTGGAAGTCCTCTAAAGGTAGGAATATGAGCAGTTAGATTTTCCCCTTGCTTCCTCAATTGGAAAGTCACAGTTGGTTGAATCTTCTTTAATTTTAGCCATATTTTTAGGTAATGTAGGTTCTACACCTATTGCTTCTAGGGCAGCTTTCAAGGCTTCACACTCATTTTGTTTATCTTCTAAAAGTATTCCTAGGTCAAAATTTGAAATGGTTCCTTCTTCAAATTCTTTCCACTATTGAATATTCAATAAATCTTCCTCAGATTGAGTTCTTTCAAAAAGATGTCCTAAACCAAAGTTTGGAACTAGTCCTCCATCAAAATATGTTTGCCTTAATTGATGAGAAGAACTTTAGTCAAATATTGGTGACTATGCCAATGTACTACTGGAGGAGATGGTAATTTAGTTTTAGGAATTGTTCTAGATATTTCAAAAGAAAATTTAGAAGATTTTATAGGTACTTGTGGAGTAGTATCTTTACTTTTCAAAAAATAACCATTCAGTCCTCTTAATATTGGTGGAATCATACAATATTAGGTAGAAAATCTATGGGTAAGCTAATCTAAACTATAAGTTTTAGGTTTTACTGACCTATTTGTTTGAATACTACAATTGGCACTCCTCGACAACGGTTCCAGAATGGTAAGTAGAAATTATATTCCTGAATATAGCTAATTATACTTCCATTTTATTTTTATCAATATGGAGATTTGTAAAATTGTTGAGTACTAGCGAAAAGTATATGCCTGCAGTAAACTAGAGATGAGTCCTATGTGTCACTTTGGTTTGGGGGGTGGTTTTTGGTATAGTTAAAGTTCAACCAAACCAGTAGAATTGAGTTTTGGGAAATTAAATTCTACAAGAAATTACAAGAAAAATAATTTAAACTATCAAACACATGATTGAAAGGAAAATGTAGGAAAATAAATTGTAGGAAAGTAAACACACTTGCAGAATTGAGTAAAGTAGGAAACTGCAAATTTAAAAACTTTGTGTAGAAATAAATAAAATAGAAAAACACACATACAAAAAATAAATAACAAAAACCAAATAATGAAAGCAAAAAAAACAAGGAATACTGCCTGGAGTGGGCCCAAGCTCCTACAGACATTCACTTGATTAATTTATGTGATCACTCTTCGAACATAGAAAAATAATCAAACACTAAAAATTTTACTATGCAATACCAATTTTTCAAAGTAAGTTCAAGATCCTTTCTTTAGGGGCAACCTATGTTTTTATATACAACACGGTCGTCCCTTGTTTACAAATTTAGATGCTGCTAATTTTATCATTCTAACACAATTTGCTATAGTAGATGTACATATATTAATTAAACACCTAATAAAATATAATTCATGCTAAAATTAACCCTTATAATATAATCATAGTGTTTCCTATGTTTTCTTAACAAATTGCGTTTAATTTTATACATGGTCCTCAATATTTACAATCAATGCATACATTTTGATTATGTTGGATACATGCATTTTTTGGCCCATTGTTGGAAAATAGGTGCCTTTTTGGCTTATCTTTGGGATAAAGGCATTATATTTATGAATAACACAAGCTTATACTAAGAGGGAGGGTGAACAGTATAAGACCACTTTTTACTTTCTTTCCAAACCAATATCAATTAATGTCCTTAATTACAATAACCAAATATAGAAGTGTGCATTAATAACTCAGATAGCAGTAGTAAGCAAGAGCACAAGTCACCAAACACAATTGAGACATAAGGTTTAATGTGGTTCCCCCAATGTGAGGTACTCCACGAAGAAAATATTTTACTAAAACTTTCTCAATCAATCTCTTTGGGAATCACTCCCAATTACAATGTTTATGGATCTCTGTCCAAAGAAGAACTCCCAATTAATCTCAATTTGTGGATCTCTTCCACAAGAGAACTCTTTTCCATTCTGCTCTGGCTATGTGATCTTCTATAAGACTCTATATTTCTATTGCATTGACTAGTGGACCTCTCTCCACTTGAAGACTCCTCACTCAGATCTATCTTCAACTGTGTTGGCTGCTAGATCTCTATCCACTGAGACTTTGTCCTCTATACTCTGTCACCTCCAAAGCTTTGTAAATAGGCTCACTAATAACCTGCTCAATAGGTTCACACAGAACCTGCTTAACAAGCTCACATAGAACTTGTCCAATGCTAAATAACAAGTTCACACAGAACTTGTCCAATGCTAAATAACAAGTTCACATAGAACTTGTCCAAAATTGCTCTAGCAAGCTCACCAAGAACTTGCCCAAATCTGCTCCAAAAATCTCACTAAGAACTTGTCCAAAATCTGTTCTAAAAATATCCACAAATCTCTCCACAAATCTATCCCAAAACTATCCAAAAACTATCCACAAGTCTGTCCCAAAGGCCTTCTCAAAGGCTCAATCAATCATGCTCAAGTAGTACTCAAAATAAACTTTATAATGAATGGCAATCACAACTCAACTCAACTTCATAGAAGCATAAAGAGAATTGTTAGAGACTCAATATGTTCTAATCTCACTCTCAACCCAAATCAATCTCAACTCAACTCAAGTCAACTCAACTCAAATCTTATATAAGCATAAAGAGAATTGTTAGAGACTCAATATGTTCTAATCTCACTTTCAACTCAAATCAGAATAATGGAATAGTTTTTTTCATAGGACTTGAACAATCACTTCACACATCACTTGACTAGGCTCAATCAACTCAACTCAACCAATCACCACAAGGGACAACTCTCTCTCACACAACCCTAGTCCAAGTATGTATCAACCAACTCAAATGTTTCCAATAATGCTCAACCACAAATCTCACATAACAATGATACTCATGTTCTTTTCTAACTCAAGTTCTTTCACAACAAATGGGCTTCAACAACTATGCTTATCAAACAAGGTTTAGACACAACTCTCAATTTAGAAAACCTTGAAGCATTCAACCAACCACTTTCAAAAAGGAAACCACAAACAATCCTTTTTCCTCCAATGATATTTTAGAAATCAACCACCATAAACAATCAATAGGAGAATGTGCCCATACCTTTTATGAATATGAAAAAAACCTCTTTGTAAATCTGCCACAATCACAAAATTCTTTTGCCAATCTTCACAAGGGTTAGTAGATCACAAAATAATCACCATTACTCTAATTTTCAATAATCATCACCAAGACATTTAATTGCACAACTTCCTTATCTCTCCTAAAACCACTTGTACCATAAAATAAAATAAATCAAAACATTGCATAACCTTTTCACTCCCAAAACCACTTATACCATAAAATAAAATAAATTATAATATTGCATACCTTGTCACCTCATGAAATAATTAATACTCTTGAAAAAGAACAATGCAAACTTCACTTTTGGAACCCCTTTGCAAAATCAGAAATATCTCTTTACACACACCTTATTTCTCCTTCTAAATAAGTTAGTCAAATATCCCTTGAAATAAGATTTTCGACGATATATAATATGCCCCATTTATGAAATAAATTGAAACCTTTACATATATATATATATATATATATATATATATATATATGCCAACCTCCATTAATTGCACATAGGTCGGCCCTCCATTAATTTAAACTTAAACTTTAAACTTTACTATATTCATCACCGGAGGTCCTTTTTCGATGAAACAAAATTCCACCTTGGATTTTAAGAAACTCCCTTTCCACATAAGCCCACCATGGTTTTAAATAAAACCTTTTATTTTGCCTGCCTTGGTTTTCATAAAAACCTTGTAAATAGACATGCTTTCCAAAATATCATAAATGCTTATTTATGAAATATTTTGGCCACCAAAACCAAATGTGATCCATGTGACATCAATGATCCATGAAACATCAATGACAACATAAAATGCCTCAAATTAACTCAAATTTCCAACAATTTAGCCTTTTCTTGTTCACTAAATATCATCACTTTATTTTTGGCATTGAACAATAAGTGCTTTATTCTATCATCAAAAGATAGGCACCGTCTAACCTATTGTTGGGAGACAGGTGCTTGTCTTGTGTACTAGGAGACATGCACTTCCTTTTCACTAGGAGATAGGTGCCTTTCAGCCTATGGCCAAGAGACAGGTGTCATACCTTAGCATTTTTTGGAATGCCTTACTCCTTTGCCACTATCATCATTTAATCACCAACCATTCCTTAATCGCATTATGAAAGTATCAAATGCCAGGTCCACATGGGACCTTGACTAAAATGTGTGAAAAATTCATAGGGTACTACATCTACATATAATTTTCACTCAAAATTCACATTAGGCATAATACGTCATTTTCCACTAAATGTATACAAAAATATCATAAAAAATGCATTTCTAATATAATAATGCCACACATTTATTTCATTAAAGCATACAAAAAATAAGCATTTTTCCTTTTATCATGTAATCCTGACCATAAAAATGATGGCATAATATAGATTAAATTGTTTTCTATCGATTTTGGCATAGTATACAAGGACATATAATATGTTGGAATGATATGTAATACTAATTTAATTAGCTACACTCTTCCTGGTAATGATATCCATCTACCTTTCCATGTTGGTAGTTTGTTTTGAACTTTACTTATACTTGGATTCCATAATTCTATCCTCATTCTCCCCTCAAATAAGGGCATCCGTAGATAAGTTGCTAGTAAATTTGCCTCCTCCATTTGAATTAACCTGCATGTCCCTAATTTGATTTTAGTTGGGTGTTTAGGAAGTAAATTTTATATTTTTTCCTATTAACTATTTATCTTGATGCTCTTTCATATTCCTTTAATAGTTTATTCAAATATTTTACCTTGTTTATCCTTACCATTCTAATAAGAGTTGTATCATCTACAAATTGTTGATTGGTGATGTTTTCAATGTTATTACTAGCCTTAAATCCACTTATAAGCCCATATTTGTTAGCCTTCTTCAATTTCCTACCTAATACCTCTTCCACAATAATGAATAAATATGGTGATAGAGGATATTCCTATATAATACCTCTCTTGGATTTAAAAGATTCTATTACTAACCCATTGACTAGCACTAAATATGACATTGTAGAGACATAAGCTTTAATCCATCTAACTCATTTATTTCCAAATCTAAAATTTTCTAATACTATAAAAAGAAAATCCCATTTAACCCTATCATAGGCTTTACTCATATCAAGTTTTAATATCATTGCTCTCTCTTTTCTTAAAATTGTTGAATGCATAACTTCATGAGCTACTATGATCTCATCTAGAATCTATATCCCTTTCACAAATCCTCCTTGCTCTTCTAAAATTATTTTATCTAACAGTGGTCTTAACCAATTTTCCATCACTTTGAAGATAATATTATATGCCATATTACATAGACTTATGGGCCTAAATGAATCATACAATTTTACATCCTTTTTTGGAATCAGGGTAAGATATGTTGCATTTATTTTATAAGGTATGAATTATTTAATCCTAGAATGTTCCACTTCCTCCAATAAATCATCCTTCACTATATAATGCTATAGATATCCCATACAAACTTGGTGCAACAATATTCCTTGGTAGAACTCTTTATGGACAATGAAGTATGTATTGGTGTGAAAGTTTAATGGCATAACTTCATTTTATGATGTCTTTAAAATAGGATGATTGCATTCTTTTGAGTTTGGAATATGGTACTGCTGATGTAATTGTGGGTGTAGTACTAGGTACTCTATCTCAAGTGGAATCATATTGGTGAACGACCTACAATGAGATATATTTTTAAAAATGATGGTGATGACTTGCTCATCGACATATTAGGGTAACAAATCACCCTTCATGTAGATGCATTTGTATTTTTCTTGTTTCTATATTCACACCATTGGACTTGGAATTTGTAGGTGAAATGAGTCTCCTTAATAGGTTGGTGATGGTGTTAGACTATATAAAAGGAGATGCCTACTTAAGGATAAAATAATGGTGTGAAACATGGTTGGTGCAAATATATGTTTGTTTTGGTATGCATAGAGATTGTTGGATAAAATTTATTAAGTATTAATTAGTAGCATTAATACTTTAGAATAATATAGTATTAATTAGTTGATGATATTAATACTTCTAAATTATTAAGTTAATTAAATGTTGGATTTAATACTTTAGTATTAATTGGATGGGTGACATTAATATTTTGGATAAGAAATATCAATACCAAAAATCCAATGTTAGTGATTGAAATTAAGTTAGTAAACTATTAATTTGATGTTTTGAAAGTACATTATTTATTGCTTTTTCTCTAAGGTTTGGTTTTAATTAAAGTAGCCTTGTAAATTTAAATTTAGCTTGCTCCTTTTGTTTACCATGCTTGGATGGTGCATTTATTGTCTTAAAGATGGCATTGAAGGTAACACCTTCTTGTTCTTGAGAAACATCATTTCTTTCATATAAAATGAGTGCTCTAGGCTCTTTGAAAAGGGATATGAATGCATGGAAGAAATATTAGGTTGGTGTGAAGTTAAAGGAAGGATCAAAGGCAAAGGAGAAAGAGTAATTGGGAAGCACAATGTCAAACTATGGGACTTCAGATAGCTTGTTTTTTATAGGTGCTTTCTTCGATGTTCGTTTGGTGTGTGTTTTACTTTAGCTTTAATAATTAATTAGGTGGAGAATTCTTGCTTGTTGTTGTCTTTTATCCTCCTATGTTGTTGATTTAAAGCTACCTTTGTATTTGGAGGTCATTTTGAGTGTGACTCCTCTTTTTTGTTTAAGTTGAGCTTAGATTTCGAGTACCCTATCACATATGTTGTTTTTTATTGGTTTCCTTGTGGCTACCTATCTTCACTCTATTTTTTCCTTATTGTTGTCTAGTAGGGAAGCAAGGTCTCAATCGAGTGCCTTCTGATCTTGGGTGGGGTCTTGATTTTAACCCTATAATATTTCTTCTAACTAAAGTACATCGGTTAGATTCATCTTCATTTTTCCACCTTAAAAACATCTTCACTACATTCATATGTTGGCTATGTCTAAATGTGGTTATGTTCATACGTTGGTTGTATTTGTATGTTGGTTGTGTTTGTGTGTTGGTTGTGTTTGTTTGTTGGTTGTGTTTGGGCTTGTAGATGTAAGCTATATGGGTTGGGCAGTGTTAACACCTTAGCCGAGTCGAGAAGAGTCCTTTAGTGTGAAGCACCCAATATTTTTAATTTTTTATTAAGGTTGTGGAACATTATTTTGTTTTTAGGGTTTTGAGCTTGTTGTGTTATGATTGGTCTTCACTTTATTTTAGAATATGGTTTTAAAGAAGTAAGACATTTCTTAAATGTTTGATAAGGCTTTAGATTGTTTACTCTTTAATTTCTTATGCTTTGGTTTTGCTCAATAAATATGAGTGTCTTTGCTTGGAAAAGAATATGTAGTTGTTTGTAAATTGGAAAGGTGGAAATGATAAAAGTACTTTTAAAGATTAATGTTTGGTTATTAGGAAAATAATACTTTATGGTAATGGTTATTCTCTTTTATAAAATGGATTTATGTATGATGGTTTTGAAATAGAAACTATTATAATGATTCCTAAGGCTTTTGTGAGATAAGGGATCATTATAAAGAGAAGTATGGGATTCTCTTTTGGATTTATGTATGATGGTTTTAAAATAGAAACTATTAAAATGATTCCTGAGGCTTTTGCAAGTTAAGGAATCATTATAAAGAGAAGTATGGGATTCTCTTTTATAAGATGTAATATTGAATGTGGATTTTGAACATCAGCCATGTGTTTTAGGTGAGTTGGAGAGGAGAGGGCAATCCTCCAAGGGAGGTCCAAGGTTCAAATCTCCACCCTACCAAAAATTTGAATTGGGTACCCAAAATCCAATTGATAATGTTGGTGTAGGTAGGACCGGATGCGACTCCCGGGTGAATTTGACAGTGTAGAACCCCCTAATTGTGGTCTCTCATTACAATTCATCCTTGCAAGGGGTTTTTCACTTTAAAAAATGTGGTTTTTGAAAGAGAAACTATTATAGTGATTCTTGATACTCTTGTGGGTTAAGGAATAATTATAAAGAGAAGTATGGAATTCTCTTCTTGGTTGGCCTATTTATTTGTTTAATGCATGGATGTTTGCATTGTGAAAATGGCATGTTAAAGTTTCATTGCATATAAAGCTATCCTAATCCCTAAATATCCATCATAAACTAAGGATGGAAGCCCTATCGAGAAAATAGCTACAAATTACAGATGGTTTGAATATCTTAGCTTCATAGATTTTGAAATGTATAGTTGATTTGGAAAAAGAAACAAAAGCTATGTAAAATAATGTTTTGTTCAAGGGTTTTGTAAACCCAAATTATTGTACTAAATGAGATATTAGGTTGTTTAAATTTATACATTATGGTGTTTACTTTGTATAGTTAGTATTGAATGTTATCAATTGTTGGTTAGGGTATCATGTTATGCATCATTGTTATTAGAAAGCATTTGATTTAAATATTTATGTCAAGCATTTGAAATATGCATAATTTGGCTTATGGTTAAAAGGAATCCTTGTGTATGTAATATAGCATTTCAAATTAGATGGATTATGTCTTGCTTAATATTATGTAAAGTGCATTGCTTACTTTAAGGGAAATGTTGCAAAGTTTGTTTATCCTTGGGGTGGTTAGAATTTCCTTTTGTAAACCATAAAGCCCAATCCTAGGAGGAGTTGCATGAATGCAATAACCAGGTAGATATGAGTCTTAGAAGGAGTTGCAAGAATACAATAGCTAGGAACTCATGAACCTGGAAGGAGTTATGTGAATACAATAGCAAAAGTTCTTGTGAATCATTGTACCTTATATGAGTAGGATCTAGTGTATCCCAACTAGAAGTTGTGGAACCATTCACAAGTTAATAGTGGTGATCCCTTGAATTTGTAGGATTAGGTAATCATGTTAGTTATCGTCAAAGTGGCAATGACCTTAGTTAGCCCATGGAGGTGTGGTAACTAAGCACCAAGGATCTACACTTGATTAACCTATCTAGATGGACTTAGAGTTAGTTTAGGAAATAAGTTTCCCCCTTCTAAGTATTATGGGCATTAAAGGATAATCCCTATTCTATGTTCACATTACCCTATGTCGATGATGATATAGGAAATGTGGAGGACCACTTTTGGCATCCTTCTAAACATGTGGGTTTAGTAAGGTGAACACTAGAAAATATGTGAATTGATCACCATTTTCCACTGAGTGTCATCTACAGTAACTTGGAACTCAAATGTGGTGAATCCTTGTGTGCTAAGATAAATAAAATAAGGGTTTCTCCTTTATGAACCTTTGCATTGTTATTTTAAAAAAAATTGGATTGGTAGTTTTGGGTTCTTACACTTGGGGATTTATCCTTATCAAAAGAGAAGAGCTAAGTGAAATTATTATAGAGTAATAGGCTCCATAAGTTTACTATTATCTTCATCTATTATTATTTAAGGTACTTATTATAGTAGTTTGTCATTAAGAACTTTAAACTCCTTCGATCCTAGAATACTCTCGTAAAAAAACCTTACCTCCTTTTTTATTTCACTTTGGTCTTCAATCAAAAGTCCTACTGATCTAATTCTACAAATTTTATATGTTGATATGTGTACTATTACCATCATATATAAAAAAAAAAATTATTTCTATCTCCTTATTTTAACCAAGTCTATCTCAATTTTAATCTCCAAAATTTATCTTCCTTACTCAAATATTATGATATTCAATAATAAAGTACTTTTCCTCCAAGCTTAGATTATTATGATCACCTCTTTAGAATTTGAAAGTTTATATTTTAGATATTATTTCTTCTCAAAAATATTTTCAAAAGTATTCTTGCTCCATTATTTTAATCTAGATGTCATGGTTTTTATTTGTTTTGGAAGTGTATATAGCCGATCATTTCCTAAATAATTCCATGTTTGTGTTATCATATCAACAAATCGAGGATTGTCTTCCCACATATGCTCATATTTAAAAATATGATTTTTTTTTAATTTGCTTACCTTCAATTTAACTCTTATATGCCAATGATCTAAACCAATCCTTATTAAGGTATTAATTTTAGTATAAGTTCATTCATCTAGCAAATTATCTAAAAGAATACATCTATCTAAGTTTTTTGCTATTAGGTTTTTGCCTCTCCTATTATCTATCCATGTACAATTGTCTTTTTCAAAATAAACCTCCCAGAGATTAATATTTTGAATAAAATTTGAGAAATCTCTCAAACTTTGGATTAATTTCCTAATTTCCTTAAATTTTTCATCTAGCTTAGTTATGGTATTAAAATATCCTATGATCGTAAATTGGGTTTCTTGGTATTTAGTTCTCATAAAGGATTCAATCCCATTATATACTTCTAATCTACCTAACTGAGTTGTAGGTTCATAGACATTGATAAGGTTTTTTCTGTTGGTAGGCTTCGATGGTAGTATTGGTGGTGGGTTTTCTCTATTGGTAGGTTTCATTGGCAAGAATGGTGGTGGGTTTACTCTGTTTTTAGGTTTCATTGGTAGGATTAGTGGTGGGTTTGCTTCATTGGCAAGTTTCATTTGGACCTTGATAGCATCCTCATTGGTCCTAGTTTTTTAGGCCTTGTGGATCGGCTGGGGTATTATGATTTTCAAGTGTGCCCATTTATGGAATTTTGTTGGTTTTTGGCATCACATGTAGTATAAGGAGCTCCACTTGCATTAAATTGATCATCTTTATCCATGGTAATGGGTCTCCATTTTCTCACTCAATTGGCTATTGGCCAATGTGCCATGTTATCATATTCATTCTTTGGGCCTCTTTTGCTCATGATGTTTTCTTTTGGGTTACCCTATTTTTTCTAATTCTCAATATTTCATTCTTCAAGATCATTGGTTGTCAACTCTCCCTCCTATGATTGGCTCCAAATGCACCACCTCTTTTGCTTATCTCATAATGGTTTATTTTAGAAAGACGGTAAGATTTCTAATTTCTAAATATCCTCACCATCTGGTTGGTGTAGATGTAAATATTGTTATATCCATGTGTGAGGAATTATTTTTGCTTGTCGAGTCCATCCTTTGTATATGTGGTACCAATATTTTGGGTATGTTTTTCAACCTCTTATTGAAAATACATGCTTGGGCTCACTCAATTATTATAGTTCTTTTTACCTATGGAGGGACCTATTCTTCAGATCAAATTATCTTGGGGTAATTTACAATTGGTTGGAGTGGTTAAAGCTTACTAGTGGGTAGAAAGAGATGGTCTAGAAAGGGCAGATTATTCCCTTGGAACCCAAATCTCTTGTGGTGGATGACAATGTTAAGAAAATCCTCCATAAAGGTGGTCTTTTGGAGTGCCTTCAGGCTTTCCATGGTCACCATAGGGGCCTTTCCAGGATGATGGTGCTTTCTTGGAGAAAAGTATGGGTCTAGGTGGGGGGCCTAGATTTCAAAATCTCTACAACCTTGATTGGAGATGTGATGGATCTCCTTATTGATGGTGCTTGTCACAATAGACCTAAGAACTCTCTACTTAGGGATTTGGGTTTATTATTGGCTTAGGATTAATATCTAACCAAGTTACAGAATGGTTATGATGCTAAATAGCTAAAGGACCCTTATTGTCAAGTTATTAATGTTATTATGGATTTTTTCATGTTGGACTATAACCAGGATGTATTGTATAGTTTCCTTATCATGTTTTGAATCTCCTTAGGTGGAATAGGCCTATGAAAATTTCTTCCTTCCTCTTGTACTCTCTAGAGAAGACCTTGATTGGTGTTAGAGATGGTAAAGGTTTAGATCTAATTCACCAAATTGTAATCTTGCTATTTTTTTAGCATGTTGTAGGCAAGATAGGAGTGAAGGTGGATGAAGCATTAGCCCAAATTGAAAACCAAAAATTTCATCTAACTTTTGAGCCACCTTTTATGGCCTCTAACTCATCCTCTAGTGGTTCTTTGTATTCTGAGCAAGATATTTTCAAAAGTCTGGTGTTTTTTTCTTGTGGGAAATCTAATTTGTCATGAGGTATTTTTGTTTTGACTAAAGGTATTCGGGGTGACCAAACCAGAAGATCTAAGAGTCCTTCATTTGGTGCTTCTTTTGATTTGTAGTTTGAGAAATTTAAAAGCCCAGGTAATTTTACTCAGGGTAAAATTAGAATATCAAGAGGTGTCTATTTTTGCCAAACGTGTTCGTGGTGGCCAAACTAGATGTTCCAAAAGGCTCTCCTTGAAGGTGGTCTAAAATATATCTCCTATTGTGATGTTGGATATGTTCGACAATGATGCCCTATTCCCTTATAGGAAGAAAATTAAATCTTTAGTTGATTTAGCTAGAGCTAAAGATCATGATCCAAAGTTAGCTTTTGTTGATGCTAATCCATTCCTTAGCTCTTTAGAGGATAACCACTAGGTCCTCTATGGTTCACTCTAGGTGGTATTGCCTACATCGATAAAAACCAAGCGATGATCAAAAATAAAAAAGGGAGGTTCCCCTATAAGGACTCTGGTAAGGTTGGCAATTCACCTTCGTTGGTGTAAGTCTCAAGTTTTCTCCCTATGGTTTATTTTTTTGTTGGGTTCATTCCATTTTGGTTTGGGTGGTCTATTTCTTATTTCATGGTTGGCCAGCTAGGGTGTTTTTATGTCATTCAATTAAATCTTTTGGTTTTCCCACGTGGTTCTTCAAATTAGTTTGGATACCATGTTGCTCCTTTTCTATGTAACAAGGTTTGAGGACCCTTTTAAAACCCCTTTTGTTATCTAATAAAAAAAAAGAGTCTATCCAATGCCTAGATTTATGAATGGTTACACAAGAGGTTATTATAGTATTCTAACATATTATAATTCCTCTTGTCACTCCTTTATAATCCATAGCATCCCATTCACATCTTACCCATATTGCTTTCATAGTTTTGGAAACTTCTTCCTTTGTCATTTTAGTTTCCTAGATACAAAGAAAATCATGTTTATTACTTAAACAGATGTCCCTGATACACCTTTGCTTTGAAGGGATATTAGCACCCCTCATATTCCATGATATGGTAATCATATCTCATTAGAGGTTACTGGCCCTGGCTATGAAATACCAAAATCATTTTTTTGTTTGGTAAAGAGAAGTTCAAACAACTTAGTTTGTGTTCCTTTCTCTATGTTTGCTTTTTCTTCCTTGGATCCCGCTTCATAATTTTAGAGTTTTTCTCTTTTTTCCTTGCCTATATCAATAGTAGGTCTTATTATTCTATTCCTCAATATTCTTTCACAATTTTATTTTTTATTAGATGTATCCTCTCTTGGCTCTACTTTAGAATATTTTGACTTGTGCTCATTTTCTAGTATCTCCTTATTAATGATAGAGGTATTAATATCTAACACTACATTTTCTCTACTAGATTTATTCTCCTAGATGGTGCATGGTACCTTATGAGAGTCTTAAAATTTTGATGAGACACATTCCTTAGGTTCAATAGGAATTTTCTTACCTAAATCAAGATCAACTTGAATAGATAGTTCCTTATTAATAATCTAAATTTGTTGTTTTGTGTCCTCTAAGATCTAATTTTCTATTTCTTCATAGGCTAAAGCCTCAAAAGAATTGGTATTTCTTCCAATATCCTTCCTTAATAGTCTCTATTGTTTATTTACTTTCATTTTTTTAGACCTATTTTTTGGAAGTTGAAAACCATCCTCATCCATGTCCATTTGTAAGTTTCTCTTATGGTTTTCTACATATGTTTATGTTCAACTCTTATTAGGGCATGATATTTAAATATGTACCACCTCATGACATCTATATCTAAAATATATATTTTCATAACCTATGGTTTGGGTCCACGACTTACCCTCATACTTAAGAATGACTGATTATGGTAAAGGTTTATTTATATCAATCATGACCAATATTTGAGCATAAATAGCCAAGAATCCATCGTTTATAGTTTTTAAAATATCAAGGAATTATACTAGAGTGTTGCCTATTGACTTGAAGGTGTCCATTTTCTAAAATTTAATGGGTAACCCATACATCCTAACCTAAACTAGTACTAGGGATAGATTTACATTTTTAGATCCAAAGCCCTCATACTAGTGGGTAAGGAATATTTCTCTTCCCATAAACCAAGGACATCCTTTTATAATATCATATCTTTCCTTCCTAGAACAAAAAATATCTAGGAAAAAAACTTTGTGAAGAAAGGAAAGAATCGCTCCTAGATAATTCCAACTCCTATCAATCTATTTTCTCAAGGCTAAATCCCCTAGCCAAGACCCATTAAATTTATAAAAAACTGTCATATTTTTGAGCAATGAGGATTGCCTCTCTATGAGGCCCTCACTAACCTCTACTACTAGGGATGAATCTAATTATTTATCTATAAATAATTCCATGGGAAGGAAACTATAACTCAAAATCTACTAAAATTTACCAGAATATCCTATAGTGATTATAATATTTGATAAAAAACCTATAATAATTTACATGCAAAATTTCTAAGATAAATAAGGGGAAAAGGAAACTTAGCTAAAAAAATCTATGCCCAGATAAAATTTCTTGCCTAAATCATTCCCTATCCCTCCATTGCTCCTCCCATCATCCAAACATTGGCTGATAGATATCTGTAATTTTATTTTTTGTGACTTGAAAAATCATTGTTGCCCTTGTTCTAGATGGCTGAACTCATTGGGGTCATATATCCCTAACTCAAATTACTTCATATTACCACTCATTTAAATATTTTTAAATTTTACACAAATTTGTCCAAGATTTATTTAAATAATATAACCCTTCATAAAGATATGGATCCTAAAAGATGAGATATTTTTTAGAAAAAACAATCCCTAATGATGCCCTAATTTCAAATGGTTATCTTCACATGGCCATATCTCCCTAAATACTACTTGGATTATTTTGAATGACCACTCATTTCAAATATTTTCAAAATCCATGCAAAATAGCACAAGAATCATCTTAATCGGACAACTTTATGTAAAAATATGGCTCCTGAAAGATTGTTTGTTTTCCCAAAAACAAAATCCCTAGCTCTACCAATTCATGAAAAGATAAAGATCTAATACTTGAGGTAATTTATGATATTTTGAAAATCTATATGGAGAGGTAAATACAAGAGTATTGGATGGTAATTTTTTCCCTATTACTATTTTTATGTTGGGGCTGTAATGTGGTGCTTGAGGATTTTAGTGTGAATGATAGAGATATGGATATGTGCATATTTAGCGGTTTGGATGATATTTTGTTACTATATTTTGTGCATATTTTGGATATTTTTCACAAGGAAGTGAAACTTAAAATACAAGGACTTCAAAACTTTCTAGTGATTGGTCTACAATTGCTATAAAGGCACATAGTTCTTGCATCATATGTTTTTATATTCAGCATATTTTTTTCTTTGGTGGGGATCTTAGCTTACATTTGTTTCCCCAACTCCTAAGTTTTTATGGAATATATAAAACATGTAATGAAGGCTATAGTATTCAATATATGTTCCCAAGTAGATTGGTTTAGTATAAACACTAGTTCCTTCTGCAAAATCTTAAGAGCAACAAAGGGAGAATCGAGTGGTTATTTATAAATAAAAAGAGATTTTCATCTTGTGCAGTATAAGGAAGACATTACTATTTTTATATAAGTTATTTTTCTCAGGCTTGACGAGGTTTGATTATCATTTGAGCAGTGCATTATTCCATAACCATACCTAAACTAGCATTGGTTTATTAAGCAATTAAGTGTATCTGTAATATTCATCTCATAAATGTGTAGGAATACATAAAGTAGATTAAGTCAAAAAATCACAATAGGGATGCATTGTGGTATATTGTAGTATTTTAAGCCAAAATAAACTAAATATCTAATATTCCAAAATGTATTAAAATCTTAGCAATTGAGAAAAAATAGAGTGTAAAACTAGATAGACCAGTCTAAGATTATAAAAGGATTTTATCCCCTTCAAAAACCTTGGTTTACAAATATAAAAAAAGAAACACTTTATTATAATCAAATTTCAAATTTTTAAAATTTGAACATGAAATAGTTGAAATCACATCAAACCATTAATTTTTATAATAAAAATTAAGGTATTAGTTAAAAATATAAAAATAAACTTAAATAATAAAATTATTTATAAATACAATGTGTTCCTAAAAGAAGTTGGAAAAGGTTTTCAGTGTATTTATT
Organism: Wollemia nobilis; assembly: GCA_028583015.1. Lineage (NCBI taxonomy): Eukaryota > Viridiplantae > Streptophyta > Pinopsida > Araucariales > Araucariaceae > Wollemia > Wollemia nobilis. The sequence continues at coordinate 21,988,695 of JAQPPZ010017232.1, read as the reverse complement.
CACATAGCCCTTTTAATTTTTTATAAACTAATTATTATTTTGTATGTAATAATTAGAGCTCTTACCTAGATGCAAGCTTACTATAGTGGTAAGGGCTTTCGCCTCTCTTTGAGAGGTTCAAGGTTCAAATATGAGGGGATCGAGACACCTCATAAAAACCTGTGTAAACTTATTGAAAAAAATTATAGCTCTTACCTGAAAAGAAAAGTTAAAATATGGTCACATTATTGTTATAATTTATGAATATAGTCATAATTCTTGTGTATCATAACTCCTCATATTTTGGGTCCCATGGTTTCATAATTATAGTGTGGTTGGTAGTGAAGAAAAAAAAGAGATATTAATGTGAAACAAAATTTCATTACAGAAGAAATCCATAGTTGAGTCCCTTTTTAATAGGTCATTGAGTTGTATGGTTTCATAATTGTAGTTTGGTTGGTACTGAAGAAAAAAATGAGATATTAATGTGAAAAAAATTCCATTATAGAAGAAATCCATGGTTGAGTCCCTTTTCAATAGGGCACTGAGTTGTAGGTAGAAAAATTCCAAATGAAGTATCTACTAATCTATCAACCAAAATAAAGAGAGATACAGTACTAAGCATTAGAAAAAAAAAGGAAGAGGTAACGTTAGACCCAAGTTATGGAGGTAAATTCCAAAGGGAGATGAAAATATAGAAGTAGGGAGGCATAGGTAGATTCAAGTGGTGGAGACAGATTCCAAAGGTAGAGGTAGATTCAAGTAGTAGAGATAAATTCTAATGTAGTTGATAGTTCTAGGTGCATGTACAAAGGTTCTTTCAAGACTATTAGGATTCACTAATCCTAACCATTATCTAATCATTCACAATTATTATTTTATATGGACCATTGTGTCCTTTCACTCACAACTATAGAGTAGGTATATAAGATCATTCAAATGGGTGTAAAAAACCATCCATAAAATAAGAATATACATAAATATATTTTATCCATTGGCAGGGATTCCTCCAGTGCAAAAGTGATTCATTAAAATAGTGATTCCTTTATTTTTATTTACATATTTTGATAAATATATCCATTTATTTCATTGAAATTCCATGATAGGTAAGTAATCTCTCATCTGGTATCAAATCCATTCTATTCCTACGCCTCCTCACCACTCGCTCCTTAGAAATCTATGTACAAGGTGTGCAATTCATCAACATCTCATCCTTGATTCTTTCTGCCATTCTCAACATCTTGTTCATCGATGTAGGTATCAACGTTATCATCTCACACACCTCCAATAGCAAACACCATATTTAGTTGCATCCTTCTCCAGTGATATCCTTCACATGAAGTCATAAGCCACACACTACTATTTTAAAACATCACCCAGCCAAAAAACGATGTAAATTAGAGACAAAAAATTAACAAATAACTTCACAGATACTCAATGAGCCTTCAATGTGGTAGAAGTAAGTTTTTTGAAGTAAAAAATATCTCAAATAATTGCTTGTAAAATTATACATCAACAGATAATTTCATCAAACCGATCCAAGAAATAAAACTCAAGCTCCGATGACCAAACTATGTAATCTTCTGCAAACTATGATATATCAAATACTAACAATCATTATGATATCATAGGCGACGGAGAAAAGATTTAGTTTTCTTTGAATACCTATTGAGCTTCTTAAATATCTCCTAAATAAAATGATGTAATCAAAAAGATGAAGATAATTGAATCTACTGCACAAATGTCATTTTTTGATGGAGTACCCAGGAATTCGATGACAAAAATTAAAGAAATTTAATTTTAAGCTAAGGTTAAAATTATTTTCCAATCATCAGTTTCTACTTGCCATCATCGAAATTATGCGAAGTGAAGAAATATTTTAAATTTAAGGGAAAATAGTCCCACATCAACAAGGGAGAGGCTATTGTTTGGTTAAAATATTTCAAAGCACATAGTGAAAGTCATGACTTAGGTCATGCTTCTTCTATCTCCTCACATGAACTACCTACTACTATTTGTTAGTTGCCTACCATTGAATTTCTCCTCACCCTCTATGCTCCACCTTTTGTACCTCATGCTTAGCTTCGCCCTTTTTCCATTGATGTGTTCCTCTCATGCTTGCCACACTCATGCTCACTTGGCCATTGACGTTACCTTTTTTCTTGTGTTGTGGTGCTTCCCATAAAATTTCAAATTAAAAAAGAACTGACCATTGAGGGTCATGAAAAGTTGCTCAAATCAATTTTTTGGACCAATTTTTTGCAAACATTTTGCCAAAATTTAACAAAATTTGTGCCAATTTTTTTGCAACCCTCAAGAAAAATTCAAAATTTAAATTGTATTTTGGTGAAAAATTACAAAATAACCATAAATGGCCGATGGAAGGAGATCGCAAGACCTTACTCAAAAAAATTCACTAGGATTTTTACCAATAGATTGGCCAACTTGGCAGAAGATCCCCAAACCCCAACATGCTTTCGCCAATTAATATCACCAACCTTCATCAAATCACTTATGTGCATGAGTATCAAACCTGGTTTGAGGATATCACCAAACACAATACAGGGCTGTATGAATCATTTCTCATAAATTTTTCTTTAGAGGATTGAAAGAGACAATTAGAATGGAGGTAACGAGGTTAAATCCCTATACCATGATGTAGACTATTGTATTAGCCTTTTTAGCCAAAGATAGACTCAAGGTTCAATGTCGATTAGGAAACCACCTATGGGAATATCACAAACCACTTATACCACCCCCAAAACTAACCAAAAATTACCAATTAAACACATCAACTTTAAGGAGATGCAAGAACAATGAGCAAAAAAACCTTTGTGATAATTATGATGAACAATTTGAACCTCACCATAAATGCGCTACACTAACTTTGTATTTATAGCTGAAATTTTATCCTTGTCAATCCATAATGGGTTAATATGAGGTAGATGTACAATTTTTGAATGTAGTTGATCCTTGTCATTCCATAGAGCAATAAAATGGGGTAATTGTGTCCGAAGTGACCGGTGCACCTACTCATAGCAATGAAGACAATTAGATATAGCTGAAAGTTTATCCTTGTCAATCCATAATGGGTTAATATGAGGTAGATGTACAATTTTGGAATGTAGTTGATCCCTATCATTCCATAGAGCAATAAAATGGGGTAATTGTGTCCGAAGTGACCGGTGCACCTACTCATAGAAATGAAGACAATTAGATCAATGTACAAGATATAATCGATGCACCAAGTAAGGATGAGGTAGAGATTCACAAAGTGACTAATGAATGCCAGATATACACTCTACATGAACTACACACAAGTTCCTCACCAACATTGAGTTCTCATCGTATAGGTAACCTAATTCAAAAAGGAGGCAAAAGAGTGAGTGCACCTTTATTTTCCCTCCATTCTACATAAGAAGAATTGGCTAAAGTGGATGCTCACTGTCATCATGATTCTCCTTAGGATGCTTCTACTATTCTTCCTGGAAACCCCTCATTGACGCTTTGACCCTCATGATATCCCTGCCTTCTAAAAAGTGACATTAAAATTGTCCAAGAACTTGTGCAAATACTACTTGGAAAGTGCCTAATCAATTTCAACAACAATTTCCTTAATCCCAACTTTGAGGACAAAGCTCCTTTTAAGGAGGGTGGCATGTTAGGATTCACTAATCCTAACCATTATGTAATCATTCACAATTATTACTTTATATAGATTATTGTGCCCTTTCACTCACAACTATAGATTAGGTATATAAGATCATTCAAATATATGTAAACAACCATCCATTGAATAAGAATATATATAAATATATTTTATCCATTGGCAGGGATTCCTCCAGTGCAAAATTTATTCGTTAAAATAGTGATTCCTTTATTTTTATTTACATATTTTGATAAATATCTCCATTTATTTCATTGAAATTCCAATATAGGTAAGGAACCTATCATCTGGTATAAGATTCATTCTACTCCTATGCCTCCTCACCACTTGCTCCTTAGAAATCTATGTACAAGATGTGCAATTAATCAACATCACATTATTGATTCTTTTTGCCATTCTCAACATGTTGTTCATTGATGTAGGCATCAACGTTATCATCTCACATGCCTCCAATAGAAAAACACCATCTCTGGATGCATCCTTCTCCAGCGATAGCCTTCACGTCAAGTCATAAGCCACACACTACCATTTTAAAACATCACCCAACCAAAACACGACGTAAATCGGAGACAAAAAATTAACAAATAAATTCATAGATACTTAGTGAGCCTTCGATGTGGTAGAAGTAAGTTTTTTGAAGTGATAAATAACTCAAATCGTTGCTTGCAAAATTCCACATTAGCAAATATTTTCTTTGAACCAATCCAGGCAATAAAACTCAAGATCCGGTGACCAAACTATGTAGTTTTTTTGTAAAATATAAAAGATCAAAGACTAACAATAATTACGATGTCGCATGTGAAGAAACAAAGCTTCAATTTTCTTCCAATCCGTGTTGATCCTCTTTAATCTCTCCCAGGTCAAATGATGCAATCAAAACGGTGAAGAAAATTGAATTTGTTGCACAAACATCATTTTTCGACGGAGTACCCAGGAATCTAGAGATAAAAATTTAAGAAATTTAATTTTAAGCTAAGGTTAAAATTATTTTGTGATCGCCATTTTCTACTTGCCATTGTCAAAATTATGTGAAGTGAAGAAACATTTTAAATTTAAGGGACAATAGTCCCACATCGACAAGGGATAGGATATTGTTTGGTTAAAATATGTTGAAGCACATAGTGAAAGGTGTAACTTAGGTCATACTTCCTCTAACTCCTCGCACAAACCACCTGCTACTATTTTTTAGTTGCCTACCATTGAATTTCTCCTTGCCCTTCATGATCCACCTGTCGTACCTCATGCTTAGCTTCATTGTTCCATCACTAACATGTTCCTCTCATGCTTGCCTCGCTCATGCTCACATTGGCCACTAACGTTACCTTTTCACTCGGGCTACAGTGCTTCCCACCAAAATTAAAATTAAAAAATAATTGGCTATTGAGGGTCATAAAAATTTGCTCAAACCAATTATTTGGATCAATTTTTTGCAAAAAATTTGCCAAAATATAACAAAATTTGTGCCAAATTTTTTGCAACCCTCAAGAAAAATTCAAAATTTAAATTGTATTTTGGTGAATAATTGCAAATTAACCCTAAATAGTCGATGGAAGGAGATCGTAAAACCTTACTCTCAAAAATATCCACCAGGAGTTTCACCAATGGATTGGCCAACTTGGCAGAAGATCCCCAAACCCCAATATGCTTTCACTGATTAATATCACCAACATTCATCAAATAACTTCCATGCATGATTATCAAACTCGATTTGAGGATATCACCAAACACAATATAGGGTTGTATGAATCATTTCTCATAAATTATTCATCAGATATTGAAAGAAGAAATTAGAATGGAGGTAACGAGGTTGAATCCCTATACCATGATGCAGACTATTGGATTAGCCTTGTTAGTTAAAGATAAACTCAAGGTTTAATGTTGATTAGTAAAACCACCTATGGTAAAATCAAAAACCACTTATACCACCCCCAAACCTAACCAAACTTTACCAATTAAATGCCTCAACTTTGAGGAGATGCAATAACGACGAGAGAAAAATCTTTGTTATAATTATGATGAACAATTTTAACCTTACCATAAATGTGCTATACTTTCATTGTATTTATTGTTTAAAGTTAATCCATGTCAATCCATAATAGGTGAAGATGAGGTAGATGTACAATTATTGAATGTAGTTGATCCTTGTCACTCCATAGAGCAATAAGATGGGGTAGTTGTTTTTGAAGTTACTGATTGCATCTACTCATAGTAATGAAGACAATGAGGTTGATGTACAAGATGTAATTGATGCACCAAGTAAGGATGAGGTAGATATACACAAAGTGACCAATGAAGTCTAGACATACACTCTACATGAACTACACACAAGTTCCTCACCAACATTGAGTTCTCATCGTATAGGCAACCTGATTCAGAAAGGAGGTAAAAGAGTGAGTGCACCTTTATTTTCCCTTAATTCTACACAAGAATAACTAGATAAATTGGATGCTCATCGTCATCATGATTCTCCTTAGGATTCTTCTACTATTCTTTCTAGAAACCCCCCACTGACGCTCTGACCCTCACGATATCCCTACCTCCAAAAAAGTTACATTAAAATTGTCCAAGAATTTGTGCAAATACTACTTGGAAAGCGCCTAATCAATTTCAACAATAGTTTCCTTAATCCCAACTTTGAGGAGAAATCTCCTTTTAAGGAGGGTGGTATATAAGGATTCACTAATCCTAACCATTATCTAATCATTCACAATTATTACTTTATATGGACCATTGTGTCCTTTCACTCACAACTATAGAGTAGGTATATAAGATCATTCAAATGGGTGTAAACAACCATCCATCGAATAAGAATATACATAAATATATTTTATCCATTGGCAAGGATTCCTCTAGTGCAAAAGTGATTCATTAAAATAATGATTCCTTTATTTTTCTTTGCATATTTTGATAAATATCTCCATTTATTTCATTGAAATTCCAAGATAGGTAAGGAACCTATCAAAGACAAAACCATAAAATCCTTCAAACCCAAATATCTTATTATTTTCTAAACTAAAAATCTAAAGTTGAATAAATACATTTGGTAGGGCCAAGGTTAGGGTTTGAAAAAATAAGATCCCCAATATTTTAGTGTATGTTTCTAAGAAAAGGTTAAATCATGTAATGGCAAACCCACAACACAAAGAAGAAAATAAAAATAGGTGAGATTAACTTGAATCTATCAATTGATACCATGCCTAGACCATTCAGTTATAGCCTAATAGTTTTAAAATAATGCTTAAGATCCTTGCAAAATGAGGTGTTAGAATTGACTGCAGTTATGAGAGAGCAACAAAGCCTCATCATGGAACAATAAAAAATGATTTTTGAAAAAGCTCTTCAAATAAATATGTTGAATACATCACTTGTGAAATTAAAATCATCCACTACCATGGGCTTGTGTAGTAGTAACAATTATATAAATGGATCTCATATTCAAAATGAGTTAAAAAAATAAAGAAAAAATATTACAAATAACAAAAATTCAGGAAACAATTTCAAACATGATGAAAAAGAATAAAAACTATGAAATAAATTAATGGAGACTAATTTAGACAGCAGGTCACATGTAGGTTGAGTCCTTGGATCCTTTTCCAAAGGATTCCTAGAATCATGCGATGGATCTACCTCAATATGTTTTATTTATAGGTTTTAGGGTATTGTTGTATGAGTAAATTGGAAAAATACCTAAGGTTCAAATTTTAATCATAAGCCTCTTAAGGAGGGATCTAAAATATAAAGGTAAATGATGCAAAAATATAAGTATGTAACAAATAGTAATCTTAAGTTACATGCATTTTCGATTTCAATGATTACAAGAAAAATAAAAATCTTTTTCTTTTAAGATCAAATAAGAGATTATACAAGCTTACAAAACTAGCCTAGATGCAACTATATGCTATTATGATTCCTTGAATAAGATGATTTGATAGAGCAAACTTATCTAAACTTATTATTATTTTTTATGATAAAATTAGTAATAAATAGACAACAAAATATAAGTACAAAAGTCTAAACAACATAGATCTAATCAGGAAAACCAAAAATTACAACACCTGATTCTAAAGTCTAAGAAAAGTTCCACCTTTCAATAGTATTACTACCTTGGCACTATCATAAATTTCTAGTGATATCATGAATAATACTTGAAAAATTAACAAAAAAGGTAGTTGGGATTATGTTTAGGCATCCTGAATGATCATAGGGAAGTAGAGAACTATCTAGTCAGACCGATTAGTCTCCCTTTTTAGTATGACAAGAAAAATAAAAACCAAAAAATGGAAGGAGCATATACTCTCTGTAAAATTGTTGATATTCAACAAAAAAGCTATGCTAGTGCTACTGTAAAGATGTAACACTTTTTTTCTATGATATATATAGAGAAAAATCACTAGAGTCATACAATTGGGCGACACTATTATTCTTGCAACTGAAAAACAAAGATCTATGGTGATGAAAAGCTTGTAAAAATTACCCAAAGGTTGAATAATATAAATAAATATTAAGATAAGGTGTATAAGTACAAATTAGAGTGCAAAATGATCAGCCTAATTGACAAAGACCTAAATATTAATATGTAGCTAGAGGATTAAAAGTGTTGTAGTATAAAATGCCCAACATACTATGGAAATGCAATAGGAATGGGAGACAAAATTACCTTCAAAATGTTACAAGAGGTGAGAGAAAAATCTACTACAACTAAATAAATGATACAAAGGAACAAGAATACAAGGGTCACTTGTTAGAAAGCTTGTTAAAAAAAGAGAGCAGTAGTCTAATAAAAGACTTGATAACAAAACAATATGCTATTGGTAACTACCAAGGGTGACAAGATGGTAGCAAAATGTTATAAAATAATTAGAAAATGCATTAAAAGAGGAGATAAGCCATGCTATATAAATCTAAAAATGTAACCAAAGTTGTTAGAAAGGTAAGAGGAAAAGCATTGTATAGGTAAAGGTAGACATAAAATAAGTAGAAGTTAGAGATGGAATAATACAACTAGACTCCTATAAATACTTCCTCCATGGCCTAGAGCTTTTTCAAAAGCCTAATGGAGCAATAGGAGGATGGTCTTGCCTAGATGCCTCTATTCCTTACTTCACTTGCCCTAAAATGTTGATAAGAATGCTTGAAAATGCAAGAGAATGAATGCAATGAAATAGAGAGTAAGAGAACTTAGAAATTTTGGATAATTATGGACACTTTAAAATTGCTTATTAAATATTCATCCCATGAGCTCAATTTATAAATTCTAGGAAAGGAATTCTTGGAGAGAAGAAGAAGTCAAAGATACTTTTAGGATAAGGGCTAGAATTTAAATTTTGTATGATTAAGGGATGAGATTTAACATGCACAATGTGGGTCAAGAGTGGTGGAAGGAATTTGTATATTAAAGACTCTTGTTGCAGAGATTCCACTCATGCCAATAAAAGTGTTATGTTTATCCAATAGCACTAGTGTAGTGCTATCATTTTATATCATATTTTTTATATTTTTGATCGTTAAAGGGTCAAACTACTTGAAATGGATCAAAATATGAAAGCATCATATTTTTGCAATAGCACTAGTTTAGTACTATCGTAGAAGTGGTGCTTTTACTATGAGATAAGAAATGGGTGGTTTTTTTGCTCAAATTAGCTTGAATGAGTGAAGATCAATTATTGGATGTCATGACTGAAGTGATGGTTGGTCAAGTGTGCCAAAATTGAATGTCTATATTTTGGCTCTTTGTATGCATTTATTGCATAATAAATAGGTCAAAAAATTATCATAGAAATCCAATTTTATGATCAAAATGCTTCTTGGTACTTAGAATTTCTATTCTAAGGAAATGGTGGTGAAAAAATCTATTATGAAAATTTATGATTTTTGGCTTCATTAAAAGCATGCATGCCCCAAGGGTGTCCCCTCAATTTTCAAAGGGAAAATAATGTTTTTACAAGGAAAATTTATTATGTAGGCAAGTATACAAAACAACTGGAAGGAAGGTTGGTGAAAAAGGGGAAAGTTTCCCAGGTGGATTGGGAGGGTTAAAAGAATTAGAGAGGATAAAATCAAATCATTTTTACTGTTCACATTTATGATTTAGAGAGCTCTAGGTACAATTTGGGAGGGTGAAATTTTTATGGTCAAGAATAAGAGACTAGTAAATTATGCAAAACTTGTTTGAGAGGCCATAACATCATCAAGCACTGTGCCCTGGATATGGTCTTGAAAACCCTCAATTTCATTTTTTTATTTTTATAAAATTGTTTTTTTTTTAGGTTTTAGTGTTATTGCTATGAGGGTGTGCTATCGTAAGGGAACTCTTTCGATGCTATTGTAAAAATATAATGTTATTACAAATAGTGATATTTCATTTTAGTTCTATTGTGCATTTTTAGCAATTTTTCCAAAGAATACCTCTAAAATGGAAAAAAGAGTATAAAGGATTTTTTGGGTTTGATGAGTTGATAAATTAACCTATTTTTGTGATTTGTAGGGGCTAAGAGTGCTAGATTATCACAAGAGGTGGCCATAAATATTGAATGTCATCTTAGAGCTTTTAGATGACATTATCATTGGAATATTAAAAATAATGATCTTATATGACCTAGAATTCATGTAGAAGGTCAATTTTGATAGGATATAATTAAATGCACTATTCAAGTGATGGTATTTATAAAAAAAAATATTTCAGTTCCCAATAGGTAAGATGATAGTTAAAATAAAGTATTTTTAGTAGATTCTAAGGGTACCAATAAAAGGAGCTCCTATTCACATTAGGAGTGTTGTAAGTGGTGATGATTGGAGCTTCTAACATGGTATAGAAGATATCCCATAGTTATATTAGGTCTTAACAGTAATGTTTCTTACAAGGGAGGTCACTTGGATCACATGATTGTTGTGTTATGTTTATTGGTATATGGGATTCTAATGGCAAACACCAACCAATGAGTCTTGTGGTGAGGATGAGGTAAGGTGATTACTTTGGTGTGTAACTATTAGTTTTTTTTGCTTAGGGCCCAATGATTTTGGAGATGTTATATGGGACTCTTCACGGGGTGGTATACCAGAGTAGGAAGGGCATATTTTTTGCATGCTCCTATAGTTCTGGGCATGGAAGCATATAGCTATCAAGATATTACTAGTGTATCAAGGCTAGGTATATGATCTTGAGAGGATAGCAACTTATAGGTGGGGTGCATGTGATGGATAGGAAAATGGGCATTGATGATACCCTTTAGTTGGTGGATGACCAAAGGGTTTATCAAGTGACTAGGCAGCCCTAAAGGCATCATGTTGGATGGGTGGAGGACTAGTGGGAGTTAGATTGGGTGAGGTAGGTTTTATGGTTGACTAATTGTGATAGAGAGTGGGAGCATTATTAATTTGATTGGGTAGTCTAACAATTTGGTAGGGTTTAGGGGATTCCTACTACCAGGGTGATCTGGTTTTGTTAGTCGACTTGGAAATCAAATTTTAGGGGAGCTCTTGAATATTACCTTTTCAAAGGCTATTAATAATGATGTTATTTTTGTATACCTTGGTAGAGATGATCCTAGACTAGATAATGGATATATGAGATGGTGTTGGACATTTTGAGTAGATAAAGTTGTCATTGATGTCAAATATGAATTGTCATTGATGTCCAAAGGTCAAAAGGAGTAATGCAATTTTGGACATTTTGAGTCAAAGCTGTCATTGATGTCAAGGAATAAAGTTGTCATTGATGTCAAGGAACAAAGTTGTCATTGATGTCAAGGAATAAGCTACAGTTGATGTCAAAAGGTCAAAAGGAATAATGCGAGAGGTTGATTGAAAAGATGTCATAATATTATTTTTATATTATGTGAGGCAAAAATAAAGGGTTTTTATTAAAACCATGGTGGCAAAATGATTTTTTATTAAATCATTATGAGCAACAAAAAGTTTTTATTTAACCCCCAAGGAGGCTTTAATTTTTATAAAGCCAAAGGTTACAAAGTTAATTTATAAAATTTAAATTCTAAATAGAATTTAAATGATTTATAAATTAATTATGCATATTATAAAGGCACCGACGTCCAAGTTTAATACACCATCGACGTGCAAGATTTGGAAGGCAAAAGGTATTTAAACCTTTGCCTAAGTTCAAAACCAAGCATTCAAATTTCCTTCGATTATTTCTGCATCAAAAATCATGCTAAGATTCATGGAGAAAGTGCCAAGGAGCAGCGAACAAAAGGCTCGTGCATTCAGTGAGAAAGGAACGCATCGAACACGCTACGTGGCAAGAGGAGAAGGGAGCCAAGGGCTCTAAAGGATTCGATGAAATATTAAAGCACCTTCTACACTTTTAGTGGGCACGTGAGCGCTTGGCTCACATGGCTAGCAAGCCGTGGCCAAGGCGCTAGCAAGGGAGAGAGTGCAAGATCGAATCCCATGAAATGCGGAGCGGGAGATATAAAAAGGTTTTTATATTTTTGATTTAATTTTTAATTAAGTTGCTAAGGTTGTGGAGAGATAAGGGTTGTTAATAGAAATAAAAATTATTCTTTGCTTTGCTAAGGCTAGGGAGAGATAAGGGGTAAATTGGTTATGATATTTACCTAAGTGGTAAATGGAAATTTACTAGGGTAATATTGCTTTTACCTTAGGGAATTAAAAATTGATTTATTGCATATATTTGGTAAAGTGACTTAATCAATTATTGCAATATTGAGAAGAGTAAGGTGTGTTTGGTCAATTATTGTTGATGGATGATTTCTTTAAGATGGAGTAATAAGGTGTATGTAAGTTTTGATATTTACATTGTATCTTTGAGAGAGTTTATCATCTTATAACTTCTTTGAGCTTGGAAAAGAAGTGTTTGTGGTTGTGGTAGATTTTTGAGGTTCCTTCATCATCAAGAAAAAGGTATGGGCATATTCTTCCATAGTTGAGTTGATTGGTTGGTTTTCTGGAAAACAAGTTTGGAGTGAAAAGGACTTAAGTAGGTCTCCTTATTGAGTGTGTTGAGTTAATGCTTCAAGGTTTTCTGGAATAAAGAGTTGTTGTTAAAACCTTGTTTTATAAGCATTGTTGTTGAAGCCATTGGTTGTGTGAAGAACTTGAACTAGGGTTTGAAAAGAACATGAGTATCATTGTTATGTGAGATTGGTTGATAAGCATTGTTGGAAATATTTTGAGTGAAGGTTCATATGCTTGGACTAGGGATTGTAAGCAAGGATTGTTTCATTGAGTGATTGGTGAGTAGAGTTGGTTGAGCCTAGTTAAGTGGATGTGTGAAGTGATTGTTCAAGTTCTATAAAATAAACTATTCTATATTCTAAATTGATTTGAGAAAGAGATTGAGTATTGATGAGTGTGAAATATATTGAGTCTCTAACAATTCTCTTTATGTTTCTATGAGATTGGACAAGTTCTAGTGTGGACTTGTTGAGCAGATTTGAGGTAAGTCTTTGAGAAGACTTGTGGATAGATTTGGGTAAGCTTTTGTGGAAGCTTACAATATATATTGAGAGCAGATGTGGATAAGTTCTTGTGAGAACTTATTGAGCAGATTGGACAAGTTCTAGAGAGGACTTGAGGACAGATTGGTGTGAGCTTTTGTGGAAGCTTACAAGGCAGATTTGAGACAAGTCTTTGAGAAGACTTGAGAGCAGAGTTGATTGATTGATTTGTTCAAACCTTGAGTTAAGGTTTGGGGCAGATCTAGTAGAGTTGATTTGATATTGAGTCAAGCTTTGAGTTAAGGCTTGAGGATATATTCGAGGATAGATTTTGGTGCAGATTTGAGGATAGGTTTGTGCCAGACTAGAGACAGATATTGAGGATAGATTTGTGCTAGACCAAAGGACTGTGTTTAGTATAGATTTGAGATAGAGCTTTGGAGGTGATAGAGTTGAGGATAGAGGTCTCCATCCAGAGTAGGGAGGATAGGTGTCTTCTATGGATAGAGTTCCATTTTCTAAGGGTAGTGGAGGCAGAGGTCTTCTAGAGGATCACCATCTAGAGCAGAGTTAGGAGATTGGTGTCTCCTGTGGATAGAGATCCACTAACTTGATCAAGGGGATTGGTGTCTCCTTTGGATAGAGGTCCATAAACATTGTAGGGAAAGGATTCCCAAGAGAATTTATTTGAGAAAAATTTATAAGAAATATTTTCTCCGTGGAGTAGCCCACATTGGGTGAACCACGTAAAATCATGTCTCTCATGTGTGTGATGCTTTGTGTGATGTTTACTACTTTAATATTGTTGATGCTATTATTTGGATTAAAAAGCAAAAATATTTATCTTATACTATTCACCCCCCTCTCAGTATAAGCACATGTTCTTCAATTGGTATCAGAGTGGGTCTCTCCATGAAAAGACTAACAGCTTGGAGGAGGATCCATCAGAAACACACATGACTTCAGAAAATGAAGAAGAGACCATGTTTGATATAAAAGAAGAATTCTTTGCTGCTCTCAGAAAATTGGAAAGAATTAGAGAAAATAATTCAAGCTTGAAGGAACAAATTCAAGAGGAGGAAGAAACAAGGATAGAACTTCTACAAAATCTCACAGAACTCAAGGTAAAGGTAGAAGAAGGAAAGAAAATTGAGCAGGATATAACAGATCTGTTAAGAGCCAGAGAAATAGAATGTGAAATATTGGAAGCAGAAATTGTCTACCTAAGGAATGAAGTTGAAAGGACCAAGGCACTACAAGATGTAGAGTATGAGAAATAGAAAGAGGAATCAAGTCTTCAAGAAGCAGAAACTTCAAACAAAGATAGGCAAGCTAAGGAAGAAAGCAAAGAAGAACCTTGGATGAGAGTTAATTCCAAAAGGAGAAGCACTCCACCACAATCCAAAAGGCATCCAAGCAGGTTACAAAATTTCTTCCATGGTCATTGCTTTTCTTGTAATAAATATGGTCATAGAGCAGTACACTATATTAGTCATGCAAGAAACAATGTCAATAGAAATTTCAATTCTTTTGCACCTCTTATGGATAATGATATCATATGTTACAAATGCAATAATTTTGGGCACAAGGCTAGATGGTGTAAGATGATACTTCCTGAGTCTAGAAAAACAATCTCAACAACTAGGAAATATGGAAGGGAAAATGTTAAGGCTAGATCAATGTTAGTTCAAACAACCCTTCATGCTCAGGATAAGGAAGAACAATGGTATCTTGATAGTGGTTGCTCTAGTCACATGACAGGAGACAAAGACAAATTCATTGTTCTAAAAGAAACCAATAGAGGATCAGTAAGTTTTGGTGATAATGGATCAACAAGGATTGGTGGAAGAGGAACTCTAAGTTTAGATAATGGGAAAACAAAAATAGAAAATGTGTTGTATGTTAAAGGGTTAAAACATAATCTGCTAAGTATAAGTCAACTTTGTGATCAGGGGTATATGGTTACTTTCCACCCAGATAGATGTGAGATAAGAAAATCAGAAACTGGGAAAGTCATTGCCAATGCAAAAAGAACTCCAAATAATCTATACATGCTTAGTGAGATCAAAGGGGAAAAGTGCTTTCTATCACAAGAAGATGAGAGTTGGTTATGGCATAGAATATTGGGTCACTTGAATTTTGACAACATAGTCAACATAAGCAATAAGGAGGTTGTCAGAGATTTACCCAAGATAAGAAGACCACAAAACACAATCTGTGCACCTTGTCAACATGGAAAGCAAACTAGAACAAGTTTTAAGTCAAAAGGATATATGTCATCTGAGCCATTGAGTCTAATACATACTTGATCTATGTGGTCCTACCAGAACACAAAGTATTCAGGGTGAAAGTTACTTCATATTGTTTATAGATGATTACTCCATAATGGTTTGGGTAGCTTTTCTGAAAGAGAAGTCAGAGGCTTTTGAAAAATTCAAAGCATTTAAGGAATTGGTTGAAAATGAAATTGGCAAAAGGATTAAGTGTCTGAGATCTGATAGAGGAGGAGAATTTACCTCAAATGAATTTGTAGAGTTTTATGAACAACATGGAATCAAAAGAGAATACTCAACAACAAGAACTCCTCAACAAAATGGAGTAGTTGAAAGGAAAAATAGGACTATTGAGAATATGGCTAGAGCTATGCTAAATGAGTCTAAGCTCTCAGATGGATTTTGGAGAGAAGCAGTCAACACAATAGTATACATAATCACTAGGGCTCAAATGAGGGTAAACCATCACAAGACTCCATATGAGCTTTGGAAAGGAAGATCGGCCACTGTAAAACACTTCAAAATTTTTGGAAGCAAGTGTTACATAAGACGAGAAGATCAAAACTTAGGCAAGTTTGACCCAAGATGTGATGAGGGAATTTTTCTTGGTTATTCCTCAAGGAGTAAAGCCTATAGATGCTTCAACAAGAGAACACGTACTATGGTAGAAAGTATAAATGTAACAATTGATGAGAAGATAGATTCAAGAGAACCAGTTCAACAAATTGTGTATCAGGAAGATGGAAGTTGTCAAGAGGAGTTTCATGAGGAATCAGATAAAGAAGAAGAAGAAACACAAAGACTTCTTCCTAAAACTCCATCCAGATATGTACAGAAGCATCATCCAAAAGAGCAAATCATTGGGAATCCAGATGAAAGACAGACAAGGAGAAGGATAATAACACCATCTCAACAAGCAAATTTTTCTTTGCTATCTAAGATTGAGCCAAAAGACTTCACTCATGCAAGTGAGGATAAGTTTTGGATTAAGGCAATGGATGAGGAATTAGATCAGATAGAGAAAAGCAAGACTTGGGAACTTGTTCCATGACCAAAGGACAAAAATGTGATCGACACAAAATGGGTATTCAGAAACAAGTTAAATGAAGATGGACAGGTGGTCAGGAATAAAGCAAGGTTAGTATGCAAAGGTTATGCATAGGTAGAGGGAATTGAATTTGATGAGACATTTGCTCCAGTTGCATGGCTTGAAGCCATAAGAATATTTTTAGCCTTCTCAAGTTTCAAAAACTTCAAGGTATATCAGATGGATGTTAAGTCAACATTTCTAAATGGTGTTCTAGAAGAAGAAGTTTATATTGAACAACCAGAGGGATTCATATTAGAAGATAAACCAGATCATGTATGCAGATTGAAAAAGGCATTGTATGGTCTAAAGCAGGCTCTGAGAGCATGGTACTCAAGATTGGATAAGTATCTTCAGGAATAGGGATTCAGAAAAGGAATAGCAGACAATAATTTATACATCAAAAATGAAGGGAATGATCTACTAATTATGGTTGTTTATGTTGATGACATCATTTTTGGGGGAAACAATGATAAGATGTGTAAATAATTTTCTAAGAACATGCAAAATGAATTTGAGATGTCTATGCTTGGTGAATTGTCCTTCTTTCTTGGACTTCAGATTTCATAATCATAGAAAGGGGTATTTCTCTCACAAGCCAAGTATATAAAAGAAATGTTAAAGAAATTCAGGTTAGAAGATTGTAAACCGGTAAGTACCCCCATGGTCACAGGATGCAAGTTAAGTAAGGATGATGAATCTCTAGAGGTAGATCAGAGATTATACAGATCTATGATTGGTAGCTTATTGTATGTTACAGCTACAAGACCAGACATAGTACAATCAGTGGGATTAGTGGTAAGGTTTCAGGCAACACCTAAGGAAACACATGTGGCAGCGGTAAAAATAATTTTTAGGTATCTAAAAGGGACTATGGATTTTGGGCTTTGGTATCCCAAAAGTGATAGTTTCACATTGACAACATATACATATGCATATTGGGCTGGCAACATTGATGATAGAAAAAGCACAAGTGGAGGAGCATTCTTTCTTGGAGACTATTTAGTCTCTTGGCTAAGTAAGAAGCAGGTTTCAGTATCCTTATCTACAATAGAAGTAGAATATATTGCAATAGTAGCTAGTTGTACATAGGTGTTATGGATGAAGCGAACTCTAGAAGACTTCAAGATAAAACATGATCATCCTATTCCCATACTATGTGATAATACAAGTGCTATAAGTATCTCAAAAAATCTAGTGATGCACTCCAGGACAAAGCACATTCCTAATTAAGTATCATTTTCTGAGAGAACAGGTGATAGATAAATAGGTCAGGTTGGAATATGTTACTACAAAGGAATAGATAGCAGATATTTTCACTAAGCCACTCTCAAAGGAAACCTTTGAGTATCTTCAAGGAAAACTGGGAGTAAGACTCCCACCCCAGAACTAACCACCTCAAGAGGAGGTGGGGGAGGGGCTAAGCTAAGAGACTCATTCTTAGCCCCGAGCCCCAAAGGTGACCCTTTGCCATTGATGTCAAAGGGGGAGAGATTTGAGTAAGGGGGAGAGATTTGGTATTTGAGTAAAGAGGAGAGATTTGAAGAGAGCATTGAGCTAGGGGGAGCAATGTCCCAGGGGGAGCAGAACAAAGAAAAGGTTAAGTTTTTGGTAAAAATAATTTGGGTTGCCATCAATGATAAAGGGGGAGATTGTTGGACATTTTGAGTCAAATTTGTCATTGATGTCAAGGAACGAAGTTGTCATTGATGTCAAGGAATAAGCTACAGTTGATGTCAAAAGGTCAAAAGGAATAATGCGAGAGGTTGATTGAAAAGATGTCATAATATTATTTTTATATTATGTGAGGCAAAAATAAAGGGTTTTTATTAAAACCATGGTGGCAAAATGATTTTTTATTAAATCATTATGAGCAACAAAAAGTTTTTATTTAACCCCCAAGGAGGCTTTAATTTTTATAAAGCCAAAGGTTACAAAGTTAATTTATAAAATTTAAATTCTAAATAGAATTTAAATGATTTATAAATTAATTATGCATATTATAAAGGCGTCGACGTCCAAGTTTAATACACCATCGACGTGCAAGATTTGGAAGGCAAAAGGTATTTAAACCTTTGCCTAAGTTCAAAACCAAGCATTCGAATTTCCTTCGATTATTTCCATGTCAAAAATCATGCTAAGATTCATGGAGAAAGTGCCAAGGAGCAGCGAACAAAAGGCTCATGCATTCAGTGAGAAAGGAACGCATCGAACATGCTATGTGGCAAGAGGAGAAGGGAGCCAAGGGCTCTAAAGGATTCAGTGAAATATTAAAGCACCTTCTGCACTTTTAGTGGGCACGTGAGCGCTTGGCTCACATGGCTAGCAAGCTGCAGCCAAGGCGCTAGCAAGGGAGAGAGTGCAAGATCGAATCCTGTGAAATGCAGAGCGGGAGATATAAAAAGGTTTTTATATTTTTGATTTAATTTTTAATTAAGTTGCTAAGGTTGTGGAGAGATAAGGGTTGTTAATAGAAATAAAAATTATTCTTTGCTTTGCTAAGGCTAGGGAGAGATAAGGGGTAAATTGGTTATGATATTTACCTAAGTGGTAAATGGAAATTTACTAGGGTAATATTGCTTTTACCTTAGGGAATTAAAAATTTGATTTATTGCATATATTTGGTAAAGTGACTTAATCAATTATTGCAATATTGAGAAGAGTAAGGTGTGTTTGGTCAATTATTGTTGATGGATGATTTCTTTAAGATGGAGTAATAAGGTGTATGTAAGTTTTGATATTTACATTGTATCTTTGAGAGAGTTTATCATCTTATAACTTCTTTGAGCTTGGCAAAGAAGTGTTTGTGGTTGTGGCAGATTTTTGAGGTTCCTTCATCATCAAGAAAAAGGTATGGGCACATTCTTCCATAGTTGAGTTGATTGGTTGGTTTTCTGGAAAACAAGTTTGGAGTGAAAAGGACTTAAGTAGGTCTCCTTATTGAGTGTGTTGAGTTAATGCTTCAAGGTTTTCTGGAATAAAGAGTTGTTGTTAAAACCTTGTTTTATAAGCATTGTTGTTGAAGCCATTGGTTGTGTGAAGAACTTGAACTAGGGTTTGAAAAGAACATGAGTATCATTGTTATGTGAGATTGGTTGATAAGCATTGTTGGAAACATTTTGAGTGAAGGTTCATATGCTTGGACTAGGGATTGTAAGCAAGGATTGTTTCATTGAGTGATTGGTGAGTAGAGTTGGTTGAGCCTAGTTAAGTGGATGTGTGAAGTGATTGTTCAAGTTCTATAAAACAAACTATTCTATATTCTAAATTGATTTGAGAAAGATATTGAGTATTGATGAGTGTGAAATATATTGAGTCTCTAACAATTCTCTTTATGTTTCTATGAGATTGGACAAGTTCTAGTGTGGACTTGTTGAGCAGATTTGAGGTAAGTCTTTGAGAAGACTTGTGGATAGATTTGGGTAAGCTTTTGTGGAAGCTTACAATACATATTGAGAGCAGATGTGGATAAGTTCTTGTGAGAACTTATTGAGCATATTGGACAAGTTCTAGAGAGGACTTGAGGATAGATTGGTGTGAGCTTTTGTGGAAGCTTACAAGGCAGATTTGAGACAAGTCTTTGAGAAGACTTGAGAGCAGAGTTGATTGATTGATTTGTTCAAACCTTGAGTTAAGGTTTGGGGCAGATCCAACAGAGTTGATTTGAGATTGAGTCAAGCTTTGAGTTAAGGCTTGAGGACAGATTCGAGGATAGAGTTTGGTGCAGATTTGAGGATAGGTTTGTGCCAGACCAGAGATAGATATTGAGGACAGATTTGTGCTAGACCGAAGGACTATGTTTAGTACAGATTTGAGATAGAGCTTTGGAGGTGATAGAGTTGAGGATAGAGGTCTCCAGCCAGAGCAGGGAGGACAGGTGTCTTCTGTGGATAGAGTTCCATTTTCTAAGGGTAGTGGAGGTAGAGGTCTTCTAGAGGATCACCAGCCAGAGCAGAGTTAGGAGATTGGTGTCTCCTATGGATAGAGATCCACTAACTTGATCAAGGGGATTGGTGTCTCCTTTGGATAGAGGTCCATAAACATTGTAGGGAAAGGATTCCCAAGAGAATTTATTTGAGAAAAATTTATAAGAAATATTTTCTCCATGGAGTAGCCCACATTGGGTGAACCACGTAAAATCATGTCTCTCATGTGTGTGATGCTTTGTGTGATGTTTACTACTTTAATATTGTTGATGCTATTATTTGGATTAAAAAGCAAAAATATTTATCTTATACTGTTCACCCCCCCTCTCAGTATAAGCACATGTTCTTCAATTGGTATCAAAGCGGGTCTCTCCATGAAAAGACTAACAACTTGGAGGAGGATCCATCAGAAATACACATGACTTCAAAAAATGAAGAAGAGACCATGTTTGATATAAAATAAGAATTATTTTTTGCTCTCAAAAAATTGGAAAGAATTAGAGAAAATAATTCAAGCTTGAAGGAACAAATTCAAGAGGAGGAAGAAGCAAGGATAGAACTTCTACAAAATATCATAGAACTCAAGGTAAAGGTAGAATAAGGAAAGAAAATTGAGCAGGATATAACAGATCTATTAAGAGCTAGAGAAATAAAATGTGAAATATTGGAAGCAAAAATTGTCTACCTAAGGAATGAAGTTGAAAGGACCAAGGCACTACAAGATGTAGAGTATGAGAAACAGAAAGAGGAATCAAGTCTTCAAGAAGCAAAAACTTCAAACAAAGATAGGCAAGCTAAGGAAGAAAGCAAATAAGAACCTTGGATGAGAGTTAATTACAAAAGGAGAAGCACTCCACCACAATCCAAAAGGCATCCAAGCAGGTTACAAAATTTCTTCCATGGTCATTGTTTTTCTTGTAATAAATATGGTCATAGAGCAGTACATTGTATTAGTCATGCAAGAAACAATGTCAATATAAATTTCAATTCTTTTGCACCTCTTATGGATGATGATATCATATGTTACAAATGCAATAATTTTGGGCACAAGGCTAGATGGTGTAAGATGATACTTCTTGAGTCTAGAAAAACAATCTCAACAACTAGGAAAGATGGAAGGGAAAATGTTAAGGCTAGATCAATGTTAGTTCAAACAACCCTTCATGCTCAGGATAAGGAAGAACAATGGTATCTTGATAGTGGTTGCTCTATTCACATGATAGGAGACAAAGATAAATTCATTGTTCTAAAAGAAACCAATAGAGGATCAGTAAGTTTTGGTGATAATGGATCAACAAGGATTGGTGGAAGAGGAACTCTAAGTTTATATAATGGGAAAAAAAATAGAAAATGTGTTGTATGTTAAAGGGTTAAAACACAATTTGCTAAGTATAATTCAACTTTGTGATCAGGGGTATATGGTTACTTTCCACCCAGATAGATGTGAGATAAGAAAATCAGAAACTGGAAAAGTCATTGCCAATGCAAAAAGAACTCCAAATAATCTATACATGCTTAGTGAGATCAAAGGGAAAAAGTGTTTTCTATCAAAAGAATATGAGAGTTGGTTATGGCATAGAATATTGGGTCACTTGAATTTTGACAACATAGTCATCATAAGCAATAAGTAGGTTGTCAGATATTTACCCAAGATAAGAAGACCACAAAATATAATATGTACACCTTGTCAACATGGAAAGCAAACTAGAACAAGTTTTAAGTCAAAAGGATATATGTCATCTGAGCCATTGATTCTAATACATACTGATCTATGTGGTCCTACCAGAACACAAAGTATTCAGGATGAAATTTACTTCATATTGTTTATAGATGATTACTCCATAATGGTTTGGGTAGCTTTTCTTAAATAGAATTTAGAGCTTTTGAAAAATTCAAAGCATTTAAGGAATTGGTTGAAGATAAAATTGGCAAAAGGATTAAGTGTCTAAGATGTAATAGAGGAGGAGAATTTACCTCAAATGAATTTGTATAGTTTTGTGAAAGCATGGAATCAAAAGAGAATACTTGCAGCAAGAACTCCTCAATAAAATGAAGTAGTTGAAAGGAAAAATAGGATTGTTGAGAATATGGCTAGAGCTATGCTAAACGAGTCTAAGCTCTCAAATGGATTTTGGAGAGTGGTATGAAACTAAATAGTGCGAAAGGAGGAATCATTTTTATATTGAATTTTTTTTTATTGTAAGGTATAAAAACCCACAATAGACTTAATTAATATATTTTTTCGATGATGCCTTATTATCATATTTGGATTGCATTTAAATACCTAGTCTAATATTTTAAGAGTGAAGGGTTGTGACCCTAAAATATAATTAATAAATAATATAAGTATTAGGGTATGTTAGGAGGGTCCTAACATGCCACCCCCCTTAAAGGAGCTTTGTCCTCAAAGCTAGAAATTTGGAAATTGCTGCTGGATATCTTGAAAATTTTCCCACGTTGCGTCTTCTAAAGGTAGACCTTTCCAATGGATTAAAACTTTCATGATATCGTGAGTACGAAGGTGACAAGAGCGATGATCCAAGATAGCTTCTGGCTTGACTAGAAGTACTCCATCATCAGAGAGTTCAGGGAGAGTGGTTTGTGTCGTGATATGGGCTCCAACTGCGAGCTTAAGGCAAGATACATGAAATATGGGGTGAAGTTTGGAAGAGGGAGAAAGCTCTAGTTTGTAATAAACGGTCCCAATACATTGGAGAACTTTATACGGTCCATAAAATTTGGGTGCTAACTTCTGAGAATCCTTTTGTTTAATAGAGGATTGATGGTAAGGTTGGAGATATAAGAAAACCATATCACCCTCGTGGAAACTACATTTGGTTCTATGTTGATCGGCTTGTTGCTTCATGCAATGTTGGGCGGTGTGTAGGTTATCTTTTAGGATTCGTAGTATGTCATCTTTATTAGCAAGTTTCGTTTCCACCACATGGACTTTTGTAGTCCCTGGAATATAGGAAGTGAGGGATGGTGGTGTTTGACCATATAGTGCTTCATAAGGAGTCATTTTGATGGATGTATGGTATGAAGTATTATACCACCATTCCGCTAGTGAAAGCCACTTTACCCAATGGAGTGGTTGAGTGGAAACAAAACATCGAAGGTATGTTTCCAAGAATTTATTTACAACTTCTGTTTGGCCATCGGTTTGAGTATGGTAAGCGGAGCTCATACGAAGTTGAGTACCTTGTAATTTGAACATTTTCTTCCAAAAGGTGCTAGTGAAAGTTGGGTTGTGATCACTAAAAATTGTGGATGGCATACCATGTAATTTAAAGATGTTATCTAGGAAGAGGTGGGCTATAGTGCTAGCGGTATAAGGATGAGCCATAGAACAAAAATGGGCATATTTAGATAAATGATCAACGACTACAAAAATGGTTGTTTTTCCTCCTAATTTTGATAATCCTTAAATAAAGTCCATTGAAATATCTGCCCATGTTTTGGTGGGTATAGGAAGAGGTTGAAGTAATCTTGGAATAGCGAGGGTCTCCCCCTTTTGTCTTTGGCAAACTTCACATTCTTTTACAAAGTTTTTGATGTAATTTTTTATTCCTACCTAATAGAAGGAGGTAGTGGCTCTTTTATAGGTTTTTAAGAACCCTGAGTGGCCTGCAGTGGGTGAGGTATGTAACTCATGAAGAATTTTTCATGATAAGTTGAATTGGGGGTGAGGACCATCCTCCCTTTGTATCTTAATATATTGTCCTTCCAAGTTTATGGAGGTTTGCTACTAGGATTATGTTGAAGTTGTTGAATTAATGCATGGATAGTAGGATCATTTATCCATTCTTCATGCACCTCATCTACCCATTTAGGAACAAGGGAGGAAAGGGCATGGACTTGAGGCATATCTTCAAATTTTCTAGAAAGTGCATTGGCTGCCATGTTGTCCTTTCCCTTTTTATATGTAATTTCATAATCATAGCCAAGAAGTTTAGTAACCCATTTTTATTTTTTTGGGGTATTAGTCCTTTGTTCCAAAAAATACTTCAAGCTATGATGGTCAGTGCATATAATGAAATGTTTGCCAATAAGGTAAGGCCTCCAATGTTGAATAGCATGGACAATCACCAACATCTCTTTTTCATACGTATAACGAGCTAAATTCTTAGGAGAAAATGTTTTGCTTATAAAAGCTAGAGGCCTTTCATCCTGCATGAGTACGGATTCCATTCCTATTCCTAAAGTGTCACTTTCAATGACGAACGGTTTAGAAAATTTGGGCATGGCTAGAACAGGGGTGGTACACATTGTAGTTTTCAAGGTGATAAAGGCCTCATCCGCTTTATATGACCATTTGAAATAATTTTTCTTAAGTAATGTTGTTAGAGGAGCAGTGATTTTACCATAATTTTGGACAAATTTTCTATAATATCTCGTTAGTCCAAGAAACCCACGTAGAGCTTTTAAGGTTTTTGGAATAGGCCAATTTTTCACCTCCTCTATTTTGGAAGGATCTACCATAAATCCTTCCTTTGAGACAATATGTCCTAAGTATTCAATTTCTTGTCTTCCAAAGGAACACTTTGATCTTTTTGCATGAAGTTGATTTTTCTTCAAGATTTGGAACGCTTGTCTAACATGGTCCAAATGTTATTCCCATGTTTTGCTATAAATCAAAATGTCATCAAAGAAAACTAATATAAATTTATGAAGAAAAGGGTGAAATACCTTATTCATTAGACTTTGAAAGGTAGAAGGAGCGTTGGTCAGGCCAAATGGCATCACCAAGAAGTCGAAGTACCCTTCATGAGTGCGAAAGGCCGTCTTAGGATATCCTTTTCATTGACTCGTATTTGGTGGTAGCCTGACCATAAGTCTAACTTGGAAAAATAAGCTACCCCATGGAGTTCATCTAATAGCTCGTCTATGACCGAAATAGGAAATTTATCTTTGATGGTCATTTTATTAAGCGCTCAAAAATCAACACATAAACGCCACGAGCCATCTTTTTTTCTAACTAAAATAATTGGAGAGGAGTAAGGGCTTTTGCTAGGTCTAATGACTCCTGCCTTAAGAAGATCTTGTACTAATTTCTCTATTTTGGTATTTTGGAGGTATGGATAACGATAAGGTCTAATATTAGGAGGTTGATGCCCTAGAAATAGTGGAATAGTGTGATCGTGACTTCGTTGTGGAGGTAGTCCTTTTGGTTCATTGAATACCACCTTATGGTGGTCTAAAATCTTTTGTAACTCTAGTGTCTTGTCTTCTTTGTGACTAGGTTGAATTGAAAATAATTGTGCGACCATTCCTCTGTTTCCTTTTCAAATAATTTTCTCCATTCTATGCGAGCTGACGATTTGGGAAGGTCTTGATTTCAGGCCTTGGATAATATAGTTTTGGTTCTTTGTTATGAATTTCATCCATAGTTCATCAAATTACCATTGGACTATGCCTAAGGTTTGTAACCATTGTACACCTAGTACAATGTCACACCCACCTAGGGGTAGGACATACATGTCGCCTTTCATGTTATAAACCCCCATAGTTAGTTTTATATTTCTGCATTTTCTTTTGCATGTAATTTTTTTGCCGTTTCTATTGCAAGGGTATATAAAAAAATTTGCTTGTTTAGCCACCTTTGGATCAATAAAATTGTGCATGCTACCAAAATCTAGGAGCACGGTAAGGTTTTGTTTCTTAAAATACCCTTTAACTCGCATTGTTTGAGGGGCAAAAAATCTGGCAAGGGCATTGAAGGAAACCTTTGGTGCATTTTCTTTGTCACTTTCAAGTGTGTTGGATAACACCTCTACTTCGAGTTCAGGTTCCTCTTTAGTAGAATTCCCTTTCTCTATGGCATCTAGAATATATAATTTCTGTGAGGCATATTTATGATTTCTATCAAATTTCTCATCGCAATGGTAGCAAAGACCCTTAGCTTGTCTTTCCTTCATTTCCTCAAAACTTAAACACTTAATTGGTAGAGCGGGGTTAATTTTGGGGGTTGTGTAGGATTTTTAGGTTTTTCCATTTTGCATTGGTTTGGGATTGGTATAAGTGTTTGATGGTTTCCCCCAAGTTGGTTTTGTGAACAGATTTCATGCCTTGATTTTGTTCTCCACTAATTTCGCCAAGCCGATGGTCTCTAACATGTTTGTAGGGTTATACATTTGCACCTCTATTCAAATTTATTCTTTTAATCTGCTAACAAAACATTCTTGAAAGAAGGCAACATCTAATCCGGATGTTCGATTAGCTAGCCTTTCAAATTTTGCTTGGTATTCACTTATCGAAGTGGTTTGGCATAATTTAGTGAGGGCCCCTGTAAAGCTTTGAAAATTGCTAGGGCCAAATCACACTAATAGATTCTGTGTAAAGGTTGACCACGTCGGAGTGCCGTTAGTTTTCTCAAACCATTGGTACCATTGGATGGCATCGTTTTCCAAGTGGAAGGAGGTGATATGCACTTTTTGCATTTCCAAAATTTGATTTAGTGAGAAATATTGCTCTACTCGGTAGATCCAGTTTGTAGGGTCTCCTCCAAATTTTGGGAAGTCTAATTTGGTTGTCCGTGGTAGAATGGAAGTTTGTGGACCTCCTAACATTGCTCGGTTTGATGACCCATTGTTGGTTGAATTTGCATGTGGTGTTGCCTGATTTTGACTGATGGCATCAAGTTTAACATCCATTACAAATATTTTCTCGAAGAGTTCTCTTGTGTTATGGGTATTCTCCTCTCTTTCCTATTGAACTTCTTCAGTGAGCCTTTCGTGTTTCTCATGAATGGAATCCAGTGATCATCGTCCTTCAGCAATTGCAGTTGGTGTAGGTAATGATCAATATGACTTGGTACAGGTGAGCAAAAAAAATAAAAAATAAAAAATTTGGTGGGCAATGCCCTATCAACTTTTTGAATTTGGTGCTCTCTATTATTTAACAGGTAGCTTGTAGAGGCGTCAGGGTCGAGAGTGCACGACGGTCGGCACAACGGCAGGCGAAAGGCCAACTGACAGGGTGGTAGGTAGGAAGGTATACTGGCAGGGCCATAGTAGGCGACCGAGGCATAGGGGTGGCAGCTAGGAACACGAGGAGTCAACAGGTGATGCAAATTTCGAGGAAGGACTGGGTAGCGGTTGGTTTGCACGAGGTACGGGGGAGGCGTGACCGAAGTCACATTCTTCCTTGTGCCTTTTGGCACTTATAAAGCACTACAAAGACGTAGCACCATGAATGTGGGACTTTAGTCCTTAAAAAAAAAATTAATTTTTTCCTTTGCGTTTCGGACGTCAAAAACCTTGATGCTACGTTGAAGATTTTAGCTTTTTCAAAACAGCCACTGGTCACCATGCAAATGGTCAAGAAATTTGGGTGTATGACAACTTAATTCATACCTTAGGAGAAGGTTTAATTTTTTTCGAGGATTATGACATGGATCCATGAAGCGTGAATGTTATTTGCATCCTCGAGAATGTGGACTGGCTGAAATGTGCAGTGGGAAAAAATTTTAATGGTGAATTTTCTCCTTGATCTAGCTCTGATCCAGATGGTATGAAACTAAATAGTGTGGAAGGAGGAATCATTTTTATATTGAATCGCTTTTTTATTTTAAGGTAGAAAAACCCACAATAGACTTAATTAATATATTTGTTCGATGATGCCTTATTATCATATTTGGATTGCATTTAAATACCTAGTCTAATAGTTGTAATAGTGAAGGGTTGTGACCCTAAAATATAATTAATAAATAATATAAGTATTAGGGTATGTTAGGAGGTTCCTAACAGAGAGAAGTAGTCAACATAGTAGTATACATAACACTAGGGCTCAAATGAGGGTAAACCATCACAAGACTCCATATGAGCTTTGGAAATTAAGATCGACCATTGTAAAACACTTCAAAATTTTTGGAAGCAAGTGTTACATAAGACAAGAAGATCAAAACTTAGGCAAGTTTGACCCAATATGTGATGAGGGAATTTTTCTTGGTTATTCCTCAAGGAATAAAGCCTATAGATGGTAGAAAGTATAAATGTAATAATTGATGAGAAGATAGATTCAAGAGAACCAGTTCATAAAATTGTGTATCAGGAAGATGGAACACCTAAGGAAACACATGTGGCAGTAATAAAAGGAATTTTCAGATATCTAAAAGATACTATGGATTTTAGGCTTTGGTATCCCAAAAGTGATAGTTTCACACTGACAACATATATAGATGCAGATTGGGCTGGTAACATTGATGACAAAAAAAGCACAAGTGGAGGAGAATTCTTTCTTGGAGACTGTTTATTATCTTGGCTAAGTAAGAAGCAGGTTTCAGTATCCTTATCTACAATAGAAGTAGAATATATTGCAGTAGTAGCTAGTTGTACACAGGTGTTATGGATGAAGTGAACTCTAGAAGACTTCAAGATAAAACATGGTCATCCTATGCCCATACTATGTGATAATACAAGTGCTATAAGTATCTCAAAAAATCCAATGATGCACTCCATGACAAAGCACATTTTGATTAAGTATCATTTTTTAAGAGAATAGGTGAGAGATAAATAGGTCAGGTTAGAATATGTTACTACAAAGGAATAGATATCAGATATTTTCACTAAGCCACTTTCAAAGGAAACCTTTGAGTGTCTTCGAGGAAAAATGGGAGTAATACTCCCACCCTAGAACTAACCACCTCAAGAGGAGGTTGGTGAGGGGCTAAGTTAAGAGACTCATTCTTAGCCCCAATCCCCAAAGGTGACCCTTTGCCATTGATATCAAATGGGGAGATATCTTAGTAAGGGGGGGAGATTTGGTATTTGAGTAAAGAGGAGATATTTGAAGAGAGCATTGAGCCAGGGGGAGCAATGTCCCAGGGGGAGCAAAACAAAGAAAAGGTTAAGTTTTTAGTAAAAATAATTTGGGTTTCCATCAATGACAAAGGGGAGGATTGTTGGACATTTTGAGTCAAAGTTGTCATTGATGTCAAGGAACGAAGTTATCATTTATGTCAAGGAATAAGATACAATTGATGTCAAAAGGTCAAAAGGAATAATTTGAGAGGTTGATTGAAAATATGTCATAATATTAATTTTATATTATGCGAGGCAAAAATAAAGGATTTTTATTAAAACCATGGTGGCAAAATGATTTTTTATTAAATCATTATGAGCAAAAAAAAGTTTTTATTTAACTCCCAAGGAGAATTTAACTTTTATAAAGCCAAAGGTTACAAAGTTAATTTATAAAATTTAAATTCTAAATAGAATTTAAATGATTTATAAATTAATTATGCATATTATAAAGGCATCAACGTCCAAGTTTTATACACCACCGATGTGCAAGATTTGGAAGGCAAAAGGTATTTAAACCTTTGCCTAAGTTCAAAACCAAGTATTAAAATTTCCTTCGATTATTTTCGCATTGAAAATCATGCTAAGATTCATGGAGAAAGTGCCAAGGAGCAACGAACAAAAGGCTTGTGCATTCAATGAGAAAGGAACGCATCGAACACGCTATGTGGCAAGATGAGAAGGGAGCCAAGGGCTCTAAAGGATTCGGATTAAAGCACCTTCTTAACTTTTAGTGGGCATGTGAGTGCTTGGCTCACACGGCTAGCAAGTCGTGACCAAGTCACTAGCAAGGGAGAGAGTGCAAGATCGAATCCCATGAAATGTAGAGCGGGAGATATAAAAAGGCTTTTATATTTTTGATTTAATTTTTAATTAATTTGCTAAGGTTGTGGAGAGATAAGGGTTGTTAATATAAATAAAAATTATTCTTTGCTTTTCTAAGGCTAGGGAGAGATAAGAAGTAAATTGGTTATGATATTTACCTAAGTGGCAAATGTAAATTTACTAGGGTAATATTACTTTTACCGTAGGAAATTAAAATTTTGATTTATTGCATATATTTGGTAAAGTGACTTAATCAATCATTGCAATATAGAGAAGAGTAAGGTGTGTTTGGTCAATTATTTTTTATGGATGATTTCTTTAATATGGATTAATAAAGTGTATGTAATTTTTTATATTTACATTGTAACTTTGAGAGATTTTATCATATTATTATGTCTTTGAGCTTGGCAAAGAAGTATTTGTGGTTGTGGAAAATTTTTGAGGTTCCTTCATCATCAAGAAAAATGTATGGGCATATTCTTCCATAGTTGATTTAATTGGTTTGTTTTATGGAAAACAAGTTTGGAGTGAAAAGGACTTAAGTAGGTATTCTTATTGAGTGTGTTGAGTTAATACTTCAAGGTTTTCTGGAATAAAGAGTTGTTGTTAAAACCTTGTTTTATAAGCATTGTTGTTGAAGCCATTTGTTGTGTGAAGAACTTGAACTAGGAATTGAAAAGAACATGAGTATCATTGTTATATGAGATTGGTTGATAAGCATTGTTGGAAACATTTTGAGTGAAGTTTCATATGCTTGGACTAGGGATTGTAAGCAATGATTGTTTCATTGAGTGATTGGTGAGTAGATTTGGTTGAGCCTAGTTAAGTGGATGTGTGAAGTGATTTTTCAAGTTCTATAAAATAAACTATTCTATATTCTAAATTGATTTGATAAAAATATTGAGTATTGATGAGTGTGAAATATATTGAGTCTATAACAATTATCTTTATGTTTCTATGATATTGGACAAGTTCTAGTGTGGACTTGTTTATAATATTTGAGGTAAGTCTTTAAGAAGACTTGTGGACATATTTGGGTAAGCTTTTGTGGAAGCTTACAATACAAATTAAGAGCAAATGTGGATAAGTTCTTGTGAGAACTTATTGAGCATATTGGAAAAAATCTATAGAGGACTTGAGGAAAGATTGGTGTGAGCTTTTGTGAAAGCTTACAAAGCATATTTGAGATAAGTCTTTGATATGACTTGAGAGCAGAGTTGATTGATTGATTTGTTCAAACATTGAGTTAATATTTGAGGTAGATCCAAAAGAGTTGATTTGAGATTGAGTCAAGATTTGAGTTAAGGCTTGAGGAGAGATTCAAGGACAGATTTTGGTGCAAATTTGAGGACAGGTTTGTGCCAGACTAGAGATAGAGATTGAGGATAGATTTGTGCTAGATCGAAGGACTATGTTTAGTATATATTTGAGATAGAGCTTTGGAGGTGATAGAGTTGAGGACAGAGGTCTCCAACTAGAGTAGGGAGGACATGTGTCTTCTGTGGATAGATTTCCATTTGCTAAGGGTGGTGGAGATAGAGGTCTTCTAGAGGATCACCAACCATAGTAGATTTAGGAGATTGGTGTCTCCTGTGGATAGAGATCCACTAACTTGATCAAGGGGATTGGTGTCTCCTTTGGACAAAGGTCCATAAACATTGTAGGGAAAGGATTCCCAAGAGAATTTATTTTAAAAAAAATTATAAGAAATATTTTCTTCGTGGAGTATCCTACATTGGGTGAACCACATAAAATCATGTCTCTCATGTGTGTGATGCTTTGTGTGATGTTTACTGCTTTATTATTTTTGATGTTATTATTTGGATTAAAAAGCAAAAAGATTTATCTTATATTGTTCAACCCCCTCTCAGTATAAGCACATGTTCTTCATGCAAAATTTTGGTGGAAAAAGAGATTCATAATGTTTATTTTTAAATATTATGTGAAGCATAAAATAAAAGGTTTTATTAAAACCATGGTTGGGCAAAATAAAAGGTTTTTATTAAAACCATGGTTGGGAAAATCCAAAAGATTTTCTAAAACCTAAGGAGGCTTTTATTTTAAAATCCCAAAGAAGAGTTAAATATTTAATTTATAATATTTAAATTACTTTCATTTTAAATAATTATAAATAAATATATTTCAAAGGCAAAGGTGGTAGCATCTACGATAGCATGTTTCCCCAAAAAAATTTTGTCTTCGTTGACGTGTGTGACAAGGGAAGGCATATGGTATAAATACCATAGCCATTCTAAGGTTTGGTATCCTTTTCATTTGCATCCACCTTATGCAAAAAATCTCATGCAAATTTTGAAACGTGTGCCTCCTGAATAGTGAAGTGTGTGGTTCCATCGGCATCGAAGGAAGAGCCAAGGGCTCTTAAGGGTTTGAAGGATTCAAAGCACGCATTGTGCTTTGGGGCTCCAAGTAGAGCACATGGCTCATACGGTGTGGATGCCACATCCAAGGTGTTGTGGGAGTATTGCATTAAGTTTTGATCCTGATGGATTGTGAAAAGTGGTAATAATTTTTGGAAATTATTTTAATTTGTTTTGCTAAGGTTTAGGAGGGATAAGGTGGAAAGAAGTTAAGTTGTGAAATTAACCTGAGTGTTGAGGAAATATTTTTGTGATATATGAAGGGTTATTTTTGCTAAATTAAAAGCTAGGGTAATCCTTAGGAAAGTGAGAGATTGACTTATTGCATTATTTTATAAAGTGATTTATTTAATTAATGCAATATTAAGTAGGGAGTCATAAGTAAAGTTTGGATTATTTTTTAGATATATTTCTGAAAAGGGTTATGATGAAATTGGATTGTTAAGATGTTCTTTTGATGAGTTAGAGGTTTGAAAGAAGTGTTTTGATTAAATATTTGTGGTGTTGGATATTATTTTAATATGGAGTGATAAGGTGTATTTGTGAGTTGCTATTTGTTTAGTATTGTCACCTAACCTCCTTGAGATTGGCAAAGAATTATTTGTGGTTGAGGTAGGTTTTGAAGTCTACTCTTCATCAAGAAAAAAGGTATGGGCACATTCTTCTTTGGTTGAGTTGATTGGATGGTTTTCTGAAAAATAAAGTTTGGAGTGAAAAGGACTTGGTTAAGTTTTTTTTGTTGAGTTTTTGAGTGGAAGTGAATGCTATGAACTTTGTTTTATAAGCATTGTTGTTGAAGTGATTGATTGAGGTTTTTTGAAAATAATATTGGAGTGAAAAGGACTTTGTTAAGTTTTCCTTGTTGAGTATGTTTTGAATTAATGCTTCAAGGTTTTATGAAATAGATGTTAAGGAAAGAAACCTTGTTTTATAAGAATTTTTGTTGAAGTGATTGGTTGAGTGAAGAACTTGAACTAGGGTTTGCAAATATCATGAGTATCATTGTTATGTGAAGTTTGCAAAGATCATGAGTATCATTGTTATGTGAGATTTTTTGATAAGCATTGTTGGAACATTTGAGTGAAATTTCATAAGTTTGGACTAGGGTTTGTGAGTAAGGATTATCTCATTGAGTGATTGGTTTAGTAGAGTTAGTAGAGCCTATTCAAGTGGATGTATTGATGTAATAGTTCAAGTTTTGTGAAACAAATTGTTCTATATTATGAATTGATTTGAGGAAAATATTGAGTGTTGATTAATGTGAAACATATTGAGTCTCTAACAATTCTATATATGTTTCTATGATTAAAGAGATATTGAAAGTGATTGAGATTTTGTGAGTGCGAAGCATATTGAGTCTCTAACAATTTTCTATATGTTTCTATGGTAAAAAGAGTGATTGAAAGTGATTGAGCATTGTGGTGAATGTGAAGCATATTGAGTCTAAAAATTCTCTATATGTTTCTATGGTAAAAAGAGTGATTGAAAGTGATTGAGTATTGTGGTGAATATGAAGCATATTGAGTCTCTAACAATTCTCTTTATGTTTCTATGATATTGGAAAAGTTCTAGTGAGGAATTGTTTAGTAGATTTGAAGCAAGTCTTTGAGAAGACTTGTGGATAAATTTGTGTGACATTTTATGTAAGCTTACAATATAGAGTTTGATGACAGATATTTTTGAGCATAATGGACAAGTTCTAGTGAGGACTTGTTGAGTATATTGGACAAGTTTTAGAGAGGACTTGTGGACAGATTAGTGTGAGATTTTGTAGAAGCTTACAAGGTAGATTTGAGATAAGCCTTTGATAAGACTTGAGAGCAAAGTTGATTGATTGATTTGTTCAAACCTTGAGTTAAGGTTTGGGGTAGATCCAACAGAGTTGATTTGTGATTGGATCAAGCTTTTTGTTAAGGCTTGAGGATAGAGATTGAGGATATATTTGTGCTAGACCAAAGGATTATATTTAGTATAGATCAGAGGATAGAGATTAAGGATAGATTTTTGCTAGACTGGAGGATTATGCTTAGTGCAGATATGAGGACAGAGTTTGTTGTAGATTTAAGGATATGTTTATGCCATACTAGAGACAAATATTGAGCAGATTTGTTCTAGACTGAAGGACTATGTTTAGTGCAAATTTGATACAGAGCTGAGAGTAATCTTTGGAGGTGACAAAGTATAGAGGATGACAGTCTCTAGTGGATAGAGATCCATTAGCCAAGGTAATGAGGATAGATGTCTTTAGTGGATAGAGATCCATTAGCCAGAGTATTGGGAGCAACAGTTCTTCTAGAAGATCACTAGCCAAAGCCAAGGAGAAAGGAGTTATCCTATGGATAGAGATCCACATAATTTATTAGGGGATTGGTATCTCCTTTGGATAGAGGTCCATAAACATTGTAATAGGGAAAGGATTTCCAATAGATTGATTGCAAAAATTTTAGTGAAATATTTTCTCCATCGAGTAGCCCACATTGGGTGAACCACATTAAATTGGTGTATTTATTATGTGTGGTGATTTATGCATTTCTTTGATTACTACTATTGATATTGCTATCTACACATTGCATAATATTTATTGGGAAAGAAAAGTAAAAAGTGGTCTTATACTGTTCACCCTCCCTCTCATTATAAGCTTGTGTTCTTCAAATGGTATATAGAATTTCATCCTAAATGAATAATTCTAGGAGAGGCATGACCCCCAAGAAATAATATAGTGGAGCAAGTTACTAAGATTTTGAGATATCTTTAGTGTCAAATGAGGATAAATTTAGGGTAGTGTATGAGGAAAATAGAGAAGATTAAGGTCATGGATAGAGGCTATATGATAGAGGATGGATAGAGTGCATAGGCTCCCTTAGATGTGGATCCCTTTGTAGTCCTTCCACTAGTCCCAAGAGAACCTATAAGGTCTACGTCTAGTTGATAAATTGAGGAGGTTGTGTAGGATGATATGGAGGCTATGATTTGACTCCTTTAGGAGCTTAGGGCCCAACTAGTTAGTATAGAGGTAACTAGGTAGGCAAAGGCATCTAGTGCTCAATAGAAGAGTGAGCGCTTGAGACAAGAGTAAGATCAGGTAGTAGCTCAGGTATCTCAAATTTAGATTGATATTTATTAGCTAAATACTAAGAGGGATGCTATTTTTTATTAATAGGTTAAAAAGGGTATTGAAAGGGACCTATCTATTTTACATAAATTTCCTTACAAGCATAACTTAAAAGATGAAGAAAACATGGTGCACAGGGTGCCAAGTCCTTCTAAACTATCAACAATCATAAAGAACCAACCTAAAGCATCTGATAAAAAAACACACAAAATACACTGCCAATAACAAGAATAACTAGATAGTAGTTTATTTTACATATATAACAGTCTACTACATATATATTGGGTCACCTATAATAATCTAACCCAAGAGCTGGTCCCCAAGATTTAGCTTCTTCCAACTAGAAATTGAACATCATTGGGTAACTTTGGCTTCTCCTTAGCCACACATTCAATAAGTTGAAGTGGGAAATTATCTTCCCATATAATAATAGCCTGAGCCTCCACCCCCATGTTTGTCAATAAATCTATAGCTCATTTTCCCTCGTAATAAACATGCTTCAGTTGAAGGTTGTGACATGACTACAAGATCTCTTTCATATTCACAACCATATTTGCAATGCTCCAACCAGCTTCTTGTCTTTATTTTAGAATATTTATAAGGTTTAGGGAGTCCCCTTACATAATAATATTTATATAATACCCTT
This sequence comes from Wollemia nobilis, assembly GCA_028583015.1. Classification (NCBI taxonomy): domain Eukaryota; kingdom Viridiplantae; phylum Streptophyta; class Pinopsida; order Araucariales; family Araucariaceae; genus Wollemia; species Wollemia nobilis. The sequence goes on along the minus strand of JAQPPZ010017232.1, from coordinate 21,952,585 downwards.
ATTTGATTACCTTAGCACTTGTAAAAAATTCCTAAGCCTCAACAAAATGGTTGGATTGGATGGATGGGGTTTAGAAAAGGCTTTCACAATCATCACCCTAGAATCTCTAAAAAATCCACCTATAGGAGCATGCCCCAGGTTCCCTTTCATATCCCCATCCACATTTAATTTTATCCACCCATATAGAGAGGATTCCTAATTAACTTCCAACCTTAAAGACCTCAATAGATTTACATAGATTAAAGGCTTCAAATTATAGCAAATAATAATGGCTTCCTCGAGTCTACTTTTAGCTACTTCAAGAAAGGTTAAGGTTTGGGAGTTCTTCATAGCAACATTAAGGATATGAAAAGCAACCACAAAAGCCTCTCTTTTGTTATTTTCAAAATATTTATTATTACACTCCTTCCAAATTCCCCAAAGAAAATGGGGGAGATAAAATCTCCAAAGAGCTTTCAATCTACCACTATTGAAAGGAATATCCCACTACACATAAAAATCTACTATAGTGTCTGGGAAGACCAAAGGAACAAAAAGGGGTTCCAAAACCTTCTCTAAAATTTTTCTAGCAAAGGAACATCCAAGAAAAATATGATGAACCAATTCCAATTGTTGTTCATTCAAATAACATTTATTTACAATAGGGATTCCTCTTTTGTGTAATTTATCAATTTTTAATATTCTATTTTGAACCACCAACCATAAGAAGAAATTTATTTTAGGGATGATCCCTTTAATACATATTTTCTTTACTATAAAATAGCCTCTAGCTTCTATCTCAAGCAAATGTTAACCAAAATTTAACAAAGTATTTTTTGTTATTGTCCTCATTTCAAATGACCAAATCACTAGAATGGCAGGATAATAGAGGATACATATGAAGTCATATTTAAAATTATTAATATGGCTAGCCAAGTTTGAGTCTAAATCTAGAGAAAATAAATCTTTCCAAATTTTTCACTATTTATGGTTGTAATATAACCAACAACTTTGATATAAAAATGGAGGGACATAGCAGGTTCCAAGGTACTTACCTCTGGATCCTATGATATGGGAATTTCCTTCTTCTAGTGATATTTCCAAAATTTCATGTGATTGCCATCTCCAATACACTAATGAAGTCCTTTACATAACAAATATCTAATATCCACAAGACTATTCCAAAAGGAAGATTTGACTGGCAAGTCATTGGAGTATAATTTTTTCCCATTTCATAAATACTTGGCTTTGAGGATCTTAACCCACTCAATATGATCATTTTTCAATCATTTCCATCCCATATTTCCCATTAGGGCTTCATTCATATATTTTACCCTTCTAAATCCTAGTTGTCCTACATCTTTAGTAGAACATATTTGATCCCAAGAAACCAGGGCAAAGCACCTTCTATATTCTAATCCATACCAAAGGAAGGATATTTACATTTGCTCAATTTTAATCCTTATTTTATTTATAATTTTGAAAAGGGGCATAAAATAAATGGGAATACTTTGTAAAGAAGACTTCACAAGCTGAGATTTACTTGCTTGGATGAGAAGACTTCCTCTCCAACATAATAACTTTTTTGCTAGTCTATCTAGAATTGGATTCTAAATATGTGACTTCATCCTACCTTTGAACATAGAAATACCCAAATACATGGTTTTTGGTTCTCCATTATCACACCTAAATATCCTCGTGATATTTCTATACCTACAAACTAGAGTGTTGATAAAATAAACTTTACTTTTTAAGTTCACTTTTTGACCAACAACTTCTTCATAGGACACTAAAATATTTCTAACTCTTATTCTTGATAGAGGATCAAGAGATCAACAAAGTATTATCAACAAACTATTGATGAGAAATAGAGTTCGATGTCAAAGTTGGTTTGAAACCATGTACTCATCCACTTTCTACAACCTCTAAAATAGATATTTGTAACACCTTAGTAAGAATTATAAAAATATATGGTGATAGCAGATCCCCTTGGTGAATACCATGCCCACTTCTAAAGTATCCAGTAGGGACTCCATTTACCAAGATTAAAAACATAGCAAAAAAACACTTTTTAACCAACCTCACCTATTTATTTTGAAAGTCAACTTTTAATAGGACTTTGGTCAAAAAGTCCCAAGAAACTTGATCGTAAGCTTTTTTCATATCTAACTTTAGAAGCATACCAACCCTCTTTCTTTTTTCCATAGAATGAATAACCTTGTGAATGGTAATTATGCTATCCAAAAAATTTCAATCTTCAAAAAAACCACCTTGCTTATCTACCATGATAAAAGGTAGAACCCTCTTTAACCTTTTGGCAATAGTTTTGGATAAAATTTTATAGATTGTATTGCAAAGCCTAATAGACCTAAAAATTTTAAGATGTCTTGCTCCCTACATTTTTGGGATCAAAGATAAAAAAGTAGAATTGACATCCTTAGGCAGGTATTGGGTTCTTAGGATCTCCTTGATAGCTTTAGTAACATTTGATCCTACAATATTCTAGAACTTCTAGAAGAAAGTAGTCGACAAACCATCTAGCCCTGGGACCTTTTTTCCACCTAGACTAAACATGGCCATTCTAATTTCCTCATCCATAAAGGGGGTCATAGGAAAGGAATTCATCTAATTAGTCACCAATTTTGGAATATTAGGAAGGATTTTTCTTTTAGCTTCACCATTCACTACCACGGATTCTTCTAGGAGGTCTAAAAAATAATTGACAAATTTTGCCCTAACATTTTTTGGTTCTAGGTCTGAGGTGCAGGCCAATTGGTTCATCCAAACCCCATAAGGGGAGCGGAGGTCCAAGGTTCAAATCTCGAGCCTCGCCGGACTGAACACTTGTCCCTTTCTTGGTTCTTTCAGTGGCGTAAAAGGTTTAAAATGATTATGGCATGGTGGTTATAGGGGTGGACTACATGAAGATCTGTGTGGCGGCTTTTGGGGTGGACAACGCAGAATACTATGGTAGCCATAAAAAGCTGGACAGCTTGCCCGGATTCGTGGCGGCTACCGATTCCACCATGTAAATTCAAAAAAAAAAAAAACATCTTCTGGTTCCACTATCACTAATTCATAATCTCTAACCAAATCATTTATCTTATTGCTACCTCTATGTCTTAGGGTAGACACATGAAAGAATCTATTTTTTTTATCACCTTCTTTGAACCAAACCAACTTTAACTTTTGTTTGCAAACACTTCGTCACAAACCAAAATATTATGATAATCTGCAAATATCTAGCATTCAACCCTTCTTCAGTGATAATATAGACCAACTTGGTTCACTTTATTTTTAATATTTTCAAACTTCAGCTTCGGATCCATATTTTGTGTAAATAGATGCTCAAAGACTCTTCTATTATATTCTTAAATATTGGCTTTAATAGGAATGTTATTATTACATAAGTAATGATAGGTGGACTTAGAGGATATATAGTATGGATATTAGTCAGACAATGGAAGGCACAACTCCACTATAGGGTCAGGAGAAGAGGACATGATCTAAGGTGCAGGTTATGGAGTATAAGGCTTAGGTAAAGGGAGAGAGTTGTTCATTATCAAGCCCTTTATCATACATCCATGCTTGCATCATAGAGGGAACCCTTCCCTACAGACTTAAGGACCCACACCAAGTTGAGTTTTGTGACTTGAAAGTCACAAAGATCTATCAAGTTTTTATCATTACCACCATCACCCTCGGAACAAGTCGAAGGGGATACTAGATCTACTTCTTGATTGCCAATCTAAGCCATTCATATTTTTTATGTTGAGTGCACCAATTTTGATTATTGTGGTGCATCATCCTAAGAAATTTTAGACCAAGTGTATTGATTTTATTATTGTGATACACCAATCTTATGGCTATGTATCATGATTAAGGTGTATATATAGAGTTATTATGACTTTTGGGACTCACTTTGATTGATGATGATGTGACTGATTAATTATTTAATGCTTCTATGATAATGTATTAATTGGTTTTGGATTAAATTGAGAATAAATTTATAGTTTGAAAAAAAAACATTTCTATTGCACCAATGTGTTGTATTTGATGAATGACATGGGTTGTAACTTGATTTTTGTAAGTTAATGATGAAATAGTATTTTTAATATATTTATTTTGTACTAGAATAATAATTTTTTTGACTTAAGTGTTCAAGGTGGCTCATAATTGGATAACAAATAAATTATTAAAGTGATGTAAAATTTGAAATATATGTAATGTGGTAGATGTATTATGATGAATTTTGTGTGATTTGGATATATTTTGTAAAACTTTGCTAGGTTTGCATGGTTCTATGATAATGTCACAAGTTAGGTAAATTTGTGAAAAGAAAAATTATATTGAAATTCATTTCACTTGAGGATGAAATCAAAAAATGTTGTATTAGAAGTATCCAAATGGCAAGTAATACTGATTAATGGCAATAATTTTGAAAAAATAATTTGATTGTAAAATTATAAAAAGACTAGTTATCTAAGCCAATTATGGTTTGTTTGACCTATCAATAAAAATTAGGGTAATTACTAATTTAGCTATAGTCATTAAGTCTAGGATTAGCCTAACAAATGTAACCACTAGCTAATTGGATAGTTTTATGTGATGTAGGTTTAACTAAGTAGCCGATATTATGAAGTAATTAATTAAGTTTAGAAAAATTTATTATAAATTTATGATTCAAGGAAGAAAATATCTTCATGACTCAAGTTATTGTATTTGATGAAATAAAATTGGAATAAGATGAATTATTGGGCATGATATTTACTAGGTATTTTAAATTAATTAGTTTGATAATACATTTTTAGACAAATATGTTGTGAGATGGGCATATCCCACATGTGAGGGGTTTCTACTTAAGGTGTAATAAGTGGTCTTGTAGTATGAGTGAAATAAAACTCTACCAATTAAAGGATTACTTTGTAACTTGAGAGATTTAATTTGAGAAGGAATGAAAGGAACATGTAAGAGTGCATAGAATGGGACAAATAAGAGAAGAATATAGGAGATCTTGTCAAGTTAGCACCTTTTTTATGGTGGAAAATGGGTATGTGATATGAAAAGGATAAGAAAATTCCTAAGACCTAAATGAAAGAAATCTAAAACTATAATATACATAAATTTTTAACTTAAGCAATGGCTTGTGAACCATATAATATACAAACACCTAGCATGTAAAAAATTCTTGAAAAAAATTGTGGACAACTTAATTGTTTTATTATTGACCAGTGACCTATGAGTTTGATGATAGACAAATACTCATGTTAGTATGCAAATATGTACAAATTACTGTTCCATTCCCAAGTGGTGGTCTATGGACCTGATAGTGAATGAGCACTTAGGAAAGAAAAAATATGTCTAGAAATATGTACAAAATGAATATTTTATCTCTAAGCACTGGCCCAAAAGCCTATTAAAGGAAAAACATCTAGAGGATGTAATAATATGTCTAAGAATATATAAAAAAATTATTTTTATGTAAGAGTGGTGGTCTATATGTTAGATGATAGATAAGCAATCATAGTGATGTGATAAGAAAATTCCATGAAAATATATACTTGTCTTTGCATCTATAAGAAGTGGCTGAATACCTAATAAAGGATAAGCACTTAATTTTAAGGCAAGTATGTCTAAGAATATGTACAACTATTTGTTTCATCCCTAGGCAATGGCCTAAGAGCCAGATATAAGACAAGTTCCTAAAGGATGATAGAATATGTTTGTGATATATATAAATTTCATCATTCCTAAGTGGTAGCCTCAAAGGTAGATATAGGACAAGCACTTAGGCGATGATGATAAATCTACCTAGAATATGTATAATATTGTAGAAACCAAATTCTAGCCACTTGTCATCCATCTATGTCCTCTAATCACAACCATCCATTATTTATTTATATATATATGTATTTGTTTAATATATATTTAAATATTAATATTTTATATATTATATTTATATATGTATTTATATAAATTAATCCTAGCCCTCCACCATGTTTTAATATTAGCCATCCATTCACCTCAATCCATGCCACTTGCCCAGATTCAATCTCCACCCTTCTTCATGTTTTAATATTGGCCACACATTTTGTGTCATCAAAACCCTAACATGTCCAAGGGAAGATTATAAAAGAGAAGTCATTTTGATGACTCAAACCCCTAACATTCCTTAAGCTTAATCTTGAATCCTTAATTTTGTGATATTGAATTCTGTTGATGTGTACAACCAAAAAGGCGTGCACCCGAAATGTTGTAATTGCATAAACAAAGTAAAATTGATATTCCAAACACATAAATGGACAAAAAAAATGGAAATTGCAAGAAATGGATCTATTATTCCATTAAAATTAATAAGTGTCTAATTACAAGTAAGTCCCTCTTAGGGATACTCTATTTGATACACAATTACAATTATTTCAATTCCCCTTAGGAACGAAATGCACTATTAAGCCCTTAAGGTGACACAAAATTCTCTAGGGTGGAGTAGACCCTCTTCTTCGCATTGAGGAAGGAAACAAATGGTTGTAGATCCTTAAAAAACTATTTCCTATGATCAAGAAACAACACAAAAATGTTAAAAGCATAGGAAGCCTCTCATGATGAGGCCCTTTAAAGGAAAGATACATAAATATGCCATTGAAAACATGAAATCAAGAAAGCATGTAAAAGACATTTAAACTATGCTAAACTAACAAATATTTATGGAAACACATAAAAGACTATAGTATTTAATATTTGCATGGTTCAATTAAAGGAAATGAAGCTTTAAAAGTCATAAAGAATCCATTGATGTCTATTTCATGCTACTATCCTAAAATAATTCTAAGCCTAAATATATCGGTCAAAAATCTATACAACTACAAATTACTAATCTAATATAATTAGATGGGCAAAAATTGGAAACAATAAGGTGGTGATACCTTTGTTGAAAACTGTAGCACTAGTGCACGGTTTGCACTATAAATTGCAGCTGAAATCTACGATGATCACTCAAGTAAGTTTACCCTCAAAGTCAAGAGTAGTGGGCTTGACCTTCTTGTCCAATTGATGTTCAAGGGTCGCCTTCAATGTCCTTATAACAATTTTGGTGGTTGATTCACTGTAAGGAACCTTCATTTTCCTAGATTTACATTTCTTGGCTCTTCTAGGCTCCTAGGACCTCCATGGAAAATTGACCTTTGGGTGAATAGCAAAGTGGCCTTCTCCAATGCATGAATTCAATATGCAATTCAATAGGGCTTCACTGCTCACTTGATCAATCAACTCTCCATATTCTCTCCCCATTTGGATGGGGCATTTATAGGATGCCTTAGGGCTAGGGGTGGCTTCATGGATAAGCCAAGATCAAGAAGAGGTGGTTAGGACAGTTTGAATGGAAGCCTCTAGAATCTTTTGTCCATTAACCGTCTTCTTCTAGAACAAATGGTCATTCAAACTAATTTGTCTTGGATGAAGGCCAACTGAAATTTAGTTAAGACCACAGGTTGCAACTAAAGTTTAGACTATAAATCGCATGCCTTAGCCATGGTTCATACTGTAGACCATAGGTTTAGGCTATGGTTCAGACTGATTAGGCCAAGGAGCCCAAATTGAGTAGTTAGAACCATTGCTCTATCTTGGAGTTCGTCCAATAGCCTACATATGGTATTGTAGCATGTCCATATGAGTATTTTCCCTCGACATGACACGTTTTAGGTGTCTACAGATGCCCCTTTTGAGATGCATTGTGAGATCAAACAATGTTGAGCAAAAATATACCTCCTAAAATGATGTCGAATATTCGATGATGATCATTAGTCGGATCAATATTAGATGCCCCAGGTCTAGCAAAAGGATGTGCATCCTAGAATAATTGCTTTCAACTGGGTGAAAGGATTACATTTTGAAAATCTTGTGCCCTTATCATCTCATTCGGTGCGGTTGTGCATTCCATAGGTATCTTCTGACCCATAGATCTGAAAGGTGGAGAAAAACAAGCAAAGTCATTTTTGCTATTTTTCCCAAGAAAATGGGTAAGCTTATGATAGTTGTTGATAATGATTCATAAGATGAACATAATTTTGACAAGATTAAGGGATCTACGATCTTAGGAATCTTCTACTAATTTTGATTATGATTTGATATTATGACTACCCCCTCAAGCGAGGAGTCGATAAGGGTAATGACAATTATTAAAGCGATGATGTCGCTTGACCACCATGGATGATCTGAAAAAAATTAGATTTGAACAAATTAATGCCTTGGCTAGGCCTAGTTTAGCTTTTGATTCCAACTATTATAGTAATTGCACATTCCTATCCCCTGGAGAATTCAGGCTACAATAGTCATATTAGGGAATCGAAATGAGGCAACTCAAATTAGAATTGTGTTGAATCAAGTTATTGATGATTCACTGAAAATGTGTCATAGGAGACATGAGATGAAACACCTCGTTACCATGGAGAAGTCCAGTTGCGAAGGCCTTCTTAGGGATTGAAACAACAATGAAAATTTTTGCCCCAAATGTCCTTATGGTAATTTACACATTTTGATGAATTGCATGGATCACAAGTTACTACAACCGCCAAGTGTATAGGGTAAATTACTAAATACGAGGTGCATTTGCTTTTTAATTATTTTATTTTTTTGTTAAATAAGATTTATTGATCAATATTGGTGCTTTGAACATCACCAAATTTATAATATTGATTGCTCTTTTTGAAATTTGATCCATTAGGAGTCATTAATTTGCATTTCTAATGATGGGTTTTTAGTGAATTTAATGTGAGCTACGAACTGTGAGTATGGTCTGCAGTTGTATTTTTTAATTTTTGGGAACCGCAGTTAGGGCCTATGGTCAAAAAACCCTAATTTTGGGATCGCAGGTGTCAGCTGCGGTCCGTCGAAATTAGGCAAACCTTTAAATAGTCATTCCCATTTGAATTTGTCATTATTTTTTGGAAAGCAACTACATTATTGAGAGCTCTAAGAGATAGGAGACATTCCCTGATCTGGAACACTGCCCAAAATTCTTCCATATACTATACTTGATACCTTGATGGCAGATTTTAATCAACCATCGACTAGAAGAGGTCGTAGAGTGGGCAAGGTAGCTCAAAACCGAGTCCTCGTAGTTCAATACCAATTAAAATGAACCACATTAAGTAATGCGCTAAATGAACCCCACTAAATAGTTAAGAATGAACCCCACTAGATTAGGTTAATTAGGTTTTAATTAATTATTTTTTAGTGAGACGGGCTAGGAAGTACCCGAAATGGGTATTCTTCCTAGATCGTAGCTAGAAGCTGCAGTTCCCAATTGTTATATTGGGGGCCACAACTGTCAGAGTTAGTTCACATTCAAATTACAACGGTCATATTTTGACCTCAAGCGGACCGCAGGGTTTACCCTAGGTTCTTCAACTTTAGAAAAATTTTATTAAATTTTTGCATTTTCTAAAGTTAATTAGGCAATTAATGTCATTTAATGCAATTTTGACTTGCCTAGTGAATTTTATTGATTTTTATGAATGCCTTGCGATATGTTTTTGTCTTTTTATCAAAAAAATTAAGATGTTTTTAATGTTTTTAAAGTTATTTTTAGCTATTTTTGCTTTTTTTTCTTTAAAATTTTAGCTTATATACAATTTTTATTTTAGAGGTTGACCTCTAGGGCTCGTGAGCCTGATCTTCTTAAGACTCTCTGTAGGTAGCTCACTGATGGTGAGAGTGCATGGTTTAGAGCCATCAGGTTCAGCTATGTACTAGATCTACCCACTATTAGGGTAGATCAGACCTACTTGACTGTGTTGGCCTGACGCTAAAATACACGGACCAACACCTTTCACCTACCTACAGGTGAAATGACTATGACCTTAGAAGATGTTTTTTTGCATATTTAGGATCCCTATCTATGGCGAGGCCATCATCTCTTCCTCTTCTTAGAGAAAGGGGCCTCTCTTCGATGTTATCTTTAATGATCATATCAAGGAGGCTCAGGAGAATATCGATCATGGAGAAGTCCACATTGGATACTGGTAGGGCGAGCATTTTTTCTCAATATGCACGATGATATTCATGGTTCTTATGGTATAGGTAGTGCTTCCAAACTCCTCGGGCGTGAGGATTCCTTGGAACCTCTTGGCCAGTGTTTGGTGAGTGATTTAGAGTTCCACTACTCAGCCACTATGCCTAGCTTGGGGGAGCATGCTACTATGTCAGCTCTATCAGGAGTTGTACCAAATTACCAGTCATAGTCATTGAGGTATTAGTTGTAACCTGCTACTACAGATCTGGGGTTGGTAGCATATCCAGGTCGAGCATCTCATGGACCTACCTCTCCACATCATGGCCATTAATGATGTGCTTTAGTGCTATGCTATGTGTTGGCCACAAGAGGAGGAGGGGTTTCGAATTAGGACCCATGCTAGAGACATGGACTATTACATTGCATGATTTGTAGCACTCAAACCAAATGATAATGAGTGATGCTCCTATATGGATTGCTAGAGATACATCTACTATGGATTTAGCCTACAGCTCTTGGAGATGAGGCTGATGACTTCTAGGAGTCTAGGGATGACACACCTAAGACCACCCTAGCATACAAAACATGGTGGTCTCTCCTATAGTGGTAGGGTTCAGGGCCTCTAGGTAGAGTGGATGACCAGGCAGAGGCAGACGCCGATCCTGATGGGTGCAGGGTGCACCAGAGGACCAAGGGTGGATGAGGCATAGAGGACATCATAGAGGAGGCTCCAAAGGTAGAGGTGGAGGAGGAGGAGGGGTCATAGGAGGGCAAGGAGCCTCCTAACAATGATGTAGGGGAGATCCTTGCTTAGGTTTTTGACTTACAAAGTTAGGTTGGTAGGTTTTAGACCTAGTAGCTATAGTGGGATATGACTATCACCATTCTAGAGGTGAATATGGGTCATAGGGATAGACAACTGGTAGTAGATTAGGTGCATATTACAGCCCTCATAGCTTGGGCTACAATAGTAGAGTCACAGGTCGATGAGCTTAATAGTGCACGATATGTAGCACTAGTACAGTGGGCTGAGGCCATTGCAGAAAGAGAGCTACTCAGGGTATATATTGGGGATCCTTCATCTTCCCATGCTATTATAGGACCTCCAGTTGCACCATCAGCTACATTACTAGGAGGTGGTGATCCCATGGCTAAATTTAGGTGGCTAACTTCCCTCATAGAGGAGGTAAATGACCTTTGAGATGCAAGGGTAGCTCACATCTCCCAGCTAGAGGGATTCATCAGATTATAGGGCTTGTAGGTACCATAGGATAGATATGCTATAGGATCCCATAGGATTAGGTCCCAAACCTCAATATATTCCACAGCAAGCTCTATCCAGTGGATGCACAGGACAAAGAGGACACACAGGTCCTCTAGTACACATGGAGGCAGCTCTCATAGGAGTCACAAGGAGATGGTGTGACCTCTAGTCATAGGTCTAGATACTTAGAGATACCAGTATCCCATGTGCTAGGTCTCTTTGGGTTAGGTGTTACATAGGGCACTCAGTAGGGTACACAACAGGCACCAAAGCTGACTATAGAGTAGGCTCCAAAGCACAAGGCTGAGGGAGGCGAAGAGAGCTCTAGTTCAAGGGGAGAAGGCCAGAGCTAGGGCTCTACTAGACCTAGGCTACATTTTTGCATATGTACCATTTTTTGTGTAAGGTCTAGGACCTACACGATTGTAGCCTACGGGTATTTTTGTACTCCTGATGTACTCTTGAGACACACACACACACACACACATACACACACACACACACACACACACACACACACATACACACACACACACACACACACACACACACACACACACACACACACACACACACATATATATATATATGATTTGATCATTTATGACTCATTATGTGTACTTGTGTATGTTTAATTTTCTATTTATGTGATGCACATGGATGCAATGCTTATGTTAATTTGATGTTATATGATGTGATGTATGGATGACATGCACTAGATAGCTATTTAATTTATGATGATGATGACATGCAATGATCTAGATGCTTAGATGTGTGATGTATGTAATGCATTATTTACATGATGGTGATCTAATGTAAATGAACTTGTAAATGATCTAAAGAATTAATGAAATTATGTTTATCAATCTAATGGACGACACCACAAACTGTATAAAAATCATGAATGTAATTGAAAATCCTTAAGATAATAATTTAATCAATTAATCACCCATACATGAAATGTAATGAATGCATTTGTTGATGCAAATGATATAATGTGTCATTCTATTTTCCTTTGCAAATTTGAAAAATATGCATGATATAGTCAGTGACCATCTAAATATTATTTCTAATATCCATTTGATATATATCCTATATCTTGATTGTGCTCTATATGATGATATATCATGTACTCGATACTTTGCAATTTAATGTTTTGTATGGTTTGTGATATTTGATATTTTGTTGCTATGAGATATTTTTGAGGTTTTCCATGAGACTCAAACACCCTAATAGACTTATCAATAGTTGCATACTAACCATAGTAGACTTTTGAGATAAAAGGCTTTTTCTAGGATAGGCCCTAACTGTTCATTATCCCTATGTTTGCACATGATTATTTCCTTGAGCGTTCCCCGATGTCAGGCAGGATTCTTTCAGCCCATTTCTAAGATAAAGGCACCACAAATGTCTTATCCAATCCCAAGTTTAGATTTTAGTTGGACTAAGCCGCCAGGCAATACAGGACACCTGAAGCTAAATCCTCCACATTCAAACATTGTATTACCACAAGTGAGATGCAAGTGTATCATACATATCGTCATGCGTAAGGTAGAGTAGTGTTGACAATTCTAGGGATTCAGGCTCATTCATTTCTAGCCTTCAATTTTTGGGATACTTGCTCATATGTAGTGAAGCAAGGGATTCGATTTCTTCTTCATTCTGAACTATATCTGGATCTTCATTTGATCTCTTTTCAAACTGGATTTTTGATCTTCATTTGATCTCCACTCGAACTTTGATTTATGATCTTCAATTGATCTTCACTTTGAACTTGATTTGAGCCTGTTTTCTGATCTTCATTTTTTGGCATTTATACTTGATAATCTTCTTCATAAACCTTCCTTTGGGGGGTTTACTTGGGAAAACTATTTATGGTATATCGATTGAGGATATCTATCTTATGATATCAATATGGGATCTCAATCTAGGAAGTCAATCTATGATATCGATCTAAGGTATCAATCTTGAGGATTGATGTGGGATATAACTCTAGGATATTGTTCATTTTATCATAAGCAAGGGATTATGAATAGGGAACTAACTTGTCCTTTTTCCAAATACCAATATTTCACATATTGTAAGCACAGAGGGATAAGCAAGAATAACTCTTTTCACTTCAAGATACCCGGTCCTGCTTCGTGGCTTTCATATTCCCCTAGTCCTTGTTAGGATTGTTTAATTTGTTGATTAGTGATAGGCTTTTGATATGCTAAGGGCTATACTAACTAAACCTCAACTACAAAAGCAAAGCAAGCTTTCTATCAACTCTTGATAAGATCCCTAGGTATGGTTAAATGACCAGAAAACCCTAGTATATCTCCATAGCAACAAAATAGGTTGTGTTGAAAAAAACAATTACTTACATGAATGATGTATTTATGATAAATGCAGAGATGCATGATTTAGACACAAATGTGGTGTCATTTGTGAGACTGACAAAAATAATATCTCCTACTACAGAATGTAATGGATGATGAATGCCTATATGCAATGCAAGAATGCAGCGGATGCATGAGTAAATGTAAAATGAAAATGCAAAATTCAAGTGCAAATGCAAATATTTTTGGATTTTATGCTTTACCAATTTTTTTTTAATTTTTTTTATTTTAAAATTTTTATGAGTTTTGAGCCTCATATCTGACCAAATGGTGAGTACATGCCTCTGGAGCCTTTAGGAGTGACCAACCGGTGAGGAAATGTCATTGGAGCCTTTAGATTGACCAAGCAATTTTTTAGCAAAATCCTTAGAGTTTTTTAGGATGACCGAGTGGTTTTAAGCAAACCCTCGAAGCCTTTTGAGTTTGACCAAAGGGCTTACGGATGCCTTTGGAGATTTTTGAGTTTGACCAAAGGGATTACAAATGCCTTTGGAGATTTTTGATTGACCAAACTACTTATGGGAGTGTTTGTATATTTTTAGGATGACCGAGCGGGTACAAGCAACCCTCAGAGCTTTTTATTATGCTCTTCAAGCATAAAATGCCTTAATATGGATGATGTTGAGAGGTTCAGGCTCTTCAAAACATCCTAGTGATGTTAGGAGATAGGTACCCAGACCAATATTTTTAGATATTATGTAGGGTCCTAGCTAGTTAGTCACTAATTTGTCTCACATATCTAGTGGTAAATTAGAGTTCTATTGGTTCTCTTTCAATACAAGATCCCCAACTTTAAAGTCTCTCTGGTGGAATTTGATATTGTAAGCTTGTTTTAGTCACTCTTGATAAACGTGGAGATGTTCCAGGGTATTCATGCGATGTTCATCAAGTAGCGTTAGTTGATCTAGTTGAGCTTGTCATGCGGTGTTGTCATCGATGAACTCTTTCAATGTGACGTGCAGCGTTGGAATTTCCAATTCCAAGGGCATAGTGGCCTCGATGCCATATACGAGTGAGAATGGTGTTGCCTCAGTGGGCATTCGAATACTAGTCATGTAATCCCATAATGCAAGGGGTAGCTGGATATGTCAGTCTTTATGGTTTTCTTGGACCATATTTTTCAATATGGCCACCACTGTATTATTTCAAGCTTCAGCTTGCCCATTTGCTTGCAGATATTATGGAGTCACAAAACTATGTTTGATTCTATATTTAGATTTCAAAGCTCTCACAATTTTGTTCTTGAAATATGTTCCATTATCTGATATTATTTTGGATGGAATACCAAAATGACTTATGCTCTAGTATAAACTCTACTATACGAGCTCCAATTGTTGTTGTTAAGGTTATTTCTTCCACCCACTTTGTAAAATACTTAGTAGCCATGATTATAAATGTATTTTGGCCTGATGACAGAGGAGAGATATTGCCTATAAGATCTAATCCCCACTAAGCAAATGTCCAAGCCGCTTGGATGGGCTGTAAGGCCTACAATGGCAAGTGTGTAAGATTAGCATGATGCTAACATTTAATGCATTTCTTGACATACACATTGCACTCCTTCTCCATAGTGGGCCAATAGTAGCCCATTCAAAGGATGCACTTGATGATGGCCATGCCGCTGAAATGGCCACCATACTTAATGTCATGAGCTTGCAAAATCACCCATGATGCCTCTTGGGGCTCTAAGCAATGAAGGAGAAATCCATCGTAGCCTCATCAATATAGGATGTCTCCTATTAAGACATATTTAGCCACTTTATATTTAAATGTGCACTTTGTGGTATGCGGTAGTCCCTCTAGGATCATACTAAGTTTTAGGAAGTCTTTAATTTGTGACATCTAGTTTTTATAAGCCTCAGATTCGATTGCTAAGACAACTTGCTCCCCTTGTGTATCAACTTTTGCAAATGCAGACTCAAAAAAACCTTGTAGTGAATGGTAGTACCACTCCCCATAAGACTCTGAAAGGTTAATGATCCCTAGGGTGCCTTCTTAAGAAAGTCTTCAGCTTTGTAGAACCATTCAGCTTTTGGTTCTACACTGATCATGTTGATCGATTCTTTGTTATCATAGGTTGTACACTCTACTTTCGAATGCGAGAGCATCTTAACATGAATGGTAGTGAAATCAGCAGATGGATTTTGAGGGATTAAAGATCCCAAAGATGCCATGGTGTTCATAAACCTATTTGACGATCAAGGAATTGCCTCGATGTTGTATCATTCAAATTTAGCCAAATATGTGGGAACTAGATATTTATAGGCTTTAAATATGGGACATCGACACTGAAAGAGCCCCTTAACTTGATTTACTATAAGCAAGGAGTTGCCAAATATGTTCAATATCTTAATATTCATGGTGACGGTTGTGTGGAGGTCCAACATTAGGGCTTCCTACTCAGCATTATTATTGGTGCATGGAAAATCCAACTTAAATGACAAGGGCGTTGGAGCTCCTTACGAAATTAAGAACACTATTCTGGCACCACCCCCTTGCTTGCACTTCGAATCATCAAATAATAGAGTCATATAAGCATTATTCTCTGGTTCTTCGGGTTCAAGAGCTTTAGATATTATGAATACTGCATCATCTAAAAGCTCTATGGTTATAAGCCTATTATTTGACAATGGTTCCTCATCTAATTGATCTGTTATGACCTATCCCTTAATGGACTTATGGCTTATGAATTCCAGATCAAATTTTGTCAATAGCATGATCCACTTTGTAGTACATGTATTATGATAAGTCTTACTCATCATGTACTGCAAAGAATTTTATTTGGATATAACATATGTTGTATGACTTAACATATAATGTTGCAATTTCTTTGTAACAAAAACTACTGCTAAACATAATTTTTCCACATATACATACCCAAGCTCATAGATCACCAAGGTTTGACTAATATAATATATGGTTTGTTCTTTGCCTTGCACATTCTTTTGGGCTAACATGGTTTCCAATGCAAAGTAAATTATCGATATATATAGTAGAAAAGGCACCTATGGCCTTGGTGGAGCTAACACTAGTGGTGTCGCCAGGTATTGCTTTATTTTAGTGAAGGTTACTTGACAGTCCTCATACCAGTTGAATGGAACCCCTTATGTAGAATTCAATTAATGGGTTGACATTTATCTGATAACTGAGTGATAAATCACTTTATCGATGCTACCTTGCCCTGAATGCTCCTTAACTCTTTAATATTGGTGGGAGGACACATTTCCAACATAGCCTTGACCTTCACTAGGTCAAATTCAATGCCTTACTTAGAGATGATGAATCCTAGTAGTTTTCCAAAATTTATGCCAAATACACACTTCTTAGAATTTAGCCTGACATTGTGCTCTATCAGGTGATCGAAGACCTTCCTTAAGACCTCTGCATGCTCTTTTCATAGTAATGACTTGGCCAATAAGTCATTGATATAATATTCTAGAATTTTGTGCATATAGTCATGAAAAATGTATGTCATGGCTCGTTGATATGTGGCACCAGTGTTTTTGAGGCCAAATGGCATAAATTTGTAGCAAAACATTCCCCATGGCATTATAAACATGGTTTTATGTTGGTCTTCGGGTTTAATCTGAATTTGATTGTAACAAAAAAAATTGTCCATTAAGGAGAGCATTTTTTGACCTATAGTTGCATCTACGAGAGCATCAATATTGGGCAACAGAAATAAATCTTTGGGTGTTTCCTTATTTAGGTCTCTAAAATCCATGCAAATATGGATTCTTCCATCAGGTTTTCCCACAGGTATCTAATTGGACACCCATTCTGGATAGTCAATGGAGATCACAAATTCCACATCCAACAACTTTTGTAGCTCATCTTTTACCACTAAGACTACTGTTGGGTGCATCTTTCTAATATTTTGCTTGACCAACTTCTTGGTCAAATCTAGTGAAAGGTTATGGGTAACCAATTTTGGGTCTAGACCTGGCATATCCTTATACATCCAAGCAAAAAAATTTGGTCTCTCCTTTAGCAGAGGTATGAGGGTGGCCCACTCATCTGGAGTAAGACTCTCTCCAAATTTAACCTTATTTGCACTAGTAGGATCATTACTGATATCCACCTCAAATATTTCCTCTACTGACATATACGATCCCTCATCAAGCTAATGAGGCATAGGAATCAAATGGATGTCATCATTCAGGTTGATAAGTTCCACGTTGGAAGCATTTTTAGCATGATAGACATCGTATGCATAGCCTAACACAAAATGGAAAGGTTGTAACATTTCTTCATTAGAGAATAAATTTTCAGGCTCAACAGGTGAATCAGTGCGATCCCATTCGATAGCATCTTTTTTAAGATACAACGGTTTGGACAGATCTATTGGATTGTGGAGTGGAGTGGTAAAATCAATGGAGACCATTTTTATGGAATTAAATTGATCTCCAAGACCACACAGACCAACTTCTACATAATCTACGTAGTCCCCATACCCATGATCTGGATCTAATGGCATAGGCACAAAGGGTTCTTCTTTGTAAGGACTATGAACAACTGGATCCTCCCTATGCATTGACTACAAAATACGATCATTTGGCTCCCAAAGCTCCATGTAGGTCAATGGAAGAGGATTAACCAACCAATAAATTTAATCCAGGTTTAACCGTCTTGCTCTCAAACGAGGACCAACATGTAACTACTAATAGACCTCATCTATGTTGATGGGTTGATGACAGTAATGCAAATAAGGAGAACCAAGGTAGGCCCTCTCTAACTCATATTCTTCATCACTATCAGATAATCATAACCCATCATTCACTCCTACTCCTAAGGGTACTCTGGAAAGTACAAACCCATGAATTTGATTGCTTGATCATTGTCATTACTATTTGGATAAACTGGATAATTATATCGCAAGTGTGACATCACTAAGAAATCTAGCTCTACTTCTTTCCCTGAATGATTAATGTTGGGAAGGATCTCTTCAGTAACCAATATCGATTCAATAGGAAATAAATAATGTGCATACCAGGGTCTCACATTGGCACCTTCGACTTCATCCCTTGATTCATCATCATTTGAGGATTCCTTTTCTGCTTCATAGCCTGGTCCACTCATATTGAAGGTGGAACCTACTCCATATTCATTACAAAGATCTCCTAGCTTGAGATCATCTACAGTAATGGGTTACGCCCCTGCACATCTATGTCATCGATTGCATCATAGGTTTGGTGTCTCAGATTATCTTTGGGGTTCAGTTTTGTCTCAGTCTACCTAAGGAGCCTTTCATGATGATCTTCGAGTGGCTCAACGGTGACAAAATATATCATAGGGTGATTCCTCTAGAAACTAGAAGGATCAGGATGATATGGATTAAAATCCACATCATCCACCATACTAAGGTATAGACGATCTAGGGATGTTGTGAGTAAATCATCCTATCCTCGTATCTATAACCCTAAACTGAACCTATCAGTGACTAACTAATAACATGGTTCCAGTAGGGTCCTATGTCCTTGTTCAAAGAGACCAAGGCCGTATTCGTGTCAATGATATAACTAAAAAATATGCATGGCATATTTTGAGTTAGATAGATAACGAACGTTTACTACAAAAGGTTCATTGTCATCTTCATCCATGGGCTCTCATGTTGGAAGCTGATCTAGCCCTGCATATATGAAATTAGTCTAATTAGGTGGCTCTCCCAGTGAAACCATCGATCCAACTAGGTAATGATGATCAAACAGTCGGCCCATATCTTGTGCAGTATTTAGAATCATTCTGAAGGTTACATTATGTACAAGGTACTCACCTAATCCGATGTTGGCAAGATGTACTATCACCCGTGGTGCGGATGATCCTACTGAAGATGCAGGCAAGGCAAGCTGAGGCACCTCCTCAATTTTTTCTTGGGGTTCCTCAACTTTCATAGGAGTGGGAACCTCCTCGATGACTAGCTTGGGCTCACGCTCCTATTTCCCATCCATTTTTACCTTCAACTTAATTTTATCCCTATGCATGACTGATACCAATGGTTTCAGGGAAGTGGTAGTGGTGTGCTCTGATTTATGTGACCCATATGGTGTTGTTTGAGCATGTATTGTTGGTTTGCCTCCTGGCTTCTTTATCGGCAATGAGGACCGAACATCCAGGTGCATTGATGGGAGAATGAAACCCCCAAGAAATTTTGCTAGGTTCATAAGCTTAAAATGTTCTTCATACGATGACACTACATGAACCTATCCCTCGTGAATATACTTCACACATTGATGCAATATCGAGGGAATGCAACACATTTCATGAATCCAAGGCCTATCGAGTAGTATGTTGTACTGCATGGCCCCTTCTATCACATGACACATCACAAATATGGTCTTCAGGCCTACCTACACAAGTAGGATAATTGTGCCAATAGTTGAACATAGTACGTCGTTAAATGCTCTCAATGTAAATATAGTTGGCACAATGTATGATTTAGGCAGCTTCAAATGACTCAACATCTTGGTCATTATTATGTTGATCGATGAACTGGTATCGATCAAAAACCTTTTAAATGTCATCTAATTAACACGTGATTATGTGCAATGGTGGGTCAACCATGGTTGTAGAAACCATCCTTATATTATGATCATAAAATTGGATCATCATTTCCTGACACTGATGTACATGTCCCACAAAATTAGTAAATGCCTATGCATCCTGGGATTGTACTTCAATGGGCCTCAAAATATCCATAAGATTCTCCTTGTGCCTAGGGGACTTATGTATTAGCTCATATATCGACAACTTCACAGGATTTGTCTACAGGTTTTGGACCAACTTGCACCTTATGGTCACCATCGGTCTTGTTGGCAGGCCTGGAATATTCTGCATTGGTCGCTGATTCAACGTGGCTTGTATTTGAATGGAAGCATGAGTTTGATTCATTTTTTCATATCTCCCATGTCTAGTGACAATGTTCACCATGCCTATTAACCCTTGGGTAGGTGGTTTGACTCACACTTGGTTGACCTGGCCAACGTTGTTGCGAGGTGCCTCATGATTTGGCAACGGATTTTTGTAAATTCCTATATTCTGATTATCAAGTGTCTATGGGTTGTGCAGCACTACAAGCTCACCTTTGTTAATCATATTTTGCACCATGTGTTTGAAATTCCAATACACCTTAATGTCATGGCATTTCATTCGATGAAAAATTCAAAACATATCTTCTTGGTACCCCTTTGATTTGGGTTTATTGGGTTCTACCAGCTTGACTTCAGGTAATCTAATTACCTTGGCCTTGCACAGTTGATGGAAAATCGACATCAACGATTCTATCAATGGTGTGAACTGGCAAGGTGGGTGTTGATATTTTTTCTTGCCCTTATAATTATTTTTGCACTTTCATACTGCATAAGAGGATGTTGGGCCTGATAATTCTCTTTCTGTTGTCCCTTATCCTCCCTTTGGAGATTCAACACCACTTGATTCACATGGGCCTACTTGCCCTGTTATTTTTTGGCACCCTTCTTTTGTCCCTCTCTCCTGTTCTTGAGCTTCAAGTTGCCTTCCTACAACTTGATGTCCTTGATCACTTTGGCTTACGCCAAAGCCTCCTTGAATGTAGGATACTACTGCATCTGTAGTAGTAACGAGATATGCTTGGTATAACTCTGTAAATATTCAGGTTAACTTTGTGGTAGGAATAGGGAATGGCAACTTCACCATTAGTCTCCTCCATATCTTTCTATACTGATCAATTGGCTCGTCATCGTGCCAAGTGGTGTGTGTGGTTCATTTTAATGTACATAAAATAAAAGCATCATAAAGCACTCATGCTCATTTTCTATATGTTATGCAAATGAAATAACGTTTCAAATTCATAAAATGCAAGCTATTCTAATTACTCTTTGATACAATGCACATTACAATGACAATTGACCACTAATTAGGCCTCACACATGCAAACCAAACAAGACACTCTATCAAGTACGCTATAGCCTAGGGCATACTGCAATCACAAGTTTGTTGTTCTTACAAGTGCCTTTCTATGGAATTAAATGCGAAAGCAAACTAGGATGATTGATTATTCTTTTTATTGGTTTATCCTAATTTGCATTTGGATTCATACATGCTGTAAAAACACAGAGGGAAGAAAAATGACAAAGGGTTAAAAATAGAGCCTACCTCATGTCCTGCAATGATTGGCCCTCTGATTTTTATTGTTTGTACTGTCAGCTAGAAACCGTAGGTTTGGTCTACAGTTCTGACTATAGACCACGCATTGAACCTGCAGTTCAATTGTTGACCTACAACTAATAGTTGTGGTCTGTACTTGCAAGTAAAAAAAACAAGAACACATAGTTAGATGCTATTTATGCGAAGTCCCACCGTGATCACCTTCTTTAAAACAAAAAATGTGTGCACCTGAAATGTTATAATTATATAAACAAAGTAAAATTGATATTCCAAACACATAAATGGACAAAACAAATGGAAATTACAATAAATGCCTCTATTATTCCATTAAAATCAATAAGTGTCTGATTACAAGTAAGTCCTTCTTAGGGATACTCTATTTTATATGTAATTACAATTATTTCAATTCCCCTCAGGAATGAAATGCACTATCAAGCCCTTAAGGTGACACAAATTGAAATAGGGTGGAGTAGACCCTCTTATTTGCATTGAGGAAGGAAATTAATGGTTGTAGCTCCTTAAAAAATTGTTTCCTATGATCAAGAAACAACACAAGAATGTCAAAAGCATAGGAAGCCTCTCATGATGAGGCCCTTTAAAGGAAAGATACATAAAGATGCCATTGAAAACATGAAATCAAGAAAGCATGTAAAAGATGTTTAACCTATGCTAAACTAACAAAGATTCATGGAAATACATAAAAGGGTATAGCAGTTAAGATTTGCAAGGTTCAATTAAATGAAATGAAGCTTTAAAATTCATAAAGAACCCATTGATGTCTATTTCATGCTACTATACTAAAATCATTCTAAACCTAAATCTATCAATCAAAAATCTACAACTACAATTAAATAATTCAAATTACTAATCTAATCTAATTAGATGGGTAGAAATGAAAATAGTAAGGTGGTGATACCTTTGTTGCAAACCACAACACTGGTGCACAGTCTGCACTGTAAACCATGGCTGAAAGTCGTGATGAGCACTCAAGTATGTTTACCCTCAAATTCAAGGGCAGTGGGCTTGACCTCCTTGTCCAATTGATATTCAAGGGTCACCTTTAGTGTCCTTATAACAAGTTTAGTGATTGATTCACTATAAGGGGCCTTCGTTTGCTCGAATTTGCATTTCTTGGCTCTTCTAGGCTCCTAGGACCTCCATGGCAAATTGACCTTTGGGTGAATAGCAAAGTGGCCTTCTCCAATACATGAATTCAGTATGTAATTTTATAGGGCTTCGCTACTTGCTTGATCAATCAAATCTCCATATTATCTCTCCATTTGGAAGGGGTATTTATAGGATACCCTAGGGCTAGGGGTGGCTTCATAGAGAATCCAAGATCAAGAAGAGATGGTTAGGATAGTTGGAATGGAAACCTCTAGAATATTTCATCCATTAATTGCCTTCTTCTAGAATAAATGGCCATTCAAAACAATTTGGCTCGAATGAAGGCCAACTGAACTTCAGTTAAGACTGCAAGTTGTAGCTACAGTTCAAACTGTAAACCGTAGGCCTTAGCCATGGTTCAGACTGTAGACCATATTTCTGGGCTACGGTTCAGACTGATTAAGCCAAGAAGCCCAAATTGAGTGGTTATAACCACTTTTCTATCTTGGAGTCTATCCAAGATCCTCCATATGGTCTTGTAGCATGTCCATATGAGTAGTCGTCCTCGACATGACATGTTTTAGGTGTCTACACAATGAATATTCATAAATAATTCTCAAATATCATTAAGCCCTTCTGCCCTAGCTATCTCGTCATCATTCCTACCTTCCACCATTACCCTCACCTTGTTTGCATCCTCCACTACATCACCCATGTAAAACCAAATCTGGTTCTATGATATTCTCCTCAGCCCTTGAATGCCCTGGTGCATTTGCTATAATCATAGAACACCCTAGTGCATATACCACCATCATAATAAACCTTGGTGCATCTACTGCCATCATAGAATGCCCTGGTGCATCTGTTGCCATCAAAAAATACCTCTATGTATTTTTTATAGTAGATCTACAGTTCCCTAACCCTCAAGTGCCATTCAAGCATCCTCACAACCATTATTGATTGAAGTAAAAATAGAAAATCTCAAGCGATAAGGTAAATAGTTTTATGTGCATTTATTTTACATTCTTATGTTTTGTTTATAGCTTTTATTCTATAGTATTTAGGTTTTAGTAATTTTTATTCTTCTAAGGGTCTCACACAGTGGAGTCCTCACAGGTATTACTAAATTATTGTGTTGTTTATTATTTGTAAGTATAACTATTATATTTTTTAAATTTTTTGAAGCTAGAGTGGCCCTTTTAGGATACACAAGCCCACCCGCAACCTCGTTGGGATCGAAAAAAAGGCATAAAGACACCAACCATTCCTTTCAACTAGGTTTTTGAAGAACCCTAGTATGTATAATTTTGTATCAACATAAGCATTTTAAAAACCCTACATCGGGGTATATTGATTATATCATTTGAGATTCACCCACATTAATAAAAATAGTTTATCTATCTTGTGCAATATTTGTATATTATTGTGCTTATTTTCATTTCATCTTGTGTATTGGTGCTGCTTATTTTTTCACAAATGGTGATCACGGTGGAACTCCCAAAGGGTTATTTTATGTTAATTTATTTGGTCACTAACTTTCTATTTTTGTTTTCATTTTGTAGGTTTCAAAAATTTGATCTCGTGATTTTTGTAAAAAAGTAGGGTTTTTGGAGATTGCAAAAGTTGATTAGAGGTTGCATGAACATTGCGTAGTGCTTGAGGGATGTTGTGGTATGTTTAGGAGATGTCTTGGTGTGATTTAGTGGCTCTTAGGTACATTCCACAAAGTGGGGAAGGAATACGTAGGCTTCCTGGTAAGCATGGTTCAAACCTTAACCCGTTTCCATCTCATTTTTTTTACTTTTTACAATAAAATTGAAAACAAAAAAATCATTTAGTTTTTGTTAAAAGCAGTTACATTTGTTTGCATTTTAGGCATTTACAATTATTATACAATTGCATTTAGAGTAAAATTGAATCCATGTATTCACATTTTCAGATTTAGATTTCTATTGCTATCTGATGTATTCATGCATTATTTCTACATACTGTTTTCATGTGAAATTACAATTGCATAAAATAGTTGCATAATAGGGTTAAAATTTTCATTTTATCTTTTGTATTAGTGTTGCATTATTTTTTATTTTTTATTTGCATTGTTATGTTTTGTTTACATATTTTATTTTGCATCATCTAGGGTTTAGTAATTTTATTCTTCTAAGGGTCTCACGTGGTGGATCCCTCGTAGGTAGTATAAGGATTATATTTCTAGAAGTTTTTGAAGCTAGGGTGACCCTTTTAGGATACACAAGCCCACCTACAACGTCATTGGGATTGAAGACAAGCGCAAATACACTAGTCATTCCTTTCAACTAGGGTTTTGAAGAACCCTAGTATCTATAATTTTATATCAATATAATCATTGTAAGAACCCCACATTGGGTCATGTTGATTGTATCATTTGAGATCCACCCGCATTAATAAAAATAGTTTATCTATCTTGTGCAATCCTTGTGTATTATTGTGCTTATTGTCATTTCATCTTGTGTATTAGTGTTGCTTGATTTTTTATTCACAAATGGTGATCACGATGGGACTCCCAAAGGTTTCTCTATGTTAATATATTTGGTCACTAACTTTCTATTTCTATTTTTATTTTGCAAGTTCTAAAAATTTGATCGCACAATTTTCATGAAAAACTAGGGTTTTTAGAGATTGTAGAAGTTGATTAGAGGTTGCATGGATGTCATGTAGTGCTCTAGGGATGCCCTGGTGTGTTTAGGAGATGCGCTGGTGTGATTCAGTGTCTTTTAGGTGCATTCCACGGAGTGGGGAAGGAATACGTAGGCTTTCTAGTAAGCCTGTTTCAAACCCTTTCCCATTTCTATCTCATTTTTCTTGCTTTTTACAGTAAAATTGATAACAAAAAAATCATTTAGTTTCTGTTAAAAGTAGTTACATTTATTTGCATTTTAGACATTCAAATTTATCATACACATTGCATTTAGAGTAAAATTGCATCCATGCATTCACATTTTTAGATTCAAATTTTTGTTGTTGTCTTATGTATTCGTGCATTATTTTTGCATATAATTTTCATGTGAAATTACAATTGCATAAAATAGTTGCATAATTGGGTTAAATTTTTTATTTTATATTTTGTATTGGTGTTGCATTATTTTTATTTTTTATTTTTTATTTACATTCTTATGTTTTTTTTATAGCTTTTATTCTGTAGCATCTAGAGTTTAGTAATTTTTATTCTTCTAAGGGTCTCACATAGTGGAGCCCTCATAGGTATTACTAACTCTTTGTGTTGTTTGTTGTTTGCAGGTATAAGGATTATATTTTTGGAAGTTGTTGAAGCTAGGGTGGCCCTTTTAGGATACACAAGCCCACCTGCAATCTCGAAGATAAGTGCAAAGACACATCTATTCCTTTCAACTAGGATTTTGAAGAACCCTAGTATTAGTAATTTTGTATCAATATAAGCATTGTAAAAACTCCACATTGGGGAATATTGATTGTATCATTTGAGATCCACCTACATTAATAAAAAGAGTTTATATATCTTATGCGATATTTGTGTATTATTGTGCTTATTGTCATTTCATCTTGTAAATTGGTGTTGCTTGATTTTTTATTCACAAATGGTGATCATGATGGGACTACCAAAGGTTTCTCTATATTAATTTATCTGGTCACTAAATTTCTATTTTTATTTTCATTTGACAGGTTCCAAAAAATTGATTGCACGATTTTTGTGAAAAACTAGGGTTTTTAGAGATTGCAAAAGTTGATCAGTGGTTGCATAGATGCCCTACAGTTCTTGAGGGATGTCTTGATGCATTTAGAAGATGTCTTGGTGAATTTTAGTAGATCTTATGTGCATTACACAAAGTGGGGAATGAATACGTAGGATTCCTAGTAAGCCTACTTTAAACTCTTACCCATTTCTGTCTCATTTTTCCTTCATTTTACAATAAAATTGACAACAGAAAAATCATTTAGTTTTCGTTAAAAGCAATTACATTTGTTTGCATTTTAGGCATTCACATTTATCATACACATTGCATTTAGAGTAAAATTACATCCATGCATTCACATTTTTAGATTTAGATTTATGTTGTTGTTTGATGTATTCATGCATTATTTTTGCATATTATTTTCATGTGAAATTACAATAGCATAACATAGTTGCATAATAGGGTTAAAATTTTCTATTTTTACTTGTCTAAGTTGAAACAAGATCAGAATACATAAGTATACTTCCACATTTGGTGATTCAAGGTTGAAGAATTAGGCAAATCCTCCACTATTCAGATCGGGTCTTAAGCGGTGTACCCTAAGTTCTTTTGAGGAACTTGGTATTATTATTTTTGGCTTCTTATTTAGACTTGTGAAATAGGCTATTTTTAACACTTGTGAAATAAGCTATTTTTAACATTGTATGAACACAAAAGATAACAAGATTTTAAAATAAATCACACACACATGTGCATCATAATAAATAGTAGTGAGTTGGATATCGTCACCAACCATTGTTTGATATTTAGCAACAATGGGCTTCATCTCCATCCATCAATATCTTCCCTTAGAAATCGTAGACACCCATGAGCAAACTTTATGGATTTCATCACTAGGAAGAATCTCATTTTCCAGCCAACCATAGATTTTACCTTGCATAATTCATATTAGAACATTCACAACACACAAACCTCACAAAAATATATATATATATATATATATAATAGAGAGATTAAAAAAAAGGAGGTAAGAAAATTTTGTTGCAAAAATGTAGGATTGAATTGCTTGTTTAATTTTGTAAAATTTTATTTGCATTTTCTTTCCTGCACATTTTTCACATTTGATTCAATAGCTTATGGTTTTAACATGAAATAAAACAAAAATCTCGAGTCAAATATTCATAAACCAAGTAACTTCATCCATGGAGTGTTCAACATATTTCCCTACCAATTATGTGGTTAACCCGATTAGTGTGATACAGACAAGTTGTTCAAACTTGTCTGAAGGTCCCTCACACGTTGTGCATACTTAAAATATTGATGTTTTGCATAGATCCATCCATACATCCATTCCAAAAATAGAATCATCATCCCCCATAAATTTTAACATCACCCACACAGACATGGCCCAAGTGGAAGCTCTTAAAATATCTACTAACTATGTTCTATAATAAGTCCATAGTTCACCCATGCATGATCCTTCTTTTCATCTGGAACTTATCCATTCTTAGCCTTCTAGCCTTACCCAGGTGTATACCAACCCTCTTTTTGAGGTGTCAACTGCACCTTCCCAATGTTTGTCCATTCCACAATAGTCATGTGCTCCAAGCACTACCACCTATGGCAATCCATTGTATGAAGTATATGTCAATGTTGCTTCACAAATGTCAGCTTCCACCCCATCCAATATCTCCCATATAGTTGTAATCCCTATTGCAACTTATCCTCCACCTACCTCATCCATTCCCTCCACATCCACACCATCTTCCTTATATGTGTAAATCATGGTGACATCTTAATAAATTGCTTATGGCTCAACAAGGTGCTCAACCTTATTCCCAACAACAAGTATAGGTGATAGATTTTAAATCCCAACCTGTTACCACCCAACCCACCTTTTTCATTCCAAATCCATCATAGGTGACACAATATTCTATTTTTTCCATTTCCACACCGTAATTAACTCACACCCATGCCATTCCCACAAATCATCAAATTCATACTCCTCACACATCATCTCCTTTTCAACATTTACAATAATTTCTTCATCAACCTCAACATCACCAAATTCAATTCACTCCACAAAATCATCACCATCTCATCACACCCTAGCATCTCACCACTCCACCTTCACAAAATCACCAAGTAATTTAGGGCTTTCATATACCTGGGAAAGACCCTCAAATTCAATCCATGCAACAACAAATTGATAGCTTTATGAAACATACTCTTTGTATGATTAACCATAAGCCAAATCTAATACAATTGATAAATTAACCAATTCATTTTTTGGTACCATCACCACCATATTTGGCAGATTTTACATTACCAAAATTTGATAAATTCAAAGGGACTGAGGATCCTAGAGAGCATGTGAGTACATTCTTTCACTCTTGTTTCAAAATCCAGCATCTTGATGCTCTAATGCTTCAAATATTTCCTTAGACATTTGGAATATATGCCCTAGAGTGGTACAACCATTTACCTCATCATAATATTTATACTTTTGAACAATTGGTTGACCAATTTCTTAAAATATTTTCCCTCAATGGTAGAAATAAAGTATCATTGTCTGACTTGTATGCCTTAAAAAAAATTGATGATGAGTTAGTATATTATTTTGGTAACTATTGGAGGGTTTTTATCACAAAACTACCATTCACCCTACCAATGGAAGACCTAACCCAATTGTTTACCAAGAGTTGCCTAAAACCCATCTCATGGTTATTGCAATTACAACAATATATATCATTTGAAGAAGCTCTTGCTCGGGCTAGCATCATTGAGGAGATCAAAATATAAGGTGTACTTAAGCCCAAAAAGAAATAATGGTAGAATAAGGTCCAATAAAAAAGTAATTATTTTGGTCAATCTAAACCAAATCAGGCCAATCAAGCCAATAAAGTCAATAAAATGGTCATGAGCCAGTCGATAATGGCTCAACAACAACCTGTGTAACAACAATCACGAAAAATTACATATCATGTAGTTCCCTCACCATCACAATTAGTCCAAACCACAATGCCAACTATGGAAAACTACCCACATTGATAATTTTTTTGACAAAACCACCAAGAAACCCCCTTAGCCGAATCATATACCTCCATATTTCATAGGTTGTATGACACAAACCAACTTGCCTTGCCTGAGGTTAAACCATATGACCATACCAAGCATAGTAAACACTATAGGGAACATTTTTTTTGCCCTTATCATAGGTAGAATGGGCATGATATAAACAATTTCTACAACTTCAAATACATAGTGCAAGATCTCATTGACTTAGGGGCCATCAAGCTTGATAATATTTTAGCTCAACAAAACCAAAACCTTGGCATCTATAAAACATCACTTCCTCATCATGAAGAGGTGCAATTTGAAAAGCTCAAAAACCAGTGCACAATAACTTTAAAATGTGTGATTGCAATAAATGAACACAAGAGCATGCAATGTAACAAACTATCATAAAACAAGTAAATGATAAATTTGATCCCTTATATTAATAAAAAAAATTGCTTTGATCAAAATGGGCTACAAATACATCCCCTTTAGGGAGTTCAATAATGTGATACAATAATTAAACAATTTGATAT
Organism: Wollemia nobilis; assembly: GCA_028583015.1. Taxonomy (NCBI): domain Eukaryota; kingdom Viridiplantae; phylum Streptophyta; class Pinopsida; order Araucariales; family Araucariaceae; genus Wollemia; species Wollemia nobilis. The sequence goes on along the minus strand of JAQPPZ010017232.1, from coordinate 21,922,424 downwards.
GTTTAACCCTCTCTAAAATATTTTGATACACTATATGGTCTTCTTGCATCCATAAACCATCATGCAAAGGATTTCTTCATGACCTCGGCAAGAGGTGAAAAAGTTAAACTCTTGTGATCCTCTTCCCCTATATAAAATTTGTGATCTAAACATAAATAACACAAAAATATTAATAGCATGTGCAGATGAAAAGGTAAATAACTACGATAAATCAGTGAAACATGATGAGGAATTGCATAGAAAAAAATACAAATATGCTAAAACGATGAAGAATGCAAGTAAAATTGAAGGTTTGTGGTTCGATTCGAGCATAACTTTATTACTTGAAAACTCTAAAACTTCAATATTTTCAAAGGAGGGTGAATACCAATTTATAGATCCCTCGAAAGGAACCTATTATTGGCAAATAATCTTTGCACGGGAGAGGTGGCCTACATGCTCTTCCTAAAATCCCATGCAATGACACTTAGCTCTTATAAACTATGTAATGTTATTATAGGATAAGTGTGCATGCTAAACTGGGCTTGAGTGTGCACAAAATCAGTTTTGCCAACCCATGCATGGATTCTCTTTTTTTGTTCCACTTCAGGCATGATCGCTTTGGGGTAGGACGACCTTGATTGGGGACTGCTCTGGGGTAGAGCAATCATGGTTCAAGGCTGATCTAGGGTAGGATAGCCATGGTTGGATGCTGCTCTAGGATAGAGAGATCACAGTTGGACGTCACTCTAGAGTAGGACGGTCATGGTTATGGGCCGCTTTGGGGTAGAGCGGCCATGGTTGCAAAGGAAAATGTCCTTATTTGAGTGGTGAAGACCACTTTTTTTAGCCCTAAGGTTGTCCAAGGTTGGTCACATGGTCTTTAGGGAGTCCAAATAGGTAGTCTCCTCAATATGACATGTTTTAAGTGTCTATAGATGCACCTTTTTTGGATTCATTATGTGAAAACACAACGCAGGGTAAAAATAGATGACCTATAGTCAAATTGAGGGTTGATGATGTTCACTGATCTGATCAATATTGGATGCCCCAATCATTGAAATAACATACATTTTTGAATCATTGCTTTTGACAAGTTAAGGAACTTGATTTTAATAAACCTTTCAGCTAGGATTACAACTTTGAGGTATACTTAATCTTGGCAGATTTTTTGGTCATGGGGAGACACTATGGGTCTATGAGCCTTTATGCTTACTTTATGTGAAGTCATTTTTTTAATTGAAATGTTTGCTTTTACCCTAGAAAAATAGGGAAGTTTATGATTTTCTTTGGTAATGATTCTTACATGAATGCAACTTGCATGATTATGTGTTTGATTATTGATTTGATTTTGAATTGTGTGATGTATGACTACACCCTCAAATGATGAGGCAATGAGGAAATGATAAAATGATTAAAGCGATGATTCACTTGAACAAGATGATTTGATTTGGGTTTTCTAGTACCATTACAAAATTTTAAAGGTGCATGCCCCATTACAACCTTGATTTTGACCAATTTATTACTATTTTTGGCCAGTGATCTTATGGTTTTTCACTCATCCTACCGAATTGCATGGACAACTAATCGCTGAAATAGTAGATATGATATTCATTCAATTTTTTTATATTTTTATGTGACCAAAGGGGTTAGGTGCCTTTGGAGCCTTTTTTATTGTGACCAAAGGAATGTGAGTACCTTTGGAGATTTTTTTATGTTGACCAAAGGGCTTAAGTGCCTTTGGGGTTTTTTGGATGAATTTTGACCAAAGGAATGTGGGTACCTTTGGAGCCTTTTGATTGTGACCAAAGGAATGTGGGTACATTTGGAGACTTTTGTGATTATTTGACCAAAGGGCTTACGTGCCTTTGGGGATTTTTGGATGAATTTTGAATAGAGGAATGTGGGTACCTTTGGAGCCTTTTGTGATGATTATTTTGTTTGTTTTTTTTATAAATTAAACCTAAGATACGAAATAACCTAAATGTAAGAACTACAGATGTACCAAAGTCATCAATTAAAATGTTAACCTTTTTCACCAAAGTTATATATTTGAAAGCCAACCATATGTAAGATGATGGATGGATGACCAGTAAGATGTTATAGGAGAACAACATGGTTTTCATGAGACTTAAACACCCTAGTTAACCAGTCAAAAGAGGTATACTAACTATACAAGACTTTGAAAGATAAAATTCTACTAGGAAGACCAAAATATTCAATATCCATTTGTGTGCATGTGATGTTAATTAAGATGACGCATAAGAATACTCCATTGCTAGGTGGGTTTTTTTCAACCCATTCTTGTAATGAGGATCACCTCATAGTCATCATGATCCTAATATTGGACGTAGGTGGACTTGACTACTAAGTAATACAAGCCACCAAAAGCTATCTCATCCACAAGCTAACATTGGTCTATACAGAAGAATATCACTATGTGACAGACGTGTCACCACACGTTAGACTACTCCATTGCCAGGCGGGTTTTGTTCAACCCATTATTGTAATGGAGATCATCCCATAGTTTTTGGATAACAAAGGATTCTAGGGATTCAAGCCATTGGCCCTTTTTTTTCTTTTGATTCCTTTTATTGGGTATTCTTGCTTAGTTTTGGTGAGGAGCAAGGGGATTTATTTGCTTTAGTGGTGAAAACCACTTTTTTCTTTCCTTTTTTTTAGGGATAATTGCTTGTTTTTGTGAAGCAAGGTATTTTATTGCTTTGGGTAGGGGGTATCTTGTCCTTTTGTCAATTCTTATCATATGATACTATGAGCATAATAGGATGAGCAAGGGAAACTTTTCGCTCAAGGTGGAAAGGACTACATTGTAGGTTTATCCTTCCTTGTTCAAAATTAGATTTTAATGTGTGATTTTGTGTTGGGATTTTGATATATGCAAGGTACGAACAAAGAAAGACCCTACCTTTAAAAATAAATACAACTTTCACACAATCTAAAATGAAAACTAGGAATGGTTAAATGATAGAAAACCCTAGTAAACAACCCATAACAACTTTATTGATTGTGTTGAAAACACAATTAATCACTAAGGGGAAATGTGGATGATATGATATGTGAAATGTGAGGGTTTTTGTAGGGATTTCTTGCTTTCTCTTTTAAATATATCACATCATAGGGATCCCTAGAATCACAACCATTTTGTAGACTCTGGTGGATATACCTCTTTGACCCAAGAAAATATTATCTATGAGACTCTAAATAGACTAGGTCGAGTAAGGAAACCCCGAGTGATGGGCATGAGTATTTAATATTCTGATATTATAACCCATGTCTTACCATATTAAGTGTTATTATGTTAATTCTTGTTCTTATTGACCAAACCACATAGCATTTTAATTATTTAGACAATATCGATGTCATGTCCATTGGGCAAATATGGTAGATTCATAATACTTCATGAATTAAGAAATGAAAGGGGAAATAGAAACTAGTTTATTCAGATTTATTCAAATGATGTAATAAACAAGAACCATGGACTAGCGAAGAGAAACGTTATTCACACATTCATATACCGTAATATGCAAATAAGTAATACACAAGTCATTGACACGAGAATACCAGAAATAGAGTTGGAATTATATTTATGAATAATATTACATATAAAGAGCCTGGTAAAGTGCTTGGATCTATATAGAAGTGGTTACAATTGCACCTTTGTTCAAATATCATAACAAATGGTTGCATCTCTCTATCCTGATTATAGTGATGTAAGATATCCCAACTCCTTGCACATCCGCTAGAAATAATCTCAGTTGGCCAAGCTTCTTGGATAATTCTTGGGCAATAACATAGGAAAAGGTTATGGTAATAGATAAAGGAAAAACACACAAAAGGAAGAAATACGACTGATTTCAAGAGACAGTTATACCTAGACCAAATTTTTTGCTCTTTAAGGCTTGATAAAAAACTTTTGTTGCTATTCTCTTCTATGTATAGTGTTGGGAGATCAGGCTGCACTATAACCGTTTTCCTACCAATCTCCATCTGGCTTGATCTCATTTCCTATACAAAATTATGGCAGGGACAAAAAGGGACAGGTGGCCCATATTTTTCTCCTACGATTGTTTATCTTGTGCACCAACATATTTGTCACCTTGAATAGGCAGCTTCATTTTATCTTGACCTGCTTCATCCTACGTTGTATTGGGTCCCACTTTGCCTTACTCATTAATGGTTGTTTTTCCTTTCTTTGGATCCCCCACTACTTCCTCTTCTCTCATATTCTATAGTTTCTAGTTAATAGAGTTCCAAGCTCTATCGTGGAAGGTCAAGGCAAATTTCAATATGTTGATATCTTGTGTGATTTTATTTCTCTCCTCTTTAAACCATGCCATGGTGTTCTCAAATAACACACACAGGTGATCTACCATCTCTACCAAGGAGTTAAGCTGCCCCATCAGCTTTGTATTTTTACTAAAGTCAAATTCTCATATTTTATTGAAGACTAGATCCTTAATGTTGACTGCTTGGAAAAATTCTTCCAACATGAACCTGTAGTCATTTAGCTCATTATGCAATTCTGCCTCAAAATTTGTTATTTCTTCATTCCACTATAGCCACTTCTATCTATTCTAAAAGTAGATAGAAATATTTATGAACTCTTCTGTACAAAAATAGACAGACCTATCTTCTAGAGTGATCACACCTTAGCTCATCTCCACATAGTTCTATTTGAACCTCTAAATGACTGGGTATATTGGGTTGATCCTCTGATCTTCTTACTGTAATAAATTTTGTAAAAGGCTTGCAGTGTACTTGGTGGTATAAATATTATAAAATACTGCAATCAAATTGGCCATATTCCATTGCATATTGTCCATCATTTCTTGTTTGAACTCCTCAATGAGATTGGAGTGGTGATTAGCTCGTACAAGAGTGCTCTAAGAAGTAGGTGATATTTTCTTGAGCTATTCTATCTCTACTTGCAATTTCTCTACTTTTTTTGTAGTTGTTCTGCTACTACAACCTTGGTCTTCAAACTCGATACTTCCTTTTCTACTACCTCTATCACTTGGACTTGGGAAGCCATGTGGGACTTCATCATATAGATCAGACCTATTGTGGTCATAATCACACACCTATCTAAGTCAATTATGAATTTCTTTAGACTTAGGAGTAGAGGAATGGACACTATAGTTGTAGATGCATCACAAGTACTTTATTCAACTATTTTTCTAGCCCTGCTCACTTCTCTGTTGGGAGCTCTTTACTCCTCCATATCTTGTATCTGATCTTCCTCTTCAGTAGTAATCTGGACCACTTCTCTTACCCTAGATAGTGTGAAATTTTCAATGTTTGAAGTTGAAGCTTTGGTCTTGGCCTTCTTTCAGGTAGGAGACTGTGATGGGTTTTCTATATAGACCTCATACTCTTAGAGTATATTTGATAATTCCCCAGATTCTTGTATTTTATTGAGTGCTTTGGGAGGAATTGGGTGTTCCTTTTGATTGATCACCAAGGTGGCAGAGACCACAGATGATTGGCCAACAACCAGGTCAGTATGGCTCAATGGGAATATCAGTGCTTAGGTTGAGGCTATAGCTAAACTTCATGCCTAATGTGAAGGATGAGATGCTATATCCTTCCTCCTTGACATCATAGTTGAAGAACTAGAGAATGCAAAAATTCTTTCCTGCTCCTAAGGGGCTGCATCTAATATTCTCATTGCCACATCAAATAGTTTTGAATCTTGATTGATGATTTGGAGGGTGGGAACTTGAAAGTCATCAGGTAATTCAACAGGCACCAAGAAAACCACTTTTTCTACCAAAAAATATTTATGTAGTATTATTTTAGTGATATAATCACCCACTACTTCTAGCACTTTGGGGTTTGTCTTCCATTCACCAAACTAGCTCCAATGACAAGTCCTACTCGAGGGCCTTCTACATTTCAATTTCAAAATTATCTACCCTATGTGTAACCTATAAGATAGAGAGTTTCCCCATGATATTATGTTTATGAGAGCCATAAGGATCATAGGGTCTCCATGTGATCTTCAGGAATAGTACGTATCCATGTTCCAAATGGCTCTCAGTAAACTGAAATGGACCATGTATACATAAGGGAACATTATGCAAAGGATTGGCAACCAAGGAACTCCTCCCTTCTTCTTTATGCACCTGATTTTTACTTCCTTAGAAATTTGCCTAATTATTTCTAGGATAGCTATGGAATTAGGGTAGTGGAAATATAGGGCCATCAGGGGTAGCTTTGACCCATACAATCTGATATAAGTTTACTCCTTCATGAAGAAGAGATCACCTACCTTTGTCTCATGGAGAAATGATTTTATCCTAGCTTCAATTTTGTCAGGATCTTCCCCACATAATCGGGCATGGACCACATGGAGGACTTCCTCAAATAAGACCACGTAATTTAAGCAACCCTCCTGTATACACAAGTGGTATTAAACTATGGTAGCATTTACTCCCCCTATCTTGGTGATCAAAGACTGATCCATTTGGCCTAAGACCAGATGAATTAAAAATGAATGGTATGAGAAAGGGGGAGTTGCTCTTTATCTACTTTTGGTTGATATTATCACTAATCATTTTCTACCACCTGTACATGGGTGTTTGATCCCTCTTGTTGCACTAGATGATCAAAAACATAACTTCCTTGGTGATTTGCTCCAAATCCTTCATCCCTAGTACTAGATTGATAATGTCTATGTAATCCTGGGTCTAAGCATGGAGAATGGTCTTGGAGATGGGAAAAATGGAGGGCATGGACCTATTTATCTTTAGAATCCTACCATAGAAAGAGGTTTCAAGCATAAAATTAGATTGGAGGACCAATACCTAGAAATCTAGTATCAAATAAGTACTTGAAAGCCCAAACACTCTTCAAATTCTATCAGTTGTGAGCCTACATAAAACCTAGTTGGTAGGATTCCTTATAGTTCTATTATTGTAATCATATGCCACTACCAACCATGCAAGGATATCTAACGAGTGGTAAACCTTGGGGTAAACCAATTTCCCTAGGTTCATGGCCCACTTATTATAGATAGGGCTCAATTCATCTTTGTCCCTTTGTGCTCTCATGAAATTGAATTCTACTCTAACTCATGATGTCTTCTGCATGTGCCTATTTAATTTAACCTCATAAATAAATTTTTGGAAGGATGTCACCACCTTTTATCTCTTTAAAACTACATAAACGGCTACCGAGTGGCACTTTGTTTCTTTATTGGCCAAAGAGATCTATTTTATCATGCCACAAGGTTTAGGTGCATGAATCGATTCTACATTTGTGCTATAAGGAAATCCTATCAATCTTCTTAGTCGAATACCTATGTTAAAATACCCAGACCATCCACATATCTCTTTCTTATTGGCTTAGGCATGACATGCTTGTGCATCAAAAATTTGGGGCACATGAATTTGAGAGGAGGTGCATGAAATTCATGCACCTTTATGAACTATAAATGCTTGAGAGAGGAGGGGCGTGTGAAATAGAGGGGAGGTGCATAGAATTCATGAATTTTTAGTACTTTCATATGCTCCATTAAAAGTGAGTTCACAACAAAAATGAGGTGTGTGAGCTTTGCGCACCCCTTATATTTTTTATGCACTCCAAAATAATGAAGTGCATGACTTCAAAATAGGTTACACAAGTTTCATGCACCTCATTGTATTTTTGTGCACTCCAAGTGGAGTGCATGGTCTCAAAAATGGGGCACATGAGCTTTGTGCACCCCTTACACTTTTTGTGCACTCCAAAAAAAGTGGAGTGCATGACTCAAAGCAGGGTGCACAAAGACTCTAGTGCACTCCAAAAAAATGGAGTGCACAACTCAAAGCGGGGTGCACAAAATTTGTGCACCCCTTAGACTCTTATGCACTCCAAAAGAAATGGAGCACACGACTCAAATCAGGGCATGTAAACTTTATGTACCCCTTAGACTCTTGTGCACTCCAAAAGAAGTGGAGTGCATGACTCAAAGTGGGGTGCGAGAACTTTGTGTACCCCTTACACTCTTGTGCACTCAAAATAAATGGAGGCACAACCCAAAAAAGGGACACATAGGTTTCACATGCCCTTCTAAAACTTGTCGCACAACATGAATTTTAGGTGCCTTTTAAGACAAAAAGGGGCATAGACTTAGGAAATTTTTAAAATCTACGGTTAAAAATGTGGTCTTGCTTAAAAATCCAACACTGTCTTTGACTGGGATAGGGGAATGAGTGATGTTGCAAGACTAAAAAATTTGCTTGAGAATACTAGAATCTCTAGTTTGCTTGACTACTTTAAACAAAAATAAAATAAAAAAGGAAGAAACAGAGGACTTGACAACAACTTGATATGTACAGAGATAGAAAAGTATTACAAACACACGCACACCCTCTTTTTTTTAGGATGATCATGGAGTAAATTTAGCCTCCATTACCCTCATGGAGAGGTCCAAAAAACTTCAGATGCTAACCATTGATAGGTATGGGCATATCTTCTCCTTCTAAGTCCTGCAACCTATAAGTATACTGGCAAATCACTATAGCAATCTAATATGGGCCTAACCTTTTTGGCTCAAAATTGCCTTTCTCACATGGTTTGTCATTTTTTGGATCCCATTAGAGTACTATCTCACCCTCTGAAAGGACTTTCCTTTTGCTTTCTTATTTAATGACTCAACTATATTTTTTATCTGGGAAATCATCTTTGTAACTGCCTCTCTTTTGTCTTCTTCTAATTTAACAATCTAATCCGTCCTCCTTTGTAGGGCATCAGGATTTTCATGATCCTAAAGGAGTAAAGAGAGAGCCATTCACTCCAATTGAGGTGGCAAAAGTGTGCTTTCCCCATAAACCAATTCATATGGTGATTTACATATGGATCTTTTTATTGATAACCTGTCTACCCATAAAGCATATTTTAACTCACTATCCCAACTTCTTTTGTTCTTTCCTAGTGACCTCTTTATTCAGGTAATAATATTTTTATTAGAATATTTTGCTAGTCCCTTACCCTAGGGGTGGTAATTTGTGGAATGAGATAGCTCTATAATGTATATAGCATAGAAATCAACCATATTGAAAGAAGTAAATTACTTAGCATATCTGTAATGAGCTTTCTAGGCACCCCAAACCTAGTCAAGATGTTTTCCTCCAGGAAGCTAGTATAAAATATTATTTTTTATCTCCTAAGGGGAGCTTCCTAGATCCACTTAGTAAGGTAATAAGTTGTAATTATCCATTTATGACTTATTTATGAGTTTGGGTTAACTTCTCCTACAAGTCTATTCCCCACTGAGTAAATGGAGCTTTAATGATGATTGGTTTTAGTGGCATTGTAGGCAGATTCTACTTGCCTATAAAAATATAGCAATTATAACATCCTCAAATAAATTGGTAGACATTTTTGAACATTGAAGGTCAATAGTATCCCACCCTCATAATAGTTTTAGTTGTTGCCTTTGGATTGAAATGGCCACCACAAAAACCTACATGGAACTCTTCAATAATATTGGGAACTTCTCTCTGTGATAGACATAGTAATAGTACCCCACTTGGATGTCTCCAATAAAGCTGGTTTTTTTAGATATAATACTTTTGGGCTTGTTGTTTGATACTCCTCATTCTAATTTGTAATTTTCCTATCAATAATGATAGGATTCTCATATATAATAGGATAAATGTGTACCAGTCACAATCATCATCGCCTATGGGTCTATCATGTTGCAAGTCTCTTACCATGATGGTGTTGTTCATGTCTTATCCCCCTTTACTGGCCATGCATTTCACTAGCCCTTGTCCTTTTATTACCTTGATTACCTTGAACTCAATATCATATTGCAACAGTTTGACCATCCATATTTTTGATCTTCTTGTAGGCTTAGGTTGAGTGAGGATATCCTTTACAACCATATAGGGGATGCAAGCAATTACCTTGTTGGAACCAAAATTACTTTTAAAATGTTCTAAAGCTTGTATCAGGGTGAATGCTTGTTTTTTCATGAGCTTATACCTCAACTAGGCTCCTTTCATCCTAAAGCTCATGAATACTATAGGTATCTCATCTTCTTCCTCATCCTTTTGTGACAAGACTACAACTATTATGTGTTCTAAAGCAAATGAGTAGATGTTGAAGTCCCTTGAATGATTTGGGCATGTCAACACGGGTGCAGTGGTGATGGCATCTTTGATCTATTGAAAAGCCCTAGTGTTTTATTCATTCTATTTTATGCTTGCATCCTTCTTAATCATATCATTGATGGGTTTAACAATTTCCACAAAGTTTGGGACAAACCTTCTGATAAATTTTATCTTGCCAAAGAAATATCTAATCCCCTTTAGAATTTGGGGGGGATTTTTGCAATGGCCTATATTCTTTGGGGATCAATACTTATTCCTTCCTTGGAAACCATGTGCCCCAAAAAATTTCCATGTGTGGCTTCAAACAGGTATTTTTTTGGGTTTAGTGATATCCCAAACTCTTTACACCTTTCAAAAACTTGTGTTAGGTGAGAGAAATGATCATTCATAATTTTTGAAAAGATTGTGATGTCATCTAGGTACACCACGATAATTTTGAACATCAATCATTTGAAAGTAAATTCCATGGCCCTTTGGAAAGTATCCCCAGTATTCATTAACCCAAAAGGTATCCTAAGATACTCAAAAGTCCTCTGCAGTGTGGTAAATGCAATTTTATACTAGTCTTCTAGGTTGATCAAGATCTGATTGTAACCTGAAAACTGTCTAATAAGGACATTCTGGCTGACCCCACCACTGCCTACAAAATTTATTCCATATTAGTGAGAGGGTAATTATCCTTGAGAGATTTTTTTTTTATGTTTCTAAAGTCAACACAGTCTGATTTCTCCACTTTTCTTCCTTAATAGGGACTAAATTAGCTATACATAATGAGAATCTCACTTTCTTAATTATCTTTGCATTCAATAGCTCCTACACATATTTTTGCATGACAGGGTGTAGAGTGGGATTAAATTTCATCTACTTCTATATGAATGGTTTAGTGCCTTCCTATAGGGGGCTAATATGAGTCATGACATTGGTATTAAACATCCTCAAATCCTTGTAACTCCAGGAAAAAATTTCCATGTTCTTTCTTAGGAAATCAACGTACTATTTCTTCTCCTTGCCTGATAATGCTTTTTCTATTCTAACTATCTTGGATTCCTCTGCTGTCCCAATATTAACCTCCTCAGCCTTGAATTCATGGAATGTAGGCCTATGTGCTCTATCAAAATCATCAAATAGAGTCTCCAAAGATACTAATCCTTTGGGAATATTATTTATTTTTAACTGTATTACTTATGTGCATTCCCCTGTAACTTGTTTTAGTTTTTTCTCGTCTTCCTCATCACATATGATACTAGCATAATGGTTATGTACTATCATAAAATATCTGATGGTGAACATAATCCTGGAAAACCTACAGGTATACCACATTATTTGGAACATAAGTATGGTACACAGATATGGTGGGGAACCTATCCATATACTCAGTGTCAATCTCAAGATTGTCTGCCCTAGATGCATTTACAACTAACAAGTTTGGAATATGATTTTTTTCCCTAGGGATGTAAGACATGTTAAAGGCCAGGAATATATATATTTCATCTACACTACTTGACTATACTACTTCAACCTGAGGTGTTTAGTTTGATATTTCTCTTTTACCTATTGTATGATGAGTTTAGCATCTCCACTGACGGTAAGGTAATTTATACAAAGTTCTTTACATTTTCTCAATTCCTGTAGTAGTGCCTCATATTTGGCCACATTATTTGTGCAGGGAAACTCTATATGGTAAGCTATGCCTAAATAGTTACCTTTTATGTCAGTCAAGTTTATCCGAGCACCAACCCCTGTTTGTGACTTAGCCCCATCAAAATTCATTTTCCACATTTAGGTTGTCAAAATATTCGATTTTGCATCCACTTATACCTTCACTTTGGGATCCATGTTTTTTGCATTAGGGATGTTTCTAAGAAAATGTGTGTGCCATATGGAATAAATTTCTAGTTCTTTTTCTTCCATCGAGTTGACTAGATTAATTTTCATATTATCAGACCTCTTTAGCTCAACAAAATGCTTATTAAAAGGTTCCCTTCTTAGAGTGGCATGTTCTTTAACCAAAAAAGGTATGGTGGTGTAGGACCAGTCCAACTAGATTGAACTACCCAGTCGCTATATCCAATGCCTATATAGTAACTGGGAAAATAAGGGATCCACATCTACCATAGACATATCCATTATGATGCCTTTCTAAGGATATTGATCCAAGAAAACCAAAAATCCTTTGATTATCCCTATGTAAGGTACTTGCCTGCTATCCATAACCAAGATGGAGGGGGAATATTTAGTGCACATTAATCCCAATTGGTAAGCTACTTTTTTAGGCATGATGTTATAGGATGCCCCTCTATCGAGCATGCAGTTGTGAATCACATATTGATCTTTGTAGCCTGATGTATCATAGAGGGATATGTATGGTCCTAACTGAGGAAGGATTCTTGCCTAAAGGATTAGTAAGTTAAGCACTGAGAATATGGTTATCACATGGTTTTATTAATCCAAAGGGTCTTACACACCTACTCTCTATATTTGGGAACTATCATTAACTCCCCAAAGTTTATGTTTATTTTTTGCTTGGATAACTCTAGGTCGGAATTGAACTCAACCTTCTTATTATCCATGACCTTGCTGGCCTCTTGTTGTTTTTGAGTTTCATTCACTGATTCTGCTATTTCAAAAGATGTAGGTTGGTGAATGGTATTCTTCTTCTTGGAATTATGCTACCTCCTACCCTCGACTACATTCTTTCTATCAGTTTTATCTGACATGGTTCTATTTCTAAGGTTGGTAGCATTAACCCTTTCTAAATATTGCACTTCTTCTTTTATGGGTTCTAACTTACCTTGTTTCATTCGTTCAAAATGGCTATCCTATGGCCTCTTCAAAAAATTTATGTTGTCAAGGGTGAAATCTATGGGTTTGTCCACAAAACAAGGAGATTCATTCACCTCTTCTTCAATTGATAATTCCTTAACTATTTCATACCAAGTCCAACATGCATTTACCCTTATCTCCTCGTCTAATTCTTCTTCAAGATTAACATTCGAATGCAGGTTGAGGTACACTCCACAATCAACCAAATTATGGGGGGCATCACACGTAGGATAGAAGAAAAGTAAATTAGAGGCCACATTGACCGAAGTCATGGGGTTCGAGATAGCATCTTGATCCTTTTGGACCTCCTTCCTTTTCCAATTATTATTTGCATTTCTTCCTTCCTTATTATTCTAGTTTATGTTGAAGTTTCTCCTGAAAGGAGGTTTGTTGTCATTTTTATTATGAGAAGGTTGGCCATTATCTAATATTTCCCTTTCTATTTTGGATAGCCTATTACTCATCGAATGGAAAATTTTTGTCAGTTGGGTTTACAGTTTATTAATAGGATCGATTTCTAATTTTTTTAATCTACTAAAACCCATTTTCTTAGGTTTCTTCTCAGTTTAGCTTGGGCTAGGATCTACTGAGGATGGCTTCATATTACTACTATATATCATATTTATTTCAATTATTATAGCTCTTTCCATGCAAGAATCAATGGTAAGTGTGGCCTCTTGTCTAAGTTTATAGTTGAAGTCTCCAAGGAATGCATTTTTATAGAAACAAATGGAATGGTGGTTATTTGGCCTTAGATCTGTGGTGATTATGTTCCTAAAATTGGTGAATCATATATTAAAATCATCCATAGTTTTATTATAATTATATTTCATTATTGCTATCTTGGTTAATAGAGATTTTTCATTTTTCTTTTCCTCGTATTTCTTGAAAATTGTAGCTTCTAATTCTTAGAAGGTACCTGTAGTTTTTGCTGCAATACCATTGAACCACTCTCTAGCATCCTTCTCCAAGGTCTAGAGGAATAACCTAAGGACAAAATATTCATATTCTAATTCCAAGCTATCCATGGCATATAGAAAGTATTTGATATGGTCTTCGACTGTTGTGGTGTTATCCCCTAGGAACTTGGTCTAATTTTTATGGGTTTTAGGGGGTAATGGGTTCAGGATAGGAGGTAACATAAAGGACCTATACCTATTCATCCACCATTTTTTTAAAGGATATTTTTCCATATGTATAACTGGGTTCACTAAAACATAAGGTATAGCAGAGGTAACAATAATTGGAAAATAAGAGCTCTTAGAAAAGAAGTAGTACTTGGATATACCTATTTGACCCAGGAATCACAACAAGTCGAGTAAGGAAACCCCCGATGATGGGCATGAGTATTTAATATTCTAATATTATAACCCATGTCTTACCAAATCAAGGTTTAATTTGTTAATTATTGTTCTTCTTGATCAAACCACATAGCATTTTAATTATTTATACCATATCGGTGCCATATCCATTGGGTAGTCATAGTAGATTCATAATACTTCATGAACTAAGAAAGGAAATGGGAAAGAGAAACTAGTTTGTTTAGATTTATTCAAATGATGTAATAAACAAGAACCATTAACTAGCGAAGAGAAACATTATTCACACATTCATATACCATAATATGTAAATAAGTAATACACAATTAATTGACACGATAATACCATAAATATAGTTGGGATTATATTTATGAAGAATATTACATATAAAGAGCCTGATAAAGTGATTGGGTCTATATAGCAGTGGTTATAATTAGACCTCTATTCAAATATCACAATAGAGGGTTGTATATCTCCATATTTATTATAGTTATGTAAGAGCTCCCAATTCCTTGCACATGCACTGGAAACAATCTCAGCTAGTCAATCTCCTTGGATAGTTCTTATGTGATAATAGAGGAAAATACGATGGTAAGAGACAAAGAAAAAAATATAGAGGAAATATGACTGACTTCAAGACACAATTATACCTGGACTAATTTTTTTTCTCTCTAAGGCTTGATAAAAAAAATTTGTTGCTATTCTCTTCTATGTATAATTCTAGGCTATCAGGCTATGTTGTAACCATTTTCCTACTAGCCCTCCATCTGGCCTGATCTCTTATCATGTACAAAATTATGACAAGGACAAAAAGGGATAGGTGGCCCATGTTTTTCTCCAAGGATCATTTCTCTTGCACACCAACATATTTACCACCTTGAATAGGCAACTCTATTTTATCTTGATCCACTTCATCCTATGCTATATTGGGCCCCACTATACCTTGCTTGTTAGTGGCTATTTTTCCTTGCTCTAGGTCCCCACTACTTCCTCTTCTCTGATATTCTATAGTTTCTAGTCAATAGAGGTCTAAGCTTTGTCATGGAAGGTCAAGTTGAATGTCAACATGTTGAAATATTGTGTGATTTTATTTATCTACTCTTTAGACCATACCATAGTTTTCTCAAACAACACACACAAGCAATCTATCATCTTCGCCAAGGAGTTAAGTTACCTCGTCAGCTTTGTATTTTTTCTAAAGTCAAATTCTCATATTTTATTGAATATCAAATCCTTAATGTTGGTTTCCTAGAAAAAAAATTCAATGTGAACCTATAGTTATTTATCTCACTTTAGAATTTCACCTCAAAATTTATTATTTCTTCATTCCACTGTAGCCACTTCAATCTGTTTTATAAGAAGATAAAAATATTTGTGAACTCTTCTACACAAAAATAGGCAAACCCATATTCCATAGTGATCATACCTCCACTCATCTCCACATAGATCTCTTTGAACCTCTAAAAAACTAGGTATATTGGATTAATTCTTTGATCTGCTTATTGTAATAGATTTTGGAAAACACTTGCAATGTACCTGGTGGTGTAAATATTATAAAATAATACAATCAAATTGGCAATCTCTCCTTGCACCTTGTCCATAATTTCTTATTTGAACTCCTCATTGAGATTGGGGTGGTGATCAGCCAGTACAGGAATGCTCTAAGAAGCAGGCGATATTTGCTTAAGTTGGTCTATCTCTGCTTGCAATTGCTCTACTTTTGTTGTAGTTGTTATGCTGCTACAACCTTGTTCTTCAGACCTAATACTTCCTTTTCTATCACCTCTACCACTGAGACTTGGGAAGCCACATGGGACTTCATCATATCGACCAGACCTACTGTGGCCATAATCACACCCATGTCTAAGCAAATTATGGCTTCCTTTAGGCTCGAGGCAGAGGAATGGACATTGTAGTGATAGATACATCATAAGTACTTTTTTCAAATATATTTCTAGCCATGCTCACTCATTTTTTGGGAGATCTCTACTCCTCCATATCCTGTATCTGATCTTCCTCTTTAGCAGTAAACTGGACCACTTCTCTTACCCTGGACAGTGTGAAATTTTTCAAATTTAAAGCTGAACCTTTGGTCCTAGCCTTCTTTCAGGTAGGAGACTATGATGGGCTTTCTATATAGACCTCATACTCTTAGAGTATATTTGAAAATCACCTAGATTCTTGTATTTTCTTGAGCACTTTGGGAGAAATTGGGTTTTCCT
Organism: Wollemia nobilis; assembly: GCA_028583015.1. Taxonomy (NCBI): domain Eukaryota; kingdom Viridiplantae; phylum Streptophyta; class Pinopsida; order Araucariales; family Araucariaceae; genus Wollemia; species Wollemia nobilis. The sequence goes on along the minus strand of JAQPPZ010017232.1, from coordinate 21,905,960 downwards.
TTTGATTTATCACCAAGGTGGTGGAGACCACAGATGATTAGCTAACCACCAAGTTAGTATGGCTTTATGGGGATATCAGTGTTTGGGTTGAGGTTTTAAGTAATCTTTCTTCTTGATGTGAAGGATGAGCTACTATATCCTTCCCCCTTCATGTCATATTAGGATAACTAGAGGATGCAAAAATTCTTGACTACTCCTAAGGGGCTACATATGATATTCTCATCACCACCTCAAATAATTATGAATCTTGATTGATTATTTGGAGGGTGGGATACTAAAAGTCATCAGGTAATGCAACTAGTACTAGGAGGACCACTTTTCTACCAACAAATCTTTGTGTAGCCTTAGGTCGATGGTATAATCATCCACTACTTCCAACTTGTTTTGGGGTCTATATTCCATTCACAAAACTAGCTCCAATGACAGATCCTTCTTGAGGACTTTTTGCATTTCATCTTTGAAATCATATGCCCTGTGCATAACCTATAATATGGAGAGTTTCCCTATAATAGTTTATTTATGGGAGCCATAAGGATATTAGGGTCTCCATGTGATCTCCAAGAAACAGTACGTATCCATATTCCAAATGGCTCTCAGTAAACTAAAATGGCCCATGTATATGTAAGGGCCTATTATGCAAGGGATTGGTAGCCAAGGAACTCCTCTCTTCTTCCTTATGGACCTAATTTTTACTTCCTTAGAAATTTGCCTAGTTATTTATAAGATAGTTATGGAATTAGGGCTATGGAAATGTAGGGCCTTCAAGGGTATCTTTGACCCATACAATCTAATATAAGTGTATTCCTCCATGAAGAAGAAATCACCTACCTTTGTCTCATGGATAAATGATTTTACTCAAGATCCAATTCTATCAGGATCTTCCCCACATAATCAAGCATGGACCATATGGATGACTTCCTCGAAGAAGACCACGTAGTTCAAGAAACCCTCCTATATACATAGCAAGTGGTCTTGAACAGTGGCAGCAGTCACTGCCCCTATCTTGGTGATCGAAGACATATCCATTTGGCCCAATACTAGGTGAATTAAAAATGAATAGTATGAGGAAGGGGGGAGTTGCTCTTTATTCTACCATAATAGCTTCTTGTAATGCCATAATATCCTAGTTTATATTATCACTTATCATTTCCTACCACCTATACATGGGCATATGATCTCTCTTGTTGCACTATATGATCAAAAACATAACTTCCTTGGTGATTTACTCTAAATCCTTCATCCCTAGTACTAGATTGATCATGCCTGCGTAATCCTAGACCCAAGGGAAAATAATGGTCTATGGATAAATAAACTATAGGGCATGGATTTATTTCTCTTTAGAATCCTACCAGGGAAAGAGGTTTCAAGCATAAAATTGGATTGGAGGGCCAATACCTAGAAATGCAGTATCAAAGTAGTAGTGGAAAGTCCAAACACCCTCCTAATTTTGTTAGTTGTGAGCCTACATACAACTTGGTTGGCATGATCTCTGATATTTATATTCTTGGGATCATATACCATTGCCAACCATGCAAGGAGATCTGATGAGTGGTAAACCTTAAGGTAAACAAATTTCCCTAGTTTTGTGGCCCACTTATTGTAGATGGGGTTCGACTCATATTTGTCCCTTTGCACTCTTAATAACTAGAATTCTACTCTTTGACTAATTATCGTGATGCATTCTGGATACATCTATTTAATTTATCCTTGTTGATATTTTTTGGAAGGATTTTGCCACATTTTATCTCTTTTAAAATGCATTAATAGCTACCGAGTGGCACTCTATTTCTTTATTGGCTGAGAGGGTCTAGTTTGTCATGCCACGAGGGTCAGGAACATGAATCAGTTCTTCATTGGTACTAGAAGTAATACCTATAAATCTACTTGGTTGGATCCCTATGTCAAAATAACCAGGCCATCCACTTATCTTTTTATTATTGGCTCAGGTGCAGCATGCTTATGCATTAGAAACTTGGGGTGCATGAATCCAAGAGGAGGCTCACAAAATTCATGTACCTTTATTAACTATAAATTCTTGAGAGAGGAGAGGTGCATGAAATAGAGGTGAGGTGCATGGAATTTATGAGTTTTTATTACTTTCATGTGCTCCATTAAAATCAAGCGCACGATAAAAATAGGGTGCACAAGCTTTGTGTGCCTCTTATATTTTTCATGCACTCCAAAATAATGGAGTGCATGACTTAAAAATGGGGTGTGTGAGTTTTGTGCACCTTCTTATATTTTCATGCACTCCAAGTGGAGTGCATAGCCTCAAAAATAGGGTGCACAAGCTTTGCATGCCCCTTACGCTTTTCATGCACTCCAAAAGAAGTGGAGCACAAAACTCAAAGTGAGGCATGTGAAATTTGCATACCCCTTAGGCTCTAGTATGCTCTAGATAAATATAATGCATGACTCAAAGCGAGGTGCATGAAATTTGCATGCCCTATAGACTCTTGTGTGCTCCAAAAGAAATAGAGCACACGACTTAAAGCAGGGCACATAAACTTTGCACACCCCTTAGACTCTTGTGCGCTCCAAAATAAGTGGAATGCATGACTCAAAGTGAGGCACGTGAACTTTGCACATCCCTTAGACTCTTGTGTGATCCAAAGAAATGGAGTGCATGACCCAAAAAATGGGTTCATGGGTTTCACAAGCCCTTCTAAAACTTGGTGCACCCAACACAAATTTTAAGCACCTTTTAAGACAAAAATGGGCATAGACTTAGGAAAATTTTAAAATTCAAGGTTTAAAAGGTGGGGTTGCTTGCAAGGCCAATAGGGGATTTCCCTATGATCTTTTAAAAACTAAAATGTGTGTGTAAAATAGTTAGTGGTCATAAAAACATCATTTTTGATGTTCATCCGGTATCTATCCTATCTTGCTAAGACCCTTTAATAAGAAAAATCTCATAAGAAAAATTGCAAATGATGATGGTGGATAAGGCTAATTAAGATTTAAGATAATCATACAAGTGTGGTGCTTATTTGTGGAAATGCAAGAATGACATATCCTAATGGAAAAGTAATGAATATGCCTAATGCAGCTAGTAGATCAATGTAATGATGATAAATGCATGATGAAATGCAATGTGATTGATGATGCAATATTTTTTGTGTTTTACAATTTTTTTATGTCTTTTGTTCTTTTTACTTTTTTTTATGATGCAATGTTGATTTTTATTTTGTTTTTGTATTTTTATTTTATTTTTTTAGTTTACCAAAGGACTTAAGTACCTTTGGATCTTTTTGATCTGGGCTTTATGAATGAAATTCCTGCATGTGAAGTATGTTGAGAATTTTAGGCTCTGCAACACCTTCAAGAGATGCTAACCTATATGTCCCAAGCCCTATATTTTGGGTGATGATAGATGGACCTAACAAATTTATCATGAATTTGTCTTGCATGTGAAGTGGTAAGTTGTAGTTTTGCTGATTTTATTTAAGTACAAGGTCTCCAATTTTAAAGTCCCTAGGATGGACTTTCATATCAGAAGCTCACTTAAGGTGATCTTGATGAATGTGAAGGTGCTCAAGAGCATTAATGTGACACTCATAAAGAAGGATCAACTGATCAAGGTGAGTTTGTCGTACAATGTCATAATCGATGAACTCTTGGAGTAATATACATAATGAAGGAATTTCTAACTCCAAGAATATAATGACCTATGTGCCATACACCAATGAAAAATGAGTTACCCCTGTGGGCATCCTGATGCCACTTATGTAATATCATAACATGAGAGGCAATTGAAGATTTCAATATTTATGAATATCTTTGATTGTATTATTAAGGATGCCAATGATGGTTTTGTTTTAAGCCTAAGCTTTCCCATTGACCTATGGATAATAGGGCATAGAAAAACTATGTTGAATTTTATATTGTGTAGTCAACGCTTACATAAATTTATTCTTGAATGAGGGCCCATTATCCAAAATAATATTGGATAGAATACCAAAATGACATATGATATTATAAATTATGAACTCCATGATTCTTGGTCTAGTCATAGTGGTAAGAGGGATTGCTTCCACCCATTTGGTAAAATACTCTGTGGTCATTAAGATAAATGTGTGACAACCAAAATATGGGGGTGAGATTTTCCAAATTAAATCAAAACCCCACTGCAAAAAATACCACATAGAATGAATCAATTACAAGGTCTAAGAAGGTACATGTGAAATATTAGCATGATGCTAACATTTCATGCACTTCTTGACATGGGTGCAACAATATCGATCTATAGTAGACAAATAATAGTGCATTCAAAGGATACGCTTGGCAATAACCATGCCACTAAAATGGCCACCACAAGTACAATCATGAGCATACAAAATTTCCCAAGCATATTCATGGGGCTCTAGGAAATGAAGAAGAAGATCTTCATAGTCTCGATGATACAAATGTCTCCCAGCAAGACATACTTTATCACTTTTTGCTTGAATGTTCTTTTTGTGGCATGTGATAATCCTGAAGGGATAGTACCAAGATTCAAGAAATATTTGAGTTGAGTGAGGTAATATTGATATTGTTGAGTCTCAAATAAATGAACCACTTGCTCCCTTTGAAGGTCATCCTAAATGAATGTTGATTGGGATATAACCTTAAGATGATTTTTTGTGTTTTTATCAAAAGGACTATTGGGGATCAAGGACCCATAGGAAGCATGTGTCAAAAAGTCATGTATGTGAGAGAACTGGTCATGATGCGGTTCAATATGAATCATATGGACAACATCATCATCTTTGGAATATTCACGCAAAATTTTTGATTGTGAAAGCATTTTGACATGAATGGTTGTAAGGTCATCTAAAGGGTTCTACAAAATTAAATATCCCAAATAGGTCATGGTATCCATAAAATTATTAGATGATCGAGGGACTACCTGGATGTTGTACCATTCAAGCTTAGCTAAAACCTTATCCACAAGGGCTTTATAAGACTGCAATATCAGACACCTGCATTAATAGATCTCTTTAACTTGGTTGACAATGAGCAAGGAATCACCAAAGATATTTAGCTTCTTGAATTGCATGGCGATGGCTACTTGAAGGTCCAAAATAAGGGCCTCAATCAAGTTTAAATTATAGGGGAAGAGGAACCCATTATGGTATGAATAACATGATTCTCATGCCACACCCTTTCTCACATTTGGAACCATCAAAGAATATCATCATATCAGCTTGATTTTTTTGTTCTTCTATTTTAGGTGAGTTTGATAATGCAAAAACTACATCATTGGGTAACTCTATGGTAAGATGTTGATTGTCCTGAAGAGGACCCTATGCTAATTGATTATCAATTACTTGATCTTTGATAGATTTTTGGCTTATAAATTCAAGGTCAAATTCTATCAATATCATGATCCACTTCACGATATGACTATTATGATATTTTTGACTCATCATGTACCATAAAGGATTTTTCTTGGATATGACTGTGGTAAATACCACTACTAGGTAAATCTTCTCAATATATGCATATTTAAGCTCATAGCTCACCAAGGTGTAACTGATGTAATAGATAGCTTGTTTCATATGTGCTTCATTTTTTTGGGCTAGCATGGTCACTAAAGTAAAATTGATAGCTTTTATATATAGTAAAAATGACATACCAGAGCGAAACAGATCTAACACTTGTATATATGCTAGGTATTACTTAATCTCATCAAATATATTTTAACACTCATCATCCCATTTGAATGGGGCCCCCTTGTGTAAGAGTTGATTCATGGATTGATATATGTCTAACAATTGTGCTATAAAGTGTTTGATGAATGTAACCTTTCCTCTTAAGTTTCAAAGCTCCTTAAGGTTGGTAGGGGGTAGTATTTTTATTATCACCTTGACTTTTGTGGTATCAACCTTGATGCTTCATTTTGAGACTATTAAACCTAAGAGTTTTCCAGATGTAACTCCAAAGACACCCTTTTTGGGATTAATTCGATGAGGTGATCGAAGACCTTCCTAAAAATATCTACGTTCTCATGATTGAATAGATATTTAGAAATTAGATCATCTATGTGTAGAGGTGAAAACTACCCTACCATGTACAATTCCCAAAATTTGGATCTATAAATAGATAAAGCCTTTGGGTTAAACCACGAGACTCTGTTGTTCTCTACACTCGGTGCTATGGGGGAAGGGTTCACCAAGAACTATTTTAGGACTCACTCCAAGTCCTCTGGTTTTCAAAAACAATTGATGTATGAGATTCAGGACAAACACCTAGATTTGACCTTTCTAGATCTATGCTATAAAATATAAAGGACAATGTACAAACACATAATGTAAGAGTACAAGAGCTAACCCTAGAATGATCTTCTCTTTGAATGCTTTTTTTAACCTAGGGTTCTAAATAGTCAACTTTTAAGCAAGGGTTCAATAAATAATGCACAAATAGGATTAACCCTAAGTGCACACTATATGTATTTTATCTTTCAAATGCCAAAAATAATTGTATATATTTCTATAAAATTATATCTAGGATTTTTTTAGGAACCTACTATTAAAATAAAGCACACTCACACAAAATACTAAAAAATAACTCACATACATCAAACAACTCAATATCACTATGCAGAAATCAATTAAAAAAATGAAACAATATCACAATAACACTGAATCACGGGCCTCTTCGAGGGGGCAACCTCATTCAATATTTCATTAGCTTGCAAAAGGATAATCTCGTACATGGCTTCATATTTTTTAAAGTAAAACTTCATGAAACCCTACCTAAATTCTCAAGAGGTGGCTTACATGCAAAATTCCACTTGATCTAGAATCTTCCACCAAATGGTGGTTACAATCTTGATAAAAATGGTTACATGAAATGGTACCACTTGGCGAGGTATCTTACTACATCTGTTACAATATTGATAAAAATAGTTACATGATATGGTACCACTTTTTGAGGTACCTTTATTACCACCTACATTACTAATTATTGCATAATAACATTAAAATGGGATCCCCATGTTGGAAGTGGGTTATTACATAGGTAAATGAGAATTACAACATGGTGTTAGGATAGGATCCTAACATGTCCTTCCCCTTTGAAAAGCTTTGTCCTCAAAGATGAAATTAAGGAAACTGGTGTTGGTTTTGATGGAGAGACTCTCATATAGCATCTTCTAGCTAGATCCCATTCCACTAGACAAGGAATTCTATGATGATACGATTATGGAGAGTGTAGGTGCGATGATCCAGCAACTGTTCTAGTTCAAGTAAGATGGACCCTTCCTCATTCAATTCTAGTAATGTTGATTGAACCTATACTTGTATGCCCACAAATTTATTTAGATATGAAACATAGAAAATAATATGGGGCTTGGAGGTGGGCAGAAGAGCTAATTTGTAAGTAGAGAAACCAATCCGATGTAGGACTTGGTAAGGCCCATAGAATTTTGTAGCAAGTTTTTGGCACCAACGAAGTTGGAGAGATGATTGTTTGTATGGCTACAAGTGAAGTAAAACCATATCACCCATATCAAAGCTATGCTCGGATCAATGAAGGTCGACCTATTGTCGCATCCAGTTCTGGGCCATGTCCAAATTATGCTTCAGCTAGTGAAGGACATCGGTCTGTTGGTGAAGAGTAATGTCGACTGCCTGGACCCTGGAGCTGCTTGGAATGTATGAAGAATGTGTGGGTGGAGGGCATTCATAAATAGCCTCAAAATTAGTGAGTTTGGTATTTGTATGATAGGATGTATTGTACCACCATTCATCTAAAGGAAGCCACTTCACCCACTGAGAAGGATGATCTGATGCAAAGCAATGAAGATAGGTCTCAAAACATTTTTTGACAATCTCAATTTGACAATTTGTTTGTAGATGATAGGCTGAACTCATTTTGAGCTTCGTTCCCTACAACTTAAACAACTATTTCCAAAAATTACTACTAAATTTTGGGTCTCGATCGGACACAATGGAGGTAGGCATACCATGAAGGCAAAAAATGGAATAAAGGAAGATTTGGGTAATGGTGGAGGCTGTGTAAGGATGGGCAAGGGGATAAAAATGAGCATACTTCAAAAGGTGATCCACTACCATGAGAATAACAGAATTACTACCCAATTTAGGTAACCCTTCGATAAAATCCATAGAAATATCATTCCAAACCCGATCTAGAATGGGAAAGGGTGGAAGAGTACCTAGAGAATGAACTGGTTCACCTTTCATATGTTGGTAGGTATCACAAGCTACCATGAACTCATGGATGTCATGTTTCATCCCTTTCCAAAAGAATGTGCGCTTGAGGTGTTCATACATTTTGAGAAATCCAGAATGACCTGTAGAGGGAGCAATGTGTAGTTCCTTCATGAAGAGGTCACAAAGTGGCGAGGCACGAGGAATAACAAGGCATTGGTTATAACGCAAATTTTGGCCATCCCAATTGTAGCCTAGGGATGAAGTTGGATCAGCTTGAAGTGAAGCCATCAAAGCTTGCAAGTCTAAAATCTTGAAATACCTCCTATCGTAAGGAATCTATCCATTGGGGGATAGGTACGGAGATAGCATATATCATACTGAGGGCCTCAAATTGGTGAAAGAGAGCATCAGCAATAATATTTTCTTTTCCCTTCTTATAGGTGATATCATAATCATAGCCCATAAGTTTAGAAACCCATTTTTGTTGTTCGGGGGTAGCAACCCATTGTTCTAAGAAATATTTGAGATTATGATGGTTTATTTTAATAGAGAAATGGTGCCCAATGAGATATGGTCTCCAATGGGTGATAACATGTAATATGGCCAACATCCCCTTGGCATATGTAGATTTTCCCAAATTACGCTCAGAGAGTGCCTTTCTGGTGAAGACCAAGGGTCTCCCTTATTGCATCAATACTACCCCAATGCTATGACCTGAAGAGTCAATTTCAATGACAAATGGTTTAGAGAAAACTAGCATGGCTATAACAGGTGTGGTGGTGATGGCATGCTTTAATTCAAGAAATGCTTGATCAGAGGGTCCTGTCCAAGTGAAAGAGTCCTTATTTAACATGTGAGGGGAGCTGCTATTTTTCCATAATTACGAATAAATTTCCTATAATAACTTGTAAGTCCTAAGAATTCCCAAAGTCCTTTGAGAGTGCAGGGTTTTACCCAGTCTTGAACTGCCTGAATCTTCTTAGGGTCAACATTGAAACCATATTTAGAAACAATGTGTTCTAAATACTCCACTTCAGTCAGACCAAAGGAGCACTTAGACCGCTTAGAAAAAAGTTGATGTTGGGCCAATAACTGTAATGTTTGATCCACATGGGTAATGTGTTCTTCCTACGAGTGGTTATAAACCAATATATCATCAAAGAAAACTAGGATGAACTTTTTTATGAAGGGATGGAAGATGTTGTTCATAAGACTTTGAAATGTGGATGGTGCATTTGTCAAACCAAATGGCATTACCAAGAACTCATAGTGACATTCATGAGTACAAAAAGCAATTTTTGGAATATCCTTGTCCTTGAGCCTGATTTGATGGTACCCTGAATGAAGGTCCAACTTGGAGAAGTACATAGCTCCATGTAATTCATCCACTACCAAAATGGGAAATTTATCCTTGATGGTGATCTTATTGATCTCATGGTAGTCTATGCACAATTGCCATGAGCCATATTTCTTGCAAACTAGCAAAACTAGAGAATAATAGGGACTAGTACTGGGTCGAATGACACCTTCCTTGAGCAATTCATGTACCATCTTCTCAATTTTTGACTTGAGAGCATGAGGATACCGGTACGGTCTGATGTTCGGTGGTGCACTACTCGAAAGTAGTGGAATAGCATGGTCATGAGAGCGATGAGGTGGAAGTGTAGTTGGTTCTAAAAAGATGCCATTGTGCTTGGTTAGAACAAGTTGCAAATCTGTTGGAAGTGGATCTATTGTAGAAGTGGGTGGCTGAATTGAAAATATTTGTGCAATGACCCCACGGGAGGACTTTTTCAACAACTTCTCCATGCGATTGGAACTAATAATTTGTGTAGGGCCAGCCTTGATACCCTTGAGGGTATATATTTTTCCATTTTGTAAAAATTGTAGCCATAGTTCTATAAGGTTGCATGAGAAAGTGCCCAAGGTGCTCATCCATTGGGATCCTAACACAATGTCACATCCTCCCAATTGGAGGGTGAACATATCTTGCTTGAGTTCATAATCCCCTATCTAAATTTTGACATTTTGACATTTACCTTTACAAGGTAAGGTGCCTCCATTGGCCACCATGACTTCAAAATAATTGCATGAGTGTATATAGTAGTTGGTCCATTTGGCCACTTGAGGATCAATAAATTTGTGTGTACTGCTTGAATCAATAAGAATTTTGAGACGTTGGCCTTTGAAATAACCCACAACTTTCATGGTTTATGGGGTGGTAATCCCGGAAAGAGCATGGACTAAAATTTTTGCTGGTGTTTTTGATGGTTCCTCTTTTTGTGGATTTGGTGCCTCAATTGTATCACTCTCTTCATCACTATGGTCACTGTTTTTTGGTTCCTCCACATCTATTACAAAAAATCTCTTATTTGCACATCTATGCCCCTTCATAAAAATTTCATCACAATTATAATATAACCCTTGGGCGCGATGCACATCCATTTCCTCTGTAGTCATCTTCTTAGGAGCAAGAGGTTTATTATCAGTATGGTTTTGGACCTAAGGAGGGAAAGAAGGTCAGTTATGCAAAAATCACGGTGTCTGCCTTTGATTCAGCCAATTGGGCTAAACTGATAGCCTCCATCATGGTGTGGAGTTTAAACATCTAGACTTTAGCCTGGATATCATCTCATAACCCACTAACAAAAAAACTCATAAAAAATCCCTCATTCAAACCCTTAGTTTTATTGGCCAATTTCTCAAATTGGGTCTGGTAATCACAAACTGAGGTGGTTTGTTTCAGCTTTTTCAGTGCACCTGTAAAGTCATCATAATCATTAAGGCCAAATCGGGTGAGTATTTATGACTCAAAGTCCTCCCAGGATAGATCAGGGTTAGAAACTCGTGGCCATTGGAACTAGTGTAAGGCCTCAGATTCTAGGTTGAAGGAAGCCATCTGAACTCGATGATAGAGAGGTAAATTATGGAGTCAGAAGAACTGATCAACCCAACATAACCACCCATCGACATCCTTTCCATTGAACTTAGGGAGGTCTAATTTAGGTATTCTGAAGGTTGGATCCCAATTAAAGTGATTGTCATCTGGTGTTCATCGACCTCGTTCAGAGTTTTCAACATGGTGTTCAGTTTTGGTACTGCTGTGCAATTTGATCTCCATATCTGTGAGTTGTTCTTCTAAATGGATTCTAGTGTTATTCTGATCCAATCGGAGCTCTCGAATCTCTATGCCTATGTTCTTTTTTGTAGAGGTCAATTCAACAATGGATTTTTGCAGGTTGGCCAATAGACCTCGAATTTTCAGGACTTACTATTTTTAGTAAGGGTCCAAAATTCAATTTGGGAAATGAGTTGCAACACTGATTTTAGGATAGGGTCCACTCCGATGGTTGTTTGATTTGAGCACTCAATGAGGAGATATACTGAATTTCTTAACTTTTTGTGATCTCCTATTGGTTGCAAGTTGATGTCAAGGTAATTTCTTCCACTTGTACTTAAAATTTCACCAATGAGTCCTTGAAGGTCTTTTGTGTAGAATAACAAGTAGATTCTATTCCAAAAAATTTGGATCAATTTGATGTACCGATGAAAAGTTATGGCCTTAGCAAGAAAAATTAAAATTTGCTATTTTTAAAAATTTGGTGCAAAATTTGACCAGGAGCTGCCAAGGACAATTTTGTCTGGAATAGTGTAGAATTTTTTGCTAAATTTTTGAGTCAATCTAAGATCTGTGTCAAGATATATATCTACTAAATTTTCTACTGTGTTGATGATTCTACTGGTGCTCTATTTTTTATTTGGAGTTACGGTTTAAAAGTTGCCCTCTAGAATCAACTGTCACTAACTTGTGTAGTCTGTACCCTGACCATCATGTCACTCATTGATCTCTATTCCTGTAACCTATACTAGGGTAACAGACAGTTGCTGCTTCTGACCTTAGGGAATTTTTTGACACTGACAACTTTGTTTCTAACACTAAAAGTCTACAATTCTAAACTAATATAGAGGACTATTACTGTCGCTATCCTGACTGTTCAGATTTTTACCATAGGTTGTTTCAAACACTTGCATAAATGTGTTTGTATTGTTGGTGCATGCAAGTTGTTTTATGTGATAGGGAAAGCCTTCTTTGTATGCTCACTTTTGGGGATGGTGAATGTAGGTTAGCAGAACAGGGATGGGTTTATTTGTAAAGGGATGATACTTTGTTTTTGTTTTGTTTTTGTGAACCAGGTATGCTAAGTAAGGGAGTATGTAATACCCATAGGCCCTCTGTTATACCACAGTGATGAACAATAGTGCTCGGACCAATATTTCAGGCCACTACTCAAGGAGGATTCCACACATACCCTTGAGAACACTATCTACCTCTCTGATAGTATGGGAGGGTAATCGTCTAGGATGTTGTGTCCCATAGACTATGGATAATACAAGGCCAAAAAGCTCCCTAATAGATAAAATATTGTTTAAACCTAGATTGTCTCCCAATATACCCGAAGATACATGGGAGCTCAGTTCTATGCGCGAGTGATGTCTGAGTCCTGGGTATTGGAGCCTGATCGCACCTCACTTAACTAGACGCTTTATGGGCTATCTAGCTTAGCCAATAACGACAACTCCTTCATGATATTTTAAAACCCTCGGCACAGGGTTTTTAACCTACACAACTATTGTATTTTTTTTGGTATTTTTTGATTTTTTGCAAAAAAAATGACTGTATTTTTTGGAATTTTTTTTTATAAAGGAAAAACATTAATAAAAAATGCATAGGAAAATTATACCTAACAGGCAAAATGACTGACAAGAATCATCTTAGTTACAGTAGAACTTGGCCCTGGAAAGTGCTCTGATACCACTTGTTAGGAACCTACTATTAAAATAAAGCACACACACAAAATATTGAAAAATAACTCACATACATCAAATAACTCAATATCACTATGCAAAAATCGATTACATAAATGAAACAATCTCACAGTAACACTGAATTATGGGCCTCTTCGAGGGGGCAACCTCCTTCAATATTTCATTAGCTTGCAAAAGGATAATCTCATAAATGGCTTCATATATTTTTAAATGAAAACTTCATGCAACCCTACCTAAATGCTCAAGAGGTGGCTTACATGCAAAATTCCACTTGAGCTAGAATCTTCCACCAAATGGCGGTTACAATCTTGATAAAAATGGTTACATGAAATGGTATCACTTGGCGAGGTATCTTACTACATCTGTTACAATATTGATAAAAACGGTTACATGAGATGGTACCAATTGGCGATTTACCTTTATTGCCACCTACATTACTAAGTATTGCATAATAACATTAAAATGGGATCCCCACATTAGAAGTGGGTTATTACATAGGTAAATGAGAACTACAACATGGTGTTAGGATAGGATCCTAACAGATTTTATAATGGAAATATAAATATTTAGCAAACAACCTAAAGACTAATGAGAACACTAATCTTATCTGATGATTTATCCTTGCTTTTATCCTTTTATCCAATGCTATCAATAGTTCATATTCCTGCAAAATAACTTGACAAACACTTAAAAATGTAATTAGTGTTAGGGGGTCTCCTTAGGCCATTGTATAACAATACTTGGAGGCACAGTAGTCAAGCACCCTAGATCCTTTTAGCCAACCTTTGATAACTAAAATAAAAAATTAACCTTTATAGGAAAACAAAAATAATACAATATAGCTAGAAAAAAATGATGAAATCATAGAAACATAATACACCACTATGCTCTAAATGTAGTCTAGAATGCAATGATGAAAATTGGAACCGTAGAGTACCCCCATATTTAGCTCGAGTAAAATCATGCCCTGTAACAAGTGACCACAATAACGCAATGTGAAATTGCACCTTATAGAATATCAGGCATGATTTCATAGAAGTGAGACAAAACATATTAGATTGAAGAAAAATAACAAAACTAAAATGCAATGAACAAAATCAAACATGCAATATAATGCTTTCACCTAGTAGAGAGCAAGAAAGCAATTATAAAGGTTTGGGATCTCCCAGGTAGTCAATATCTCCTTATGGCTCCAACAACAATCCACCAAGAGTGAGCAACAACAATCCAATACATTGAACAATAAATAAAACTCCACACTTCTAATTTGCTTGTGGAAGAAGAAGAATGATGTAGACTAAAATAAAATACTTTAAAATAAATCAAATATTTATGAGCAATAAATCATCAATCCTTAGAATATCGATTATGGAGTGTGTACCGTGTGTGAAAAGTGAATTCAAACCCTTCTTATATAGTGGATTTGAAGGTGAATAGAGTAATAAAACCAAGGAGGGCTGATGTAAAACATGCCAACCCCAAAAATTAGGGTTTCAACTTGTCAAACCGTAAAAAGGTGAAATTGCACCTTGTTAGGGCCAACCATCAAGTACCAGGCATGATTTCACATAAAGAGAAAAAAAAAGCAAAAAATATGGAAAGGGGCCTTACCCTTGCCCTAGGCAAGTCTAAGGGGTCCCCTAGAGGACTCAAGGAATATTGCCCACTAAAGTGGGTCAATTTTTCGTGTCTGCATTTTTCCCACTCTTTGACGCATTTATGGCCTAGTAAATGTGTCAAAGAAAATATGTAAACACCCACAAACAAAATACAACAAGAAAATAATGGTGCAAAATTGATGTTATTCCAAACACTTTCATGTTTTTCACATAAATCGAGGCATTAGGGATATTAATACCTCTAAGGCCAATATTCCCCCTCGATTTTTATGAGGGACACATTCCTCATAAAAAATAAAAAAAAGGTAGACTTAGAAGAATAATAATAAGAAGTGAGAACAAACAAAAAAAAGAAAAAGCACATGAAAACATGTTTAAAAGTGAAAAGGGGGCAAAATCCTAATTCATATTAATCGTACGAGAAAGCAGAAAAGGAGCTCTAGATAAATGGAGGAGATGGCACTATTGATATACTGTTCAATGATTATGAGGGGCAAAGCCAACATGGAAGTAGAGCGAGCACAGGTAGGGTTGAAAACCACACTTGCAATTTGAAATTTTCAAGGTTGTTTTATTACAATTTTTGGGTGGCTTTGCCTTGTACGACCCGAACATGATCTTGTGACCTAACCATGATTTTTTCCTAGGTAGCAATGGTAAAATTACACCTAGAGAAAACAACCAGGCATGATTTTGTGAAATCACATCTTGCGAACATGGGGCACAACTTTGCTTTGATGAAATCGCGCTCCTAAAAAAATAGGCATGATTTTTCCAAAAAGGGGGAAAAAGAAAAAGAGAAAGAAAAAATAAAGGATGAAACAATGCAAGAAAACAACTTAGGAGATGTGAATTTTAATTGTGCAATGATTAATATTTTGATTTAATTTAATTAATTGATTTTTTTTAAGATCTTTTAATTAAATTCACTGATGAAAAAAATTTCATTTTGTTGTTATTGCAACTTAGGGTACTCAAGAGTCACAAGTGGAGGGCCAGCTATCTAGAGGTGGAGCTATATGCACTTGAATAGGTAGAGAGGGACACACTAGAGGTGGTGGGACTAGACCTCCTAGCTATACAGCCTTGGGTAGAGGTAAACAAGGCTCTACTGATAGCACTAGAAAAGAGATGGTACTTGGAGTCATCTACCTTCTAGTTACCGATGGGATAGATGATTGTCACACTAGAGGATGTGTGGTGCATCTTACACATCCCTATTAGAGGGATAGTAGTTTATAGAGCACGAGGGAGACCAATGATCTTGCAATGATTTTTGAGAGGCTGGATCCACCAGGTATATGAGAGCACCATAGTCATAAATGACCTGGTGGGGCGATATGGGGTAGACCCATTGATGATCGTGCTCTATGGGGTGGTTTCAGGTATTTTTATGTGATATATTAGCATGCGATATCTACCATGGGTGATGGCAGGTGTAGTGTCAAACATATAGGACCAAAGAGTTAGGTTTGCATGGGGTCCATATGTGCTAGCCCATTTATATAGGATATTGTACAACATTGTGTACAAGTGACATACAGATATAATATGCACAAATTTTCTCCAAGTATAGAACTAGGATCATAGTGGTACAGATATCAGATGCACTGCCAGGACCATTTCCCAGTCTAGAGTGACCAGTAGCATATATATGGTCCAAATTCCTTGAGCAGACCATGAGGATTTACGTTGAGCATCTACCACTAGCAAGGTAGATAGCAGACAAGTTGAGGGAGGCTAAGATAGTATGGTGACCGTAAAATCTACACCATATGGGCTAAGGATAGGATAGAGCTCTAAGATGATCATGAGGATTTGGTGGCTAACAAAAAATAAGGGGGAGCCAGAGGTCTTTCAATTTGATCGAGTCATGAGGTAGTTCAAGATCTTGTAGGGCATACTGGACCTGGGGGATCACTGGTACTAGAGATTCTATTGGGACCTAGTAGGGGTAGGAGGTAGACATTCTTGGTAGCACCATCCAGGGATATGTGGCTACCTAGACCACCTCCTCCTTTGGTTAGAGTAGAGGAGACAGGATTTCAAAGCTAAGCTAGGGATCGGGATGACATACCAATTTTGATTATGGTATGCATCCCAAGGTATTGGTTGAGTGTACCAATACTGGACTGTGGTACACCAATGATACAATAATGTATCTCACTCTTTTTCATCAAGTAATACATAACTACTTATTTTTATATTTTGTGAATGTGTGCATGTGATTCAATTTTTATTTAGATGTTCTTTAATTTGATGTTTTATGCATGCAATCTATCTTAATGCAAGGCTATATGAAATGCATGGATGAAATGGATGGAAGAAATAAAACATGATACAAGGAAAAATAAAGAAGACCAACAATATAAATAATAAGAAGAGAGAGAAAATGAAGAGGATGGTGAAGAAGAAGATGAAGAAGAAGACAATCCAAAGGTCAACCATTTGAAATAAAGAAGGATGGGCAAAAGATAGTATTGAAATCAACATAGGTTGCAAGGGACCAATGTGATTAAATACTATGAATCATACCAAGAAAGAGGGAGCTAAACCTGTTATGGATATAGTACTCATCGTAAAGTATGAGGTGTTGGAGTCTGAACCACTATGGATGGTTGCTCACTTATTGACTATTATGGGATTATTACCCGCTAGGATGTATACTAACGCCTACTAAAAATATCCAAGGAGCTTATCTTGTAATGGGGTGTTGAGCTCGCTGAGTCAAAAGAAAGTATAACTCAATATAATATCATATCCGATAAGATACCCGCTAGGATGTATAATTATACCATGTGGGGTGTAATATATAAGGATAAAATATAGTAGGCGAGTGCTACCCGATAGGGGTTTAAAACTGAACACAAGTGAGTGTGTGCAAATGTGTAGAGAAGACACCTTAAAGAAATAAAGCATACATATCTCCTTGTCAAAAGCAAAGGAAGCCAAAGAAGAAAAGGAAGGCAATGGAAAAGCGACAAGGAAATATTAATGAACTATCATCCTTGATCTAAGAGATACTCTCACTATTTCCAAGATCAAGGCTAATACTTGAAGAAGCAAACAAAAACAAGGAAAACTAGATAAGAAAGCCCTAGGTGGAAATCTTACTAGGCATAATAACCCTAGAGAGAGTGCAATGCATGTGAGCTATACTTAACTAGGTATCATCACATGCCATTGTTGCAAGATCCTTGAAAATCTATATGATCAAGTAGCCATGAACAAGCAATAATTTAGAACATGACATTCAAGCATGAAAGTTGTATTAAATATTAGGCAAGCAATGCAAAAGGATGACAAGCAATAATGTAGTATGAACAAGCATATGGATGCAACAAAAATGCCAATGCATAACTAAATGATAATTGATTTATTTGATGAAATTTTTATTTTTCTTTTTTATTTGTTTTTATGATTTTAGTATTTCTAATTAATGTAATTGATTAATTTAAGAAAGAAGAATGAAATTCAACATAAAATCTAAGTGTACCACCATTCTTAACAAAAATAACAGGTGTACCATGGACTATTTTATTAAATAAATCTCCAAAAGGCAAGTCTTATCAATAATTAGGATTACGGAGAGGCTCCTTCATAGCTCTTTCTTTGGCAGCCATAGCATGATAATCAATACACTCTCAAACAAAACCATTATTTTTAACATAAGGAGGAGTAATTCCTAACATTGCAAGATCACTATAGGACAGCAAAGTGGAATCCTTTTCCAAAATAGAAGGCTTACTCTTAGAACATACAGAATAAATCATATTACAAAATAAGACATCAGAAGAATAAGGGGGACCATCATCCTCATCACCCACTCTTAACTTTTGATAATCCATATATTCAGCATAAGTCATAAGATGATCATCATTGTCAAATGCTAAAGGTTGGTCTTTACTAGGTATAAAACCTATGCCACATCTCCTAGGCCAAATCTTGACAACAAAGGCTTTTGAATACCCTTCTGTTGTGGCCCCATATCTTTACCTACATATCCCATACTAGATAGGATATTTTTAGAAAGTGGATAATCATTGGAAAGGTAACAATGAGCAAAAGAACACTCAACTAGAGAGGGGTTGCTACCACGTATAATTTCTTCAAAGGTAGTTCCTGCAAATATAAAGGTACACGTGCCAATATGTACATCACATTTATTATTGGAAAACCCATGGTTCTTGGTGATGGTGGTATCTTGGTTAGATCCATAAGAGGTCCTTGAAGAAACTGATTATCATGATCCTGAGATAAAAAATTTAAGATATGTTCCTCACTCATTTTAAAAAATTTAATTTTTTTTTATATTTGAGATGAGGAACATGGAGAAACCATTGAAGATATTGAGGGACATAGGTTGAAATCATATTGAGCTCACTCTACATTTGAACAAAATTTAAATGATCGAGGGTCACCTAGAATGGTGATAACTTGATTTTTAAACTCAAACTTGAGATACTGATGAAGAGTAGAAGGGATGGCCTTCATTGCATGAATCCAAGAACATCTGAGGAGAAGGTTAAAAGATGTAGTAAAATGCACCATATAAAAAAAAGTATCCAATATTTTAGGCCCAACCTTGAGAGGGAGAGATATGACACCATAGGCCTCTTGGGACTCATTGTTGAAAGATTTTATAATGATATCAGATTTTGTCAAGTCTTCCTATTTTAATACAAAATTTTGAAAGAATTGATATGTACACAAATTAAGGGAAGAACCATTATCAATCAAAATTATTTTTACAAAGGTATCCCCAATAAGTGTGATGATGTAAAGTGAAGAATCTTCTTGTAAGTTTGAGGAAGGTTTATCATCATCAAAAAATGAGATATGATGTATCCCAAGAGAACCTACAGCATCAACTATGGCATTGGATGAAATATTTGAGGGAACTTATTGTTGCCTTAAAAATTCCATCAAATCATCTCTATGGTTGGAAGAATTTTGGAGGAGTTCTAAAACTGATATCTTCACTAGAGTACTAAACTATTTTTGGAGATCAAATGAAACCTTAGGTTGTGGTATCAATACAATAGGTGGAATCCCCACATTTGCAACTTTATCTTGATTATTATTCAATACTAAAATGGGTTGTAACATAGAATTCTATCCTTGTTGAGGATGGTGAGTCTGAGCTTACCTTCTTGTAGTTATCCCAACCATACCAACCATATTACCATATGGAGGAGGCTCATTTTGATGAGCCACATGATTTGCTATCTATTTTTTATGTTTTGCTAAAGAATATTTAAATATTTCCATATCTTCATTGGTAGTCACATTTTGTTGGATAGGTACTTGACAATTCACTACTTGAGAATTACTTAAGTCAATACATCCTACATCAATCAAATCTTGAACTACATGTTTCAAATTTTTGCAAGAATTTATCCAATGTCCTTCCACTCTATGATATGCACAATACTGAACCTGCTTTATACCAAGGAGATGTAATATCTAGTTGTCTAACTGGAGGTGACACAATTACCTTAGCTTCTAGAAGTTTTTTCAAAACTACTTCCATAGACATATTAAGCCTTGTAAAATTCCTTTGTGGAGGTTTATGAAGTACTATCTTCTATAGGTTATTAGTAACATTGTTAACATACCTACTATCCATTCCACTATCACCTCCTATGTGTTAATTCTTGTGTTGAGACTTAGTAGGTTTTTTTTATTTAACCTCGAGTTGGCCTCTCCTGATGAGAGCTTGTTCTAATTCTCTTGCTAAATTGATTGCTTGATCAAAATATGTAAGGGTAGTAGTCTCTAATGCATAAGATAATTCTTCTTGTAGATTACCGATAAATATCTCAAGTATATATTTAGGAGGTAAAGTATACCTCAAATGTTCAACTAAAATTCTATAACAAGCCAAAATTTTTGAAAAGCTTTCCTCCTTATTTTGTTTTAAATTATAGACATCTTTCACTGTCACCTCTTTCTCAGTGTAAGCACCAAATTATTGAACAAATAATTGTGTTGTTTCTTCAAAAATATTTAAGGAATAATTAGGTAATCGATAATAACACTCTAATGCCATACCACCAAGACTTTTAGAAAAAAATTTAAGTAGCAAAATATAATCATAAATAAGATCATGACAAGTTGTTCTAAATCTTCTTAAATTCTCAATTAAATCTTCTATCCCCTTATAAATGGACAAAATTGGCATATAAAAATGCTTAGGATAAGGCCTAGCAGCTACAACATAATCCAATGCCTGATTACACATTTTCTTATTACTGTAAGTAAAGCTTGAAGGTTGAATCATCACAACTTTTGAAACTAACTGCTTCACCATATTTGTTAAATTATGCACTTTTGGATTACTGTTATGCATTTTTCCCATATTACCTAAATATGGAATTGTAGACACCAAATTACAACCACTAATCCTCCATCCTAACCATTCCACCACCCACTTGTCCACCATACACCCTTCCCGCCAATTATTTGGCCCAAATCCACCTTTCCCGCCATCCATTCCACCACTTTAGCCCTTTCCCACCACTTTTTGACCCATTTTGATTTAATTTATATATATTATATTATTTATATTTAATATAATATTTTATTATTATATTTTAATATATTTATTATAAAATATATATTTATAAACTCAGTTAACCTTAGCCGTTCGATCCAATTTAATCTCCACCCTCCATATTCATTAATCCATGCCACATGCAAAAAGTAATCTCAACCCTAGGATTTAATTTAATTTTAGCCACATGATTAAAAGTGCAAAGTTGAAACCCTAAGAAAACCCTAGGTTGAATTATAAAATAGGGGCATTTGCAAATGCTCAATGACTGGAACCTTGAGAATTAGACATTTGCACCTTGGAGGAATTATTGGTGAAGCCCTAGCATAGAATCCTAAAAATCTGAAGCCCTAGCTCACCGATAAGACTTTTGTTGTTCCAGCCATCACCCATTCATCCTCCATCACCATCATAGCCCCCATCCATCCACCGCATTCATCACCATCCTCCTGATCTACTTCTGCAAATTTTGCCCTAACTCGCAGGTGCCATCCCGAGCTTGCAAGGCTCGCTGTAGAGCCTACGAAGCGCTCACCAGAGCCTACTGTATACCATAGGTGCTCTCCAGAGCCTGTTGTATCCCGTAGGTGCACACTAGAGCCTGCGAAGCTCATGTTAGATCCTACCAAGTGCATTTCCGAGCCTGCTACAACTACAAAAATGCATATCTGAGCCTGCTACACCATGCCATCTGCAACAACAAAATGAAAGCAAGGTATATCTCATTTGAATGTATTTTATCTCATAATTTTTTGATCTGGCATTCTTTCTGACTTCATTATTAAACTAGGGTTTTATTGATGTCTGAGGGTCTCACACTGTGGAGCCCTCATAGGTATTACTAATCCCCTTGTTCTGTTTTTGTGTATGTAGATCTGCAAGTTCTACACATTGTTGAACGACTGTTGAAGCTGGAGTGGCCCAACACTGGATACTCGAAGCCCACTCAACCTATTGGAAGCAAGGACACACCCAAATCTGAAGACACTTTGTTGTTATTAGTTAGGGTTTCAGATAACCCTAGCACAATTGTAAACTATTGTATCAAATATTCACATTGAGCACTGATTGTAATAAAGGAGTTTATCGACTCTCCCTATTTTATTGAATATATCCATTTGTGCAATCTTTGTATTTCCTTGTGTTATTTGATTTCCTATTATTCTATTTTAAGTGTCGTGTTCTTGCATTCACAAATGGTGATCACGGTGGGACCCCACAAGGGTTTCATTATTTGATAGATCTACCTTGCTAACTTAATTTTATTGTTGTTCATTGCAAGATTTATAGAAACGTAAAAGTCATCGCGTTCATCGCTAGGGTTTCTGAAGCATTCTATAGCAGTTCTAGAGATCATGCAGGTGCTCTTCCGTGCTATGTAGGCATCCTTGTGCACCTAGTAGGTGCTCTGCTATGCTTACATAGGTGCCCAGCTATGTCTAGCATTAATTTGGAGTAGATCTGAGGCTTCCAAGTGAGTTTTGTAACCCTAGTTCTCCATTTAACGATTTACGTATTCTATTTTTTGCTACTTTTTTTTGCTATTTTTGGGCTTAACATTAAGTAATCTAGGAAAGAATCTGCAGCAAGTTACATTTAGGGTTTGTGTGTGTTTCATTATATCAAATGCATTTCTTGTTCTAAAGTTGTAGATCTAGGTGATTGTTTGCATTTTTGAGTGCATATGAAACAAAAAAGCATCCTAGATCTTGCATTTTAGGGTTAAATATCACTTTAATTTTGCATATCTAAATAGGAACAACATCTTGACGCATAAAGTAATCCTGCCCTAGGCTGGCCCCTTTGGAAGAGAGGTGGACGAACCCTCCGGTTGCTCTTGTGATTTTAATCACTTGTAGGCAGGGGATTTTAAGGGTGTACTCTACACTCTTTAGGTGAAATTTGTGTCTTTGTGTTGGCTTCTGATTTAGATTAGTGAAGTTAGTAATATTTAATATTGTTTGCACACCATAGAGAATGAGAAATCTAATAAAATAAATCACACACACCTGCACGCTCCACTTTTTAATAGTAATAGTTGGATTTCATCACCAACTATTGCTTGAGGTTTGGTGACGGTGGCATTCATCTCCATCCATAAAATATCTACCCCTAGACACCATAGGACTACCCCCGAGCAAACTTGTTGGAGGTCATTACCAACAAGAATCTCATTGCCCCAACCAGCCATAGTTTTTACCTTTGTTTTTCATTAAACAAGATTAAGTTACATCAAAACACACAAGCCAACAATTCTAAAAGGAACTTCACATTAATGAAAGAAAATAATTAATGAACAAGGTAAGCCACACAAGGTGAACCCTAGGATTGGTTGTTTTCTTTGCTTTAAATTTTGGAAAGGTTGTTAATCTGTGTGATTTAGATAAGCTTGAAATATTTGGTTTTATTACTTTATGGTGCTAACACGACAACAAAAGAAAATAATAAACCAAAGTAGTTTAATGGAAAACAATTCCCATGAGCCCGCTACTTCGGTAGCCCCATCCAATATGGTTCAAACCACTTTTTTTGGATCATCCCATCCACCCCACTCTCAAGTAGAGACACATTCACACAATGTGGAGATAGCCACCACCTACATAGACATGGATAGAGTGCAGGCCCTTTACAAGGCTTCTAACTATGTCTTAGAACCCCTTAGCCAAGAAGGTTTGGAAGAATCCGAATTGGCTGCCACCTACCTTGCCCAAGGATATCCTAATTCGAGTTATGAATATGGTATGCCTTCCTCCATGAGCCAACCACCACAAATCCCAAGTGTTCCAAACACTTACCTCACATCCACCTATACCAACCCCTTGTATGAGGAGTATGTCAATGCTACCTCACAAGTCCCTAGCCTCCAAGTTGTAACATCAAATGCAACTTGCACCATACCCATGTCCTCTCATCCATCATCATCCACACCTCCATCATCTCACTTAGCCAACATGACCATGACTAATCACCCATCATCATCGACTCATCCATCATCTCATCCAACCACAACCCCATCATTTGACACATGGTCAAATCAAGAACTTATGGATACATTAGGGCTTATCAATAGGTTGCTTTCACAATGAAAAAAAGAAAAATAGTCAGCTCACATAGACCCTATGACCCAAGGAGTTCCAAATCAACCTTCGCTCACCAATAAAAATTTAGCATGGGTCCCTCAATCTTCCATAGTGTCCATCCCCAATCCACCACCACTCCACACATCCACCATACCAATCAACATTGCCACTAACCAACAACACAATCCATTTCTCCATCATCATCCTCATCAATCATCCCCATATTTCAACCATAAATCTTCCCCACATACCCAACCCAATTCATTCCACAACACCATGTTGGTCACACCCCAACATCTACCATCCAGCCCATCAACCAACCACCACATAATCCAAGGTCCTCACATTCCAGTAGAAGATCTTAGATTCTAGGCAATGCAAAAGCAAATCAATTAGTTGATGCAAAACTCACTAGGGATAACGAGCCAAAATCTCACATTAAGCCAACTGATCCATCAACCAATCCATCCATCGATACCATCACCGCCTTATTCGACAGATTTTATGGTACCAAAATTTGACAAGTTTAGGGGAACCAAGGATCCTAAGGAGCATGTGAGTTCATTTGTCCACGTATGTTTTTGGATTAGTGATGATAATGCTCTTATGCTCCGAATATTTCCTCAAACATTAGGGGGAGATGCCATTGAATGGTACAATCAATTGCCCACACATAGTATTTATACTTTTGATCAATTGATAGATCTATTCTTGGAACGCTTCACCCTTAATATTAAGAATAAGGTGTCCTTATCGGATATATATTACTTGAAACAATGGGATGAGGAACCTATCTATGATTTTGGAAACCGTTGGAGGGCAGTCATCACAAAGTTGCCATTCTCCCTCCCAATGGAAGAAATTATCAAACTTTTTACCAAGAGTTGCTTAAAACCCATCTCTTGGATGCTTCAGCTCAATACTTATAGAAAATTTGAGGAGGATTTAGCACAAGCTAGTGTCATTGAGGAGATAAAAATCCAAGAGGGTGTCATTAAGCCTAAGAAGAAAGAATGGCAAAATAGAGGCCAATACCAAAATAATAAATCTGGCCAAACCAAATCCACACAAGCCTCAATGGCTAACACAGCTAATCAAGTCAATCAAGTGGTCATGAGCCAGCCCATAATGGCTCAAAAACTAGTGCAACAACAAATTTCCTATCATGCGGTCCCATTAGTAACCCAAGCACCAATGGTACAAAACACAACACCAACTATGGAACAACCTACCCATTGCCAATTCAATCGACCTCAACATCAATACACTCCCTTAGCGAAATCATATTCAGCCATATTTTAAAGGTTATATGAGACCAAAAAATTAGCCTTGCCAAAAATTAGGCCCGATGATCCCACCAAAAGGCCTAAAAGTTATAGAGAGCACTTGTTTTACCCATACCATCGACAAAATGGGCATGATATCAATTCCTGCCATGTGTTCAAAAACATAGTGCAAGACCTCATAGACTTAGGGGCCATTAGCGTCGATAACCCCTTAGCTCCACAAAATAAAAATTTGGGCATATATCAGACACCTCTACCTAACCATGGGGAGGTCCAACATAATGTAGGGGGTAACAATCAACAACCACCTCCTAATCAAGTAAATCATGTCCAACAATACCAAAAATTTGTAGGAGCAATCCATGTGGTCACTAGAGGGCAAAGGCAAAATCAAAAAAATGCTCAACAACCTTCAAATCCACCTCCCATCCAAACATCACCAAATCCATCTCCACCAATCAATCTATCCAACCCATCCAATCCACCCATCCTTCATCCAATAAGGCTAGCGATAACTTTAACCAATCGGTTAACCACTAGTTTGAAAATGGCATCAGCCAAACTTTCTGTCTATGAGCTTATCCAACAATCCCCTAGGCATAGAGAAGCTTTAATGGAAATACTCAAGTCAATTGAGTTAGAATCCCAAGACTCTAATGCCTTTAAAAACTTTGTAGGGAGTGTTAGAACATGCATGGAACCATCAATTACCTTCTATGACTTTGAGATAAAATCAATGAGTTCAGAATCGGTGGACCCTCCATTGCACATAATGGCCTTAATAGATGGAAAGCCATTCAAATGAGTATTAATTGATACTGGCTCATCAATCAATATCATTACTACCGCTGCTCTTATCCACCTCAAAATACCTCCATCCCACATTTCCAAATCATCATTCACCCTCAAAGCATTTAATGATGCTTTGTGTACCACAGTTGGCACTGTTGTTTTACCTATAGAAGTAGGGGCTAGAACATTGCACACCATGTTTCACATCTTGGAAGGAGCCATGGCGTATAATATACTCCTTGGTAGACCTTGGATGAGGGAAATGAAATGTGTTCCATCAATTCTCCACCAATGCTTGAAATACATTCATGATGGACAAGTCCATTGCATCCCCATGGATGTCAAACCTTTTAAGTATTGTAATTTCATTTCAAATCCTTATGAATCCATGTTACCTTCCACTCATCTATTCTTGGTGCCATCATCGAATCCATCCACATCATCTCTTAATCCACCTTCTTCTAATCCATCTCCATCTTCTTCTAAGGCTCCCATCATAGAGGAGCTACCCATCACATCACCTTCTCAAAAATCCATTTCTTCTTGTACATGTGGTCACAGTCAGTCTACTATTAGCACATCGTACATCACATCTACCCCTTCTTCTACAACCACTTCTTCTATTCCATCTCATCATTCCACACCACCATCCAATCCCACTCCATCAGTCGATGTGTCACAAGTCAAACTTTTAGATTGTGCCATATTTGACTCGCCACCATCCACAACCAATCCAAAGCCACTTGAGCCTTCACCATCCACCTCATCAACCCAAGTCAAAGTCCACATCACTAATCCAAGCATTGGTGAGTATGTGGTCCAAGACATCACCATTACACCCCTAGCCATTCCCATAGCTAAGGATTTTGGATGTCCTTGAGACCGTCCTTTATCCATAGGTGTTGTTTACGACATGAGTGCCACTCCAAATAGCATTAAATTTGTTTATGGAGGGTTGGATTTCTCAACTGGGGTAAACCCACCCGAAGAACCAAAAGAGCCTAGGCATGCCAATATACCTAACATAGAGGAGTTTCCAGCTCGATACTTTAATATGTTCCATTGGCAAGGTCAAGGTCTAGGTTCCCATGAGCAAGGGATGCATGATATCTTAGAGGTCCCATATAGAGGTGCCCATGATCATTCTGGTTTAGGCTATACCCCATTGTCTTCCACCACTTCTCTTGAGCAAGCCTTTAAAAATATTACACTCAATGATGAAGATCACCCCATCCACCCACTACCCTCAACATCTTCTCTTGAACAAGCCCTTCAAGAACTTTGCATGGATGAAGTAAATGAAGATGATCCCATCAACTTTTCATATCCTGTCTTTGATTTTGACGATGAAAGTTATGAAGAATTTGAAGTCATGTCAAACGCTTCTGACGATTTTGAAGAGGAGTCACAACCCATTGTCCCCATCACCCAACAGGAAGAGTTTTACCTCCGAATGTTCCCCATCCATCATCCCATATTCCACTTGCTTCTTCCACAAGAACAAGATGATCCACCTAGTAATCTACCTTGAGCCACCCACATGAGCCAAGAATTGTAACATATGTAATTATTTTAAAAAAACATCAAAAAAAAAAATGTTGCTCTAATGTGTTCACGTTCACTATTATAGGGATACTATGCCTCGACATCGGCTTCGATTCAATTGTTCCATCTATCCATTCAGCCAAACCATCTTTCCTTCCACTAAGTCAATATGAACCCTATTGACTTATTCACCCCACTCCGTAATCCATATGATTTGGCAAAGCCAATTCCCATTGACATCAGCCTTATTGATTTGGACCAAATTTCCTCCTCACCCTCCCTCTTGGAGTTCATCCTATCCGAGGAATTTCTAAGGGCTTCGGCCTGCTACATTCCTCCTTCACCACCACCTTCGCCTCCATCACTTTCTACCAGCGGTCCCGAGGTCTTTCAGGCAGAATTAGACAACGATAAGCAAGAAAAGTTAGATGTCATTTTAGATGACTTTAATCTAATCCCAACACCACATCAACTTGAGGAAGGTTCACATATGTCCATTGAAGATACCATCGACGTGAACCTTAGTTCAGATCCCGACAATCCCCAAATTGTCAAACTTGGAAAAAGTTTAACATCAGATGAACAAGAGCAATTCATTGCTCTCCTCAAGAAAAATAAAGAGGTGTTTGCATGGTCCTACAAGGATATGCCTAGCCTTGATCCTGACCTTGTTGTCCACAATCTCACCTTACGTCCTGACGCCAAGCCGGTCAAACAAAAACTTAGGAGAATGCATCCTACCGTAGCACTCATAGTCAAAGAGGAAATACAAAAACTACTAGACGTTCACTTCATTGTTCCTATTGACTATCTCGAGTGGCTTTCAAACATGGTACCCATTCGCAAGCCTAATGGGGGGATATGCATTTGCAATGACTTTCAAGATCTAAATAAAGTGTGTCCTAAGGATGACTTCCCTCTACCAAACATTGATACTCTTGTCGACACCTGTGCATGCCACGAAATGCTTTCCTTCATGGATGGTTTTTTAGGATACAATCAAATTCAAATAAATCTTGATGACCAACATAAAATAACATTCACAACACCTTGGGGAACATTTTGTTTCAGGGTTATGCCCTTTGGCCTCAAAAATGTAGGAGCTACTTATCAAAGAGCCATGACTTACATATTTCATGATTACATGCACAAAATCATTGAATACTATGTAGATGATCTCTTGGCTAAATCTAAAACCCAACAAGAACATATTGATGTCTTGGAAAATATTTTTGATCGGGTTTTAGAATACAAGGTGAGATTAAATCCAAAAAGGTGTGTCTTTGGCGTTACCTCTGGTAAAATTTTAGGATTCATTGTCTCCAAAAGAGGCATTGAAGTGGACCCAAATAAGGTTAATGCCATCATAGAAATGCCACCCCCAACTAACATCAAGGAATTGCATAGCTTGCAAGGTAAAATTCAATCGATCAAATGCTTCATTGCACAACTTTTTGATAAATGCAGGCCATTTAATCACTTGCTACAAAAGGGGGTAGCATTCGTATGGACAGATGAATGTCAAAAATAATTTGATGATGTCAAGCGCTATCTAAATTCACCACCAGTCTTAACTCCTCCTAGGCTGGGGGTCCCTTTTCATCTTTATGTCTCAGCTACAGAAGCCGCTTTGGGGACAATGCTTGCACAGAAAAATGAACAAAATTGAGAGCAAGCAATCTATTACATTAGTCAAACATTGGTAAGTTATGAAACAAGATACGCTTATGTAGAAAAACTATGCTTAGCGGTGGTTTTAGCCACTAAGAAACTTCGACATTATATGCTAAGCCAAACAACCTATGTCATAGCTAGAGAAAATCCTCTACGCTACATGATGTCTCACACTTATAACAACACCCGTACCGCTAAATGGATAATGCTCCTTATAGATTTTGATCTTGAGTTTGTTAGCCAAAAATCCATTAAAGGTTAGGTTATCATTGATCAACTTGTGAAAGCTCCACTACCTAGTGATCATCCTTTGATTATTGAGCTCCCAGATGATTCGGTATTTTTAGTCACTGAAGTAGAAAAATATGTCATTCCCAAGGAATACGTCGATATCACCTTATTATTTGATGGATCTAAGTGCGAGAAAGTTCAAGGTGTAGGAGTTGTCTTTCACACACCACAAGGGATTCCCATCCCTTTATCATTCAAGTTAGACTTCTCATGCACAAACAACATAGTAAAGTATGAAGCCTTAATCTTAGGTCTTCAATCAGCTATAGCTATGGGTATCAAGTGTATCCGAATATTTGGGGATTCTCAACTTGTTGTAAAATAGGTAATAGGAGAGTACCAATGCAAAGAACCTACCATTAAGCTTTATCATGAAGTAGCAATGAAATTGCTCTCAACATTCGAATGGTATGAAATCAATAATTTACCTCGTTCGACTAATAGATTTGTAGATGCAATGGCCTCTCTTGGATCCTTGATTCCAAAGAATGACTTAGGAGAGGTACAACCCCTAATAATCTCAACAATCTCTAAAGCAATCATTGTTCACACTGACCCAAAAGATGGAAAAGATGTTTGCTTCATACACACGAAATCATGTGAGTCTTGGTCAAGCCCCATTGTAGCCTTCTTAAAATTTGGAACACTCCCATCAAAAATGTCATGGTCTGCCAAACGTGCTTTCAAGAAAAAGGTAGCCTGTTTCATTCTTGTGGGTGACATGTTGTATAAACGGGATTATGATGGAATTCTGCTTCGATGCCTCGAACCTGGGGAGGCTCAAAGGGCCATCGAAGAAGCCCATGATGGTACTTGTGGTGGTCATTTTAGTGGAATGGCCATTGCAAAGCACTTATTACGCATGGGTTATTATTGGCCCACAATGGAACATGACTATTGCACATATGTCAAAAATTGCAAACAATGTCAAACACATGCCAATTTAACTCACGTACCATCACAAGCTTTACAACCAATACAAAGTCTTTGGCCCTTTTCACAATGGGGCCTCGACCTAATTGGCAAAATTTCACCCTCCTCTTCAAGACATCACACATTCATCATAACCACCATAGAATACTTCACAAAGTGGGTTGAGGCAATACCTCTAACCAGTATGACAGGACCTCGAATTGTGGATTTCATACTCCATCATATCATCTGTCTCTTTGGCATCCCCTCTAAAATCATTTCAGATAATGGCAATTCTTTTAAGAACAAGGATGTTCGAGCACTCTACGAGAAGTATAATATCCAACATAGTTTCTCAACTCCTTATTACCCACAAGAAAATGGACAAGCTAAAGCTACCAATAAGACCTTGATTGCCATTCTTAAGAAACTTGTCAAAGAAAATCATAAATATTGGCATACACAAATTCCGTTGGCACTTTGGGCTTATCAAACAAGCATCCAAATGCCAACAAGAGCAACACCATTCTCTCTGGTCTATGGAGATGAAGCTATTATGCCTCTTGAGCTCGAGATTCCTTCCTTATAAATTTCCTTGCAAGAATTCATAGATGATGATACAACTAGACAAGCACGACTTGACCAACTCACACTCCTAGATGAAAGGCGGGTCAATGCATTAGAACATTTACGAGTTTATCAAGACTGCCTCAAGCATGCTTACAATGCTAAATTCCATCTTCAAGAATTTCACGTAGGGGATCTGGTCCTCAAAGAGAACCAACAAAACACCAATGCTTTGCCACACCTTCATGACAAATTTGTAGAAAATTGGTTAGGTCCATACATAATCACTCAAAAAGTGGGTAATGGTACTTATAGGCTTGTCGATTTAGAGGGAATAGAGGATCTCGAAACCCTTAATGTTCTTCATTTAAAGGCATTTCATTGTTAATAGTGATTATATATGTATATATACATGGCTAAAAAAAAACAAATCAAAAACAACAAAAACAAATTGCATGCTTTCACATAGGCATTACCACATTGCATGTTCATTTACATCTAGGCATTTTTCATTTTAATTTTCATTCGCATACACTACATCATACATATTCCATTGCATTATACAATTTCCATTTGCATATCAACACTCCATTGCATTAGGCATATACATTTGCATTCATCCCATCCCATGTCCAATGATCTGGCATAGTAATGATGATATGACCATACAACAAAAAGTCAAGTTTTAACGATTGGGGGTACCTAGTTTGGAAAATTCATGCAACTTTGACAAAAATTCATATGTCAACCACATCACATGTCACAACAGCCTAAATTTTCAGTCACTCAACCATTACTAGTGTAACAAACAACCTCCAATTGGATGTTTGATTTTCTTTAGGACCAAAAACACAATTTACACACTAAGAAGATCTTGAGTATTGCCAATTGAACCCGAATACAATGTTGAACCAATCACATTCCACCACATCTTAAAAACATTATGAGCCAAGGAGGGTTAGTACCATACTTGGGTAGTACCTTGAGGTGAAAAGGAGATATCCCTCGCTTGTCCCATTATGCAACATAGTCCAAAAAAAATAGTGGTTCTTACCACTACCACAATTACTCTTCGAACATAAACATAAAAACATAGAGTAGTAAGGATAGGGTCAAAATTCTCATCATACTTTGGTTGAGAATCCGATTCCCCAAAGCTCTATACCAAATTAACAAATAGAATCCCAAACACCCTTGATCCCTAAAGTTGTAAGGATCGTACTACATGTCCCTAAAAAGGATGGGTAGTCATCCCCAAGGCCTAAAAGATCAAATCCCATTGGACTATGGAGTGAATCTTCACCGAGGCTATAGATGCCTGACTGGCAGTGGAGTAAGCTCATGCGGGGTGACATGTCTCCTAGGCAAACAGGAAGACCTCTAACCGCACATAAGGATAGGCTAGCTTCAGGTCATCTCCATAATAGGTCATGCCCAATTTACTCATAATAGGTCAATGAACTCCACATGCACACACATTGGTTCTTGATTGGATAGGGTCATTGTCACACTCAAGATTTGGTATATGAACCTCACTTGCACACACATTGGTCCTAAAGAAAGTTAGACAACCCTAGTGAGTTTGATTGATAATACTAGTATGTTTGAGTCTTTGAAAATCCTACATTACTCATACCATATCAACATCCATATCTTCTTCCATATCAACATCCATATCTTCTTCCATATCAACATCCATATCCTCTTGCGTATAAACACCCATGTCTTCATAGTGAATCAAGTTGCAGAACACCGCCAAATTTGGTACCCCTGATTGCCAAAAAATGGGCAACAAAAATGGTCAATAAAATTTCTGAACTATAAAATATCATTCAAACAACATGCATTCCTTCCATATATTTTAGATTCATTTACTTGCATTATTATCCATAACATATCATCATTAATAACACATCACATATCTTGCATTTTAGATAAATCCATAGATTACTTCCATATAAGAATCCATAGCACATCATATAAGCTTGCATACATCATTCATATAACATTAGGCATATACATCATTCTTAGCTTACATTTCACATCCATAATATTCAAACATTATTCATAAACATGCATCAAGAATTAATCAAATAAACATAAAAGCATCCACACAAGAGATAACACATATATATGAAAAAGCCATGTATATATATATATATCACATATACAATCAAGTGCCAAAAGGCTACAATGGAGCACCAAGGCTCATATATACAAAATAGTGCATCTAAGCACTAAGTCTACTATCCATGAGAAGACTCCTGAGACCTAGTAGGAGCCCTCGGCCTAGTACTCTACCTAGACTTTGTGTGCCTCGATGGCTCAACCATAGAAGAAGGAGGAGGATCTGGCAATGTAATATGGTGCTGCATACACACATCCTCCAAGGAATGTACGTATGCCTCACTAGCTCGAAGACACCGCAAATCCATCTGATGTTGCTGCTCCTTCATCAAAATATCTACCTAGAGCCTCATGGTCATTGTCTGATCACTAGCCATCGTTGCTGCCCACTCCACCTCTAGCCGAGCTATAGTCATCCTAGCCTCCCTCTGAGACTCAAGCATAGTCTCTCACTCCTCGCGTAGCTGCTCCAGCTCCACCCGTAGCTTGGCTACCTCAGAGATCTCACCCATATCCTCATCATCCTTCCTCTCTCCCTCTACCAAGCCCACATTGGGAGCCTTTTGGGCTACTCCCCTTGACTGCCTTCGACCCATCGATCGCTTGGGCCTCATCCTCTTTGAAGTCATCCTCGACCCTGTAGTTCTCGCATCCGCACCTACAACATTTGGCACCCATACCGGTTGGGCACCAAACCACTCCACATACTCTGGAGTCACCCTAGCATCATCCATATCGAGGATCTCAATATCCTCATCATCCTCAATCACCATTCACCATGGCTCCACACATGGAAGCATCCCCTCATCTCATCGGTACCAATACAACATCGACTCATCTAGCACATCCTGAGGCAATATGAATTGCCTCAACACCCATGAGTACTAGAAGTACTCCACCTCCTCATCCCACCACCCAACCAACCATCGAGCCTGCCTCACTCGACGCAGCTGCCTCCTATCTCCATCCCATCTAGCTCCTCGCCATGGCCTCCATATCACATCTACCCGAGTCAAGCCCAACCATGTCCCGGTACCACTGCCCAGTGTGTACCTCTTAACTCGGCTAAACCTCCTTAGCCACCACCCATCTCCTAGCATAGGGCTCCCTCATCTACCATGACTCACATGGAAACCCCTCGGGCTAAGCTATCACAAAATACTCCCAAGCCCAGCATTATAGGAGGAAGCTACACCTAATACCCTTCCTCTCCCTCTGAATCACCTCATACAACTCCCGATATAACTGTGCCAATAATGTAGACACCAATGCATACTCCCAAGGATATGTTAATAGATCGCTCAGCAACCTCAATAGGTTCCAAGGGAACCTATAGCCAGTGCTATTAGGTAGCACTATGTTCGTTAGCATGAACATGATCAAGGCAGGGAGTGCATCCAACTCCTTTGCCTTGTACATGCTCAAGTAGCATATCCCTCCATCTCCCATCCGGACCTCTCGCCATTGATCCCAAAACATTCTCTCCATATTTACCTTCTTATCCCTCCCAACCACCACCTTCTCCCCTTCTATTGGCACCTTGAGAATGTGATATACATCCTCAAGGGTGATAGTAGCCTCCCTAGTTGGTAGCTAGAACATCCCCCTATCCGGGTCCCACCTCTCTATCAAAGTAGAGAGATACCCCTCATTAGCCCTCACCACATCAAGCCTCACCACACCCTCCAAACCCACCCTACCCAAAAAAACCCACTCATCCTCCGAAAGCTTCTTCCTCATTCCTGGAACGATAGGAGAGAAGCGATGTCGAGGCTCAATATCCCTTAACTGCAACAACAAAAAAACTTTTTTAGCATTAAAACTATGTTAAAAAAAAGACAAAATAAAAAAAAAATTGCACAAAGGGAACAAATGATCTTACAAGGACAAAGGGTGTCCCCACTCCACCAATAGCATCAAATCCCTCTGTTGCCATTACCTCACTTCACACACTCACTAGCCTCACAAACTCACAAACCCACTCCACTCATTAGACATAGCTCCTCGAAGTCAATAGCACACGAATGAGCCTAAAATTTCACTTAGAAATATTTTTATAGATTTCCTTAGCAAACCTGCACCTAAAAGTTATGGGTGTGGCTATGAACCTGTAGGCACACTCAGATGCACGCAGGTACCTGCAAAACATGCCAGGCATAGCCGCACACCTGGAAACCAATAAACATGAAGGTAAAAACCCTCAAAATGGTAGCTCCCCTCATCTAACATGCACCAAATTTCATCCACACATCATGCACATCATAAAATTTGATTTTGTGAAAACATAAATAGTTTTGCATGCATATTTGGCGATAACAAGACCAATTTATACAAAAACACATATCGCATTGCAAAACATAACAATCAAGGTCAAAATTTCACAAAATCACCATTCCATAATTCATCATCATATTCTTCATCATCCCATCCACTTTCATGCATGTTGGAGTTGATTTGACAGCTAAATCACTCATCTTTACCACAAAGCACCACAAATACCAACAAAACACTAAAAGCACAAATCAATAAACTCCACAATTAGTCACAAAATTGAATGACTCCATCAAAAATTCTCCCATCATCATCTTTCATATATCACTCATCACACAACACATTTTTTCTGGTTAAGTTTATAATAAGTGAACCTCGTATCTAGTATGTTATTCTATAAACTTGGTGATTGCAGCGATAGTAATCCATGCAATTCAACAAGATGAATAGCCTACAATAAGGACACTTCAACATGATCATTATCATCATCTCATTATCTGGTAATCACAATCATATTTGGCACCTCACACTTTGAGTACAACCTTGCCAAGAACAATTTGCTCACAATCAGTCATTGATGTCCTTGTCTGTGGGGCAAGAAAACATAGATAAACAACAATCACAAACACTCATTCATTTGACAACAATCAAAATATAGGACACCGATAAGCTTTATTGGTTCCATCATGGAATTGGTGAAGAAATTTCCATAGTCAATACCCAACCCCTGCGTTGACTTAGTCATCTTGTATCTTCATATATTGCATACTCAATGATGCCATTGTGGCAAATTATTCAATAGCATCGAATCAACCCAAATTTTGGGGCAACCACATTATATTATGATTCTCCCATGACGGGATACATCTCACATGATCATAAACATCTACACTAGACAAATTCCCCTCTCAACCATTAGGGAAAAAATGGTATAACATCTTACATCATTCATATCATCCACATTTTGCATGGTCTTATACACCAACCCCATTCCACCGTTGGGGCAAAAATGGTATCACATCTACATTTCACATCATTCATTCATCAATTGAACAAATCCACCGCATCATTCATTATTTGCACAAAATTTTCAATTAGCTTGTGAGATACATTCGTAACTCATTCATCAATTGAAGGGGTAAGCTACGTAAATTCTAAAAATTATTTATTCTTTTGTCTTCAACATCAGTGCTTAAATCCAACAACATAGAGAACTTACTTCTATGCCCATAGCGCTCAGGCAAGTGTCTCGTATGTTTGCACCATATTGGGTTTCATGTAACATGGTACAAAAAGGGGCATCTATAGACACCAAATTGCAACCACTAATCCTCCATCCTAACCATTCCACCACCCACTTGTCCACAATACACCACCATACACCCTTCCCACTAATTATTTGGCCCAAATACACATTTCCCGCCATCCATTCCACCACTTTAGCCCTTCCCCGCCACTTTTTGACCCCTTTTTATTTAATTTATATATAT
Source organism: Wollemia nobilis (assembly GCA_028583015.1). Taxonomy (NCBI): domain Eukaryota; kingdom Viridiplantae; phylum Streptophyta; class Pinopsida; order Araucariales; family Araucariaceae; genus Wollemia; species Wollemia nobilis. The sequence goes on along the minus strand of JAQPPZ010017232.1, from coordinate 21,868,767 downwards.
TTTATATCATTTATATTTAATATAATATTTTTTTATTATTTTATAATATATTTATTATAAAATATATATATTTAAACTCAGTTAACCTTAGCCATCTCAACCTTAGGATTTAATTTAATTTCAGCCACATGATTAAAAATGCAAATTTGAAACCCTAAAACAATCCTAGGTTGAATTACAAAATAGAGGCATTTGCAAATGCTCAATGTTTGGAACCTTGAGAATTAGACATTGCACCCGGGAGGAATTATTGGTGAAGCCCTAGCATATTATCCTAAAAATCTAAAGCTCTAGCTCACCGATAAGACTTATGTTGTTCCAACCATCACCCATTCATCTTCCATCACTGTCACAGCCCCCCCATCCATCGCATTCGTTGCCATCCTCTCGATGTATTTTTGTATATTATGCCCTAACCCATAGGTGCCATTCTGAGCTTGCGAGGCTCGCTACAGATCTTGTGAAGTGATCACCAGAACCTGATGTATTCCATAGGCACTCTCTAGAGCCTGCTGTATCTCACAGGTGCACACCAGAGCCTACGAAGCTCGTGTCAAAGCCTTCCAAGAGCGCGTATGAGCCTACTGCAACTATAGAAATGCAAATATGAGCTTGCTACACCACACAATCTACAAAAATGAAATGAAATCAAGGTATATCTCATTTAAATGTATTTTATCTCATAATTTATTGATCTGGCATACTTTTTGACTTCATTATTAACTAGGGTTTTATTGATGTCTGAGGGTCTCACATTGTGGAGCCCTCATAGGTATTACTAACTCCCTTGTTCTATTTTTATGTATGTAGATCTACAAGTTCTACACATTTTTGAACGACTGTTGAAGCTGGAGTGGCCCAACACTAGATACTCGAAACCCACTCAACCTGTTGGAAGTAAGGACACACTAAATTTAAAGATACTTTGTTGTTATTTCTAGGGTTTCAAAGAACCCTAGTGCCATTGTAAAATCATTGTATCAAATACTCACATTGAGTATTGATTGTAACAAAGGAGTTCATTGGATCCCCCCTATTTTATTGAATACATCCATTTGTGCAATCTTTGTATTTCCTTGTGTTATTTGATTTCACCTGCTATATACTGCAGGCGCTCTCTAGAGCCTGTTGTATCTCGCAGGTGCACACCAGAGCCTATGAATCTCGTGTCAAAGCCTGCCTAGTGCACATTCGAGCCTGTTGTAACCACAAAAATGCAGATCTGAGTCTGCTGCTCCATGCCATCAGCAAAAACTAAACCAAAGCAAGGTATATCTCATTTAATGTATTTTATTTAAAAATTTATTGATCTTGCATGCTCTCTTGCTTCACTATTAAACTAGGGTTTTATTTAACACTGTGGAGGCCTCACAGGTATTACTAACTCCCTTTGTTCCATTTTGTGTATGCAAATCTATAAATTTCACACATTATTTGATGGTTGTTGAATTTGGAGTGGCCCAACCTTGGATATCTAAAGCTGAATCAACCTATTGGAATCAAGGACACACCCAAATCTGAAGATGCTCCTATTGTTGTTAGCTAGGATTTCAAATAACCTTAGCACCATTGTAATCTATTGTATCAAATATTCACATGGAACATTGAATGTAATAAAGGAGTTTATCGGCTCGCCCCTATTTTATTGAATATATTATTTTGTGCAATATTTGTGCCTCACTGCATTATTTTGTTTTTTTTATTCTATTTTAAGTGTCATGTTCTTGCATTCACATGAACATATCTATTTTTAGGGACCAATACTTGATTCAGATTAGAGATATGGATATTATTGTTATATGTGGCACCTTGTGAAAATGGACGACTAACATTTGGTAGAACAAAAGAAAAGGTTTTGATATTAGAATATTGAGGTAGAAATTGAAAACACTTTTGAGTAATACTACTAATTGGAGGAGCTTACAAATTCCTTCCAATATTGGTGGTTGTAGAGTATCAACAACTGAGTTCAAATAATTAAGATGCACTAATTTAGGCAAGGGGTTTTCCTAGTTAAGCATAGGGGATCTTATTGGAGTAGCTAGATGAGTCTCATATCTTTTGAGTGTTGTAATCACAATGACACTGAGAGGGGGGTGAATCAGTGTGATCTTTAAAATTTCTAATATATATAGTTTTAAATCCAAAGAGCTATTTAAAACTGATAAAAGAAATATCAAATGCAACAAGAAAGCATGACACACAACACAGTAATTTAACGAGGTTCACCAATGTGGCTACTCCTCAAAATGACTGCTTGGACTACCATCCAAATCCAGCCAATGCAAAGCTACAACTTTACAATATCTTTTACCAGCACCAACTGGAAGGAGCACCAACCCCTTAGCTTTATCTGTTTCAAATAGAATGGAGCACCAACTCCTAATTTACCAACACCTACTGGAAAGAGGCACCAACCCCTTATGCCAAGCTACAACTTGGAAGTCAATAATGATAATGAAAATTATAGAATAAAACTTTCACGTTATTTCTCACAGTCTGCTGTTTCTCTGCATTCTTCTACTTCTGCGCAAAACGCTTCGCACTATCCGACCGCTTCTATGAACTTCTTCGCACTCTCTACTGCAATCAGATGATCGATCACTTCTACTGTCTATGCGCTATCACTTCGCACTTAGAACTCAACCTCTACACATCGTGCTCTTAATTCACGCAATCACGATATGCACACTTCGCTTCAACTCGAACTACGACTTCACACTCTACTCGACACGAACTTCACTTGCGCAAACACTCTACTCGCATTCGCACATTATCTTCACACCCATTTTTCAAACTCGAAGTAGCCCTCCTTTTATAGAAGAAATTTTAGGAACAAACCCTAAAGAACGTCGACTGAGAAACCCTAGAAATTGTCGGTTGCAAAACCCTAAAATTCGTCGACTGTAACCCTAAGAATGTCGGCTGCAAAACCCTAGAAATTGTCGGCTGCAAAACCCTAAAATCTGTCGGCCTAGATTCAACTTTGTCGGCCTCAACTGCTACTGCCACTACTGTCACCTTCCTGTAACTATTGCTACGAAATAAAAACCTGTCGTGATATCGTGACACTTTTTGTAGCCGTACGCCTTCTTGTCCTTACTTTCATGAAATCATGACCCTTTTGGCCTTTGATAGCTTTGCCATCGTTCTTGTCATGAAATCGTGACACTTCAAACTTTCACTGACGTCATCCTCATTCTTGTCATGAAATCACGACGCTTTCGGCTTCCAAAGGCTTTTCTTGCAACTTGTCATGAAATCGTGACACTTTCAACTTTTCTCGACGTCATCCTCATTCTTGTCATGAAATCATGATGCTTTCGGCTTCCAGAGGCTTTTCTTGCAACCTGTCATGAAATCGTGACACTTTCAGCTTTCGTTGACGTCATCCTCATCTTTGTCATGAAATCGTGATGCTTTCGGCTTCCGTACATTTCTTGCTTCATGCACTAGCGAAATCGCTACAACTTTGTGCCTTGTGCTTCCAACTTTGCTTCGACCCGTGAAACTTTGACTTGTAGCAAAATTGCTACACTTTTGTGCCTTGCACTTTTGACTTGTAGCATAATCGCTACACCTTTGTGTTCTGCACTTTTGACTTGTAGCGAAATCGCTACACTTTTGTGTTTTGCACTTTTGACTTGTAGCGAAATCGCTACACCTTTGTGTTGTGCACTTTTGACTCGTAGCGAAAATCGCTACACTTTTGTGCACTTTGACTTGTAGCAAAATCACTACACCTTTGTACTTGTAGCGAAATCGCTACAACATTTTCACTTAACACTTTCTCCCTGCTTCGGCCAGCGAAATTTCAACATGTAGCGAAATCGCTACAACTTTTCCACTTAACGCTTTCTCCTTGCTTCGGCCAGCGAAAATCCAACATGTAGCGAAATCGCTACAGTTTCTCGACTTAGCTTCTTGGCCTCCAACATGTCGCGAAATCACGACAGTTTGCCTTGCGCCTTCTCTCTCCTCATTTTTGTCATGAAATCGTGACATTTTTGGCTGTGCCTTCTCTCTCCTCATTTTTGTCATGAAATCATGACATTTTCGTTGCCTTCTCTCTCCTCATTTTTGTCATGAAATCGTGACATTTTCGGTTGCGCCTTCTCTCTCCTCCGACTGTCGTGAAATCACGATAAAACATGTCGCGATATCGCGACAGTTTTCTAACTTGTCTTTTTCTTCGAATTTTTGAAACTGGGTCACTTCTGTTTTCTTGGAATTGCACTTTACATAATCTGACTATCCTTTGAACTTCTGTCCTCTGCATCTGAATGACTCCTGAACTGTCTATCCACTGCATCATTAGATCTAACTGCCAGTGTTGACAACAATGACAAACTTCTTGCAACACCTTGCTCAACAATCTCCCCCTTTGGAATTGTTGGCAACACCTGTGTACATTCCCGTAACTCTTCTCCCCCTTTGTCAATAATACCAAAGGGCTGCTGCAAACTCCCCCTGAGTCCATCCTCACAATTCTCAGGCACAATTTGTTGCATCTAGCACAAATTATGATCATGAGCAAAAGAATAGTCAAATACTCAAATGCTCCCCCTGAGAAAGTGATCCCTGTAGCTAGTCACTTCTTAGGAAGTGTGACTACTCCTAATTTGCTTCGAAGGTACTCAAACACTTCCTTGGGCAATGGTTTTGTAAAAATATCTGCTACTTGTTCTGTAGTTGGGACAAAATCCAATTTAACTTCTCCTTCTGCAACTTTCTCCTTCAAGAAATGATACCTTATAGCAATGTGTTTTGTCCATGAGTGCATTACTGGATTCTTAGAGATGTTAATTGCACTGGTGTTATCACACTTAATTGATATTGGTTCACTAAAATTAATACCAAGATCTTTCAAAGTTTGTTTCATCCACAAGACTTGTGTACAACATGTTGTTGCTGCAATATATTCTCGCCTCAGTTGTAGATAAAGAAACTGACTCTTGCTTCTTACCGTGCCATGCAACCAATCTGTCCCCCAAATAGAATGCACCTCCATTGGTACTCTTTCTATCATCAACACATCCAGCCCAATCTGCATCTGAATATGATATAAGAGTGAAGTCTTTGCCTTTTGGATACCACAACCCATACTCCATGGTGCCCTTGAGATACCGAAAAATCCTTTTAACTACTGTCACATGAGTCTCTTTGGGACTGGCTTGAAATCTAGCTACCATGCAAACTGCCTGCGGAATATCAGGTCTAGTAGCTGTTAAATATAGTAAACTTCCAATCATAGATCTGTACATGGTTTGGTCTACAGGTGGAGATTTGTCTTCTTTACTCAATTTGCAACCTGTTGTCATGGGAGTGCTAACTGGCTTACGATCCTCCATAGTGAACCTCTTTAGCATTTCTTTCACATATTTGATTTGGGAAATGAATATGCCTTTCTCATTTTGATTAACTTGTAGCCCAAGAAAGTAAGACAGTTCACCAATCATAGACATTTCAAATTCATTCTGCATCTTATTTGCTAAGTCTTTACAAGATTCATCTTTGTTGCTACCAAATATGATATCATCTACATAGACAACAAGAACAATGAGATGCCCACCTTCTATTTTTACATACAGATTACTATCCACTAAACCTTTCTTGAATCCCTATTGAGAGAGATAGTTATCTAGCCTTGCATACCATGCCCGTGGTGCTTGTTTTAATCCATACAATGCTTTCTTTAATTTGCGAGACAAGGTTAGGATGTTCACTAATTTGAAAGCCATCCGGTTGTTCAATATAGACCTCTTCTTCGAGTTTCCCATTTAAAAAGGTAGATTTTACATCCATCCGATAAACTCGAAGTTCTTGTGAACTCGCTAAGGCCGGAAACATTCTAATTGCTTCTAATCTGGCCACTCGGTGCAAAAGTCTCTTCAAAATCAATGCCTTCGACTTGTGCATATCCTTTACAAACCAGTCTTGCTTTGTTCCTAATGACCTGTCCGTCTTCATTTAATTTGTTTCGAAATATCCATTTGGTGCCGATTACATTCTTATTTGTAGGTCTAGGTACTAATTCCCAAGTTCTGTTCTTTTCAATCTGATCTAACTCTTCATTTATTGCCTTCATCCAGCTATCATCTTTGCTTGCTTCATCTATGTTTTTGGGCTCAATGCTAGATAAAAGAGAGTAATTACTTATTACTTTCCTTCTTGTCTGAATACCAACTGTGGGATCTCCAATTATTTGGTCTCTTGGATGATTTTTCTGCCAGCTTCCTGTTTTGAATTTCTTGTTTTCTTGCACCTCTGAGTCATCGACTAATTCATCTGAATCAAACGTAGATTTATTTTCTGTTTCATTCACCTCATCTCCTTCAATGACTTCTTCATAGATTGGGTAGTTTTCCTCAAAGTCAGCTAATCGTTTCCCACCTTCATCGAATTTAACATCTGCACTGTCCACAATTTTCTTGAGTCTCTTGTTGTAGCATTTGTAAGCTTTGCTTTTTGATGAATACCCAACAAAAACACCTTCATCTGCTCTATCTTCAAACTTCCCAAGGTTGTCATCAGTTTTTTTGATGTAGCACCTACAACCAAATACTTTGAGATGTTTTGTTGTTGCTTTTCTACCAAACCACAACTCATAAGGTGTTTTGCATTCATGAGTTCTTAACATATATCTGTTTTGGATGTATACTGCAGTGTGAACTGCTTCTTTCCAGAATCTATCTGCTATTTTATTTTCTGCCAGCATGGTGCATGCCATTTCCTGTATAGTTCTGTTCTTTCTTTCTACTACGCCATTCTGTTGTGGAGTTCTAGCTGCTGAATATTGTCTCCTGATACCATGTTTTTCACAGTATTCTATAAATTCATTCGAAATGAATTCTCCTCCTCTGTCTGATCGTAAACATTTGACCCTTTTTCTTGTTTCATTCTCAACTAGATGTTTGAAGGATCTAAACATTTCAAAAGCTTCTATTTTATCTTTTAGGAAAAATATCCATGTCATTCTGGAATAATCATCGATACACAACATAAAGTATTTGTCGCCATTTATGCTTTGAGTTCTCATGGGTCCACATAAGTCTGTATGAATAAGTTCCAAAGGCCTGCTAGTGTGGTACTCTTTTGTTTTGAATGAGACTCTGGTTTGCTTTCCCTTCTGACATGAAGCACAAACATTGTTTGAAGGTTTTTTAATGGTTGGAATATCTCTCACTGCTTGTTTCGAGCTGATTTTCACCAAATTATCAAAACTTATGTGTCCAAGCCTCTTGTGCCACAGCCAGTTCTCTTCTTCTTGTCCAATGAAACACGTACCTTCTGAAGTTTTTGAGAGTGTGTACAAATTTCTAGACGTCCTTGAACCAGTTGCTATCAATTTCCCACTATTTATTTTTCTGACTTCACAACCCTGCTTCTTGAAGACTACTTCATGTCCTTTATCACAGATTTGACTGACACTTAATAGGTTGTGTTTCAAACCATCCACAAATAAAACTTCTTCTGACTTGATTTTCCCTTCACTAATTTTGATAGATCCTTTTCCTATTATTTTGGCTCCATCATTATTTCCAAACTTCACAGAGCCACCCTCATATTTCTGTAGTTTTTCAAATTTTTGTTTATCACCTGTCATATGACTTGAGCAACCACCGTCAAGAATCCACGGTACACATTTATTCCGAGCCCTGAAAGCTGTCTGCACTATTAAAGATTCCTTTTCTTCCCCGAGATGTTCTTTCTGTTTCCATTCTATTTTGACTATGGTATTGGGCTCTAGCTTGGATTTCCCCTTTTCAAAATCTTGCACATATCTTTCAGAAATATTTCTATTTTGTTTTGCCCTATATGGTTGAATTCTTCTTTTCTGAGATTGATTTGAAATAGAAGTACTATGACAGTTTCTAGCAATATGCCCAAAGTTGTGACAATTAAAGCATTCTACTGCATAACTCATTAGAGGAGCAAAAGCATTTCTACTAGTGAAACTTCTTGGACCTACATTATACTTGCAGTCAGCAATTTTATGCCCATAACCATTACATTTGAAACAGAAACCATAGAAGTAATGATTGAACCTGAAAGATGGTCTTTGCCAAGTTGTTGCAGGAGCCTTAGATCTTCTTTTCTTTTGATGTGTGACCTTGGTAAAGCCATCATTGTCAGTTCCTATTTCAGGACTGGCATTACTGCTTTCTTTTGCCTGATTTGTTTTTCTTTCAACAACCTGTTTCTTGTCTTTACTCTTTTCACATTCAACATTGCTTGCCTTTGGTCCGTTTGATGATTCTCCTTTAATAAAGCCTGGACCGAATTTGATACCTGCGGGTCTTTGATCGCTTAGGATTTTTTCCAACTTCATCGAACTTTCTTCACGTTTGAAATTGCAACTAATTTTTCGATCCAGCTCTTGTATCCGCATTCGAAGACCAAAATTTTCTTCTTCCAATTTGCAGCAATAATCTATCTTCGTGGTTACCTGAATTTCCAGATCTTCGGACATTTTCTTGTATTCTTCTGTCTATATTTTTAAACTGGTTATAATGTCATTTGCATCCTCAAGCTTTCTTGAAAGTTTTTTATTCTTTCTTTTCTCAGATTTCCATTCTTCAAGAGCAAAAACCAGCTCACCTTCTAAATCAACTTCAGCCTCAGCTTTTTCAATAGACACTTTAGGGTTCATACCTTCTCTCTTTTTGGGTTTTCTGCCTCTTCTGATTTTTCTACTTCAAATGCCATAAAGAGAGCTTCACTGTTCCTTCTTCGGAGTCTTCACTAGAGTCTGTCCTCTGAAGAATCTGCATTTCGGGAGATAAAACTTTTCTTTTTGAAATTGCCTTTTCTGAAGTTTGTTTTCTTCCTCCATTCACTTCTTTCTTGATGCGGAGTTTCTTCACCTTTGTTCTTGTCATTGAGAGGACATTTGGTAGCAAAGTGTCCAATGCCTCCACAATTGAAACATTTAAAAGGTAGCTTTCCTTTGTATTTTCCTTTTCCTTTTCTCAGTTTTTTGACAAAATTTGCTTCCATTTCATCTGAAACATCCTCTTCTTCAGACTCTTGTTTTGTGTCTTTGCCTTTTAGGGCTTTGAAGGCTGCTTCTCTATCTGTGGGATTAGACCTTCCTATTCTCATTTCAAAAGCAGTCAAAGAACCATGCATCTCATCCATACTAAAATGATTTAGATCTTTAGCTTCTTCTATGGCTGAGACTTTCGAATCAAACCTTGGAGGGAGAGATCTTAATACCTTTTTCACAATCGTAGCATCATCCATATCTTCACCGAGACCTCTGATCGAATTTGTGATTCCGTTGACTCTTAGCATGAAAGCCTCTATGTTCTCATCATTGTCCATCTTTAAGGATTCGAATTGAGCTCGATGTGTTTGAAGCTTGGCCTCCTTGATCCTATCGTCTCCTTCATGAATGTTCTCTAGTTTATCCCATACATCTTTTGCGGATTCACAGTTTATGATTTTGACTAGCTCACTGTCCACTAATCCACACATGATGGCATTTTTTGCTTTCGAATCATTTTCAAATGCCTTCTTACCGGTAGTGTCTATTGGAGCAGTGGCAGGAGCTTTGTAACCATTTACTACCGCACCCCAGATGTCAAAACCCAACGCATGGAGATATGTCTGCATTCTTATTTTCCAGAAAGCATAGTTAGTTCCATCAAACAATGGTGCTTTGTTTGAGGAGAAACCTTCACCACTTGCCATTGCGTCACTTCCAAGATCACCCTAGCTGATTGAGCCTGTTCAGGAACTTGGCTCTGATACCAATTGTTGTAATCACAGTGACACTGAGAGGGGGGTGAATCAGTGTGATCTTTAAAATTTCTAATATATATAGTTTTAAATCCAGCAACTATTTAAAACTGATAAAAGAAATATCAAATGCAGCAAGAAAGCATGACACACAACAAAGTAATTTAACGAGGTTCACCAATGTGGCTACTCCTCAAAATGACTGCTTGGACTACCATCCAAATCCAGCCAATGCAAAGCTACAACTTTACAATATCTTTTACCAGAACCAACTAGAAGGAGCACCAACCCCTTAGCTTTATCTGTTTCAAATAGAATGGAGCACCAACTCCTAATTTACCAACACCTACTGGAAAGAGGCACCAACCCCTTATGCCAAGCTACAACTTGGAAGTCAATAATGATAATAAAAATCAACGGAATAAAACTTTCACGTTATTTCTCACAGTCTCATTGTTTCTCCGCATTCTCGCTACTTCTGCGCAAAATGCTTCGAACTGATCCGACCGCTTCTGTGAACTTCTTCGCACTCTCTGTTGCAATCAGATGATCGATCACTTCTACTGTCTATGCGCTATCACTTCGCACTTAGAACTCAACCTCTGCACATCGCTCTCTTCATTCATGCAATCACGATATGCACACTTCGCTTCAACTCGAACTATGACTTCGCACTCTGCTCGACACGAACTTCACTTGCGCAAACACTATACTCGCATTCACACATTATCTTCACACCACATTTTTCAAACTCGAAGTAGCCCTCCTTTTATAGAAGAAATTTCAGGAACAAACCCTAAAGAACGTCGATTGAGAAACCCTAGAAATTGTCAGCTGCAAAACCCTAAAATCCATCGACTGTAACCCTAAGAATGTCGGCTGCAAAACCCTAGAAATTGTCGGCTGCAAAACCCTAAAATCTATCGGCCCAGATTCAACTTTGTCGGCCTCAACCGCTACTGCCACTACTGTCACCTTCCTGTAACTATTGCTACGAAATAAAAACCTGTCGCGATATCGTGACACTTTTTGTAGCCGTACGCCTTCTTGTCCTTGCTGTCACGAAATCGTGACCCTTTTGGCCTTTGATAGCTTTGCCATCATTCTTGTCATGAAATCGTGACACTTCAAACTTTTGCTGATGTCATCCTCATTCTTGTCGTGAAATCGTGATGCTTTCGGCTTCTAGAGGCTTTTCTTGCAACCTGTCACGAAATCGTGACACTTTCAGCTTTCGCTGATGTCATCCTCATTCTTGTCATGAAATCATGATGCTTTCGGCTTCCAGAGGCTTTTCTTGCAACCTGTCATGAAATCGTGACACTTTCAGCTTTCGCTGACATCATCCTCATCTTTGTCGCGAAATCGTGACGCTTTCGGCTTCCGTACATTTCTCGCTTCATGCACTAGCGAAATCGCTACAACTTTGTGCCTTGTGCTTCCAACTTTGCTTCGACCCATGAAACTTTGACTTGTAGCGAAATCGCTACACCTTTGTGCCTTGCACTTTCGACTTGTAGCATAAATCGCTACACCTTTGTGTTCTGCACTTTTGACTTGTAGCAAAATCGCTACACCTTTGTGTTGTGCACTTTTGACTTGTAGCGAAATCGCTACACCTTTCTGTTGTGCACTTTTGACTCATAGCGAAAATCGCTACACTTTTTACTTTGACTTGTAGCATCACTCTGTAGGAAATCGCTACCAACTTTTCCACTTAACACTTTCTCCCCACTTCGGCCAGCAAAATTTCAACATGTAGCGAAATCGCTACAACTTTTCCACTTAACACTTTCTCCTTGCTTCGGCCAAGGAAAATCCAACATGTAGCGAAATCGCTACAATTTCTCGACTTAGCTTCTTGGCCTCCAACATGTCGCGAAATCGTGACAGTTTGCCTTGCGCCTTCTCTCTCCTCATTTTTGTCGTGAAATCGTGACATTTTCGGCTGTGCCTTCTCTCTCCTCATTTTTGTCGTGAAATCATGACATTTTTGGCTGCGCCTTCTCTCTCCTCATTTTTGTCGCGAAATCATGACATTTTCGGCTGCGCCTTCTCTCTCCTCCGACTTGTCATGAAATCGCGACAGAAAACATGTCGCGATATCGCGACAGTTTTCTAACTTGTCTTTTTCTTCGAATTTTTGAAACTGGGTCACTTCTGTTTTCCTAGAATTGCACTTTACATAATCTGACTATCCTTTGAACTTCTGTCCTCTGCATCTGAATGACTCCTGAACTGTCTATCCATTGCATCATTGGATCTAACTGCCTGTGTTGACAACAATGACAAACTTCTTGCAACACCTTGCTCAACATTGAGGTGAGCTTATCACTCCATACCTCCCAATATCCTATCCCTATTAGCTTTCATAAAGCCTAAAATATGCTCAAATTATGAAAATACAAAGCTACCATTAGGTCCCTCATAACAAAAAAAACTCATCTAACTACCCATGTTATCTTATTCTTCTAGATCTATGTTAGGATCCCCTCTATCGATCTGATCATCTTCCAGAAGAATACAATTAGATTCAAGATGCTTTCACTGACTTCTAAGGATATGAGCCATTAGAAAAGTGAAAGGATAGAAGAAAAAAATAACAGAAAAAAAAAAAGGATTTTTAAAGATGTTATTAAGGTTCTTCAACCACACAAACAAATTTAATGATCTTGTTTAAAAAATATTTTAAAATAAATGAGGTGTTCACATTGATTTCATCAAAGATGTAGAGGGGGAAAACTACCCTATGACATACAATTCCAAAAATTTGGATTCGCAAATAGAGAAAACCTTTGGGGTGAACCATAGGGGTTGTGTTGTTCTCTACACTCGGTGCTAGGGGGAAGGGTTCACCAGGAATGATTTTAGGACTCACTCCATGTCCTCTGGTTTTCAAGAATGTTTGATGTATGAGATTCAGGACAAACACCTAGATTTGGCCTTTCTAGATCTATGTTATAAAAGATAAAGGATAATTCAAAAATACAGAATGTAGGAATACAAGAGCTAACCCTAGAATGTCTTCTCTTTGAATGCATTTTTAACCTAGGGTTCTAAATAGATAACTTTTAAGCAAGGGTTCAAGAAATAATGCATAAATAGGATCAACCCTAACTGCACACTATATGCTTTTTATATTTCAAATGCCTAGAAATTAATTACATATATTTCTATAAAATTAGATCTAGTTTTTTACAATAGAAATATAAAGCATTCAAACAAACTAAAGACTAATAAGAACACTTATCTTATCTTATGATTTATCCTTGATTTTATCCTTTTATCCAATGCTATAAATAATTCCTCTTCCTGCAAGATAACTTGACAAACACTTTAAAAAGTGATTAACATTAGGAGGCCTACTTAGGCTACTATATAAAAATACTTGGAGGTGCAGCAGTGAAGCCCCTAGGTCCTTTTATCCAACCTTTGATAATTAAAAGCAAAAAATTGACCTTTAGAGGAAAACAAACATAATACAATATAGCAAAAAAGAATGATGAAATCACAGAAAAATAATACACCACTATGCTCTAAATGCAGTCTAGAATGCAATGATGTAAATTGGAATAGCATTTTACCCCTAGATTTAGCTCAGGTGAAATCATACCTTGTAACAAGCGACTATGATAATGCAATGTGAAATTGCACCCATAGAATACCGAGTGATTTCCTAGAAGTGAGATGAAACACCTCAGATTGAAGTGAAATAATGAAACTAAGATGCAACGAACAAAATCAAACATGCAATAGAATGCTTTCACCTAGTAGAGAGTGAGAAAGCAAGTAGAAAGGTTTGAGATCTCCCAGATATTCAATATCTCCTTAGGGCTTCAACAACAATCTACCAAGAGCGAGCAATAGCAATCCAATGTAGTGAACAATCAATCAAACTCCAAACTTCTAATTTGTATGCAAAAGAAGAAGGATGCAGATCAAAATAAAACACTTTATGAGAAATCAAATGTTAATGAGCAATAAATCATTAATCCTTAGAATTTCAATTATGTCATCGTGTGTCATGTGTAAAAATTGAATTCAAACCCTCCTTATATAGCCTATTTGAAGGTGAAAAGGCTAAGAAAACCAAGGAGAGTCGACGTAAAACATGCCAACCTTGAAAAAATAGGATTTCAACTTATCAAACCCTAAAAAGGTAAAATCACACCCCGTTAGATCTGACCACAAATTCACGATGCAAAGTTACACCTTGTTAAATATCGGGTATTTCGTATAAAGAGGAAAAAAAAAAGGTAAAAAAGAGGGAAAGGAGCCTTACCCTTGCCCTAGGTAAGTCTAAGGGGTCCCCTAGAGGGCTCAGGTAAGATTTCCCATGTCTACACTATGTAATCCTCTAGGATTTTATGCATGTAGTCATGAAAAATGTATGTCATGGCCCATTGATATGTGGCACCAAAATTTTTGAGACCAAAAGGTATGACTTTGTCGCAAAATTTTCCCCAAGGTGTGGTAAAGGTTTTTTTGGATTGATCTTTGGGATTGACCCGAATCTAATTGTAGCCTAAAAAACCATCCATGAGGGATAACATTTCATGTCCTATAGTTGCATCGACTACAACGTCGATGTTAGGAAGGGAGAATTCATCCTTAGGAGTCACTTTATTGAGATCTCAAAAAAAATTGCATATGTAAATATTCCAATCGGGTTTCTTTATGGGTACCATGTGATGAGTGTCATTGAGTCTCATCATTTAATCTCAATGATTTATCAATCCGGGGTGGTGTCAAAGGTTGTCTACGATAGAAGGTTAGGGCAGAGTACAATTCAGGCATTCAAATTTCAAGCAATTATTGGTGAAGCAGATTTTGGTTTAGCCTTTTGGTGTCACACTAAACCTAGACTGAAGAATGGAAACTAAAATAAAGTACAAGAATTGAAAACTAAATCCAAGTTTGCAAGAATTGAAATCTAACTACAATTGCATGAATTGAAATTGCTAAATTGAAATCCTAAGTTACTTTTGTAGAATTGAAATCTAGTTACTCTTGCATAATTGAAATTTCTAAATTGAAATCTAATCTAATTTTGTAGAATTGAAATCTAATCTACTTTTGCAGAATTGAAACTTATTCTAAAACACTTTTCAATGCCCTGCCACAAAGGGTTGTCAAGCTTCTACTACAGGAATTGACAGCAAAATGAAATATGCTGAAAATAGAAAGTTGCTAAAATAGAAAGTAGGGAAAACATAAAGGAAAATGCTTAATATAATTTGTCAGCTGACATACACACAAATTTTGTACATAAACATAATAGGAAACATAAATCACACAACACAAAATAAAAACAAGAAAATGAAATCTGGCAAGCAATCTATTAATTCTACTGCAGCAAAATTACAGATTAAAACCTGCCATAAAATCCCTCCTTCTAGATCTGAAATTGGGCCCATACTTCCTGATCTATAAGGAGGTGAAAATCACTCCTTAACTAATTAACACTCAGAACATAAAATGATAAAATACTGCACTTTTATTGATGACAAAACATGCTGAAAACTATTACAAAAAATTACTATACAGTCCTAATTGCTGCTACTAAAAAATCTCCTCTATTCTAATTCCTAACTGGCTCAACCAAGGAGGGAGCTATGTTATTTATATAAATATTTATAATATATCCCATGCTCAAATCAGCCTATGTGCTATTTTACAGTCATTTGCCAATAATTCTGGATCTTAAATAAATGCAAATCTAGACAGTTTGTGTTGCAGTAGTAGTCATTGGCCCTTAGAAAGCATCTTTAGTGGTGGGAGTACATGGGAGGAGTCTAGAAATATCTCACACATAATTCTCCACTTTAGAATATGCCATTCCTATCTTGAAAACAACTTTCTATTATGCTGTAGTTTTTTTGGGTTTATCCTAGAAGAGGATCAAATTGATCTTTTCCATGCATGGTGGCTTTGGATGGCAAGGACAACAAAATTAGATGGAAGATATTTTCCTTTAAATTTATCAACCTTCTTATCCCCTTTTCCACCACCAAAATTTAGTCAACAAGTCAAAAAGTACATTCTGTTTTCATTCCGAAGATAAGTGGCTCATTTTGAAGATACTGCAATTCTCATTTCGAAGACATTGTGTTCATTCCGAAGATCTTTAGAATGACCAACTGTGTTGACTCCAAATGGTTTTGGCTGCATTTCTAAGGTGGATTATCCTTCAGAATCATATTGCAATAGTCTTCATTCTTCCTTGGATGTGAATTTCATGCCTTGCCATTCATTGGTAGCTTGTTGGAATTTACATCGTAAATTACTACATTTTCCAGTTATGCTACACAGTTGTAGAATATTGGCATTTCTTGCAAATTCAATCAAATTAGAACATGGAAAACTTATTAAAATATCAACATGAAGGAGTACATTAAGCTGCTACTAAATTTATACACTTCATTCACCAAGTAACCATGCTGAAATGGTGCAACAGTGCTACACAATTGCCCCTGCTCTGTTATACCCTGTTGCTACCTATTTAGACCATGTGGGAATGCTTCTAAATAGGTAAGATGTATTTTGTAGTCCTTCTAAACTCATTCCATCCATATCCTCATGCTTTGCTTGACAACTTCAAGGTGTTCCTATAAAGTGACAGCTTTCTGATTTTTATATGGCTGTTTTTTCCAGATTTTCAGATTTATGACAGTCCTAAACTTTTGTCTTCAATGTGGATTTGAAACAATTTGAAGGGCAGGAAAACATTCAAAAACCATTGAGAAGTTAATGGATATCAGCATACCACATTTGGTTAATTTAAATGCATGTTATTACTTGCTACTTAATCACGCAAAATTAGTCATAAAATGCTGAAAATAGTCAAAAACAGAGATATAGTATTCCTAACATAAAATCATGCAAACACTTAACAAATAGTATATTCTAGTCAACTATTTGGCAATTAACTTATCATATGGTAGTCAAAAATTGTGCAATAATGAGTCAAACATTGTGCAATAATGAGGCATTTTTGGGCCTCATCACCATGTTGGAGACCCGAGAAGGATAATTGATGGGTTGGATGAATTCAAGATTCAACAATTGTTGAAGTTCATATTTTACCATTAATGCAATTGTTGGATGCATATTTCTTAGCTTTTGCTTGAATGGTTTAATTTTTGGATCAAGTGTTAGATTGTGCACGACCAAACTCGGGTCAAGACCTAGCATGTCCTTATACAACCAAGCAAAAGCTTCTCTCTTTTCTTTTAGTAGAGTTGTGATATCAAATTGTTCCTCTAAGGATAGACTAATTCCTAACTTGAAATTTTTAGGAACTATGGGATGAGTGCCAATATCAATGTCAATTATTTCCTCAATTGACATGTGGGATATTTCCTCAAGCTGATGAGGCATAGGGATCAAATGGATGTCATTAGATGGATTTGCAGAATCAATCTCTTCATCAAGTTGGACTTTAGTTTGATACACATATTCAAATGACCCTTGGGAGAAATGAAATGGTTGTAACATCTCTTCGCAAGGGAAGAACTCTATGAGTGATGGGGAAATTGTGGTGCAATCAAAATTGATGGCCTTATGGTTGAGGTGTAATGGTTTTGAAGGATCGCTAGGATTATGAAGTGGCATTTTTAGGTAAATGGAAATCATATTGATGGATGGTAGATAATTTCCATTTGTAGGTGGATGGAGCAAATAAAAAATGGGTGGCCTCAAACACATAAAATTTGGTTGAGGTGGAAATGGAATGATGGGATGAGGCCTAGGAGGATCTAAGATGATTGAATCTAATGGTGGTAGTAGTTGTGGTAAAATGGGCATCCCCACAGGGAACAGACAAAGGTAGAATTCCTCGAGATCATCGATAGATGCAATAATAGTTTCTGCACCCTCTTAACTATATGAAGCAATGAATGTTGTAGGCCAAACAAGGTTAACTTTCTATCTATTTTTTCACTTGTCTGATCATTAAATATCAACCAGGGATTCGTAAAATATATCTCTTACAGGATCATTCACAATACCACATTGAGATGAGTCCTTCTAACTCTACTATTGGGGGGTGTTCAAAAGGTTGTCAAATCTCTCATGCACTCCTCAATAAAATGCGTATGAACAATTAAATCTTTAGAAAGAAATCATTCATACGTGCATCTAAGAAATAATCAAACCTACTGCAATAATAAAACACAAATACAAGAAATGAAACTATGAAAGCATGAAATCTACAAAGCATAGAAAATAAGGGGAATAATACTGTCTTGGAGTGGGCCCAAGCTCCAACAGATCCCTCCTAATGTGAACACGCTTTAGGAACTTGTAGACTTTATTATGCAATCAAAGAATTACAATGTGTATTCTATACCTTCTATACAATTGCTATATGTTCTATATTCTATATTCTATCTCTTCAGAGAGGTTGTGTGTGTTTATATAGCACACACACAGGTCTTTTGTTACAACTTGGTTACAACCATCAATCTATTCTAGACTCGGCAATGGCAATCTGGTAAGCTTTGGTCATCGTCTACTAAAAACTGCCTTTGTTCCTAATATTGGCGTGTTTCGTAATTGGCTCATGCTTCACTTGGCATGGGCGGCACAACTCTTGCAAATATCCTATGTGGCATGGAGTTGTAACTGCACCATTTATTATTGTCCGCATCGTGTTTGATCTAGTCAACATGCAAAAATAGTGGCACCTTCCTTTGCGGAAGGTGCCTACCTTCTATTGGTGCCTTCTTGGAAGAGGAAGGCACCTATCTTCAATTCATGCCTTCCTAGAATGGGAAGGCACTTACCTTCTTCTGGTGCCTTCCTAGAAGAGAAAGGCACCAATCCATTATGCATCAATTCCATAATAAAAAAAGTGCCAGGTCCATGAAAAAGACCTCGACTGATTAAATCTGACAAAATCAACAATATCTCCACTAAAACACACTAAAACACACAAATCAGATAATACACATAATCTCATTAAATAAATACATAATCATTTATAAAAATATACAATTCCTAATATATCATCGCATAATATCTGCTAAGACTCATACAAAAATATAGGCAATTCTAGGACTCATCCTCCCCCATGCCTAACATATGCCACGCCCTTGTGGCATCAAAACCGTAGGCACTCTGGTCATCGCCTATATCTGGACATTCTTGCTACTATTGATTTTTGCCAATCTTCTCTCCTTGTTGTGGGTGCTATTGGGGTTGGCATGACTACTATGGGTGTCCTTGCCTGAAATGCTACTTCTATAGCCTACCACAGGTCAGTTTCTTCGATCTTGGGAACCTCAAGGGGGATATCTGAATAACTTCCCCTTTGACGAACCACCTGGGCCTTATATGTTCTGGCCTCCTTAGGATCAGGCCTTGGATCTTCCTCATCCTTAGCTGCAGCCTCTGACTCTGGGCCAAATATCCCCCATCTCTATAACCATTTCCTTATTTTTGAGGGTCACCCTAGGGGTGAGCCATAAATTTTCCAAAATTTACTCTTATGTGCTAGATCAATACTGATTCCAAAGGTTCCTTGGACCCTCGAAGAGGATTTTCTCCCCTGCTTAGCTGCCCTCACCTCTTTGCGTAGCCGTTCAAACACTTTCTACCTATCAGCAAACGAATGCATATCCCAGTCATCATATTTCAACTCTGTGATAGCCTCCTTGGCCTTATTTTGAGCAGTCCTAGGCCTTTTGGCTATGGCCTGTGTAGGAACTATGGAAGCTCAGTCAGAGGGCTCTCTAGTGGCCATTCTTTCATTATTGGGGACCTACTCTACTGTCCCCACTGCTGCTAATGTTTTAGCTTCTTCTCCTATAGGTTCATTAGGTTCTTCCTTGAGTTCCAACTCTATCCGTAGGGGCTGATCTAAGTTAGTTAGGTCAATAATAGTGGGCTCTACGGGGCTCTTGCACTCTTGGCTCCCAAAAATAGAGGATTGTTCCCTTGCCTCTGGGCTATTCTACCATGCATATGATTGGAACTCTCCCACATAGACTACTCACTCTCTAGAAGTGGGATAGTTTGTTGGAACCTCCATCACTCAGTTAGTCTGGGTTTATGCATCCTTCCTTTCCACTCGCCCTGCCTTCAATTATTGATTTTATTTTTACAGCTATTGAATCAGCTGCTCGAGGTGGGCAATTTTCTTTTCGTACTGTTCTAGCTCACCTCTATGACTACTTTGGCAATCCTCCAACATCTACTGGGCCATCCAGTAGTTGGTTTTCCATTCTAATGCTTCCTCCAGGGCCACATCAATATCACTATTTCCCCTAGGGGTTTCTCTTTCTCATGGGTCCTAGCCTGTCAATTCCCACAGGGCCTATGCTGCAACCTTCACCTTCGAGTCTTCTTCCTCTTCCTGTGACAAGAGGAGGAGTCACCGTAGGAACTTTTTCTTGGGGGTAAATTCTAGCTGTTGTGACTCGGTCACACTACTGGTGAGCTGTGCCCCTGTATCTTCATGTTTGGGCATAGGGGAGTGTCCTCTCTCTTCTATGCATTCGGGAAGCACTAGCGGCCCGATATCCCCTACTTCCCTTGTAGGGCTTTGTTATGCTTGCATTGTGGGGCTCCCTATCGTTTGAATTGTAGGGCTTTATGTTGCTTTCCCTGCCTCAGCAACTTCCATTGTTTGGCCTCCATCTTCTCCTATATTAAGGTCTTGCCTCTATGCCTCTGCGTGGTAGGCCAGTGCTGATATGAGCCCATGGTGGGCCAAAGCTGTAGGTGTTCCCTTATGATATTATGCCGCTTCTTCCTTAAGGGTTTGCGTCAAGTAGAAGGGCACGTTAATTCTTCTCCCATGCACCAGGTGGTTCAAAAATTGCACATGGTGGACGTGCAAGTGGGTGTATTTCCCGATGCAAGTGAAGAATCGAGAAACCTGCTCGAATATCTCTCATAAATTTATAGGGAGGGTGCTTTTGATCAGCCCATATCTATCTATCTATGGATTCTCTCCAGGCAGTAGCTGTTTGGCACAGGATTTCAACATCCCACTCTTGTACACACATTCACCTGTTAGGGGTAAGCCAGTCACCTCTAAGATGTATTATGGGGTGACTGGAATTGCCATCCCTCGCACTTGAGCAGAATCTCCCCTTAAGGAGGTAACAAACTCCCTTACTACCTCTACGTCCTAGTTCTGGCTAACCAGGGCATAGTATCCGAGCCATCCCTTTTCCTAAAATTGGGCTCTCATCACCCCCTTGATCCCATCTATGCTGCTCGTCTCGTTCTTTTTTACCGAATGATTCTTTGATCGACCTCCCATGGTGCCTTCCTGCAAGCTACTATTTCTCTTCTTTTCTTTATCAGGGAGGCACCTTCCTTATAAGGAGGGTGTCGAACAGCTAACTCCCAATCCTTACTAGGCATGCCTTTCGAGGTACATGTTGGCACAATCGGCCATGGGGGCTGTATGATTTTTTTTTGTTTTATGGTAGTGATATTTTGGTACTCACGTATTTTAACAATGATTACATATAAATCTAAGTAGAGTATGCATGTACCTGATTGGATGCCTCGTGTGTCATGGGGATCATCAATTCATCGATTATTTATGGGGGATGGGTACCTTGTTGGTGTGGATTATGTTGTTGAGTTACTTTGATGACAGGTGTTGAAGACAAATCAGAAAAACCAATTATTGTTGGAACGTGCACCAATTTTGCCTCGTAATTCTTTGATATTTGCTTTGATTGGGGCAAATTCTACTTATGTGCTCCTGGAGATAAATTTGTGCCATGTGTCACATGATGATTGAGGCATGTGTGAAACTTGATCGTTGGCTGCATACGAAAGGCGCCTGCTTCGATACCTTCCCGATGCGAAAGGCACCTATTATGGTGCCTTCCCGATGTGGAAGGCACCTGATGGGCTACCTTCCCGATATAGTCATGGATGCACCTTCTGATGAGGGAAGGCACCTTTAATGAATGCACCTTCTTGGAAGAGGAAAGTGCCCTCAAGGACATGTGTGCCTTCTTGGGAGAGGAAGGTGTCCTTTTGTATAAATGCACCTTCCTGGTGTGGAAGGCGCCTGATGGACGGATGTGCCTTCCTGGTATGGAAGGTGCTTTGAAATGCATGCACCTTCCTAGGTAAGGAAGGAGCCCTTGAGGCTTATGCACCCAAAAAGGAGGGTGCTTCGATTTGATGTTTTTTTTTTTTTGTTGTAGGATGCACCTTCCTGATGAGGAAGGTGCTCCCCTACTCTTTTTTTTTTTTTTAGGATGCACCTTCCTGATGAGGAAGGCACTCCCCTACTCTTTTTTTTTTTTAGCACATTCTTATTTCAGCGGGGCATCTTCCGGCAGTGGAAGGCACCTTATTCACATGGGGTGCCTTCCCGAGAGAGGAATGCACCTTCTTTCGGTGGGCACCTTCTTGGTGGCTGAAGGTACCTTATTGAGGTATGCCTTCTAGTAGGGGAGGGTGCCTTATTTACATAGGGCACCTTCTTGGAAGAGGAAGGCACCTTATTTTATTGGCAGCCATGTCGTATTTGATCGGGAAAGGTGATCAGGCCTCCTCGGGCTGATTTCATGCCTGCTTTTATTCTATTAGTGCCGACGTCGGGGTGCTGAGTCGAACCAAGCCTGGTGTCCCAGATGCCTATTCATCGAACTATCAGTTCCTCCACCTACAAAAACCAAACAAAAAAAAAGAAAAATGCGGGTAGTTAGACGCATTTTGTGCCTGTTAGGCCCTGTGGCTAGGATGCCTATAGCTTGCATGTGGGCATCGTCCCTGCAAAATAAAACATGTTGTAAGAAAATTATTTACACCTATCTACTATTTTTTTTTTGTTGATGAGTATTTTCATGCCCACCGTTCTGTTTTGCTGAGATTTTGGATCTAGATTCATGGGGATGAGGTCTCCCCCATGTTTGATCTAGATCCCACCAATAAATTTTTAGACGTGCTATAGGGACGTAGTCAGTGGCCATTGACGGTCAATAGAACTTTATTGTCATCAATAGTTATAACATGCACAGCTCCATTGTTAATGAGTTCTACCACCTCATACGGTCCCATCCATCTCTGCATAAGCTTTTCCTTCATTTCTTGGAACCAGGAATCATACAATAGTACCCATTATCCTTCTTTGAACTGCTTCTGTTTGATATGGTGGTCATGCCACTGTTTCCTTTGCTTCTATGTTATTTTTGTCTTCTGCAAAGCATCCATTCAGATTTCATCTAGCTGATCCAGCTGTCGAATCCTTTATTTTTTAGCATCATCCAGGCTCAAATTCAATTCTAAAGTTGTTCTTAACATCTTAATCTCAAACTCAATGGGCATCATGGCATTCTTCCTGTAGACCAATAGGAAGGGTGTGAAACCTGTGGTAGACTTCCATGTAGTGTTGTATGCCCATACTGCCTCTATTAGCCATGTAGCCCAATCCTTTCTATGTTGTTGCACGGTCTTCATCAGGATATTCTCAATCTCCCTATTTGTTACTTCCACTTGCTTGTTTGCCTACGGATGGTAGGGTGTAGTCTTATTGTGCCAAATTTTGTATTGCTCCATTAGCTCCTCAATCAACTTTGAAGTGAACTGAGGTCCCTAGTCCATTGTTATTTCCCGAGGGACCTCGAACCGTGTAAAAATGTGAGCAAACAAAAAATTGACAACTGTTCTTTCTTTTGAATATTTTAGCGCCTAGACTTCAAACCACTTGGTGACATAGTTTGTGTAGACTAAGATAAACCTCTTCCCTATTGAAGGTGGGTTAATTGGCCCCACAAAATCCATACCCCACTTATCAAAGGTTTCCAGGTGTACTTGAGGTTGGAGGGGCATTTCATCATGATGGGTTGGTCTACCCATCCTTTGGCACTCATTGCACTTGTTGACATATGCAGCTACATATTTGAATAGGTTAGGCCAAAAATACCCAGCTTGCATAACTTTATATGCAGTCTATTTCTCTGCAAAGTGTCCTCTGCAAGGTTCATCATGATAGGGTTTGAGTATCTCTGATAATTCCTGCTCTAGCACTCACCTCCTTATGATTTTGTCATGTCCTATTTTGAACAGGAGGCCATCGATCCATAGGTAGGGTGTGCTCTTCTCTATCACCCCCTGCTTTTCCCGGTATGAGAGAGCAGGTGAGGTTCTACTAGTGGCCAAGTAATTGGCTATGTCTGCATACCATGGGATTTTCTCATCGATGGTAAATAAGTGTTCATCTAGAAACTGGTCTTCCATTGTCGTATAGTCTACTGTTATCAACTTGGATAGGAAGTCTGCTACCATGTTGTCCTTGCCCGGTTTGTCAACTATGGTGATATCAAATTCTTGCAATAGTAGGAGCCACCTAACCACTCTCTCACCAATATTCATCTTACTCATTAGGTATATTATGGTTGCATGGTCCGTATGGACGAACACCTTATAGTCGGTGATGTAATGGTGGAATTTGTTTATGGTGTGCACCACTGCAAGAAACTCCTTTTCCATTATCGTATAATTGAGCTCGACTCCTACCAATTTTTTACTAATGTAATAGATGGCATACAAATCTTTGTCATATTTCTATCCTAGGATCGATCCAATCGCATTATTGGATGCATCACAATAAATGTGGAAGGGTATGGCCCAATCTGGTCCTCTTAAAACTGGTGCAGTTATCAGCTTCTCCTTAAGCAATTGAAAATCTTCTTCATAGTCTTTCGTCCAGTTGAATTCTATGTCCTTAGACAATAGAGTGTGCAGTGGTTTTACAATATTGCTAAAATTAGCGACAAATTGTCGATAGTACTCGGCAGATCTGAGGAAACTCCTCACTTCTTTCTACGTCTTGGGGCTAGGTAGGTCTTTGATGACAACAATATTCCTTCTATAAACTTTTAGACCTACTACAGAGATATGGTTTCCCAACACAATGCCTTCTTGCATCATCATGAAGCATTTTTCATTGCTCAAGGATAGATTGTTCTCCTCACTTCTTTCGAGCACTTTCTCTAGGTTCAGCATTGCTTATTCAAATGTCTCTCCATAAATGGTGAATTCATCCATGTATACTTTGACCACTTCTCCTATCATGTCCAAAAATATGCTAAGCACCACCCTCTGAAAGGTGGCCGGTGTGTTGCATAACCCAAAGGGTAATACCTAGTAAGCAAATATTCCCCATGGGCAAGTGAACATTGTTTTATCCTGATCCTCTCCTCCTATATGAATTTGATTGTATCCACTGAACCCGTCCAAGAAGGAGAATTAATTTCATCTCGAAAGTGTGTCTAAGACTTAATCAATGAATGGGAGTGGGAAGTGGTCTTTCTTAGTTGCTTTATTCAGCACTCCGTAGTCCATGCAGATTCACCATTTTCCATTTTTCTTAGGGACTACCACAAGTGGTGACACCCACTCACTATCAAAAATTGGATAGATGAATCCAGCAACCAAGAGTTTTTGTAACTCTGTTTTGATAATGTCCTTCATTATAGGGTTCATTCTCCTCTGTGGTTGCTTGCTTGGAGTTGCTTGCTCATCAAGGTATATTCTATGAGTGCATATTTTTGGGTGAATACCCTTCATGTTCGAGTAGTCCCATGAAAATGTCTGCTGGTGTCTTACCAAAAGTTCTTCTACTTTTGAAAGCTATGCAGGAGTCAACCCACTGCTGACATTCAACGTCCTTCCTGGCCCAATAGTTATCTATTGGATGTGATGATCATGAGTGCCAACCAATGGTGATCCAGGTGTGCTAGTAGAGGACTCTCCATGGAAGAAATCTACAATATCCCCATCCTCATCTTCTTCCTCTACTAACTCATCTAACACCATTACTGGATGGATTATGGATAGCTCCTGATAATTATGCTTGGGTAACATAGCTTCTCCCAATGGGTTGAAAGACTACACAAGGGGTGAAATGGTCAATATCTTAACATTTTGGCCATCGAAGATGGTCATCAGCCCATCCCAACAGCTGATGTAGGCATCGGCTATTGCCAGCCATGGTCTCCCCAAAATGAGTAGGTAGCCAACCAGCCTAGTCTTGGACTGCAAGACCAAGAAATCAGCTAGGTATTCCCATGCACTAATTGTCATTGTTACATCCTCTAGCATTCCCTCTGGTGCTACTGTCGATCGGTCAGGTAATTGCGGCACTATCATGGTGGGTCTTAGGTTCATGAGTTATAGCCTTTGCATGGTTTCTTGAGGCATTACGTTTATGGCTGCTCCAAGATCGACCAACGTATTAAACAAGGAATGCCATTTGATTTTTATAATCAGTACTGGACTGCCTGGATCTGCGTACTTGGGATGACATATCTTGCCCATCATTAGGTCTGCTAATTTACCCATGACATTGATAGTCTAGGTTGATTTTTGCCCTGGCTTCCTCAAGAACATTTCTCTTATTGCCTTGCTATATATTGGAACATCTCGAATGGCTTGAAATAGTGGTATCATCGTTGTGAGGTTCTTTAGACTGGATAAGATATCAAACTCTGGTTGCTTTTGTTTCTTCTATTCTTGCAGTCGATAAGGGAATGGAGCCTTTGCTCTCTTAGCTATTTCCTCTATCACCTCTTCCATAAGAGGTGTTTCTTCTTCTTCTTCCTCCTATTCTACTAGTGGATGTGTTTCTACTCCTAAATGCCTACCTGACCTAAGCTTAATATTGTACATAGGATACATCTCACCTTTGACATTGTATGTCGACTGATTTACTCTGTTGTTTGGATTAGCCATCGGTTGTGCTGATAGCTACACAGGTCTCACTGCTGGTAGATCTGACAAGTTTTGATGGGGTTGAGCTAGCGTTACATTCTGTGGGGCCAGATTCCATGGTGTGTGGCCTCTCCACTATTGCCTCAGATATTGGTACTACATCCAAGGTTGTTGAAACATGAATACCACTCCTAGGGGTGCGTTGGGCCAAGGTTATGGCCCCCACCATCCCATGTTGAACGGTTGAGGTGGACCTTGTGGCATGTATGGCATTCCTCTGTATTATGACATTCCATCTGGCATACTCCCCGCAGGGGGTTATGGTAAACTCTTTCGATTACCTATGAAATAGGCTTCCAATGTCTCAGCCTCCTCCTGGTTTCTAGGCAACTTTGGGCACAATCGAGTCTTATGATTCAGTTTGCATATTGTGCATACTCTAATATTATTCTCCAGGCATGCGTTCTTTGCATACTTTCCTCTACATTTTGGGAAGAAATAGGTTAATGTTACCTCATTCTCTTATTTCTTCTTCTCTAATAGCAATGTGTCCATCTGCAATACTAGAGAAGAGAGCATCTCACTTTTCATATCTTCCAGCATATTGCCAAGTTCTATCTTTGTCATCGAAGCAGTCGCTTTGATGCTTCTGGAAGTGGTCTTGCCTCTTCTTCTTGAGTAATTCTGATAGAGTTGCTAGATATCTTCCATATCGTACTAGTAGACATCGCCTCCAAAAAGCATATTAAGAGCCTCTAATGATTCATTATTAAGTCCCCTCAAGAAGATGCTTTTAAGGGACTTATCAGACAGCTTTGCATGGGGAGATTATTGAAGATTAAAATTAAATCTCTCCCAGTACTCCCTCAAAGACTCATCCTCTTTTTGCGTCATGATCAGGACTTCTTCTCTAGAATCTCTTGCTCTCCTAAAATCTTGGTATTGCTCTTGAAAGAGCTTCTTCATTTGATCCCATGTCACTATGTCCTTTTCTCCCAGATGGATGAACCACCACAGAGCTGCATCGTCCAGTGTATAAGGGAAGAGTTTTAGCTTCTATGTATCTAATTTGTAATCCACAGACCTGCACAAAATATCAAACTTGAATAAGAACAGGTCAGAGTCTTCGGTCGGGTATCCTCTGAAGGTAGGGAGATGAGCAGGGGATATGTTTTTCATCTTGGTTTCTCCTACTCCTTTGTCAATCTGGAAGCTAAATCTAGATGAGACTTCTTCTATGTCAGCCATTTTTTTAGGAAATGTGGTCTCAAATGCATCACTTATGGCCTTATGGTCGTTTAAAACTTTCTGAGTCAAAGCGCTAAGATTATTTGGAGTTATTGTCTGATCTTGCATAGCTTTCCACAACAAGGCTTCTTCTAGGGGTGTTCTTTTAAACAATGAGTTCATAACTATTTGTTCTTCCCCAAGTAGATGGGATGAGGAAGCACTTCGTTCAAACTGTTGATCCTCACTCTAGTGGATTGCTAGTTGTGAGTTAGGAGACTCTAGTTCTAAAGAGATTTATTTTATGAACCGATCATCAGGTCCTCTTCTTCTCGAAGAACTCATACAAATTTAGGTAGAAGGTTTCAGGTATTTGAATGGATCTAAAAGATGCTTCCCCAGCAACGGTGCAAAAATATTGTGGGCCAAACAAGGTTAACTTTCTATATATTTTGTCACTTTCCCGATCATTAATTATCAACCAGGGATTCATAAAATTTCAAAAGATCTCTTATAGGATCATTCACAATACCACCTTGAGATGATTCCTTCTAACTCTACTATTAGGGGGTGTTCAAAAGGTTTTCAATCTCTCATGCACTCCTCAATAAAATGCGTATGAACAATTAAATCTTCAGAAAGAAAGCATTCATACATGCATCTAAGAAATAATCAAACCTACTGCAATAATAAAACACAAATACAGGAAATGAAACTATGAAATCATGAAATCTACAAAGCATAGAAAATAAGGAGAAGAATAATGTCTTGGAGTGGACCCAAGCTCCAACAGATCCCTCCTAACATGAACACGCTTTAGGAACTTGTAGACTTTATTATGCAATCAAAGAATTACAATGTGTATTCTATACCTTCTATACAATTGCTATATGTTCTATATTCTATATTCTATCTCTTCAGAGAGGTCTGTGTGTGTTTATATAGCACACACAAAGGTCTTCTATTACAACTTGGTTACAACCATTGATCTATTCTAGACTCGATGATGGCAATCTGGTAAGCTTTGGCCATCGTCTATCGAAAACTAGATTTGTTCCTAATATTGGCATGTTTCGTAATTAGCTCATGCTTCACTTGGCATGGGTGGCACAACTCCCACAAATATCCTGTGTGATGTGGAATTGTAACTGTACCATTTATTATCATTTATGTTGTGTTTTATATGGTCAACGTGCAAAAATAGAGGCGCCTTCCTTTGCGGAAGGTGCCTACCTTCTATTGGAGCCTTCTTGGAAGAGGAAGGCACCTATCTTCAATTGGTGCCTTCCTGGAAGGGGAAGGCGCCTACCTTCTTCTGGCACCTTCCTGGAAGAGGAAGGTGCTTGTCCATTATGCATCAGTTCCATAGTAAACAAAGTGCTAGGTCCATGAAAAATACCTCGACTGATTAAATCTGACAAAATCAACAATATCTCCATAGAAACACACTAAAACACACAAATTAGATAATACGCATAATCTCATTAAATAAATACATAATCATTGATAAAAACATACAATTCCTAATATATCACCGCATAATATTTGCTAAGACTCATACAAAAATATAGGTAATTCTGGGACTCATCAATGGACATTGCATCTAACTCATGGTAAGAGGAATAAATGGATATGTCATATTGATCTCTAGTGTATCCACTACCCTCTTCAAGCTAGTCAGTCTTAGGGTCATTTACTGATCCATGCCCTTCATGCTTGCTAGTCTCTTCTTATGTATTAGGGATCCAACTATTTATGTATTATTGATTAGAGGACAAATGATAATTCATGTGTATTTGCTCACCAATCCATCACATGTGGGTAGGGCCTAGGTAGGCTAATTCTATCTCATCCTCAACTTCTTCAACAATATCATTGATAAAATCAGGATGCTATAGATTGTTGCAAAGACTAAGGTATGCAAGTTCTATCTCATCCTCATACTCTTTAGGTATATCTTTGAGGGATTCAGGAAGTTGGATAGAAACTATTGTAATAGGGATATGGTGTACTAACATATGAAAATAGCTTGGTTCAATGTAATCATTCTTTTCCAACTCTTTTTCAAAGCATAAGGTTATGCACTAGAGGGAATCTGCAAGGATCTCATCTGGCATACAGATGGAGTATCCTAGGCCAAATTTATCTATAGAGAGTTGATATTGTGGCTAGTAAGGCATCTGAAGACCCTATTCAAACTGACCAAGACCATTCCTATGCCAACAGTAGTGATGAAAGTATCGTAGGGTAAAATTTGGGTTTGATAGATAAGTGAAATTCCCTAAAAATGGCTCATCATTGTCCACCACCATAGGTGAAAAACTTGTGGATTCGACAAGGCCCCCATAGATAAAAAAAATTTGATTTGATGAGACCCCTAAGGGAATAATGGTACCAATGGGTAGTGATGACAATTGAGGCCTTCCCATGTCTTGCTTGGACTCAATTAATGGAGTGAATATAATATTTTGTACAAAATACTCAATGAGTCCAATATTTTCCAAATGAACTATGATCTATGGTGGGGTGGATGACGATGATGGGTGTATGGATTGATCCAGATTATCGATAGCAATAAGTGATTTTTTTTTGTCCATAGGATTTGGAGCATATTCTGGTAGGATAGTGGAAATTGAGGGAGGAATATCCTCAATTGGTCCCTTCAAATTTTTCTTACTCGAAGGATTCGAGGAGGAAGAAGGGATATCGAGAGAAAATTATGGTGATGGTGGGGATGGAGAAGTTTTAATGGTGGAATGTGGCACTAGATATGGACTCTTGATGGGATTATTTGGTTTGATGTCCATATGTATAGATGGCAAGGTATACTCTTGTGGGTGATGGACCACATTACAATACTTGAAGGGCTCAATATCTGCATGAACCACATGGACTTGCCCTTTGTATATTTATTTGGGACACTGATGCAAAATGGATGGGACACATTTCATGTCTTGCATCCAAGGACTTCGTAGCAATATATTATACTAAATTTCACCCTCCAAGACATGTCATAAAATAGGAATAGTCTTTAGTCCAACCTAAATGGAAATAACTATTGTGCAAATGATGGAGCATAAAGCATAATTAAATTCTTGAAGGGTCCATGTAGATGTGATTATATGTGAGTTTTGAAGGCTAAGGTGCTCTAGTGCATCGATTGTTATGATATTAATTGAGGAACCAGTATCGGTGAACACCTGCTTGTAGGGAATCTGATTTACTGTAACAATGATGTGCAACAAGGGATCAGACCCATTAGTGGGAGTTTCCTTGATCTCATGATCATGAAATATAATGGTAGGCTCTCTAAAATGTTGAATATGCCCCAAAAAATTAAAAAATGAGTTGGGGTCCTAGGTTTGCAATTCTATGAACTTCAAAATTTCCATTAGTGCTTCACGATATGGCTGTGACTGTTGTATTAGCTCATACATGGAAAGTCTTGTTGATGCGATTCATAGGTTGAGTAAGCCTACTTATAATAGTCACCAATAGATGGGGTGGAATACCTAGGGTATAATTGGTTTATGATGCAGGTTGCTATGTGGAAGGGATGTTTATTGGAACTACAGGTGGTGCAGCCTGAGTTGGATATCTCCTAGTCCATGTCATAATATTAATCATACCTATAAAATCATGCATTGGTGGGGTTGTGTGGGTTGCATTTACCTATGGTATGGACCTGTGGGCACTTCATGTGTAGGCAATGGATCCTTAAATATGCCCATCTATTGATTGTTGGTGGCAAGAGGATTGGTGATTTGGAGTTCATCCTTGTCGAGCAGTAGATTATGGGTTCGGGTCCCATTGTGATCATCCTTAAAATACTCAAAAATTAGTGGACAATAACTTGAAAATATGTTATTGTAATAAATTAACACAATAGCATGCAATATAACAAACTATGGTAAAACAAGTAAATGATAAATCAGATCCTTTATATTAAAAAAACTTGTTTTGATCAAAATGGATTACAAATACATCCCCTTTAGGGAGTTTAATAATGTGATACAATAAGTACATAATATGAGAGGTTTAAACCTCTATAAAATATTTTGGTGCACTATATGGCCTTCTCACATCCATAAACCATCATGCAAAGGTTTTCTTTGTGACCTCGACAAGAGGTGATAAATTTAAACTCTTGTGCTCCTCTTCCCCTATAGAAAATCTATGATCTACACACAAAGAACACAAAAGCGTTAATAGCATGTGTAGATGAAAAGGTAAATAACTATGATAAATGACTAAAACATGATGAGCAAATGCATAAAATAAAATGCAACTATGCTAAAATTATGAAGAATACAAACAAACTTGAAGGTTTGTGGTTCAATTCTAGCAGCACTTTGTTGCTTGAAAACTCTAAAACTTTAGGATTTTCAAAGGAGGGTGAATGCCAATTTATAGATACCTCAATAGGAACATTTTATTGGCAAATAATATACACATAGGATAGGTGGCCTACATGCTCTTCCTAAAATCCTATGCAATACCACTTGGCTCTTTCTACCTACAGAGTGTTATTTTGGGACAAGCGAGCATGCTAAACTAGGCTCGAGCATGTGTGAAATCAATGCTACCAGTCCATACGTGGATTATCTTTGTTCCAATTTAGGTGCAACCTCTTTAGGGTAGGATGAACTTGATTGGGGGCTACTCTAGGGTAGAGCAACCATGGTTGGAGGTCTCTCCAGGGTAGGACAACCATAATTAGGGGTTGGTCTGGGATAGAGCGATCATGGTTAGAGGTTGCTCTAGGGTAGGATGGCCATGGTTGGAGGTCGCTATGGAGTATATCAACTATGATTGCAAAGGAAAATATCCTTATTTGAGTGGTGAAGACCACTTTTTTAGCCCTAAGGTTACCCAAGGTGGGTCACATGGTCTTCAGGGAGCCAAATAGGTAGTCTCGTAAATATGACATGTTTTAGGTGTCTACACAACCAATGATAAGAGGTTATAACACCAAGACCCTTCCTAATAAATTTAATCATGTTCAACAATACCAAGGTTTTGTATATGTTATCCATGTAGTTACCCAAGGTCAATAATGCATTAACAATCAAAAAAGTGTACAGTAGAAATCCATTCAACCCCCTATAGCACCTCAAGTAAGTGTGCCTCCTCAACCTACCACATCATCATCATCCATTTAATTCCCCACAAATCCTTCCCAACCAATTCATATTCCAAGCCATCCATCTCCAGCCATTCATCCTATCAACCATCCATTAAGGCCAATCATCTCTCTAAGTAGCTAGTTGACCACTAGCCTTAAAATAGGTTCAGCTAAACTGTCTATCTATGAGCTTATACAAAAATATCCCCCACATTGTGAGGCATTAATGAATATTTTAAAATCCATTGAACTTTAATCTCAATATTCTAATGCCTTTAGCAACTTTGTAGGGAGCATTTTAACATCTATGGAGTCTTCCATTGCATTCTATGATTTTAAAATTTAACCAATATCATCAAAATTGATGGATCCTCTATTGTACATCATGGTTCAAATTGACAAGAAGCCATTTAAACAAGTTTTTATTAATATCGTCTCCTCTATCAACATCATCACCACATCAGCCCTCTAACATCTTAAGCTTCCACCATCCCATATCACCAAATCCACTTTCACCTTGAAAGCATTTAATGATGCTTTCTACTCCATAGTTGGCACTATTTTTTTACCCATCGAAGTAGGGTTAAAAATGTTGCACACCATGTTTCACATCTTGGAAGGGTCCATGGAATACAATGTACTCCTTGGATGTCCTTATATGATGGATATGAGATGTGTCCCTTCTATACTTCATTAATGCTTAAAATATGTACATGAGGGACAAATACATTGTATACCAACGGACGTTGAACTGTTTATGTATTAAAATTTTATTTCAAATCCTTATGAATTTATGCTTCCTTCCACTCATATATTCTTGACACCATCAACCATATCATCCACCACACAATCCACTTCTTCATAAAATTCTCCTATTTTTGAGAAGCTCCTTGCCACCACTTCACATCAAGCCTCCACTTCCATACCCCCATATTCATCATCTTTGACTACATGCACATGTGATCAAACTCAATCCACATCAGCCACATCATCAAAATCCACATTTCTACCATCATTTCTTTCACATCATTACCCATTCAGCAAGCACATCAACCAAATCCACCTCCATCCACATCAATCAATGTCTCATAAATTACATTAATGGATTATAAGATGCCATCTTAGTTCATACCTCTCCCATTGTTGGAGTCCCAAACTAGTCCTGAATCATCCACATCCATATCATCTACCTCCACATTGTCATAAGTTGCAGTCCATCTATCTAATCCTCGTATTTGTGAATATATGCTCTAAGACATCACCATCACACCACTTAGCATCCAAACTGCCAAGGATTATGGTCACCCATGTGATCCACCCTTATCTATAGGAGTGGTGTACAACATGGGTTCAATGCAAAATAGCATTAATTTTGTGTATGGGAGGATAGATTCATCATCCAATTTGTCTTTCGTAGATGAACCTAAATAAATAACTCCTACCAATATACAACACATGTCAGATTTTCCATCTTGATATTTTCACATAGTTAATTGGCAAGAGCATGGCCTAGGATGATATGAATAGGGAATGCATGAGATCATCGATGTTTCATATCAATAATTGCATGACCATTCAAGTTTAGGCTATCATCCACTTTCTTCCACTTCTTTTGAATAAGCTTTTCAAATTTTACATTTGAATTTATAAGAATATAACCATCACACTGATGAATTTAAAGATAAAATTTATGAAGAATTCAACATGTTGTAGATCACTTGTGATGAATATGATGAGGAATCAAAACCCATCACTCCATTCACTGAATAAGATGAGTTTTATCTTATAATGTTCCCCATCTATCATCCCATCCTTCACTTGCTTATTCCACAAGAGTGAGCTGAACCAACTGGTAAACCACCATCTCCAATTCATTTATCCATATCATCAGCCAAAATTGTAACATATGTATATAATTCAAAGAAAAAAATAAAAAACAAATTCAAAAAAATGGCATTGCATGTACATGAATTTTTACCTATTCCATTTATTTGTGTTGTTTGTTGTTATTGATATTCTCAAAGCTCTAGCATCAATTCTAGCAAACAGGATCCACCCATCCTCCATTACCAACTACCATTTTCCCCTTTTAGTCAACATGAGTCCTACTAACTTATTCACCTCACTCCGTAATCCATATGATTTGGTAAAGCCAATTCCAATTGATATGAGCCTTATTGATATGTATCATATTTCCTACCCTCCATCCTTTATCAAATTTTTCCTTTCTATGGAATTGTTAATGGCTTTCACCAACTACATTCCTCTGTCACCTCCACATTTTTCTTCACCTTCACATTTTTATCTGAATGTTTTCCATGGAGACATAGAAGACATTGAAGTGAATATTTTGATAATGTTATTTATGATATTCATCTAATCCCAATATCCCATCATCTTAAGGAAGGTTCTCAAATGTCTATTGAAGATACCATCGATGTGAACCTTACTTCAAACACAAACAATCCCCAAATTATCAAACCTGGTAAAATTTTATCCACTGATGAAAAAGAGCAATTAATTGCTTTCCTCAAGAAGAAGAGGGGAATTTTTAAATGGTCCTACAAAGACATGCCTATTCTTAACCCTAATTTGGTTGTCCATAATCTCACCTTGCATTCTAATGCTAAGTAGATAAAAAAAAAAACTTAAAATGATGCATCCTACCATTGCCCTCTTGGTGAAAGAAGAGCTTCAAAAGCTATTAGATGTGGGTTTTATTGTCCCCATTGACTATTCTAAGTGTCTTTCAAACATGGTATCCATTAACAAGCCTAACAGGGTAATACGCATTTGCACAAATCTTCAATACCTTAACAAAGCATGTCCTAAGGATGAATTTCCTCTACAAAACATTGATACTCTTATCAACACCTGTGGTGGCCATGAAATGCTTTATCTAATATATGATTTTTTAGGATACAATTAGATTCAAATCAATCCTTATGACCAACACAAAATAGAATTCACTACACCTTGGGGGAATTTTTGTTACAAGGTGATGCCCTTTGGCCTCAAAAATATAGGTTCCACTTATCAGCATGCCATGACATACATCTTCCATGATTACATGCATAAGATTATAGAAGATTATGTGGATGATCTCTTGGCAAAATCAAAAACTTGACAAGAGCACATTGATGTCTTGGAAAACTTCTTTGATCAACTTTTAGAGTATAATGTAAGGTTAAATCCCAAAAAGTGTGTCTTTGATGTTACCTCTAGCAAACTACTAGGATTCATTGTTGAAGAGACAAAAACGCAACACCAAATAACAATATATAAAAAATGAACTTAGAAGACAATATCGCACAATGAATAATTTATATTAATAGGGGGGAGCCTCAAAACTCCATTGTTACAATAAGGATCTTTGAATCCTTTGATACATATTTTACATAGCTAGGGTTCTTCAAAACCCTAATAAATAATGTTGGTGGTGTCTTCAGAATGCGTTCTTTCTTCCAATAGAAGTGAGTGGGATTTTGATTATCTAATGTTGAGCCACTCCAACTTAAGCAACTACACAACACTAATGTAACACTTCTATAATTGCATACAAGAAAATAGCAAGTAGGTTAGTAGCAACTATGAGGGCTCCACAATGTGAGGCCCTCTATAATCAATATAAAAACCCTAGCTATATGATGTAAATAGCATGAACAGAACTAAAAGTGCATAGAATGAAATAACAAATAAAATATTTATCTTTCTTATTTTCTATTCTTTTATTTGATGAAATATGTTGTAGTGGACTAGTGCGGTGATGCCCTAGCATCGCCCAAGAACTAAGAGGTTGCAAAACTCTGGCTTGAAATGTCCACGGGTGCTTGGAAGCTATAGGAAATGCTCATGGGCATTTGGGAATAGTGGAAGATACCCAGAGATGCTTGGCGGTGAGGGTAGAAGCACTCGATGGCTCCTGGGAATGACAGGGAGCAACCGAAGGTATTTGGAGGCTGAGTAAAAATTTTGCAGAAGTAGATCTGGCTGAGCAAGGGAGGTGATGGTGGATGCAGAGGCTATGGCAAGTGAGGGTGGAATATGAGAGCACTTGAATACTCTATGGAACTCGACACCAAAGACTCAGCAAAAACTTAGGACTTCAAGGATTACTCAGGGGTTGAGCCATCAGAATGGCTCCTACTTATAATCTCACCTAAGGTACATTAGGGTTTTGACGATACAAATTGTGTACTCAAGATTAAAATATGATGAAGGATGGAGATTAAATTTTGGTTGTGGCATGGATTGATGTGGATGAATGGATAGTATTAAGTGAAATTTGATGGCTGGGATTAATTCACTTAAATAAATAAATATATATATATATATTAAATATATAAAATATTAATATATAAATATATAATAAATATATAAATATATATGAATAATGGGCAAAAATGGTGGGAAGACCTGAATGGATGACAAGTGGCTAGGTTTTGGTGTCTAAAGATATCCCTTTTTGTATTGTGTTGCGTAAAACACAATGTAGTGCAAAAACACAAGACACCTATTTTGGCTAGGTTTAGAATCAACTTTCTCTTAGGATGTGAAACATGAGCTTGAAGATAAAATAATGAAATAATTTATATTTTTGCATAGCTTACCCCTCAATTGGCAAGTGAGTTTACGGATCAATCTCATAAGCCAATTGAAAAATCTATGCAAATGAATGATGGATGATATGAATGATGTAAATGTGATACCATTTTTGCCCCAATGGTGGGAAGGGGATTGGTGAAAAATGTGAAGTGATGCATCTATTTTTACCCCAATATATGAAGGGATTTTTGAAAAAAGTGATGAAATATGTGTCTATTTTTTCCCCAGTAGATGAAGGGATTTTTGAAAAAAATGTAATGAAATATGTGTCTATTTTTGCCCCAAAAAATGGAGGGATTTTTGAAAAATATGATGAAATATGTCTATTTTTATCCCAACATATGAAGGGATTTTTGCCAAGTGTAGATGTCATTATCATGTAAGATGTATCCTATTGTGGTAAATTCAAAACCAAATGTGGTTGCCCCAAATTTGGAGTGATTCGATGCTACTGAAGAATGTACCTTTTGGCATCATTGATATGCAAGGATGAATATGCAAAAATAAAAGTAGTCAACTTCAAAGGGCCAACTAGTGACTGTTAGATAATTCCTATGATCATAACCAATCACCCTAGCTAAGGCAAGTCACCATGATGACTATCAAGGAGATGTGAAATGATGAAATGTGATTTTGTCCATGTTTTAAGCCCCACAAACTAGGCCATCAATGATAGCTTTTGTGTATATTGGTCTTGGCATAGTTTCACACAAAAGAATGAAGTATCAAATGTGATTGTGATTTCCAACAAGGAGATATGGAATTATGAAAATAACCAAGTGTCCTTATGGTGAGTTATTCATCTTACCGAATTGAATGGATGCAAATCGCTGCATTCGCCAAGTATATAGAATAACCCACCAGGTACAAGGTTCACTTGAATGTTGTTTGATCTTGGAAAATATGCAAATTGTGATGTGGATGATGTGGAAATAATTTATTAATGATGAGAATTATGATTACAACTTTTTGTGAATATTTTGACCATTTTGGAGTGCTTTTGTAACTTGTTAAGCGGATTTGCAATTTGTGATCGCAAACAAAATTTATGTGTCCAAATCAATTAGAATATTGAAAAAACCTATTAATATGATAAAAAAAATGTGTGGATGCAATATGGAGTTATTTTGTGGGGATAAGCCACTATTTTGTAAGAATTTATCTTTTTATCAAAATTTATGTCAAACACCCATTGGTGCTTTTGGCATGCAGAAATGCCCACCAATGTTTGGGTGTTTTGCAAACACCCTGGTGCACTTCAGTGCACCAAGAAACACCCATGCATGTTTCAAGGTGCCTAAAGTAGCTATAAATAGTTTGCAATATGAGAAATTAAACTCATTTGTGTGTTTGTGAGGTTGATAAGCTGTATTTGGGAGAGTGGAGTGAAGTGAGGTGAAGTGAATTAGGCATGGAATCTATGGCAATGGAGGGAGTGGGGGTGGTATGCAGAGCTAGGGTTGGAGTGTAGGTTGTTGAGGTATTTCCCTATTCTATGTATTGTACAAAAAAATTATGCTTTTATGAATATTTTTTTCACATTGACAAAAGTATTTGTGTTGTGTTGTAGCTTAGGATTTTGGAGGCTTGGTAGCAGTTCTTGTCATACATCCCTAGGATTAGGAAGGTAGTATAGGATGAGGAGTGGGAGTTGCTAGAGGATGTGGGCCTAGCAGAGGTAGCCTGGGTTGATGTGGTGAGGGTGGACAAGGGGTACCTCTTTGCATTGGTAGAGAGGTGGGATTCAGATACGAGGATGTTTCAACTCCACATAGGAGAGGTGACCCTGACCTTAAAAGATGTATATTGCATCCTCAAGGTGCCAATGGAGGGGGAGTCGAGGGGGAGCACATCGATGTTGGAAATAATCAAGGTGCATATATGAGGAATATTTTTGGCAATGGCTAGTAGGTTGGTAGCAAATCAAGATGCAAGGATTATGAGGCTCCAGGAAGAGCTACTAGAGAGGGAGAACCGACATAATGTTGACATAGTGTGTCTTTGGTCTCGGTATAGGTATATCGAGGCATTGGAGAATAGGTTGATGTAGCATAATATTCCACTTCCTGATCCTCCAACCTCATTTATATCTTAGGCTGCTAGGTGTAGTGAGTCTAGTTATAGCTCTAGGTCTAGGGATCCTTCTAGGTCACAAGGGTCTTCTTGGAGGGATTAGCTAGTGCTTAGATGCACTTTTTGTATATGAGCATTGGTGCTCCATTGTATGTAGTCTTTTGGCACTCATTGTACATGTGATATTTATACATATATATATACATGGCTTTTACCTTTTTGTGTTATATGTTTGTGTGAATGCTTTTTGTAGAATTATTTTGTATAATGCATGTGTTTATGGATGATGAATGTGTATGATATGTTATGGATGATTAATGCAAGGTATGAAATGCAGATGTGCTAATTATTATTTATAGTTTAGATATTGCTTGGCCATGTTTCTATAATTGTTGTTTAAACAGGGGACCAAACTTGGTGGTATGTTGGGTGAATGGCTCATGAGGTGACATGGATGTTGATATGGAAGAAGATATGGATGTTGATATGGAATACTGACTATTTTACAGAGACTCAAACATCCTAGTGGCATCAAGCAAACTCACTAAAATTACCTAATCCTTCTAGGACCAAATGTGTGTGAGGTGAGTTCATTTACCGAATGAGAAGTATGGTAATGACTCGAGGCAATCAAGAACCAATGTGTGTGTGTAAGTTTATTAACTCATCTTGAGTAAATTGGGTAAACCTATTACAAATGAAACCAAGAAGCTATCTTTTTCATATGAGCTATCAGAGGTCTCTTTAAAAGAGACGTGTCACCATGCATGAGAATACTCCACTGTCAATCAAGCGTCTATACCTATGATGGAGGCTAACTCCATAGTCCATGATTTGTTTTTTTTATCTCTTAATTTTTAGGGATAACTACCTAACCGTCTGACTAGAAATGTAGTACAATCCTTACAATCCAATGATCAGTGGTGTGTGATGTAAAAATATTTAGAGTTTTTAGGGATTTTTCCCTACTATTTATTTTATTTTGGAATTTATGATAGTGGTGAAAACCACTGTTTTGGTGGAATATGTTGCATAATGGAACTAGCAAGGAAGACCCTTTTCACTTCAAAGTGTAAACCAAGTATGGTGTTATCCCTCTTTTCCACAAGATATTGTTTAGATGTGAAATTGTGTTTGGTTCAAGAATATTTTTGTGTCAATTCCCAAAACTCAAAATTTTCTTAATGTATATGTGTGATGGTCCTAAAAGGAACTTGACATGTATTTTTGGAGGTTGCTTAAAACACTAGGAGTGGTTGAGTGATCAAAAACATCTAGGAATTATGAAAATGTGGTTTTACAAAAGACAATTTGGATTTTGTGGAAAAATGGATGATGATGTGAAGGTGCCCCTGATTAAAGCAACATGATTTTATTGGACCAATTAAAATCTTGAACTTAATAAATGATCCTAATATGAAATGTGCAATGTGAATGTGAGTGCATGAAATGCAATTTGAAGTGTGTTGGCATGAAATGTATGCAAATGAAGTGCAATGTTTTTGTAATGAAGTGTATGCAAATGAAAATGCAATGTTGTGAATGAAATGGATGCAAATATTTTTGTGTATTAGCCATGTATATATGTATATATATAAATCAAATCATACATAGAATGCTCTTAAGTGTATAACATTAAGTGGTTCAGGTTCTTCCTCTCCCTCTAGACTGGAAAGCCTATAAGTATCGTTACCCACTCTTTGAGTAACAATGTATGGACCTAACTAATTAGCAGTGAATTTATCACAAAGATATGGTAATGCATTGGTGTTTTTTTATTCAATTTAAGGACAAGATCTCCTACTTGGAATTCACAAAGATGAAATTTGGTGTTGTAAGCATGCTTTAGGTGATCTTGATAAACTCGTAAATACTCTAAAGCATTGACTCACCTCTCATCTAGAAGTGTGAGTTGGTCAAATATTTATTTGAGTGATAGAAGGCTCCATGCATATTTGAATGCTCCCTAAAAATTTGTTGAAGGCATTAGAATATTGAGATTGTAGTTCAATGGATTTGATAATATCCATTAATGCCTCACGATGTGGGGGAGATTGTTGGATTAACTCGTATATTGATAATTTGGTAGAAGCCATCTTTAGACTTGTGGTTAACCGGCTACTCAATGAGATTACTGGTCGGGGTGGATTATTGATGGGTGGAATTGGGGGATTTGATTGGCTAGGAATTTGGATTGGTGATGAAGGATTAGGGGAAATTTGAATGGGAGGTGATGGGGGAGGTTGTGACACACTTGCTTGAGGTTGTCACATTGTAATTTTTTGATTATTTCTTTTACCTCTAGTGACCACATGGATGGCC
The DNA here is from genome assembly GCA_028583015.1 of Wollemia nobilis. Taxonomy (NCBI): domain Eukaryota; kingdom Viridiplantae; phylum Streptophyta; class Pinopsida; order Araucariales; family Araucariaceae; genus Wollemia; species Wollemia nobilis. Next base: position 21,826,979 of record JAQPPZ010017232.1, on the reverse strand, counting down.
CCTACAAATTCTTGGTATTGTTGGATGTGATTGACTTGAATAGGATGAGTTTTGGTATTAGCTCCTCCCATATTTGGTTGCACTTGATCATGATGAGGAAGCGGTGTTTGAAAAATACTAAGGTTTTAATTTTGTTGAGCAAGGGGGTTGTCAAGCTTGATTACCCCCAAGTCAATAAGGTCTTGAATGATGTCTTTGAATGTATGGAAATTATTAATATCATACCCATTTTTCCTATGATAAGTACAAATAAATGTTCTCGATAGTTTTTTCCACATTTAGCAGGATCATCTGGTCTAATTTTAGGTAAAGAAAGTTTGTTTGTGTCATACAACCTTCATAAAATGGAAGCATATGACTCGACTAAGGGGTTATATTAGAAATTCTATCAAATAGACTATCACAAGGGATGGTTTTCTACAATTGGCACTATGTTTTGTTGCTTGAGTTACCAAGGGTACCGTATTATAAGTAATTTTTTGCAGTGATTGTTGTACTAGTTGTTGTTGAGCCATTATCGATTGGCTCATGACCACTTGATTAACATGATTGGGCTGACTGGCTAGGTAGCCTATGTTTATTTTGATTGGATAGAATAGTTGATTTTATATTGTCCCTTGTTTTTCCATTCCTTTTTTGTAGGCTTAAGTATGCCCTCTTGGATTTTTATTTCCTTGATTACACTAGCATGTGCTAGAGCTTCTTCAAATGAATGATAATTCTATAATTGGAGCATCCAAGAGATGGGTTTTAAACAAATCTTGGTGAATAATTTAATTAGCTCATCCATTGGCAAGGTGAATGGCAACTTGGTGATGAAAACCCTCCAACGGTTTCCAAAATCATAAATAGACTCATCATCATGTTGTCTTAAATTTATAGACACCTAAAATATGTCATGTTTAGGAGACTACTCATATGGGCACATCCAAAGACCATATGACTGATATTGGACCTTTCCAAGAGCTAGCAGTGGTCCTAACCACTCAAAAGGGGCAGTTCTAGCCCATTCAGGCTTAGCCACTATCAATCAGAGTGGCCACCAACCTTAGTCACTGAAGCTAAGAGTAGCCACTGCTAACCGCTACTGTGGATAGTGGCTAGCACTAAAACATGGACTGGCCATGAATGAGGGTCCAAATCATGAATAGTTATGGTATTTGCATTGTTTACAAGCAATTTTTCAATATGGAACTCCTAGAGTTCCTCCTGATTGCTCCTTCAATGCAAATTTGTGACTGATCCTTCCCCCTATGATGGTCAGTTGCATGCAGATCTGGATCTTGGCTTCTCCAGGAAGCCAAGATCTAGATCTAGATCTAAATCTGGGAGGTCTACATATGGATCCTCCCAAGAAAAATAAAATATAGTGAATATCATAATTTTTATGCAGTGGAGCCCTAGCAAACTAGAGAGTGATTCCATACCCCTTTGAGGAGTAGTGAAGCATTGTCCATGTGAGCAATGACTACGAGCCATCCAAGCATTCAGATCTGAATGTTCTTCATTGCCAACCAGTGTATGAACACATAGGCGACCCTTGGACATCAATTCAGATGAGGGATCAAGTGCCACAACCCTGGATTCTTGAGGTAAAAGCTATAGGTTTGTGGTTGCTATTGTTGATATTATCCTACAGTCATGGCCACCCTAAGTAATAGTGGCTAGGTTCTAAGGCATGATTTCTAAAGTTTTAGCTTAGATCTATCATTATTTTTTGTTGTATCAATTAATTTTAATATAGATCTATTTTTCTTAATGCATTTCCATGGTGATTTTTGAGTTATTATTGTACTCTTGCTTAGTTTTGCTTCATTATGCTTTTATTATGATTTTACATAATTCTTTTTAGATCTACTAATAAAGCCTCATCATGAGAGGTCACATGTGCTACTGATCATTTATTGTTGTTTCTTGTATGTAGGTTATAGGTTCTAGGACCAAGTCAAAGCATTCAAAGCGTCAGATCCCTCTAGGCAAGTGAAGGAGAAGAAGGCATCGATAAGCCCTCATACAAGTTTGTGTACGATATCGGGAGGCCTACGGAGTGCACCATCCCCTTGTAGGGGGCATCTTCACCATTACTTCTGCTTGTATTTCATTGTATCAAATTGGGTATCCCTAAGAGGGACCGATATGTAACCAGAATCCATATGAATAAATAAAAGATATTTCTTGCATTTATCATTTCTATGTTATCTATGCTTTTATGGTCTTTTATTTTGATGTTATGATGCAAGTAGACTAGGTGCATTACTTTTCGGGGTCACATAGATGGCGATCACGATGGGACCCCCACCTGGTTTTCTATTTTTAGCTATTTTGTTGATGTTTTTATGTGTTTTTTATGTGCAGGTCTAGCCACTCTGATTGACAATGACTAGCAGATAGAGGCCACTTTTGAAGATAGCAGCCAACAATGGCCACTCTAAGTGACAGCGGCTAGCAAAAAATCAACAACAGAGGACAGCCTATGCTTCATCAAATGTGGATTTTAGGTTGGGGTAACTCTCTACTATTTTTTCTTTCTCTGTCTATGTTTTTCTATCATAATATAGTAGGGAAAATATCATTTAATTAGGAAAACATAGAAAATTATTAAAATAAAAATGCATAAAACTTCTTAGTTTTCTTAGTTTTCTTCTAGTCGTTGCTAGGAACAGTGGACCTCTATTTTTAGATCTGCCCTAGTCTCCAGTGGTCTAGGTTTTTGTTTGTAAATATTGCTTGCATGGGACCCAGCTAGTGGCCATTATTTCATGAAGTAAAATGCATTCTCTGAAAGTCATTGAATTACTTAGACATGCATTTTTTTAAAATAAAACGTTCTTTTCTTAGGCATATAGGAGAAAAATCATGAATGCTCATTGATGCATTATTTTCCTTTATGCAAAAATCTAAAAAGAACCCCACACATCACGTCTTATTTTAACATCAGTGGCGTTGGGCTCTCACATCCAACCCTCTGATCGAGACCAACAATGGATGTCATTACCACTTGGTTGGCTCGCTTGACATTGTATCATCGGGACCCGTCCGTGGCCAAGGCCGACCCAAGAACTGTCCTATCCATGCAAAATAGCATGCACTCCTCTTTGGAAGGGTGTATCACTATGCACGGTATGTTGGGTGAGGGTTGGTAGTACCTATGCTACCTCGTTGAGTATGGACTTCACTACCATATTTGGCTTGTGTGAGTATATAGGTGAAATCCCTTTAAATAATCTGAGTATATCATCAATAAAATGCAAAACACGATGAGAGTTAGTTCTAAGATATCAACAAATCTAAAACACACTAAACAAGTTTTAGGACACACATCTAATTCTTAAATGAGATAATCATATTGTCTGCTTTGTGTGTTTCTTTATTGTTTGGGTAATCAACCTAAGATCCTTGATCTGGGACCAAACCCTAACCCTAATTTTTCAAAGAAATTTATTGAAAAAAAAAGCTACTTTTTGATTCTACATCCAACAGATCGAGAATCATGCAAATCAGAGCTATAACAAAAAAATTATTTTGGTTTTATGATTACTCTATTTTTGAAGCCAAAAATAGGGAAAAATGCACTAAAATAGTCATAAAATGGGCTAGACAACTCCAAAAATTGCCAAATTTGTTTTGTTGTCTTAGTTAGCCCCTTGTGCACCTCTCACAGAAATTTTGAGTCCTAACTCTTCATGCTTCAAAATTTCCCAAAAATTCCTAAAAGTGGGCATTTCCCCACGAGCCCCGGTTGGCCAATTATTTCAAAAATACAAAATTTTGACCCGAAAGTCACTTTTTGGAGTCATAGCCCATTGTGATCAGCTCGCCATACTGATCATTTTGGTATATAACACCCATAACATTTTTTTGAAAATCAAAATTTTCTAAAAATGGTCGATGGACCTTTGGTCCAAATGTGGTTAAAAACAAGACCTCCAATCTAGAGAGAGATTCAAGCTCCATAACCACTGAATATCTCCAAATCAGTCTAGAGGACATGCCCATCCCTGAATGGCATCCCAAGTTTTATCATAACATCAATACCATCCATAGGGAGTCAAACCTTCGAGATATCCCTATTAGGGAGGCACCCATAGGTCCTCTAGGAAACCTTCCTGACTGGAACACCTTGATAGAATTCTATATAAGGAACAATCCACCCACTGAGGGGCCTAGTAGGTCAATGTCACAGGTTCACATCCCAGCTTGCTCTATACATCAATCAGAAGATGAAAATGAGAGCACACCATGGCCTAGCCTGGATGAACAAACCACCCCATTTGATCGAGCAAGTCATCCCCCTACTCCTCATAGAGAGCATTCTACATATACACATTGTGCTTCTGTGTAGTCTAAATATATAAATATTATATCTAAGACTGAATATGCATCATTCCTCATAGATGAGGAAGAGGACCCAAGTCACCCTCCTACTCCTCATGAAGAGTATTGTGGGGCAACCACGTTGCATATCTGCATCGTCAGACTATATAGAGCCTACTCATAAACTAGAGTATCAGGTCAATGCAACCTTTAGGGAGTGTGGAAAACAAGTAATAGATCCTACTAGGGGAAAATACATGACAAACCCATTCGTATTTCCAATACGAGGGTACATAGCCCCCATACAATTGAACAATGAGATCACACACATCAGGCACTGAGGCCACAACTTAACCAACAATAATGTATGGATCAACTCTAGTTGGATCAACAAAAATTAAATCAACAAGGGGTGGACTCGCAATGAGCACACCTACAAAGGTTGTATCAATGAAAGATACAAGAACAACAAAAGATACAACAAGAGCAAGTGCAAAATGCATTACATAAAGTGGTGCTTACACCTAGCACCCAGAGGATGCAACAACGCATAAGGCATCCAGTGCAATCTCAAAATTTTCCCCCTCGACCATGCCAAAATCATGTTCAACATCAAAGGCCATTATCTGGTTATCATCAAGAACCTCATACTCCTCAACAGTATCAAGATCAATACGATGAGGAATCATATGAAGAGTCCCAATGGGAACATCAAGAAGAAGTGGATGCTTACCCTGAATCCATTTATGATGAGGTACCTAATGATTACACTTATCGTCCACCTCAACATCAAAAGTGACCTCTTTGGCCTAATCAAGGGTGACAATAGGAAGATCATATCATTTCGTCAGGGTCATACAAAGTGCTAGCTGATCAGATAAATTCATTTGAGAAACAAAATCAAAGGTCGGTTTATCAAAAACCTACACTAAAGTAGCTTAGCAACCAGCCTTTGCATCCATCAATGTCATCACCGACATACCCATCAAATTTCAAGATGCCTCCACTTGAAAAATTCAAAGATGATGAAGATGCACAAGAGCACGTGACAATCTTCATCAATATGTGCTTCCATTTTCAAGATAATGACCCCTTGATGTTGAGAATATTTCTTACAATACTATTTGGGGATGCTTTAGAATGGTATAATCATCTACCACATCATAGCATATACACCTTTGAGAAATTGGTCGAGCTATTCCTGCAACATTTTACCCCTGTGCTAAGAAAATGATAAACTTGACTGACTTGGCTAGCCTTCATCAACTTGATGATGAGCCAGTCATTGAGTATGGCAATAAATGGAGGAAGGTGATGTCAAAATTACCTTTCACCCTACCCACAATAGAGCTCATTCGGATGTTTACAAGAAGTTATTCAAAACAAATCTTGCTTCTCTTGCAATTACAATAGTATCAAACATTTGAGGAGGCCTTAGCACAGGCCAAGGTTATTGAGGACATCAAGATCGAGGAAGGTGATATTCAACTCCACAAAATGGAATGGCCAAACAAGAATATTAAAGGTGGCAACATGCAATAAAATGTGGCCCTAGTCAATCAAGTTGTTTTGAGTATCCCAAAATCCTCAAACCAGGTAGCACCACCTCTACCAGTGTGACATAATTACCAAGACCAACCTCCTCTGGCCCAAAATCATATGCAATAGAATCAGATACAGGGCCAACAACGTCGGCCACAATGACAATATACTGATTTTCTAGAGATATTAGCATCGCTCTTTGATCGATTATATGAGGTACGAAGAATCAATCTTCTAGAGATCCATCCGTTGAAACCTAATAAGCGTAGATCAAAGGTGCACAAAGAAAATCTATATTGCGTGTACCATCGACAAAGGGGTCATGACATCCAGACATGTCATCCCTTTAGAGATTTAGTACAAGATATGATCGAGAGGCAAGAGCTTTAGATAGGAGTCTTCCAAGACCCCTTGCATGCACACGAATCAAACATAGCACCTGCCAATCAAATTGAGCAACCTAATCAGGTGCACATTAATATGCCTCCCCAAGAGTTTGTGGGAATGATCAGTGTTGCAACAGAGAAACATGAATATCAAAATCAAGCTACACAACTTGTGGCATCATCTAACATTTTTCCTGCACTCATCTCATCTCATCGAGATATTGGCATTGCATAAAATTACACATCACAATAAGGGGGTCAGTTTCTATTACTCCTAGCCAAGCCAATCATAGTGCATCAAACACAATGCACATTAGGGGTCTTAAAGGTAAAGTACCTTCCCCATCATCCACATCAAGTTCAATGAGGCAAAGTGAGGATTCTAAAGGTATCATGCCTCCCTCACTTTCATTGAGTGGCACACACACGAGGAATACCTAAGGTATCATATTGTCCCCCTGTCAAAACAATAAAATTCAAAATATCAAAAACAATAGAAAACATAAAAATTCAAACAAATGAAAAATCTCCAAAGGCATCATAAATCCATTGGTCAACCCACAAAGAGCTCCAATGTATCATAATCCCTTTGGTCAAACTCACAAAAGGCCCCAAAGGCATCATAATCCCTTTGGTCAACTCACAAAAAGCCCCAAAGGCATCACAAGCCCTTTGGTCAACTCACAAAAGTCTCCAAAGGCATCATAATCCCTTTGGTCAACTCACAAAAGGCTCCAAAGGCATCATAAGCCCTTTGGTCAACTCACAAAAAGCTCCAAAGGCATCACAAGCCCTTTGGTCAACTCACAAAAGGCTCCAAAGGCATCATAAACCCTTTGGTCAACTCACAAAAGGCACCAAAGGCATCATAAGCCCTTTGGTCAAATTCATAAAATGCTCCAAAGGCATCACAAGCCCTTTGGTCAACTCACAAAAGGCCCCAAAGGCATCATAAGCCCTTTGGTCAACTCACAAAAGGCTCCAAAGGCATCACAAGCCCTTTGGTCAACTCACAAAAGGCCCCAAAGGCATCATAAACCCTTTTTTCAACTCACAAAAAGCTCCAAAGGCATCACAAGCCCTTTGGTCAACTCACAAAAGGCTCCAAAGGCATCATAAGCCCTTTGGTCAAACTCACAAAAGGCCCCAAAGGCATCACAAGCCCTTTGGTAAACTCACAAAAAGCCCCAAAGGCATCTTAAAGCCCTTTGGTCACATCACAAAAAGCCCCAAAGGCATCTTAAAGCCCTTTGGTCACATCACAAAAAGCCCCAAAGGCATCTTAAAGCCCTTTGGTCACATCACAAAAATCCCCAAAGGCATCTTAAAGCCCTTTGGTCAAAAACAAAAATCAAAAGCACAAAAATAGTTTAAAGTCAAAAATTTCAAAAACATTAAGAATAATCAAAACTCAAAAACAATGGAAAACATTAAAAATACAAAAACATTTGCATTTGGAATTTGCATCCATTAGTTGCATTGCATTAGGCACATTGCATCCATTGCATTTGCATTAGATAGATTTGTGTTTGCAATCTTACAAATGACACCACGTTTGTACCTCAATCATGCATCTTCAAAATCCATCATCATCCATAACCCATGCGTGTAACTGTGTTTTTCAACACAACCCCTCCTGTTGCTATAAGGAATATACTAGGGTTTTTCGGTCACTTAGCCATACCTAGTGATTTTCTCAGATTTTGTAGAAAGCTATCTTTACTTTTGATAGATGAGGTTTGGTTTTGATAGCACCTGGTATATTTCAGAATCCCATCACTAATCAAAACACTAAAATCCTAGTTGGAACAAGGGAAATATGAACACTACAAAGTGGTACTAGGCATCCTAAGCGAAAGGTTTTTACTTGCTCACCTTGCGATGCGCTTGGTCTAGGATTTTGATCATTGGCAAAAGGACAAGCTCCCCCCTACCCAAATAAATCCCTTGCTTTCATCAAAAAAAGCAAAAATCCTAAAACAAAGCAAAATTCAAAAGCAAAATAAACAGTGATTATCATCACTACAAAAATCCCTTGCTCAAAAGAAAAACAAAAATTCAAAATAAACAGTGATTTTCATCACTAAGCATGAGCAAGTATCCCAAATAAATGTGAAGAAAATAAGGGGGTGAAGAGCTTGAATCCCTGGAATGGTCAATCTCCACAAACCATTGAGTGATCCCTAATACAACAATGGGCTGCATGAATCCCACCCGGCATTAGGTAGTTCTAAGCAATTTGCAAAAAGGGCTAGCTTTAGGTGTCCTATATCACCTAGTGGTCTAATCCAACTAAGTCCAAGTTCTTCAACTCATCGAAGGCAATGATTCAATGATGTATACCCTTTTCATGATTGGGGTATATAACATTGACCAGATCAATGAACATAGTGATTCAACATAAGCTTAAATGGAATTGCTATCATCTTGATTTTCTAAGAAGGTCATTACAACCATACTACTTTGCAGGATAGAGATGTACAATTACTATTAATGGTTGAAATCATGCCTAAAATGAAGCCATGTAACAACAAAGCAAAACTCTTAAATCATCCAAATCATTCATCTTGGTCAAACGACTCGTCGCTTTATTCTTTTTCCTTCCCTCATCGACTCGTCGTTTGAGGGGGTATTCATAATATCAACAATCATAATCAAAATCAACAAAGGATCACTTGATCATGTCAAATTATGTTCATCTAACAAATCATTTCCAAAAACTATCATAAGCTTACCCTTTGCTAGGGTAAAAAGCAAATATGACAATTAAGCTTCATGACCTCTCCTCCCTTCGGACCAATCGTAACATGAGGCTACCCGATCGCCACTGGAACTCACGAGAGCTTTTGCAAATATAAGCCTTCCATACTTTTGGAAGCAATGATTCTAGAATTCATGACTTTTATCATGAATGGGGCATCCAATTTTGATTAGATCAATGATCATCACACACCCTACAATGTGGCCCTAGGTGGTCTATTTTTTCTCAGCGTTGTGTTTTCCCACAATGCATCCCAAAAATGGGCATATATAGACACCTAAAATATAGATCTACTAATATTAATATAGATCTATTTTTTGTTGTATTAGTTAATATTAATATAGATATATTTTTTAATGCATTTCCATGGTTATTTTTGAGTTATCAATGTACTCTTGCTTAGTTTTGCTTCATTATCTTTTAATATGTTTTTACATCATTCTTTGCAAATCTACTAATAACGCCTCATGTTGAGAGGCATTAGGTGCTACTGATCATTTATTGTTGTTTCTTTTACACAAGTTACATGTTCCAGGACCAAGATAAAGCATTCAAAGCGTTAGATCCCTTCAAGTAAGCAAAGGAGAAGAAGGCATTGATATGCCCTTATACAAGTTCATGTACGAGATCGGTAGGCCTATGGAGTGCACCATCCCCTTGCAGGGGACACCATTACTTCTGCTTGTATTTCATTGTATCAAATTAGGTATCCCTAAGAGGGACTGATATGTAACCGAAATCCACATGAATAAATAAAATATATTTCTTGCATTTGTTACTTATATGTTATTTATGCATTTATGGTCTTTTATTTTGATGTTATGATGCAAGTAGACTAGGTGCTTTGCTTCCTAGGGTCACACAAAATCATAGACGTCAAAAAATGAGACATTCTTTTTAACATTTAGGATAAAACGCTCAAATAATTGGTCAATAAATTTTTCAAAAGTATAAATACATGACTAGGCAATTTATTATTCCACTCTATGGCATCTCCTCCTAATGTTTGAGGAAATATTTTGAGCATGAGAGCATTGTCATTTTGAATTCTAAAACATGCATGTAAAAATATGTGCACATGCTCTTTGGGATCCTAAGTTCTCTTGAATTTGTCAAACTTAGGCACTGTGAAATCTTCCAAATATGGTGGTTATGGTACCGAAGGATGAATAGGTTGGTTCATCAATTAATGTACGGTTGGCTTCTGATTTGTCAAACCAAGAGTATATTGTATCAATTGATCTATTTGTTTTTGCATGGCCTTAATTTGAGGGTCTTCTTCAGGAATGTGGAAGCCATGAATTACTTGACAATTTTGAGGTGGGGTGGAAAAATATTGCTGGGTGACCAAATGATGATGAGGTTGGTGTTGATGACTATGTAAATTTTATGGAAATTGATGAATGGGAGACTGATGATTATGGAGAATTTTGGAAAGGGGTTGATGCATAGGGGTTATGGTTGGGTTGTCCAATGGGAATAGGATGGGTATGGGTATGACATGGTGGAGGAAAATATATAGAAACCATAGAATATTGTGGTGTTCATGATGGACTGTGGTTGATGAGGACAATTTGAGTAGAGTTTGGTAAAGGCTTAGGGTTCACTTGTACTTGCTATTGAGTGTTTTGACATTGTCTAAGAAATATTTTCAAGTGTTCCTATGCCTCATTAATCTCTCTATAAAAATTGGTGGGCATGGAAGCATATGGTATGGAAGATGTGGTTGGGGATCAAGTTACACTTGGTATGGTAACTTATGATGCTAAAACTTGTGAAGCAGCATTTACATGAGAAAAATATGATGAACCCAAAAACTTAGTTGTATACCATTGATAACATACGCCTATAAATAGGCATTACATGACATATTTTTGATAAGGATGCATTTAATGATAATGACGCCTTAATCCTTACAACAACTAAGATTTATTAATTCACACACCCAATTCCCTATCAAACATAGAATGTAAATTTCACAAGAAAAATAAATAATCAATGCTAAGTTTGTTTAACACATGTGTCTTACCTCATTCATTGATTATCTCCTTTTAATGTAAATTTATTTTAATTTTTGATCTTATGTGTTTCAAATATGCTAATATGAATTGATCAAAGAAAGGTAAAAACTATGGCTAAGCTGGGGAAATGAGATTCTTTATGATGATGAAATCCAACAAGTTTTCTTTGGGGTGACCTAAGTTTTCTAAGGGCAGAGATTAGTGGATGGAGATAAAAGCCATCATCACCAAATCTCAAGCAATGGTTGGTGATGAAATCCAGCCACTACTATTAAATGTGAAGTGTGAAGTGTGTGATTCTTTTTTTTTTCTATTGTGTACATACAATGTTAGAAAGATAACTACTTTCGATGGTCTAAATTAGAAGCCAATACCCAAAATACTAATTTTTCCAAAGGATGTAGAGTACATCACTTAAGACCCGCTCTAGATAGCTAGGGGGTTTTTCTACTCCTTCATATGGAATCACCCAAGTACATAGATACTTTTGGTATATGAATAATGTTCCTACTTAGACCTACAAAAAGAGGAATCCCTAACCCTATAATGCAAACTAATTATGCAATTTTTCAATTCACATGAAATCAGAATGCAATATTTTTTAATTTGTGAATACAATAGAAGATCAGAAACTTCAAACAGAAAGTGTGGATGGATGCAAATAACTAATCTAAAAACTAAGATGCAAGCTAGTATAAATGTTTTTTCCAGATTAATTATTGATGTTATTTTTAGCTTAAAAATATCAAAAAAATGTAAGATTGCCAGAATACATAAATAGAAAATTTAAGGTTTTAGCTGTAAACTTACAAAATAGCCTACTCTTCTATTCCAACTCTCTGTAAAATACCTTTGGGTATTTTTGAAATGCACCTGGATGTTTTTGGAATGCACCTGGGCATTTTTGGATGTTCCCCAAGCATTTTCGAGCATTCACACACCTTCTGCAACCTTCTACAAGTTTCCCAAAATCCTAAATCCAGTGAAAACTATGAAATTTACGCTTCTAAAAACCCTACAAGATGACAAAAAATAGCAAATAAATTAGCAAATAAAATCATAAAAATAAACCCTTAGTGGATCCCACCATGATCACCATTTGAAGAGACAAAAATGCAAAACCAAGTAACAACATATAAAAATTAAAATTAGAAGACAATATTGCACAATGAATTATTTGTATTAATAGGGTGGGGAGCCTCAAAACTCCATTGTTACAATAACGATCTTTAAATACTTTGATACAAATTTTACAATAGATAGGGTTGTTCAAAACCCTAGCAAACAATGTTGGTGGTGTCTTTAGAACGGATTCTTACTCCCAACAAAAGTGAGTGCGCATTTGATTATTTGATGTTGGGTCATTCTAGCTTAAGTAGCTGCACAATGCTAATGTAACCCTTCTAGATATACACACAAGAAAATAGCAAGTAGGTTAGTAGCAACTATGAGGGCTCCACAAATTGAGGCCCTCTATAATCAATACAAAAACCCTAGCTATATGATGTAAATAGCATGAACAAAACTGAAAGTGCATAGAATGAAATAACAAACAAAATATTTACCTTGCTTATTTGTCATTCTTTGATCTGATGAAATCTGTTGCAGTGGACTAGTGTGGAAATACCCTAGCATCTCTCAAGGACTAGGAGGTTGTAGAACTCTGGCGTAAAACACCTACGAGTGCTTGGAACCTATAGGAAATATCTATGGGTATTTGGGAATAGTGGAAGATGCCTAGAGGTGCTTTGTAGTGAGGGGAGAAGCACCTGAGGGTGCCTGGGAATGACAAGGAGTGCCCTAAGTCATTTGAGGACTCAGTGAAAATTCTATAGAAGCATATCTGGCTAAGCAAGGGAGGCGACAATGGATGCAGAAGCTATGGCAAGCGAGGGTGGAAGATGAGATAACTTAAATACTCTAGAAAAATCAGGACCAAAGACTCAGTAAAAACTCAAGACTTCAAGGATTACTTAGGGGTTGAGCCATCAAAATGGCTCCTACTTATAATCTCACCTAGGGCACATTAGGGTTTTGATGACACAAATTGTGCGATCAAGATTAAAATGTGACAAAGGGTGGAGATTAAATCTAGGGTGTGGCATGGATTAATGTGGATGAATGGATAGGATTAAGTGAAATTGAATGGTTGGGATTAATTCATTTATATAAATATATTTTTATTAAATATATATAATATAATATATAAAATATTAATATTTAAATATATATATAATAAATATATATATGAATAATGGGTGAAAATTATGGGAATACCTGAATGGACGACAAGTGGCTAGGTTTTTGTGTCTACAATTGTCTCCAAAAGAGGCATTGAGGTGGACCCAAAAAAATTCAAGACCATCATGGAGATGCCTCCTCCAACAAACTTAAAAGAATTGCATAGTTTACAAGGAAATATTCAATCAATCCATCGCTTCATTGTGCAACTTTCTGACAAATGCAGGGCATTCAATCACATGCTATAAAATAGAGTGATATTTTCATGAATATATGAATGGCAAAAAGGTTTTGATGATATCAAGAAATACTTGGCTTCTCCACAGTCTTAACTCCTCCTCATTCGAGGGTCTCCTTCCATATTTATGTTTCAGCAATGGACTTTGCATTAGGGACAATGATTGCACAAAATAATGAGAAAAATTGAGAGAAATTTGTCTATTACATTATTCAAACATTGGTAACCTATAAAACTAGATACGCTTGCATGGAAAAATTGTGCTTAGCAGTGGTTTTTTCCACTAAAAAACTTAGACATTACATGCTTAGTCATACCACTTATGTCATAGCTCACAAAACTCCTCTGCGTTATATTATTTCTTGCACTTACAATAACACCCGCACAACTAAATGGATAATGCTTCTTACTGAATTCAATTTTGAGTTCATTAGCCAAAAATACATTAAAATTTACGTCATAGTTGATCAGCTTGCAAAAGCTCTACTTCCTAGTGATAAAATTGATTATTGAACTTCCATATTATTAGGTATTAACTATCACTAAAAAATAATAAGATGTTATATAGGAATATGTTGATATCACACTATTCTTTGATGGTTCTAAGTGCAAAAAAGGTCAAGGTGTTGGAGTCGTGTTTCATACACCACATGGGATACCTATCCCCTTATCATTCAAACTTGACTTCCAATGCACAAACAACAATGCAGAGTATGTAGCCTTAATCTTAGGTCTTCAAGCAACCATAGCTATGGTCATAAAGCATATCAGGGTATTTGGTGATTCTCAACTTGTTGTTAGACAAATCAATGAAGAATACCAATGAAAAGAACTTACCATAAAGTTTTACCATGAACTAGCAATGTCATTGCTCACCAAATTTAATTGGTATGAAATCAATAGTTTACCACATTCAACTAATATATTTGTAGATGTGATGGCCTCTCTAGGATCATTGATTCCAAAGAACTTTGTAGGAGAGGTATAGCCACTCATTTTCACAATGATCTCTATATCTGTAATTGTTAATGCTAAATCTAAGGATGATGATGTTTGCTTTATCCATTCAAAGCCATATGAGCCTTGGTAAAACCAAATAATAGCCTTCCTCAAGTTTGGAACACTCCCATCAGACATGACATGGATTTCTAAATACACTTTCAAGCAAAAGGTAGCTTGTTTTACTCTCTTGGGGGACGTGTTGTATAGATATGGTTATGATGGAGTCCTTCATTATCTTGAGCCTAAAAATGCACAAAGAGCCATAGCTAAAGCTCATGATGGTACTTGTGGTGGTCATTGTAGTGGAATGGCCAATGCAAAGTGTATTCTATGCATGGTTTACTATTGGCCCACCATGGAACATGACTGTTGCACTTACGTCAAGCATTGTAAGAAATGTCAAGAGCATGCTAATTTAACTCATGTGCTATCACAAGCATTATAGCCTATTCAAATCCTTTGGCCCTTTTCATAATGGGGTCTTTATTTGATTGGCAAAATCGTACCTCCTTCCTTGGGACAATATACATTCATCATCACAGCCTCTGAATACTTCATAAAGTGGGTTGAGGCAATTCCTCTAACTAGTACGACAAGACCTAGAATTGTGGAGTTTATACTTCATCATATCATCTATCATTTTGGTATTCCCTCCAAAATTATCTTTGAAAATGGCAATTCTTTCAAGAACAAGGATTTTTGAGCACTTTGCGAGAAATATAATGTCCAACACATTTTCTCGACTCCTTACTACCCATAAGCAAATGGATATGCTGAAGCTACCAATAATACTTTAATTTCTATTCTCAAGATATTAGTCAATGAAAATCATAGAGATTTGTATAATCAAATTCCCTTGGTATTATGAGCTTATAGAACAAGCATCTGAATGCATAATGGGGCAACATCATTTTCATTTGTCTATGGAGCCGAAGTAATCGTGCCTCTTGAGCTTGAGATCCCCTTATTGCAAATTTTATTGCAGGAATTCATAGATGATGATATTGCTAGATAAGCACATTTTGACCAACTCACACTTCTTGATGAAAGGTGTGTTAATGCTATAGAGCATTTATAAGTTTATCAGGACTGCCTAATGTTGGTATCACAATGGCACTAAGAGGGGGTGAATTAGTGACTTAAACAAAATTTTCAAACCCTCTAAATCTGATTTTTCAAATATGATTTTTAGGACAACAAAGAACATAAATTCAAATCCACACAAGACACATAAAATGGCATCACATAACACAAGGATATGACGGGGAAACCCAATATGGGAAGAAAACCCCGGTGAGAAAAAGCTCCCTGAGTCTACTGCTCAGATCGAGCCTCACTGCAAATGAAGTACAATGATGTTTTTATCAATGGGGCCAAATGGAGCCCAATGAAAGGAAATGGGTCAAATGGAGCCACACCCAAAATGATTCTTCACCCACACCTACCACCCTTTTGATCTGAAATATGATAAAATAAATGGCATAAAAATGCCTACAATGAAAGCAGAACTCACAATAGTCTGCAAGTACAAAACTCACCACATACAACTGCTGCAATGTGAATAATGAATCATGAAAACCCCTGCAAATGAAATACCACTTCAGCACTATCACAACACCTGCAAATGATATACCAATCTGATCCAAATAACATGCTCAATATGCACCCACAACTGCAATAACAAAATCTGAAGTATTCACACTCTGCTGAAAATTCGGCAACATTCCGACAGCACCTCGTTACGCACACCAAAACTCCATAGAAACAATGAAATGCTATAGCCAATATATATAGGAGAATGAAGAGGGAAACCACAAATGGTTTCCAAAACCATGTGCAAAAACCACTCCAAAAACCACACACCTAGCTTAGGAAATTGCCAATTTCAACATTGAAATTCAAAATAACTTCCATATGGGCACTCCACACTCCACCAATCAGCTCTAACCTGCACTAACACTCCAAAAATGATATGCCATGACCACTACAGAAAATGGGACCAATATGGATGCCACTTCCTCAAACATTTCCAAAAATATGCATAAGATATCCCAAAAACTATCAAAAATAGCTCCACACTACACCACATAACTCCAAAATGGGTCCCACCAAGAGTGAACGACTTCTTTTCCAATTTCCCACATTATGCAACATAAAATTAAATTATATTCACTAGGAATATGACCCCTATCACCTATGTTGCATAAAAAATTAATTAATTAAATGCATTTTTCCCTCCATTCCTAAGTCCCGGAACACATTCCAAGGAACTTGGAGATGACAAAGAGTGGGAAATATTAAATTAAATAATTAAACCAATGCTCATAGGATAAATAATACATTACAACACATATGAGCAATAATCCATGCCACCAAAAATAAAAAATTAACTTTCTCACCAAAATTGCCTCCGAACTAGGTGTGCTGGAAAACACACTACGTTATGCAAACATGGACAAATTTGCAGGATGACCACCAATATGAATGGAAACTCTGAATACCATGTAGGATGCCATGTAGAATGGTGTTGACAACAATGACAACACTCCAAGAGGCCAACAATCTCCCCCTTTGGCATTGTTGGCAACACAACATTAACTGCAACAAACTGCACAATGCAACATCCTGAAGAAAACCAACAACAAACCTCAAATTTGTCCTGAGAAGCACCAACCAGCAAAAACAACTCATATCAGACCTGAAACACCACATATGAACTCCCCCTTACTCCAAAAAGGCATCACAGAAATATGGTTGCAGTTAGCTCACTCTCCCCCTTTGACAACAATGACAAAAGGGCACAACAATGCATCTTGTTTGACAATTTTGCATCAAACTCCCCCTGAAACCAATCACCAACTCACATGCTGCTATCATGGATATAAAATATCAGTAATATATGCTCTGAAAAACATCTGATAATCTGTACAAGACACTCCAAGACAGTTCTACACAAAGCTTATTTCAAACAGCCCATTCACTAGCACATTCGGGGAATGCCAAAGCAACAAAAAGCACCATAACTTGCTGCCCTTCACACAAACTGATATACAATAGAGAAAAAAAGAAAAGACACTGATATAGTGATGAAAAACTAGATCCATCATCATCAAAGAGAAATCCAAAATATTTACCAAGAACTGCATCACCTTGCCAAGCAACACCACTACACACTGTGAATCCAATCATTGAACTTTCTGCACACACCATCCTCAAGCAATTGTTAGAGAATAACAACATCAAATAGCATATGTAGGAGCATAAAATGAAATAATGAGATGCTCCCCCTGAGGATGTGCCCTTAAAAGATAAAACAATCTAGTGTGTAGGAAGAGGAACAACTCCTAGGAGTTGCCTCAAGTGCTCAAATGTCTCCATTGGAAGAGGCTTTGTAAAGATATCTGCAATCTGATTTTTAGTAGGCACAAATTCCAACTTAACCACCTTCTCAGCAACCTTCTCCTTCAAAAAATGATACCTTATATCTATGTGCTTAGTCCTTGAATGCATAACTGGATTCTTTGAAATATTGATAGCACTAGTGTTATCACAAAGAAGGGGAATAGGCTCACCATTTGCAATACCCAAGTCCTGAAGAGTTTGCTTCATCCATAACACCTGAGTGCAGCAAGCAACAGCAGCAATATACTCAGCCTCAGCTGTAGATAGAGAAACTGAATCTTGTTTCTTACTGTGCCAAGAGACAAGCTTGTCACCAAGGAAGAAGGCACCACCACTTGTACTTCTACGATCATCAACACAACCAGCCCAATCTGCATCTGTATAAGCCTTCAATGTGAAGTCTTTGCCCTTTGGATACCACAATCCATACTCCATAGTACCCTTAAGATATCTGAAAATTCTTTTTATGGCCTTCACATGAGTTTCTTTTGGAGCACTCTGAAATCTAGCAACCATGCACACAACTTGCAAAATGTCAGGTCTAGAAGCAGTTAGATACAATAAACTACCAACCATTGACCTATAGAGGGATTGATAAACAATAGGAGACTCATCTTCCTTACTCAACTTACACCCTGTCACCATAGGAGTACTCACTGGTTTGTTGTCCTCCATGTTAAACTTCTTAAGCATTTCCTTAACATACTTAGATTGACAAATGAAAATGCCTCTATCCAACTGATTAATTTGAAGACCCAAGAAGTATGACAACTCTCCTATCATGGACATCTCAAATTCATCTTGCATAGCAGAAGAAAACTCATGACACATTTCATCTTTATTGCCTCCAAAAATTATATCATCAACATACACAACAATAACAAGTTGATCATCACCTACAACCTTGTAATACAAATTGCTATCAACCTTACCTTTCTGGAAGCCCTGCTGCAATAGGTACTTGTCCAACCTATCATACCATGCTCTTGGGGCTTGCTTCAGCCCATACAAAGCCTTTTTCAATTTGCACACATAGTTCTCATCACCAAGCTGAAATCCATCGGGTTGCTCTATGTAAACCTCCTCTTCTAGGTTGCCATTCAAGAAGGCTGATTTCACATCCATTTGGTAGACCTTGAAATTCTTATGGATAGCGAGAGCAAGAAACATTCTAATGGCTTCCAACCTTGCTACAGGTGCAAATGTCTCATCAAAATCTATGCCCTCCACTTGAGCATACCCCTTGCACACCAATCTAGCCTTATTTCTCACAACTTGGCCATCTTCATTAAGTTTGTTTCTAAAGACCCACTTGGTTCCAATTACATTTTTATTAGTAGGTCTTGGAACAAGTTCCCAAGTCTGATTTTTCTCTATTTGATCAAGTTCTTCATTCATAGCCTTAATCCAACATTCATGTTTGCTAGCCTCATCAAAATTCTTAGGCTCAACTTGAGACAACAAAGAAAAGTTTACCTGCTCATTTGTCCTTGCAAGTCTTCTTCTTGTTTGCACACCTGTATTGGGGTCTCCTAAAATCTGATTTTGAGGATGATTCTTCTTTAAATACTTTGAAGGAGTCTTTGGGGCAGCAACCTCTTCATTCTCTTCTTGAGCTTCTTCAACTTCATCTTCTTTCTCAATGGTGTCATTCTGAATGGGTGGATCAACTTGTTCAATTACCTCACCAATGCCTTCATCAATATTTACATTGATGCTCTCAACTATCTTACCAAGCCTCTTGTTGTAGCATTTGTAGGCCTTGCTTCTAGATAAGTATCCAAGAAAGATGCCCTCGTCCGCTCTAGTATCAAACTTGCCAAGGTTTTGTTCATCTCTCCTTATGTAGCACCTACTCCCAAACACTCTGAAATGTTTAACTGTAGCTTTTCTTCCAAACCATAACTCATAAGGAGTCATATCACTATGAACTCTAAGCATGCACCTGTTTAGAATATACACTGATGTATGCACTACTTCTCTCCAAAATCTATCAGCAATATTTGCCTCATTCAACATAGTTCGAGCCATTTCTTGCACTATTCTATTTTTCCTCTCAACAACACCATTTTGTTGAGGTGTTCTTGCTGCTGAAAATTACCTCCTAATGCCATGCTCTAAACAATATTTCTCAAACTCTGCTGATGTGTACTCACCACCTCTATCTGATCTCAAACATTTGATACTAGTGCCCATATCATTTTCAGCTCTTGCTTTGAACATTTTGAACTTAAACAAGGCTTCTGATTTTTCTTTTAAAAACAACACCCAAGTCATCCTAGAATAATCATCAATGAACAAAATGAAGTATCTCTCACCATCCATACCTTTAGTTATCATCGGTCCATAGATATCTGTGTGCACTAGCTCCAATGGGCGTGTAGTAGAGTACTCCTTAGTTTTGAAGTGTGCTCTTGTTTGCTTTCCTTGTTGACAAGAGGAACATATGCTTTTTGATGGCTTTGAAATCTTAGGCAAGTTCCTTACTGCATTCTTTGAGCTAATTTTGACAAGATTGTCAAAATTGATGTGACCAAGCCTCTTATGCCATAACCAATTTTCCTCTTCTTGTCCAATGAAGCAAGATTTGTCAAATCTATCACAAATATTATAAAGATTACCTGCTGTCCTTGCTGCCTTAGCAATGAGAGAACCATCCTTTGCATCTCTAATCTCACAACCATGTGCTTTGAAAATCAGCTCACATCCCGAATCACACATTTGACTCACACTAAGCAAGTTATGCTTTAGGCCATCAACAAAAAGAACATTTTCAGATCTGATATTTCCATTTCCAATGCTTACCTCTCCTTTACCAACTATCTTGGCACCATCATTGTTGCCAAACCTCACAGAACCGCCATCATACTTCTGCATATGCACAAACTGATTTTTGTCTCCAGTCATGTGACTAGAGCACCCACTGTCAATGATCCAGGAAGTGGATTTGTTCTGAGATTTGAATGCAGCCTGCACTATGAGAGAATCCTTGACCTCTTTCTCCTTTCCCTTCTCAATCCACACCTTTTTGGGCTTTGGTTTTGGTTCCTTATCCTTCTTCTCCAAATCAGCCTTCTTGTGAACCTGTGAATTTTGTCTAGGTGGCAGCTTGTTTTGCATTCTATGGGGCTGATTAGATCTGCTCTTCTGCATTGGATTAGTGGCAGAAAAAATAGTTCTACAATCCCTTGCAATATGCCCAAAATTTTTACATCTGAAACATTCTACATTGTGCTCAATTAGAGGTGCAAAAGAGTTATGTGTGACAATGTTTCTAGGCCTAGAGTTGAGCCTACAATTGGCAATTTTATGACCAAATGAATTGCACCTATAACAATAACCATAAAAAGAATAATTTGACCTGGTTTGCTGCCTTTGACATGTGTTATCATATCTGCCATAAGGTCTCCTTCTTTGGTGATTAACTTTGATGAAGCCATCATTGTCCTTCCTCATGAAATTGTTCTCCTTTTGCACACTCTTCTTCTCATTTCGGGGTTGCAACTTCTTGTCATCTTGGAGCAACAACTTCTCACCTTCAGGGGGCTGCAACTTCTTGTCTTCAAGGAGCAGAAAATCACTTACTTTCTCATCCTTAAGTGGCTTTACATCTTTGACAAAATCTGAGCACTCACCTTCTTCAAATCCTATACCAAACTTGATCTTAGGATGCCTTTGTTGCTTGATAATCTCATCAAGTTTTTCAGAACTCTTCTCAAATTTTAGAGTGGTGCAACTCATCAAATTAGCTTTCTCTAATTGTTTCCTCAAAGAACAAATCTCCTCTTCAAGCTTGCTGCAATTATTCACTTTTTCACAAACTCTGAGCTTGAGGTCTTCAGCTATCTTTCGGGACTCTTCTACATGAATTTTCAAATCTGCAATCATCCTGTTTGCATCCTCAAGACTACATGTGAGTTTCTTGTTCTCCTCAACTTGAAATTTCAGATCATTTAGTGCACCATCAGAAATTTTATTAGCCTCTTCAATCTGATTTTTCAAATCTGCAATTTGATTATTTGCATCTTTTAGTTTTTGTGCATACCTTTTGTTCTTCTTCACCTCTTTCTCATACTCCTCAAGGGCATAGGCTAACTCTTCTTCAAAGTCCATCTCAGGTTCATCTTCCTTTGTGTCTTCAACCTCCTTTTTCTTGTCTTCTAAGGCCATAAAAAGAACCTCACCTGAATCATCTTCAGAGTCACTTTGCACACTATCTTCGGAAGCACTATCCTCATGGGTGATTAAGCTCCTCTTTTTGAAGTTTCTTCTGAATTTTGCAAATTTCTTCTTGCTGCCTTCTCCTTTTTCTTTAGGCTTGTCTTCATCATCACTCTTCTCTTTGTAGGGACATCTTGTTGCAATGTGACCAATTCTTCCACAGTTGAAGCATTTGAGTGGAAGTTTTCCCTTGTACTTGCCTCTTCCTCTTTGCAACTTTCTCACAAAGTTTACCTCTTCTTCATCTGAAATTTCATCCTCTTCCTCTTTCACTTTAATCTTCATGTTTTTAAAAGCTTTGAAGGCTGCCTCTTTTTTTGTAGGTTTGTCTTTGCCTATCCTCATCTCATAAGTTGTAAGTGACCCATGTAGCTCATCCATAGTCAAAGTATTAAGATCTTTTGCTTCTTCAATAGCTGAAACCTTTGAATCAAATCTTGTAGGGAGTGATCTTAGAACCTTCTTCACAACCACGGATTCTGAAATTGTTTCACCAAGACCTCTAATTGCATTTACAACCTCATTCACTTGAAGCATAAAAGCAGCAATATCATCATCTTCATCCATTTTTAAACTTTCAAACTTAGCTCTAAAAATCTGCAATTTGGCTTCTTTTACCTTTACATCACCTTCATGAATGGCCTTCAATTTGTCCCATATTTCCTTCAAAGTGTTGAGACCCATAACCTTAACCAACTCACTAGGAGCAAGAGCACTTGTGATAGCATTAGTAGCCTTCAAATCATTGTTATATTCTTGTATGGCAGCAGGATCAGTGGGAGGTGTAGCAGGGATGGTATAGCCATTTTGCATAGACAACATAACACCCATACCCAAAGAACCAAGGTATCTCATCATCCTATAGCTCCAAAAGGCATAATATTTTCCATCAAATAGAGGGGGCTTATTCGGATCACAACTAGCCATTGTGAGGACCTACCCTAGCTGATTAAGCTTGCAAATTGGGCAACCTGGCTCTGATACCAATTGTTGGTATCACAATGGCACTAAGAGGGGGGTGAATTAGTGACTTAAACAAATTTTTCAAACCCTCTAAATCTGATTTTTCAAATCTGATTTTTAGGACAGCAAAGAACATAAATTCAAATCCACACAAGACACATAAAATGGCATCACATAACACAAGGATATGATGGGGAAACCCAAGATGGGAAGAAAACCCTAGTGAGAAAAAGCTCCCTGAGTCTACTGCTCAGATCGAGCCTCACTGCAAATGAAGTACAATGATGTTTTTATCAATGGGGCCAAATGGAGCCCAATGAAAGGAAATGGGTCAAATGGAGCCACACCCAAAATGATTCTTCACCCACACCTACCACCCTTTTGATCTAAAATATGATAAAATAAATGGCATAAAAATGCCTACAATGAAAGCAAAACTCACAATAGTCTGCAAGTACAAAACTCACCACATACAACTGCTGCAATGTGAATAATGAATCATGAAAACCCCTGCAAATGAAATACCACTTCAGAACTATCACAACACCTACAAATGATATACCAATCTGATCCAAATAACATGCTCAATATGCACCCATAGCTGCAATAACAAAATCTGAAGTATTCACACTCTGCTAAAAATTTGGCAACATTCCGGCAGCACCTCGTTACGCACACCAAAACTCCATAGAAACAATGAAATGCTACAACCAATATATATAGGAGAATGAAGAGGGAAACCACAAATGGTTTCCAAAACCATGTGCAAAAACCACTCCAAAAACCACACACCTAGCTTAGGAAATTGCCAATTTCAACATTGAAATTCAAAATAACTTCCATATGGGCACTCCACACTCCACCAATCAGCTCTAACCTGCACTAACACTCCAAAAATGATATGCCATGACCACTACAGCAAATGGGACCAATATGGATGCCACTTCCTCAAAAATTTCCAAAAATATGCATAAGATATCCCAAAAACTATCAAAAATAGCTCCACACTACACCACATAACTCCAAAATGGGTCCCACCAAGAGTGAACGACTTATTTTCCAATTTCCCACATTATTCAACATAAAATTAAATTATATTCACTAGGAATATTGTTAGGCTAAAATAAGGTAGTGTATTGCATTACACTACGTGAGGTTATTACATTTAATTTTCTATGTAATTACCATGAGATATTTTCCTCATGGTTAAACTAGGTAAGTACCTAAATATCCTATGTCAGATATTTAGGTTAGTTTTATGGTTAGAACTCTCTACCTAGGTTAGTGGTTAGCATCATGCAACTCCCTCCCTATTCTATTGTTAGAGGGTAGTTAGCGCTATTCTCTATTAATTATTAGTTAGTCTATTATTTAAGCATAGACTAAACTATTGTGTAGGTTAATTAATTCAATATTATTATTTGCTCTATCTTATGGGACCTACATTGGTATCACTCGCTTGGATAATATGAGCTTCGCTCATTCCACATGGTCTAGATGGACTCCCACAAAGTAGCTAAGGTGCTCGACGTGGGGAGTCCCTCACGGAGTAGCTGCAGTGCTCCTCCTCAGGCCCATAGTCAATGCTAGACATTGGCCCATAGACCTGACTGACTCATTCAATTCCGATCAGGTCTCGTGATCTCCTAGACTAGCCGCAATCGACATCTCAAGGCATCTAAGCCTCAGCTCTCGTGTCGACCTAGGGCCCACAAAGCCACGTAGGCCAAGCAGGGCACGTGGCCCACTCATAGGAGAGCAGTGAGGGTAGGAGCACCCTCCCCTCCCCTCCCCTCCCCATGGAAACCATACCCTACATCAGGATCTGAGAGGGAAGGTAACCCTCCAATCCCTGATCGATGTGTGGCACATGTTTATGCCTAACTTGCTTACACCATGATGTTGACCAAACATGCAAACTGACACTGGCATGCACCCCAAGGTACTGGCTGGATGGACACATGGACTGACACTAGCACCACATTGAGGTGTTGACTGGACCAAGATCGGACACGTGGCGGACAGCCACTAGACGATGACCAGACGAAGGCCATGCGCCACCTGGACACTGACTGGACATACGATCGAACTAGAACTAACATGTGGTGAATAGCCATAGGGACTAGACCTGACTCACATGGGAGAGCTAATGACTGACGTGGCAGAAGGTTATTGGTTTATTGGGCAAAATATCAATGGTCTTGATTTCTCGTAGGCAATCAAAATGCAAAGGGTGTGTTTTCCCTTTTAAACACTAAAAATCACATCCGTGGGACGCATGTGGGATTAATACCACTTTCTTCCCGCTTGGACATGGGGAAGCCTTGAAATTGAAGGTCTTCCCCTTTAAAACCTTTCGGGCTTGCTAGCCTGACCGACAGAGTGGCTATTGCAAAGACGTTGCCCGATGGGAGGTCGGGAGTTCAACTCCCGTCGGGACCAAGCGCTCTATTCTTTTACATAGGCCGCAGCAAAATGCTCAAAGATAATAATTTTTTTTTAATGTGTAATACTTTAATTAAATTTATATATATATATATATATATATATATATATATATATATATATATATATTTAATAATTTAAATTTTAAATAAATGTTTTATTTTTTAAATCAATTTATTTTAAACCTTTGAATTGATTTATTTAAAGCATTTATTTTATTTTTTATTATTAATTAAAATGTTTTGAATTAAAATTTCTTTAAAATTTTGCAAATTAGAATTAAATGAAATATGGTTTTTTTTTTTGCAAACTACCAATTCTAAGGTGCTTATGTTTTCTCACAAACTAAAGATATAAGACATAGAAAGAGCACATTTTTATTGCAAATTAGAGAGCCCTTATAACTCTTCTCAAACCTTGTCAATTTTACACCATAAAAGGGAGACAAAAATCAAACACATATTGATTCTTTATTGCAAAAATTAGAAAACAAGGAGACACCAAAACTTGCAAAATTCAACGACAAACATTTGTGCAATTGTTTTCTCCAAGGAGGGATAAAAGACAAGAAATTGCACATCTTATTTTTTTGCAAAATTGCAAAGAAATTGTAACCTTGGGTCCACCATAAAAACTAAGTCGTGTGTCGACTAGTTCTGGAAGCCTTTCAAACGCGGGTCGTGTGTCGACTTGTCTTGAAAGGAGTGCTCTAAATTCTACATTTTGTAAACATTAAGGGGGTGATAGAATTCAGTTTTTTGATTCTATAGTTTGCAAAATTGTAACGAAAAAAGGGGGATATTTCAGAGTAAGAAAGGTGCATTCTCGATTATACTCGACACCTTCTCTTAAAAATTGCTTGTACTAGGTGCATTTTCGGTTGCATCCGACACCTAGAGTGATAAAAATTTGGGTTGCTCTCATGTTTTGATTATTGCACTAACACTCATGTTTTTGTGTGCAATTAAACTATTAAATACACACATTTGAAGAAGCATTTCACAACACCCAAACTTCACTCAAAACCCATGCTACATATTGCATAGGTTAGAAAAAATGTCCTTTTTTACTACCCATCAAAGGTCAAAAATTCATAATCACCTTGATTCACTCTCTTTGTTTAGCTTAATATCCTCAAAATTTTCATCCTTATTGAAAAGTTCTAAGGCATGTGCCATTAAATATCCTAGAGAGCACAATCAAAAAAAATTCACAAGTCTACCCCCTTTCATTTGCTCTATTTGTTTGGCTTAAATTCCTCAAACTTCTCATCCCTTGTTTAGGGTGTTAAGGCAGGTGCCATTAAATATCTTATAGAGGCAAATTGAAAACAACTTCCATATACTCTTTTGAGGGTATAGTGCAAGATACAACCATCTTAGTCCTATCAAATTTGAAACCTAAACCATGGCCATGATACACAAGTATCTCACTGAGAGCCAACTTCTCAAAGGTTCAAATTATTCAGCTTGAAAGACTAAGATGAAAGCTATCTTAACTATAGAGGATTTGTGGTCAATAGTGGATGGAAGTGTCACTAGACCTCAATCACCTAGAGCAGATCAAAGAGATTTTGATAAAAAGGATAAAAAACTATCCTTAATGATCTTGCTCGCTATTACTGATGATATCCAACCTCATATCAGTGAAGCTACAACTGGTAAGGCAGCATGGGATGCCTTAAATACCATCTATGAGGGAAAGAATCAATCAATGATTCTTAACCTCCAAACACAACTTCATACTCTACATATGAAATCAGGAGAAACAGTAGAGCTATTCCTCTGCAGAGTCATAGAATTGAAAATAAAACTGCAATCCTTAGGAGAGAAAGTGGAAGACCAAGTCTTGAACTCTATCATTTTGAGAGCTCTTCTTGACTCCTACCGAATGTTGATCACTTCACTACAAGTTTTTGGCAGGACAGTAACTTTTGTCGAGTTGGTAAACATGCTTCAAACAAAAGAAGCTAATCAACTCCAAAGAGATGAGGCATCCAACAATGCTCTTTTCTCAAAAAGACAAGGTGGTAAGAAAAAGTGGAATCAATAGAAAGGTTCTTCTTCTAATAAAGAAAAGGGTAAAGCCAAATAGATTCCGAAGAAGAAGCAGTATTGTAAGATTTGCGACAAAGACACTCATGAAACCAAAATATGTTGGTTTAAGAACAAATCACCCAATGAACAAGGAAACAAAAAGGGCCAAGGCAAACCTAAGAACAAGAACAAACAACAAAAGGAACACATTGCAGCTGAAGATTCTAGTTCAGATTCTGAGAGAGCACACAAAGTGCTCGACACATACATATTCCTCCCACAAGGACTCTATGTGGTACATAGACTTAGGCGCTAGTAAACATATGACTGACGATAAATCATGGTTTGCAACATTTGAGGCTCGAGAAGGTAGACCGGTCACCATTGCTGATGATCAGACCTATCAAGTTTAGGGAGAAGGAAGTGTTTATGTCTCCCTTCCAGATGGAGAATGTAATATTTAAAAAGTTCTTTATGTACCAGGATTGAAAAATAATCTCTTGTTAGTTCCATAAATCCTGGACAATAACATGAATGTCAATTTCACAGTGGATAAAGAAAAGAAATGTTGCTTTATCACTAACAAGGGAAAAAATATAGCAATAGGTTCATACAAACATGGTTTGTTTTTCTTAGATGCAATCTCTACCCATACTGCAATGGCAGTAACCACAAAGGAGGCCACTTCTCTTTGGCATAAGAGATTTGGGCATTTGAGTTCAGGATATTTACTAGAGTTGAGTAAATATCAAATGGTGAAAGGACTGCCTACTCTTTCATCTACTTTTCTAGTGTGCTTTGATTTCTTATCAGGAAAGCAACATAGAGTACCTTTTAAACCTAGCTCTTTTCAAGCTAAGGTACCTTTGGAGTTGGATCACACAGATTTTTGTGGTACCATATCTACAAGTTGTGGAGGAAAAAGGTATTTTCAATTGTTTGTCGATGATCACTCATGGAAAATGTGGGTCTTCTTCTTGTAGTTGAAGTCTGAAGCATTTTCCTATTTTCAACAGTTCAAAAATCTTGTTGAGAAGGAATCAGGATGCTTTATTAAGACCCTCCATTCAGATCGAGGGGGGGAATACACATCAAAATAATTTTCCTCATTTTTATAGACACATGGGATAAAGAGACAGTTAACAACAACCTATACTCCTCAATCCAATGGGGTTGTTGAGAGAAGAAATCGGTCCATAATGGAAATGGTTCGATGTATGCTTAAGGGGGCCAACCTTGAGCAAACTTACTTGGGCTGAAGTTGTTCAAACTATAGTATATCTTCCGAATAGGGCTCCCACAAGGGCTCTTGAAGGTATGACTCCTTAGGAATCATGGAGTGGTAGGAAACCCTCCATAACTCATCTACGGGTATTTGGGTGTAAGGCATTTGTGCATATACCCAAGGAGAAAAGAAAGAAATTAGATGAGAATTCCCTACCTTGTGTATTTCTTTGATGTTATGAATTTTCAAAAGGCTATCGGTTGATAGACCCATTTACCAATAAGATACATGTCAGTAGAGATGTAGTGTTTGATGAAGCTTTCACACCCAACACTACATCAGTATACCTAGATGATGAGGAGGAACATCAACTTCCTTCTTCACAATAGAAAAAGCCACCCAAATGGTATACAAGCATAGTGAAAGACTCTAAACTCACTTCCCCACCTGATCTTACTCTCAATCATCCAAAGACAAGAAGCATGACATAGAAAGAAAAGAATGAAGCATCCACTTTAGTTGATGATCTTTGTGCAGATTTTCAAGATCTTTTTGTTGATAGAGAGTTACCAAGGGAATATGAGATGGAAATAGATGAGGAGAGGGTTTACTTGTCAGCATATGATGAGAATGAACCTTCTACAGTTGATGAAGCACTTATACTACCTCAGTGGAAGGCAGCTATGGATGCAGAATATAACTCCCTCATAAAGAATAAAACATGGAAGCTAGTGGATTTGCCTAAAGGAAAGAAACCCATAGGCTGCAAATGGGTTTACAAAGTAAAATATAAGGTAGATGGCACTATAGATAAGCATAAGGTCCGACTTGTGGTGAAGGGATATGCTCAAAAGGAAGGACTTGACTATGAGGAAACCTTTTCTCCTACAACAAGGATGACCACCATTCGAGTGCTTTGTGCTATGGCAGCACAGTTCAGATGGAAATTACATCAGATGGATGTAAAGAGCACCTTTCTTAATGGTGACTTAAAATAAGAAATGTACATGATTCAACCTCCTGGATTTGTAGAGGTAGGCCATGAGCAACATGTTTGCAAATTTGTCAAATCATTATACAGGCTAAAACAAGCCCCAAGAGCATGGTACATAAAAATGGATAGTCACCTACTACAACATGGATTTAAGAGAAGTCCATCTGATGCAAATCTCTATATCAAGAACACAGGTTCTGAGATAGTGATTCTTGTGTTATATGTAGATGATATGATCATCATTGGAAATTCAGAGAACTTGATTAATGCCATGAAAGATGACTTGAAAGAGTCATTTGATATGACAGATCTAGGACTTCTCCACTACTGTCTTGGCCTTGAGATAGAACAGAAAAATAATCATCTAAGGGTGACTCAGACAAAGTATGCCAATACTTTAGTAGAAAAATATCGTATGACTAATTGTAAACCCAAAGCAACACCGATGGAATCAGGGCTACAGTTATCACGATATGAAGACTCACCATAGGTAGATGGAACACTTTATAGATAGATGATTGGAAGCCTCATCTATTTGACTAATACTAGACCAGATATTACTTATGCTATAAACTATCTCTCACGGTTCATGCAAGAACCAAAGGTCTCCCATTGGAAAGAAGCTAAGAGAGTCCTACACTACATTCAGGGTAGTGTTGATTATGGTCTAGAGTATAAGAAGAATAACTCATTCTTCTTACAGAGTTACACTGACTCTGATTATGCTTTGGATCCATAGATGATAGAAAATCAACATTAGGCTATGTTTTTCATCTTGGATCTGGTCCTGTCTCATGGCATAGTAAAAAGCAATAGGTGGTTGCTTTATCTTCAACTGAGGTAGAATATCGTGCTGCATGTGGAGCTGTGTGTGAAACAATATGGCTAAGTCGCATCTTGGCTACCATGGGCCTACCAAAGAAACTTCCCATTCACATGTTTTGTAACAACTCAGGTGTTTTGAACTTGGTCAAGAATCCAGTGCATCATGAACGAACTAAGCATATTGATACAGATTGTCATTTCATTCGTGATGAAGTTCCTAAGCACAGAATGAAGCTCCAACACATTCCCACCGATGAACAAGTTGCAGATATTTTTACAAAGGCACTTGGACGTGTCAAATTTCAACTATTTAGGATCAAACTTTGTATATCAAAGTAATGTAATAAAGGGGGGATGTTAGGGTAAAATAAGGTAGTGTATTGCATTACACTACGTGGGGTTATTACATTTACTTTTCTATGTAATTACCATGAGATATTTTCCTCATGGTTAAACTAGGTAAGTACCTAAATATCCTATGTCAGATATTTAGGTTAGTGTTATGGTTAGAACTCTCTACCTAGGTTAGTGGTTAGCATCACGCAACTCCCTCCCTATTCTATTGTTAGAGGGTAGTTAGCGCTATCCTCTACTAATTTTTAGTTAGTCTATTATTTAAGCATAGACTAAACTATTTTTTAGGTTAATTAATTCAATATTATTATTTGCTCTATCTTACGGGACCTACAAATATGACCCCTATCACCTATTTTGCATAAAACAATTAATTAAATACATTTTTCCCTCCATTCCTAAGTCTTGGAACACATTCCAAGGAACATGGAGATGACAAAGAGTGGGAAATATTAAATTAAATAATTAAACCAATTCTCATAGGATAAATACTACATTGCAATACATATGAGCAATAATCCATGCCACCAAAAATTAAAAATTAACTTTCTCACCAAAATTACCTTTGAACTAGGTGTGCTAGAAAACACACTGCGTTATTCAAACATTGAAAAATTTGTAGGATGACCACCAATATGAATGGAAACTCTGAATACCATGTAGGATGTCATTTAGAATGGTGTTTACAAAAATTATAACACTCCAAGAGGCCAACACCTAAAGCATGCTTACAATGCCAAAGTTCATCTATGAGAATTTCAAGTAGGAGATCTTGTTCTTAAAGAGAATAAACAAAATACCAATGCATTATCGCATCTTCATGATAAATTCATGGCTAATTTGTTAGGTCCATACATTATCACTCAAAAAGTGGGTAAAGGAACTTATAGGCTTGCCATTATAGAGGAAGTTGAAGAGCCCGAACCACTTAACATAATCCACTTGAGAGCCTTCTATGCTTATTGTGAATTTTATATATATATATATATACATGGCTAATACACAAAAAAAAAACATTGCATTTTACATTTTAGACATTGTATTTCATAAATTATATTTCACACATCACACTACACAACATTATATTTCACACCTTGCATTGCATACATTTCATTTCAAAAAAACCACATTTCATACATTGCATTTACAACCACATTCACATATTCTATCTTTGCATATTTTAGGGGTTATTTATTCAGTTCATATAATAATTGGTCCAACAAAGTTTTGTTACCTTAATTAGGGGAACTTCCAAATCATCATCCATTTCATTGCACCATGCCATAAAGTCAAATTATCAATTGCAAACCATATTTCCATAATTTCTAGGTTTTTTCAGTCACTCAACCACTCTTAGTGTTTCTAGCAACCTCCAATACATGTCGAGTTTTCTTTAGTACCAAGACACATTTTCATAAGAAAATCTTGAGTTTTGGGAATTGAATCTAACACTCTTAAACCAAACACAATAAAACATCTTAAAAACATCTTGTGTCAAAGAGGTATAACACCATACTTGGGTTGTACCTCGAAGCAAAAAGGATATTCCTTGCTTGTCCCATTATGCACATAGTCCAAACAAATAGTGGTTTTCACTACTATCATAATTTCAAAATAAAATAAAGAGTAAGCAAAATTCCCCAAAACTCTAAATATTTTATACATCACACACCATAGATCCTTAAGTTGTAAGGATAGAACTACATTTCTAGTTAGACGGTTAGGTAGTCTAAATCCCCAAAGCTTAGAGATCAAATTCTTGGACTATGGATTTAATCTCCACCAGGGCTATAGATGCTTGATTGGTAGTGGAGTATGCTCATGCATGGTGAAATGTCTCTTTTAAAAGAGACCTCTGACTGCATATAAGGATAAGCTAGCTTCTCGGTCTTCTCCATAAAAAGTTTCATCTCAATTTACTCAAGATGGGTTAATGAACTCATTTGCACACACAATGATTCTTGATTACCTTGAGTTATTACCATACTCATGATTCAGTAAATGAATTCACTGCAGATACATTTGGTCTTAGATAAAATTAGGCAGTATTTAGTGAGTTTGTTTGATGCCACTAGTATATCTAAGTATTTGTAAAATAGTTAATTTTCCATATCAACATCCATATATTCTTCCATATCAACATCCATATATTATTCCATGTCAAAATCCATAGCATTACATGAGTTTTCCATCTCAAATACCACTAGTTTGGTACCCCTAATTAAAAAATAATGCTATACATGGTCAAGAAAAAAATCTAAAGTATGAATGATCATTAGAGCATTAATTTATTTGCATTCATACACATTATCATCCATCACACATATATACATGCATTAACACAAAATCATTCACACAAAAATCATTTACACAAAAGCATAACACAAAATTTATAGCCATGTATATATATATAAATATCGCATGTACAATGAATGCCCAAAGGCTCTATACAATGGAGCACCAAGGCTCATATACAAAAAATGCATCTCAGCACTAGCTAACACCTATAAGAGAACCCCTGTGACCCTGAAGGAGACCTAGACCTAGAGCTTTTCCTAGACTCACTATGCCTAATAGACCCATATATAGATGAGGAGGGTGGATCTGGCAACCCAATGTGGTGCTCCACCAATTAATCCTCCAAAATCTAGATATATCCATATCGGGCCCAAAGGCATCATACATCATGTCTTTGATGATGATCCCTCTTAAGTAGCTCTACTTGGAGCCTCACAATCCTATCCTTACCTCCACCTATAGTCATTCGTACCTCTAGCTCCATTCGTAATCAAGCTATCTCTGCATCTCGATCCGCTATCACTGCATCCCACTCTGCCACTAGCTACTCAAGCCTCGCCCAATCTTCCTCACTCTAGCTTGGAGGTTCCTCCAGATGTTCCTCCATATCATCATCATCCATGTTAGCTCCATCACCTCTAAGTTTTAGAGCCTTATTTGATGCATTCCTTACCCACCTCACTCGATTGTGAGATCGAAGATGTTTATAATATCTAGAAGCCTCATCTACCTCCTCCTTCTCAACCTCTACCTTATCCTCATCTCCATTACCCTCATACAATATCAAAATTGGTACCCATACTGGTTTTGTAGTGAACCATACATCATACTCCATAGTAGTCCTTGCATCATCCCAATCAGGGAGATCCATCTCCTCGTCATCCTCATTGGTCACCCTTCATGCCTCAGCACAAGGTAGATCAATCTCATCCTAATGAATAGAACTAACACCTCAGGAACCCCCTACCTCAACATAAACAACTATAGCACCTGTGACAACTATATGTGCTCCATATCATTCCTATGTCTCCCAACCACCCACCTAGCCTATCGTGCCCTCCATAGATGTTCTCCATTTCCATTCCAAGTGGCACCCTGCCATGGCCCCCGAAGCACTTGAGCTGATTTTTGTCCAACACACAAATTCATGTACCATTGGATATTCTAAATAGGATGAATTAGTTGCACCTTCTCTAACATAATCCATATCATAGCATAGGGCTTCTCTCTATCCCATGCCTCAATAGCCAAGCCTATAGGCCGAGCCACACTAAAGTGCTTCCAACCCCAATATTGTAGTAGAAAAATACATCCAAGCCCCTTTTGCCTCCACCTCCTCACCTTGTACAACTCTTGGTATAGTTGTGCTAACAAATTAGGTGCCCATGCATACATTTTAGGTGTATCAATCATGTCATATACCAACCCGATTAGGTTCTATGGGAAATAATAGCTAGTGTTGTTTGGGGCCACTATGTTGGCCAACATGAACATGACCAAAGTGGGTAGTGCATCCAACTTCTTATCCACATACATAACCAAATACCTTATCCCTCTATCCTTCACACTCATACCTCACCATCCATATCTAAATATGTGACTCATCTCATGCCCCTTATCATGTCCAACACTTAACCCCTCCACTAGTAACTTGAGGATGTGATATACATCCTAAAGTGTCACTATCACCTCTCCAGTAGGGATCTAAAAGATCCCCTATCTGGATCCCATATCTCTACTAAGGTAGAGAGATACCCCTCATCTGCCCTCACCACATCAATCTGGGCTACCCCAGCTAGCCCTATAGCCTCCAGCCACTTCCACTAGTCCTCTTGCAATACCTTTATCACCCCTAGGATGAGAGGTGAGAACCGATGTTGAGCCTCCAAATTCCTCAACTACATCACAACACATTCACAAAGCACTTACATTAAAGTCACATTCATTTGCATACACACAAAAAAACATTACACAAGATCAAACAAAGAGTTCCAAGGACACTTACCTTAGTAGCATGCACCTCTATTCCTACCACCACATCCACCCTCCATCGCCATAGCTTCCACACCACCAAACTCCACCTCACTTCACTTCACTCACTCCCTCAAATGCAGCTTTTGGAATTTTGATTTCATCTCTACATGCTATTTATAGCTATTTCTGGTGCACTGGAATACCCATGGGTATTCATATGCACATTGAGATACTACCATGTGTTTATATAATGGTAAACTCTAGCCAGAATCTATGCATGTTGTGGATGCCCACTGGCGTTTGGTATCATAATTTGTAGAAAAGATAAAAATGATCCAAAAAAGTAGCTTATTTCCACAAAATCACTTCAAATTACATCCATTCATTCATTTCATTGTCGTATTATGTTTTTTGAAAACAAAAATCAATTTGGGCACATAATTTTTGCTTACGATCAAAAGTCACAAAAATCACCTTACAAACTTCAAAACATCCCAAAACGGTTCAAATTTTCACAAAATGACCATATTCATCATTTTCATCATCCATCACATCATTTCATCACCTTTTGTGATAATATGAATAGATTTGGGTGGTTAATTTTTTTTTATGACCAAAAAGTCATAAAATTGTCCAAAATTACTTCAAAAACGCTCCAAAACAATGCAAATTTTCATAAAATCATACAATCCAATCATCAATACTCATCATCGAAACTTCATTTCAATCTATCAGCAATTGCATACAATATTTTCTAATTTCAACTACAATTTCAAGTGAACCTCATATCTAGTGGTCTATTATATCTCCTTGGCGATTGCAACAATTGCTTTTCCATGCAATTCAGTAAGATTATTATATCACCATAAGGACACTTGGCCAAATTCATCATCCAAAATCTTCTTTTTTAAAAACAAAATCACTTTTGGTCCCTCATATTTTGAGTGAGACTATGCCAAGACCAATTTTCTCAATAGCTTTCATTGATGCCCTTTTCCATGGGGTTCCCAACATGGATAACTTTCATCATTTCATTTGCAATTACACCAGTATCCGAGGATACAGGCTAGGAAAAGTTATTGAGCAACCATTTAGGAATTCCATGTGGGAATTAGCTACAATCATGAGTGGCCCCAAGGTCAGACTATTTTCTCTTTTTTATGCATGTGCATCTTTGCATTTCAATGATGCTAAAAGGCACTTTCTTCAACAACATGGAATTACCCCAAACTTGGGGTAACCACATTTGATTTTGATTTCCTACAATGGGATACATCTTACATGATCATGGTATTTACACTTGGAAAAAATCCCTTTCTTTTTTGGGGTAAAAATAGATTCAATCACTTGCATTTCACAACAACCCCCTTCCTTCGTTGGGGCAAAAATAGAATTTATTTACATCATTCATATCATCATTTTACATCATTCATATCATATGCATTTACATCATACATTTACACTTGCACCATTCAATTGCATTTTCACCGCACAATTTTGTATATTGGCTTGTAAAATTCATTCTTCACTCATTCACCAATTGAGGGGGTAAGCTACACATACAAATTCTTTTATCTTCAAGTTCATCTTCGCATTCCAAGGAAAGAAAGTTGCTTCTTCATCAGGCCAAACCAGGTGTCTTGTATTTTTGCACCACATTGTGTTTCATGCAATGTGGTACAAAAAGGGGTATCTGTAGACACCAAAATCTAGCCACTTGTCATCCATATGTGTCCTCCAATTACAACCATCCATTATTTATAAATATATATATATATATATATATATATATATATATATATATATATATATATATATATATATATATATATATATATATATATGTATGTATGTATGTATGTATGTATGTATGTATGCTTTTGTTTAATATATATTTAAATATTAATATTTTATATTATATATATTTAATAAATATATATGTATTCATATAAATTAATCCTAGCCCTCCACCATATTTTAATCTTAGCCATCCATCCACCTCAATCCATGCCACTTGCCCAGATTCAATCTCCACCCTTCTTCATGTTTTAATCTTGTCCACATATTTTGTGTCATCAAAACCCTAACATGTCCAAGGGAATATTATAAAAGAGGATTCATTTTGATGACTCATAGCCCTAACATTCCTTAAGCTTAATCTTGAATTCCTAATTTTTTGATATTGAGTTCTATCGATGAATATTTACAAAGAATTCTTAGAGATAATTTGTTATTTGAAGGTATAAGAATTATATTTCTTGAAGTTTTTGAAGCTAGGGTGGCCCTTTTAGGATACACAAGCCCACCCAAAACATCGTTGGGATCGAATACAAGTGCAAAGACACCAATAATTCCTTTCAACTAGGGTTTTGTAGAACCTTAGTATCTAAAATGTTGTATCATCATAAGCATTGTAAAAATACCACATTAGGGCATATTGATTGTATCATTTGAGATCCGCCCGCATTAATAAAAAGAGTTTATCTATCTTGTGCAATATTTGTGTATTATTGTGCTTATTGTCATTTCATCTTGTGTATTGGTGTTTCTTATTTTTTATTCACAAATATAACAAAAGAAATATATAATATTTTGGTTAGTAAATGCCACAAGGGGACTTTGGTTAGTAAATACCCAAAGGGGACTTTTTCTAGTAAATGTATAAGTCCAAGGGGTTTTATAAATGTTTATGCCACAAGGAGACTTTAAAATATATGTGTCCAAGGGAACTTTAATGTTTATGCCATAATGGGACTTCAAAATGTATACGCCTAAGGGGGCTTGAATATTTATGCCATAGGGAGACTTCAAAATATTTATGCTTAAGGGGCTTAAATGTCTATGCCACAAGGGGACTTCAAAATATCTACACCCAAGAAGTATTTAATGTCTATGTCATAGAGGGACTTCAAAATTTCTATTACCAAAGGGTATTTAATGTCTATACAATAAGGGGACTTCAAAATATCTACACCCAGGGGGGCTTAATGTCCATGCCACAAGGGGACTTCAAAATATTTGTGTCCAAGGAGGTTTCAATGTCTATGTCATAGGGGCATTAATTTATGATAAGTGCAAAAGGTACATGTCATAAATTAAAAATTATCTAAAGTGTAAGCTCTTAATTGAAAATTAATATGATCTCTTACGTGAAAGAGGATTTTCCCATAGTCATGTGCCTAGGGTGAGATGAGAAAACATAAAATTTTAATAAAAGTAGAGATACAGAAGTGTAGGAGAATTTTATAATAGTTGCTTAAAATTTTGAAATGATATGAGTAATTTGTCTAAAGAAACTTTGTACTTAAAGTAGTGAACTATTTCCTATCAGGTAATAAGGATTTTTGCCCTATATCCGATTAGGGGAGGAATAGATATTTGATGAGATGTTGTTCATATTGTCTTATGGACCATCGAGGAGGGATGATATTTTTGAAAATGACTTGGTGTATCTATGATACATCATATATATGCAAGGAAATGATAGGAAATATGCTTCTTTTATGAGGGCATATA
The DNA here is from genome assembly GCA_028583015.1 of Wollemia nobilis. Lineage (NCBI taxonomy): Eukaryota > Viridiplantae > Streptophyta > Pinopsida > Araucariales > Araucariaceae > Wollemia > Wollemia nobilis. Next base: position 21,788,221 of record JAQPPZ010017232.1, on the reverse strand, counting down.
AGGAATCATAGACAGACAAAGATAGTGCTTATGCAATATAGAATATTGTAGAGGTAGTGGATTACCCTTAACTAGGTAGTTAAGATGAATTATAGATATGTTTTTGAGTGAAAGCAACAATGTGCGCCAAAGGTCTCATCCTACTATTGCACAATGGTATTTCTAATCATTGCCCAAAATATGTATAAAAACTATATATCCACAAAAAAATGGTTATAAATATTGACTCTTCTCATAATTCCAATGCAATAATGTAGTGTGGCAACTAGTGTTCATTATTAGGTATGGTTATTTAAGATAAATTTGTCCTGGCATTCTTATAGGCCACCAATAATGGGGGGTATTTCTCATCAATGCCTAACATGTATACAAATAATTATATATGTAAAACAATGATAAAAAATAGTCACCCTTCTTGAAGGTCTATAAAGAGAATAAGGTAGGTAGATATGAGAAATATGTGTGGGTAACCTTAGAGTGGTGTTCCTAGTAAGAGATGATGGTAATATTGATTGACTACTTGGCATATCCACAAGAACTTATGTATTCACAAAGTGTTGAGTAATCCTATCTCATCATCTCAAGGGTGTATAGGTGAAGGAGAAATTCAGTACCAAATATTGATTATGATTGCTTGATAGACGCTTATGAAGGCCAAACCTTATGATCCATTTCCTGGTGGATATATAAGTAATTACATCTTTACAAGATATTTGTTTATATGGTTTGGATCCCACAATGGTGTAGGAGGTAATCAAACTATACTCAAATTGAATGTAACATCTAGTGTATTTATTAAATGATATTGAATGTTGGTTGCATAATAAACCCTTGTAAGGATCAGGCCATATGCACCATTACCTAATAGATCTATAAATAATTACACATTTGTAATAAATTGGCCTATATGGCTTGGACCTCACAATAGTGTATGAGGCAACCAACTGAATTGATTAAGGAGTGATGATTCTAGGATATCCTTAATTGCATCATATACCATCAAAATATTCTAAGCCTAATTTACATTTCCCAAAGGTATTGGATATAGATTTGAGCCTCTCATTGATATATGAGACAATGGGAATTTATTGAATATATTGTTCTTGATTTCCTAGTGTGTCAACCATGGAGTTTTGAAACCCTCTATTCATTAACTGGCACACTTGTAGATATTTACATGTCCATAAGAGATTGGATATGGAGAGGTTCAAACCCCTTGATAATTAATTAGGCAATATAGTAAGTTTTGAAGAATATGGTAGTTAGGTGCTCTTGATTACCCAATACACTATTTGAAATTATTGTGAAACCCTCAATGTATTATCTATCATATGTATAAGGTATTTATATACATGCGAGGCAATGGATCAAAAATCCCATAATATATAATGATCTATTCAGCAATGTAGACAAATAAGTAGAAAAGATATTATAGTTGGAATGTTTGAGGTGAAATTTTTAATGGCTACTAGAGCATTAAATCATTGGCAACTTATTGAACAAGTCCTAATAGAACTTCTTATAAAATACACCATTGACTTAACACTTTGATAGCCATTAAGACGTTGGCCATGGTGAATGATGAAAAAATAATTTGTATCTTAGTTTCTTAGTAGGCCATGGAAAGTTCCAACCCCATTGATATAGTGTTTGGTATACCTATAAGTAATAATATGTTTACTAGATATTGTATCAATAGACCTGGATCTATTGAGGGTCTATTGGTGACCTTGAGCTGTTGATGATATATTTAAATTTATCTCATGGCTACTTGATAGGCCATGGTAATATCCAACCTTCTAAACCATTGGCTAGCAAGTATACAAGTAATTGTAAATTTGTGAGGCATTGAATTCATAAGCATGGGCCTTTCAAGGGCTGATCAAGTGATTGGGATATGATGGTTATGACTCAAATGGTGAAAGGAAGATGAAACTTGTCAATTGCCTAATACACCTTTAAACGATATTGTTATAATTTTTTTATTGTTGTCAAAGGACAGAAGAAGGGGAAAGGGTAGGGTCATCAGGGCCATGGATGATTATGTCATACATCACTTAATCTAATTAAGATAAAAGAATCAGAAGAAATTTGTTTGAGATAGAAAGAGAGGGTTTTGATAGAATAAGTATAAGATTTGATAGAAGTCAGAGAGTTGTGGGACTAGGAGAGTCTATTATCATCAAGTAACCATTGCAAATGTAATGCATATGATTCTTTTTCCAACTAGAATAATCATAGGCTCCTCACAAACCTCTTGACTCGATGGAATGAACTAGGCAAACATGTGTGACCATGCAATAAGCACGTGTGTTCAAGTAGATATGAATATCAGGTAGTCATGCATATATGAAACCATGTAATCAAACACATGAGCAAGCAGAACATGCGGATTCAAGAATAATATCTTTTAATATGCATTATATTTACATGTTTCTCTTATTCTTTGAAATTTAGTGTGGCTAGGCGATAGGCTTTAGATCCAAATTTTTGTAGTGATAATAAATGGACCTAACTAGTTGGGTTTAAATTTACCTTTAATTTCATTGTTAGCATTAGAATTTATTTATTCTCTTTGAGTATTAGGTCATAGATTTCAAATATTCTAGGTTACACCTTCTTATTGTAGACACATATAAGCCTATCATGATAGGTTAATAGGTTCTCTAGGGCATGGATTCATTTTCATTTAGAATCTCTAATTGGTTGAGGCAACCAAGACAATACTAATATCCTACATAGGAGTATGAAGGAAAAATATTAAAGAGAGAACCTCTAGTTCAAAGGGAAATATAGCCTCAATTTCATAGACTAAAGCATAGGGTTTCATGCTAATAGGAGTTTGAACACTAGTGTGATATGTCATAGGGATAAATAGAGTTGTAAGTGCTAATCATTGCCAATTTTATTAACTAGTTTCATAAGGATCTTGATTAATATTTTGTTAGACAATTCTACTTGACCATTACCTTGGGGGTAATAAGGTGTTAACTATTTTTGTTGAATTTTTTATTTTGTGTAGATATTTTGTATTTATTTATTTTTAAAAGGTGTACCATTGTTTGAAATTAAGATAAATGGGATACCATAGTGACAAATAATCTTATTAAGGATAAATTTAGATGTTTGGACTTTAATAATAGATGATAACGGTATGGCTTCAACCCACTTGGTGAAATATCCAGTGGATGGGATAATGAATGTATGCCCATCATATGATTATAGGTTAATCTTCCCAATGATATCAAGGCCTCATATAGAGAATTATCATGGTGAATATATTGGTTGCAATGCTTGACATGGAGCATGAATGAGATTATCATGCTTTTGTCATTGGTCACATTTCTTGACATAACCATAAGCAACCTTTTCCATAGATGGCCAATAATAGCCCATTCTAAGGAGTTTTCTAGAAATAGATAGACCACTAAAGTATCCACTACATGACCCATCATGGGTCTCTTTTATGATCATTTATGCTTCTTGTGCATTTAGGCATATAAAGAGTATGCCATCAAAGGAGTTATGATAGAGAGTATCTTTGATGATGACATATCAACATGCACATTGTCTACAGTGTTTGCAATCATGGTGGTTCAATCCTTCTAGTAATGTACCCTCTTTTAAAAAGGTAAAAGTATTTTTATACCATGATTCTTGTGGTGAAGAAGCTTTGACTAGCCATATCATGATGTTTGCTCAATCATCTTACACTTCTAAAGGAATAAGTAATGTGGCTATAGCCATGGAATTTGAATGGTGAATACTTTATTACAGGATGGCATCAATGGTGATTTTTTTGAAGGAAGCCATCTATTTATCCATAATATCTTTATATGGATTCAATTTTTTGTCCTTGGTTTGATAGACACCATTGATCTGGTTAACTACTAATTGGGAATCACCAAAGATGGTGAGAGTCTAAATTTTTAGGACTAATGTAGCTTGAAGTCTTAATATGAGAGCCTCTTTTTTTTTCATATTATTGTTGCATGAAAATTGAAGTTTAAATGATAAAGGTATGAGTTGTCATTGTAGATAAAATAGGATATTTTATACCGCTACTCATTTGAAACATTGGACACTATCAAAGTATATGGCCTAGGAATCTATCTCTTCTATGTCTTTAGTAAGAATATTTGTTTCAAGGAGATTTATAACTAAAGGGTGTTTAGATGATAAAGGTGTTATAGTTAATTTATCTACAATCACTTGTCCTTTTAATAACTTTTGGATTACAAATTTAAGATCAAATTCACTAAGGGTACTAACCCATTTGGCAATGCATCCCAAAAGGTGCGGTTGTGACTTGAGGTAATGTAGGGGATTGACCCTTGCTATAACATAAATTTTCTAACTAAGCATGTAATACTTCAATTTTTGGGAAGTGAATACAATTACTAGACAGTTTTTTTGGTGGTGTATATCAAGTCTCATAGCTAACTAATGTGTTATTGATATAATAAATAACCCTTTCTTAACATCAATAATCATATTGGACTAACATGGCTCCAAGGGCAGGTGTTGTAGTAGATATATACAACAATAATGGTTAAGATGTAGTAGGAGGCACAAGGACTAGAGGTGTCAAAGGGTAAATTTTTAAAGCATTGAAGACATTTTGGCATTTGTGATCCCATTTGAATTTAGTATCCTTTCTCAAAATTTTAGAGAAAGGTTGACATTTATCTTCAAGTTATGATATGAATATTTGAATGTCTTGTAACTTTCCTTAGAGGCTACGAAGATCTATGAGATTATTTGAAGGTGGTATATCTATAATAGCCAATATCTTAAGGAGGCCTACTTCAATTCCATAATAGGATATGATAAATCCTAGAAACTTGTCTGATGTCATCTCAAAGATGCATTTTTTTGGTCTTTGATGAACTTTATATTCATGAAATCACTCAAAGATGTAACGTAAGTCACATATATGGTCTTCAAAATTGAATAAATACCCTAAGATATCATCTACATAGTCCTCTATAATATCATGCATCGGCTCATAGAAAATATAAGTCATTGCTCTCTGATATGTTGCCCCATAATTCTTCAATCCAAAGGGTATGACCTCATAGCAAAATATTCCCCAAGGACTAGTGAAAGCAATATTTGATTGATCTTCAAAGATGATTTTAATTTATTTATAACCCAATAATCCATCCATAAGAGATAACATTTTGGATCCAATAGTAGAATCCACTATCAAGTCGATATTAGGCAAAGGGAAATTGTCTTTAGGGTAGGATTTATTTATGTCTCTAAATTCAGTGTAAACTTAAATTGTATCTTCTTTATTGGTGATAGGAATGATATTGGAGATCCAATCAAAGTAATCAATTACTTTGATGAAATTGATGTCTAATATTTCACTCAGAGGGTAAATTTTAGATGTATTTTTCTCAATTTTTATTTTACAGGCTTGGCATTCATATATGCTACAATATGATGGATGATAAGGTATGGATCTAGCCTAGGCATATCCACATAGGTCCAGGAAAAAATATTGCTAAATTCTTTCAAAAGGTTAGTGTATTATATGCATTCATCGTTAGTTAAAACTTCACCTAATTTCAAATTTTGTGAATAATCTTTAGTGCCAATTTTAACATATATGGTATCTTCAATTAAGATATATAAATCATCCTCAAACTGATGGGAAGTAGGTAAGACTCCAATATTTTTGAGATCTACAGTGTTCAAATATTGTTGTTCTAGTTTAGGTTATTATGAGGAAGCAAGACTAAATATTTAGGAAAGAGATCCCCCAACACAAGAGTCATCTTGATTGACTATAGATAATTGCTTCTTCTTTGGTTTCATCTATGCTATTTAATAGTTCAATATGAATAACAATTAAAATATTTACACTAGAGAAGCATGTGATTCTATAGGTTTCAAATCTAAGGAGGGACCGAAGCTCCTTCTCATATTCCTCATCCCATTGTGATCCATGTAATGTCATAGTATCACTATGAGGTTCCTTTAGAAAACAATTGGATTTGTAATTTTTAATGATAGTTAAGTAGGAAGGGGTTTGTTCTTACTAGGGATATAACCTATCTTGTAGCATCCTAGCTAGGTTTGAGCCTCTAAAGGTTCCTTAATACCTTGCTTATATTGGTCTAAACCCTTTCCTTGATAGCTCATGTTAGATAAGATTTTTTTAGGAATAGGATATGCAACAAACATATAGCATGATGTGTATAGTCACTCTATTGGGAGGAGGTTACTACCATAAATTTATTCTTCCTAAGTAGTACTAGCATAAATTAATGAGAAACTCCCTATTGTACCATTGTCCCTTTTTTATTAGGTCAACCCAAGGCATGAGGGAGAGAAAAAGGCTAACTAGGTCCATGAATGAATCTTTATTTTTATTGATCAAATTTATTTGATCATTAGGTTGGGATTTATTATTATCATTTAGATTAGAGAGGGGTTCTTTGGCTTGGTCATCATTTTTCCTAGGTTTGGAAGAGATATAAGGTAAGGACGAATGAAGAGATGGACAAATATATTGTTTAAATTGTTTGACTTCTATTGTTTCACAATAGGAAAAGGATTTCGGGTTAGTATGGATGTGAACCATCCTTTCCTATTATTCATATTTAAGACATTGATATAATGTTGAAGGAACAAGCTTCATAGCATGTATCCATGGGCATCCAAGGAATATATTATAATTAATGTTACAATAAATGACATAAAAAAGTGTATTATGGATACGAGGTCCTTGAGGGGTAAGGTTATTATCGCACTAACTTATCATTCTTCATTATCAAAGGCCCTAGTAATGAAGTTAGATTTATGTAAATCCTCCTTGGTTAATCCAAAATATATAAAGAATTTTCCATTACAAATACTAAGTTTTGATCAATTATCAATAAGAATTCTTTTAATGAGCTTCTCACTAATATAGATTGTTATATAAAGGGGTAATTCCCTTGACATTAAATATGAATGGATATCAGCTTTGTGAAATGCTAGAAGAACATTTTTAACTCTAGTGGACCTTACTATATTAGTGATATCATTAGGAGGGAGATCTTGGGGAACTTCATGTTCACTCAAAAATTTAAGTAATTTGTCCTTATGGGTGGGTGAGGTTCTTAGTAGTCCCAAAAAAAATATCTTGGCAAGTATACTTTCTAATTATTGTCAAATATTTAAAGTGTTTTGGTTATTGTAGTGAAGTTTCACTACATGGGGTAAACCCTCACCTAAAAGAGAGGTTTTGAATAAGTTTTTTTCTTGCAGCTAAGAAAAATGAGAGACCTTGAAGTTTCCTCCACATATCAAGTGGTTGATTTTAAGAAAATGCCAACAAGGAAAGTTCTATGCTAGATATTGTTAACATCTATGAAGCTCCCCATGCCATGAGGTGAAAATAACAACCTAGACCAAACTAAAAAATTAATATAGCATTTTTTGTGGTAACTAAGCCATATCATACCATCAACAAGAGCCTTAAAACCCTTTTAGTGGTAACTAAAAGGGTTCCATTGATGGTAGAACCTCTATCATCCTCGTGCACCTAGGCCCATATACTAACCCAATGGGTGGGTATAAAAACCAAGCCATCCTCTTGTAGTAATTGGCTTGTAGCATGTCATATAGCTAGTGTGGTTGCTCAATGATATGATCAACATATCCACTAAGAAAAACCTAAGGACCTATTGGGATCTGAATTGATATTTAAGCAAATCTTGAAACTATGATTATTATCTTCAGTACTCTAATTAGGTGTGCACCCACTAATCATAGTCCAAACCCCAACATTGGATGGACTAAATACTGCTTTAATCCAACCTCTAGAGTAGGTTGGTATACCTTATCAACTGATGAGGTGTTGACTCATTTAAGTTCAATTAAACATTTTAAAATATAGGGATAGAAATGGGTGTAGGTTATAAAATGTATTGACTAAAAAATGGCCATATAAAGCTAACAACATAGGCATCTATAGTAAAATAGTTTCCAATCAATTTCTAGTGTCCCACACTTATGATTAACAACACTCAAAACAGGTAAACTTCATCAATTATAGAAACATAAGTGTACTTCAAGAAATCATATCAAATATTTAAGATACTAATAATTCAAATAGCATAATTAAATCAGTACCTAGACTAACAGAAAAGAACCCCTTTCAAGTATAGATTTAACCATGAAATATTTCAAAGTGCTCTAATATAGAAATGCAATATCAACATAATAGACTAACCATAGCAGCAATAGTAGAAATGCATTCACAACTTGAATCTCTCAAAAGATACAGAAGACACCAACTTGAGGAAAACATCCAAGTAATGTTCCTTATATTAATTTGCAAAAAGTATTTACACGACAATGCAAGTAAACACTCTAGAGCTGACCCTAAAAAAATGAGGGTTTGACCTCAATTTATAGTTTTACATGTTTGAAAGATTAAATAAAATGGAACATTACAAATAAATTGAAACACCATATCAGCTAGATGTTGAGGTGAAGGAATCGTGTGATCTTGCACTCCTCTACAACTCGATCTCTACAACTTGCTAGTCTTTCATTGTTTTTGGCTATAGACTACGCAAAACTATCATCCAGACCGTTCAATTTTCTTGCAGACAATATCCAACCATAGATATGCAACTACCTTCACTTCTTGGTTCTTGATCTATTCGATGCTTCACCTTCTGGTTCACTTCGATAGACCAATTCATATTATAAAATTATTGCTTTTATGTGCCCTGGAGAGCTTTAAAATAAATGGCCCATTGATATTTTCATGGACGATCGAGATCAATGCTTAGATCTATTGTTATATTTGTGACGTAGAACCATGTTGTAACCCACTCCTTGAAACATGCCATTCACACTAGTTGACTACTTTGATCGCAAGATGGAGCAAATAATGCTTTAGTGTATATTTATGATTTAAATCACGTGGGGTGGAGCATTGTGTTGGCCCATGCTTTTTAATATTTTGGTTATCTTCCTTTTGTTTTGAATCGTATCGTAGAAAAAATTCATTGCCATGTTGTAGCCTGCACCTTAAAATTTGCATGTGCAAGTTTGACCAATGCTGACGATGAGGTAAAACCTTGTTTTGGCCTATGTGGGGTAGAACATTATACTGGACTGCATGATATAGAACCTTGCGCTAGCCTACTTCTTGGAATACTCCTTCGTGAACTTTGACCTCTTTGACCACAAGTTGGAGCAATGTATTGAACCGCATAGGGTGGAAGACACTATAAATTGTGTAGGATAGAGAGGTGTTGTAATCCGTGATTCGAAGAGCAGAGACATCATATTTGATGGATGTTGACCATGGGCTAGAACAATGTTCTATGCCATGTGGGATAGATCATACTGTGAATCATTGTACCTCGACTGTGTTGTGACCCACAATTTTAAAATCATGAAGTATATGTTTGACTTCTTTTATCATGGGGTATAACATCATGCATTGCTCCGTAGTCATGAGGTAGAACTAGCTTCTCTATGACTTAGAAAATTTTGTAAAAAGTTTTCTAAGGATATAGCCATTTTGGGTCTACATTTTGGCACCTCCTAGGGGGTTTTGCTCGTAAAGTCGAAGAACTCATAATCTTATCCATTGGGTATCAGGAGTCAAAAATTATGAAGAGAAATAATAGCAGAGTGAGCTAGATGAACGGAGGGAAATTATCAAAAGCATATATGTATGGAGTGAAGAAGAAAGTGTATGCAAAGGGAGGGTAGAATAGATGGGAATAAGGATAGACTTCAATCTTCAAGAGCTATGTTTCATGGAATAGCTTCTATATAGCCATCAATCTCAAAAACATTTGTGAAGACACTCAGAGAGTAATGGTTCATTTGGAAATCATGCAATAAGTAATAACACTTTCTAATTCCTTTCATGAGCATAATCTCATTCTGGCTATACAAAACTATATTTCCTTTTATAACCTCAACCAGATCCAACTCTCCCTTGCAAAATGTCTTCATGGATTTCTCATGTTGTGCTATAGCTTCATGCTTTTGTGACTGTTCTCTAACAATATTAGAGTCAAACAATTTACAAAAAATTACAAACATGAATACTAAAAAAATTCTTAAGTCCACTTCCACCACAAGATTAATTACTTTTATTTATTCTCTTGTTGATCTTGTGCTTTGAGCTACTCATCCTGCCCCTCTTCAGTATCTTCCATGACCTTCTCTGATTGGTCTTTTTTCTCCTCATGAGTTTCCTGCTCATTTATTTCTTGTTTCTCTTTTTCATTATCATCTTCTTGGTCCTCTTCAGCTTCTTCTTCTTCAAATGAAGTTTCCTACTTATCTTCAACTTCTAGATCTGTTCCAAACAATTGGATCATCTGTTTCAAGATCTGTAAAGCTTGACTCCAAGCTAACTCAGTAGGATTGGTTATTTCGTTGAGTTTTTTATGTACATACTCCAATTTAGAGGTCTCTTCATAAAACATGGAATTACCTATGTTCACCAAGTAATCCATTAAATCCTTAAGCCTAGTTAAGTCTTTGATCATTTGAGATATTTGCTCTTGATTGATTAGCTCTTCCCAAGTATCTATTTTAGACTCATCTTGGATGATTGAGGCTACATTATTTTGGATATTCTTTTATGTTAAAAAAGTTTTATTATTAACCTAGAGTCCTCCAAAACCATACAGCATCATCTCTTGGTGGATATCTACAATTTTCTATATTTTACCCTTAATTTTGTTTGATAGTAACTAGCCCTTTTGGAGTAACCTAGTCTTGCTAATCATAATTCTAGTGGCCAATATGGAGGTGTTCCATGCCTTATTAGTAATAGGCTTGGAAACTTCATTAAATTTATTCTCAAATAGTTTATATATTTGTTCTCTAGGTATCACCATAAGCTATAGCTCCTTAGTGAAATTATCCATATCTTCTTTGGCAACCTGTAGTAAATGGATAAAATCATCCATTTAGTCAATTACAGGTTGGATTTTTGAACACTTCTCAAGAATTTTAGACCATATATCCTTCCTAACCTATTTGACACCTTCTTTAGAAAAATCTATGACTCTAGCCTTTTCAATCTGGAGCTAATGGCTCAAATCTTGTATCTCCTTGTCCTGAGATTCATTCTTTTCTTTTAATTCTTCAAACTAGTCTTTGAATTCTATGGCCTCTTGATATTTACTCTACCAACTCTTGACCTCATTTATTACAGCATTTTCCACCTTCTTTTGATTGTTGATTGTCTCCTTCGATTTCTCAATATTTTACTCCAACTTCCCACATTGCTCCTTGTAGATGTTAGTCTTGACATAAAAAATTTCAAGATGAGCCTTTGCTATAACCAATTCATCCTCCATTAGTAATTAATCAATATCCTCCATACGTCCTCTTCTGGTTTGCTTACAAGAGGAGTTATGGGCCTAGTTTTTCTTTGCCTTGTACTTAGATCAACGATCATGGTTTTTCTTCGTCTAGCCATCTACTTTGAAGGCATAGACAATTTCTCAAAATAAAAATATTGGATTTTTTGTGAAACCTCCCTTTATTTCTACAAAGAGGCTATTGTGGGATAATTTTTAGGAGGAGTAGCCATAAGTGAGGGTAAAAATGACTCGAGCATTGATGAAATAGGAGTGGTTGTAAGGATAGTGGAGTCTATGCTTATTTTAGAATTTATAGTTGGGAAGGACATGGGGCGGATGCTAAAACCATGGAGTGAGATGGAAGAGATGGAGTAAGTTGACCTTCTAATATTATCATGATAATAAGTTTGAGGGTGGAGGTGAATGAATGGGTGATGATGTCACTAGAATTTTTGATGAATGTGGAGGAGATGGATTGGTTTGACCCTGTGTAATGATCTATGAAGTAGGTGGTGAACTATGAGGGGGAGAGGGTGCCTTCTCTTCCAATTTTTCTTGATAATGAGAGGGGATTATTTTTGGAAGAGAGGAGGAGAAGAAGAGATAGAAATTTTACCTTCACCTACCAAAGTAGATTGCTAGAAATGCTCATGTGCACTTTGATGTTGTATCTATTGCACTTGTTGCTTTGCAACTGATATAGGAGTTTGTTTAGTAGTTTGTTCTTGATCCATTCTTTGCTTCTTACAAACCTCCTTATAATACTTCCCTACTTAATCCTTAGCCTTTCTCTTAAAAAAAATAGGCATTGTAGGCTTATCTTTCTTTGTATTCCCTTCAAGTTTTTCTTCTTGTGATGCAACTTCAAAAATAGGGGTTGACTTTACTACAACTACAATGGTGAATTTTACAAGGGTGAACACAAAGTTATCATCCTTTTTCTTTTAATCTATATCTCTTAAAGGACGTTCTCCATCCAAAGCTAAAAACTCTGGTCTTTTTATTTCTTGAATATTTTTCATGTTTCCCATTTTGTCTTTACCAAAACCGCAACCGAAATAATGCATTTTCTTCATGATTTGAGCACCCACAGAGTATTGTTGTAATTGCTCTTGTGTGGGTTCTGTTGCGAAGAAACACCCCCCCACTGAAAAATGCATTCCAATCCTCTTGAAAGCCCTGAACATCCATTTTTGTAGCAGGGACCCTCTTGATAATTTTCAGGTTTTAAATCCAAATTTGCTTGCCTCCTTTTTAAAGTTGTGCTTTTTCTTGTATTCCAGCTGTGTTATCCAAGAATTCACTTTTTACATGCTAGAATCATTCATGCACAAATAAAATCTTGCACCGGTACCAAGAAAAATCCAGAAAACAGTTGCATAAATTCATGAAAAATCAAACTTTCCATTTTTGGTAGTGTCGCAATATCGCGACACTTCCATTTTCGGAAATGTCGCAAAATCGCGACAGGTAAATCAAAAAGCAGCTAAGTCATTTTTGTGTAGCGAAATCGTGACACTTTCCATTTTTGGAAGTGTCGCGATATCGCGACATTTCCATTTTTGGAAAGTGTCGCAAAATCGCTGCCGACCGGAGGAGAGAGAAAGAAGTCGTACGGAAGGGCGCGATTTTGTGACATGTCGCGAAATCGCGACATGTCGCATTTTCGCGGTAGGAGAGAGAAAGTGGGCTGCAGAATGAAAATCGGCTAAGTCGCAAATGTGTCGCAAAATCGCGGTCAACGCATGCAGCTACGGGAACTGTCGTGATATCGCGACGTGTTCTATTTTCACGGGTTGTTGATGGAAAAACGCTTAAGTGCAAAATGTGCAGCGCGTCGCTAACATGTCTCAAAATCGTGACATGCTTCAAAAAGTTGTGCGACAGCTGGCAGGAGGCGCGATTTCATGACATGTCACGTTTTCGAGGCCGACAGGGGAAGAAGTAGCGCTGGGGACGTCGCGATTTCGTGACATGTCACGAAATCGTGACATGTTGCAGAATCGCGATAGGAGAGAGAAAGTTGCACAATGACCTGAAAGTGCATTCCAACGGGAAACAGAAGGCATCCTGGGGTAGCGACACGTGTCAAAGCGTGAGGCAGACAAACAGAAGCCGACATGCAAGCTTGCTTTGTGGTTTTAATCTGATTTTAATTGTTAAAGCTTGGATTTAATGTTTATTAAAGTGCTAATATAATCTTTTTGTCTTTCATGCAGGATTCCATCTGGCACTTACGGGACAACCGGGAAAGGCCATAAAGTCAAATTTAAAGTGCAGATTTGATCGAGGACCGCCATGCTAGAAGAGAAGATGTCGGTGAGGGCATTCAATGACAAATTTATTGCAGACTTGATAGCATGAAGACAATTTCAACACAGGGATGGCTTTACGGAGATCAGATCTGAGAGAAGTGGTGACTCATCCGGCTCACCAGCAGAATTAATGGAGGCATTTATTTGCAGCTGTGGATGAATGCAAGTGGCTTTAGATTTTATCTTCTCCATTTATGGCAGCTAACTGCACTGATTTGCAGAGGGGTTAAGTTCTATCCAGAACTTGATTTTAATGGATTTTTATTGTAAAACCCGGGTCCTAGGGTTTAGATGTGATAATATTTGCAGTTATGAGAAGAAGATATTTCTGAAAAGATCAGGGTCTGTCCTGAGTCTATAAATACTTCTTCTCAATGTAATTGCGGGAGGCGGAGACTTAGAAATAAAAGGCTTATAAGCAATTTCTTGCAAATCTTGTGAAATCCTTTGTTTTCTGGACTTGGAGTTGATGTGCTTTAGCTTTTCTGTGATAGCATGGCCAGGAGCCTAATATTTTGCAGAGTGTGATAAGTGTATCTTCTTTTGTTATCCGTTCCATTAAAGTTTGTTAGATATATGTTGTGAATCTGAGTTATCAAGTTTAAATATGTTGTTAGGCTTCAGTTGTTCTCTTGTCTGCTAGGGGAAATTACAGATTTGAGGTTAAGTTTGTTCTAATTGCTCTGTCTTCACTGTGTGAGCTAGGCTGCCGATGAAAGATATCAGTTTTAACCAGCTGCCCTTGGATTTATAATTTTTTGCTAGATCTATTCCACTCTGCCTTGTGCTCTTAGTTGAAAGTGATCTTATACTGACTGGACACTTTCTTCTTTGATTTGTTCTGTTGTGAAGCTGATAGCATACATAAGATTGATAGTTTAGGGTTTTACAGTTGATGTCTGATGAACTTCTCTTTCTGCCCTACCCTACCCTCTCTTTGTTTTTGGTGAATGATCCATTTTTATTTTCTTTGTTTGTCTTTTATTTAAATCTACTGACCCATGAGAGCTAGATCAAGAATTCAAGTTAAATCTGATTGTCAATAACTTTTGCAACTACTGAACAAGTTCAGGAACCCCCTGTAAGGTAACAGAGCAGTCCATATTGAAATCTATTCCAGAAGCAAAAAAGAGTGAATAGCCATTCGACCCAACTCTGTAACTCGCACCTTGGATAACCAGCTAGATCCTAAAGTGAGTGGGATTCGTCCCGTGGGTGTCTCTGGAGCTTCCTGCTCATCCTTCACGGGGTGTGTATGAAAGCCGTACCAACACCTAATTGGTGCTAGAAGGAGGGCCGAGAACATCTCAGTTCAAGTTCAGTAAGAACTGTAAAGTTGTATGTGCTGAGTCTGGTATTTTATCTTTTGAATCCTTTTCCCTCCTCCTCAGCTCTTTTAAATTTTGTTATTAGAGTTTTTGCCTGAACAGCGGAACTTAACACCAACACCTAATTGGCACTAGAATGAGGGCATGAACTCAGTTCAAGTATTGTAAGGGCATAACAGCAACATTTGAAGGACCCACACTGAACTTCAGTGCAGTGTTTTTTATAAATTGTCAGTGCAGTTTTTTAAAATTTCCAGAGAAGACCTCAAGTTAAGAACAGTTTTATCTCCACTGGCAGTTATCCAATTACAACTCAGAACATCACTGTCAGCCAAGTATTAATGGCAAATTGGTTGGGCTCCACTGCTTTGAATATCCCGGGTATAGCCCATGACTTGCCCAGAAGCCCGAAAAGGTATCTCCCTAGATATAAACATGATGGGACAAGAACTACAGAAGAACACCTGCCAGCTTTCAAAAATGCTTTAAAATTGTTGAATATACAGCATGAAGATGTTGCCTGCAGATTGTTCCCGTTCACTCTCCAGGAGGGAGCTTATGACTGGTTTTTAAACCTCACCGACAATTCCATTACTAGGCTGGGATGACCTAGAGAAAACTTTTATATCATAATTTGGGGAAGTGATAGACCCCAGTGTGTTATACCAACAATTTTCCAGCATCAAGAGAGAGTCGGGAGAAACTGTCAGGTCTTTCAATATGAGGTTCCAAAGAGCTTACGGTAGAATGACTAGCCATTACATCCCAAATGCAAATCTGGCCTTAGAAATCTACAAGAATGCATTGGATTCGGTGACCTCTATTTTCCTCAAGAGAGACATCAATATCACAACCCTGGCAGGGGCTTATAAAGAAGCCTTAATTCTTGAAAGACAGTTAGGGCCTCAAATTCTGAGCAGTCCTTTGATATCCTATGTTACACAGAACATGCCTATTTTGAATCCCATTCCACATCATGAGTTAGTGCCAACATGTCATGCTCTACCCAAGGAGACTCCGTTAACTGTGACATCCACTCAACATGTGCAAAATACAGAGAAAGGTTCTGACAAGCTCAAAGTGGAAGAGCTTGAAGTGAACAGTTGTGATCTGGCACCACCCAAATCTAAAGTTTTTCCTGGTGAGTTAAATTTTCCTAGAGATCAAAGAAATATTGATATTTCTAGTTCACCCAAAAATAGTACAACCAGGGTTTCAGATTCTTTCACTTTTCCCGAAGAGACAGAAAGTCTTGTACAGACTCCTGTGGATGAAATGCAAGATTTTCAACAATTCAAAATGGACAGTTATAATTTGAGATGTGAGAGTCTAGAACTTAATAATGATCCTTCCTCATCAGAGGATGATGAAAGTGAGATTCAATGTCACTATGTAGAAGTAACTGAGAAAGAGGATAACATCATTGAGGATATGAGGGAACTTAAAGCTGACATCACCCTCTATGAACTGCCTCAGATTGTTGAACAAAAGGATAGCTTGATTGAGGCTTACTCTGGACCACCTATTGAATTTCAAGAAAAGGAGGAAAAGATAGTAAATATGAATGTGGTCAGCCAACTTGGAATTGATGAACTGTCTCAACATAAGCCTGCAACTTCTCAACATAATATCAAAGAAAAGGCTATAAACTGTGTTGATGCAGATATTGGATTTTATAAGTTGGCAACTGAAAATGTGGGAACAGTTACAGCTCTAATACATCACAACAGTGACAGTTGGATATTACACATTGATGAGGTTAAATCTAAGTAAGGCTCAGGTGAAAAAGCAAATTGTAAGCATTCTGCTAGAGGGATAAAAATTGAAGTCCTGGATATTGAAGTAGTACAGCAACCACAAAATGATCAAGTTGTTAAGAACCAGGGCATACAGATAAAACATGATTTCTTTCAGTTGTCACATAATTTTGAAGATGTGGTGGTCTGGGTCTATCAATATTTTAAGGTATTTGATCCTGGGGGTTTTTACATTCAGTCCTTTTGAAATAATTCTGCAAACCCTTCAAGTAGAAGCATAAACATGTTATCATATGATTTGTTATTATATGATTTGTTTAGTTTGAAGGAGTTGCAGATTTGTTTTTCAAATAGTATAGGGAAGACATTAAACACAAGTCTTTCCCAGATAGCAAATTTTTGAAGCACAGTTTGGAGTGCATTTCGTCAACAGGACCTGAAAGGTAATTTTTCTAAATTACTTGCACATGGTCAAAATTTTTTAAGGCACCATTTCTCTACTTTCCCAACTGCTGCATTTTTTGAGTATGAAGGGAAGTTGTAACATATGTATACATTGTAAGTAAGCTTTGAAGTTTTTCAGTTTTATTTCTTTAATTGTCTGTACAGTTTTAGCTTGTGCAGTTTATTTCTTTTGTCAGTGCTTTTTATTTCCTTTCTTTGTCTTTTTATGTCAGCTTGTTGTTTAAGTCTGTACAGTCTTTTGTTTCAGTTTTATTTGCTTTAGTTCTTTATTGCAGTTCTTTTTCTTTGCTGTCTATACAGTTGCAGTTTAGTTTATTTCAGTTGCAGTTTAGTTTATTTCAGTTGCTTTAGTTTATTTTAGTGCTGTTGCAGTTTAGCTTTGCTGCAGTTCAGCAGTTTTAGTTGCTTTGCTTCAGTTCTTTTAGTTTGTTTCTTTTTCTTTGTTGCCTGTACAATTTTTATTTTCTTCCCTGCAATTCCTTTTCTTTGCTGTCTGTACAGTCTTTTGTTTTAGTTTTATTTTGCTGCCTGTACAGTTTTAATTTATTTGCTTCAGTTTTAATTTTAAAAGTCTGTGCAGTTTTATTTTTGTTTTGCTTTAGAGGCCTGTGTCTGTCTTTGGAAGTCTGTGCAAAGTCCTTCAGCTCTTAATATTCTGTTCTTTGCCTTTTTCTGAGCATCAATGAAAAGTCAGCCTGCTGAAGATTGTTTTATTCTGAGCTGATAAATCCACAATCCAATACCCCATTATGTTCACCATTCTAATAGAGATAGTCTGCTTAAACTAAACTATAGAACTATTTTGTTATTCAGGACAAAGGTAGAGAGATGATGGGATCTTGTGTCTTACTTGCCACAGTTGTTTTAATAATAGAAAAACTACTATGTTGTTTTGTTGGAGGAACTCCCGAAGAATCCAAGAAAAGCTGGTTATGAGAGGGGACTATGATTCATGCAATTACTTGGGTATCCACAGAGGCTATCAGTTCCAGATTGATCAAATGTTAAAAGAAAATTGTAATTTCTCTAAGTTCTTCTAGATAGTGATATATTTCAAAAAGAAGAGAGAAAAAAAAAAAGATAAAAAAAAAAAAAAAATTTATATGATCAAAAGAGGCAGCCAATACTTCCAAAGATATTTTTACTGAATTATAGATTCTGCCCTACAGTTGTAAATTTGGGTCGTTTAAATCTAAAGGGTAACTTTGTCTAGGCTGTAAGAGGCTAAACTAGTAAACAGAGCTCTACTCGGTTTCCCCTTTTACAATCTAGAAAAGCTGATCAGTCCTAAGTTCACCATTCAATTCAGTCATCCTTGAAAAAAGTTCTATACCTTTGTAATTGCACATCAAAAATATTCCTTGAAGTAATCCAGCCCAGTATGTCCTTGGGAAATTTTAACAGCTAGCAGTTGGCAGTCAATTTATTGTGAAGAATGTCTGTGGCAAGGCATGATGCATGGTCTTTTTGTTTTGAAACCAGAGTCTTGGGTTCTAAAATAGTGCTACTATTTTACCCGTAGATATCGCCATTTGTTGAGAAGCAACACACCCCCACTGAAAAATGCATTCCAATCCTCTTGAAAGCCCTGAACTTCCATTTTTGCAGCAGGGACCCTCTTGATAATTTTCAGGTTTTAAATCCAAATTTGCTTGCCTCCTTTTTAAAGTTGTGCTTTTTCTTGCATTCCAGCTGTGTTATCCAAGAATTCACTTTTTACATGCTAGAATCATTCATGCACAAATAAAATCTTGCACCGGTACCAAGAAAAATCCATAAAATAGTTGCATAAATTCATGAAAAATCAAACATTCCATTTTTGGTAGTGTCACGATATCGCGACACTTCCATTTTCGAAAATGTCACGAAATCACGACAGGTAAATCAAAAAGCAGCTAAGTCATTTTTGTGTAGCGAAATCGTGACACTTTCCATTTTTGGAAGTGTCGCGATATCGCGACATTTCCATTTTTGGAAAGTGTCGCAAAATCGTTGCCGACCGGAGGAGAGAGAAAGAAGTCGTACGGAAGGGCGTGATTTTGCGACATGTCGTGAAATCGTGACATGTCACATTTTCACAACAGGAGAGAGAAAGTGGGCTGCAGAATGAAAATCGGCTAAGTCGCAAATGTGTCGCAAAATCATGGTCAACGCGGTCAACGCATGCAGCTACGAGAACTGTCGTGATATCGCGACGTGTTCTATTTTTGTGGGTTGTTGATGGAAAAACGCTTAAGTGCAAAAGGTGCAGCGCGTCGCTAACATGTCTCAAAATCGTGACATGCTTGAAAAAGTTGTGCGACAGCTGGCAGGAGGCGCGATTTTTTGACATGTCGCGAAATCGTGACATGTCACTTTTTCACGACCGACAGGGGAAGAAGCAGCGCAGCGCTGGGGACGTCGCGAAATCGTGACATGTCGCAGAATCGCGACAGAGAGAGAAAGTTGCACAATGACCTGAAAGTGCATTCCAGCGGGAAACAGAAGGCATCCTAGGGTAGCGACATGTGTCAAAGTGTGAGGCAGACAAACAGAAGCCGACATGCAAGCTTGCTTTGCGGTTTTAATCTGATTTTAATTGTTAAAGCTTTAATTTAATGTTTATTAAAGTGCTAATATAATATTTTTGTCTTTCATGTAGGATTCCATCTGGCACTTGCGGGACAACCGGGAAGGCCATAAAGTCAAAGTTAAAGTGCAAATTTGATCGAGGACCGCCATGCTAGAAGAGAAGATGCCGGTGAGGGCATTCAATGACAAATTTATTGCAGACTTGATAGCATGAAGACAATTTCAACACAGGGATGGCTTTATGGAGATCAGATCTGAGGGAAGTGGTGACTCATCTGGCTCACCAACAGAATTAATGGAGGCATTTATTTGTAGCTGCGGATGAATGCAAGTGGCTTTAGATTTTATCTTCTCCATTTATGGCAGCTAACTGCCTGATTTGCAGAGGGGTTAAGTTCTATCCAGAACTTGATTTTAATGGATTTTTATTGTAAAACCCGGGTCCTAGGGTTTATATGTGATAATATTTGCAGTTATGAGAAGAAGATATTTCTAAAAAGATCAGGGTCTGTCCTGAGTCTATAAATACTTCTTCTCAATGTAATTGCGGGAGGCGGAGACTTAGAAATAAAAGGCTTATAAGCAATTTCTTGCAAATATTGTGAAATCCTTTGTTTTCTGGACTTGGAGTTGATGTGTTTTAGCTTTTCTGTGATAGCATGGCCAAGAGCCTAATATTTTGCAGTGTGATAAGTGTATATTCTTTTGTTATCCGTTCCATTAAATTTTGTTAGATATATGTTGTAAATCTGAGTTATCAAGTTTAAATATGCTATTAGGCTTCAATTGTTCTCTTGTCTGCTAGGGGAAATTGCAGATTTGAGGTTAAGTTTGTTCTAATTGCTCTGTCTTCACTGTGTGAGCTAGGCTGCCGGTGAAAGATACCAGTTTTAACCAGCTGCCCTTGGATTTATAATTTTTTGCTAGATCTATTCCACTCTGCCTTGTGCTCTTAGTTGAAAGTGATCTTAGACTGACTGGACACTTTCTTCTTTGATTTGTTCTATTGTGAAGCTGATAGCATAGATAATATTGATAGTTTAGGGTTTTACAGTTGATGTCTGATGAACTTCTCTTTCTGCCCTACCCTACCCTCTCTTTATTTTTTATGAATGATCCATTTTTATTTTTTTTGTTTGTCTTTTATTTAAATCTGCTGACCCATGAGAGCTAGATCAAGAATTCAAGTTAAATCTGATTGTCAACAACTTTTGCAACTACTGAACAAGTTCAGGAACCCCCTGTAAGGTAACAGAGTAGTCCATATTGAAATCTATTCTAGAAGTGGAAAAGAGTGAATAGCCATTCGACCCAACTCTGTAACTCGCACCTTGGATAACCAGCTAGATCCTAAAGTGAGTGGGATTCGTCCCTTGGGTGTCTCCGGAGCTTCCTACTAATCCTTCATGGGGTGTGTATGAAAGCCGGACCAACAGGTTCAAATGTAGTTTGTATTACCTTAGTTGCTAATGGAGAATCTATCACAGCCTCTTGTGCTTCTTCTTGTAAATATGGATAAGGTGAAACTGGTGATACTTAATTTTTTGTCTTTTCCTTTACTCCTGACTTCTTGTAACTCAA
Source organism: Wollemia nobilis (assembly GCA_028583015.1). NCBI lineage: Eukaryota > Viridiplantae > Streptophyta > Pinopsida > Araucariales > Araucariaceae > Wollemia > Wollemia nobilis. The sequence goes on along the minus strand of JAQPPZ010017232.1, from coordinate 21,766,856 downwards.
CACCAAATTTTTCCTATTTTTGGCTTTTCAGGTTTTGATATGATTTTCATACAACTTTGAAAAATTGGTGTCCTCTTGATAGCCAAACCTAGCTTTCTCTACACCTGTTTCAACTCTCATCTTCCACCATTCCACAATTTTACCATTGTCCCATTTATGTTTATTCTCCATTTCTTTAATCTTGGACTCTTTAAATTGGTGGCTTTTGTTCTTATCGGGATCATAATCAACTGACTACTCATAAAAATCTCTCCATGGGGGTAGTTGTTCAATTTTTCTAACATTCCATTCTAGTGGAGAATTTTTCTTATTATTTTTTCCCTTTTCAAAATGACACCTTGAAGTTTTCTCGAATTTGAGGTCCCTTTCTCCATTTAGGGCAATATTCCTTTGCAAGAACTTGTCATCAGGATCATATATCCATCTTTGTGGAATGTATAGGAGACCAAGTCTCTCCAAATATTGATTAATCTAATAATATTTACCCCTTTTGGTTATGGTTATATCATCTACATTACGAGAATAAATCACAGTCCCCTTCCTTTACCAGTACCAAAATTGACATTGATAACGTCGGCTTACCTCAAATATTCCAGAGCCAACATCCTATTAGTAACAAAATGAGGTAGTAGAAAGGGTTTACCAGTGAATTCATAGAATCTAATGATAGTTCCTTTCATAAGGATATACCAATCTTCATCTTCGGCATTCACTACTCACAACAACTCCTTAGTAAGAGGTGGCAGCCTAGGGCATTGACCATACCTAAAATTTAGAGCTAGCCCTAAAAATTCCATGTTGAATCTGTAATATTATTCATTTTTCCTCAAATGGTTGGTCCATTGGTAAACTGGAATAGGGTCTCCATCATCATTCTTATCTACCATTGGAATATAGGGCATCATATGTCATACGATGCTATAGAACATCCATATTAGATTCAAATAATATTGGAAAGAGGGGTTCTTTGAGTCTCTCTTCATACTAACCAACTATTCATGCATTCTTTTATAGATATAGACTGGCCAATCAAAATAAATCATCTTGATGCCCTCTTCTTCTGCTTTAGCTTTATACAATTTATATTGAAAATGCAGTAAACAGTGGCTATTTTCCAATCTCTTACATATTAATAAGAATCTAGACACTCTAAGTAGTCTAACATAGTGAAAAGCTCTGGGTTAGCAAACTATTTAGTAGCAATTAGGGTTTTTGGTAGAGTGCTTCTATACTTGATAGTTTTAAATTGATTATAGACCCATTTCGTAAAAGTTTCACCATCATGAGCTCATCCCTACAATGAGTAAAACTTAACCTACTCTAATGATTTTAAGGGTTTAGGTCTCACAGGAGGGTCTACACCTATGGCAAACAAATCTTGGTAGGCTTTAGTGGTTATGTTGAATAGGTTTTTGCCCTAGGGTCGTAAAAATTTACAATGGCAACTATTAACTCAGGTCAGGGATGCACAAAATCACAATATAAAATAACAAAAAGTAGTGGATAACACAACTACCTTAAACTATCATAGGTTCACCCCTTTGTAATTTATCGTTGATGTCTCATCTAAGCCTATTTATCATTTTCCACGTCATCTTAGTGTCTACCATTGCTTTTGCATTATCCATATAGTGTTCTAGCTCGAAAGTCACCTATTGGACAGCTTCCTAAGCTACCTTTGGTACCATTTTTGAGAGAATTGCAGGGGATTTTCTCTTCTTTACCAATTGATAGCTTCATCTTACTACTCCCTTATCTCTTTCTGGTAATTTTACAATGCTTGTAAAATTAATATCAGTTGAATTTTGAGTATAAATATCCCCTACATGCACACCTTTCATCATTCATGCATTCAATAGACAAGTACCCATTGTGCACTTCTCAATTAAAAATATGAGTGACTTGGAAGTAGAAAACATCGTGCTATTTGTTGATTGGTCATGATCTAGCACACGTTACAACTCATACCTTTCTTTATTTTATTCCTTTTAAGAGTAGTTTGGAGCATATGTTACAACCCATGGTCATATTACTCTTACTCTCTTGAGCACGACGTGGAACACGACATGGGAGAGAGCACATTTTAATCTTTGGCTATCTTGCCTCTTGTTTCAACATGTGATCGCTAAACTAATTTTCTTTTTCTATATAGAAAACTTTAGAAAATAAACTAAAAGTATAGTACACATATATACATATGTTACATGAAATGACTTCTTACTCAAATTAGAGTTTCATATGGAATCCATTAATCAAAATCAGTTGAATGTTTCCCTCTAGATATTGGAGCTGGAAATAATTACTCTCTTTAACTTCAACTACTTTAAAAGGACCATCCCAAAAAGAGTTAAATTTTTGGTGGTGGCCTAGTTTGGCTCTCTCTACATTCCATATTAGAACAGAATCACCTACTTTGAACTTTTTGAATTTAACCTTCTTGTCAAACCATCCCTTAGTGTCAATCGAGTGCTTCTAGAAATATTCATATGCTTGAGTCCTTTTTTATTCTCTGAAGTAGATGGGTCAATCTGATTTTAGCTAGATTTTGATCAGAATTTTCTTTTGTGTTTACCAACTTGAGAGTTGGTATCTCTAGGTGAATAGGCAAGACTACTTCTTTACCATACACCAACACATAAGGAGTAGCATTGATATATTTCTTGATGGTAATATTGTATGCCCATAGAGCTTATTCTAAAAGCAAAGGCCAACTACTTTTGTTATCCTCCAGTAAACTCTTCAAAATCCTAAGCAATTTTTTGTTAGTTGATTCAGCTAATCCATTCCCCTAAGGGTAGTAGTTAGAGGATTTTTTTTTAATTTATACCATATTTTCTAGCAAACTCAATATATTTAACTCCTATAAAATATGGACCGTTGTCACTTACTATAGTTTCAGGAATACCAAACCTTGTGATCAAGCTTTCCATGAATTTGATTATTACTTCTTGATCTGATTTCTTTGTGGGAATGGCTTCAACCCATTTGGTAAGATAATCGGTGGTAGTCAGGATATACTTATGTCCTACCATGGAATTAGGATTTATCACTCCAAAAAAGTCCAGTCCCCACTATTGAAAAGGCTCTTCTACTTGAATGGGTTTGAGGGGGAATGATGTGTTTCTATTCATTCTCACATACCTCTAGCATTCATCACATGCTCTTGTTATATTGAAGGTGTCAAGAAAAATAGTAGGCCAGTAATAGCCTACCCTGATGATTTTCATAGTTGTGATCCTTCCTAAAAAATGTCCTCTAGATAACCCTCCATGGAATTCTTTAATGACGTTTTGCTTTTGATCATATTTCAAGCATCTTAGGAGGATCCCATCAAGATTTTTTCTATATAATCCCTCTAGTAATAGGACATACTTCAAGGATTTAAGCCTATATCTCCTCCTTTGTGATGGGTTAAGACCTTGAGGGCAAATTACTATTTGAAAATATTTGGTCATCTAATCAACCCAGTCTAATACATCTAATTGAAACTCTTTAGTCTGATCTGCTATTGGTAGTTAACAAGCTGACATATGTTCTACAACTACCTTTTCTAGTCAACCCTTGGTACAATTCCCTACCTCTAACCAGCTTGGTAGGATGTATTTCCATGTCATACTCCTAGATTTTTGTAATTCAACTAGCTCTTTTATCTCTTAGTTCACCTTATAAAATAAAACTCCTTACATCTGGGTGAACTACGTACACAATGGTTTTACTTTGAGCCAATTATTGTCTAAACTTCTTCAATCACTTCATCACTGCAGCACACTTACCTCTTAATAAATTTGTATTTAATTTGGTACTCATGGAGGGTTTGAATCCAAAAAATATGGGGTTTTCTTCTCCATCATCATTCTTTCGAGTAAGCATAGATGCATAGTTCTCTTTAGCTCCAAAATCATACAAAATGAAATTCTTTTTTAATCGGGATTCACCAAAAATAGATCAAAGGAAATAGATTGTTTAATGACTTCAGAAGCCTATTTCCTTGCTTCTATCCACTTGAAATATATATTTTTGTTTAGCAACTTTGAGATAGGCTTTACCTTTTGAGAAAATTTTGAGATGAACTTCCTAACAAAGTTGATCTGCCCAAAGAAATATTGCAAAGCTTTCTTATTCATAGGTAAGGGGAGAACAATAATTAACTTTACCCTATCTAGGTCTATAGGCATTCCCTCCTTAGAGACCACATGCCCTAATAGCTTACCTTCATGAACTACAAAAAATGACTTCTTTGGGTTAAGAGAGATGTCAAATTATCTATAATTTTTAAGTACTTACTCCAAGTGTTCCATATGGTTTTATTTCTCATGAGAGAACATAGTCATATCATCTAAGTAGATGAGAATGATCTTATTGATTAGCTCCCCAAAATTATAATCCATAGCTCTATGGAAGGTGGCCCCTGCATTATATAGATCGAAAGGCATACTTTGGTAGGCAAAAGTTCCCCACTTTGTGGTAAATGTTGTCTTAAATTGATCTTCATATTTTACCCAGATCTGGTTACATCCATAGAAGCCATCAATAATGAGAACCTTTCTGCTCTTGTAACAATCTGTAGAATCTAGTCAATATGAGGGAGAGGATAGTGGTCTTTTAATGATGTCTGGTTAAGATTTCTCAAATATACACATAGATGGATATCTCTATTCTTCTTTCTAATAGGGACCAAATTAGCCACTCATGTGGAGTGTTTGGTTGGGTATATAATTTTAGCCTTCAATAATTTGAGCATCTCTTCTCTCATTATGGATTCAATCCTGGGATTTACAAGTATTTACTTATATCTAAAAGGTTTTGCATTAGGATCTATCTCAATAGTATGTTGTATCACCTTTTTCTCATATACCTTTAGATCTTCATATGACCAGGCCACAATATCTTGGTATTTAAAGCATAGGGCTTTGATCTCCTCTACCTATTTTGGTGAACAGTGGATACCAAATTTGAGCTTCTTTTCTTCCTCAATCTCAAATTCTTTATAGATTTTTTCATTGATCTCCATAGATCTAGGTTTTCTCCCATATTCATTATCAAAGAGACTTTATAGGGTGACCAAACACCTAGGGATATGATTGTTATTCAATTGGATGACATCTTGTTGATCTATCTCACGAGGAAGTTCCTCCTGGATAGTGGATAAGCAAGATTCCCTAACTATAAAATCAATGATCTAATCATCACTTTCAAAGACCTACCAAAAAATATATCCATCTAGTACTACAGGTCTAAAGACCATTTTGATCTTCCTATATTTAGATAATCCCATACCTGAAGAAGGACTGAAATTGGAACCTTTAACCACCAAGGAGTTAGATAGTATATTTTGTTTTTTGGGGATAAAATGAATGTTTAGGGCATAAAAGGATTCCATAAAATCCCATACCATGTTTTTGTATGCTCTCAAGTAATGGTATTTATTGTTGCATATCTCTCTTACTTGATTGACTATCAATTTAGAGTTGCCATATATGTTTAGTATTTTGATACCATGCTCTTAGCTTGCATTAAACTTTAGCACAAAGCTTCATATTTTGTAGCATTTTTTGTACAAGACCATGTCAGTCTCTATGCAAAACTTTTTACACCTTCTAAGGGGTACTGCAAAACTACACTAGCACTAGCTCGATTTCTACATCTTGCACCATTAAAATGCATAGTCCAGATCTCTGTCTCTCTTAGGGACTAGTTGGATAGAGCAAGAATCTCTCTGCTTCTAAAAAAATGGTGTATGTGCCCATTCCTGTCCCAAACTAATCATAATATTATTTGAATGGCAATTCATCCTCAACCTCTAACTCTTCAAAATTTTATACTAGTTCAAACTCATCTAGGGGTGTGAGGTTGCACATATCTTCTTCAATATTCTCAATGTGATAGGACACAGGATTTTTAGGTGTTATCATTATCTTGTTTTCTTTGAAAGGGATTATTGTTGGTCCGGCTTTCATACACACCCCGTGAAAGGATGGGCAGGAAGCTCCGGAGACACCCACGGGACGGATCCCACTCACTTTAGGATCTAGCTGGTTATCCAAGGTGCGAGTTACGTAGTTGGGTCGAATGGCTATTCACTCTTTTCCGCTTCTGGAATAGATTTCAATATGGACTGCTCTGTTACCTTACAGGGGGTTCTTGAACTTGTTCAGTAGTTGTCACTTGTTTATCAGATTTAACTTGAATTCTTGATCTAGCTCTCATGGGTCAGCAGATTTAAATAAAAGACAAACAAAGAAAATAAAAATGGATCATTCACGGAAAACAAAGAGAGGGTAGGGTAGGGCAGAAAGAGAAGTTTATCGAACATCAACTGTAAAACCCTAAACTATCAATCTTATCTATGCTATCAGCTTCACAACATAACAAATCAAAGAAGAAAGTGTCCAGTCAGTCTAAGATCACTTTCAACTAAGAGCACAAGGCAGAGTGAAATAGATCTAGCAGAAAATTATAAATCCAAGGGCAGCTGGTTAAAACTGGTATCTTTCACCGACAGCCTAGCTCACACAGTGAAGACAGAGCAATTAGAACAAACTTAACCTCAAATCTGTAATTTCCCCTAGCAGACAAGAGAACAACTGAAGCCTAACAGCATATTTAAACTTGATAACTCAGATTCACAGCATATATCTAACAAACTTAAATGGAACGGATAACAAAAGAAGATACACTTATCACACTCTGCAAAATATTAGGCTCCTGGCCATGCTATCACATAAAAGCTAAAGCACATCAACTCCAAGTCCAGAAACAAAGGATTTCACAAGATTTGCAAGAAATTGCTTATAAGCCTTTTATTTCTAAGTCTCCGCCTCCCGCAATTACATTGAGAAGAAGTATTTATAGACTCAGGACAGACCCTGATCTTTTCAGAAATATCTTCTTCTCATAACTACAAATCTTATCTCATCTAAACCCTAGGACCCGGGTTTTACAATAAAAATCCATTTAAAATCAAAGTCCGGATAGAACTTAACCCCTCTGCAAATCAGTGCAGTTAGCTGCCATAAATGGAGAAGATAAAATCTAAAGCCACTTGCATTCATCCGCAACTGCAAATAAATGCCTCCATTAATTCTGTTGGTGAGCCGGATGAGTCACCACTTCTCCATCAATTTGATCTCCGCAAGGCCATCCCTGAGTTGAAATTATCTCCATGCTATTAATTCTGCAATAAATCTCCATTGAATGCTTTCACCGGCATCTTCTCCTCTAGCATGGCGGTCCTTGATCAAATCTGCACTTTAACTTTGACTTTATGGCCTTTCCCGGTTGTCCCGCAAGTGCCAGATGGAATCCTGCATGAAAGACAAAAAGATGAATTAGATTAGCACTTTAATTAAATCAGAAGCTTTAAAGGTTAAAACAGATTAAATCAGGCTAAAAACCCTAAAGCAAGCTTGCATGTCGGCTTTTGTTTGTCTGCCTCACGCTTTGACACGTGTCGCTACCCCAGGATGCCTTCTGTTTCCCGCTGGAATGCACTTCAGGCTCATTGAGGACCTTCTCTCTCCTATCGTGATTCTGCGACATGTCACGATTTCGCGACATGTCACGAAATCGCGACGTCCCTGGCTCATCGGCAACTTCTTCCCCGTCGGCCGCGAAAACGCGACATGTCACGATTTCGCGACATGTCGCGAAATCGCGCCTCCTGCCAGCTGTCGCACAACTTTTTCAAGCATGTCACGATTTTGAGACATGTTAGCGACGCGCTGCACCTTTTGGACTTAGCCACTTTTTCTCCTTTCCAGTCGCAAAAATAGAACACGTCGCGATATCGCGACAGTTCCCGTAGCTGCATGCATTGACCGCGTTGACCGCGATTTTGCGACACATTTGCGACTTAGCCGATTTTCATTCTGCAGCCCACTTTCTCTCTCCTACCGCGAAAATGCGACATGTCACGATTTCGTGACATGTCGCAAAATCGTGCCCTTCCGTACGTTTTCTTTCTCTCTCCTCCGACCGGCAGCGATTTTGCGACACTTTCCAAAAATGGAAATGTCGCGATATCGCGACACTTCCAAAAATGGAAATGTCGCGATATCGCGACACTTCCAAAAATGGAAAGTGTCACGATTTCGCTACACAAAAATGACTTAGCCGCTTTTTGATTTACCTGTCGCGATATCGCGACATTTTCGAAAATGGAAGTGTCGCGATATCGCGACACTACCAAAAATGGAAAGTTTGATTTTTCATGAATTTATGCAACTGTTTTCTGGATTTTCCTCGGTACCGGTGCGAGATTTTATTTGTGCATGAATGATTCTAGCATGTAAAAAGTGAATTCTTGGATAACACAGCTGGAATGCAAGAAAAAGCACAACTTTAAAAAGGAGGCAAGCAAATTTGGATTTAAAACCTGAAAATTATCAAGAGGGTCCCTGCTGCAAAAATGGAAGTTCAGGGCTTTCAAGAGGATTGGAATCTCATTTTTCAGTGGGGGTGTGTTGCTTCTCAACAAATGGCGATATCTGTGGGTAAAATAGTAGCACTATTTTAGAACCCAGGACTCTGGCTTCAAAACAAAAAGACCATGCATCATGCCTTGCCACGGACATTCTTCACAATAAATTGACTACTAACTGCTAGCTGTTAAAATTTCCCAAGGACATACTAGGCTGAATTACTTCAAGGAAGATTTCTGATGTGCAATTACAAGGGGTATAAAACTTTCTTCAAGGATGATTGAATTGAATGATGAACTTTGGACTGATCAACTTTTCTAGATTGTAAAAGGGGAAACCGAGTAGAGCTCTGTTTACTAGTTTAGCCTTTTACAGCCTAGACAGAGTTACCCTTTAGATTTACACGACCCAAATTTACAACTGTAGGGCAGAATCTAATATTGGCTGCCTCTTCATTATGTAATTCTTTTCTTTTTCTTTTTCTCTTTTCTCTTTTTTTTATCTCTCTTCTTTTGAAATATATCAATATCTGGAAGGCTTTAGAGAAATCACAATCTTCTTTTATCATTTGATCAATCTGAAACTGTTTCAGTCTAGGCACTGATAGCCTCTAGATATACCCAAATAATTACATGACATAGTCCCCTCTCATAACCAGCTTTTCTTGGATTCCCCGGGAGTTCCTCCAACAAAACAGCATAGCAGTTTTTCTATTATTAAAACAACTGTGGCAAGTAAGACACAAGATCCCATCATCTCTCTACCTTTGTCCTGAATAACAAAATAGCTCTACTGTTCAGTGCAAGCAGACTATCTCTATTAGAATGGTGAACAACATGGGCATTGGATTGTGGATTGATCAGCTCAGAATAAAACAATTTTCAGCAGGCTAACTTTTCATTGATTGCTCAGGCAGAGGTTAAAGGACAGAATATTAAGAGCTGAAGGACTTTGTACAGGATTTCAAGGACAGACAGGCCTTAAAGCAAAACAAAATAAAACTGTACAGACTAAAGCATAGAACTGTACAGGCAAAGGGAATAAAATAAACTGAACAGACAACAAAGAAAAGAACTGAAACAAAAGACTGTACAGACTTAAAAAGCAAGCTAAAACAAAAGACACAACAACCAAAAACTGACAAAGGGAAACTGCAACAACACTGAAATAAACTAAAGCAACTGTACAGACAGCAAAGAAAAAGAACTGCAATAAAGAACTAAAGCAAATAAAACTGGGAGAGCTATTCACAATATGTACACATGTTACAACTTCTTCATAGCTTACTCAAATGATACATTGGATGGAACAGCGGAAAAATAATGTTTCAAGTATTGACCATTAACAAGGAGGTCCAGAAAATTACCATCCAGGTCTTGCAAGCTGAAAGCATTGTTACCCAATATTTCAGCAATTTGGTAGGGGCCTATCCACAAGTGGTCGCAACTTTGTGTGCTTACCCTTCTTCTCATGGGCCTTGTCCCACAGAAGCACCAAGTCAGCCAGTCTGAAAGCCTTCACTTTGGCCCTCTTGTCAAACCACCGCTTGACAGCTTTCTTGGTGTCTACTGAAGTGCTCCAGGGCTTGGAGTCTTTCATCCCGCAAGTTAGTCAAATCTAAAACTCGGGCTTCGCATCATCATGATCTTCAAAATAATCTAAGGCAAATTGGTAGGTGGGCAACTTCAAGGAGATGGGAACAATTGGCTGGGTACCATACAACAAAACAAAGGGAGAGGTCTTAAGAGCCACCTTGTGTGTTATCCGGTCAGCCCACAGTGCATATTTCAACAATGTATGCCACTGCCTGGGTTTATCTGCTGCAGACTTTTTGATGGCATTCATTAAGTTCTTGTTTGTTGACTCAGCCAATCCATTGCCTTGGGGGTAGTAGTTGGATGAGAATCTGATAACTATCCCCATCTGGTATGCCCAATCTGCAAATTCCAACGATTGGAAGGTTGGTCCATTATCACAGACCAAATTCAGTGGGAACCCCAAATCTAGTTATGACATTTGATTCAAGAAATTCAATGACTTCTTGAGCCGTGCTTCTTGTAGTGGCCGCTGCTTCAACCCACCTTGTGCAATAGTCGTAGTCGTCAAGACATATTTATGTCCTGCTGAGGAATTTGGATTGATTACCCCCACAAAATCAAGTCCCCACTGCATGAAAGGTTTGTTTATCACCACTGGCTGCAATGGCAGGGCTCGGTTTGCCTCTTTGGCTGTAAATGTCTGGCACTGATGGCAGGTTCTGACATGTTGATGTGCATCCTTAAAAAGTGTAGGCCAGTAATAGCCTGCTCTCAGTATCTTATGTGCAGTGGCAGATCCTGATGAATGTCCTGCCCCTAGTTTTTCATGAAAACTAGCCATGATTTCACTGACTTCACCGGGAGAAATGCACCTTAGAAAGATGCCAACGATAATTCTCCCCGTACGTAGTACCCGCCTTGAGGAGATAGTGAGCAGCTTTTAACTTTAATGCTCTCCTTTGAGTTCTGTTCAAATGGGATGGGCAAACTCCAAACTGTAGCATATGAATGATATCCCCATACCAATCATCAGATTCATAGTTTAATTGATTAACTTCCCGCTCGTAGAGGTATTTCAAGCAATGTGCCCGGACAAGCCAAGTCCTCCGATCGCTTAGCAGTGCCTAATTTCCAAGTCATATTCTTGCAGCCTGGTGACCCAATTGCCCCTCAGCTCACCCAACTCATTTTGACTTAGAAGATACTTCACAGCTGGGTCTGGCACTATGGCATGAGTTTTGCTTCTGAGTATATAATGTCTGAACTGTTTCACTGCCCTTACCAAAGCATAGGCCTGTTTATCTAAACGGGAATATTTTAGTTCAGCTCCCTTCAAATTAGTGCTCTTAAAAGCAATTGGATGTTCTCTTGTATCTCTCCGTTGAGTCAGGACTCGCAGCAAGTGTATGTTCGTAAGAGAATGTGTACGGATAGAAATCTGCACCGAAATCTGGGCTTACTAAGACCGGTGCTTGTTTAATGGTTGTCTTGATTTCTTGAAAAGCAGCCTTAGCTTCAGTGGTCCAGGCAATCTGGGCTTTGCTTTAACATATCATTCATTGGTTTAACTATCTCTCGCAAAGCCTGAGATAAACTTTCTGACAAAGTTAATCTTCCCAAAGAATGATCTCAAATCTTTCTTGGAGTTGGGAAATGGTATGCCATATATGGCCTCAACTCTACCTGGATCCCTAGAAATGCCATCCTTTGTGACCAAATGCCCAAGCAGCTTTGCCTTCTCGTTACACCAAATATGCATTTCTTTGGATTCAAAGAGATGCCAAACTCCCTCGCACTTGTTAAACACAGACTCTAAATGCTTGACATGGTCAAACTTAGATTTGGAAAAGACTGTTAGATCATCCATGTAAACTACAATACATTTGCCCATAAGCCCCTTGAAGGCATGGTCCATTGCTCTCTGAAATGTTGCTCCTGCATTTATCAATCCAAATGGCATCCTCTTGTAAGCAAAAGTGCCCCACTTAGTTGTAAAAGCAGTCTTCATTCTATCCTCCTTCTCAACTAGAATCTGATTATAGCCTGAGAAGCCATCCAGAAAAGACATCATCTCTGATCCATTAACAATTTGCAGGACTTCATCCATAGAAGGCAGGGGATAGTTGTCCTTTTCGGATGCTTTATTTAAATTCCTAAAATCCACACAAAGGCGGATCTCCCCATTTTTCTTCCCCGACTGGCACCAGATTGGCCACCCAGGTAGAATGCCTGATAGGAAAAATAATTGCTGCACTCAAGAGCTTCTCCACTTCTTTCTGAATAAGGGGTTCTAACAGAGCATTAACATGCCTCTGTTTTTGTCTGAAAGGCTTGCAAGATTCTTTCAAAGGTATGATGTGGGTGTAAACTTTTGGATCAAATACCTTTAAATCCTTGTATGACCAGGCCATTACATCCTTAGACCTGTGCAGGAAATCAATCATATTTCTCTTTATCTCTGGATCACAGTCCTTTGCCAACTTGATGTTCCTTGGATCCTCTTCAGTTCCTACATTCAAATTTTCAGTCTCATTGTCTGTGGTGCCCACATAATCCTCAGAATTCACCCTTTGCCTGATCTTGTCAACATCAAATAGCCTCTCCAGCTCTACCATTCCCTTTGGGATTCTGTTGTCCTTCAATCTCATGATTCCCCTGTCATCATCTAACTGTTCCATCAGGGTGTCCCTTTGGCCCTCATCAATTATAGCATTCTCAAAGGTATTGGTACTCTGCAGAAAGTTCACAATCTGCTGATCATCTGAGAAAACTTGAAATCTGTCTATATTGTTTGGAACTGAAGGACAGGGGACTAACTCAATTGAAAACTTATCCCACTTAAAATCTTCCAATGGCTTTAAACTTGCAACTGAAGATGCCAAGACATCTCGCATGTGAATTTTGTTCCCCGGGTATATGTGTTAAGTTAAAGGCATCAAAGCCTTCCACCAGGTCCCAAGCTCGTGCTTGTATCCTTTCGTATAAGAGGCTTTACACCGAAACTTACCCCCGACTTGGCTTGCCACTAATTCCGAATCGCTGAAAACTTGAATGTTTTTCACATTTTTATCCAATGCAAATTTTAAACCTAAAATCGTAGCTTCATACTCGCTAAATTATTAGTACATGGGAACCGCAGGCGGTAAGACATAAAAAATGTCTGACTTTGAGGTCCTTTGAGGATTGCCCCTGTTCCACAACCCTGCTTACATCTTGCTCCATCCACATGAAGTGTCCAAACTTCATTAGTATGTACAGGATGAGCTTTGTTAAATTTATTATTCTCGCCCAGCTTGTTAAATTGTAGACTCCAATGTCTACTTCGCAACATTGACAGTTTCATTTGCAGCATTGTACTCTGTAATCGTGTGCTTGTACCTGGGTTCTCTGTCAACCCGCAATTGATTGGCCACACCCTTCCATGGCAACCACATGTGTGAAAAGTCTGTTTCCAGATATCCATTTAGAGACTTAGACCAATCCCTACTCAACAACATTCCATACCCCACTGGGATATCCACAACTTGGATTTCGATCTTATGTTGAGCCCTTGGCTCAAATGCCAATTGAATGTGAATGTTTTGCAGCTCTCCCACAACCTTAACTTCTGACTTGTCCAATTGGACAACTCTCCTCTCAAACTTCATTGGGGTCAGCCCCAACAGCTGACAAATTGCCATGGCATGACATTAGCAGATGCACCCGAATCTACCAAACAATTATGTAAATTCTTCCCAAAAATTTTGACAATCAAGAAAATGGGGGAACTTCACCCTTTTCCTTGTACATGGCCGATTGGCATTGGCTATTTTCTTTCCTTTATCCACAGTGTTTAGCAAGCAGGCCGCAGTATGTCTTTATCGATTGTCTCTCTCGCTCCGAAATCTGTGCCAACTCATGCAAAGTAATGTTAGCCTTAATATTTTTCATATCCTCCACTATGTTATATCCTTTGTTAAGTGGAGGAATAGCAACATCTGGTACTCTTTGAGCTCCTCCCTTTGGTGGAGGTGGATTATTGCTTGGAGAGGGGTCAGGAGGAATATTGTGAGAGTTGTCAGGAGGAGTTGATGTGGTATTAGGCTCAGGATTCCTGTTTCTCAGGTTGTAATTATCTCTTCTGTATTGCTGGAAAGCCTGTACTTCATCCATGGGCATTTCAACTACATTCTCAGATTCATCCGGGAAAGAGAAAGAATCCAGGACCATAGCTGCACCGTGGCCAGATGAACTTGGGCCATCGCAGCTTCTTTGATTTTCAGGGGAGATCGAATCACCGGACAAGGCTTCAAATGCATTGCAAAATTCCGGATAGTCTAACTCTCCATGCCGAGAAGTGGCATGAATTCTCGCACTCGGCTAAGGGGGCTAAGTCACAAATGTTCACATCATGAGTTTTACCCTTGTAATCTTTATTAGGCTCATATGGGGGCCTGTTAAATCTGTTTGGTTGATATGAGTATCTGTTGGGATTGTCACCAGTAGAAGTTTGCCTTTTAAAACTCAAAAAATCATTGGCCAGCTTTTGAACAATCTTTGAGACTTCTTCAATCCTAGCATTGTCAGCCTCTTTTACCGGGTTCTGTACATTCTCAATAGGTGCAGCAGCCACTGGTGCTGCTGATGGTAAAGTCTGACAAACTGGCAGCATCATCTGATGTGGAATGGGATTAAACACAGGAGCAGCTTGTGTGATCAGAGGAGTTTGCTGAAGATTTAAAGGCTGGGGTCCCAACTGTCTTTCCAGGATTAAAGCTTCTTTATAAGCTTCTGTCAAGTTGGTAACAGTGGCATCCCTCTTCAAGAAGACAGAGGTCATTGGGTCTAGAGAGTTCCTGAAAATCTCTAATGCCAGGTCAGCATTCGGTACATAATAGCCAGTGAGTCTACCATAAGCTTTCTGGAATCTGACATTATAGGATCTAATAGACTCATTCAGTTCTCTTTTGATGCCAAAAAATTGCTGATATAAAATGCTGGGATCTATCACTTCTCCGAACTGTGACACAAAAACTTTTTCTAAATCATTCCAACTGGTGATGGAATCATTGGTAAGATTTAGAAACCAATCATAAGCTCCCTCCTGGAGAGTAAACGGGAAGAGTCTGCAGGCAACATCCTCATGTTGTACATTTAATAACTTCAGTGCATTCTTGAATGCAACTAAGTGTTCCTCTGCAGTTCTTGTCCCATCATGTTTATACCTAGGGAGGTATCTTTCTGGATTTCTGGGCAAGTCATGGGCTATACCCGGAATGTTCAAAGTTGTGGAGCCCAACCAATTTGCCATAGCTAATGGATTAACAGGGATATTCTGAGCTCTGGTTGGAGTAACAATCAGTGGTGATAAAACTATCTGTGACAGAGATTTGGCCCTTCTGAGGCTACTTCTTCTCGGAGTTTCTAATTCAGGGACAAGGAGCTCTCCAGCTCTGGGGTGGGACCTTGTTACCCTGTATGTAGAATCCAGTTTTCACAAGCACTTATAACTTTGCAGTTCTCAACAGGTTCTGAATTTGGAAATTTAAAACACTGCACTGACAATTTACAAAACTGTACTGACAATTTACAAAACTGTCCGGAGTTCACTGTGGGTCCTTCAAATGTTGCTGTTAGGTCCTTACAATACTTGAACTGAGTTCAGGCCCTCCTTCTAGCGCCAATTAGGTGTTGGTCCGGCTTTCATACACACCCCATGAAAGGATGGGCAGGAAGCCCCGGAGACACCCACGGGACGGATCCCACTCACTTTAGGATCTAGCTGGTTATCCAAGGTGTGAGTTACAGAGTTGGGTCGAATGGCTATTCACTCTTTTCTGCTTTTGGAATAGATTTCAATATGGACTGCTCTGTTACCTTATAGGGGGTTCTTGAACTTGTTCAGTAGTTGTCACTTGTTTATCAGATTTAACTTGAATTCTTGATCTAGCTCTCATGGGTCAGCAGATTTAAATAAAAGACAAACAAAGAAAATAAAAATGGATCATTCATGGAAAACAAAGAGAGGGTAGGGTAGGGCAGAAAGAGAAGTTTATCAGACATCAACTGTAAAACCCCAAACTATCAATCTTATCTATGCTATCGACTTCACAACGTAACAAATCAAAGAAGAAAGTGTCCAGTCAGTCTAAGATCACTTTCAACTAAGAGCACAAGGCAGAGTGAAACAGATCTAGCAAAAAATTATAAATCCAAGGGCAGCTGGTTAAAACTGGTATCTTTCACCGATAGCCTAGCTCACACAGTGAAGACAGAGCAATTAGAACAAACTTACACCTAAAATCTGTAATTTCCCCTAGCAGACAAGGGGACAACTGAAGCCTAACAAAGATATTTAAACTTGATAACTCAGATTTACAGCATATATCTAACAAAATTAAATGGAATGGATAACAGAAGAAGATACACTTATCACACTCTGCAAAATATTAGGCTCCTGGCCATGCTATCACAGAAAAGCTAAAGCACATCAACTCCAAGTCCAGAAACAAAGGATGCCATATGAGGAAGTTGGGATGACAAAGGAGGAGGGTTAATGTAAGAAGATGTAGTTTTCTAACTTTGGATATGAGGAATTTCATAGTAGTAGGGCATCACAGTTTTTGGAGGTAACCTTCTAACATTGATGAGGATATTTTCATCTTGCACAGCTGCATTGTGGACCTAATGGAAGGTGTATACCCTTTATTGTTGAGTTTGTAAACCCAATTCTGACCCAAGGGCTCTAATATTGTACATAAAAGAAAGAGGGGAAGCAATCCTAGATTTCAATGGAACCCTTTTCTAGGTTATACTAAATTTTAGATTAAAATCTAAAATTGACTCTTGTTGGTGCTTTTGCATGGATGTGAACTGATTTAAGAGATAAAAGGGATCATTAGACTCATTGAACTCTTCTACAAAAGGCTCAACTAATTCATCCCATGAAGTAATTCTATTGTCTTCTAATATCCTAAACCAATGTAGGATTTTTCCTCTAAAATATAGGAATAGGATTCTGACAATCACATCTTCATTTTTTTACATTATGAATTGCTACTAGATTTACGATATCTTGGCAATACTCATAAGCAATTTTTCCTAATACATAATAATTAGGTATGGCTTTGGATACAACTTGAGGGATATCATGCATTTGGGTAAGTCTTAGGGGACCAGTTATATTCTAGCTAGGGTATTTCTGTAGAGGTTGGTTTGGAACCACATTCACTTACCCAGCCATACTTCTAGGTACTGTTCTTGCTGGAGGTGGTCTTGGAGGCACTACAGGGGGTGGTTCTAGGGGAGCCTCGCCTGATTGAAAATTTGAGGATAAATTTCTTATGATATTGGATCCTCTTAAAGGGAGCTCATAAAATATAAAATAATATGGATTGTTCTTCATATATGATCTAGTATTCATGAAAATTTATGAGCTATTGGAATGAATTTTTCAGTTTCTTGCATTCAGGGAGTTGTCAAGTGAATTTTAATGTTCATTGCTTAATGATGTCAAAAAAATCCACTAAATCTTGATTCCTTCAGGAAAAGGTAAAAATAAAAAAATTGGTGGTTTAGCTAATGTTCTTGTAAATAGGTTCCCACCGAGCATGCTAGAACTGTTGGGATTTGAATTGACATCAAGAAAAGCTCAAAACTATGACTATTATCTTTAGTACTCTAATTAGGTGTGCATACACTAATCACAGTCCAAATCCTAACATTGGATGGATTCAATACTGCTTTAATCCAACCTTTAGAGTAGCCCGGTATGCCTTATCAACTGATAAGGTGTTGACTCATTTAAGCTTAGTTAAAAATTTTAAAATATAGGGATAGAAATGGGTTTAGGGTTAGAAAAGGTATTTATCAAACAGTGTCCAAATAAAGCTAATAGCATAGGCATCTAGAAGAAAATAGTTGTCAATCAATTTCTACTGTTCCACACTTGCGATTAACAACACTCAAAATAGGTAAACTTCATCAATTATAGAAATAGATACGTACTTCAAGAAATAATTCAAACATATAAGATACTAATAATCCAAATAGAATAATTAGATTAGTACTTAGACTAATAGAAAATGATCCCTTACAAGTACAGATTCATCCATGAAATATTTCAAAGTCCTCTAAGCTAGCAATCCAATATCAATAGAATAGACTAACCATATCAACAGTAGCATAAATGCATTCACAACTTGAACCTCTCAAAATATATAGAAGATACTATCCTAAGGCAAACATCCAAGTAATATTCCTTCTATTAATTTACATAAAGTGTTTACATAGCAGTGCAAGAAAATACTCTAGAGATAACCCTAAAAAATGAGGGTTTGACCTCTATTTATAGTTTTACATGTTTTAAAGATTAAATAAAATGGAACATTACAAGAAAATTGAAATGAAGGATTAGCTAGATGTTGAGGTGGCAGCATCTTATTTGTCTTGGATGAAATAAGGAATCACGTGATTTTGCGCTCCTCTGTAACTCAACCTCTACAACTTGTTGAGCTTTCATGGTGTTTGGCTATAGACTACACAAAACTATCATCCAAACCATTCACTTTTCTTTTATATGATATCCAATCATAGATATGCAACTTCCTTCACTTATTGGTTCTTGATTTTTTCGATGATTTACTTTTTGGTTCACTTTGATAGACCAATTCATATGATAGAATTCTTGCTTTTATGTGCCTTGGAGAACTTTAAAACAAACAACCCATTGATCTTTTCATGGATTACTGAGATCAATGCTTCACTCTATCGTTAGCTCTGTGGTGTAGAACCATGTTGTAGCCTACTCCTTGAAACATGTCATTCACACTAGTTGACTACTTTGACCATGGGCTAGAGTAAATAATGCTTCAATGTATATTTGTGCTTTGAACTGTGCAGGGTGGAGCATTGCACTAGCCCATGCTTTTTTATCTTTAGGTCATCTTCCTTTTGTTTCGAACCACAACATAGAACAAATTCCTTTCCATGTTGTAGCCCATACCTTAAAATTTGCATGTGCAATTTTGAACGATGCTGACCACAGGGTAAAACCTTGCTTTGGCCCACACGGGGTAAAACTAGCTTCTTTATGACTCAGAAAATTTTACAAAAACTTTTTTAAGGATGTAGCCATTTTGGGCCTATAGGACCTTAGAGGAAAAGAGGGAGGGGATAATATTAATAAATTCAAGATTCAATAGGACCATTTGATCATGTTAATCCACATATGGATCCCTCAAAGAAATTTTTGCAAGATATCCAAGAATATTATGCACAAGCTAAACCAAACTTAAAGCGCACCCAACAAATAAAGTTCAGTAATAACCATGTAGAGGCATCTTCAACACATCAATAATCAAAAGGATCAGGGTGACATCAAATACAATATCAACCAAGCTAGAAAAAATTAAGGAATGCAAGAATGGAATTTACCATAGCAACCAAACCACTAGATGGAAGGTGTAGAGTTGCCATAGCATAGTAATTTAGTCTAAAAGGGGAAAGTATATCGAGATAGGGTGGAACTAAAACTAAAATTTTCCACCTAATCTTGAGTTTCCATGGGAAGAATGGGTGTTCATTAATGATACCTCTACAAAAATACCACTCCATCTATAGGACCATTTATGATGATTAGACCCCCCAAACAACTTTGGACCTTCCAAAAATAAATGCAACATGGTACCCCTAGCTCAACAACCAAGAATGACACAAGTGCTCATGCCCATAACTACTTGGGGAGGAATTTTTAATGTTGACATGAGTGTTATAAATATCAAATTTTAGAGGATGAAAAAGGAGAAATAATTATTTGCGTGCCTAGTATCTAGACTTGAATGTTTTTCCTCAATTTTTATATTTTTGTATATTAGTCTAGAGTTGAACCTTGGGTCATCACATGTACAGGTCATTGAGCTTCTCTCTATTTTGTATGATAATAATTTACTTTTAAATATGAATGCAAGGAGCTGTGACTATTGTAATTTTTTTCCCTAACCTTTGGCGTGCATATATCTTTTCGAGGGGAGCTATGACTAGTATTTATCCTAGTCCCCATGAGATATCATCCATTGTGCAATCGTATTGAATGTTTACCATGTTCAAATTTAATTGTCTTGTTGTGATCACCATATTCTTTCATCCCATTGATGTAAAAAAAGGAACCTAAATTTTTTTGTGCACCATATCTTAATGATAGTTTTTAATTTTCATTCATTTATATTGTTTATTGTTTCTTTCTTTCCTATCTCTTTCCTCTATAAAACTAGTAGATTAGACAAAAATACAAAGCAAGATAGGGAGGAAAGCATTAAAGATTACATATAAACAAGGATTTAACCTTGGTAAAAATACTTTAATGTCATCCATAGGAGCCATGTCCTATGCTCCCTAAACTTCCCAAATTGGCACTCCATACGAGGCATGAGTATTAGACACACCCAAAGAACCGCATGTGGGTGGTCATGATGATCAAAGTGTAAGGACTGGATTTGATCCCCAAGAATATTGTTGGCATGCCTAGTGGGACCCAAACTGCTATAATAATCCCTTTATTAGAGGTCATTTAGAGGATCTATTGAAATCCTCATTTCATAGCTTGTTAAGAGCACCTAGAAAATTCATCTAACAACTTTGCTACAAAAAAATACCTTAAAGAAATTCTCTTTCAAAGTCTAGATTGACATTACAGTGGGAACCTTCATATTTTGATTAAAACACTCATCACCTAGTGACTCCACTATATAAATAGGAGAAGAGAACCTAGATAAAATAGTAAATTTCCAAAAGGTAGGTCTCTCATTTGATAAACTTTAGGCCTATAAAAAAATCCAACACAAGAGAAAATCCTCAATTATTTTTACCCCCTCTAAACCATGGTAATATACAAATATGCCAATGACAAAATATGGTTATCCCTTAAAACCTAAATTAGAGAAGGTTTCCATCATGGAATGATAGAGACTCCTTGTAGCCATCAGTGCCATCGACCACTTGGGATGAAATCCTAGTCTCTACATTGAAGTTCTTATAATTTTTCATCGAAGAAGACATAACTCCAATTGAGCATCTCCAACACATGGTCAACCTATGCACTCTATATAAAATTGAGGAATATAATGTTGTACTCAAACTTTTGGTGGACTTCTTCAAAGGAAAAGCATGAGAATGGTACATCTCACTCACTCCACACTCTGTTGCTAATTGGGTCAACTTGCTAACCTATTTGTGGATAGATTTGGGAATAATATGAACAAAGTATCTCTATTTGAGCAACTAATAACCATAAAAATATCTCCCATGGAAGCTATGGATACTTTCAATGCCATATTTTACAAGTCTTGGTATAGAATTTTAGAGGAAATATGGCCTTATTAGGTATGGATTTCATCTACTATTTGAAGGCATTCAAATATCCATGATGATAAAATCTAAAGGAGGTAATTCACTACCATGTAGCCTATGGGATATACATTCAAGTCAAAAGATACCTCATTGGAATGTTAGCTACTAGGCCCCCATGCCTCTTCTCCCTAGTGTTTAGCTACCATATTGGCCCCTCTGATAGTGTAACCCACAACTTTCCAATTGATCCATGCTTCAAGTTAAACCTCAGTGCAAAAACCTCTTATATTCCCATCCCAACCACTCTAGTCTCCTAATACCCAAAAATAGAAAGATTGCAAAGCACCCTGAGAGACATGAACAATGAAATTATATCCCTCAAGTGCCAACAAAATTTCTAAAGATCTGGCTATCAGAATTATCCAAGACCACCTTACCAATAAAGCAATCAAGGATATCAACCTCCACTAAATGGAAATCAAAAGTATTTGCCTTAATCCAAAAGGGATTTTGGTCATCCTAAAATTTTGGGTGATAGATAGTATTCATACCCATCCCTGTGCAACAAGTACCCCTAAATTCAATGAAAGATGTGGTCCTTGCCCAAAATAACTATATAGGAGATCCCTATGGTTGGCCATATTATTACCCTTATTCATACTTTTTGGGTCTTGAGGAACTCCAACAAGCAACCTTCCCTCTACCTCATCCTACATATCAAAACCCTATGGTGTAGGCTCTAAACAACCACTTAGAATCTACCCTTAAAAATTTCTTTGACCCAAAGAATTGGACTGTTAGAGTAGACATTGATAACGTGGGATGAGATAGAAGTTTATGTCATTCCTATACATACAAGTGCACCATCAAACAATTGATCCTAGATGTAGTATGGTATTTTCACAAGGGGTGATTGAAGAGACCCAAAAACAATAAGTTCCAACATAGGTAGTAGCTGAGATACTAGTCAACCTTAGGAGATGAAACAAGAACCAAAGAAACCAACATCGAAACAACCTATACCAAATAAAATTCTACTAAATATGGTTCAAGCATCGAACCTTAGCATCAAGTGACTAAAGGCCTAGTGGATCCCAAGCAACATGATAAAGGATCAACCACTAGAATCTTCTAAGTTGATTGAACACTTGAAGAGGTCCACTATACCTATGCCACTATGTGATGTCCACACTCTACCAAAGTAGATGAAGTAGCTCAAAGAATATTTGAAGAGGTAAATCATCAATAAGCAAAAGGAGAAGGCTATCCTATAGATATTTGGTCTCAGTCCTAATAGGCCTAATTCATAACCCTTCTACTTAACACTCTTATGCGAGGACAAGCTTACAACTGCCTGGTGGATTCTAGGGCAAGTACCTCAATTATACCTAAAAGAGTGGTTGATACTTTAGAGCTAGCCTATGAATCGGTCAAGCAAGGGGTAGTATAGCTATATGGAACTCTAATTCCTATACTTGGCCTCATCAAATACCTATAGCTTTCACTACATTCCTACTAAACATTGTAGATTTTTATGAGGAAGCTTTGCATGAAGTAGTTGGCATGTGAAAACACGTCATCCTATGTACCATATTATAAATAGGTGGAATTTAAATAAAATTTGGTAAGAGCTAAGTACTATATAATTGTTGGTTAAAGTTAATAGTGCCATATAGAGGAGGGGTATAAAGTCAAAGCATCCATGTAAAATTATTTTTGTGAAGCACACCATCAAACCACATACATAAGAAAAGGAAGGTTGTGTAGATCAAGAGGACCAATAATATATTAGAAGGGCTAAAGAAGGGCATTCCCTATGTCATCATCAAGAACCTAGTAGCCATCAAGTTGATGAAAAGATATTTTTTATGGCTAAACATGAGGTAACATAGTGGATAACCATGTCATCACCAATTCATCTACATGAGAAAG
Organism: Wollemia nobilis; assembly: GCA_028583015.1. NCBI lineage: Eukaryota > Viridiplantae > Streptophyta > Pinopsida > Araucariales > Araucariaceae > Wollemia > Wollemia nobilis. Next base: position 21,743,641 of record JAQPPZ010017232.1, on the reverse strand, counting down.
ATTGAATAGAAGGATCGACACAACAAGGGATTCAATACTTTATTAGCAAAATTTATATAAAAGGAGGTCTCATTTTGATACATCCCATGATCTCCCAAGCAGAACTAGCAAAGAGTTCCCTAATTTTTATTTTAAACCCTAGGGTATCTAGAATTTACCCCATAGATTATGTGGACAAGGCCCTTTCCTCTAGGTTTCTTGACTCTTGCTAGTAGAAGTTCCTTTGTGAGTTGCCAAAGCTATAGTGAAGTTTCAATTCAAGAAGCAAACCCCTATCCAAAAGAGAAGTTTTGAACAAGGTTATCACCTAAAGCTAAGCAAATTGAGAGACCTTGAAGTTCCCTCCACATATCAAGTAGTTGATTTGAAGAAGATACCAGTAAGGAAAGGTCTATGCTAAAGACTGCTAGCATGTTTGAAGCTCCCTATACCACAAGGTAAATTTCATCACCTAGATTGGACCAAAAATAAATTATGCCTTTTCGGTGTAACTAAGATACATCCCACCATCAACAAGAGCCCTAGAACATTTTTATGGTAACTAAAAGGGTTTTATTGATGGTAGGACCTCTATTAGCCCAATGCACCTAGGCCCATTCACTAACCCGATGGGTGGGTCTTAAAATTGAATTGCCCTATTTTGATAATTGGGTTGTAGCATGCCATGTACTTGGGTGTAGTTGCTCAATGGCATGAGCAACATAGCCACTGAGGAAAACCCAAGGACCTTAGAGGAAAAGAAGGAGGGGGATAAGATGAATAAAATAATAATTCAACATGATCATCTAATCTTGTTGATCCATAGATGGACCTCCAAAGGAATCATGGTAAGAGGCACAAGAGGAGCATGCACAAGCCTAATAAAACTCAAACCATAGCCATCAAATAAAGCTTGATAATACTTATGTAGAGGTATCTTCAACACATCGAAAATCAAAAGGATAAAGGTGACATAAAATACAGAATCAACTAGGCTAGGGGTAAGCAAGGAACATAGAAATGGAAGTTACTATGATAACTAAACCACTATAAAAAAAGGTATAGTATTTCTAGAACCTGGTAATCCAGTCTGAAGAGGGGGAAGTATACCAAAATGAGATAGAACCAAAGCCAAAATCCACCATTTGAGCTCAAGTTTCCATGGGAAGAAGGGGGTTCATTAGTGACACCTCTACAAAAATACCACTCCACCCATAGGAATATTTATGATGATTAGACCCCCCAAACAACTTTGGACCTTCCAAAAATAAATGCAGCACGATACCCCTGGCTCAACAACTAAGAATGACATAAGCGCTCCTGCCCATAACCACTTGGAGGGAAATTTTTTATTTTTTATTTTGACATGAATGTTATAAATAGCCAATTTTGGAGGATAAAAAAGGAGAAATAAGGGGGTTCATTAATGACACCTCTACAAACATACCACTCCACCCATAGGAATATTTATGATGATTAGACCCCCCAAACAACTTTAGACCTTTTAAAAATAAATGCAGCACAATACCCCTGACTCAACAACAAATAATTACATAAGTGCTCCCACACATAGCCACTTGGGGGGGGAAGTTTTATTTTTAATTTTGACATGAATTTTATAAATAGCCAATTTTGGAGGACAAAAAAGGAGAAAGAATTATTTTTTTAACTAGTATCTGGCCTTGAATATCTTTTCTTAACTTTCTCCTTTATGTATATTAGTCTAAAATCGAGCCTTGGGTCATTGCATGTATAGGTCATTGAGCCTCACTCTGTTATGTATAATTGTAAACTTCTAAATATGAATGTAAATTTATGTCCTAACCTTTGGCATACATATATCTTTCTAAGAGGATTTGTGACTAGTATTTGTCCTGGTCCCTATAGGAGATCATCCATTATGAAATTGTATTGAATGGTGACCATGTTTATTGTGATACCCATGTTCATTCATCCCACTAATATTTAGAAAGAACCCTATAATATTTTGTGTGTTGAATCTCTAGCATAGGCTTTAATTTCCATTTGTTTCTGTTGTCTAGTATTTTTTTTTCCTATTCCTTTTCCTTGGCAAAAACCACTAGCTTAGACTAGATTAGGAAGCAAGAAAAGGAGGAAAATTTTGAATATCACATCTAAATAATGATTCATCTCTAGTAAAAACCCTAGAGGTCATCCAAATAAGCCACATCCCATGCTCCCCAAACTTCTTGAACTGGAACTCCATGTGAGGTGTGAGCATCAAACACACTCGACAAATCCCATGTGGGTGGTTGTGATTCTCAGAGTATAAGGATCGGATCTAGTCCTTAACAATTATCTTTAGCAAGTCAAAAACTAAAGGAGGCCTATTGGAAGGAGCTACCCTTATTTTCTATGGAAATACTAATGGTAGTTGCAAGGGTTGTTCTAAATATTGGTTCTTAACTTGTTGTTGGGTTACAACACAAGGGGTCGTCAAATAAATAATACCTATCATATTATGACCTTGGATATAATTAGTGGCCTTCTGTTTATGGGTAGCTAAATGATTTTGGAATATTTATAAATATTTATTAGAGGAATTTTGATTATTATTAAATATAATCTTACCATAATTTATAAGGTTTTGGATAATATTGTGTAAAGTGTTGCACCTATCAGTTTTATGGCTATTGACATGATGAAAATTATAATGTTCATCATGTCGATACCAATTAGACAATTATTTGGTGGTATATATAGGTCTACTTGGTGGAATTTCTATCATTTTTTAATCATGAAGTAGCTTCAAAATTATTTATTGGGATTGGCCTATGTTAGTGAAATTACACTTAAGTTTGTCTTGCTTTGTTAGGATAAGCTTTTGGAAAGTAGTAGCTATCATATTTACATTGTTTGTTTAATAAGAATTGGTAACACCATCACCTATTATATGCTTATTTTTTTATTATCATTTATTGCTAGAGGAATATGGTTTATCCTCTTCTTTCTTAAGTTTAAGTTACCCCCTACGTTGAAGGGCATATTCTACACATTTAGCTAGGCCAAGTGCTTCTTCAAAGGAAGATATATTGGTAGTTTGTAAAGAAAGGATAATTAGTCACGAAGATTACATATGAAGATATGCAAGAGCTCCTTTGGTGAACATATATATTAGATTTTTCCAATAACATTTTTCCATTTTTCCAAGAAACTAGAAAAATATCTCATCCTTCGCTTGCTTTAGTTCATAAAGGTCATCTATAGTGTTTTTTCTTCAACGTATATGTAAAATTATTTAATAAATGCTTTCATAAGTTCTCTAATGCTTTTAATAAAATGACAAGGTGTTTGAAAATACATTTCTAAGGCTAGACCTCTAAGGCTTTTTAGAAAGAGCCTAAGTAGAAGCATCTCATCATGAGTGACACCACTATAGGCAATTTGGAATAATCTAAGATGATTGATAGGGTCTTGCTTTCCATCATACATTTGAAAATTTGGTGTTTCAAAAATTGGTAGAAAAGGATGGCTAGTTATTATAGGGTCTAATTAGTGTGACTATAAAACTCATCATAAGAGTACTTATGGCCAAAATAGGCCCATTAGAGAGAATTTATTTGTCATTCTAACTCTTCAAATTTGGAGTCTCATTTCTCAAGATGCTCTAATTTGGTATCTATGCTTTGATATTTGAGGGAAGGTTAATTTTATGGTACCTATGGCAACACTAATGGAGGTTGAGAGTTGACATAAGAGTAGGTTTGAGATACCTAAGGGAGTGACACCAAGGGTTATACCATTTGATTGGATAATAAGGGTGTGAGTACATAATTAATACCTACATCACTTGATAGAAAAGGTTTAGGAGATATAGGATTCGAAAGGGATGGAATGTGTAGAGGAATGTTAGAGGAAGGGATAGAAGTAGTCATGTCAATATGTGAAACATCTACAAAATATAACAAAATATTTTGAATCCTACTACCTATGGAAACAATAACAAGATGGGCTATAGACATATTAGGATCTATGGTGTTTACTTGGTTTTCATTTAGTTGCATAACATTTAATTGACTATTGGAATGTGCAACATTTTCATGAGATGGCCTTGGATTAGGATTAGGTGGTTCTTCTCTACCTTGATTATCAAGTTCCTCTCTAAGGATATCTTAAAATATATGTTTGTTTCATCTTACAAAGTCTCTTAGATGATGTATGGAGTCAAATGTTGTCTTCTCTACAACATGTTCTTCCTCTTCATAATTAGGGTTTGACCATGGATTTTCTTCTTCATGTACACTTGGAAAAGAAGGGTAGGAGGATGATGGTAGCCAACTTAGTCCATAGATAAAAGTGAGGAAGAGATAGTTGATTAATTAATTAGATCTTTATTAAGAAATAAAATGCTATGAATACTAAACTAGTCGATATACCTTAGGAATGTCTCTCAATATACTTGAACCTTTTGGATATACTTACCCTCCTGATATATCTATCAGTATGTAGATGAGGCTCAATTCCCCCAATATACCTACCCTATCAATATACCTATTGGTATGTGAAAGAGGCTTAATTCCCCCAATATACATGATTGCATGTGAGGATAAACCTTGAGGTATGTGAATAAGGAATGGTATAAGGATCAACCACACCTAGATATGTCATTTAGTTTTGATATGTACACACCGATAAAAGGAATAAATTCTTAATCTTAATTAATGTGACTTAATGTAATCAAACAATTTTATGTTATCTTATTTAGGTTAAAATTAATTTTATCTTTTATTAGGGCTAGATTTATATTTCACATCAAGTTCACCAAAATGTAGATAGTAGGCCACACATAGGTTGATTCCATGAATCCCTTTCCAAAGAAGACCTAGAATCATGTGATCAATCTACCTTAATATGTTTTACATATAGGTTTAAAGTTAATGTTGAATGTGTAAATTGGAAAAACACCTAAGATTGAAAGTCTAACCCTAAGCATCTTCAAAAGGGATCTAAAACAGAAATATAAATGATGCAAAAATATAAGTATAAAATAAAATGTGATCCTAAGTTATGCGCTTTTTTAATTTCAATGATTACAAGGAAAATAAAATTCTTTTTCCTTTCAAGGACAAACAAGAGATTATGTAAGCATACAAAACTATCCTAGATACAACTATATGCTATAATGATTCTTTGCCTAAGATGATTTGATAAATAAAATTGATCTAAACTTATTATTATTTGAAATAGATAATAGAGTACAACTACAAAAGTCTAAACAACATAGATCTAGTCACAAAAACAAAAACAAAAAAAAGACCAAAAACTATAGCGCCTAATTATGATGTTTGTGCAAAAGCATCACCTTTCAGCAGTAGTGCTACATTGGCACTATCATGAATAATACCCACAAAATGAACAAAAAATGCAACTAGGATTATGTTTAGTAGGGCTATTTTATCATAGGGAAGCAGAGAACTATCTGGTCAAACTAATTAAACCCCCTTTTTGATATGATAAAAAAAATACCTACAAATGAAAGAAGTATGCACCCTCTGCAAAAGCATTGATATTCAACAATAACTCTACCCTAACGCTATTGCAAAGATTTAGCACTTTTGTTCTATGATAGACAAAGAGAAAAATCATTAGAATCATGTACTTGATTAACACTATTGTTCCTACAACTCAAAAACAATGATTTACAATAATGAAAAACTTGTAAAAATGTTCCCAAATATTGAATATTGTACGTAAATCTTAAGCTAAGGTGTCTAAGTATATTAGAGTGCAAAATGATCAACCTAAGTGACAACAAACCTAAATATTAATAGGTAATTATAGGATTAATAGTTTTGTATAAATTCCTCAACATAATATGGCAATGCAATAGGAATATGAGATAAAATAACCTTTAAAATGTTACAAGAGATGAGAGAGAAAACCTATTGCAACTAAATAAATGATACAAAGGAATAAGAATACAAGAGGCACTTGTTAGGAAGCTTGTTGACAAAAGAGTAGTAGTCTAATAAAAAGCTAGATAAAAAACAAAATGCTACTGATAACTACCAATGGTGAGAATATGATAACAAAATGCTATAAAATGGTTAGAAAATGCATTAAAAGAGGAGATAAAACAATACTATCTACAACTGCAAATGTAACCAAAGTTTATAGCAAGGCAAGATAAAAATAATTGCATAGGGAAAGGCAAACATAAAAGAAGTAGGAGTTAGAGATGGAATAATACAACTAGACTCTTGTAAATGCTTCCTCCACAACCAAGAGATTCTACAAAAGCCTAATGGAGTAGTAGGAGGATGGTCTTTCTTGGATGCCCCTATGCCTTGCTTCACTTGCCCTAAAATGCTTATAAGAATACTTGAAAATACAAGAAAGTGAATGCAATAAAAGAGAGAACAAGAGAACTTACAAATTTAGGTAAACATTGGACATTCAATATTTCTTGTTAAAGGCCCATCCCATGGGCTCAATTTATAGATTATGGGAGAAGAATTCTTGGAGGGAAAAAGGGGTCAAATATGCATTTAGGATAAGGGATAGAATTCAAACTTTGTAGGCTCAAGGAATGAGAGTTAGCATGAGTGATCAAGGTTAAGAGTGGTAGAAGGAATTCGTATGTTGAAGACTCGTGTTGCAAAGATTCCACTCATGCCAACAAAAGTACACATTAGCATTGTTGTAGTACTATCATTTTAAATATTTTTTATATTTTTATTGTTGGAGGGTCAAATTGCTTGAAATGGATTAAAATGCAAAAGTACCATGTTTTCACAATAGTATTGGTGTACTGTTATTGCAGAAGAGTGGCACTTTTGCTCTAAGATAAGAAATGGGTAGGATTTTTGCTTATATAAGGTTGATTGATTAAAGATCAATTATTGGATGTTATGAATGAAGTGATAGTTGGTCAGGTGCATCAAAATTGAATATCTACAACTAGATCATGGGCACTAGTGGTAAGAGGTCCAACAATGAAGCCAAAGGAATGAAGAGATTTAATAGAGAAACAAATCAAAATGCAATTATTAGAAGAAAAGGAAATACAAAATAGCTCAATAAAAATCATCATTATGGGTATAAAATAGCATGGAGAATAAGAAAACATAACCAAATTAATAAAATTTATTAGAGTAGGCAAATTCACCAAGCATATAGGCTAAAAAAAGTAGAGGAAGACATGAGAGCTAGACCAATCTAAGTCACAATGTTTAGCATAGGAGGTAAAAGGTAGGTTCATCAAAATAGATGATCACCACAGGTGGTCACATTTTTACCTGGATGATGATCTTACTCCTATATAACAATAAGAGAATAGGGCATAAAGGGAAAAAGGTAATGATAACAAGAAGGGTAGAAAGGAATGGTTGAAAAATGGGAAATAATGCATTATAAATGGAATGCAAAAAAAATAATTAAGAAATTGGGGTCCTTTAGTAACACTATACATTGGTGAATTGGAATTATCATGGATATCCATGGAGAAGAGGTCTTGGTCTAGGTCTCATATCTAAGGTAGATGATGTAATTTTACTAATAGAAACACATGAACATGATGGGTGCAATATTCTAGATTGTAAAGGATACAAAAAAGATATTAGTAGGAATGAAACAATAGAAAATGAAAAAGGACATGTAGTAAAAATACTGATAAAAGAGTCTTGGGGTAGTGTAATGATGAATCACTACACCTTTTATCCAACAAGAAAAATCAGATATTTGAGTCACAAACAAGCATGAAATAAAACCCTAATTAAAAAGGTTTGATTATCAAAGGCTAGATCTCGAGAGCAAAGAATCTTTGAAAGTCAAAATTTCTTAAATCATGAATAGAAGACAAGAAGCAAAAGTTCCAGCAAAGGTATAAAAGGTAAAAATCCTAAATATCTGAAGTCGAGCAGTTAGAATTTCCCAAGAATAGACATGAAAAGCATTACAAGAAATATGAAGAGAAGGGTATAACTGATTGATTATTCCATGGGATCAACTTTGTATAAATAGCAAAGTTGATCAATGTGAGTTGTTGGATTACAACAACTCAAAAAATCTGAACTAGTCTAAACTAAGACTTCACCTGACTCATTGAAGAGTGGTAACTCAAGTAAGACTATCCTAGTAGAACTTAAGAGAACAAATATTTATTCTAACACCCCCCTTAAGTGATACTAGGGGTGAATTTAATAATAGTCGATGAGTCCCAACAACAAGACCTAATGAGGTACTCATGTACAATGAACTCTTTTAGAATAGATGGTAAAAAATACACATGGAAAAAATCATCTTTCAAGAAAAATAAGAAAAGGCATGTCTTCGGATGGCAAATATTGTCCTCTATTGAAAAATAAAAAATGATTCCCGATAATATGGCATTATTATGTACTCATTTACAATGTACTTTCATATAGGAGAGAGTGAAAAAACCACATGGGAAAAAACCATCTTCCAAGAAGAAAAAGAACAATAAGAAGAAGAGAGAGGTGAAAACCTCTGTGCACTCTTCTAATGCAACTGCTTAACCCCAAGTTTCTCTCACAACTAAATGTAGCACGAAGAAGAAAAGGATTTGGTGAAGATATTTGCAATTTTATTTTCTATGTGAATGTACTCCAAGTTTAGATACCCTTGCTAAATATGCTACCGAATGAAGTGCATGTGAATCTCAATGTTCTTGGTGCACTGATGCTTAACTAGATTGCAGAAAATATGAATTGTGCTCTAATTGTCACACCAAAGGGTAATGGGTTGGTCATGGAAAAAACCAAATTCTTTTAGTATCTGATGAAGCCAAAGAGCTTCCTGACTAGCCAAAACTGCTACCCTGTATTCTGCTTATGTAGATGATAATGCTACTGCTTATTGATTGTGTGAGGACTTCTTTAAATTTGGTGAGAAAGTCAACAATATTGCTAAAGTCTTTAGGAGATAATGTTGTCAACTCTACCTCTAGCTGCATTGACCTTATTTGATCCACTTTACCAAACAAGTTCTTTAGTTTTTTCCAACTCTCAAATGGAGTTTTACATTCTGAAATGTGAAACCATAAGATCTCATTTACATTGCTGCTTATAATACCCATTTTTTCATACATATTCCCTTTATGAATAAATATTTCATATTCCTTTTCAAATTCAAGTCGCTTCTCTTCTAGCAAGTGTGTGAGCCCTTTTTGAGAAATGAGTTTTAATAGTTTTGGTTTCTGTTAGGAGGGAAAACTTATGGGATTGATTTCATTGATAAAAGTGGTTACAATATATAGGCATAAGCCTATATTCAACACATGACACTTGTCAAGTGAAACTGACAAGTGTCAAGGAAGGCATAGTGCACATTACATTAACTCTAACATTCCTCCTTAATGTGCACTATCCTAACTAAAGAAAAAAAATAAGTCAACATTAGGTAACATTCCCCCTTAATGTTGACTTATCTAACAAAAATCTACATCCTCTTTTATTGCTGATTTGGTCTTAGGCTCTTGCTCTTTGTGCTTGGCTCTCCAACTATGAATAATGCTAGATTCACTGTGTATACATCTTGGTTTGTTGCCTCAGGGTCAGCCACTTCCATGGGTCTATTGCCACTGGGTCAGCCGTCTAGGTGCCTTGGGGTCATCATGGGTGCCTCAGGGTCAACCACTTCTAGGTATGTTGCCTCTGCAGGTCATCCTTAGAGGATGTTGCCTCTCGTAGGTCACTGACTAGATTCACCATGAGTATGAAATCCCTCCTCATGGTGAACTCAATCTAGAAGGTGTCGATCTCTGCCAAAAATGCACCTAATTAAAGGAAAAACGAGCCATATAAGAGTGTCGATCTCTGCCAAAAATGCACTCAATACAATAAAATGAGCCATAGATCCAAATAGGAGGAGAAGAAGAGAAGAAGAGAATCTTCTGAAGTGTCTTCGTCTATAGTCTTTAGAAGTAGATCCAAAAAAAACCTCGGATAGAGTCTAGGGTGTCTTTGTCTATAGTCCCTAGTATAAGTGTCCTTATGGTGACCATGTCATCCCATCGAAATGCATGGGTAACTAGCCGTTGCATTCACCAAGTGTATAGAAAAGATCACTAGGTACAAGGATCACATATGAAATTACCTTGGGAGTGTCGGGTTCAACCGAGAGTGCACTCCAAGGTAGAAAAACTTTGAGGCTAAAAAACTAAATTGAAACAGCCTCAAAATTACAATATGACACCACCATTGTGTCCGTCATGAAAAACCATTTCCAACGACTATAAATACCCCTATACTTGGGTCTCAATAGGACCTTCATCTTGCTGAAAAACCAATGTGCCTCTCTACGCAGCAAAAAAACAATCCAAGTATACCCTTGAAAAGCAAAAAATACAACCCATTACATGAAAGTGGTGCCCTCCACTTTATAAAAAATGCCCCCATTGTTTGATAGCCATGACCATAATTTAAAAAACTCCCCTAAGGCCACCCATTACAAATCCTCCAACATAGGACATTGTTTCTTGCAAATATAGAACTCCCCATACTCCAAGGAAAAGTACATAGGCCATGCGGGCCTTCCACTTCATGTGGCCATAATCACTTTATAAAAAAATGATTATGCTTGTGTGCATAGAATAAAGGATTCCCCCACTTAATAAAGTGCTAAAAGTACTATGAGTGTTCCCCACTAATCGTGAATTTAATAAATACCCCTCATGAGATCATAAAATTAAAAAATTATGTTCCAATGGGTCAATCAATTTTGGAATGCAAACGACGGAACCTCCTCGTCACTCACCTTCGTGGCATGTCCCCCCGTGGCCGAAATAAATCTCGACGGGATTTTAAAAATTCAAATGCATTGGCTGGATAATTTCTTGCGTGTCACGAGATTCCCCTATGGTGTCGAAAACAAAATCAAACTTCTCCGGGATTTCGTCATAGCTTTGTTTGGTATAATCCACCGCGAGATCTGCTCCCAAGCTTTTCACGAACTCCAATTTGGCAGTACTGCAGGTAGAGACGATTCTGGAGGCTCCGTACACGTGTCTGGCCAGCTGGATGGTGAGGCTACCCACTCCGCCTGCTTCGTCGATGATAAACACGGTCTGCCCGCTCTCGATGGCCGCCTCCATCGAGTTGGTGGTCTTGAGGTCTATTCCCACCAGGACTCATTCAATACTCAATTCCAATTCAACGCACAGTGCATGACATTCACTTTTTTCTGTCTCTCCAGCCCTAATTCAAGTCATCAGTAGATGTTCATTGCAGGGAAAGGGCCAATGCAAATACTGACAAACGTAGGATCCTATCTCTTGACGTGAAAAAATGAGTCTGTTGGCGGTGGATTCTTCTTATGTTTTGAAAATGCCCTCTTTTATGGCACCGTCTGGTAATCTCAAAACCTCAAACCCCACGCTCCGTGCCATGTCCACAATCTGGGAGTAGTTACGGATGCTTGGGAGCGTGTCGGCATGCTCGATGTCGTTGATGATCTCCACAATCAGTCATCAAACCGGTGGATGCGCGTCCAGTCCACCGGTGGAGGCCGTGCCAGATATTATGCCAGAGAACTCTTGGCGCTACTCTGGTGGTCTCGATGGCGGTGGATTTGCTCCTCTAGAGCAAAAACAATGGCGGCCTCGTCCTTAGAGAGTTTGAACTCGGGCCTGTCACTCTTTATCAAAAAAAATATCTTCCCTATTTACATCGTACACCTTTCAATTTCTCTAAAATGACTCTATCTACTCAATACAGCATCAAACCCAGGCTAATGTCCTCTACGACGTAAGAACCATTAGTCCTGCCATCTCTGCCAAACCCGATTCAAAGCTCTAGGGCCGTCGATTCCACGCACAGCAGCAATTTCTTTCCTTTTTCTTCTGTGCTCGAGGTCCCAGGTTTGAGTCCTCATCAAGGGCAATTCCTCACTCCCTAGCCACGACAGGAAGTGATGATGCATGAAAACCTCAAAAAATAGACAAACGACAACATGCCCGATGTTGCTCTATCACTCCATCCACCCTCGTTATCGGCTGTCATCTTCACACGATATGGTTCTCCACTATGCCCTTGACGACACACGGTCGCTGTCCGATCCGCCCAGAAATCAGACTCGGCAATCAAACACAGTGGTGTATTTTTCAATTCCTAGCAATTGAGAGACTCAGATAATAGAAACGCACGCGGGTTGTCAACCCTGGCCTTGGTACGCCCCTCACGATCCCACACTTTCGCAGCCATGGAGATGGGAGTACTGGATATTTGTATCATTGGAATCCTGAGAGTAATGTGACACAGTATGAGAAACCAGTGCCAATCGTGCAAGCGCCGCCTCCCCTTCTGCCATAAGGACACATCAGTAATTCTTTCTTCCTTGTTAACCACCATCCCAACAAGGGTTACATTATTGACATCAACGTCGTCTATAGTATAATTTGAATTGTCATCCCCGACTTTCTGGATCGCCTGGCTTATCTACTTCACCATCAATGGTAGAGGCCCCATACTGGTGCCGCTTTTCCAAAAAGTTTTGGAGCAGCATTGAGAAGGCGACGGCTGCGGTAGCAAAAGAGATAGCAGCAGTGGTGATGCTGAAGGAGGAGGTCGTGGGATATGGTGTCGGCTACCCTACGAGGGTTGGCATGACAGTTGAGCTTTCTAGAAAAGATACATAAGTGACATCTCCAAGGTCCAAAAAATGTTGCAAATGGCTTCAATTCAGAAAGACCATCAGAAGTGACCCAATATAATTTTGCTCCTCCATCGTAAACTCCAGCAACTGAGTTGAGACTAAAAAAAATAGAGAAATTGTTTTCTCCTCAATATCTCATGGATCCAAGCAATGAAGCTTCAGGGGTAGCCATGAATTTTTTCAAGCTGTCTGGTTTCTGATCCATTTTAAAAAAAATGGAGAGCATACTCCCTAGGCTTGGAAAAAAAATGGAGGAAAAATGAAAAAACTATAAATGGAGGAAAAATATTGGGGGGAGGGAGGATTTCCATGAGGGAAATCCCCCTCAAGCTCACAAGGCCAGAGAAAGCCTGGAGCTCTGATACCAAATGTTAGGAGGAGAAACTGAAGGGATTATTTTTATTGATAAAAGTGGTTACAATATATAGGCATAAGCCTATATTCAACACATGACACTTGTCAAGTGAAACTGACAAGTGTCAAGGAAGGCATAGTGCACATTACATTAACTCTAACAGCTTCCATGTGTGATAGTTATGAGGGGTGAGTGGGTCAATTGTATTCATTTTTCCAAAGAAAACTGTAGAGAACCAATATTCCCCCCTTTAACTGCAAGAATTTTTAGGGATTTCAATTATGCACCCCTCTTTTATCAATTGGAATTGTTTTTTTTACAGCAGTTGAAACATCTTTTGATTGAATGCAGCGAAAGCCAGACCTCTATACCAATATCTTAAATTTACCCACCTCTACATGAGGGAAACTAAAAGTAAATGAGGAGAGTGATACGTGGAACATAGTCTATTTGAAGCAAGAATAATCTGCCAGACCTTTATACCGAATCTTCTCAATGACCCGCCCTTACGTGAGGGAAACTATAAGTTAATGAGAAGAATGATACGTGGAACATAGGTGATTATTAAGATATTTGGGCCAAATTTTTATTTGTTTTGAATTTTTGTCTACTTGAAATGTTCAAATGTTCAAGTGTGTTTAGAAAAAAACCACAGATTTGTAAGTAGAACAAGCAACAACTTCATGTGGCCAAAAATAATGCCACAAAAAGACTCCACCACCAAAGTGTCCTCCAATATCTGCCTTCTCATGGAATGCAGTAGTAGCAAAAAAGTGAACCTTCTGAACAAATCCAAAGACCATAAAGAGATGTGCAAGGAGTAGTACTAACAACCCCCCTGAAGTCTTCAAAAATAGGTGCAAGAATTAGCACCAAAAAACCCCCCAAAAAAAAATTATTTATGAGTTTACAAGGAGACCCATCACTATAATGGCCTTTACACAGTAGGCAGATTAGTGAGAGGGGCTCAAAAATGGGAGTTTTTTTACAAAGCTCTTTTGAAAAAATTTACAAATGATATCTAAGTAACATCAAAAGAGTGTTCTTGTTAAAAAACAAGGCAGCTTCCTTCGATTGAGACACAGGAAACTTCCTTTGGGCATCAATATTTTGAAACCTGCACATTCAATACTAAAGCAAAGTTGGAAAAAATATTGTTAGAGTACTCCCTTATTCAAATGTTGAAAGCAACACATGATTGCTGTATTGATTGCACCATGAGCTTGGAATGCGTATTCTGGTTGCGTTGAAAGGAAATGTAAATGTCTTTGATGCGTCAATGCTTTAGTAAGTTCTCATATTTGATGATGAAAGGTGCCTTCAACAAACTCCAAAACTCTATAGCTTCGAACACCAATACCAAAAGTGACATAGTCGTTGAGGTGCTTTTCAAAAAAAACCAAGCTTTCGTCCAATTGCAGCAGTTTTGGAATGTCTCAAGTGCAGGAAACCAAAGTGATTGCGATGTTAGAGTGCAAGCTTCATAATGGAAAGAATGCAGTATTCAAGGTATGTTTTAAGAAACACTAAAAAATGTTGTCTCGCTATCCAAGCTCTCATCCAATCACAGCAGTTCTGAAACATCATCAAGGTGTAGGAAGTAATGGAGTACGTGACATCAGAGTGCAAGCTTTGTAATGGAAAGACAAATGAATGTTATGGTCTTTCTTATAAAAAAATATTCTCCAGCTTTAAAAATCACCAAGTGAGGTGATCTCCACACAACTTTCAAAATTTGAAATGAAGCTGGTAGATGCCAAATATCGAATCTCGTGAAGCCAAAGTGAAGTAAACTTCACGAAGGAGTAGTAATTAAAATTACTTTCTACTTGTGAACTCGAATTTACCCTATTTTCTCTTGAATTCAAGCACACTAGATGCCAAGAAGGGAACAATGATCACTAAAAAGTTGGAACAATGGCTATTAGATGTGATGTGCTTCCACTAAACGCATACGAACTCCAATAGGGAGTTAAAGTAGCAAATATAGGATAGTGCAGAGGTTGATACATGGTCGATGGCCAGTTATAATGCCAAAAAAGTCTCCATACATCTTAGCAATGAAGACGTAAAGCCTCTGGTAAAATATCATCGAGCTGCATGAGGGGAGACTTTGAGAGGTGCAGTATCTCTCGGAGAGAGGAGACGAAGCAATGGTGGGTGTCGATTCTACAAAATATGGCCTGAGAGGGTTCTGAAATGTTGCAAAAAAAAATATTAAAAAAATATTTGAGGCCAATATTGTGTTAGCAATTTTGGCCAAAAAAAATATCTAAGCATCACATACAGTAGTGAAATTTCTTCTTTATCATCTGTAGATAATAACATTCAGTAGAAACCCTTTTACATAATATTTAAAAATTTATAATTTTGTTTAGAAAGAACTATATATAAAACAAAATCTTGTAGACTTGTAACAAATGCAGTGAGAAGTCTACAAGAGATACAATGAACCAACTCCTAGAAACTCCAAGAGAGAATGCTATCAAAATCTATCTTGCTCTGATACCATGTTAGAATTTCCCAAGAATAGACATGCAAAGCATTACAAAAACTATGAAGAGAAGAGTATAACTAATTGATTATTCCATGGAATCAACTTTGTATAAATAGAAAATATGATCAATGTGAGCCGTTGGATTACAGCAACTCAACAAATCTAAACTAGTCTAAACTGAGAGTTCACCTGACTCAAGGAAGAGTGGTAACTCAAGTAAGAATATCCTAGTAGAACTTAAGAGAACAAAGATTTATTCTAACACAAGCAGCTCCAAGTGGTGAAGTAAGACTCTTGAAGGAGGCAACACTGACACCATAAAAGTTAAACTAATAAGATGCACAATATTCAATGAATATTGTATTTTCCTATAAAATAATATCTCATATCTCTAAAAAAGTACAACAACATGGGAGCCATGATAGAAGCAACTTGAAGAACTAGAGCATTAAATGAAGCAATATTCTACACCCAGGTGATAGGAATTCCTATAAATGGGTAGATGACAATAAATATAGTAGTTACTCATCCAAGGGTTCGAGACAATTTGAAATTCATGACTTTAAATCCAAAAGATATCAAAAGGATAAATAATCAAACAAGACATGACTTAGTATCAGAAACAACCACCTAGAAATATTTGCATGAGTTTTGGAGGTAAAACCCTTTCCTTATCTAAAAATAGGAGTAGCAAAAGCTTTGTAGAGGATCGACAAGTTTACATTTGTATTATTTTGTAGGCTTTCCCTTCATTTCTTTTTGTAAAAATAGTTGATTTATGAGCAACTTGTGGGAAATCTTGAACCCTCATTTTTGGCACAATCTTTGTAAGATATTGCTTGTATATATATATATATATACATGGGAGCATATAAATTTTTTTGGTATAGCCATTTGTGGACTCCTATTAACCTGTTTATGTATGTATGTATTTATTTGTAATATTTTACCTAATTTTAGTTTTATTAAGTATATGCATGTGTGAGGGGTATGCATCTATTTTTGAACTAGTCACTTGTTTGACTCTCCTACGAGAATTACTTGCTCATGCTTGCATACAACTGGTAATTCTCATATATGCTCCATTGTGTCAAGGAGAGGAAGTTTTCACCACTAAAACATAGCTTTTAGGCCTATTTTTGTATAAATATCTTAGAAAATATCTTGGTGCATCACCCCCCCTTTTAATTTTGTTGAGTTGTTTTATTTTCATCTCTTGCACCCCTTTTATCTTTGTTGAGACCAAGTGTGCCTTGAAGATCACATCATAGCAAGGAGTTGACCTTGTAAAAAATTCTTAGAGGTTCTCAATTGAGTCAAACCCTGCACTCTCAGCTTTGATCTTGCTATATTTCTCCTCATGAGGTACGATTGCCCTACCAGGGACAATCAAAGATGATAACAATTTAATGGCATGCCTGATGGGACCCTAGTGATACATCATTGGTCTCAAAATCACAAGGAGTAGAGCTTAGACTTGGTGAGGATATCTACTTGTTATCACTAGTTAAAGTACCTCTTTACTAACCTAGTGACTTTGCTCCAGAATGAACACCAAAAGAAACCACTATTGAAGATACCAAATTGAGGTTTGGGTGAAGACCTTAGTCTACCTACATTTCTAGAAGCAGGAATTTGCATTCACCTAGTGACTCCACAATAAGACAAAGGACCTATAATTCCAATATGGTTACCCTATCTTAATAACATTCCCTTGTGAAGGGACTGTTGGATCAAATAATCCCAACATAGTCTATACCTAAAAAATTTCAAAATATATCAAAGTCAAAGTTTGGGTGAGTCTAAAATATCTTGATCTTTTTAGTAAAGTTATGGGATTACCAAAGTCCAAAATCAAAAAATTTCCAAGGGTTATAATTTCATGTCACCACCACTATAATTCCTAAAGTTTTTTTGTTGATTATCGCCTTCATTCACGCCCCATTATCACCAAGGTCTTCTTTTATGGTCTAGTCCTACGGTTCGCTCCCCAGAAATTAAAAAATCAAAGTTATCAACCTTCATCATCGATGATATCATTTTATCATCAACTACCAGTGATGATGCCAATCTATCGATGATAATGCTAATAAAAAAATAAAGGAGTCCTCTTTGTCTTTGATCATAATTTCCTATCATTGATCAATTAGCGCCCGCATTGGTCAAACAATGACAACATCAATCAAATGATAATAAGTTCTCACCCATCATTGATGAAAAGTACCTATTGCTCATGCATTAGTTATAACACCAATTAATCATTAATCATTCTAGCCTACCCATGAAGGTCTCATTACAACTTAAGGATCTAGGTATGATTTGAATCAATTCCCCTTTTGGCAATCACTCCTAAGTCCTAAGTATCACTTAAGGTATTGAAGTTCCAAAAATCATGATTGATTAAGTTTCTTTGAAGTCCTAACCCAACACCTTCTTAAATAATTTTCAACATGACCTCATATCAATAAAATCATTCGAGTCCATAAAGATAATGTTCTATAAGATCTTCAAGGAAATAATCCCATCACCAATATACAACTCCCATCACTAATGCATCAACGATGGTTCTAGCTAATCAGCAATGGTGATAACCAAATCCTATCAAAGTCTTTTACGTAATACAAAGTCATAAATCCCTAGGTTCTAGCACCAACATGTCCAAGGTCTCCTTATCACCCATAAAAAGACCTCATCACTGATTCATTAACAATAGTGTTAGACAATGACCAATAGCCTAAATTGATCAGCGATAAGATTATTTTATCATATAATTCATATTGTGTCCACTCTAGGGTTGCTAAAGTCATAAATATGCATCATTATCCCCTTTTTTAACCCCAAGGTAATGTTACCCTCAATGTTCTCTAAAGTATTCAATCATTTTCATCGATGAAAATCATTATCATCGATGCATCAGCGACAACACTACTCAATCAGTGATAATTCATCCTTGATCATTAACAAATCGTTTAGATATTGATAGCCACTTCAAATAAAATATATGCTCTTAACTACTATTATATCAATAACAACCCCATTCTATCGATGAACAATCTAGATCTCACCATAGAAATCAATCTCACATTTTCATCAAGGATCGAAGAACAAAGAAAGTAAAATATGTCTTGAAGCACATATATATTCTTTCAAGACCTAAAAAAATCAAGAAAAATATTTATGGGGATCTCCAAAGTGATAGTCCTAGGAAAGCATAATCGATGTGGCACCAATGAGAGTTGGGCATGCATAATGGTAGGATTTTCTAGACCAATAATAGAGCTAATATTTTATGGCAATGTCGTTGTAGTCATTACAAATACCAAAGTGGATAATATTACAAGATATTTGTTCGAAGGTGGTGGTTGAAGTAAAAAATTCAAAATAGTGCATGCAGCATTATATCACCCATGCCCATTTAAAACATTGTACTTAAATAACAAAGAGACCACCATTACCAGTGCTATCATTCACTAAAAGGTATTTGAATGAAAAGACCAAACCCAAAGAAGGCAAAAATTCATATGCAAAAGAATCTTACAATTCTTAGAATAACCAAAGCTATGGCATCCTCCAACACACCAAAATTACCTGACACTGAAATCATTGATAGAGTCTTAAAAGTCGCCAAGTATTTCCCATATGAAAAGTTCTCTAGTAAAGCCATTAAGAAGAAAAAAGAATATGTATTAGCACAATCAGGACTTGTCCGAATGATAACTAAAGAGCAAAAGCAAGAGTCTGAGGATACAACTATCTATTCTTTCAAGCACATAGAGGAATATTACAAGTGACACCAGATATTATTGAAAGATATCTTCAGGAGAGCAAAGAGATATAGATATGATGAAAACCCTTTCTATAATAAGTGGAATAGCAATCTCAAGAAACTCCTCTATGATAGGGTTTACCATTCATATTAACTCGCATCCTGGTTGGTGGTAGTATACGATCCCAAGTCCAAGGTCATCCTCAATCATCGAAATCAAAAGGTCTTCAAAATTATGAAGGAAGCAATTCGAAAAGTCTTCAAGCTCTCTCCAATGAAGTTAGAATTGTACGCCAAGGTAATTTTATTATAGTCTTCTTTCATGACTAATACCATGTTTTATCCTAAAATGTTTGGTTTCGACTATAAAGTGTCTTATGAGTTCCCAATTGAGAAAGTTACCCTTAGAAATTGGGCCAAAGACTACGTCGATATGATCAACATCGTGTTAGGGATAAGAGATCTTGACAAAGTCAAAAAATAAGTAATGTACATAGCCATGCAATTGAACAAAAGAGACGAAATACCTATGTATCTATGGGAAAACATAATAGAAGAAAATTTACATAGACAACTCTCTACACTATAGGAGGCCATAAAATAAAAAAGAGAAATGATGCTAGAATTCATGTATTACTCCTTTCTCATTCATCTCATTGTAGGACAATTAGATGCACAAACAATTTAGGCCTTAGGAGGAGTAGATGCAAATTTGGTCCAAGAAAGGCTACCTTGGATTCACGAAGGTTGGTTGAGTTATAGTGAGTTCTTTGGAAGATTTTTGTCTATTATTCACAAACAATTATGCGGTGAAGAACCACCCAGAATCAATAATGGAGTGATAAAATTTTTACGTCAAAATAAGGTAGGAGATTATTTCTTCACAGAAGAATTTACGTACATCAGGTTATATGGAGCCAAGTTGCCCCCAAAAGTGCTCCTAAAATATTGCACCAGGTCCATAGTTGCACTAGAAATTACTAGGTAGATAGCTAAGGAAGCAAAAATGAGAGCTTATAAGAGGAAGTCAAGGGTTCCCTGGCTCAAATTACCTTATTGGCTAGGACATTATATTTACAAAGGTTACTATAGCCTTCTCAAAGCCATTTGGAGAATGGATGACTATGGCTTTGCTGAAGTTACTTGGAGGGCCTATGATCCAGAAGGATATTATGACCAAGATATACAAAAGGTGATGAAATTACATATGGGGTATGAAGAATATCCCTTTGAGGACACCATGTGAATAGCTATGATAAATGTAGAGGATTGGAAAAATGCTTGGAAGATAAAAGAAAGACCCTTTACTCAATTAGAAGAGGTTGGAAGATATAGGGTTGAACTCAATGTGCTTAGAATGAGCACCATGGAATCTGCTATCCCACTAGTCACTACAACTCAATCTGTATGAGTTCGAAGACCCCTTCCTCCAAGTAATCGATAAAGGATCCAAAATAGTTTGAAGTAGTCATTCAAGAAGTCCAGTCCGTAGAAAGAGGTCTTCAACAAATCAAACAACCATCCCATAAGGAGCAATTTGTTTTAAGAGATGTATCAAAAGCTAAAAAGACAAAGAGCTAGGCATTGTTACCTCTTAGATAACAAAGCCTAAAAGAGTTGAGGATATTAGAAAAATGTTAATAGATCCTCAATAAAAAGTGGAGTTGGCAAGTAATACACCTAGTATGCATCTGCTAATTAACAATGAAAAATATAAAATCCCTAAAACCACCATGAAGAAAATCACTCAAGCCTAAGGTCTCAAGAATTCCCAAAGATAACATGTCCTAAAAGAGGCTTCATCCCCTAGTTCTCCACCAAATAATAATCTTAGGATAGAGTTTGATCCAACTTCAGAGGCATCTCATTTTGTAATCTTGACCAAAAGGAAAGAGATCGATATCCAGTTCAACCCTGAAGAAGAAGAGCAAATAACAAACATTGAGAAAGTGACTGATGAAGAGACAACTAAACAGTTGATGACTCAGCAAAGCATCACTCAAGGAGGCCAGGATGTCACCATTACATTGCCCCTGCCTAAAAGTGTGATGAAATTTTATGTTAATCAAAAGAATAAAGAGATGAGGGTGAAAGGAGATACTATAGATATGATGAAAACTGATCTTGTAGTTCATTCTCAAACTGCTATTGCCATTGAAAAAGAGCTAAAATATTTAAGAGCCCAAAGTGCTCAATTGAAGCAAGTGAAGGAAGAGAAAAATTAGCTACATACCGAGAATAAAAGGCTATAGGTAGAGATAAATAGACTGCAAGAAGTCAACCAACTATGAGAGCAAAGACCACACACTCAGGTTGAGAAATGGTTTGATAGTGTTGCTTTTATAGAGCATTATAAACAAGAATTGATTAAAGAAGTAGAAGGAGAGGTGAAGCCTCTTCCCATGATAGTCAAAGAATTGGTGGAGATTATAGGTTTGATAGAAGAACTAAAGATAATGTTACAAGATGTAGATCAAAAGGCATTGGTGTTGAAGCCTGTTTTCCTATAGTGTAAGACTAAGTATGGATATATCGTAAATAAAAAGACTTATTAGGAAGAATTCCAAAAATTGAATGCCTACCTCCATGAAAAGTTGTATTGGGAGAACCTCCTCCAAGACATGGAAGAATGGACTAAAGAGATAGTTGACAAGAAGGAGCATGGTTGCATCATACTTGGAGAACTTAGCCTCCAAAGATAAAATAGAAGAACTCACAACCAAAAGAATCGAAGAATTCAAATGTGATGATAAATATGTTCAGAAGTTGGCACAACAGCTCAAAGAACTCACTCAAGTAGTCCAAAACATAATAATGTTTGTAAATGAAAATGACTCCTCTTTTGAAGGCTACATTAACAAATTGCAATGCATTAAATATGAAATCTCAATGGTATCCTCCTTCAATGATGAAGTTTGGAGTCAAATTGCAGACCTATTGGGAGTGAGGCTACCAGAAAAGACCAAAAGTGAAGACAATGTTGGGCCCACCACAGAATTTATCGAAGAAGATGTCAGCATTGGGTCCATCATAGAAAATACAAAGAATTTTAGATAGTTACAAATCCAAATCAATAATAGACTCTTTTTCATGGAAGTTAGACCAAGGAAACTATTGGTCCTTGGAAATAGATGATATTGTTTTGGGACAGATGGTAGAACTTCATGAATTTTAATAGCTTGTGATAGCCCAGGTCTTT
The DNA here is from genome assembly GCA_028583015.1 of Wollemia nobilis. Classification (NCBI taxonomy): domain Eukaryota; kingdom Viridiplantae; phylum Streptophyta; class Pinopsida; order Araucariales; family Araucariaceae; genus Wollemia; species Wollemia nobilis. Next base: position 21,721,212 of record JAQPPZ010017232.1, on the reverse strand, counting down.
GTTGTAATGCACTCAAGTAATCAAGGATAGAGAGAGCTATAGGTGGAAATTTTTGCACCACACATATGTAACTAAATGACAACAATTCAAATTATAAAATAGGCCTCTAAAACCAAGATCATCATCAAGCAATAGAGTAGAAAATTATGCAAGAGGTATTCTAAGTGTTTTTTATGGTTCGATTATATCTCCTTTGTTTTATTTGTGTTCCCATTTCTTAATTCTTCTCACCTATGTGCAAGGATAGCCAAGAGTTGAATCATACCACCTAAGATCATTTCTAGGAGTTGCTTTCAGGATTTGGAGTTTCTGTATCACTATATTTAGGATAGGAAATTATGATTCCCTTGTTACATCATTTGAACAAGGTGAATGTTGTATTGTATTTCTGAGAGATCTAAGCACAATGCTAGGCTCTGATATTGTAATCATTAAATGCAGAATATAATACAAATTCTAGCCCTGCTCTTTGGCTTTTCCATAATCATTGTGTGTATGTTGCTTGTTTGTGTATTGCATAATTTGAATTCACAAATGATGATTTCTTTTCACTAATTAAAAACCTATTTAGATTGCATTATTTGAATGAACATGGGTATGTCCGCTTATTCTCTTCCCTTTCTCATTGGTTCATAAAATCGATTAAATTCTACTATAGTTGCCCAATGGATAAGACATTCGTATGTGTTCTTAAAGCTAAGGTTGGGAGTGTTTCATTAAGCTTGTTCATGATCAAAATCCATGTTAAGTCCCATTTAATATGGTTGAGCATCTGACATATAATGTCAATAAATAACTGAGCTCATATTGGGGTATCTTGACTTGACCTATTTTGTCATAAGTTTGTGTGTAAAATCCATTTCCAAGTCAAAGAGGCAAGTCCACCAGAGCTTGCATTTCTCATTGTGATTTCAAAAATTTGGGTAGCATGATAGATATCTTAAGGATACCTAAATTTTCCACAATATATTTTTGGATCCATTATCGAGGATAGAATCTTTAAGATTTTAAACCTGGAATACGATTGCATAGACTTTTACCCGCCAACTTATTGCCATAGATTTCTAGTGTCATTATCAGGGATGAATTTTTGCATTATTTACATATTATTTTTCTAATTTTATCTTCCAATGACATTTTGAGTACCTTTACCCATCAACTTACCACCACAGATTTCTAGCACCATTGTTGGGGATAACTATTTTAAAAAGTTTTTTTTTTTGTCTTTCTTTTTGAATCCACAACCTGGTGACATGGGTCTGTTTTAATTATTTTTGTCATCACTCATGGGTACCTTTAAAGGTATTTGAGATATTAAGAGAGTATAAAGGCTAAGCAACCTTAGCCAAAGAGATATTCTTTTACACAATGGTGTTGGAGACTCTAAGTTGAACAAACCCAGATAAGATTCAAGAATATGATCTAGCACACATGAGAAGAAGTATTAAAAAACTGTATTAATAATTAGAAGACCTAGAGGTATTTATCGGCAACTAAAAAATCCTAATTCCTAAAAATTAGGTTTACAAAACTAAATCATGTTGTAGCAGTATAAATTTTATTAACAACAATATTCCTTTAGATAATAATTTTAACATCTTAGATCATTTTGTTAAGAGCATTTTGACTACTAATCCTACTATAAGTTTGGTTGTTACTACCCCCATGTAACTATCATGGCCAATCCTCCCCTGAATTAGAACAACTAGAATAATCAAAACCTCCATACATGGAGAACTAATGGGTATAGGCATTTTATATTGCCACCAACTTGCATGATCTCCCTAGTAAGGCACATAAATACTTACCAAAATTCTAAGGTAATAATGTTGTAACAAGGGAAGATCACTTTAAAAGCTTCATGTATTCCCTAGACAACCTTGAGGTCAAAGAGGAATACGTAGTTTTCAGGTTATTCCTTTAAAATTTAGAGAAAGATGCTATAGATTGGTTCAACAACCTTCCTGAATACCATATCCCTAACTTCCAAACCATGGAAGAAGTCTTTCTAAAAAAGTATGGGGAAAGAAATAATGAACATTCATTGTTAACAAAACTAGCTATGATGAAGAAAAAGGAAAACAAGTCTATAGAAGATTTTAAAAGATGGTTTTTAAAAGAAACAAAATCCCTATGGCTCTGAGACCCAAAGATAACCAGTCCATCTACTTCTACAAGAATGCATTCCCTGATGAATTCAATTATGAGTTGAGGCAACAGAGGATTGAAGAACATAAGCTTATACTGGGGGGTGAACAATATAAGACCACTTTTTACTTTTTCTTCCCAATCAATATTATGTAATGTAAATATAGCAATAATCAAAGCAATGCACAAATTACCACACACAATAAAGACACCACAATTTACATGGTTCACCCAATGTGGGCTACTCCATGGAGAAAATATTTCACTAAAATTTTCTCAATCAATATCTTGGGAATCCTTTCCCTATTACAATGTTTATGGACCTTTGTCCAAAGGAGATACCAATCCCTTAATCAAGTTTGTGGATCTCTATCCATAGGAGAACTTCTTTCTCCTATTGCTCTGGTTGGTGATCTTCTAGAAGAACTATTGCCTTCACTACCTTGGCTAATGGATCTCTATCCACTAAAGACTCTTGTCCTCACTCAAAATATTTGTCCTCACTACCCTAGATAATGGATCTCTATCCACTAGAGACTATCATCCTCTATACTTTGTCACCTCTAAAGCTTACACTCAACTCTATATCAAATCTGTACTAAACACAATCCGTCGGTCTAGCACAAATCTATCCTCAATATCTATCTCTAGTCTGGCACAAATTTGTCCTCAAATATGCACCAAACTCTATCCTCAAATTTGTACTAAACACAGTCCTTCAGTCTAGCACAAATCAGTCCTCAATCTCTATCCTCAAGCCTTAACTCAAAGCTTGACTCAATCTCAAATCAACTCTGCTGGATCTACCCCAGAACTTAACTCAAGGTTTGAACAAATTAATCAATCAACTCTGCTCTCCAAGCCTTCTCAAAGACTTGTCTCAACTCTGCCTTGTAAGATTCCACAAAATCTCACACCAAATATATCTACAAGTCCTGTCTAAAACTTGTCCAATATTCTCAATAAGTCCTCTCAAGTACTTAACCAAATCTTCTTAATAAGTCCTCTCAAGAACTTAACCAAATCTGCTCAATAAGTCCTCTCAAGAACTTAATCATATATGCTTAATAAGTCCTCTCAAGAACTTAACCAAATCTGCTCAATAAGTCCTCTTAAGAACTTAACCAAATCTGCTCAATAAGTCCTCTCAAGAACTTAACCAAATCTGCTCAATAAGTCCTCTCAAGAACTTAACCAAATCTGCTTGCAATCTGTATTGTAAGCTTCCATAAAAGCTTACTCAAATCTGTCCACAAGTCTTCTCAAAGACTTACCTCAAATCTATTCAACAAGTCCACACTAGAACTTGTCCAATCTCATAGAAACATAAAGATAATTGTTAGAGACTCAATATGCTCTATACTTATCACAATGCTCAAACACCTTCAATCACTCTTTCAAAAACATACAGATAATTGTTAGAGACTCAATATGCTTCAACTCAATCACTTTCTCAATTCAATTCAGAATATAGAATAGTTTGTTTTATGGAACTTGAACAATCATTTCACACATCCACTTGACTAGTCTCAACCAATCTCTCAATGAAATCATTCTTGCTCACAAAACCTAGTCCAAGCATATAATCCTTCACTCAAAATGTTTCCAACAATGCTCAACAACAAATCTCACATAACAATGATAACCCTAGTTCAAGTTATTTGCTCAACAAATCACTTCAACAAAAATGCTCATAAAACAACTCTCACATAACAATGATACTCATGTTCTTTTCAAACCCTAGTTCTTTGCTCAACCAATGGTTTCAACAACAATTCTTATAAAAAAACTCTCACATAACAATTCTTTATTCCAAAAAATCTTGAAGCATTAACTCAAACACACTCAATAAGGAAGCCCTAATCAATTCCTTTTCATTCCAAACTTATTTTTCAGAAAACCAATCAATCAACTCAACTATATAAGAATGTGCCCATACCTTTTCTTGATGATGAAGGAATCTCAAATATCTGCCACAACAAAAAATACTTCTATGCTAAACTCAAAGAGGTTAGAAGATAAATCTCTCTCACAATGTAATGCAAAAACTCAATTACACCTTATCACTCCATCTTTAAAACAACTATCAACATACATAAAATACTTATCCAATAACACCTTATAATCTCCCAATTAAAATAAATTTAACATCCACCAAAATCAACTCAAAAACCTCTTTAATTAGATTTAATGGCAAAAAGAACTTTGGTAAAAATCAAATTCACTTTCCTTATAACTCCAATAACATAAATTAATTACCAAGAAAGCAACCTTTCATATACCATTATAACTCCAAATAACACCTTAAGAAAACATTAGGTAAATAAAATATTTAATTAAAAGTACCTTTGCCACTTGTGGGATTCAAACCCACAACCACGCCTCCTCGTGCTCCCTAGCCACGGGCTTGACCATCGCATGCGCTAGGCATATGCTTGGAGGGCTAAGAGCATCACATGCTCTTTTTTCCCAAGCTTGGCACTCTAAAATACGCATGCCAAAATATTTCCACAATGATGCTCAAGACAAACATGCCAACAACCTCCACGCAAATCGATCGTGGTCACTTCCATTCCAAACACTCTGGCTAAACATGTGTTGCCAATGGACCACACTATCTAATGGGAGTGAGGCCTTAGGCCCTCCCCACTAGTCTTCTTCCTGGCGCTAAAGACAAAATGATTCTTGTCTTCTTCCTCAACAATTTGCACGAAATAAAATTTGCTTGGTCGCTTGAATATTAATCGATGAAGGTAAGGTTTGAATGCCCCTTTGGCATGGCATTTATACACAAAATCCACCATTTGAATTAGACGTCGGCGCTCCACTAAATTTGATGACATTGACAGGGAAAAGACAATTGCAATTTAAATTTAAACTTTGCCAACCTTACCTTAAGGTAATTTAATTAAATTATAAATTAATTAATAATATTATTAATTAATATAATTAAGTTATAATTAATTTAATAACCAAAATTACTATTAAATTAAATTACAAATTAATATATAATTAAATTATTATAATTAATTTAATTCCTTAGGCCTCTCCATAGGTTTTAATAAAAACCTTTTATTTTGCCATCAATGGTTTTGAGAAAAACCATTTAAATCATGCTTTACATAAGGCTCTTTTGGAACCAATCAAAATGCAATCCTTCTTAGAAGCTTTTGACATCAATGACAACTAATATTCGTCAAAATTTCTAACAAGGATTACTACTATTGATGAATGCATGAAAAATACCATAGAAATCAAAAGAGATATGATAGATAGTGGAAAAATGAAATCCCATATATCCAAGCAAAGCCAAAACCATGCAGATAAAAAACCCAAAAAGGTTGGTTTCTCATTTCTAAAGAAAACTGAACCAGATCCCATAGAGAAACTATCTAGTCAATTGACTGAGATGTTTAACATGATGAATAGTAGGTTATCCAGAATTGAGAGAGAAAAAGGAGAGAACCTTGAGTTATCCCAACCATAAAATGATAATAGATCTCCCTTTAAAAGGAACTTCAACAAAAATTGGAGTAGAAACAATAAAAATGAAGGTAATAGAAATAAAAGTGTTGTTGATGGATGGAAAGGAAAAGCAATTCAAAAATATTATGATAACATTCCCAATTCCATTCCATCCATAACTATAGTTGCATTATTTTCTTTCTTTTGTTCTGCCTGTGATGCACCTCATAACCCTTCTAGTTGCAACATCTACTCAGTTTTGCATCCCAGTATAGACCTCGATGAACAGTTTGATGAAGGAATCATAATCAATTTATGTTGGAGTCTAAAAGATAAGGATGAACACACTAAGCTTGAAGAAAATATTAATGTTTGTCCTATTAGTCATGAATAGGGAACTTTAGTTTTTGAAGAACAACAATAGTCCAGCAAAATAGTAAATATTAAATAAGAGAAAGTTGATGAAAGGTCAACAACTAAGAACGATGATCCAAAAGATGAGGTTACTACTAGTAAGTATGATATAAGGGAAGACCATGAAATAGAATCGGTTGATCATGAGCCCAAAAATATAATTAAGTTTGAAGAAGATGTTGACTAGGAAATCACAATACAAGAGCAAACAATAACAATTCTTGAATGCATAAGTCATGCCTTTAAAGCCTATAAGCTTGTAGGTTAGTTAGAAAAATCATCAAATAGGTCTCCAAATCTAAAATATTTTGAATACATAACTCCATTGACAATAATGCTCTTCTATGTTCCTTTTGAATATATATCAGATTTAGAAGATGAATATGTCATTCACAATTACACGCTCGATGGTGGAGCCTCACATAACATTACGACTAAGCAAGTAGTTAATATGCTAAGTCTCACTTATACAAAGAATTATCATCCCATTTTTGTGATAGATAACAAACAAGTTTCATGTGTTGGCACCATAGAAGAACTACCTATCTTTGTAGATCAATATCCTAAGAAAGAAATAACTATAGATGTTGAAATAGTGGATATGGATTCTATCTTTTTTAGTCTGTTATCTAGATAGAGGGCTAAGAAATCAAGAGATACAATTCTACCAGATTGGTCATTTACTACTATTCCTATGCACGACATAGAAAAATCCATTTTAAAAGGAGAACCCTTCAATAAAAATTTAGTTGAATTAAAGCAACCATATGATAGCATGGGCAGAGTTGTAAAATCTACAAAATAGAGAAGATTAAAAGTATATTCTATCTGGAAAACACCTTATTATGAAACATCTGATAAGGCTGATAAATGGGATATAATTCATAATTCAACAAAATCATAGGTAGAAACAATAGTTAGAATGAATTGGGTAAAATTGGTAGATAATCATCTCAAGATATTATATGAATATGATTCTTCTTGTGTTGTTGAATGTGAGGCTTTATTGTCATAACTCAAGAGAGCAAGAAGTTTAGGTTTAAAAAGCTTAGCATCCTATGAACATGAAAAACATGATGCTCATTTTTTAAATGACTTCCTCATCATATTTGTTGACAAAGTCTCAACCCCAAATAATATCATATTTTTCATCTATTTTCAGGATGAAGTCTCTAGTGTTCAATATGATGAAACAGGTAAAAAGTATCATTAATAAATTCATAGAAGTTAGGCAATCAAACCAGAGAGATATCATAACAGAAGCAGGGATAGAGAAGACACATAAAGCTTGATTAGAATATGTTTTTGTTTGGAGTTATCAGAAATTGAGAACATATACCAAGCCTTTAAAACAGAAAATAAAGGAAATTCAAACTTACTCTACATCTAGAGGTTGAAAAATTGTTTGATATCAAAGTAGAACAATGACTTACAAAAAAAATATAATAATTTTCATAAAAAAAATGATGATGAATGAAAAGACATAGCAGCAAAAATGAATGACTCCAATACAATCCAAAGGCATGAGTCTATCAGTCATGAAAAAAACACCAACTGATACTTATAAAAGACTCAACCCAAAGTCCATCATTAAGAAGCAAAAGACGCATTGACTCCTATCTCACTTCCATGTGGACTATTATTATCTAGAGTAATTCATAGAAAAACATTCCAAAGAATAACAACCATCTGGAAGTAATAAAAAAGGTCATCTCTCCTGTAAGCATTCCAATAAGGTACTTTTCCTTTGCTTTGTGACTACTTTTGAGCAACAATTGTTAGGTTCATCATCTTTAGTCATCATAAGATGCTTGTCTCACATTGTAAATTTATTGTTAATTTTTTTTTTACTTTCTTTTGATTTATTCTTAATCAATTAAGAAAAGAGAACCGAGATTAAAGACGAATGACACTGAGGATATTTTAAGCAATTATCCCATAATTCTAAAGCTAAAACAGATTAATTTGGAGATATTGTTGTGTTATGCCAAAGCTTCATATCCTTCAAAAATTTTAAGATTATTTTAGGATCATGAATAATGAGTCATCATTGGTGGGATTTTTAGACCAAAAATATCTACACTTTTTCTTTAGCCTTACAGATCCCTAACCTAGAAGGCACACTCAAAACTTTGCAATTCATCATAATTCTTCTTAATCAAGAAGAAAAATATAAATAATGCAAAATGGAAAAGTTCTTGGGCTATCTGGATAACCTCTACCAAGGCTATAGATGCTTGATTGGTAGTATAGCAGGTCCAAAGGGAATTGAAGTCATCTCCACCAAAGCTATAAACTCTTGACTGACAGTGGATCAATGCAAAGGTGAATATCATTCAAAGTGAAATATTTAACAAGCCTAACTCCTACCAAGGTGATAAAATTTTAAATGGTCAAGAGATAAAAATTAATACACAAACACACACAAGCTAAGGCATGATGAAATAATAATTTCCAATTAAATTTGCCTCAACTCGATCTTAAGACATTGCTAAAAGATCTGTAATTCTATGAGTCAAATTTCATTTGTTTTTAAACCAGGTCCTCAAATTTTATTGATTAGAAACAACGTTAGTCCATTAAAGCTTTGCAAAGTCAATTTTTGTTGTTAAATGGTTCTTAGTTTGAGTCTTTGTAGTTTTTTGTTAGTAGCCAAAGATTCTGGAGTTCTCAAGAGCATTCATATATCATTAATATCAATCATATATCCCATACCAGTCAGAGCTAGTGTTGAATCACATAATCCTAACATATTCTATACCCATAATTTTTAAAAATATATCAAAGTCAAAGTTTGGGTGAGTCTAAAATGTCTTGATCATTTAGTAAAGTTATGGGATTACCAAAGTCCAAAATCAAAAATTTTCCAAGGGATATAATTTCATGTCATCACCCTTATAATTCCTAATTTTTTTTCGTTGATTATCACCTTCATTCGTACCCCCTTATCACCAAGGTCTTATTTTATGGTCTAGTTCTAAGGTCCACTCCTCAAAAACTAAAAAACCAAAGTTCTCAACCTTCATCACTGATGATATATTTTTTCATTGATCTATTAGTGATGATGCCAAGCTATCAGTGATAATGCTAATAAATAAAAATCAAGGAGTCCTCTTTGTTGTTGATCATAATTCCCTATGGTTGATTAGATAGCAATCACATTGGTCAAACGATAACAACATCGATCAAATGATAATAAGTTCTCACCTATCGCTGATGAAAATTCCCTATCACTCATGCATTGGTGATAGCACCAATTAATCATTGACAATGCTACCCCATCCATGAAGGTCTCATTACAACTTAATGGTCTAGGTCTCATTCGACTCAATTCCCTTTTTTGTGATCACTCCTAAGTCCTAAGTATCACTTGAGGTATTGAAGGTCCAAAAATCATGATTTATTATGCTTCCCCAAAGTCCTAACCCGATACCATCTTAAAAGGTTCTCAACATGGAATCATATCAATAAAATTATTTGAGTCCATAAAGTTAATGTTCTCTAAGGTCTTCAAGGAAATAATCTCATCATCGATATAAAGCTCTCGTCGTCAATGCATCAACAACGATGCTAGCTAATTAGAAATGATGATAACCAAACCTCACTAAAATATTTTAAGTAATACAATGTCATATTGCCCTAGGTTCTAGTGCTAATATATCCAACGTCTTTTTATCACCCATAAAAAGCCCTCATTGTTGATTCATCAGCGACAACACTAAACAATGAGCGATAGCCTAAATTGATTAGCAATGAGAGTGTTTTATAATATAAGTTATATTGAGTCCATCCTAGATCCACTAAAGTCATAAATATGAATCATTATCCCCTTTTTGATCCCTAGGGTAATGTTGCCCTCAATTTTTAGATCTTGACAAGCCACTTCAAATCAATGGTGCACTCTTCACTCCTGTTACATCGACAACAACCCCATCCTATTGGTGAACGGTCTAGATCTTGCCATAGAAATCAATAGTGAAATTTTCATCGAGGATCGAAGAGAAAAGAAAGTAAACAACTCAAAGCATGTATGTATTCTTTCAAGACCTGACAAAATCGAGATAAACGCTCACGGGGATCTCAAAAGTGATAGTCCTAGGAAAGCATAATTGATGTGGCACCAATGAGAGCTATGCATACATAATGGTAGGATTTGCCAAACCAATCATAGAGTTGAGATTTTATGGTAATACCATTGTAGTAAGTAGAATTCCAAAATGGACAAGATTACAAGAGATTTGCTCAAAGGTGGTGGTTGAAGTAAGAAAATCAAAACAATGCATGCAACATTATATTACTCGCGTTTGTTTAAAACATCGTACTTAAAGAATGAAGAGACCGCCATTACTAGTGCTATCAGTCACCAGAAAGGATTTTAATGAAAATATCAAGCCCAAAGAAGGCAAAAATTCATATGTAGAAGAATCTTACAATTCTCAAAATAACCAAATCTATGGTGTCCTCTAGCGCACCAAAATCACTCGACTCTGAAATCATCGATAGAGTCTTGAAAGTCATAGAGGATTTCCTGTATGAAAAATTCTTTGGTAAATCCATTAAGAAGAAAAAAGAAGATTTATTAGCATAATCAGGGCCTGGACGAATAATAACTAAAGAAAAAAAGCAAGAGTTCAAGGATACAACTATCTATTATTTCTAGCACATGGAGGAAGATTATTGATGACACCGATGAGGCCAGGAATTGCCTCATCCATGAACACTTTTTGATACATTTTAACTATTTGACTTACCCTTTTTACTATGATTTTATGTTAATTATGGGAAAAATGCATTATATAATGATGTTTGCATATTCTCGAAATGACAAAGTGCATATACTCTGTTTTACTATTTTTTTACTGTAATTTCACTTGTTTTTCAGTTAATGAATCAGTAGTATTATAGCAATTCAAACCTTGTCGAATATCTGATGCTTAGTAATATTGTGTTCCTCTGTTTAAACTAATTCAAATGGAAAAATGTGTCAAGAATTTATCTACTGTAGCTGACTGTGCAGGAAAACAGGTTGTAACTGTGATAGTTCCAGCTAGTTGTACATATACAGCAGGGCTTGGAATTAGTCACTCCAGCATGTGTCACCAATGCAGAAGGGTGTACAAAATAAGGGAAAAGTCAAAAAGTTACTCCCTATGCGTTTGGAGCACATATCAGCAACAAATGGTCACCTACCTGTTATTTCGGAGCAGTGCAGGAATAAGCAGCACAGGAATAGGGAATAGCGTAGGAACAACAAAAAATGGTCAAAATGCACCAAAAACATGGAAATTATGATTGGAAATTGACCAAGCAGTTAGTCCACCCTATTTGGACTTCGTTCCTTCACCATATGCATACCAGCTAGGATAAAGGGATAATGATTGACAAATTATAACCCTGCATTCCATGAAACTATTTTGTAAACAGTTGGAAATCTCTGAAACTCAGCAAATAGATGTATCAACTTTGTCTTATAAATAAAGCTCCCAGCAAGGTTGAGCATAATAGATAATAGAGATATAATTAGAAATAGTCATTAACATAAGGGAGTAGTATAAGAATAAGATAGGACAGAGGGAGGCTTATATGGAAACAGATAAGGATTCAAGGCTTTGAAGCTGAATCAGAAGAACTCCAAAGAATCCTGCATCAATAATTTATTTCCATGAGACCTAAGCAGGATCATGTAGTATGGGCAGCCATCGAAAATGGGCAGTTCTCTGTCAAATCTGCATATATGCTATTGTTAGATACCGAGGAACCCACTCTCCAGACTCAGTGTGGGTTAAAAACCTTATTCCTAAAGTTGCTATGTTTTCATGGCTGGTGATCCAAGGCAGGATTCTGACGATTGACAACTTTTTAAGGAAAGGTATGATAATTGCTAACTGATGCTCTTTGTGCAGGGTTAATTGGGAGTCCACCCACCATATTTTCCTTGAATTCCCGGTCTCTTTGAGTGTTCTCAATGGGTTGTTTCAATCCTGTAGCATTTACTAGGTCAGACCAGCTACCATCCTTGACCTCTTCCACCAATGGCCAAATCCCTTTGTTAGCCTTAGGCTGAGGTTTTGTTGGAAGATTTGTCTCCATCATTTCCTTTGGCAGGTGTGGTTAGAAAGAAATCTCAGAGCATTCCATGAGTCTAGCCATGATGTTACCTCCATTACCAATAATATTCTTACCTTTACCCGTGAAAACGTCAGCCTTATACCTTATGATGATAGAAATCCTTTTCCCTAGGAGAGGCGGATTGCTCAATCCTTAAACATTACTCTTGGCGAGAAACCTGTGTCTTCCAAGGTCAATCCCAGATTAGGTGTCAAGTGGAAACCGCCCCCGGTTGGTTGGTTCAAACTCAACTTCGATGGGGCTTCTAAAGGTAACCCTGGCAAAGCAGGGGCTGGAGGAGCAGTGAGATATTATCAAGGAAAGTTGGTGATGGCCTTTTTTGAACAACTGGGAAATAGGACTAACAATGAGGCGGAAGCAAGAGCGTTATGGAGGGGTCTTCAGTTGGCTCAGGAAATTGAAGGTAACCTGATTATTGAAGGATATTCAATGCAGGTCCTAAACATTCTCAGCAATGGGAAAAATCCTCCATGGCAGATTAAGACTATCATCGAAGAGGCTAGGAGCCTTTACCAGGCTAGGAACGATCGGAAGGCCCAACACATTTTTAGGAAAGCAAATAAAATTGTTGATATCTTGGCCAATTTAGGGGTGGAAGCCGATGGGTTGGTCATTTGGGAACATGGGGTCCCAAGTGAAGTGACCAAAATTATTCAAAATGATTGCCAATGATGGTGAAGTCGTGGGGAACAGAAAAAGGGAGAGCAGTTTCAATGTGGTTTTGTCAGTATTGCTTCGGCCCTTATTGTGATGATTTTAGTTTTTTATGCAATAGAGGAAGGTTCCAGGTGGCTTGGTGGCTTCGTGTTATGGGGTTAAGGGCAATGGCTGAGGCCAAAGACCGATGGCGAGTTTTCATGACTTGTTCGAGTTTCAGGAAAAGCAATTTTCAGCAAGTTAGGAAAAGGGTAGCGATTTCACGACAGGTTGAGCAAGAGAGTTTGAGTGTCGCGTTTTTGTGACATGTTGGAAAAAGGGACGTGATATCGCGACAGGTCGAGCAAGAATGGAAGAGGGTCATGATTTCGAGACATATAGAGCAAGAAAGGAAAAGTTTCACGATGTCGTGACATGAGAGTGCCGTGATTTTGCGACATGGAAAAAGTGTCACGATATCGTGACATGTCACGTTGTCGCGATCAAATGAGAAGAGAAAAAGCATGAAGGAAAAAGTGTCGCGATATCACGACATGATGAGCAAGAATGGAAGGGTGTCGCGATATTGCAACATGTTGGATGGAAGAAGTGTCGCGATATCGTGACATGTCGCGTTATCGCACCCAAAAAAGAAGAGTAAGAGCAAGTGGAAAAAGTGTCGTGATATTGCGACATGTTTTTTCATGACTAAAAGAGAAGAGAAAGAGCAAGAAAGAAAAAGTGTCACAATGTCATGACATGTCATGTTGTCGCGGCCAAAAGAGAAGACTAAGAACAAGAAGGAAAAGTGGCACGATATCACAAGTCGCAGTCTCGTGACCAAAAAAGAAGTGAAAGAGAAGGAAGGAAAAAGTGTCGAGATTTCATGACATGTTAGAAAAAGCGTCGCGATATCGTGACATGTTGTTGTGTCGCAACTAAAAGTGAAGACAAAGAGCAAGAAAGAAAAAGTGTCGTAATGTCGCGACATGTTGTCCTGTCGTAGCCAAAAGAAAATACTAAGAGCAAGAAACAAAAATGGCGCGATATCGCGACATGTAGCAGTCTCGTGACCAAAAAAGAAGTGAAATAGAAGGAAGGAAGAAGTGTCATGATTTTGCAACATGTTAGAAAAAGTGTCGCGATATCACGACATGGAAAATATGTCGCGATATCGTGACATGTCTCATTATCACGACCAAAAAAGAAGATAAAGAGCAAGTGGAAAAAGTGTCGCGATATTGCGACATGTTGTTTTTTCATGACTAAAAAAGAAGAGAAAGAGCAAGAAAGGAAAAGTGTCACGATGTCACGACATGTTAGAAAAAGTGTCGCGATTTCATATGGAAAATGTGTCATGATTTCACGACATGTCTCATTATTGCGACCAAAAAAGAAGAGAAAGAGCAAGTGGAAAAAGTGTCGCGATATCGTGACATGGTGTTTTTTTGCGACTAAAAGAGAAGAGAAAAAACAAGAAAGGAAAAGTTTCACGATGTCGCGACATGTCATCTTCTCGCGGTCAAAAGAGAAGACTAAGGGCAAGAAGGAAAAGTGGCACGATATCACGACATGCAGCAGTGTCGCGACCAAAAAAGAAGTGAAAAAGAAAGAAGGAAAAAGTGTCATGATTTCGTGACATATTAGAAAAAGTGTCGAGATATCGCGACATGGAAAATGTGTTGTGATATCGCGACATGTTTTAGTATCGCGACCAAAAAAGAAGAGAAAGAGCAAGTGGAAAAAGTGTCACGATATCACGACGTGTTGTTTTTTCGCGACTAAAAGAGAAGAGAAAGAGCAAGAAAGGAAAAGTGTCGCGATGTCGCGACATGTCGTCTTCTCGCGGTCAAAAGAGAAGACTAAGGGCAAGAAGGGAAAGTGGCACGATATCGCGACATGTCGTATTCTAACGACCAAAAAAGAAGTGAAAGAGAAGGCAGGAAAAAGTGTCGCAATTTCGTGACATGTTAGAAAAAGTGTCGCGAGGTCTCAACTTGGAATTAATGTCGCGATATCACGACATGTCGCATTTTCGTGACCAAATGAAAATAGAAAGAGCAAGAAAGAAAAAGTGTCACGATATCACGACATGCTAAGCAAGAAAGAAAGAGTGTCGCGATATCGCGACGTGGTGAGCAAGAAGGAAATATTGTCGCTTGTTGGAGATGGGATGGACATGAAAGAAAAAGCATCGCGATTTTGCGACATGTCAGATTTTCGCGTTCAAAAGAGAAGTGAAAGAGCAAGAAAGGAAAAGTGTCACGATATCGCGACATGTTGGTTTTTCATGACCAAAAAATAATAGTAAGAGCAAGATGAAAAAAGGGTCACGATTTCACAACATGTCATCCTTTCGCGACTAATAGATAACAGCAAGAGCAAGAAGGATAAGTGTCGCGATATTCCTCCATGTCACATTATCGTGATCAAAAGAGAAGAGAAAGAGGAGGAAGAAAAAATTGTCACGATTTCACGACATGTTTAGAATGAAAGAAAGGATGTAGCAATATCGTGACATGTCACTTTTTTGCGACCAAAAGTGAAGAGAATAAGCAAGAGGGAAAAAGTGTCATGATATCGTGACATGTCGTATTTTCGTGACCAAAATAGAAGAGAAAGTACGGGAAGGAAAAGTGTCACGATTTCATGACATGTCAATTTTTCGCGATGAAAAGAGAAAAGAAAGAGGAGGAAGGAGAAGTGTAGTGATATCGCGACATGTCGCATTTTCGTGACAAAAAAAAAAGAGAAAGTGTTAGAAGGCGGAGTTGTCGACCGCCTTTGTTCCAAAGTGTGTGTAAATTTTTGTAAGGGTATTGCTCTTTGTTGGCTATGTGTCCTCAGTAGAGGGCTAAACATATTGTCCCTTTTGAGTTCTTGTCCCGTTTTAGCCTTGTGCTATTGTTGTTATAGGTTTTGGGTCAACCTGTAAAACCCGGTTGTAATGAATATGTCCCTTAATTACCAAAAAAAAAAATGACTTTGTAGCATTACAGTAAATTGTAGATTTTTCCTGCATTACTGTAATGCAATTGCAGATGGAATAAAAGGTGCATTTTTCAGATTATATTAGCATTTGATGAATTATGGTGCACATTTAATTTACTTGATATAATTTTTCACCCTCTTCTGGTTCTGCAAGCAAGGGCCCACTTACAGGATCAGAGGAAGGGCAGCTTAGTGACAGGAAAATCTTGTTGATTTCTTGCTGCAGTAGAACAACAGAACTCTGTCACCAATTATTTGCAGCATTAAGTTTCATTTTAGAATTGCACCATTGCATCTAGAATAGGTTCAATCATGTGTTAGAATAGTATTTAGCATTTGACCTGTAATAGCATCATTTCCAGCATTTTCTGCAATTTCCAAAATTACATCATTTTCAGCATTTTTTTGCAATTTCTAGAATTATGTTTTACTGCAATAAACATTAATTTGGTTCCACTTATGTTCAGATCATTGTGAGTTTTATCATTGGTTAATTTTTGCAAGTGTGTGTGTGAATTTCCATTCTGCAATTTACTTTTCTGCAATTTGTTTTGTGGTCAATTTAGCAGCATTTTATTTCTTGTCAATTTTAGATTTTGCAGTTTCATTTTCCTACAGTTTAAATTCAGTTTCAGCTTTTGCAATTTGATTTCCTTTGTTAGACATTAGGAAGATACACCAAACCCCCCAAAACACTAACTGATCCATCAATAAAAACCTGTTCTTGGATAAACTGAACCTGCAATTGTGACACCTCCTATCGTATACAACCTTTGGACACCGCCCTGGACTGACATATAATTACTAAATGATGAATGATCAACGACCCTCATCATTTTTGGTGTCGTTATCGGGGAACAAATGGTGTTGTTAGGAAAAAGTGAAACAGATCAAGAATTGTGTTACAATTTTTGAAATACTGCATTTCAGTTTATTTAGTGAATAGGCATGAATGCATAGGCCAAGAGACGAAAGAGGGAGGTTTATCAAAACTAGTTCTGAACCACCAAGGCGTTCTTCATGATCAGATGAAGAATTTCCAGAGCAAGAAATACCTTCTTCACCAACTGAAGCTTTGGAAAGATTAGAACAAGAGCTTTTGGCAGCACTTTCTACTAAACATTCCCTTAAGCCTGAACCATCCACATCAAACTCAAGAAAGAAAATAACTATGGCAGCAGTAGCACCACCACTAGGTGGGTATGCTGATGATCCTCCTAGGACTTTTGAATACCCCATACGGTTGGATCCAGCTCTAGATGCTCCCATGAAAACTATTTCTCCATCCATATTGCCAATTTTTAGGGGAACTATTTCAGAAGATCCTGATCAATTTCTGTTTGAATTCAAAGTGTTATGTCAGACTTATGACTACATAAATGATAATCAAAAATTGAAATTATTTCCTTCCACGCTTAAGGATGCTGCTCTCCGATGGTTTATGAGTAATCTTGAACCTAATTCAATCCATACTTGGGATGACATGGAGACTGCATTCTTACATAAATATCAGGATTACTGTAGAGTACGAAACAGGAAAGATGAGTTGTTTTGGATCAAGCAAGAAGAAGATGAGAGTTTAGAGGATTATCTTGATCGCTTTGCCTTTGTCCAAAAGAGATGTGGTCCTGTAGAACCTGATTTCTTAAAGCCTATCTTCTTAAGAGGATTGCAGGATGAATCTAGGGAAGTGTTAGATTTAATGGGAAAAGGAGACATAGATCAACTTGACCTTGAAGATATTGTGGAGTTATGTAGAAATTATTCCCACACTCACCAACGAAGAAAGAAATGAAATTCTGGCAATAATGACATAAAGGAGTTGATGGAGGAAATGGCTAATTTAAAAACCGATATCCTTGTTCAACTTAATTCTGCATTAGGTGAGAGAAACACAAAACCCAATTCTACACCACCTTTGGCAATTTATTGCCCGAGATGCAGGAATAAGCATGCTTTGCAGGATTGCCCTTTAAACAAAACTTCCATTTGTGGAATTTGTTCCAAGGAACATTCAACAGATAGATGTCCTTTGTTGCCTCATCTAAAATCTAT
The DNA here is from genome assembly GCA_028583015.1 of Wollemia nobilis. Lineage (NCBI taxonomy): Eukaryota > Viridiplantae > Streptophyta > Pinopsida > Araucariales > Araucariaceae > Wollemia > Wollemia nobilis. The sequence goes on along the minus strand of JAQPPZ010017232.1, from coordinate 21,703,374 downwards.
TTTAGGCACCCAAACAAAAGAACTTAATGCTATTGGTCAGAGATCTGGTGGTGGCTATACACAATATCCCAATGCTCCTCGGTTTCCAAATTGGGGACAACCTCCTTGGAATATGAATATGCCATGGGGACATGCAGAAGTCTCTACACAACCTTGGAACCAACCTTGGACAGCTCCCCCAGATTGGTCACATTCTGGGTGGATGAACCCACCTTGGAATACAATTCATCCACAATGGACACAACAAGGACAAATATGGGGACAACAATATCCACCATATCAAGGACAACAAAGGTATCAAGGGCAAGCTCAAAACTTGTTGCCTGCTCCTAATCCAAATTTTTAGGGAAGAACACAACATCAACAAACACAACCAGTGAAACAACCTCCACTCCCAGCTCAGCTTGTGACTAACCCAAATAATACCAGACAAACAACCCCTATTTATGAGGCTGAGTCTGAAGACTCTACTGTAGTTCATGTACTTGACTCGTAGTAACATCCAGCTGCGTTCAGGGAAGGTTTTACCCGAACCTGTTCCACCCACCATTGAAGAAATTAGTGAGAAACAAGAATCTCCAAATCAGGAGACAAGTGCAACAAAAACAAAAAGAAGAAGTAACAAAAAAAATGCAGGAATCTTCTCCAGTAGCATTACCATACCCTGAAAGGTTTGATCATATTGATACTACCCCTGAATCAGAATTAGTGACAGAACTTAAAAAGATGTCAATTTCTCTCCCTTTGTTGCAAGCAATAAGGGATGTGCCTTTAATCAAAAAGACTATTCAGGAGTTATGTATCAAGAAACCTGGTAAAAAGAAGGCCTTTCCTAAAACTATTCAGGTAGAAGGAAAATTAGCTGATTTATTGTCCGGGAAACTAGTTCCTCCCAAATATAGTGACCCAGGTAGTCCAATAGTTACAATTACTATTGGATTAATGCAAATTCCTAATGTGCTAATTGATCTTGGAGCTGCAATTAATGTCATGACTAAGGACACAATGCAAAAACTGCAGCTCAAAAATCTCAGTCCTACCACCACAGTTTTGGAAATGGCAGATAGGTCAGTTGCTAAACCAGAAGGTATCCTAGAAGATATATCCATTGAAGTCTCTTCTTGGGAATATCCTGTAGACTTCTTAGTGTTGCAGCCTAGAAATTCAGTCAATGGATACCCTATCATTCTAGGACGACCTTGGCTGGCTACTGTAGTCGCTTTTATAGACTGCAAGTTAGGGGAAATGACCATTTCTAATGGTGTTGACCTGAAGAAAATTTCTTTGTATCCACCAGCTCAACCTTCAACTAAATTTTTTGGACAAATTTGGTATCTTGAATCTGATGAAGAACAAGAAACCATTGCCACTTTGGCTACAGCTTGTAGTGAAGGAACATATTGAGGAAATCACTACACCAGAAAGAGAAATATTCGAGAATGAAACTGTCCTAATTGAAACATTACAATCAGAAGGACTAACTGATGATCAAATTCTTGTTCATCGGTTGTTGTGGCAAGAGGAGGAACAAAATTTAGAACCTCTATCATCCATGCCTAGTCAGGAAAGATCATTCATACTACCACATGGATGGCATCATCATCTCCTTAACACCTTCAAATGTCCTCTGATTCCATCAGGTATCATCTCTGAGATAGATTCTAGAGTATTTCATACTCTACAACCACATCATTGTCCATTAAATGCATTAATCAGTAACTATGAAGCAGCTAGTTCTATCCATCCAGGGATCAAACAAATTGAAATACAACTAGGTAAATTTTTGAACATTAATAGTTGGCTAACTGAGGACCAAGAAACCAAATTGTTTGCAGTCTTACAAAAACATGTTCAAGCTTTTGCATGGAACTATAAAGATATGACAGGCATTCATCCTGAGGTATGTACACATAGGATATACACAGAAGATGTAAAACCAGTAAGGCAACCTCAGAGACGCTTGAATCCTGCTCTAAAGGAGATTGTGAAAGAGGAAATTGAAAAACTCTTAGATGTTGGATTCATTTATCCAATTTCAGAAAGTAAGTGGGTTTCACCACTGGTCATTGTTCCAAAGAAAAATGGTAAAATGAGAGTATGTGTGGACTATAGGGAGTTAAATAAGGTCACACATAAGGATCATTTCCCATTACCATTCATAGACCAAGTATTGGATACCCTTGCTGGAAAGAAATTTTTCTGTTTTCTTGATGGTTTCAACGGGTATAACTAGATACAAGTTGCGCCAGAAGATCAAGAAAAGACTACCTTTACATGTCCTTGGGGAACCTTTGCTTACAGGGTTTTACCCTTTGGGTTATGTAATGCTCCAACAACATTTCAGAGAGCTGTTTTAGCAATTTTTTCTGATTTAACAAATGAAAGTGTTGAAATTTATATGGATGATTTCACAGTATTTGGAGATAGTTTTGAATATACATTAGAACAGCTTGAAAAAGTGTTGATTCACTGTGAAACATACCACCTCTCTCTTAATCCTGAGAAATGCTTCTTAATGATGGAGGAAGGAATTGTTCTTGGACATCATATCTCTTCTTATGGAATCAAGGTTGATCCTAAGAAGGTTGAAGTCATCAAAAACCTCCCTCCTCCACAAACTCAAACTGATGTACGCAGTTTCTTAGGGCACATTGGTTTTTATCGCAGATTCATTGCTAACTTCAGTACCATAGCAAATCCTATGTTTGCCTTACTCATGAAAGATTCTGAATTTGTTTGGTCTTCTGAATGTCAAAATTCTTTTGAAGACTTAAAGGAGAAGTTAACCACTCCACCTGTACTAAGAGGTCCTAATTGGGAGTTACCTTTTCATATTCAAACCGATGCTTCCAATACTGCTATTGGAGCTGTGTTAGGACAGATTGAAAATGGGGAACATTATGCTATTTATTATATCAGTAAAAACTTGACAGGAGCTGAGAAAAACTACACTACCACTGAAAAAGAATTCTTGGCTGTAATCTATGCTATTAACAAATTCTGACACTATATCACAGGGTACCAAGTATTCATCCATACGGATCATGTCTGCAATCAAATATTTGATGAATAAACCATTGGTTAGTGCAAGAATTATTCGTTGGTTGATTCTGTTGCAGGAATTTGATGTTACCATAGTGAACAAACCTGGGAAATCTAATGTAGTCACAGATTTCTTGTCAAGAATACCAAATGCAGATACAGGAGAAGTGGTGGAAGATACCTTTCCAGATGAAAAGTTGTTTGTTGTCTCTGTACAATCTCCATGGTTTGCAGACATAGCTAATTACTTAGCTACAGGGAAGATTCCTCTTCACTTTACCCCTAAACAAAAGAAACAATTAATCAAGCAAAGCTCTTCTTTTAAATGGATAGAAGGATTACTCTTTAAATGCAGTCCTGATCATGTTTTACGCAGGTGTATCCGCCAGGATGAAGTATATGATATCCTACGAGCATGCCATGATGAACCATCGAGAGGGCATTATTCAGTCAAAAGCACTATTCACAAAATTTTGGGAACCGGATACTATTGGCCATCTTTGCACAAAGATGTAAAAAGGTACATTAGACATTGTGATGCCTACCAACGAATGGGAAAACCTACCTTTACTAATGAAATGCCATTACAACCTCAAATAGGAACAGAACCATTTGAAATATGGGGTTTAGATTTCGTAGGACCCATTAATCCTCCTTCCCAAGGCAAAGTGCATATCTTGGTGTGTACTGATTATGTTACCAAATGGGTAGAAGCTCGTGCCTTTAAGCATGCTAGAGAAGAAAAAGTTGCTGATTTTCTGTATTCACAGATTTTTCTGCGTTTTGGAGCCCCACAATCCATCACCACAGATCAAGGACCCCAATTTACTTCAAAAGTTATTGAAGCCTTCACTCAACTCTATCAAGTCAAACACAGAAAGTCCTCACCTTATCATCCACAAGCCAATGGCCAAGTTGAAGTGACTAATAGGGAATTAGAACGAATTCTGACCAAAACCATAGCAGTCCATAAAAGAAATTGGCTGGACAAGTTACCATAAGCTATTTGGGCTTATAATACCACTTGGAAATCTACCACTAGATTTACGCCATATGAATTAGTTTATGGAAAAAAACCTCTTTTGCCTATTGAGTTTGAATTACTAACTCTTCGAACTGCTTTGGAAGTAGGTATTGATCTATCACAAGCACAAGAAGATCGTATTCTGCAACTTGATGCATTGGATGAACTACGCATGGATGCACTACATCAGACAGAGATAATCCAAGCACAGTGAAAGATGTGGCATGATAGTCACATAAAGCAGCAAAAATTTTAGCAAGGTGACTGGGCCTTGTTGTTTGATTCACAATACAAGGATTTCCCTGGAAAGTTGCAGACCAGATGGCTTGGACCATACCAAATTGAGGAAGTGTTTGACAATGGAGTTGTTCGCCTTACACCTATTGATGACTCACGACGCAAGTTGTTGGTGAATGGACATCGTCTTCGTATGTACCACAAACCATACAACAGGGAAGAATTTCTCAAGCAAGTGGAAAATTTGGATGTACACATTTGGGAAGAAAACACTTCTTCCATACCGAATTCAGCAGATTGACACAATATATAAAAAAAAAAAAATAAAAAAATAAAAATTTAGGAAGTGAAAACCTCTTTGAGGCGCTCCTGAGTTGGGTTTACATGAAAACCGATGTTCCGACATGTTTACCTAGTTGGTTTCACTATCATTGTTCGGTCTTGTCTCATGACCATTGTTTCATCTATTTTCAGATTGCACCTACCTTAGTTCAAAGATTGATTAGCTGGAAATCTCAGCAGGAGCACCCCGAAATGTAGATAAAATGGTTATAACAGGTATGTGTCTTTTTCATTCTTCGAATAATGTAAATCATTAGTATATAGTGTATATATCCTTGATTAGTATAAAAGCATATAAAAAGGGGAATAAAAAATGGAAAGTTCTTGTCAGTGTTTCAAAAATGCCTCTGCCTAGTTCTGCTCTAGAATGAAAAAAATAAAAGTGCGCTGGAATCAAAAAGGGAAGCGCAGGAATAAACTATTTTTATTCCAAAGCGCAGGAATGATCCATCAAGCGCAGGAATAAACTGTTTATATTCCAGAGCGCAGGAATGATTCACCAAGCATAGGAATAAGCTATTTATGCTTTAGGCGCAGGAACGAGCTATACATAAATGCTAGAATAACTTATTAAGCGCAGGAATAAATCACTAAGTGCAGGAATGAAGTTTTGTTCAATAAAGTCTATGACACGTGGCCTGTAGTGATTTAATTGGGTTTGAAAAAGGACAAGTCATGATAGCATGTGATAGCTGGCACCCATAACAAGAATGAGCAAAATTTAGGATTGACAACTTCACGTACGCTGCCACGTCACCTGCCCTGATTACTCTGCAAGTTCCAAAGTAGTTCCTACGCTGCTATAATTATTCCTGCTACGATGATTAAAACCCTAAAATCAGATGCACGCTCGTACTGTCCACCAATTTACAGATACTACAAAATAGAAGGCAGAAAACTACACCATGGGGGGAAAGAAAATCAGAGCCGAACCTAAAAATATTAGCTACCTGGAAAGTGATCCTGCATCTCTACAAATATTTATTGATGGAGGATTTCTGCCGTTCCTGCAAAAATTTGATGGCTATTTCGAGGGCTTGGCGGCAGAATTCGCACGCACCTTCCGCAACAATCGAGTGCACATTAATGGGATGACCATCCAGGTAACTCCCGAAATACTCAGCCAAATCACTGAATTACCTCTTCAGGGTTTGCAGATTGTGAAAACTGGGAGAAATATTCTAGTTGACCTAGTTAATCAGTTTAAGGAAGAAGGGGATGGACAAATTGAATTCTTGATGCATAGGAATGTTTGTAAGGGGGTAAAAAGACCTAGTTTACCATCCCCTTGGGATGAAGTGGCAATGTGGGTTATGAGATACATCACTTGTGATGGCCAATTTCCTGTTGTATCTGGCCCACACCTTCGTATTCTCAACCATCTGTGCCATGGATCAGTAAAACCAGAATATAGGGTCAATATTCCCTTATATCTTTATCAGGAGCTAAAGGCTATGGCCCTAAAATACCAAGCAGGGAAGGGAAGCCCTAAACACCATGGGCTCATCAAACTCATTTGCAAGTATCACTTTAGGGGAAACCCTAGGAATTTTGACCGCTTCTTCTCTCCATGGGCAGAAACAAATGATTCTAACTCTGCACCAGAGGAAGAGGAAATAGAGGAAGAATCTGAGGAAAACCCTAATCCAGAGCCCTCTAAAATCAGAATTTCTCCTTCTCCAGATGGTCCCCCATCTTCATGAACTAGAAAACAGCAAGCATCCACATCTGGTTCCCAGTTAAAAAGAAAAAGGGTAACATTTGCAGAAACTGTACAACCCAGCGGAGAAATTGGGAGTTCAAGTGAACATGCACCTACTCCAGAATCAATAGAAGAACCTGTATCTGCTCCTGAATCAATAGCAACATCTGCAGTTGCTCCAGAACATCCAAAAACTGCACCTGCTAAGAAATATCTAGGTTCTACAGGGTTAAGAAGGTCTGCTAGACTTCAAAAAATTAAAACCCTACTAAAAACACCAATAAATATCATGGACCCAATCTGTCTATCAAGTGAAGGAGAAGTTAGAACAGAAGATGCACAGGAAAAGGACATTGAAACAAAAATGACAGACATAGGGATACAACCAATGGAACTAGATACAACTATGGAAGAAACTCCAATAAGCCCTGTACGTCCACTAGTTGATTATACTGACTCTGATCCTGAGGAGCAACTGAATTCTGATTCTGAACCAGCTGAGGTTGATGTGCATGTTCTAGTGCATGCTGAGTCTAAGAAATATTCTGAGTCTGAGTCTGAAGAAGAAGTCGATATCCACACTCAATTGCATGCTGCAAAGAGTGTTATTAAAACCTAGACCCATTGGATTGAACAGGCTGAAGAAACCATAAAACACAAAGATCAACAAATTTCTCTGCTTCAACAACAAATTCAAGATTTGCAGAACAAATTGTCTCAACTAGAATATCAATCTATAGAGTTAGCAGAGGCATCACCTGATGAATGGGCACAGATCCTCTTGGATTTAGCTGAATAATCAGAAGCTAACATAGCACCTGCACAAAGATCACCTGTCAGAGAGGAAGCAGGAATAGCAATATCTGATGATGTGATTCAACATGAGAGTCCATCAAAAATTTTGATGAAAAATGACACTGCCCTTCAGCAGGAAACACAAACACTTTCTATGGAGGAACAGGAGGTTGCAGCTCAAGACCAGGTATCCACACTCTCTCCTCTTACTAATCTAATTAGTACAGTTACAACAGAACAAGGAACACAAACAGATTTTCTAGATGTAACACCAACTATGGAAGTTGGTGTACAAGTAAATATAGTGGCACAAATGCAACCCATTGTAAGGCCCCCAGACACAGTGTCTTTAACTAGATACAATGAAGACCTAGCATATTGGATGACTCGATGTCATCAGTTAGAGGGAAAGGTTGCCACTTTGAACTCTAAAAAAGCCAAATTAGAAGAGAAGGAAACAAAAATTAATAGGTTAAAAGCACAGGTGCAGGATGTATGCCAGATTGTAGAATATGCAATACAGTGTAGAAGACCACCTAGGTTTTATAGCCTCCTACTCAAGGAGAAATACCTTCGTTGGCAAATCATGAGACTTGCTTCTGAGCTGCCTCATCAGTTGGAAACTCTTGAAGAATTCATAGAGACATTTATGCAGAGTCCAACAGAGCAGCAAAACCTGTTATGTGAGTTATTTTTGCATAATTTCTTTTTGCCAATAGAAAGTATGTTTCTACCTCATATTTATACAGGTGACTTACAGTTGAGAGCCTTCATGTCCACTCTACAAAATCATATCTATTGGGACACAGAAAAGAAATTAACTAAAGAATTGGAATCACAAGTTGTTTTACTTATCAGACCTGCTCCCCTGAATCACAGGGATTGTACAAATGTTCATTATACCTTCATGCGGGATATCAGAATGAAACAACTCTATCTAGGGAACCTTCACAGATGTATAACTCAGTTTCAGACTTTTTGTGCAGATTTCTTTGATGATGCTTTGGCAGCCTGTAAAAATAGATGGGGTGAGTTATCTATCTCTCTACAGAAAAGGGAGCCAATTTCTCCCACTAATTTGTTGTGGTCAAGGAGAAGGGCAGAAGGCATTGTCCAAATTATCTCAGAAATCAAGGAGCTTTGGATAGGTCTGAGATACAGGATGCCCATAATTATCACTCCTGTCCCCTACTTCTTTGATACTGACCCACAACTTGATATGCACTTCCAACAGTGGTTTCAATCCATCAAAGCAGTCAGCAAATTCTATAAAATTGGTGGCACATTACTCAAATTTCATGAAAGATATCTAGACCTAGATCTGTGTGCCGTTGTAGCTGTACAAAATGCATGAGGGCATGCATTACCATAAGTTGGGGGGAATGATGAGGCTAGGAATTACCTCATCCATGAACACTTTTTGATACATTTTAACTATTTGACTTACCCTTTTTACTATGATTTTATGTTAATTATGGGAAAAATGCATTATATAATGATGTTTGCATATTCTGAAATGACAAAGTGCATATACTCTATTTTACTATTTTTTTACTACAATTTCACCTATTTTTTAGTTAATTAATTAGTAGTATTATAGCAATTCAGACCTTGTTGAATATCTGATGCTTAGTAATATTGTGTTCCTCTGTTTAAACTAATTCAAATGGAAAAAGGCACCAAGAATTTGTCCACTGTAGCTGACTATGCAGGAAAATAGGTTGTAACTGTGACAGTTCCAGCCAGCTGTACATATACAGCAGGGCTTGGAATTAGTCACTCCAGCACGTGCCACCAATGCAGAAGGGTGTACAAGATAAGGGAAAAGTCAACAAGTTACTCCCTATGCATTTGGAGCACAGATCAGCAACGAATGGTCACCTGCCTATTATTTCGGAGCAGTGCAGGAATAAGCGACGCAGGAATAGGGAATAGCGCAGGAACAACATAAAATGGTCAAAATGCACCAAAAACATGGAAATCATGATTGGAAATTGACCAAGCAGTTAGTCCACCCTATTTGGACTCCGTTCCTTCACCATAGGCGGACCAACTGGGATAAAGGGATAAAGGTTGACAAATTATAACCCTGCATTCCAGGAAACTATTTTGTAAATAGTTGGAAATCCCTAAAACTCAGCAAACAGATGTATCAACTTTGTCTTATAAATAAAGCTCCCAGCATGGTTGAGCATAATAGATAATAGAGATATAATTAGAAATAGTCATTAGCAGAAGGGAGTAGAAGAAAAAGACTTTGTAGCATTACAGTAAATTGCAGATTTTTCCTGCATTACTGTAATGCAATTGCAGATGGAATAAAAGGTGCATTTTTCAGATTATATTAGCATTTGATGATTTATGGTGCACATTTAATTTACTTGATATAATTTTTCACCCTCTTCTGGTTCTGCAAGCAAGGGCCCACTTACAGGATCAAAGGAAGGGCAGCTTAGTGACAGGAAAATCTTGCTGATTTCTTGCTATAGCAGAACAGCAACAAGAACTCTGTCACCAATTATTTGCAGCATTAAGTTTCATTTCAGAATTGCACCATTGCATCTAGAATAGGTTCAATCATGTGTTAGAATAGTATTTAGCATTTGACCTGTAATAGCATCATTTCCAACATTTTCTGCAATTTCTAGAATTACATCATTTTCAACATTTTTTTGCAATTTCCAGAATTATGTTTTACTGCAATAAACATTAATTTGGTTCCACTTATGTTCAGATCATTGTGAGTTTTATCATTGGTTAATTTCTGCAAGTGTGTGTGTGAATTTCCATTCTACAGTTTACTTTTCTGCAATTTGCTTTGTGGTCAATTTAGCAGCATTTTATTTCTTGTCAATTTCAGATTTTGCAGTTTCATTTTCCTGCAGTTTAAATTCAGTTTCAGCTTTTGCAATTTGATTTCCTTTGTTAGACATTAGGAAGATACACCAAACCCCCAAAAACACTAACTGATCCATCAATAAAAACCTGTTCTTGGATAAATTGAACCTGCAACTGTGACACCTCCTATCGTATACAGCCTTTGGACACCGCACTGGACTGACATATAATTACTAAATGATGAATGATCAACGACCCTCATCAACACTAGAAGTTACTAAACAATATATTTAGGGAAGTAAAAAGAGACAGATATGAGGATAGCCCTTTCTATAATAAGTGGAACAACAATCTCAAAAAACTTATCTACCCTAGAGTTTACCATTCATCTGATCTCCTATATTTGTTGGTGATGGCATACGATCCAAAGTCCAAGGCCATCCTCAATCACCAAAATTAGAAGGTTTTTAGAATTACTAAGGAAGCAATTCAAAAAGTATTCAAACTCTCTCCAAAAAAGTTAAAAATTGTACACCAAGGCAATTTCATTACAGTCTTCTTTCATGACTAATACCATATTTTATCTTCAAATGTTTGGTTTCGGCTATAAAGTATCTTATGAATTCCCTTACCCTTAGAAATTGGGCCAAAGACTACATCGATATGATCAATATTGTGTTTGGAATAAGAGATCTTGAAAAAGTCAAAAAATAAGTAATGTACATAGCCATGCAATTGAACAAGAGAGGAGAAATAACTATGTATATATGGAAAAATGCAATAGAAGAAAATTTACACAAAGAACTCACTGCACTACAGGAGGCCATAAAAGAAAATAGAGAAGTGATACCAAAATTCATGTATTACTTATTTCTCATTCATATCATAGTAGGATATTTTAATGCATAGACAATTCAGTCCTTAGGAGAGGTAGATGTAGAGTTGGTCTAGGAAAGGCTACCTTGGATTCACGAAGGCTAGTCGAGTTATAGTGAGTTATTTAGAAGATTTTTGTCAATTATTCATAAACAACTATATGGTGGAGAACCACCCAAAATAAGCAATGGAGTGATAAATTTTGCATGTCAAAAAAATGTAGGAGATTGTTTCTTTACAAAATAATTTACGTATGTTATGTTATATGGAGCCAATTTACCCCCAAAAGTGCTCCTAAAATATTACCCTAGGTCCATAGCTACACTAGAAATTACAAGGCAAATATTTGAGGAAGTAAATATGAGAGCTTACAGAAGGAATTCAAGGGTTCCCTGGCTCAAATTACCTTTTTGGCTAGGATATTATATTTACAAAGGTTATTATAGCCTTCTCAGAGCCATCTGGAGAATGGACGACTATGGATTTATTGAGGTTACTTGGAGGGCCTATGATCTAGAGGGGTATTATGACCAAGACATACAAAAAGTAATGAAATTGCATATGGGTTAAGAAGAATATCCCTTTGAAGATACCATGCAAATAGCTATGATAAATAGATAATATTGAAAAGATGCCTGGAAGATAAAAAAAAGATCCTTTACTCAAATAGAAAAGGTTGGAAGATATAGGGCTAAACTCAATGTACTTAGAATAAGCACCATGGAATATACTACCCCACTAGTCACTACAACTCAGTCATATGAGTTTGAATACCCCTTCCTCCAAGTGATTGAAAAGGATCCTAAACAGTTTGAAGTAGTCATTTAGGAAGTCCAGTATGTAGAAGGAGGTTCTCAGCAAATCGAACAACCATCCTGAAAGTAGTCTATTTTAGGAGATGTGTTGAAAGTTGAAAAGACAAAGAGTTGGCCATTACTGCCTCCCAGATAACAAAGCCTAAAATATATGAGGATATTGACAAAATGTTAATAGAGCTTCAACCAAAAGTGGAGATGGCAAGTAATACACCTAGCATGCATCTGCTAATTAACAATGAAAAACATAAAATCTCTAAAATGCCATGAAGAAAATCACTCAGGCCAGAGGTCTCGAGAATCTCCTAAGAGAACATATCCAAGAAGAGGCTTCACCCCCTAGTTCTCCACCACATAAGAAGCTCAAGATAGAGTTTGATACAACATTAGAGATATCTCATTCTATAATCCTAACTAAAAGGAAAGAGACCGATATCCAATTCAACCCTGAATAAGAAGAGCAAATAATAGACATTGATAAAGTTATTGATGAAAAGATAGCTCAACAACTGGTGACTCAGCAAAGCTTTGCTCAAGGAGGCCAGGATGTCATCGTTACATTACCCCTACCTAAAAGTGGGACAAAAGTTTATGTTTATCCAAAAAATAAAGAGTTATCGGTGAAAGGAGATACTATATATGATGAAAATTGATCTTGCAGTCCATTCTCAAACTATTGTGGCCATTGAAAAGGTGCTAATATATTTGAGGTCCCAAAGAATTCAATTGAAGCAGGTGAAGGAAGAGAAAAATTAGCTACAAGCTAAGAATAAAATGCTAAGGGTAGATATAAATAGACTGCAAGAAGAAGTCAACCAATTACGAGAGCAAAGACCACACCCAGGCTAAGAAATAATTTGATAGTGTTGCTTTTATAGAGCATTATAAATAAGAACTAATTAAATAAGTAAAAGGGGAGGTGCAGCCTCTTCCCAGGATAGTTAAAGAATTGGCGAGGATTGTAGGTTTGATAGAAGAACTAAAGACAATGTTACAGGTTGTAGATCAAAATGCATTGGTGTTGAAGCTTGTCTTCTTACAGCATAGGGCTAAGTATGGATAGATCGTAAATAAAAAGGCTTATCAAGAAGAATTCCAAAAATTGAATGCCTACCTCTGTGAAAATTTGTATTGGGAGAACTTCCTCCAAGACATGGAAGAGTGAACTAAAGAGATAGTTGACAAGAAGGAGCATGGTTATGTCATACCTGGAGAACTTGCCTTGTAAGACAAAATAGAAGAATTCAAATGTGATGATAAAGATGTTTAGCAGTTGGCACAACTCAAAGAACTCACTCAAGCAGTTCAAAACATAATAATGTTTGTAAATGAAAATGACTCCTCTTTTGAAGGCTACATTAACAAATTACAATGCATTAAATACGAAATATCAATAGCATCCTCCTTCAATGATGAAGTTTGGAGTCAAATTGCAAACCTATTGGGAGTAAGACTGCTAGAAAAGATCAAAGGCAAGGTCAGCACTAGGTCCACCACAGAAGTAATCGAAGAAGAGGTTAGCATTGGGCCCACCACATAAAAAGATAAATAATCTAAGGTAGTTGCAAAACCAAATCAATAACAAACTACTAGAGAAACTGAAACGTTGGTCCTTAGTAACAGATGATATTGTTTTAGGACAAATGATCGAACTCCTTGAATTTTGACAACCTGTAACAGCCCAGGTATTTGTTGTAATGCACTCAGGTAATTGAGGACAAGGAGAGCTCTAGGTGGATACATCCGTGACTCACATCTATAACTAGATTTTGGAATTCAAATTATAAAAGAGATCTTCAAAGCTGAGATCATCATCAAGCAATAGAATAGCAAATTTTGCAAGAGGTATTCTAAGTATTTTTTCTGGGTCGACTATATCTTCTTTGTTGTCTTTGTGTTCCCATTTCTTATTTCTTCTAACCTGTGTGCAAGGATAGCCAAGAGTCAAATTAGCCCACCTAGGATCATTTTTAAGAGTTTCTTTCAGGAGCTGGAGTTTATATGTCACTAGATTTAGGATAGAAAATTATGATTTCCTTGTTACATCATTTGAACATGGCAACAAATGTATTGTATTTCTAAGAGATATAAGCACACTTCTAGGTTTTGATATTTTAATCATTAAATGCAGAATATAATATAAATTCCAGCCCTACTCTTTGGCTTTTCCATAATCATTATGTGTATTTTTTTTTGTTTTTGTATTACTTGATTTGAATCCATAAATGATGCTTTCCTTTCACTGATTTAATATCTGTGTTGATTACATTATTTGAATGAACATGGGTATGTTAGTTTATTCTCTTCCCTTTCTCACTGGTTCATAAGATCGTTCAAATTATGCTATAGTTGCCCAAAAAATTAGACATCAATCTAGATTCTTGAAGCTAAGGTTGGGAGTGCTTTATTAAGCTTGGTCATAATAAAAATCATTTCAATTTGTTTTAATCTGGTTGAGCATATGATACGTAATGTCAATTAACTATTGAGATCATAGTGGGGTATCCTGACCTGACCTATTTTGTTATAAGTTTATGTGTAAAATTAATTTCCAAGTTAAGAAGGCAAGTCCACCAGAGATTACATATTCTCGTTGTGATCTCAAAAATTTTGGTAGTGTGACATATATCTTAAGGATACTTGAATTTTCCACAATAGGGAAAAAAGTACTCGTTGCAACCTCTAGAAGCACCAGTCGCTTAGGAAATTTTTCTAGTATCACTATTAGAAATTTTGTTTAAATATATTGGTGAGGGCCCAACATCCTCATTAGAGCACTTACAAGAAATATTTTTCATTTACCAGGTGCACAACATCATGAATCAAGATGTGGCTCTCAAGTTATTGGTGGCTTCATTGAAAGGTAAGGCTTTCCAAAAATATAATGTTCTATCTCCATACTCAATATCTGATTGGGATTAGCTTGTTTCCTTGATCATGAGTGACTTCACAACAAAGATAGACAAAGTAGAACCTGAGCCATGCACTCCCCCCAAAGATGCACCAAAATAGGAGATGCAAAGCATCCATGTGGAGGATAAAAAGAAGACCTACAACCCCCTTGAACAACAAAAGTAGATCTCAAAGGGGGCCCTCCACATACATCATGAAGGTCATGAGTCTACAAATCAACCAAAAGCTAAAAGGACTCTTGATGAGGAGGAAAATTTTGGGTCAAACCTCCTCTACCCTTCTTGTGACCAAGCGGGAGGACAAGCAAATTTTATCTAGGATGCCCCCCATTTTTGAAGAGGTTGAACTAGCATATGCAAAGAACCTCTTCATCTACAAAGAGAAAGAGATATTATAAGGTTTGACCAATAAATGGGGGCATCACCTTAATGGTTCAAACCATAGCATTATTCCTAGCACCTACTTACTTAAGGTGAGAAAGCTAAAAAAGAGTCCCAACTTCATCATGGTGCAAATTTTTCACCCAAGAAGATGGATAAAAAGGAAGAAGAAAGGACTTGAGCAACTATTGGTGGCCCTTGACTCCATACCTAATGAATAAAGGTCACTCACTTAAAATTGTGTACACCTGTACCATAAGCAATCTTAATTTAATGAGATAGCAAAAGTCTTGACCATCTACAAAAAATTCATAAGAATGAATTTCCCATTGAAGATCTTCACTAAAAAAGAAGGGCCTTCGCTTGAATTTGTGCCCAATGGACTAAGGCACTAGTTTTTTGGGTTTCTTATATTTAGTAGGCTAAAGATCCCCTCATAGTTGCTAGAATTGTAGTGATGAATCACTACACCTTTTTTCCAACAAGAAAAAGCAAAGATTTGAGATGTGGATAAGCATGAAGGAAAACCCTAATAAAAAAGGTTCGATGATTAGAGGATAGATCTCAAGAGTAAAGAATATCTAAAAGTTAAAATTTTTGACAAAGGTACAAAAGATAAAACTCTTAAAGATATGAAGTCAAGTGGCCCAAGTGGTGAAGTAAAGCTCTCAAAGAAGGCAACATTGATGCCTCAAAAGTAAAACTAATAATATGCACGTTCTTAAAGGAATATTGTCCTTTCCTACAAAAGAATGTCTTATATATTTGAGAAAGGACAACAACAACATGGGAGCCATGACAGAAGTAGCTCAAATGTCTAGAACATTAAATAAAATAATATTTTACACCAAGGTGATGGGTATATAGTAATAAAGATAATAGCTACTCATATAAGGGCTCAGGACCATTTGACATTCATGATTTCAAATCCATAGGATCTCAAAGGGATAAATAATCAAATGAGACATGACTCAATATCAGGTGATTGCGTCTATTTTTTGGACTAGTCACTTGTTTGGCTCTCCTACAGGACCCACCTACTCATGCTTGCATATAACTGGTAGATCTCATATGTGCTTCACTATGTCGAGGAGAGGAAGTGTTCATGATTGGCATATAGCGTTCGGGCCCATTTTTGTAGGAATATCTTAGCGGATCTCTTAGCTCATCACCCTCATTTTTTATTTTGTCAAGTTATTTTATTTTCATCTCTTGCACCCCTTTTCCCTTTGTTGATACCAAGTGCACCTTGAATATCACATCATAACAAGGAGTTGACCTTGTAAAAACTCTCGGAGGCCCTCGATTGAGCCAAACCCCGCACTCTTAGCCATGATCCCACTATGTTGCTCCCTACGAGGTATGATTACCTCGCCAAGGACAATCAAAGATGATGATAGGTAGACTTATATAGATTGGGAAAGAAAACCCAAATAAATAGTGTATATTTGAATCACATATGATACCAAATTGGTTAGTATTGCAGCTTGTTATTTTGCTCCATATCAATCATATTTTTATAAGAAACATGACATAGATCATGAGGATTCATATATGGCATTGGCAAAAGACATCACAAAATGTAACAAGGTTGGAGAGGTGGTTTTAGTGGACGACTTAAATTCCAGTACAAAAAATAGATAAGCAAGCTCTTTAAAGATCAATGAAGGCATAGATGATAATCCATTATGGCTAGAAGAAGAAGTGGATCACCATTGGTTAATGTTCTTAGATAATAGTCAAGGACCCATCACATATTATAGAAAATAACTTCTTAAAATGTTATAGCATAGAGGGATTGATCATCTACAATGGCATAAACATGTGGTAAAAACCTAGAAAATATACTTGTCAAACACATAACGAATAGAATGTAGTTGATTATGTTATTTGCTTACCAAACTTTATTTCAAATATAAAAGATCTAAAAATTGAAGCAGTTCCTATGGAGCTAAAATCTGATCATAATCTAATGTACATAAAAATACAAATGCAAGAAAGTGGACAATAAGAGCATCTTCAAGTAACTAAAGGAAAGACAACTGGAAACATTTATATGACAAAGAAAAATAAAAAATTTTAAAACATAACTCAAATAGATTATGCAAAAAGAGGAAATAAAGATGACATATAATCTTCAAACTTATACTTTTGATAGCAATAATTTGATGGATATAATGAGAGAAGCCTTGGAATCATGTAAAAAGTTAAAACCCAAGAAAAAAACATGAAAGATTCCATGTAAATCCATGGTATGATGAAGAATGCAAAGTAGTAAGGATAACCTTGAAAGAACTAGACAAAGAGAAAATAAATAACAAGATATATAAACAACTAGTGAAAATTAAAAAAAAATATACATAATAAGGAAAAGAGTGTTGATATACCTTACAAAGCAGCCCAAGACAGTTTTGGAAAGAGCTACCATAAAGCAAAAGATACAAAAAATAATATCATGATTGAACAATTGTTATAGTTTTCTAAGCAATTATATGAGCAAAACCAAGAAAAAGATACCCCTCCTATAATTAACACAACTGAGTAAATATTTTTTTCTAAAAGATGTGAAAGATGGAATTAATAAAACAACACTAGGTAAAGTTCAAGATATAAATGGTTTGCAAGTTGAACATATCAAGTTTGGGGTTGACATCTTAGCACCACACATCCAAAATATTTTAATGACATCATTAAAGCAAGCTTTCCATTGGAATATATAACCAACCTAGCCATGTCTTTGCATAAATATGGAGACACCAAGAATCCTTCAAATTACTACACCATCATGATTAATCCTCTTTTTGCAAAATTATTTGGCAAGATAGTAAAAAGCAAAATAGGTCAATGGACAAAAAATCAAGAAAAAAAGGTAATAGGCAAAGCACGGTTTGGACCAAAGTACTTAATAATGGATTACTACATTACTTTAAGGTATCTAATAGAGAGGATATGAGATGAAAAGGAGAAGTTTACTATTATTTTATAGACTTTAAAAAGGCTTTGCTATAGTGTCTAGGGGTAAATTATTGAAAAGAATGGAAGAAATTGGCATATAGTTGTGTACAGACTTTATGAGCATGATATGGAAAAAATCCCATATGCTTATTTTATTCATCAATTGGTGTTTATATACAAATACATGCCCAAATTATAAGATCTTCCCAATCATTCATAGGTGAAAATTGATAACTAACAACTAAAATATCTTAGCTAATTGCTAACATAAGCTAACTAGCAAACAACTAGGACACTTCAGACAACCTAGGTGAATGTTTTACATAGTAAACTAAAACTGATTTAAATCATATGCCTATTCTTATCATTCCTCCCCACCATAAAAGCATTGGGATCCAATGCTTATACAAGAAAATGGGAGAGAATATGGAAGTGTGCAAGTTCTTGAAATATAACCCTCAAAATTGATGAAGAAGAAAGAGACCCTTTGGAAGGCTCTGCTTTATAATAAAGAGCATACAATCATCTTTGAAGGTTCAGCTTGATCACAAAGAGCATATAATTATTAGAGACTCTGCTCAAGAGAGCTAATGATTACCTCAAAGGAATCACTATTATTCCTACAAATGGAGTACCCAAAATCAAATAATCCTTAAAAAGGCCATGGTAGGAATTTTCTTCAATCTTCTTCATAAAATGTTGCTTGCTCCTCACATCATTCATGCTTTAAAACGAGAAGCATGTGCCTCAAACTAACAATCGATTCACATTACTACCATATAGGTGCCTCAAAACTGTAGTAGATTCACTGTGACGAAGATTTGCAACATACAAAGGAAAAGGACACAACACCTTGTGATCCAATATATGGCATATAAGCGGATTAGAACAATGTAATGGAGTGTCAAATACCACCGATCTTGCACTCCATATTACAAATCCACAAACACTTTCAAGGAAGTGTAGAATTCCATAAGGACAAGTGGATAAAAATGCTTACAAAGCATACAAATGACTTTAACCAAAATAAAGTCCAACATAGGACTTGATGTGTCTTAATACAAATGTAGTTGGAATTAATTAGTGTTAAGGAATATTACATTATTTAGTACATGCAAATATGTCCCCATGGTACTTTCATGGTACAAATGTAAATCTGTAATAGATTAGGGTTGAGTATTTAGTTTAGATGAGTGATTTATATTTTCCCTTTCATGTAAGATGTGGAGAAAATGCACAAGTGTTATGTAAAAGTGCAATGTGTAGAAAATGAATAAGTGTCATGTAAGTTAGATTGCAAGAGTGTATTGAGAGAAAAGATATGGCCATATTATGGAGACAAAAGCTCCATGAAAAATCATTTGATTGTAAAAGGAAGATATAGAAAAGCAAAAAAAAACTTGTATATAGTTTTTTGAGCAATTCATATTGTAAGTATTCTTCATGCATAGTACATGAATGATTTTGACCATTTACATTCATATTTGATATTATAAGTGAATGTTATTTCATTATTATATTAGCCTAGATATATATTTGATTGCTCATTTATATTATTCTACTCTTCATTATTAATATTTAAACCTTTATATTATGTGGTAAAATGACTTAAAAGCCAACAATTAATTAATTATTAAGTTAATTAATTCAATAGGTGCATAAATACTTTAATTAATAAATTCAATTTTTTTAATTAACTAATTTAAAAGGGGCCTCCTGCTCTGGATCCGACGTTCTGAAACTCTTTGAGCGGGAGGTCTCTTGTTCTCCCACTCTAGATATGGCTGCTAGTCATGCTTAGATCTCTGTTGTGGCCCGTGTCTAGGGTGTTTTGCTTACTGGGGGTCTTGCTGGTTGCATTTCATGGATCATTTTTAGTTTCGGGGACTTGGTTGGATGGTGCAACACTTCTTCTAGATTCATTTTTTCATGTTTTTTTGGCTTTCCAAAGAGGGGAAATGGCCATCTACTGACCCAAATATGCTAGGGTGAATTTGCGAGAACATATACAGTGGTATGGTGTTTTGTTACAGCTATCTGAGGGAGTTCCCTTGGCTGCCTTTGACTTCGTGGAAATTTTTGGTTGTTGATCCTGTTGTGGCTGATCCACAACACACCCCAAAATTGGGGACCCACCTTTTTTGCAGGCTTGCAAAAGAAATCTCGGTGACCCAGATGCTAAAAATGAAGAAAAGAGAAAAAATGCCTAAGTGTTGAAAGTGTCACGAAATCGCGACATGTCGCGAAATCGCGACCTATCGCGCCATCGCTGCCGAAAACAAGAAAGTGTCACGAAATCGCGACATGTTGCCCCATCGCGGCCCGAAAGAGGAGAGAGAAAAGAAAACAAAAGGTGTCACGAAATCGCGACATGTCGCTGGCAAAAATGAAAAGGTGTCGCGAAATCGTGACATGTCGCTGGTAAAAATGAAAAGGTGTCACAAAATCGCGACATGTTGCTCCGTCGCGGCCCAGGCAGGAGAGAGAAAGGCAAGAATGAAAATCGTCATGATTTCGTGACGTATGGAGCTGCCACTGCTTAGAAATGAGAAGTGTCGCGATTTCACGACGTGTTGCTGCGAAAGTGTACGGACGAAGAAGTGGTAGCGATTTCGCGACGTGTTTGGGCAAAGTGTACGGACGAAGAAGTGGTAGCGATTTCGTGACGTGTTGCTGCGAAAGTGTACGGACGAAGAAGTGGTAGCGATTTTGTGACGTGTTTTGAAAGTGTACGGACAAAGAAGTGGTAGCGATTTCGCGACGTGTTGCTGCGAAAGTGTAGGACGAAGAATGGGGAGTGAAAGGGGATGAAGAAGTGGTAGCGATTTGAGTAAAGTGTGAAGAAATGGTCACGATTTCGTGATAGGTTTTGCCCAATCATACGGATGATGAAAATGGTCACGATTTCGCGACGTGTTTTGCCAAAGTGTACGGATGATGAAAATGGTCGAGATTTCGTGATGTGTTTCGGCAAAGTGTACGAAACAGAGAAATGGTAGCGAAATCATGATTAAAGGTGGAGAAAGGTAGCAATCGATTGGAGAGATGGTCCGGAAGAGGAAACGATAGCGATTTCGTTTAAGCGTACGGAGAACAAAAATGGTAGCGATTTCATGATAGGAAGCAGCCAAGGCGTATGGAGAAGAGAAACGTCACGATTTCATGACGAAGTACAAAAGGTGACGATTTCGCGACAAGTTAAGGGTACGAAAAGGAAAAATGTCACGATTTCACGACAGGTTTCAGAGAGATGGCCCGAAGTAGAAAATGTCGTGATATCGCGACATGTCTCATTTTTGCTGTGCTGGAAGGCAGAACAAGGCTGTGGGCAAGAAAGCGTCGTGATATCGCGACATGTCACGATTTCGTGACATGTCGCGTTTTTGCGGCCAGGAAGGTGAACAGGTTGCATGCCATTTTTGTCACGATTTTCGTAGAAAGACGTTACAGAAGGCACGGAGAACGTGAGACACGTGGCATACAGGTGTCGAGTTGCAGAAGCGTTACATGCAGCGGCAGATTTCGAACGTTTCAGAATCGAGCATGAAGTAAAAGCATCGAAAAGGCGAGAATTTGAAAAGGCGCATTCTGGGAGATGAAACGAAGAGACGCAGGGAGAATCGAAGAGCCACGCCAGACAGTATAAAGCCAGAAGTGCAGATTGAAGATAGGGTTGGAAATTGTTGCTTGCAGAGTTGCAGAGACAAGGGCTTCATGCCATTCTGGGCCTGCACTTGGGCAATTTCCTTCATTTGTTCTGGAATATTAAAGCCTGGAACATTCTGTAAATGTAATTGATACATCATTTAATACAGAAATACAGAGTATTGGCATCTCATTGATGAGAAAGAAGGAGTCATTTTGTGCATGCATGATTTAATGTTTTATCATTCATTTCAGATTTCTAAGGCTTTTAGGTGAAGTTTAATGCAAGTGTTCTTGGTTGCTTCATGCGAATGCCTAAATCTGGAATTACAGTAGAAACCCTAGAAACCCGCACCTAACTTATTTGGATTGTGCGAATTTGCAGGTTCATTAGGTTAGGTTGCATGCAGAAAACCTCATTATCTTCGGTTTCATCGAATTGATGATAGCACTCTGGATGTAGTTTAGTTTCATTTTCATTTGCTTCCTTTATTTTTCAAACCTTTATTTTATTTTCTGCATTTTAATTACTGTGATTCAAGTAGATAACTGAAAATCCATCAAAATCCAGGATCAAAATATATTTATTTATTCCCTTTGAGTTCACTGCAATTTCAAATTAAAATAAACTACAGTGCCCCTTGTTAACATCCACTTGCAAACCCTAAGGTATTCCTAGCATTTCAATTGAAGAGCATCATTGGTGAATGAAGAATTATCATAACAGGAACCTTGGAGAAATTATTTAGTCATAATTTCTTTGCAAGCAGAGGATTTTGGGACTCAGATCCTATCGGAGAGTGTGCTTTCACAACTGGGTGAAAACACCACTCAACAGATTGGCGCTAGAAGGAGGGCACGAATTGGTTTATTTTATTTTGATTTTCATACCTGAATAATATGTTTTTGATCTAATTTTGAAATCATATAATAAATCTCACAGACGGCTAAACTGCAACATTTGTTTTTTGTTTCTGTTGCAGGTTTTCTTTGAAATAGCCGAGGGTTTCATCAGGCAGGCTGGACCCACTGCGGCGTATTGCAACCAGGTCCCAAACAACCGGGGAAACCATTTTTCATGACCTTACTGGTACTCCCAAGAGTAAAGCCAAGCAAGTCGTAAGTTCACCAGTCACGAAAGACCTATTTTCTCCAGGAACATCGAGTGGACCTACGCCAGTAATATCCGTTGCCCCTAGTGTGCCTATAGTAAGTAATATTTCTACTGCTATTGTAGGTCTGTCTTCATCAATTTTGAGTCAAATGGCTCAAGCTCCAGCAGCTCCTTGGTATGGAGCTAACAATACTCCTTTGAATATTGTTGGGGATATCCATGAAATCCCCAAGAACATTGAAATATTTCTGCCTAAATACAAACCAGATGGCCCAAGAACAGCAGAAGAACATATCCAAGCCTATAGGGATGTTTTAATTAGGTTGCAAGTTCAATATGAAGATGTGGCCTGCAGACTGTTCCCCATGAGCTTAGATCCAATAGCATATGAATGGTATATATGCTTGCCAACTGGTTCAATCACCTCTTGGACACAAATGGAAAATGCCTTTGTCAATCAATTCAGGTCACCCTTAGATCCCGCAACTATTTACAATCAGTTTATTACATGCAAAAGGGGCCAAGGGGAACCGATTAGAATGTTTAATCAGAAGTTCCAAAAGTGCTATAATAGAGCAATTAGGCACTTTGCTATTGATCCCGTAGTGGCTTTGCAGATATATTTTGGGGCATTGGACCCCATGACAGCCATGTTTGCAAGGCGCAATCCTCAAGTTACCATGCTGGCTTTGGCCTATAATGAAGCCATGACTATCGAGCAACAAATGACACCACAAGGCTACGGGTTTACCCAGATGCCTATGATGGGACAGTATGCTCCATATGGTCAAGCTCCCCAGGCAAATCAACTCATGGCACCACAAATGCCAAGCATGAACGCCTTCCCATATCAGCAGCCGTATCCACCAGAACCCGCGTATGCACCCATTCCAATCCAACCACTCACATCCATTCCACCTGTCCCTGCATTTTTGTAGAACAGTCAATCAACTATGCAAGGAACTAGCCAAGTCAATCCTCAGGCCATAGTTCCTTTTCCAAATCCTACCCCGATTCAAAGTGTCAATCCATACGGGAATCCAATTCCTCATAACCCGACCCAATGTTGAATCAAGACCCCATTAATTATGCGAATCCAACGGGGGTTAACAACAATATGATTCCACCAAAAGATGTTTATTCAGAAGTCGAAGAGCTCAAGAAATTAGTTCATAAACTGAGCAATGACAGGGTTCAACAACAGAAGTATGAGTCCCATGCCCCTCACCCAAATCAAAATTTTAACAATAGAGGGAGGCACTGGAACACCAAACCTAACAATGGGGGAGTTCCCGCTCCCATTGCTAATCAATTAGATGCTTCTGCAGGACCTAGCCAATCCAATTCTCTTTTGAATCTTTCGGATTTGGCGTGGGAAAGGGGGTGCAGGTTGCACAACACAAAAGAACACAATGAGAGGAATTGTCCTGAAATTGCTAGATACACTCATTGTCTTTAGGCACAAGTTGATGATTTGGAGCTGGTATCAAATGAGGGTCCATCACAACATCAAGATGATAATATTATGGTGATGGAAACTGTATATCATCAAGAAGGTGAGAGTGAGGAAGAAGAAGATGAAATTCTGGAACAGGAGGTGCAAGCTTTTCGAGATTTCAGAAAGGGGAATCATGGATACCATTTGAGAAGTAAATCTAAAACCCCTAAAACCTCATCAACACCTCCAAACAACTCTATTCTTCCTCCCGATACTAAGGCAAATAATAATCCTCCCCCTCCACTTAGAAGAGAAATGTCTAATGATGTGCAGAAGACAGTCAAATTCGAAAAGCCAAACTATGACATAGTGGAGGATCTAAAGAAGTCCAAATCTAGCCTTTCGTTCTTGGACGCAGCTAGATTGCCGGGCCAAAAGGAGGCATTGATAAAAGCTTTGAACTCACCTGATCAAACGTGGAAAGGAAAAGGAGTTGAATCTCATCTCATTTTGCGAAAAGAGAGAAGGGATGTCCCGCCATTCTTACTGACTCTGAGAATTGCGGGTAAGAATTTGCATAACTGTTTGGTGGACACAGGTGCCACGAGCAACCTCATGCCTACAAAAATATGTAAAATGCTAGGTCTGCAACCTGTTTCATCCAAATGTACAGTCCTGCAACTGGACAGATCAGAGGTAAATGTAGTGGGGACTTTATATGATGTCAAGATTCAATTGAATTCTGAACCCAGGGTTCAGCAGGTTGTGGACATTCTGGTGGTTAATATCCCAAGTAGGTATGGAATGCTACTTGCGAGGGATTGGATGAAAACTCTGAATGGCTATTTTTCAACAGACTGCTCACATATGTGGCTACCATGGAAGGGAATTGCAAACCAAATCAGAGTGGAAAATGAACCGAGGCTTAAGGAGATTATAACAGATTTTAACAAGCCGAATGAAGTTCAGTTTTCTGAGCCAGAACTAGGAGTTTATGCACTTGATGTTGAGGAAGCTGCTGAAGAGCCTAAAGAGGAGGCGTGTCATGGTGGCTCTTCTGAGGAAAATGATTACACGTGGTTGCTCAGGTTCGATGGATCAAAATCTAGACAGGGAGCAGGAGCTGGAGTCGAGCTCACTGGTCCAGGAGGTAAACCATTATTAGCTGCTTACAGACTGCAATTTCCTTGCACGAACAATGTGGCAGAATACGAAGCATTGATCTTTGGTTTACGTCTAGCATTGAGCAAGCATGTTAAATGCTTGAAGGTTTTGGGAGATTCTGAGTTGGTAGTCAAGCAAATCAAAGGACAGTATACATGCCGCGATAGGAGACTAAGCCTTTATAGAACTAGGGTTATGGACCTCATGGAGGAGTTCGATGCATTCAATATAGCCCTTATTTCTAGGAAAGGAAATCGAATAGCAGACTCTCTTGCAGTCATCGCGGGCATGTTAAACCCGGTTGATATAAAAAGATGTAAAAAGTTTTCTATTGAACTGGTTCCTTGTCCATCAATACCCGATAATGTAAAGAATTTCCAGGTTTTTGAAAGTGACAGACATATTTTCAAATTTGTCACGAACTCGGGTATTTTTGAAAATCAGGTGATTGATGAGGAGCAAAGGTGGCAGGATGAAACAGAAGATGAAATTGAAACTGCGTATCAATCCAATAAAATTCCTAAAGACGTGGTTTCATTGGAAAAGATGTTCGACATGGGATGCAAGACCAAGAAAGGAAAAAGAGTCCCACTCCCTAAAGATGCATGTGATTCAATTAATCTAGGGAGTGCAGACAATCCAAAGGAGGTGTACATTGCAAAGGCATGTACAGATGAAGAAAGGAGCAATATAATGCAGGCATTGAAGCATTACATAGATTGTATTGCTTGGAACTACAATGAGTTGAAGACATACAACCAAAACATTATCACACATACCATCCCTTTGAAGCCAGACTCCAAGCCTTTTAGGCAAAGACAACGAGTTGTTAACCCGCTATTGGAGCCTTTGATCGAAAAGGAGGTTAAAATATTATTGGAAGCGAAAATCATTTTTCCTGTTAGGCACTCAACCTGGGTGGCTAACCTCGTTCCAGTGAGAAAAAAGAGTGGAGAGATTAGGCTGTGCATAGATTTTTGAAATCTTAATAAAGCCTCTCAAAAGGATAATTATCCATTGCCATCAATCGATGAAATTCTACAAATGGTGAATGGATCTGAAATGATGTCCTTTCTCGATGGGTATTCTGGGTACAATCAAATTCTTATACATCCAGATGACAGGATGAAAACAGCCTTCACTACCAAGTGGGGGACATTTGCATATAAGAGAATGTCGTTCGGACTGTTAAATGCTGGTGCAACTTTTCAACGCGCCATGGATTATGCATTCAAAGGGCTCATAGGCAAATGCATCATCGTGTATGTGGATGATATCCCAGTTTTCTCAAAGAAGAGAGAGGACCATGTCAAAGATTTAAAGAAAGTGCTTCAAAGATGGAGAGAACATGG
The DNA here is from genome assembly GCA_028583015.1 of Wollemia nobilis. NCBI lineage: Eukaryota > Viridiplantae > Streptophyta > Pinopsida > Araucariales > Araucariaceae > Wollemia > Wollemia nobilis. The sequence continues at coordinate 21,676,742 of JAQPPZ010017232.1, read as the reverse complement.
AATTTCCTTAAATCCCAAAAAGTGCATTTTCGGAGTAACAGAAGGAAAATTACTGGGTCACATTATTTCAAAAGAGGGCATATCCATCGACCCAAAAAGGATACAAGCTATCCAAAACCTACCTCTCCCGAGTAGTAAGAAAGAATTGAGATCTTTCTTTGGGCAAGTTAATTTTGTGAGGAAGTTTATCTCTAGCTTTGCTGAGATAGCCAAGCCTCTGAACAAGATGCTCAAGAAAGATGTGGATGTAAAATGGAACGAGGAAAGTAGAGTGGCCTTCCAGAACATCAAAGATGCCATTTCCAGAGCCCCTGTCCTTATAAGCCCGAGACTACTCCAAGCCTTTCTATATTTATGCTTTTGCATCAGAACACTCCTTTGCGAGTGTCTTAACCCAAAAAGGCGAGGATAGTGCCGAAAAACCCATAGCATTTTTAAGTGCCCCCCGAAAGATGCTCAATTAAGGTATTCAATCCTTGATAAGCAAATGTACGCACTTTTTAAAACGGTGAAAAAATTTAGGCACTACATTGTGCACAGCAGAGTTATTGCCATCGTGCCCGACTCTGCTTGTCAAGACCATGTTTTTACAAAATGAACTAGGTGAGAAGAGAGGAAAATGGATTTCCACCATCCAAGAATTTGATCTCGAAATCCAACCTATGAAACTAGTTCGAGGACAGGGACTGGCGAAGGCGATCGCAAAAAATAATCCGCAAATAACAGGCCAATGCTCGAATACAGAATACATTGCTAAGGATGACTGGTATGTTGATATTGTGCAATTTTTATTGACTGGTAAGTGTCCTTCTAATCTGAATTCAACACAGAGAAGAGCTTTAAGGCTTAAGTCTATCAATTATCTGATGAAATCTGGTGTGCTTTACAGGAAGAATCATGAAGGTATCTACCTGAGGTGCTTGAACAAAGAAGAAGCTGCCAGGGTGTTGCAGGAATTTCACGGGAAACATGGAACTGGTCATGGTGCAGCCAATGCTACAGCACATCAAATCCTGAGAGCAGGATACTACTGGCCCCATATTTTCAAAGATGCACATGCCCATGTACGATCTTGTCATATCTGTCAAGTGGCCGCCAATAGAGAAAGAAATGCAGCCATGCCGTTACAACCTGTAGTTGAAATGAGACCATTTGCACAGTGGGGACTAGATTTCATCGGGGTTATTAACCCAAATTCTTCTGATTCTCATAAATTCATATTGACAGCTACAGACTATTGTACAAGGTGGACAGAAGCGATTCCTACTAAACATGCCACCACAGACGTTGTAATTAAATTCCTTGAGGACCATATTATAACAAGATTTGGAATGCCCAATTCTATTGTCAGTGACAATGGTAAAGCATTTATTTCTACGCAATTTGCAGATTGGGCATATGATAACAAAGTGAGCTTAAAATTTGCATCCAATTATTATCCTCAAGGAAATGGGTTGGCCGAATCTTCAAATAAGAATTTGTTGAATACCATCAAGAAATTGCTGGAAAAGAACCCTCGGGACTGGCACAGCCAATTGAAGTTTGCCCTTTGGGCAGATAGGACCAGAGTGAAAGAATCTATAGGGAATACTCCCTATCATTTGGTCTATGGGCAAGACCCGATATTTCCTGCAAATTTGAAGTTGCAGACTTTACATTTCATACAAGAGTACTTGGGGACAGATGATCAAGTTGAAGCCAGGTCAAGTCATTTGTTGCACCTTGATGAAAAGAGAGAAGAGGCCATGAATCACATGAATAAACACCAGGAAGTTATTAAAAGATGGTTTGACAGAAGGGCCAAAGTTAAATCATTCAGAATTTCAGATTTGGTATTACTATGGGACAAAAGACATGAGGAAAAAGGGAATCATCAAAAGTTTGATTGTCTTTGGTTAGGCCCATATCAGATTTCAGAGATTCTTGGGAAGAATACCTTCAGGCTAAAAACCTTAGAAGGGAGAGATTTCATGCTACCGGTTAATGGGCAGATTTTAAAGCATTATTTTAGCCCTTAGGTTGTGAGATTTTGATATTATTCTTTCGGTTTTGGTGGGGATTTTCAGTTTTTGTTTTCATTATTTAGGATTGTTAGTCTAGTTAGGATTTTGGTTGTGGATTTGATTTCAATTGACATGTTTTGTTTATTTTGAAAAAAATAAAAATAATAATAATAAAAAAAAATGTATTGAGATGTCAACTTATGCTTAAGGTTAGGAGAATATGAAATATTGGAATTGTCCTGTAAAAAGCTCCACAAGTAACACAAGCATCTTAAGTTATATTGTTTGATTTTGTGATGCATGAAAGAGTCAGTTTTGCATGACAATTCATTTCATTTGCAATTCAAGAGATAATGCATTCATGTTCCATCTCACTTCACATACATTTCATCTTAGTTGCATATGCATCTTAAGTACATATCATTTAAGTATGTCAATCCCTCTTAGGGTTGTATTAGAACATAAATGTAAGAGGCATCCTAAGGTTGGGAACTGAGTCTTGAGATATCTAGAACCAAGCACGTCTCATACATTAAAAAGGATCTTGAGCAAAATGATCATGACCTAACTTGGAAGAAAAGGTTGGGCGAAAGAGGTTTTTCATGTCTATCCTATTATGCAACATGATCCTTAAAACAGTGGTTTTGACCACTTCCATAGAGCTTAAAGCCTAAAATCGGAGTAGTAAGGATAGGGTTAAATCCTCATCGAACTTAGGTTGAGGATCCAATTCCCCAAAGCTTTGATTTGACCTACATGGAGTAGTAAGGATAGGGCATAAATTCTCATCTCGCTTAGGTTGAGGATCCAATTCCCCAAAGCTCTTATGTCTCATTTCACAATAAATCTTGGATTGTAAGGATCGTACTATTTGTCCTCTACAAAGGATGGGTAGTCATCCCCAAGGTCTAAGCAACAAAATTAATATTTTTCATCTAAAGTTTGGATTGTAAGGATCGTACTACATGTCCCTAGCCAGGATGGGTAGTCATCCCCAAGGTCCAAGAAGTAAAAAATAAACTTTTCCCATCTCATATTTATATTGGATTGTAAGGATTGTACTACTTGTCCTCTGCAAAGGATGGGTAGTCATCCCCAAGGTCCAAAGAAATGAAGATAAGTTTTGGATTGTGGGGTTAGATATGCCCATGCATGGCATCATGTCTTGCCTAAAAAACAAGACCACTGATTGTCTAGAGGGTTAGACTAGCATGACCATTTCTTCCATAATTGGTTTAATTATTTTTCTTAAAGTGAGGTAATGAACTCTAAATCAGAATAGTAAGGATAGGGTTAAACTCTCATCTCGGTTGGTTGGGAGTCTGATTCCCCAAAGTTCTGATTTCACATTCACTTGCACATGGGTTCCAGATAGTAGGGACTCATAACCAACTTTGGGATACAATAAGGTAATGAATTAGTGGATCCTAAGAGGGTTTGGCAATCTTGAATGCTTGTACATAATAATAGAAGAATGACCATGCCTTTTATGAAAGCAAAATCTCCTAGCACATTCATTAGGGTACACAAATCATTCACCATCCCACATATGCATTCATGCAAAACTGATAATGGAGTGTGGATCAATTTCAAATGATAGGGAAAGAAATTCATTGCACACACTGAGCTAATACTTGATGATTCTGATGATTCATGTACTTCTGATCTTTGGGCATTTGTTATATTGCTTATGTGCTAACACATGTTTTCGAGTTTGTGATATGTTTCAGGTTGGGTTCTTACTAAAAATGCTCAAGAGCATTTGACAGCAGAGTCGCCATTTGTTGTGGCTGATCCACAACACACCCCAAAATTGGGGACCCACCTTTTTTGCAGGCTTGCGAAAGAAATCTCGGTGACCCAGATGCTAAAAATGAAGAAAAGAGAAAAAATGCCTAAGTGTTGAAAGTGTCACGAAATCGCGACATGTCACAAAATCGTGACCTGTCGCGCCATCGCTGCCGAAAATAGGAAAGTGTCACGAAATCGTGACATGTTGCCCCATCGCGGCCGAAAGAGGAGAGAGAAAAGAAAACAAAAGGTGTCACGAAATCGCGACATGTCGCTGGAAAAAATGAAAAGTTGTCACGATATCGCGACATGTCGCTGACAAAAATGAAAAGGTGTCACGAAATCACGACATGTCGCTGGTAAAAATGAAAAGGTGTCACGAAATCGCGACATGTTGCTCCGTCGCGGCCCAGGCAGGAGAGAGAAAGGCAAGAATGAAAATCGTCGCGATTTCGCGACGTATGGAGCTGCCACTGCTTAGAAATGAGAAGTGTCACGATTTCGCGACGTGTTTACTGAAAGTGTAGGACGAAGAAGATGGTAGCGATTTCGATTAAAGGTGGAGAAGAAGGTGTTTGGGAAGAAAGGATTTGAGGGGAGAAAAGGTAGCGATTTCGCGACATGTTGTGGAAAGTGTAGGACGAAGAAGATGGTAGCGATTTGCGACAGTGTTTGGAAAGTGTACGGAGAAGAAATGGTCGCGATATCGCGACAGTAAAGGTAGGAGATGAAAATGGTCAGATTTGAGGCAAAGGACGAAGAGAAAATGGTCGCGATTTCGAGAAAGTGTACGGAAAAAATGGTAGATTCAGATAGAAAGGTAGAAAGAGAAATGGTAGGAAATCGCGAAGTAGAAGGTGAAAAGAAATGGTAGCGATTTCATGATAGGGGAAGAAAGAAATGTCCGATTTAGACAAGTGAAGGGTACGGAGAAGAGAAATGTCACGATTTCATGAGAAAGCTCAAAAAAAAAGGTGGTAGAATTTGTGACAGTTGAGAAGAAGGTACGAAAGAGAAAAGTGGTCACGATTTCAGAGATGAGATGGCCGACGGAGGGAAAGCGTCACGGATATCGCGACATGTCATCGATTTTGTGACGATATCGCGATTTCGTAGCCAGGAAGGTGAGCAGGCTGCATGCCGTTTTTGTCACAATTTTCATAGAAAGACGTTACAGAAGGCACGGAGAACGTGAGACACGTGGCATACAGGTGTCGGAGTTGCAAAGCGTTACATGCAGCGGCAGATTTCAAACGTTTCAGAATCGAGCATGAAGTAAAAGCATCGAAAAGGCGAGAATTTGAAAAGGCACATTCTGGGAGGTGAAACGAAGAGACGCAGGGAGAATCGAAGAGCCACGCCAGACAGTATAAAGCCAGAAGTGCAGATTGAAGATAAGGGTTGGAAATTGCTGCTTGCAGAGTTGCAGAGACAAGGGCTTCATGCCATTCTGGGCCTGCACTTGGGCAATTTCCTTCATTTGTTCTGGAATATTAAAGCCTGGAACATTCTGTAAATGTAATTGATACATCATTTAATACAGAAATACAGAGTATTGGCATCTCATTGATGAGAAAGAAGGAGTCATTTTGTGCATGCATGATTTAATGTTTTATCATTCATTTCAGATTTCTAAGGCTTTTAGGTGAAGTTTAATGCAAGTGTTCTTGGTTGCTTCATGCGAATGCCTAAATCTGGAATTACAATAGAAACCCTAGAAACCCGCACCTAACTTATTTGGATTGTGCGAATTTGCGGGTTCATTAGGTTAGGTTGCATCCAGAAAACCTCATTATCTTCGGTTTCATCGAATTGATGATAGCACTCGGATGTAGTTTAGTTTCATTTTCATTTGCTTCCTTTATTTTTCAAACCTTTATTTTATTTTCTGCATTTTAATTACTGTGATTCAAGTAGATAACTGAAAATCCATCAAAATCCAGGATCAAAATATATTTATTTATTCCCTTTGAGTTCACTGCAATTTCAAATTAAAATAAACTACAGTGCCCCTTGTTAACATCCACTTGCAAACCCTAAGGTATTCCTAGCATTTCAATTGAAGAGCATCATTGGTGAATGAAGAACTATCATAACAGGAACCTTGGAGAAATTATTTAGTCATAATTTCTTTGCAAGCAGAGGATTTTGGGACTCAGATCCTACCGAAGAGTGTGCTTTCACAACTGGGTGAAAAAACCACTCAACAGATCCCATGGCTACTTTTGGACCATGGTTGTTTTGGGTTTCCTAGCTTCGGTGGCCTACATAAGAGATTTATTTCTCCAGTTCCAACAACGGTGGTGTTCTTCTTGGTGCTAGAGGCTAGAGTCCCTTTGATTCATGCGAAGTGGTGAGGTCATGGGTGGGTGCTCATTGGTGGTCCCTTCTCATGGGTGGGCTTCATTTTTGGGCTCTTGTTTAGGGGCTTCTTGTTGCTAGACCTGATCCTTTTGGTGTACACTCAGATATTTCTTCTTGGCTTTGAGGGTGACCTTGTGTTTTGAATGCTATTGAGTGGATCCATTGGCTTCCTAGGTTCAGTCCTTGAAGCTATTCATCTGCAAGGATGGAGGGTTCCATATCCTTTTTGGTTGCTTAGGGTACCATATTGCATCCTTCGATCTTTTGGGAGTGGACCTGTGCTTTATCAACAACTTTAGTTTATCCTGACTCCTCCAAATCTGGGTCATGGGTGGGTGCTCATTGGTGGTCCCTTCTCATGGGTGGGCTTCATTTTTAGGCTCCTATTTGAGGGCTTCTTATTGTTGGACCTGATATTTTTGGTGTACACTCAAATATTTCTTCTTGGCTTCGAGGGTGGCCTTGCATTTTGAATGCTATTGAGTGGATCCATTGGCTTCCCAAGTTCAGTCCTTGAAGCTATTCATCTACAGGGATGGAGGGTTCCAGATCCTTTTTGGTTGCTCGGGGTACCATACTGCATCCTTCGATCTTTTGGGAGTGGACCTATGCTTTGTTGGCAACTTTGGTTTATCCTAACTCCTCTAGATTTAGATCCTTGGAATCTTACTACCCATATTTGCTCTTCATCTAGGTTTTGTGGGCCTTCATTTCCTCAGGTCATCTGGATGACTTGAAGTTCACCTATGTGTGCAAGAGGATCTCCTATCCTGAGGAGATCCTTAGGATTTCTATTCCACGTTTTAGGCTTGTGTTGTGGCATCCCTAGATTTCTACTACTTCCTGGACCGCATCATATTGATGCATCATGTTCGCTTTCCTATCGCTACTTCCCAGTTTGCTTCCTGATAGACATCCTAGCCAGTTGTTGCTTCATGGATTGCATCCCATTTGACATCCTGGTTTGCATCCCACAGATGCTTCCTAGTCTGCATCATACAAATGCTTCCCTGCCCACTTGTGGGCGGGAACGATTTTCAAATTTCAATTTTTTTTCTCGCTTCATTTTCAAATTTCAATTTTAAATTTTGGGCGGGATGGCCCTGTTTCAAATTTTCCATCCTTTGTATGGTTTTGGGTGGGATGGCCCTGTTTCAAATTTTCCATCCTTTGTATGGTTTTGGGTAGAATGGCCCTGATTCAAATTTTCCATCCTCTGTATGGTTTTGGGTGGGATGGCCCTGATTCAAATTTTACTGGTTTAGCTATTTTTCTCCAATAACCCATAGAGGGTATGTTTCTTCAGCTATTTTTTGGTTGGGAACTCTTCTCCCAACCTTCTCTTTGTAAAAGGTTATGGGATCCTTTCAAAACCCCTTTACCAATCAATTTTTTTTTTTAAATTCTAATAAGGTTGTTACCTTATACCTTCTACCTTATTTAGCAGACACCTAACTAATTATGCATAATAGCAGCTTGCAAGCATTATCAATTTAAAATGCAAAATTTACCTATGGACATTGACTTCACCTACGTCATTGTCATGCAACGACTCGTCTGCATTGTAAACAATTTTTGGATGTAGGGAAAACCACACCCATAGCCACTTGTCAAATTCAAAGAATCTTATGTTTGTAGGGCTTGTTAGTTCACTATCGACGATCATATTTGGTGCTATATCTACCACATAGGCCATGCCACATGGCAGTTTATCTTTATGCACCATTAATTGATGATTAAGTAACAACCGTAGCTTAGATGGTTTGCTAGTAGTTACATCAAATAAAACATTCCCTTTGGTGTCCTCGTCGAGTCCACATAGATGGAAAAAGATGATTTACATTTATGTATGTCCTCCTCGATATACGTGGTTTAGTTATTACCTTTATCATTACCTAAAAATTGCATGCCAAAATGCAATGTGCCCCTGCAGTTCATAAAAAATGAGGGTCTCCACTACTTGTTCGGAGGTCACCCATAGTTGGCATTGGATAATTTTTTAATTCATGTCGACTTTGTAACTTCCTGCATGCAACCTCTAAAAGTTACTCCCATGCATCATTATGAGAATGTCCTTCAGATGAATGTATTTAAATGACTAATAACAAAACCTAGAATGGCGCTTCAACGAATAATATTTGTTGTGTCATCAACAAAAACGTCTAGCGCTTCTTCCTTCATCCTCAATCTCATACACTTCTAGGTGTGTGGGTTTTCCATGGAGGCCTCAAAGTCAATGTAGAAGAGGTATTTGAATCATGACAAGGGAATGATTCCATCCTTGGTGATAATAAAAAATAGGATATGCGAGGATCTCTGTTGCAACAGAGTTGTCATATTCACTTAGATCATGTCTAGTGGCCCTCGTATTCTTAGGGTCTAGGTTGATCTTGGCGTCCACTAGGGCATTGATCACCTTCATCTTCATGGCAACCTTCATGGCGGGGTCCTATGCTTCTCGTCCCTTCAAGTTGAGGCCCAAAGTGGGTGCTTTTAGCAATAGTGTGTCTCGATAATTCTTTTGACCGATGATGTGAATAAACAATGTAGGCAATGGAAGTTGTGGGATAATATTTATTTGATCACAAATTTGGATTGCAATTATAATAAAGCATAGAAATGTTGATCTATCAAACTAGATGTGATAGAGATAGAGGAGAAATTTTATCGAAGAAAATTCCCCCTCACAGGTAAGATTTTCCTTCTCTCATATCGGAAAAAATTTAGATGCTTATTTTATTTACCAATTGGAATTTATATAAGCAAATACATACCAAAATTACAAGCCCTTCTCAATCACACATAGGTGCAAATTGGCAACTAACAACGAAAATATCTTAACTAATTGCTAATATAAGCTAACAAGTAGGACACTTCTAATAAACTAGGTGTATGTTTTATATAGCAAACTAAAAATAATTTAAATCCTATGCCTATCCTTATGGTGGCAAAAATCAAAACTCCAAAAAATTATTAGAGTGTTTTAGGAGTGATATTGGGGTGAAACAAGGTTGTCCATTATCACCTGCTTTATTTGACCTTTATATTAACAAATTGAAGAAATGGATAGAAAATGTGGGAGGAAAGGAAATACAATTGGCGTAATGAAACTTCTTCTCTATGCCAATGACCTCATCTTGATTGGCAAGACACTTAAAGTTTAAAAGAACATATAAAAGATTAAGAGCACTTTTGTAACGAATTTGGGATATAGGTAAACTCTAACAAGAGTAAAATTATGGTCTTCTCAACTTAAAGAGAGCAAACATTCATATAATTTATTTGAAGGAAATCATTTAGAGGTAGTAACAACATATATTACCTTGGGTTAGATTTTCAAAGAAAACTCAGTTTGAGAATATGTAGGATGGAACAAATACAAGTAGGATGGAGGGCACTCTACTCATTTATAAATAGGGATAAAAAACAAAGTTATGGGATTGGAAAACCATTAAGGTCCTTTTTGGGTTATTAGTTATTCTAGTGGTGCTATATGGATGTGAGGTGTGGGCTAGCAATATAACAAATTTAAAATAAAGACAAATAGAAAGAATTCAAAAGTGACTGATTTCAAATAATTTTAAAACTATGAGATTTTACTTATTGAAATAGGGACTTCTCCCTTAGAAGCAGAAGTTATGATCAAGCTATTGAAGGTACCTAAAGAAAATTGAAAGAATGGAAGATAGCATGTTGCCAAAACAAATAATCAAAGAAACACTAAATAAAAGAAAAGACACATGGATCAAACAAAACAATAAATGGATGAAAAATAAAACATTAAATTTCATGAGGTCCCAAACTCTAATAAATAAAATAAACAATCTATGAGTAAAAATTAAGACTTGTCATGTGGACTAAAAATTTAGGAAGAAAACATAATTATACATAAATCAACCCAAATTAAGATCACAACCAAAAGAAAGTACATAAATACAAAGATCAAATGAAAGGAAAAAAATGCTTATAGCCTAAGAAAGATCTAATTCACACAATCTTAAATGCAAAATTGGAAGATGGATAATTCTTCAAGAGGTATGGTTAGAATGAATGTGTCTTGGATAATGAAAGTAATGGAGACCGAAAAATATTTTGCAATGAAATACAAAGCTTACAAGGACATCAAGATTGCATATGAAAACACTTTAAGAATAAACTTACTAATGAAACTTTTTAAATTATTGAAAAAGAAAAAACACAAAACTTCTCATCAAAATCAACAACAAAAAATACTTTAATAAAATATAAGAGAATATCAAACTTTTTAACTTTGTTAAACATTTATTTTTTATTTTTTATATTTAAAAAATATAAATAAATAAAATATGCAAAATTTGAAAATTTAAATAATAAAAATAAAATTACACACCAAACCTCATTTTATATAAAAACTGTTATTCTTATAAACTATTTTGTTCCCTTAATTAAAATCATTTCATTTGATGTCTTCCTAGCGATTCCTCTATTCTTCCATTTGCCTTTAATAAAACAAGATGTGTACCAAACCCTTGATTTCGGCGTGCTTTGGTATCGTCGTTTAGGGTTTGAAGTATTTGACCACTCAATCATTGAGCGTAATTATTAAAAGAATATATTAAAGGATGACGAGGAATTTGCGTCATAGTAATCAAGCATAAGTCCTGGATAAGAGCGAGTGGGCCCCGGGCATTTGTCCAAGAGCATGCATTCAGGAATAAGGAGCTGTAAAGGCTTTGGGTGGGTTACCGTTGATGTCGATTAAGTCCGGCCGTATGTGTCTGAATCGGATGCATATACGTATACGTTTCGTATGTACTTTTCGGGTCACATAATCGTTGGCCAAACCCTGTGTCTATGTGCAAGTCGGGTATTTAGTCCTCATTTAAGTATCTTTGTACACATATATATATACCTATTCCTTCTAACGCGCGGTGCCTAATAAAGGGCAAAGCAATCGAATAAGGGCTATGGCATGATATTTCTTGGAAGCTTCTGCCTCGAGAGAAACGCGTGAAGCAGCCTTCCGGGATTCTACCTGGTTCACTTCACTTGTAAGTATGGACGACATCTTCCTTGTGTTTGGATAATGTTTATGCTCAGTGAATTTTGACGGGTTTCAATGAATTTGGCTTGAAAATTAGGTGAGTTCTTGGCCCATTCTTCCTTACATTTCCTCTCCTTTTGAGTATTCTAGGAGCTGTATGTTCTGTTCAATTTGAGCGTCCTTTCCACTCACTGCGATAGAATTTGACCATTGTACCTTGAATTCCTTGGTGAGGAATCTGAAATTTTCAGGAATAACCGGAAGTCTGTAAACTTTGGTTTGTTATTCATTGAATTTGTTCAACCTTTCTATATTTAGGATTTACTTGCTCTTTTGAGAAGAATTTTAAGGAAATCAAGTTTCAACTTGAAGAATCGCGAGGGTTATTTTTATAAATAGTCACCTCCCTTACAATTTATGGATTTAATTATTTTTTATAAATATTTTCTCCGGTGATAGTCGTCTTAACGCGTTATTTCGAAGGCAGCATGATCCACCGATGTACTTACACCGGCTTCGCATTTAACTTTCCTAAAATTAACCATATCTTCTTTTATATTTAGGTAATTTTCCGTTATTATGGGACCTTTTCTTTCACCATATTAAACCGCTGCCTGGTCTGTATTGCGTTAATTTTAAAGGACTGAGCGATTTCGATTGAATTCTTTTCACCCCTGCATGTAATATCGGAGGATTTGGACTGACTTCCCATATAAGCTTTCGGATTTTACCTAGAAGCTGCTTGAGATATTTTTTAATCTTCGATTACGACTGAAAAATTTTAGATGCTTATTTTATTCACCAATTGGAGTTTATATAGGCAAATACATGCCAAATTACAAGCTCTTCCCAATTACACGTAGGTGCAAATTGGCAACTAACATCTAAAATATCTTAACTAATTGCTATCATGACCTAACAAGTAGGACACTTCTAACAAACTAGGTGTATGTTTAACATATCAAACTAAAAATAATATAAATTCTATGTCTATCGTGGCAAAAGTTAAAATTTCAAAAGATTATTAGAGTGTTTTAGGAGTGATATTGGAGTGAAATAAGGTTGTCCATTATCACTTACTTTGCCTTTACATTGATAAATTGAAGGAATGGATAGAAAGGATGGGAGAAGAGGAAATACAATTGGCTAATTAGGTAATGAAACTTCTTCTCTATGCCAATGACCTCATCTTGATTGGCAAGACACTTGAAAGTTTAAAAGAACATCTAAAAGGTTTAGAGCACTTATGTAAAAAAGTTGGAATATAGGTAAACACTAACACGATTAAAATTATGGTCTTCTCTACTTGAAGAGAGCAAAAACATTTATATATTTTATTTGAAGGAAATCCTTTAGAGGTAGTAACAACATATATTACCTTGGGTTAGATTTTCAAAGCAAACTCAATTTGAGAATATGTATGATGGACCAAATACAAGTAGGATGGAGGGCACTCTACTCATTGCTAAATAGGGATAGAAAAACAAAGTTATGGGATTGGAAAACCATTAAGGTCCTTTCTGGGTTATTAGTTATTCTAGTGGTGCTATATAGATGTGAGGTGTGGGCTAGTTATATAACAAATTTAAAATGAAGATAAATAGAAAGAATTCAAAAGTGATTGATTACAAATAATTTTAAAACTATGAGATTTTACTTATTGAAATAGGGACTTCTCCCTTAGAAGCAAAAGCTATGATAGAGCTATTGGAAGTACCTAAAGAAAATAGAAAGAATGGAAGATAGGAGGTTGCCAAAACAAGTAATCAAAGAAACATTGAATAAAAGAAAAAAACACATGGATAAAAAACAATAAATGGATAAAAAATGGAGCATTAAATTCATGAGGTACCAAACTCCAATAAAAATAACAAACACTATGTGAGAAAAAATTAAGACTTGTCATGTGGACTTAAAATTTAGGAAGGAAAAAATAATTATACATCAATCAACCCAAAATGTGAACACAACCCAAAAGAAAGTACATATATACAAAGATCATATACAAAGATCAAATGAAAGGAAAAATGCTTATAGCCTAAAAAAGATTTAATTCACACCATCTTAAATGCAAAATTGGGAGATGGATAATTCTTAAAAGGCATGGTTTGAATGAATAAGCTTTCCCGAAGGGCTAGGTGGATTGGTAAGTGCAAGTGTGGTTGGACACTTATCAAGAAGAGACCTAGGTTCAAACCATGGGAGGGAAGTCAACCCTTTGCAAAGGTAGTAGTCTGCTCCGAATCCTTTGAGTGCATGCTAGACCAACGACGGTACAAACCTCGAGCGATCGGTGGCCCCCATCTCACGTCGGGTCAACAAGAACGAGACAAATAGGTTTGTTGGAAGCAGTCCCTGTGATTTGAACCCTGCGCTTGCCAATTACTAAAAATAATGGCTATAACCAACTCTCCTATATAATTAAAAAAAAGAAAAGAATGAATGTGTCTTGGATAATAGGAGTAACGAGACCAAAAAGCATTTTGTAATGTAATAAGCTTACAAAGACATTAGGATTGCATATGAAAACACTCTTAAAATAAACTTACTAATAAAACTTTTTAAAATATTGAAAAAGAAAATACACAAAACTTCTCGTCAAAATCAATAATAAAAAAACACTCTAACAAAATATAAAAAATATCAAATTTTTAAGTTTGTTTAAACATTTTTTTTTATGTTTAAAAATATAAATAAATAAAATATCCAAAATTTGAAAATTTAAATAAAAAAATAAAATTACACACCTCATTTTATATAAAAAAACTCTTATTCTTCTAAACTATTTTATTCCCTTAATTAAAATCATTTCATTTGATGTCGTCCGGGCAATTCCTCTATTCTTCCATTTGCCTTTAATAAAACTAGATGTGTACCTAAGTAGGGAGTGGTGAGCCCCCCTTGATTTCGGCGTGCTATGGTAATTGAACCTAATTATTAAAAGAATATATTAAAGGATGACGTGGAATTTGCGTCAAAGTGACTATGCAGCACAAAAAAATAAGAGTTCGAAAGTAGAAAATCTTTAATAAGTCTTGGATAAGAGTTGATGTCGATTATGTGTATGTATCGGAGGTATATACGTATACGTTTCGTATGGATACAGTATGTACTTTTCGGGTCACGCCAACCATGTGTCTATGTGCAAGTGGCATGATAGTTCTTGGAAGCTTCTGTCTCGAGAGAAACGCGTAAAGCAGCCTTCCGGGATTATACCTCCTTGACTTTACTTGTAAGTATGGACGACATCTTCCTTTAGTTTGGATAACGTACTCAGTGAATTTTGACGGGTTTCAATGAATTTGGCTTGAAAATTCGGTGAGTTCTTGGCGCAGTCTTCATATATTTCCTCTGCTTTTGAATAATCTAGGAGCTGTATGTTCTGTTCAATTTGAGGGAAATTTGGGCGTCCTTTCCACTCACTGCGATAGAATTTGACCACTGTACCTTGAATTCCTTGGTGAGGAATCTAAAATTTTCAGGAATAACCGGAAGTCGGTAAACTTTGGTTTGTTATTCATTGAATTTGCCCTTTGCAACCCTAAAATATTTAGGATTTACTTGCTCTTTTGAGAATAATTTTAAGGAAATCGAGTTTCAGCTTGAAGAGTCGCGAGGGTTATTTTTATAAATAGTCACCTCCCTTACAATTTGTGGATTTATTTATTTTTTATAAATATTTTCTCCGGTGATAGTCGTCTTAACGCGTTATTTCGAAGGCAGCATGATCCATCGATGTACTTACATCGGCTTCGCATTTAACTTTCCTAAAATTAACCATATCTTCTTTTATGTTTAGGGTAAATTTCCGTTATTATGGGACCTTTTCTTTCACCATATTAAACCACTGCCTGGTCGGTATTGCGTTAATTTTAAAGGAATGAGCGGTTTCGATTGAATTTGTTTGACCCCTGCATGTAATATCGGAGGATTTAGACTGACTTTCCATATCAGCTTTCGGATTTTACCTAGAAGCTGCTTGAGAGTCACTGGACCTTAGATTTATTTTTTAATCTTCAATTACGACTGGCCACCGGCTCCTTTAAAATTTGAGGAACGCAGCGAATGGGAACGGGACATTTCAGTGCTAGATCCCTATCCATTTGGAGTGAACATTGGTGGTGATAGGCCTATAAATACCTGCCTGTATGCACTTCTTACGCACAAGCATAGTATCTTCATGCTTATAAGGTTGAGAATGGGCTGTTAGCACTATGAACAAGTTTGGATGTTCCAGTCTGGAGGAAGAATAATTCACAGCCTAGTTAAATTTTAGGTACAATTGAATAACACATTTCTAGACTTTCTGATTTCTTGAATAGACACGATTTTAGATTTTATCAAGTATGGTATGTTACTAAACTGCGTCCGACTTTTCGATATATCTAAGTAGGATCAGAATATACTCTGGCTTTGTGTTTTCTTTGTGCTCATTGTTGATCTTTGGCATGCTAGTTACAATGTAGTAACTACACAATTTAAACGTTTCATTTAGAGGATGAAAATGACTCTACTGAATTTTAGAACAAATTGCTATGAAATAATTCATTTTTGGATTGACAAATAGGAAATTGTTTTCTACATGAGACGATGAAATTCTTTTTCATAGTTCATAAAGGCCAATGATTTGAGCTGCTCAATAAATTTCATTTCTGAAAATAGTGAATAGATAATGGCTGCTTTTGATGCTCTCAACTGATGGCATGCTCTAAGGATGTCTTGACTTCAACATATATAGTTTGAAATTCATTTAATCTGATATTTTTCTTAATAATTCTAGCAAAGGCTACTGCCCGATGCTTGTTGGTAAAGAGAAATGTGTGCATGCATGGTTTTTTTTTTTTTCCCCCTTGCTTGATATATATGGTTACAAGGGAGAAATCTGTTGTTGACAGAGATTGATTCTAGATGTTGCAACAGGTGGATTTGGACCGTTGAAGTCATATGCCAAATATGAGATACCCACTTAGATTTAAGCTGTTGGCTTGATATATTCGATATAAGGTTATAAATATGGCAACATCTGGATTTGTTACATCAGAAGCTATATGCGTTTTCCTTCTTAGTCCATGAGATAATATGTTAAAAAGAAATACTAATATTGTATATATTCTTTCTAATTGTATATTGGATCTATAAAACAAATATCTGAAGTTTTTCTTTAATTTGTGTTACGATTTGTAGCATTAGCACATCCTTTTATAGAAGCATAGGATTTCTGATGATGAGGATTTAAAAAATAAAAAATAAGTTCTGTTTTATTCAGAAGAGTTTCTAATGAAGATGAGAACTGTCAATTTTAATTCCAAATTGGCAGGGTATTGGCATAAATTGCCATCCATGATCCTATTCATGTATATTGGCATAGTTTAATAGTCTTATAATAAAATCTAAAGAGCTATGACACAACCAAATAGAAGTGAACGTCTCTTTCTACTTTATTATCAAATAAAAATGTATCAGTTTTTTTTTTAGTAAACCAAAGTGAAGTGAATGTCTCTTGCAACCCTGCTACTATACATGGCACAAGAATTGAGTGAAATATTCAGCCTTTTTTGTCCGCCCCTTTTAGTTTCTTGTAGAGGTAATACGGGCAGTTCTCATAGAACTATAATTATGTATACTAAAGTACATCACTCTAGTGTATGAAGTTGTGTTGGTGACTGATATTTATACAAAATCGAATTTAATTCAAATTTTGTACGGTATGCTCAGTAATTCATCTTAAATAGTTGAGAGAAGCTTGATGTATGATTCGCACCTAAAGACTCGAAGTTATATGACTTCAACAAATTAGTTCTTATATTTTTTGCTCTTAAAAATGAAAAATCCAGGTTGCACGGTTAACATCAATTGAATTTCACTTATTTCCCATTCTACTTTTAAGAGAAATGCAGGTTTTTTCTTAAAATAAAAGGGATTTCTTTTCGTCACATGTAACTGTTTGATAAGAACATTGCCATTGGGCAGTGTGTAGCTCTTGTTAAATTGCTGACAGCATCGGTATCAAGCTTTGATTAGCTTGACTTTAGTTGATGAGCCAAGCTATTATGAGTGTTCCAGTGCTTCAATCTAAGCTGTCATTGTGAAGATTTAGGTTTCAATTTTTGTATTGAATAATAGAAATTGTTATTTTTTGTTGGAGATGAATTCAAATTGTGTTTTTTGAATTGATGCAGTAAGAACAGAATGGGGCAATTATTATGTTGCTGTGTACAAGTGGAGCAGTCAAAAGTTGCAATGAAAGAGAGATTTGGACGGTTTGAAGAAGTTCTTGAACCAGGGTGCCACTGCCTTCCATGGTTTCTGGGGAGTCAAATTGGAGGTCAACTTTCATTACGGGTTCAAAAGTTGGATGTCCGTTGTGAAACAAAGACCAAGGTATGTGCATCGTTGCTACTTAGGGGTATGGTTGAAGCTTAAAACCACTATCTTATATGTAACATCTTTTGTAACAAAATTTGCAACAAATCTAACTAAAATGAAAATTTTATAAGCATGAAAGAGAATTTAGGAGTAGCTTCGGCAGTTTTATATTGGTGTTTGTTGTGCAACGTGAGCTTGCACTAAAATTCTCTCTTTTTATTTCATGTTGCAGGATAATGTATTTGTGACAGTGATTGCCTCTGTGCAATACCGTGCCCTTTTAGAGAAAGCAAGTGATGCATTTTATAAGCTAAGCAATACAAGGGAGCAGATTCAAGCTTATGTCTTTGATGGTAAAATTTGGAAACTTAACTACTACTAGAAATTGCACCTCTTGGATCCAGGGTTACGTCGATAGGAATTAAAAAAGGACCTATTAACATAACCTATGTAAGAATAAATATTAACATATTAAAAATCATGGAAAATTATAATAATTTTTAATTTTAAAGATACAGACATATACGGATGTAAGATTCTTTGAAAATGAAATCGATGCCATTAGGAAAAAGAGACCCACAGTACAAAACATTGCATACATAGATAAGAGAAAAATAAAACATGTGTAAAAAGAAAACATTTGGGGGAAACCACACACATAAGATTTTACTTAATTAACAATATTATTATGGTTAACATTAATTTTGTTGTCTGTCGTGCCTGCTTTCTTAGTTTCTTTGTTGTAAATTTGCTTCTATGGGAAGCATCCACATTTTAGTTTTCTTTACATATCCGTACTTTGAATGTCAATATCTTCCAATTGTCATTTTCTATGCCTGTTTCAGTGGGCACATTTATAAGCTTAGCTTGCTTGCAGAGCTTACAAAATTTACACATGCATAAAATTAACACTTGGATACCAATTGTAGTTTAATCATGGCCATCAACAACTCTACTATTTTGATGTATAAACTGGCGAAGTAGAAGCTTCACCCTCAGATTACTTCAATGTTTCTTTTCTCATTTGCTAAACAAACAAATTGGAGAGGGATACCATACATAAGAATGATCTATAACGATACTTAAACTTAATAATTATGGAAGTATTGTGGTGAAACCAATATGGCATCCCATTTGAAAAATCACAAGTCATTGATAGGATTTCATTGATTAAAAGGATGTTCTTTCCTATTTAAAAGTTATTTTAAAAAAAACTAGATGTCCTTTTTTTATTTCATGTTGTGGATATGGCTCCTCCCATGCTTAAGCCGCATGTATATTAGATATGGCCCAAATATGTGCATGTTTTAAGATATGATGTCCATGCATTTGGATGTGTCTGAATATGGTCTTGGGAAGTATTGTATCCGTATCTGTATCTGATATGTAGATATGTGTCTCTAGGCAGGAGGATGAGGATTGATAGATATTGTAACCCTAATTAAGGTTAAATCTGTTTTGCTTTGATATATTCAAAATAATTGGAGATCAGAAACCAGAACTTAGAAGTTTCTATAAAGAGGATTTAGATTTAATATCCATATGATGCACATTTATCTACATCCTGCTTGGGTTCTTTCTTTGGTGTCATTACTTTTTTGACTCTCACATGACCTGTCTATTGCTTTTTGAGCTTATTTCTGTGTTTGCATCTGTAGTCATCCGGTCAAGTGTTCCAAAGATGAATCTGGATGATGTTTTTGAGCAAAAAAACGAGGTTGCCAAAGCTGTTGAACAGGAACTGGAAAAGGTAAGTGGTTTGAAAGTCATTCAATACTTGTCTATTTTTCATTTCCAAGGATAACTAGCCACTAATATTTAGGGAATGTACCTCTAGATTATTAGTATTTTGGGTGTCCATTATACTGTCTGTGTAGTTTATTAATATTATTATTTGTAACATGGTTTATTGAAATTGTTTTCTTTTTTTTTGGTATGTTATGTTTGAATCATATTGTTATGTTGAGACTCAGACTTGGGGAAAAA
This sequence comes from Wollemia nobilis, assembly GCA_028583015.1. NCBI lineage: Eukaryota > Viridiplantae > Streptophyta > Pinopsida > Araucariales > Araucariaceae > Wollemia > Wollemia nobilis. Next base: position 21,657,209 of record JAQPPZ010017232.1, on the reverse strand, counting down.
CTTGGCAAATAAGGAAAAAATAAGTTATATTAGATTTTATAGGAAAGGGACCTTGCCGAGGCCCACTTGGTTTGCAGACTCCATAGTACTTGTCAACTCAGAGAGTCTGAACAATATGGTTTGAGGTATTTGACTCAATCTTGTTTTTAAATATGATTACAGGCTATGTCAACCTATGGATTTGAGATCGTACAAACGCTTATCGTGGATATAGAACCTGATGAAACTGTAAAGAGAGCAATGAATGAAATAAATGCAGGCAAGAATCCTTTGTCAAATAGAAGTCAATATAGACTTCTGTATTCACTAGTACATCAACTAAAAGTAGTTTCTAATTGGTTACCATATCATTTAAATAGATACCTTCTAAAGGATTGCTATTGTTATTGGAGTTGTGCCAATATTGTTTTGAGCTTGTCCAACTATTGTGTTTTGTGGGGAGCTTGGCATATATTAATATTTAGATCAAAATGCTTTCCGATCTCATTAATGTTCATTTGCTTTACAAGTATAATATTTTTTTGAAAATTTTAGCTTCTGAAACTAAATCATAAGTCTCAAATTCACAAGCATCTGGTTCTAACTTCTACTTTCCTCTTAAAATTTTGGTTGTCTTTGGTTTATTTGCCTAGTATTCTTTTATTTTGTGATCATTCAATTGAATTTTGATATCAGCTGCAAGAATGAGGGTAGCAACACGTGACAAAGCTGAGGCTGAGAAAATTTTGCAAATCAAGCGAGCAGAGGCTGAAGCAGAATCAAAGTATTTATCAGGACTAGGTATTGCACGACAACGACAAGCAATTGTGGATGGTTTGAGGGATAGTGTACTTGCTTTCTCAGTTAATGTGCCTGGGACAACAGCCAAAGATGTTATGGATATGGTCTTGGTGACACAGTATTTTGACACTATGAAAGAAATAGGAGCATCATCAAAGTCTTCAGCTGTATTCATACCCCATGGACCTGGTGCAGTTCACGATGTTGCTGAACAGATAAGAGATGGACTGCTTCAGGCACAGCAGATTCGTTGAGCACTGTGAGTATTGTGATGCTTGTAATGAGAGAAGCAACCACATATTTTGTGAAGATTTAGACCTTTAGATGCTACCTAGCTTTCTTATTTACAATGATTCCATTGTTAATATGCTTTTTGAATTGCCTTTTCCCTTTTCTCTGACATTTTGATAAACATGGAGCATATTGTTATCTAGTTCTGTATTTTGGAATTGATGCTGAAGTGTGTTGCATATGTTTATAAATTTATTGTTGGTTTTCTTGGCATTGCTACTGCTGTGGAACATATGGCGTCTACCTTTTGAGAAACTATATATGACACAACAATGTATTGTGAAATGAAGTGATGATTTCTACAAAATTAGCATTGGGAAACCATTTTGATACAAATCATTTGTTAAAAGTTGTGTTTTGTTAAAATACTGTACAACTTGATCAATGAAGTTATGCATTGCAATTCTGATAATTACAGAAGCTGAGTCATTGTGATTTCTGATGTTGTGTCTAATATTTACATGACTAGAAAGTATGTCGTGGAAAAAAAAATAATGGTAAGAAATTAGAATGATGGCTCCTTTTTTGTAACATGATTACTGAGGTAATCTTATTTGCCGTATTTCCTGTCGATGAAGGTTCCATCATAAAGTTGACCTGCGAACACAATTTATTCAAGTACAAACTGTTTGGCTGTGTTCAGAGGCCAAGAGAGCCATTAAGTGATTTTAATTAAAAGCAGTGGGAAAGTGCTTATGACATTTTATCATGGAAACTGTGTACGTAGAATATTTGTTTAAGGTTTATACACAATACACTAATTTGTTGGTGTGGCTTGCAGGTTTTAGAGTTTTACTTGTATTATTAGTTGACCAACTGAAAAGAGTGTACATAGAATATTTAAGTTATGCACAATCTTCTACTTTGTGGAAGTGGCTTGCATGTTTTAGAATTTTAATTGCATAATTAGTTGCACTTGCTTAAAAGAGTGTACAGCTTGTACTTTCATCTCCGTTAACACATAGTTGCTTTGTTTCTTGATCAAAACAAGAGTGTACAGCTTGTGCTTTCATCTCTGTTAACATATTTAACACAGCCATCGTCGCTTTATTTATTGATCAAAACAAAGTGGGCATTAGATTGGATAAGAATTCCAGGTCGTCAAGATAGATGGTTATATAAATACCAAGATATTTCTGGCCTTTATCCGTGTGCATTCTTCAAAAGTATCATACAGCCAAAAGGTTTGAAGTTTATTGCCTTTCGTGTTTTGGTTTGGTGGGTTGGTAATCTGAACTTCTTGTTCTAAAGCTTGCATGGTATATTGCCTCTCGTGACGGTGATCTGATCTTATCATTTTGATTCGTTTTAGGGATTTTGTTTACAATCCCTGTTTTTGTTTTGGTTGTAACTTCTGTTTTTGTTTTGGGGCAAGGTCCTAAAGATAATTAGCCTTTTTACAGATAGAGGGCTGATCTAATTTGACTATATTTAATTTTGAGTTAAACACTCATTTTTCTGCTTTCTATACATATCTTAGACTTTTACGAATGCTTGTTTGAGCACAATTTTGGATCTCTCTCTGTTTTTCGTACTGTAGTGATTTAGTGTAGTATGTGTGAAAGTAATAGCCAATAATAACATGTTGATCAACTTGCGGGACTTGAGTGGTTTAAGATTACCACTTACTATACTCTTCGTTTTTGGTTAAGGACATGCATACGCTGTTTCTAGTTCCTTTTGGTTGAGGATCAGGTTGTGTTCGATTCTCAATATATATACACCATTCACTCGCACGCGTTCTACTCTTACCACCGCTGGTTTAAATACAAGCCATTTTCAAAATTAAAATAAGATTTTGTTTTATTTAATAAATATTTTTATATAATAATAAAATATATTTTTAAAACTATCAATTAGTATGAGATGGACTGAACTAATTCTTATTTGTCTTATTATTATATGAGCATTTTTACTGTACTATTATGACATTTTAAATCTGTAATATCAATATTAGTATGTAAAAGTATATACGACTACGTCTAAAATCAAAATTTACATTATCAATATCAGAAATCAAAATTTTAGAATTAGAATTTAATGATGGAAAGTTACGGATAACCAAAAGAGAAAACATTATCAATACTAGAATTTAAATGCAATTTAAAAGATGCATTTATCACAATAGTAATAGTAACTTTAAAAGACTGTCTGTTTTATTCGAGGTTCTAGTTACGAGGTTGTAACACCTCACGAAATAAAGTATCGCTAAATGACCCAAAATTGTTATTATGCTGACAAATGAAACCAAGTATTCTTGTCGAGAGACTTCAACGTATAGCTTCAACATACAGTTGTCATATACTTACATTCTTAGGAAAGTTTTGCAGTTAGGAATGGTTTCTTTCTTGTTTTAATATTATAATAAATTTTATAATGCTTTTTAATATGGATTATTTTTTTTTTTTAAGGTGTTGCCTCTTTCTCTTAAAGGTCTACGTATAATAATATACTTTATTCTATAGATTACTTTGGTAAGGTGTTGTTTCTTGAAAGGTCCAGTATTATGATCAATTTTGTTCAAATTAACACTTACTATATTTCAGTAAAGCACGTAGTGTTACGAGATATTGTAATGAATCATGTGATATTATAATATATGAAATATATTGTAATGAATCATGTGATATTATAATATATGAAATTATAACAAATTGAATTATAAGTGATATTATAACAAATCATAGTATCGTGATATGCATGATACTCCAAGAACATTGTATTGTTATGGTGAATTATGTGCAGTTTTTTTTTTATTATTATTAGTGTTGATCATAGTACATAACATATAATTTGCTTATTTATTTATTTGGTTGTAGTGCCAATTATAGAGTAGGGATTTGAATTTGGGTTGTGGTTCATTTTGGATTGTTTCTTTATACATTATAGCTAGTATTCAAATAAAATATTTAAATTATAAAATGCAAGGGAAATATAATTATGATTTATTTAATAATTTTATATAAAATAAAATTTTAAATTATGAAAATAATGTAAAATCTATGAACTTCATTCTTTAAAAGGTCAGAAAATGTTTTATATAATTGTGTATTGTAGATATTGGATTTTAAATGCAATAAAAAAAGATCATAGCTATTTTATATAATTATAGCTAGCATTAAAATAATATATTTAAGTCAAAATGTATGATAGGCAAAAGAATATATATATATATATATATATATATATATATATATATATATAGCTAGGAAAAAAGAGTTGTACTCGAGTCATCTACCCTTGCCAAATCACAACTCTCTCTCTTTTTTTAGCAAAAAACCCCTTGCGGGGCCACCTTGGTCTGAGAGACCACGAATAGGGGGTTCTACATCGTCAAAGTCACCCGGGAGTCGCACCCAACCTTGCCCGCACCAACATTATCAATTGGATTTTGGATACTCAATTCAGCTTTTTGGTAGGGTGGAGATTTGAACCTGGGACCTCTCTTGGAGGATTGCTCTCTTCTCTCCAACTCACTTACAACACTTGGGTAATCACAACTCTCTCCTTTAGAGCTTGAGAGTTTACAAACAATATTTTTTTGCAACAACCTTCACAATACCGAAACTCCACCTTTACTGTCTACGCATTACATCTTAGTAGGGCAATATTTCTAAAACTTCACGTTAGCATAGTCTACTTTACCAGCTTTGGATTGTTAGTTTCCTTCTTGAAGTAAAAATGCAACCACAAGAACAACCACAAGAATTGTAAGAAGTAGTTTAGCAATTCATGTAATAAGTAGTTTAGTCGTTCATGTTTAAATCTTATCAAGGGATATATGCAAGAATAATGCAAATGAAGACAAAAATGCAAAAGATTATCTTATATGCAATTTGGAGTTTCTTGCACTAGTTCTAAGGTCTAAAATCTTTCTTTTCTTTATTTCAAACAAAGATGCAGGAAGACAAAAACGAGCCTAATGTACTTCTATATGCAATTTGCGATTTAGATGCCTAAGGGATGAAAACAAGAAACCAAAGACAAGCTAAAGGATATTCCTTAATATCCCTTTTAGTTTTAATGTTCTAAGATACTGATTTATCTTTTATAAAAGCAAAATGCACCAAGCAAGTAATGTAAGAATATAAGAGCTACCCTAGGCATGCATTTCACTTTTGAGGGAAACTAGCCTTAAAGCGCAAGGAAATGAAAACTTTCACTTTTATTTTGAGCAAAAGCAAAAGGGAGATGCAAGATAGCACAAATTAGCCTAATTGTGTAGCTAATTTCTTTTTTTGGATCTAATGCCTAACAAAATAAGGAGTACTTTTATAATTAAATGAACACCTTTTAATTGAGATTCTTTTAGTATTCAAAGGTAACAAAAAGCAAAAAATAGACAACCGACAATGAGTAAAATCAAAAGCAAAAATGTACCTTTTTTTTGTCTTGGTGGCTAAGACAAAACCGTCGCCTGAAGTCGAATATGCCACCTACGTGAATTTGCTGCTTGCAATTCTTCTAAATGATGAATTCACCAAATATTGCAAAAAGGGAAATACTAAAAAGGAAAATCAGTTTTTGGGGGCTTGCCAAACAACCAAAAAATCTTGCTACCTGGAAGGTTATATCAGACCCCCAAAGTGATGGAAACAAAATAAAAAATGAGCCTGTAATGGATGTTGTATCACCTATCTCGAAGGCAGAGAATGGTTGGAAGAATGCAAAATTATAGTACCGGGCTATGCAAGACTAATTAGATTGATGATGCCCTTGAGTTAGCCTAAAAAACTGGGGTGGAAGTCTTTAACTAACAAATCCGCTGCCTAACCTAGATGCAGGTAGTGAATTCACTCTATGTGGGTGAGTGATCAAAGTAGAGGTATAGATGCACAAATCTTCACAAAAGAAGGCTAAAGGTTACTAGGAGCGACTAAGCCAAAGAAGAGATGATATGATCTAAGGATTAGATGAGAGAAGTGGCTTGAAACAAATCCTCCACCTAAATAGGTTTTAGGTGGCAAATTTGTGTCAGATGGAGGAAATATCCAAAACAAAGATCATGGAGTGGATGCTGGCCTATAGTTGGGGTGTCAAGAGTTGTGGTTGTTGACCTATTAACCTGTAAATGCCTCAAAATGCCTTGCAAGATGAGCTCACATGCAAACACTAGATAACACTTGTTAAAAGAAAACAAAGATGATAACAATAAGATGAAAACAAGAGCAAATGATAACAAGTTGAAAAGAAGGCAAAATAAAGAATGGAGGTAGCACTCTTGAAATATCAATGCTTTGTCGTCCTCCCTCTTTTGAAAACTTGCCAAAAGATGAACCAAAAGAATTTTGAAAGAATTCTTGAATGAAATCCAAGCAATAGTTTGTCACTCCAAGAAGTCATGCCAAAATGCTTTCCCAAGGGGTCCTTATATAGACCAAAGGTGGCCATCTAGGGAAGAAATGTGATGTCAAGCTATGGTGAGTTGGAGAGTGTTGATGGCCAGTTAACTACCTCGATTGGCAGTTAGGAACTAATTGAAGATTGATTGATTGAAAGTTAGGTGGATTTGATTGCGAGTTAGAAATGCTTGATTAGGAGTTTGATTGTTGAGTTAACAGACTTTGATTTGCAGATGACTGCGCTGACTAATGGTGCTAGAGGGGTTAACTATCTATGAAAAGTAGTTGTAGGCAGGTAGGGACATTTGGTTGCACGCTTGAAACAAATTCACCACCTTTGAATACACTGTTGGAGGATTCGTCACTTGGCAAATTTTGGACTTCTGATCATTATAGACCAAACTTTGATGAGGGAGGCAAGAATTGGACGAGAAAACTTACTTTTGTGAATCCATCACTTAAGATGACAAATTCATTGCTTGGCAAATTCATCCTTAGATAATGAATTCACACAAGGTTGGTCAGGCTGCAAAAACTAGGGTTTAAGGATGAAGACCATAGTTGTTAATTTGATTGCTTGGTGAATTGATGATGAGATTGGTTTGATTGGGTGGTTCGATTTTTGGTATCTACATTTGCTCCTTTTTTGATGCATTAAAAATTATAATTGCATTAAAAAAATTGCAAATACCCCATTTTTTTTAGAAAAATAGAGATGCTAAGCTTTGATTAATCAATACGAGGCAAAACGTTAGCAAAAATCGGCTTATGGGGGCAAAACATTACTCAAGGCTTTTACTGGGTAAAATTTATGACATGTAGAGATAAAAAAGAGGGTTTTGCTAGTTTTCCCCTAGCCTAGGTGCCCCCTTGAATTTTTGAGGGATTCAACGTAGTCTCGAGGGAACTTGAATAGGCTAAGTGAAAAATGGGTAGGGAAAAAGTTTTACCCTTTGGGAGGGGGGGTAAAATAGGTAGAGGGAGGGTAAAATAATTCATTCATTTTACCATGTGAGGGGAGATAAATTGCTCTGGAGAGAATTAGAGCAACCCACAAAATGACACAATCGAGGTGGTCGACTCACAAACTAGAGGTAGTGTGGGGTGGAGTTAGACTAGTTGGGCCCCAACTGCAGGTATGTACAAATTTTAATTTTTAATTTGATATGTGATATGTTGATGATGTATATGAACGGTATATGGGCTTGTAGAAATAATTTTGAAGTCAATGTAAGATTTTTTCCAAATTATTATGATTTAGAAAAATCGAAATGTTAAAGGGATAATATGATTTTTTTTTGATAATTTGAAAAATTTTCATTCAAAATGGGTTTTGACAGGCTCCCAAAAATTGATTACATCAACAGTAAAAGTGCTGAAAAGCAAAGAATAGAGCGAGAAGTAAAAAGGTGGGAACATAGTCCCACATAGAGGAAGACAAAAAGGAATAGAAAAAGGAGAGGAAGGGCAAAGCATGAGGATGCACTGAGACAAAAAAATTGAACAAGCACAAGAAAACGTTAAGCCTGCTCTTCAACTTCAACATCAACATCTTCGTCCTTAGGTTCTTCCTTTAAATCATCCTCACCTTCATCCTCAGTGTTGCTAGAAGCCACACATTGCTTGTCATCATCCATAGCATTATCCTTGCCATCCTCCTCGGAAAACTTCTTGAAAAACAACAAATTCAAGGCATTACGAAGGTCTATAATGTGAGAGATGCAGTTGGAAATCGAGTTGATGATGTACTGCTTCAGAAAAAGGTTTGGGTGCTAAAAAGGAATGAAAAAGACAACATTACAACTGATTGGTTAGGCATTATTACTAGTTATCACAGATTTGTCTTCTTCCACAATGTCAACAATTTCTTGTGGCATGCCACTTGTCCAAGTCATTAGGCCTGTGGCGTTGACACCATAATTTGCTAATTTGTCAGCAACCTTGTTGCTTTCTCTGAATGTGTGCTAGAAAATAATTTCTTGTTGATTTTGACTCAAAATCTTAGCTTCCTCAATGCAGTCCTTAACCCTCCATGAAGGATTTATGTTATTCTTGAGGTAGTTAATTATGTTGAGTGAGTCTCCCTCAACCATAAGCTTGCCTGAGGAATAATCCTCTCTACATGGCTATGGCTTCAACAACCTGGTTTGTTTGAATCCCTAAGTGTTCCACATAGGCAAGGCTGACACTTCCTGTATCATCTCTGAGGATGCCCCCAACACCTGCTTTTCCAGGGTTACCTTTAGCTGCACCATCAAAGTTTAGTTTAATCCATATTGAAGGGGGAGGGATCCATTTGGAGTGAGCTCTTAGATTAGGGGAAGGTTGAGTTTGATTTTCCACAATAGGAATATTCAGGGAACGACTCAAGGACGTCTCAAAGCTAGAGGCAGGATGAGTGGAGAGAGGAATGAGGGTAGCATTTTCAGTGGCAAAGGATAGGATTTTATTAGTGATAAGGTCATGATTCATCTTCTTATTAGAGAAGATTTTGCAATTTCTTTCTAGCCAGATTTGCCATAAAAAATGATGAAGATAAATTTGCCAAAGGAACTTGATATGGGGATTGTGGAAAGGATTAGACCATTGAAGGAAGAGCTCAATAATGGAACAAGGCCTAGCCCAGAGGATGTGGAAGACTTGAAGGGTCTTGTTAAGGATGGAAGAGGAGAAACAACATGAAAGGAGAAGATGTTGAGGGGAATCCCAGTCAACCAGACAAAGAAAACACCTATTTGGGAAAACCATGTCTATTTTGAGCAAGTTATCTATGGTAAGGATCTTTTCTTGAATGACAGTCTAAGCAAAAAAGGATATTTTAGGAATGAGGAATTTAGGCCAAACAAGATGGAAAGGGAATAAAGGTTCCTCGTGAGCCAAGAGCAAACTGTAGGCAGACTTAACATAGAACTCCCCACTTTCAGTGAATTCCCAAAATAGTTGATCCTCAAGATTACTTGAGAGAATGATTGTGGAGTTCATGAGTTGCAACTCTTTAGACTCTTCTAGGTGGGTGATGCTTTTGATGGGTTTCCATATTTTTCTACTATTGTAGGAGCTTAGAAAGTCGAAAACTTTGTGACCAAATGTGCTATCAGTGAAATATTTCAAGACTGTCAGATTAGGATCATTTATGAGAGGTTCTCCTTTGATCCACTTGTCATTCCAGAAGTCTATCCTATGACCATATCCTAATCTCCATCGCATACTTTTTTTCACTTGAAATATGGTGTTTATTATTGACTTCCAAAAGGTAGATCCTCTGGTGGGGGCATTTCATTAAGGAAATCTATTCCTTGCAAGTATTTTATTCTAACTATAGGTATCCATTCATTTCCATCATTAGTGATTAATTTCCAAGATTGCTTAGCCATGAGGTCTAAATTTAGAAGATGGACTCTTCTAAGGGTGATTTCTCCCTTGTCCTTTGGTTTGCAAACTTTGTCCTAGGCTACTAAATGGAAGCACTGCTTGGTTTTAGACCCAGCCCACAAATTTTTTTTCTAGATTTGCTCAATTCTATGATAAACTATTGTAGAGGCTTTGAAAACAGACATGAAATAAACTGGGATGCTATGAAGGGATGCCACAGTGAGGGTGGCTTTGGCAACTTGCGATAACAAATTTCCTTTCCATCCTGCTAATTTCTTCTGAATTATTTCAATCACATTGTTCCACATTGAGTCAGAAGGATTACCTGTAAACAGAGAAAGTCCTAGATAGGTAGCAGGAAAGGATGACATAGAACATTCAAGAATTTTGGATATTTTGATTTACCTTTGAGGGGGAGTATTGAAAAAGTAAATTTTGTTTTTATTGAAATTGACTTTTTGACCAGCTGCTTCATATAAAAGCAATATATATTTGATGAATTTGGCTTCAAAGACAGGTGAATATGGAAATGATAGCGTCATCAAAAAATTATTGGTGAGTTACAGGATTGGTCTGAGATACTGCTTTATTTCCTTAAATAAGTCCTGATCTGTAGGCAGCTTTGATGGTTCGACCAAGAGCTTCAACTACAATGATGAATAATAAGGGCGAAATGGGGTCTCCTTGTCTCAGACCTCTGTTACTCTGGAAGAAACCTGCTATGGATCCATTAATAAGAATAGAGAACCAGGGTTTTGAGATGCATCCTTTGATGAGTTCAACCCAGTCTGGATGAAAACCAAATTTGAGCAGAATGGTTGTAAGGAAATCCTAGTTAATTCTATCAAGGCTTTGTTTATGTCAAGCTTTAGGATGAAAGTTGGTTTCTTAGTTTGGGACACAAAATATAAGGCTTCATAGATAGTTATGACTCCATCTAGGATAGATCTGCCTTGGAATGATCTTCCTTGACAAGCATCAATGAGGTTGGGTAGGACATCCTTCAATCTGTTGGCAATCGCTTTGGTGAGAATATTGTACACAACATTGCAAAGGCTTATAGGTCTATAATCAGTCATGAGTTTGGCAATGGGGCCTTTGGGAATTAAGGCAATGAAAGTGGAGTTAAAACGAGGAATATAATTGTAATATTGAAATTATTTGACAGTGGAGTATACATCTTGGCCAACAATATCCTAGAAAGTATGGAAAAAATGAGGAAATCCATTTGGACTTGGAGCTTTGTCTAGGTGCATGGAAAATAAGGCTTTCCTAATCTCATCATCGAAAAAAGGTGCAATAAGCTTGGTGTTGACTTCTTTTGGGATGGATCGAGGGATGTGATAGAGCATGGAATATTTTGCTAGGTCTGAAGCTGGATTGCATTCTCTAAGAAAAGAATTGAAGTATGAAATAACTTCATCTCTAATCTCTATAAAGTTAGAAGTGAAAGACCCATAACTCTTAACAAGTTTCTTGATCATATTATTGCCTCTGTTTCTAAAAGTTGAGGCATGAAAGAATTTGGTATTTGAATCCCCTTATTTGAGCCATAGGGCTCTGGATTAATGTCTCCAAAAGGTTTCTTCACAGGAAATGGTGTTATGGTATTAAGGCAAGATGTTTCTCTCTTTTGATCTAGTTTGTTCATCACATTGACCATTATGTATCTTGTTTTCAATTGAGGCTAATCTGTTCTCAATGGATTGCTTATTTTCAAATAAGTTTCCAAACACTTCCCTATTCCATATTTTAAGATTCTCTTTCACATGTTTCAATTTTTGTGCAAGTCTGAAAGAAGTACATCCTTGTCCTATCTGTTGCCACCATTGAGAAATCCTATTCCTGAGGTCGGGATGTTGAATACATTGCTTAAAATTTGAAAGGCATTTTGAAAGGATTGTCTTTCTCTACATCCATCAATAAGGGGCTATGGTATGATCCAATTTTAGGTAGAGAATGAAGGGTTGCATCACCAAACAATTGAACGACTTCCTGGGAAAGGAAAAACCTGTCCAATTTCACCTGTATGAGCTGATTTCCCACTCTTATGTTACTCCAAGTGAATTTGGCATCCTTGAGTTTGACATCCATGAGGTTGTTTGAATTGATGAACACATGAAAGTATTCCATTTTTTTTAGAGGGAATATTGATCCTCATTTCTCATTCGAGGGGTAGAGGGGAGTATTGAAATCTCTAGCTACTATCCAAGGAATGTTGTGAAAGGATTATTTTATGTTGCTTAAAATATCCCAAAATTGAGCCCTTTCTGACAAAGTATTTGGAGCATAAATGTTGGAGAGGATCCATGAGATGTTATTTTATTTGTCATGAAACAAAACACTTATCATTCTTTCATTTGACTTAATCAGTCTACCTTCTAGTTTCCTTGGGTCCCATAAGCACATAAGACCTCCAGAAGTGCCTCTAGCTTGGTTGAAAATAACTTCTCCTTTGTTCTAAGCTTTATTTCCAACAATAATTGAATTGTGTTTGTCTAGTTTGGTTTCTTGCATTAAGAATATTGTAGGTTTTAAATCTCTTCGTAATGAGCTAAATTAAGTCCTCTCACATTCCATGAGAGGATCTTCATTTGGAAACTTTGGAAGATTTCCTGCCTCCCTTTCCAAGATATTGGGGAGGTTTGGTGCTTTTTCCTTCTTCTCTAGATTGTGTGATAACACGAGAGGTTTTTTGGATTCCATTTGCTATGTCTTCCTGGATTTCTTTTTTCCACTGTTCATTTGCTGAAATTATTCCCCTTTTCTTATCACTACCACAATTAATAGGCGACTTCATGGAGCTTCTTATTTTTTTGGAACTAAATTTGGAGGGGGCAATTTGTTCAATCATAGGGCTTGAGCATCCTGCAACATTTTGATTCTTTGCTAGACTAAAGGATTTAAGAGGAGGGTGAGATGGCCTAGATATCACAGGGGAGTCTAGGCTCTAGGGAAGTTCAGATTCTGGGCATTGAAGATTTTGTTCATTTTCTAAATTGAAAAAATATGAATAAGAAAATATTTGATATTTATTTGGGATGTTAAAAGCGGTACATACCTCGTCCTTTTCTGCTCGAGGGGGTGATATAGTAGCTTGCTTGCCTTTGTCTACTAATTGGTCGGGGGCTTGAGGCGTTTTCCTTGCTTCAGGTTGTGGAATCTCATTTCCTTTGTTAGTTTGAATCTGACAATTTTTGGTTTGTCTAAATCCCTTTTTAGGACCAGGATTTCTCCAACATTGGGTGTTGCAATTAGGGCCTTGCATCCCTGAGGTGAGATTTTTCTTCTCCTGTTGTATCTTAAAAGAAGGGCATTGGCTTCTAATATTCCCTTGGGTGTGTCACTCCATGCAAAAAACCAGCTTGTTCTCATATTACAGGGTTTGCTTGTGATAATAGGAGTCATATTCCAGTTCGACAAATGTAGGGAGCTCTGAATCCAAGTTTGCATTTACACATATTCTGGGAGCCATCATCCTTGACCAGGCCAACGTAGCATGATTAATGACTACCAGTATGCCAACAATCTTTGCGATTCATTTGTGGATGTCCTCATGCCAAAACTACCAAGGAAGATTTGGCAGATGGACCCAAATAGGAACATGGTTTATGCTTTGAGTTTCTGGGTCAAAATCCTCTGCCCATCTGTGCAGGAATAAGCTACACCACCCCAAGAACCACGACCCTCCAGTGAGAATCCGGCTAGCATCATCATGATTGCTAAAGCGGATGCTAAAAAATCCTCTAGTGAGGCCAAATATTTCTATGTTGCCAACGATTTTCCATTTGGAATACGCCCATTTTTGGATGGTTTCTAGGTCAGGTCTTCCTCCAACAAGATTTTTGTCCGGGGAAAAAGTTTCCATTGAGAGGGAATTTGATATTATGCTCTCAGGAATTTTGAGTTTTGTCCCAATGGGATTGAGAGAAGATGACTCTCTGAGGCTAGTCTCACCTCTGCTGAGGAATTTAGCAAAGTAAGACTTTTCAAAGGTGGGCCCTTCGACAAAGCCATGGGAGGGCCCAAACTTGTCTCTTTTGTCAGGAGGTTCATCTTCCCAAAATCCTGTGACCTTTTCAGAAACTTTGTCACGTTCAATATATACATCCTTTGTTTCCTCAGAAGGTTTCCCTGCATTGTCGTTCCTAAGACCATCCTTTTGTCCTTTGGAAGTTTGAATCTACACCTTCTCACCTTCAAAAATTTGAAATCCTTGGCTCCCGCCTAAACAGTGCTTTCACCCGCCTATCATTGTAAGTTTCTATAAAAAAGATAAGGATAATATGATTTTGGCCAAACTTTGAAAGGGAAGTTTGGCACAATAAATGTGAGAGATAGATATGACTAGGAAAATTAAGTTTATTGAAATGTGCATAGGTTGATTCTAAAGAATTTTGATCGAAGTTGATCATGGTTTGAAAATTTTGGTTTCGAATGCTTTTGATGAAAATTTCAATTTTGAAATAAATTGATTACAATTTTTAAATGATGGAATTGTCATGATATAAGGTATGTGTCTTGTCAGTAGATGTCTATGATCACCCCAGGGCTATTTTTTGGAGGTTGAGGATTGGGGAAATTTTTTACAATATTATTTCATTTGTGAAAAACGAGGGAGTTGCATGCATATGATTTTGTTAAATGTTCTTTCTCTTTTAAATGAGATGTTCAAAAGGTAGGATGGTATGCTCATTAGTTTGGAGGACCTTCTTGAAAGCACTTACAAACTAATATTTATTGATATGGCATCATTAGTCCAAGCAGTGGCTTGTTAACCTAAATAATCGACAAGCGCTTAGGTGACTAAGGTTGATAGCCTCTTTCAGCAGTCTGTGTTGTTGGAAAATTTATGCCCTTATTAAGCGTTTTCTCCTAAGCGGTGGCTCTTCTAGCTTAATTAATTGATAAAATCTTAGGTAAACATGTTGCTTCTTAGGTAGTCTATGCCTTCAATACTTCAGATAGTATATGTTCATATAAAATAATAATGCTTTGGATAGCCAATGTCTTGGATAATTTATGTTCCTATAAGATATGGTTTTGGACAGTTTATGTCCGCAATGCTTTTGGATAGTCTATTTATGTAATGCTTTTGGATAGTCTATGTCCATTTTGATATGCTTTTGGACAATCTATGTCCATTTTAAAATATGCTTTTGGAAAATCTATGTCCATTTTGTTATGTTTTTGGATAGTTTATGTCCGTTTTGAAATTTGCTTTTGGGCAGTCTATGTTTGTATTGTCTTGGATAATCTATGTCATTATTTATTGTTTGTATGTTTTTATGTTGAAGGCCCCCGATCACAGGGCTCATTATATGAAGGCCCCCGATCACGGGGATCATTAGCAAAATCTTATACAAATAAATCTTGCCATCAATTTTATGTGTTGTAGGATATATGTCACTTGGCTTGTTGTTTATATAATGGGTTTATTTAAGTTTTGGAAAGTAGGGTTCCATTTGGGATACGTTTGTCCAACTTTTATTTTGAGCCCCTTATTAGGGCTTGTGAGAAAATGGGTTGTATTAATTCCACCATCTAGCGGGCCCTCATAAGAGGGCTCAAAATATGAAGTTAAGAAGATTTAATTTTAAAGGTTTATAGCCATCCATTCCTGTAACTTATATGGGATTGACATAATTTGGTAAAGAGAGTGATAGAGTTAGGTAAAAGGATGATTGATTAGTGTCTGTATTGGATTATATATATGAAACACACAATCATACAAGTTCTTACTATTGCATGCAAAATAGTCATGAGAATAGTCTTTTTTGAGAGATTTGCTACCTTAATAGAATAGTTATGAGAAGTCATTTTTTAGAGATTTGCTACCTCAGTTACCTAGCTACAATGCAAGCTATAATGCAATATATCCTAACTAGGATCATCACGGGTCATGATGAATCGTCTCAAATCCATATGCAAACAACATGCATATGAACATAAGCAAGTGAATCAACATTTGGTCATGCAATAAGTAGTCAAACAATTTTGCAAGCATGTATGTAAAAAGAGCAATATCAAAGACTCAAAGCTACTGAGTGAGAGAGGATGAGAATTATTCCTAGAAATATTTTTTAATATTGCATGAAAAAATATCGAGCAAGGAATAATTCACATCCTCTCATTCTCAAAAGTCATGAGCTTATGTCTTTTTGGAACAAAAGAGAAATGATAAGTTATTCCTTGTATTGATAAGTGAAAGTTCATCAGATAGGGGATAATCCCCATTTTATTTCATATTGAAAAGCACAAGCTAGAGGTTTTATGTAATACAAAAAAGCATACCAAAATAAGGCATAAAAATTGCTAGTACACAATTCCAAGTAGGAGAGGGTAATTATTGCATTCCAATAGAGAAATAAAATAACACATCAAAAGGTAAATTCAAATTCCTAGGGGCGGGGACCCACTTGGCATCAATGACCTAGTGTAAGTATAATGTATATGAACTAACCTAACTAGCTGTCATCATCGCTTCATTGCAAAATCCCACGATTCTATATGCTCAAGTAGTCATGCATATGTGCAAAATGCAATCATGATGGTGAGAATGAAATGATGCCTATGAATTTAAGCAATAAATAACTCAAGGCTTTTGGAGGAAAGAAGATGGGAATTATTCTTCATAAATTTTTTCAATAAAAACTATTTGGGCAAGAAATAATTCTCATATTCCATCCCATAAAAGACATGATATACACACATGTAGATCTATGCATTTATGAAAGGCAATCATGCACTTTACAAAAAGCAAGTGTACAAAATATAAGCAATCATGCATTTGCTAGAAGCGATCAAGAGAACAAGCAAGTATTTTTAAAAAGTCATTGAGGAGGTTCAATAGCCCAATGACCTAATGTAAATGCAATGCAAGTGACACTATTTTCTAGCTAGGATCATTATGGCCTCATTGTAGGAGGCTCCCTCATAACTTTATGGAATGAACAAGAAATATCAAGAAACCACACAAACAACCAAATGAGTAGGTAAAATCCTATAAAGTCCACGAACACACTCATATGATAGGATGGAAGAAAAGGAAATGATTTGGGTATCAGGTAGGCAGGGGATCACACCTTTCATAATTTGACCCAATAAAGAGGAAGAGAAGAGAGGAAGTTTTGATGAAAAAAGTGTGATGGATTTTGATATGATTATTTTATCCTATCTATCTCACAAATACTTAGGGGATGATGTTCCCTATTTTTTTAAGTGGTGGGCATACATTCATTTTACACAAGTTTCAACTAGTTTATAAAAAAAGTGAACATCATCTCCTAAGTGTTTGTAGGACAATGAGGGGCATTGATTGAATTTCCACTAGATCCCTATACCGAGGAAAAATATTTCATAGAATTATCCATTGCTATTGGATTCTAAAGGATGATAAGCACTTGCAAATCATTGAATACCAAATGCTTCTAAGTATAAAGATGAAACTAACGAGTTTATTAAGGAATGTGGATTAAATATTTGGTAGATCCCTACACTGAGGAAATTTTTTGATAGAATAATCCAATTTAGTTGGATGCTTAAGAGTGTTAAGAAATTTCTAGTCTTCGATTTATTATACCAATCACTTCATCTTAGTGTGGAGATGAATTAGATTATGTATGAGAATGTTTTTAATGTGGAGGGAGAAGTGTGGAATATGATGCTTGCCAATGGTTGTCCTATAAATAATTATGAGACAAATTCCAATCAATTCCAATGTTTGACATATTTATGATTATTGATATTTTCAAACACTTAACATGATTGGAAGTGCCTTCCAAGTGTTTATAGAGCAACAAGGGAGTATTGATGAGGATAAAACCTTACTAGCTTAGAATCCTTTTTTAATGTAATATGTAAAGGTGCTATGTAGAATTGAAGTCATCATGGTGTGGTAGCGAGTTGATTGAAACAAATGAGATGTGCATTCATTAGGGACAAAAGAGTCTTTAGGGAGACCTTCTATCTTAGATACCTAGCTAAGTGTAATGCAATGTCCTAACTAAGATCATCATTGGTCACGATAAGTCTCTCAACTTTGCATGTAGCAGACAACCAAACATCAAGCATATGAACATAGACAAGTGATTTGGTCATTCAACAAGCAATCAATACAATCAGATACATGAGCAAGCAAGACATGCATATTCAAGCATATTATCTGTAGACACCAAAATCTAGCCACTTGTCATCCATCCATGTTTCCCAATCTCCACCACCCATTATATATATATATATATATATGTATTTGTTAATATATATTTAAATATTAATATTTTATATATTATATTTATATATTTAATAAATATATATATATTTATATGAATTAATCTTAGCCCTCCACCATGTTTAATCTTAGCCATCCATCTACCTTAATCCATGTTGCTTGCCCAAATTTAATCTCCACCCTTCCTCATGTTTTAATCTTGGCCGCTCAATTTGTGTCATCAAAACCCTAACATGTCTAAGGGAAGATTATAAAGAGGAGTCATTTTGATGACTCAATCCCTAAGCTCCCTAACTAAGTCCTCTAAGTTCTTGGAATCTCTAAGTGCCTAAGTTTGCTAAGTCCCTTGAGAGATTTTTGTAGTCCAAGCCCTAGCCCCCCCCTCATTTCCATCCTCACCTCCATTGTCACCATTTGTAGCCCTCTGCTTCTTCCATCGCCATTCTTGTGTGAACCAAATATTGTTCTATGCCATTTACATTAATCCCTGAATGCCCCCTTGATCCATCTGAGTGCCCTCCAAAGCCTGTCAAACATCCACTAGAGCCCGTCAAGCACATACTAGAGCCCATCGAGCACCCACTAGAGCCCACAAAGCATCATTGGCTATTTTTTATCATCCCCAAGCACCCGCGGGTGTTTTACGCACTAGATCTGTAGCCCTATGACCCTCAAGATCCATTAGGGCATCTTTAAAACTATCACTGGCATAATTTACGTAAGCAAAAATAGAAACATAAGGTTCGTTGACAAGGTAATTGTTCTATGCATTTTATTTTATATTCTTAGATCTGTTTACAACTTTTATTCTATAGTTAGGGTTTAGTGATTTTATTTTTGAGGGTCTCACACAGTGGAGCCCTCACAGATGTTACTAATATTCATTATTGTTTACTGTATGCAAGTATAGAAATCATACATTTGGCAGCTATTGAAGCTAGGGTGGCCCTATCTAGGATACACAAGCCCACCCGCAACCTCGTTGGGATTAGACAAGCGTGAAGACACTAACCATTCTTTTCAACTAGGGTTTTAAAGAACCCTAGTAATCTGTAATATTGTATAAAAAATAAGCATTGTAAATCCCCACATTTGGAGCATATTGATTGTAACATTTAAAATCCACAATAAAGAGTTTTATCTAATTTGTGCAATCTCTGTGTTTTACTTTGCTTATTGTTTTTTTATATTATTATTGTATTGGTGTGCTTGATTTTTGATTCACATTATATTTTTAAATGTATTATGTTTATAGGATCCTTTTATTCTTTGTCATCTAATGAGGCAAGATGGTATGCACTTGACCAAAATTTAGAAGTTACTACGAATGGGCTTAACCAATTGGGTTAAAATTTATTCTTTTTATCTTATTTTGCATTAGTATTATTTTGATTTTATTTAAGCACAAGAGCAAGGTTGCACCATTTTTTTAGAAGATATTTTGAGTCTTCAATGATAGGATCATAGGTGCTCTAGGGTATGGATCCACTTTTTTTCAAGAAGTTCCAAATGACTAAGGCATGAATGTCGATATTCATCATCCATAGATGTATCCTTGAGAAGGATTCATAGAGATGGGACCTATAGCTCAAAGGGGAATATAAACTTAGTTCTATAAACCAAGGTATAGGGTATATCAGTGGTCAGAGTCCCAACAATAGTGTGATATGCCCATAAAGCAGGATAGAGCTGCAAATACCAATCCCTATCGATTTTGCTAACTAGTTCCTTTATTATTTTTATTAATGTCTTGTTTGATTCTTTGGCCTAACCATTGTATTATGGATAATATGGAGTCAACCACTTGTGTTGAAATTTAAACTTAGCACAAATTTGGGCGATATATTTATTTTTAAAATATGGATCGTTTTCTATAATTACTATGTTAGGGATACCATACCTCGAGAGGATTTGATTTAAGATGAATTTTGATACCTGAGTTCCAGTACAAAAGGATAAGGGTATAGCATTTACCCACTTGGTAAAGTACTTAGTTGCAATTATTTTGAAATTATATCCATTTAAATACAAGGTTGCTTTTTCCTATGATATCTAACTCCCAAGTCAAGAAGGGCCAAGGGGATGCTATAGATTGCAATTCTTGACAAGGTGCATGGATAAGGTTATTATACCTTTGACACTTATCATATTTTTGTATGAAATTACGAGCATACTTTTCTATGGTTGGCCAATAATATCCCATGCAAATAAGAATTTTGGTGATGGAATCTCCATTGAAGTGACCACTGCATGCCCCTTTATGGGCATCTCGAACCACTACTTTGGCTTCATAAAAATTTAGGCATCTTAAAAGGATGCCATCAAAAGTGCGCTTGTACAAGACGTCTCCAAGTATGACAAACCTACAAGCTTGTTTCACTAATTGTGATTTAGGGCTTTAGGCAAGACTCCACTCTTAAGGAAATCTTTAATTTCTTTATTCCAAGAGTCAAGATTAGGTGCTTATTTGGTTGCGAATATGGCTAAGGGTTCTTAGCTCGATTGGAAGGTTAAAGGTTGCCTTATTTGTTGGATAATGATTATTTCTTGCTCTTAATATAACTTTAGATGCATACGTAATGTAAATATAGCCATGGCATATACATAGTGATTGCTAGAACGTGGAATAGTGTTGATGGTCACTTTATCAAAGGAAGCCATCAATTTATCCATGATATTTTTATAAGGTTTGAGTTTATCATCTTTGGTTTGGTAAAGTCTATTTACCCGATTAACTATTAGTTGTGAATCTCCAAAGATGGAAAGCAAGGCTACTTTTATGGCTAAGGCTACCTAAATTCCAAGGATGAGTGCTTCATATTCTACCATGTTATTTGTGCATGAGAAACAAGGGGATAATTATCTATTGGGGTGACACTAATACAATGCATACCCCCACACTTTGACATATATATTACACCACCAAAGAAAAGGGTTCATGTATCTTGCTATGATACTTCTAGGGTGCCTACCATTTAATCGGGGTATTCAACCACTAAAGGATTGCTAGCTTGTAAAGGGGTGACCGCCAACTGATCAAATATTATTTACCCCTTAATGGATTTTTGATTAATGAATTCTAGTTCAAATTCATTGAGAGCCATCACCCATTTTGCCATCCTTCCCAAAAGGTAAGGTTTTGACATGAGGTATCTTGATGAATCAACCTTAGCTATAACATAGATTTTATTGTTAAAGCATATAATGTCTAAGATTTTGGGAAGCAAAGACCATTGCTAAGCATAATTTTTCTAAGGGAGTGTACCTAGTATAATAAATTATAAGGGTTCTACTGATTAAATAGACTACCCTTTATCTATGTTGATCATCATATTGTGCTAGCATATCCCCTAAAATATGAACGATTGTAATAATATATAGTAGTAAATATTTGAGAGGATCTGGTGGGATTAGAACAAGCAAAGATAGAAGATATGTCTATGCATCGAAGGATTTTTGACACTTCTCATCCTAATTGAACTCAGTCCCTTTTTTTAGAAGCTTGGAAAAGGGTTGGCACTTGTCTACCAATTGGGATATGAATAACCTAATTGCTTGTAACTTACCTTGTATGCTGTGAAGCTCGATTATGTTCTTTGGTGGTGGCATCTTAGTGATGGCATATATTTTATCAAGATCTACCTCAATGCCAGTCCTAGACACAATGGAACCTTATAGTTTACTATATGTTACTCCAAATATACATTTGGAGGGTTTAAGGTGAACTTTATATTCTCTAAGTCATTCAAAAATTTACCTTAGGTCTTTGACATGATCTTCCTATTTCATGGATCACCCAAGAAGATCATCAACATAGTATTCCACTATGTCATGCATCATGTCATGGAAGATGCATTCCATGGTGCATTGGTAAGTTGCACTAGCATTCTTTAGGCCAAAGGACATGACCTCATAGTAAAAGGTGCCCCAAGGAGTAATGAATACTGTTTTAACTTGATCCTTAGGCGTAATACAAATTTGATTATAACAAAAAAAAAATCCATCAAGGACAATATTCCACATCTAGTAGTGAAGTCTACTATCATATTTGTGTTAGGTAGGGGAAAATAATCCTTAGGGAAGGTTTTATTGATGTTACGATAGTCTGTGTAGACCCATACAACATCTTTCTTCTTAGCTACAAGGACTATGTTTGAGATCTAGTCGAAATAGTCAGTTGCCTTAATAAACTTGACCTCAAAAATATTTTGGAGTTCTTTTATGAGTAAGGTAACATTTGGGTAAATCTTTCTCAATTTTTGTATTATTGGCTTGGCATCTAGCCTAACTACCAAATGGTGAACTACTAAAGAGGGGTCTAGTCCTGACATATCTACATAAGACCACACAAAAGTATCACAAACCTCTTTTAAGAGTTTTATATATTCTTCTTGTTCTTATAAGGTCAATACCTTTCCTAATTTTATTATTCTTGGGTTATCTTCTGATCATATGTTGATTTCTATAGTTTATTCTATTAAGATATTAAATTCATCTTCATATTGTGGAGAGGAAAGTAAGACCCATAGACTTTGAATCTCATCTACATGTAGAGTCCATTTCTCAGTGTTGGTTGATTGTGACAAATGTGTGACTAATAAAATAGGCCCTTCAATAGGGATATTTCCTTGAATAACATAATCATTGCAATTATTCATAAAAGGGCTATAGGGTAAAAATTTCACCTCACAACCATTTATGTCTAGAGTTGATAAAGGATCTTCTATTGATTGGGGTGCTGTTGGAGGTAGAGCTAACCTATCCTCACTTTGAAAGGTGTCATTGGAATCTTGTTCAACTTCTATGAGTTTGGGATGGATAACATTAAGGGTGTTAATTTGTGTATATTGTGTAAATAGATAAAAAAGGGAGAAGTATGAAGGCTCATAATTCTCCTCCTCATCCCATCCTAACCTTTCTATTAAGGTTTCCCTTTGAGTCTCTAGTAATTAAAGGCATACTTCCTCATTATCACTACTTTTTGAAGATGCATAGGGTGTACTTTCATTTGAGTTAGGGAAATATCCCAATCCTCAATATCCAGACCATGCTTCTAATTCTGTAGGTTCTTTTATTCCCTTATCTCAAAGTATTAAGGCTTTTACCTTATAACCTAAATTGCAAAGAATTTTTTATGTATAGGGTAAAGATCCTATAAGTAGCAAGAAGCATACTTTCATTCTACTAGATGAGGGTTGTTTCCATGGATTTTCTCCTCATTTTTTGTTATAGTAGAGATGAAAGTGCTACTTACAATATTTACCAACACCCCTCTCCTAGAAGGTAACCCTAAAGTTTGAGGAGATAGGGGTAGTTTAGCTAAGTCTAAGGCTAAAAAATTGGGTTGAATGTTGAGGTTTATATAGGTGATGTCTTGTAACTCAACCTTTTCCTTACCTTTTAATGAAGCTTTGATACTTGTTCTAGCTTCTTGATTTTCCTTAATATTTTTAGATGGAACACATTTTATAGAATCATTGATAAAGGGGTGAGAAATATTTAAGGGCACACGTGAGCCTTATGATTCTTAGTTTGGATGGCTTGAAAATAAGCAAAAGGGTCCTTATCACCTTCAATATGTACACTTTTCCTTGATATTTAGATTTTACACATTGGTAATATATTAAAGGGGTTGCTTGCATAGCGTGAATCCAAGGTTGCCCTAAGATATGATCATAGTTTAGGTCACAATGTAATGCAAAACAATGTGTTTAAGATGTGAGGCCCTACTTTAATTGGTAGGATTATAGATCCCATAGCTTCTCACTCTTCAATGTCATAAGATTTTATGACAATGTATGATTTTTCTAGGTCTTCGTTACTAAGTCCTATCCTTTGGATAAAATTAAGATTATAGATATTAATGGCTAAGCCATTTGTTATCTTTGAAGCTTTAATATTGAATGTAAATCTCCATAGGAAAATAATCATAGGATATAATATAATGAAGTTGCAATATAATGAATCAAATAATAACTTAGAATGTAATATCAAATAGAATATCTTATTATAATACTCACATAAACATGCTCACAATATTGCACATGAAAATACTAAAAATGCTATTGAATAAAGGTCTATTGGGTGAAACTCAAATTTTATGGTGCCTCAAAAGACAACCTTGGTCCTGTTGGCATGGGAGGAGTGGTAAGAAATGATAAAGACAAGGTGTTATTAGTGTATGTGGAGTTTCCTCTCAAACGTCCCACTTTGCTGAGACTAGGATCTTATTTCAAGGTCTGGTTTTATTAGAATATTTGGGTCAGGATAAAGGTGATTCCTTGAATATGATTACTATAATCAATTCTGCTTAAAACCCCTAGCTAGAACATAGCAAATATGATTGTTGAATCTACCAAGATTCTTTGCTCTAGAGAGGATTTTTTGGATCAACACATTTTCAGGGAAGGGAATAAGTTGACGGTCAGACCTTATGGTGAATATTGGTTTATCTCAACAAGGTCTCATAGTTTGGAACTCAAACTTTCCTCAAAGCCTTTTGAGGCTTATGGATGAAGCCAATATTTGACTCTTATTATTATGGTGATTTCTGTCGGTTACTAAGGTTTTTTTGGTGAATTCCTTTCTTTTCTAAGGTTGTTGGATTCTTCTTTAGTTTTCAAAAGGGTGGTAATTGGGCTCCCTCCTCTTAGTGCAAAGTTTAAATTCAAGATGAAGTGTTTTGACACCACTTGCCCTTGTGAGTTCCCACTTTTGGGGGTTTTGTTTGAAAAGGAGACTTTTGGTTCTAATTGGTACAAGTGGATTATTATTCTTTTTGGAGGCTCTCTACCAACCACCCACTTCATCATGTTTGTGAAGGGATAGAGGTTCTTATCTAAGGTGTTGGAGCTTGTGGATTGGCTTAGAGTGTTGAATTTGAATTTTGGGTGGTTTGGTGAGTTTCAATGTAGCAGGTTGTTCGCTCTTGTTTTTGATGGCATCACGAATGGGAAGACTTTTGTTGTGTATGCCATTTTATTTGTTATTATCTCTAATAGTGGGACTCCTTTTGTTTGCTCACTTTGTTTTTGGACGACTTGCCACATTAGGGGTTCCTCTTCCACTTGTTTCTCCCTTTATTAGATCACTTTTTCTCATGATGGTTTTCTTTGGGTTGCCCCATATCTATGCTAAATTTCAAAGTTTCATTTTACTAGGAGGGTGGGTGATAACTCTACTTCCCATGTTTGGATAAAAAAGAACCACCTCTTCTCATGGATTATTGGTTTATTTTGTTATTCCAATCCATTTTAGAATGCAGGCAAGTTTGGTAAGATCAAGTTTTCTTTTCAATCTCATGGGTTCAATTGTATGGTTTATCAGTTATGTGTGTGGGGAAATAAATTTTCATTTAGAGCCCGTCCTCCTTATCTATGGCACTAGGTTTCTGGGTATGATTTTCAACTTCTCATTGGAATTTTTTGCCCAAGCTCGCACAATGGAATCAACTCTTTAAATCAATGTATGTTTTTTCCCTCAATATGATTTACCTCAATGAAGCTTACCTTTGGAGTGGGAGGATTGTGTTCTATGCTGGTTTGTAGAAGATGGGGTAGAAAGGCCAAATAATCCCTTTGAAACTAAACTATCTTGTTGTGGATGACAAAGTTAAGAAAATTCTTCATAAGGGTGGCCTCCTAGAATATCTTTAATCCTTCCATGGCCACCATAGAGGTCTCTCCAGGATGATGGTGCTTTCATGGAGAAAGGGATGGGTCCAAGTGGGGGGTCTAGATTTTGTTAGCTTTTGATGATATATATTAAAGGAATGACAACCACACGATCTAAAATGAGAAGCAATGTTAACTAAAAGATAATGGTAATATAATATGTAGGAAAACTATATGAGAAACTTCTGCAATAACTCAAAAAATAGCCATTAATGAAAGCTCACAAAAATAATACAATGTAATATAATGGAGGCCTTAAACACTCCAAAAATTCTTGTATGATCTACATTGTATCTACCTTCTCTTCTCATCACTATGCTCTACTATTATAAATGCTTCTCTCTTGTATTCTATCCTTTGATTCACTCTATCAAAGACCTATAGATAGGGATATATGTACCTTGGAATTTCATATAGTCATGAATCTTCATCTACCTAACCTATGACTCATGTACATATGGAATACATGCACATTTACATCATTACACATTCTAACACTTGTGCATTTATTACATTGCATGAAGTAACTACTCAAACCTTAATCTAAGACAAAGTCCTAATCTAAAGATGTACCCAAGGTGGTACATTGGCATGTACCAAATAATGTAATATATTCCAACACCCCCTTGTATTACATTATTTGGGTATTAAAGACTTTAGTCTTTAATATGGTCTTCATATTTTGAATGTTCTTTAGCTTGATCAAGTTATTTGTATTGACTTCAATTTACCTTGCATTGTATGCCTTATTTATCAGGTTCCTCTTCTTCTTCTTCTTTATTTTTGTTATTAGATTTAATCATTGTGCTTTCATGAGCTATCATGCTATCATCAGATTCCTTCAAAAATATTTTCTCTTTGCCTTTGTCCTTCTCATCATAGTTCTTCTTTAGTACATAATCTTCTGAAAAATCACTTAAGGCATCATGATAAGATCTTGAGTTAGAAGAACTTGAAGTATCAATACTGCAAGAGGATTAAAATATCTTCTCTAAGAAGGATTCATCTATTTTTGCTTTCTTTTTAAGTGATTCAATCAATTCTTTTTGCTATACATTCTCTTCTTTGTAATATTTGAATGTAAGTAATAACATATATAATATGCTACCAATGTCTAAAGGAATTTGAATATCATCCTTTCTATTATCAATTGCTTTAGTGATTCTAGCATGTAGTTAATATTTCAGAGTTCAATTTTTCTTCTAAGTCTTCACTATAGATCACTTTTGAGGTAAGATCTATTTCCTTCAGACTTTGTAAGTAAATTCTTGATTCCAATTTTTATGATATTTTTCCTTTCCTTTCTAATGATGTTTTCCATATATTTATTTATTGTATTCTTTGAAGTAGACATATTTTTTGCTCCTTAGTATTTGATATTGAGAATATTTGATAGAATATTTTATCTTTCAAAAACTTTGAAGTTGTCTACCTTATGACTCCATTTTTTTAAGTATATGATCAAACTTGATAAAATACTTTCTATTCTCAAGTTTTGTAGAACCGTATTGGAATAATTTATTGCATCCATAGGATCGATTTATCACGCTACATGATTTTTTTTGGAACCAATTAGCTATTACAGTCTCTGGTCAACTTGTCTCTTTACTTTGGTAAGGGATGTAAATATTAAATTAAAAAGAAACCAAAATGGGTAAGGAAACCCTAGTGGTAAACTTTAAGATTTTACAAGTTTATGCACTTCTAGATTTTAATTATAAACTACTTCTATAAAATTGACCAAGCAATAATAACAAATCTAATTATGCCTTACGTGTAGACCAGTGCCTAGATTCATTGGGATGTTATAGCAATTTTAACAATGCTTTTAAATGAACAGAGAGAATGGGAAAAAGAGAAAATTGGTGCTATTAAACTCATTCGAATATCATAATAAATCTAATAGTTAACCAATGAAAGAAACATTCATAACACATTCAAATAATGTAATATGCAATGAAGTCACATACAAAACTGAAGATAAAATTTGACAAAAATGAAACCCAAAATTGTATTAATTTTTAAATGAATTACATGTAGAGTTGGCAGAATGCCATTAAAATATATTAAAGGTATTAATACAATGAGAAATCCTTGTTCAAATAATGTAACAAGACTTATTCAACTCTCTCGTTCCAATCTGGTAACCTCACCTTCGATTAATATGTGCTTAAAACCTCACCGATGATCATTGCTCTTAATTAACTATGTGTTGACCATTAATTTTATCTATTGATTTACTTTTGTTAATGCCCGACCACTTCGGCAAGTGCTTACCATTATATCAAAAGGAGATCGTGTGCCACCGTTCAAATCTATGAGATGCAAGACACTTATCCACTACTTTGATGGAAACTTCATTGATCGGTCAACCTGGTGGGCGCGTTGTCATTGTATCAAATGAGGATTGAGCGCAACCATTGAGATATTGTGATATGTATAATCTTTAATCAAAGGGGTGTATAGCCTTACCTTTTGAAACCTTAAATATAATTTTATTTAAACTTTGGTGATGCATTGATTAAGGAAAGGAGAATGATTAACAACGTGGTAAGGACCCTTATTTAATCAAGTTTATTGAGGGTTAATGTATCTTAATTAATAATTAAATCTTGGGCTCTTAAAACCTCCTATGTTAAGGATCATTTATTCTAAGTAGTGCACGACCGTCGGATCTTCTCAGAGTTGTGCACTGCCGCTAAAATATTGGAAGCTGCATGCTAGTTAACTTCAGGCTTTATAATACGATTAGTTTTAATCTTGAATTTAATCATCTGACTATTAATTTTAAACCTTGGATTATTCTTTAATAAAACTTTCAGTTAACCTTGGTAATATTTAGTGATCACACATCCATTGGATTGGGGTAAGAATGAGCGCTACCCTTGAGATATTCAGACTTGATTAATTTTTAATTGAAAGGGGTGCATGACCCTTGATTTTATTTATGTGAAACTTAGGATATGACCAAATTTAACTTTTAACTTTAAAAATCGGATATCTTAGTGGGCACACTCCATTGGATTAATCATGGACCAAGCACAACCATCCAGATCTTAAGAATTTATTGACACTTAACCAAGGGGGTACATGACCCTTACTTTGAATTTAATTAATTCAATTTCCTTAGACATTATGTTATACGATTTTGACCATGGCATCATTGAATTAACCTTTGGGTTTTTTAAGAGAGCATATCCGTTTAGATCTTGTGGAGGCACGTGCATCCATACATATCAGAGGAGTTGCTCAAATTTTACCACAAATGGGATGCATACCCTTATTTGCTCATTTGATTTAATTAGACCTTATGATTATTTATTGCCTCCTTAGGACCAAAATTTTTCTTTGATTAATTTTCTTTAAGGGACCAACAGACTGGGGGGATTTTTTTTAGTGACCATTTTATTTTCTCAAGTTTTATAAGCTTTTTAATAATCGGATAACTTCAACGATCATTTTCTTAATGACTAAAAGGTATTTAATCCAATGGTTAAGGCTATGACTTTAGACCTAATTTAGATGAATGCTTTTATAACGACTCTTAGGGACCAAAAATTAAAAACCAAATTTTCTTAGGTTTGAATGCAACAAAGACCAACAAATTTGGGCAAAGGCTTTGAAAATAAAAAATTCAAATTTGGAGGTATCTGATGTTGAGTCAATTTTGGCTCCAACATAGGCTCTGACTGGGATAATGTGTTGAAAACCTGAGGCACTTGAGAATTCCAGGATCTCCTAGTTTCATTACAAACTTTGGATAGAATCATAAACCATCAAATCTGATTAGAAAAATAAAACATAAAAATATTTAAATTGAAAATATACAATAACCAACAACAAACATGATCTCAAAGCAATAGAGTACCCAAAAAATGTTATTCTTCCCAATCAATTTGAATCAAAGGATCAAAATTTTAAGATCATATGAGCTTTTAAACATATTATTATGATTGTTTAGCAAGGTCCTAGAATATGATTATACAAAATTCATCAAAATCACTTGTTCCATCATGCCTTGGCCTAAGTGTGTGTTAGTGCATTCATTTTGAATTTCCTAATCCTCCAAAACTTCAACATGTTTGTTAAATGGTTAAGCCTAATAGATAATTACACTCTTTAAATATTTTCACCATTTGCAGGGCTCCACTACCAGTCAAGCATCTATAACATCGATGGAGATGATACTGATACCATCTGGTTTTACTCTATTTCCAGTCAAGCATCTATAGCCTCGATAGAGGTTTTCCAAGATATCTCAAGAACACTAGCTCAATTTGCATTATAATGGTTTTATTTCTCTTTTTGAAAAATATTTTGAAGAGTGCAAATTGTTCAATGAGTGTGCCTAAGTTGAGGATCGGTTTGACCAAAGGATTGAGTGTATTGATTTTTGTCTTAATAATTTTACCAAAGATAATTTTGTCCCTTGGACCCTAAAATTTATTTTAGTTTTATTTGCAAAGTGAGGATTTGACATGATGGACCAACAACTCTGATTTTACTTTGTTTTATCTCATACCATATGACAATTGCATAAACATTCAAATTGGTAAATTTGTAAGAAACACCAGAATCTAAAATAAATTTCCTTCTCTCCTGCTTGTATTAGAGAAATAAACAACCAAGAATACTCTTCTACCTTATAAGAAAATGAGAAAATAATACAAGAAACATGAAACAAATGAAAGCAACACAAGAGAATTACTTGATTAGCAAAATAAAAGAACACAATATTTTGATAAAAATACAACTCTATTTTATTTATTTATATATTATTATATATATATATATATATATTATTATATCAAGGCATTTCCTCCCTTCTGACCCATAGCATGAGTTGTAAACCTTGAGATGTAGACCATTTACAAGAATTTTCATTAGTTATCTTTCCAAGGTTTGCAACCTATAAGTATTTTGACCAATAATTTATGATATTTGGTATGGGCCAAGCCATTTAGGTTCAAGATTTCTTTTCTCACCATGTTTGTCATTTTTGGGATCTCAATAGATTACTATGTCTTCTTCAAATAAGGGAGTACCTTTTGCCTTATTGTTAAATGATTTTATAGTTTTTTGAGTTTGTTCAATCATTTTGTTAAGAGTTTCTCTTCTTTGTTCTTGTAAAATGCAATTTGGTCTAACCTTCTCTGTAGAGCATTAGGGTTCTTATGATATTGCAACAACAAAAATAATCCTTTTTTATTTTTCCTAGGGGGCAATAGGGATTTTTCTCCATACACCATTTCATAAGGAGTTATTCTTGTATTTCTTTTTAGTGATAGCCTATCTACCCACAGAGCAAATTTTAGTTCATTATTCCACTCTTTTTATTCTTACCCAATGATATTTTAATCCTAGTAATTAAGTTTTTATTTGATGATTTAGCTAGAATAATTCCTTGAGGGTAATAATTAGCAGAGTGGGAAAGTTCTATTCCATACTTAGCACAAAATTCTACCATATCAAATGATATAAAATATTTCCCATTATTTGTTACCAATTTTTGAGGAACTCCAAATATGGTTATAATACTATCTTCTAAAAAATTAATAATAGTTTGAGTTGTAGAACTTCTTAAAGGAGCAACTTCTACCCATTTTGTGAAGTAATCTATTGTAGTTATAATCCACCTATGCCTACCTAATTATTTTAGATTGATCTCTCCAATTAGATCGATACCCCATTGTGTGAATGGTGGTTCTATGATCAATGGCTTAAGAGACAGAGCAACCAAGTGCTTATTACCTGCAAAAACTTGATAGTTATAGCAATTTCTTACATATTGATATACATATTTGAAAAGGGAAGGCCAATAATAACCCACTCTCATAATTTTATTAGCAGTAGCTTTGGGTGCAAAATATCCTCCATGGAAACCATCATGAAATTCTTTGATTGTTTCTGGGACTTCTTTTTCAAATAGACAGACTAATAACACACCATCAAGGTGTCTCCAGTAAAGCATACCATATTGCACATGGTATTTTAATGCTTGCAATTTTACTGATCTCATTCTGTTAGTTGACATGTCTTTAGGGAAAGATAGAGTTTGAAGAAAAGCTAATATTGCACTATACAATTTACATTCAATATTATTAGTCCTTCTGATGTCATGCATTTCATCTACTGTAACAATATTATTAGAGTCTTCTCATTCTTTATAAGCTAAGTATTTTGCTAGGCCCTACCCTCTTACAGTTTTAATAATTTTGAATTCTGCATCATAGTGTAGCAGTTTGACCATCCACCTTGCAAGTCTTTCTAATGGTCTAGATTGAGTAAAGACATCTTTTATAGCTATAAAAGGAATGCAATAAAAAACCTTGTTAGAACCAAATATGTTCTTGAAATGTTCTAAGGCTTGGATTACTGCATAAGCATGTTTTTCTAACAAGGTATATTTGAGATGTGCTCCTTTCAAACTTGAATTCATAAAAGATATTGGTATTTCATTCTTCTCATCATCCTTTTGAGAAAGGACTGCAATAATGGAATGATCAGATGTAAATTAATAAACATTGAAATCCTTTGAATAATTAGGGCAGGTTAAGATTGGGGAGTTGAAATGTCTCCTTTAATATTTTTAAAGGCTTCTATATTTTTTGGTGTCCACTTTATATCTCTAGTCTTCTTGACCATATCATTTATAGGTTTGGTCATTTATGCAAAATTAGGAATGAATCTTCTCACAAAATTTATTTTTCCAAAGAAATACCTGACCCATTTTATGTTTTTAGGGGGATAAATTTTTGAGATAGCTTATATTCTTTCTGGATATATACTCACCCCTTTTTCTAAAAATATGTGACCTAGTAATTTTTCTTGTGTGGTTCCAAATATACATTTCTTAAGATTCAAGGAAATTCCAAATTCCTTACATCGAACAAAGACTACAACAAGGTGTTCCAAGTGATCTTTTGGATTTTTACAGAACACTATAATGTCATCCAAATATACAACCACTATTTTGAACATCAAGTATTTGAAGGTAAAATCCATTGCTCTTTGGAAGGTTGCCCCTGCATTCATTAGTCCAAAAGGTATTATCAAATATTCAAAAGTACCCCAAGGTGTAGTGAATGATGTTTTATGTCTATCCTATGGATTAATCTGTATTTGATTATATCTAGAAAATCCATCTAATAGGGACAATCTAAATGACACAACCACTACTTGTAACAATTACTCCATATAGGGCAAAGGGTGATTATCCTTCAGTGAGCTTTTGTTTAAGTTCTTGAAATCCACACAGAGTTTGATATCTCCATTTTCTTCCTCATCGGTACCAAATTTGATATCCAAGATGAAAATATTACTTTTCTAATGATTTTGGAATCTAGCAACTTTTACATTTCTTTATGCATTACTGGATGTAAAGTATGATTATACTTTCTTTAATTTTATCTAAAGGGTTTGGTATCTTCCTTCAGAGATATGATATGGGACATAATATCTGTATTCCAGGTTTTGAGGTCTTCATATGCCCAAGAAAAATGTTTTTTATTCCTTTTCAAGAAACTTATGTATCTTGATTTTTCTTTTTCTGGTAAAGCTTTGTCATTTTTTACTATTTTAGGTTCTTCAATTGTACCAATGTTGACATGTTCAGCTATAGTCTCTTTTTAAGAGGTTTGTATACTTTATCAAAATCATCAAATAAAATTTCTAGAGAAACCAATCCTTTTGGTATTATATTTGCTTTTAGTTGGATTACTTCTACTGGTTCTCCTATTTGATCCTTTAATTTCTATTCATATTTTTCATCACAGATTATGTTAGCATATTAATTCTGTAATGTAATAAAGTATTTTATATCGACATCATCTTAAAACACATGTAGATAGACAATATTATCTGGTACAGAAGGTTTATACACTAAAATGGTTGGGAACCTGTCCATATACTCTAGTAATTTTTGGATTATCCAGGCCTGATGCATTTACAACTAATAAGTCGACAACATGGTTTTGTTCTTTGGGAATATATGAAATATTGAAAGCTAATTTTTTTTCATTTTCTTCCAATACTGCAGTTTTGTACTATTTTTTTTATTTGTGGAAAACATCCCAAAAGGGATGCCATTTTTGGGTAAGACCCAAGGAGGTAGGGGTATCCATTCCACAAAAAATGCCTAGGACTTGGACCTGGCCTACCACCTTTGACATACTCAAGGAGAAAACAAACACACAAAACCAATTTAAAAATAAGTAAATAACAACAAAAATAATAAAATAAAATAAAAAACATGCTCCTTGAGTGTGTCAAAAACAAAAGCACAACCAAACATGCATAATAAGATAAAAGAAACCACAACACAAACCACATAGAAAAACACAAGAACCACATAACAAAACACAAACAAGACAAAAACAACAGAACACTACAAAGACATAACCCAAAAAAACATGAAAAATAAACACAACCAAAACCTAAAAAATAAAAAAAATAAAAATAAAAAACAACCAACAACAGACAATAAACAAAAAAAAAATACATATAAAAAACTCACACATAAAAACATGAAATAACACAAACAAAGAGAAACCCAAGAACAAGAATGAAAAAACACAAAAACAATAACAAAAAACATAAAAAAAAAACAACAAAAACACAAGAACAACAAAAAACAACACAAAGAACACAAAAACAAAACAAAACAAAAGAACCCACCCACTTTAAAAAACTAAACAAAAAAAACAAAAAAGAAAAAGAAAAAAAAAATGAACAAAACAATGACCTATCTAGACCAGAAGACTATTAAGGCAAGAATCAACAAAGTAAACAAAATAAAGAATAGAATGAGCTAGGGAACTAAAAAAAAACTGAATGAACCAAAGAGAAGCAAAAAAAAAAAGCAAGAAGAAACTAGGTACCTTTAGAACTAGAGCCATCCAAAGA
Organism: Wollemia nobilis; assembly: GCA_028583015.1. Classification (NCBI taxonomy): domain Eukaryota; kingdom Viridiplantae; phylum Streptophyta; class Pinopsida; order Araucariales; family Araucariaceae; genus Wollemia; species Wollemia nobilis. The sequence goes on along the minus strand of JAQPPZ010017232.1, from coordinate 21,622,617 downwards.
AATGATAGAAAGAAGAGCTTCCCTAATTTGAGAAGCCCACCATATAGGAGGGTGGCCATAACAAGTAAGATCACCTTTGTCCAAAGCCCAATTAGCTAAAGCATCAGCACTCTTGTTTTGATCTCTAACCACATGATTATAATCAACTTTCAAAAATCCCATCTGGATTAACTGAATCTTCTCAATAATTCTTTTTATTCTCCAATCCACCTTATGATTCTTAGGAGTCTTCAAGAGATTAATCATAAGTTGAGAATCAGACTCAACTAACACCTTTTCCCATCCAATCTTAGTAGCCTCCTGAAGACCTCTGAGGATACCATACCACTCAACAAGGTTATTGGAAAGAATACCCAAATTCTTAGCAAAAGTAAAAACTAGGGAGCCATATGAAAGTCTACCAATTCCTCCCACACTGGCTTTTCCAAGGTTCCCTCTAGAGGCTCCATCAGTATTGACTTTTCCAAAATCCTTAGGAGGAGGTTGCCAATTTCTAGTCCTATCCATATTACTAATACTCACATAGTTTTGTACTATTTTAACCTAGGATGTTTGGTTTGGTATTTTCCTCTTATCTGGTGGATAATAAATTTTGCATCCCCAGTTATAGTTAGGTAGTTTATGCCCAGCTCTTTAGCTTTTTTGAGTCCTAGTAATAAAGCTTCATACTCAACTACATTGTTGGTTTAAGGAAATTCTAGTCTGTAAGGAATACCAAGGTAATTTTCTTTTATATCAGTCAAATTAACTCCTGCACCTGCTCTAGACTGAGATTTAGCTCAATCAAAAGTCATGGTCCACATTTCTTGTGTCAACACTCTGTTGAACTCAACATCAACTATTTTTATGGTTTTTGGATCCATGTCCTTGGCTTCTATTACTTCTACTAGGAAAGGGTTGTTCCATATTGAATATACTCCCATTCCTTTTTCTTCTACTAAATTTACTAAGTTTATCATTGTATCATCTATATTAATTAAATCTACTGAATATTTATTGAAAGGTTATCTTTGAAGAGTTACATTTTCCTTATTGGACATAGGAAATGTAGCATAGGACTAGTCCAATTGAATAGATCCCCCTAATTATTCAACCCAATGCCTACTTAGCAGTAGTAAAAAGAAAGGATCAACATCAACTACTACTACATCCATAACTATACCTTTCTTGGGGTGTTGGTCTAGATATACTAGTAATTCAGTTATTACTCCAACATAAGGTACTTGCCTACTGATACAGGAGCATAATCTCTTATACAGATTAATCCCATTTGGTCAGATATCATCTTAGGCATGCTGTTATGTGAAGCTCCACTATCAAGCATATAATTTTGGATCACATATCTTTCTCCTTCGTCTGAATTATATCTTAAAGAAACATAGAAGGGCCTGACATAGGATGGTGACCTGGTATCCTACTAGATTTATCTAGTAACAATAGCAAGATGAATCTTCTTTTTGTTCAATGAGTCCAAATGCTCTACAAACTTGTTCTCTATATTGTTGAACTTTCATGAGCTCACCAAATATGATATTTACCTTCTGTTTTCTAAGTTTTGAACCAACATCAATATATATATATATATATATATATATTTCACATCAAGTGGTTTGTTGCATTCTTCTTTAGGTATTTCTTCCTCTAATTCTATCAAATCAAGGATTATCTTTTTGGGGATTTTATCAACTTTTTCTTTACTAGCATTCTTGTTTGTTAAGGATTGTTTCCTTATTTCATTGGTGGAAGATTTCTCTGTTTTGTTGGGGACTCTTCTGTTCCTTAAGTTTAGAGTATGAGTGGCTTCTAATTCTTCCAACTCTTTAGCAGTTGGGATTAATTTCCCTTGCTTCATTTTGTCGCATCGAGATTCATGTGATATTTGCAATATTTTGGTACCTTCAACAACTAAGATTTATGGATGATTATTTGAAGCATATTTATCCATGTTTTCTTCAAAAAGTATTTCTCTTGATTCATATTCTAAAGACCAACAAGCATTAATTCTTATATCATATTCTGAGTCATCATTAAGATATATATTATGTTGTGTACTCAAATATATACCACATCCCTTTGGGTTATGGGGAGCATCACAAGCTAAGAAAAAATAGGGAAAAATTTCGGTGAGATTAAAAAAAGGGATAGGGTTAGGAATATTATTTTGGTCTCTATCAAATTCTCTCTTCTTCTAGTTATTATTCCCATTGTTCCTGTTTTTGTTATTTTCATCTGATTTATTGTTGTTTTCCCAATTTCTATTGAAATTATTTTTGAAAGGTGAACAATTATCAGCTTGGAGCCTCTCTGGTTGTGATGACTCACCATTATTCCCATTATTTATTTCTATATTTTCTAACCTGTTGTTCATAGTATTAAACATATCTATTACCTGATTAGTTAATTTTTCCATTGGGTCTACTTTAGATCTTCTTTGTAAATCAAAGACTACCCTTTTTGGATTTTTGTCAGGCTGAGTTTTTTTTAGAGAGTAATACTTCATTTTCCCACTATCTAACATGATTCTTTCAATATATATTACTTTATCCATACATTCATCATTAGTGATGGCTTTATATTTCCTTATATCATAATTAAATTCTCCTAGGAAAGCATTCTTATAGAAACAAATTGACTGGATGTCATTAGGCCTGAGGTTAGTAGGGATTTTGTTCCTAGTTTTGGAAAACCTTTTATTGAAATCATCAACAACTTTGTTTTCCTTATTTTTCATAGTAGCCAATTCGGTTAACAAGGATTGATCATTTTTTCTTTCTCCAAATTTTCTTAGGAACACAATTTCCGTCTTTGCAATGTCTGTAATGTCATTGGCTAGGAGGGTGTTAAACCACTCCTGGGCATCTTTCTCCAATGTTTGTAGAAAAAGCCGAAGGACTATTTTTTTTTTCTACTTCTAAAATATTCATAGCGTATAAATTTTTTTTGATATGGTCTTCACCAGTAATTGCATTGTTTCCATGAAAATTGGGTAACTACTTATAGGCTTTGTTGGGTAGGGAATTCAGATTTGTAGGTAAAATAAATGGTCTCTATCTATTAGTTCTCCATAATTGAACATTCTGATTATTTTGATTTTGCTCGTTCTATTGATTTTGATGATTAGCCTAAGCCATTGTGACTGTAGGGGTAGTAGAATTATGATTTAAGTAGAGCTACCTACAAGATTATGGGGCTGGGTAGCTACAATATGATCTATCGAGTTATTTACCATAGTTCTACTAATAATAGGGCTAAGGGACTAAGAAGAATTAGATGTATTATGGGCAAGAAGAAATAAAGAACACTCAAAAGACAATTGAAAATCATGGGCAAGAAGAAATAAAGAACATAAAAGATGTAAAAATTAAATTGTGGGTTCTTTATTTTAATTGACCGCCTGTTGATTAAAAATATAATCATTGAGGGAAAAATTAAAAAAATAAACCATCTATTTAACAAATCCTCCCTGAAAATGGCACCAAAATACTATTGGAATAATTTCTTGTATCCATAGGATCGAGTTGTCATGCTATAAGAATTTATTTGGAACCAACGAGCTATTACAGGCTCTGGTCAACCTACCTCTTTACTTTGGTAAGGGATGTAAATCTTAGATTAAAAAGAAACCAAAATGGGTAAGGAAACCCTTGTGGTAAACTTTAAAATTTTACAATTTTATGCACTTCCAAATTTTAATTATAAACTACTTCTATAAAACTGACCAAGAAATGATGACAACTCTAATTACGCCTTATGTGTAGACAAATGCCTAGATTCATTGGGATGTTATAGCAATTTTAACAATGCTTTTAAATGAACAAAGAGAATAGGGAAAATAGAAAATTGGTGCTATTAAACTCATTTGAATATCATAATAAATCTAATAGTTAACCAATGAAAGAAACATTCATAAAAATTTCAAATAATATAAATTGCAATGAAGTCACATATAGAACTAAAGATAAAAGTTGACAGAAATAAAACCCAAAATTGTATTTAAATGAATTACATGTAGAGCTGGTAGAATGCCATTAAACTCTATTAAAGGTATTAATACAATGAGAAATCCTTGTTCAAATAATGTAACAAGACTTCTTCAGATATTCCATTCCAATATGGTAACAGGAAAAGCCTCTGGACCTCAGTCTCAATAGATGTGGAAATAATCTTAGATGCTTGAGCATTATTCTATCAAACCTGCACAACAAAGGGGAAGAATAGGGATGGAAAATAAAATAGGCACAAAGGGGATACAACAACACAACTATAGGTCACTCAAGTATACCTCTTAGAAAGAATTTGCTATCTCTAAAACTTGATGCTGATTCTAACCATGGCTATTTATTTTATAGCCTTTGGTTCTTGATTCGATTATTTTTGGCCTCATCTGGACCTCACACTTGTCATATTTTGGTTTGATCTTCTCAGTGTTCTATCCAACTATTTTGAACCATGTGGAACTAGATTTCCTATCACAATTTTCTCTTGGCTTGAAGGGGGCTCTTAAGATATGGTGGGCCAGACGATCTTTATGGTTTTTTTTGCACAGACATATGGTGAACCTATTTATACATATATATTTTATTATTTCTTGTTTTTCCTAGTTATCTAATTTTATCAGTCGGGATCAAACTAGGTTGCTGAAGTAAATTCTTGACATGAGATAGAGGGGGACCCCACATGATGATGAAGAGAGGGAATGAGGTATGTAAAACAATAGGATGGAATGAAATATATTACAAAATGGTTTTGAAGTAGGTGGGAGCAGTGGGAGTTGATTTGTGCATGGGATGGTCATGAGATGATGCTTTGTGGGGTGAATGGTTACAATGGTCAAGAGAGAATGCCTAGAAAGAGGAGGGCAATGATAATTAGGAAGAATTATGAAATGGAAAATGAGAGTTGGAAGCACATAAAATGTACTTCCATAACTATACTCCATTAGAGTGTCTCCTCTATAACTATATTCTATCAAAGCACCGAGTGAACAATTTTCTATGAACTGAACATATTCTCACTCTTGTTGCACTTCTTGCATATTCTGAATTTGCAATATAGGAACTGGTTGCACCATCGAGGCTTCTTCTCAAAGACTTGAATCTGCACTTTACATTCTATCACCATTCTCATGAACAACTATTTTTTGCTTGCTTCTGTTCTTATTAATCCTTCAAGTTGAGAATCTTTTTGCATAAGTTCATTCTGAGCAGGTTTATTTTATTCCTTCTTAGTACGTGATCATATTTTGGGGATATGTAGATATCTGATTTGGTCCTTCAGTATCAGGTTTGTCATTTGAGCAGCCTGCTTATACTTATCTCGATATAATCCATGGGATTTGGTTTGATCATTTGGATGTCCCTTTAATCGACTACTATCTGATATTACAACTTTTACTGAGCTTTCGATTGTAATTTGATATGATATGGTGTTAATGTTGTCATTGAAAAATGGTTCATCTTGTGACACGCATGTAATTAGTTATAATTTGGAAGAAGCACTTCTGTTGGATCATTTATATTTGTAGAAGGATTAACCAGGAATGAAAACTTTGATGAATTTTTAGAAAAAATGCTTAAAATAGCACTCTCATTTTTTCCTTGCAGCTATGCATATCCATAGACTTTTCTTTGAGGTGGGTGCCTTTGTTAGATCACATGAACCTTATGCATTTCTGCTGAGGTCCCTGAAGCCTATAAATACCTGTTAGTCCAAAATATATACCATTAAAAGTTGAACAACTTCTCAATAACTTATCGTTAGATCCAATCATGGAGGTGCACACCCGTCAAAATTCACTAACCATTAGATCCAGTTTACTTCAAGTGCTATCTTTAAGATTTCAAAACCTGCATGGTTTTTAGTCCAATGATATAAATTATGCCAAATTAACTTGATTAACCTTGAAATCCTTGGGTTAGCAATAATTTGATTTAAACATTAAACCCTAAGCTTAAAGAACCTTATATTTATCAGTGTGGCACTATTAATCAATGTATTAAACCGATACATAATCCAGGTTTATTAAGATTAATCGATTATTAAATGTTTAATAATAATATATTAAATCATAAGCACTACATAATCCGATCATTTTTGTGCGCTCATTGTTAGATCAAAGTCTTAATCATGCACACTCGTTGAATCCTTTAGATATACATAAAGGTTAACCGAAATAAAGTGGGGTCATTATCAAAATATTAGACCCTCCTTAATCTTGATTATGCATGGAGCTTAGCTTTTAATAAAACCTTTAATTAATCACCCACTAAATCCTTGCATAATTTACCTTTGATCATCTTAAGAATACATTGTTGTCAGATCTAGATAGGGGCAAGCACTATCATTGAGATATGAGAAGTTACATGCCTTTTACCCGAAGGGGAGAACCACTTAATATGTGCTTAAACCCTCATTGATCATCATTAGTCTTACTTAGCTATGCTTTAACCATTAATTTTATTTGATGATTGAATTTTTTTAATGCTTGACCACTTTGGCAAGCTCTTATCGTTAGATCAAAAGGACATCATGCACCACCGTTTAGATCTATGAGATGCAAGATACTTATCCACCACTTTGATGGAATATTTAATTATTGGTCAACTTTGTGTGCATGTTGCCATTATATCAATTGAGTATTGAGCACAACCATTGAGATATTGTGATCTGTACAATATTTAATCAAAGGGATGCATACCCTTGCCTTTTGAAACCTTATATTATAATTTTCATTTAAAATTTGGTGATGCATTGATTAAGGAAGGGGGAATGATTAACAACATGGTTAGGACCCTTATTTAATCAAGTTTATTGAGGGTTAATGTAGTTTAATTAATCATTAATTCTTGGGTGCTTAAACCCTCGTATGCTAAGGATTGTTTACTCTGGGTAAGACACAACCATCAAATCTTCTCAGAGTTGTGCGCTGTTGCTCAAATATTGGAAGCTGCATTCTAGTTAACTTCAATATTTATAATATGGTTAATTTTAATCCTAAATTTAATCATCTGATTATTAATTTTAAACCTTGGATTATTCTTTAATAAAACTTTCAGTTAGCCTGGGTCATATTTAGTGAGCGCGCATCTGCCAGATCAAGGTAAGAGTGAGCGCTACCCTTGAGATATTCAAAATTGCTCAATTTTTAATTGAAAGGGGCACATGACCCTTGATGTTATTTATGCAAAACTTAGGATATGACCAAATTTAACTTTTAGCTTTAAAAATTGAACATCTTAGTGGGCGCACTCCATCGGATTAATAATGGACCAAGCCTATCCAGATCTTAAGAATTGCTCAACACTTAACCAAGAGGGCACATGACCCTTAATTTGGATTTAATTAATTTAATTGCCTTAGACATTATGTTATACGATTTTGACCATGACACTTATTGACTTAACCTTTGGGTTTTTTATGAGAGCGCATCCATTCAGATCTTGTGGGAGCTCACGCATCCATCCAAATCGAAGGAGTTGCTTAAATTTTACCACAAAGGGGGTGCATACCCTTATTTTATCATTTTATTTAATTAGACCTTATGATTATTTCTTTCCTACTTAGGACCAAATTTTTTCTTTGATTAATTTTCTTTAAGCGACTAGCGGATTGGGGGGATTTTTATAGTGACCATTTTATTTTCTCAAGTTTAATAAGCTTTTTAATAATTAGATAACTTCAAAAGTCATTTTATTAATGGCTAAAATGTATTTAATACATTGGTTAAGGCTATGTATTTAGACCTGATTTAGATGAACACTTTTATAACGACTCTTAGGGACCAAAAACTAAAAACCAATTTTTTAGAGGTTCGAATGCAACAAAGACCAATAAATTTGGATGAAGGCTTTGAAAATCAAAAATTCAAATTTGGGGGTATCTAATGTTGAGTCAATTTTGGCTCCAAAAAATCGCTTATATCTCCCAAGTATTTTGAATGTACTATGGTCTTGATAAAATGCTTAACTTTCTTCAGATTTCTTTTGAGTTGAATTCTTAATGTTTAACTTCTATTTTTCACCTTATTTCTCCATATTTGTGAAATCTAGAAATAATTTTAATGCACTTTCAATTTGATAATGTTCTCTATTTTCCAAGACCCTATAGTTGGATTCCTTTTGTCCCTTCAATTTGTATAAGAGACTAATATAAACAATAGTTTTCAAATTTCAAGCAATTCTAGTTTTTGCTTCCTTTACCCTTTAATTCTCAATGGTTTAGTTTTCTAAATTTCAATGATCTAAATTTTGATGTAGTACTCCTTATATCTCCCTATTTGGAAATTTAGAAATGATAATATTTGTAAAATAATGCTTCAATTTTCAAGGTAGAAAACCTTATACCTCCTAGTTTAATAATTTGCAAATACTTTGCTATTTGAATATAAAATAATGCAATTTGAAATAGCTCTTAAATACATAATCCATTTGATTTGATTGCTTTCTAAAACATCAATGATTAATCTAAGGTTGTAATTTCCTTATATCTCCATGTGATAATTAGCTAAACTTAACCTTAGAAATAATGTACCTTATATCTCCTTGAACTTGATGGAAAGCAAATATTAATTCAATGTAAATATACCTCTCTTTGATGTGATGCACTACATGTTGATTGGTTTCTTCCTTGATTGCACTTTCAAAGCTTTTGAATGCTGTATTATCCTTAGTATTCAAGGTATGATACTATGCATTAATTACATTATGTTCTATGGTGCACTCTAAACTATCCTTTTATCCTTTCAACGCTCTTTGACCTATAGATGCTTGATATGCATGCTCTTCTTAGTTAGGGATACTAATACTTCTCTATATCCCTTTGGAATGCATGCCACATGACATTTACATTGCCCTTGAACTTAGATCTTCTTGTTAGGCAACACAAGGATATTACAATATTTAGAATACATTGATTTAGGTGGCACAAGCATTATCTCTCCTTATGGACATTGAAGTAATGATGTTTTATTATTTTCTTTCTTGAATGGAGTGTTACTTCAGACTTGGATGCCCTTATCCTTGCATAGATGTTATATTTCTAAGGTGTTACTAAAAATTCATAGGCACTTTTCTCCTTTGTGCCAAATGGAACAATATTCCTTTGTTTGGTGTGGCAAGTGGAGGCTCCTTCCCTTGCATGTAACCAAGCACTCAACGTACCTGATCTCCTTAACACTCTTGCCAACTCTTTTCTAGTTGTTTGGCTTCTATTGTAATAAAAGTATGCTTTATCCAATGCATGGTGGCTCATCTCCAATGAAGGTGGCTCCTCCTATGGTGTTTCAAAGCTCTCCTCTAGGTGGCTATTCATCCAAGCTTCTCTCATCTTCTGCTTGGGTAACACTCCTTACTACTTGTATCTTTGTTACATTATTCTCCTTGCAACTTGCACCTTAGTTGCATTATGCTATCCTTGCTATTGGCACTATGTTGTTCTTATTATTTTTTCTTTTTGCAAGTTCCTTTTGCACTATGAGCACTACCTTCATGGGACCATGAGCTCCTTTTAGTTTGCTTTGTAGCTTCTTCCTTAGACTGGATAATACTATTTCTTGATGATTGTAACTTTATGCTACTTTGGTGTCTTAAGACACTTCAAATTTTGTCTTCCTTTTGCTGGTTTGGAAAAGATAAATATGGTGCTATTATGGATTGCAAATAAATCTACTATAAACTAAGATAGAATACCTTAGTTACTCCTAGATTTTGAGAATTTCTTAGTCTCTTAGGTAGCTTTCTTCCTTGTCTTTAGTAAGGCGGTACCTTATCTATTCCTTGGTGGTTGTAGTGCTCCTTTTATGGCTTCTATTAACCAAGACTTGCTACAATTTTACCTATGCTCAATGGTGGATTCAATGTTACCTTCTCCTCCTTGGAAACTCTTTCCTAAGTCTCCTTGCTTGGTTAACTCTCCAATGATAATTCTAAGCTTCTTAATCATGCAAATACTATGCATTTTGGATGGATATGCTTTGCACTATTGTATATCAAATCTAATATTAAGAATAATGCCTTCTTTGCTTTCAATAGATAGTAGGAAGTTGATATTATTATTTTCCTTTGAAAAATATTTAACTCCTCTTTCTTATGTGTAGGTTTTACTCCTTGTAAAAAAGCTACCTTCTACACTTCCTTGAAGACTTAAACTAGAAACCTTCCTTTTGCAACTTTAAACCTTGAATTTGGTGCTTAATAAAACATAATAATAAGATAAATATAAATGTTCAATTAATGAAACTTTTACACCAATTTTGCATACCTTTTTGGTCTCCATTCGGTGATATATTTATTGGTGATTTGGATCACCTAATTGCTGCTCCGAGTTTGATAAATTTATAGCTTCAATTTTTATTACTTTGCTACTTTAAACTAGTCTATTTTGTAGCTCTTCTTGTTGTTCAAATCAACTCCTTAACTCTACCAATTTACAACTTTGTAAATCCTTTAAATTATTTCCTAAAACTTGTTGTAAATGCTTGAATTCCTCTCCTTTAGTTGCTGACCTAAACTCCTCTATATTTTAACTTCCAATGCTGATTATTTTCCTTCAACTTGTTCTAGGACCCTAGAATTTGCAGCTAATAGTGCTGCCCAAATTGCTGCCCTTAACTTTGAAATTTCTATATTCTAACACAATTAATTTATCCTTCGATATGTTGTCCTTGATTCTCCAAATTTGGTAGGAAACTCCTCCAAATTATAACTGAAACTTACCTTATAGAAACCTTCAATTGGTAATCTTAAAATCTCTCATATTTGGTGGATTCTTCTAGCTCCTTTCTCCTTCAACCTCCTTGTTGAATTCTGACTTCAATCTTGGCCTATCTGCTAGCCTTCTTCTCAAGAATCTAATTGTCTTTAGGTCTTTGGAAATCCTTTCCAAAATTTGATAAACTTCTTGTCAAATATTTCTTTATTTTTGTCAAATGGTCACAATTATTCCAAATCCTTCTTTCTCAGGTGCTTCTCTTTGCTATAACTCTTCTCACTTGAGTTCTCCTAAAATCTCCTCCAATGGTCTTCTTCAAATTCTCTAACAAGGCTTTCCTAGCCCTCTCCTTATTTCTCCTTTCAGCATTTCTTGAGACCTCTTCTCTTAGGTATTTTAGTTATGGTAGCTTCTAAAATCTTCAATAGGAATTTTCTAGTCCTCTATCTTCAAGCTTCAATCTTCTAAATTTAAAAGTTTTTCAATGGGACCTCTTTCTTGGGTCTCCTTCTTCTAGAGCTGATTTCTTATTTCTTCACTCTAAAGTCTTCATTATTCAAATTTCTATGAGGACCTCCTTCATAGTTATCCTTAATATTCAATATGCAATGGGACCTTCTTTCTTGGACCTCTTACTTGATTTGCAATCTTCAATATAGCTTCTTTAGCCTCTTCCTCTCTTCTAAATATTTTACTTGGAATATTTAATCTGCAAATCCTGCAATAGGACCTTTTTATTAGGCCTCCAAATATTCAATCTTCAACTTGTTGCTTCAAGTGTTGGATTGATTCTAAAGAAGATATTATTCCTAGCTCTTATAGGAAGCTTCCCAAATTTCTTTGAATCTCCTCTTTTCTACAACAACGTGTTAGAAAATGATAATAGTAATTTCTTTAAATCTATCGATAATTTACTAGTTGATTTTTTAATCTAGTGGAATCAACGCTGAGTCCCAGTCTTCACAAGTTTTTTTGTAATCTATGGAAAGACTCTAGCCAAATAAAATTTTAGAAATTTTGAAAATGAGTTTTTCTATCTCCTCTCAATCTCTTTTGTGGCTCTCTCTATTTCATATCAATCTACCTTATGCTATGATACTACAGTTAGCTTTTGATGATATATATTAAAGGAAATGCAATCACAAGATCTAAAATGAGTAAGCAATGTTAAATATATGACAATGCCAATATAGTATGCAGGAAAACTATATGAGAAACTTCTACAATAACTCAAAAATAGCCATTAATGAAATTTCATGAAAATAGTACAATGTAATATAATGGAGGTCTTAAACACTCCAAAAATTCTTGCATGATCTACATTGTATCTACCTTCTCTTCTCATCACTATGCTCTACTATTTTATATGCTTCTCTCTTGCATTCTATCCTTTGCTTCACTCTATCAAAGGCCTATATATAGGGATATATGTCCCTTGGCCTTTCATCTACCCATGAATCTTCATCTACCTAACCTATGACTCATGTACATATGGACTACATGCACATTTACATCATTACACATTCTAACACTTGTGCATTTATTACATTGCATGAAGTAACTACTCAAACATTAATCTAAGACAAAATTCTAATATAAAGATGTACCCAAGGTGGTACATTGGCATGTAAATATTTTGTAGTATTTGTGATACTGATTGGGGAAGTGATAGGCCTCCCAATTGATAATGTTTTTCACAATGGAAAAAATACTCGCTCATCTGGGATTCTTCCTTGATATGATGCCAAAGAGCTTAAGGACCCATTGGGTTGGGTCATTGCAATAATTATGGATTTTTTTATGTTGGACACCAACAAAGAGGTTCTACGTAGTTATCATGTCATGTTATTGAATCATCTAATATAGAAGATATCTATGAACATTCCTTATTTTCTTGTTTACTCCTTGGCAAAGACATTGATCGATGTTAGAAGAGGGAAAGGGATGAATCCAATTCATTAAGTCTTAATACTACTTATTTTTGAGCATGTTACTATGAAGAAAGGGGTGGTGGTGGAAGAAGTGCTAGCCCAAATTGAGAATAAAAAAATCCCACCTACGTTTGATCATCCCTTGATGTCCTCCAACTCATATACCAGTGATTCTTCAGAGTCTAAGCTTGAGGATCTCAAAAGTCCAATGATTTTATATTGAGGAAAGAGAAAAAACTTGAGAGGAATTTTTGTTTCATCCAAAGGTATTTGGAGTGTTCGAACTAGATTATTAAAATATCTCTCTTTGAGAACTACCCTGAATGGCTCTTCTACTAACGACTCTTTGGAGTTTGAGCCAGAGGATTTCAAAAGAGAATAAACTTGAGAGGAATTTTTGTTTCATTTAAAGGTACATGGGGTGGTCAAACTAGATTATTAAAATGTCTCTCATTGAGAAATACCTTGACTAAGCCTTCTCTTGTCATGTTGGTTATGTCTGATGATGAACACTAGTCCCCAGTTGGTAAGAAAAGTAGATCCTTAAAGGATATGGTAGAAGTTAAAGACCAGCCTCCAATGTCGAATCCTGGGTCATCCAATGCTCTTATCTTTCTTAGTAATTTGGGTGATAAACATAGGGCCTTGGTTGGCTCCGTTCAGATAGCCATCACCTTCATCAAGGAAATTCAAGTAATGACTCAGTAGCAAAAAGAGGATTGACCATCCCCAATATGAAATTAGGAAGAGATGGGATACGACCTTCTATTTTTTTGTTTCTTGGTTTTTTTTTGGACTATATTATGGGTTTTTCCTCATGTGGGGTTAGGTGATCTTACTTTTTATTGGACAGTTGACCAACTGGTTTGCTATTTTTATGGTTTATTTGGTTGTTAGTATTGCATGGATCTCTTGGATTACCTTGATACCTCATTGCTGCTTTCTTTTATAAAGGTTTGGGGACCCTTTCAAAATCCCTTATTTTAATTAATAAGAAAAAAGGTCTACTATTGCAAGCATAAATATTTGCATGTTCAATTGATATTACAATGCTTTGTCATAAATATATAATTGTATGTGACTCTTCATATGTTGCACTCTTGACCTTCACTCTTATTTGCAAATATTCACTTTCCTATTCTAAGGATACATGTGCACACTTACATATTAGACACTTGTGCACATTTACACTCATAACACTTGCACACATATTTACATGACACTTGTGCATTTCCTACACATTATTACATTACATAAAATATTAACTCACTCACTAATCTAAGACACAACCCTAATATAATATTTATAATAATGTACCAAGGTGGTACATTGTCATGTACCAAATAATGTAATATTCTAAAAAACCCCCCTATATTGTACTTGGTTATTGAAGACTTTAGTCTTCAATCAAGGTCTTCATCTTCATGTGATCCTGGGACCTGTGCTTCCTTTGTTCTCTTTTTATATTCTTCTAATTTTTTTGATCTTATTTTTCTCCTAGCTTGACCTTGTCTTTGGATTCAAGTTTCCTATTGTCCTTGATGTGATTTCTTCTCTTCCTCTTTATTATCTTCTTTTTATAAAATTTAAAATGTGATATATTTGAAGATATACCTTCTACGTATTCACATAGTAAGTCATCACAATAATATAGCTTTGATCTCAATGATTCCTCATATGTTTCATTATTTTTCTCAACTTGTCTCTTCCTTTGAAAAATATCAAAACTAATTAATGATAGATACATCACTAAACACTCTTTTGAAGAAAATATAATGGTGTTTTGAGAATCCCACCATGTCCTAATTTTTTTTTCATGAAGATAGCTTATAAGAGATGTGAAATTTCCTTCTTTTGCTTCTTTGAGAAACAAATTCATTTTTTCTTTTAAACTATTAAAAATTTGTTTCTTTTCATCAAAGTCATTTATTAAGTTTTGAGAGTAAAACCTAAGTGCATATAACATGTCTTCACTATCATTTTTTTGGTAAATTAATTTATATTATTTCAAAAAGGGCATTTGAAAGGTGCCTTGTCACCTTTTACATCAAGGAACCAAGAGGAATGCAACAGAGAAAAATGAGTCCCCTTAAACAGAACAAAACCCGTCAAAAATGAAAGACTAAAAATAGAAAGGCTAAAAGCCATTACAATCCTTCAGCACAAAGGAAAAAAAAGGAACACCACCAGAAAAGAGATACACAAAAGCGAGCTGGAACAAAACATATTGCAAACCAATAGACCAGAAGAAGAGCAATGTAGCCAAGAGAAAAACTAGTAGCAAGCCATGGACGCTGTCAAGGAAGGGCATCGGATTGCAGAAGGTTGTAAACATAAATTTCCAGAACATTATCCTTCGCTTCCTCCTTTAGGGTTTCTTTGTCCTTTGAAGTTTCCTTCAGATTTTCCAGGCAGGCATCTTTAGCAATTTTGACTACATCATCTTCATTAACACCCCCTTTGACATCGAAAGGGGGTTCAGCAACAGAGACCATGGAGGAACCATTGAAATTTTTGTAGAAGAAGAAAAGGCTGAGATTATACCTTTGTTCCTTAAGGCTAGCAATGGCCTTACCAATGGCAATGTAAGTCGTCTCCAGATGGATGATGGACACATTAGTAGCATGGATGAATAATTTATGAAGGAACTTATTGACAAGATCAGATGAAGTAGACTAAGCTTTAGGAGGTTTTCCAGAGATGGACGGTGGGGTTTTAGCTACTTCCTTAAGCTTCAGTCGTTGAGAGCTTCTAACAAGGGTTGTTTCAACTTTGATTTTCTTCCTAGCAATAGGGTGAGGCTTGTCATTTTTTATCTTCCTTTTTGGATTAGAAGGCTTGGGGCTAGGAGTAGAGGAAGAGTTATCTTCTTCAGACTCAGACTTAGGAATGTTGCCACTAGGGAAATGAAGGAGGAGATAATGGTAAAGGACTTTGAAAAGCCCTTGGTGACTGGGAAGGACATCCTCATTTTTGCGGGTGGATGTAATGGTGTAGTCGATGGACCAAAAAATTGTAGTAGGGATGTTCATGGCTTTGGCTTCACAAAAATGGTTCACATAGGCAAGGTGAATACAACATAATTGAGAGTCTGGATTATCATAGGAAAGATATTGCATTATAGGAACAAGAATTTACTGCAAAGGAGGGGAAAAGTGTTCACGAAATAAACCTTTACTATAATTTTTATAAATCTCGGAGTTCTTCTCAAAGAAGGTCAGCTCTGCCTCCTAGTTGTATTTGTTGCATCGAATAACTTTACCCTCCAAGGGTTGGCCTGTCAGGCCCACCAGCAACTCAAAGGAGATGTAAAATTGGACACCATGAATTGTGACGTAACCCTTATCCCAAGAATCAGTAAAGGCATTTGTTATATTGTCATTAACCCCAATGAAAATCTTAAAAAATTCTATCAAAGCACTATTTGTTCTATCTATCCACAAATCACGAACCAAAGGATTGAGCTAGAGCACAATAGGCTCAATGTAAATGGGTTTGTGCTCTCTCATGGTGGCGAACAGGGAAAAATACAGATATCGATCAAGAAGAAGGAATAGAAATAACGAGATGGGAAAGGGAGCAAACACTAGGATAATGAACAGGGCATGCATGGGACCAAATAAAAGAATGGTGTTGCCTTGTGAACATCTAATTTGGGACCATAGAGGTATTAGTGCAAAAGGAATGAAGTCTTCAACAAGCAGGGATTGGCTAGGGCAAAGGTTTGATCTACAAATCAAGATCTGGTTATAAGCCCAACCAATCACTTGGCAACACTCTAAAATGATAGCTTGGCAATTCGCGGTGCATGAAAGGCTTATCCAACAAGATATCCAAGCATGAGACCCCGAAAGGCTTGGTATAATCACCAAATTGATTATCGGGATGAGCCTTCGATCGAGAAGGCTGAAGATGGTTCCAAAAAAAACAGGATTACACATATCAAAGCACATGGGATTCAAATTATTAAGACTCATGTGAAAATTTACCTTGGGGTAATAAGAATAAGTGGTTACCTGAAACTAATTAAAGTTCTTGAAAAAGGCAATGTGGAAATGGAAAATAGAGCCTAGGGGAACGTGAATCCAATATCCCAAGAAAGGCAAGGTGGTTGAATGAATACAAAACCAAAGGTCTGAAAAGTGACTCTTGGGGATTACAAAGGACAAAAAATGTTGATGACTAGGATTGATAGGCAAATTAGTGTTCATCATGGATAACATGAGTTTGGTCCCTCCCTTGAATTTGGTCTCGTTTGAGAAGATCATCCACCTCAGGGGGTAGACTGTCTATCCATGTTAAAGGTCCTTGGGCATTGACCCCAATATTAGCCAGCTTATCAACAACTATATTAGCCTCCCTGTAAGTATGTTGGATAATGCAATTATGTTGCCTCTAAAGGATTTGCTTGCAGTACTCAATGGTTGTTCTAATATTCCAGTTGGAAGTCTTAGAAGAATTTAAGTAGTTAATGATATTTAGATAATCACCTTCCACAATGATGTTTCATTGAATATCTTTGACAAATTGGAGGCCTATCCAGACAACCTTAACCTCAATGGAGTGATTGGTAGTCACACCTAGAGGTTCCAAGTAGGAAAGAATAGAATTTTCCAGTTGATCATGGAGGATTCCACCAGCTCCCTTGTTCTAGGATTTCCTTTGGCCGTTCCATAAAAATTAAGTTTGACCCAACCAATAGGAGGGGGAATCCATTTGACACTGTTTCTAGGATTAGAAGGATCAGTACAATTGAGATCATCAAGAATTATATTGCAGGACTTTAGGATGTCTTTCTTGAAAGGAGGACAAGGATGCAAATTTAGATGAGCAACAAGAACATTTTATATGGCACAGAGAATAATTTTATTGGAAATGTACTCATGTTGGACAACTTTCTTGTCGAAAACTCTGCGATTGCGTTCAAGCCAAATTTACCACAAATAATGCTGAAGACTAAATTTACACAATCCTTTGAGCACAGGATTTTTAAAAGGATTAGGCCACTAATAAAAAAGGTCAACAATGGAAGGAGGATTGGCCCAAAAAAACTGGAATATTTGAAGAAGTTTATTAATAACCATCCTTGAAAAGGGACAAAATAAGAAAATGTGGGACGTGGACTCCCAATTGGAAAGACAAATATAACATCTATTATGAAGAGTGAGTCCCCTTTTCATGAGGTTTTTGATAGTAAGAATGCAATCTTGAATACAGAGCCAGGAGAAGAAAGCAATTTTAGGAATCAAATACTTAGTCTAGACAAGATTGAAAGGTAGAAGATTTTCAATATAATCAAGGGAAAGCAGGTAAGCAATCTTAACAAAAAAATTCCTAGAGTCTGTGGGCTCCCAAATGGGTTGATATTTAGAAAGAACGTTGGGGATTATGAAAGAGGAGAGATGGTTATTTAGGTATGAATATTCCTCCTTGTAATTTGGAACATTAACCTCTTTCCATATCATAGCTCCATTAATTGAAACTATAAAATTAACCACTAGAGGACCAAGAAGCTGCTTGGTAGTGTTGATGATCCTTTGAAGCATAGGATTCTAGATGAGAGGATGATCACCAATCCACTTATCTTCCCAAAAAAATATGGACTTGCCATCTCCAAGTTGCCAATGGGTCCCTTTTTTCACCAATGGACAAGCTTCACAAATGGACTTCCAGAAGGCAGAACTGCAGGAGGGTACCTAACCATGCAAGAACTTAGCATTCTGAAGATACTTCCTTTTTATAATTTTGACCCAATCAACCCTCTCATTTGAAATGAGTCTCCAAACCTGCTTAGTGAGGAGGGCAAGATTTAGGTGGGATATCCGTCTGAGACCTAGACCGCCTTGGTATTTAGGTTTGCATATTTTATCCCAAGCCATCAAATGAAATCTGTGTTTGTTCTCAGTACCTGACCAAAGAAAATAATGCTCATCATATCATCATAGAAATGAATAATGTTTCCTTCTTCTAGATTAGGATTCCAAAGACATAGGAGGCCACCAGAAGCCCTATTAGCTTTGCAATCAAGATATTCACAGTGTTTCCAAATGTGATTACTTATCTGTTTATCAAGAGAATCGCTGATTTTGGTTTCTTGGATAACAAAAATTATGGGTCTTATTTCTTTCCTTAATGATTTAGCTATTATTTGTTTGGCTAAACCATTAAGGCCTCTCACATTCCATGAGAGGATATTCATTTAGAATATTTTGTGACTTTCTTGCCTCCCTTTCCAGATGGTTGGGGAGGTTTGGTACACTTTGGGTCTTCCTTAGAAATGATGCCTATAGAAAAAAGCATCTTTTGGACACCATTAGCAATATCTTCATTGGTTCCTTGTTTCCAATGGTCAGAATTAGAGGGTCTACCTCTTTTTTTTTCCATGCCACAGTCAATAGGATATTTCTTATGACTCCTAGTAATTTTAGGACTAAACTTTTGCACAACAGGGCTAGAAGGTTCCAAGAAGGAAGCAGGAATAGAAATATTATCAACCAGAGGCTGGTATGGATTGAAAGCATTCGAAAAGGAGCTCTTAGCATGAGAAGGTTCATAGTAAAACTAGCATTCCAATGAAATTGATAGACTATTAGGAGTAGATTTGGATTAACGATTAAGATTTTCAATAGTATCTATCATGTGGTCATCTTTAGGATTTAAATCACCAAGAATTTGGAATTGCTTAGGCAAAGCAAAAAGACTAACCTCATTGGTATTTGCAGCTAGAAGAGAAGTTTGGTCCCCTTTATTTCTTGGAAGTTTGACGGAGGATATGTTTCCCATAATATCTTTTTTCTGTTGATCTTTGACCAGTCTGCAGACAGATCCTTTGGAAGGAAGGAATTGTCTATTATCTTTTTTGAGCAGAGTCAAGACTTCCTTTCCTTTGTCTCGATTGGGACTAGGCATATCATCAGTAGGGGATGCCTGTTTAAGGAACAAAGAGCATTGAGCATGCAAATGGCCTTGATTTTGATAGTGAATACAAAAAGGAGGCTTATTTTTATATTCAATGGCATGCTTAAAGAGGCTAGACCTACACTCCAGCTCCATAAAGGTAAGTAAGACAGAAGCAATGTTAGCATTGATACACAAGCAGGCAACATGCATTCTTGAACTTGAAATAGTGACCCTGTCAATGAGAAGGAGGTCACCAATCGTGGAAGCAATAGATTTGAAGACAGATTCCCATTAAAGGTGCCAAGGGAGATTGGGAAGCCTGAACCAAATAGGAGCAAATTTTATACTTTGGGTTTCAGGGTCAAAATTAGGCGACCATTTTCTCAAGAAAATACTTTTAGTTCCAAGGAACCAAGGCCCTCCAAAAAGGATAAAGTCAGCGTCTTCTTTGGCGTTAAGCCTGATACCAAAAAACCCTTTGGAAAGGCCAACAATATGGAGGGAACCTTTATCCTTCCATATTGGGGCAGCCCAGTGCTTAATGATGTCAAGGCTAGGGTTACCACCCACAAATTTTCCAATGAGGGAAACAGATTCCTTAGCAATGAATTTTTCAACAATACTGGTAGGGATTATGACCCTGTTACCCAAAACCTCAAAAGGAGGTTTAGAAGCATCTGAGGGAGAAGGGCAACCCAAGATTTTGGCAAAGGAAGGTTTGGAGACCACTTCAACCCAGCTAGGAGGAACATTGTCAGCCCAATGGGAGGGAACACACTCAAAGGTAGAAAGAGGCTTGCCAAAGGAGGAAGGTAGCAGATTTACAGAATCCTTTCTCCTAGAGGAGACACCAGAACTACCTCCAAGAACAGAGATTCCCAAAAAAGGGCCCGAGAAATAAACTTGAGCAGGCTTCTCCGACGCATGAGAACAGTCAACCAAAGGCTCAGAGGAAGAAGGATTGAGGATAAAATCAGGAGAGGCACCAACAATAGTAGCTTCCTTCCTTCCAAAAATTTGAATTTTGTCTTTCTCACCTTCAAAATTTTAAATTTCAGAGGACTTGTTACTAGAGAGAACAATCATATTTCCAGCTCCTTCAACCACACCCTATTTAACAATTATTATAGCAAATTTATTTACAGAATCCTTTCTCCTAGAGGAGACACCAGAACTACCTTCGAGAATAGAGATTCCCGAAAAAGGGCCCGAGAAAGAAACTTGAGCAGGCTTCTCCGATGCATGATAACAATCAACTTACACATCTAAGCTAAACCCATGTCTTCACTATCCTCATTAAATGCATTCTTAAAAATTTCTTCCATGATATGCAAAACAATTTTAAGAATATATTTTCTTTGATGTAGACTACCTTATGTCTCCCTAGGTTTTAATAATAATTCCTAAGTTTCTAAATTTTCCAAAAACCTATGAAGTAGAATTCCTTATGTCTCCCTAATTGTTTTTAGAAACTAGAAAATAATAATTTTGCAAATTTAATATTCCTAAATTTGAAGTAGACTTCCTTATCTCTCCAAAGTAAAATAATTTGTAAAACTTCTATATATGCTTGAATTTCAAAAAATATAAAAGCTTTCAAAAAATTAAATAACTTCATAAACTTTGTACTAAATATTCATCTCTACTTATCGCTCCAAAAATATTAACAAATAATTAACAACTTAACTATACTATTAACATACTTATCTCTCCAAATAAAATCTTAAAAACTTTACAAAAAACCAAAAAATTAAAAATATAATCCTTCTCTCCAAATTAAAAATTAATTAACCTTATTATCCTTATTACTCCTTTTAACCTTAGAAAAGATCAAAATTTAAATTTAATTAATCTACTCCACATTTCTGCCTGCGCGTCACCTTCTTGAATAAACTTACACTTGGTGCACTGTTCCAAACGTTTTTTTATCCCCTTGGAAGTTGGAGATTACATTTAAATATTTAAAGTTGATCATGAATGAATTTCTTTTAAGAACGGTTTCATCACTACCAAACGAGACATTTCAACTATCCCAAATGTCTTTTCCTCTTCAATATGGTGCTCCTTCGCTTCCAATTATCTTGTGCTAGACGTTTCAACTATCCCAAATACCTTTCCTATTCAATGTGGCATTTTGGTAGAATGCATGAAAATTTTGTTTGGTGCTCAAAAATAATTCTTTCATATGTTCCAATATTCCCTCACTTCATTGTGCGACACTTGTATTTGGCAATTCAGATTACACTTGAGCACCCAAATTACTTTTGTAAAATTCTCCTGAGGTGGCATTTGCTATTCCGAAATGACTATGCCATTCTCAAGTTCCTCTAACATCCCATTTCATCTTTCCTTGGTGATTTACAACATATACATCTTCATCTTGGCTTGAACAAAAATAACATCTAACTCTTAGGTTCCTTAGCACTTGTTTTCTCCTTGTGGTGTTCGTGTTTATTGACACTTCCATTGCTTGGTGCTTTAGATGCTTGGCACATTTGATGCTTGGTGCTTATGATGCTTGGCACTTGCGATGCTTGCAATGCTTCACTTTAGCTTTGCAATTTGACTTGTGCTCTTCTAGGCACTTTCTAATTTGCTCAAAAAAAATTTAGCTGCTTTAACACATTGGTGATATATAAAAAGGACTACTTGCATAGCATGAATCCACGGTCACCCCAAGAGAAGATTATAGTTTAGGTCATAGGACAACACAAAATAATTGATAGGATTATAGATCCCATATCTTCTCACTCTTCAATATCATAAGATTTTATAACAATGTATAATTTTTCTAGGTCTTTGTTACTAAACCCTATTCTTTGGATAAAATTAAGATTATAGATATTAATGGCTAAGCCATTATCTATGATAATCCATTTGATACATTGTTTGCAGATATGACATGTAATTTATAAGGGTAACTCACCTTTTATTGAGGGAGGGGGAAGCTCATCCTTGAAGAAGTATATTATGGCATTGTTTACTGTTAGTGAACCCACCATGTTAGCCAAATTTTTGGGGCTAAAATATTGGTGGACAATTTGTTCACTTAGGAGTTTGAATAAAATTTCTCTATGACTTGGTGAAGTTTTTAGAATCTCAATTATAGATATTTTAATAGGGGTTTCCTCCAATTGTTATTGATGGTTGAAAGTATTTTTACCTTTATCCTAAGGCTTTAGGACTAAAGGTGGACCTTCAGGGTTTGATGCATGCCTAGGGTGCAAGACTAAAGGGGGATGTGAGGGTTATAAATATTGGCCCTTCTTTTTAGCTTGTTACCTAGTTATGATGTTGATTTGGATTATCTCCACCAGGTTTTGATTGGGCGAGGAAATATTCCTATATGACACAGTATTAGAAGCATTTTTCTCATGCTTGGATAAAGGATTTTAGAAAATTTATAAGTCCTGGTTAGAGGAAGTTGCTTGCTCAGAACTTTCTACAACAAGACGACCTTCATCAATAAGGTCTTGCACAAGATTTTTGAGAGTTCTACATTTATTTATGTGGTTCCCATTTATGCAATGGTAACAACACTTTTCATCTACCTTAAACCAATGAAGCTTTTCTCTTTTAGGATCATTCTACCTCATAGGAGGTATTTCTATCATATTTTCTTCCAAGAGTTGTGTTAATATAGACAACAAGGACTGGTTTAGCCTAGTGAATGTTTTAGGAGTGTATTGGATTTTATTCAAGATAAAATTTTGTAGGTCAACAACGATGCCTACATGAACTATTTTGACATTATTAACAGGGTAAATTTTTTGACTCCATCACCAACTACATGCTTATTTTTATATTGTTGTTTAGAGTTAGAAGAAGATGGGTTTTCATCTTCCTTTTTGGTTTTTAATTGCTCCCTACTCTAGATGGTGGCTTCTATTTTCTTAGCAAGATCTATCGTATCATCAAAGGATATGGTATGGGTCATCTCTAGGGGGTATGAAAAGTATTCTTGTAAATTGCATATAAATATACACAAAATATCCCTAGGTGATGGAGAAAATGGAAGTTTCTTAACCAATTCCCTCCATCAAGGTACAAATACATTAAGTGACTCATATTTTTCTTGTTTTAATTTATACAAGTCATAAACTATACACTTTTATACAATATAAGTGATAAAATATTGAATGAACATCTTTTGATTGAATTATGAGGAACTTGATAAAACCATTCTAAAGGGAAAGTTTTTAACAATGTCCCATAATGGGTGATGTCATGGCATGCAACTCAAAAGATTCAAAGGTATTCTATTGGATCACCTTCTACTCTATACATCTAGAACTTAGGTAACACAATTCCTAAGGAAAATAATTTATTTATTAATGTAGGATCTACAGGTTCATTACAATAGTCTTTATAATAATACCTTTTTATTGCCTCTCCTTGGATAGAGGCCAATTGTTGCTTAAATTTGAAATATTCTTTGGTAAATTGTTCTAACTTAGAATTTAGATCCTGTAATCTAGGATAAGGAATTGGTGGTGTAATAAATTGAGGTTATAAACTAATTGGAAAATAATGATGTGAATGAGAGTGGAATTTTATCCATGTGTGGTTTCCATTGGCTATTTTCCCTCATGGGCCCCATGTTAATTCTAGGGTCCATTATTCACTCCTCCCGTACTACCCAGTCTCATAATTTATCAAATAAAAAAATATTAAAAAATAACTTGAGAAACGTTGTGAGAGTCTTGAGCCATTATCCCACATTTATCCCATGATGACCCTCATGGTGGTATATAAAGCACAACACCCACATAGAGCTTTGCAAATTGGGAAGCAATATTTTGGGTGAAATACCCAAGTGGAAGCACATGAACCATGACCCAACCCCTCAAACGAGCAAATCGTGGCCCAGTAATGTGCTCCATCCTCTCCTGTGGGAGCATCACTCAATGGTGGTGAGTGTAGAATTTTCTCCATGTGTGGTTTCCATTGGCTGTTTTCCCTTATGGGCCCCATGTTAATTCTAGGGTCTCACTCCTCTCGTACTTTCCAGTCTCATAATTTCTCAAATAAAAAAATATTAAAAATAACTTGAACAACATTGCGAGAGTCTTGAGCCATTATCCCACATTTATCTCACGATGTCCCTCATGGTGGTATATAAAGCACAACTCCCACATAGATATTTGCAAATTGAGAAGCAGGATTTTGGGTGAAATGCCCAAGTGGAAGCATGCGAACCATGACCCAACCCCTCAAACGAGCAAATCATGGCCCAAAAATATGCTCCATCCTCTCCTGTGGGAGCATCACTCAATGGTGGTGAGTGTGGAATTTTCCCCATGTGTGGTTTCCATTGGTTGTTTTTCCTCATGGGCCTCATGTTAATTCTAGGGTCCATTATTCACTCCTCCCATACTACCCAGTCTCATAATTTCTCAAATAATTTTATTTCAATAAATTTATTTGAAAAATTAGGATTAGGGTTTGGTCCTATATCAAGGATGTTAGGTTGATTACTCCAACAATAGAGAAACACACAAAGCAGACAATATGATTATCTATTTTATAGATTAAATATGTGTCCTAAAACTTGTTTAGCGTGTTTCAAGTTTGTTGATAACTACAATCTAACTCTCATCATGTTTTGCATTTTGTTGATGATATACTCAAATTGTTTAAATGATTTCACCTATATACTCGCACAAGCCAAATATGGTAGTGAAGTCCATACTCAATGAGGTAGCATAGGTACTACCAAACCTCACCCAACACATCATGCACAGTGATACACCCCTCCAAAGAGGAGTGCGTGCTATTTTACACAAATAGGATAGTTCTTGGGTTGGTCTTGGCCACAGATGGGTCTTAATGATACAATGCCAAGTGAGCCAACCAAGTGGTAATGATATCCACTATTGGTCTTGATCAATGGGTTGGATGTGAGAGCCCAACATCGTTGATGTTAAAAATAAGATGTGATGTGTGTGGGGTTATTTTTAGATTTTTGCATAAAGGAAAACAATGCATCATGAAGCACTCATGTTATTTCCTACATGCCTAAAATGAAATGTTTTTATTTTTAGAAAAATGCACGTCTAATTGATTCAATGACTTTCAGAGAATGCATTTCTACTTTGTGAAATAGTGGCCTCTAGCCAGGCCCCATGCAAGTAAGTTTAACAAAACAACACCTAGACCATTGAAGACTAGGGTAAACCTTGAAAATAGGGGTATGCTATTCCTAGCAGTGACTAGAAGAAAACTAAGAAAACTAAAAATATTCAATGCATTTTTATTTTAGTATTTTTCTATGTTTTCTTAATTAAATGAAAATTTCCCTACTGTATTATGATAAAAAAACATAGAAAGAGAAAGTAAAAACAATAGAGAGTTACCCCAACCTAAAATCCACATCCGATGAAGCATATGTTGTCCTTTGTTGTTGATTTTCTACTGGCCACTGTCGACTAAAGCAGTTGCTGCTAGTCGTTGTCTTCAAAAGCAACCTTTGTCTGCTAGCCACTGTCACTTAGAACGGCTAGACCTACACATAGAAAATACATTAAAACATCAAAAAAATAGCTAAAAATAAAAAACCAGATGGGGGTCCCATCATGATCGCCATTTGTGTGACCCTAGGAAGCAGGCACCTAGCCTACTTGTAGCACAATATCAAAATAAAAGACCACAAATGCATAAATGACATGGAAGTGACAAAAAAAAATGATATCTTTTATTAATTATTTTGAAACTCTAGTTACATATTGACCCCTCTTAGGGATACCCTTATTTGATACAATGGTTACAATCAGAGATAAAGACCCTTCGTGAGGGGATGGTGTGCTTCACAGGCCTCTTGATGTCGCACATGAACTTGTATAAGGGATTACTTATGCCTTCTTATCCTTCACTTGCCTGGAGGGATTTGACACTTTGAATGCTTTGAATTGGTCCTAGAACCTGTAACTTGTAGACAAGAAATAACAACAAATAATCAGTAGCACCTACTGCCTCTCAGGATGAGGCATTATTAGTAGATATGGAAAGAATGATGTAAAAGCATGGTAAAAGCATAATGAAACAAAACTTAAGCAAAAATGTGTTGATAACTTAGAAATCACTATGGATATGCATTAATAAAATAGATCTATGTTAATATTAATTGATTAAAATAGAAAAAATGAAAGATCTATGCTAAAACTTGGTAAATAGTGTCTAAGGCCCTAGGTGGTGCTTGCAGGCCGCTATCAAGGACAACGATAGTGAAATGAAACCTTATTCCTTGTGATCCAGGGCTAGTAGTATTGGAGTCCTCATCTAAATTGATGTCCAAGGGTCACCTCTAGATTCGTGCACAAATTGATGATGAATAAATTCTTGATCTAAATGCTTGGATGGCTCATAGTCATCGCTTAACCAGACAACGCTTTTCTACTCCTCAAAGGGGTATGGAATCACTCTCCAATTTTCTAGGGTTGTGCTACAAAAAAATATGATATTCGTGATGCTTTATTTTTCTTGGGAGGATGCATATGTAGACCTCCCAGATTTAGATCTAGATCTAGATCTTGGCTTCCTGAAGAAGCCAAGATCTAGATTTGCATGCAACTGATTGTTAGAGGGGGAGGATTAGTCATAGATTTGCATTGAAGAGGCAGTCAGGAGGAACTTTGGGAGATCCATGTAAAAAATTACTTGCAAATAATGCAAGTGTAGTCATATTGCATGATCTAGGCCCATATTCATGGCCATATTGTGTTTCAATTCTAGTCACTATCCATAGCAGCAACTAGGTGTAGCCACTCTTAACTTCAGTGGCCAATGTTGGTGGTTGCTCTTATTGATAGCGGTTAAGCCTGAATGGACCAAAAATACCCCTTTTGAGTGGTTAGGACCACTGCTAGCTCTTGTAAAGATCCAATATTGGTCATATGGTCTCCAAATGTGTCCATATGAGTCCATATGAGTAGTCTCCTAAACATGACACATTTTAGGTGTCTACAGGTTGATTTAAAAGGAAAAACCATATTAATAGGTATAGAATTGTTAGGAAAGAAAAGGGTGAGTGGAAGAAACAATAGGAATTATAAATTGTGATGAAGGTATGTTCATGAATGGATTAGGGATTATAATATTTGAAGTGTTAGGAATACTAGTAAATATATCCACATTTTGAACATGCGGAATACTCGCTGGTTGATAAATGGGTTGGTTCAACCTAAATGGTTCCAAATCAAGAGGTAGGAACCCCTGATTCCTAGAATATGATGGGATGATAGGGTGCCTACCCTCTATGGTTGTGATTATGGGGGATTAGAATTTGCTATGTTAATTTGAGAAGGATTTATTTGTAGATATAAAGACCCATGGGAAGGATCCCTTTGGGATCTCATAGGATTAGATCTAAGTAATTGAAAAAGGTCCAAAAGAGACTCTTATACAACTAAAGTGGTTAGAGGCTCCTCTTAAACCATAAGGAACTTTTGCATTTTTCCTCGCTATTTCCTCTAAGGAAGACTACCAAATGGTCCATAGACCTAAAACTACTTCCTCATGTTAATTATGAATATGGAAGAGAGCTCCAAAGGGAAGGAGTTCTTCCTCCTCTTCATAAAAAATATTTTTTATTACCTTTTGCTAATTAGGAACCTTAGGTAAGGAATTTAGATTTTTTACCATTTTCCATGCAATATTCTAGGTTATATATGGTGGTTCAACCATGGCCAATGGAGGGAGTTCAATCAATTTAATGTTTTATTTCCAAAGTACTTGGATCACAGAAGAGAAGATGTTTGAGACCCTTATATCACCTTGGGAAAATAAACCTCCTTATGACTCATGCTAGTTCCTCATAATATACTAGCCAAGAAATATAACCCTCAAGGCTTGTACATTGAGTTACTTAAGGGGTCGTTAACCTTCCCCCAATAGGACTAACAATTTTTTTATGTTCTTATTATCTTAATTTAATATGATTTAACTAAAACAACAAATTAAAGTTGCATTTATTAAAGTTTGATAAATTTTATCTTTATTAATGTTAGGCTTGGTAAAAAAGATAGGATGGGGACTTGAGCGGTGTTTCATGTTGCATTAACCAAATATGTGGGCACCAAAATGGGATCCCAGGGAGGCATTGGCCTTGGTGGGTCCTTTTTCCTTTGAGATCCCACACTCAGATGGGAGGGCATTATTGTCATCCCATCATTTGTGCATTTTTTTAGCTCTTTATATTTTGTGAAAGGGGGTATTATGTGTTCATCAAGGGCAGTTTATTGTTTTTCCTAAATCTATTTTTATGCATTAATTTTACAAACACCTAGAGTTTTAACTAACCTAATGTCTAAATGCAATAATGATACAAGTCCAATGCAAATTAAAATGTAGAAGACAATCTTATATGCAATTTAAAGTTTCTTGCACTAGTTCTAAGGTCAAAAATATTTCTTTAGTTTATTTCAAACAAAGATGAAAGAAGACAAAAGCTAGCCTAATGCACTTCTATATATGATTTTTGATTTAGATGCATAAGGGGTTAAGAAAAGAAACCAAAGAAAAGATAAATAAGATTCATTAACATCCCTTTTAACTTTTACAAAATAAAAATGCTCTAAGGAATATAAGAGCTACCCTAGGCATGCATTTCAATTTTGATGGAAAATAGTCTTAAAGAAAGCAAGGAAATGAAAAATTTTTCACTTTAATTTTGAGCAAGAGTAGAAGGGAGATGCAAGATAACACAAATTATTCTAATTGTGCAACTATATGCCTTTTTTGGATTGAATTCCCAAAAAATAAGTTATTATTTTATAATTATTTGAACACCTTAAGGCTTTTAATTGATATTCTTTTAATGTCTTGAGGTAAAAAAAGTAGAAAATAGATAGTAGGAAGTGAGTAAAATTAGAAGAAAAAATATACTTACCTGTATTGGTGGCCAAGAAAAAACCACTACCTGAAGTCAAATACATCGCTTGTGTGAAATCGCTACCTGTAATTATTCTAGATGACAAATTTTACAAAATTTGCAAAATGAAAAAAACTAAAAGGGGAATTAGTTTTCAGGGGCTTGCCAAATAGACAAAAAATATTTCTACTTGGAAGGCACAATCAAATCCTCAAAGTGATGTAAACAAAATAAAAAATGAGCCCATAATGGATGTCATATCACCTATTGTGAAACCGTTGCCAAGAGATATATTGGATGAAAATTCATGTTGTGATGGGGAATATAATGATCAAGACCCAAAAAAATATTTGAGAGTAGGATGTAACAATGTCAGTCATGAATCTAACACCTGAAAGTATGACATATGGAGAATTTAATTTAGATGATGATTTGGGAATCACAGAAGGTGGATAATGATCAAAAGAATACAGAATTATAGTACTAGCTATGAAGGATTGATCAAACAAATGACATCCTTGATTTGACCTAGAAACTAGGTTAAAAATCTTCAACTAATGAATCTACCACCTGACCTAAATGTAAGTGATGGATTCACTCTATGTGGGTGAGTTATCAATTTAGTGGTCTAGATTCATAGATCCTAAGTCATAGAAGGAGGTTAGAGGTTACTGGGAGTGACTTTGACAAAGGAAATATGATATAATCTAAGGATTAGATGAGAGAAGTGGCTTGAAATGAATCCTCTACCTAAATAGGTTTTAGGTGGCAAATTCATGTAAAATGGAGGAAATCTAAAATAAAGATAGGGGATAAGATGCTGGCCTATAGCTAGGGTGTTAAGGGCTATGTTTATTCACCTATTGACCTATAAATGCCTTAGAATACCCTGCAAGATGATATTACATGCAAACACTAGATAACACTTGTTAAAGTAGAATAAAGATGATAACAATACAATTAAAACATGAGCAAATGATACCAAGCTAGAAGGTAGAAGAAAGAATGGAGGTAGCACTCTCTTGAAATATTAATGCCTTGTTGTACTCCCTCTTTTTAATACTTGCCAAAAGATGAACCAAAATAGCTTTGAAAGAATTTTTAAATGAAATCTAGGCAATAGTTTATTACTCTAAGAAGTCATGCCAAAATGCTTGCCCAAGGGGTATTCTTATATAGACCAAATATGACCACCCAAGGGGGGATGAGGTGTCAAGCTATGGTGAATTGGAGAGTATTGATGGCCAATTAATTACCTTAATTGGAAGTCATGAGTTGATTGAATATTGATTGAAAGTTAGGAGGATTTGATTGTGAGTTAGAAATGCTTGATTAGGAGTTTGATTATTGACTTTATATGATTTGATTGAAAAATTACTAGGTTGACTGATGGTTCCAAAGGGGTTAACTATATATTATAGGTAGTTGCAGGTAGGCATGAATGTTGGTTGTGTGCCTAAAATGAATTTATATCCTTCAAATATGCCATTGAAGGATTCATCACTTGGAAAATTTAAACTTTTGACTGTTGTAGATCAAACTTCAATGATGGAGGTAGGAATTGGGTGTGAAAACTTGCTTTCATGAATCTATCACATAAGACAATAAATTTATTGCTTCATAAATTCATCCTCAAATGATGAATTCATGCAAGGATAGTCAGGCTACACAACTTGGGTTGGAGGATGTGGACCATAGTTAATTTGATTCCTTGGAGAATTTATGATGAGATTGGTTTGATTAGGTGGTACAATTTTAGGTAAAACAAATATCTATAAAGTAGCATGTAACTAATGAGACTATCCAATACCTAGTTTTATGAATTGTTTCATAAGAGGTTTTAACTGGATTCCAACATGTTAGAATTCCTCCTACCACTCCCGAATCCATAACATCCTATTTACATCTTACCCAAACTACTTTCATAGTTTTGAAAATTTCTTCCTTTGTTATTTTAATTCCTTAGATACAAAGAATACCATGCATATTACTTAAACAAAGGTACCTAATACACCTCTAATTTGAGGGGCATTAACACCCCTTATATTCCATGAGATGGTAATCATGTCTCATTAGGGAATGCTAACCCCTCCTATGAATTACCAATATCATTTTGCTATTTGGTAAAGAGAAGTTCAACCAACTTAGATTGTTTTCCTTTATCCATGTTTACTCTTGCTTACTTGGCTCTTACTTGATAATTTGAAGGTTTTCCTATTTTTTCATTTCCAGTATTAGAGGTAGGTCTTATTATTCTATTCCTCAATATTCTTTCATAACTTTTTTTTTATTAGATATATCCTATCTTGGCTCTCCTAAGGAATATTTTGACTTATCCTATTCACTTTTTGGTATTTTTTTGTTAATATTAGAGGTATTAACATCTAAGAGTCTGGAAAACTAGGTAGGAAATATCTCAAGGAGAAAATGTACAAGGAAGCAGAAGAAGAGAATGCTATGGGGTCTCAACCTACTATTAAGAAAATTCTTCAAGTATGAAAATTCCTGCACCTTGGAAGTAATGAAACTCCTAATCTACAATGTTAGGGGTATTAATGACCCTAGAAAATATAGGTTGGTTAAGGACCTTATCTTCTCTTACCAACCAGATTTCTTGCTTCTCCAAGAAACTAAATTGAATCTTACAAATTGGCTAAAATTTTAGAAAGGTATTTGGAAAAATATTGACAGCTTTCAAGAGAAAGCTAAAGGGGCCTCCAAAGGGATTATATCTCTTTATAATTCCAATATTTATGAGGGAGACCTACTAGCTAAAAGTGAATATCAGATTACAATAATTCTCATAGCTATATCTTCTAAAGTTTCCTTTGTGATTACCAATATCTATGCCCCCAAATCAAGTAAATCTCATAGAGAACTATGGATTGCTTTAGGGGAAATGGGTAATTAGTTTAGAGGCTTAAAATGGATTATGGTAGGAGATTTTAATACCCCCTTATCTCCAAGTGAGAAGTAGTGGATGAATTATTAGAAAGCATACAGGATCTAGGGAAGCTTTTAGTTGATGGTGGTCTATTTGATGTGGATTTAGATGGTAACAAGTTTACTTGGACAAATAAACACTCTGGTAGAAACTTGATTTAGGTTCTTATTTTAGAGGATCGGTTCTAAAACAATTTCATGTTTAATATGAAATCTCTTCCTAAATCTAGATCTGATCACAATCCTCTACTCTTTTGGTGTAGTGTGGAAGATAAAAAGCATAATCGCCCTTTCAAGTTTGAATTTATGTGGTTGCAAAACCCATATTTTTATAAATAAATGGAAAAAGGGTGGAATATTCCTTCCCAAGGTACTAAGATGAAAATTCTCACAAATAAGCTTAAAAATATGAAGAAAGAAGTCAAGAAGTAAAATAGGGAGGTCTTTGGAAATATCTTTCAAAAGAAGAAAGTTATTCGGTTAGATTTGGATATGTTAGAAGAAGAGATTAATAGGTTGGATATGAACCAAACCCAATTCCAAAGAGAAAAGGACCTTAATACTGAACTACACACCATAATTCCAAGGAAGAAACCTATTGTAGGTAAAAGTTTAGGATCTAGTGGTTGTACAAAGGTGATAGGAATTCTAAGTTTTTCGATGTTTCCACTATAAAAAATAAAAGTTCTACCCACATTGATAAAATTCTAAAGGATGATGTCCAGGTTATTACATATATTGAAGAAATTGAGCATGAGGCTATGGAATTCTATCAAAATATTCTAGCTAAATATATGGAAGAGGATGAAACTATGATAAAGGATATAACTATTCACATTCGTAGGTTGATATCCAAGGAGATCAATGCTTAGATTATAAAGGATATTGAGGAGGAAGAGGTAAGGAAA
This sequence comes from Wollemia nobilis, assembly GCA_028583015.1. Classification (NCBI taxonomy): domain Eukaryota; kingdom Viridiplantae; phylum Streptophyta; class Pinopsida; order Araucariales; family Araucariaceae; genus Wollemia; species Wollemia nobilis. The sequence goes on along the minus strand of JAQPPZ010017232.1, from coordinate 21,589,360 downwards.
TCCACTTTCTCCATTATTAGAGATAAAGCTCCAAGCTCATATGGGTTAAAGTTGATGTTATTAAAGCAATGAAGGAATCTTTAAAGCCAGGTCATATCCTAAAGGAGTTTAACAATACCTTCCTTGTTATAGTTCCTAAGAAGAAAGGGTTAGAAAAATTTAAATATTTTAGACCTTTAACTCTTTGCAACAAGATATTCCTCCCCTCCATTATCTTTGATGAGCAAGGAGGATTTGTTAATGGTAAACATATTCTGGATGGGATTATAACCCTTCATATATCCATGCATTCTATCAAGATTGGTGAAAAAAAGGTATGTTCCTAAAGTTAGACATGAGATTATGATAGAGTTTCATGGAATTTTTTGGATAAAGTTTTGGTTGCCTTTGGTTTTTGTAGATAGTAGAGAAGATGGGTTGGAAGTTGCTATAATACTGCAAAGTACTCTGCTTTGATCCATAATAAACCAACATATTTTTTTAAAGTAGTAGAGGTCCGAGACAAGGTGATCCCCTCTCCTTATATTTTCATTATTATGGCCAAAATGCTTGGAAAATACCTCCATGATTCCAAGGCTTATGGATGGATAAGATATCTTAAACCAACTCATAATATTGAGGGTATTACTAATTTACAGTTTGTGGATGATGCCATTTTACTTGGTAATCCTACTGTGGTAGAGGTAACTGAATTTAAAAGAATATTAGACCTCTATGAGCATGCCTCTCACCAAAATATCAATTTGGACAAGAGCAAGATCTTCTTCATTAACACTAAAGTTGCTCTCTAAATAAGGGTGGCTAGAGTAATAGGGTATCCTATGTCAACCCTAACTTCTTCTTACATTGGAATACCTATGTTCATGGGAACTTGTAAGGCACATCTTTGGAATGGTTTGGTTGATAGTTTTCAATCCAAACTGGTAGGATGGAAAGATAATATCTTGTATCAAGCAGATAAAGTGTTGTTGGTTAAGAGTTTTTTTAGGCTATCCCTAATTTTCTTCTCTCCATTTTTAATATCCCTACTAAAATTTTGAAAATAATAGAAGGAATTCCAAAATAGTTCTTATGGTCAGGATCTGAAGAGAGGAGGATTCATCTTGTAGCTTTGGAAAAAATATGTCATCAAAAGAAGCATGGTGGCCTTTGTCTGAGGAGACTCAACCTAGTTAATAGTGCTATGGTAGCTAAGGTAGGATGGAGAATTCTAAAGGATGGTCAGACTCTTTGGACAAGGATTCTTAAACAAAAATATCTTGATAGCCAGGAGGATACCATATTTCTCATAATTTAGGACCCTTATCGTGGCTCTTATTTATGGAACCACTTGGTGGAGGCTAGGGAGGCCTTGTGGAAGGGTGTGAAATGGCATGTTGGATATGGGGCCTCTATAAGTTTTTGGAAATATTCCTAGTTAGATGACAACCCTTTAGACAACATTGATATTTTCTATAATATGAAAGAGGATCTAGAATATAGATATGGTAAAAAGGTTTGTGACTACATAAATTTATTTGATAACTAGTTGAGCTAGAAATATTTAGAGGTAGACCCTAAGAATTTTGAGGCTTTAAAATTCCTTAAAGCTAAACTAAAGCCTTATTACTTAGGTGTTGTCAAGTATAGATACTTTGTGGTTTGGAGTAGAACTAAAAATGAGGAATTCAATGTGAAGACAACCTATGATATTTTAGATTTTGTTGTAGATAATGGTTTCCCTTGGAATAGAATTTGGGGTAAGAAAGCTATTCCTAAACTAGAGATTTTTCTTTGGGAAGCAGTCTAGAATAAGATCCTAACAATGGATAATATTAAGAAGAGAGGTTTTTATTTTCCTAATAGATGCAATTTATGTGAAAAGGTAGAAGAATCAGTGGAACACATCTTCTTGGAATGTCCCTATGCTCTAAATATTTTCCAGATCCTCATCAACAAGATGGGCATCTCTTGGGTGATGCCTTATAATATGGTTCTGTGGTTACAACAATGGGAGAACCCATTTTTTTATTCCTCATATTAATGTAATTTAGAACCTGATTCCATTTCATTTTGTGTGGGGAGTATGGTTAGAGAGGAACATAAGAATTTTTAGAGGGGAAAAAAGGTTTGCAATGCAATTTTTTGAAAGTATCACCCACTTTTAGAGAAGAATGTCAAATCTATAAAGTACCCTATTATTGAGTGGTGATTTTACCCTGTTGCAAAACCACACTCACAGTTAGGATTTTTGTTAGCAAAACCCTCTCTTGCAAAGAAATGAAAGATTTCTCCAAGGTTTCTTATACTTGATATACAAAATGAAACTTAGAACACCTCAGTGATTTGCAAATAACCATTAACAAGGGGCCTACTCATTAGAATGATTTGCTATGCATTATGTAACATTAAAGGGCTTGAGTTCCCTTATGTGCAAAAATCAAAAGTAATGGTGCTTGAAAATAAACCTAGTCCATTTTACTTTTGATTTATTAATGTGTCTTACCCATAACCCTGTTAATAGATTCTTTTTATCTTTAGTTTAAGAATGCTCTATTAGTAGGTGCTATCGAATGACCACTTCATTTTATCTTTGATTTAAAATGAAGTTAGCATTAGTACTTGCTGTTAACTGGTTTGTTTTATTTTAGAATTAAATGTGCAATCATAAAGTGCTATGGGAAAACCCACTTCATTTTATCTTTGCTTTAATATGACACTATAGGTCAGTAAATCCCTTCCTGAATTACAATTTTTTTTATCTTGTATTTAATTTGAAAAGGGAAATGCTGAATAACTGTGAAGTATCAATTCATTTTATCCTTGAACAAAACCATATGTGAAAGTGAAAACCTGTGGAGTGCTTGAAATGATAGAAATAAATATTGAATAAGTTTATTGAATTGGCATAAACAACACACTTATTAAAAAACCTGATAATTTCATAATCCTAACTTTATAATGTTAAACAAATAAATGTTAGGATTTGATTAATGAACCAAAACATACAACAAAGAAATAGAAAGGTAGGGTTAGAAGAAGTAAAATATAGAAAAGAGGACCAAAGTTAAAAAAATGGAACCAATGAAATCAAAATAGTAAAACTCTGGAAAAGAGAACTAGAGGTTTAAAATTTTGGAAAGAGGACCAACAATTTTAAATTCTAGAAATAGGACCAAAAGTTTAAACATCAATGAAATTAAACTCTAGAAAATAGGACCCGATGATGAAAACAGAATTAAAGTAATAGAAAATGTAAAATATTTCAGTATGTCTTGCAAAATAGAATGTCAGATCTTGAATAGGAACACAAACAAGTTAGACCTACAATAGCACAATCTAAACCCTGGTCATGGTGAGAGTCAAAGGATTTAAAACATATACTGAAAACACAAGCCTGATGCAACCACCTTCATGCATAAAACATCAAACTAAATAAATCCAGTATAATAGAAAAAAAGAATATTGCAATAAAATATTTCTATGGTATTCAAAATATGGCATACATACAGGAACATAAACCTAAAATCTACACAATATTAGATCACTTTCAATATTTCTCCTCTATCACTTCTGCAATTTGTTTTCTATCCCAAATGCACTATTTCAATGAGATATTTAAAGGTCTCCCTAAAACGACCTTTCCTTTCCATATTTTTAGCCTCATCCTTTCTTTTAGTTTACTATAAGGAAACGGGATCCTCTCTAGAATATATCTCTTGTATATTCACACTAGGCATTGGCCATAATATTAGCTCTCTATTATCATAACCCCATAGCTAAAATGACTCAGTCAAACCTAACAACCATAGGTGGCTAAACATAACCGTTACATACAATCATCAACCAAGTTTAATCACCATATAACACTTCCTTCAATAACACCATCCACCTTCACTTATAATAAATCCAATTTGTTAGAATTTTCCAACCATACCAAGCTCTAATTTTCATCGCCTAACCAACATTGTTGTGTCTATGCTATCCCAATCAATATCACTGACTGCACTATCGACCTTGCTATCATCCACATCTGTGCTAGCTTAGCCATCTATCGTGTCATCACCAACCCATGTCTGCTCAAATTGAATGATATTTGTGACATTTAAGCATCCACGTGGTACCATTCTCATTTTTTTGAAGCGTGAGTCCTCTCCCCTCCTCTACATGGTGGTGCATTAAATATGAAACCCCTCATTGTCTACATAACCTATACCGAGATAGCCTTAACGATGAACATGGATTTTCATTGATCTTTTATGGACCTTAAATCCATATGTTATACAAACACCTAGCTATAATACATTTCTAAACTCTAGGGTCATCTAGTGTGATTAGATAGCAGTTACACCTTTAACTGAGAAAATCACTTACCATGTTGAAGAAGATCGACCTCAAGCCTTGGAAAACTATACACGACTCATAAATTTTGAAACCCATTTCACAAAATTAGGAGGGACATCGACATTATCTTCCATAAACATGGAAATTAATGAAGAATGTTAGTAAGATTTCATCAAACATTAGAAAACAGGTAAACTTTCCATTCCTACATCGGCTTCTCGTCTGAGACTATCTGATGCAAAAATCTCTCCTCTGACAATATTTTTAGATGGCTTAAAATTTCCAAAAGCTAGTTTTCCTATGTTGTAATTTTCCATTTTGTATTATTTTTACATCATGACAAGGTCCTCCATGCTCTCGGTGTTCCCATAATCATCACGTAGACATAGAAGTTATCCTTATTTGTAGTCATGATCAAAGCCATGATCAACTCCTATCCTCTACACCTGTTTGTGTTGTTAACATATGATCGGTCCACCTCACCATTCAAATTACTGTATTTTTTGTTTCAAAGGTTCATATTATTTGTTACCTCAGCAATTATGAGTCCACATCACAAGTTTGAGTCTTCATACAATTACATTTACATCCACCTCTTTGGCTAGTACCATGACTTCCACATATCCAAGCTGGAAATATACTAAGCATATTTGCCTATACTGATGATCCATCACCGCCACATTGCCATGATACCTCTATGGATCATTTTCCAATACCAGCAATAGTATCATCATCTACGTCAGCACTATCACTCTCGGTTCACGTTTAGGTCTTGATCTTGTCAACAAATTTGTATAAAGCCCAAACAAAAAAAAGAAATTATTTTTAATAAAACCATAAACACCATACTATGTGAGCTAAGGTAAGGCCACATTATCAATAAATTTATATTTTATTTATTATATTTAATTTTCTATTTTCTATTTTTTTTAATTTGATTTAGATAATTTTAAATTATTTGGATTAATTTAATTTAAAGTATTAAAATTAACCCAAAACATTAAAAAGTTACCCAACTCACTAAACATATCAAAGCAAACCCAAAAGGAGACTTTAACCAACCAAAACAACCTATCAAAATTATCACTCAAAGATGCTCAAGACTCTCAAAAACCAAAATTTTAAGGTGGGTCCCCATATTTGGGGCTAGTTGTGGAATGGCCACAAGAAATGGTGATTCTGCTAGGAAATGTTCCTGAGCATTTTTAGTGAAGAACCCAACCTAAAATCTAGAAAACCAAAATAAAAAAAATGAAAATAATTTAGCACTATCCAAAGAATATGGGAGTAGACACATTCTAATAAAACAATAAAACCATTCACCTTTACCCAGTGTGTGGAATGTGATTCATTTTAGCATTCTAGAATTCATTCAGATTCCATCACCTGATTCACATTCAGGCTATAAAATATCACTCATTAAATATGTGCCTTGGCATTGCTCCACTGCCTGTCAGACATTTATAGCCCTGGTGGAGATGACCTTAATCTCTCATAGATATTTCTCTACTAACATCCAGATATCCATAGCCCTAATAGAGATTATCCAAATCACCTAGGTATTAGGTTAGCTTTGCTCTTCATCCTTATTTTTTAATATCAGACATTGCTTCACTACCAACCAAGCATCTATAGCCTCGATGGAGGTGACCTGAATCTTTGAAGAACTTGAATTTTCTTTCATATTATTGCTTTCTCTAAAATTTCCTTCAACCTGGGTTAGAGATCACTCAAGGCTAAAGATGGAGTATGTTAGATTTTTACCTTAATTTGCAAATCAAAATAACTTCCTCCTGCAAAAATTCAAAGAATCCTTATTACTAATATAATGTGTTTATGTGTAGCTTTAGCAAATGATTCATTGCTCCAAAATTTGCTATCCTAATCCCAAAATACAAGAACATAAACTAAACAATATTATTCTCCTTTTCTTGATTCATATGTTTTCAAATTAGGCAATCCCATCTACTTGGTAAAGGATCAACTGCCAACAAAGTAAACTAGAGCTTGCAACCAGCACTAAACACTACCACGAACAAAGAGATAAAATCAATAAGAGAAACTGAAAAGCAACAAGCTATCCTAAGCTAAAGAAAACCAAAAGAAAACAAACCAAACAAGATTACAAAACCATGCTCAAAGTGCCACACCAAAGATCACAAAAATAAAAGCACAACACACTAAAACTATATACAATAAATATACAAGAGAAGTAAGAACTCTACTATCTCATGGGTGAAAGTAGTGCTTAAGAAACTACCCATTTGCAAGCAAGTGAATATCATCTCCACTTAAGGTTTTAAACCAAAAAGTATTCTCACCAAGAATTTCAAAAATTTGGTAAGGACCAAGCCAAAGATAATCAAACTTATAATGGCCACATTTTTTTTCATGTGCCTTATCCCAAAGTAAAACCAAATCAGAAATTCTAAAATCCGTGACCCTATCCCTTTTGTCAAACCATATTTTGACAATGTCTTGATGTTTGCTAAAGTGAAGCAATGTCTTTTCTCACTTTTCATCTAGATGCATGAGATGAGTTAGACGAATTTTGATTTTATCATTAGTGTCTAGATTTTCTTTCATAAATTGTGAAGTCTACAATTTAAGATTAGTAGGAAAAATTGGATCCTGACCATATACCAAATGATAAGGTGAAGTTCCAATAAATTCATTATTTCTTATTCTATCAACCCATAATGTAAACTTTAATTTTTTGTGCCAATATTTAGGGTTGTGTTTAAGAAATTTTTTAATAGCAAAAAAGTTTTATTGGAAGATTCAGCTAATCCATTACCTTGAGGGTAGTAATTAGAAGAATTCTTAATGCTAGCTTTGTTATTATAAGTCCACTTTGCAAAATGAGATGAAATTAAAGCAAGACAATTATCGCAAAAAAGAGAATGGGACATTCCAAACCTGGTCACAATGTACTCCTTTAGAAATTGAATGACAACTTATGTAGTACAGTTTTTAGTAGGTGTGGATTCAGTCCATCTGGTATAATAATCAAAAGCAATGAGGATGTACTTATGAAGGGTTGAAGAATTAGGAATAATAATACCTACAATATCTAGGCCCCATTGGGTAAAGGGTATCATTTAAACTACTGGTTGCAATGGCATTGGTGCTTGTCTCTCTCTATTGGAAGCAATATGATATATGTGGCAAGACCTCACATGGGAAAGGGTATATTTGAATATATTGGGCCAATAGTAACTAGAACTTAGAATATGATGTGTTGTAGCATTGGCAGAACCATGCCCTATCCCATACCATGGAATTCATGTAAGATATGCACAAATTCTTATTTTTTTAAACAACGAATAAAGATTTCCTCATGATTCTTCCTATATAATATACCAATGTTAATCATAAATTTTATGAATTTCAGATTTAGAGCCTTTCTTTATGTAGAATTCAAGTGTGGAGGACACTTACCATTCAATAATAAGTACACAATATCTACATACCATTCATATTGCATGATGTCCTCTACTTTATAATGTTGGTAGGAAATTTGAGGATCTATCTTTGCAAGGGTATTTATCAAACCTTATCCTCAAACCAGCTTCATTGGATGGATTTCAAGGTCAAACTCCTAAAGAGTAGACATCCACTTCCATCTTCTTTTGCCCAACTCATTCTACATTAACATATTTTTTATAGCACGGTCAGGTACAATAGCAAAGACTCTACTATGCAAAATATAATGCCTAATTTTTTTAACAGTATTAAATAAGACATATGCTTATTTATCTAGAACAATACATCTTACTTGTGCATCCTTTAATGGTAAAATAATTAAAGCAATAGGGTTCTCAGAATTACCTTCACTTTTCTGAGTTAGCACACTTGCATACGAATGATCAGACACAAAAGTGCATATAAAGAATGGCTTCTTATAATATGGGCTTACCAAGACAAGTGCATTAAAATAGTATATTTCAACCCTTGAAATGTAGTCCTAGCCTTACATGTCCACTTAATATTCACATCCTTGTTCAACATGTCATTCAAAGGTTTAATGATTTTAGCAAATCCAAAAATGAATTTCTTGACAAAATTAATTTTCCCGAAGGACCTAAGATCCTTTTTACTACTAGGAAAAGGGATTTTTTTGGATAGCCTCAATTCATGCTGGGTCTATAAAAATACCCTCTTTTGATATCACATGCCCTAATAATTTACCTTCAGTCACTTCAAAAATATATTTCTTAGGATTAAGTGAGATTCCATGTTCTCTGCATCTCTGAAGGAACTTTCTCAAATCCCCAATATGATACTCTATTTTATTTGAGAACATAGGGATATCATCTACATAAACAACTATGCACTTACCAATAAGGTCTCTAAATGCATAGTCCATGATATAATAAAAATTTGCACCTGCATTGAGAAAACTAAAAGGTATTCTTTTATATGCAAACGTATCCCATTTAGTGGTAAAAGTAGTCTTCGTTCTATCTCTAGGACCAATGAGAATTTGATTGTAACCAGAATACCCAGCCAAAAATAACATTATTTTATACTCGTTGACCATTTGTAAGATGCTATCAATAGAGGGAAGGGGGTAATTATCCTTTTGTGAAGCTTTATTGAGATTTTTGAAATTGATGCATAGTCTAATTTCACCAGTTTTCTTCCTAACAAGCACTATGTTAGCAACCCAAGTGGAATGATGAACAAGAAATATAATATTAGCATCTAACAACTTTTTTATTTCCTTTTCTATGAGTGGTTCCAACAAAGGGTTAATTGTACGTTGTTTCTGCCTAAAAGGTTTAGAATCTAGCTTTAGAGGGATGGTATGCATGATAATTTCAGATCCTCATAAGTCCATACAATACAATCCATGTATTCCCTAAGCACATGCATTATTCCTTCCCTTTCCTAATTCGTACATGCCTTGCCAATGAGTACATTATGAGACTCCTCATTATTTCCAATATTGACACTATCATAGGCATCCTCTCTTAGTAAGATTTTGCTATACTTCTTGCCTTGATAGTCAATGTCAAAAATTTTCTTAAGAGAGACAATATCTTTTGGGATGGTATTAACCTTTTTTGTTATTTTCTCCTCTTCATCCTCATCCTCTTGCAATATTTGATCTTCATCAATCACTTGATTCTCAAAGACACTTGAATTAGTCACAAAATCAAAGAGGTGTCTATCACTTTTAAAAACTTGTAAGTTTTTAACGTTGTCAGGTATGGACGGACAAGGAACCAAATATATCAAAAAATTCTTTAGTTTCCTCTTATAGATGGGTTTTATAGTGCTTCTAGCAATAGCAAAATAATCGACAATCCGATTACTCTTTCTAGAGATTAAAGAAATATTAAAAGCTTCAAATTCGTCAATCAAATCTCTTACTCTAGTTTTGTAAAGGGATAATATTTCATCTCAACATGTGTATTCTCCTTTCACTTGCTTAATAAATAGCACTAAATATCCTAATACTTTCAAGCTTTTGATATTATTATTTAGCACTAATTATAATCCATATATCAAAGCTTCATATTCTGCTACAGTTTTAGTGCATGGAAATTGCAGTCTATATGCAACAAGAGAAGATTTTCCTTTAGGGCTAATGAGCTTCACTCCCGCTTGTTGAGTGGTAATTTTGCCCTATTGCAAAACCACACTCACAGTTAGGATTTTGATTAGAAAACCCTCTCTTGCAAAGAAATCGAAATCTCTCCAAGGTTCCTTTTATTTAATGTAGACTTGTGTGCTTGTGAAGATGTATCAAAATAAATTCTAGGAATACCTTAGTGACCTGCAAACAACTATTAACAAGGGGCCTATGTTGATTTTACTTTGATTTTGCCATGCTGTTATTGTTCATTAATTAAAAGGGCTTGAGTTCCCTTATGTGCATAAATAAAATGATGAATAAATGCCTAAATTTGATCCTAACTCATTTTATTTCTGATTTGTTAAAGTGATTTATCCCCGAATCCCTATTAGCAGATACCTTTTATCTTCAATTAAAATGTTATGTTAGCAGGTGTTGTGGTGAACCACTTCATTTTATCTTTGATTTAATATGAAATTTGGAGTTAGTACTTGTTGTTAGCAGATTCATTTTACTTAAGATTAACATGTGCTATTAGCAAGTGTTGTGGCAAGCCACTTCATTTTTTATCTTTGTGTTAATGTGAAATAGAAGTTAGTACTTGCTATTAGCAGATTCTTTTTATCTTCAGATTAAAATATTGCTATTAGCAAGTGTTGTGGAAAACCACTTCATTTTATCTTTGCCTTAATATGATATTGGAGTTAGTAAATCCCTCCCTTGAATGCAAATTGATTTTATCTTGGATGGTTAAGCTCTATCCAAACAAGAAAATAAAGTGACTGAATCTAAATGTGAAATGTGAATCCTGAATGATGCTTCAATTCATTTTATCTTGCCTTGCTTTGCTTTGAACATGAGAGAAAATAATGTAAATGACTAATATTTGAAAGTATAATAGCCTTTGTATGCCATATAAATTACCCCATTTTAATGAAATGGTAATTTTCATAAAGGGAGTCAATTTATTGCTTGAAAAAAAAATGCAAAGCCTAAAAATTCTATTTTCTTTTAAATTGTGAAATCATGCAAAACTGAAATAAAAATTCCTATTAAAAGTGTGAACTTCAAATAATTTTGGAATTTTGAATTTAAGTTAAAAAAAAATGTACTTGCTTTAAATGGAACATTAAAGCTTATTCTTTCAACCTATGTAACTATTTTTGGAATTTTATATTTTTTTCAATTTTTTATTTTATTTTGAAAACTTAAAAAAAATGAAAAAGACAGGGTTAGAAAATAAAAATAAGATAACATGAAATTCTGGAATATGGACCAAAATATGGAGAAGACCAAAGAAAACTACTACAAACAAAATCCAACATATGCTGCAGAAAAATGTTAGATTCCGAACACAAAACACAACCGGGTTAGACTTGCATCCACACAATCTGAAATCCAGTTATGGCAAGAGTCTAAGGAGTTAAAAAAATATGCAATAAAAATATTGAAATGGTGCAACCATATCCATGCATAAACACCATTAAACACAATTAGTGCATGTGAGAAAGATATTCAATAAACACAAATTTGTATTCAAAAGTTCTATTTTCTGCATACAATGGTGAGGGAAAACTAGCTCCACAATAGTTTGAATAAGCTTCTAATCTCCTTCCATCCCTCCTGTTCCAAAAAATTCCAACCCCTATTTCCTTTGCTTCCATGGCCTTTTAAAGCTTTCCAACCCTAAAAAACTCTTCATTTCATTTTCCCCCTTTTCATTTGGCTTAGTCACGTAACTTCTTTGTAACTACAATATCTTCCAAATGAAATGTTTATTTTTAATATAAATTGTAAATATCTTCTAAATGAAACACTTCTTCCATAATGCTTTTTGCCAATAATAAATTGGTAAGTATCTTCTAAATGAAATGTTTCTTCCATAATGCCTTTTGCCAATAATAAATTGGTAAGTATCTTCCAAATGAAATGTTTACTTCTTCCATAATGTTTTTCTAGCAATGAATTAAATAATGCTTTTCTTTTATTTAGAAACCTGCCAACATCAATATAAAGCATTAATTCAAACTAACTTTAATAAAATCATAAAGTCAACATAGAAATTAATACCAAACCAATATGTAAAGAAATATTAGCGTGCCATGAGAAAAAGAAATGCTATTCTTTTGTTTTATTTTATTCATTTTATTTTTATATTATATATTTTTTATTCTTATTTGTTTTTTTTTTTTGTTTTTCTTCTATTTTTATTTTATTTTCTTTCTTTATTTAAATTTTACTTGTTTTCTCTCATTTTTTTAATTTTAAATTTGATTTAATTAATTTCAAATGTTTGAATTGGTTTAATTCAAAACATTAAAACTAACCAAAACAATAAAATAACAAAAATAAGAAAGAACCTAACCAACGCACTAGACAACTTAAAAGAAACCAAAAGGAGACACTAGTCAACACACCAACCTATCAAAATTATCATGCAAAGAAACTAAAATTCAACAAAAATTCCAAAAATTAAAGGTGGGTCCCCAAGTTTGGGGCTAGTTGTGGAATGGCCACAACAAATGGTGACTCTGCTGGGAAATGCTCCTGAGCATTTTGGATGAAGAACCTAGTTTTAAAACCCAACCAATCAAATATTAGAAATAAAACTATTCAACAACATCCAAAGATGATGGGGATAGACAACTTCAATTGAAAACACATGAACCATTGCTTTAGCTAAGTGTGTGAAAGTGTTTTCATTCTAGCATTCTTGAAAACTATTCAAATTCCATCACTTGCTTTGCATTAGGCTATAAAAATATTACTCATGAAAGAATATGCCTTTGCATTGCTCCACTACTAGCCAGGCATTTATAGCCCCGATGGAGATGCCTCACTCACCCAGGTATTAGATTAATCTTGCATTTGCCTCTTTTGTAAACATTGCTCCACTACCATCTAAGCATCTATAGCCCTGATGGAGATGCCCTAAGCCATTTGATTGATTTGGATTTTTTTTTATTATATTGCTTTGCAAACTTCACCTACCACCTGGGTTAGAGATCAAGTAAGGTTAAATATTGAGTATATAAAATATTTTTACCTTAATTTGCAAACCAAATAACTTCATCTTTCAAGATTCCAAGAATACCCCTTAATATGATGTGTTCATGTGTAGCTTTAGCAAAATGATTCATTGTTCTAAAATTCACTATCTTAGTCCCCAAAATCTAGGAGCAATTACTAAATAATTCTATCCCCTTTTCCTTGATCCATATGATAGACAATTCATCCTTCTAGAGGCCATAAGTCAATAGCTACCACAAACACTACCACCAATCGAGGGAACAAACCAAAATGTAAAACTCACAAACCAAAACTTAGAAACAAACCCAAAACCTAATCTAATACAAACTTGACAAGAAAACAAACACAAAACTCACCAAACCAAAAGGCAAAACACATGAAAACCAAAACTTATATACAATAATATACAAGATGATGCAAAAATTTGGACTATCATTTCCCTGGATCCCAAACATGATTAGCACACTTTGAGAGATATATATTATGATATGCATGCCAAGCTTTACATAAATCCAACCCAAGTAAGATTAGGCCAAACAATGCAACAACTCTCATCTTGCCTCTCTCATACCACCACTTTGATTCAAGTTTATTAGCAATTCCATGTTGAGCATTTGATTCATTAAACTTGCAAGTGAATACATGATTTTCAACTATCTTTTGCTTATTCAATGAGATGCAAATTTCAAAATTAGATTCATTTTCACAAGCATGTAGGATTTCCTTCAAATAGGAGGCTATTTCTAAAAATTTTAAAGCAACATCATCATCCATGTCTTTAGGCCAATCATACTCATGTAACAATTTACAAGCATCTAGGACATCTATTAAATGAGGATCATTATAGGTTTGTATCCTAGATTCAATTGTTAGTTGTTGATGAACCTGATTTAACAATTCAAGCATGTCTACTTCTCCTTCATTTAACAAAGCAATCTCATTAGTGGTGTGAGTAAAAATCCACTCTAGTTCTTCATTCACTTCTAGTGGTATTTCATCATAAATAGCATTTGAATCCAATAAATGATTATACAAATTTTCACCTGAAGCTTGGATGTTTGGACACAAAAGGTTAGATTCTACCTTTTGTACATTTTCATTTACCAACACTTGGTGAGCCATTGTGATATTTTCTTCTTCTTCATGGGCTTCATCATCATCATGTATCCCTTTACCTTCATCAATGACCTATTTTTCAAAAACACCAAAATTAGGCACCCAATCAAAAATATGTCCATCATTTTCAAACCATAACTCTTGTTGGTTAAGGGATGTGCCAAAAAACCTATATCCATGACCACTTGCTTGAGTCTTCTCAAATAAAGCAATATTTTCATTTGGATCATCAATAATATCAAACCCAAACCATGAGTCCTCTTGATCAACTACTTGAATTATTTTGAGTAAAGCAACATTTTTATCATTTGGAAGCATAGAAATCAATTCTAATTCCTTTTTACCTACCAATGGTATTTCTTTATTTGAATCTCCAAAATAATCATATGAATTTAAACCCACCTTTTCAAAAGATAAAAATGAAAGAGAAGCCTTTACCTCTTCCTCATCCAAAACAAAGGAATCATAAGAAGCATTTACCATTTCTTCATTTTCTATTTCAGTAAGGTGTTCAATAGACTCATATTCAAAATGATTGAATCTTGGAACTTTCTCTATTTCAACAAGTTGCATGCCATACTCTAATTGTACAAGAATTGCAAAATTTTTGTGAGATATAACATTTTCAATGTCCTGCATATCAAGTGAAATAGGAATTTCATTAGTAAGAAGATGAGGAACCAATGATTCCTCATATTTTTCCCAATCCTCCTTTGTAAACAATGACTCTAAGCCTTCTATTTCTAGCTTGTCATGACTTGGCTCATGTTGGATTTCTTGATCATTGTCATAATTGTCTTCTAAAAACAAGTGATGAAATTCTATCATGTCTTCAAATTCATCCATGGATTCCTTTTTAAACTCACTTTCAACCACTTTTGATAGCTCAAATGCTTCTATGATGGGATCAATGGTTGAATTCAGCTTTCTATAATTATCCCAATCCTCCTTTGTAAACAATAACTCTAAGCCACTCATCTCTTCCTCTTGGATGATATCTAAGGTGGTTGTAACATTTGGATATTCACTTGTATCCCCTTGATTTTTTATATTAGACATCGTTTGATTCAAGGGTATTAGATTGGATGGTTGGTATTGGTTGGAATCCATAACTCCTGGTTTTCCAAAATGGCTAAGAAATATTTCCTTTAGTTGAGCCCAAGAAGTGATAGAACTTAAAGGTAAGTGTATATACCACTCAAATGCAACCTCATCCAAAGTGTATGAAAACAACCTACAAGGAACATCTCTATGCATAATTTGGAAGTAACTTAAAATGTCCTTGTATCTCTGAATATGTTCCTCAGCCGAGACCACATCATGCTTAAACATGGGTAAACAATCTTCTACACCTTCAAGAATTGGATAAGGAGACATGTTTAAATGGCTATAATAATCACCTATCCAAGATGCAATTCCTACTGGAGTAAACATTGCCATTAGCGGACCTTGAAGAATATAACTTTAGTACCAATTTTGTTAGTCAAATAAATGTCTTGCAAAGAAGCACAAAATGACTAACAAATATTAAAAGATATGCATCATTTAAACCATGATATTAAAGACCATTCTCCAATTTGCAAAGGTTAGTATCCATGCAATCATCAATTTAAAAATTTCAAATTAATGAATACGATCAACAAAACCTCATTAGTCAAGATAAATACCTTCAAATAACTCTTTCAAATAACATGAACAATTTAGCATCTAAATATCAATAAAGTAAACCAAATCAGGCCCTCCTTCTAGCACCAAAATGTTGAGTGGTAATTTTACCCAATTGCAAAACCACACTCACAGTTAGGATTTTGATTAGAAAACCCTCTCTTGCAAAGAAATCAAAATCTCTCCAAGGTTCCTTTTATTTAATGTAGACTTGTGTGCTTGTGAAGATGTATCAAAATAAATGCTAGGAATACCTTAGTGACTTGCAAACAACTGTTAACAAGGGGCCTATGTTGATTTTACTTTGATTTTGCCATGCTGTTATTGTTCATTAATTAAAAGGGCTTGAGTTCCCTTATGTGCATAAATAAAATGATGAATGAATGCCTAAAGTTGATCCTAACTCATTTTATTTCTGATTTGTTAAAGTGATTTATCCCCGAATCCTTGTTAGCAGATACCTTTTATCTTCAATTAAAATGTTCTGTTAGCAGGTGTTGTGGTGAACCACTTCATTTTATCTTTGATTTAATGTGAAATTTGGAGTTAGTACTTGTTGTTAGCAGATTCATTTTACTTAAGATTAACATGTGTTGTTAGCAAGTGTTGTGGCAAGCCACTTCATTTTTTATCTTTGCGTTAATGTGAAATAGAAGTCAGTACTTGCTATTAGCAGATTCTTTTTATCTTCAGATTAAAATATTGCTATTAGCAAGTGTTGTGGAAAACCACTTCATTTTATCTTTGCCTTAATGTGATATTGGAGTTAGTAAATCCCTCCCTTGAATGCAAATTGATTTTATCTTGGATGGTTAAGCTCTGTCCGAACAAGAAAATAAAGTGACTGAATCTAAATGTGAAATGTGAATCCTGAATGATGCTTCAATTCATTTTATCTGCTTTGAATGGATTTTATCTTGCCTTGCTTTGCTTTGAACATGAGAGAAAATAATGTAAATGACTAATATTTGAAAGTATAATAGCCTTTGTATGCCATACAAATTACCCCCTTTTAATGAAATGGTAATTTTCATAAAGGGAGTCAATTTATTGCTTGAAAAACAAAATGCAAAGCCTGAAAATTCTATTTTCTTTTAAACTGTGAAATCATGCAAAACTAAAATAAAAATTCCTACTAAAAGTGTGAACTTCAAATAATTTTGGAATTTTGAATTTAAGTTAAAACAAAAACCTACTTGCTTTAAATGGAACATTAAAGCTTATTCTTTCAACCTATGTAACTCTTTTTGGAATTTTATATTTTTTTCATTTTTTATTTTATTTTGAAAACTTAAAAAAAATGAAAAAAATAGGGTTAGAAAATAAAAATAAGATAACATGAAATTCTGGAATATGGACCAGAATATGGAGAAGACCAAAGAAAACTACTGCAAACAAAATCCAACATATGCTGCAAAAAAATGTTAGATTCCGAACACAAAACACAACCGGGTTAGACCTGCATCCACACAATCTGAAATCTGGTTATGGCAAGAGTCTAAGGAGTTAAAAAAAACATGCAATAAAAATATTGAAATGGTGCAACCATATCCATGCATAAACACCATTAAACACAATTAGTGCATGTGAGAAAGATATTCAATAAACACAAATTTGTATTCAAAAGTTCATTTTCTGCATACAATGGTGAAAAAACAGCTCCACAGTAGTTTGAATAAGCTTCCAATCTCCTTCCATTGCTTCCTGTTCCAAAAAACCAGCCCCTATTTCCTTTGCTTCCATGGCCTTTTAAAGCTTTCCAACCCTAAAAAAACTCTTCATTTCATTTTCCCCCTTTTCCTTTGGCTTAGTCACTTAATTGTAACTGCCAATATCTTCCAAATGAAACGCTTCTTCCATAATGCTTTTTGCCAATAATAAATTGGTAAGTATCTTCTAAATGAAACGCTTCTTCCATAATGCTTTTTGCCAATAATAAATTGGTAAGTATCTTCTAAATGAAACGCTTCTTCCATAATGCTTTTTGCCAAATATATTGGTAATACTTCCAAATGAAACACTTCTTCCATAACTCTTTTTTCCAGCAATGAATTAAATAATGCTTTTCTTTTATTTAGAAACCTGCCAACATCAATATAAAGCATTAATTCAAACTAACTTTAATAAAATCATAAAGTCAACATAGAAATTAATACCAAACCAATATGTAAAGAAATATTAGCGTGCCATGAGAAAAAGAAATGCTATTCTTTTGTTTTATTTTATTCATTTTATTTTTATATTATATATTTTTTATTCTTATTTGCTTTTTTTTTGTTTTTTAGTTTTTCTTCTATTTTTATTTTCTTTTCTTTCTTTATTTAAATTTTACTTGCTTTCTCTCCTTTTTTAATTTTAAATTTGATTTAATTAATTTCAAATGTTTGAATTGGTTTAATTCAAAACATTAAAACTAACCAAAACAATAAAATAACAAAAATAAGAAAGAACCTAACCAACGCACTAGACAACTTAAAAGAAACCAAAAGGAGACACTAGTCAACACACCAACCTATCAAAATTATCACGCAAAGAAACTAAAATTCAACAAAAATTCCAAAAATTAAAGGTGGGTCCCCAAGTTTGGGGCTAGTTGTGGAATGGCCACAACACCACTTCACTACCCTGTTTCAATATAGAACCATCAAAATTCAGTGTCCAAACAAGATTATCGTCAATAGGGGAGATATAAGATAAAACTTCATCATCAGATTCATTTGTGACCCAGTTGGTATCTAAGGTGTAAACACCTAATTTTGACTCATTATAAAGAGTCTCATTTGGTTTATTATAGTCTGTGATCATCACTTTGAGCCTAGGCTTCCTTTCAACCCAGATTTTATTTGCTATCCCTTTCCAAGGTAACCACATGTGTGAACAATCCATGGCAAGATAACCATTTAGATTTTTGCTCTAGTCCCTAGCCAACAACATACCATATTTATCTAAAATGTCAAAAACATGAATGCCAATATATTGTTAAATCCTAGGTTTATATGATACTTGAATAAGGATGTTATGAATCATACCTACCACATTTACCTTAGAACTATCTAATTGTATCACAATTCTATTCAAAGGGTTGGGTTTCAAGCCTAACATATTATAGATAGCATAAGGCATAATGTTCCCTGATGCACCAAATATACCAAATAATTATGTAGATTATTTCCTATAATTAGAACTGTCCAAATAAAAGGATGGACTTCTTTATCATTTCACAAAGCAAAATGAGTCTCTGTACCTTTTCTTGTAATAATTTTTCTCAAATTGCCCAAGGCCTTGATCAACGAATCTTGTTGATTAGTCATCTGTGCAATCTCAAATAATGTGATATTAGATTTTTATTTCTTCAAATCCTTGCAAATGTTATAAGCTATTTTATCATTACTTTATACTTTTTGAGGTGCTTTAGATGAATCCATCTTAGCAAGAGGTACGATATTATTATTGGCCCTAGTATCCGATGGCACAATAGTGATGTTAGGCGGAGTAGATGTATTTAGGGTTTTGTTCATATTCCTCAAGTGATAATTGTGATTCCCCTTTTGAAATTACCCAAAATATTGAACCTCTTCTTCTACAAGATCATATTCCTCCTCTTCTTCATCACTATCAGGACCAAAGGTTTCAACCACTAGAGCATGACTCTTGCCTTTGCTCGTACTAGCTTCATGTGAACAATCATTATTAGGAACTATCTCCAAATCATCAATATCTTGTTGAAAAATACCTCTAGACTGCTAAAGCACTAGGCATTCATTCTCATTATGCTCATTAGTAGAATGCATCCTACACTATTTTCTCCTAGCAAAATATGAAATATTGACAATCACCTGGCTAGTATTATTCTGATTGGTAATCAGACTAGGTACCCTCATTATTTGGTTGAGTATTCCACTATTTATTTTGAAAATTAATGTTTCTATTTTACGTCATCTACTTTTGAGACTGAACCATATCACTACTTAACTTCTGGACCAACCTATTTAGGTATTTGACCTCTAACTCAAGCTCATGGGGTTGGGTAGTAGAAGCAGTATGATTAGTTGAATTCTAGGAATCTGGAATAGTCTGATTGGGCACCATACTTTGACTTTGGATATTTGGATATTGTACCATATTTTGAACTTGAGGAAATCAAATTTAAAAATTGATTCAAACCATGAATAGGTGTAAGATTAGTGCAAGTAGGCAAAGCCTGAGCATTTGCTACTATGGCTCCATGATTGGCCAAATGATTCTCCAATAGCAATGGAGTGGTTGGATGAATGGGTGCATTTAGATAAGCCATTGTAGGAGGATGAGTGGGCATATTAGGATAACCTTGATTATAAGGTAAAGCATTCAATATTTGCATCCGTGTTTGCCACTGGATTGAGCTAAGGTGCAACAAAAGGAACAATAGGTAAACAGGGACACTAGACGGTCCAACTGAAACCCCACTAGGTGGAATAATAACTACTTGGGTCTAAATTATCTTTGGTCTATAAGTAGGCAATAAGCTTTGAAAGATAGTATCTTCTATAGCCTTAGCTCTAGTAATGATACATTTTGGTTCCAACTTAACAATAATAACAGAAAAATTTTATCAACAATGCATCAACCCAACCATAGCATCAATAAATTTTTAAAAAAAATGGTTAGCCTCAATGCATTATGAAAAACTGATCTCAAACCAATAATCACAACCTATCACAAAACAACATTAGTCCAAAACCATATTTTCAAAACAACCTTTCAAAAATAAGTTAGCACAAAAATCGTTCAACAGGTCCTCCTGTTAGAATATTATTATTGTTATAATGTGCACTATGCCTATAATTGATAGGTTGACATTTGTCTTCTACCACTTGTCCCTGTCTTCAGTTTGAGTTGGAGTGGTGTCTTCTAAAAGAAACTTGGAGTGGAGCTTATGACACTTGTCATATCTCCCTCCTAAGCTTGATGCTTATATATTGTAAGATAACTTGTAAATAAAGTGTGCCTTATTTTTCAGTCCCAACATCTGGTATCAGAGTGGTGAGATCTACCTGTGGGATTTTTGGGGTTTTAGTATGGAGTTAGGGAGTATGCTCTCCACTCATTGAGTGGATCAGCAACCAGAAAGTCCATGTTTTTTTTTAAATCTGTACTGCTAGAAAAGTTTTTTTTTGTAGGAGCAATTGAAAGTCTGTTTTGCTGAAAGATTTTGATAAATCTTAACACAAGCCATTTTTTTAGGGGTGGCTACCTTTTTAGCTGCAGACTTCTCAACCTTCTTAGCCATTGCTGGCACAACTGACTTCTTCTCTTTGGGAACCTTAGGGACTTTGGTCACTTTAGAAATAGGTTTAGCGACAGCCTTAGGCTTAGCCACTACCTTCTTAATAGTAGACTTCGGCTTCGCCTTAGGTTTGGCAGAAGCGGGATTTTTGACAAGAGCTTTGATGGCCTTCACTGTTTTGACGAGCTTAGGCTTAATAGGCTTCTTCACTTCGATGGAGAGCTTGAAGGAGCCCTTCACATTAGTCAGCTTTCCAGATTTAGCGAGTTTTTTTTGTAACTATCTAGTCAACAACTTCTTATAATTCGTAGGGAGCTTCAATTTGTACTTACCATAGATAAAGTTGGCAATGACGTAGTGGTTGGATCCGCTTCTATCCTTCAGCATAGTAGTAGCTTTCACAATCATCTGTAGATATGTGTAATAGATTATTATAGTGGAAAACTCAGTAGATGGAGGATTCAATCTACTGAGCTGTTGAGTTTTTTTTTAGAAATTGTAAAGATCTATTGATGGTTGTGGTATTGGTCGTGGTGGTGATTCACAACTATGAGTATCTAAATCACAAGATTGATTGAATACTCACTTGCTTGTTCCTAATAATATGAAGATGCAGTCATACTTTGGATCTAAAGGCTCCAAAGATAAATTTAGATGAGCCTTCTTCAAGCAAGAGCAGCTACGGATAGTACATGCTTGCACCCAGATCACAGGTTCTTTCTTATGGATGTGTTTCCACTAGATCTAAAGCACATTGTTGTTGTCACTGTGTGGCCAGGTATGGACGTCTATCGATGAAGAAGCTATTACAGATGAATGGTATCTCCATCTACAACTGGATGTGATTGAAGGTCCTCCAAATGCATTCTAGAGCATAGAGCCTGGCGACTGCGTCAACACCAACTACAATGACTCTCTTCGAAGTGAATCCTTGATCATAATGTGCCCTTCTAAAATCATTCATCCTAGACTCAACACATGGTGAGTTCCTTGGAGTATGTACCAGGTGGTGGTGTTTAAGCAATGACCACCATGCCATTATCAGTGGCATGACTGAGGCAGGACCCTTGGTGCTAGTTGTCGATACCTTCCCGCTTGGCTGCATCTCGAGCGGGTTTATAGGCACTTAAAAAGTAAAAGTCACTGTAGATTGGGCTAAAAGAGATATTACCAGTGAATTGGATCAAAATGCAGCACACTATTTCTTTTTGCTTACAATAAATATTTTATTGATTACAATGTCTTGTGAGATGCAGGTAAATAATTTGGTTGAGGTTTATTCATTCCATATTTGAAGGTTGCTATTCTAGTAGCAAAATTTTATAAAAACTCCCAATTCAAGCATTATATTGTAGAGTAAAACTCGGAGGGGTGACCATTTGGGAAAGTTCCAGAGCTACACACTTTTTTCAGTTTCTTTTTTGTTTGTTTGTTTGAAGCATCAAATTGTATCTGACATAGGCTTATTTATAGTTGTTGGAAAGATAATTTTGAGGGGGATCCATTGGTAAAATTATTTTTTAGTTTTGAGATAATTAACTCAGCTAAATTTTGACTTAAAGTGGAGATTGTAAAACAGAGTGCATTTTCGGTTGCATCCGACACTCTTGAACAAAAATTTTGGCAAACTTGTAAGAGGCACAATTTTAAGTCTTTGGGGGGACTTTAGGCCAAGTTATTCATTCACTTTGGCAAGATTGGGGGTAATTTTATCCTTGAAGGCATTGAACTTGTATCATTTTTCAGGCACATTTGGGGCTAATTTTTAGCCAAGTTTCCAATACAAATCATCAACTCAAGGGGTGATTTAGGGCCCCTTGTCCCTTGTCGGTGGATTCATTTTTTGGCACTCTCTTGGCCACTTGGTGTTTGTTGCATGCATCTTCTGTTTGGGATTTGTCTATATTTTATGCTTGCTATTACCCTTACATGACCTTGGGTTTTATAATTGTAATCAAGTGTAGTTCAAATGCATACACACTTGACACTAAGCCATATACAAGCAAACAAACACATATAAGCATCTTCTCATAAAGCAATAAGACATTGACACATCTATTGTAACAATTCTAAAATAAGCAAGCAAGCATCACATTTTTATAACCACGTATGTTCCACGTATCAATTTTCTCATATACCTATAGTCTCCCTCACGTAAGGGCGGGTTATTGAGAAGTTTGGTATAAAGGTCTAGCAGGTTATTCCCTTTCAGAATCGCTTATGTTCCACATATCAACTCCTCAAATGCTTATAGTTTCCCTCACGTAAGGGCGGGTATATTGAGAAGTTTGGTATAAAGGTCTGACAAAATTCTAATTCGTACTCTCTTTGGATAGAAAAAGACACTTGTGTTCAACTTAACCCTCCCACAATTGGAATCACCTAAAGATTCAGAGTGGAAAAACTAGGTGAACCCTCCTCTAGATCTTCAGCGGTGTACCCTAGATTTTTTTGAGGGCTCTAATTTGGCATTTGTCGTCCTTAATTCATCCTTTGTTGAGCTCCATTTTTTATTTTGATCCTTTTATAAATCATGGCTACTACAAATCTATTAAGTGGACTTACAAAGAAACTTGAAGGAGTACAAACTTTTGCAAATTGGAAGTATGAGATGGAATCAATATTAATGATGAATGACATGTGGGACTTTGTGAAAGATAGGCAAGCTAATGAAGACCCTCTCACTATACCTACAAACCCTAAAGAAAAAGCACAATTTGAGAAGAATTCCAATATAGCTTTAAGTCTAATCCAACTAGCTACAAGAATTCAATGTAGAGAAACTGTAAGTGCTGCAAAAACACCTAAACAAGCATGGGATGCTCTCAATAGATTATTTTATAGGCCAAGTCAAGATAATATTTTGTATCTCAAACAAAAATAGCACAATCTATGTATGAAAGGCTCACTGATTATATTATAGAAGTCAAATCTATTAAGAATGATTTATTAGCTGCTGGTTAAACCCTAGATGATAATGAGTTAATTCCAATAATGTTGCATGGTCTTCCTTCAAAGTTTCACTCCTATGCTACCATGTTATACTTGAGTGGTCAAACAATGAATTCCACACTTGAGGATATTAAGATCCTACTTAAGAAACATGAGCAAGCCCTAATCAAAAATGAAGAAATTGAAGCCACATTAGCAGATTTTGCCACCAAGGCAACTTTACAGCCTAAAAAAAATAAGGGTCAAAATCAGCATAATCAGAATCAAAGGGATAGACAACATCAAAGATACACATAGTACAAACAAAAACCAAATCAACAGTACCAGTAGCAACCACATCAACAACAGTACTAGCAACAACCAAATTAGTAGTACCATCAATAACCACATCAACAAAAGTAGTAGCAGCAGCCAAGATGGCAAACAAGACCTCAAGGGGGTCAAAACAACAATCAACAAGGGTGTGAATATTGTGGAAAATGGAATCATAATTTTGCTAATTGCTATAAAAGGCAAATAGAACAAGGATAACCACAAAATAATAATCTAAACACATTGTATGCATCCAACCAAGTTAATGTTGAAGATAAATAATGTTGGTATATTAATTCTGAAGCATAAAAGCACATGACAGGAAGGCAATATTGGTTGACCAAGGTTCAACCTACATCAAATAAATTCATTACTTTTGGTGATGAAAGTGCTCTACCCATTGAAGGTGTTGGGGAGGAACCACTTACTTTGCATGATGGTAATAATGTTCCTACAACAGATGTTTTGTATGTGCATGGTCTTAAAATGAGTCTTCTTTCTATTGGACAACTTACAGATAAGGGCTATAATATCTATTTTGAAAAAGACAAATGCTACATTAAGGAACCCAATGGAAATTTCAAGGCCATGGGAGTGAAAAAGGATGGTTTTTACTACCTTCTTACAAAATTTGTAACAAAAACATCTTTGCATACAACAACTACTTTCTCTTTGGAGTACATGTGGCATGAAATATTGGGACATTTAAATTTTAATAATCTTCAAATGATGGCTACAAAAGGATTAGTTAAAGGACTTCCACATCTTAAGGAGTCAAAATGTTTTTGAGAGCCATGTGTAATAGCCAAACACCATCGTCAACCATTTGAAATAGGAAAGGCATGGAGAGCCAATAGACCTTTGCAATTGGTTCATTCAGACATTTGTGGGCCAATGTCTATTTAATATTATACTAGGGCTAAATACTACATCACTTTCATTGATGATTACAGCAGAAAGATATGGATCTACCTAATTCAATATAAGTGGCAAGCCCTTGATAAGTTCAAAGAATTCATCGCACTTGTTGAAAGAGAAAGTGGCTATCAAATATCCACCTTAAGATAATGGTGGAGAATATGTCTCTAATGAATTCTTTAATTTTTGCAAGTATCATGGGATAAGGAGGCAATTCACAACCCCTTATAACCCACAACAAAATGGAGTTGCTGAGAGGATGAATCAAACAATCACAAATAGGGCAAAATCAATGTTACATACTGCTATATTACCTAACTCATTTTGGGGAGAAGTTGTTCTTAGTGCTTCATACTTTACTAATAGGTCATACACAAAGGCCTTACATGAAAGAACACCTGAAGAAGCATGGAGTGGAAGGATGCCATATGTTGGCCATTTGAGAATCTTTGGATGTGATGCCTATGCTCATATTCCTCATAAGAAAAGGAAGAAGTTTGATGATAAGAGCCAAAAATACATCTTTGTTGGCTATAGTGATAGTGCCAATGCATATAAATTATATGAACCTATTTCCAAGAAAATCATTTTATCTAGGGATGTTATCTTTCATGAGTATCCCCCATATAATCCTCCTAAGGCCCCAACTTTATAAATAACTAATGAAATAGTTAATCCATTCATGCATACAATATCTTCTAGTCCTTCTCCTTCACTCATAAATCAAGAAATTCATCCACAAGAAGAACTTCCTACAAATGATCCATGCCTTCCATCTCCTCCTCCTAATGATCAAGTAACATCATCCAATACTTTACCCAAGTGGGTTCAAGCCACAATAGATGAAGCCCAAAATCATTTTCCCACCTATACAGGTAAAAGGCCTTTAGCCCTAAGACACCAAGTGAATTATGCCCTAATGGCCAAAGTCCTTAGCCAAAATGAACCTTCTAATGTCAAAGAAGCACTTGGTTATCCTAAATGGGTTCATGCCATGGATCAAGAATTAGATTCCATTGAAAAAAATCACACTTGGGAGTTAGTTGAGTTACCCAAAGGAAAATATACCATTGGTACAAAATGGGTATACAAAGCAAAATATAAAGCAGATGGCTCACTAGATCGCTACAAGGATCACCTAGTAGCTCAAGGATATAAGCAACAAGAGGGAATTGATTATGAGGATACATTTTCTCCTGTGGCTAAGATGACTACAATTAGAACAGTTATTGCTATGGCAGCTCAAAAACATTGGCCAATATATCAAATGGATGTCAAAAGTGCATTTCTCAATGGTCATTTGAAGGAGGAAGTTTATGTGAAACAACCACCAGGGTACACAGTTGAAGGCCAAAAAAACAAAGTCATCAGATTAAAGAAATATCTATATGGGTTGAAGCAAGCACCTTGAGCTTGGTATGCAAAGATTGACTCCTATTTTCTCAACCTTGGTTTCACTAGATTTGCAGCAGAATCTACTCTCTATGTGAAAAATTGGAGGAACCGCATCATTTTTGTTACATTGTATGTGGATGATATTCTCATTACAGGTGATGACATAGAAGGAATAAGGTTGCTCAAGGAGGACTTATGCAAGAACTTTGAGATGACAGATTTAGGCCTCCTCCACTATTACTTAGGAATAGAGGTATGACAACAACCTGGTAAGATTTTTATCTCACAGGCTAAGTACATTCAATCTATTTTGGAGAGGTTTTGCATGGAGGAGTGTAAGCCCTCTCTAACTCCTATGGAAACTATATTGAAATTGATAAATAATGATGAAGAAGAAAGGGGTGATGGTACACTTTACAGACAACTAGTTGGAATTTTGATCTACTTAAATTCAACTAGACCAGATATTTGCTATTCAGTTGGCCTTATTTCTAGATTCATGCAGGATCCTAAGAAGATCCATTGGATAGCAGCTAAGAGGATTGTGAGATTCCTAAAGGCCACACCTCATCATGTCCTTATGTATAAATCAAGTGATAATTTTTATTTGATTGGATACACAGATTCATATTGGGCCAGTTGTCTCTACATAAGGCTATTGCTTTCAATTAGGCCAAGGATCTATTTCATGGAGCACAAAGAAGCAGAACACAATTTCACTATCTTCAGTAGAAGCATAATATAGAGTAGCAGTTGAGGCAACTAAGGAGGCAATATGGTTGAGGCAATTAATTCAGGATATTGGGCTATTCATACATGGTCCAACATATATATATATTGTGACAATCAAAGTACCATCAAGATGACCAAGAATCCAGTTTTCCATGCTAGAAAAAAGCACATTGAGATCCATCATCACTTCATTAGAGAAATGGTCCAAGAAGACATTATACACATGGAGTATGTACCAACTCAATATCAAGTAGTAGACATCTTCACCAAGTCACTTGGGAAAGACAAGTTTTCTTAGTTTAGCAATTTGTTATATCTATCTAAAATAAGTCAACATTAAGGGGGAATGTTATCTAATGTTGACTTATATTTTTAGGATAGTGCACATTAAGGGGGAATGTTAGAATATTATTATTGTTATAATTTGGACCATGCCTATAATTGACAGGTTGACATTTGTCTTTTACCACTTGTCCCTATCTTCAGTTTGAGTTGGAGTGGTGTCTTCTGAAAGACACTTGGAGTGGAGCTTATGACACTTGTCATATCTCCCTCCTAAGCTTGATGCTTATATATTGTAAGCTAACTTGTAAATAAAGTGTGCCTTATTTTTCAGTCCCAACACCTCCTTCTAGCACCAAAGTGTTGAGTGGTAATTTTGCCCTATTGTAAAACCACACTCACAGTTAGAATTTTTGTTAGCAAAACCCTCTCTTGCAAAGAAATATTAGATTTCTCCAAGGTTCCTTATATTTGATATACAAAATGAAAACTTAGAATATCTCAATGAGTTGCAAATAACCATTAACAAGGTCCTGTTAGTTAGAATTATTTTCTATGCATTATGTAACATGAAAGGGCTTGAGTTCCCTTATGTGCAAAAATTGAAAGTTATGGTGCTTGAAAATAATCCTAGTCCATTTTACTTTTGATTTATTAATGTGTCTTACCCATAAACCTGTTAACAAATTGTTTTTATCTTAAGTTTAAGAATGCTTTGTTAGTAGGTGATGTGGAATGACCACTTCATTTTATCTTTGATTTAAAATGAAGTTAGTGTTAGTACTTGCTATTAAATGGTTCATTTTATTTCAAAATTAAATGTGCAATCACCAAGTGCTGTGGGAAAACCCATTTCATTTTATCTTTTCTTTAATATGACACTGTAGGTTAGTAAATCCTTTCCTAGCTTGCAGATTTATTTTATCTTATATTTAATTTAAAAAAGGAAATGTTGAATAACTGTGAAGTATCAATTCCTTTTATCCTTGAAAAAAACCAAATATAAAAGTGAAAACCTATGGAGTACTTGAAATGACAGAAATAAATCTTGAATAATTTTATTGAATTGGCATTAACAACACACTTATTAAAAAACTTGATAATTTCAAAATCCTAACTTCAAAATGTTAAATGAATATATGTTAGGATTCAATTAATGAGCCAAAACACAAAAAAAAAAAAATAGAAAGGTAGGTTTAGAAGAAGTAAAATCTAGAAAAGAGGACCAAAGTATAAAAAAAGAAACCAACAAAATAAAAATTGTAAAACTCTAGAAAAGAGGACCAAAGGTTTAAAATTCTGGAAAGAGGACCAAAAATCTTAAATTCTAGAAATAGGACCAGAATTTTAAGCAACAATGAAATTAAACTTTGGAAAATAGGACTAGATGATGAAAATAAAATTAAAGCAATAAAAACTATGAAATATTCTGGTATGTCCTACAAAAAAAAATGTCAGATCTTGAATAGGAACACATACAAGTTAGACCTGCAATATCACAATCTAAACCCTGGTCATGGCGAGAGTCAAAGGATTTAAAAAATATACTGAAAACACAGACCTGATGCAACCACATTCATACATAAAACATTAGGCTAAAAAAATCTAGTATAATAGAAACAAAAATAATATTGCAATAAAATGTTTCTATGGTATTCAAAATATGGCTTACATACAAGAACATCAACCTAAAATCTACACAATCTTGGATCACCTTTAATATTTCTCCTCTATCACTTCTGTAATTTTTTTCTAGCCCAAATGCACCGTTTCAACCAACTATTTAAAGGTCTCCTTGAAATAACCTTTCATTTCCATATTTTTAGCCTCATTATTTGTTTTAGCTTACTGTTCATTGCTTCTTTCTTGTAATGTTTTCCAATAGAATAAAAATGAAGAAAAGAGATCCTCTATGGAATATATCTCTTGTATATTCACACTAGGAATTGGCCATAAGATTAGCTCTCTATTATCATAACCCCATGGCTAAAATGACTCAGTCAAACCTGAAAACCACAAGTGGCTAAACATAACAATTGCATACAATCATCGACCAAGTTTTAATCACCATATAATGCTTCCTTGGACAATGTTGTCCACCCTCACTTCTAATAAATCAAATTTGTTATAATTTTCCAATCATACTAAGCTCTAATGTTCATCACCTAACCAACGCTATCATGTTTATGCTATCCTAGTCAATCTCATCGGTTGCACTATAGAATTCACTATTATCCACATTCATGCTTGCTTAGCTATATATGGTATCATAACCAACCCATGCCTACTCAAATCAAATGATATCCATGAAATTTAAGCTTTTGCGTGGTGCCATTCTCTTATTTTTGAAGCATGAGTCCTCTCCCCTCCTTTATATGGTGGTGCATTAAATATAAAATCCCTCCTTGTCTATGTAACCTATATCGAGCTAGCCTTGACGATGAACATGGATTTTCATCGACCTTTTATGGGCCTTAAATCCATATGTTATACAAACATCCTAGCTATAGTGCATTTTTGAGCTCCAGGGTTGTCTGTTGTGATTAGATAGCAGTCACGCATTTAAATGAGAAAATCACATTGCCATGCTGAAGAAGATCGACCTTAAGCCTTGGAAAACTGTACACAACTCATAAATTTCAAAACCCCTTTCACAAAAATAGGAGGAACATCGATATTATCTTCCATAAACATGGAAATTAATGAAGAATGTCAGTTTTCATAAGAATTAAATTTTGATGGGATATCCAAAGGTAACCCAGGTAAGGCTGGAGCAGGAGCAATTTTGAGGGACAATCAGGGTAGATTGGTGGGGTAGCCTATAAGTTTCTAGAAATTACTACTAGTCATAAATATGAAGTTAATGCTTTACATATAGGTACGAAGTTAGCCAAGGATCTAGGTGCTAAAAAAGTTATCTTTGAAGGAGACTCCTTGAATATTATCAATATTTTGAAAAAGGAAGGAGAAGCTAATTGGAAAACTTATTACAATGTGCAAGATGTTAGAGATATTGTAAAGCATTTTAAATAAGTTGAATTTGTTCATGTCTATAGATAAGGTAACAAACTAGCAGACTATATGGTAAAATTTGGTACCATTAAAGAAGAGGATACGAGATGGATCCCCCCTGGGGTGGTAGGACTTAGAAAATTTCATGATGGAGGACTGTAGCTAATTGGGGTATAGGATGGATACTATTTGTCTTGCATCCAGAGGATCTTTGGCTATTTTCCCTTGGAAACTATGTAATTGATGGACTGACTTTGTGTTGTAAAAGGGTTTGGGCCCTTTCAAAATCCTATTTTTACCCTAAAAAAAAAACATCTAACACTTTATTTTCTCTACCATTTTTCTTCTCATGAATGGTGCATGGTACTTCAAGAGAGTCTTAAAAATTTTATGAGGCACATTCCTTATTTTCAACAAGAATGTTCATCCCTAAATCAAGTTTTGACTGAGTAGACTATTTCTTGTTTATCTTCTAATATTGTTTTACCATGTCCTCTAATATTTAATCTATTTTTTTCATAGGCTAAAGTCTCAAAAGAATTGGTGTTTCTTCCAATATCCTTACGTACTAGTCTCCATTATTTATTTACTTTATTTATTTGGACTTTTTTTGTAAGTTGAAAACCATCCTCATCCATATTGTAAATTTCTCTTACAATTTTTTACATATGTTTCTATTGGACTCTTCTTAGGGTATAATCTCTAAATATGACCCACCTCATGACATCTATATCTAAAAGATATATTTTCATAATCCATGGTTTGGATCCAATTCTTACCTCCATACTTAAGAATGATTGATTATGGTAAATGTTTACTGATATTGATCATGACCAATAGTTGGGCATAAATAGCCAAGAATTTATCCTTTCTAATTTTTCAAATCTCAAGGAATTATCCTAGAGTGTTTTCTATTGCCTTGAAGGTATCTATTTCCTAAAATTCAATGGGCAACCCATACATCTTGACCTAGACTAGTGCTAGGAACATATTTACATTTTTAGGTACAAAGCCTTCATACTAGTGGGTAAGGAAGAGTCCTGCTCTTCCCATAAACAAAGGACCCTATTTTAATATTATATATTTCCTTATTGAAAAAAAAAATGACTAGAAAGAAACCTTTGGAAAGAAATGATAGATTCACTCCTAGAGACTTCCATTTCCTATTAATCAATTTTTTTAGAGCTAAGACCCCTAGCCAAGATCCCTTAAATTTACCAATGATTGTCTTATCTTTGAGCATTGAGGAATACTGCTCTATGAGGTCTTCCCTAACCTATACTACTAGGATGATTCTAAGGATTTTGTTGTAAATCAACCCATGGGAAGGACATTATAACTCAATATCTACTAAAAGTTACCAGTATATCCTACAACAATTAAATTATTTGAAAATAAACTTACAATAATCTGCATGTAAAACTTCAAAGATAATGAAATAAATGAACCTTCACTAAAAAAATTCTACATCTAGATGGAATGTCCTACCTTGCTGATTTCCTAGCCCTTCATTGCTCCTCCCATAATCCAAACCATTACTAATAGATATATACAATTTTATTTTCTTATAACTTGAAAAATTGTCATTGCCTTTATTTCAATTGAATGACTTCACAGGGTCATATCTCCCTCAATATTACTTGGATTACTTCATATGACCACTCATTTTAAAGTTCTTCAAATTTTGAATAATTGGTCTAAGAATAATTTGAACAGGAAATCCCTTCATAAAGATATGGCTCCTAAAAGATGAGATGTTTCTCTAGAAAAAAATATCCTAACACCATCCTTGTTTTAGATAACTATTTTCACATGGATGTATCTCTCTTAGTATTGATTGGATCTTTTGTGTGACCATTCATTTCAAAGCTCTTCAAATTATGCACAAAATGACATAAGAATCATCTAAATCAGACAAGTCTATGTAAAGATATGATTTCTAAAATATGAGATATTTTTTCAAAAACATTTGTCCTAATTAGACCAATTGTCCTTTATCCACATGACACAACTTACCATTAATATAAAGAATATGACTATCTTTAATAGAAGGGCAAATGAATAATATATTTGTATATTTAATATGTTTATATAAAATAAAATTTTAAAATTTTAAATATGAACTTTATTCTCCTTTCTTTAAAAGGTTATAGGTGTTTTATATAATTATGCATTATCAACATTGGATTTTAAATGCAATTTAAAATATGTGGAATATCCACATAGTAAAAGGCCATAGGTGCTTTATATAATTATACATTATCAATATATGTTTTTTTATTAGGTAAAGAAGGGGTTTTAAGGATACCTAAACCTGAGGGTTTTGAGAGGATCCCACAACCATTACAACAAGCTCCAAAAGGGTTACCCAAAAAAAAGATCCAAAAGGAGAAATACAGTTTACACCCAAAATGGTAACCTACCAACAAGGAGCAAAGACCGAAAAAACTAGCCATCAAACCTCCTATGTAAAGTACAACAATAAAGTTCTATAGGATATTAATTGAATGCCCTAGATGGGGAACAACACCACACCCATATAATGGGAGTAAACTAAAACTAGGAGCATATCACTCTGCCCAGTGAAGGATCTGAGGTTTATAATCACAACGGTTTGAAAGAGAAAGTAAAAAACTATGATCCATCTAAACCAAAGCAAGAACCAAAAACAAGAATAACTGCTCTCAAGTACAATAAAAAGGAGATATCAACATTTCACACTGCACCTGAGAGGGAGAAGGGTAAGATCCCTAAAAAATAATCCTTAGAATCCTAGGATCAAACACACCACCATTGTTGGAACTGAAGAAAAATATCTCTGCATATCTTTGAAGCTAGAAAACCCACCAAAGACATGGGTCCAAAAGTTGAAAACCACCACAACATAACAACCCACTTTCACCCCAACTGGTTTGGGTCAATATTTGACCCCGTCTCCCTAGAATATCTAGATACAACAAGAAATTACTGAACCCAAAATAAAGTGACACAAACCAACCACAGACCCACTACTAGTAGAGAACCCTAGCAACAGAGCCATCCAAGCACCATCCAACTAGAGCAGCCAAGCCATCAGAGCCAAAGCTAACCAAGGGAACACCATAAGATATATGTAGTCAAACACCATACCAAGCTCACCCCAATAGGTTTGGGTTGGTATATGGTCCTTTCCTCTCCTTGGAAATCCAAAAAAAACATGAAACTACTGAACCCATAAGAAATGCTACACAATCCAACCAAGTCCCCAAAACTAGAAAAAAACCCAAGAAATACAACCACCCAACACTCCCACCAACTAGAGCGAGAGCCAACCAAGGGGTCAACAACCAAAATTTTTCATTGTATTATAATGATCCAGGATCATCCCTACAGGTTTGGGTCAACATTCGGACCTTTACCCAAAATAAGAGTGATAATGCTAAACCCATAAGAGAGCAGAACATACCAGCAAGATCCCCAACAAGTAAAACATCCTGGTCATGAAACACAACAAAGAAACTAAGCATGACTAGCAGAAAGATATATAATGAGAGAAAGAAGACCTCTCGTTCAAAGGTTTTTAGAGTGTTTAAGTTAGGGCAGGAGTGAAACCCTCATGGAGGAAGCCCTCACAGAGGAAACCCTCATGGACCCTCTCTACCACGGTGAGGCTCAGACCCTCTCTGCCATGGTGAGGCTCAAGCCCTCTCAGGCCCTCTCTGCCATGGTGAGGCTCAGGCCCTCATGGAAGCCCTCATTCATTATCAATATTTGATTCTAAATTTAATTTAAAATAACCACATATCTATAAAAGGTTATAGGTATTTTATATAATCAAGTTTTTTATATAGTTGTACTTTTGGTTGGTTTTATTAGGATTCATGTTTTTGTTTGGTTGTTCAAAGTTGATTATTTTTGTAGATTTGGTTACTATGAGAAACACCTACAATAAATGCTTAAGCATACCCATCCTACCATGAACTCTTATAAGGGGGAGAGCTGAGCTTATCAATAAGGAATTTAACGCATAGCCACACACCACAGTTTGAACTTTGGACCTCTTGGAGAAGAGCCAAAGTCTTGTGCACATCTCCATCCTACCATAATCTCTTATAAGAGGGAGATCTAAGATTATAAATAGGGAATTTAATGCATATCCACACACACCATAGTTTGAACTTTGGACCTCTCGAAGAAGATCCAAAGTCTTGTGTAGCCAAAATTATATGGGTTCATATTATATCTAAATTACATTATTTTTTTAATGAGTTTACATAAGTTTTTATGAGGGATCTTGGTTCCCTCATACCGAGTGGGGTTTGAACCTTGAACTTCTCAAAGAGAGGCCAAAGCCCTTACCACTGTAGTAATATTGTATCTATAAATTAATTTTTTTAAAGATTTGTTTAGTGTGAGAAATCCCACCTTGGACCTCTTAAAGAGAGGCCACAACCCTTACCACTATAATAAGCTTGTAGCTATATATTTTTTTTTAGATTTGGATTTTTTTATAGATTTGGTTAGTGTGAGAAACCTCACCTTGGACCTCTCAAATAGAGGCCAAATCCCTTACCACTACAATAATATTGCAACTATAAATTAATTATTTTTTATATTTAGTTAGTGCGAGAAACCCCTATGGTTGATGCTTAGGACTGGGCATCCCCATCCCACCATGACCTCTTTTTTATTAGATTTGAATTTTTTTCATATATTTGTTTAGTGTGAGAAACCTCACCTTGGACCTCTCAAAGAGAGGCCAAATACCTTACCACTACAATAATCTTGTAGCTATAAATTATTATTTTTAGATTTAATTAGTGTAAGAAACCCCTACGATCTATACTTAGTTACTGTAGTAAGCTTGTAACTATAAATTACTTTTTTTTTAGATTTGGTTAGTGTGAGAAACCCCACCTTGGACCTCTTAAAGAGAGGCCAAATCCCTTACCAATGTAGTAAGCTTGTAGCTATAATTTTTTTAATTTGTATTTTTTTATATATTTGGTTAGTGTGAGAAACCTCACCTTTGACCTCTCAAAGAGAGGCCAAATCCCTTACCACTATAATAATATTGTAGTTATAAATTATTATTTTTAGATTTAGTTAGTGTGAGAAACCCCTATGACCGATGCTTAGAATTGGGTATCCCCATCCCACCATGACCTCTCATAAGGGAGAGAGCTAAGATTATTATTAGAGAATTTAACACACTATCCTACACACACCACGTTTGAACTTTAGACCTTCCAAATAAGAGCCAAAGCCCAAACCGGTGCGCTGTCCCTATGAGACTTGAATTAAGTTGAGTTTCTAGTTTTATGAAGTTGTAATAGGTTACAAAATTTATATTATAATCCCAATATATATAAAAGCTTAAAATTAAAATCAAGTATTATATATTTTTAAGTAGGGTTTTGAAAGGGTTGCCTATTCCCTTTTACATCGACTTTGTCACATTAAGCTATTTGGTGTCACCAATATTTAAACTATTGTGCTGGCTCTTTCAGACTCAAAGCTGAGTTTCTAGTTGTATGAGGTTGTAATAGGTTACAAAATTTATATTATAATCTCAATATATATTATAAATTATTGTCGGGCTTGAAATTGAAATAAAGTATTATTTATATATTCTTAAGTAGGGTTTTGAAAGGGTTGCCTATTCCCTTTACATCGACTTTGTCATATTGAGCTATTTGGTGTCATCGAAATTTAAACCATTGTGTTGTCCCTCTCGAATTGAAAGTTGAGTTTCTAGTTGAACAAGGTTGTAATAGGTTACAAAATTTAAATTATAATCCTAATATATATTATTGTTAGGCTTGAAATTGAAATAAAGTATTATATATATATAAATAAGTTTTGAAAGGGTTGTTAATTTTCTTTTACATTGACTTTGTCACATTGAGCTATTTGTGTCATAAATATTTAAACCCTGGTGTGGGCTACATCAACTACTTATTCCAACCCAATAGCTATAAGCTTACTGCAGTGGTAAGGGTTTTGGGCTTTCTTTAGAAGGTCAATACTTCAAACTTCACTCAATATGAGGGGATTTGGACCCCTCATAAAAACATGTGTAAACTCATTGAAAAAGCTATTTGTCCCAACCATTGAACCAAAGCTCTCTTGCCAAATCAAGTATTATTTTTGTTAAGTATAAAGTAACTTCATAGTGTAGTTGATAAACACATGAGTTATTATGGATTATACTATGGGGGTTTATGTCTTACTTTAGTATTATAATTCTTTTTCAATGAGTTTGCATATATTTTTATGAGGGGTCCTGATCCTTTCATATTGAGTGGGGTTTAAACCTTGGATATCTCAAAGAGAGGCCAAAACCCTTATCAATACAGTAATCTTGTAGCTACTTGTTTTGTAATTATTATGGATTATTTTAGTAAGAGGTCTTGTCTTGTTTTTTTACTATAATCACCTTTATCTTATTTTTTAGTATGGATTATTTTAGTAAGGAGTGGCCTTTGAAAGTTTTTGTTATTTAATTGGCTACAAAATTTTAAAATGAAATGATGTATTATTAAGTAGGGTCAGGTGGATTGGTAAGTTTTATACCTTTAACTTATGCTTAGAAATGAAGTGATGTATTATTATTACTAAAGAAAAATGCAAAGAGATTTTTGTATAATTGATATATATCTTCCTGTGCTTACCTACAAGTTTTCTAGTTATTATGAATTACTTTAATAAGGGGCTATTTGTTTTAGTGTTATGATAAAATCTATGATACTTTTAATAAGGATTAATTTACTAAAGGGTTTCCTCATGAAAGGTTTGAGTATTGTTATGTGCTTTACCTTTTAATTAGTTATATAGGTTTGAAATGAGTCTTATTCTTATAATTAAAATTTCAAATGATTTGATATTACAAGAAATTATATTATCATGGTATTTAAGTGAAGCACATGATATTGCAACAAAATGAGTACATGATATTGCAATAAAATGAATTTCTACATTATTTCTATCAACCATATGATAATATAACAAATGGCATTACCACGATATTTTAATGAAGTACAAGATATCACGATAAATGGTATTATCATTTTATTTCGATAAACCACATGATATTGCAATCAATGGTATTATCATTGTATTCCATGAACCACATGATATTGCAATAAATTTTATTGTCATAATATTTAAATGAACCACATGATATTACCAAAAAAATCATATTACTACAACATTTCAATGAACCACATGATGTTCCAAAAAAATATATTATCAAGGGTTCCTTTTCATAGAAGTGTCAATCATAACACAATTCATATCTATTTTTTGTGGGAGTGCCAATTATAATGAAGGGATTTGTATATAGTTCATGCTCATTCAAATGAATCCCATTTGATATTGCTTTATTTTGGATTGATTTTATTAAAAAATTAAACTACAATGGTTATTAGAATAAAATACTAAGTCATAAAACACATTTTAAGCCTTGACAACCTTAATTTGTATTCTAATATTATTATGATATCTTTGTAATTATTATTTTTGATACATAGGGGAATCATTTGGTTACATCCACAATCCTTTTCTACTACCAAGTAGGGTTAAAATCTTGGGGTTGTCCCCTATAACCTCTATTCCATCTCATTGTTGTTTAACCTAGCATGAAGTGAACCATTGGTCGCTCGATATTGGTACCATCATTGTCAATTTGACATGCACTCAGTGAATGCAGGTCGAACTACTACCTTTTCAAATAGGTATACCCCCAGGGTTTGAACAAAGGTCTCTTTTTGGTAAGCGTAAAAACTTACCAATCCACCTAGCCCCTGGGGATATTTATAATTATTAATAGTGCTTGGTTTAATGGACCTTTGTAAAATATCTATAATTTTTTATAAGACTATTGAAATTTTAAATCATAGTTAAATTGAATTAAAATTGGGAAATACAAATGTATAAAATTACATTTAATATATGTTTATGAAATTATATAATAGAAAAAATAAATAAGGTGTTTTTTTAATCTTCTATTTCATTTAAGTTACATATATTTGACATTGTGTAAGTTGATTTTAATTTAACAATTATGTTAAGCACTAGCCACATTTTTTTTGGTAAATAAAAGTCTTCATTAATTATTGGGTTTTGCAGGTTAACCCAAAACCTATTACAATATCCAGCCTTCTATTGAGATTGTAGATCCTAGTCATCCTTGAAACTTTCTTACCAGAACTTGTGTTGAATCCCCTACAACACCTTACTAACAAGGAACACCCATACCTAAACATAACTGTAAATATTAATTACATTGACAGGAAATTGAATTTTGGAACTTTGCACTTGTGAAACCTGTTGCTTGCCCATTTCCTATTCTATGTTAGAATCTTCCAAGGCTTACACCCTGTTACCTTCATTTCCAATTTGATATGATTTAGAGGGAAACCCCATAGTTATTACCAGCTCCATGGGGAAAGAACACCCATTCATATTTCTCCTTAACAGGTAAGTTTCTTTTCATGACTAATAATGTTTCCCACTTCACGTGGCACACCTTGTGTCCATGTCACCAAACTACCAACATCAACACCTATGTTGGCTAATTTGTCAGCTGACCTATTGGCCTCACGGTACATGTGACAAGCCCTCCTATTCTATCTTGCTGCAAAAAGAATCCTCTCATGGATGACTCCCTCGATTATCCATGGAGGTTTTTTGCCATTGGTAAAT
Organism: Wollemia nobilis; assembly: GCA_028583015.1. Lineage (NCBI taxonomy): Eukaryota > Viridiplantae > Streptophyta > Pinopsida > Araucariales > Araucariaceae > Wollemia > Wollemia nobilis. The sequence goes on along the minus strand of JAQPPZ010017232.1, from coordinate 21,550,088 downwards.
AGGTTGATTATGTTCATCGAATCACCTTCAATCATCAAGTTACCTTGAGTTGCTTGGGATACTTGCAACCCTCTCCAAAGGGCTCTAGCTTCTGCTTCGTTATTAGTTTTGATTCCCAATGGTTCAGTGAAGGCCTTGACTAGATTTCCTTGATGATCCCTGATTATTCCTCCAGCTCTAACTCTTCCCGGGTTCTCCTTGGATGCACCATAAAAATTTAGTTTAAACCAACCCTGGGGTGGCTCCCAAGAAATCCCATTTTTGGGATTGGGCAAAGGAATGGAAGGTTTGTCCTCAATACCTAAGGCCTGAGCTAATTATTTTTCTTGGGGAGGAATTGAGTGGTTCTCATCCATTAAGGTGCTAAGATTTTCTTTCGCAAAGACAATAATCCTGTTGAGGATGGTTTTTGGATTGTGAATGGTATCCTTAAAGGCTCTATGGTTCCTTTCTAGCCAAATCTGCAAGAGAAAATGATGCCAACAAATTTTTCATAGGTACTTAAGTTTTAGGCTAACAAAGGGTTGAGGCCATTGATGGAACACTTCGGATATAAGAGCAGGCTTAACCCACGAGATCCTAAAGGCTTGGAAAAGTTCATCCAGGATGGAATCCACTATCGGACACTCCAGAAGCAAGTGTTGGGTTGTCTCCCATCCTCGCCTCTGCACATGTAGCAACGGTTAGCAATAACCATACCTTTGGATAACATATTGTCCATAGGGAGGATTTTTCCTTGAATCAACAACCATGAAAAAAAAGATATTTTAGGAATTAAGCATTTGATCCAAACCAAACTCGGTTGAAATTGTTGACTTTCCACATTGAGAAGCAAATTATAGGCGGTCTTAAGCGTGAAGTTACCACTTTTAGTCTTAGCCCAAACAATGTGATCTTCATCCTCTCCAGAGGGAATAATTTGTTGAGTTAAAATGTTATAAAGCTCTTTAGACTTCGCTTCAAAACCCTGTACTCTAGTGTGTTTCCACCTGTTGATATTTATATTTTGCCACATATAATTTGCAACCTTCTTCCAAATATGCTACTCCATATTCTCTTGAATCCTAGCCAAATGAGGATTCTGGGATAACTCCTCAGCTCTCATCCATCGATCCTTCCAAAAGTCTATTGTTTACCCATTTCCTAGAATCCATCTAAGACCTTTCTTGACAAGATCCCTGCTCGTGAGGATTGCATTCCAAAAAGTAGACCCCATGCTTGCTAAGTTGTCATTAAGGAAGTTCACACCTTGGAGGTATTACCTCCTAACTATGGCAGTCCATTCATTATTGACCTTAGTCAATAATCTCCACGCTTGTTTGGCTAACAGAGCTGTATTGAGATGAGCAACTCTCCTCAATCCTAACCCCCCATCAACTTTAGGTTTGCAAACCTTGTTCCAACCTACTAAATGGATCCTTTTCTTATCCTCATTCCCTGACCAGAGAATTTTTTTTTGAAGCTGCTCAATTTTGTGATACACCTTGCTGGGAGCTCTGAACACTGATAGGAAGTAAACGGGTATACTTTGAAGTGAAGCCATAGTTAAAAATTCTTTGCCTACTTGAGATAAAAAATGTCCTTTCCAACCTGCTAGCTTTTTTTGGATCCTCTCCAGAACTATGTTCCACATTGATCCTTCAGGTTTCCCTGTAAATAAGGGAAGACCTAAATAGGAGGTGGGAAGAGATGCAATCTGACATTCCATGATCCTTGCTATGATTTTTTGCCTAGGAATGGGGGTATTGATGAAATAAAGTTTGCTCTTATCAAAATTAACTTTCTGTCCAACCGCTTCTTCATACATTATGAAAATATTTTTAATCCTTCTTGCCTCAACCACAAAAGCCAAATTCAGTAGCAATGTATCATAAAAAAATTGCTGATGTGTCATCGGGGTAGTTAGCAACATGGAATTAATACTTGATATGAGTCCAGCTACCGCTACTGCCTTAATGCTTCTTCCAAAGGCCTCAGCTACAATGATGAACAACATAGGAATTATGGGATCTCTTTGTCTTAGACCACATTTGCTTTGAAAAAAAACTGCAGTAGACCCATTAACCAAAACTGAAAAACAAGGCTTAGAAATACACTCTCTTATTAACTTGACCCATTTCTTGTTGAAGCCAAATTTTAATAAAACTGCCTCTAGGAATTCCCAATTTATCTTGTCATAAGCTTTGTTCATGTCTAACTTTAAATCCATGAATACTTTTTTGGTCTGAGTTACTATATGAAGAGCCTCATGAACAATAATAACTCCATATAATATTGATATTCCTTGTACATAAGTTCCTTGACTTGGATCAATGATAACCGGTAGAATTTTCTTCAAACGGTTGGCTAAAACTTTGGACAAAATTTTATAGGATATATTACACAGGCTAACCGGCCTAAAGTCAACCATAGTCTTGGGGTTGGGGCCTTTAGGGATCAAAGCAATGAAAGTTGAATTGAAACCCCTTGGAATATGATTTGAACTTTGGAACTCCTTGATTGCAGTAATATCTTCTGCTCCAACAATATCCCAAAAAACTTGGAAAAACCATTGTGAAAACCCATCCGGCCCGGGAGCTTTGTCGGGATCCATGTTAAACAAAGCCTCCTTGATCTCTTCATCTAGAAAAGCTACTGTAAGAGACTCGTTAATCATTTCATAAATGAGTTATGGAATGAATTAAAGGAGAGAGTCCTTTGCTTGGGCATTACAGGCTCGTTATTCACCCAATAATGAACTAAAAAAATTAACAGCCTCGTCCTTGATCTCCTGAATGTTTTGAGTTGAGGATCCATCCACCTTAGTTAAATTTCTAATATTATTGTTCTTTCTATTGATCAATGTGGTAACATGGAAAAAATTTGAATTATAGTCCCCTTCCTTTAGCCATAGTGCCCTTGATTTTTGCCTCCAATACATCTCCTCACAAGCTAAAATATTATAAAACTTATAAAGGGTTTCCTTCTCTTCAGTCCTTGTCGCCTCATCATAGGTTCCATTTTGGATTTTTCTTTCTATTATTCTCATTTTTTCCCCCACTGCTCTCTTATTCTCAAAAATATTTCCAAAGACTTCTTTATTCCATATTCTAAGGTTGTTTTTCACCATCTTAAGTTTTTGAGATAGTTTGAAGGAAGCACTTCCTTGGATAGGCTACTGCCACCATTCCTCTATTCGTTTCTTGAAGTCCGGATGTTTAACCCACATTGATAGAAATATGAATGGATTTTTAAAGGAGTTAGCCTAAAATGCCTCCCATAGAATAATATTATGGTCTGAAGCACATTTAGGAAGGGCTTATAACGCTGAATCACCAAACATTGTTTTAGCTTCCTTGGATAAAAAAACCTGTCCAACCTTTCTTGAATCGGTTGACTTCCTATCCTCTTGTTACTCCATGTAAATTTGGCTCCTTTTAGTCTTACATCCATCAATTCATTTGTGTTAATGAATTCATTGAAGTCCTCCATGCTCCTTGAGGGTAACTCAGATCCTCCCTTCTTATCAGATGGGTAAAGAGGGGTATTGAAATCTCCCCCAATAACCCAAGGAATGTCTTTAAAATCTTGGCTCAAATGCCCCAAAAACTCCCATAGTTTAGACTACCCTTGGACAGAGGTGGGGGCATAAACATTTGACATAATCCAATTCTTATTAGTATCAAAATCATGAAATAATATGCTTAAGACTCTTTCAATTGCCTGAATAATACTTCCTTCTATTTTAATAGGATCCCATAAAATCATGAGGCCCCCAGATGCTCCTCTCATCTGTTGAAAGGCCACTTCCTCTTGCTTCCAAATCCTTCTAGCTATAAGTGCTGATTGTGCCGCATCTGTTTGGTTTCTTGAAGAAAAATGATAGTAGGATTTCAATCCTTCCTTATAGACTTCACCATCCTTTGTTTTGGTGGGATGTTTAGGCCTCTCACATTCCATGAGAGAACCTTCATTTAGACTATTTGATATTTTTTCCCCGCCCCCTTCCTTGAGCCAAAGGGGGTTTGTCAATTTTGCTATTATCTTGGACAGGAATAGCTTGCTGTAACAATGTTATTTGCTTTCCATTAGCAATTTATTCATTGATTCTCATTCTATAGTGCTCTATTGTAGATATTCTCCCTTTCTTTCTTTCACTTCCATAATCTATCAGAGGCTTGGTGTTGCTTCTAGTCTGATTTGGACTAAAATGAGGTGGCATATACTATGATAGTCTAGGGCTTGAATCTTCTTCCTCATTTTGGGGGTTTTCAATTCCCTCTTCATCCTCAACCTTGTTTTGGTTCACCTCTCCTATATGGTTCCTAAATAGGGGGCTTTCCTTAAAGGAACATTTTACCGTTGGGATTGTCTGATAAGGGATAATTTTCTCCACTACCAAATTAGGAGCTACATTCCTACCTCTTATTTCCACAACTTCGACTCTTGACTCTATTTTTTCCATGTTTAAACTGAAATGACCTAGCAATTTTTCTTCATTTTGAGCATAGATTTTAGGGCTTTTTATCATAACTGTGGATGGTCCCGATTTGGGTGGGGAGTCTAGGGTTTCAGGAAACTTGAAACTGATGGTATCATCCTTACTATTTTCTTTTTCAACTTCTAGATTTGCTAGGATATCAAACATATTCAAGTTGGGATCTTTATTACATGCCTTATGATTTTTGCCTCCCTCATTATGTTGCTTTCCTTTCTCTTGGGTTTTTTCCAATTCTGTGTTGGCTTGGTTAGCCTGGTTATTCTTAATTTGTCTGTATCCTCTTGTAGCACCCCAAAATTGGCATAGTAAACCTTAGCAAATAATTAAAATTACTTTAGTAATAATTCAAAATTCAATTTTAACCCCAAACCGCCCGTTAACCACCTGTTAAATAGCTTTCCCCATTTTCTATGCCATTTTTAGGATTTGTTGTGACTGTTGGACAATATCGTCTTCGATCGGATGATATCACCTTAGATCAGACAATTTCATCTGGAGCAAAATGTCCAAACGATCTCATCCTAAACTAATTTGTGCATAATTAGATTCTATTCCAACGACATCTCTAAGTTAGGCAGAAGCGTGTCTGCGATGTTAGAGACCTCCCCTATTGGAGATCTTCCAGATTAGGATGATCTCCAACCTCCTAACCTCCCTCCTAAGCCTACTTAAACCTTAGGACCCCCCTTGACATTCCCCTAGCTGAATTTTCCTATAACTTGACCTTTGCACGTATTAGAATACCCTGGATTACCATCTACATTTGTGCTTTCCAAGTTTTCTTGCAGGGACCTCATTGATTTTTAGATGGAGCAAGCTCAGATCGTTACAGACGATCCTGTACAATCTTGGACGATCCCATAAAAATTCAAGATGATTTTGACTACAGTCTGCATTGGGGGCAATCAGTGCCCAGAGTTTGCATTTTTCCTATACTTTGCTACTATTTTATTCTGCATTTAGTTAGTTTTATTATTATTTCTTGTTATTCCGCATCTTGGAGTTCACCCATGTAGTTTAATTGCATAATAAAATCATGATTAGCTATTAAAGCATCGTAATTTACTTGCATTTCTATTCGAGATTATCTTATTAACATCCTTATTATTATTTCACATCATTTTCCTTTATTAGCATAGCTGCATTTTCTATATTTTGTGTCCATTTCTCTAATTGCAGGTCTTTGATGAATTCGTCTGACGAATTCGTCAGATCTCAGACGATCCTGTTAGATAGGAGACGATTCTGTCAAATTCCAAACAATCTTGATTGCTTCAAAAATCAAAACCTCCATCAGACATCCGAAATTAGGTATGGATTTCTTCACTTAATTTATTCTCTATGTTTTATGTTTAATTATATTTTCTATATTCATTTAATTTGCATTTTCATAATAGAACAACTTAGATTCATTTGGCCAAACCTAGGATTTGAATGTTTAAAGATAAAATTGAACACATTAAACACATTCCAAACCTAGGCATGGAGACTGCCACTAAATGTTTCCTGGTGAACCCCACCATCCGTTGAAAAATCACCTTAATACCCCTCCCCAAGAGGCGGGGCCTTCAAAGGGCCTCTCAGTCTGAGGTATTGTCCCATCCTTCCCGCATCCCCCTTTTGGGAGTGGATCCTTTAGCCTGAAGGTAAGGGTGCGGAAAATTTGGAGCGATACACTTTGGTGAACCCGACGTGAAACTAAAACCTTTTGAAAACAAAAACAAAGAAAAAAAACAAAAACATAGATGCATTTAAAATCATTAGAAAACTACTAAGTTGCATATCATGTCTAGATGGTAGCTCCTAAGAAAAGACTAGCTGCCACTATAAATGTTGAAAACCAATTAGAAACCATAGAAGTTAATTCTATGCTTAGTGTGCCTGAAACAGATAGAAACCAACTTTTGTGGAAAGAACTTGATAGGAAACTAGGTATCATTTCATCTAGATCAACCGAACTTAGACAAATCAAGAGGTTTGCCCTAGATAGGATCCTGGATCCTCATCAACTCATTTTTTATCATGAACTTTAGAGAGCCTGCCATAGGTGGTTAGCTTATAGGAGAGCTCTTGTGTCTTCAAAATTGTTCACCTTCGAGGAATACCTCAAGAATGCAGCTGTTATACACCAATTCCTAGGTCATGTAGAAGATCAAGAGGTCATTCTTACAGATAGGGAAAGGTAGAGGATATTTCCTCAGGCTATGTTATATCAAGAGTATTACCACAAAATTTATTTCTACCAACCAGAATCTGAGACAAATAATATCACTATAGCACTTTTTGTCAAATTCTTGAAAGAAAATTTTCAATTTGAAGAAGAACACTTCATGACTCCTGAAGAACTCAAGCCCATTAATGATATTTATAAATTGTTTATAGAAAACTAGATCCTTGCTTTCATTATTGCTTCTTGCATTTAGTGTGTTGTTTGTTATCTTTATAATATTGTTACAAAAACAAAAAAATAGAAAAAACAAGAAAAACCAAAATATAACAAAACTAAAACATTTTATTTTAAATACTATAGTAGGTATATAATTAAAATATATACCTCTTAAGCTTGTTGCACATATATATATATATACAAGTATATATATATTTGCTGAAATCTAAATTTAAGCACAATGCCTAGACTTAGGAATGGTAAACAAACTGAATAAGAAGAAGAATATTGGTTAGGAGACAAAACAAAAAACCCAAATGTCCTTCTTGAGGATTCAATTCTGTAAGGAGGAACTCTAGAACAACCAGAAGATGACCTTATTGTAGATGAACAAGAAGAAAATCCTAAAGAGGAAGGATCCTCATCCCCTAGAATGGCTCCAGATGGAACTATTGCTTTTGATAACTTAGATCATTTCTGGAAATTTTTCAACAATAATATTGGTGCTCTTAATATGGCAGTTCATATTGATAGAGGACAAATTAGTGATACTCAAGCAGCCATGGAAGATATGTTTAACATACACACTAATCCCTTGTCCTTTGTTGATCAAGAAAGTGATAAGGTTGGACCATCCAATAGAGATATGGTCACTATGATTCAGAACATGCAAAAACAACAGGTTACCCAACCCCTAAGGAACTTGTTATTGAGCCTAAAATCATTCCCACACAAAAGAAACCTTCATTCACTGCTTTATTTTGCCAAACTATTGATCAATATGCTTCAAATCGACAAAAACCTAAAATGAAGTCAAACACCAATTTTCAATAATCTGGGATACAACATAATACAACTTCAAAACTTCTTCATAACACCCTTCCTACCAACAATTTACACAATAGCAATATAGCATCTAATCTTCATGTCCCTCCATCATATGTTCACAAATCCCATATTAATACCCTATCGAACCAATATGGTGGGCAAACCAGTAATTTGGAAGCCATGGTGAAACAGTTAGCTTTGCATATGGACCAGATAGATCCCTACCGTCCCTCGTACAATTATCGAGAGATGTGTAGTTAGCCTTTGGATCCCATAGTTGTAGCACAACCATACCCTAAACACTTTCCCATGCATGTCTTGCCTATATATAAAGGAACTGAAGATCCCATAGAGCATCTTCGCATGTTTAGGATAGCATGTCATGATATATCACATGATGACTTGCTATTACTAAAAATGTTTCCAAAAAGTTTAGGAGGAATGGCATTAGAGTGGTACTATCAATTGCCCACTCATTATTTGAGAAATTTTGAAGAAACAACATAATATTTTGTCTATCAATTTAGTGCCTACATCGAGAGGCATGTCACCATTAAAGATTTATACAACTTAAAACAAGAAAAAGATGAATGTTTTGCTGATTTCTTAGCTAGATGGAGGCGGTTGACGGAAAACCGCACTTTGTGCTACCTTATAGGGAAATGTTGGATATTTTTATCAATAATTTACAAGAACAAATACCCTATGAGTTATCAACTGCTACCTTGACCACCTTCGATTAAGATATAGACTTAGCTCGAAGAGTGGAAGATGCTTTCATTAGGAGAGGCTAGCTTCGAAAGAAATATGATGAGAAAACATCCAAAAATCAGTATAAAAATAAACAAGTTGTAGGTGACGGAGTCATTAACAGCAGAAATGTTGCTAATATCAATACAACGAAGACAACAAAAAAATTTATATTAAAACCTCCTCGAGAATTTTCTAGACTCAATCAACCATTATCAACTATTCTACCCCAATTACTCGAAATAGGTTTGATTCAATTACCAGCTATCCGAGAACCTGATCCAACTATACCCGGATATAGAGCTGATTTATATTGTGATTTTCATAGAGGACTTGGACACACTACAAACTCTTGCAAAAGATTGAAACATAAAATACAAGATCTGATTGATAATAATGAGATGGAGGTGCAAGCCTTTCAACCTAAACAAAATGCTCCTAATAATGCTCAAAAGACCATTCTCCAAAATCAGAATCAAAATGCTAATCAATCATTGGATATATTTCAACATCCTTTACCAAAACATGGTAAAGAAGTGGCCAATCAAATTGAGCATCATAATGTCCCTCCTCCTACCCGATATGTAGGAACTATTAGAAGACATTTACCTAATCATGATTTACAAAAATTTGATACAACTTTATCCATGGTCATGACCAGGCCCCTATATAATACTCAAACTCCGGATCTCAGTGATGTAGAATCGGATACTGAAAGTGAAATAGACATCACCTCAAATCAATCGAATAGTTTTAAAAATGAATCAGACCCTATTCAACCTATCATAGATTTTATGGTTCCAGAAGAACCATTTCCTAGAAGATTTACTACTCGACCCTATTCTAATTAGTTCCTTACTAATGAACAAGCCATAAACGCTCAACCGAGACCAGTTCAACATCCTCAATATAACATTGTAGGTACCATCGAAGCCGTTACCAGAAAACAAGCTCAAAATTCTCAACAGGATCAAACTCAGAATGATGGATCAACTCCATTTATTTTGAAAAATCCCAATAAAGGGAATCATATGTCTAATGTTCAACCAAAACCTCCTTACAATATTAATGACCAATTATCCAATACTACAGCTAGAATTTCCCTTTTGGACTTGTTAAGATCTTCTCCTACCCATAGAGATGAATTAATGCTCACATTAAGCCAAATGATGGTACCTCAAAATATTCAACCTGAAGCCATGTCCAATACTATCATCACTCGAGAAGTCGATTGTATTGACTTTCGAGATAAAGATATACCACAACATAGTCTACATAAGGATAACCCATTATATATTACTGCCATAATTGGAGATGTAGCTCATTAAACGAGTCTTGATTGATAATGGTTCATCTCTAAACATATGCACTTTTGACTTTTACCAAATATTTGGCTTTAGAAGTGATGAAATGAAAAGAACGGATATGATTATCAAAGACTTCAATGACGAGACACAAGAAACGTGTGGAGTCATTACTATACCCTTTGTATCGCTCCAAATTTTTCGCATCCCTACCTTCAGGCTATAGGATCCGTGCTCGGAAGGAGGATGGGAAAAGGATGATGCGGTACCTCGGACGAGAGGACTTTGCGAAGGTCCCGCCTCTCAAGGGAGGTGTATTTTGGTGATTTTTCGACGGATGGTGGGTTCACCAGGAAACATTTAATGGCAGTTTCCACGCCTAGGTTTTTGGAATGTGTTTAATGAGTTCGTTTTAATCTTAAACATTCATCCTAGGTTTGGCCGAATGAAACTAAATTAAACTATATGAAAATGCAAGTTCCATGAATACAGCAGACAGATTTGAAAGCAAAAAATAGAGAATTTACAGGAGGAAAACGGGGAATACCTGATCCGGATGTCTGAAGAAGATTCTGATTTTGAAGCAGTCCCGATCGTCTGAGATTCTATAGAATCGTCTGCAATCAGACGAGATCGTCTGAGATCTAACGAATTCGTCAGAGACCTACAAAACCGAAAACAGATGCAAAATACCAAAAAATCCTACTGTGCAAACAGAGGCAAATTACACCAAATAGAAATATGAATACTGAACAATGTTTAAGAACATAAATTAATGCAAATTACTGTACTTAAATGGCAGATCATAAACTTAGCATGCAATCTAAGCTAAATGGGTGAACTCCAGATGCAAAATAGGATAAAAACTGAATATATTATCTAATTTGCAAAACAAAATAACAGAGACAAAGTTGAGAAAAGCAAACTCCAGGCACTGATTGCCTCGATGTGGGCTGCAGTCGAGATCGTCTCGCATCAGTACGAAATCGTCTCGAATTCGACAGGATCGCCTCCGATTTGAACAGGTTCGTCGGTGACGATGGGTGCTGGCTCCGGTTGAAAATCAATGATATACCTGCATCAAAATTGCTATGGGACTAATGCAAAAATAAGATTATGATGTTTTAGCGCAGAAGGATTCAGTTTGCAGATAAATTCAGCCAGGGGTTGGGGAGGGAAAATCCTAGAAGTTAAATAGGCTTAGGGGGAGTTGTTGGGAGGTTGGAGATCATCCCAATTTGGGAGATCTCCAACGGGGAAGGGTCCCAACGGCGCAGACACGCTTCTGACCAGATTGGAGACCCGTTGGAACAGATTCCAACTATGCAAATTCAGTTTTGCGACAAGATCGTCCTGGACGTCCTAGTCCAGACGAAATCGTCAAATCTAGGGCGATATCGTCTGATCGGCGACGATATCGTCAAACGGTCAAAACAACCTCTAAAAATGGCACGGAAAAGGGGGAAACGGAATACCCGGCGGTTAACGGGCGGTTTGGGAGGTTAAATTTGATTTTTAAATTATTTACTAAGGTGAATGTAAATTTTATAATTTTACTGCGCCAATTTTAGGGTGCTACATTTTGCCCCCTCTTTAGCGAATTTTCCGAAGAAAATGCGTTAAAGATGAGTTCTTCTCGATCTACGAGAAAGCAAAAAATTATACCCACTTTTAGGCGACGATTCTTGGTCGAATCGTACGACAGCTTACTATGGTGCCCCCTCCGTGTTTTTACCCAAATCGAACGTTTGAGGTAAAAACACGAAAAAGCAAAAAATTATTGTTGAATAAAATTAAGAAAAATAGGGTAAAACCCTAATTCATTGTTACTGTTCATTTTTACTATTTTGAGAGCTCTGAAGCGGAAAAAAATGGTGGAGACGACGCACAGATCAGCAGAGGTCCGACGCGGTCTACGGGTAAGGGTCTAGACTGATCTAGAACTGATTTAATTTGAATTTACATGCTTTTTAAGTGAGTTTTTAGATGAATTTTGAGCATCGCGGCCGTTTTTGGGCCGTCGACGTCGTCGGGACGAAATCGTCCCGATTTCGACGAAATCGTCTCAATTTCGTCAATTTCGCCCGAGGGCGAAATCGTCGAAAGGGGGACGATTTCGTCAAATTAGAGACGATTTCGAACTACGAAATCGGAGACGATTATGCTCAAATTTGGGACGATATCGTCCAATAGTGGGCGATATCATCAATTGCAAAAAATTGAATTTTTAACTTGCATTATTGATTATTTGAATTATTGATTAATGATTATTTGTTGTTTATTGTTTATGTTGCAGAGAGGATTGCTAAAGAGCAGAGAATGGAAATATGGAGGATTGAGAGATGACTTGGCCGCGCTCACACAGGCAGAGCGGGATCTGCTGGCACAGGTCGGCTTGCAGCATGTGGCGGAGATGCCACAAATATCCACAGATATGGGGCTACTGACAGCCCTAGCAGAGAGATGGTATCCGGGGTCTTCCTATTTTTGGCTACCGACGGGGAGATGACTCCCACATTTGGAGGATGTATGGAGGATTCTGAGAATCCCCATACAAGGACGGATGATCACTCCTATGGCCAACCAGGGCCACGCTATGGGACGGCTGTGTGGTGACCCGAGCTTCACCCTGGAGAAGGGCGGAGTGAACATCGAGGCACTACGCCAGATGCCTGGGGCATCCAGACTCACACGGGTACTATCTGGGGTGGTTGGTGGACTTCTGCTGTGCCACCAGAGCGGGTGCAGGGTACCATGGATGCTCGTAGATGTGATCTACGATATGCGGGACCATGGGTACAGGTTTTGCTGGGGCAGCTTTGTATTATGCCGACTGTACAGGATCCTGTATGGGGTCGTGTACAAGGGCGGCCGATGTCTGGTTATGACATCGCTACTACAGGTTTGGTGCTGGGAGCACATTGCGGTGCGGAGGCCGGTAGGGCTTCCACTGATAGGGGTAGACGGGGAGAGGCCCCGAGTCTTCTACTGGTGGCTCCAGAGAGGGGCACAGCGACGGATCGACCTGCCTATGTCCCGGAGACTGCTAGATGAGTTGATCCCGGATCAGATCACCTGGAGACCATGGAGAGGGCACCCAGGGTGGGCCGAGGATGGACAGGAGCTGGCTCGCATCAGGCGAGTCTGTTGGTTGAGGATGGAGAGGGGAGAGGTGGAGCTCCACCGCTACGACCGAGTTTTGAGGCAGTTCGGTCTACAACAGGGGATCCCATCTCTCAGGGATTATGAGTTTTCCCGGACTGTCCGGGATAACACCACGGTTAGCGGGGCTCCAGACATGCAGCGATTCTGGAGTCGGGATGCGGATGATGCCCCCATCCAGCCAGTGGATGGAGACGATGCAGGGGTAGCTGACGGCTACGATGCCCGGTACGCAGGCATCCGCCCTCCTCGGATGACGAGGGCTCAGGGTCCGATCCATGCGGTCGTGCGTCGGATAGGGAGGCGGTGCCAGGCAGTGATAGAGGCGGCCCAGGGTCACGGTGGGAGAGAGCAAAGGAGACCACAGGCACAGGAGAGGCCGCGGCAGTGGGAGAGGAGGGAGGAGAGACCCCCATCTCCACAGAGGCCACCATCGCCCGATAAGGGCAAGGGTGTGGACACAGGAGAGAGTAGCGAGATGGCTACTCTCCGGGTGGAGAGAGATCGTCTGCAGGCTCAGGTGCAGACGCTACAGGATGCGGCTGCACGACACCATGCTGAGGTGTCACAGCTACGGGATGAGATTGCATGCCTCAGGGCACGGGGCGGAGGGGCGAGCTCTGGAGAGTTGACACGGGCTATCGCCCAGTTGACATTCTATCAGACACTATACTTCCAGCTGGTGCCAGAGGTAGATAGACTACCCCTGCCAGCTAACATCGCGGATCCGATCAGGATCGGGTCATCGAGGACCACGTCCCGGTCGAGGACTAGGACTACACAGACTGCGATGGGGCCACCTCGTCCACCTCAGGGCGGGGGAGGAGATGAGGCAGAGAGCTCGAGGGGCTCTCGAGGCTAGAGGGCTGGACATTGATGTTGTATTATATATATTTTTTGTTTGATAGAGGATTGAGTATGCCGAGGTACAGATTGTGGCATACCGATTCGGTTTTGATGATGTACATATATTTGTGACATATATAGATGAGCTATTTTTGATCATATGACTTGTGTCTTGTGTATGTTTATGAGGCTTTTAATGTTTGATTGATGTGATGATTGGATGTAATTATGTCGTTGGAGATATAATTTGAATGTCATGCGGTGATATTTTAAATGAAATAATCTGATGTAACAAATTGATTTGTTGTAATGAAATGTAAAAATAAAAAGAGACTTCTAACAATAATTTCAAAGGACATTGTCGCTATTATAGACCATTTCATGGAGTCGCTGCTCACTCGGTCGTCAAGCTAGTCCCATTTATAGAAATATTGTTAAAAAGTAAAAAGAGTGCTTAAGAGACTGTCTTAAGACTTTGGTGCAATGGTGCAAATGATGATGATGATGATGATTTGTTTTCAGATTTCCATGAAAATATTATGCATGAAATAATGTTAAAAATGATTTTTGCTAGGCATAAATCCCTAAGTGTGATAAAATTTGTAAATAATTCCTTAGGAATTATACCATCATTGCAAAGTTAAAGGTTGACATAATGACATAAAATAGTGAAAAATGGGTTTGCTTTTGAAAAGCATAATTTGTGTAAAATAATGAATTAAGTCATATGGTTTTTATGATTTTTGATAAATGGAAAATAAAATTGGTACAATGGTTTGCGCTAGGCATAGAATATGTAGGTATAGACTTATACCATCATCGCGAAAATCCAAAAAAGGTTATTTTTATTGCATGATTGATGTTTGATGAACAGGAAATATGAAAATGAGGACTTGCGCTAGGCATACAATTCCAATTTTGGTTGTGGAACTATACCATCGTCGCGAAAGTCGACACGATATACATGATATGTTTTGAAAGAAATTTTTGATTTTTCTATGATATAGTTGTCTTTGTGTAAACAACTGTACTTGATTTATTTCAACAAATTGCAAAAATAATATTTCAAAGTACTTTGAAGACAAAAGTTAGATTTATAAGGAATCCCTATGTGCATATGTGAATTCATTTCCGATCTTGATTTATCATAATGATAGACAAAATCTCTCAAATACAAATGTGTGTGCAATTGCATTGTTCATTTACCAGATTTGAGCAAGATACTATGATACAAGTGATTTGAAAAAACCAAATAAATGTTCATTAACCATGATGTAGATGCATATAACCATATTAGACTACTATGTAGATCGGATTATCAAGAGCTAGCTAATCCATAAGCAGACATAGGTCTGTACAAAAGAAGGTCGCTAATGTGACAGACATATCGCCACGCTAGGAGTTACCCAAGGCCAAGCGGGTTGGGCACAAACCACCTGTTATGGGGCTTACCTCACAGTTTTCGAATAATTGAGAATTCCAGGGATTCAAGCTCATCAACCCTTCTTTTCTTTTCAAAGGGTAGGGAAAGGGATTTTATTGCTTTCTTGCTTTCTTTTGAACTTTGCTTATTTTTCTTTTTGTATTTCTTTTGCTTGATAATACTTCGAACATTGCTGAAATAACATGTTTCTTTTCTCTTTTTTTCTTGAATTTTTCTTCTCTTTTTCTGTGCTAGGGATACTTGCTCAGATTAGCTGTAGAGCAAGGGATTTTTATTCTGGGTAGGGGTGAGCTTGTCCTTTTGCCAATTCTCAAAGATTCTAGACCATGTGCATGATAGGATAGCGAGGGAAACTTTTCACCCAAGAAATCGGTTCTACTATGTAGCAAAACATGGAAATTACAAATATAATCATTTTATTGTGAAAAGATGTGCTTGGTTTAAGTAAATAACAAGATCAATTCTCTATGCTCAAACTTTATTTAATTGAATTTTGTGGACTTTGATATAAGAGAGATTAGTAATCATGCCAGATAAAATCAAGATATTTATTTGTTGTGAGTGTGCAAGTGAGGGATTCAAAATAAATGCTAATTTTATCCAAAATAAGTTGAAAACATATAAATGCAATAATTGTAAGAAAAATATATATAAACACTTTTGAGAAGTTTTGAGAATGTTGACTCTCTCTTTCTTCTGTATATTGTTTTGGTTTCGAAAGAGTCAAGCATATAGCTGTTTTTAGATTTTGATTTTTGTTTTGAGCAAAAAGAAATTAACAAGTGCTTTAAATAAATGCAATAGATAGTTTTTACAGATTTTTGGAGATTTATGAATGTTTTTGGGTGTTTTTGAATAAATTGAAAGAAATACAAGATAGTAATTTTGACCAAATATATACATGAAGGAAATGACCAAATTTATGCATAGTAACGTTTGAGATGTAAAATATTCATGGGTTCTTTAAGTTCTTTACCATCTAAGGTAGATAATTTATATGCTCCTGATTCAAATTTTGCAGTAATGATGTATGGTCCGAGCCAGTTGGGCTCAAATTTACCTTTAAGTTCCTTAGTTGCGTTTGTATTTTTTTGATTTTCTTTTAAAACAAGGTCGCCAATCTCAAAGGATCGATGACGAACTTTCTTAGCATATGATCTTTTAAGCTTGTTTTGGTAAGCACGGAGATGCTCCAAAGCATTGATGCATTTTTCATCGAGGAGTTCCAGTGGTCGAGTCTGCCAGCACGATATTCATCTCCTACTTCAGTATCTTGAAGTAGCAGAGCCAAAGAAGGAACTTCCAATTCAAATGGAAAAACTGCTTCAGCACCATACACCAAAACAAATGGTGAAGTGCCCGTGGGGGTTCGAACACTAGTTCGATAAGCCCACAAGGCTGGATATAATTGAATATGCCAGTCACGGCCAGTTTTATTGACCAATATTTTGAGAATTTTGATTAAAGTTTTGTTAGAAGCTTCTGCTTGACCATTACCCTGAGGATAATAGGGGGTGGACCAGCGATGTTGAATCTTATATTTTTGACATAATTTTTTAACATCTTTATTTTTGAAAGGAGTTCCATTGTCAGAGATGAGGTTGGCAAGAATTCCGAACCTGCAAATAATTTGATTAAAAATAAATTTAGAAACTTGTGTGCCAGTGCAGGAAGCTAAAGGCATAGCTTCAACCCACTTCGTGAAATACTCAGTGGCAGTTATGATGAACTTGTGTCCATCAGAAGACACAGGATTGATTTTGCCAATAATATCCAAGCCCCATTTAGAAAAGGGCCAAGGAGACGAAATAGCCTGCAGCTCTTGGGCAGGCGCATGGACAAGGTCAGCATGTTTTTGACACTTGTCGCAATGGCGCACATACTCATGTGCATCCGTTTCCATGGTAGGCCAAAAGTATCCTATCCGAAGGAGCTTTTTAGCAATGGCACTACCACTAAAGTGTCCTCCACAAGATCCATCGTGGGCTTCACTCAAGGCTGATTTAGACTCTTCTAAATTTAAACATCTTAATAGGATACCCTCAAAAGATCTCCTATATAAATTATTGCCAATTATTACAAAACGACTTGCTCGTCGACGTAATAACCGACGCTGGTTTCTATTAGAATTGGCAGGGAAAGTCCCATTTTGGAGAAAATCAAATATGTCTGTATACCAAGGTTCAAGAGTAGTTTCATTGATTAGAAACACATCCAAAGGCTCTAAGCATGACTTATTTGAAGCGGGCTCCTGGAGTCGACGAATAATGATAGTGGCATATTCGTCGTCTAACTCCAAGGGCAAGAGAGATGCAGCGACGGCCATAGCGTCAGCTGCACGGTTGCTAGTTCGAGGAATGGCTTCCAAGGTAACTTGATCAAACAAGGACATTAATTGTAAAACATAGGCCTTATATGGGCACAGTTTATCATCTCTGGTTTGATAAACTTCATTAATTTGGTTTATAACCAATTGGGAATCCCCAAAAACTAAAAGGTTTTTAATTTTTAGCGCTAAAGCAGCTCGTAATCCAAGGATTAGAGCTTCATACTCAACGATATTGTTGGTGCAAGCAAAGGTCGGTTTGAAGGACGAGAGGAATAAGATGTTTTTGCGGAGATATTAAAATAATACCCGCACCAACCCCACTCATGCATCGGGCTCCATCAAAGTATAAGGACCATTGTTCAACAAGGTCTGCCTCTAATTGAAGGCATTCATCAGGAAACTCGATAATGAGGGGATGAGTAGACTCTAAGGGTGCAACAGCTAATTGATCTGCTATGATTTGACCCTTAACAGACTTTTGTCCTATGAATGTGAGATCAAACTCACTCAGAGCAAGAACCCACTTGGCTGTGCGACCCGATAAATAAGGTCGACTCATGAGATACCTTAAGGGATCGTATTTGGCAATGACATACATTTTTTGGCTAAGCATATAATGTCATAATTTTTGCGTAGCAAACACGACTGCGAGACATAGTTTCTCTAACGCTGTATAGCGGGTTTCATAACTGATGAAGGTTCGGCTAATATAATAATTAGCACGTTCTCGCTTTTCATCATCGAGTTGAGCTAACATAGCTCCTAAGGCAGAATCTGAAGCAGAAATATATAGAAGAAATGGGCGATCAGATTTAGGCGGTGAAAGCACCGGGGGATTAAGGAGGTATTGTTTGAGAAGTTCAAAAGCTTCTCTACATTCTATGTCCCAATTGAAAGGGACATCCTTCTTAAGAAGTTTGAGAAAGGGACCAGTTTTGTCCGCCAGCTTATCAATGAAGCGACGGATAGCTTGAAGTTTACCCTGTAAACTTCGTAATTCAGATATATTAGTAGGTGCGGGCATATCGGTGATAGCCGCAATTTTGAGGGGGTCGATTTCAATACCACGTAAAGAAACTAAAACCCCTAATAATTTGCCGGATTTGACTCCAAATATGCATTTTGCTGGATTTAACCGAATGAGATATTCTCGTAATCGATTAAAAACTTTTCGCAAATCATCTAAATGATTATTTTCAATAAGAGAGCGAGCTATAATATCATCTACATAATCATGTAGGATATCATGCATCATATCATGAAAAATGTAAGTCATAGCTCGTTGGTAAGTTGCACCGGCGTTCTTTAAGCCAAATGGCATCACTTTCCAGCAAAAGGTACCCCAGGGGGTAATAAAGGCTGTTTTAGCCTGGTCTTCAGGAGCTATCCTGATCTGATTATAGCCGGAGAATCCATCCATTAAGGACATCATCCCACTTTCGACAGTAAAGTCAATAATTTGATCCATGTTTGGCAGAGGAAAGTCATCCTTAGGGCATGCAGCGTTAATATCTCTAAAATCAGTGCAAACCCTAACTTTGGTAGCTTCTTTCTTGGTGACTGGAACTACGTTTGAGATCCATTCAGCATAATCAATAGCCTGTATAAAGATAACATTCAGGAGTTTTTCTAACTCCCCTTTGACTAGGAGAGCCACTTTGGGATGCATTTTTCTAAGTTTTTGTTTAACAGGTTTAGCATCCGGATGGACCACTAGATGGTGCATGACGACAGAAGGGTCTAGACCTGGCATATCTTCGTATGTCCAAGCGAAGACATCTTCATACTCTTTAAGGAATGTAATGTATTGCTCTTGTTTGTCTGGGCTTAATTCTGATCCAATATTGATTATGTGAGGATTGTCCTCAGTTCCAATATTAATTTTAATGACATTTTCTACCTCCATGTGTAGATCTCTTTCAAAGTTAGGTGGGGCGGGTGAAACGCCCAATTCTTGTAATTCTTGTAAGGTTAATTTAGATAATTCATTCTGAGGATCAGTGGCCTCAAGCTGAGCTATATTTGGTATAGAACCATCAAAATAAAACCCATTGTGCAACATCTCTTCAACAGAGACATCATGGAAGATATCTCCTTCCAACTCTTCATCGGGGTCAACAATCATTTCAGGGTATGCTATGGATAGCATGTTGCATGAAAATGACTGATTTTGGAGAGGCAAATCAACATGTCTATCCAAATAATCTTGATAGGATATGAGGTGATCATCCTCCTCAAAAGGAAAGGGTTGTCCCTTACTAGGAAATAGGCCCACACCACAGCGGGCAGGCCACGGTTCTACCTCGAAAGGTTCTTTCATGCCATTTTGGAAAGGTCCTAAGCCTTTCCCTTCATATCCCATTTTAAGCATCATGGGTTTAGCTTTAATATAATCATTGGTAAAATAGCACCGAGCGTACCCCTCATGATGAGTTTTGATATTCCGAGGGATTCTTCCCCAGTCATATCCTTTATAAATGAAGGCACAACTCCCGACTTGGTAAGTACTTCCCATAGGTTGTGGGAGGCCCAAAGTACGAGGAGATGGCGGCAATTTATTTAAAAGGTTTGAATCGTGCATGAAAGCATTCATTTTTTTTGATATTAAGGTTGTAGATAAATCTGGTAAGAGGTCATCAGAAAGGGCATAAGATGTAGAAGGCTTATTACCTATGTCTTGAGATGTGGAAGATATGATAGTTGTTTACGTGGGTTGCGAAATTATAGGAATAGAACTTGAAGGATTGGTTGTAGTTTTAAAATCTTTTTGAGGTTCTAAAATAATTTGTTTAGAGGGTTGTTGATCTTTATGGGAGGATGAAGTTAATGGAGGGGAAATAGATGAAGTTATGGGTTTATGTTTCACGAGTTTTAGATGAAAAAGAAGAACTAGAATGTGTGGATGACGGAGCGAGGGCAAAATTGCACTCCAACGGGTTCTGCCAAAGCACACATATCAAAAGGTCTAGGGTCACCATGAATAGTGACTAACTGATTTTTAAACTCAAACTTAACACATTGGTGTAAAGTTGATGGGACCGCTCGCATGGCGTTGATCCAAGGGCGACCCAAAAGTATATTGTACGATCCTGGACAATGTACAATAAACACGGTTGTCTCAAGGGTTCTAGGACCAACTTGCAATGGGAGGGTAATAACTCCACATGTTTCTTGTGTTTCGTCATTAAAAGCTTTAATAATCATATCAGTTTTCTTCATTTCATCACTTCTAAAACCAAATCGTTGGTAGAAGTCAAAGGTGCAAATGTTTAGAGATGAGCCATTATCAATCAAGACTCGTTTGACAGCCACATCTCCAATTAAAGCAGTAATATACAAGGGATTATCCTTGTGTAAACTATGTTGTGGGATATCTCTATCCCGAAAGTCAATACAATCAATCTCTCGAGTGATGATAGTATTGGCCATAGCTTCAGGTTGAATGTTTTGAGGTACCATCATTTGGCTCAGTGTAAGCATCAACTCATCCCTATGGGTGGGAGAGGATCGTAATAAATCTAAAAGGGAAATTCTGGCCGTGGTATTGGACAATTGCTCGTTAATACTATAAGGGGGTTTAGGTTGAGCATTAGAAGTATGATTCCCTTTAATGGGATTTTTTAGAATGAATGGAGCTGATCCATCGTTCTGGTTTGGTTCCTGTTGGGAATTTTGAGCTTGTTGTCGGGTGACGACTCCGATGGTACCTACAATGTTATAATGACGACGTTGAAACGGTCTCGGTTGAGAATTTATGGCTTGTTCATAAGGAAGGACTATATTAGAAGAAGGTCGAGTAGTGACTCTTCTAGGAAATGGTTCTTCTGGAACATTAGCATCTGTGACAGGTTGAATAGGATCTGATTCGTTTTCAGAACTATTCGATTGAATAGTGTCTACTTCACTTTCACTATCTGATTCTATATCACTAGAATCAGAAGTTTGAAAATTATGTAAGGTCCTGGTCGTAACCAGGGATAAGGTTGTGTCAAATATTTGAGAATCCTGAACAGGTAATTGTCCGCTAATGGTTCCTACATATCGAGTAGGAGGGGGAACATTATGATGTTCAATTTGATTAGCTACCTCTTTACCATGTCGTGGTAAAGGGTGTTGAAATATGTCTAGAGTTTGATTGGCATTTTGATTTTGATTTTGGGGAACAGTATTTTGAGTATTATTAGGAGGGTTTTGTTTGGGTTGGAAGGCTTGCACTTCCATTTCATTATTGTCAATCAAATCTTGTATTTTATGCTTCAATATTTTACAAGCGTTGGTAGAATGTCCAGGTCCTCTATGAAACTCACAATGCAAATCAGCTCTATATCCGGGTATACTTGGGTCAGGCTCCCGGATGGCTGGCAGTTGGATTAAACCTCTTTCGAGCAATTGAGGTAAAATAGTTGATAAGGGTTGGTTTAATCTAGTGAATTCTCGAGGAGGCTTGTCAGGAGGTTTCAATATGAATTTCTCTGTTGTCTTTGTTGCATTGACATTAGCAACATTTCTGCTGTCAGTGACTCCATCACCGACAACCTGTTTGTTTTTATATTGATTTCTAGATGTTTTCTCATCATCCTTCTTCCTAAGTTGGCCTCTCCTAATGAGGGCATCTTCTACTCTTCGAGCTAAATCTATAGCTTGATCGAAGGTAGTCAAAGTAGCTATTGATAGCTCATAAGAGAGTTGTTCTTGTAAATTGTTGATGAAAATGTCTAACATTTCCCTATAGGGTAGCACAAAGTGCAGCTTTCCTATCAATTGCCTCCATCTAGCTAAGAAATCAGCAAAGCATTCGTCTTTATCTTGTTTTAAATTGTATAGGTCTTTAATAGTTACATGCCTCTCGATGTAGGCACTAAATTGATGAACAAATGATTCAGTTTGTTTCTTCAAAGTTTCTTAAGGAGTGAGTGGGCAATTGATAGTACCACTCTAATGCCATTCCACCTAAACTTTTGGGGAACATTTTTAGTAATAGCAAGTCGTCATGCGATATGTCGTGACATGCTATCCTAAACATGCGAAGATGCTCTATGGGATCTTCGGTTCCTTTATATATAGGCAGGACGGGCATGGGAAAATGTTTAGGGTATGGTTGAGCTACCACTATGGGATCCAAAGGTTGACTACAGATCTCTCGATAATTATACGAGGGACGGTAGGGATCTATCTGGTCCATACGTGAAGCCAATTGTTTCACCATGGCTTCCAGATTACTAGTTTGCCCCCCATATTGGTTTGGTAGGGCATTGACATGAGTGTTATGGGCATATGATGGAGGAACATGCAGATTAGATGCCATGTTATTGTTGTGTAAATTATTGGTAGGAAAAGTATTATGGAGGAAGTTTGTATTATGTTGTATTCCAGATTGTTGAAAGTTTGTATTTGGCTTAGTTTTAGGTTTCTTTTTATTTAAAGCATTTTGCTCAATAGTTTGGCGGAATAAAGTAGTGAAGGGAATTTTCTTTTGTGTGGGAGTGATTTTAGGTTGAATAACAGGTTCCCTAGGAGGTTGGGTGACCTGTTGTTTTGACATGCTTTGGGCTATAGTGACCATATCCGCATTGGATGGTCCACCCTTGTCACTTTCTTGATCAATGAAAGACAAGGGATTAGTCTGCATATTGCACATATATTCCATGGTTGCTTGAGTTTTACTAATTTGCCCTTTATCAAGGCGAATGGCCACATTAAGGTCATCAATGTTTTCCCTGAGAAATCTCTTGAAATGCTCTGCATTGTCAAAGGCAATATTTCCATTTGGAGCTATTCTAGGGGATGAGGATCCATCCTCTCTAACATTTGCTTCTTGTTCTTTATCTTCCCCTAAGTCTTCATCTGATTGACCTAGAGTTTCTCCTTCTGGATTTGTATCTCCAAGAAGGACATTTGGGTTTTCGGTTGTATCTTGTAACCAATCTTCTCCTTCTCCTAGAGTTTCTTTACCATTCCTAAGTTTAGGCATGGTGCTAAGTTTTGATTTCAGCAAATATATATATATATATATATATATATATATATTTTTTTTTAGCAACAAATTAAAAGGTATATATTATATACCTACTATAATATTTGAAATTGAAATGTTTAAGTTTTTGCTAAGTTTTTTGATTTTTTTAGTTTTTCTTTAATTTTTTGAAATAATACAATAAAGACAGCAAATGAAACAATAAATGCACGCAATAACAAGACTGAAAGTAAATGAGCTAGTCTTCTAAGAACAATTTATAAACATCATTAATAGGCTCTAGTTCTTCAGGGGTCATGAAATGTTCTTCTTCAAATTGAAAGTTTTCTTTTAAGAATTTGATAAAAAGGGCTATGGTAATATTATCTGTCTCAGATCTTTGGTTGATAGAAGTAAAGCTCGTGGCAATACTCTCGATATAACACAGCACGAGGAACTCTATTCCATCTTTCCCTATCTGTAAGAACAACCTCTTGGTCTTCTACAAGGCCTAGGAATCGGTGTACAATGTCTGCATTCTCGAGGTATTCCTCGAAGCTGAATAATTTTGAAGATACTAAAGCTCTCCTATAGGCTAACCATCTATGGCAGGCTCTCTGAAGTTCATGATAAAAAACTATTTGATGAGGATCCAGGATTCTATCCAAGACTAGCCTCTTAATCTGTTTAAGTTGTGTGGACCTAGATGAAATGAGACTAAGTCTCCTATCAAGTTCGTTCCACAAGGATTGAGTTCTACTTGTTTCAGGGATACTAAGGACAGAATTAACTTCTATAGCTGCCAATTGATTTTCTACGTTGATAGTAACTGCTAACCTCTTTTTAGGAGCTACCATCTAAACATGACCTTGAACCTTAAATGTTTTAAAATGCATCTAAGTTTTAATTGTTCTAATTTTTTTTTTTTTTGTTTTCAAAAGGTTATGATGCATTCACGTCGGGTTCACCAAAATGTATCGCTCCAAATTTTTCGCATCCCTACCTTCAGGCTATAGGATCCATGCCCGGAAGGAGGATGGGAAAAGGATGATGCGGTACCTCGGACGAGAGGACTTTGCGAAGGTCCCGCCTCTCAAGGGAGGTGTATTTTGGTGATTTTTCGACGGATGGTGGGTTCACCAGGAAACATTTAATGGCAGTTTCCACGCCTAGGTTTTTGGAATGTGTTTAATGAGTTCGTTTTAATCTTAAACATTCATCCTAGGTTTGGCCGAATGAAACTAAATTAAACTATATGAAAATGCAAGTTCCATGAATACAGCAGACAGATTTGAAAGCAAAAAATAGAGAATTTACAGGAGGAAAATGGGGAATACCTGATCCGGATGTCTGAAGAAGATTCTGATTTTGAAGCAGTCCCGATCGTCTGAGATTCTACAGAATCATCTGCAATCAGACGAGATCGTCTGAGATCTAACGAATTCGTCAGAGACCTGCAAAACCGAAAACAGATGCAAAATACCAAAAAATCCTACTGTGCAAACAGAGGCAAATTACACCAAATAGAAATATGAATACTGAACAATGTTTAAGAACAGAAATTAATGCAAATTACTGTACTTAAATGGCAGATCATAAACTTAGCATGCAATCTAAGCTAAATGGGTGAACTCCAGATGCAAAATAGGATAAAAACTGAATATATTATCTAATTTGCAAAACAAAATAACAGAGACAAAGTTGAGAAAAGCAAACTCCAGGCACTGATTGCCTCGATGTGGGCTACAGTCGAGATCGTCTCGCATCAGTACAAAATCGTCTCGAATTCGACAGGATCGCCTCCGATTTGAACAGGTTCGTCGGCGACGATGGGTGCTGGCTCCGGTTGAAAATCAATGATATACCTGCATCAAAATTGCTATGGGACTAATGCAAAAATAAGATTATGATGTTTTAGCGCAGAAGGATTCAGTTTGCGAGATAAATTCAGCCAGGGGTTGGGGAGGGAAAATCCTAGAAGTTAAATAGGCTTAGGGGGAGTTGTTGGGAGGTTGGAGATCATCCCAATTTGGGAGATCTCCAATGGGGAAGGGTCCCAATGGCGCAGACACGCTTCTACCCAGATTGGAGACCCGTTGGAACAGATTCCAACTATGCAAATTCAGTTTTGCGACAAGATCGTCTGGACGTCCTAGTCCAGACGAAATCGTCAAATCTGGGGCGATATCGTCTGATCGGCGACGATATCGTCAAACGGTCAAAACAACCTCTAAAAATGGCATGGAAAATGGGGAAACGGAATACCCGGCGGTTAACGGGCGGTTTGGGAGGTTAAATTTGATTTTTAAATTATTTACTAAGGTGAATGTAAATTTTATAATTTTACTGCGCCAATTTTAGGGTGCTACACCCTTGCAAGTTGGTCCTAGAACCCTAGATACAATCGTGTTTATTGTACATTGCCCCACATCGTACAATATAATCTTAGGTCACCCTTGGATCAATGCGATGCGGGCTGTCCCATAAAATTTACACCAGTGTGTTAAATTTGAATTTAAAAATTAGTTGGTCACTATTCATGGTGATCCTAGACCCTTTGATATGTGTGCCTTGGCAAAACCTGTTGGAGTTCAGTTTTGCCCTGCTCTGTCATCCACACATCCTAATTCTTATTTTTCATCTAAAATTGTGAAACACACACCTACAAATTCATCTATTTCTCCTCCATTAATTTCACCCCCATGTATAGCTCAACAATCTTCTAAACAAACCACACTAGAACCTCAAAAATATCTTAGATCTACAACCAATCCTTCATGTTCCATCCCTATAATTTCAAAACCTATAGACCAATTTATTAACACCTCCACATTATCTACATCTATCATAACTTCCACATCTAAAGATATAGGGAATGATCCTTCTACATATTATGCTCTTTCTGATGAGCTTTTATCGGATTTATCTAAAATTTTAATATCAAAAAAAATAAATGCTTCTATACAAAATTCACTTCTTTTAAATAATTTTCTGCCATCTCCTCATACTTTGGGCCTCCCACAATCTATGGGAAGTACTTACCAAGTTGGGAGTTGTGCTTTTATTTATAAAGGATATGACTGAGGAAGAATACCCCGAAACATCAAGACGCATTGTGATGGATATGCTCGATGCTATTTTGCTAATGAATATATTAAAGCTAAACCTATAATGCTTAAAATGGGATATAAAGGGAAAGGCTTGGGACCTTTCCAAAATGGTATGAAATAACCTATCGAGGTAGAACCATGGCCCGCCCGATGTGGTGTGGGCTTGTTTCCTAGTAAGGGTCAACCCTTCCCTTTTGAAGGTGATGATCAACTCATATGTTATCAAGATTATTTAGATAAACAAGATTCTTTGTGTCCAAATAATAATCCCTTTACATGCAATATGCTATCCATAGATTACCTTGAATTGATTGCTGAATCCGATGATGAGTTGGAAGGAGATATTTTCCATGATGTCTCCGTTGAAGAATTGTTACACAATGGTTTTTATTTTGATGGTTCTATACCTACTATAGCCCAAATTGAGGCCACGACTCCTCAAGATGAATTCTCCAAGTTAACCTTAAAAGAATTACAAGAATTGGGCATCTCACCCGCCCCACCTAATTTTGAAAGATATCTACACATGGAAGTAGAAAACGTCATTAAAGTTAACATTGGAATTGAGGATAATCCTCACATAATCAATATTGGATCAAAATTAAGTCAAGAAAAGCAAGAGCAATACATTGCATTCCTTAAAGAATATGAAGATGTCTTCGCTTGGACATATGAAGATATGCTAGGTTTAGAC
The DNA here is from genome assembly GCA_028583015.1 of Wollemia nobilis. Taxonomy (NCBI): domain Eukaryota; kingdom Viridiplantae; phylum Streptophyta; class Pinopsida; order Araucariales; family Araucariaceae; genus Wollemia; species Wollemia nobilis. Next base: position 21,522,802 of record JAQPPZ010017232.1, on the reverse strand, counting down.
CCTTCTGTAGTCATGCATCACCTAGTAGTCCATTCAGATGCTAAACCTGTTAAACATAAACTTAGAAAAATGCATCCCAAAGTGGCCTTGCTAGTCAAAGGGGAGTTAGAAAAACTCTTGAATGTTGTTTTTATACAAGATATTGATTATGCTGAATGGATCTAAAATGTAGTTCCAGTCACCAAGAAAGAAGCTACCAAAGTTAAGGTTTGCACAAACTTTAGAGATATTAACGCTGCATACCCTAAAGATGATTTTCCTCTTCCAAACATGGATAAAATCATTGACTTTACTATAGGGAGTGGAATGATGTCCCGAATGGATGGATTTTTTGGCTATAATCAGATCAAGATAGCTCTTGAATATCAGGCTAAAATAGCCTTTGTTACCCCTTGGGGTACCTTTTGTTGGAAAGTGATGCCATTTGGTTTAAAGAATGTAGGCGCAACATATCAACGAGCCATGACTTATATCTTTCATGATATGATGCATGATATCCTACATGATTACGTAGATGATATTATAGCTCGCTCTATTAATAAAGATGATCATTTAGATGATTTGAGAAATTTTTTTAATTGGTTAAGAGAATATCTTATCCGACTAAATCCTACCAAATGCATATTCGAGTTAAGTCCGGTAAACTATTAGGGGTTTTAGTTTCTTTACGTGGTATCGAAATCGACCCTCTCAAGATTGTGGCTATCATTGATATGCCCGCACCTACCAATATATCTGAGTTACAAAGTTTACAAGGTAAACTTCAAGCCATCCATCGCTTCATCGATAAGCTGGAGGACAAAACCAGTCCCTTTCTTAAGTTCCTTAAGAAGGATGTCCCTTTTAATTGGGATGATGAATGTAAGGAAGCTTTTGAACTTCTTAAACAATACCTCCTTAACCCACCTGTGCTTTCATCGCCTAGACCTGATCGCCCATTTATCCTGTATATTTCAGCTTCAAATTTTGCTTTAGGAGCTATGCTAGCTCAACTTGATGACGAGAAGAAAGAACGTGCTAATTATTACATTAGCAGAACCTTAATCAGTTATGAAAATCGTTATACCATATTAGAGAAATTATGTCTAGTAGTCATATTTTCTACACAAAAACTATGACATTATATGCTCAGTCAGAAAACCTATGTTATTGCCAAATTCAACCCTTTGCGATATCTCATGAGTCGACTGTATTTATCTGGTCGCACAGCCAAGTGGGTTCTTGCACTAAGCGAATTTGAACTCACCTTCATAGGACAAAATTCTGTTAAAGGTCAAATCATAGCTAATCAATTAGCTGCTACACCCTTAGAGTTTACTCATCCCCTCATCATTGAGTTTCCTGATGAATGCCTTCAATTAGAGGCAGACCGTGTTGAACAATGGTCCTTATACTTTGATGGAGCCTGATGCATGAGTGGGGATGGTATGGGTATTAATTTAATATATCCACAAAAACATATTATTCCTCTATCCTTTAAATTAAAATTTGCTTGCACTAATAATACTGCTAAATATGAGGCTATAATCCTTGGATTACGAGCTGCCTTGGCACTAAAAATCAAACATTTGCTAGTTTTTGGTGATTCTCAACTTGTTATAAACCAAATTAATGAAGTTTATCAGACCATAGATGATAAATTGCACCCATATTAAGCATATGTTTTACAGTTAATATCTCTATTTGATCAAGTTACCTTGGAAGCTATTCCTCGAACTAGCAACCGTACGGTTGACGCTTTGGCCGCAACTGCCGCTCTTCTGCCCTTGGAGTTAGATGACGAATATACCACCATAATTATTCATCGAATCCAAGAACCCGCTTGAAATAAGTCATGTTTAGAACCTTTGGATGTGTTTCTAATCAATGAAACTACTCCTGAACCTTGGTATACAGATATATTTGATTTTCTTCAAATGGGACTTTCCCTGTCAATTCTAATAGAAACCAACGTCGGTTATTACGTAGACGAGCAAGTCGATTTGTAATAATTGGCAATACTTTATATGGGAGATCTTTTGAAGGTATCCTATTAATATGTTTGAATCTAGAAGAATCCAAATAAGCTTTAAGTGAAGCCCACGATGGATCTTGTGGAGGACACTTTAGTGGTAGTGTCATTGCTAAAAAACTCCTTAGGATAGGATACTTTTGGCCTACCATGGAGAATGATGCACATGATTATGTGCACCATTGCGACAAGTGCCAAAAACATGCTGACCTTGTCCATGCCCCTGCATAAGAACTGCAAGCTATTTCATCTCCTTGGCCCTTTTCAAAATGGGGCTTAGAAATTATTGGCAAAATTAATCCTGTGTCATCTAATGGACACAAATTCATCATAACCGCCATCGAGTATTTCACGAAGGGGGTTGAAGCTATGCCTTTAGCTTCCTACACTGGAACACAAGTCTCTAAATTTATTTTTAATCAAATCATTTGTAGGTTTGGAATTCCTACAAATCTCATCTCAGACAATGGAACTTGTTTCAAAAATAAAGATGTTAAGAAATTATGCCAAAAATATAAGATTCAACATCGTTGGTCCACTCCCTATTATCCTCGGTAAAGGTCAAGCAGAAGCATCTAACAAAACCCTAATCAAAATTCTTAAAATATTGGTCAATAAATCTAGCCGCGACTGACACATTCAATTATATCCTTCTTTGTGGGCATATCGCACTAGCGTTCGAAATCCCACTGGAACTTCACCTTTTGTCTTGGTTTATGGTGCTGAAGCTATTTTTCCCTTTGAATTAGAAGTTCCTTCTTTGGCTCTACTACTTCAAGATACCAAAGTAGGAGATGAATATCGAGCTGGCAAACTCAGTTAGCTAGAACTCCTAGATGAAAAGCACATCAATGCTTTGGAGCATCTTCGTGCCTACCAAAACAAGCTTAAAAGATCATATGCTAAGAAAGTTTGTCATCGATCCTTTGAGGTCGGTGACCTTGTTTTAAAAGAAAATAAAAAAAATACTAATGCAACTAAAGACCTTAAAGGTAAATTTGAGCCCAACTGGCTTGGACCATATATCATCACTGCTAAATTTGAATTGGGCACATACAAATTAGTTACCTTAGATGGTAAAGAACTAAAAGAACCTATGAATATTATGCATCTTAAGTTATATTACACATAAAATTTAGTCATTTCATTTGTACATATTTTGCATGTTGTCTCATTTTAAAAATATATATAAAACTGTTTAAACAAAAACAAACAAAAATAAAAGTAAAAACAACAATATTATTGACTCTTTCGAAACCAAAAAAAAAGAAAAAGAAAGAGAGAGTCAAAATTATCAAACTCCTCAAAAATATTTGTTGTATATATTTCTTCTTAAAGTATTGCAGTTATATTTTCTTATTATCTTGGATAAATTAGCATTTATTTGGAATCCCTCACATTCACAAACACAAAATAAATATCTTGATCTTATCTGACATGATTACTAATCTCTCTTATATCAAAGTCCACAAAATTTAATTAAATAAATTTTGAGCACAGAGAATTGATCTTGTTATTTACTTAAACCAAGCATATATTTTCACAATAAAATGATTATATTTGTAATGTCCATGCTATGCTACATAGTAGAAGTGGTTTCTTGAGCGAAAATTTTCCCCTGCTATCCTATCATGCACATGGTCTAGAATCTTTGATAATTGACAAAAGGAAAAGCTCAACCCTACCCAGAATAAAAATCCCTTGCTCTACAGCTAATCCGAGCAAGTATCCCTAGCATAGGAAGCAAAAGAAAAAGAAAAATAAAACAAAATTATGAGCAAAAGAAGCATTATTCCAGTATCATTTTGTACTATCTCAACACTATTTCAGCATTATCTCAAATATCAAAGCAAAAAATACAAAAAAAAAAAAAAAGAAGCAAAAGTGAAAAGCAAAAGAAAAATACAATAAACTCCTTTCCCTACCCCTTGAAAAGAAAAGAAGGGTTGATGAGCTTGAATCCTTGGAATTCTCAATTATTCAAAAACTGTGAGGTAAGCCCCATAACAGGTGGTTTGTGCCCAACCCACTTGGCCCTAGCTAAAACCTAGCGTGGTGATATGTCTGTCACATTAGCGAACTTCTTTTGTATAGACCTATGTCTACTTATGGATTAGCTAGCTCTTGATAACCCGAATTACATAGTAGTCTAGTATGGTTATATGCATCTAAATCATGGTTAATGAACACTTATTTGGTTAATTCAAATCACTTGTATCAAATTATCTTGCTCAAAACTGGTAAATGCACAAAGCAATTGCACACACATTTGTATTTGAGAGATTTTGTGTATCATTATGATAAATCAATATTGGTAATGAAATCACATACGCACAGGGGATTCCTTATAAATCTAACTATTGTCTTTAAGATACTTTGAAATATTTTTGCAAATTATTTGGAATAATTTCATTTTCTTCTTTGAAGAACAGTTGTTTCGTATAAAGACAACTACATACATTTTCAAAAAAATAAAAAATTCTTTCAAAACATACACTCAAATCATATATATATTATCGACTTTCGCAACGATGGTATAGTTCCAAAACTTAAATTGGAATTTTATGCCTAGCGTAAGTCCTCATCTTCATATTATCTGTTTATTTTCAAAAATTAAACATAATCAACCATGCAATAAAACTATCAATTTCTTCTTTAGATTTCGCGATGATGGTATAAGTCTATACCTAAATATTCTATGCCTAGCACAAACCATTGTACTAATTTTATTTCCCATTTATTTAAATTCATCAAAACATGTGACTTAAATCATTATGTTACACAATTATACTATAACAACACACATTGTTTCTATTTCATGTCATTATGTCAAAACTTCAATTTTGCAATGATGGTTTAATTTCTAGGGAATTATTCAAAAAATTTATCACACTTAGGAATTTATGCATAACAAAAATCATCTTTAATATATTTCATGCATAATATTTTCATGGAAATCTGAAAACAAATCACCATCATCATCATCATTTGCATCATCACAACAAAGTCTTAAGACAGTCTCTTAAGCACTATTTTTCTTTTAATAATATTTCTATACTATGATTAGCTTGACGACCGAGTGAGCGGCAACTCCATGAAATGGTCTATAATAGTGACAATGTCCTTTGAAATTATTGTTAAAAGTCTCTTTTATTTTTATCAAATTATCACACCACAACCACCATTTGTTTACATCAGATTATTTCATTTAAATTTTAAAGCATGACATTCAAACCATAATATTTCCAAATGACATAATCACATGAATCATCAAATCAATCACATCAAAACATTAAAGCATCATACAAACACATAAGACAAGTCATATGATAAAAAAAAAATATATATATATATACATATATATATATATATATATATATATATATATATATATATATATATATATATATATATATATATATATATATATCTATCTCAACAATATATGTACAACATATCAAAACTAGATTGGTATGCCACAATCTACATCTTGGCATACTCAATACTATCAATCATATATTCGATGCATGCGATGTAGTAGCCTAGCCTCGAGAACCCCTCGAGCTCTCAACCTCATCTCCTCCCCCACCTTGAGGTGGACGAGGTGGCCCCATTGCAGTATGTGTGGTACTGCGAGTCCTAGTCGTCGATCGGGATGAAGTCCTCGATGACCCAACCCTAATCAGATCCATAATGCTGGTTGGTAGCTATACCCTCTGGCCCTCTGACACCAGTTGGAAGTAGATACCCTGATAGAATGTGGTCTGAGAAATTGACCGTGCCAGCTCCTGAGTGCTCGCTCCTCTACTCCATGCTTTGAGGCGTGTAACCTCATCTCTGAGTTGTGTATCCTCAACTTGATGGCATGTAGCCTCATCCTATAAAGTCTGCACCTATGCCTGGTTATGAATAGTCTCCACCTAGAGAGTAGCCATATCACTACTCTCTCTTGTGTCCACACCCTTGCCCTTATTGAGCGATGGTGGCCTCTATCTCCATGGATAAGGGGGTCTATCCTCCCTCCTCTCCCACTGTCATAGCCTCTGCTGAGCCTGTGGCCTCCTATGATCTCTCTTGTCATGACCTTGTGCTACCTCAATGGCTGCCTGGCACTACCTCCCCATCTGACACACAACTGCGTGAATCGAACCTTGAGCCCTCGTCATCTAAGGAGGGTGGATGCCTGTGTATCAGGCATCGTAGCCGTCGGCTACCCCAACATTGTCCCCATCCACTAGCTATATTGGGGCATCATCTGTGTCCTGACTCCAGAAGCACTACATATCTAGAGCCCCGCTAACTATAGTGTTATCCCAGACAATCCAAGAAAACTCGTAGTCTCTAAGAGATGGATCCCCTACTGTAGATTGAACTACCTCAAAACTCGGTCATAGTGATGGAGCTCCACCTCTACCCTCTCCATCCTTAGCCAGCATGTTATCCTAATGTGAGCCAGCTCTTTTCCATCCTTGGCCCACCCTGGATGATCTCTCTAAGGCCTCCAGGTGATCTGGTCGAAGACAAGGTCATCAAGTAGTCTTCGGGACATTGGCAGATCTATCCGTCACTGTGACCCTCTCCAAAGCCACCAATAGAAAGCTCGGGGCCTCTCCCCGTCAATCCCTATCAGTGGGAGCCCTACCAGCCTCCGCACCATGATGTGATCCCAGCACCAAACCTGCAGTAGTGATGTCATAACTAGACATCGATCGCCCTTGTATACGACCCCATGCAGGATCCTATACAATCGACATAGTACAAAGCTCCCCCAAGCAAACCTGTACCTGTGGTCTCTCATGTCGTAGACCATATCTATCAGTAGCCATGGTACTATGCATCCACTTTGTGGCATAGCAGCAGACCACCTACCACCCCAGCCAAAACCTATGTCAGTCTAGATGCCTCAAGCATTTGGTGTAGTGACTCGATGTTCACTCCGCCCTTCTCTAGGGTGAAGCTAGGATCTCCGCACAGTCGCATCATCACGTGGCCCTGATTGGCCATGGGAGTTATTAGCCGTCCTTGTATGGGGATCCTCAAAATCCTCCATACATCCTTCAATGTGGGAGTTATCTCCCCTATCGATAACTAGAAATAAGAAGAACCTGGATACCACATCTCTGCTAGGGCTACCAATAGCCCCATATCTGTAGAAACCTATGGCATATCTGCGACATGCTGCAAGCCGACTTGAGCCAACTGATCTCACTCTACCTTAGATAGAGTGGCCAAGTCATCCCTCAGCCCACCATATTTCCATTCTTTGTTCTTTAGTAATCCTCTCTGCAACATAAACAAAACAATACAAATAATTAATAAAACAGTGATTAAAAATGCAAGTAACACAAGTTCAATTTGAGAAAATTCGTCTCTGATTTCGCAAGCCAAAATCGTCCCTTATTTGATGAAATTGTCCCCATTTCACCGATTTTGCCTCTGAACAAAATTGGCGATATCGAGACAATTTTGATGAAATGGAGATGATTTCGTCTCGACGATGTCGATGGCCCAAAAAAATGGCCGTGATGCTAAAAAATCATTTAAAATTAATCTAAAAAGCATAGAAAATCAAAATTAAAGCATTCTAAACTAATTTTAGACTCTTACCCATAGCCCGCGCCGGACCTCTGTTGATCTATGCGTTGTCTCGACCATTTTGTTTGCAGAGCTCTAGAAACCAGAAAATGAAAATTAACAGTAACAATGAATTAGGGTTTTTTCCTATTTTTCTTATTTTTATTCAAAAACAATTAACAACATTTTAAAATTTTGCTTTTTCGTGTTTTTACCTCAAACGTTCGATTTGAGTAAAAACATGGAGGGGGCACCATAGTGAGCTGTCGTACGATTCGACCTAGAATCATCACCTAAAAATGGGAGTAAATTTTTGCTTTCTCGTAAATCGAGAAGAACTCGTCTTTAATGCATTTTCCTCGAAAAATTTGCTAAAGAGGGGGCAAAATGTAGCACCCCAAAATTGGTGCAGTAAACCTTAGAAAATAATTAAAATTACTTTAGTAATAATTCAAAATTCAATTTTAACCCTGAACCGCCCGTTAGCTGCCTGTTAAACAACTTTTCCCATTTTTTGTGCCATTTTTAGGATTTGTTGTGACCATTGGACGATATCGTCTCCGATAAGACAATATCGCCTCAGATCGGATGATTTTGTCTGGAGCAGAACGTCCAGATGATCTCATCCCAAACTGATTTGTGCATAATTAGATTCTATTCCAATGACGTCTCTAAGTTGGGCAGAAGCGTGTCTGCACCGTTAGAGACCTCCCTCGTTGGAGATCTTCTATATTAGGATGATCTCCAACCTCCTAACCTTCCTCCTAAGCCTACTTAAACCTTAGGACCCCCCTTGACATTTTCCTAGCTGAATTTTCCTATAACTTGACCTTTGCGTGCATTAGAATACCCTGGATTACCATCTGCATTTGTGCTTTGCAAGTTTTCTTGTAGGGACCTCATTTATTTTCAGCTGGAGCAAGCTCAGATCGTCACAGATGATCCTGTACAATCTTGGACGATCCCATAAAAATTCAAGACGATTTTGACTACAGTCTACATTGGGGGCAATCAGTGCCCAGAGTTTGTGTTTTTCTTATACTTTGCTGTTATTTTATTTTGCATTTAGTCAGTTTTATTATTATTTCTTGTTATTATGCATTTTGGAGTTCACCCATGTAGTTTAATTGCATAATAAAATCATGATTAGCTATTAAAGCATCGTAATTTACTTGAATTTCTATTCGGAATTATCTTATTAACATCCTTATTATTATTTCACATCATTTTCCTTTATCAGCATAGCTGCATTTTCTATATTCTGTGTCCATTTCTCTAATTGTAGGTCTCTGACGAATTCATCTGATGAATTCGTCAGATCTCAGACGATCCTGTCAGATAGGAGACGATTTTGTTAAATTCTAGACGATCTTGACTGCTTCAAAAATTAGAACCTCCATCAGACATCCGAAATCAGGTATGGATTTCTTCACTTAATTTATTCTCTGTGTTTTATGTTTAATTCTATTTTTTGTATTCATTTAATTTGCATTTTCATAATAGAAAAACTTAGATTCATTTGGCCAAACCTAGGATTTGAATGTTTAAAGATAAAATTAAACACATTAAACACATTCCCAACCTAGGCGTGGAGACTGCCACTAAACATTTCCTAGTGAACCCCACAATTCGTCAAAAAATAACCTTAATACCCCTCCCCCGAGAGGCGGGACCTTCAAAGGGCCTCTCAGTCCGAGGTATTGTCCCATCCTTCCCGCATCCCCATTTCAGGCATGGATCCTTTAGCCTAAAGGTAAGGGTGCAGAAAATTTGGAGCGATACACCTTCCAAGTTAAGACGTGGTCCTTGAAACTTTGGGATCCCTCTCCCATTAGCTTTCCCCAAAAAATCTTCACTTGTGGCTTCCTTGTTTGTAGTTATTGTTAGACATTGGGCTTGAAAGTAGCCCTGGGTTTTGCACACGTTATAAAATACTGGCTTGTTCTCATACTCCACAGGCTGAATCCTTAGAAACTCTCCATATGCTAGTTCCACTTGAGAAGTTAGATCAGAATCCAAGTTTGTATTTACACAGATCCTAGCATGCATCAGTCTAGTCCTTGCCCGGGTTGAATGGTCTATTGCCATGAGCTCTCCTATCATATTTGCTATGCCACTAATCTAGTACTAATTAACAAACTGGGCTGGGAGGTTTGGTAAGTGGACCCAAATGGGTGCTATATTAATGTTCTACTTCTTAGGGTTGAAATTCTCCCCCCACTTTCCCATAAAGAGGCTACGCCTTCCTAGAAACCAGGGTCCTCCTGTCAATATGCGCTCTGCATCATCTTTGTTGTTGAGTCTTATCATAAAAAACCTCTTGACATGGCTATGATTTCTAAGCTTCCTAAAGTTTTCCACTTTGCCGTGGCCCATGAGCGAATAGTCTCAATGTCCGGCCTTCTTCCCAAAGCCACATGACTAGGATAGGCATAAGGGTAATAATATATTTATAGAATAGAGTTTTTTTTTGTAACAATTTTAATATAAATATCATTCTTAGTTTAGCAATTCCAATATTTTTTCATTTTAGCCCCATCCACAATATGCAATATGGTTGAATTTTAATAGTGTTTCTATAACATATTTTTGTTACTTTTATGATTTCAATATTCTAAAATATATGTAGTTTAAGTGGTGATTCTTCAAATATTCCTCTACTTGGATCTTTTTACCATCCTTTCTTTTAGTGTAATAATTAAAACAAGAAATTTGGGAGGAAGGAATTTATCTTGTTGGATATTTATATTTCTATAGTAAATAGTGCTATAGGGATTTATCTTTAATGGATATTAATATCATCTATTTAGGATGGGTGTTTGGTTCTTAAACTAAAAAAATGTGATAAAATATTTTTCTATTTGCTCAATTTTATTTTAAGAGTTTGAGTTAGACTGCCACCCATATCTTGCAACCACAAATGATTATGGGTATAACACTATTATAGGATATAACTTTCTCATTTTCTAATTCTAAAGATCAATACACTCATTTTATAAGATATAGAGGACTTTTCAACTTGTATTTTTCAATATGAGTGTTCCAATTCATATTGCAATTAAATTTTATGCCTACATACTTTTAGAAGTAGACTTGTCAATATGGTAATTATTTTAGAGGATTGTGGGGAAGGTTGCTTTTAAAATTGCATAGTTAAAATTTTAGCTTTATCAATGTTAATTATCAATATAGTCCCATGATGGATATCATAGTGGTATGTCTTTGAGTTTTCATCTAGGAGACCCAAGTTCAAACCTCGGTACAAGGATATTGGGACCCCTTTCAAAAACCTATACTTTATCATAAAATTTACAAGTCCCATGAGGGATACCATAGTGGTATATCTTTAGGTTTTCATCTAGGAGACCCAAGTTCAAACCTCGTTAGAAGGGGATTGGGGACCCTTTAAAAAACCTATCCTTTACCCTAAAATCTTAATCCTACAATGGATACCTTCATGGTATATCTTTTGGTTTTCATATAGGAGACCCAAGTTCAAACCTTGATACAAGGTTCCATAATCATTTCAAAAATCCATGCTCTACCCTAAAATTTTAGTTCTAAAGGATAACATAATGGTATGTATTTTTGTTTTTATTTAGGAGACCCAAGTTCAAACCCTAGTATAAGGGGATAGAGTCTTCTTTCAAAAAACATAGAATTTACCCTAAGAAAATTCCATTAGGGATACTGTAGTGGTATGTCTGCATTTTCATCTAGAAGATCCAAGTTCAAACCTTGGTACAAGGGGACTAGGATCCCTTTCAAAGGAACCCAAGCTTTACCCTAAAATTTTGAGTCCTGTAAGGGATACTATAGTGGTATATATTTGGTTTTTCATCCAAGATACCCAAGTTCAAACCCTGGTACAAGGGGATTGAGACCCTTTCAAAACCCATGCTTTACCCTAAAATTTTATCCTATGAGAGATAATTTAGTGATGTCTTTGGGTTTTCATTTAGGAGACCCAAGTTCAAACCCTGATACAAGAGACTAGGAAACTTCCAAAACTCATGCTTTATCCTAAAATTTTCCTATGAGGGATACTATAGTGGTATATCTTTGGGTTTCATGCAGGAGATACAAGTTCAAACCCTACTACAAGGGGACCGAGACCCTTTTCAAAAGCCTATGTTTTACTTTAAAATTTATCCCAAGAGGGACACCATAGGGTATATCATTGGGTTTTCATATAGGAGATCCATGATCAAACCTTGATACAATGGGATCGAGACCCTTTCAAAAACCATTATTTACCCTAAAATTGTAGTGCCTGAGGGATACCATAGTGGTATATCTTTAGGTTTTCAGAAGGAGATCCAAGTTCAAACCTTGGTACAAGGGGACTAGGGCCCTTTCAAAAACCCATGATTTACCCTAAAATATTAGTCCTTTGAGGGATATTGTAGTGGTATATCTTTGGGTTTTCATCTAGAAGTCCCAAGTTCAAAACTTAGTATATTACAAAACTTTATTCTCATAAACATAAATAATTCACCACTATGCAAAAATATCAAATCATTCATCCACAAATAATTATCCACAATATTAATCCATACAATGAGACAAAGATATATAATACCCTTAAGGTAGGGAAAAACCAATAAATAATCCTTTTTTTTTGGTAGATAAGATACTATAGCATTAATACCGGGTTTTACAGGGTGACCCAAAACCTTTTATAAAAATCAGCCCAGGGTTGTTGATGAACATATCCTTACTAAGGATCCTATATATGTAAAATCTACATGCCACCAAAGCCATTACATCTAGTAAGGCACATAGCCTGTTATCAAAAAGAAACTTCCCATACAACATTTTGGGTATACCTCGAGAAAACACACATGCATCATAATTACAAAAAATAAACAGACACGGATCCCTTCCTTGAGACAATGGAGAAACAAAAAGCTGGAGACACACATAGCAGAGTACTGAAAAAACTCCCACAAGCTCTATAGTGACAATTACTCTTAATAATTCTTTGTTAATTGCTTTCTTTTGTATATGACATGCTTTGGTACCACATACTATCTTGGCCAATCAGCCTTGGATAAGTGAACCTGCTGGCTAGATTTATGGTGGTGGCTATCTGGTGGTCCACGTGGCTTTGGTTTGAAGTCTTCTATTGCCGTTTCTTTCCTTCCTTGTGATTATCAACCAACCTCAAATTGCTAATATGACTAGGAGCCATGTTATCTGATATGTGACTATCCCCATTAGTCTTTGTGGTATTTCCAAGCAACATCCACAAATACTGACAGCTTAGATAATTTTTATTGTGAGTCCAATTCAAAAAAGAGACAGAAATACTCCTAGCCTTCGAACTTACAATGCCTTCCCTGTTGGTAAATTCAACTATAATTCTTGGTATTCTTGTTGAATAAGCTCCTCTACTTCACTTAGGATACCGTGTTCCCATTTGAAAAGTCTGTCACCATCGACACCCAAATTGGCCAGCTTATCAACAATTTTGTTAGCTTATCGAAAGACATGTGTTGGCAATTTTGGGTACCTTGAGTTCTTTGCAGTTGCTCAAGTAAATAAGTTGTCATTGATGTCAAGGAGCTTTTGAAAGAATTTGATTTGATGTAAAATAATGTGTTTTGTTGAAGGTTCGGCTTGACAGGTTCGAAAGAAAGTAAGTTGGAAAAATGTCGCGATATCGCGACATGTCGCATTTTCGCGACTTAAAGAGAGAAAGCTTTTTGAAAAGTGTCAGTGGCAGAGAGAGAAAGATTTTTGAAAAAGTGTCACGATTTCATGACATGTGAGAAGAGAGAGAAGAAGCTGGCAAAACTGTCACGATTTCGTGACATGTTGGAAGAGAGAGAAGAAGCTGGAAAAACTGTCGCGATTTCGTGACATGTTGGCAGAGAAAGAAAGCAAGGTGGAAAGTGTCACGATTTCACGACATAATGCAAGGAAGGTTGTACGGACGAAAAAGTGTCACGATTTCATGACATGATGCAGAAGGGAGAGTCCGTAGTGTGAACTATCATGATTTCGCGACAAGTTCGAAGAGAGATAAAGTATCTCAAAAAGTGTCACGATTTCGTGACATGCTGCAAAAGACGAAGTGAGGACTGTCATGATTTCGTGACATGCTGAAAAGCTCAAAGTGAGAACTGTCATGATTTCGTGACATGCAACAAAGGGAAGAGTCTGAAATGAGAAGCGTCACGATTTTGCGACAGGCTACAAAGAAGTCGTACGGATGCAAAAAGTGTCACGATTTCGTGACAGGTTGAGATGGCAGCATTCAGTTGGAGAAAGTGTCACGATTTCATGATAGGTTGAGATGGCAGCATTCAGTTGGAGAAAGTGTCATGATTTCATGACAAAAATAGTAAGCAAGTCTTCAACAGAAGAAGCGTCACGATTTCGCGATGAATTCAAGAAGGAAGAGCTCGAAGGCGAAAGCGTCACGATTTCGTGACATGTTCCAGTTTCACGGGCGTAAGGCAGAGAAGAGCTTAAGGCAGCGAAAGCGTCACGATTTCGTGACATGTTCCATTTTCGCTAGTGCAAGCCGAGAAGAGGTTGATAAAGCGAGAAATGTCACGATTTCATGACAAAAGTGACGATGACGTCAGCAGAGGCAGAAGTGTCACGATTTCGCGACAAAAGCAAAGTTGTTGCTGACAAAGCGAGAAGTGTCACGATATCGCGACAAGAGCTTAGTCAAAGTCGTCAACGGCTAAAGTGTCGCGATATCATGACAAAAGCCATAAGGTAGTGTACGGTTGCAAAAGATGTCGCGATATCGCGACATGTTGTAGTTTCACGACAGAAGCTACAGAAGAGTTGCAGAGTTAAATTTGAGCCGACAAAGTTAAATCTGGGCCGACGAAGATTAGGGTTTGCAGCCGACGTTGTTTAGGGTTGTGCAGCCGACTAGGATCAAAGTTTTAATCTTGAAAGTTTTAGTATAAGAGGAGGGCTGTTTGAAGAGAAATGGTATCGATCGAAGTGTGCGTTCGAAGTGCGATATTCGTAGATAGAGTGCGGGGGAGAAGTTCGATCATCGAGAAGCAGAGTGTGCGAAGACGGTGCTGCTGTGATTGCGTAGAGGTGCATAAGTTGATGTTCGATCGAGTGCTGTTGTGTTTGCGTAGACAGTGCAAAAGTTGGTTTCGACCAAGTGCGACTGTGACAGAACAGAAAGAGATTTGAGGACAGACTTGTGCCAGACCAAAGGACTGTGTTTGGTGCAGACCAGAGAAAGAGGAAGAGGACAGACTTGTGCCAGACCGAAGGACTATGTTTGGTGCAGATCAAAGAAAAATATAGAGGACATTTGTGCTAGACCGAAGGACTGTGTTTAGTGCAAATTCGAGGACCAAGCTTTGAGGTGACAGAGTTGAGGACAGAGGTCTCCAGCCAGAGCAGGGAAGACAGGTGTCTTCTATGGATAGAGTTCCATTTGCTAAGGGCAGCAGAGGTAGAGGTCTTCTAGAGGATCACCAGCTAGAGCAGAGTTAGGGGATTGGTGTCTCCTTTGGGTTGGTACCCATAAACATTGTAATCGGGAAAGGTTTCCCAGATTTGGTTGATAAAATTTTAGTGAAAATTTTTATCCGTGGAGTAGCCCACTTTGGGTGAACCACGTAAATTGCTGTGTCTCTATTGTGGATGGTGTTTTCTGCATTGCTTTGATTTATGCTTGATACTGTTTTCTATACACTGCATAATTTTGAGTTGAAAGTTGAATTGAAGGAAAAAGTAAAAAGTGGTCTTATACTGTTCACCCCCCCTCTCAGTATAAGCTTGTGTTCTTCAATTGGTATCAGAGCGGGTGCCTTCAGAAAGTTTAACAGCTTGAAGGAAAAGCCAGTAAAGAACACAATGGATTATTCAAGTGGCAATGCAGCACCTATTCTTGATGGATCAGATTTTGGTCTTTGGAGTGCTAGGATGAAGGTTCATCTAATGGCACTTGGGAATGAGGTTTGGGAAGTGATTGAAGATGGGTACACTATTCCTGTAAATGGTCCATATACTAAAGAAGATAGGCTCCTACATCACAGCAATTCAAAAGCAATGAATGCAATCCTGAAAGGCTTACGAAAAGTAGATCTCACCAAAGTAATTCACTGCAAGACAACTAGTGAAATGTGGAAACAGTTGCAGGTGGTTCATACTGGTGATGCAAATGTCAGAAAGGCCAAGTTGAGACATTTCAAAGGTATGTTTGAACAACTCAAGATGAATGATGATGAAAATATTAGTGACTATATGCTTCGTATGGATGAGGTTGTTAACTCCATGAAAGACTTAGGACTTGAGCTTGCTGAAAATGATGTTTGTGATAAGATTTTAAGATCTCTTCCTAATAGATTTAGTGAAAATATTTCTGCTATTGAGGAAGCTAAAGATTTGGATAAGCTGAAAAAGGATGAGCTTCATAGTATACTTGCAGCATTTGAGTTGAGAACTCAAGTGAAGGTTGATGTCAAGAAAGAGGCAGCTTTCAAGGCTACCAAGAAATCTAAGGGTAAACAACTTCAAGAGAGTGATGAGTCTTCTAGTGATGAAGAGGCATATTACAACAAGAAAGGCAAGTTATCTAGAAAGCACAAAAGCATGAAAAATATAAGATGCTTCAATTGTGGAAAGTTTGGTCATTATGCTACTGATTGTACTGTTTCCAAGAATGAAAGTGATGAAGAGAAACAGGATGTTAAGAGCAAGGATTCTGAAAAGCACAGGTATTACAAAAAGAACAAAGATGAGCACAACAATCAAGGAAAGAAGTATTCACACAAGAACAAGAAGAGTTTCTACCTAGACAAAGCAAGTAAGTGTTCTAGCAGTGATAGTGAAAGCTCTTCAAGTGATGAGGAAAATGAGATGTTGTTCATATCAGAAAAAGAGGAAGAACCGAAACATAGATTCATTATTATGAAATGTCTTAGATGTGGAAATTTTGGTCACCTTGAGGATGATTGTACAAATAATGATTTGGTTTCCAGTATGTATAAGGATGCTTCAGAAAACTATCAAGAAGATGCTTGTATGGTTTTTGAAAAAGGTAGCACCTCTAGTGATAAGAAATCTGGAAAAGGCCTTGAGGATTCAGAAAGCAAACAAATAAAGGATCTTGAAAGTGAACTTAATAATGCTCTTAGTGCTTTGAAAAAGGAAAGAAAGAAGAATGATAGACTCAAGGATAAGTTAGATGAATGTTGTATGGAGAGAGACGATCTTATAGAAAGTCTTGACTTCTCTATAGCTAAGACACAAGAACTCAAGGACGAGTTAGAGTCTAAGATTCTTCAGTATAATGAGTTGGAACAGAAAATGGCTTCTTTGGAAGTGGAAACTAAAGAGTACAAGGATAAGCTATACAGGTTTCAAGATAGCTCCAAAAGGGTTAAGTCTCTCATCAAAGGTCAAAGGAAAACAACAGATAAAACAGGCCTTGGTTTTGTTAAGCCGCACAAGGAAGAGAGTTCTGATGAGGAAAGTATTTCAGATCCTGAGTCCTTAACTGATCGATGCGCAGAAACAGAAAACGAAAATCAGAATGCGAAGAAGAAGTTTTCAGGACCCAAGAGGTCGAATAAAGGTAAATTTCATGGCAGATGTTTTGCATGTTACAGGTTTGGTCACATGGCTGCACATTGCATGGCTCAAGTAAGGAAGATAAATGACAGTTTCAGAGGTGGTAATTTCTTTCAAGGGTATTGCTACTCTTGTAAACAGTTTGGGCATAAGGCAATTTTTTGCAAGGCTAATAACTGGAACAGGGTTAGTCAAAATAGGAGGATTCAAAGAACAAGTATGCCTAAAAGAAATAACATTGTTACTTGTTATAAGTGCAACAATGAAGGCCACACAACTAGACAGTGTAGAGCTGAACTTCCAAGGTACAGGAACAGGAACAGTGGTATGAACAGGTCCAAGGATCAAGGCATGGATAAGAACAAAAATAATAACAGGAACAGGAACAGTGACAGGAACAGGAATAGGAATACGGGCAAAATGTTCAAGAAAAGGCCCGACAAGGAAATTATAGACACTGATGATGATCAGTGCCTAATGGGAGTTTTACTCCCACCCCAGAATTAATCACCTCATCAGGAGGTGGGGGAGGGACTAAGCTAAGTGGCTCATTCTTAGTCCCGAGCCCCAAAGGTGACCCTTTGCCATTGATGACAAAGGGGGAGAGATATGAGTAAGGGGGAGAGCTTCAATGTGAAGAGGAAAGCTTCAAGTCAGGGGGAGCAAAACTTCAAAAGGAGATTCTCAGCTGTTAGCACAGTTGGTTTCAGTTTTAGCTCCTGAGACGTGTTTTTAGTAAAGGGTTGCCATCAATGACAAAGGGGGAGATTGTTGGCAATTTTGGGTACCTTGAGTTCTTTGCAGTTGCTCAAGTAAATAAGTTGTCATTGATGTCAAGGAGCTTTTGAAAGAATTTGATTTGATGTAAAATAATGTGTTTTGTTGAAGGTTCGGCTTGACAGGTTCGAAAGAAAGTAAGTTGGAAAAATGTCGCGATATCGCGACATGTCGCATTTTCGCGACTTAGGCAGGAGAGAGAAAGCTTTTTGAAAAAGTGTCACGATTTCGTGACATGTGACTTAGGAGAGAGAGAAAAGTTTGAAAAAGTGTCACGATTTCGCGACATGTTAGAAGAGAGAGAAGAAGCTGGAAAACTGTCACGATTTCGTGACATGTTGGCAGAGAAAGAAAGCAAGGTGGAAAGTGTCACGATTTCGTGACATAATGCAAGGAAGGTTGTATGGATGAAAAAGTGTCACGATTTCGTGACATGATGCAGAAGGGAGAGTCCAGTGTGAACTATCACGATTTCGTGACAAGTTCGAAGAGAGATAAAGTATCTCGAAAAGTGTCACGATTTCGCGACATGCTACAAAAGACGAAGTGAGGACTGTCATGATTTTGTGACATGCTAAAAAGCTCGAAGTGAGAACTGTCATGATTTCATGACATGCAACAAAGGGAAGAGTCTAAAATGAGAAGCGTCATGATTTCGTGACAGGCTACAAAGAAGTCGTACGGATGCAAAAAGTGTCACGATTTTGTGATAGGTTGAGATGGTAGCATTCAGTTGGAGAAAGTGTCACGATTTTGACAGGTGAGATGGCAATTAGTTGGAGAAAGTGTCACGATTTCATGACAAAATAGTAAGCAAGTCTTCAATAGAAGAAGCGTCATGATTTCACGATGAATTCAAGAAGGAAGAGCTCGAAGGCGAAAGCATCATGATTTCGTGACATGTTCCAGTTTCGGGGTAAGGGAGAAGAGCTTAAGGCAGCGAAAGTGTCATGATTTCGTGACATGTTCCATTTTTGCTAGTGCAAGCCGAGAAGAGGTTGATAAAGCGAGAAATGTCATGATTTCATGACAAAAGTGATGATGACGTCAGCAGAGGTAGAAGTGTCATGATTTTGTGACAAAAGCAAAGTTGTTGCTGACAAAGTGAGAAGTGTCGCGATATCGTGACAAGAGCTTAGTCAAAGTCGTCAATGGCTAAAGTGTCGCGATATCGTGACAAAAGCCATAAGATAGTGTATGGTTGCAAAAGATGTCACGATATCGTGACATGTAGTTTCATGGTAGAAGCTACAGAAGAGTTGCAGAGTTAAATTTGAGCCGACAAAGTTAAATTTGGGCTGACGAAGATTAGGGTTTGCGACAGTTGTTTAGGGTTGTGTAGCGACTAGGATCAAAGTTTTAATCTTGAAAGTTTTAGTATAAGAGGAGGGTTGTTTGAAGAGAAATGGTATCGATCGAAGTGTGCGTTCGAAGTGTGATATTCGTAGATAGAGTGCGGGGGAGAAGTTCGATCGTCGAGAAGCAGAGTGTGCGAAGACGGTGCTGCTGTGATTGCGCAGAGGTGCATAAGTTGATGTTCGATCGAGTGCTGCTGTGTTTGCGCAGACAGTGCAAAAGTTGGTTTCGACCAAGTGCGACTGTGACAGAACAGAAAGAGATTTGAGGACAGACTTGTGCCAGACCAAAGGACTGTGTTTGGTGCAGACCAGAGAAAGAGGAAGAGGACAGACTTGTGCCAGACCGAAGGACTGTGTTTGGTGTAGATCAGAGAAAAATATAGAGGACATTTGTGCTAGACCGAAGGACTGTGTTTAGTGCAAATTCGAGGACCAAGCTTTGAGGTGACAGAGTTGAGGACAGAGGTCTCCAGCCAGAGCAGGGAAGACAGGTGTCTTCTGTGGATAGAGTTCCATTTGCTAAGGGCAGCGGAGGCAGAGGTCTTCTAGAGGATCACCAGCCAGAGCAGAGTTAGGGGATTGGTGTCTCCTTTGGGTTGGTACCCATAAACATTGTAATCGGGAAAGGTTTCCCAGATTTGGTTGATAAAATTTTAGTGAAAAATTTTATCCGTGGAGTAGCCCACTTTGGGTGAACCACGTAAATTGTTGTGTCTCTATTGTGGATGGTGTTTTCTGCATTGCTTTGATTTATGCTTGATACTGTTTTCTATACACTGCATAATTTTGAGTTGAAAGTTGAATTGAAGGAAAAAGTAAAAAGTGGTCTTATACTGTTCACCCCCCCCTCTCAGTATAAGCTTGTGTTCTTCAACATGTTGGGATTTTCTGTCCTGTCTTCCCTAGAAAAGGATCCTAGCCTCTTCAAAAATTATTTTAATACTCCAAAGAGATGTTTTCAAATTATTGAGGAGATTTATAACATGCATATATTCTTCTTATATGATCAAATTGCCTTCTAAGTATTGAGTTATTTGAAGGCCTCTCCACATAGCTCTAGCTTTAGCTTCATTGTTTGTCCTTGTTACCAAATATTCAAAAAATGCAAGCATAATATTCCCATTATGATCTCGCACAATGCCTTCAGTGCCTGCTCTACCAAGATTTTCCTTAGTGGCTCCATAAAAATTAAGCTTAAACCAACCCATAGGAGGTGGAGACCACTTAACATTGGCTCTGGGGTTGACTACCTTAGGCACATACTCATATAAAAAGGTTAAGCTTAAATATTGAGCAATCATGGTCTCCTACAGATGAGTTTTACAACTATTAAAAGGGATAAGGTTCACATTCTCATTGGCAAAGGATAGGATCCTGGTAATGATAATTTTATGATCATGGATAGACTCATTAAAGACTCTATGGTTCCTTTCTAACCACACCTGCCAAAGATAGTGATTGAGACAAATTTTCCACATGTATTTAAGTCTTTGGCTTGAAAAGGGGCAAGGCCACTGGATGAAAAAATCAAGTACGATGGCTGGTTTAACCCATGAAATATTGAAGGCCTAAAAAACTCCACTTAGGACAGTTAAGGAAAAAGGGCACTCAAGGAAAATATGATAAATGGTCTCCGAATTAGCCCTGCATAGATAACAATGATTAGTGATACAAATACCTTTACGCATCATATTATCAATGGTTAGAATTCTTCCTTGGATAACCAGACCATGAAAAGATTGCAATTTTTGGAATTAAATTTTTTATCCAAACTAAGTCCTTTTGGAGGACAAAATCCTCATCATCAAGCAGAAGCTTGTAAGCTGATTTAACAGTGAACTGCCCATTTTTCGTAGGATCCCAGGTCACTTGATCTTCCTTGGGTCTCATGGGGATAAAATTTTACCCGAGAATGTTACAAAGATCATTTGATTCCACTTGAAATCCTTGAATTATTATTTATTTCCACTTCATTCTACCTCTGTCCTCAACCATATAATCGACGACTTTTCTGCCAATGAGTTCTCCTGTGATATCTCTGATTCAAGATAAGTTAGGATATTGCATCAGTGGTTCATCCTTAGCCCACCTGTCATTCCAATAATTTATCCTCTCACCATTGCCTAAAACCCATATTAAACCTTTTTTGATGATTTCCTTACAATTAAGAATTGCTTTCCAAAAATCAGAACCTCTGATTGGAACTGAGTCACTTAGAAATTCCATATTTTGAAGATACTTTCATTTTATGATAATTGTCCATTCATTTTCTTCACCAAAAATGAGATGCCACACCTACTTAGCTAGTAAAGCTAAATTTATATGAGCAATTCTCCTCAGACCTAAGCCCCCATTTTCCCTGGGTCTGCACACTTTGGTCCATCCTACAAGGTGTATCCTTTTTTTCTCCTCTGATCCAGTCCATAAAAATTCTTTTTAAATTTTCTTAGTTTTCTGGAAAACCTTCACAGGGGCTTTGAAAATGGAGAAGAAATAGACTGGAATGCTTTGAATAGAGGCCTTAGTGAGGGTAAGCTTTTTTGCTTGAGATAGAAGATGACCTTTCCATCTAGTAAGTTTTTTTTGAATTCTTTCAATAACCCTATCCCACATTGACTCTCTCGGAGAACCAATGAAAAGAGGGAGACCAAGATACGAAGTGGGGAGGTTTGCTATATCACACCCTAAAATTTTTGTAATCCTACCAATAAATAATCCTTAAGGATGGAATAAATCCATAATATCTCCCAAGATAAGAGCATCACTTAGAGAGGGCAAAGTCGTATAAGCCATTTCATGGGTAAATATATTACATATGATTGATCTCCTTGATGATTACAATGATAAATATCCCTTCTTTATATACCCATATTCTAATTCTACTTTGAGCAGCTAACTACTAATATAATATTATAATACAATCAACCTTGGGTTATGTGTGGCCCATGCCAACTCTTATATAATATAATAACATATTTCCATATATCTATTCCTAGGTGGCCTAACACGATACAAGGGGACTGAAACCCCTTTCAAAAACCTATGCTTTACCTTAAAATTTTGTTTTGTGAGGGATACCATAGTGGTATATCTTTAAGTTTTCATCCAAGAGATCCAATTTTAAACCTTGGTACAAGGGGACCTAGACCTATTTCAAAAAGCCATGCTTTACCATAAAAAATTCTCCTATGAGGGATAGCGTAGTTATATATCTTTGGGTTTTCATATTGGAGATCCAAGTTCAAACATTGGTACAAGAGAATTGGGACCATTTCACAACCCATGCTTTACCCTAAAATTTTAGTCCCATGAGGGATACCGTTGTGGTATATCTTTGGCTTTTCATGTAGGAGACCCAAGTTCAAACCTTGGTACAAGGGGACTATGGCCCATTCAAAAACATATGCTTTACCCTAAATTTTAGTCCCATGAGGGATACTGTAGTGGTATATCTTTGAGTTTTCATCTAAGAATTCCAAGTTCAACCCTTGGTACAAGGGGACCAGGGCCCCTTTCAAAAAATTATGCTTTACCTTAAAATTTTGTCTTATGAGGGATACTGTAGTGGCCTATATTTAGGTTTTCATTTATGATGCCCTAGTTCAAAATTGAGTATAAGGGGACTAGGACCCCTAAAAAAAACCCATGATTTACCCTAAAATTTCTAGTCCCATGAGGGATACCATAGTGGTATTTATTTGGTTTTTCATCTAGGATATCCAAGTTCAAACCCCAATACAAGGGGATTAGGACCCTTTCAAAAAACTATTATTTACCCTAAATTTTTTGTCTCATGAGGAATATATATATATATATATATATATATAAATAAATAAATAAATAAATAAATAAATATATATATATATATATATATATATATATATATATATATATATATATATATATATATATATATTTTAACATGGTGGAATCGGTAGCCGCCACAAATCCGGGTAGGTTGTCTAGCTTTTATGGCTGCCACAGTATTCTATGTTGTCCACCTCGAAAGCCACCACATAGATCTTCATGCAGTCCGTCCCTATAACTGCCATACCACAATCATTTTAAACCTTTTACGCCGTTGAAAGCACCAGGAAAGGGACAAGTGTTCAGTCCAACGAGGCCCGAGATTTGAACCTTGGACCTTCACCCCCTTATGGTGTTTGGATGAACCAATTGGTCTACAACTCATACTTGTCTCATGAGGAATATATTAGTGGTATGTATTTGGATTTTCATCCATGATATACAAGTTCAAACCTTCATATAAAGGGAGAAGGGCCCTTTAAAAAAAGCCCATGCTTTACCCTAAATTTTTTTAAAAGTCCCATGAGGGATAACATAGTGGTATGTCTTTGGGTTTTCATCTAGGATACCCAAGTTTAAACCCCAGAAATGGGATCAAGATCCCTTTAAAATACCCATGCTTTACCATAAAATTTTATTCCTATGAGGAATACCATAGTGGTATATCTTTGGGTTTTCATATAGGAGACCCAAATTCAAACCCTGGTACAAGGGGATTGAGGCCCCGTTCAAGAACCCACACTTCACCCTAAATTTTTATCAAATGGAATTAGATCAACTAGTTAGATTCCTCAACATTCAAGGATGAGACCTAGTTTCAAATCTTGCCAAGTGATACATGGATAATATCCAAGATATTGTAATACCAATATGTGGTGATGCTATAATATGGGTGGGACCCATTTCAATCACATAGAACCAATTGAAAAAATATTAATTATCAATACATCATTTTAATTTTATCAACATTAATACTCAAGCCAAACTTACTATAAAATGTTTGAAATACTCTTTATTATTTCTCTAGTTCAATTAGATCTTTGGTACACAAGGCAATGTGATTAATATATGGAAGTATTATGATCCATCCAATAAGGCTAATGTGAATTCATCTCTACTTTCCAAGAAATGTTTTAAGCTTAACACAATATTGTTTGAATTGATTGTTTAACGGATTTTATTTTACTAGTTTTTGTTATTAATGCCCACCTTTTGACCCCTTGATAAACTTCAACTCATGCATGTCTATTAAAATAATATATAAAGTAGTGAAATATTCTATGGGTCATAAATGATGAATGAAATATGGAATCCTAATGTGATGTACCATGCTTTATGATATAATATTGGATTGAATGTGATGTTTCCTTGTTATAAATTTATGTAATACTTAAATAATGATGATTTTATCGATTATATTATCCATGTGAAAAACAAAGTGTTCATGTATTTTGTAGGCATAGGAAACAATTAAGGAAAGATAAAATAATTTGAAAACATTTACCAACTTTTGTATTACCACCATATTGTCCTATTGTTTGATTGCAATACAAACCAAAATATAATATAAATCTTATCTTGTGTTGAAAGTCAAGGGTGTATGTAGGTATCCTATCATGGGAATGAAAAGATATTAATAAGACAATATAATTAGTGATTAAATAAAAAATAAATACTTTGGATTATATATATTCATTAAAGGTAAATACCCTATTAGGTCAACCAATGGGCTATTCACCCACTTCTACTCAATGTACATGGTAATTATTGCTCCCTTCAATTCTACTATCCTATCATGAAATTAGATTGACACAGAGGTAGTTGGAGGGGCATAGCATATTTAATCCTAGAATGGACATGCAAATGGTAAGATGGATGGGATGAGGATTTTGAGGAATATGGAAGATAAAAGAGAGTGAAAAGAGACACAAAAACATAAATAAAGGGAGAAAATAGGCAATATAAAGATGATAAATGTTAAATTATACAAGCCCATAATAATATCAATGGTATTAAAATTTAAATCAATATGTATCTTCTTGGCTAGAATCCTTTGTGTTATTTATGGGTGTTGTGTTTGTGGTGTATGTGTGTGTGAATATAACCCCCTATATGGTATGTTTGTGTTGTACTAGGTGGTATGTGTATGTCAATAGGACCCAATAAAGTATGCATATGTGTGGAGATCTCCTATGTTCAAAATAATTATGATATATAGTAGCCTGAAGTGTTTTGTATAGTGACCAATGGGTAACACATTTGAGTTCAAACATGGGGTCAAGTTGAAGGATTTTTTGATGTTACCAAATATTGACTTGGAGTAAAGTTATAAATTCTTCATGCTAGATGTTATAAAAAGAAGTGAGAGGAGCCTCATAAAATTAAAATATAAAGCAAGTGTGATTTCTTTGAAGACAAATGAGAAGGAATTTGCATGAGTGATTTCTTTGAAGATGGATGTATCCCATATATGACAACTTAACTTAGCAAGGGCCGTAGGAGGCCAAATAAAATCACAAGAATATTTATATGAATATCTATTTGTACTCAATATTCTTCCTATGAGCATGCCAGAGCAAGTATGATTTCTTTTATCAAGATTTTATTGACATGAATTAATTGGAATAAGAATCAAAATCACATGAAAACACAATTATGCAAATTGAACACAAATAACAATTATTATATTAATCACACCAAATATTTTTCAAAATATGATAGGCCACTTCAAGGGTGAGATCTCCTTTATGAGAAATTCTCAATACAATATAATTATTTAGGATACCTTTACCTATTGTACAATGCAATATATCAAAATAACTCTACCTACCCTAATGATCCAAAATTAGCCAAATATAAATGAAGCCTAAAATATTTGTTTGAGCTATCCAACCTAGCCATGAAGATCGAGGTCACCTTAATATTAAAAAAGGGATTACCACTCATTACTTATTATGAAATAAAAAGGGTTAGAAAATAAGGTCCTCACACTATCTCCCCCTTCAACATAAGCTTTGTCCTCAAACCTGAAGATGAGGAAACTATTGTGGGAGTTAGTGTAGCAATTCCCACATGAAAACCTTTGAATGTAATCCATTCTATTGAATAGAAAGATATATAATGGTTTGGTTTCATAGTTGTGATTATCAATCTAAAATAAACTGGTTCATGAATAATTGAGCCTTTAAGAAGTCTTGCTACCATTTGGTCCATTGAAACTACTTAGAAGATATGATATGAGAGTTTATAGTTGTTTCCATGTGGTCCATTACATCTAATGATCCAAAGCAAAAAAATGTAAAACTCTAAGCATTTGGTGAAAATTTTAGTTTGGCCATTCATCTAAGGGTGGTATTCCAAGCTCATTTTTAATTGGTTTTCCTACATCTTGAAGAGTTCCTTCCAAAAATTATTGATGAGTGTAGGGTCATGGAAAAAAATTACAGAGGATGGAATTTAATGGAGCCAAAAATATGGTGAATAAATGTTTAGGCAATGGTGGAGGAAAGGTAGGGATTTCCAAGAGGATAAAAATAAACATAATTTGAGAGATGATCTACAACAACCAAAGTAACTAACTTGCCTATTATATTAGTTAATCCCCTAATAAAACCCTTGAAAATATTAGCCCATATTATTGATTTTGTTTCTACTAGAATAAGTAACTAACCAATATCACATCACCAAAAAAATATGTTAAAACATTATTGCTTTCAATAATTCTTGAATCAACTTTTCAATTTCTATTTTTTGTACACAAGGATATCAACAAGGACAAATTATAGGTGGAAGATTCTACAGAATGATTGGTCAAGAGATTCCCCAAACACCTAGATATGTTTATTAAGAAATATTGGTAATGCTAGGGATTGATCATATTGATCAACTTCTATGTTAAACCATGAAAAGTTAAGCCATGACTCCTTGAGTGCCATTTTAATGTAAAGTTTCCATGTGATGGAAACTAATAACTCTTGCTGGTCTAATTGTCAACCCATTGAGAGTGTAATATATATCCTCTATTGTGAATTGCATCCAAATTTTTGAATATTCCAATATTATAGGATCCAATATGTGCAACCATTGAGCGTCTAAGACTTTATCACATCCTCCTAATGGACACATAAACAAATCAATTTTTAGACGATAGTCTCAAATAATAAGTGACAATGTGAAATTTGTGTTTGTAAGGAAGAGTACCTCTATTTGGTATCATGGCCTCAAAGATATTGTATATGTACAAGTAGTAGTCTATACACTTCCACTTGGGGATAATGGAGTTATGGGTTCTTCCTATGTTTATGAGAATGGTTAGAGTACATTTGTTGTAATACTGTCAAAACCTCATAGTCTATGTTGTACTTATACTTGCTAAGGCCTACAATTATATCTCAAAATTGTCTTATTTACAACATTAATGTGATCATGTTGTTCATCATGTGAGTTATCATTAGATTCCTTAGGACTAGGAGGGGTAGTGGTTGACTGAGCATCAAGTAGGTATAATTTTTGTCTAATGCACCTATGACATGGACTATATTTTTCATGATAGTTATAGCATAGGTATTATCTTGGTGAGCTTCCATATCCACCTCACTTAGCCATTTATTGGGAATTATTATATTTCCTACATATAAAGATATTAAAGATTTTGGATTTTTTTGAATTGGGGTGGCTTATATGTATGACATTGTGGTATCAATTTGTCTTCAAAAACCTTACTAAACCAATGGAGACCATCATGTTCTTTGGATTGAACATTCTTTCCTCAGTATGGATATCTTCCTTCAATCCATTGATAAAGCAACTTGTAAAAAATAACCTAGAATTTCCATGATGTTTACCAAATTTTCAAATTCCTTTTGGTAGTCTTAAATGTTGGGATTTTGTTTGATCTTAGTTCAAGCTCTTGGAAAATCCTCATATGCACTAGAAGCAAATCAAACAAGTCAATTTTCATGAAATTCATCATACAAAGGTACTATTACCTTAGATTTATGGAACCATCAATACCAATTTAATGTTTCCTTCTCCAGGTTGAAAGAGGCTATAGGTACTTTTATAATATCCTAAATTTGATGTAGATAAAATTATTAATTAGCATAGTATATCCAAATAGTATGATCTTCACCATAAAACTTGGAAAAACCTAATTTTATAGTATTTGGTGCATTGGGTAGGGTATGTTATCCACCAATAATATTTTGTGGATTTCCTATAGTTTTAGTGGATGTGAGATTTTTTTCATCCTACTATGATGCTTCTTGTACTTATTGGATAGTGTTGAAGATACTGATGATGAACATTTGGATGTTTTGTATGTTGTGTTGTATTTGATCCATCATGTCTAACTTTCTTATCCCTAATCAAAGAGTCCCAATCAAAAATTTGAAATCGATCCCTGAATTCTTATAGTTCCTTTACCTCTTCAATCACATTTTCTAAAAAATTGTCCTATTTTTGCCACCTTATAGCCAGTTTATAGAAATTTAAGTTTTTAGAATGTGCTATGGGTTCTATACCAAAATTATCTATAGAAAAAGTGATTGTAACATACCTAGCTAAAATTTGACCTTTTATAGTGGTAAAGAAATAGTTGTTCGAGATACATACCAAAATGGTCATTGTGACAAGATGAAATGGGATAGGTATCAAAATAATGTTTTTTGGTACCTAGTATCTTTGTAATGCATACCTCTAATGCTCAATTGTTGCACCCTTTAGGGTGATTCATTTTGATAGAGTAAAATATTTCCTCATGGTTTGTGAGAAATTATTCTTGAAAATTTATGCCTATAACTCAGTGCCCTACTAAAAACCATTATAATCCCTAAATATTTTGAATCCACCTTATAAATATTTCTCATTTTTGCACTCTTGAATATTCTCTAAAAATATACTCTAAAGTATGTCCAAAAGCCCTTGCAAGATATTTTTTTGGGTGTGCCAGGCTAGGATTCTTTTGGTTTGTGGGTTTATAGATATGTCATTTATATATAGTGTTTGACTTGACATTTGAAGGCACCAATTATGAAGGATTTCATTATTTTTATAGTCATATTGTTGGATTTTAAACCAAATTATCTCATATCCTAGTATATTTCAACCACTATATCTTAGGTCCCAATATAATTAATCAATTATATAATTAAATATAAGAGCAATAAAAATATATGTTGTCCAATATAATTTATAATAAAATTCAAAATAATATCAAATATGAATGTAAATGGCCAAAATCATTCATGTAATAACATGAAAAATACTTACAATAGAATTGCTCAATATGCATACAAGCTTTAATATTATCAATTCTTGTTGGTGATATCTTACAAACCATTTTCCCAATGCAATGCATGGAGATTTATCTCCATAATATAGACATAGAAAGGTAACTCTTTAATACTTGACTATTGCACTCCTCACACATTTAGGAGTTTCAATATTTCCTATTCTTTACACAAGATAAGACTCTCATGTCGTTTGGCTTCTCATCTTGCCACTTGTATACAAGACTCTTGACTCTCTAAATACACACACAATTAACTCTATGAAACTTGCACACTTCTACATGACACTTATACTTCTACATGCACTCCTAATACATGACACTTGTGCACATCCTCACATTACATATTTGCACACTTATATACATGACACTTGTGCACTTTCTCTCATTACACACTTGCACTCTTACATACATGATACTTATGTGTATCTTGCACATTTTATACTTTCACTCTTACTTACATGACACTTGTGTATCCTACACACAACCACTTACATGAAGGGAAAATATAAATCACCTACCTAAATTATAGACTCAAACCCCAATCTATTACATATTTATATTTGTACCATAAAGTTACCATGAACATGTACCAAATAATATAATATTATCTAACACCCTTATATTACATTATTTGGTTATTAAATAATTTAGTCTTCAATATTCATATTTATCTTTGATTAGGTAACTTTACATTGTGCACGATCCTTTGCTTGAGATTTTTCTTCATTTTATTTCTTTGGTTCTTCAGTCTTTGCTTCTTTGCTATGCACTTCAGATTCTTGTTCATAAAATTCTTGACCTTCTTCTTTGTACTTGATTTTTGGTTCATGTGCTCCATTTATTCTTGTATTATTGTAATATTGATGTTGTCCTATATTCTTAGAAGATTCACTTAGATCATCATAATAATTTATTAAATTTGATGAACTTGGAATATCAATATTACATGTAGAGTGAAACACTATTTTAAAAATAATTTACTTGAATCACTTATATGATCAATTGCTATTTTTATTTTTAGTGTTTCAATCAACTCTTTTTTCTTTAGGCTTTTATCCTTATGAAGTTCAAGTGAAAGTAATACCATATACATTATACTACCTATATCAATAGGTATTGTAATAACATCCTTTGAATTATCAATTGCTTCAACAAGCTTTGAATGTAAATAATATTCAAATGTCTCAAAATTTTCATTCATTACTTCTCTATAGATGAATTGCATTATCATATATTTCTTATCATCAGATTTTCCAATCAATTTATGTATGCCATATTTTATAACTTTCAATATTTTCTTATTTTTTATGAACTTCAAATCATTTTTCTACATAATTGAATTTCTTTGAAGTTGAAATCCTTTTTACTCCAAAGTTAATCAATTTCAAATATTATTTAGAAATAAATTTAAAAAATTTAAATTTTAATAATTTTCAAATCCTTTGAAGTAATAAACCTTTTATCTCCCTACTTTGTTAAATTTAAAAATTTGAAAATTTGAAAATTTTCAAAACTTTCTAAATCTTATTTCAAATTTATCTAAATTTCAAATTCCTTTTTATTTTTTTTTCAAATATTTCATATTATTTAAAAATATCTAAGTTCAAATTCTTCAAATTATTCAACCTTTCAAATTTCAAATTTTTAAAAAAAATTCCAATTTGGAGTAGAAAACCTTCTCTCCAAAATTCTAATTTATATTTTCAAAAAACAAATAAATTGCAAAAACATATTTGCAAATAATAAAATTTTCAAATTTAAAAAATATGGTAGAAGCCCTTATAACTCCCACCTAAATAATAGCATAAAGTTGAAAGCCTTTTATCTCCCTCTTAAATATTAATCCTAAGTTTCAAAATTTAATAAACCATAACTTAGGAATAATAATCAACAATTAAGATAAAGCTTACCTTAACCTTTATTTGGAAAATTTGTGAGAAATATTTTGATGATGCACTCACGTCACGATGTTATAATTGATTAAAAATTCTCCTTTGTAACACCTATGTAGTAATCAATGCATTTATTTTTTCAACATTTCAATGTAGTAATCAAAGCCTTTGATTTTTGAACATTTCAATGCAGTAATCAATGCCTTTGAAGTTGAACATTCCAATGCATTACTTACAACCTATGACAATAGAAAAATAATTATGAGTTATTCAAAGAGATATCATTGAAAAACATTTCAAATTTTCTATTGTATGTTGTAGACGATTTTGCTCTTTAGAGCTATCAAAAATTAGTATGCTTTTGCTTTAGCTGAAGGCTCTAGATTTTTGTTTGGTAATACTTAAACTAAATGTGATATGCCTCTGTTTGAAAACACTTTGGTTTATGGATTTATGCTTCTATTTAAAAATTCTTTGACTAATGGTGCTAGGCTCTATTTGTTATGCTTTAGCTGATGGTTATAGGCTTCTTTTTTATAATGCTTTAGCTAAATATGTTATACCTTTGTCTAGCAATGCTATGACAGGATATGCTATGATGCATGCTATGGCTAGATATGCTATTATTCTATCTAGAAATGCTTTAAATGGTGAAGTAAAAGAAAAAATGTTGCTTAGTATTGATAATTTGTAAAAGGAGGAAGGAGGTTGGGCCAGCTGAAGGAATATCAACATCCAACTTTGTTGATGGGTAGATGACTAGACCAGGCTACGGTTGGACTCCAACCAAATTTGTGGGGTATTTACCTTCATATATTTTTATGTTGGAGGGTTTTCCTATCATCGAGGCACTCTGTTACAAATATCCTCTTCCAATTGGTTTTGTTTTATCTCCATGGTGTACTTCGATTTGGGAAGCTTTATTTAGGTATAAATTTTCAACTAAGACAAGATGGAAGATGAGTCAGATCCCAGGGTTCTAATGCTCACATTTTTATCTGAGATCCTTCCTTTTTCTGTCTCAGGTGTTATGCTGGGTGTTTTATATTTTTTTTCCAAATACCTTGAGATTGGTTTTCTCCAATGGGATATGTAGATTTCTTGGTAATTATTTATGATATTTCCTATCTGGTGGGTCTTTCATTGGATAGACGAGTGAGCCCTATGGGCTTGTTTTTTGATATGTTGTGGAATTTATTGGTAGGTAATTTCTAGTATTATTTTCTTAAACTGGCTATTGTTATGAGGGGTTGTCCTATTACATGCTTTGTTGGATGGATTTATTGATCATGATGACATGATTCACTTGTTCTCCTTTCTTGTGAGGCATAAAATACTTTGGTTTGGGTGATATTTACTTGTAAATTTATTTTAACTGATCATATTTTTGTTATTCTTTCATTTTTATCTAGTGCTTTATATTCTAAGCACACAGTGGTTTGACCGTGGGGCAATATCTTGCATTTTATTGAAAAAAATCTATAGCTTATTTTCTAGGAGGTTGCTTCATTGGATTTTAGGGTTTAATTCATGTAATCTAGCTTTGTATTTCTTGATGTCTTATTGCTATATATAAGGCTTGGGGGTGCCTTTCAAAACCCTACTTGTAATAGTTTTGAGGATATTTTAAAACCCCTTCTACTATTAATCAATTTTTTTTGTAAAAGCGGTTAAAATATGTAATGTTGATATCTTTTACAATATACATTAGAGGGTTAAAAAAGAGGGATTTTGTTAGGAGGGACCCTAGCATGGAATATGTTTGCAGCACTGCAAGTATCTTCCTTCAATTCCTCAATGTTAGAGTGGGTTTATAGAATGTGCAACCACGAGCTACATTGATCTATGAGCCTATGTAACCCTACAAAATACATTATAATATTTGGAGGTCTATCTCAATCAAGCCTCTTGTAAACATAAATATATCAATAAAATATAAATGGAAATGCATCAAAGAAGTTACAAAATATGCTAAAATTGATGGGGAATCAAGATGTTATCTATCAAGACAATGTGATAGCCTAAAATTGGAAAATGCACCTCAAGGTGCATTTTATGGGTGTGAATGCACCTCAAGGTGTGTTTTGGGTTTTGTAAATTATATTTGTCTTTGTGTGAGCCGTAGAATCCACAGGTGTAGTCTAGCACTAATTTGGAAGTTGTTGATACCTGTTCTACCTTGCAAACCACCAATAACTTACAAGAAAGCTCTATGGGAGGAAGGCCAAATGCTCAAAAGGTTTAGGGATATTTTAGATGATATTTGGATAGTGTAATGATGCCTTTTCATCCTTCTCAAAATCATAGACAAAGCCCTCCTTTTATAGATTTATTGGGCAAGAAGAGGGGTTGATGAGGTGGTGGATGTCATGACCATCCTTGGTAGGCTTTATAGCCATTCATAAATTAAAGAAGATAAAATAATATAGATGACTTTATCTATCTCAAGTGAGATAGATATATTGAGTTAGCTCATAGCGAATGATATAGATAACTTTATCTATCTCAAGTGAGATAGATATATTGATTCAACTCATAGCGAAGTGATATATATGACTTTAGCTATCTTAGGTGAGATAGATAGATTGAGTCAACTCATAGCAAAGGATATAGATGACTTTAGCTATCTCAAGAAAGATATATGGATTGACTCAGCTCATAAAAAAAGTGAGATAGATGACTTTAGCTATTTCATTGATAAGATGAGATAGACGGATGTAGTCAACTCATGGTAAATATTTTATGGATAAATTTAGCTATATCACTGGTAAAGGTGAGATAAATACCTTTGGTTAGCTCATCATAGGTGAAATGACTAATTTTGGTTAAGTTAATTGTACTTAAGAATAGATGCAGAGTTCTATTCTTCAAATTTGAGCTTCCTTATCTGAATAGGAGTAGGTAGAAAATCTACTCTAGAATGGATTATGGGGTTATATCCTTAAGTTGATCAATGAATAAACCAAATTTTGAGTTTAGTGAACACTCAAAGGCATGAAGAATCCATCTAGAGAGCAAATTTTGAGGCTAGGAAGCAAGAAAATCTTGTTTAGCTTCAAACCTTAAAGAAGGCACACAACGGTCTGACTTGAAATCCCTTGGATTTAATGGAACAATTCAAGGAAATTTGATCTCTAGGTGAGAGTTGCGATAAATTTTAAAACAATAATAAAGGAAATATTGCAAAAAGTGAGATTCCCACATGGATGATGGACTCTTGTGCTTTAAGGATGGGGTATTCCTACCCAAAATTGGTAGGTTGAGGTGATGCGTTATGCAGAAATTGCAATGTTTTCCTCTTCCTCTCACCTTGCATGTACAAAGACATGGGAAAGTAGGAACCAAATATCCTTTTGAATAGATTTGGATAAGGATGTTACTAGTTCTGTTGCTTGATGATTAAGGTTACACCTCTCATAAAGTAAATGTACTGTTGATATTTGTAGGGGAGGAGGAAATATTTTTTAAACTCAATAGAATTAAATTTGGATATTATATTTGATTATCTAACTTGGTGTTGCAATAATTTTTAGTAGGAAACACCCAGGATGATGTTTATCCCTAGGGGGTAGGATGTCATGACCCTCCCTAGCAGGATTTATAGCATGGAAAACTAGGTGTTGTTGAAAGATAATTTATACCTAGTTTTGTTATAATTAAACAAGTATTATATTCTTAAAGAAACATTTATAATAAAGGATCATTATAACTGAGAGAATATTGGAGTTATAATAAAAGAATATAATAGCTTATTATAAATAAAAAAGGCTATTTTTAATAGGAAGCTATTATAAAGAGGGGAGTATTTATAATAGGGAGTATTATATAATTATAATGGTAGAATAAGATTATTATTATAATAAAAGGTTATTATAAATAAAGGGTTATTTATAATAATAGGTTATTTATAATAATATGTTATTATAAATAAAAGGATATTAAAAAAATTAAATTTTATTATAAATAATATGGTATTTATAATAATGGGTTATTTATAAAATAATATTTTTATAATTAGATATTATTATGAATAATGAGTTATTTATAATAACAGTCTATTGATAATATAACATTCATTAAAATAACCAGAAGTAGGTCCATTATTAAATAAAAGAAGATAGTATTTAATATTCTATTTCAGTAGATATTTTGAGAAACATCTTCACCGACCTATCTAGGTAAGGACAAAACAATTTATATTTAAGAGGATAAAGGCTTTATGATATGGGAATGCATGACCTTCAATGAATGCAGGTAAGTAATAAATGAGAGCAAGTGGTTGGGCCTCGAGAGTTGAATAAGAGGGGGAGGATTCCTAAAACAAGGAGGACCCTAGAAGGTAATTTAGAAAAGGAAGGGGAGGTGAAAATCCAGTAGGAGGAAGAATCATGGGAAGTGATCCAAAACCAAAAAGATAAATTTTGGAGATCAACCTCTCTTAGTGGTTTATCATAAGAGAGGTTTTAACATTGTTATGTTAATAGTTTAAAATAATAGGGTTTTATGTTTATATTATTATGTTAATATGGTTTATCATAAATAGTAAATATTGTTATGTTAATATGGTTTAACATAAATAGTCCATATTTTTATATTAGTATGGTTTATCATAAATGGTTTAAAAGGATTATGTTAAAGGTTTAATATTTAGAGAATATATATTTTTTTATTGGTAAAGATGGGTTTTGAAAGGATCCCGTAATATTTTACAAAAGGAGAATGTTGGGATAAGATATCCCAACCATAAAATAACTGAAGAAATAGACTCTCTATGGGAAATAGGATAAAAACAACTAAAATAGAGAAAGAGAAGCCCACATAGCAGTAAGAGAGAAATCCACACCAGCTGAGAAGAGAAGCCCTTACAAGGGCAGCAGGGAAAACCTCAAAGGTAAACATAAAAAAGAAAAAGTGTTTTTTCATAAAGGAAAAATATTGCACCCAAGAGAAAAGGGTTTTCCCACATAGGAGAAAACCTCAGACTTATAAGTCCAGTCACCACTGAATTAAGATTATCCACAGATGAAATAGGACCACCTGTAGAGATGAAACAAGACCATCTACCAATCGAAATAAGACCATCTACAAAGGAATCAGGAGCAACTAAAAACCACATAGGACCATCGATAAATGAAATATGACACCCTCCACAATAGAACATGTACCATAAAAAAAATAGTATAAGGCCATCTACAAAACAAGCTAGGTCCATACATAAACCAAATGAGACCATTCACAAAATCCCCCATGTAAACTCCCAAAGAAGAAGGTAAAGCATAGTCGAAGACAAACCATAGAAGGAGGATGCCCAGATTAGTAAGAAATACTAACCCTACCACCAATGGAGAAACCACAAAATCCTTCTACCATACATGGTCCCCCCCAAGACCAAACAAATTTGAGAAGAAATCCAGCAAAAACCCCTGGACACGAGCCCCAAAATTCCAGCCATGGGAAGCACTTAACTATGAATTTGAGACCTCCCCAAGCATAGATAAGGTAGTGAATGACCACCCTAGAAAGCAGAAAAAAGAAACACATCCATAAAAAAAATCAAAATGCTAGACACAAAATACAGATGATGGAAAACTCTCAACTGGGAACAAAAGGAGCCTCCCCCAAGCCTTGAACCCAGTGAAAGGCCATCCCAACAAGTAGGACAAGTGAAACAAAGCCACTAGAAATCCTAAGCCACTAGCCATGAAACATAAATCATGGGAAACACTCAGTTGAGAACATTCAGGACCTCCTCCAAGCCTAGAAGCCAACAAAGGACCATCCTAAGAAGAAAAATGAAGGAAATTGGATCCCACTCTAAAGCAAAGCCAATTCCCACACCAATACCACCAACAAAGTTTGTCCAATCATGTAGAACCATTTAATAAGACTTCCTGGAACACCTCAGGAAGAAGCGAAGAAGGCCTTGGAGACCCTTTAGGCAACATGAAATGGTAGGAAGGGCAAGAAACCCTAGGAAAACTAGGAGATCTACCTAAAAACCACAACACACTAATAGATCCACAAGAGAACCCTAGGAAGAGCTGAGGAGGGATCAAGAAGATGAATATGTGACCTCTAACCCATAATAGGAGGTCTCTTGCTCCCACATCGGGGCATCTTCTAAGTGCACTTTATATCCACCAAAAGAAAATAAGATCTATCTCCTCAAACCTGGAACACCTTAGGAAGAAGCAAAAAAGGGCTTGGAAACCCTCTAGGCACCAAGCAATGGTAGGAAGGACAAAAACCTAGGACAAATAGGAGATATACCTAGAAATGCACAACATAGAAAAAAATCCACCAGGGATCCCAAGGAAGAGCCTGAGAGGGAGAAAGAAGATGAAGAGATGACCTCCTACCCATAGTGAAGGTATCTTGCTCCTGCATTGGGGCATATCTTGAGCGCGCTATGAATTCACCAGAAGAAAAAAATATCTACCTCCTATTTCTTGGAACACCACAAGAAGAAGTAAAAATGGCCATGAAACCCTCTAGGCACCAAGTAGTAGCAGGAAGGGCCAAAAACCCTAGGAGAACTAGGATATCTACTTGGAAATGCATAGCAAGGTAATAAATCCACTAGAGAGCCCAAGGAAGAGCTAAATATGGAGCAAGAAGATGAAGAGGTGACCTCCTACCCATAGCATGAGGTCTCTTGCTCCCACGTTGGGCCATATCTTGAGCGTGCTACGGATCTACCAAAAGAAAAAAGAGATTTGCATCCTCTTTCTTGTAATGCCATAGGAAGAAGCAGAAATGGCCATGGAGATCCCCTAAGCACCAGGCAATAACAGGAAGGGTTGAAAACCCTAGAAAACTAGGAGATCTACCTATAAATCCATAGTACAGTAGGAGATCCACCTGAGAGACCTAGGAGGATCAGAGGAGGGAGCAAGGATGCAAAAGGGTGGCCTCTTGTCCAAAGAAGGAGGTCACCCAAAATTTGGATCAGATTTTGCTTTCTCTATCTGTTCAACATTTAGAGAATATTTTAATGTTATTATGATTTAACATTTAGATAATATTTTAATGTTATTATGATTTAACATTTAGATAATATTTTAATGTTATTATGATTTAACATCTATAGAATATTTTATTTTATTATGATCTAAAATTCAGAGAATATTTTAATGTTATTATGATTGAATATTCAGAGAATATTTTATAGCTGTAAGATTACTGCAGTGGTAAGGGCTTTCACCTCTCTTTGAAAGGTCCAAGGTTTAAACCCCACTTAGTATGAGGGGACCATGACCTATCATAAAAACATGTATAAACACATTGAAAAAATATTTAGAGAATATTTTATGTAATTATGATTTAATATGTACAAAATATTGTAATGTTATTATGAATTAAATGTAGAGAATATTTTACTGTTATTATGATTTAACATGTGGAGAAAATTTAAATGTTATAATGATTTAACATGTAGAGAATATTTCAATGTTATAATGGTTTAACATTTAGAAAATATATTTAATGTTATATGTATGGAAACATAGTTTATATTGCAAGATTGTAGATTATGTTTAATAGATGGAAATATAGTTTATATTGCAATATTGTAGATTATGTTCAATAGATGGAAACATAGTTTATATTGTAAGATTGTAGATTATGTCAATAGATAGAAACATAGTTTATATTGCAAGATTGTAGGTTATGTTCAATAGATGAAAACATAGTTTCTATTGTAAGATTTAAGATTATGTTCAATAGATAGACACATAGTTTATATTAAAGACATGAAGATTATGTTATAATATGGTTTAACATAGTTTATGTTGCAAGTAGTAGATTATGTTATAGAATGAATAACATAAAATAATGTATCATGTTATAGGATGAATAACATAGTTGTATTTAAAGAATAACTTATGTTATAGAATGAATAACATAGTTTGAATTGAAATATGACACCCTCCACAATAGAACATGTACCATAAAAAAACCAATATAGGGCCATCTACAAAACAAGCTAGGTCCATACATAAACCAAATGAGACCATTCACAAAATCCCCCATGTAAACTCCCAGAGAAGAAGGTAAAGCATAGTCAAAGACAAACCATAGAAGGAGGATGCCCAGATTAGTAAGAAATACTAACCCTACCACCAATGGAGAAACCACAAAATCCTTCTACCATACATGGTCCCCCCCAAGACCAAACAAATATGAGAAGGAATCCAGCAAAAACCCCTAGACACGAGCCCCAAAATTCTAGCCATGGGAAGCACCTAACTATGAATTTGAGACCTCCCCAAGACCCTGGAAAGCAGAATAAAGAAACACATCAATCAAAAAAATCAAAATGCTAGACACAAAATACAGATGATGGAAAATTCTCAACTAGGAACAAAAGGAGCCTCCCCCAAGCCTTGAACCTAGTGAAAGGCCATCCCAACAAGCAAGACAAGTGAAAAAAAACCACTAGAAACCCTAAGCCACTAGCCATGAAATGTAAACCATGGGAAACACTCAGTTGAGAACATTCAGGACCTCCTCCAAGCCTAGAAGCCAACAAAGGACCCTCCTAAGAAGAAAAATGAAGGAAATTGGATCCCACTCTAAAGCAAAGCCAATCCCCACACCAATACCACCAACAAAGTTTGTCCAATCATGTAGAACCATTTAATAAGATTTCCTGGAACACCTCAGGAAGAAGCGAAGAAGGCCTTGGAGACCCTTTAGGCAACATGAAATGGTAGGAAGGGCAAGAAACCCTAGGAAAACTAGGAGATCTACCTAAAAACCACAACACACTAATAGATCCACAAGAGAACCCTAGGAAGAGCTAAGGAGGGATCAAGAAGATGAATAGGTGACCTCTAAACCATAATGGGAGGTCTCTTGCTCCCACATCGGGGCATCTTCTAAGTGCACTTTATATCCACAAAAAGAAAATAAGATCTATCTCCTCAAACCTGGAACACCTTAGGAAGAAGTAGAAAAGGACTTGGAAACCCTCTAGGCACCAAGCAATGGTAGGAAGGACAAAAACCTAGGAGAAATAGGAGATATACCTAGAAATGCACAACATAGCAAGAAATCCACCAGGGATCCCAAGGAAGAGCCTGAGAGGGAGAAAGAAGATGAAGAGGTGACCTCCTACCCATAGCAAAGGTATCTTGTTCCTGCACTGGGGCATATCTTGAGCACGCTATGAATTCACCAGAAGAAAAAAATATCTACCTCCTATTTCCTGGAACACCACAAGAAGAAGTAAAAATGGCCATGAAACCCTCTAGGAACCAAGTAGTAGCAGGAAGGGCCAAAAACCCTAGGAGAACTAGGATATCTACTTGGAAATGCATAGCAAGGTAATAAATCCACTAGAGAGCCCAAGGAAGAGCTAAATATGGAGCAAGAAGATGAAGAGGTGACCTCCTACCCATAGCATGAGATCTCTTGCTCCCACATTGTGCCATATCTTGAGTGTGCTAAAGATCTACCAAAAGAAAAAGAGATTTGCATCCTCTTTCTTGGAATGCCATAGGAAGAAGCAGAAATAGCCATGGAGATCCCCTAAGCACCAGGCAGTAACAAGAAGGGTTGAAAACACTGGAAAACTAGGAGTTCTACCTATAAATCCATAGTACAATAGGAGATCCATCTGAGAGACCTAGGAGGATCCGAGGAGGGAGCAAGGATGCAAAAGGGTGGCCTCCTATCCAAAGCAGGAGGTCACCCAAAATTTGGATCATATTTTGCTTTCTCTATCTGTTCAACATTTAGAGAATATTTTAATGTTATTATGATTTAACATTTAGATAATATTTTAATGTTATTATGATTTAACATTTAGATAATATTTTAATTTTTTTATGATTTAACATCTAGAGAATATTTTATTTTATTATGATCTAAAATTTAGAGAATATTTTAATGTTACTATGATTGAATATTCAGAGAATTTTTTATAGCTGCAAGATTACTACAGTGGTAAGGGCTTTCACCTCTCTTTGAAAGGTCCAAGGTTTAAACCCCACTTAGTATGAGGGGACCATGACCCATCATAAAAACATGTATAAACACATTGAAAAAAATATTTAGAGAATATTTTATGTTATTATGATTTAATATGTACAAAATATTGTAATGTTATTATGAATTAAATGTAGAGAATATTTTACTGTTATTATGATTTAACATGTGGAGAAAATTTAAATGTTATAATGATTTAACATGTAGAGAATATTTCAATGTTATAATGGTTTAACATTTAGAAAATATATTTAATGTTATATGTATGGAAACATAGTTTATATTGCAAGATTGTAGATTATGTTTAATAGATGGAAATATAGTTTATATTGCAATATTGTAGATTATGTTCAATAGATGGAAACATAGTTTATATTGTAAGATTGTAGATTATGTCAATAGATAGAAACATAGTTTATATTGCAAGATTGTAGATTATGTTCAATAGATGGAAACATAGTTTCTATTGTAAGATTTAAGATTATGTTCAATAGATAGACACATAGTTTATATTAAAGACATGAAGATTATGTTATAATATGGTTTAACATAGTTTATGTTGCAAGTAGTAGATTATGTTATAGAATGAATAACATAAAATAATGTATCATGTTATAGGATGAATAACATAGTTGTATTTAAAGAATAACTTATGTTATAGAATGAATAACATAGTTTGAATTGAAATATGACACCCTCCACAATAGAACATGTACCATAAAAATACCAATATAGGGCCATCTACAAAACAAGCTAGGTCCATACATAAACCAAATGAGACCATTCACAAAATCCCCCATGTAAACTCCTAGAGAAGAAGGTAAAGCATAGTCGAAGACAAACCATAGAAGGAGGATGCCCAGATTAGTAAGAAATACTAACCCTACCACCAATGGAGAAACCACAAAATCCTTCTACCATACATGGTCCCCCCCAAGACCAAACAAATTTGAGAAGAAATCCAGTAAAAACCCCTGGACACGAGCCCCAAAATTCCAGCCATGGGAAGCACTTAACTATGAATTTGAGACCTCCCCAAGCATAGATAAGGTAGAGAATGACCACCCTGGAAAGCAGAATAAAGAAACACATCAATCAAAAAAATCAAAATGCTAGACACAAAATACAGATGATGGAAAAATCTCAACTAGGAACAAAAGGAGCCTCCCCCAAGCATTGAACCTAGTGAAAGGCCATCCCAACAAGCAGGACAAGTGAAACAAAGCCACTATAAACCCTAAGCTACTAGCCATGAAACGTAAATTATGGGAAACACTCAGTTGAGAACATTCAGGACCTCCTCCAAGCCTAGAAGCCAACAAAGGACCCTCCTAAGAAGAAAAATGAAGGAAATTGGATCCCACTCTAAAGCAAATCCAATCCCCACACTAATACCACCAAAAAATTTTGTCCAATCATGTAGAACCATTTAATAAGACTTCTTGGAACACCTCAGGAAGAAGCGAAGAAGGCCTTGGAGACCCTTTAGGCAACATGAAATGGTAGGAAGGGCAAGAAACCCTAGGAAAACTAGGAGATCTACCTAAAAACCACAACACACTAATAGATCCACAAGAGAACCCTAGGAAGAGCTAAGGAGGGATCAAGAAGATGAATAGGTGACCTCTAACCCATAGTGGGAGGTCTCTTGCTCCCACATCGGGGCATCTTCTAAGTGCACTTTATATCCACCAAAAGAAAATAAGATCTATCTCCTAAAACCTGGAACACCTTGGGAAGAAGTAGAAAAGGGCTTGGAAACCCTCTAGGCACCAAGCAATGGTAGGAAGGACAAAAACCTAGGAGAAATAGGAGATATACCTAGAAATGCACAACATAACAAGAAATCCATCAGGGATACCAAGGAAGAGCCTGAGAGGGAGAAAGAAGATGAAGAGGTGACATCCTGCCCATAGCGAAGGTATCTTGCTCCTGCACTGGGGCATATCTTGAGCACGCTATAAATTCACCAGAAGAAAAAATATCTACCTCCTATTTCCTGGAATACCACAAGAAGAAGTAAAAATGGCCATGAAACCCTCTAGGCACTAAGTAGTAGTAGGAAGGGTCAAAAACCCTAGGAGAACTAGGATATCTACTTGGAAATGCATAGCAAGGTAATAAATCCACTAGAGAGCCCAAGGAAGAGCTAAATATGGAGCAAGAAGATGAAGAGGTGACCTCCTACCCATAGCATGAGGTCTCTTGCTCCCACATTGGGCCATATCTTGAGTGTGCTACGGATATACCAAAAGAAAAAGAGAT
Source organism: Wollemia nobilis (assembly GCA_028583015.1). Lineage (NCBI taxonomy): Eukaryota > Viridiplantae > Streptophyta > Pinopsida > Araucariales > Araucariaceae > Wollemia > Wollemia nobilis. The sequence goes on along the minus strand of JAQPPZ010017232.1, from coordinate 21,479,269 downwards.
TTGCATCCTCTTTCTTAGAATGCCATAGGAAGAAGCAGAAATAGCCATTGAGATCCCCTAAGCACCAGGCAGTAACAGGAAGGGTTGAAAACCCTAGAAACCTAGGAGATCTACCTATAAATCCATAGTACAGTAGGAGATCCACCTGAGATACCTAGGAGGATCCGAGGAGGGAGCAAGGATGCAAAAGGGTGGCCTCCTGTCCAAAGCAGGAGGTCACCCAAAATTTGGATCAGATTTTGCTTTCTCTATCTGTTCAACATTTAGAGAATATTTTAATGTTATTATGATTTAACATTTAGATAATATTTTAATGTTATTATGATTTAACATTTAGATAATATTTTAATGTTATTATGATTTAACATCTAGAGAATATTTTATTTTATTATGATCTAAAATTCAGAGAATATTTTAATGTTATTATGATTGAATATTCAGAGAATATTTTATAGCTGTAAGATTACTGCAGTGGTAAGGGCTTTCACCTCTCTTTGAAAGGTCCAAGGTTTAAACCCCACTTAGTATGAGGGGACGATGACCCATCATAAAAACATGTATAAACACATTGAAAAAATATTTAAAGAATATTTTATGTTATTATGATTTAATATGTACAAAATATTGTAATGTTATTATGAATTAAATGTAGAGAATATTTTACTGTAATTATGATTTAACATGTGGAGAAAATTTAAATGTTATAATTATTTAACATGTAGAGAATATTTCAATGTTATAATGGTTTAACATTTAGAAAATATATAGGTCCGAGGGCCTGGTTCAACGGTCAAAGCGCTTCTTTCGGAGCGGGGAGACCAGAGTTCCATTCCCTCGGGCCTCGCCAGACTGTACGCTTGTTCTCTCGTCCAGGAGCGGCAACGGCGTAAAAGGTTCAAATTGGCGGGGGCCTGGTGGTATAGGGGCGGTTTGCGCAAGGTTTCTCTGGTGGCGGCTTCTGGGGGTGGACTGCGCAAGAAACTATGGTAGCTTTCTTGTGGCTAGCCCAGAACTCGTGGTGGCTATCAAGTCCACCAGGATTAAAAAAAAAAAACATTTAGAAAATATATTTAATGTTATATGTATGGAAACATAGTTTATATTGCAATATTGTAGATTATGTTTAATAGATGGAAATATAGTTTATATTGCAATATTGTAGATTATGTTCAATAGATGGAAACATAGTTTATATTGTAAGATTGTAGATTATGTCAATAGATAGAAACATAGTTTATATTGCAAGATTGTAGATTATGTTCAATAGATGGAAACATAGTTTCTATTGTAAGATTTAAGATTATGTTCAATAGATAGACACATAGTTTATATTAAAGACATGAAGATTATGTTATAAGATGGTTTAACATAGTTTATGTTGCAAGTAGTAGATTATGTTATAGAATGAATAACATAAAATAATGTATCATGTTATAGGATGAATAACATAGTTGTATTTAAAGAATAACTTATGTTATAGAATGAATAACATAGTTTGAATTGAAATATGACACCCTCCACAATAGAACATGTACCATAAAAAAACCAGTATAGGGCCATCTACAAAACAAGCTAGGTCCATACATAAACCAAATGAGACCATTCACAAAATCCCCCATGTAAACTCCTAGAGAAGAAGGTAAAGCATAGTCGAAGACAAACCATAGAAGGAGGATGCCCAGATTAGTAAGAAATACTAACCCTACCACCAATGGAGAAACCACAAAATCCTTCTACCATACATGGTCCCCCCCAAGACCAAACAAATTTGAGAAGAAATCCAGCAAAAACCCCTGGACACGAGCCCCAAAATTCTAGCCCTGGGAAGCACTTAACTATGAATTTGAGACCTCCCCAAGCATAGATAAGGTAGTGAATAACCACCTTGGAAAGCAGAATAAAGAAACACATCCATCAAAAAGATGAAAATGCTAGACACAAAATATAGATGATGGAAAACTCTCAACTGGGAACAAAAGGAGCCTCCCCCAAGCCTTGAACCCAGTGAAAGGCCATCCCAAAAAGCAGGACAAGGGAAACAAAGCCACTAGAAATCCTAAGCCACTAGCCATGAAACGTAAATAATGGGAAACACTCAGTTGAGAACATTAAGGACCTCCTCCAAGCCTAGAAGCCAACAAAGGACCCTCCCAAGAAGAAAAATGAAGGAAATTAGATCCCACTCTAAAGCAAAGCCAATCCCCACACCAATACCACCAACAAAGTTTGTCCAATCATGTAGAACCATTTAATAAGACTTCCTGGAACACCTCAAGAAGAAGTGAAGAAGGCCTTGGAGACCCTTTAGGCAACATGAAATGGTAGGAAGGGCAAGAAACCCTAGGAAAACTAGGAGATCTACCTAAAAACCGCAACACACTAATAGATCCACAAGAGAACCCTAGGAAGAGCTGAGGAGGGATCAAGAAGATGAATAGGTGACCTCTAACCCATAATGGGAGTTCTCTTGCTCCCACATCGGGGCATCTTCTAAGTGCTCTTTATATCCACCAAAAGAAAATAAGATCTATCTCCTCAAACCTGGAACACCTTAGGAAGAAGCAGAAAAGGGCTTGGAAACCTCTAGGCACCAAGCAATGGTAGGAAGGACAAAAACCTAGGAGAAATAGGAGATATACCTAGAAATGCACAACATAGCAAGAATCCACCAGGGATCCCAAGGAAGAGCATGAGATGGAGAAAGAATATGAAGAGGTGACCTCCTGCCCATAGCGAAGGTATCTTGCTCCTGCACTGGGGCATATCTTGAGCGCGCTATGAATTCACCAGAAGAAAAAAATATCTACCTCCTATTTCCTGGAACACCACAAGAAGAAGTAAAAATGGCCATGAAACCCTATAGGCACCAAGTAGTAGCAGGAAGGGCCAAAAACCCTATGAGAACTAGGATATCTACTTGGAAATGCATAGCAAGGTATTAAATCCACTAGAGAGCCCAAGGAAGAGCTAAATATGGAGCAAGAAGATGAAGAGGTGACCTCCTACCCATAGCATGAGGTCTCTTGCTCCCACATTGGGCCATATCTTGAGCATGCTACGGATCTACAAAAAAAAAAAGAGATTTGCATCCTCTTTCTTGAAATGCCATAGGAAGAAGCAGAAATAGCCATGGAGATCCCCTAAGCACCAGGCAGTAACAGGAAGGGTTGAAAACCCTAGAAACCTAGGAGATCTACCTATAAATCCATAGTACAGTAGGAGATCCACCTGAGAGACCTAGGAGGATCCGAGGAGGGAGCAAGGATGCAAAAGGGTGGCCTCCTGTCCAAAGCAGGAGGTCACCCAAAATTTGGATCAGATTTTGCTTTCTCTATCTGTTCAACATTTAGAGAATATTTTAATGTTATTATGATTTAACATTTAGATAATATTTTAATGTTATTATGATTTAACATTTAGATAATATTTTAATGTTATTATGATTTAACATCTAGAGAATATTTTATTTTATTATGATATAAAATTCAGAGAATATTTTAATGTTATTATGATTGAATATTCAGAGAATATTTTATAGCTGTAAGATTACTGCAGTGGTAAGGGCTTTCACCTCTCTTTGAAAGGTCCAAGGTTTAAACCCCACTTAGTATGAGGGGACGATGACCCATCATAAAAACATGTATAAACACATTGAAAAAATATTTAAAGAATATTTTATGTTATTATGATTTAATATGTACAAAATATTGTAATGTTATTATGAATTAAATGTAGAGAATATTTTACTGTTATTATGATTTAACATGTGGAGAAAATTTAAATGTTATAATTATTTAACATGTAGAGAATATTTCAATGTTATAATGGTTTAACATTTAGAAAATATATAGATCTGAGGGCCTGGTTTAACAGTCAAAGCGCTTCTTTCGGAGCGGGGAGACAAGAGTTCCATTCCCTCGGGCCTCGCCGGACTATACGCCTGTTCTCTCGTCCAGGAGTGGCAGCGGCGTAAAAGGTTCAAATTGGCGGGGGTATGGTGGTATAGGGGCGGTTTGCGCGAGGTTTCTCTGGTGGCGGCTTCTGGGGGTGGACTGCGCAAGAAACTATGGCAGCTTTCTTACGGCTAGCCCAGAACTCGTGGCGGCTATCAAGTCCACCAGGATTAAAAAAAAAAAACATTTAGAAAATATATTTAATGTTATATGTATGGAAACATAGTTTATATTGCAATATTGTAGATTATGTTTAATAGATGGAAATATAGTTTATATTGCAATATTGTAGATTATGTTCAATAGATGGAAACATAGTTTATATTGTAAGATTGTAGATTATGTCAATAGATAGAAACATAGTTTATATTGCAAGATTGTAGATTATGTTCAATAGATGGAAACATAGTTTCTATTGTAAGATTTAAGATTATGTTCAATAGATAGACACATAGTTTATATTAAAGACATGAAGATTATGTTATAAGATGGTTTAACATAGTTTATGTTGCAAGTAGTAGATTATGTTATAGAATGAATAACATAAAATAATGCATCATGTTATAGGATGAATAACATAGTTGTATTTAAAGAATGACTTATGTTATAGAATGAATAACATAGTTTGAATTGAAATATGACACCCTCCACAATAGAACATGTACCATAAAAAAACCAGTATAGGGCCATCTACAAAACAAGCTAGGTCCATACATAAACCAAATGAGACCATTCACAAAATCCCCCATGTAAACTCCTAGAGAAGAAGGTAAAGCATAGTCGAAGACAAACCATAGAAGGAGGATGCCCAGATTAGTAAGAAATACTAACCCTACCACCAATGGAGAAACCACAAAATCCTTCTACCATACATGGTCCCCCCCAAGACCAAACAAATTTGAGAAGAAATCCAGCAAAAACCCCTGGACACGAGCCCCAAAATTCTAGCCCTGGGAAGCACTTAACTATGAATTTGAGACCTCCCCAAGCATAGATAAGGTAGTGAATAACCACCTTGGAAAGCAGAATAAAGAAACACATCCATCAAAAAGATGAAAATGCTAGACACAAAATATAGATGATGGAAAACTCTCAACTGGGAACAAAAGGAGCCTCCCCCAAGCCTTGAACCCAGTGAAAGGCCATCCCAAAAAGCAGGACAAGGGAAACAAAGCCACTAGAAATCCTAAGCAACTAGCCATGAAACGTAAATAATGGGAAACACTCAGTTGAGAACATTAAGGACCTCCTCCAAGCCTAGAAGCCAACAAAGGACCCTCCTAAGAAGAAAAATGAAGGAAATTGGATCCCACTCTAAAGCAAAGCCAATCCCCACACCAATACCACCAACAAAGTTTGTCCAATCATGTAGAACCATTTAATAAGACTTCCTGGAACACCTCAAGAAGAAGTGAAGAAGGCCTTGGAGACCCTTTAGGCAACATGAAATGGTAGGAAGGGCAAGAAACCCTAGGAAAACTAGGAGATCTACCTAAAAACCGCAACACACTAATAGATCCACAAGAGAACCCTAGGAAGAGCTGAGGAGGGATCAAGAAGATGAATAGGTGACCTCTAACCCATAATGGGAGTTCTCTTGCTCCCACATCGGGGCATATTCTAAGTGCACTTTATATCCACCAAAAGAAAATAAGATCTATCTCCTCAAACCTGGAACACCTTAGGAAGAAGCAGAAAAGGGCTTGGAAACCTCTAGGCACCAAGCAATGGTAGGAAGGACAAAAACCTAGGAGAAATAGGAGATATACCTAGAAATGCACAACATAGCAAGAATCCCCCAGGGATCCCAAGGAAGAGCCTGAGATGGAGAAAGAATATGAAGAGGTGACTTCCTGCCCATAGCGAAGGTATCTTGCTCCTGCACTGGGGCATATCTTGAGCGCGCTATGAATTCACCAGAAGAAAAAAATATCTACCTCCTATTTCCTGGAACACCACAAGAAGAAGTAAAAATGGCCATGAAACCCTATAGGCACCAAGTAGTAGCAGGAAGGGCCAAAAACCCTATGAGAACTAGGATATCTACTTGGAAATGCATAGCAAGGTATTAAATCCACTAGAGAGCCCAAGGAAGAGCTAAATATGGAGCAAGAAGATGAAGAGGTGACCTCCTACCCATAGCATGAGGTCTCTTGCTCCCACATTGGGCCATATCTTGAGCATGCTACGGATCTACAAAAAAAAAAAGAGATTTGCATCCTCTTTCTTGAAATGCCATAGGAAGAAGCAGAAATAGCCATGGAGATCCCCTAAGCACCAGGCAGTAACAGGAAGGGTTGAAAACCCTAGAAAACTAGGAGATCTACCTATAAATCCATAGTACAGTAGGAGATCCACCTGAGAGACCTAGGAGGATCCGAGGAGGGAGCAAGGATGCAAAAGGGTGGCCTCCTGTCCAAAGCAGGAGGTCACCCAAAATTTGGATCAGATTTTGCTTTCTCTATCTGTTCAACATTTAGAGAATATTTTAATGTTATTATGATTTAACATTTAGATAATATTTTAATGTTATTATGATTTAAAATTTAGATAATATTTTAATGTTATTATGATTTAACATTTAGAGAATATTTTATTTTATTATGATCTAAAATTCAGAGAATATTTTAATGTTATTATGATTGAATATTCAGAGAATTTTTTATAGCTGTAAGATTACTGCAGTGGTAAGGGCTTTCACCTCTCTTTGAAAGGTCCAAGGTTTAAACCACACTTAGTATGAGGGGACCATGGCCCATCATAAAAACATGTATAAACACATTGAAAAAATATTTAGAGAATATTTTATGTTATTATGATTTAATATGTACAAAATATTGTAATGTTATTATGAATTAAATGTAGAGAATATTTTACTGTTATTATGATTTAACATGTGGAGAAAATTTAAATGTTATAATGATTTAACATGTAGAGAATATTTCAATGTTATAATGGTTTAACATTTAGAAAATATATTTAATGTTATATGTATGGAAACATAGTTTATATTGCAAGATTGTAGATTATGTTTAATAGATGGAAATACAGTTTATATTGCAATATTGTAGATTATGTTCAATAGATGGAAACCTAGTTTATATTGTAAGATTGTAGATTATGTCAATATATAGAAACATAGTTTATATTGCAAGATTGTAGATTATGTTCAATAGATGGAAACATAGTTTCTATTGTAATATTTAAGATTATGTTCAATAGATAGACACATAGTTTATATTAAAGACATGAAGATTATGTTATAAGATGGTTTAACATAGTTTATGTTGCAAGTAGTAGATTATGTTATAGAATGAATAACATAAAATAATGTATCATGTTATAGGATGAATAACATAGTTGTATTTAAAGAATAACTTATGTTATAGAATGAATAACATAGTTTGAATTGAAATATGACACCCTCCACAATAGAACATGTACCATAAAAAAACCAGTATAGGGCCATCTACAAAACAAGCTAGGTCCATACATAAACCAAATGAGACCATTCACAAAATCCCCCATGTAAACTCCTAGAGAAGAAGGTAAAGCATAGTCGAAGACAAACCATAGAAGGAGGATGCCCAGATTAGTAAGAAATACTAACCCTACCACCAATGGAGAAACCACAAAATCCTTCTACCATACATGGTCCCCCCCAAGACCAAACAAATTTGGGAAGAAATCCAGCAAAAACCCCTGGACACGAGCCCCAAAATTCCAGCCATGGGAAGCAATTAACTATGAATTTGAGACCTCCCCAAGCATAGATAAGGTAGTGAATGACCACCCTGGAAAGCAGAATAAAGAAACACATCCATAAAAAAAATCAAAATGCTAGACACAAAATACAGATGATGGAAAACTCTCAACTGGGAACAAAAGGAGCCTCCCCCAAGCCTTGAACCCAATGAAAGGCCATCCCAACAAGCAGGACAAGTGAAACAAAGCCACTAGAAATCCTAAGCCACTAGCCATGAAACGTAAATCATGGGAAACACTCAGTTGAGAACATTCAGGACCTCCTCCAAGCCTAGAAGCCAACAAAGGACCCTCTTAAGAAGAAAAATGAAGGAAATTAGATCCCACTCTAAAGCAAAGCCAATCCCCACACCAATACCACCAACAAAGTTTGTCCAATCATGTAGAACCATTTAATAAGACTTCCTGGAAAACCTTAGGAAGAAGCGAAGAAGGCCTTGGAGACCATTTAGGCAACATGAAATGGTAGGAAGGGCAAAAAACCCTAGGAAAACTAGGAGATCTACCTAAAAACCACAACACACTAATAGATCCACAAGAGAACCCTAGGAAGAGCTGAGGAGGGATCAAGAAGATGAATAGGTGACCTCTAACCCATAATGGGAGGTCTCTTGCTCCCACATCGGGGCATCTTCTAAGTGCACTTTATATCCACCAAAAGAAAATAAGATCTATCTCCTCAAACCTGGAACACATTAGGAAGAAGCAGAAAAGGGCTTGGAAAACCTCTAGGCACCAAGCAATGGTAGGAAGGACAAAAACCTAGGAGAAATAGGAGATATACCTAGAAATACACAACATAGCAAGAAATCCACCAGGGATCCCAAGGAAGAGCCTGAGAGGGAGAAAGAAGATGAAGAGGTGACTTCCTGCCCATAGCGAAGGTATCTTGCTCCTGCACTGGGCCATATCTTGAGCGTGCTATGAATTCACCAGAAGAAAAAAATATCTACTTCCTATTTCCTGGAACACCACAAGAAGAAGTAAAAATGGCCATGAAACCCTCTAGGTACCAAGTAGCAGCAGGAAGGGCCAAAAACCCTAGGAGAACTAGGATATCTACTTGGAAATGCATAGCAAGGTATTAAATCCACTAGAGAGCCCAAGGAAGAGCTAAATATGGAGCAAGAAGATGAAGAGGTGACCTCCTACCCATAGCATGAGGTCTCTTGCTCCCACATTGGGCCATATCTTGAGCATGCTACGGATATACCAAAAGAAAAAGAGATTTGCATCCTCTTTCTTGGAACACCATAGGAAGAAGCAAAAATAGCCATGGAGATCCCCTAAGCACCAGGCAGTAACAGGAAGGGTTGAAAACCCTAGAAAACTAGGAGATCTACCTATATATCCATAGTATAGTAGGAGATCCATCTGAGAGACCTAGGAGGATCCGAGGAGGGAGCAAGGATGCAAAAGGGTGGCCTCCTGTCCAAAGCAGGAGGTCACCCAAAATTTGGATCAGATTTTGCTTTCTCTATCTGTTCAACATTTAGAGAATATTTTAATGTTATTATGATTTAACATTTAGATAATATTTTAATGTTATTATGATTTAACATTTAGATAATATTTTAATGTTATTATGATTTAACATCCAGAGAATATTTTATTTTATTATGATCTAAAATTCAGAGAATATTTTAATGTTATTATGATTGAATATTCAGAGAATTTTTTATAGCTGTAAGATTACTGCAGTGGTAAGGGCTTTCACCTCTCTTTGAAAGGTCCAAGGTTTAAACCCCACTTAGTATGAGGGGACCATGACCCATCATAAAAACATGTATAAACACATTGAAAAAATATTTAGAGAATATTTTATGTTATTATGATTTAATATGTACAAAATATTGTAATGTTATTATGAATTAAATGTAGAGAATATTTTACTGTTATTATGATTTAACATGTGGAGAAAATTTAAATGTTATAATGATTTAACATGTAGAGAATATTTCAATGTTATAATGGTTTAACATTTAGAAAATATATTTAATGTTATATGTATGGAAACATAGTTTATATTGCAAGATTGTAGATTATGTTTAATAGATGGAAATATAGTTTATATTGCAATATTGTAGATTATGTTCAATAGATGGAAACATAGTTTATATTGTAAGATTGTAGATTATGTCAATAGATAGAAACATAGTTTATATTGCAAGATTGTAGATTATGTTCAATAGATGGAAACATAGTTTCTATTGTAAGATTTAAGATTATGTTCAATAGATAGACACATAGTTTATATTAAAGACATGAAGATTATGTTATAAGATGGTTTAACATAGTTTATGTTGCAAGTAGTAGATTATGTTATAGAATGAATAACATAAAATAATGTATCATGTTATAGGATGAATAACATAGTTGTATTTAAAGAATAACTTATGTTATAGAATGAATAACATAGTTTGAATTGAAATATGACACCCTCCACAATAGAACATGTACCATAAAAAAACTAGTATAGGGCCATCTACAAAACAAGCTAGGTCCATACATAAACCAAATGAGACCATTCACAAAATCCCCCATGTAAACTCCCAGAGAACCAAAGTTATGTTCTAATATTATGCTAGGCGAGGTGATACGAGCATTATGCACCACATATTATCTAGGCCTTGAACTTGTCATACTAATATATGCAATTCCTTAGGATGCATTTGGGATATCAAGGATCCAAAATTTTCTAAAGTTGAGGTAGAAGTAGATGCTTGGGACTCAAGTGGAAGATTTGTGGGTGGGAAGGATATGAGAGGTGGTAGAGTACTAGGTCTAGGACGAGGATGAGAAGTGGAGATATTGGAATATGGAAAATGAGAAGGAGAGGCACTAGAGGAAGGTTGAAAAGGTAGTATATGAGTGGTGAAGGATGGGGGTGGAAAATATTTGTGGATGGTTGGGAATATGGTTGTGGAGGAGGATGAGAATGGGTGACTAGGGAAGGAGTTGAGGATGTTTATGCTTTTTCTATTGCTACTTGGGTGGTGATTAGATGTGTCATTGGCATGGTTGCAAGGTGAGTGGAAGGAAGAATGGTATTGTCTAATAATGTGATCAAATTGAAAAATTGAAATGGATCATCATAAACCTGGATTTGATGCACCTATCTTGCATGTAGTATTTGATACAATAATGGATGGTTGAGGGAACATATTGCATATCTTAGATTTAAGGTCTACCAAGGAGGTTGTATTGCATTTCACCCTTAATGATATGGTAAAGGATGGTTATTATTTTGATGCCTACCTTGATTGGTACGATGATTGTACCCAAAGTTTGACATAACGTGCCATTGAAAGACCACAAGTCCATTGTAGGGGTAGATTGATGTTTAGGTGGAATGTTGATATGGCTAAGAGTGGGTGATATGATTATGTTTATGGAAGATATAATATAAATAAACACACATTTATAGGTGGTACCATATACCTTTTCCATGATGTGCATAGGAGGGTTTGACCCAGGGCCTATGAGAGTTATGATCTCATGGTCTTAGAACACAAGGATGGTTGCATTCTAGTATGCACATTGCCTATAAAGTTAGAAAAATAATTGTTATATTTTTTTCAAAAATTAGTGGACCTCAATATGTCATTTAATTCCTCATAATGAGGTTATTTTTGTAGGATGTTATAGATTGATAGCTTGGCAAGCACTATTTTAAGTTGATGGGTGAGACTCTTCTGATGGTGATGACTGGCCTCGATGATGGGGGTGGACCTTGGGCCTATGTAGGTGTAGAATATGGTGGGGTAGACACTAGAATTTATTATGGATTAGGCTAAGAGACATATTTGTTATTCCTTGTGATAATATTAATCATCCCAACAAAGCCTTATCATTCAGGTTTGTGATTAACCTAATTTACTTAAGGGTTCTACACTTGTGCATTTTACATGGTAGCCTATGTTTGGGGGATGTTGTTTTGTGGTAGAGGGTTCTAAAAAATATTCAAGTATTGGTTGGATGGAGCCAAGGGATTATAAACCCGAATGAAACTATTATCAATGAGATCTTGGACAAGGTGTTGAAACTACTAGAAATTACTAATATCATACCCTTTATGATGATGATAGTCATAATGAGCATATTAATTATATCCTCTTGGTTTTGGTGTGGTAGGGTATTCTGGTCAAATATGAGGTAAGGCTAGATGACTAGTACTCAACAATATTTAGAGGATTCTACCCATGGGTTTGGTTAAAGGGATCCATGTGCAAGGTTGATGGTCACCCAAATGTTGGGGGTATGCATGCTAGACTATAATGGTGTGGTAAATGTGTTACCTAGGTGTGGATGACATTGTTGTTAAATAGAACATTTGGAGTGGATGGTGTGGCTATTGCATTGATCACCAGATTGGTGTTTTTAGGGGATTTAGGTTGGGTTCGATTGGAATTATATTTTTGAAATATGTGAGGATCATATTCAAACTTTTTTGGGGTTTGATCTTCCTCTTTTGAATTTTTATCTCTTATATAAGCTTCACATGATTGGAAGATTCTTCGAAAGAGCCATTTTGTTGCATTGTAAATTTCTATATATGGCTTTAATACAACTCTTGAAAAATACCTTAACCAATTCTATTTGGGGAAGAGGGAAAGGTATATCTTTAATAGCAACTTGCCATCATGTAACATAGTCATTGATGGACTTATCCTCAAACTACCATAGGTTGTAGAGGTCTGGAATTACTGTTTGATTTTTGATGTTGAGTGCAAAGTGTTTTAGAAAATTATTTATCAACTGTTCAAATGTATACAAGCTATACCTAGGCAAGTTATCATACTAGTTGAAAGTAGGTCCCCCAAGTGACTATGGGAAGGTTTTAATCATTAAGGCATCACAATCACTGATGTGGTATCAAGAAAATTTATAGTTGCTCAAATGTTCTTAAGGGTCCTCCCTACCTCTAAATTTGTCAAATTTAAGATCAAAATTGGAGGGGTAGGTTGTCATGTGTACACAAATATAGATGGAATCTAAGCATAAATTACTGTAAGTGGGTTTGTTATACCCATAGCTATTTGAGTGTGTCTAAAATTACTTGATCTGGTCTTGCATAGTCTAAATAGCCTATGGTAAGACCAACATTATGAGGTTGGAACCAATTGGGGTGTTAATCAATGAATTCTTTGGGTAGTTGTGGTTAGACATGTGATAGTTGGTAGGTGGTATTTGATTATGAATGATTAGGTTTTGATTCAAATGTGGGTGCATATTTTGATGTGGCACTTGATTGACCATAGGAAGGATCTTATGCTGATATATTGGATCAAGCCCCTCATAATATCGTGTTTGTGTGGGCATGTGAATTTGTGTGTTTTGGGGGGGTGTTTGTGTATTCCATTCAATATCAACCACCTATTTATTTTCCATGTGAGAAAATGATATTGGATTAGGGTCCTATTGGATATGCCCTTGTTGAGGTAGCCTTTGAACTACCACTTGTCGTTGCTGAGGTATTTGAGCATACCCCAATTGATTTAGCCCCTGATTAGGTACTTGTTGTTGTTGAGGTATTTGAGTATTCCCCAATTGATTTAGCCCCTGATTGGACACTTGTTGTTGTTGAGGGATTTTATTATTCCCCAATTGATTTAGCCCTTGATTGGTAACTTATTGTTTCAAAGGAATTTAATTATAACCTGATTGTTTTATCCCCTAATTGAGCACTTATTGTTGCTAAGGTATTTGAGTATGCCCTGATTGATTAGGCCCCTGATTGAGCACTTGGTTTTGCAAAGGTATTCAAGTATACCCCAATTGATTAGGTCCCTGACTGGGCATTTTTTGCTACAAAGGTATTTGAGTATACCTTGATTGAATAGGCCATTTATTGGGCATTTCTTGCTATAAAGGTATTGGAGTATACTCTAATTGATTAGGCCCCTAATTGGGCATTTGTTTCTATAGAGGTATTTGAGTATACATCGATTGATTAGGCCCTTGATTAGGCACTTGGTATTGCAGAGGTATTTGAGCATACCTTGATTGATTAGGCCTCTAATTGAGCATTTGTTGCTACAAATATATTTGAGTATACCCTAATTTATTAGGCCCTTTATTGGGAACTTTTTGCTATAGAGGTATTTGAGCATGCCCCAATTGATTAGGCCCTTGATTGAACATTTGTGACTGCAAAGGTATTTGAGTATACCCTAATTGATTGGCCTCTAATTGGGAACTTGGTGTTGTAGAGGTATTTGAGCATACCCAGATTTATTATGCCCTTAATTGGGAAATTTTTACTATATAGGTATTTGAGTATACCCTAATTGATTATGCCCTTTATTGGGCACTTATTACTACAAAGGTATTTGAGTATACCTCAATTGATTCAATCCCTGATTGGGCATGTGTTTCTATAGAGGTATTTAAGTATACCCTTATGTGACTAAAGAATAGGCATGTGGTATGAGAGAGAACATGGTAGGATGAGTGGATGTTGAAGAAGGTAGAGTGATGGAGAAGCTAATCATCACTTATTAAGAAGGGGGTTATTGATTTATTAAGAGCCAAATATGTGAATGTGTTAATCTAGGTTTATGATTAAGGATGAGGGAGGGGTGCCAGATTGCATGGGAGGAAATCTAAATACCATGTTTGTGGAAGGTGGAAGGCTAGTGTATGAAGTAATGGAAGTTGAATTTCTCAAGGAAGAAGCTTATTGTGATCTAGTCAATGGTGGACTAGAGAATAGGAAGGTGGAGGAGCTGAATGTCACACCAGATTGATTATGATATGAAAATATAGAGGAGGATGTGCCAAAGCTTGGCATCTCAATTTGAGAAATGATTGGTGGTTCGGTTTTAAGGATGTACTGATGGTAAATTAGAGGATTTTGAGTAATGTTTATCAAATATAATGAAGTTTGTGGCACACCTAATTGCTCTTGTTGGTATGGGGTAGATGAATGTTGATGGGGGGAGAAGGATGTCTCCCATTGATGTTAAAATAATGGATTCACTCATGCATATTTTAGGATTGCATGCTCTTGAACGTGCACTTTACTTCATGTTTGGACCATATAATGTGGAAATTGGAATGTATACTGACTTTTTTTAGTGAAAAACCAATAGATTTTAACATTATAAGCTATGATAAGCCTTGCTTTATTAAAAAGAGGTGGTTTTATGGAAAATTTACCTCAAGGTGTGTTTTGTGGTCAAAACATACCTTGACCTGCATTTTTTAGGGGTGTTTGATGTTCAGAAAGTGACTAAAATTATTTTGAAGGTCTATAGGACCAATTTTATGAAGTTTTCAATAGTTTTGATAGTGTTTTGAATGAT
Organism: Wollemia nobilis; assembly: GCA_028583015.1. NCBI lineage: Eukaryota > Viridiplantae > Streptophyta > Pinopsida > Araucariales > Araucariaceae > Wollemia > Wollemia nobilis. Next base: position 21,464,244 of record JAQPPZ010017232.1, on the reverse strand, counting down.
TGTATTTAAAGGATTTTTATCAATCACAAAAAACAAAAAAAGTGTGTGGTTTATATTGAATTTTATGCTTGATGATATTGGTTTGTATGTTGTGTGTGTTTTAATTTAAAAGACTGCTACAAACACAAGGTATGTGAATAATTTCTAGAAAAGGTATGCTAATGTACACCCTTCCCACTATACCTGAAGGTATGCAAGAAGTGGTGAGACAAAAATAGGTGAAATATTTCCTATGATGATGAAATATGCAAGGTGACTAGAAGGAAGATACAAAAATTCCTTTATGAAAGAGGTGGTATTGTCTAAGACTTGCTACTAGCCTACCCTGGTTTTTGCTTCACCCTCAAACAAGCTTAGTCAAGAATGGCAACTGCACAATCACTAATTATGTAAGCCATGTGAGTAGGGCATCTAGCCTAATACTACTCCAAGATAATCTCAAGAGTAAGGATTTTTTCATTGATGAAGTCTGAAAGATCACTCATGGGGGCTACTAAGGTGTTTAGGGGAGGCGAGTCAATGCTTTCTAGTGAGAGCCAATGCCATTGAAATCTATTGGCGGTTGGTGATGAAATCCAACACAAACCAATGTTATGCCTTGCATGTGTGTGTGCATGTTTTTATTTTCTTTTTGAAAATGAAAATTATAAAAATAAAACCATGCTGAAGTAAAACAACAAGACATGTTTAAATGTGTTATTCAAAAGAAATGTCTTTTTGAAAAGAAAGCTATAAAATTGACCAAATGATTTTGGTGCATTTTGAAAGTAAATTTAAGCAATGTTGCAAAATGACCTAATGTTCTAGGTGCCTTTTGAAAAGAAAAAAATGAAACAGATATGTTTTGTAATGTAAAAGTGCATTTTTGAAACTTGACCTAGAAGCTAGGTGCCTTTTTGTAAAGCAAATTGTAAATGATTATTCTATTTTAAAAAGCAAGCAAAAAAAAATAAAAATAGGTGCAATTCATGGTTTTTAGTAGTTTACCTATATTTTATAGCTTTTGGATGCCTCTTATAGTCTGACAAGGTCTGCCACACGTGTCAAAGTGCAAAACACACCTCAGGGTGTGTTTTATGGTCAAAACATACCTTGGGGTATGTTTTCCCCTAAAAGTGAATTTTTGGGTGATTTTGGACCTGTATTAGGTTTGCAGGATAGTCTAGTTGTTTTTAGGGTCTATACCTATTATTTTGCAAGAAAAACATTAGAATTTCATTAAACTCAAATAAAGTCTATTTTCAATGCAAAATACTAGAAATGACATCTAATCTACCAACAACAACGATGTACAATAAAATAGAACAAATCATGAAGATGTCAATATTGAGATTGAGGTGTGTTTTAAGGCTTTGGAAGACTCCATGCTTTTTTGTAGGACCTACAATGATAGAAATACCACAAAAATTTATTAGCTATACATTAAATAACAAAAGAAAATAAATCGTGATCACCAAAATGAAGTAAAAGAAAACATGCTGCTTTGTATTGATAATATATAAAAGGGGTTAATATATGTAATGTTGATATCTTTTACAATATGCCTCAAAGGGTTACAAAATATGGAATCCATTAGGAGGGACCCTAAAATGGAATATGTTTGTAGCACTACAAGTGTCTTCCTTCAATTTGTCAATGTTGGAGTGGGCTTATGAAGCGTGCCATTGCGAGCTACATCGATTTTTGACCTTGCATAACACTACAAAAATATATTAGAATGTTCAAAAGCCTGTATCAATTAGGCTTGCTATAAATATAGACATATCAATAAAATCTAAATGGAAATGCATCAAAGAAGTTACAAAATATGTTGTAATTGATAGGGAAGCAAGATGTTACCTGTTAAGATAGTGTGACAATATGAAACTAGAAAACACACCTTGGAGTGCATTTTCTAGGTGTGAATGCACCTTGGGGTGCATTTTGGATTCTATAACTTGGATTGGTCTGTGTGTAAGCCATAGAAGCTATAGTGTAGTTTGGTGTTGATTTGGAAGTCATTGATACCTGTTCTACCCCTGCAAACCACCAATAATCTACAAGAAAGCTCTATGGGAGGAAGGTCAAATGCTTAAAATTTTTAGGGATATTTTATATGACATTTAGGTAGTGTAATGATGCTTTTTCATCCTCCTCAATATCATAGAAAAAACCCTCCTTTTATAAATTTCTTGGGCAAGAAGAGGGGTTAATGAGGTGGCAAGTCAAAATGAGGAGAGAGAAGGCCTTATTAATAAGGCATGTGATGGGTAAGACCCTCCAACCTAAGAATATTAAGTGGGCATGTGTGTGCCATGCCCACATAAGGCTTAGGGAAAAGGGAAAATCACCTTTTTCAATGATTTTCCTTAAATGATTTGCAAGGAGAGTGGGTGCTTTTTGAAAAAGGGGGCAAGTAGGTGTTTTTAAAATCATGCAAAGGGATGTGAAGGGGATACACATTGTATGGGGGAATTTTTACCCTATTTTTATTGCATCCTAGGGTTTTATAATGGTATCATTATAGGTTTTCGAGTTTTTGAATTGATTTGCTAATGTTTTGTTTTTTGTATGTTAAATGTTGTTGCAAAAGACTTGTTTGAGATATTAATAGGTGTCTACAAATAAATGCACTATGATTTTATTGGATGGAGATGATATTCTTCTCTCTCAACAATACTTTGGATGGAGACATTATGCTTCTCTCTCATCAATACTTTGGCTGGAGATATTATGCTTTTCTCTCAACAATAAATTTGGCTAAAGGTGTTAATGCTTAAGTGATGTTGCTTTCTCAGCCTTAGAATATAAGCACTTATTATGCTCAAATATTCTTTTTGATATGATTTCTTATATACCACTCTTGGTGCTTAAATATTATCTTAAAATTTATTCTTTTGATGCTTCAATTCTTCTTTTTGTCTACCTTATCATGAACTTCCAATTCTATGATTTTTATAAAAATATCTATGAGGATTATTTCTCCTTAAAATGATATAGCTATTGGACACTTCATCCAGTGCAATATTTAAGGACTTTATTTCTTTTTATATTTTTCCTTCAATGGTGGTTTTAAACCACTATAATATTTTGACTTTTATCTTATCTAGAGAATCCAATCAGGGTGACTTTTGAATGTTCCCTCACATAAAAATTTATTCAAAATTGGCTCTCTTAATATTCTTATATTTGAGTTCCTATCTTCACTAAGTGTGGTTAAGATCTAGCATTTCAATTAGGGTGATTTTTATTTGTCCCCTCAATATATACTCTACAAACCTTGAAATAGAGTCCAAGTCTTCACTTCATTTAAAGTGGATATACTCTAACTAGGACCTTATCAAATATTAAAAATGAGTCCAAGTCTGCTCCAATTTTAAAGTAGATAAAATATGATATGATCAATATCAAATATCAATCAATCAATATACAAACTCAAAATTTTCAACAATCACATCAAAGTCTTCCTTTGATGGTAATTATAGTAGAGACTACTTGTAGTAGCTCTAAATATGTTAGTAGCTAGCTCTAACAAAAACTACTTGCAGTAGTTTTAATACCACTATTGGATTTTAAACCAAATTATCTCAAGTCCTAGTATATTTCAGCCATTATATCTTAGGTCCCAATATAATTAATCAAGAGTAAAATTAAATATAAGAGCAATCAAAATATATACTAGCCAATATAAATTATAATAACATTCAAAATAATATCAAATATGAATGTAAATGGCCAAAATCATTCATGTAATAACATGAAAAATACTTACAATAAAATTGCTCAAAATATGCATTCAAGCTTTAATATTATCAATGTTTATTGGTGATCTCTTACAAATCATTTTCCTAATACAATGCATGGAGCTTTGTATCTATAATATAGACATAGAAATGTGACTCTTAAATACTTTAAATATTGCACTCATCACATATTTGGGAGTTGCAACCTTTCCTATTATTTACATAAGATAAGACTCGTCCCTTGACTTCTCATCTGGCCACTTGTATACAAGACACTTCACTCTGTTATTACATGCACACTTAACTCTATAACACTTGAACACTTCTACATGACATTTAATACTTGTACATGCACTCCTAATACATGATACTTGTGCACATCCTCATATTACATATTTGCATACTTACATACATGACACTTGTGCACTTTCTATCATTACACACTTGCTTACTAACATGCATGACACTTGTGCATATCTTGCACATTACACTTACATAAAAGGGGAACTATAAATAACTCACCTAAACTATAGACACAAACCCTAATCTATTACATATTTATATTTTTACCATAACAGTACCATGGAGGTACATTTGCATGTACCAAATAATATAACATTCTCCAACATTGAGAGCTAATTGACTACTAATGCACCATAAAAATCAAATGATCAAGATATTCCTATATGTAATAGCTATTTCTATTTTTAGGGTTCCTACTTATATACTCGAGAGTACATGGGAGATCACATCCATATATTAGGTGTTTTCTAAGGTCCAAGTATTTGAATTGGATCATTCCTCACTTCACTAGATGCTTTATGGGTAGTCTAGCTTAGCCACTAAGGAAAAAATCAACATGATATTTTTAATACCCTAGCACAAGGGTTTTAGCCTAATGAATCTAGTGAGGAAAATATTTTGGGTGATTTGGATGGTTGCAAAATAAATTAAAAATATAAAAAGGTTACAAATTGAAGGAAATACAAGACAAATATATTATTGTGATGGACGTGTTATGGATATGGATTATTTTCATAATAGAATTATCATTGTTACAATAGATCCATCCCTAGATTGAGCTCTAATACCATATGTAAGTGTTCTACTTGCATGAATTAATTAGAATTATAAATAAATTTGTATGTGGACACAACTATATAGACTAAAAAAAAATAACAATTATTTTATTAATCACACTAAAGAGCTTACAAAGACGAGTTTACTTGAAGGGGAAACCTAATTTATGAGAAATACTCAATACAATATAATTATTTAGGATTCCTTTACCTCTATTGCAATGCAATATATAAAGATAACTCTACCTACCCTAATGCTCCATGATTAGCTAAAAAAAAGATTAAGCCTAAGATATCTAATCCTAACCCTAATGATCAAGGGTCACCATTAAATTCAAAAGAGGATGCCCACTCATTACAAACTAAACTATTACAATGAAATAAAATTTTTAGGATGTGAAGTTCTAATATCTTTGAATATGGATGTGATCTATATATGTCGATCCCACTACAAGGATGGATAAAACTTCAAAGTAAGTCCATGCGTACTTCCTATATTTATGTCTTGCTCATGTGAACCTTTAATATATATGTTGATCATATGCCTATGTTTTGTACTATGATATTCACATACCTACATTTTTTATTTGGTAAGATGGTAAACAAAATCCTTATACTATATTATTTTTAAAATGCTTGTGGGTCTTAGAGGGAGGTAGGGTTGTAAATCCTTACCTAAATTGTGTTCACCCATAAGATAGTTGAATCCATTAGAGGAGTAATTCAACCTCATGTCCATACATCAAGAATTTCCTTGGATGTTAAAACAAGAAGGGTCAACATTATCATTAAATTGGTAGAAAGGTCTAACTTCTAAGGCAACCACAATTCAATATCAATAGTTGGAGAAATGAGAAATATGCTTACTTTGACCTTAAAATATATGTTGGATCCCAATTAACCTTGCAAATATACCTAAGCAAAGTACTAAAAATAAATGCCTAAATGTAATGGTGCAAGAGATTAATATAAATTGCATGAAAATAAAATATGGTCATAGCCATACCAAGGAGAGTATGTGATCAATTAGCATATAAATAAATAAAATAATATCAATGTGCTCTTATGCATATTAAATTGAAATAATAGAAGGAAAGGAATGAAAATCAAAAGGGGAGTTCCACAATCAATATGCTTCCACAATCCAAAAGAGTAATGCCATAATTAGAAAGCAAATTTCATGCACTATCTTTCTATTCTTTATGAAATTAAAAAAAATTACAATATGGAGTCCATTGAGTGTATCTATGATTTTATCAATAGCTAAATGATATTTACAATGGATCCCCTACGTCCTATTCATAAAATATTATTCACCTGCTCAAGGTAACAAATTTCACTTCCCAATAAATCTACTAATTTAGAGTGCACCACTAAATGCTACATTACTCTAAAATTTTTCCTAAACTATGTAGACGCCTTCTACCTTGTTTTTGGAACCACAAAAATGATACAATATTGCTTTATATTTAGTTTTCTAAAATTCCATTCTTCCTTATCTCAATTACCTCATTCATCATTTAGAAGGATCAATTTTATACTTTGTAAACAATAAATGTATTCATTGAGATAAAATCACGTCTTTTGAGTAGATCACACTTGTAGTTAATCACATGTTAGGAGTGAATTACTATGTCCAATTGATTTTTTACATTCTAGAGGTCTAGAATGGTTGTTTTGAAGGCTTCAATTGTTCAACCTATTTATTCTTCACATTTTCTAAATAATCAAGAATCTAAAGGTACTATTAGGGTTACTATAGTTTTGGTGACTTCATGGCACATACAACATGTTTGGTGAGAGATCCAAAGTCTTGTATCTATCCTTAGGGATAATGTATACATAAATGGGAAATTTCTACTATAAAAATTTAAATATGGCCAAATTTCCTTGGTCTTTATTGTATCATTTTTAGAAGAACTTTCCATACTACATTTTCTAGCAACTCCAAGCCGGTCAAAATCTTTACTTCTCTCTCTTAATATTGATTTTTATAGAAACCCTCCTTTTTACCTAATAGCTTCTTAATATTCTCTATCAGTAGCTTTAGCTTGTTGACTTGAGTAGGTGATATGTCACTTTTTTGCTTTATTTTTTATTCTCTTTGAATATATTTTGTATTTTATATTTTGGGAGGACTATTGAAAGTTTTGGTAATCAAAACATTCACCAAATATTAGATTTCATTTTCTATTTTTTGTATTGATAACTTCAAGGTGGTATGGGTGCTATTGCATTCTTGTAGCCTTTATCAAAATTTAAGAATCACCTTTAGTCACTTAAACATATTCTTTCTATCTATCACCCCTAGTTATTGTGCTTTTTCTATCATCATATAAGCTAATTGTTGTAACACTTCTTGACATGGTAATTATGCAACTAGCTCATCTTGTGCTTGTTGGATTGACTTAGTAGTTTGGTCCAATATGTCTTCTGCTATAGCAAGAAATTCAAAATAGGCTTCAATATTTAAAATTTTAGTTCTAATATTGTCCCATAAGGACTTGAATTTTTAGATATCTAAGGTACACTTCTTCACATTTTTCTATTTATTTAAGTTCCCATTCTCCTCTTTTAACTTAGAAATTCATTGGTTCTTTTCTTATGACACTACTTGCACTTGTTCTAAATGCAACTCTACAATTTTTTTTCTTATTTAAGCTATTATCAAAGTTTTTTTTCCCCTATGCAAGGTGTGTTGAAAGGTATTCTAATTGCTTTATTTACTTTTCACTTTCCACGAGTTTACTCTTAAATTGTTCAATTTGTTTTAATAGCTAGTATTTGTTAGTCATGTCTCTTTTGAATACCTCTGACACTTGTTGGAGTTGATGCTTTTCTATGATAAGCTAAGTCACTACTTGGAAATTATCCTATGCTTACATTTTTTGATCCTTAGCCTCTTTAATCACTTTATCATATTTCATAACTACACCTTATTATAACTGAAGAGACAAAACACAACACCAAATAACAAAAATATAAAGTAGATCTCAAATAATAGTATTGTACAATGAATGATTTTATATTAATGGGGGGAGCAAAATCCATTGTTACAATGAGAACTCTTGAAGTCTTTGATACAAATTTTACAATAGCTAGGGTTCTCAAAAACCCTAGTAACACAATGCTGGTGTTGTCTCAAAATGCATCTATGCTCCCAAAAAAAATGAGTGGGTTTCTAGTTATCTGATGTTGGGCCACTCTAGCTTAAGTATTTGTACAATGATGATGTAGCACCTCCAAATCTACACACAATAAAACAACAAATGAGTTAGTAGCAACTGTGAGGGCTCCACAATGTGAGGCCCTCTACAACCAATACAAAACCCTAGCTATCTATTGTAAATAACATGAACATAACTAAAAATACATGTAATGAAATACCAAATAAAGGATTTACCTTGCTTGTATACTATCTTCTAACCTGATGAAATTTGTTGCAGTGAACTGGTACAGTGATGCCCTAGCATCACCCGAAGGCTAAGGAGACTTTAGGACTTCTTATGTAAAACATCCGTGAGTGCTTGGTTAATGTAGAAAATTCCCATGGGTGCTTAGTAGCAGATAAGTAATCACCCAAAGGTAATTGAAAATGGTGGGAAGTGCCCAAAGGTGTTTGATGACTAAAATAGGAGTCTGCAGAAGTAGATCTAGTTGAGCGAGGGAGGTGACGATGGATGCAAGGACTATGGTGAGTGAGGATAAGAGGGAAGAACACTTGGATACTATAGGGAACTTGGTAGTAAACACTTCACAAAAATTTTCAGAGAAACTTCCATGATTGATTAGGGGTTGAGCCATCAAAATGGCTCCTATTAATAATCCAATCTAGAGCATACTTAGGGTTTCAATGACACTAATTATGTGGCTAAGATAAAAGTATATTGGAGGGTGGAGATTAAATCTAGGGTGTGGCATGGATTGATGTGGATGAATGGATAGGATTAAGTGAAATCAGATGGCTAGGATTAATTCACTTATATAAATATATATTTATTAAATATATAAAATATAATATATAAAATATTAATATTTAAATATATATAAACTAAAATTATATAAATATATATATTTATATATAAATATATGTAAATATAGGGTGGAAATGGTGGGAAAGTGTATATGGAGGAAAAATGGCTAGGTTTTGGTGTCTACAGATGCCCCTTTTTATACTGCATTGTGTGAAACATAATCAGTGCAAAAACACAAGACACCTATTTTGGATAGGTACAGAAGCAGCATCTCTCTTGGGATGTGAAACATGAGCTTGGAGATAAAAGAATGAAAGAATTTGAATTTTATGTAGATTACCCCCTGAACTGGTGAATGAGTTTATGGATGAATATCATGAGCCAATTGAAAAATCTATGCAAATGAATGATGCAAATGTGATACCATTTTTGCCCCAATGGTGGGAAGGGGATTGGTGAAAAATATGACATGATACATCTATTTTTACCCCAAAATATGAAGGGTTTTGTGAAAATGTGTGATGGATAATGTGTCTAGTTTTGCCCCAATAGATGAAGGTATTTTTTCCAAATGTAGATGCCATGATCATGTAAGATGTATCCCATTGTGGGAAAGTCAAAACCAAATGTGGTTGCCCCAAATTTTGGGGTGATTTGATGCTACTGAAGAATGTGCTTTCTGGCATCATTGATATGCAAATATGAAAATGCAAAGATAAAAATAGTCAACTTTAGAGGTCCAAATAGTGATTGTTAGATAATTTCTATGATCGAAACCAATCACCCTAGCTAAAGCCAATCGCCATGATGATTTTCAAATAAATATATAATGATGAAGTTTGATTTTTTCCATGTGTTAAGCCCCACGAACTAGACCATCAATGACAAATTTTGTGCAAATTGTTCTTGGTAATGTTTCACTCAAAACGTGAAGTACCAAATATGATTATGATTTCAAATAATGAGATATAGAATGATGAAAATGACCAAGTGTCCTTAAGGTAGGATCTTCATCTTACTGAATTTCATGGATGCAATTTAGTACAATCACCAAGTATATAGAATAACCCACTAGATACAAAGTTCACTTGAATGTTGTTTGAACTTGGCAAGTATGCAAATGATGATATGGAATGATTTTAGTGATGATGTATGAATGCAGAGAATGATGATTATGATTATTTTGTGAAGGTTTGGACCTTTTTGGAGTGTTTTTGTAACTTGTTAAGCGGATTTGCAATTTGTGGTTGCAAACAAAAATTATGCATCCAAATCAGTTGGAATCTTCATAAAACCTGGTGAAATTATGGAATAGATGCATGGATGCAATGTGAAAATATTTGGAGGAGATAAGCCACTATTTTGTAAAAATTTGTCTTTTTGTGAACATTGATGCCAAATGCCCATTGGTGCTTTTGACCTATATAAATACCCACTGGTGTTTGGATATTCTGTAAACACCCATTGGTGCTTTAGGCTCAGTATCGATTCTCACCTCTCATTCCTAGAATGAGGAAGGTGGTATTGGATGCAAAGTGGGAGTTGCTGGAGGATGTGGGACTAGCGAAGGTAACCCAGGTTGATGTGGTGAGGGCTAATGAGGGGTAATTTTTTGCCCTGGTAGAGAGGTGGGATGCAGATAGGGGGACTTTTTATCTCCCCACAAGGGAGGTTACCATGACCTTGGAGGATTTATATCACATCCTCAAGGTTTTAGTGGAGGGAATCTAAGTTGAGGTTGGACATGGTCAGAATATGGAGATGATAAAGATGTTTGGTGATGGTTGGTAGGGTGTGAGGGTGGAGAGTTGAGGTATACCTTACTTGTCCATGTACATGGACAAGAATTTGGATGCCCTCCATGCCTTGGTAATTTTCATGTTGGCCAAAATCGTGGCCCTGAACAACACTAGGTGTGGGTTCCATTGGAACCTATTATGAGTAGTGAGTGATATGCTTAATAGATGGTAGGTGTACGCATGGGCTCCTACCTTATTTGTGTAGGTATATTTGGAGCTTTATGAGGTGATGAGGTGAGGGAGGAAAGGATTGGGGTGCAACTTGCTGCTATAGTATTGGGGGTGGGAGCACTTTAGTGTGGCTTGATAGGAGGGCTTACCAATAGCAGGCTTGGGTAGGGAGCAACCCTATGCTAGGAGATGGGTGGTGGCCAAGGAGGTACAACCAAATTGGCCAATGCAAATGAGTTAGTGGTACCAAGATTTATGGGATGGATTGAAATCTACCCAAGTGATATGAAGGTTGTGGTAGACTTGTAGGTGGACTAGGGATAGAGAGCACTTACGATGAGTGTGGCAGGCTAGGTGGGTGGTTAGGTTATATCGAAGTGAGGCTGAGTGCTTTCAATTCTCATGAATACTCTGATAGTTTAGCTTGAGGTAGGAGGTATTGAATGAGCTGGTGTAGTATAGGAGGCATCGAGAGGAGATATGGCTACCATGTGTAGAGCTATGGAGGGTTTCCTATGAGGAAGATGAGGAGATAGATCTCCCAGATGTAGATGATGCAAGGACTACCATGGAGTATGATGCATGGTTCACTGCATAGTCACCATGGATTTTGCCTCGAGTAGTGGCTTATGGAGATGGGGTAGGGATAATGATGAGGGGACTCATGAATCCCCAAAGTCATAGTGGATCCTTCAATAAGATAGTCAAAGGATGAGGAATAAGGGTGTGGTGAGATAGGCTCCCAAGAGTGGGGTAGATGGTGGATATGGAGAGGATGTGGAGGAGGCTCTGAATGGGCCTCTAGATCAGAACGAGGAGGATTGGTAATGGTTGGAGTAGCAGGTGGAAGAGCGGGATGCAAGGATCATGAGGCTCTAGGTAGATATAGTAGAGAGGGAGTGTTGGTATAATATTGACATAGAACATATTCACTCTTAGCATAGATATATCAAGGCATTGAAGGATAGGTTGATGGAACATCATATTCCACTTTTGGATTTTCCCACATCATTTTTATATGAGGGTGCTAGGCATAGCCAGTCTAGGCATAGGTCTAGGTCTAGGGCTCCTACTAGGTCATAAGGGTCCTCTTGAAGTGCGTAGCTTATTGTGTAGATGCACTTTTTATATATGAGCCTTGGTGCTCCATTGTATGTAGCCTTTTGGCATTCATTGTACATGCGATATTTATACATATATACATGGATTTTACCTTTTGTGTTATATATATTTGTGTGAATGCTTTTTGTGGAATGCATATGATATGTTATGGATTATTAAATAAAGATATAATGTATGATGAGTAATTCAAGGTATGGAATGCAAATGTGCTAATGATCATTTATAGTTTAGATCTTATTTATCCATTTTTCTAACATTGTTGTTTAATCAAGAGCACCAAACTTGGTGGGATGTGGGGTGAAATACTCATGAAATAACATTGATGTTGACATGGAAAAAGATATGGATGTTGATATGGAATAAGATATGGATTTTGATATGGAAAAATGACTATTTTGTAGAGACTCGGACATACTAGTGGTATCAAACAAACTCACTAAAACTACCTAATCCCTCTAGGACCAAATGTGTGTGCAATGGATTCATTTACCGAATTGAGAGCATGGTAATGACTTGAGGTAATCAAGAACCAATGTGTGTGCAAGTGAGTTCATTAAATCATCTTAAGTAAATAGGGTAAACATGTTATGGATGATACCAAGAAGCTAGCTTGCTCGTATGTGCAATCAAAGATCTCTTAGAAAGAGACATGTTGCAAAGCATGAACGTACTCCACTACCAGTCAAACATCTATAGCTTTGGTGGAGGTTAAATCCATAGTCCATGATTTGTGTCTTTTATCTCTTAAGTTTTTGGGATGACTACCTAACCGTATAACTAGAAATGTAGTATGATCCTTACAAGCCAATGATCAATGGTGTGTGATGTAAAATATATAGAGTTTTTATTAGAGATTTATCCCTGCTCTTTCTTTTATTTTTGGAATTGTGATAGTGGTGAGAACCATTGTTATTATGGGATATGTTGCATGATGGGACTATCAAGGATGACCATTTTCACTTCGAGGTTCATACCAAGTATGGTGTTATCCCTCTTTGACACAAGATGTTTTTAAGATATGAATTTGTGTTTGATTCAAGAATTTTTTGGAGTCAATTCCCAAAACTCAAGTTTTTTAATGTATATGCGTGATGGTACAAAAAGGAACTTGACATGTATTTTTGGAGGTTTCTTAAAACACTAGGAATGGTTGATTGACCAAAAACACCTAGGATTTTTATGAAAATATGGTTTGTGTGCATGGAAATTTGACTTGGTAGACTTGTGTGGATGACATTATGAAGGTACCCCTGATTAAGGCAACATGAATTTTTATGGACCAATTAAAACCTTGAACTTAATAAATTATCCCTAATATGACATGTGAAATGTGGATGTAAATGCAATGTATGACATGCATTTTTTTGAAATTTGAAATGCAATATGAAATGTGAGTTAATGCATTGTTTTTGGAATGAAGTGTATATGGAAAGGAAATGCAATGCTGTGAATGAAATGTATGAATTTTTTTTTGTGTATTAGCTATGTATATATACATATATATAAATCTAATCATGCATAGAATGCTTTCAAATGTATGACATTAAGTGGTTCGGGTTCTTCTTATCCCTCTAGACTGGCAAGCCTATAAGTACCATTACCCACTCTCTGAGTAACAATGTATAGACCTAACCAATTAGTCATGAATTTATCATGAAGATGCAATAATGCATTGGTGTTTTTTTTTTTTTTCTTAATGACAAGATCTCCTACTTGGAATTCATGTATATGAACTTTGAAGTTTTAGGCATGCTTTAGGTGGTCTTGATAAACTCATAAATACTCTAAATAATTGAATCTTCTCTCCTCCAAAAGTGTGAGTTGGTTAAGACGTGCTGGCATAGTGTTGTCATATATGAATTACTGCGAATAAATTCACAAGGAGAAGATCTCAAGCTCAAGAGGCATGATTTCTTTAGCTCCATAGACCAATGAAAATGGCATTGCCCTTATAGGCATGTAGATGCTTTTTCGATAAGCCCATAATGCCAAGGGAATTTGTGTATGCCAATCTCTATGATTTTCTTTGACAAGTTTCTTGAGAATAAAAATTAAGGTCTTGTTGAAAGCTTTAGCTTGTCCATTTGATTGTGGGTAATAAGGAGTTGAGAAACTATGTTGAATGTTATATTTTTCACAAAGTGCTTGAATATCCTTGTTCTTGAAAGACTTTCCATTGTCAAAGATAATTTTTGAGGGAATACCAAAATGACAAATGATATGATGAAGTATAAACTCCACAATTCTAGGTCCTTTTGTACTGGTTAGAGGAATTGCCTCAACCCACTTTGTGAAGTATTCGATGGCTATGATGATCAATGTATGTTGTCTCAAGGAAGGAGGCAAATTTTTTTCAATTAGATATAGATCCCATTTTGAAAAGGGCCAAATGCTTTGAATAGCTTGTAAAGCTTGTGATGGTACATGAGTTAAATTAGCATGTTCTTAACATTTCTTGCAATGTTTAACATAAGTGCAACAATCACATTCCATTATGGACTAATAATAACCCATGCATAAAATATGCTTTACAATGGCAATTACACTAAAATGACCACCAAAAGTACCATCATGGGCTTCAACTATGGCTCTTTGTGCCTCACTAGACTCGAGATATTGAAGGAGGACTCCATTATAACCATTTTTTTACAACATGTCCCCCAAGAGAACAAAACAAGTTTTTTGCTTAAATGTGCATTTTGCAGTTTGAGAAATGTTAGATGGGAATGTTCCAAATTTGAGAAATACTACTATTTGGATTGACCAAGGATTATATGGATCCTATTGGATAAAGCAAACATCCTTTTCATATTTAGACTCAACACAAATAATTGTAGATTTAGAGACCATTGAAATTATAAGGGGTTGTACCTCTCCAAAGGAATATTTTGGAATCAATGATCCAAGGGAGGCCATCGCATCTGCAAATCTATTAGTCGAACATGGTAAACTATTGATTTCATACCAATCAAACTTAGAGAGAAATTTCATTGCTACTTCATGATAAAGCTTAATGGTAGGTTCTTCGCATTGGTATTCTTCATTGATTTACTTAACTACAAGTAGAGAATCACCAAAAATCATGATACGCTTAATGCTCATAGCTATAGCTGATTGAAGACCTAATATTAAGGCTTCATACTCTATAGTATTTTTTGTGCATTGGAAGTCAAGTTTAAATGATAAGGGGATAGGTACCCCCTAGGGTGTATGAAAAAAAACTCCAATACCTTGACCTTTTACACACTTAGAATCATCAAAGAATAGTGTGATATCAATGTCTTCCTCCAGAATGACATATTCTTCTTGTTCAATGACAAAAAATACTAAATCATATGGGAGCTCAATAATCAAAGGATGATCACTAGGTAGTGGAGCTTCCACAAGTTGATCGACTATTACTTGACCTTTAATGGATTTTTGGCTAATGAATTCCAAGTCAAATTTAGTAAGGAGCATTATCCATTTAGTGGTGCGGGTGGTATTGTAAGTGCGAGACATAATATAACATAGAGGATTTTATCTAGCTATGACATATGTTGTCTGACTGAGCATGTAATGTTAAAGTTTCTTGGTGGCAAAAACCACTGCTAAGCACAATTTCTCTATATAAGCGTATCTGGTTTCATAGCCTACCAATGTTCGACTAATGTAGTAGACAACTTGCTCTTGATTTTTTTCATTCTCTTGTGCAAGCATTGTCCCTAATGTGAAGTCTATTGCTCGGATATAAATATATAAAGGGACCCTCGAACGAGGAGGAGCTAAGACTAGCAAAGAAGCTAAGTATTTCTTAATGTCATCAAAGGATTTTTGACATTCATTTTTCCAAGAGAATGACACCCCCTTTGTATTAGGTGATTGAATGGCCTACATTTTTCAGAAAGTTGTGCAATAAATGATGAATTGATTGGATCTTTCCTTGTAAACTATGTAATTTATTTAAGTTAGTTGGGGGAGGCATCTCCATGATGGCCTTGACCTTGTTAGGGTCCACCTCAATGCCTCTTTTAGAGATAATGAATCCTAGAAGTTTACCCGAGGTAACACCAAAGACACATTTCTTGGGGTTCAACCTTACATTATACTCTAGGATTTGATCAAAATTTTTTTCCAATACATCAATGTGTTCTTCTCAAGATTTATATTTAGCCAAGAGATTATCTACATAATATTTGATAATATTATGCATGTAGTCATGTAAAATGTATGTCATGGCACGTTGATAAGTGGCACCTACATTTTTGTGGCCAAAGGGAATCACCTTGTAAAAATAAGTTCCCCAAGGTGTAGTGAATATTTTTTTGTGTTGGTCATCAACATTTATTCAAATTTGGTTGTATCCTAAAAAACCATCCATGAGTGAAAGCATTTCATGGCCAACGTAGGTGTCAAAAATAGTATCAATATTTGGGAGAGGAAATTCATCCTTAGGACACTCTTTATTGATATCTCGAAAGTCAGTGTAAATGTGTATTGCCCTGTTGGGATTATGAATGGGTGTCATGTTTGAAAGCCACTAAGGATAGTTGATTCGAACTATGAATTTCATGTCTAAGAGTTTTTGAAGCTCTATTTTTACCAAGAGGGCCACGGTAGGATGCATTCTCCTAAGTTTTTATTTAACTAGCTTAGCATCAGGATGTAAGATGAGATTATGGAGAACCAAACTAGGGTCAACATTGGGCATGTACCTATAGGACCATGCAAATATACCCTTATTCCTTTTGAGGAGAGTAATTAATTGCTCTTGTTCATTGGATGATAAAATTTTACCAAGCTTGAAAATTTGGGAATTCTCCTTGTCTGAACTAAGGTCCAAATCGATGGTATATTTAATGGATATGTGGGAACCTTACTCAAGTTGATGGGGTGTGGGGATTAGATGAATATCATCTAAGATGTCATCAAAATATTCTAGCTTATCTTCATCTATTTCTACCTAGAAAAACTTAGGATTCGAAGGTGAAGGTGAAGGCAAATGTGAAGGGGATGGAGGAATATAGTTGGTGGAATCCCTTAACAATTTCTCGAACAAGACAAACTTAGAAAATAATATAGGTGAGGAAATTTGATCCATATCGATAAGACTTATGTCAATTGGAATTTTTTTAACTGGATCATATGGATTACAGAGTGGGGTGAGTAAGTCAACAAGATTTGTGTTGACCCATGGGCCAAGTGGATAAGGTTAGATGGAATGAATGGGACCTAGGAATCAGTGCTAAGATCTTGGTAAACTTGAACAACAACAACCAACAATTGAATGCAATTAACTAAATGATACTGTAGACATAAAAATAGCACCAATCCGATTATGTGACTACAAGCACTGAATGAATTGGCATACATACCCCCTAGGGCAGCCTCCAGAGGTTAAACAGTGGTCTTAACCACTCCCAAATTAGTTTTGGAAGGTCAGAGGTTAGTTTTGTACCTTTTAAGCACTTTTATCCCTATTCGTCCCACCCTGGGATGATTAAAATACTATTCCTCCCACCCCAGGATGATTAGCAACAATCGCTCCAGGGTGGGATGATTAGCAGGTTTGACTAGCAAAAAATCAAACCTTGATAAATGGCAGCCCAAATCTGCCACATAACTCTGCCTTCAAGGCATGTGATTGTGAGGGAAGGTTTCAAATCATAGAGGCTTCAATCAAGCCTGCCCTAATCATGGAGGCCTTAATCAAGGAGGCCCTAATCAGGGATGAATATTCTCTCCCCCAAAAAGGCATAATGAGCCAAGTGGTACCCTCACATGTGCATTCAAAGGAGACCCTTAGGTCTATAAAAATGTGAGCCTCCTCACCCCAAAGAAAAAATAGAGCTGGAGCATTTTGGAGCAATGAAGTGTTGCCAAACTATACCCCCATTCCTCTTTGTGTTTCCTACATTCCTAATCTCTCTCTTATAGAAGAGAGGTTATCGAGTGAACTCTAGGAACACAATCTAAATCCAAAGACCCAAGAAATCAGCCACAATCCCACCCCAAACTCATCTACATAACCCCCTAGGAAGTTTTGGACCCATCCCACTTGGATCGATGTCAAAACTAGGCCCTAAACGGTGGGCGTCCCACCCCCGGGTGCCCCCCAAACTACTGTAATCCTAATCACCCCATCCCAGAGCAATTATAAATATATGCATGGTTTTTTTACTATTATTTTTTCATTCTTTTATTTCTAATGTACTTATGTTGTTGTCCAAATTTTATTGCTTTCTGACTTGGTTTATGTCATTTTATGCATCTACTAACCTATAGGGAGTTACTTCGGATACAAGATAACCTAGGAATAATATACCAAATATGACCTTCTGGGTCATATCAAAATGTTGTTTTTAGTCTAACCACAATTTTGTAGGAGTTTTGGAGGCCTCTGGGCAGGACATTTACAAGGTCACCTTTTGTAGGTTTTACGACAGTCCCCAGCATCCCACCCTAGAGCGATTAGAAATATGTGCATGATTTCATTAATTTTCCTTTTGAAATATGTCCTAGATGATATCCTAATGCCTTTGTTAAAGTTTGAACTCATTCTGACATGATTTGACGATCGTTTTATTATTTTATGTATTAACTAGCTCGTAGGGTGCCCCTATCACATACAGGAGAATCTGGGTAGGATATGCAAATTATGAACATCTTGGTAGTCTTAGAATTACATATAATGCCTAACCCATGAATTTTAGGTGATTTGGATAAGCATATGTGGGACATTGGAGTGCTCACTTTGGAGAGGCCCCCGACGGGCAAATGAGCATAATGAGGCCGTCCGACATCGCTTCGATGCAAAATTAGGTGATACCAATTCTAGATGTTGTCCTTTACATTTACATATCATTCTGTAATCTACTTATCAATCTTATCACTGATATCTTCTAAGCGCCCGTTGGAGGCCTTGGGGATTGCATGTTTTTCTAGATACACATATGCTATTAACGATTTGTTGTCTTTATGTGCACAGGATCTCACAACCAGGAATAATAGAGGGGAAGAAAGGAATTATGAACACACAGAAACAAGCGATGGCAACTTTTAGCCCACCAACTTCGAGTGTGGGCACACAGAAGATGCTGGAAGCATACCGTTCGATCTTGGAAGCGCGACTTCTTTTGGGTATCCATTAATGTAAAAAATTGTATCAAATGTTTTGAGCCCTAAAGGTGGGATGTATTGTAATTATATTAAAAGCAATATCAATAAAGGAGGCCCTACTTTGTTTGCTCACATCTCATTTTTGTGTCATTTCCTTCATGCATTGCTCATTGCATTCGTAGGACTTAGCATCTATATCTATTTTTATTTGCATCATATCGGTATGCCATTTTTCCAATGCTTTCAGTGGCGATCACGATGGGACCCTGTCCCCTGCTATTAGGATCAAGTTTCTCATCCAAATTTTGTGGTTTTTCTTTGCAGGTGTTACTCATTTGGGCACTGGACTGCTACTCGTGCCACCCCGGGATGAATACGTATTCATCCCACCCTATGATGAATGCAAACCTGCTATTCATCCCAACCTAGGACGATTAGAGCTCTGTGCATTTTTTGAGCAGAAAATCAGAGGCATCTGGTTTAGACAGAGAAGAGGTAGGCCTTCTGAACATCCTCTTTGTTTTTTTACTTTCTGTTTCTACAATTTTCTATTTTCTTTGCTTTATTTTTAAACACTTGCATAGAAAGGTTAAGTAGTTTGTTTTCCTTTCTTGCAATAAAAATAAATAAATAAAAACATAGAGTAAATTAAATGGAAGGAACTTGATTAGGAATGCATTTTTCTTTGGTTTGCTTGCATGATACTTGCACAAATGGCAAGTCCTCATTATAGGTTTCAGTTCTAGTTAGGTTTTGTGATTTCATTTTTGCTACTAATTATCTCTGAAAGATAAAACGTACTTTAAAGCATTGCATTAGTGAAAATCATCTTTTATTGTATGTTTTCTTTCTTTACACAATTAAAAGGAACCACACACACCACCTAATAAAATTAACATCAAGGAGTTGGTCTTAATACCCCAACACTTGATCAAGACCAACGGTGGGTTTCATCACAACCTTGGATTGGATTTTGCATACATATACCCTGATAGCGACTGTTGCTAGATGTAAATCCTAACGAAAGCTGACCAAGTTTAGTGGGGGTGATTCCTCGTGCATGAGGATAAGTCTTCTAAGGTAGGTGTCAAAAATAGAGTGATCCTCCTTCTATACCGCCTATGTTCCACTTACTGTTCTGCTCTCACGTACCAATAGTTTCCCTCACGTAAGGGTGGGTATATTGAGAGGTTTGGTATAATGACCTGGCAATGGTATATTGAAGGGGCGACCATTTTGGGAGATACAAGAGCCCTCATTATGCATGTATAACAAAGTTTTCTTTACAAGATTTACATAACAAAAATCAAACACACTAAACCAGATCTAGGACACACATTTAATCTATAAAAAAGATAATCATTTCTTTGTTTGTGTGGTCCCCTTTTGTTTGGTATAGCATAAAAAATTGTAAAGGAGATAAAAATATACATATCTTTTTAGAAAAACCACCACCATGGTGTATACCCATAGCCAAGCCCAATCATGGGCAGAAGCTGTAGAAAGTATACAAGGAGGCATAGGTCACCTCCGTTATAGCCCCAAGGACTTGGTTATACCACCTTGGCAGCCTGTCCCACAACATAGTCCACACTATACCACTATAGAACAGGACTATAGAGGCACCCCTTTGAGGGGCACTCCCGTTCAACACAGACCCTCTTAGGAGGAGTACACACATGGGAAGGCCCCCTTAGACACTCATTATGAGTGGCCACTGCATGATGAAGTGCTAGAGTAGCATAGGGTTCATAAGGAGGGCCCACATGATTATATCATTCCCCCTCCACCCCTTATTACTGTTAGAACTAATAGGCAAAATATAGAATGCAAGGCTCTTCAGATAGGGCGAGCCAACTTTGCCCATCCCTTTCATATGTACAAAAGGGAGCACGAGATAAACCAATATATTCCTCAAGAGAAATACATCGTGCAGGGGCAATGCGCCTCCACACCTGCTGATTATCAATATCACCTCTTGAGGCTAGAGCCTCGGGTGAATGCTGCTAACCTCAATAGAGAAAAGCGACCCATAGAGATCTCGGATCACCACGACTAAGATATATATGTAGGGGAGGCATCTAGGCCTCCTAGACCTAGAACGATGGAACAAATTGACTTGGCATTTGCCAAACATACCACCCGCAAAGTGCAAATCACACAGCATAGGCAAGATCAGTAGTAGTTAGAAAAACTGTATCATCTTAACAAAGAGTGCATTCAACACCAAATAGATGAGTTGTTCTAGAACACTATGCATGAGAGGATTCCAACCCCTTGCATGCATAGGACAAAAATTTATGAGAGGCACAACCCCTTAGTATGAGACAGGTCTCCACAACCTTATCAAGCGTTGCCTCCAAGACCTCCTAAACCTGAGAGGGAGGCCACTCCTAGAACCAATGATGGGTGCCTTCCTTGGGTACCCATCCATGTTTATAGGTCATGCATAGAAACTCCTTAAGAGGTATATGAGGAATTTGAGCGAGAAGAAGAATGGGCTAAAACTCCCTACCAAGGCAGGGGGGCGCTATCCGGCTACCCCTCCATAGGCCTCAAGTTTCTCGCAATTCACAACGGGAACAAACCAAAGAAGAGGAAATCAAATACTCTGATGCATACAAAGCACTGCTAGAGTGCTTAGAGTCTAGGGAGACTAAGACTTCAGGGCCCCAAAATCCCACCTTACGCCAACTCCGTAGTCACCCTGTGCATCCTTTAGTTTTGGCACCCCCATACCTCGACCACTTCAAAGTGCCTCAATTGGAAATTTTTAGAGGGGATGAGGATGCCCAAGAGCACATAACAAGGTTCCTGAGTCAATTCTTTGGCATTCAAGACAATGATGCATTGCTTCTAAGAACATTTATAACCACATTTGTAGGCCCTGCCTCGAATTAGTTTACCTAGTTACCGAAGCATAGCATCAATAATCTAGACCAGCTAGTGGACGCGTTCCTTGAATGTTTTGCCTTAAACACCAAGAAGAAATCATCCTTAAGCGATCTAGCTAGCCTTAAGTAGTATGATGATGAGACCATGGCTGCTTATGGGAATCTATGGAGTACATTGCTTTCAAAGCTACCTTACCTCCCTCCCATGGCCGACATGACTCAAATGTTTTCAAAGAGTTTCTTAAGTTTGATCTTTGTGTTATTGTAGCTACAACAATATGCCACCCTCGAAGAAGCCTTGGCACAAGCCAAGATAATTAAGGAGATCAAAATACAATACGGTGAGATTGCCAAGCTGCACAAGAAAGAGTGGCCCAAAAATGCTAAAACTGGGCCCATGCAACCGAAACCCACCGTGGTCAATCAGGTTGCCATAACTATACCAAAGCCTACACAAATGACACAGTCACCAAAGGCTAACTATCAGGTAGTTCCTCTTGATAAATATGAAAATAAAAATCATAAACAAGAGCAAAATCAATAGCATCGCCCTAGGCGATAATTCACACAATTCACGAAGTCTAGAGACTCCTTGTTTGACCGCTTGTTCGCGGAAAACTTGATAAACTTATCAAAAAATTGACCCATAGACCCCAACACGCCAAAACCCAAGGGCTATAGGGAAGACTTATATTGTAGATTTCATCGGTAGAAAGGACATGAAATATCCACTTGTTGGAAATTCAAACACTTAGTGTAGGACTTGATAGACAACAAGACGCTCACGGTAGATAGTCCCGTAGCGCTGAGCAACCAATAGATGGAGGTCTTAAAATACCCCCTGCCTGCCCATGATGCATAGGCAAAGAATTTACAAGTGAACGAGGTAACACAAAACTACCCCATGCAAGGATACATAGGGATGATAAGTATCATGACATGAAACAAAATATACCCAAACACGACTGCACCCGTTGTAGCTATAGGAAATATTTCATCGTCACAACCTCCATAACACCCTACGCAACCTCCCCTACCTAGACCAGTGGCCATGATTCGGACTAAGCTTACTCAAAGTTTAAGAACCACATTGGCTAGGATCTCCATTTATGAACTCATCCAACAATCGTCACCCCATCGGGTGGCTCTGATGGGATACTCAAAGCCATTGAGCTACAACCCCATGAAGCCAATTATTTCAACAATTTTGTGGGACATGTGAGACAATGCATAGAACCAGTCATAACCTTCAGGGAAGATGAACTAAAACTGGTGACTGGTGATATGGTGGATCCACCCCTACATGTCATTGCATGGGTCAACGGGATTCCATTCAAGAGGGTATTGTTGGACACTGGCTCATCCAACAACATAATCATGATAGCGGTATTAAAACACCTTAAGCTGCCAGCATCCCACATTGTGGCATCCACTTACACTCTTCAAGCATTCAATGACATGTTATGCTCAATGGTTGGCACAATTGTCCTACCCATCCAAGTAGGACAAAATACCATTCCTATGTTGTGTCACATCCTTGAGGGTGAGATGGCCTACAATATCTTGCTAGGCCGGCCTTGGATCAGGGACATGAAGTGTGTTTCTTCGATAGCCCATTGATGCCTCAAATACACATACGAAGGGCAAGTACATGTAGTCCCAATAGACTTAGAGCCCTTTAAATTTTGCAATGCAGTACAACTGATGCCACAATCGACCCTCCCATCGATACATTTGGACTTTTAATTGAATCCGTCCACACAGGGTTCAATTCTACCTACATCCTCACTATTGAGTCCCTCAACTCACAAACCTGGCCCATCTTCATTATCTGTTCCTTCACCAATGATGCCACCTATGGTGGCCACACCGAAGGACAATGGGAAGAAGACCCTAGAGGAGGTACCACCATTAGTCTCAACCATCTCTATCGAAGAGGTGCCCAGCTGAATTGAAGTCGAGACACCTGGTTGACCCAACATGGAGTGGACTCAAGGAGAACTCCCATTCCCTTACCCTCAACTACTGATGGTTACCATTGAGATGGCCAATACAGGCTGGGGGAGTATCTAGTGTAGAACATTGTGGCAACACCCACACTCAAATCCATACAAGACATGGGGAGACCTTGCCTCCCCATCAATAGTATCATCCCTTTAGGATACCCACCAAATCAAACCAATTTTATATATGGTGGCCTCGAGAACGGCATTGAATCCTACCTACAAGAGGAAGAGGACGAAGAGCCATTTGCTGAGAATGCACATCTTGAAATACCTAGACCAATGTAATTTGAGCGAGAGGCCACCATATACCATTGGTTTGATTTGGTAGGTAGGATTTGGTCTTGGTATTGGTCTAGGTATTTCCTCTTGTAGGTAGGATTTGGTCTTGGTATCTGTTCAACCCAAACTTCACCTTGAAATACCTAGACCAATGTAATTGTAATGGATATGGATTAGATAGATATGAATAATGAATGCACATTCTTTGTCAATTGAGATACCAGATGCAATATGATAAATTAGGAGTAGTATTAAACCACCCTTTGCCCCTTGACATCTTGGTAGAAACCATGCAAGGGCTAGGTCTAGGCAACAGGGATAGGTTGGCACAATATCCATATGCCAATCCCAACACAACATACACATTGGGGGATTATCTCCCATTGTTAACAACAAACCTTGTTGACCTCAACAACCCCTCCCCTTTGATCGAGGAAGGGGAAATTTCAAGAAGTAACCTCTAAGAGGGATATGAACAAGATCAAGGGGGGTATTCTGAAGATGAGTCATATTATGAGGTAGCACCTTGGGACCATTTTGAGTCCGATAGCAATAACTCACAAGTGACACCCATTGATGACTATCAGGAGAACTTCATGACAATGTTCCCCTTTAAAGTTCCAATCGGACAATTGCTACCTCCAGAGAATCCAGTCCTCCTATAGAGAGCAGAACAACCCAGAAGGGACCAAATCAACTTGCTCAAACAAAACGAGCCTCCCATGCCGACCATAAGGCCAAGTGATCCACCGGAGGAAGAAGATCCAAATATCTTCTTCAACATCAACTACCTACATTCCAAATTTTTGGTTTTCGTAGAGAGTGAGGATAGTGATCAAGAAACGCATAGTGGGAGGCTATACCAGCTAGAGGGGCACATAGTTATCAGAGCCAATGAAGGCCTATGGATCTCCGATAGTGACTATGAGGATGAGATTGAGATGGCATATCTCAACCATATGAGGCAACAAGAATACCCCATAGACATCGATGATATGTTTGAACATCTAAATATGGGACCAAGGCATAGGTGGCATTTAAACCAAGTACAGTTAAACCAAGTGCTTCATCCACCACTTCGGGCATATAGGGAACACCTCCCACCTAGAGACCCTATAGGGCCATTAGTGCCAAGGGTAGACCCTATCCTTCTATCCACACATAGGGCCGATCCTTTTGTACTAGTGTCCACAGAGCCATATCTGGGGTACAAGGATCACCAAGGATGTCTGAATCAACACCCACATGGCAATGGAGACCAAATTCATTCCATCAACATGATATCCATTGATTTAATCGCCCCCATCCACAATCTAGCCGATCCAACATGACCATTGTATCTAGACCTAGATGCCATAGACTGGGATTGCACTAACTCACCACCATCCCCATTAGAGTATTGGCCTTGCGGTGAGATGTTTCATTTCACCCTAGGACAGACTCAGGATATCTTCCATTTTGAAGAGGAATCTGACATTCCCAACATAGATCTAAATTCAGCAAATGATATCCACTTGATCACAAATCCACACTAGTTGGAGGATGGATCCCACATGTCAGTCAAAGAGACGAT
This sequence comes from Wollemia nobilis, assembly GCA_028583015.1. Classification (NCBI taxonomy): domain Eukaryota; kingdom Viridiplantae; phylum Streptophyta; class Pinopsida; order Araucariales; family Araucariaceae; genus Wollemia; species Wollemia nobilis. The sequence goes on along the minus strand of JAQPPZ010017232.1, from coordinate 21,438,527 downwards.
TGCCGTATACATCGGTTCTAATCTAGTGAATCCATAAATCATCAAGCTAGGGGTAAGTTTATCCCCCGAAGAGCAAGCCAATTACATTGCCCTTCTCAAAGAGAAGAAGGAGGTTTTTGCATGGTCCTACAAAGACATGTTGGGGCTAGACCCGCAACTAGTCATGCATAATCTAACACTTGATCCGACAGTCAAGCCAGTCAAGCAAAAGCTACGTAAGATGCACCCAATAGTGGCATTAATTGTCAAAGACAAGATATAAAAGTTGTTGGATGCATAGTTTGTCATCTGTGTAGATTACCCGTCGTGGCTATCCAACATGGTACTCGTAAAAAATCCTGACGGGAGGATTCGCATATGCATCAATTTTTGAGATTTAAACAAAGCGAGTCCCAAGGACGATTTCCCCTTACCTAGCATCGATGCATTGGTAAATGCTACAGTAGGCCATTAAATTTTTTCCCTCATGGATGGTTTCTTGAGATACAACCAGATTCGTATCAATCTCGATGATCAACTAAAAATGGTGTTCACGACACCTTGGGGGACATTTTGTTATAAGGTCATGCCCTTTGGCCTTAAAAATGCTAGCGCCACTTACCAACATGCTATGACATACATCTTCCACGATCACATGCATAAAACTTTGGAAGATTATATGGATTATTTGTTGGCCAAATCTCTTTTGCACCAAAATCATCTCGATGACTTATGCAAGATCCTTGATCGCCTCATCAAACACAAGGTTAGGCTAAACCCCAAGAAGTGCGTATTTGGTGTCACATCTAGAAAAATCTTGGGTTTCATAGTATCAAAATGAGGCATCGAGGTAGATCTAAATAAAGTCAAGGCAATCCTTGAAATGCTTCCCCCAACCACCATCAGGCAGCTCAAAAGCTTGCAGGATAAGGTCGCGTCGATCAAGCACTTCATAGCACAATTATCTAACAAGTTCCAACCCATGAATAAATTATTACACAAGGGGGTAGCATTTCATTGGGATGACGAGTGCGAGTAAGCCTTCGATGACATCAAACAATACTTGGATTTGCCACCAGTATTGGCACCACCTAGACCAGGAGTGCCATTCTATTTATACATCTCAACTACTAAGGTGGCACTGGGCACCATGCTATCCTAGAAAAATGAATTACATAAAGAACAGGCTAATTATTATCTTAGCCGCACCCTGGTCAGTTATGAACTTAACTATGCATACGTTGAGAAGCTATGCTTGGCGGTGGTATTTGCCACAAAAAAGCTATGCCATTACATGTTGAGAAATACGACATATGTTGTGTCTAAGGAGAATCCATTGTGGTACATGATGAGTCGTACTTATCACAGTAGTCGCACGACGAAATGGATCATGTTGTTGATGAAGTTTGACATCGAATTCATTGCACAAAATTCCATAAAAGGTCAAGTTATCACCGATAAACTAGCAGAGGGTCCTCTCGAAGATTATCAGCCTCTAACCATAGAGCTGCCCGATGATGGGGTCTTCCATGTCTCAGAATCGCCAGATTATGATGAGCTTGAGTCACAGGATGACATAACCTTATTTTTTGATGGTTCTAAATGTGAGCAAGGGGGTGGCATGGGAATCATGTTTTTCACACCGCAAGGGACTCCAATGCCTTTATCATTTAAACTTGATTTCCCATGCACCAATAACAATGCTAAATATGAAGCCTTGCTCATAGGTCTTCAAAAAACCATCACCATGAACATCAAACACTTGAATATATTTGGTGATTCACTATTAATTTTCAACCAAGTGAAAGGGGTATTCCAATGCAAATGCCCAGTTTTGCAGGCCTACAAAGCCCTTATGGATAAATTCATGGCAAAGCTTGAATGGTACGACATTGAGGCACTCCCTCGATCATCGAATCATTTTGCAACCACTATGGCCTCCTTGGGGTCACTAATCCCGCAAGACATTTCTGGTGAGATGACAACCATTCAAGTCAAAATGTTATTGCAATCCATGATGGAGCATGCAAGCTCTAACATAATGCCAGGAATCCACCTGATATTGATTGAACCATCCTAGGATAGGTTCTCTCGAATCCATGATAGTCTGAATCATGCCAACTGGGGGTATTTGTTCTCTCCAACCCATCTTAATAGCAACACAATGCTATTTTTACAAGTTCTTTCCTGCTCAGCTTTTGCTAGGGATGAACTTCAAGAGGGATCGACCATTCATACCATTGAGGTTTCTGATCAGCAGGATTTGTACACACCCATAAGAGACTATCTCAAGTTAGGTAGCCTCCCACTTGGATTGTCGCATGACACAAAAATATCATTCAAATAGAAAGCAACAAAACATGTCTTGCTAGGAGACATTTTATACCATCGAAGCTATGAAGGAATCCTCCTTCGTTGCTTAGACCAACAGGAGTCTACTTAGGCGATCACCCAAGCACACGATGGTACATGCGATGGCCACTTCAATGGTATAGCCATCACAAAGTGCATTCTTTGCATGGGCTATTATTGGCCATATTTAGAGTGAGATTATTATGCATATGTGCAGAAGTGCGTGAAGTGTCAACACCATGCTAACTTGAAACAAGTACCTTCTCATGCCTTGCAGTCGATACAATTGGCTTGGCAATTTTTGTAGTGGGGCTTAGATCTCATCAAAAATATCTCCCCTATGTCGTCATGTCATCACACGTTTATCATAATGGCCACAGAGTACTTCACTAAGTGGGTGGAAGCAATTTCACTTACCTCTATGATTGGGCCTCGCATTACGAAGTTCATTTTACATAACATCATATGTCATTTTGGTATTCCATCCAAGATCATTTCGGATAATGGGATGCCATTTAAGAACAAAAATATGCGTGCTTTGACAAAAAAGCACAAAATTTAACACAATTTTTCAACACCTTATTATCCGCAGGCAAATGGGTAAGCAGAGGTGTCAAACAAAATGCTAGTTGCCATTCTTAAAAAGACAGTCGCAAATAGTAATAAGGATTGGCACATCCAAATACCACTTGCCCTATGGGCTTATCACACTAACATTTGAACGCCCATAGGGGCAACCCCATTTTTGCTAGTGTATGGCTTTGAGGCAGTCATGCCTCTCAAGTTAGAAATACCCTCCCTACGCATATCAATACAAGAGTTCATCGATGATGACACTACATGGTAGGCTCGGTTAGACCAACTTACATTACTTGACGAATGATGCATCAATGCTCTCAAGCATTTACATATCTATCAAAAGCGACTTAAGAAAGTATACAACATGAAAGTTCACCTGAGGGACTTTCAGGTTAGTGACCTGGTCTTAAAATAGAACCAACAAAATTCTAACTTGTCGTCCCATTTAAGGGACAAGTTCATGGCAAATTGGTTAGGTCCTTATGTAATCAATAGTAAAATAGGACTTGGAACATACCGACTCACCTCTCTTGAAGGAATAAAGGAACTAGAACCCTTGAACATTAGTAATTTGAGACCATTCAACATTTAGAGAGCCATGGCCCACTCCAAAATCCCTAAGGGTTCTCACCACCGCTTGGTCACCTAAAAAACCTCAAAGGTATCTATAATCCCTTTTGGTCAAACCAAAATCCCCAAGGGTTCTCGCCATCGCTTGGTCACCCAAAATGCCCGAAAGGTATCAATAATTCCTTTATTCAAACCAAAAGTTCCAAGGATTCCTGCAATCGCTTGGTCAACCTAAAATGCCCCAAAGGTATCTATAATCCCTTTGGTCAAACCAAAAGCTCCAAGGATTCTCACAATCACTTGGTCAACCTAAAACTCCCCAAAGGTATCTATAATCCCTTTGGTCAAACCAAAATCCCCAAGGGTTCTTGCAATTGCTTGGTCACCCAAAACGCCCCAAAGGTATCCATAATCCCTTTGGTCAAACCAAAAGCTCCAAGGGTTCCCACAATCGCTTGGTTAGCCAAACGCCCAAAAGGTATCAATAATCCCTTTGGTCAAACCAAAAGCTCCAAGGATCCTGCAATCTCTTGGTCAACCTAAAATGCCCCAAAGGTATCTATAATCTCTTTGGTCAAACCAAAAGCCCTAAGGGTTCTTGCCATCACTTGGTCACCCAAAACACCCCAAAGGTATCCATAATCCCTTTGGTCAAACCAAAAGCTCCAAGGGTTCTCACCACCGCTTGGTCACCCAAAATGCCCCAAAGGTATCCATAATCTCTTTGGTCAAACCAAAAGCTCCAAGGGTTCCCACAATCGCTTGGTCAACCAAAAATGCCCCAAAGGTATCTATAATCTCTTTGGTCAAACCAAAAGCTCCAAGGATTCTCGCCATCGCTTGGTCACCCAAAACACCCCAAAGGTATCTATAATCACTTTGGTAAAAACCTCCAAGGATCCGTAAGAATCACTTGGTCCACACCCATTCGGGTTAAACCATCCATAATGAATATTCAAAAACAACAAATAATCAAAAATAACAAAAAAATTGCATCTCACTTTCATGCATAATCTTAAAAATCAAAACACAAAAAAATAGAGCTGCATTAGGCATCGCATACATACATTGCATATTTTCTAGTCATACATGTCAAACGCACCATAGACTGTAATTACTTGGAAATTCCATAATTTTCCACATTAAGCCCATTTTGTAAATGATCCATCAAGAATAACGCCATTCACATTTTCGCCATATCATAGTCAATTGTCTTCTAATGTATTTAGGGTTTTTGTCATTCAGCTATCTTTAGATTTCTAGTCAAATGTTGTACAAAGTAAGACCGATTTTTACAAGGTAGAGTTTTACTTGGATCATGCCTTGTTACATAACATCCCAACACAAGCTTAAAACACATAAAAATTCCCAAGTTGTGTGAATGAAATACGAAACCTACATAGTGGTCTAGGATGCCATAAGTGAAACATTATCTTGCTCATCCCCCTATGCGAATGACCCTAAGAATGCTGAGAATTGGCAAAAGGACAAAAAAACTTCCTTCAATTACTCAAAATAAACAATGGTTTTCACCACTACAAAGAATTCAAACTCCAAACATCAATCTCAAAAGTGCACAAATCAAAAAGCACAAGAACATAGTGATTCTAATCACTGATCAAAATCCCAAGCTCAAACAAAATAAACAGTGATTATCATCACTACTAAGCAAATATCCCACTAAAAGAGAGGGAGTAACTATTGAATCCTTGGAATATCAAAAAGCACAAGAACACAGTGATTCTAATCACTGATCAAAATCCCAAGCTCAAACAAAATAAACAGTGATTATCATCACTACTGAGAAAATATCCCATTAAAAGAGAGGGAGTAACTATTGAATCCCTAGAATTCTCAACATTTGAAAGGTCATGAGGTGATCCTCAGTCTCGATTTGGTGGATAGCCTACTGGTCACTGGTGGCAAACCTCCCGCATGACGATATATCTATTGCATTAGCTATTGGGCATATGTATAGATCAATGTTTGCATGTGGATGAGCTAGCTTATGATAGCCTAGACTGCATCATAGATTAATCCTACTAAATACAACAAAGGAATTAGTGGAGCTAATTAGGTGATCCTCAGTATAGGTTTGGTGGACAACCTACCTAGCACTGGTGGTATCCTTACGAATACCACATCAACGAACTCAATCGCACACACATGGATGTGAAATAACTTGGTCAAACTCAAGTATGATTCATACCTTGTTCGAAAGTCTTGTAAGATAATGTACAGTCTTGACTATTTAGTTAAAGCATCTGAGTCTCAGAAAAACCTTAACTACATTCTAAAATAATTGTTGTAAATTTCATTACTTACATCACCATCAGAAAATACAAAACAATTATTACAAATGCAAAAGTTATTTCATAAAGAAATCACATAGTATAGAAAGCCAATAAATCCTGTATAGTCTATGGTGCCACCACCTGTATACCAATAAATCATTCCATCCATTCCATATGCATACATCTATATCATATAGTTAAAATCATCCATAGTCATAATAGCATATGCATACATCAACATAAATAAATGTGCATAAAGAACAATAAACCATGACAAGTATATAATCAAACCAAAAGAGTCATGTATATATATCAATTCAAAATGCCCTCAGGCTATAATAAGAAGGTCCTCTGACCTCACAAAAACCAAAAACTCAAAATCCCCAAAGCCTAGGGAGTCAGCCACCATGATCACATAGGATCGGTGTGATTGGAACTACCCCCAGTAGTATGGGTCCTATGGGACCTCTTAGGGTGGTTGCTGCCAGCCCTGGCACCCTACCCACCAAAACTACCCTCACCTAGCTACCTACGATGATATGATGTAGATTTCTCAGTCTCACTGCATCTTATATGATGTGACGAACCACCTTCATCAAGCACAAGCAACTGTCCACCGAGGCGAACATCCTCTATCTCTAACTCTATCTGGTACCACCCCCACTCTATATCTCGTTGGTGATACATAGCCAATGCACTATCTTGCTATGCTAATTTATTCCATAGGATATCCCTCTCCTACGTTAGCTCCACAAAAGCATCTCTATGATTGTCCTCTTGTCTCCGTAGGAGACCCTCCAATCGCACTATCTCAGCACGAAGCCCAGAATCCACATCCCCTGAGATAGCCTAAGGCATGGGCACCTCCAGGATGACCTGCTACTCTAACACCCATTACTTTGGGACATCCTGTACATTTGGCTACTCTGGAACCCCCAAATTGTCTCCATCGCCGGTGGAGTCATCAACCTCCACCATGTCAACATCATCAAGCGGAGCCCCCCAACCCTCCACCGGTGCCTCTGCACCCCCACCTCGTGTTGCTATAGTATCCATACCTCCTAGAGGCCCCTCACTTCACCATCGCCACATAATCCACCATTGGTCATACTCTATAGTCATCCCGACATCGTCCACGTCGGGTACATCAATAACTGCATCGGACCCCTCACCCAACTGCTCAATGGTAGGCCAGACTAGATTCTTCTCATCACCGTGATATCGATAGATCAAGGGATCACCAAGAAATCCCTAGAACACCCCAAACTTTTGTGTCACCTAGACATATGTGAAGTACTCCTGCTCTGTCTCGTGCCACCCAATCAACCATCTACCCCTGTGCACACATCGGAGCCACTTTCTAGCCTCAGGCCATGCTGGACAGTCTTGATACGGCCACTAGAATACCTGCCTTGGCACTAGACAGGATAAGGCATCAGTATAGTGACCTACATCACCTACCCATCGTTGACTTTGTCCATACTCCTCTGACCTCTGCCATAAATCGGCATATCCAATTTCTCGATCCACCATCTCACCTTGGGTGGTCCAAGGCAAACCCTGCAATCGCTCCACAGCTATGTGCTACCACCCCCAACACTGCAAGAGATAGCTGCACCTGATCCCCTTCTAATTCTAGTAGTGGACCTCATATAGCTCATCATACAACTACACCAATAATGTCTGACCCCATCTCATAATAAGTGGAGATGATGTGGGACACTCCACCAATGTGAAAACCAACTCAAGCAGGTTCTAAGGTAACCTCACACCTGAGGAGTCAGGAAGTAGCATATTGGAGATGAGGGTCATGATAAAAGCATACCTCACCCCTAATACACCCTTCTAACCACTACCACACTAGAATACCACCTATCTGGCATTCAGCCTCTAAATCTGCATCCAAAAAATGCACCAAAAACAACAATAAATCTGTCAAACAAAGGTGCCTTTGCACTTGACATTCATGGCATGAAAAACCATCGTCGAGGTCACAAATACTCACTATCCTACTCCCTAAGAAGGTAGAATAGCCAAACCACTCCACGGGAATAAGGATTTTATATAATTTCTACCCCAATAGGCATAAAAAAAAGGGTCAAAACCCACCAAAAACAAGTCCGATGGTTGGAAAACTATAATAAGTATTCAACGAAAATAACTGAAGGCACCCTTAAAAATGTCATCTTGGGTCAAGCGACTCATCACTTTGCTCATTTTTGGTCATTCCCTCATCGATTCGTCGCTTGAGGGGGTAGTCACACTTAGTTACCAATCAACAAATACACACCTAATCAAGGAAATAGCATGCATTCAAAGAATCATTGACAAAGACAATCATGCTCTTGCTTGGGGCAGCAAACAAGAAATAATCACAAGCTAAACAAACACTTAGAATTCTAGAAGCATGAAGAAAAGGTTCCTCAGATAAAAGGTTGTGCCCTTTGCCTATTCATGTCTGAACAATGTCCAAGATCAAGTACAACTCACTAAAAAAGGTTACACTTGAGTTAAGCTCCTTAGCTCGTCAGAAGCAAGGATTCAAGAATGAGTGCCATTTCCATACTTGGGGCATCAAAATTTGGTTAGGTTACTAAGAAACCCTAATCATTAAGTGCTTTGGTCATCTATTTTTGCTCAGCACTATGCCACACAGTGCATCCCAAAAAGGGGCATCTGTAGACACCAAAACAACACCAATCCGATTATGTGACTACAAGCACTGACCGAATTGGCATACATACCCCCTAGGGTAGCCTCCAGAGGTTAAATAGTGGTCTTAACCACTCCCAAATCAGTTTTGGAAGGTCAGAGGTCAGTTTTGCACCTTTTAAGCACTTTGCTCCCTATTCGTCCCACCCTGGGACGATTAAAATCCTATTTGTCCCACTCTAGTATGATTAGCAGCAATCGCTCTAGGGTGGGACGATTAGTAGGTTTGACTAGAAAAAAGTCAAACCTTGACAAATGGTAGCCCAAATACACCACCTAACTCCACCTTCAAGGCATGGGATTGCGAGGGAAGGTTTCAAATCAGAGAGGCTTCAATCAAGCCTGCCCTAATCATGGAGGCCCTAATCAGGGAGGAATATTCTCTTCCCCAAAAAGGCATAATGAGCCAAGTGGTGCCCTCACATGCACATTCAAAGGAGACCCTTAGGTCTATAAAAAGGTAAGCCTCATCACCCCAAAGAAAAAATAGAGCTGGAGCATTTTGGAGCAACGAAGTGCTGCCAAACTCTACCCCCATTCCTCTTTATGTTTCCTACATCCCTAATCTCTCTCTTCTGGAAGAGAGGTTATCGGGTGAACACTAGGAATGCAATCTATATCCAAATACCCAAGAAATCATCCACAATCCCACCCCAAACTTGTCAACACAACCCCCTAGGAAGTTTTGGACCGATCCCACTTGGATTGGTGTCAAAAATAGGCCCTAAATGGTGGGCATCCCACCATCGGGCGCCCCCCAAACTACTACAGTCCTAATCGCCCCATCCCATATCGATTAGAAATTTGTGCATGGTTTTTTTACTATTCTTTTTGCATTCTTTTATTTCTAATTTACTTATGTTGTCCAAATTTCATTGCTTTCTAACATGATTTGACTTGGTTTCTATCATTTGATGCGTCTACTAACCTACAGGGAGCGCCTTCAGATATAAGATAACCTGGGTAGAATATGCCAAATCTGACCTTTTGGGTCATCTCAAAATTCTTTTTTAGTCTAACCACAAGTTTGTAGGAGTTTTGGAGGCCTCTGGGCGGGACATTTGCAAGGTCACCTTTTGCAGGTTTTGCGACAGTCCCTAGCGTCCCACCCCAAAGATATTAGAAATCTATGCATGATTTCCTTACTATTCCTTTTGAAATATGTCCTAGATGATATCCTAATGCCTATGTTAAATTTTGAACTCATTCTGACATGATTTGACGATCGTTTTATTATTTTATGTATTAACTAGCTTGCAGGGTGCCCCTATCATATATAGGAGAATCTGGGTAGGATATGCAAATTATGAGCATCTGGGTAGTATTAGAATTACATATAATGCATAACTTGTGAGTTTCAAGTGATTTTTATAAGCATAAGTGTGACATTGGAGTGCTCGCTTTGGAGAGGCCCCCGACGGGCAAATGAGCATAATGGGTCGTCTGACGCTGCTTTGATGCAAAATTAGGTGATACCAATTATAGATGTTATCCTTTACATTTCAATATCATTCTATAATCTACTTATCAATCTTATCATTGATATATTCTAAGCGCCCATTGGAGGCCTTGGGGATTGCATGTTTTTCTAGATACGCATATGCTATTAACAATTTGTTGTCTTTCTATGTGCAGGATCTCACCACCAGGAATACTAGAGGGGTAGCAAGGAATTATGAACACACAAACACAATCAATGACAAATTTTATCTTGCCCACTTCGAGTGTGGGCGCGAAAGACGCTAGAAGAGTACCATCCAATCTTGGAAGCACGTCTTCTTTCAGGCATCCATTAATGTAACAAATTGTATCAAATGTTTTGAGCCCTAGAAGAGGGACGTATTGTAATCATATTAAAAGCAATATCAATAAAGGAGACCTCGCTTTGTTTGCTCACATCTTATTTCTGCATCATTTCCTTCATGCGTTGCTCATCGCATTCGTAGGACTTAGCATATATATCTATTTTTGTTTGCATCATATTGGTATGCCGTATTTCTACATGCTTTCAGATACAATGTTGAAAAAAAGAAAAATATTTTTGTTGATTTTTGATTTTTTTTTATAGTGGTGAAAACCACTATTTTTGTGTTATTTACATATGTTACAAGTTGGCTTATGAAATGGCTTAATGGAATGGAGGTGGTGGTTCACCAGTAGGGGCAGCTCACTCTTGTGGAAGAAGCAAGTGAAGGATGGGCTCATGGATGGGGAACATGTTGAGAGAAAACTCATCTTGTTTGGTATGAGGAATAATGGGTTTTGATTCTTCTTTAGATTCATCTGAAATTATTGATATAAGTTTAAATTCTTCATTTATCATCAGAATCATTGGTATGGAGGGCTTCTTCTCTTGAATTGATATTAAGCCTTTGGAATGCTTGTTCAATAGAAGAGGTGGTGGAAAGTGGGTGTAAACCTAGACCTAAACTATATGCACTTCTTGATATGGAACATCAATAGATTATGACACTCCTTGTGTATGCAATCCTAGGCCATGACCTTGCCAATTGACTATGTGAAAATAGCGATATGGAAATCCCATCATGATTTGAATGTTAGCAAGTGTTGGTTCTTTGGGTTCCTCTAGGGGTACTGGAGTTGATGAAGATCAATCCCCCCATATACAAAATTTATGCTATTTGGAGCTGAAACCATGTTATATACTTCTCCTATGGCCAAAGGTGGGTCACGTGGGTGACCAAAATCCTTAGTCTTAGGAATGGTAAGGGTCATGATGGTGATTTCATGGACCACGTATTCACCAATACCAGGATTAGTAAGGTGGACCTCGACTTGGGATGACATGGAAGGACTATGTTCAGATGATGTCTCGGGGAATGGTGATGGTGAAGGTGTATCACAATCCATCAACTCAACTTGTGAAACATTAGGTGATGGGGATAAATTGGATTGTGTAGTTTTCTGAATGAATGGTGATGATGATGTACATGGCAAGGATGTTGATGATGTGGACTAACTTTGACAACATGTACATGTAGCCAATGATGAAGATGATAGGATCATGGAAGCTTTATGGGGATTGGTGATAGGGAGCTCCTCATAAATGGGAGATTTTGATGATGACATTGGTGGAATGGTATATGGATTGATTTATGGTGATAGGAAAATATGAGTGGAAGGAAGCATGGACTCATAAGGATTTGAAATAAAATTGCAATGTTTAAATGGCTTGATTTCCATCAGTGTGCAATGTACTTGTCCCTCATGAACGTATTTCAAAAATTGGTGTAAAATGGAAGGGACACATCTCATTTCTCTCATCCAAGGTCTTACAAGGAGTACATTGTATGCCATGGATCCTTCTAATATGTGAAAAATGGTGTGCAATATTTTAACCCCTACTTCAATGGGTAAACAATAGTACCAACTGTGGAACACAAAGCATCATTAAATGCTTTTAGGGTGAATTATGAATTGGTAATATGAGATGGAGGAAGGTTCATATGATGAAGGGTGGATGTGGTGATGATATTGATGGAGGAACCAATATCAATTAGGACTCTTTTAAATAGCTTCTTGTTAATTAGAGTCATGATATACAATAGAGGATCTACTAAGTCCAATGAGATTGGCTTAATATCAAAGTCATAGAATGTGATGGAAGGCTCTGTGGATGTTTGGATTCTCCCTACAAAGTTTTTGAAGGTATTAGAATCTTGATATTGTAATTCAATGGATTTGAGAATATCCATTAATACCTCACGATGTGGGGAAGATTGTTGAATTAACTCATAAATTGACAATTTGGTGAAAGTCATCTTTAGACTTGTGGTTAACTGGCTACTCAATGAGATGACTGGTTGTGTTGAATGATTGATGGGTAGAATTGGAGGATTTAATTGACTAGGAATGTAGATGGGTGATGAAGGATTAGGTGAAATTTTAATCGGTGGCGATGAAAGAGGTTGTGACACACTTGCTTGAGGAGGTTGCCTTACATTTTGTTGATTGTTTCTTTGACCTCTAGTGGCCACATGGATGGCCACTACAAACCCTTAGTATTGTTGGATGTGACTGACTTAATTAGGAGGATTTTTGGTGCTAGCCCCTCCTATATTTTGTTGCACCTCCTCATGATGAGGAAGTGGTGTTTGAAAAATACCAAGGTTTTAATTTTTTTGAGAAAGGGGGTTGTCAATCTTGATCGCCCCCAATTCAATAAGATATTGAACTATGTCTTTGAATGCATAGCAATTGTTAATATCAAGCCCATTTTACCTATGATAAGGACAAAATAGATTTTCTCGACAGTGTTTACTACGTTTAGTGGGATCATCAGGTCTAATTTTGGATAAAGCAAGTGTGTTTGTGTCATACAACCTTCAAAAAAGGGAATCATATGACTCAGCTAAGGGTGTATATTAGCAATTCTATCAGATAGACTATCATCAAGGATGGTTTTATATAGCTGGCACTGTATTTTGCATGGCTTGAGTTGTCAAGGGTACCACATGATAAGAAAATTATTGCGGTGACTGTTACACTGGTTTTTGTTGATCCATTACCAACTAGCTCATGATCACTTGATTAACGTGATTGGGCTGACTGGTTGGGGTAGCTTGTGTTCATTTTGGTTGGCTAGAATAGTTGCTTTTATATTGGCCCTTATTTTACCATTCTTTCTTCTTAGGCTTAAGTATGCCTTCTTAGATTTTGATTTTCTTGATGACACTAGCCTGAGCTAAAGCTTATTCAAATTAATGATAAGTTTGTAGTTGAAGCATCCAAGAGATATTTTTTAGATAACTCTTGATGAATAATTTTATTAGCTCATACATTTGTAGTGTGAATGGCAATTTAGAGATGACAACCCTCCAACGATTTCCAAAATCATAGATAGACTCATCATCATGTTGTCTTAAAGCATAAAAATCAAATAATGAAATATTCTTTTTAACATTTAGAATTAAATGCTCAAATAATTGGTCAATCAATTACTCAAAAGTATAAATACTATGACTAGGTAATTGATTATACCACTCTATGGCATTTCCTACTAATGTTTAAGAAAAAGTTTTGAGCATGAGAGCATTGTCATTTTGAATTCTAAAATAGGCGTATACAAATGTGCTCACATGTTATTTGGGATCCTCAGTTCCCTTAAATTTATCAAACTTAGGCACCATAAAATATTCTGGATATGGTGGTGATGGTACCAAAGGATGAATGGGTTAATTGATCAATTGGTGTAAATTTGGATTCTGGTTTGTCAAACTAGGAGTATATTGTATTAATTGATCTATCTATTTTTGTATGGTCTTAATTTGAGGGTCTTCTTCAAGAATGTGGAAGCCCTAAATTATTTGATGATTTTGATATGAGGTGGAAAAATGTTGTGGAGTGACTAAACGATGATGATATTGGTGATGATGACTAGGTGAATTTGATGGAAATTGATGCATGGGAGATTGATGATTAAAATATGGAGAATTCTTTAATAGATTTGATGTATGAGGGTTATGACTAGGTTGTCCAATTGTAGTAGGATGGGTAGTGGTATGACTTGGTGGGGGAACAAGGATAGAAACCATAGAAAACTATGGTGTCCATGATGGACCCTGGTTAATGAGGACAATCTGAGTAGAGTTTGGTAAAGGCTTAGGGTTCCCTTGTACTTGTTGTTGAGCATTTTGATGTTGTCTAAGAATTTTTTTCAAGTGTTCCCATGTATCATTAATCTCTCTATTAGAAATAGAGGGTATGGAAGCAGATGGTATGGAAGATGTGGCTGGGGGACAAGTTACACTTGGTATAGTGACTTGTGCGGTTGAAACTTGTGAAGCATCATTTACATGTGCTTCATACAAGGGGTTAGTGTATGTGGATGTGTATAAAGTAATGGGAGCACATGAGGGTTGGGTAATGGACATATGGTAATAATATGCAACTCATTCCTCGAACAAAGAGTTAGTGTACACCTGGGTAAAGTTGGATGGTGGTTGGGAATAAATAGACTCCTACTGTAAAGTAGGATCTTGTCTAGGTGAGTTGGGGACTGACTCTAAGACATAGTTAGAAGACTTTATGAGAACTTCTACTCGTGCCATGTCTATGTGGGTTATGTGGTGGTCAATGGTTGGTGAGGTTGACTTTTATTGGGGCATAACCATATGAAAGACTATGGATGGCAAGGAATGTGAGGGACTTATAGATAAATTTACCTATGTCACATTCAAGGAATCTACCACATAAGTGGTGGGGAAGGTGGATGAAGGTTCCATTGAATTATCTTGATTTAATGCTTTCTTTTATTTTCTTGTTAATACCATAAAGCAAATTAACCAAAACATAGATTATGCAGTAAAATGAAACACAAAATTTAAATTTCACAAGAAAAATAAAAAAATCAATGCTAAGTTTGTTTAAAACATGTGTCTTACCTCATTCATTGATTATTTCATTTTAATGTGAGTTTGTTTTCTTAGATTTTGATCTTGTGTGTTTCAAATGTGTTAATCTGATTTAATCCAAAGAAAGGTAAAAACTATGGCTAAGCTGGGGCAACGAGATTCTTGCTAGTGATGAAATCTAGCAATTTTTCTCGGGGGTAACCTAGGGTTTCTAAGGGCAAATATTGGTGTATGGAGATAAAAGCCACCATCACCAAATCTCAAGCAATGGCTAGTGATGAAATCCAGCCATTACTATTAAATGTGAATCATATAGTGTGTGATTCTGTTTAGAATTTTTGATTTGCTATTGTGTTCATACAATGTTAGAAATATAACCACTTTCGATAGTCTAAATCAAAAGCCACTACTCACAATACCAAATTTTCCAAATAATGTAGAGTAAATCACTTAAAACCCGCTCTAGAAAGTTGGGGGGTTCATCTACTCCTCCATTTAGAATTACCCAAGTACAAGGATACTTTTGGTATATGAATAATGTTCCTACTTAGACCTACAAAAATAGGAATCCCTAACCCTATAATGTAAACTAATTATGAAGATTTTTAATTCACATGAAATTAGAATGCAATATATATATATATATATATATATATAATTTATGAATATAGTAGAAACCAGGAACTTCAAATAGAAAGTGTGGATGGATCCAAATGAGTAATCTAAAACCTAATATGCAAGATAACATTAATATTTTTTTAGATTAATAAATGATGTCCTTTTTAGCTTAAAAATCTAAAAAAAATGTAAGATTGCCAGAATACGTAAACAAAAAAGTTAGGGTTTTAGCTATAAACTTACAAAATAGCCTATGTTTCTACTCCAAATATCTATAAATACTCCTAGGCATTTATAAAATGCACCTAGGCATTTATGGATAGCTCTCGAGTACCATCAGGTTTTTGTGCACCTTCTGCAACTTCTTACAAGTCTTCAGAAACCCTAGATCTAGTGAAAATTATGAAATCTATGCTCTTGAAAACCTTGCAAGATGACAGAAAATAGAAAATATATTAGCAAGGAAAATCATAAAAATAAACCCTTAGTGGATCCCACCATGAATGCCATTTGAAGAGACAAAAATACAACACCAAATAAACAAAAATATAAAGTAGAACTCAAATAACAGTATTGCACAATGAATGATTTTATATTAATAAAGGGAGCCTAAAAATCCATTTTTACAATGAGAACTCTTAAATTATTTGATATAGATTTTACAATAGCTAGGATTATCCAAAACCCTAGCAACACAATGTTGGTGGTGTCTCAAAATACATCTCTGCTTCCAATAGAAATGAGTGGGCTTCTAGTTATTTGATGTCAGGCTACTCCAGCTTAAGCAACTATCCAATGCTTATGTATCACCTCCAAATCTACACACAATAAAACAAAAAATGAGTTAGTATAAATTGTGAGAACTCCACAATGTGAGGCCCTCTACAACCAATACAAAACCCTAGCTATCTGCTATAAATAACATGAAAAAAACTAAAAATACATGTAATGAAATACCAAATAAAGGATTTACCTTACTTGTCTACTATCTTCTGATCTGATGAACTCTATTGTAGTGAACTGGTGCAACGATGTCCTAGCATTGCTTGAAGGCTAGGGAGACTTTAGAAATTCTGGCGTAAAATTCTTGCGTATGTTTGCCAGCTACAAGAAATGCTTGTGGACACTCATTAATGGTGGAGGGCACCCAGAGGCACATGGTGGTAGAGAAGAAAGCACCTAAAGGTGCTTGGGAATTATGAGAAGTTCCCGAAGGTGTCCGATGGATGAAAGGGGAGTCTACAAAAGCAGATCTAGCTAAGTGAGGGAGGCGATGATGGATGCGAGAACTATGGTGAGCGAGGATGGGAGGTAATAGCACTTGGATACTCTAGGGAAATTTGTGGCAAACACTTCATGAAAATGCTTAGGGAAACTTTTGAGATTGCTTAGGGGTTGATCCATCAAAATGACTCTTATTAATAATCCAACCTAGGGCATACTTAGGGTTTCCACGACATTAATCGTATGGCTAAGATAAAAGCATATTAGAGGGTGGATATTAAATCTAAGGTGTGGCATGGATTGATGTGGATGAATGGATAGGATTAAGTGAAATTGGATGGTTGGCATTAATTCACTTATATAAATATATATAAAATATTAATATATATATCTATGTGTGTGTGTGTAAATACAGGGTGGAAATGTCAGGAAAGCATAGATGGAGGACAAGTGGCTAGGATTTGGTGTCTACAATAACTAAACCTCAATTATAACTTTTGGTAAGGATTAATCTACTGAATTATAGTTTGGAAATATTGTGGTGTAATTTTTTGATCTCTTTGAGCACTCAATTGGGTTTGTCTATATAACTTTAACATTCATTATTTTTCCCCATCCTTTTCTAGTTTAGAGCATAGGGCCATTTAGGACTTGGGAGACAAATTATTTATCTTTAAAAAATATTCAATGATTCTCCTTATAACCTCTTTCATTGAGTTGATTATATATTTTCTCTTTGCTCCTTAAGAAATTTGTAATTTTTCAAATCAACACCTAACTTGGTACTGCATAACTTGTTTCTCATGGGTGGTATTGACCAACTCAATAATCCATAATGAAACATATGTTAATGATATCATCATCATTTAAAATAATTATTGTGCCAAGATGCTCATTTATGGAGATGGATGTGATGAGATAGTGGGTGGAGTGAATTGGATTATGATGGTGGTTAATGAAATTAAGGATACTAGAACTTGAGTTAAATTCTATGTTAGTATAATTATTATTTTTTATTATTCTGGAGGAAGGGATTTTTGAAAGGGTCCCAACCCTTTTACATTGTCATAAATAAAAATATAATACTTCCATACAAATCCCAAGACATTACATAAAGTGAGTCACCAATTTGAAAATACAACCCACATAACCTATATAAGCTTATACTATAGAAAATCAACTTAGTCAAAAACTTAACAACTGAAACACAACACTAAGACAAATACTTAACAACAATTTCTTTTACATTCTCTACTATCCTGCATTTGTGAATCCCTTTTCCTAATCCTTATATCAATTAACTGCATTTTGAAATTCATTATTGCTAATTTCCATAATTCTTTATGGAAAATTATCTTCTAAGATTATATATCCTTGATTATAAATTCCCCAATTGGCTACCTAGTCTACAACCCTTTTTTCTTCTTAGTAGATATGTACAATTTGTACATTTTTCAAATTTCTAATGTGTAGTCTAACCTCCTGAATCATATCATTTATATACCAACTTGAATCCTAATTACCCTTGATCATGTTGATAATGTTTAATGAATCTCCTTCTATGATGAGGTTTTTAACTCCAATTGTATCAATCAGCCTAATGCCTAAGAACAAAGCTCTAGTTTCAATAAAATTATTAGATTGAATTTTAAGTTTTTCAACATACAATAATACCACTTCTCCTCTTTCATCATGGAAAATAACACCAACACTTGCTATACCTAGATTCCATTTTGAAACACCATCAAAATTAAATTTTAATGAATCATGGAGTGGAGGTTTCCATTTTTTTTGAAGTATTTTAAGCTTAGAAGAAATTAATGGTTGATTACTACAAGACCAACCCCCAACTATTTAAAATACAATTTTCACCATCATCTTCCCATGAGTCCTTGAAATTGAAAATCAAAATATTCTCCTTCACATATTGTAGATCTTGATCACTGTAGACATCACATCTTTCTTGCATCCTTAAAAAAATATTATTTTATTATTTTCAAATACCCTACACAAAGTGAGGTAAACAAAAATTCCATAAAGTACTCAGTCTTTTGCTCCTAAAAGATGATTTCCAAATTAAGTATAGATCAAAAATAGAATCTGGTAAGATCCATGTTGTACAAAATTTGTCAAGGATGTTGTTAAAAACCTCATTTGAAAATGAACATCAAAAAAAAAAATGCCATACCTCCTCCCAATCCCTTTCACATAATGGGAATCTGTTAGGTATCTATAGACCTCTCTTAAGAAAATTGTCCATTGTGAGAACATTATTTTGAATTGCAATCTAAGAGAAGAAGGCCAATTTTGGAGTTAGATATTTCATCTAGATCTTGCTTACTGATAACCATCCCAATACTACATCTTCCAAGAGAAAGCACCCAAATTTTATAAAGTACTTCACATCTTTCCTACATTTCTAAATTGAAGAATCCTCTAGTATACCTTGATTTAGAAAATATACTTGCAATATTCTATTCAATTTTTTTATCACTTGTCTTTTCTTGTCATTCATACCCTCAACATATATATGTTTCCATATTTTTTCATTACTATTTAAAATGATAAAATTGTGAACCCATTGCCCATACTGATGAGAAATTTTCTCTTCTAGTTTTGTAAATTCAGGATCTTCACACAAAGGGATATTTTTGATACATCTATATCTCTAGAAGTTTACTTTTATTCCATTTCCAATATACCATATTGATCCCTCTTGAAGAAGAAGTTTACTTTTTTGAAGATTATTCTAGAAGAAAAATCCTTTTATTACATTCTCTTCTACCAAAAATTTATTTTTATTTCTTATATACTCTACTTTCAAGATCTGAATCCATCCTACTTTTTTATCTATAACTATTTTCCATCCCTACTTTCCCATGAGAGTTTTGTTCATTTGTTTCAATATCCTTAAACCTAGGCCTACCACCTTTCTAGAATAAACCTTATCCCAAGAAACAAGAGCTATTATTTTCTTCTCCTCCATTCCAGTCCATAGGAAGTTTCTTTGAGGGTTTTCAATTCTTTCTCAAATTTTTCTAGGTGTTTTAAAAAGGGACATAAAGTATATCCGAATGCTTTGGAGAGTAGATTTGACCAACTGAGCCTTACCTACCTGGCTAGTGTACCCTTCCAACCTATAAGTTTTTTAGCAAATCTTTCAACCACCATATTCCACATATCTTCTTTCATTCTTCCATTGAAAAGAGGCATTCCAAGGGAGGTAGTAGGAAAATTTCCAATCTCACAACCAAAGATCCTTGCAATACTATTATATCTTAAAATGAGAGTATTGATAAAGAAAACTTCACTTTTGAGAAAATTCATCCTTTGTCTTGTTGCATTCTCATAAATACCCAATATTTTCCTTATTACCTTTGCTTGGAAAGTGGAGAATTTTGTGACAATAATTGTATCATGTACAAACTATTGATGTGAAACTGGATTTAAAGTTGAAGCTAGTTTAATTCCATCCAATTTACCTTATCTAGTAGTATCTAAAATTTCTCTTCCTAAGGCTTCAACCATAATTATAATCAAATAAGGAGATAGTGGGTCTCCTTGTTTCAACCCCTCATACTCTTAAAATAACCAATTGCAACCCCATTAATCATTACTAAGAATATTATTATTGTGATACACTCCTTGATTAAAACAATCCAATCAACATGAAAACCAAAATTTTCAAAAAAATTGACTAAAATAACCCATGACAGTCTATCATATGCTTTATTTACATCCATATTTATCAACATCCCTACTTATTTACTCCTTTAAATAGAATGGATGACTTCATGAATGGTTATAATACCATCCAAGATCTATCTAACCATCAAAATCCCCCCTTGTTGCATATCAATTATAAATGGCAACACATACTTGAGTCTATTAGCAATTACTTTTTTAACAATATTGTATAATGTATTACAAGGGCTTATCAATCTATAATATTTGAAAACTTTAGCACCTACAATTTTTGGAATTAGAACAAGAAAAGTAGAGTTGACATCCCTTGGTATAAAATTAAAATTTTGAACCTCCATAACTGCTTTTATTACATTAGACCCAAGAATCCTCCAAAATCTCTAAAAAAATACAACTTGAAAACCATCTATACCCGAAGCCTTCTTCCCACACATATTAAACATTGTTATTCTATAATCTTCTTCTGTGAATGGACTAATCAACTAATCATTGTGCTTACTTGTAACAAGAGAAGGAATATTTTGGAGTAGTAAATTCATTGCTTCTTCATCTATGTAAAATCCCTCCCATTTTTCTATTTACTTTCTTGCTATTATCTTTAGAATGAGATACTACCGATAGGTTTTGTTAGTGCAGGAACAAGTGTTCATATTTCGACAAATAGATCAGTTGAACCTGTTACCCATATTTTGGTGAAAAGATAAGGGGTTGTCCACTTAAGGTAAGGTGGGATATGATGTGTAGTGCTTAAAGCACCATGGTATGTGAGTACATGGAAGCTCACTAGAAAAATTCATATAGGGACACTATGTCTATTGAGTGCATTTTGCATATGTTTGTTTAATGCATTTGTTTGCATTTTGCACAAGGTTACCTAAAAAAGAGAGTTGTGTTATATATATATATATATATATATATATATATATATATATATATATATATATATATATATATATATAGTAGTATATAGTAATAAACATATAAAATATGCAATTATAAACAAATCTAAGGAAATTAAAATATAATATACATTTAAAAAAAGATAGAGATAATCCCTCTTCATATCTAGAAGGCACTGCCACTTGATGGATGACTAGTTGCATGCCAACCTATGTGTCAATAAGACTAGGAAAATGAATTTTTATTTAAGGCCTATCAAAATCATCCAGAGGCATGAAAAATTGGATATTGCCTTCTATTGTTGTATGTTGTATGTGCATTTGAGTGCTTGGAAGTGCTTCTGGAATTTTAGATACGAATACTTACCAGGTCAGATATTGAAGGTATTAACATTTTGTGTTATGTAGTATGACTGGTATTACTAGTATATATTATTTCTACTATGGTATTGACTATTGGATGTACATTTTATTGGTTGGAACATTCTCTATGTGTAATGAGAAAATTAAGTAACTCTATGAATATATATTATATTTATATGTTACCGAATAATTCCTCTATTAAATGAATTATTAAAAAGGGTGTGTAAACCTCCTTGAGTGGAGTTAAGAAGAAGACTTTAGTTACTATATTTCATTTCAATAACAAAATAATAATATTTGGAAGGAATTGAATCTTAGAGTCGAGGAATTCTCTGCTGCATTTTTTTGTTGAATTCATTTAGATGCATCTCATAATAGACCATGCTGATCCAAAAAGCACAACCCATATCATTTTGTTGCCAATGCTAATATTGTGTTCTATCGAGTAGGTATCGTTGCTGATTGGGAAACTTTGCCAAAGAACCTGGATTGTCTAAGCTGATGTATTTACAGAGCTATTATATTAGCCTATGTATCTATATTATATGATAAACTATAGTAAAAGTGCTTCAGGCTACGTCTTGAGATAAGGAGTGTGCTTGGCAGATGAATTAGATGAGTAAACCTTTGCTCTTTGGTGTCGATAGCCCTTCAATTTACATTATTTAATCACTGATAGAAGTGCCTTAATAAGTATATTATTTCCACTTTTGATCTTGTTGTGTCGAGCACCTTCAAAACTTATAATTTTTAAGGATATATTTGTAATGGTATGAATTATTTGTATAATTACAAATGAAATTCTTTTAATTTGGTGTTGAGACCTAAATTATAGTAGAGCCATTATATTTTGATATTAAGGTAGAATAAATACCTATAAGCAAGTTTGTTTGAAAAATAATTTTATTCAAGTTAAACCTTATGGCAAAGCATTAAATTATCAAGTGATATTGATTTGCTCCTTAATGACATCTCCTTGCCTTATATACCATAAACAAGGCTTCATAGGTAGCATGCCTTTTTGGATTTTTATTCTAGTGGTGAATTTTGATTAATACGCTTGCATTGGTATAAATATACAAATTTGAATTATATCTAATTTTTTTCAAATGCTATTTAGAAAGATAAATCTTCAAAAAATAGTTTTTAAGAATTTGAAATAACTGGTGTTTGGCCGCTGACTCATCTCATTTAAAATAATTAGAGGAGAGTGGAACTCTATAGTCTATTAAATGCCTTCTTCAAAAGGGAAACGAATAAAACTTCATCGACTATTTTTTTATAATTTTAAATGGCTTATAAGTTTCTTTTTATTATTTAAACTTTGTAAAAATGTAGGTTCAATTTACGACCATTCTATTATGGATTAAAAGTGAAAATTAGATAGCAAACAAATTGTTTTATCTATTAAAGGACCTCTGTTTAATTTTGTAACCAAGAATAGTGATGCTATAGTAATCCCTTGTATTTTAATAGACATGTTTGTTAATAGAAATATTCTATGATATTATAATTGTGTTAGTTTCAATGTTGAATTATAGAATGTCTTTCTAAATAGTTTAGTAACTATATTCGATCTTTGAAGTTTTTAGACAAATGAATACTTTTATTTAGTTAGTTTGCATATTAGAATCATAATTTATAAAGTTTATTGATTAATTTTTATATGGATTAAAATAAGTAGGATCTTATCAAAGTTTATCTGAAAACATACTAATTTATTATAAAGAAATTTCTAGTGGCAAAGTAACCATCCTCGGGAATCTATAAGAAGATGTTTATAATTTATGGTTGATATTAAGTAAAAGAGATAAATGTAACTTCCTTAGGAAATCATCCTTATTATATAAGTGATTTTTCTGACTTTCGTATGTGCTTTAATGGATAGAGTAGATTAGTTTTTCTTTAGATTTCATCTCTAGTGGTGGGCAGCCATCCAAATTTAATAATTTGATATTAAAACATCACATAAAGGTATTTTTATGATACCCAAGTAGGTGTATTTAGGATAAGATGCATATTCACTCAAGGCATTATTGTCTATAGTAAATATCTTCTATTTTCTAATGGAATAATAGAAATAAATTATCATTTTAAAGAAATGCCTATATAGATTAATTAATTTATGGTTTTAGTTTCATTCTAATAAAATAATTTGATGCTTAAGACAAGAAGTGGTTAGTTTGTTTGGAATATTTAATGTATAACTAATACCTTTAATAAACCATAGGATCAAGAAGGATGAACTTTTGATATAGTCTCTGAATAATTTATCAATCCAGATGTATATCCCTTTCAATTTGGACAAACATCCACCCAACACCAGTAATTGCAAGTGGTGATTACTACGATTCGGTAAGCAACTACTTTTTGGAATATCTATTAGGATAAGTGGTCCTCTACCATGAACAAGTAACGAGAGGTGGTATGGGATGCCACCTCCAGGATGTTATACAAGTAGTACCATGAGGGGTCTCATGTTCAATGTTCAAATGGGAAATTGCTAGCAGGATATCAAAACTAGAAGTCGCTAGTAATTGATGCTAAATGTTCAATGGTAGGATAGTATGGGGTATCTCATCATCAGTTGAAACTTGACCTGAGATACCTAGACTCAAACTAGTGTATTGGTGGACCCTAATTGACTCCATAAGATGGTGGATTCTCAATTAGGTACTAGGCATACTAACACTATACCCTAGCATGGCTTAAGAAATATATATATATATATATATATATATATATATATATATATATATATATATATATATATATATATATATATATATATAGCAATGATGATAATATAAGGATAAATTATAGGTCAGATAAACCTGTCTTTTGTGCTATGTGCTAAGGAATTATGCATCTACTATTCTAGGTGATATGGGCCCTAGAAGGACAACCTTATGCTGTGAACATAGACCTCTAGTAAAGGAGAAGAATTTATTCACAAGATAACACTTTTGTGGGATTTGGCCAATCTCGACCACTTGAGAGACCGTCTACAGTGGTAAGTAATCTCAAAGCGAGTAACTCTATGTCTATGTACTAATTAAATTTTGGGTGAATGGTAACCTTATTGTGACTTAAACCTCATGTTGAGTTGAAATTTTCTCTTTATGTTTTTAGGAGCAAGATTGGAATGGACAACCAAGTGTGTTAGACTTGGGTTGTTACAATTGGTATTAGATCTCTAGGTTACAAAATCCTAGGCCATAAATATTTTGTTAGAAACTTATGCTAAAAAACTATAGCCTAAAAAGTGACATAACTCTTTTGCATCCAGGTGAAATGGCAGGTTTCTCCAAGAAAACTGCAACTACTCTGCAAGAAGGGCTTGCAAAAAGTATGAGGAAGGGACTATGGTGGATTATTAGAGAGTCAAATAGAGATAGGGTAGTGGAAACACCCTATTGACTTATAATAAAGGAAAAAGAGTCCATGGTAGATTACCTCTCTTTAATGAAATCAGAAATTTCATAAAGAAAATGCAACTTATTGATCTAAAAATGATGGCCTATGGAATGCCATAAAATTACCCCCCTTTAATGAAATTGAAATTTTAATAAAGGGAAGTTCATTTATTTCTTGTGAACATAAATGCAAAGCTAAAGAATTGATTTGCCTTAAAAAATACAAAAATATGAAAATTTCGAGATTATAAAACCCTCATAAAACAACATTTTTCAATGATTTTTATAAATTTGAAATGGCTTCGGAATGAGTTAGAAATTGTTTCAGATGAAAGATTGAAGCTCATTCTTCACACCCATGCATTTATTTTTGGATTTTGAATTTATTTTTATTTTTATTTTAATCGTCGAAAATTAAAAAAAATTGCAAAAAGAAAGGGTTAGAAAAAAAAAAATGAAATAACAGAAATGTTGCAACCTAACATCTCTCCACAAATCCTGCAAGTATGAGTATTCTGCCCAAAAACTAGTATTAGTGTTACTTGAATTCACGCAGTCAAACAGCTAATGTAGTGCAAGCTTCTAAGGAAATGGTGCAATATACCGAAAATAAGACAAGGTTAATCATAAACATGCATTGAAACTTGAAATATCTCCATTATATTGCAAAAATATCTTCAATATTAAACATTATGTGTAGAAAAACTCTGCCCCAAAATAGGCATCATGTGGTGAAAAACAAAGTCCAGCAGGATGGCAAAATCAATCCAGCCATGGCTTCCAAAATGGTCAAGCCTCTGGTCTGCAAAAATTCCAGCCCTTGTTCCTCGTTTTGTGGTGTATTTAAAATTTTAATAAGACTTTTGGTTTCCTGTCCCCTCATTTCTTCACTTCGCTGGGTTTGAGTTGTTTTACCCTAACTTTCCATTAGGCTCCCTTACGTAGGCCTCAAAATTCGTTCAAACCTGTCCTTTTCTTATCTTTCATAACGTCCTTTCCATTTGTTACAAAGAAATTTGTAATCGCCATCCCTACTCCTTATACCAATGCTTCCTCTATAACATCCTTAAGATCATCCCATCTTACCTTTATAATATAATGCCACTCGTCATATTAGAATTCGACATTCCCTCGTATCAAATGTTCACTTTGACCAAGGAAGATATTCCCAATTTATGCTCCCCAAATATTGAAATCCTCCAGTAATACCTTTAGCTACAATTGCATCATAAACACCTACTACTCTACTGGTTCCATTGATTCAACCACATCACGTTGTGCATGGATTTATATCAGGCTCTTCGATCCGTGTGGACAACGTCTCTCCAAGTTTTGTCTCTGATAGTCTATGTCATCCACATCAACCGCCTCCTAGTTGTCCCCGTAATCCGGTCCAAGTAAATGTCCACATTGCTTGCATCGTATGGACCCTATCCTCATCCTATTCTATGTTGGCAGCCTCACTGTATATTATTGCTTTATCGTGTCACTATTTCCTGCACAGTGCAGTGTTCATCATTTGTCCGATCGCCCGATGTGGTTCACCCATCAATCTTTGGGAGATTGTCACTACCAATTCATGCTAAGATTTACATGATAGATGCCTCCCCAAGACATAAATTCCACCTCCAATATATCACATGCTATCATCATTATTACCTCCATTGCCATTCCTTATTTGTCGGCTATCATACATCCATGATGCTGCAACGTGATTAAATCTACCCCATGGACCTTAGGTATCCATGATGAAACACAATCACCACTTTTCTACCAATTTAATCCTCTATGTTGATTGTTTCCTTCAAAACTTCTACCTTATCTATCATACATTACACCATTGCCACTCAATATTCGTCGACCTCGTGATGTGTACTTCCAGGTGTGATACCGCTTCATCCGAAACTCCATTCACATCTTCCATGACAACCTGAACACTTAATGCATTAAGGAAATCTATAGCCCCTTCAAGTGTGTGATGATGAAACTCGCAGTATTTCATTCTTCTCTTGATGATGAACACTTTCCCACATCAGAATCTTGTGTTTGGAGAGCTCATTCTCCTTGGCCGATTTCTTCATTATAAAATCCCTATCAATGCATATGTCATAGTAATAATCTCTACCATATTCGAATTATATAGAATGGTGGTCTTATCGGCAGTAACAAACCCATCATCAGCATACAATTTCCTTCTTCGTGAAAGCCTGCTGAAATGCTTGGTGAGAGTGTGTTCTATCCTGGAGCTTGTGAGTGACTCTAGGTGTGAGTCTCAGATCTAATAGCGACAAATGATAGAGAGGTATATTGACCTGTTAGTAGAGGCCTGATAAGCTCCTCGAAAGCAAACTAAGAATGGAATGCAAACGCCTCATTACTACTCAATAGTCAGTGGGCTCGTCTATCTTCATCCACGCTGTCGTACGCTCAATGCTTTTGTATCCATCCATATTATTTGTGAGCCATGGCCATTTCCACATAAGCCCATGGTTTCATAAATATGCCTATGATACCGATAATGCTCGCTGGCTACCATCAACATCGGTGGTCGTCGGATCCTAGCTTCTACCTTTCAACATCAACCTTCTACCGATCACGTAGCTGCCTTTAAATATTTTTTGACACCGTCTCGCCCATTTATCACGCGTGTCGATCGATCCATATGGTCTGCACCGACTTCCAATGCCCACGTCAAGCCGTTTACATTCTTCTTGTACGTTAACATGAAACCACATTAGGGTAATATACCTTATATAAACATGGCAACCATAAACATATATATGAAACAACTTTATTGCTTTATTCATGAATTTTTTATTTTTTATTCTATTTTTTTATTTATTTATTTTTATTATTATATGCATATATATATATTATATATAATAATTTTATTTTCTTTTATATTTTACTTTTATTTTTTATTATAAAATATATATACATATGTGTATTTTATTTATTTTTGTTTTTATTTTTATTTCAATTTAATGTATTTCAAAAGCTTGAATTGTTTGAAATGTCACAACAAATTGACAATAAAATTGTCATCAACAAATTAACAATAAAAATTGTTAGTAACAAATTGAAAGTAAAAAACGTCAAAAAATTGCTAACAAATTAACAATAAAAATCATCAGCAACAAATTAACAATAAAAATCGTCAAAAAATTGCTAACAACAAATTAACAATAAAAATCGTCAACAACAAATTGACAATAAAAATAGTCGACAACAAATTGACAATAAAAATCTTCAACAATAAATTGACAATAAAAATCATCAAAAAATTGCTAACAACAAACTAACAAAAACTACAACATAAAAACAAAGCAAACCCACTAGACACTCAAAATGAAACAAAAATACCCAAACACAAAAATTAAAATGTGGGTCCCCAATTTTGGGGTGAGTTGTGCAACAGTCACAATAGAACCCCATCTCCTCTATAGCCATTGGAAACACTTTGGAAACCTTTATGATGATGGTTGAACACACTTATAATAAATGATATATGCCAAAATATGTGTTTCAATGGATCTCAACAAACATATTCCTAAAAATATCATATTACAAACAAAGGATGAATCCTAGGAGTAAAACATGGATTATGAAAACATCTCATTCAAATTCCAGATATGCCATAAGTATGGGTGTGACAACCCAACCAAAGACACACTGGTTGTAACATTTTAAATCACAAAAAAAGGTTGGATAACTAGGATGATGGTTGATAGGGGTAGATTTTTTTTTATTTTAAGTTTTAGTTTTGCATCCTTTTTATATCAATATACAACATGAAAAGCTACTTTTGAGAATTTGATCGTTGTAGTTGACCTCCTAAGTGGATTAGACTAGATGGATCATGTAGAAGGGTGTCATTTAGTGATTCCATCACCCAATTTCATGGTGAGTCCTAAATCATGATGTGGGTTATCCTCTAAGGCATATAACACCTAGAGGGGGACACAACTCCTGTCCTTACATATTTTATAGTAACCTCGAGTATAGTATTAATCCTTATGTTACCAAAAATGTAAGGGATTTAGCATAAATGTTGTGGTGCTTAATTGGAGATCATGATGCACCATGGGAAATTAAGGTTTGATATTCAAACATGGAATCCTTGATGACATTGTAAATACAGTGATATATACCATTCCATATCACTGAGGAGTTATATCCTAGATCACTAAATCAAAGATATAGTCATCCTCCCAAAGCTCATTTTTTGATAATCCCACACAAGGTCCATCACTGTACTACTTATACAATGATGTAGAGGAAGCATCCCATACTACTCCTCGTTACTTGTTTTCATTTGTTAGAAAGCAATCATTTCACGAATCATATTGAATGCATACTTGTATTTCCAATGGTAGGATGTCTTGGTTCTCACTTTAATTGATTACATACTCGTAATCAGGGTTATACATAAGGGGTAATATTGAAAAATTATTTATAAATATTTGATGAATATTAATGCAAACAAGACAAATCGTGTCTAAACTAGGTGGTGAATTTTTCAAAATTTTGCAAAAAAATTATCAAATTTTGGTAAAATTTTAATTTTTTATTGTAACAACTATAAAAATATAGTGACTAGTAGAGTGTGACTGGAAGAGCATGACTGAAATAGTATGACTAATAGATCATGACTAATAGAGAGCGACTAATAATGTGCAACTGATAGAGTGCAACTGGTAGAGGGTGACTAGTAGAGGGTGACTAGTAGAGGACAACTAGTAGAATGCAACTGGAAAAGCACAACTAGTAGAGGGGGACCTCTGCTAGCATCAATAGGATATTGCCATGTGCCCTCTCCTCTACCACATATCATGCATCCAAAAAACTCAACCATGCATATTTCTATAAATAGGAATGCAGGATTATTTTTTACTCTTCTTTTTCAGTGCAGATTTTTTCAGAGCTTTTTCTAGAGCATTTTCTAGAGTGTTTTCCAGAGCTTTTTCTAAAGATTTTTTAGAATATTTTCAGAGCATTTTCAGAGTGTTTTCAGGTTATTTTCAATGCAAAAATGGCTAGCTCTTCCTACCCTCTGCATATAAAAGTCTCATTCAAGAACACATTTTTCCCAATATTTTAAACATTTTCAACACACCTAGACGAGATTCATAATGGGTTTACACCTTTGGAGTTGTAAGAGTGAACAAGATACCACAATTCAACACCAACATCTCCCTAATGCAAAGGATAGTTAGTTCCTATAACCAAGACAAGTCCACTATTCACATCAAAGTGGTTAACAAGGATATTATTTTTTTGTGAAACCCTTAGATGTGTAGTGACTAATAGGGTTGTCATTTACAGATGTTAACTGTTGGGCATTGAATTACACCAAGTTTTCACTCAGTACTGTGGCTGTCTATCTTCCTAGTTTCTTTCTAGGCTTGCACCCAATAGTTGTAGCTCAACACTCAACATTGGATGGACCAAAATAGGAGTTTTTGATCCAACCTCCAAAGTAGGTTGCTTCTTTGTCAACTTAGCAAGTTGTTGACTCAATTATGCTCACTTAGGGTTTGGATTTTAGGGTAAGAGAAGGTTAGGGTTAAAGAGATGTAGATAACAATGGACATGTAGGTTAACAACTTTACACCATAATAAAAAGCTCCTAAAAAACCATATTAAGGACATACACTCAGATCAACATTTATCTCACAATAGATCATTTCATATATTAAAGCATAACAGAGAAATGTTATAGCAAGCAATTTCAATACCCAAGGAATGATAATCCAAATAACAAAATTCACCAAACACTTAGATTTTATAGAAATATACTTTCCAATAACACAGAACAAACTCAAAGCAGATTTCAATTACTCACAATAGCTAGTAATCCAAAATAGGCACAAACTAACCATCTAAGTATTTACAATAATGCAACTATGAAATTTGAACCTCTTACATCAAGCATGAGAACGCAAACTTGAGGTGAAGATCAATGTATTTCTCCTTTCATTAAACTCTTCAGAAATATTTACAATAGCACAGGCAAACATGCTAGAGTCGACCCTTCAAAACTAGGGTTCGACCTCTACTTATAGTTTCATTATTACAACAATCAAGAAACAATACACATAATCTTGTTACAATAGTATAGCAAAGATCTTAGCTAGCATCAACTCATTAGTCCGTTCTCCAAGAAATTCGTTGAAAGAAAATCCGTCATGACAGCTCGAGGTCTCTACAACTTGCTGATCGTTCAATAGAACTGAAGCTTAGGCATTAAAGATCATGTATTTCTATCGATCCTTCTTGGGAGTGAATTACCATCGTTGATCTATAACCACCTCTGGTTTGATCTTCTTGGAAACCCTTGACACTCCATATCCCGATAACTGTTCCAATTTTGATACAACTATGTCTATAAAACAACTAATATTTGGTAGCTTAACCTCAACTGTCGATCCTCTTCATCACACGATTCAGATTCAATCTGGAATAAGCTAAATGCCAATCCACTTTAAAAATGATGATGTCCTATTTCTTATCAGAAACATCAAAATCTCCAATCCGGACCTCTGAACCGCTCTAGGATATTAATCTTCAATATTATATCCTTCAATCTGGGTTCGTATCTAGTCACGTAATTTTTCTATCGTGAATCCACACTTTCATTATTCCACCGCCCCATGTTATCTTCATTCCAGAAAGGGAAGACTTGTCATTTCGAAATCGCCATTCCACACTTTTCAGCTACTGATGTCATCATCTCTTAGGAACTTTTGCAGATTTTGAAATTTTTCTTTATCCTGAAGTCAAAAGCAAAAAGGACCCTCCCGAAATCACCATTCTACACTTTTCCGCCATTGATGTCATCATCTCTTAGGAACTTTTGCGGATTTGAGATATCTCTTCATTTCGGAGCCGGAGTAAAGTCACCCGAAATCGCTCCAAATAAGAAAACTTGACTAACTGTTGAGCAGATTCATATATTTTGACCCAATTCTGGAAAAAAGCATACTGCAAGGTTTACGGAATGATGATTTTGTCACTTAGTCAAATTTGTACAAAATTTTACTAAGTATGTGGCCATTTTGGGCCTACATTCTGGCACCTCCCGGGTGGATTTGCTTGCAAATCCAATCAAATCCAGAGTCTTATCCATTGGGCCTTAGGAGTCAAAACAAGACTTATATTTAAATATATGTTTTAAGGAATAATTTCCATACAAACACTACCCTTTGAAAGCTCAAATTCTTCCTGGAAGGTAAAGGTTCATATCAAAACCATGTAAAAAACATCATAGAACTCACTTGTTCAACTAGAGACTGTATCCATAATATTAGTATTACTTCTGCCTTCAAAAATATACATAACTCTACCTCCTTTATAAGGCTTCACTTCAAAAATACCTTCACAAAAATGCTGCACTATAGACTTCATGCCTTTATTACTTGTTTCTAACAATTGTCAGAGAAAAAATGGAAATACAAAACTGATGTATTAAGAACACAAAAAACATGCATATGTACAAACAAAAATGAAATGATTAAGTGTGAGCCCCTCTTGGGCCTGTAGCTGCTCAATCCTATTTTCATTCTTCTACAGCCTCTTCATCATCATCTT
Source organism: Wollemia nobilis (assembly GCA_028583015.1). Taxonomy (NCBI): domain Eukaryota; kingdom Viridiplantae; phylum Streptophyta; class Pinopsida; order Araucariales; family Araucariaceae; genus Wollemia; species Wollemia nobilis. Next base: position 21,405,852 of record JAQPPZ010017232.1, on the reverse strand, counting down.
CTATAGCCTCTTCCTTATCATCTTCTCCCAGAGCCCGTAGTCTCTGATTATCTTCACCGGATGTGTCCCCAAATACTTGGACCATTGATTCCAAAGATCGAAGAGCCTATTTCCAAGATTTATCAAAGGGATTTGATGTCTCTTTAAGCTGCTTATAAACATATTGTAGTTCCCAAACATCCTCATAATTAGCAGCATTCCCTCTTGTCACCAGATCTTCCATGAGATCCCTTAAGCGGGTGTAACTCATAATTAATTTGACAACTTGTTCTTGGGATAGTGGCTCTTCTAATGAATCAATTTTAGCTTCATCTTGTAGGTTCTCCTTGATGCTTTGTTGGGATTCTTCCATAGATAAAAAGTTGTGATCCTCCTTCCAGAGCCCTTTGAAACCAACATGAACCATATCCTTATTTATTTCAATAATATATTTAATTCCCCTGCCCATCCTCAAATAACATCCAGGCTCTCTGAACTGCCCTATGCTTTTTCACCACTATCTTGGAGGCTACTCCGACTAGATTCCATTATTTATTAGAAATTGTTTTAGCAGCATCACTGAGCCTACTACCAACCAACCTGTACATTTGTTCTGCTAGAATCACCATAGGTTATAACTCTCTAGTGACTTGATCTAAATCCTTCTGAATTGTAGATAATAATTGGCTAGCATCCTTTAGGTAGTCGATCATGAGTTGAAGACCTGAACATTTTTCTTGAACTTTAGAAAATAACTCCTGCTTTATCCTTTTCAAATTATATTTGGAAAATCCTGAGGACTTGGCTTTCTCAATCTGAAGCTGATGTTTCAAATTTTGAATTTCTTTTGCTTGATCCTCATTCAACTTCTTTTGTTCTTCTAACCGATCTTTAAAATCATTAGACTTTTGAAATATTTCCTGCCAACTCTTAGCCTCTTTCCTCAGAACTTTCTCTACTTATTTTTGATCATGGAGGCTCTTCTTAAGCTTTTCAACCTATTGTTTCAAATTTTATACCTTATATTTTGCTATATCACTCTTCACATAAAAGGTATCTAACTGAGCCTTGGCCATCCCTAACTCATCTTTAGTAGGAAGCTTGTCAATTTCTTCTATGATTTCCTCTGCTTTATAATCTTGAGTAGTCATTTCATTTTCAGGTTTGTTAACCTGTAGAATTAAAGACCTTGAAACCCTTTTCCTAGTGATAGGGTTAACATACATACTTTTCCTTGTCATGGCCATTCTGTAGGAAGTCTTAGTAAGCTTATCTACCCAATAGTCATTTATGCTCTGAATGGCTGCCTATTATTTTGATACAACAACAGACCTTGAAACATCAACAACCAAAGGAGATAATGGCATCAAAAACATACGAGCAGACTGACTTGCTATTTATGGGGGTGGAGATACATTGACAACAACCTCTATCACAATGGTAGATTTTGTGACTACCGCTGCTGTATACATAGGTAAATTTAGAGAAACAAGGATAAAAATGATAGTAGAAGGGATGGATGAACTTGGAACGTAGTTTCCCATGGATGGTGGTAATGAAAGAGATGAGGATGTAACAATGGTGGATATTGAGGTGGATATCTCAGAAGTGGAAGGTGGCTTTGGAGGAGATTGTGACACAACAAAACTAATTGGTACCACCATAGTTATTGATGGGACGAGGGAAGAATTGTGAGATGGAAGAGGTAAATTTACCATATTCTATTGAATAGAAAGGGAGGGAAATACTTTTGGAGATTCATGGATATGAGAAGGAGAAGAGGGATTAGAAACCATACCTTCGCCTAGAGATGTAGGGTCTTCTTGTTCAGCTTCTATCTCATGTTGTTGTTCTTGTTCAACTAACCCTTTTGTATTAAAAGCAACTACCTATTCAACAATTCCATCTATACTCATATTATGCATTTTGGAAGTCTCTTCCTCCTCTATTTATGAGGTTCTCTTAGTCCTCCTATAAAATAATTGGAAAGCAGTCATTTCTCCTTCAAAATTTTCTCCCTCTTCATCTTATTGAACTACTCTCAAAAGTAGAGGCTGCTCAGATATGGGCAGTATCTTAATTGATGTTGTAGAGAGGATGGAAAAAGGTGGAACTCTTATTTCAATTAGCGAAATATTGACAACTATTTCTTTGGGAAATTGCATTTCATTCGCCAATTTGGCCTTCTAGGGAAACTTCTCTACCTGCTTAGAAGTAGGACTGGAGATTTTAAGTACTTCAACTATGTTTAAAGGAACCTTTTGCATCTCTATCTGAATATTTTGATTTGTAAGAGGAGAGGGGGACTTAGAATCATTTTGGGGTTTTTCATTGATCAATATTATATTTTTGACATCCTTTGGTCTACAGGATTCAATGTTCTTATTATAAATCCTTGAAAATTCCTTATCAATTTTCATTCCAAACTTTGATTTGGGTTTTCCAATTTTGATCCTCATACACCACCAATCTGCAATCTTTGTTACCTTCCATGGTCCTTTCTCCTTTGGTTTTCCTCTATCTGCTACATCTTCTTCAGAAGGAGTGTCTTTCATATTGGTATATTCAACCCTCAATTTATTAATTGTTTCATTTGTAAGCTGATGGCCGAGCTCATGCTCTGGATTGAAATCTACAATCTGTTCGTAAAAATCCAACCATGGAGGTAACTGATCTATCTTTGAGATGTTCCATTCCAAAAGAGTAGTTTCATCATTATTCCTTCCCTTTTCAAATTTATAGGCCTTATCTCCATTTAGGGTCTTATTTTTTGTAGTGAAAGCACCATCAGGATCATAACTCCATCTTCGAGGAATATAAAATAAACCTAATCTATCAAGGTACTGATCAATTTTTTGGCCCTGCCACTCAGATACGATAATATTATTTTTAGTGCGATAAGTAATTAAAGACTTCTTCTTCCTTCCAGAATCGTAGCTTGCATCAATGTACACCACCTGCCTTAGGTATTCCAAGGAAAATAGCCTCTTTGTGACAAAGTGAGGTAGGAGAAAGGGTTTACCTACAAAACCATATAACCTGATTATTGTGCCCTCTATTAGTAGATACCAATATCCTTCCTCAACGTATTCTTTCCTCAAAATATGCTTAGCTAAGGAGGGCAACCTAGGGCACTCATTGTACATTATTTTTAGGGAAGGCTCCAAAAATTCCAAGTTGAATCTGTAATAGGACTTATTGCTCTTCAAACATTCTGTCCAATAATAGACCAACAAGGGTTCTCCATCACTAGTTTTATCCTTAGCCAGGATCCATGTCATTCTTCTTTTGATGGCTGCATAGAACATCCACACCAGACTCGAGCAATTTCTGGAACTGGGAGAACCAACACACTTCTTCATGTTTACCATTTTCTCATGGATCCTTTGAGTGATAAAATTTGGCTAGTCAAAGTAAATTACTCTAGTACCTCTCTCTCTCACATCCTTTTTGTACATCCTTTCATCAAAAATACAATATGTCATGGTAATTTGCCAACCATGAACCATCCTGTCAGAGTCCAAACCCTCCATACAAGCCAACATAGAAAATAATTTTGGGTTTGCAAATTCATCAATGTGAATTGGGACTTTGGGCATTTTGTATTGATTCCTTATCCTTATAAAATTAAAATGAAGCCATTTTTCAAGTGTCTCATTTTTTTCCTCTGAGGCCATCATGTCAGTGTAAGCTCTGTCAAGCTCTACTATGTTAAATTATCTGAGCTCTAAGGATGGGCCTACCCCTATGACAAATAACTCATAGCAAGTCTCTCTTATGATGGAAAATAGGGGAGTTCCCATAGGGTTTATGACTGTTCTATTTTTAGAATCATAGAATTGAATCATAACAGAGACTAATTCGGGGCAATGGTGCACATAATCATAGATGTAAGAGAACAAAAAGGATTTTATGTCTATCGTACCTTGTCATCACATTGGCTTTCCTTCAAAATACAAAAAATCAAAATTTATCCTGAGGCAGGTCCTTCTTACTCTTGTCATTACAGTATCTGCAACTCGACTGGTTCGATGTACATGAACCTGCAATCTTGTCGCTATCTTCGATAATTCATTGGATGACTTTTTGGGTGCCATCCTAATAGTAGCAGACTTTATCCTTCCGATTTGTAGAAAATTCTCCAAAATATCGCCATACCTTTCTCCCTTCCTATAGGTGCAAGGGGTTTCTTAATGAATTTCGTGTATGCTTTTCATTGGTTCTCCTTTGGAGCCCACGTATCTTTCGCCATTAATGCATATGTTGAGCAATATCTTTGTTGGCACATGTTTAAATCCTTTTTATTATTTCTTTGGTGGCTCAAATGTGATGTCCTATCTTTTTATTGGTTGAATTTTGAAATTGTGCTACCAGCTCATCACATCCCTTCGACTACTATTTGGTTCATGCGCAAGTTTGTTAGAATTAAATGCGGGATCACTCTTTAGCATCCACGTGTCATATTAGGACTTGTTTAGATTTGGCCTGATTCTTCTCAATGTCTTAAGAACCTTTCGAGACTACTTTGGTACTTGAAGCTTGCATGCATGGCACACTATGTCGATTCCACTCTGGCTATCTCTAGATTTGAAAGGTTCCTAGATTAGTACCATTATTTATCGTTATTTATGCGGGATAGAAACTGATATACCACTCCATGAAAATATGGATTTAACCATGCAAACTTGAGAGTGAAATGCCATTCCGTAGAGTACTCAACATCATGTGTGGAATGGAACATTACCATGCATTTTGGCCAACACTTAATCATTTCTTGTAAAATTTCTTCTCTCTCTCTTCTTTTTTTTAGCATTTCTTTGAAAAAGAACTAATTACAAAGTGCAAAAATAAAATCAAATAGAAAGTGCAGAAAGGAAGGAGAAATATTTATACAATGTATATACATATGTTACATTGAGTTTACTTCTTACATATAGTAGAGCTTATGGTGGAAACCATTCACCAGAATTAGTTGTATATTTCCCTCTAGATCCTTCAACTAAAATACATTAGACTCTTTAGCTTCCACTATTTCGAAAGGACCATCCCAAAAGGAATTAAACTTTTCATGTTTTCTTTGTTTTGCCTTGTCAACATTCCACCTAAGAACTGAGTCTCCAACCTAGAGTTTTTTGAACCTGGCCTTTTTATCAAACCATGCTTTAATGTTTGATGAGTGCTTTTTAAAATGATCATATGCTTGAGTCCTACTCTCTTCCAACCACAACAAGTGTGTCAACTTGGTTTTAACTGGATCATCCTCTAATTCTTCTTTTGTATTGACAAGCTTAAGTGTTGGGATCTGTAAGTGAATCAACAATACCGCCTCTTTTCCGTATACCAGTGCATAAGGTGAAGTTTTGATGGAATTTTTAATAGTAATCTTGTCTGCCCATAGAGCATGGTTGAGCAACAAGTGCCAGCTCCTTTTGTTACCCTCCAAAGATTTTTTCAAAATCCTTAATAGGTTTTTAATGGTAGATTCTTCAAGTCCATTACCTTGTGGATACTAATTTGAAGTATATTTAAGAGTGATGCCATACTTATTAGTAAACTCGATGTACTTGGCTCCTATAAAGGTAGGGCCATTATCACTCACCAAATCTTTCGAGACTCCAAATATGGAAATCAAACTCTCCATAAAGTTGACCACAACTTCCTGGTCTGCCTTCTTTGTAGGAATGGCGTCTACCCATATGGTAAGATAATCTATAGCTATCAAGATAAACTTGTGCTTTAATGAAGAATTAGGATTTATAACTCCTATAAAATCTAATCCCCATTGTTGGAAAGGCTCTTCAACTTGAATAGGCTTCGAGGGAGAGGCAACATTTATGGTTCTTCCAACGTACCTCTGACACTTATCACAAGCCTGGGTAATTTTAAAAGCATAATTGAACATAGTAGGCCAATAATAGCCTACTCTTATTATCTTCAAAATCGTAATTCTGCCTGATCCATGACCACTTGCTGACCCTCCATGAAATTCTTCAATGACTATTTTTTGTTGGTCCTCCTTCAAACATTTCAGGAGAATACCATCCAAGTTTCTTTTGAACAACCCTTCAGGTAGTAATACATATTTTAGAGCATGAATTCTATACCTCCTTCTTTGAAAATAGTTTAGATCAGGTGGGTAGATCCCAGTTTGGAAATACATGGTCATTTGCTCAATCCAATCAGAATCTAGAGTGTGTACAATCTCTATTTGATATTCTTCTGTTATCTAACAAGCGATCATTTCAGCAAATGTTGAAGCATTTGTCAATCCTTATCACAAGGTTCTACCTCTTACTAGCTTGGTGGGACGTATCTCCACATCATATTCTTGGATCTTAGTAATCCAACCAACCCTTTTATCTCCCAAGTCACCTTGTAAAATAAAACTTCTTACATTTGGATGAACCACATATACCAGGATTTTCTCTGTACTAGATATTTTTTAAACTTCTTTAGTGACTTCATTACAATGAACACTTGTCTTTCAATAAAGTTATAATTTACCTGATAATCATGTAAATTTTGACTCCAAAATAACATAGGGTGCTCATCCCCTTGACTATCTTTTTGGGTGAGTATCGAGGCATAGCTTTCTTTAGCTCCATAAGCATAGAGAATAAAATATTTAGTGAAATTAGGATTTATCAAGACTGGGGTTGTTGCAATGGATTGCTTTATGACCTCAAAAGCTTACTTCCTAACCTTAGTACACTTGAACTCTACATTTTTCTTGAGTATTTCAGATATAGGCCTCACTTTTTGTACAGAATCAGAAATGAATTTCTTGACGAAATTGATTTTACCAAAGAAATATTGTAAGGTATTCTAATTAGTAGGCAAAGGAATAGCTATAATTGCTCCAATTATTTCTGGATCTATGGCCATACCTTCCTTTGATACCACATGGCATAATATTTTTACCTCATGTACTGCAAAGAATGACTTCTTAGGATTAAGTGAGATACCAAATTCTCTATATTTTTGAAAAACCTATTCCAAATGAGATAGATGATCATTTTTATCATGAGAAAAGACCGTCATGTCATCTAGGTAAATCAAAATAACTTTTTTTATAAGTGTACCAAAGGCATAGTCCATGGCCCTCTAAAATGTAGCTCCAACATTAGACAGCCCAAATGACATTCTCTAATAGGTAAATGTACCCCATTTTGTGGTGAATGTTGTTTTGTATTGGTCTTCGTCTTTTACCCAAATTTGGTTATACCCATAGTAACCATACAATAGTGAGAATATTTTCGTTCTAGCTACAACTTGTAAGATCTAGTCAATCTAAGGGAGGGGGTAGTGATCCTTAAGGGATGCTTGATTCAGATTTCTAAAATCTACACATAGGTGTATATTCCCATTCTTCTTTCTTACAGGTACCAAATTGGCTACCCAAGTGTAATTTTTTATTGGATATATTATCCTAGCTTTCAGTAGCTTTAAGAGTTCCTCTCTCATAATGGCTTCTATCCTTAGATTGACCAGCCTCTATTTTTTTTAGAATGGTTTAGCATCGGGTTCTAACTCGATAGTATGCTAGATAATATTTTTGTCATACACCTTAAGGTCTTCATATGACCAAGCCACAATGTCTTGGTATTTTAAGCATAAATTTTTAATCTCCTCTGCTTCCTCAAGTAAACACTGGATCCCAACATTGAGCTTCTTTCCTATTTTGACCTCCACTTCTTTATAGATATTTTTACCGACCTTCATAGCTCCAACCTTCTTTCTATATTCATTATAAAATAGACTTTCAATGGTGACCAATCCCCTTGGGATATGATTTTTTCTTAGTTGGATAAAGTCTTGCTGATATATTTCCTCCAAGTCTTCCTCTTGGACAGTTGAGAAGCATGCTTCTCTTATCATAAAATCCAGAATTTGTTCATCACTTTCAAAAACCTATAAGAATATCTGCTTTTCTGGCATCACAGGTCTGAGAACCATTTTAATTCCCTTGGTCTTCTTAGTTCCAAAATCTATAGGAAGATTGAAATTAGCTCCCTTTTTTGCCAAAGAATCTGCTAGGTGATTATCTTCTCTAGGCATAAAACTTATATTTAGGGCATGAAATGAATCCATTAGGTCCCATACCTTGTTTTTGTAATCTTTCAAGTAATTGTGCTTACTACTGCACTTATTCCTTACCATATAGACTATCAACTTAAAATCACCATATATGTTCAAAAACTTGATGCCCATGATTTTTGCTTACATCAATCTGAGGCATAAAGCCTTGTATTTTGCAGCATTGTTGGTACATGACCATGTTAGTCTATAAGAAAAATTATTTATCCCTTCAGACTGTGATTGTAGAACCACACCAGCCCCTGCACCATTTCAAAATTTAGCACCATCAAAATGCATAACCCATGTTTCTTTATTTCTTAGGTATTTATTATAAATAGCAGGGAGTTTCTTTTCCAGTTTAGTTGTGATGTTGAATGTACCCATACCAGTTCCAAATTGACTATAGTCTTCTCTGAAAGGCAACTCATATTCAATGTCTAGCTCTTCAATGTTTTCCACTAGCTCAAATTCCTCTATAGGATTAAGATTGCATAGATCCTCTTCAAAATTTTCAATATGATAAGCAACTAGTTTCTTAGGTGTTATCCTTATCATTTTTCCTTTGAAAGGTATTACCATGCTAGAATAATCCATGTACATACATCCTCCTAATTTTGCAGTAAATTCTCTTGAGAAGAATAACCCGAAATATGGTTCCAAGTCCACCACCACTATTTCCTGCACCATTGTTACCTCGGGAGCTCTGTGCAACCTCATAAGTACATCTTTAATAACCCCAACTATTTTGACAGGTTTCCCATATAATTTCAACACTCCAAGACAAGACCAAGTATATTCCATACCCATTTATTCACAGACCACCTTAGGCATAACTGTGGTTGATGCTCCTGAATCAATCATATAATTTTGAACTACCCATCCTCCCATTCTTAAGGATATGTAGAAAGGGGGAGGTTTATTTTTTAGAACAACAGGTGTTATTTCTCTCTTTTTGGTGGTATATTGAGGATGGTGGTGGTTAGTTTATTCTGGGGATTTTTCTAAGGGAAGATTTAAGCAGGTCAATCTGGCCCAGGATAAAAAGAGTGTCATATAGGCTAGCTTTTGATGGAATCCTTTTCATCTCCTCAATAATGTTGTACTCAAAATTGGTCAAGGATAATATTTCTAGCCCTCTGTTTGGCTCACCATATTTTCTTTTGTATTGTTGTGTTGCCTCCAATATTTGTCTTTTGGTAATAGAATGGAACCTGAGCCTTTCTTTATCCTCACCCTTAGATATTATTCTGACTCCTTATGTTTCTCTTTAGATATTTTTAGGAAGACTATCTGTCTTCTCCTTCCCTCTAGATTAAGGAATACGAAAAGTGTCACTGATTTGAGTGGGGGAGTCAGCTTTCTTTTGAGAAGGGACCTGGAATTGTCCCATCTTCTGGGGGTCTACTTGTAAAGCTTTCTTTCCATATCTTGTCATAACAATAATTGGGCATTCTTCATCCAAATATTTTTTGGCCATGATCTGATCAGGGTGCTATAACATACTAACCCTCCCCTTCTGGTTCCTTTCATCTTGATCCATAGCTTGTTGAACATGGTGTTGATACATCACATAATATTATGAGTCATGGGGGTCATTGCATACCAAACACTAAACATTTGCAAGAGTGATATCTGCTAAACACTTCGGATCCTCATATGCTACATTCACCCTAACCCTAGTACTATTACTAGGACCAGACCTTTGATCTTTGTTTACATATGGGAATATCCTTTGTTGTGACCTTTCTTGATCTCTCTTTTCCATTGAATTCATTCTATTACTCATAGTTTTCATGGTATTTTGTATATACAAAATAGCAGACAATTCTTGAGAAGGTTGAGAAGGAAGCAAAGGAAAAGGAGTCATGGAGGATACAGGTTTAGACCGAGGAATTGGATTCATTTGTGGAGATATAGATGGTAAATAAAGGGGGTCCATGTAGGAGGACTTTGTGGAATTCTCATGGCCACTATTGATTTTTGAGTTATAAGGTAACATGGTTTTGGGGGGAATTCTTCCTACATTGATTAGGATATTTTCAGCATGGATGACTGCATTATAAACTTGGGGGAAGGTTTCTACTCCAAATTTTTGTGTCTGCAAACCTAGTTATGATCCCAGGGCACGTATATAATACATATAAGTCAAACATGCAGCTAGTCTAGCAATGGGGGAAATTATCTTCCATGTTCTACTAAATCTCAAATTGAAGTCTAAGATAGTTTCTTGCTGGATTTTTTGCATGGCTGTAAACTGATTCAACAAGGAAAAAGGATGAGTAGATTCATTAAATTATTCTATGAATGGCTCAGTCAAATATTGCCATGAAGTGATAGAATTATCTTATAGAGTTATGAACCAATGCAATATCTTTCCATGAAAGGATAGGGCTAAAATTCTGACAATAATATTTTATTCTTTTATATTGTGGATTACTATCAGATTCAAGATATCTTGGTAGTGCTTGTAAGCTATTTTCCCAAATCCATCATACGTGGGGGTTGCCTTAGATATAGCCTGGGGAATGTCATCCATTTGTGCTAATATAAGGGGCCCAATTGAATCCCAGTTAGGGTACTTATGAAGTGGTTGATTAGGAGCCACATTATGTGATATGTTTTTGGCTGTAGGTCTTCTTGGGGGAACTGTTGGGTTTTCTTCTAAAATCTCTTCTTCTTCAATAAAATCTTGATCTAAACTTTTGATAACAGCATCCCCTCTCTGAGGTAACTCACAATGAAAGAAATAATCAGGGTTGTTCCTCTTGAAATACCTGGTATACATGAAAGGGTATTGATCTACAATACTTTTTTAGGGTTGACTAGGGAGTCACCAGGTGAACTTTATTTTCTTCGCTAACAAGGTCAAGACAATTCACCCAATCTTGATTCCTTTGGGTTGAGATAACAATAACTCTTTTGATGGGTTTCATGTTCTTTGTGAACTGGTCCCATTGGGTGTGCCAAAATTTGTTGGGCACTGAATTGCACCAACTTTTCACTTAGTACTATGATTTTATATCTTCATAGTTTTTGTCCAAGCTTGCACCTGATAGCTACAACTCAACACTCAACATTGGATGGACCAAAACAAGTTTTTAATCCAACCTCCATAGTAGGCTGGTTCCTTGTCAACTTAGTAGGTTTTTGATTAAATTATTCTCACTTAGGGTTTGGAGTTTAGGGTAAAAGAAGGTTAGGGTTAAAGAGATGTAGATAAGAGTGGACGGATAGGTTAATAGCATTACACCATCATAAAAAGCTCCCAAAAAACCATATTAAGGACATACACTCAAATCAACATTTATCTCACAATAGATCATTTCATATATTAAAGCATAACAAATAAATGTTATAGCAAACAATTTCAATACCTAGGGAATGATAATCCAAATAACAAAATTCACTAAAAGCTTAGATTTTACAAAAATATACTTTCCAATAACATAGAACAAACTCAAAATAGATTTCAATTACTCATAATAGCTAGTAATCCAAAATAGGCATAAACTAACCATCTAAGTATTTATAGAAATGCAACTATGAAATATGAACCTCTGACATCAAGCATGAGAACGCGAACTTGAGGCGAAGATCAATGTATTGCTCCTTTCATTTAGCTCTTCAGGAATATTTACAATAGCATAGGCAAACATGCTAGAGCTGACCCTTCAAAACAAGGGTTCAACCTCTACTTATAGTTTCCTTATTACAACAATCAAGAAACAATACACATAAGCTTGTTACAATAGTACAACCAAGATCTTAGCTGGCATCAACTCATTAGTCCATTCTTCGAGAAATCTGCTGAAATAAATTCTGCCATGACAACTCAAGATCTCTACAACTTGCTAATCATTTAGTAGAACTGAAGCTCAGACATTAAAGATCATGTATTTCCATCGATCCTTCTTTGGAGTGAATTACCATCATAGATCTGTAACAACCTCTGGTTTGATATTCTTGGAAACCCTTGATGCTTCATATCCCAATAAACTTTTACAATTTTGGTATAGCAATGTCTATAAAACAACCAATATTTGGTAGCTTAACCTCAAACATCGATCCTCTTCATCACACGATTCAGATTCAATCTGACATAAGCTAAATGCCAATCTGATTTAAAAATGATGATGTCCTCTTTCTTATTAGAAATATCAAAATCTCCAATCCAGACCTCTGAACCTCGAATACGCTCAAGGATATTAATCTTCAATATTATATCCTTCAATCTGGGTCCATAGCTAGTCACGTACTTTTTTTTTTATGAATCTGTGCTTTCATTATTCCATTGCCCCATCTTATCTTCATTCTAGAAATGGAAGTCTTGTCCATTATAGAATCGCAATTCCACACTTTTCAGCCACTGACATCATCATCTCTTAGGAAATTTTACGGATTTTGAAATTTGTCTTCATCCCGAAGTCGAAAACAAAAAGGACCTTACCGGAATTGTCATTCCACACTTTTCCACCACTGGTGTCATCATCTCTTATGAAATTTTACGTAATTGAGATATCTCTTCATTTCGAAGCTGGAGTAAAGTCACCTGGAATTGCTCTAAACAAGAAAACTTGACTAACTACTGAGTGGATTAATATATTTTGACCCCGTTCTGGATAAAAGCATATTGTAAGGTTTACTAAATGATGATTTTATCACTTATTCAAATTTGTACAAAATTTTACTATGGCCATTTTGACCTACAGTCACCTAGTGAGTAACCAATACACCTTGAGAAAAGATAACGAACGACTGTTGGAGACCACCTACGGTGTCCATTCTAAAATTTTTAAAGGTTATTTTTCTACATTTTTCAGGTATTGTAGTTTTTCATTTTCTAATAATGTTCTCCCTTTTGTAATTTTTATTTTCTAATAATGTTCTCCTTTTTTTTAGTTAATTCTACTAAGTCCAAAAGGGGCTTAAACATTTCCAATGTTGGAGATAAATTTCTTCATGCTTGCATTGAATTTTTCTAGGCAAGACTTATTTTGTAGGTATGACCTACAGATATCCCATTTTTGGCATTGGCCTATTTGGTTTGTTGTATTGCAGGTGCTAGATTTTATTGGTCCATGCAAATTTCAAACTGTGTTAAACAAGATCTTTTGAATGATCAGAAAATACAATCTTCTTATGCAGTAATAAACAACACTTTTATTATTTCTCTTTTTAATGAAGCATATTACAATATTCAAAATGGCCCTCCTCCAACTACATTACACCCAAGATGGATGGCTATTGGTATGACAGAGGAAGAAATACAGGTAAAATTACTTTTTCAATAAATCTATGTTTTCTTTCTTTCCAATCAATCTTGTTATTTTCTAATTTTCTTTTGAAAGTAGAAATAAGCAACTCCATCTTCTAGTAAAAGGAATACCACCATTAGGATACATGAAGCTACTATAGATTCCAACACGTAGTTGCAATACTCACTAGTAAGTACCTCAAGAACCATGAAATGTTCAAGGTCTCCTATTGAGCAGCATACACCTATGGATCCTTTTATTTTTGGACATGTTACAATCAATATTGAAGAAGTAACCTCAAGGTCACAAGGTAACCTTATTATTTGAACTACTATTTTAAATAATGTATTGTAATGATTTTAAATTATATTTAGTTTAAGAAAATATTGTATATATTTTTAGAGCAAGGGCAAGTGCATGCATCACCAATGGGTGCAGAGTCTAAGTCTGGTATGTTTGGTTAAATTAAATCTCTTTTTATGGCATTTTTTTACACTAATTTTAATTTATATTTTTATGTAAAATTTTTTAGACACATCATTTACATTCAAAAGACTAAAAAAATTATCCACACCTACAAATGCACCCACATCAAGTGCCACAACAAGTTCATACACAATAGGTAGCACCAATGGTGAGGAACCAAATGAATAGGAAACAGTTCCTCACACCACCACCTTTGAGAACAAGCAAAAGTATTTCTAAGACACACACTGAGTCTAAAATTTCTTACTTCCCAATGTTTTCCCTTGGGAATTTCTCAAATGTATAGAGTGTGTCTCAAATACCCTTTGGGAATCTCGATGATGATTTTATTTATCAAGATACCAATCCTAAAACTTTATCTTTCAAGACAAGTGATGTGCTTCAGGGTCTACAAAGCCATCATGAAGTAGAAGAGACTATTGAGGTAGATGTCATCAAAATTTCCTCATCCTCCCATCAAGTTACTACCCATCATCCTCTGAACGATGATGATAAAGTTAGTTTTCTAGAAAATGTTTTATTAGCTAATAGATGTAAAGCTACAGTTAATGATAGTCTACATTCAGATATTGATGGTTTAAAATGTTGGGAATATTAGGCCAAGGTTTTGATAAAAGAAATAAATTCTTGATACAAAAATATTTCAAAAAGAAAGGAGTTGTTTTCAAATGTGGAAAATGAGCCACAAAATCTTGATGCTTTGTTACATAAAGCTGAATCTAGAATCGTGTAGGTCGAGTCTATATACCAAGATAAAATTTTAAAATTATGCTGAATAAATTATAAAACCTTAATGTCGAGGCCCAGACATATTTTAATGAATGGAAAACATATAATAAAAAAGTAGCAGTTGTAGAAACTGCAAGACTTACTACTAATGTAAGTTTTACATATAACTAAAAATCATTTTTTTCATAAATATATTTTGTTTATAAATATTAACCTTTTTCTCTTCTATTTTTTATTCTAATTTTGAACACTTAAAGGTACAATTCAACACCATGAAAACGTTGATTAAGACTACAAGAACTAGTGTGATTAATGTTATGGAATTGAAGAAAATATTACAATACACTATCAGATAAAACAATTGGCTGAAGAAACTTATCAAAGATAAGGGCCTAGATGTGGAGGTTGTATTAAAATAATATAAGAAAGAACTTAATGCACCTTTTAGAGAAGATTATGTGAAGGAAGAAGGTTTATTGGTAGTGGGGTTGAACACTATAGTTGAAATTCTGGTAAGAGTTGGTGCATTACAAGCAAAGGATATTGAGGAAGATCCATATGAACCTTCAGGTACCATTGAGAAAGAAAACAAGTTGACTAAAGCTTTTTTTTGTTGAGGAGAAACCAAACATGTTGTATAACTTTTTTGTAAATTGTAAAAGAATGCTTTCAAATCAATAAAAAAGACAATTTCTAAAAAAATTATTTTAAATATTGTGATGTTTTGATTAGTTATGTGGATGCAATAAATGATTTTGAATTATGAATGAATTGCTAAGAAAAATATACATAGCCAAAATGTTCTTTTATATTTAATAAAATCATTTGAAATGACTTAAATGTAGCACAAATATTTACTTTGCCATAAATGATTTATAAAATACAAATCTAATAAATAATTTGAATATCATAGACTAATAATCCAATAACAAGGCTTAAATAACATGATATATAAAATATCCAATAACATGTCTATGATATAAAAAATAATCTAGTGATCCATAATCAACATATATGTAATCAAATAATCTAATTTCATCAACATATACATAATCAATAAGAGGGTTGTGATATACAGAAGATCCAATAAAACATCTAATCTCATATTATATGATATCAAAAAATACATGTCTCAAATTATAATCAAATCTCAATATTCTATAGAAAATTGATAACATAATATGTGAAATCTATTCAAATGAAAGCATCCATTGATTATAATGTTGGAAGCTGGAACAAACACTTTTTTAGATTGTACAAAATATTCTATACTCATTCCCAAAATTTTTATCACCATAGTTTGACCAATGTTACCATTATTCTCATCATCATAAGTATTCATGACACCTCTTCTCTTTGCCAAATATTTCCAATATTCCAAAGCTCTTTCATAAGGATACTTCTCCACCTCATAGGTCGACAAATATACTCTCAAACAATTTTCCAAAATTTTCTCCAACCTATTTCAAATTTTAGTTCAGATTCCACTGATCTTAACATCATCGTTTGACATAATTCATCTAAAAAAATATTCACTCATAGTATGTTATAAGTTACTACTGGGATGTAATATTTTTCATAAACTTGAAATAGAACTTGTTTCATGATAGTTAGTCAATTGTGAAACTTGAGCAGAAATTATCATTCCAAAATAGTTTGATTTTTTTATCAAAATATCTTTGTTGAGAATACCATTGATTTCAATTCCATTAAATTCCACATGTTTAGTGAAAGGGTTAGCAAGAGTGCCCATGTATTTGAAAAAAAACCATTTATAGTTAGATATTCATTACAAGGATCCCAAAACATCAGATTAACCACACCCATAGCATCAAGAAATTCATCTCTTTGAAAACTCTCTTATTTCTTTTATCAACGATTTTGATATTTTTTCGATTTAATTTTTGTATTGTGTTCAACTACATCAAATTTGTTGTATGTTACAAGTATTTATTCAACTACACTTGTAGCTATATCTCTTCTTTGACAAAAATAGTATAAAGGTATTTCTTTTCTGTGGACATTAATACATAGATGATCATTTATGCTGAACTTCAAATAGTTTTGATGATCATTGATGTTTGTTAATGCTCTCCAACTCTCAAACATGGGATCCATAAAAATTTCACCAGATGCATACATAATATCAATATGTATACAATTTTTTTTTCTCACCTTGATGAAATCCACAATATAAATTGATCTTTGTTGTGCAAGTTTAATCAAAGTGTTCATTTCTTACAACATTGGAAGAATACCACACAATGTGAGAAGTGTTTCAAAGTCACTCATTTGGAATAAAAAATTTGTATCCTTATCAACTGCCCTATGATTTGCATACATAAACCCTACCAAGGATTGATATTATTTGAAACATATATAAGTTGGTTGATACAACAAAATCCACTTGACCTTCAGTAACTCCTAGTGCAAATTATTAAAACTCTGAAGATATTTTTGGACTACGCAAAAAATAATTATGAATTTCATGGATAAGCTCTTCCACTCTCACTATATTTTTAAATGTATCCATAATTTTTTATGCTAGATTCATTCTATGATCCATGCAATGAATAGGGATAAAATATGTAGTAATAGATATTTGTAATCAAACACAAAGACCATTTCTATGTCCTTGCATTGTAGCAGCACCATTAGCTTTGATACATATTAACTTAGTGACTATTTCCATATCATACATTCCTGCTATTTCCTTTAATCTAGTTACAACATTGTAAAGGTTTTTTACATTGTAATTGTCCACCATCTTACATACTCCAAGTAAATGAGGTTATCTTAAATGATTTTCCAATGTGTAAATATGAATGCAAATCCAATATGTGTTGTCAATAGTAGTCACCTCATCACTTAACAGTGAAATAAATTTGGTTTTTTTTACTTTCTATTTGAGGTCATCTTGCTCAACCAATTGTTGTAGTCTAGCTTTTCATCTAGCCAATACTAGAACTGTGATCTTTATCTCTTAGATTCTAAAGGTAAACACCCACTAATCACAATCCAAACTAAACATTGGAAGAATCAAATTACTTTGATTCATCCTCTAGAGAAGGCTGGTATACCTTGTCAACTTAGTGAATGTTGACTCTATTTAGATCAAATGTTGAAAGTTTAAGGATAGAAATTATAGGGTTAGAAATATATGGATATAAGGTGGATAGGTGAAGCTAACATCGTAGACATCCACAGAGTATTTCTAATAAATTGATTTCAAAATCAGCTTAAGGGACTAACAACATTCAAAACTTATGTGATTACACTATTTAATGGCTTTTGCATGTTCACAGAATTATTCCAAGCATCTAAATTATTGATTATCCAAATTAACAAAATAATATCAACGCCTTGATTTAACAAAAATAAAATGCTCAAAAAAATGTATGCAAAAATGATTATCTTGATTTACTACTCTAAGTTAGCTTTTCAAATTAATAGAATAGGATTTTTTTTTTTTTTTAAATAAAGGGGTAAAAATTTATTAATAAAAAGTCTGGATTACAAAGTACAGCTGAGCCCCCACCCAAGACTCAAATAAGCAACAAGACAGGCTAAATCACCAGACAAGGTCAACTCCCAAAGAAAACCAAAAAAAAACAAACCACATTAAGTCTGAACATCCGTATGGATCAACTCCCATAGGTGTTGAGAATCCCTAGACGGGAGACTCTCCCAGTTATCAATAATCTGAGTATCCAATAGCTCAGAAGCCCTTTTGGCCAGGTAATCAGCAACCCCATTCCATTCCCTTGGAATGTGCACAAAGGATATAAATTTGAACTCTTCACTCATTCTGAGAATCTGAATGGTCACAGAGGCCAACTGCCAATTAACATCCTCCACTCTTTTGCTATTTAAAATATTAACCAAAATTTGAGAGTCAGACTCACAAAGAATCCTACGCCAGCCAAGAGAAAACCCCATTTGCAAGGCCTCAAGTATCGCCAGAGCTTCCATAAGATTGTTGGAGTGAACACCTTTATAAATGGAAAAGAAAAAACTGACCACGCCAGCAGAATCTCTCCCAACACCACCAATTCCAGCATGTCCAGGATTGCCCTTGGACGACCCATCAGTATTAATTTTTAAAACTCCTCTAGGGGGCAGTCTCCATCTACCCTCTCTCCTAACCTTCTTGCTAAGCTGAGGAATCCTACTAGGGCTAGAAGAATTCACACCAACCCCAAACAAACCAAGGGCCTATCATACCTTCTCCTCCTTAGAGTCCAAATGAGGGTCCACATCACATTTACTATGGATAGTTTCTTGAACCATACACAAGATCCTTTGCTAGATCTGTTGAATAGCCAAATGACTTCCCTCAAAAATGCGTTGATTTCGTTCGAGCCAAATCTTCCAGATGATGCAAGAAGGGCCCAAATTCCAAGACACTTAGAGGAAGGGGGCCTTGGCTGGAGGTCTGCCCAGACTACTCCAAAAATCCACTAGGGAGAGGACATGAAAACAAGGATGGTTCCAGGAACTCCACCAACAGTGCCAAATGTCTCTAGCAAGGGAGCATTGGAAAAATAAATGAGAAGAGTCATCCTCATTCTTACCACAAAGGACACATAAAGAGGGACCCTGAAATACCCTCTTCCTCAAGTTATCCCAAGTGAGGCATTTATTATGAGCTACCAGCCAAAGAAAAAAGTTACATTTCGGCCAAGCAAATCTATTCCACACCTTTTTCCACCATGTGAGAGGGAGACTCCCAAAATTTTGCTTATCAAGAACTTGATAACCATAGGCTACAGAGTAGGTTCCCTTGGGATTAGGGTTACAAGCCAGAATGTCTTTATCCCTCAATGAAGAACAGTACCTCCCTGCAAGAATAAGAGCAAGCACCTCTCTATCCTCGACAAATCCCCCTTGGGGCCATTCCTGCGGATCTTTCCATTTGTACATCTCCATATTTCCAAAATATTGGATTTTTTTAAAGTCCTCCACATGAGACCAGCATGCTTCCAAGAAAAAAATGCTTAAGGAATGTAACCTGGGATATTGAGTCAAGATAGGAGGGTGGCCATCCCAAGAATCCTGCCAAAAAAGAACATCTGATCCCCGATTGCAAATCCAGAACAAACCCTGCTTAATTAGATTAGCTCCTCTTTTTAGAGTGTCCCAGATAATAGAACCTTTCCCAACCAAACTAGATCTAGGGATATCTGCCTCATAAATACCTCTCAAGTATTTATAAGATAATATTTTAGCCCAAATTTGATCTTGAGAGGTACACCATCTCCAATAAAGTTTCACAGCCAAAGCCTGCCCAGAAAGAGTTGCCTGTCGCAACCCAAGGCCTCCCTCTTGAACTGGCCTACAAATGGAATCCCATCTAACCAAACTCCATTTAGATTGATAAAGTTTGCCAGACCACAAAAACTGTCTTGACAGAGCATCCATGTCCTTGATGAAACGAGAAGGAGCTATTTGCACAAAACATCTGTAAATGGGTAAAGCTTGAATAACATATTTTAAAAGCAATACTCTACCTGCAGAGGATAGCCATCTGATAGTCCAATGATTTACCTTCCTTCTAAACTTATCAAGTATAGACTGCAAAGAAGATCTAGGCAGAGGATGAGATGAAATCGGGATCCCAAGATAAATGAAGGGGGGAGTCCCGACCTGGAATCTTAGAATGCCAGCAATCCTGGCTTGAATAAGAGGGGGGTATTGAAGAAGAAAATAAAGGACTTGTCCTCATTAATCACCTGTCCAGAAGCACCAAGATATATGTCAAGATACTGTCTAATGTTTCCAGCTTCCTTGATAGTGGCAACTCCCAACAAAGTAGTATCATCAACAAATTGAAGGTGGGAAAGAGGTGGCAAACTGTTATCCCACTTCCACCCCTGAATGAGACCATGCCTGACCTGAGACTTGAGTAATCTGCCCAACCCTTCTACCATAATGATAAAAAAATAAGGAGAGAGGATCTCCTTGCCTCAATCCCCTTGAGGCCTCAAACAGCTCCGTAGTCTCGTTATTAACAAGAACAAAGAATGAGGAAGAAGAAATACAACTCATCACCCATCTAATCCATTCCTCCTCAAAGCCAAAAGCAGCAAGAAATTTTTGAAGAAATGACCATCTAACTCTGTCATAGGCTTTTGCCATGTCCAACTTAATGAACATAGTTTTCTTCTTAGAAGTTTCCATTGAGTGAATAGCTTCTGTAGCAATAACAACCCCATCCATGATTTGTCGGCTAGCAACAAACCCACCTTGCTCCTCAGAGATGATTTTGCTCAACCATATCTTCAGCCTCTCAGCAATAATTTTTGTGATGATCTTATATACAACATTATAGAGAGCAATAGGCCTAAACATATCCAAGGAATTCGCTCCCTCTTTCTTGGGAATAAGCACCACAAAGGTAGCATTTAGGGCCCTTAGCATCTGTTTGTTCTTTTGGGACTCACGGACCACTTCCAAAAGTTCAAATTTTATTAACTCCCAAAAATCTTGATAAAACTCAATCGGGAATCCATTCGGACCCGGGGCTTTCCCCTTTTTCATCTTGAATACAACACTTTTTAGCTCCTCAAGGGAAATTGGATCCATCAAGTGCTCATTCATCTCTCTAGAAATAATCGAGGGAATACAATTTAGAATAATTTTTTCTTCCTCATCATCTGAGAGGGCATCCTCCTTGAAGAGAGAGGAAAAATACCTCTTAGTCTCTTTTGAAATATCCCTGAAAGAAGAAAGCAGGGCACCCTGAGAATTAACAAGAGAGGTAATCAGGTTACCATTACGACAAGCCTTAACAAAGTTATAAAAGAAGGCTGTGTTCCTATCCCCTTCCTGAAGCCAATCTACTCAAGCTTTTTGTTTCCAAAAAATTTCTTCCCTCAGTTCCCATTCAGCAAGGTCTTTTACAGCTTCAGATTCCTCAACAAGAAGCTCCTCCGTGAGTCCCTAATCTCTAATCTTCCTTGAGGCTTCTTCCACCCTCCTAAGAGCTGCTAGCTTAGCCAAGGAAAGGTTCCCAAAATTTATTCTATTCCATCTCTTCAATTTATGCTTAACAAATTGAAGCCGCTTCATAAAGGAGTACATAGCAGTGCCATGAGGAGGTTTGCCATTAGTCCACCAGCCTCGCATGAAATCATGAAGCTTATGATCTCGCAGCCACACAAGTTGAAACTTAAATGAGGGATTATTTTTTAGCCCTAACTCCAGAGCAGAGAGTTTGATAGGCCAATGATCAGATCCTCTACCCTCCAGAATCACAGAATTAGTGCTTCTATTATTGCCAATCCAAAAACTAGAGATCAGAAACCTATCTAGTCTCTCTGAAATGGTATATTCCCCACATATTCTATTATGCCAAGTAAATATCCCATTATCCGACTTGATGTCAACCAAGTTCAAGGCCCGGATATGAGCATTGAAGACAGAAGAAAAAGGCTCAAGACGATCAATCCCACCATGTTTTTCCTCCGGAAAAGTGATAGAATTGAAGTCTCCAGCAAAAAATCCATGGTTATAGGGGGAGCCAGACTTCTCACAAAGCCAATGTGCTCCCATAAATTCACTTTACCATTGTAATCAATAGGAGCATACACGTTTGTAAGTAGGATGGTCTCACCAGATTCATTATCATGCCCGATCATCGAAATAGACCACCTGCTGGAAATCCAAGTAAGAGGAGAGATCTTAACTGGATCCCATAAACAAGCAAGGCCACCAGCATATCCACATGCACCAATACATTGGCATTGCCCCTTTCTCCACAACTTGGGAGCAATATTGAACAAACTATCAATAGATAATTTAATATCTTGAATAAAAACCACATCCGAAGAATGAACACGAATCAAATCATGAAAAACTTTTTGTCTGGGGATGCTGTTCAACCCCCTTACATTCCATGAAAGTACAATCATTTTTGGGGATTATAAAAATGGGATTCCAATGTTCTCACAAAACTTGACTCTACCAAAGTCTCCCCCATTAACTTAATTTTATCCTGGTCTTTCTTTCGACCCACCTTCATATTCTTATCTGAAGCATTTTTTTTAATTATTTTATGCTGCAATCCCAGCACCGTAGGAGTTTTATAGTCCATGGATGACTGCATCAGTGCCTGGGTAGGAGAAGGCATGTCTAAATCTGTGCCATTTTGCAATAGAGATTACCTTTTTATCTAGCATTTGTCGTGATGGCCCAACCGGCTTCCCAAGTAGAAGGGCAATCATATGCAAGATGTCATTTCTCCAAAATTCCAATGGGAGCCATGAAAGCCGAACCCACATCGGAACCCGTGACGGCCGCTCCTCTAATGGGTTGAAACCCACATGCCAGGGTTTAATAAAGAGTCCCGCTTGGTTACAAAAATAGGGACCTCCTTCAAATGCTTTGTTACGATCCGCAAGACAAGAAAAAACCACCATAAAATAGTTGTTTGCACTCAACATCACCTCCACATCACCTTCAGGGTTCCAAGTCTTCCTAACCCAAGCCTCCATAAAGGGAAGATAAATTCGGATGCCCATAAATTTACCAATAAGCGCATGTTTGGTTAAATACTCCACATCTTCTACCATCGAGTCTGGTTGAACCACTAGAACCGGCCTGGCTTCACATCGTTCCAAACATCCATTGTTCTTTAACAAGCGATTCTCGGCATGCAATGGAAAATCCTATTCCTTCCTATAATTTTTAAAATAAATACTAGCCCTAGCATGCATTCTCTGTGACGAACCTGATGCCATCACTACATTCCTCCAGTTGTTCATACCTCCTCCAGAAACTGCTGCCATCCCCGCAGAGCCCACCAGATAGGTCTCAAAAAAATTCTAGCAAAGCAGCTTTCCTCATCTAGAATAGGATTAACCATAGCAACAAGATGAGATAATTTCTAATAATTATGTCCACCACTCAACACAAGCACACATTTGAGGTAAACATCCCTTGTAATGCTTCATTCATCAATTTGTAGAAATTTACATAGTAGTGCAAGCAAACACTCTAGAGCTGACATTTTGAAAGGAGTTTTATGCACATATTTATAGATTTTATAATAATTCTTTCTAATAATTATAGGATATTTGATTCCTCTTTTGATCTTCTTAACCACTTTTCCGCTCATGGTGTCTACTAGCTATACCTTTTTTATCTTGTTACAATATTCTTCTAGTCAAGTTCATATTTGTCGTAGGTGGTTCTTGAAATCCATCCTTATACACTAATATTGAAACTAAATGGGGTTCATAAGGAGGTTATGGAAGGTTCTAGACCATAACCACTTTGATTCAGCTTCTATGGATTTCCATAATATGAACACTTTTCTGGCTCTCCATTTTTCTCTTTATTTTAAGCATGACCAAAAGACAACTCCCTCCACCACATATATTTCTTTCTGCATCTTCTTATCAGTATCTACATTCTGAGACCCATATTTCTTACGACAACTTCAAATATTACTTTTTAAGTGATACCCTTCTTTTATAGTTAATTCAAAGGTGGTTATCCTCATCAGTTGATGCCATGATATAATATTACAAGGATTTCCTATGCGATTTTTGAAGTGTTCAGATCAAAACTGATATTTTTCTTAAATCTTTCATGCATGTCCCTTGGACCTCTATGGAGCTAATTTTTACACAGGGAATTACATCTTTTATTTTATGTCATCCCTACCAGCTTCATATTTTCTCAAAGTTTCTTTTATTTTAATCTCACTTAATTTTCTTCCATTAGACAACATAATCAACAAAATTCATCTCAACACTTGTACTCATGCTCTAACTATGCAAGCTTAATATCTCACCAAGGAGTTGTCATGATCTATTTATTATGATCATATATTACACTTTATTTATTTACTGGGTATGTACATAAAAATTGGCATGGTAGAGCCCATGCCCAGATAAAAAAAAACTCTTTTATAAACCATCTCCTGAATCTGCAATGTCTTGACCATAGGACTCTAAATATGTACTTTTCTTCATATCCTTGTTCATATATTTCATAGAACTCATTTGTATAAGAATTGGATTTAATATAATTCTTTGGGTGATGAGCGAGTGTTACTAGTGATGACTCATCACCCTTAGAAGCTGGACACAACTAATCTTGGTGATATTTTTGAGTCATTGTATATTTATGTAGATATTCACACATGTAAATCTAGAGATCCCAAGTCTAGATATGGCATATTTCTTTGATAGATCCTATGAAATATAAATGGATGATCATCAATCGATTCCTAATGTGAGAACATCATCATCATCCACTGTTCATAATACCCAAAATAGTATGGTACCAATTTCCTTTGAGTAAAACATCTATCGTTGATTTACCATCATTACTAACTTCTGGAGGCATTTAGGACTAATCCTAATCATATATTTATATGGTGAAGGGGTAGAGAACTTTGTGAAATATTTTTTATTTACCTTTTCTCTGATTATTGTAATCAGTTATTTCCCATCCTCGAGGTGAAATCCTTATTTGTTGAAGTCATATTGGAGAGGCATATGTCAAAAAGGGGAGGAATGTCTACTATGATTATGTCATGCACTACTACCAGATTGGGTTGCCCATATAACATTATCACAAAGTATTTAAAAATGCCTACAACCTTAACACTCTTTCCTTTAAATTTAATCCATTGGACTTTTATATTTTACATAGTTAAATTTAAAGTCTCACAGATAGTCAGGGGTATTATGGATACTTTAGCATATGGTTTGATTATACAATTGTGCAAAATACCCATTTCTACAAAAATATATAGATAACCTATCCATTTTTTATCCTTTTGGGGACTCAAGGTTCTTTTTTCAAAAATGGGGTACTATGTTCAATCCTGAAAGAAGCATCAACCAAATTGATTTCTACTCTTACTAGCAAATCTTCTCCCAAACTCTATTTAAATTGCAAAGGAGGTTTGAGAAAACTCTGGAATCGTTCCACCTTTTATTTTCTCTCCTCTAGGGTTAGAGTTAGGAAATATAAATCTTTGTAAGCTCTTAAATTTTCTTATGTTGAATAACTACTGGTGAGATATTTTCTTGAACCTTCATCTATATTTTAATCATTAATCATGACCTCATATTGAACTAAGGGAGTTTGATGATTACTATTTTTTCATCAATGGCCAATATCCAGATCTTGATAGGAATTTCTTATTTGTTCCTAAGGTTGTAGGAAATATGTTTGAATAAAAATGGTTCTTTCAATCTATGTTAAATCCAAGTTATCTTATCTTTGGCAGAGCCCCTAAAGTGCCTCCTTCTGTCACTCAAAGGGCCTTATCCTATGCCATCAAGAACTCTAATGTTGTTCCCAGTCCCCGTACCCACCTTTCAAGCGAAGAAGCAATTTTCAAAAAGATGAATCTTTGGCCATTTCCAGATGTTGTTAAAGGGCCCTGTCAAAGAAGTGTTATTTGGACCAAGCCCCCCGTGGGGTGGATTAAGTTAAACTTTGACAAAGTGGCTAAGGGTAATCCTGGGCCCGCCGGTGCTAGGGGTGTTGTTAGAGATCATGATGGGAATCTTGTGATGGCCTACTATGAAGATTTGGGCTCCCATACGAATCACTATACCAAATCCTGAGGCGCTCTGAAAGGTATCTGGATCTTCTCTAAGGATCCTCGGCCTCTAATTATTGAAGGTGATTCGCTCAACATTATGAATTACCTCCTTGGCACCAAAAATCCATCTTGGAGAGTCTACAACATCGTTCTTGAGGCAAGAACACTTCTTTCCCAATGTGGCAGGTGGAAAGCAAATCATATCTTTAGAGAAGGCAATCGCGTGGCTGACCACATGGCCAACAAAGGGCTCGCAACCACATGTCTGGTCATGTGGCGGTCTCGCTTCCCTTTCGAGGTGGAAATATTGGCCAGAGAGGACATCCCTTCATGAGGTTTTCCTCACACATATTTTGGAAGGCCCCTCCCGATGAGTATCGGGGTAGTGTGGCAGTTCTATCCAATCCCTTGTGCGATTATGGGCGCAAGTGTCTTGTGAAGCGTAGTCCTATTTCCAAAGCTATTTGTTTTCAAGTTTCCAAGACACACCAGATTTGGTGCCTTGTAGGCTATCAGCACATTCTTCTCCACCAAGGCTATCTTGCTGGTTTTTTTTGTTCCTGGCATTGGTTCGAGGTTGGCATTTCAAAGTACCCCTTTCTAATGATGCCCACACGTGTTTGGTACATCGGCGGTGTGCCAGAATTTTTGAGCTTGGATCTTGCCAAATCCTTGCCTTGGATTTGGCACGCTCTTTCCAGTCCATCTTATGCATCCAAGGAGGATGATTTTATCTCTAAAGGGATGGCGAGACCACGTGGCACATTTAGACAGAGGATGGGTGAGATCGAGATCTGCATGGCACCTTTCCTTTTTGGCCTTGGCTTGAAGCATTGTATCCAGGTCGATTGTGGGAGATGGCTCACGGTCAGATTTATCCTCCCCCCTCTCATTTTATATTTATGATTTTTTGTTTCAATCTCTGTTGTTGGAGTATTCTATAGGTGGTTAACCATGGCTGGTCCCTTCATCGAGCCCTCTACCCTGTCCCTTTGCGATGAGGTGCGCATGTTCATGAAAGCTAAGAAGTTGTTGCCCTTCCTGGAAAAATTTGTTGGCCCTGACCAGGAGATTTTGTAGAGCTTCGTTGACACTTGGACCCAGGGTGATGTGGTCATGAAAGGTATTAATATTCGTGTTTCAGCTATTTTCTTGGTGGCGATCACTGTTTTTCCGGTCCATAGGTGGGTCATCAGGAGAGATAACCACAATTGGAACAAGGAGCTAGAGCAGCTCCCTAATAAAGGGAAAAACCTCGAATGGGACAAGTCATGCCTCCTCTGGTTTGCCCTCCCTGAGCCATACAGGTCTGCCATGATTCCTATCATGCAATATATTACATGTGATGATCTTGACAAGCCTCTCTGAAGCTTTCACATTAGATTCTATAACCACCTCCGTGATGCCAAGCAAGTGAGCTTTCCCGATTACCTTATGCACTCCCTTGGCCTTGCCATTGAAAAGAGTAGGAAAGTGTCATCCCCTCCCATTCATCAAGGCCTCATGGCAGTCATTTATAGGCATGCCCTAGCCATGCGCCCTCCTCCTCAGGTTGTCAACCCCTTGAATTCCCAAGCCCCCCGCAATGTGTCCTCTCTTGTGTAGGGCCAAGCCTCCAACCCCTCCAGAAACAGCCCTCCCAGCGCTAACGGGCCTTCCCCCTACAGCTGCTTCGTTCGTTCTCAACCAAAATGTAGTATTAGTGGCAAATCCTTCGTTCCAGGCAGATCCTCCCAATGTCTAAGGAAAGCCAGAAAGGAAGAGAAGGATGTCCTTCTGTAGCAAATCCCATCAAACAATGAGAGTGATAGGGAGATTCGTCTTGGCAATTCTCTTTTGGACCTGGCTTCAACCATTCTCACTACCATCAATTCCATGATTAAAATCCTAAAGCACGACTAGAAGCACTAGAATTTAGAGGATTAGGAGGATCAGGATTAGCAGTTTCTGGTGTCTTGGCTTTTTTGCTTCCGCTTTCCTTGTTCTAGTTTTTTTGGCCTTTACTTGTTCTCTCGGGTTTCTTCCGTTTCATTTTTTGGTTTTCCAGGCCTAAATGCCTTTTTTGCAGCCTCCAATATTTTAGTCTAAGGTCTACTTTACTTGCAATTAGTCTTATTTTTATAGCCAAGAGGTATGATACATCATTAGATATTTGGCTAATTTTGTACATAAGGTTTTGGGATCCTCTATAAAAACCCACTGTTAATATATTAAAATAATTACCAAAAAAAAAATCCAAGTTATATTCAAAATTTTCCTCACCATAATTCTAGAATTCTATCGCTTCTAGTGAATCTAAATTTTGGTAACAACTTTGCTAATCATAACACTGCTCCATTGAATCAGACTCTGGATCTATTAGGTAATAATTTCTATAGTAATCAGGGATACAATCATCCTTACTTTTTAGGTGTGAAACTAACTTTGCATCCTCATAAAATCCATTAATAAAGGTAGAATAAGTCTTTCTAAGTGGAAGCTTGCCTACCGTGATCAATATGTTTTCAGATTTGATAGCTTCTTTGAAAATCTAAGGAAACCTCTTTTCTTTGGATATCTAGACCAGGATACTCAAATCAAGGTGGAGGGTATGGATGTAATAGAGATAAGCTTGTGACTGGGAAGGCTGGTATTCTTGGGGAATTCTCTTCCATGTACTTTTGAAATGGATAATAAACTCAAACATACTTTCTTGAAGATACCTTGTCATAAATGAAAACTGACTGAGCAATAAAAGGGGTCTTCTAGATCATTGAACTCATCAATGAAATATTTGGATAATTCTATCCAACTATAGATACTTCTATCTTCTAGGGAGTTATACCATAACAATAACATCCCTTTAAAAGATAAAATAAGCAACCTAATCATATTATTTTCTTTCATAATTTTGTAAACTAAGGACAACCATGCTATATCTCAGCAATGCTCTTTAGATGACTTTTCTTACCCTTCATAGCTAGGTAGATTTTTCAAAGCGATATTCAAGATTTCATGTAGAATGGAGATATTTAGTGGCCCTATTTCATACCATGGTGGATAGTTTTGAGTGACCATTGAGCCTAGAATGTGGTAAATAATTCTTAAGATATAAATGAACATATGTTGTGGCTACCAATTTTTATCTCCAATAGAGTCGCCATATTTCTCCCAAATTTTTGCTGATTGAATCAAGATAATTTAGTCCTTGATCCTCTCAGATGATTTTTATTGAATTCTAAATCATAAATATTATATAATTTTAAAGGCAACTAGTTATTGAATCGGACCTTTCCTTACTAGAGTCACCAAGTAGATCTGAATTTCTTGAAAAACTAGGGGTCACCATTTCCTTGATATTCTAATATTTTGTGGATGAGGTCCCACCAGGCATGCCAAAAACTATTATAGTTAAATTTTTCATCTATCTAATGCTAGAACTGTGATCATTATCTCTTAGAATATGAATGCGAGCACCCACTAATCATAGTCCAGACTAAACATTGGAAGAATAAAATTACTTTAATTCGATCTTCAAAGAAGGTTGGTATACCTCATCAACTTAATGAATGTTGACTCTATTTAGCTCAAATGTTGAAATTTTAAGGATAGAAATGATAGGGTTAGAAATGTATGGATATAATGTGGATGGGTGAAGCTAACAACATAGACATCCATAAAGTATTTCTAACAAATTGATTTCAGAAGTAGCTTAAGGAACTAACAACATTCATTACTTATGTTGTTACACTATTCCATGGATTTTGCATGCTCACAAAATTATTTCAAGAATATAAAGCATTTATTATCCAAATTAATAGAATAAGATCAACACCTTGATTTAACATAAATAGAATTCTCAAAAAACATGTATGCAGAAATGATTATCTCGATTTACTCTAAGTCAGCTTTTCAAATTAACAGAATAGACTAACCATAGTAGCAAGATGAGATAATTTCTAAGAATTATGTCCACCACTCAACACAGGCACAAATTTGAGGTAAAAATCCCTTGTAATGCTTCATTCATCAATTTGCAAAAATTTACACAGTAGTGCAAGTAAACACTTCAAATATGAACTTTTGAAAGGATTTTGTTGTGTCTATTTATAGATTTTACAATAATTATTTCTAAGCATTATAGGAGATTTGATTCCTATTTTGATATTATTAACCACTTTGTTGTTCATGGCGTCTACTAGCTACACCTTTTAAATCTTGTTGCAACGGTCTTCTGGTTGAGTTCATATTTGTTGTAGGTGGTTCTTGAAATCTATACTTATCCATTGATCTTGAAATTGAATCTGGTTCATCAGGAGGTTTTGGAAGGTTCTGGACTGTAACCACTTTGATTCAACTTCTATGGTGTTGGTTTTAGTTTTACCCTGTTCTCTGAATTACGTGCACAAAAGTTCACCAAAAATATTTAGGGTAAGCAGAGGTTCAATATATGTCGTAGATCTAACCATAGGACGACTACAACATTGTTTCTCATTTATGTAGTGGTAATAAGGGAGGAAGAGAAATTGTGACCCTCTTTTCTTAGTCACTCTTTTCTCTTTTTTGCACCCTTTATAAAGTATTTTGAGAAATGTGACTTTGTGTTATTATCAGTTTCTCAAACTGTGGGTCTTTCTCATGCTTTTTCTAATTTATACTATGGACACATAGTGGATAAGAAAGCATAGTTTTTTACTCTTCTTACATCTTCCCCTTTTCTGGCACTTCTCTATTTTGACTATTTTCCAGCACTTGCTCATTTGCGTAGCTAATGTGAAGATAATAGAGAAGCACAACTTGCTTGTCTTATTTATTTTGCCATGAATTCATTGCTTCTCACTTTTGGGTTAATTTTAGTGCTTTTATTTTGTGCGCTCAATACAAAGGAAGTTAAGAAGCACAGTCTATTTTTATTCATCAATTTGACCTACTTTTAACGCTTTGTTATTTTTTCCCTCTTCATGGTGCTTTCTTGTTTTTTAGACATACTCCACTTTTGTGCAACGAATAGAAAGGAATTAGAGAAACGTAGCCTTGCCAGACTTCTCACTTTTGGGTTAATTTAGTCGTAGGTAATTTTTGGTGCTTTTGCATTTCTTTTTCATACTTAGTCAAATTTTGCAAAAATATTAGCTAAGTGATGTAGCCAATTTTTGGCCTACATCAATGAGAGACATTTTGCAGTTTTCCAACCACTTCGACCTGACCAATGAGCACTAGGAATATTTTGTACATCACCTAGTTGAAATAGATAATTATAATCAATGAAATCAGACAGGTCTTCCCTTTTTAAGAATAGTGTATACAACTGTAAAATGTAAACTTTTTGAAGCTAAAATGAACTTATTCATTTTTTGAAATTGGGCTTGAATCGTTGCACCTTTTCGAATGAAATTTTACTTTTGTTTCATTTCTTTATCATATTCTTGTGCATATTTGATATGTGTGCATTTTGATGCATCCTTCCACATATAATTTTTCGGTATTGTTCCATCACTTTATTTTGTTTTTATATAAACTTTTCCATAATGTTTTTCTAATGTATATTTCTTAACTTGCAATTTATAATCCCTTCCATGTTTCCAACTATAAATTATGTATCTCAATTCTTTTATTTTTGCACTACTATTTTCTAGCTACATTGGCTCAATAAATGGAAATTATGATACCCAATCAGGCTAAAATGATCTATTAAATGTTCATAACCTAGCACGTTTATGTTTCTTAGAAGAAGATTCTCCAAAATTAGGGACTATATGAGAACTATTATTTTCTTTTCCATTTGGCATGTTAGTTTTAGGAATATCTTCATGTTGTTGTTGCATTTCATTAAGAAAATTTTCATTTGTGGACATTTCATTATCGGGGATATGTGGAACTAGAGGCATACCAGGGTCAATAGTGTTTTTTGCAAAGAATTTTTTTCCATATCATTTTTTTATTTTAAAATATACATTCTATTAAAAAATACAGATAAACATTGGATAAATCCATCAACCAAAATGTACCCTTAATGAATAAACACATTATATATAAAATTTACAATGTACAAAAATTAACTAGTTAGTAACTAAAAGGTATTTGTACCTTGAATTTATGCAGATGTTTATGGTTGATTGCATTTCAAAATATTATGAAAGTATGATGATACTCATTTTATCAGAATATTGACCTCCCTTCTTTCCATTGCCAAGACGTGGCATTTTACCTATATAAACGAAAGAGGAACATGAACATCATTGTAAAAAATGAAAATAACTGGTAAAAGAGAACTATTGTTCAAGACAATAGGATGTATGACAATAATTCTAGATATCTATAGTAAATATAAATGCAAGAAAGAAATTAGGCTTGATATTGGTACCCAAATAATAGGAAAATCTCCTTATTGAGTGTCTATGAACAAGATGTTTAAAAAAGGAAAATTAATGGTAAAATAAAATTACCAATAAATGGCTATCATTGTATGTTAGTCGTTGTGCATAACCCTATATTACAATGCTCTTCATATTATATGGCAATTCACTGTTGTGCATAACCCTATCCATTATGACCAAATATGAATCAATAAAAAATAAAATCAGGCTTGATATTGGTGCCCAAATAATAAGAAAACCTCCTTATTGAGTGTCCATGAACAAGATGTTTAAAAAAGGAAAATTCATGGTAAATGGATGTTGTTGTATGTCAATCACCCTTTATCAAAAATATTAGACGTCACCTTGTGTTAGTCACCTTGTATCGCTTGTGTTTTATCAGTTGTCTTGTGCCAGTCACCTTGTGCCAGTCACCTTGTTCTAGTCACCTTGTGTTAGTCACCTTGTGTCAGTTGTGTTTTGTCAATCACCTTGTGCTAGTCACCTTGTGTTGGCTACCTTGTATTAGTCACCTTGTGTTAGTCATCTTATTCTAGTCACCTTGTGTTAGGTGCCTTCAGTTAGTCACTTTCTTTTAGTCACCTTATGTCAGTTACCTTGTGTCATTCGTCTTCTATTTGTTACCTTTTGATACATTATGTCTATTGTTATTTGTCTATTGCACACTCTCTTTGTTCTTCTTTCTTTTACTTATTGCTTGTTGTCTCCCACCTATTTTGTATTGCTCACTATCGAGAAAAATTATTGTTTTAAATATATGAGTGTCGCTCTCATTTTAACTATATATAATGGGGTATAAGAGGTGAATTTGGTGTGATAAATAATTATTTTATAATTTGAAGACAAAAACTAGGTGGGAAAGCTAAGTAAAATAGGGACTAATAAGTATGATATCAGCGCAACTTGACCCTAAAAAAAATTGATCCTGCAAATTTTGGGCAAATGGGATGACTTCTAGGGTCACTAAATTTACCAAATTCCAATTTTAAAATTCTTAATATTCACCCTATTTACAAATATTCATTGTTGTGCATAACCTTGCTCGTAATTCAATGAACTTAATGTCCTAGTTCTCTTCTTTATTGATTACATACCCATAATCCAATGTAATCAGTATCTTAGTTCTCATCTTCATTGATTACATTCTCATAATCCAATGAAGTTGGTGTCTTGGTTTTTATCTTCATTAATTGCATTCTCATAATACAATGAAGTTGGTGTCTCTATTATCATATTTATTGCTTATATTCTCGTAATTCAATCAATTTGGTGTCTCGGTTCTCATTTTCTCAATGGTTTAGGTCTTAGAATAGGATTTATAGATCTTCTTATCATCCTAGCTTAAGGTTTAATAGACCACAAGCTTTCCTAGACTCTTCAAAGGTAATGAATGCTTCACTTTTAGGTTATGGTAGAACCTCATGAATATAATATCAAGATTTATTTCATAAATCACTTAATTCAACTTTACTTTATCCTAAGCTTCTACTTTATGAAACATATATGCTACTTCCTATGAAAGTTATCAAGTATTTTATCTTCAAAGTTGCACATATTTGGGTTTTAAGACTACATTAAACCTCTAGTAGAATTATATATTTGACCTTTTACTCTTTTTTAAATCAACTACCATCACAATTGATAAAACTTTAAAACTAATAGTTCTTCATGATCTTTCCACACTAAGATAATTAATAGTCACAATGTTTAATTTATTGATTAAGCAACAATCAACCATATATTGAGGGGAGTAATTAACCACCATTAGATAATTTCCTTAAAATAATTATTTTCATTTCATTAACTATTCATTTTGTAACTACTAAAGTTCAAGATGTACCCTCAACTAAATTTTATTAACATAAGGAATTCTTCCTAACATAATGGATTTTCCCTATAAAAGAAGAATTTTATACGAATCATATAAAGTGGGCACTAATAGGTTTTTTTCGTAATTTAAAACATATATGCTAACTAGATAATAAGGTGAGACTTATGCACTTTGTGTGAAGATAATCAAAAGATTAACCAAACATAATTATGCTGTAACTTTTATTTCATGAGGGATTTATTTAATCTTTTTTTTTCTTTAGGGATGAAAGTAGAGTAGCACTCCTTAGAGAACATTATAATATTACATTAAAGGAACCCTATGCATACAATCACACAGCTTGCAATCATGCATTACGCAACTCAAGATTGACTATATCCAAGCCAGTTACCATATTATTCTTCTATATAAGAAAAAGAACTCCTTATGCATTTAAAAGAAAGACTCCAGGCACTTTCATTAATTAAATATTCCTTCAACTCTTTAAAAGAGAGAGAACTTGGGCTATGTTCAACTAAGTTTTAAATGAAAGAACTTAAAATATATTTATTTTCTCACTCCAATATTTTAAAAATAAGTTTAATTCTAGAAATTTCCAAACGATGCTAAATTATTATTTTACCTTTTTGGATATAATGCGCTATGATGAAAATGAATTTTAATGGATTCAATAAATTATAAAATCTATGGTATTATTGTATTTTGAAATAACAAAAGGTGGCTTAAAGATCAATTCAACCTTGCTTCTACTGAATATCATAATGACACGCCTCCCAAATCTATAAGCTATTACTACTTATTGAATGATATAATGATTCACCCAACCCATATGTCAAGAAACCTTAGAAAAAAGTTTGTGAAAACAAAATAGGTAATCATATATATGTTTGGCTCTCCCTAGCTGGTTATCAATCCTAGTGAACATACAAAAGTGAGTTAGAAGCATAGTGAATGAATACATAATACAATAATAGAAGTAGAATACAGCCAGTTGGTTATCAATCCTAGTGAACATACAATAGTGAGTTAGAAGTATAGTGCATGAATACATAATACAATAATAGAAGTAAAATACAGCCAGTGGTAATTAATTCCAGCACAAGGTTTAAGCACTTATATTTACAAGATATTTAGGTAAGGAAGTAAAACTATTACGCAATTGCCCTAACACACATATAGGATTCGACCTCAAAAAAGTAACACCATATACATGAGATACAATATTTAAACTTGCACCACATGGCCAGGATTATGAGTGTCACTCCTAAAAAAAATATTGATATAAAGATAGAGGGTGCCTCAGCTGCTATCAATATGAACCTACACCTTCCATCCCTCATAGAATTGGAGAATTGTTATCCTGGTAGAGAACATCTAGAACCATGTTCATTGGTCTTATATGGATGGGATCATAATGGCTCCTCCTAAATGCATGCTAAATGAGATGCAAACCTAAGTATGCCATACATATTCATAATATATGTAGACAACAATCATGTAAATTTTGGTGTAAAATTTTAAGCTCGTTACATGAAAATGCATGCATAAAAACATAGCCATTATCCATTCTCACATCAAAAATAAATTTTAAACTAAAAATAAAGACACTCATATCTTGTTGGCAAACACAACACCCACATGCTTTCAAATGCCTACATTTAAACTTCACAACTCATATCTTGTTGGTAAACACAACACCCATAGGCTTTCAAATGCATACATTTAGACTTCCCAACTCACATTTGTTTTCAAATATAGCACCCACATGCTTTCAAATACCTACATTTAGACTTCACAACTCACATCTATTGGTAAACACAACACCCACATGCTTTCAAATGCATACATTTAGACTTCACAACTCACATATTTTCGTAAACACAACACCCAAATGCTTTCAAATACATACATTCAAACTTCACAATTCATATATTGTTGGCAAATACAACACCCACATTCTTTCAAATGCATACTTTTAGACTTCATAATTATATCTAGTTGGCAAAAACAAAATCCACATGCTTTCAAATACATACTTTCATACTTCACACACATCAACTAAAATGCAACAGAGGAACACGATATTATTAAAATTTTAAATCCTCTTATTATTACTGTGGTGGATATCCTTTAGTGTAGAGGTTGATAAATTATGTGTTTAATTGCATCTTCTTCCTTTATTGATAAAACAACTCAAGTGTTGTTATTAGAACCTCTCCCAAAAATCCCTTAACGCTTCCCATGGAGTGAAGCCATGCTTAGCTACGATAAGACATTTATAATATATTTTCTAAGATATTATCATACCTTTATCTATGAATATTTTAGGGATATTATTTAATTTCACTACAACCAAACAACATCCATCATATCTCTTGTGTATCTAAAAATTTCATTTATCATATCATATATAAACTATTAGACTTCACCCGAGAGTGAAAATATACTTTTCTAAGTTTAACACACTCTTAATAGCTTTCCAAAATATATTACTAGGTTTTATCTATTATCATTTGAGAAATTTATTTAATTTCACTTCAACTAAATAAAAGATTAATGTTATTCTCGTCGATTATCATCTAATAATTTTTTTAGATAAATTTTTTATCAAACAAAATATTTATCATATTATATAAGTATGTTAGACATCACCTGATACTGGTTTTCTCATGACCCAATGTCGACCGCTTCTCCCTTGCCTTTTGTTACATATTTTAACTCCAAAAAATATACACACCAGAGCATATCTCTACTGAACATAACCTTTGTCTATTGAACAAATTATTTTATAGACTTAGTTATGTAAAAAAGTGGCCACTAATCAATGCTACATACCTCCAGGTGGCTACTCAATTTCTAGGCCAAGTTTCATTCATATCGAGGGAAAAAATTTACCACCCTAACCATGGTAAGTCATTTTATAATATCTTTTATATATAAAAAGGTAGCTTATTACTATGTTTTAGAAGGCAAGTTTCGTACTCTTTTATCTGAAATATAGTTTATTTTTTTGTTTAGTAACCTTTTACTTTTTATATTCAAAGGTTTATAATTTAATAATATCCTTAAAAATATTTTTTAAATTAACTATTTAAAACAAAGAAAAAGGAAAACTAATAAGCGTACAAAATTATTCAAACTTCCATGCATACACATAATAATATGCAAGTACACATTTCATGATACAGCTATATGAAATATAAAATTCCAATGCAATGAGTATAACCATTCAAAATTTTCAAAGCATACACAAACACCTTAAAATTCAAGCATATAATCCTAATGCATCTATATGAAATGGAGGAGCCACTGGTGAAATTTATGCTGATAATATATCTTTTCATCCTTATTAGTGGATACCCCACCACCATCATTTCCCATATTCATCCTCAGGAACCTACACCTGCAAAAAAATACTGTCAATAGCACCATATCCCAAGGATAATAAAGCATATTTATGATAAAGTAAATTACAACAAAATGCTCATCAATATATTCAATGATATAATAAAGCATGTTTTGGGAGGGCTGTTACATTCACCCTCCTAAGATTAAACATAGCCCCTATGTTTAGATTATTTTGAAAATAAATACATACACACATATCTACTTAAGGAAAAATGGAAATTTTATATATGCTTTCAATAGCACGAATGTAAGAAAAGAAGTTTCATTGGATCCTACTCCTGATCCACTAGGATTAAAATATAGTTAACTCTAGAAACCTATTATCTTCATACTGAAGATATCTCAAACACAAAACTAAATTAAACATATTCCAATCACAAAAAGATGAATATTAATAAGGCAAGTTAATAGGCCACTAGACTGATCTTCCCTATAATTTTCAAAAGGGTTAGTGAATCTAAGATCAATTTTATGGATTTGATAAAAAATTTATGTTTTATTTTGAGAAGTGCTTAGTCTCAAGCCACCATAGCTCTCTTATCGATCCATGGCTTCCTTGATTCATTAGCAAATTATTCTTAATTGTTCCTCCATCTCCCTTATAGTATCTGATCTTATCATTATTCGATCCTCTAAATCACCCCTAGATAGAGGAATAACCTCTCGTTTATTCTTGTGGAAAAATATTCCATTTATTTTTATGGATAACCTCTTGTTTAGTCTTGTGGGATAACCTCCCTAGTTAATTTTTTCACACTTTTTCTTGATTTTCACCCTTATGAAGACTCTATCTCACCATAGAGAATCATCTTGATGATTTCATTCTCAAATTTTTCTTGTTCTACTTGCCTTTTAGCTTTTAGTCGATAATAGATTCCATTATCATTTGTTGTTATTCCATTTAATTTGTTCCATCTACCCCTAGAATAATTTCACTATGGATGTAAGCTTGTCCATTTCTTTATGGATATAAAAGAGCGATATCAGTTTTTAGTGGTCATGATTTGCTTGGATATGTGATTAGAGTTCATTTTCATAGGTTCTTGGTCCCTATGACCTAGGAATCCTACAACCTAGGCTTTGATACCAACTATGACAACCTAGCCAAAGACACACTAGTTGTAACATTCTAACTCACAAAAAAAGGTTGGACAACTAAGATGATGGTTGATAGGGGTAATTTTTTTGTTTATTTCAAGTTTTAGTTTTGCACCCTTTTTGTTTTAGTACGTAGCATGATAAGCCACTTTTGGGAATTTGACTACTGTAGTTGACCTCCCAAGTGGACAAGACTAGTCAAGTCTCAAAGAAATATGCCATTTAGTG
Source organism: Wollemia nobilis (assembly GCA_028583015.1). Taxonomy (NCBI): domain Eukaryota; kingdom Viridiplantae; phylum Streptophyta; class Pinopsida; order Araucariales; family Araucariaceae; genus Wollemia; species Wollemia nobilis. The sequence goes on along the minus strand of JAQPPZ010017232.1, from coordinate 21,366,834 downwards.
ATAAATTTTAGAGGTTTAGCATAAATGCTATGATGCTTAATTGGAAACCATGATGCACCATGGGCAATTAAGGTCCAATATTCAAACATGGAATCCTTGATGACATTGCAAATATAATGATATATCCCATTCCATATCACTAAGGAGTTCTATCTTGGATCATTAAATCAAAGATATATTTATCCTATCAAATATCCTTATTTGATAATCCCACACAAGGTCCACCACCATATTGCTTGTACAATGACCTAGAGGAAGATTCCCATACCGCTCCACATTACTTGTTTTTATTTTTTAGAAAGTAGCCATTTCACGAATCACATTGAATGCATACCCATATTTTCAATGATAGGGTGTCTTGGTTCTCACTTTCATTGATTACATACTCATAATTCAATGAACTTCGTGTCTTGGTTATCTTCTTTATTGATTACACACCCATAATCCAATGTAATAAGTGTCTTAGTTCTCATCTTCATTTATTACATTCTCATAATCCAATGAATTTGGTTTCTTGGTTCTTATATTCATTGATTACATTCTCATAATCCAATGAAGTTGGTGTCTCAGTTCTCATCTTCATTGCTTATATTCTCGTAATCCAATCAAGTTGGCATCTCAGTTCTCATTTCCTCAATGGTTTAGGTTTTAGGATAGGCTTTACAAATATTCTTATCATCCTAGCTTAAGGTTTAATAGACCACAAGCTTTCCTAGACTCTAGAAAGGTAATGAATGTTTCACTTTTAGATTATGGTAGAACCTCATGAATATAATACCAAGAATTATCTCATAAATCAGTTAATTCAACTTTACTTTATTCTAAGCTTCTAATTTCTAAAACATATATGCTACTCCCTATGAAATTTATCAAGTATTTTATCTTCAAAGTTGCACATCTTTGGGTTTCAAGACTACATTAAACTTCTAGTACAATTATATATTTGACCTTTTACTCTTTGTTAAATCAACTACCATCACAATTGATAAAAATTTAAAACTAACAGTTCTTTATGATCTTTCCACACTAAGATAATTAATAGTCACAATGTTTAATTTATTGATTAAGCAATAATCAACCATATATTGAGGGGAGTAATTAACCACCATTAGATAATTTCCTTAAAATAACTCTTTCCATTTCATAAACTATTTATTCTATAACTAATTAAGTTCAATATGTACCCTCAACTAAATTTTATTAACACAAGGAATTATTCATAACATAATGGATTTTCTAGGTCCAAGGTGTAGACCAATTGGTTCATCCAAACCCCATAAGGGGGGCGGAGGTCCAAGGTTCAAATCTTGAGCCTCGTTGGACTGAACGCTTGTCCCTTTCCTGGTGCTTTTAGTGGCGTAAAAGGTTTAAAATTATTGTGGCATGGTGGTTATAGGGGTGGACTACGTGAAGATCTGTGTGGTGGCTTTTGGGGCGGACAACACAAAATACTATGGCAGCCATAAAAGCTGGACAGCCTGCCCGGATTCGTGGCGGCTACCGATTCCACCATGTAAATTAAAAAAAAACATAATGGATTTTCCCTTTAAAAGAATAATTTTATATGAATCATAGAAAGTGGGAACTAATAGGTTTTTTCATAATTTAAAACATATATGCTAACTAGATAATAAGTTGATACTTAAGAAATTTTTGTGAAGATAATCAAAATATTAACAAAACATAATATGTTGTAACTTTTATTTCATGAGGGATTTAGTTAATATTTTTTTTTGTTTCTTTATGGATGAAAGTAGAGTAACACTCCTTAGAGAACCCTACGTATACAACCACACTCCTTAGAGAACATTATAATATTACATTAAAGGAACCCTACGTATACAACCACACATCTTGCAATCATGCATTACGCAACTCAAGATTGACTATATCCAAGTCAAGTTACCATATTATTATTCTATATAAGAAAAAGAGATCCTTATGCATTTTAAAAGAAATACTCTAGGCACTTTTATTAATTAAAGGTCCCTTCAACTCTTCAAAAGAGAGAGAACTTGGGCTATGTTCAACTTAGTTTTAAATGGAAGAACTTAAAAATATTTATTTTTCCACTAAAATATTTTAAAATTAAGTTTAATTTTAGAGATTTCCAAATGATGCTAAATTATTAGTTTAGATTTTTGGAGATAGTGCACTATAGTGAAAATGAATTTTAATGGATCCAATAAATTATAAAATTTGTGGCATTATTGTGTTTTGAAATAATAAAATACGGCTCAAAGATCAACTCAACCTTGCTTCTACTGAATGTCATAATGGCATGGCTTCTAATTCTATAAGCTATCACTAGTTATGGAAGGATATAATGATTCAGCCAACCCATATGTCAAGAAATATTAGAATATATATATATTTTTCAGCTTGTTAAAACAAAGTAGGTAATCATATATATGTATGGCTCTCCTTGGTTGGTTATCAATCCCAATGAACATACAACAATGAGTTAAAAGCATAGTGCATGAATACACAATATAGTAACAAAATTAGAAAACAAGCAGTGGCAATTAACTCCAACACAAGGGTTAAGCACTTATATTTAGAGGATATTTAGGGTAGGAAGTTAAACTATTACACAATTATCCTAACACACATATAGGATTCAACCTCCAGAAAATAACACCATATACATGAGCTACAGTGTTTGAACTTACACCACATGGCTAGGATTATAAGCATCGATCCTAAAGAAGGATATTGATATAAAGATAGATGGTTCATTAGCTACTATCAATCTAAACCCACACCTTCCATCCCTTACATAATTGACGAATCGTTATCCTGACAGAGAACAATTGGAACCACATTCTTTGGTCTTATATGGATGGGATCATAATGGCTCCTCCTAATTGCATGCTAAATGAGATGTAAGCCTAAGTATGCCATACATATTCACAATAAATGCATATGGAAATCACATAAATTTTGGTATAAAATATCAAGCTTGTCACATGACAATGCATGCACAAAACCATAACCATTATCCATTCTCATGTCAAAAATAAATTTTAAAATATAAATAAATACACTCATATCTTGTTGGTAAACATAGAACCCACATGCTTTCAAATGCCTACATTTAGACTTTGCAAATCATATCTTGTTGGCAAACATAGCACCCATATACTTTGAAATGAATGCATTCAGACTTTCCAACTCACATTTATTGGTAAACATAACACCCACATGCTTTCAAAGGCCTACATTTAGACTTCACAACTCACGTCTGTTGGCAAACACCACATCCACATGCTTCCAAATGTATACATTTAGACTTCACAACTCACATCTGTTTGGCAAACACAACACCTACATGCTTTCAAATGCATACATTAAAACTTCACAATTCATATCTAGTTGGCAAACATAGCACCCACAATGCTTTTAAATGCATACTTTCAAACTTCACACACATCAACTAAAACACAGCACAGGAACATGATATTATTAAAATTTTAAATCCTCTTATTATTATTGTGGTGGATATCCTTTAGAGTAGAGGTTGATAAATTATGGGTTTAATTGCATCTTCTTCCTTTATTGATAAAGTAACTCAAGTGTTGTTACTAGAACCTCTCCCAAAAATCCCTTAACACTTCCAATGGAGTGAAGCCACACAACTATGATAAGATATTTCTAATAGGTTTTCTAAGATTTTTTTTACTAAGGTAGAATAAGGGGTTTTAAAAGGGACCCCAAACCTTTTACAATAAACATCAAAGAATAAGACTTACACTCCAAATATGGTTCCAAAAATAAGGTTTTAGACATTAAACTAGAAGATCAAACAACTTGAATACTATCTAAGTTTTTGACTTCAAGATCATTTAAGATTACAAAAGATGTAATAGAAAATGAACAATAAAAAAAGTCACACAAAGCTTAAAAATTTTTCTAGGACTTGAGCATGAAGATCCTCCTTTTTAGGTCCTCCAAGTGATTTTTTGCTTCTTTTATTTTCCCAAGAATAATTGGAGTGGAAACATATTACTCAACAAGATCAATCATGTCATATTTCCTTCTGATGCTCCAATTGCTGGTACAAATAATGATTGATATTTTTTAGATGGACTCAAAAACATGAATATTGGGACTTAGAGAAGCCCCACATACCATCTCCAGTTCCATTGAGACACAATATGCAACCTGTAGCTCACAAAATAATTATTAGTAAAAAAACAAAAAGTAGAGTAGACCAAACCCAAAAGTGGAGTTCGCCAAAGGTAGAAACTTGTTCACTTAACAACACATGATCCAACTATAAAATAAAGGATCCACCACTATTGGAGACTCACTGTCAAGTGCTCTTTTCTTTCCTTCATATCTAATCTTATACTTGTAGAAGTCAAGAATGTTTAAACTCCTCACTCTATATGAACAATAAAGCTTTACACATAAATTTTTTAAAATCCTCCTAGCAAATATTTGATCTCATTTTTTTCATCATCCTTGGATTCGCTATTAATAATTTATTGAACACTATGACAGAAGATTAACTCCCAACACTAAAATCCATTCAAAGGTACACCCATGTTTTCTAGATAGTCATATACCCCATTATCCTCTCTGTAGACATGGACAATATGCACTTCTTCAAGGAGCTCTAGTTTAGTGTTAATATCATTTATCATATCTATTATATTCCATCCTAGAGGGTGTTTTCCATTCAAAATATTAATGATGTTTTATGAATATCCTATTATTAATTTCCTTATATTTATCTTGCCAAGAAGTGGCACACCCATAAAGGCTTCTATATCTTCAACAACATGGCTTGTTTGATCTCCTAAAGGCTCTCCATAGGCCAAAAGTGGTCTACCCCAATGATATCTAAATATGCCTCCTACTCCAAATCTCCCATGATTTCATTTTGTCACTCCATCAAAGTTCAATTTTATCCATCCACTCGGAGGCCTTTTCCATTTTGAATTGGTTCATGGATGAATTGAGGATGAGCAACAATTTTGATAATTAGAAGCTAACCCCCAAACTCTAGCAATTTCTTTCTATGGGTCTGGTTCAAAATCATTGTTGAACTTCATGATACCTAAATTTTCCAACACTACACTTAAAATTCTATTTGCCACTGATGGGCAGTTTCTATTATTATCTTTGAAGATCTGATGGTTCCTTTCTTTCAAACCCTCCACATAACATGTGGAAGACTTAACCTCCATAACATTTGTAGCCTTTTACTTTTAAAGGGGAACTCCCATTGAAGAAAAAGATCAAAGAGAGACTTGGGGAGGACCCACTTTACCTAGAAGTTCTTCAAAATCTTATTTAGTAGCTCAACTGTAAAAGGGTAGGTATAGAAGAGATGATCAGTATCTTCCTCACTCATTTCATTGAGAATACACCTATTTGGGAATGTGAAGCCTCTTTTATGCAAATTATCCATGGTCAAGACCTTATTTTGGACTACTAGCCAATAGAAGTGTGCTATCTTGGTAATGAGGTCTTTGATCCAAATGTTAGCTATTGGAATCCATCCAAAGCCCTCCCCTTCAAGGAGATAATAACCTGATTTTATTGAGTATGTTCCTTCCTTTTGGCTCATCCAAATAAGAGAGTGTAAATATCTAGTATTTTTCAATAAATAGACATGTAGAAGAATATTTATCTTCCTTAGATTTTGTTGATTTTGATCATCAAGATTATCCACTTGTAAATATTTCCATTTCTTACTATTTTTCTCAGTGATTATATAATCTTGGACTAGATCCCCATAAACAACCTCAACATAAGATTTTAACCCTACAAAATTTGGATCCTCACTAAGAGGAATCTTTTTAATCCATTTATCATTCCAAAAGTGAACTTGGGATCCATCCCCAATCTACCAACATTTTCCTTGTTGTAAAAGTGGCTTGGTTTTTGAAGACTATTCCAAAGGTATGACCCTTTTTGTAGATTATATACCTATAATAAATTTGAGTTAGATATCAAATATTTTACCTTGAGGATGTGAGCCCAATTAAGATTTACATTAGTTGTCAGTTTCCATCCTAAATTACCCATTAGGGCCAAATTCATTTTCCTCAGCTTTCTAAAACCCAGTCCACCCACTTATTTTCTAGAACACACCTTATCTTATGATAGTAAGGCTATTATTTTCTTCTCCTCTGCTCCATACCACAAGAATTTTCTTTGAATTTGTTCTATTATCTCATAAATTTTTGTCGATATTTTGAATAGAGACATGAAGTAAATGGGTATGTTTTGAAGTGAAGACTTGACCAATTGATCTTTACCAACCTGGTTAAGCGAGGAACCCCTCCAACCTACAAGTTTTTTTGTTAAATGCTCCACCAATGGATTCTAGAGAATACCTTCATCCTTCCTTTAAATAGAGAAATTCCTAGATAGGTGGCTAGAAGATCTCCAATGATGTAGCCAAAGATACGAGCTAACTTAACCTGTCTAGGGCCAAGAGTGTTCAAAAAATAAATTTTGCTCTTATCATAGTTAACTTTTTGACCCATAGCCTGCTCATACTGATCCAAGATAAATTTGAGCACTTTTGCCTGTGGAATAGAGGATTTTAAAGAGATAAGTGTATCATCCACAAACTACTAGTGGGACACAAGTTGCAAATTAGTAATTGGGATGATCCCATCAATCCTACCACCTGTAAAGCCACTAAGATTTTCCTTCCCAAAGCCTCAGTAAGGATAATAAATAGATAGCAAGATAAGGGATCTCCCTATCTCAACCCCCTCTTGCTTGGAAAATACCCTACTGGAGATCCATTCACCAGGATGGAAAACATAGTAGAAGAGAAACACCCCTTGATAAGACTTACCTATTCTTGATGAAAATCAAACCTGCTCAAAACCTTAATTAGGAACTCCCAGGATACTATGTCACATGCCTTGTTCATGTCCAACTTTAGTAACATTCCTACATTTCCAATCTTATAAATGGAATGAATTACCTCATGAATGGTAATGATTCCATCTAAAATTTTATGCCTCTTCACAAAACCTCCTTGTTGGAAAATAATTATAAATGGTAATACATTTTTTAATCTACTAGAAAGGACTTTTGGAACAACTTTGTAAAGAATAGAGCAGATACTTATCGATCAAAAGTTAGAAAAATACTTGTCTCCAACTACTTTTGGTATTAAAACTAGAAATGTTGAGTTGACATCTCTTGGCATAAAATGAGTTTTTTGTAAATCCATTACTACTTGAGTGACATCCCCTCCAAAAATATGCCAAAAATGATGGAAAAAATAGTTGGAAAACCATTAGGTCCTGGGACCTTATCTCCATGCATCCCAAACACAACTTTTCAAATTTCCTCTTCTTTGAAGGGGCTGAGCAAGTAATTATTTAATTTATCTGTAACCAGGTGAGGAATTTTTTAAAGCATTAAATCTGAAGTAGAAATTAATAACCTCATTTATAGGATCTTCCACACCTATGAGGTTGAAGAAGAAATTAATATCCTCCTCTCTTATTTTTATGGGTTCACAAGTTAATGATCCATTAGTTTTAACCACTTCTTTAATTTTATTATAACTTCTATGTATTAAGGTAGATACATGAAAAAACATTGTATTCTTGTCACCTTCCTTTAGCCACGTAACTCTGAATTTTTACCTCCAAAAGGATTCCTCATAAGCTAAAATATTATGGAAATTGCACAATAGCTCTTTTTATTTTTCTCTCAAATCACAAGATAGATTTTCATACTAAAGGGTTGACTCTAAACCATTTAGATATTTTTTTAGCTCTGCATTTTTCTTCTAAATATCACAAAAAACCTCCCTATTCCACACCTTAATATTTTTTGTTATAAACCTTATATTTTTTCCACTTGGGTTAGCTTACTTCTAGAAAAATCCTGTCACAACCAATACTCAATCCTATTTTCCAAATCCTCATGTTGGAGCCACATCTTCTCAAAATGAAAATGGCTCTTGAAGGTTCATTTTTGGACCTCTAACTCCCAAACTAGTGGATTATGACTATATCCTATCTTTGGATTGGTTTTTAATGTTGAATCTCAAAAAATAATAAGACTCTCTTAAGACAGCAAAAAAATATTCAAACAAACTTGAATTAATTGGTTTCCTAGTTTCCTATTACTCCAAGTATACTTTTCTCTTCGAAGAACTATATCTATAAGTTCATTCTCATTTACAAAATTTGCAAACCATTTTTATCTAAAGGATAAAGGGGAGAGTTAAAGTCCCCTACCAAAATCCATGGAAGGTCCATAAATGTATTCCTTAATTGGCTTAGATCCTTCCATAATTGTTTCCTTCCTATAAATGAATTTGGAGCATAATCATTAGTAACTATCCATTGTTGATTTTCCTCCTTATAAAAAAAAAGTATAGTCATGAAGATTCAGTTCAAAACTATCAATCTTCCTTAAAATATATTTTGATTCCACATACTTAAAAGGCCTACTGAGGACCCTACAGTTGGACCTACCACAAAATTAGCCCCTCTCCACAATATTTGTTTGATAAGTTTAGCTTCAGGCTCATCAAGTTTTGTTTCTTATAAAAAAGTTATATTTGGGTTATATTCTCTTCTCAATGCTTGGACTACTCTATACTTAGAGGGGGTGTTGAGACCCCTGACATTCCAAAAACTATCTTCATTTTTTGGGTCTGGTCCATTGCTTTTTTTCTCCAATCCAATTCAATATAGATTGGGTACCATTCACAATCTCAATAGTTGTTTCTCTTTCTCTGATTTCATGATTAGTAGGTATGCTAGTTCTTGAGTCAATTCCTACATCTACCCCTCCTTTTTTTATTTTCTAGTGATTCTCATTGGGGTGGCTAAAACCTTTCCCTTTTTCTTCATTATCAGATAAAACTAATTTTTTATTTTATTTTAAAATAAAATTCTCCTGATTGGTTCTTGCATTAACATCCCACTAAGTTTCTAGAACTACCTCCACTTATTGGGATTCATCATTTATTTCTATCAATTCTTCTATTTTATCCCTTAAATATTTAAAATAATTATATTGATCAATTATATTCCCAGGATTACTAGATTTTGGAATTGGGGATTTTACCTGGTCCAAATTTTTGGATGAATCTTCTTCCTCTTGTTCATTAATCTCATTTTAACTTTATTGGGGATTTTTTGGATACTCTTCCATGATTTTCCCTTCTTCCAATATGTCCTACTAGATTGGAACTTCCTTCTACTATTCTTCCCTCTTATCATCCTCAGTTCGTTCATTTTTGTGTTGTTCATAACTTTCTCCTTTGCTCTGCTTTTTATGCCAAACCATTTTATTTTGGGTCACTTATTTTCTAAACATATATACATTTGCCTCATGCCCTAGTTTTTAATAGACACTACATTTATCTGGTACATTCTCATATTCAATTATTTGGTTCCAAACACCCAAATTTAAAACCAACCAGATTGACTCAGATAAATCCTTCTCTAAGTCCACATTAACACAAATCCTTGCAAAAATAAGCCTTGATCGAGCCTTAGTGGTAGGGTCTAGGGATATTAATTGTCCAAATTCCTTTTCTATACCCTCAAACACCTCTTCATTCCAAAAATAAAATGGAAGGCTCGACAGTCTTACCCAGACAAGAGCCTAGGAGAAAATCTACGTCTCTAGATCGAAGTATGTTCTACATCTTCACAAAAAGAGCCCCCATCATCCAAAAAACCATGGGCCTCCCCATAGGGTCCTATATAAATTCTCTTTACAAATTAACTTAACCATAAAAAATCCTTTGGTAGCATCGTAATTTCCATATGTCTTTTTGGTATCCATTTTAAGAAGGTCCATTTCCTCACTACATCTAAATCAGGATGAACACCCATAAAATGTCCAACTAGGTTTAGATCCCCTTGGTATTTTGCCATATCAACCAGGTTATTAGGAATGAAAAGCTCTCCCCCTTAAGGCTACAAAACAAAATTTTATTTTAAGGTTTTTCTTTTTCCATCGACTGCATGTGACCAAGATCGAATTCTTGGATAAATTTGATGCCCTCTTGGGTCCCTTGACAAATCCACTTTTTGACTTGAATCCTTTGAAGTTGACTTAGGCATGGGGTTGTAAAGTACAAAAAACCTATCAAGTTTGTGTCCTTCGTGCTATTCATCCTACTCCCACTGTCTTGGTTGTGTGTTTGGCCCTTGTAATTGATTGAAATATTGTGAGCTATTTTTTTGGTTTCCTAAGATATTATCAAGCCTTTATTTGTGAATATTTGAGGGATTTTATTTAATTTTACTACAACCAAACAACATCCATAATATCTCTTGTCTATGTAAAATATTCATTTATTATATCATATATAAATTGTTAGACTTCACCTGAGAGTGAAATTATACTTTGCTAAGTTTAAGACACTCTTAATAGCTTTCCAAAAAATATTACCAGTTTTTATCTGTTATCATCTAAGAAATTCATTTAATTTCACTTTAACTAAAAAAAAAATTTAAAAATATATTTATCATATTATATAAGTATGTTAGACAACACCTGCTACTAGTTTGCTCGTGACCCGTTGTCGAACACTTCTCCCTTACCTTTTGTTACATATTTTAACTCCAAAATGGATACGCACCAGAGCATATCTCTATCGAACATGTCCTTTGTCTATTTATTGGACTATTTTATAGACTTAGGTATGTATAAAAGTTGCCACTAATCAATGCCACATACCACCAAGTGGCTACTCGGTTTTCAGGCTAGTTTCATTCGTATTGGGAAAAAACCTTACCATACAAACCATGGTAAGTCATTTTGTAATATATTTTATCCATATAAAAATTTAGCTTATTACTATGTTTTAGAAGGAAAATTTCATACTCTTTTATCTGAAATATAGTTTATTTTACTTGTTTAGTAACCTTTTACTTTTTATATGCAAATATTTATAATTTAATAATATCTTTAAAAAATATTTTTTAAATTAACTCTTTAAAACAAAGCATAATGAAAACTAGTAAGCATACAAAATTATTCAAACTTCCACACATATACATAATAATATGCAAGCACACATGTCATGATGCACATATATGAAATACAAAATGCCAATACAATGAGTATAATTATTCAAAATTTTCAAAGTATACACAAACACCTTAAAATGCAAGCATACAATCCCAATGCATCTATATGAAATGCAGGAGTCACTGGTGAAAGTTCCATTGATAAGGTCTCTTTTTGTCCTTATCAGTGGATACCCCACCATCATCATTTCTCATCTTCATCCTCAGTAACCTGCATGTGTGAAACAAAAACTATCAACAACACCATGTCCCAAGGATAATAAAGCATATTTATGATAAAGTAAATTACAACAAAATGTTCATCAATATATTCAATGATATCATAAAGCATGTTTCGAGAGGGCTATTAAAATGGGCATATGGTGAAAGACTATCCATAGAAGTGATCAAAGAAAATGCAATAAAGGGAAAGGCTACAGATTTTTACGAACCTAAAAATAAAGCACAATAAAAAAAATATATGGAAAGCAATGTGACACCAAATAACAAATTTTCTTCTTTGACTATGGAATATCCAACTATGGGAGAAGATCATAAAATGGAGAAATAATTGATGGTGGAGCTAGTTCTTGAAGCAACTACCTATTTCAAATAATGGAAAAAGACACTACCATAAATAAATGATAATCAAATAAATAGGCAAATGGACACAAACCTAAATCACAAAGGTCAACAAAGGAAAAATAAGCAAGGAGACAAAAAATAAGAGAATGATACTTTTGAAACACATAGGATCACTCATCCTAACATAGGAGAAGAAACCTCAACCCACCTTAATAATTCCTTAATGGTATACACAAAGTATCATGAAGGAGGATTTGCCCAAGATCGGTCTAGTATATAATAGGAGAAACATAAGAAAATGAATATGGATACCAATAAGAAAGTAGGACGTAACACAAATCAACACTAATTAGCAAAAAAGGGGGAAAATATTGTATTCGAGGGTAAGGTTACCCTTATCATCAAATTCTTAACCCACTAATCTTCATGAGACTTATTTCATGGAATTTAAGGGGAATAAAAGACAATCACCTCAAACATAATGAAATTAGGAGGTTAATTTAGAGAAATAAGCCAAACCTAGTCTTCTTTAGAAGATTAAGTTAACAATAAAGGATATGGAAATAGTTGCTAAGAAATTATGGCCCATGGGTCGAGTAGAATATCTCAGCTCTCAAGGAGCATCAGGTGTTAGAGTTATTCTATTACATCATTTGGATCATGTAAATTTACCTTCCTAGGTACATACTTAGGACATTATATTACTTTAGGGGGAAGTTATCTAGTTACTTCATGCAATGTAATAAATGCACAAGTGTTAATGTGTAAGTTGTAAAAGTGTAAGATGTCCCTTGTACAACTAGTTAAAATGTTGGGTAAGGAATCTATCTTCCACTATAAGAGGTCCTCATTGTAAGAGTTTGATAAGTAAGTTAGTAGGTAGTAGTAGGAGTAGTGGGTGACTCCATTAGTGATGGAGCACATTATGGTTCTATAACATCTTGCATGGAGTGTCCATTTTCTCCATAGCAATATTGTATTCATTTTCAACATTTCTATTTATAGCATATTTCAAAAATCTTATGATTTTACTTTCTTTCATATTTCAGCATCTTGTTATTGTCATCTCTCATTGTGATCTACCTCAAAATCTAATAGTGGTATCAAAGCCATGGTAGATCTAGTCATAGAAGGTCAATAGGAATACCACTATTATTATCCAGTCTAAGTTTTTTATCAACCTAATGCACCATTGGACCAATCACTATTACAAATTCTTAGAAGAGTCTAGGTGGTAGAATTAGGGAGAGTTACAAGAGAAGACTAAAAGAAATATTAGTTTTAGAAAGTACTGAGATTATATTTGACTAGAGTCTCTCCATAGAGTTACAAGAAAACTTGTGAAGACTAGACTCATTATTCAATCCAATAGATTGATAGATCATCTAGTGAAGATCATCAAGAATATCTAGAACTTGGTAGCTATTACCTAAAAGTTCTTCTTACTATAGAGAACTAACTCTTATATGATTGAGACACCTCCTACAAGAGAAAGCTTGGATATTTCAACTTTGTTACCGAAAGGTCGGAGTGCCATTATAGTGTAGATATTAGTTATTGTAAAAGAGGAATACTACAGAAGAGACTCTAGGATAAAGAATCATAGTGAAGACTAGATATTGAAGATATTTATCGGTAAAGTCAACTTCACAGAAGAAAAGGCCACAAAAGCCTTAATCTAAAAAAGGCCATTGAAGCCTTAATCTAAAAATGCCATAGAAGCCTTAATCTAAAAATGCCACAAAAGCCTTGATATGAAGAAGGCCATAAAAGCCTTGATAAAAAAAAGGGCCATGAAATCCCTGATCTTGAAAAAGACTCCAAAATGGAGTACCTAATTCAAAAGTAGATTCATATTTTACTACTAATCATTTATTGTAGGAAAAGAGAAGTTCTAGTGAAGTTGAAAAACTTCCTACATTCAGAGTTAGGAAGAGTATTTTATTCAAAATCATCCAATACCTGAAGCAAACCTGAAGGTTAAGATATCAGGAGAAGATATCATTGAAGAAGCTTCCATTATTGGAAGGATGAGAAGGACCAAGAGGAACCTGTTCAGATCCAGAAGTAGCAAAATCAAGATATCCAATAAGGAGAACTCAAGGCCTCAAGGAAGACCAAAGTAGCTATAGAATCAAAGACCAAAGTAGCTATAGAATCAAAGACCTAGGAGAGGTCTCAAGGTGGTATAGATCCGCACACAACACACAGCAAGAATGCAGAATTAACAATGCACAGACAAAATTTTAGCAAGTTTCATTAAAATAGAGGTCTCTCCTCCAATACACAGCTATGCAAAAACCAAAAAAATAAATCAATGGCCAAAAGGTCTTTTTTTTTTTGATACAATGCATGCGCGCTTTTATCCTCGGCCGCCACCTCCTTCTTTATCATTACGCAAAGTGCGGGTCCTTTTCATCCCCAGGCCCGACTCTCTTTGGACCATCATTACTTGAATGCGAGACTCCCCATACCGCCCGCACGAATGCTCTGTCCCACCTGCATGATGCTGCCAGGTGCATCAAAACATCATAGCCTGTAGTGGCGGTATGCCCTGCAGCCCACCTATCGATCCACTGCCAAGTCAATCATTCATAAGAATGCGCCATGGTCGTTTGCAGTTGATGCCACGTGTCCTATTTCCATGCTTCCTATAACCGCTTCATACTCTCGGGCCACCTGTAACTTCATGCCACGTGTCCCTCTGCACTGGTCCCTGTAGTCGTCGGCTGGTCAATGTCGTGAGCGTCCTGTCACGATATCGTGACGTATTTGCCCCAGCACTTTCTCTCTCCTCTTTGGTCGTGATATCGCGACGTTTTGATGTTAGGCTTCTCTCTCCTCCTTGGGACCGCGATTCCGCTACACGTCGCGATATCACGACGTCTAGGCCTTTCTTACTCGCCTTCCTCCCTTGGGCCGCGAAACCGCGACATGTCACGATTTCGTGACATCTTTGCATTGTGGAACCTTGCCCCCGGATATGTCACGATTTCGCGACATCTTTTCATTCCGTACGTCCTTGGATCGGAAGTGTCGCGATTTCGCGACATCTTTGCATTGTGGAACCTTACCTCCGGATATGTCACGATTTCATGACATCTTTGAGCTCTGCCTTCGAAGGTGTTGCGATGTCTTTATGCTTCCAAGTCTTGCCTCCCAGAAGTGTCACGATTTTGCGACGTCTTTTAAACTTTATCTTTGAAGGTGTCATGATTTTGCGACGTCCTTTAAGCTTGCCTTTGAAGGTGTCACGATTTTGCGACCATTCTTGTGCCTTAGAACCTTTTTTTCAAAGATGTCCCTGTGCCTTCAAATCCTGCTTCGGAAGTGTCACGATTTCATGACCATTATGCGTCCAGACCACGTTGCAACAGAAATGTCACGATTTCGCGATAGTTTGGCATCCCGACCGTGCGTCTTCAGAAATGTCACGATTTCGCGACAGTTTGGCGTCCCGACTGCGCTGCTTTAGAAATGTCACGATTTCACGACAGTTTTGCGTCCCGACCGTGCGTCTTCGTAAATGTCATGATTTCGTGACGCTTGGCGTCCCGATCGTGCTTTTCAAAAATACGTCGCGATATCACGACGATTTGGCCCGCTGGTGCCCTTCTTCAAAAAGCGTCGCGGTATCGCGACAGTTTTAGTACTTAAGAAAAAATAAAAAATAAATAAATACATTTTGGGTGACGCAAGATTGCCAGCTTTGCCTCCGGATGCTCCCCGCATCGTACACCTGGTGGGTTTGAGAAGTGACCTCACTTCTGATTTGACTGAGGTAGACCCAAACGATCAACCTCCGCCTTGGATAGCCAAGTCGCATCTTCTATGGGTCGGCCCTTCCATTTGATTAAATACTCAGAATAACTCCTGTTTCGAGTACTCCGGCCCTCACGCATATCCAGAACTTCTTCTATCTCGTCCACAACTGGGATGGCTGCTGGAATGCTCCATAACTCTGGATTGGGTATCTCACTGCTTTCTCCTTCATGATACTCAACCAAATCTGAGATGTTAAACACGGGGGAGATGTTAAGTTCACTTGGTAACTCCACCTCGTAGGCATTACCCGAATCCCGTTTGCCAATGATTTTGCATGGCCCAAATTTCTTCATTTTGAGTTTGTTGTATGTCTTGGCAGGGAACCGTTCCTTCCGCAGATGGACCATGATAGAATCTCCTACTTGGAACTCCTTAGCTCGGAATTTTTGATCTGGCCTCGTCTTATATTGAGCATTCATCTTGGCAATGTGTCTTGTCACTTCCTCATGCACTCCTTTCAAGTGTTCGAGCAAAGTCTTCTCGCCTCAAGCATCGCATTTCTCCCTTGTCTCCAGTCTTCTTAACTCTGAAGCGTTTCGTGGGTTGCTCCCATAGATAATCTGGAATGGTGACTTGTTGGTACTCCGATTGACCGAGTTGTTATACGCAAACTCAGCTTGTGGCAGAATTAGATCCCATCCCTTGGGCTTGTCCCCTACCAAGCATCGTAGTAGGTTGCCCAAACTCCGATTAACCACCTCTTTTTGGCCATCTATTTGCGGGTGGTAAGCAGAACTGAACTTTAACTCCGTCCTCAGCTTCTTCCATAGGGTCTTCCAAAAATAACCTACAAACTTGGTATCCCTGTCCGACACAATGCTTCTTGGTAGCCCATGAAGGCGTACCACTTCCTTAAAGAACATACCAGCTACATGGACCGCATCGCTAGTCTTCTGGCATGGGATAAAATGTGCCATTTTTGAAAATCTGTCCACTACCACAAATATGGAATCGTGCCCCCTCTGCGTCCTGGGTAAACCGAGCACAAAATCCATACTAATATCTTCCCACGGCCGCTCAGGTATAGGTAGTGGTTGATACAAACCAGTAGGCTGCCTCACGCCCTTTGCCATCCGGCAAATCCTGCAACTCTGCACAAACTTTGCCACATCCTCGCCGCAATTGTGGCCGTAATAGTTTTCACTAACCAATGAGATGGTCTTGTCACGGCCAAAGTGTCCAGCTAAACCCCCACTGTGCTTTTCTTTAATGAGGTTCTCTCTCATTGAGCTCCTCGAAATGCACAATTGATTCCCCTTAAACAACATTTCATCTTGAATCAGGTAATCTAACCATCTAGTCCTGTCCAACGCAACAGCGCGCAGGCTTTCCAAGCTTCTACGAAATCGGGGTCTGCAGGGTATAAGTTCTTGAGCTCAGGAAACCCTACAACCTCCACTCTCATCTCTGTCATCAGACATTGCCTCCTACTCAATGCATCTGCCACCCTATTGGATCTTCCACTTCGATGCTTCAAAGACAAAGGTATAGCTCGCAGAACTCTACCCATTTCAGGTGTCTCCGATTCAATTTTCCCCGATCGTTAATAAACCGCAGACGCTTGATGGTCGGTATAGAGAACAAACTCTTTCGGCAATAGATAGTGCCTCCATTTCTTGAGTGCTTGAACTATGGCGTAAAACTCTTGATCATATACCGAATATTTTCTCCTGGCATCATTGAGCTTCTCACTAAAATAAGCTACAGGCCTACCTTCTTGGCTCAAGACGGCTCCTATCGCACTGCCACTCGCATCGCAGTCTACCTGAAACACCTTATTGAAATCTGGAAGTGCTAAAATGGGTTGCTCAGTGACCTTCTTCTTCAGCATAGCAAAGCTTTTATTGGCTCCAACTGTCCACTGGAATTCCTTCTTGTTTCCCTTCATTGTCTCAGTAAGAGATGCACAAATACTGCTGAAGTTTCTAATAAATTTTCTGTAGAAATTGGCCAGACCATGAAATGATCTAACCTCGGTCACACTCCTTGGGACAGGCCATTCGAGGATAGCCTTCACCTTTTCGGGGTCCATCTTGAGACCATTTGCTGATATGACAAATCCCAGGTATACCAGCTCCTTCTTCACAAAGTTGCACTTCTTCAGATTGATCAATAACTGCTCCTCCCGCAGTTTCTCAAGAACCTTCCTGATGTGCATCAGGTGCTCCTCTAAGGTTCTGCTAAAAATTAGTATATCATCCAAGTAAACAATAACAAATTTGCCCATAAATTCCTTCAAAACTTCATTCATTAACCTCATAAAGGTACTAGGTGCATTGGTTAATCCAAATGGCATAACCAACCACTCATACAAACCCCTTCTCTGGTTTTGAAAGTTGTCTTCCATTCATCCCCTTCTCTAATGCGGATCTGATGGTATCCACTTTTCAAATCAATTTTTGTGAAGTACTCAGCTCCACTCAAGCAGTCCATGATATCATCCATTCTCGGCAGAGGAAACCTGTATTTAATGGTGATCTTGTTGATTGCCCGAGAGTCGGTGCACATCCTCCATTCTCCATCCTTCTTGGGTGCTAATACCGCTGGTACAGCACAAGGACTAAGACTCTCCCTTATCAGGCCTTTCTTCAATAGATCTTGAACTTGCCGATTTAATTCTTCAGTTTCCACCGATGTCATTCGATGTGCAGCCTTGTTTGGCAAGCTCGATCCAGGAACCAAGTCGATGTGATGACTGATCCTCCTAACAGGTGGTAAACCTTCAAGAACATTGTCAAAAATGATATCAGGGAATTCTTCTAATAGTCCCATGACTTCCATTGGAATCTCCTTGCATCCTTCTTCCCTAACTCTGGGGATTATAGCATAACACACATGATCCGACTTCGTGCCTTCCAAGAATCTTCTCGCCATCAACTAGACAGACTCGTGCACTGCTGCATACTTTCTCATCTGCCTCTTTCAGGGGTTTTAACTTATGGCGAACTCCATTCTTTGAAAGAGAATATGTGTTGGCTCGACCATCATGAACAACACTTCGGTCAAACTGCCAAGGTCTCCCAAGCAGCAAGTGACATGCATCCATAGGTAAGATGTCACATAAAACCTCATCTCGATAAGTTCCAATATTGAACTTCACCAGACATTGCTCGCTTACTAGTGCCCGATGGTCCTTTTGCAGCCATGCAATCCGATAAGGGTGCGGGTGTTTTCTCCTTTCCAACCGTAGCTTGGAAACCATTTCCTCAAAAACCAAATTGTCAGTGCTTCCATTATCAATGATGATATTACTGCACCTTGCTCGCGCACTTGCATCTTGTTCGAAACAGGTTGTTCCTTTGGTCCGCCTTTTCTTCTTCATTCAAGCAAGACTCTTCCGATAATCATGGTTTCCCCTCTTTCTCGCTTCCTCTCGAATGCTCGTACTCTACACCTTCATCTGCTATAGCAGCTCGGGCCTGACCCTCGTGTCTTCGATTTGGCCTCTCTTGATGTTGTGGGTAGTTGTATGCCCTGTGTCCTTCTTCACCGCAGTTGAAGCAGGTTCCTCTAAAAACACCTCTTCCAAACCCTCGCCCAGACCTACCTCTTCCTCTTGGGTAGTTGTTGCTCTGATTGCGTGGGCATCGGTCATCCTCTTCTCTCACCTCTTTCTATTTTTGGCTGCTACTAGCTTCCGTAGCTTTTCCAAAATCTTTGTATCTTCCACCACTGCCTCTTCCACCAGCTCTTCCACCCCTATCCTTCCCTCTCTGCTTACCATCAAACCTTCTATTTAGTTTCTCTTCCACTTTTAATGCAAACTAATATGCATCCTCCACTGTGCTCATTCTAACCAGCCCCAGCTCTTCTTGAATGCTGGTTCGCAATCCATTTATGTAACGTGCGACCTTCTCTTTGTTCGCCTCCGAATGGCCGGTTCTGATTGAAATCTGGTAGAACTCCTCTGTATATTCCTTGACGGACTTACTAGCCTCGTCGAAGACTCTGCATTTTCTTCAATAAATCCAGCTCATAATCCGTAGGGATGAACCGCCTCTTTAGTTTCTCTACCATCCTATCCCATCTGGTGATCCTTTACTTTCCTCTCTTGTTTCTTTCTAACTGCACTCCTTTCCACCAGATGCTAGCATGCCCCTTCGGCTTGGTTTTTGCGAATTTGATCCGATTTGGATCTGCGATCTCTTCGTATTCGAAGTACTCCTCCATGTCGTTGATCCAGTCTATTAATTCCTCAGGGTTGAGGTTTCCAGAGTAAGTCGAGACGTCAAATTTTGGCTTCTTCCCAATCTGGGAGATAGCCCTGTACAGCCTAGCCTCTGCTGGCTCCAAAGCCTCTTCATCCTCAGATGGAACTTCTTCTTCCCACACTTCATCTTCGCTGGGTTCTTCCCTTCTCGGCTCGACTCCTCTTCTAATTTCCTCTTGTAGAGCCTCAACTTGCCTCTCAGTAGGCTCTCAAATCGACCTCCTCCCTTCTTGCTCGTCTCGTGCCTTATACCACCACGGTCTCTTCGCGGAGGCATCTTGCTTCTTCTTCACAACCCCACAACCACGGTCCTGGCGCAAACTGCCTCTCTGTTCGGCGATCGGTTTGCACTCTCAGAACCAACCTGCTCTGATACCACTTGGTATAGAGCCGCACACAACACACAGCAAGAATGCAGAATTAACAATGCACAGACAAAATTTTAGCAAGTTTCATTAAAACAGAGGTCTCTCCTCCAATACACAGCTATGCAAAAACCAAAAAAAATAAATCAATGGCCAAAAGGTCTTTTTTTTTTTTTTTTTGATACAATGCATGCCCTTTTATCCTCGGCCGCCACCTCCTTCTTTATCATTACGCAAAGTGCGGGTCCTTTTCATCCCCAGGCCCGACTCTCTTTGGACCATCATTACTTGAATGCGAGACTCCCCATACCGCCCGCACGAATGCTCTGTCCTGCCTGCATGATGCCGCCAGGTGCATCAAAACATCATAGCCTCGTAGTGGCGGTATGCCCCGCAGCCGCTCGTCGATCCACTCGCCAAGTCAATCATTCATAAGAATGCGCCATGGTCATTTGCAGTTGATGCCACGTGTCCTATTGCCATGCTTCCCGTAACCGCTTCATACTCTCGGGCCACCTGTAACTTCACGCCATGTGTCCCTCTCGCACTGGTCCCTACAGTCATCGGCTGGTCAATGTCGTGAGCGTCCTGTCGCGATATCGCGACGTATTTGCCCCAAAACTTTCTCTCTCCTCTTTGGTCACGATATCGCGACGTTTTGACGTTAGGCTTCTCTCTCCTCCTTGGGACCGCGATTCCGCTACACGTCGCGATATCGTGACGTCTAGGCCTTTCTTACTCGCCTTCCTCCCTTGGGCCGCGAAACCGCGACATGTCGCGATTTCATGACATCTTTGCATTGTGGAACCTTGCCCCCGGATATGTCATGATTTTGTGACATCTTTTCATTCCGTACGTCCTTGGATCGAAAGTGTCACGATTTCGTGACATCTTTGCATTGTGGAACCTTACCTCCGGATATGTCACGATTTCGTGACATCTTTGAGCTCTGCCTTCGAAGGTGTTGCGATGTCTTTATGCTTCCAAGTCTTGCCTCCCAGAAGTGTCATGATTTCGCGACGTCTTTTAAACTTTATCTTTGAAGGTGTCGCGATTTCGTGACGTCCTTTAAGCTTGCCTTTGAAGGTGTCACGATTTCGCGACCATTCTTGTGCCTTAGAACCTTTTTGTCAAAGATGTCCCTGTGCCTTCAAATCCTGCTTTCGAAAGTGTCACGATTTCACGACCATTGTGCGTCCAGACCACGTTGCAACAAAAATGTCGTGATTTCATGACAGTTTGGCATCCCGACCGTGCGTCTTCAGAAATGTCATGATTTCACGACAGTTTGGCGTCCCGACCGTGCGTCTTCAGAAATGTCGTGATTTCGCGACAGTTTGGCGTCCCGACTGCGCTGCTTTAGAAATGTCGCGATTTCGTGATGTTTGGCGTCCCGACCGTGCGTCTTCAGAAATGTCGCGATTTCGTGACAGTTTGGCGTCCCGACTGTGCTTTTCAAAAATACGTCGTGATATCGCGACGGTTTGGCCCGCTGGTGCCCTTCTTCAAAAAGCGTCGCGATATCGCGATAGTTTTAGTACTTAAGAAAAAAAATACATTTTGGGTGACGCAAGATTGCCAGCTTTGCCTCCGGATGCTCCTGCATCACAAGGAAAAAGGCTTGGATAAACCTTATTGATGAAGCAATATAATCAAAGATTTTTTGGAAGAACTCATTGGAGAAATTCTCCATCAAGGAGAAACTTTCTCACAAGGGAAGACATGGGACAATTATTGCCATCTGACAACAAGCCTAATCAGGATAAGACGAATTAGAAAGAAGTGCCAAAGAAGATACAAAATACCTCAAGACATTCAAAGTTTTGATAAGAAGAAGATCTTACTTGAAGTTAAAATTCAACAAGAAGACTCAGAGACAAAAGGATTTTGTTGAAGCTAAGAGACTAGAGTATTGCTTAAAGAATCCTATAAATTCATAGCATAAAGGAGAAGACCAAATCACTAAACCCCATGCTCATGAATCAAGTTCGAGATCTCTTTTTGGTGAAGGAGGAGCTACTTGGAAAAGCTTTCAAAAAGGTAAGCAACTATTGGTGCAAATAACTTCATTATTCATATTACTCTACAGATTTGTTAAAGCACATTATTTTAGATTAGAAATTACAAAGGGGAAGATTGCATTATAAGTCTTCATAGAAGTGCAAAAAGGAAATTTCATTTTAATGTTCATTTGCACATTATTTTAGAGTTTATTAGATTAAAAAATTACATCTATCTATCAACTACCTATCTTTATCTTGAAAAATAATACTGGATCCTACAACTATGTTTGTAGTGAAATTTGTAGATTATATTTGAAAAGTTACAGTGGGATTATTAAGAGCATATTTAAGAAATTAGTGGAGCAATAAGGTAAATGTATTGTTACCATTTATAGTGCATCTATTAAGCACTATTCTAGTTAAACTTTTAACTAGTTGCTCTATATTTGTTTGTGTTTATTAAGAAGCACAAAAAAAATCTGCAGCATTGTAGTGGCTAAAAGAAGCCACCATTATAAGAAAAAATGTGGAGTATAAAAACCACCATTGAAATCCTTGGAAGCCTTAAATTGAGACCTTGGTAGTCTCAAGACTAAAGGATAATAGAAGGATTCTTTCTTCAAGCACAGAATGCAAGAATCCTCACTTTCAATAACTTGGATTGACTATCATCCAAAAGAATCAAGAAGGATTATAAATATTCTTCATTGTAGGTGCAATATTATATATTACAAAAGGCACCTCCTTTGTTCCTTGGAATAACAAAGGCTTTACCATTTATATGGGGGTAGAAGGACATTTTTCATATAGCAGGTTTGTGGCCAAGTGAAGGAGCTATATAAAGCTCACACAAGCAGTACATATATGATGAAAAGGAAGAGCTATAATAGATCTCACATGCCCTCACTTCAACAGATTTGTAGCTAGGTGAAGTATCCCATACGAATATGAGAGTTGTATCCAAATAAGGATCTACTAAAGAGCTCACATGTCTAGGAGCTAAGGTGTTTAAAAACACCGTTCTTGTTATCATAATTAGACCTATAAGACAATGGGTCACCTACAACAGTGGAGCCATTGGCATAAGATATTAGCACTCATGCATACATATAAAGGAGTACAATATTCAATGAAGGAATATCTACATAAAATAAGTACCCTTGGGTGTTCTAACTAGTGGTAAAGGAAGGATATTAACACTCATTTATACATAGAAAGGAGGACAATATTCAACAAAGGAATATCTACATACAATTTACAACATTGGGTGTTCTAACCAACAACAAAGGAAGGAAGAAATCAGCATTCGAAATCTGCAAACAAGTGCAAATAAAGAGAGGAATCTATGCCTAAGGCTTCCATTGAAGTTAGCATCCACCAAGAGAAGAAATTGAAGGTATGTCAAGAAGCTATCCAATTGTAGCCATCCATTTCCATCTCCAAGATAACTAGAAAAATAAAGCTTGCGTACCAAGTAAAAGTAAGCTCATATAGAATGCAAAGATAAAGGAGAAATTATGGTTACTTGGAGCATTAGAAAGAAAGCTTGCATGCACAAGTCACTTGGCACAAACTCTCTACATCTACAAAGTTTCAAGCACTCACCTAAAGGGAGTTACACACAATTGGAAAGAGTTGATATTCATTGGAGGTTACCACAATCCTCATCATTGCCAAAGAAATGCTCATTGCTAAGGAAATGATAATTGCCAAAGGAATGCTCACTACCGAAGAACGTTCATTATTGCCAAAGAGAGCTGGCTCGTAACACTTTTTGTGACACTTGTCGTGAAGCCTATCCTTCCTAAAGACTTCAATCCTTGAAAGAGAATGACACATCAATAGAATACAATCAAGCTATCAAGGAGCAATCAAATTCAAGTTAATGCTTCAAGGTGAAACGTCTATACGGTGTAAGTAATATAATAAAGACACTGTAATTCGAAGAAGACAAAAGAAAGATATTTGAAGCCATTAGATTGCAAAGGTGTTCAATAGCCAATCGAAGGAATATTTACACTAGTCAAAGATGACTTTGAATTGTCCATAAGCACTATGCAGCATGTCGCAATGGATCTTCTCGATGTACAATAGTGAGGAGCGATTGAGATAAAATATTTATGCTTGTCTAAACTTAAGGTTTATGGAGTTATAAGGAAACACATTCTTATTAAGCAAGCATACTTTAGATTTAATTATTTGTAAAAGTTATCAAGGAGGAATAAGGGATATTATAATTGTTTAAATAACTTGCAAATATTATTTTCTATTTTTTCCAAACTTGGGAGTTATAAGGAATACAACATCAACTTAAGAATTAGAAATTAGAAAACATTAAATCAATCAAAGAAGGGTATCAAAAGAGGTTTATTAAAAGTCTTCAAAAGTTGGTTTTTTATAGTGTTGTCTCAAAACACTTAAAGAAAGGAAAATATATACCAACTTCAAAAACCTCTTCAAAAAAAATTGAAAATAGTGCTTAGTTCAATAGGAGGAATAAGGAGATTGAAAAGTTGTTTTTTGTATTTACAAAATTTTACAAAATCAAATTAGACTTGAACTACAATTTACAAAAGCACTATATTGAAAATACATTCTATCCAAAATATCATAGGGAGTCATAAGGTATTCTAAAAAACTTGGTAATTAGCATAAAAAAAAATTATCAAGTTTAAAATTTTTTGGGTAGATGTAAGCTTGATACAAAACCTAAAACTTATTAGGTTTGTGAACTCTCATCATTAGGGAGATATAAGGAAGTCTACATAACCTAAAGGCTAACAAATATTTTATTCAATCAATATTTTATATATTCTAAGGGTCCCATATACCCTAATATTGGGAGTCATAAGATAAAAATATTTCTATATATTAAACTAAGGGAGTCATAAGGATGTCTACTTCAAATGACTCATCAAGCAATAATTCCTTCAGAAAATCCAGTGCTATAAAAATCAAGATCATGAATCTTCTCATGAAATATGAAGGAATATTAGACCTAGCTTCAAAAATATTTCATAGTGAGGCATTAGACGATAATTTTAACTCTATGGAATGCTACCTTCAAGTACATCTCAATAAAGTAATTGCCAATGAGAAAAATGATATTTCACTTCCTCTAGATATTGTGAGCTTATTATACATGGCATTGCTCACACATAAACATTACAAATATGAGAATGTAGAACAAAAGAGATTGATATAACTACTCAAAAAGAAAATAGAATTAAGTGAACATATCTTGAACATATTTTTCAATCATCATGCAACATTTATGCCTCAAGTTCTACTAATTCAAAATCTTATCGTGATGCTCTAAGTGGTTTTTCAGGAGCTTTTGTACAAAGTAAAACCAGAGAAGGAGAAATATCTCAGCAGGAACCAAGTTGCAGTACAACCATCTATGAAAGCACATAGACTGGATTCAAAGGTAAAGTTAAAAATGAAGAAGAAAAAGGAGGAATTTAGCAAAGGCAATTGAGGAACCTACAACATCAACTTACACTGCATAAATTGAATAATAAAGCTACTAGATAAATTTAATCACATCCAACAATGAAGGAGAATACAATTTCCATTATCTAATGGAAGAAGATCTATATTGAAGATCAAAAGTCTTCAATATCTGAATAATATAATACAGGGGGGTGTTAGATTTAGAGTCTATTACGTCATTTAGATCATGTAAATGTACCTTCCTAGGTACATACTTAGGATATTATATTACTTTAGGTGGAAGTTATCTAATTAATTCATGCAATGTAATAAATACACAAGTTTCAATGTGCAAGGTGTCCCTTGTACAACTAGTTAGAGTGTTGGGCAAGGAATCTATCTTCCACTATAATAGGTTCTCATTGTAAGAATTTGATAAGCAAGTTAGTAGGTAGTAGTAGTAGTGGGTGAATCCATTAGTGATGGAGCACATTATGGTTCTATAGAATCTTGCATGGAGTGTCCATTTCCTCCAAAGAAATATTGTATTCATTTTTTATATTTATATTTATAGAATATTTTAAAAATCTTGTGAGTTTACTTTCTTTCATATTTTAGCATCTTGTGATTGTCATCTCTCATTGTGATCTACCTCAAAAGCTAACATCATGTGGGGTCTCTTTTCTATGGGAACCAAAGGAATTTATTATGCATGTGGTTCTGAGAAGCTAGGGTATTCTAGGACTTTAGGGACAATGGAGGTAAAAGGACCCATAAGTCCTATGTATTAACATATATGTAGCTACTACTATAGAGGACAAACAGGGGTAGTGGGACTATATATGACATCTTAGGTTCTAGTTTCCCAATGACTAGATTATCCTAGGAGTGGATTTTAACACCATTATCTCCTTAGATGAAAAAATGGGAGGGATAAGAACTTAGATACTATAACTTATTTAATGCATGAGCACTTGAGGCATCTCTACTTGATTGATGTTAATATTGAAAATGGATTGATGACATGGAAAAATAGATGAAAGGGACCCACATGCATCTTGGAGTGCTTGTATAGGTTTGTAATATCATTTGACCTTCTCTCTCTAGGAGTAATTTTGAAATATCTTATCCTTAATTATGTAGGATCAGATCACTAGCCTGTCTTTTTAGATCTCTAGCAATAAAATAGGAACTACTCACCCTTTAAATTCCATATTATGTGGTTGAAAGATACTTCCTTTATGTCATTAGTTCTTTAGTGGTGGTGGGAAGGAAATCCAAGATATTACACTCATATGTATTGCTTTATAAAGAGATTACAATTCATCAAAACTAAAATTAAGGAATGGAACTGGCATCAGTTTGGAGATATGAGGGCTAAAAATGCATATTGGGCTTTCAAACTAGAGCAAGTGAATGCTCAAATTTTCTCCTTAGGACTTATAGAGGATCTCGACAAACAGGAAATTCAAGTCTCTTCTAAGTTAGTAGAATGGGAAAGGAGGGAGGAGCTCCTATGGAAACATAAATTGGCTGAAGGAAGGGGATATAAACTCTACTTTCTTCCATAAATCTATTCTAGCCACGAGTTTCAAACTTTGTGCCTTCCTTGAAGACTAACATAGGTGATCCAGTTTACTTCTAGGATGGGATGAAGAAAATTTCCATTGACTACTTTGAGGATATTTTCTTTGCAATCCCCTTGGACCCTAGGGCTCAAGAGGAAGTTCTAGATGGAATCTATTCCATTATTAAGTAAGAGGATAATAAGGTATTGACAACACTAGTTTCTATCATGAAAGTAGAGGAAGTGGTTTTCAAAATGAAAAAAAAAAGGAAAAACTCTTGGATCGAATGGCTTCCCCATAGAGTTCTTCCAAAAATTATGGGATATGCTCAAGGATGATCTACTTGTGATAGTAGAGGAAGCTTGGGTGGAAAATTCATTTTTAAAAGAAATAAAAAAAACCTACATTGCACTCATACCAAATTCCTAAGAGGCAGATCATATTTTTTACTTCAGATCGATAGATCTGTGTAATGTTCTCCTCAAATTCATTACAATGGTGAGAGCGCAAAGGTTGAAACCCTTTATTCATATAATAATATCACCAAAGAATGGAGAATATGTGGGAAGGAGACAAATTATAGATGAAATAGTTCTTGCTAAGGAGGTCCTTCTCTCCATGTAGGTATAGATATCCCCAACCATGTTTATTCATTTGAATATCTTCAAGGCTTATGAAGGGGTGGATTGAAATTTTCTCTTATAGGTCTTGAGGAAGTTTGACTTCTACCAAGATTGGGTGGAGTGAATTAGAAGCACTATATCCTCAATATATTATGTTGTGTTGCTAAATGGTAGTTCATATCCTTTTTTTATTGTTTCTAGGAGATTATTCCAGGGGGAACCTCTTTCCCCCTATTTTTTTATCATTTTGGTAGAGTGTCTAGATCATATCATCTCTAAAAAAAAAAAAATAGATCCATTCAAGAATCATATGTGCATAAACATCCCCTTCTCTCTCTCAATTACTATTT
This sequence comes from Wollemia nobilis, assembly GCA_028583015.1. Lineage (NCBI taxonomy): Eukaryota > Viridiplantae > Streptophyta > Pinopsida > Araucariales > Araucariaceae > Wollemia > Wollemia nobilis. Next base: position 21,338,846 of record JAQPPZ010017232.1, on the reverse strand, counting down.
GTAGTTGACTTAATCTTTATGGGATATGCTACTACATTGGAAGCATCCATATTCAAAATAACTCTAAACCTTTTTTTGGAAGCCACAAGACAACTTATTATTGAGGAAAAGTCTAAGATCATATTTTTCATTGTACTACTAGAGTGGAGACCATGATTCTAAGTATGTTAAATTTCAAGTGACCATATTTTTCAATATCTTATTTAGGTATTCCATTAAAAGTGGTCAAACAAAAAAAAAGGAATGAGGGTGGCTAAAAGAGAAGATACAGAGTAGGTTGAGTAGTTGGACTAGTTTGTGGCTTTCTCCTACAAGTAGATTTCCTTTGGTCAAATTTATTTTATAATCCATTCCTATCTATATTTCCTTGGTCCCAAATATTCCTAAATATGTGTTGAGAAATTTGAACAAGAGTAATCAAAGGTTCTTATGGAGTAGAAGAAAAGCAAAGCATAATTGGCCCTAGTGAAGTGGGATCAACTTTATATTCCAAAAAAAAAAAGAGGCTTGGGCCTTCGATTAGCAATAAAAAAAACTAAGCTTTGGCAAAAAAATTATATTAGTGATTACTTATTTCCCCTAATGAGTTATGGGTAAAAATATTGAGATCCAAGTATGCAAAAAATAAATCTTTAGAAGACTTTACTAGATATCGGCTTCCTCGAGGAGGATCTTTGGTTCTTGAGGTACTAAAGATAGTGGAGACAATTATCAAACCATAACTATTTTAAATAGTGGGGAATGGCCATCAAGAAAATTTTTGGATAGATGCTTGGGATGGTGTGCCTCCATTGTCTAAAAATTTTACAAAATGGTGAGACATCATGGAACAACTCCATAGTCGAGGATGGACAAAGATATCACATTATTATGGAAATTATGGAGAAAGTAATTTAGATAATGGAGTCTAGATTCTAGTAAAATATTGGCCAATGTTGGTAGCAAATGTTTACAAGGAGGCTATTCATCAAGTTCTTATAAGCCAATCACTATCTTGGTTGAAAGCCAAAGATAAGTTGGTATGGGGACCACATTCTAACAGTGTGTATATTGCAGCTCTAGGATATTCATCTCTCACTCACCATAGAGAAAATCCACTCAAGGATGACTTTAAATTTTGTGGTAACTTTTGACATGGCCTAAAGTGAGACTATTTATTTGGCTTGTATTTTGTAAGAGGGTTCTTATATAAGACTAGTTGATGAAACATGGTTTTTTTGGTTTGTTCATATGTGAGCTCTATTGTGCAAAGAACGAGACTTGGGACCACAATTTTTTTCTTGTGTCCCCTAGCTATTCAATTATGGAAATGGTTGGAAACCTTTTTAGATCTAAAATTCCTTCAATTCACCTCCCTCGAGTAGGTATGGAGGACTTGGCCTAGGGTGAATGGATTGGACAACTTGATGAAACAAATGATCTTAGTTAACATATTTCTATTGCTCTAGAATCTATGGAAAGAAATGAATAAAATAATTTTTAAAGCAACTCACCATAATGTCCAACATATTTGGGAAAATACTACAACCAATATCAAGAAAACTACCCTACATACTTTTAAGCCCCCCTGCATGGTATCTCAGTATAGACCCAAAATTTTTGCACCTTTCTTTTTCAGACTAATGGATCTGTGCCTAAAAGGCGAGGGAAAATGATGTATCTACACATCAAATGAGAAGCATTTGAATTGTGCTCTCCTTTGTGTTTATCGATAAATTGGGTGGGGTTCACCAGGAAACACTTTCTATGGTAGTTTCCATGCCTAGGTAAGGTGGATGTTTATTGTATTTTTTTATGTGCACACATCTAGGTTTTAGTCAAAATGCAACTATTGCCTGGCTATATGCATTTCAAATTTTGATTAAAATAAAGTAAACATATTCTAACTAGAAAGCTTTGTAAATCTAACTATGATGCAATGATTTTGTAGATATTGAAAAGCAAAAGATGATGTTTATGCTAGTTTTTTGTGTTTTGTGTTTTTATGTTTCTTTTAACTAAATGTACTAGATGCAAAATTATGTGACCAAATTCCTATTTTTTATTTTTTATTTTCTTCAAGTTCTTTAACAAGTATGATGAAATAACTAAGTTTATATTTTTGTCTTTTGTGTTTTTCAGCTAGTATGATTGATATAAAACGATGCAATCGAATATATGTTTTTGATATTTTCTTGAGTTTTTTAACTAATGCAATTAGATGCAAGATACCATGTTTTTAATATTTTTATTTTAAGTTATTCAACTAATATGATAAATACAAAATGATGCAACTAAGTCTATGTTCTTTTGTATTTTATTTATTTTCTTATGTTGTATGCGGATTCTTCTAAAACATAAATTATAAAATTACAGTATGGAAAATTATAGAAAAATATAGGTTTATATTATTACCTAATTCGAATATCTACAATCATACACATTCGAATTTGTCAGGTAAATTTGGGTCTATCATATGAATTCGAATTGGTCCAAATTAAATTTGGATTGGTTCGAATACATCAAGATGGATTCGGATCCGTTTGAATTTATTTAAAACCTGTAACTCCATAGTAAGATAAAAAATTACATTTAGAGGTGGGGGATCTACTTAGGCCATAGAATATCCCAACCATAAGAAGAGTAATGGATCTTTTGATCTAATGCAAAACATATAATTTAAATGAAAGAAATAGTAATAACAGAAATGCATATAGTAAAATAACAAGTTTTATGGAGACTAAAATGCAAATATTGGGTTGATTTCATAAACCTTCAGATCAAAATATTGTCCCTAGAATAGATCTGGATATTTTTGGATATCAACTACAAATTCAGACAAGTCCAAAAACCTGCAATGGCTAGATCTGTAAGCTACAACAGTCAAAATATTTTGGATTTGTGATAAATTTGGATGACTCCAAATTTGTAAAAATACTACAAAAATATAAATTATGCTAAGGATAAAATAGATCTAAATCCATAGTGCTCATTGTCATCTCTGATAGATCCTAGAATGATGATCTGATGTCGAAGTCTCCACTGAAACCTACAACAAAATACAAGAAATCTTCTTCTCCACTTAAGTTTTTCTTGCAAAATCACCATTAGGTTTGTCTAGGGGGAGTTTAGGAGATTTATTATCTAGGGTAGGTCGATAAAAGGGGGAGGGCAACCAAAATAAGTTGATCTATTAGGGAAATTTGGAAATTTTCCTATTCTAGAAAAATTCGAACGGATCCGAATTTGTCAAAAATCTGGGTTTGCCCAGATTGGGTGCAAAATCCAAATAGTGTGCCTAAATTAGGTGCATATGGGATTTGGATAAATTTGAACTGGTCTAAATTTGTTGGGACCACCCAAATTTCATGATAAAAGAGAGAAATTCCAAACAGTGCACCTAAATTAGGCACACGTGGGATTTGGATAAATTTGGATCGATCCAAATTTATCCAAGCCACCCAAATTTCATGAAAAAAAAGGAGGATGGGTAAATTTTAATTTTATCCAACACAAAAATCGAGGTAGGGGGATGAAGGGTAAAAGGTACATTGTTAGGGAGTAACAACATATTTTCTAGGAGGTGGGAATTTTGAAATGTGTCAAAATTCCCTGGCTACATTTTGCCCCCTCTTTGGTGCATTTATGAACAATAAATGTGTTAAATAAAGATGTAGAGAGAATGGGAATTACACTGTGAAGAAACCAAAAAAATTATTCAATTTTTCTTTTATTTTTATTGTCTAGGGTACCCCCTTCAATTTTTGTAAAAAAATTTGAAATTTATTGCAAAACTCACAATTTAAAGCCAAAAATGGGTAAACAAGGGTATAAAATAGAAAATTAGGTTAAAAACCCTAATTTATTTTTACCCTCACTATTCTTGGAAATTGAGCTCTAGAGAAAAAATGGTGACTTCTGAGCATTGGGTGGACATAGTTTGAGTAGGAAGCAATAGATCTAGCATGAGGATGCAGGTAAGGATTCTTATCACTTCAAGTTTAGAATTGTTTGGTTCATTTTTTTTAGATTTTTAGGAATTTAGACGTGGTTTGCCATCGTGTAGTTGTAACAGTAAATTCAAACTGTTTCAAAAAATTTGAACATCCAAATTCATCTTTGAAAGACATCCGAATTTGCAAATTCGAATGATTTTCAGTTATTCTATACGTTTGAATTTCACTAAGAAAAGTTTGAATTCGTAAATTTGGGCATATGGAATGCATATTTAGTCACCCGAATTTACTTTTGGATGGATCCAAATTTGCAAATTAGATCCGAATCTGCAAATTGAGTCCAAATTTGCAATTTGAGGATAAGTTTATAATTTATGATTCATTATTTTGTGATGTTTTATGTTACTAATTATTGTTTTTATTTTTGGTTTTGTAGCATAGTGCACTTGAGAACCGTGAGTGGCGGTACAAGGGATTTGATGATCATGTCCATGGATTGAGTATGGATGATAGAATAGTTCTAGAGGTGATGGGACTATGACACATGGCGTAGATGCCATGTATAGAGGTATACTACTATCTCTTGACAACACTTATGAAGATCATCCACATTTTAGCTTCCTCCAGGGGATATGGCCTCGACTCTAGAGGATGTATGGAGGATCCTCCAGGTGTTTATCAGGGGATATTTTATGTACTAGGCCATTATCCAAGGTCATGCCATGCAGTTATTGATAAGAGACCCTTCATTTGTGATTGAGCAAAGTGAGGTTAGTAGTGAGGGATTGATTACGACACTAGTATTTTCTCACTTGATAGAGTTGCTAGCAGGTATAGTTGTAGGGCTATTGGTGTACCACCATAGTGGGCAACATCTTCCATGGGTCTTAACTGAGGTAGTGGTCAACATGAGGGACACTAGGATGCAATTTTCTTTGGGGTCATACATAATCTATCACTTATACAAGGCCCTATTTAAGGTCATGTATAAGAAGGGTCGTGTCTTGGTCCTTACAACATTTTTGCAGGTCTGGTTCTAGGAGCACATTGTAGTGAGTAGGACAAAGGGGATTCCTCATTAGTAGATATATTATGGATAGCTTGTTATATTTTACTAAGGTCCTACAATAGGCTGAGGGAGGAGGATGAGTGGCCTAGAGGAGGCCAGATGAGCTATCGATGATTTGATCATGGCTCAAATTTATTGGTGACCATGGTAAGGATACCGGGATTGGGAGGATGATAGGATGGATCTGGATCACATATGGTGAGTGTTATGGATCTAGATGGAGAGGATAGAGATAGATATGTATTGGGTATATTGAGTGCTATGGTATTTTAGGTTAGTTTAAGTGATTTCCAAGGTTCAATATTTTACGTTCTAATGGATGGTTCAAGAATCAATGACTACTAGCAGAATACTAGATCTCAATAGGTTTGTAGAGGCATATGAGGATGATCCAGTGGTCATATTTTCTAAGGGGTATAATGCAAGAGTCACAGATGGGTACCATGAGTGGTTCGCCACCATCTATATTGTGAGGATCACATAGGAGAGAGGTGTAGCCAAGTAGGTACACCAAGCTTTTCGGGAGGAAACTAGACTATGCTCTACTAAACAATATGATAGAGAGATTGATAAAGGCCACTAAGGAGTGAGGGGCCTTGGATGAGATGAGGGAGATAGCCACAATGGTATTCTTGATGGGAGAAGGCTCTCCAGATTGAGGGAGGGAATGGGCAGCCCTAGAAGTAGGCAAGAGCTTCATGGTAGTAGGTTGTGTTATCTCCTCATTAGGAGACACACTAAGTTCCACAATAGGACTCATCTAAGAAGGGAACTGCTATGGAGATCAGGAAGTCGAGTAGTGCAAGAGAGGTTGTTACTCTATGGTAAGAGAATGTCGATCTAAGTAGTCATATTGGCATTTAGGCAAGCCAGATGCAGGTATTGGAGGTACAACTCACTCAATCATAGATTCTACTAGGGTAGGCTCAGGCCCAGCTAGCCTAGGCCTAGGGATAGGGAGAATCATTCTAGAAATAGTCCCAATCACTCTAGAGTGGAGCTTCACACCATTCCTTAGGGAGTAGCGCACTACAGGGTGTCTTTATGGTAGTGCAGGTAGAGGCTATCTTAGCGGTATAGTGGATGATTTTTATCAAAAACTCTAATTTTAGGTAATGCTCAAGGGTCAGAGGGCTCCATTGCCTCTAGAGTTAGTGGCTTCGAGCCTCTCTAGATTTGTTTCTAGGTCAGTGTCTAGGGCTCCTCAATTTTGGGTGCCCAGACCACCACCTGATGATACTTAGAGCTCTAGAGGATCTGAGGAGTGATATACCAAGATTTTGGTTTTGTGGCATACCCCCTAGTGACTGAGTATGCTAGTTTTGGTTATGGCATACCAGTTGAACATTTTTGTACCTTATGTACATTTTTTTGAGATATATATATGACTACTACTATTCATTTTGGTATTTGATTTCTATGTTTATGTGTAATGTAAGCTATTACGATTTTTTATTTGTGATCATCATTATAAACATGCTTATGGTCATGTTTGATTTGCTAATTTTATTGTATCATGCTTTAATTGAAGTATTATTGTAGAAATATGAAATGTAATTTGATGTAGTTGATGTTTTGTAATGTAGTATGATTAAATTATTTGTAGAAGAAAAATTATTTAAATAATGTTCCCTTCAAATTTTGATCAGTTAGAAATAGTCCTCGAGGATGTGTGCTTGTATATGACCGTTTATGGAGGATGCCCCTTGTGTTGGTCATGAAGAAAATCCTATATGAGGTTTTGTCATATTACTAACATCGAAGTATCGTGATCAACAAAAATAATTTGAAATTTTGTTGATTAAAAGTGATAAGTTGATGATAAGTAATTTGTGGTTTTAAGATTAAGTCTGACTTAATCTTAAGAGAAGTATTATGTAATGAAGGTGATTAAGCATGAAAAATTGGGTAGAGGACTTGCGCTAGGCATAATATTCCTAGTGTGAAGTAAATAAAGAGATTTTATTAGGTTTATATCATACCATCATCGCGAAGTTGTATGCAACTATATGATCAAGCAATTTTATGTGTTCAGTGCAATTGTTTTGTTTGTAACAAGTAATCATGCAATATAGTGAAATTAATGTATTTGTGCTAAATGGTAGATATGATATGCAAGATTAATTGATTTTATGGACCAATTGCTTAGACTAATCAGTCATACAAATCCATGAGGATATAGTGATTTCAACTAATCAAAAATCAAGGAGAATCTTGGTCATGCAGATATGAAATTAATTTTATCAAGAACCAGCCCATGATTTGTGTATTCATTTCTTATCTTGACCTTAATTATGATACAAAATCTCTCAAGGGTCAAATGTGTGTTCTTATGAGGTTTATTTACCAATTTTGAGTAAGGTAATGATGCAAACCGAATTTTAAGAACCATGTGTGTGCAAATGATGAATTCATATACCATAATTTTATGCATGTGGTTAGACTTAACTACTATGTAATACAAGCTACCAAAAGCTAGATGATCCACAAGTTGACATTGGTCTATACAAAAGAAGGTCACTAATTTGATAGACATGTTGCCAAGCATAAGACTACCCTATTGGTAGGCGGGATTCATTCAGCCCATTGTTGTAATAGGGATCACCCCATGGTTTTCAAATAATTAAACAATACTATGGGATTCAAGTTCATTACCCTCTTCTTTTCTTCTGATTTTTAGGTAGGGATTCTTGTTCATTTTTAAACAAGGGGATTTATTTGTTTTGTAAAAAAAATCTTCTCTTTTCTTCTTTTTTTTTCAAGTGATACTTGATTAGATTAGGTGAAGAGAAAGGGACTTTATTCGGGTAGGGTGGAGCTTTTCCTTTTGCCAATTATCAATATTCTAGACCATGCGCATAATAGGATAGCAAGGTAAACCTTTTGCTTAAGGAGCTAGGAATACCATGTAGTATCATATTTCCTTGTGCAAAATCATTTTAAGGTGTAAATATATTCTAGTTCAAAAGAGTGGTAGAATCAGTTCCCAAAAATCAAAATTTATTAATGTATCAGTCGTTATTTTGGTTCAAGAAATATTTATAATCAATATCGAAAATCAATATTTTATTTATATGTGAATTTGTGAATGGTCCAGGATAAATTCTGAATTTCATCAAAGAAAACCAAGATTAACTATGAATCTAGACAACATCAGTCTAATATTTAAGTAATATAATAATTGGATGTGACTATGTGTCCTATGCAATTGGACCAAAAATTATTAAGGATGTAAGATTGAATGCAATTGAAAGATGATGAATATAAAATGAATGTGATTATAATAGTAGACTATATGCAAGAAATATTGTATGTACAAGATATATGATGACTATGTACAATGGTAGGTCATAGCTTTATGCATAATATCATTTTAGGTGCATTATATTCATTGGCTCCTTAAGATATTTTCCATTAAGGTAGCTAAACGATATGCACCCAATCCAAATTTAGCAGTGATGATAAAGGGTCCTAACCAGTTTGGTTGAAAATTTCCTTTAAGATCAGTTTGAGAATTGGTATTTTTTATTTTATTTAAGAACTAAATCACCAACCTCAAAATATTGAGTATGAACTTTCTTAAAGAATGATCTTTTGAGTTTGTCTTGGTAGGAGCAAAGGTGCTCTAAAGAGTTTATGCACTTTTCATCTAGTAATTCCAATTGGCTTAGTCTTCTAGCACGATATTCATCTCTTACTTCCGCATCTTGAATTAAAAAACCTAAGGGACTTCAAGCTCAAAATGAAATACATCTTCGATGTCATATACCAAGACAAAGGGAGAAGCATAGGGGTTCGAACACTAGTTCAATAAGCCCATAAGGTAGGATATAGTTGAGTATGCCAATATCGACCTAATTTATTAACCAATATTTTTAGGATTTTAATTAAAGTTTTGTTGGATGCTTCAGCTTGGCCATTTCTTTATGGATAGAAATGAGTAGACCATCTATGTTGGATTTTGTATTTGGCACAAAACTTTTGTATATATTTATTTTTGAAGCACGTTCCATTATCAGAAACGAGCGTAGATGGAATCCTAAATCTATAGATGTTTTGATTGAAATAAATTTAGAGACTTGGGTTTCTGTGCAAGAAGCCAATGGCATGGATTCTACCCATTTTTTAAAATATTCAGTTGTTGTTATGATGAATTTATGACCATTTAATGAAACTAGATCAATCTTCCCTATAATGTCTAGGCCCCATTTTGAAAAAGACCAAGGGGAAGAGATAGCTTGAAGCTCTTGGTTAGGAGCATGGACTAAATTTGTGTGTCACTAAAATTTGTCACATCGGTATACATAGTCATTGGCATATTTTTCCATGGAGGGCCAAAACTATCCCATTTGTACGAGCTTTTTGGTTATGGCACCACCACTAAAATGACCTTCGCAAGATCCATCATGCACTTCTCTTAGTGCATTTTTGGATTCATATAGGTTGAGGCATATTAGAAGGATACCTTTGAAAGACATTTTAGATAAGGTAATTTCAATGATTACAAAATGAGTGGCTCGTTTACGTAATAGTCTATGTTGATTCCTATCTAGACCATCTGGGAATGACCCATTTTGGAGAAAGTTGAATATATCTCAGTACCATGATCTTGAGGATGTTTCTTCAATTGTGAAGACCTCTAAGGGTGCTAGGCAAGACTCTAATAAAGTGGATTCCCTAATTTTGTAAATGATGATAGTAGCATGATCATCATCCAACTCTAAAGGAATAAGAGAAGCAATTGCTACCATAGCATCTATAGAACGATTACTAGTACAAGGGATAGATTTGATAGTAACTTTCTCAAATAAAGACATGAATTTTAAAATATACTCTTTATAGGGATGGAGTTTCTCATCTCAGTTTTGATAAATGTTATTGATTTGATTTACCATGAGTTGTGAGTCTCCAAAAACTAACAAAATTTTAATATTCAAGGATAAAGTTGCTCGTAACCCAAGAATCAAGGCTTCATACTCTGTTGTGTTATTTGTATAGGCAAATTGGAGTTTAAAATATAATGGGATAAGTTATTTTTGTGGAGACACTAATATAATGCTTGCACCTGTGCCACTCATGCAACACACTCCATCAAAAAATAGAGTCCAAGAATCTAAATGTTTACCTTCTAGATTAAGGCATTCATCTGGAAACTCTATCATCAAAGGGTGAGTAGATTCAAGAGGAGCAATGATGAGTTGATCGGCGATGACTTGCTCTTTAATGGATTTTTTACCAATAATTGTTAGATCAAACTCACTTAGATAAATAACCCATTTTGTTGTGCATATTGATAAATAGGGTCTACTCATCAAGTATATTAATGGATCAAACTTTGCTATGACAATTTTTTTAAACATATAATGGCATAGTTTCTACGTGGAAAACACAATACGTAAGCAAAGTTTTTCTAAAGGAGTATATGAGTTTCATAACTATTCAAGGTTCTAATTATATAATAAATAGATCTTTCTTTCTTATCCTCATCATGTTGTGCAAGCATTGCTCCTAACACAAGTTTTGAGGTAGAAATATATAAAATAAAAGGATGCTCGGGCCTAGGAGGAACGAGCACTAGCGATGTAAGAAAATATGTCTTAAGAGCTTTGAAGGCTTCTTGAAATTCCTCATCCCATTTGAAAAAGGTATCTTTCTTAAGTAACTTAAGAAAGGGTTGACATTTATTTACCAATTTATCAATGAAACGATGGATAGACTGGAGATTACCTTATAAACTTTTGAGTTTTGTTAAATTTTTTAGTGGAGGTATGTCAATGATTACCTTGATTTTTATATGATCTATCTCTATTCCTCTCATAGATATAATAAATCCCAATAATTTACCCGATTTCACTCTAAATACATATTTTTCCAGGTTTAAGCATACTTTGTATTCATGGAGTCTATTAAAGACTTAGCATAGGTCAATAATATGATCTTCATCCTTTGGATTAAGCTATGATGTCATATACATAAACATGTAAGATATCATACATCATATCATCATAGATGTAGGTCATAGCTTGTTGATAAGTTGCTCCTGCATTCTTTAAACCAAAGGGTATTACTTTCCAACAGATTATCCCCCAAGGTGTAATAAAAGTAGTTTTAGGTTGATCTTTTGGTGCTATACGAATTTGGTTATATTCTAAAAATCCATCCATAAGGGATAACATTTCACTTCCTATTGTGAAATCGATAATTTGATCCATATTAGGAAGGGGAAAATCATCTTTGGGATATGCAACATTGATGTCCCTAAAATTAGTACATACTCTAATTTTAGTAGCCTATTTTTTGGTTACTGGGATGACATTAGATATCCAATCAGAATAATCTATGGCTTGAATGAAATCAACTTCTAACAACTTTTGCAACTCATCTTTAACTAGAAAGGCTACTTTAGGATGCATTTTCCTAAGTTTTTGTTTTACATATTTAGCATCAGGACGAACCACCAAGTGGTGCATGACGATAGAAGGATCTAAGCCAAGCATATTTGCATAAGTCTATGTGAAGATATCAGGGTATTCCACAAGAATTTCTATGTATTTCATTTTTCTTCTTTACTCAAGGTAGATCTAATTTTAACCATGTGAGGATTAATTTATGTTCCAATATTGTTTTTAAATATCTTCCACAAAAATATTTAAATCCCTTTCGAAGTTAGGAGGAGCAGGTGAAACACCCATTTCTTGAAGTTCTTCCAGGGATAGTTTGGCTAACTCTTCTTGTGTAGTAGTTGTTGTGTGAACATGGGCTATACATGGGATAGAACCATCAAAGAAGAAACTATTCCTCATAACTTATTAGAAGGGGATATCAAAAAATACATCTCCTTCTATACACTCATCTGGAGTGGCAATCATTTTTGGATGGACTATTGAAATTATATTGCAAGAAAAATGATTTTGCCTTTTCTTCTTATTATTCATTAAATGATTTTGATTTTCTAAATATTCATCATATATGATTAGGTGATCATCTTCATTAAAGGGAAAATTTTGAGATTTTATAGGAATATAACCTATACTACATCGGGTAGGCCATTCCTCAACCTCAAAGCATTTGTGTGTGTCATTTTAAAAATTACCTAAACATTTACCTCTGTAACCCATATCACACATCATTTGCTTTGATTTTATATATCTATTGGAGAAGTAACATTGATCAAACTTGTTCTTATCAAATGTAAAGTTCAATATCTTTATGTTGATTTTATTGGGAGAATATCCTATAGAAATAAAAGTACAACTTCAAACATGATATATATTTCTCCATTTGTGAGGTAGACCTATTATTATTGGGGATGGTGGTAATTGTGACAAGACAATGGAGTCTTGTATAGCAAAATTAGCATGCTCTATAGGTGCTAGTATGGTGGATAATTCAGGTAAAGCCTCATCTATGAGGGGGTATGATGTAGAAGGATTATTAGTTTTAGAAGGTGTAGGTGTGTCAGAAGAAGGTAAAGGTTCAATATTTGGGGAAGAAGACTTAAGGGGAACATGAGTTGATGATGATAGATCTAGAAAAAATGGAACATTAATGGGTTCCACCATTGCACACATATCAAAAGGTCTAGGGTCTCCATGGATGGTGACCAATTGATTTTTAAACTCAAATTTGACACATTGATGCAAAGTAGAAGGAATTGCACTCATTGCATTAATCAAAGGGCATCCTAGAAGGATGTTGTATGATGTAGAACAAGATAAAAAAAAAACAAACGTATCCAAAATTCTAGGACCAAATTTTAATGGGATAGATATCACACCACAAGCCTCTTGGGTTTCATCATTAAAAGATTTTATAATCATTTTAATTCTTAAATCTTCGTTTTTGAATCCAAACCATTTGAAAAAGTCATAGGTGTAAATATTTAAAGATGAACATTGTCAATAAATACCCTCTTAACACCTACATCTCTAATTAATGTTGTTATGTATAGAGGATTATCCCTATGAATACTTTGGGGAGGTATATCTTTGTCATGAAAATCAATGTAGTCAACTCCATGAGAAGCTATAGCATTCACTATAGCAATTGGTTCTATATCCTGAGGTACCATCATTTGACTCAAGGTATTCATTAATTATTCTTTATGAACTGATGAAGTCTTGAGAAGGTCAAGAAAGGAAATCCTATATGTCATATTAGCTAGTTGCTCATTAATATCAAAAGGAGATTTATGTTGGGTTAGAATTACATTATTCCCCTTATAAGGTGGTTTCAGAACAAAATATGGTTTATCTACATAATTTGGTTGAGTTGTAGGTAATTGAGGTTGAGAATTTTGGATTTGAGCTTGTTGTATAGTAATGGCTCCAACTATAGCCACAATGTTGCTTGATTGATGTGAAATAGAGAAATCATCTTGAAAAATCTGTGATCTAACATTTGACGTTTGTTCTATGGGAAGAAGTTGTGAAGAAGGATGTGTTGTTATAATTATTGGAAAAGGTCCCTCTAGAAATAATAAATCTATAATGGATAGAATCAATCCTAATTCATCTTCTGAAATATTATAATGGAAGGAACTAAGGTCTTTCTCTAGTTCTATTTCACTTTCTTTCTTGAAATTGCTCGATTGTGAGAACATATTGAGTAGGTACAAATGAATTTGTGATAGTTGCGATGGTAAGTGGCTATTAATAATTCCCAAATAAAGTGTTGGATGAGGAAAAATCTTATAATCTAGTTGATTCATAGCTTCCTTACCATATTTTTGTTATGGATTTTAGAAAATATCTAGATCTTGATTGGTATTTTGTGTCTGTTACTTTTTTGGGTCTGTTGGCAAATTAGTTTTTGGTGGAGGATTTTATACTCTTAATTTTCCATTATCAATCAAGTATTGTATTAATTTTTTTAACCTTCTACAAGTGTTGGTTGGATGTATGTCAACTTTATGGAAATCGCAATGTTGGTATGGTCTATACCAAGGTTGAGAGGTGTCAAGTTGTCGTATCTCTGGAAATTTTATCGAGCCTCTTTCTACCAATTGTGGTAAGACCATTGTCAAAGGTTATTCAACCTTGTGAAATTCTATTTTGCAGAGGTTTTTGGGATGCTTTTAACACAAAATTTTTCGTGGTTTCTATGGTATTAACATTTGGAGGGGGTCTACTATCTGTAACCCCGTCTCCTACCACATGTTTGTTCTTGTATTGATTTTTAGATGAATTTTCTTCATCCTTATTTTTAAGTTGTCCTCTTATGATAAGGGCTTCTTCTACCCTTTTATCCAAGACTATAGCTTGATCAAAGGAGGTTACGGTAGTTGTAGCTAACTCATAGGATAATTGTTCTTGTAAATTCCTAATGAAAATTTCTAACATTTCTCTTGGAGGTAAAGAGAAGTGTAACTTGCCTAAATTTTTTCTCCATCGAGCTAGAAATTCTATGAAACTCTCTTCCTTCCCTTATTTTGTTAGAAAAAATATTACATTATAGGAGAGATTAGTTATTTCAATTATACACTGATTATTATTAGCGTACTGTTGCAGCAGCATCCTATTGAGATGCGCCCTCTTCGGGCTAATCCGGGAATGTTGTGTATTATTTAATCAATGATTCAATAATAATTTGTTGTTCACTTTCATCACATGGCATCAGAGCCAAAAGTCTGAAAGAATAGGCAGAAATATTTTTTTTGCAGAGCTGGTCTGTGGAAAAACAAGAGCGGAAGCTTGCCTGAAGAAGAGTTTTTTTTTCTCGCGTGAAGGCCTGGCGATAGCGGAAGAAGAGTTTTTTTTTTTTCGCGTGAAGGCCTGGCAATAGCGGAAGAAATTTTTTTCTCTAAGTTTCATCCTTAGAAATTAAAAAAAAAAAATTTGGACGCCACCCGCGGGCTCCTCCGCCCGAGCGCCACCCTGGTGCCACTTGAGGGCTCCTCCGCCCGAGCGCCGCCCCGGTGCCACCCGCGGGCTTCTCCGCCCATGCACCACCCTGGCATCCCCACTCCCCACCCCTCCCATGCGCAACCACCCTCGTGTGCTGCCTGCGGGCTTCTCCACCCGTGCACCACTCTCGCACCAGCCGCGTGACGTCGTGGCCCCCTATCGCCGTTGCAGTAGAGGCAGCCGCGGCCCCTACCGCCACCTATAGCAGAGGCAGTAGTGGCCCCGTGCGCTCACCGTCGTGGCCCGTGGGATATAAGGGGCCCGACCTGGGTTCCTATACCCAGATCAGCCCACGGGCTCACTGGCAAGTGAGCCGCGTGGTGGGTTCTGGGAACCCAGAGGTCACGGGTTCGAATCCCGTCGACCCCCCCAACATAAAAAAAAAAGGTATTTTTTTAATAACGTTTTTTTTAATTATTATTTTTTAGTTAAATTAAAATTTGATTTTAATTTATTTTAATAGTTGTTAACTATATAAATTAAAATTTAATTTTAATTTATTTTAATAGTTTTTAACTATATAAATTAAAATTATTATTTTTTTTAACTTTAAAACTATACAATAGTTATAAAAATGCTTTATTAAGAGAAATTTTTTTTAAGGGGGGGTATTTTTTTTTCCAAAATCAAAGGGGGAAAGTGAGTAATTTTTTCAAAAGCAAATTTGGCATTATTGTAAAGGTGCATTCTCGGCAGTGCCCGACACCTAGAGGTTTATTTTCTGTGGGCACTTTTATGTTGTATGTTGCATTTTTTCTTGCTTTGCACTACATCATTAAAAGTTAAAATCAAATTCACTCCCTAAGTCCCCGAAATAATTAAAACCCATCCGTGCAATTTATTGCACTACAGTGTTCGGTATTTGTGATACCTCTGGCCAGCACTTACAGGTAAAGTTGTCGTGATTGCGCTACTGTATCCGCCGCCTAATATAGCTGCTAAAACGACGTCTGAGCTTGTTCTCTATAAATCGTCGGGGAGAGATAAGTTTGCCATTTTGCATTTTTTTACTCCATCCATTACCCTAATAGTTCTTGTGTTTAGGCGTAAATCCTGACGAAAGTTCTGAAATCCAAAGTGTTTAGGGGAAGTTACGCCCCACGCATGAGGATTGTAGACTTTCTATGGTAGGTGCCATCAACAAGACTATTCCCTTTCAGTACTGCTTAAGTACCACGTATCGTATGATCTCTAAAAATTACCTAAAGTCTCCCTCACGTAAGGGCGGGTGATTTTTTTTTATCTTTCTAAATACCTATAGTCTCCCTCACGTAAGGGCGGGTATTTTGTACGGTATAATGGCCTAGCATAAGGTATATCGAAAGGGGGACCAATTGGTGTTATAAGGAACCTTCACCATGTCTGCAAAATTAATGACTGATTCTCATCAGTTGTTGAAAGGTCCTAATTACACACCATGGAAAAACAAGATGAAGGCAATCCTAGCAATGGATGACTTATGGGATGTTGTATCTAGAACAACAACAAGACCTTCATCTACTACTGGTGCTATAGCTCCATCTTCCATTCAGAAATACTTTGATAAGAAAGACAACAAAGCAAAAGTGCTCATTTTGCTTGTTGTGTCTAATGAAGTTCAACCCCATATTGTTGACTGTGAACATAGTAAAGAGGCATGGGATGCCCTTAATACTATATATGAGGGAAATAATGATTCCACTATTCTATTTCTTCAATCTCAATTACATAGTCTAAGCATGAAGCAGGGGGAGACAGTTGAATTTTTTCTTTGCAAAGTGTTTGAATTGAAAGCAAAGTTGAATTCTTTGGGAGAACCAGTTGATGACAAGCTCCTTACCTCAATTGTATTGAGAGCTTTACCTGATTCTTATAGGGTGTTGATCACTTCCCTTCAGGTGTCACAATGAAAAGTTACTTTTGTAGAGTTGGTTAATATGCTTCAAGAAGAGGAGGCACGCCAACTACAACGAGATGATTCTTCTAACACTACCCTCTACATCAACAGGAAAGGGCAGAACCAGAAGAAGGGTAATTTTTAGAAGGGAGGGAATTCACAAAAGGATTCAAAAGGGAAACAAACTCAACAACCTCAACAGAAAAAGAGATATTGCAAGATCTATGACAAAGAAGGTCATGATACAAACAAATGTTGGCATAAGAATAAACAATCAAAACAGAAAGGCCAGAACAAACCACAAAAGAACAAACAACAAGTGAATGTTGTTGTTGAAGAATCTAACACGGATTCTGAGAGAGCCCACAAAGTTCTCATGACTACCACAGTGTCCAAGCAGACGGATCCTATATGGTATGTTGATTCTGGAGCCAGTAAGCACATGACTGGTGACAAATCATGGTTTGAGTCTTTTGAGGCCAAAGAGGGCAAACCGGTCACTATTGTCGATGATAAAACCTACAAGGTTCAGGGAGAAGGAACAATATCTGTCACTCTTCCTGATGGCAAGTGCCAGATTGAGAAAGTCCTCTATGTTCCAGGACTGGCAAACAACTTATTGTCAGTGACACAAATTCTGGACAAAAATATGGTTGTAAATTTTAGTGTTGAGGGGGGCAAGAAGTGTTGTTCTATCACCAGGAGAGGTAAGAACATTGCAACCGCTTCATATAAGCATGACTTATTTTCCCTAGATACTATCTCTTCTCTAGATGTAGCCATGATTGCTTCTACAAAGGAGGCAACTTCCCTATGGCACAAGAGATATGGACATTTGAGTTCTGGTTACTTACTTGAGTTAAGTAAGTATGAAATGGTAAAGGGTCTTCCTTCCCTTTCTACCACTTTACCAGTTTTCTCTGACTGCTTGGCAGGAAAGCAACATAGAGTGCCTTTTGAAAGGAGCTCTACAAGAGCAAAGAAACCTCTGGAGTTGATTCACACCGATCTGTGCGGTCCCTTAACTCCCAAAAGTTGTGGGGGTAAGAGGTATTTTCAGTTATTCATGGATGATTACTCACGAAAGATGTGGGTATTCTTTCTTCAACTGAAATCGAAGCATTTGGCTTCTTTCAGCAATTCAAGAAATCTGTTGAAAAGGAGTCAGGGACTTCTATAAAGACCCTCCGCTCAGATCGAGGGGGGGAGTTCACCTCTAAAGAATTCTCTGAGTTCTTGAAAGAAAATGGGATCACACGATAGTTAACTACTGCTTATACTCCTCAACAAAATGGAGTTGTTGAAAGGAGGAATCGTTCCATCATGGAAATGGTTCGTTGCATGCTCACAGGAGCTAGTCTTGAGCAACTATATTGGGTAGAAGTTGTCACCACAGTAGTATATCTATTGAATAGGGCACCCACAAAGGCCCTACAAGGAATGACTCCACAGGAAGCATGGAGTGGTAGGAAACCCTCCATTTCTCATCTACGCATTTTTGGATGTAAAGCTTTCATGCACATACCAAAAGAGAAAAGGAAGAAGCTAGATGAGAAGACATTGAAGTGTATTCTTCTTGGCTATGATGAGCACTCTAAGGGTTATCGTTTGATTGATCCCTTGACCAAGAAGATACACATTAGTAGAGATGTAGTTTTTGATGAGGCTTTCACATCAGAAAACACATCAGATGTATACCTAGACCTTGTGGAAACTAAGGTTGATAAATCTCCTTCATCAAAGGTTGGAGGTCCTTCTTCATCTTCTTCAACACCTCAGAAGAAGAATCCAAAGTGGTATACAAATACAATCAAATATTCTAAGCTATCCACTCCACCAGATTTGACATTGGATAGGCCTCGTACTCGCAGCATGGCTCGATAGGAGAAAGTTGCAACAGAGAATATTGGGGTTGATGATCTGTGTCAATATTTTGAGGAACTTTCTGTAGATCCAGAGAGAGATACAAAAGATATGGATATTGATAATGATAGGGTGTTTATGTCTTCAATAGATGATCTTGAACCTGCATCAGTGCAAGATGCTCTTGGTGAGCCTCAGTGGAAGGCCGCTATGGATGCAGAGTATAAGTCTTTGATGAAAAACAAAACTTGGAAGCTTGTCGATCTGCCATACGGAAAGAAGCCCATAGGCTGCAAATGGGTGTATAAAGTTAAGTATAAAGCAGATGGGACAATAGATAAGCATAAAGCCCGACTTGTTGCAAAGGGCTATGCTCAAAGAGAAGGCATTGACTACGAGGAAACTTTTGCACCTACTGCTCGGATGACAACCATTCGAGTTCTTTGTGCTATGGCAACACAGTATGGGTGGAAAGTACACCAAATGGATGTCAAGAGTGCTTTTCTAAATGGTGATCTCCAAGAAGAAGTCTACATGACTCAACCGGAAGGATTTGAAGTGGAAGGTGAAGAGCAGAAATTTTGCAAGTTGGTCAAATCCTTGTATGGTTTGAAACAAGCTCCTCGAGCTTGGTATATAAAAATGGATAATCACCTCCTAAAGCATGGATTTAAGAGATGTCCGTCAGATGCAAACCTCTATTTTAAGAAACAAGGTTCTGAAATAGTGTTGCTTGTACTCTATGTTGATGATCTGCTCATTACAGGGAGTTCAAAAACTATGATCTCTACTATCAAAAGAGACTTGTGTCAATATTTTGAGATGTCAGATCTCGGACTTCTCCATTATTGTCTTGGTCTGGAAGTCAGCCAGAAGGAGCACTACATCAAAGTGTCTCAAAAAAAATATGCCAAGACCCTATTGGAAAAATATCGCATGACTGATTGCAAGCCAATGTCAACTCCGATGGAAACAGGAATTTAGTTATCGTGATATGATGATTCACCTCAGGTAGATGGTACTCTCTATCGACAGTTGATTGGGAGTCTCATATATCTGACCAACACTAGGCCAGATATCGTATTTGTTGTCAACTATCTTTCGAGGTTCATGCAGGAGCCTAAGACTACACACTAGAAAGCAGCAAAGCGAGTTCTTCACTATGTCCGTGGCACAATGGAATATGGCCTAGAATACAAGAGGAACAACAAATTCTTCTTACAGGGATACACGGACTCCGACTATGTCGGATCATATGATGATCGTAAATCAACTTCAGGATATTTGTTTCATCTTGGATCTGGTCCTGTCTCTTGGCACAACAAGAAGCAATAGGTGGTTGCTATTTCATCAATAGAGGTAGAATATCGCACCGCACGTGAAGCTATGTGCGAAGTGATATGGTTGCATCGCATCTTGACAAGTATGGGTCTTCCATCAAAATCTCCAATACACTTGTTCTACGACAACATGGGTGTTTTGAATCTTGTCAAGAATCCAAGTACATCATGAAAGAACCAAGCACATTGACACACAATGTCACTTCATTCGAGACGAAGTTCCAAGGCACCGAATTCAACTTCAGTACATCTCCACAAATGCTCAAGTTGCAAACATTTTCACTAAGGCACTTGCATGTGTCAAATTTGAATTGTTTCGCAACTCTCTATGTATTTCAAAATAATGTAATAAGGGGGGATGTTAGCATAGCTAGAAGTTATTCAATCACCCAAATATTGTAATAAGGGGGGATGTTAGCGATATATTACAATAGGTGATATTTTAGTTATTTCAATTATTCGTAATTATTATTAGTGTACTGTTGCAACGACATCCTGTTGAGATGCACCCTCTTTGGGCTAATCTAGGAATGTTGTGTATTATTTAATCAATGATTCAATAATCATTTTCTGTTCACTTTCATCACAAATCCTTAATTGTGACATGCCTCTCTATATAGGCATCAAATTGATGTACAAACAACTCTGCAGTTTCTTTGAAGTTTATTAAGGAGTTTGTTGGGAGTTGATAGTACCATTCCAAGGACATGCCTCATAAATTTTTTTGAAATATTTTTAGTAGAAACATGTCATCATATGCAATGTCACTGCAAGCAGTCCTAAACATGCAAAGATGCTCAATCGGATCTTCGATCCCCTTTTAAATCGATATAATTGGCATGGGAAAGCATTTAGGATATGGTCTAGTAGCAATAAAAGGATCTAGTGGTTGGTTACACATTTTCTTATGGTTGTATGTAGGGTGATAAGGGTCTATTTAATCTAATTGTGAAGCTAATTGTTGAACTATAGCTTCAAGATGATGTGGTTGCCCATTATGCTTATTCTATGCTTCTATGTTTGCATAGGGAGGATAATATGTATGTTGTGCTACCGCATAGGGTGTTGAAATGGTAATACTATTATGCATAGGATTTGAAGTTGGAGGGTTGGAAAGCTTATAAGGAGGCATATTTTGTTGCAAGGTTGGTTGAGAAGAAGTTGGGATTTTCATATTTTTATTATTTTTTTGGGATGTTGAGGCTTGAATAAATCGAGTGTTAAAATATTGGGAAAGGAATTTAGTGTTGGTAGAAGAAGAAGGTTATTTTTGGGTAGTAGTGGTGGTTGCAAAAATAGGTTTATGTTGTGATGCCACAGTTGTTTGAACTTGGGTAGTAAATAAGGAATTATCATTGTGAGTGG
This sequence comes from Wollemia nobilis, assembly GCA_028583015.1. Lineage (NCBI taxonomy): Eukaryota > Viridiplantae > Streptophyta > Pinopsida > Araucariales > Araucariaceae > Wollemia > Wollemia nobilis. The sequence goes on along the minus strand of JAQPPZ010017232.1, from coordinate 21,317,493 downwards.
CAGGTTGTAATAGAGTATTTTCCATATACACCTCTAGTTTTGGGAGAAGTCAAAAAGTTGCTTCCAAGGCTACCTCTATTGAAAAATCACCTCTTGCGAGTTGATATTCTATTTCAAAGGCATTAGCAATAACAGCTCAATTACGATTCAAAAATGAATGTCTCATAAAAGGGTCAATTGTTTTGTTCTCCTCATTTTGTTCTTTTTGTACAACCTGTTCTTCTTAAACTTCTTCTATTCTAGTTTCGGTATTAGGACATTTATTATCTGACTCTCCTTCAAATTTGGTTGCTACTTCTTTGTCATTCCTTAAGGTTTTAGGCATCTTGTTGTGTTATTTTGTTTTGTTTTTTATACTACTACTTTTTATTTTTAAATCAAACTAAAAAGGCTTGTCTACCTAAGTATTTACAAGATTTAATGTGATGAAACTAAGGTGATTTTACTCTTATTGAAAGAGCTTATAAATATCATTGATGGGCTCTAGGTCTTTGGGGTTCATGAAATGTTCCTATTCAAAGACAAAGTTCTCTTTTAGAAGAAGGACGAAGTGAATGAGAGTGATATTCTTAGTTTTAGAAGTAAGAGATTGGAACTAGAGCTTGTGGCAAAAATATCTAAAAAGGACCACTCTAGGTGCTTTTTGATAGCACCTTTTTTGTTCAAAGGCTATCTCTTTCTCTTCTAAGTTTTCTAGGAATTTGTGAATGACTACAGATTCTTCAAAGTAACTTTCCCACAGGTAAATTATGGAGTGGATTCTAGCCTTTTTGCTCACTAGCTAGCATTCACAACTCCTTTTAATTTCAAAATAGGTGGAATTGTAGTTTACACCTAAGGCCTTTGTTATGTCTATCCTTTTAATTTGTTTCAACTCCTATACTCTTCTCTTAATGAGGTCAAAATTTTACCACAAATCTCCCCAATTTTCTTTGTTACTCCTAAAGAGGATATCAACCTATTTTTCTATGATTTATTTTCTAAGGTTGATAAGGGAAAATTATTTAACACTAGTGTCCACCATTTAAAACTTTTTCTAGAGATTTTTGTTTTTTTTGTTATAGAAAAAAGAAAAAATAAAAAGACAAAAAGACAACAAGAGTTCTTTTTCTAAGAGATTTGCTTCAAATCATTTTACAAGTTGTATGCCAAGTTAACTTGTTTTTATTAGGATTTTCACTTGGATTCCTGCATGTAGACGTTTGGTGATGAAATACAAGCCGTGATGAAGCCCAAGTTTTGACAGTCCTCACCCAGTCCACCATTGGTTGAGATACACCTCAAAAGAGATGCGTTCTATTTTCCACGTCTATGAATTTTGCTGTATCGACCTCATTTTAAATTTTGATTAAAGGTTTCAAGTTTTCTGGGTAAATATGAAAGTATAATTCCTTTCTAAAAGTCGTAAACCTTCACTATATGTCCCTTTGTTTTCGGACCAATCGAAGCTACAAAAGAGTTCATTGGATGTGGTTCTTTTTTTAGGACAAATGATGTAAAAATGAAAAAGAAGTGTTTTGGTTTGTTTTAAGAATAATTAGATTTATATAGCTTAATCTAAAATACACAAGCTTAAATGATCTTTTTTTGTTCAAAAAACATAGAAAAGGTAAAAGTTCAAAATGAGAGTGTTTTCACGTTGGGTTCATCAAATAATATAGACCTCAAATTTTCACACCCCTTTATTTTAGGCTAATGGATTCATGCCTGAAAGGTGGAGGTAAAATTATGTACCTACACCTCGAACGAGAAGCACTTGATTTGTGCTCTCCTTGGTGTTTTTCAATGAATTGGGTGGGGTTCACCAAGAAACACTTTCTATAGTGGTTTCCACGCATAGGTAAGGTCGATGTTTGTTGTATTCTTTTTATGTGCACACATCTAGGGTTTGGCCAAAATGCAACTATTGCATACCTATATGTGTAATAAATTTTGATGAAAATAAAGTAAACATATTATAACTAGAAAGCTTTGTAAATATAATTATGATGCAATGATTTTGTAGATATTGAAAAGCAAAATATGATGTTTATGCTAGCATTTTGTATATTATGTTTTTATGTTTCTTTTAACTAAATATACTAGATGTAAAATGATTTGACCAAATTCCTATTTTTGTCATTTTGTTCTTTAAATTCTTTTAACAAGTACGATGAAATAGCTAATTTTATCTTTTTGTCTTTTGTGTTTTTCAGCTAGAATGATTGATATAAAATGATGCAATCGAATCTATGTTTTCGATATTTTCTTTTGAGTTTTTCAACTAATGCAATTAAATTCAAGATACTATGTTTTTGATCTTTTTATTTTAATTTTTTCAACTAATATGATAAATACAAAATGATGCAACTAAGTCTATGTTCTTTTGTATTTTCTTTTCTTTCTTTTTTTGTATGTAGATGCTTCTAAAATAGAATATTATAAAATTACAGTATGGAAAATTATAAAAAAAGATAGGTTCATATTCTTACTTGATTTGAATATCTGTTATCGTACTCATTCAGATTTTTCAGGTAAATTTGGATATGTCAAATGAATTCATATCAGTTTGAAATGAATTCATATTTGTCTGAATATGTCAGGATAAATTCAGATCCATTCAGATCTATTTAAAACACGATAAGACACTAAAAATTATAGTGAGCAGTGGGGATATACTTAGGCCACAGTAGATCCTAGCCTGTGATAGTTAGATCCCCTCGATTATTTAGCCAATCTTAATAAAAGTAATGGATATGTTGATCTAATGCAAAACATATAATTTAAAGGAAAGAAATAGTAATAACAACAATGCATACAGTAAAATAACAAGTTTTATGAAGGCTAAAATGCAAAGATTGGATTGATTTCATAAACCTTCAAATCAAAATCTTACCCCCAACACAAATCTAGATATTTTTGGATATCATCTACGAATTCGAATGGGTTCGAAAACTTACAATGACTAGATCTGCAAACTATAATAGTCAAAATAATTTTGGACTTGTGATTAATTTGGATGGCTCCAAATTTGTAAAAAGACTACACAAATATAAATTAATGCTAAGGATAAAAGAAATTTGAATCCATAGTGCTCATTGCCATCTTTGATAGATCCTAGAATGATGATTTGATTTCGAAGTCTCCACTAAAACCTGTAACAAAATACAAGAAATCTTCTTCTCCACTTAATTTTTTCCTGCAAAATCACCATTAGATATGTCTAGGGGGAGTCTACAGTATTTATTATCCAAGATAGGTCAAGAAAAGGGGGAGGGAAACCAAAATAGGTTGAGTTATTAGGGTAATTTTGGAATTCCGTATTCTGGACAAATTCAAATGGATCCAAATTTGTCAAAAATCTTAGTTTGCCCAGATTGGGTGTAAAATCCAAATAGTGTACCTAAATTAGGCACACATGGGATTTGGATAAATTTGGATAAATCTGGATTGATCTAAATTTATTGAAATCACTCAAATTTTGTGAGAAAATGGGGAAAATCCAAATAGTGCACCTAAATTAGGCGCATGTGGGATTTGGATAATTTCAAATCGATTTGAATTTGTTGAATTCACCAAAAATTCGTGAAAAATGGGAGGATGGATAAGTTTTGATTTTATATGATACAAAAATTGAGGTAGGAGGATGAATGGTAAAAGGTACATTGTTAGGGAGTAACAATAGACTTGTTAGGAGGTGGGAATTTTGAAATGTGTCAAAATTCCCTGGCTACACTCAACAATGGCACAATTCACTCTCAAGGCTTTAACTCCCTCTATGTGAATGGAGACATAGGCACCCACATATTCCTCAACCTATTTTTTAGAGGATGGACCATGGAAAGCTCCTACCAAAGGTATGGGGAAGATCAACATTGATGTTGTATTAAGAGGTAATCCAAGAAGGGCAAGCATGGGAGACATAGGAAGACTCTCAGATGACCCTCATACCTTTATTTTAGTAGAAAATCTTGGTGTCCTTCCTAACAATATAGTGGAAGTGTGTGTTATCCTTCATGGTCTTTAGGAAGCTACTAAGATTGGATAGTCTATAATATAGGTTGAATCAAACTCACAAGTAACCATTAATCAACTGAATATACTACACCAAAAAAAGGGCTTTAACAACTCTTATAAATCGCCCTTAAATACCTTTAAAAGAGATTATTCAACCATCGTATACGAGGGCATCATAAAACTTCTAGGACATACTACGGTGGCTAAAAATTATCTCAAACAACCACCCTATTAGGGTCTAAGAGGGCGGTTAAAAACCACCCTCTTAGGACTATGAGGGTGGTTGTGAACCACTATATTAGGACTAAGAGGGTGGTTACTGACCACCCTCTTAGGGTTAAGACCTCTTAGGCCAGAGAGGGTGATTCATAACCGCCTTCTTAGAGCCTAAGAGGGTGGTTTTAAATCATAATCTTATGGTCCCACCCTAAAAATATATATAATAAAACATGTGTGTTGATTTTATATAAGAAAACTATATTCAATTGAGATGTGTTGATTACTTGACTCAAAAATTGTTTGATGTAAATTATTAGCAACAAGGTACTCCCATAAAAATTATTGGTTCAAAAACCATTAAGAGTACTATATTTGTGGAGGGCATCAAATAATTATAATTGAAAGCACAAATTATAACTGAAAGCACACAACCAACTTATGAATTCACAAAAAATATGAAAATCTAGATATATATGGCATTAAAATATGTTATTTGTAGTGGTGGATTATTTTAGTAAAATGTGTGTGTTGATTTTATATAAGAAAACTATGTTCAACAAAGAAGCAATGCAACACTGTTTTTTTAATCCAATGTACGATGCACTTCAGGAAACCAAAATCCATGGTTTTTAGTAAGGATTCATGATTCTTGGAGTTGTTTTGGACCACATTGTAAGGTAAAATAGTTATGAAAGTGGGATATACAATTGCATTCTAGCCACAAATCAATGGATAAACCAAAGTAGTGAATCAAACATTGATGCAACTTTTGAGGAAATATAATATGATATCAGCATGTGAATCATATAATCAAGTTATTCATAACATTAAAGAATGTGATATCAATAGATATGTGTTGATTGCTTGACTAAAAAATGGTTTGATGTAAACTGTTAGCAAAAAGGTACTCCCATAAAAATTATTGGTTTAGAAACCATTAAAAGTACTATATTTGTGAAGGGCATCAAATTATTATAACTAAAAGCACACAACCAACTCATGAAGTCACAACAGAAATACAAATCTAGATATGAATGGCATAAAAGATATTATTTGTGGTGGTCGATTATTTTAGTAAAATTTGTGTGTTGATTTTATAAGAAAACTATTTTTAGCAAAGATGCAATGCAACACTGTTATTTTCATCCAATGTATGGTGCACCTCAAGCATCCAAAATCCATGATTTTTTGTAAGGATTCATGAAACTTGCAGTTGTTTTGGATGGCATTGTAAGGTAAAATAGAAATGAAAGTGGGATATACAACTACATTCCAACCACAAATTGATGGAAAAAACAAAGTAGTGAATCAAACATTGATGTAACTGTTGAGAAAATATAATATGAAGAATTCCAAGACTTGGGATAAAAGCTCATCATGTGAATCCTATAATTAGGATATTCTTAACATTAAATAATGTGATATCAATTGAGACGTGTTGATTGCTTGACTCAAATTTTTTTTGATGTAAACTATTAGCAACAATGTACTCCTATAAAATTTATTGGTTCAAAAACCATTTAGAGTACTATATTTGTGGAGGGCATTAGATAATTATAATTGATGCGCACAACTAGATCATGAATTCACAACAAAAATGCAAATCTAGATATGAATGACATCAAAAGATATTATTTACAGTGGTGGATTATTTTAGAAGAAAGTCATAGATACCTCTTTCTTTGTATTAGCATAATGCATTTAAGATATAGTTTTTGCTCTTTTGTAAAATTATGGATGAAATCTTGTTTGCTTGGAAAGGTCGATGATGTAGCCTTCTTACGTGCTTATAAGTAATACAAAAGCCTTTCTAACAAATAATAATTATTATTATTTGACAAGTATTTAACAAATTTATATTTTATATATTAAAAATATTAGAGATATCTAATGTATATCAAAAATTAACTATTATTTCACCCAATAAAATAAAATAGGATTATCAATTTAGAGGAGAAACTAATGACATTAGGTCCTATTATGTACAATTATATGGAGTATATTTTAACTCATATCAATGTGTCAGAAAGGAAAAATGAAAGGTTGTAGATATTAACATGCTAATAAATACACATATAATTTAGATGCTCATCAATAAACTAAAAGAATCCTATATATCGTGCTATCCAATATCAAAAGCTAATAAAATTTATCTATAAGTGGAAAATATCAAAGTGAGTTAGTAAATTTCTTGAAAGCTTCATACTCTTCATAACAAGCATTGGAGAGATAGAAAATTGAAAAAATATCAGCAAGTTTATTCCACAAGACCACTTATTTTCATAAAAGTGAAATTAAATCTAGAAATAATATAATGATAAGGGCTAAAATGTAAATGTCTCTTTTTGTAAATAATAAAAATGCATCTTGGTGCTATGGAAAAATTATGTCTTGCAAAAATTTTGCAACTATCATATCAAAGAGATCTTGAAGATGAAAAATAACTAAAAATCTACATTAAAAAATAATGTTCATGGTAACAAAACAATGAGAATGGTAAATCAATAATGATGATCAATCTTTTTCTATTACTTTGCCTTCTATGCATACAACTTTAAAAATCTATGGGATGTATTAATTTTCTCTACACTCGATCAAATTAAAAAACGATGATATTTTTTATAGGAACAAGTTTACTTGACATAAAATATCTAATGATGCCAAGCATGAGAATGGAATCACTAGTTAAATATATCAGATTCCTTGAATTTATCTTATAATTTGCTCACAATATAAAAAAAACATTTAATTTTCTTTGTTGGATAATAAGGGGTTGTACTTGGGTCCCCCACCCTTGACAAATTACAACTCTCTTCTTTAGATCTTGAGAGTTTACAAATAGATACACTTCTCATCTCAATTGAGATGCTATAGCTAGAAACCTACATCATTTTACATAAAATGTCTGAATTCTAGATTTTCATTTTTTTGATCTTTTCAATTTTCTGTATGAATACAAATATTCTAGAATTTAGCATCCTTCTTGACATTTTCCTATAGCAATCTTCACAATACCAAAACTTCACCTCTACTATCTATGCCTTGCATCTTAGTAGAGTAATATTTCCAAAACATCGCATTATCATAGTTCGCTTTACCAAATCTGGATTGCTAGTTTCCTTCCTGAAACACAAGTGCAACCACAAAAATTATAATAAATAGTCTATATGAAAACACATTACTATTACAAAATAAAGCAGATATTACCAATGGAAAACATTAAAGTAAAACTTAATCATTTATTGATTCAGGCAATCAACATTTTCTTGTCAGCTTCAACTAAACTTACTACTTCCTCTAACCATGGAAAGGAGAATTTAACTTCATGATCCTCAATCAAAATCCCTCTATTGGCTAGCCTATCTGCACATTTGTTACCTTCCCTTAATGTATGTATAAACCTGATTTCTTCAAACTCTTTAGCAAGATCTTGAATTTCCATAATTATCTCTTGTATGTTCCATGGAGCCTTTGCTTTTCTCAAAATTACATTTATTACTATGAGAGAATCACCTTCCATCCATACTCTATTCCATTTCATTTGTTTGCATATTTTTAACCCTTCTAAAGCCTCCCAAGCTTCAACTTCATTATTTGTCTTAAATCCACTATTGAAAGCGTAATGAGACAAAATCTCTCCTCTATTATTTCTAATTATTCTTCCTCCTCCTGCTGGTCTTGGATTTCCTTTAGAAGCTCCATAAAAATTCAATTTAACCCACTCCACATCTGGTGGTTTCCACTTTATATTCTTTGCCTTCTTTTTGCTTCTCTTGTACCCAACATCATAATTCCATTTAATGACTTGACTCCATCTATCAAGGCTCTCTGCTTCTAGATTAGGAATTGGGTGAGTTGATAGGGTTGGTTTAGACTCCTCTATGGCTAAACATATCTTCCTTTTCATTACCTCTAAACTACTTTCCTTTCCTTTAAATATTCTTCTATTCCTTTCTAGCCATACAGTCCAAAGTATTGTATCTTTTGATATATCCCATATTGTTTGTAAAGCCTCACTTTTATAAGTGCTCTGCCATTGCTTTAACCAATCTTCAATTATGCTATTCATCACCATGCATTTACCAAACATATTAAGAATCCATTGCCATAGATTCTAGACTATTGAGCAATGTCCCAAGAGATGATCTATACTCTCCTCCTTTTTACAAAAAATACATTGAGAGGGGCCATGAAAACCCCTTTTCATAAGGTTATCCCAGGATAAAATTCTTCTATGACCTACTAGCCAAACAAACATTTTGACTTTAGGAATGCTTGGGCTATCCCAAATATCTCTCCATATTCTAGTGATATTATTATTTTGTTGGTGTTGTACATTATATCCACTTCTTGTTGTGTATTCTCTTGAGCTATTCAACTCCCAAATCAATTTATCCTTGGCTCCCCTCAAAATAATCATAGTTGTTATCTTTCTACTCAAATATCTCCTAGCATCAATGTCTTGTATACTCATAAAAAAATCTTCTTTCCATTTGTATCTTCCTTCCTGATCTTTGTACAAAATGTTTGAAACCCTATCACCATATTTGTCTTGAAGCGATCTCATCCAAGGTTTCAAAATTGGATCTAAATTGAGTGGTTTTTTATCACACCAAGTATCCATCCAAATAGAATTTTTTTCTCTAGTTCCCACCACCCATATTAAACCTTTAATCATAAGATCAATAGATTTTTTTAAACCATTCCAAAGAGCAGAACCATTTGGTAGAGAGAAAGCAGTAAATATTAAACTTGGGTCATTGAGATCAACATACTTAGAAGAATTCTTGCCCATTGTCTTTGACTCTCTTTGTACAATCTCCAGATAAATTTTCCCCTAAGAGCTAAGTTTGCATCTGTAAGAACTCTTAAACCAAGACCTCCCCTAGTTTTATCATCACACACCTTGCTCCATTTCACCAAAGGAAATTTCCTTTTATCATGTAAACCTGACCACAAAAAGGATCACATAATATAGATTAAACTTTTTTCAACTTATTTTGGCATAGAATACAATGACATATAATATGTTGGGATGGCTTGAAAGACTGACTTAATTAACTACACTCTTCCTACTAATGATAACCATCTACCTTTCCAAGTTGGAAGTTTATTCTGAACTTTACTAATAACTGGATTCCATAATTCTCTCCTCATTCTCCCCTCAAATAAAGGCATCCCTAGATAAGTTGCAGGTAAATTTGCCTCCTCCATTTGAAGCAACCTAGAAATTCTTGCTTTGATATTAGCAAGAGTGTTAAGGAAGTAAATTTTGGATTTTGTCCTATTAACTTTTTGCCCTGATGCTCTTTCATATTCCTTTAAAAAGTTATTCAAAGCTCTGGCCTCATTAATCCTTGCCCTTCCAAAAAGGGTTGTATCATCTACAAACTATTGATGGGTGATGTTGTCGATGTTATTACTAACCTTAAGTCCACTTATAAGCCCATATTTGTAAGCCTTCTTTAATTTCTTACTCAAAACCTCTACCATAATAATGAACAAATAAGGAGATAGAGGATCTCCTTGTCTAAGGCCTCTCTTGGCTTTAAAATATTTTGTTACTAACCCATTGACCAACATTGAATAAGAAATTGTAGAGACACAAGCTTTAATCCATCTAACCCATTTCTTCCCGAATCCAAACTTTTCTAAAACTACAAAAATAAAATCCCATTTAACCCTATCATAGGCTTTACTCATATCAAGTTTTAAGATCATTGCTTTCTCTTTTCTTGAAGTTGTTGAATGTATAACTTCATGAGCTACTATGATCCCATCCAGAATTTGTCTCCCTTTCACAAATCCTCCTTGCTCTTCTAAAATAATTTTGTCTAACAATGGCCTTAATCGATTTACCATCACTTTGGAGATAATATTATATGCCATATTACATAGGCTTATGGGTCTAAAAGAATCAAACAATTCAACATCCTTCTTTTTTGGAATTAGGGTAAGATATGTTGCATTTATTTTATAAGGTATGTATTGTTTTACCCTAGACTTTTCCACTACCACCAATAAATAATCCTTCACTATATCCCAATTATGTTGGTAAAAATCTATAGAGAGCCCATCTGGACCTAGGGATTTATCCTTATTAAAAGAGAAAAGAGCTAAATGAACTTCTTCTAGAGTAATAGGCTCCATCAGTTTCCTATTGTCTTCATTCGTTATAACTAAAGGAACATCTTGAAGAAGTTTATCATTAAGAACTTCAGTCTCCTCTGATCCTAGAATATTCTGATAAAAAGACTTAGCCTCTTTTCTAATTTCACTCTGGTCTTCAATCCAAACCCCTTCTATTGATTTAATTCTACTAATTCTGGATGTTGATCTCTGTACTATAGCCATCCTATGAAAAAACTTTGTATTTTTATCTCCTTCTTTTAACCAAGTCTATCTTGATTTTAATCTCCAAAATTTCTCTTCTGTACTCAAAATATTATGATATTCACTAAGCAACTCCCTTTCCTCTGAGCTTGGATTATTATGTTCACCTTTTTGGAATTTTAGAATTTTATCTTTTAGTTCTTCTTTCTTCTAAAAAATATTTCCAAAAGTGTTCTTGTTCCATTCTTTTAATCTAGATGTCATAGATTTAATTTGATTTGGAAGAGCATACAACCCACCATTACCTGAAGAATTCCATGTTTGAGCTATCATATTAGCAAATTGAGGATGGCCTTCCCACATCTGCTCATATTTAAAATATGATCTTTTTTTGAATTCACTAACCACCATTTTAACTCTTATTGGCCAGTGATCTGAACCAATCCTTGTTAAGGTATTAATTTTAGCACAAGTTCCTTCATCTAGCTAATGATCTGAGAGAATGCATCTATCTAATTTTTCTACTATTAGGTTCTGGCCTCTCCTATTGTTGGTCCAAGTATAGTTATCTTCTTCAAACTCAACCTCCCATAGATTATTGTTTTGAATAAAAGCTAAGAAATATTTCATACTTTGGGTTAATTTCCTAATTCTCCCAAATTTTTCATCCAACTTGGTTATGGCATTAAAATATCCTATGATCATGAATCGGGTTTCTTGGTCTTTACTTCTCATAAAGGATTCAATCCCACTCCAGACTTCTAATCTACCTAACTGAGTTGTAGGTCCATAGACATTGATAAGGATAAAATAAATATATGCAAAGTAGCAAGTGACTAAAGAGGCTAACCAATGCCTAGTTTTATGAATGGTTACACAGGAGGTTCTAGAAGGATTCCAACAAGTTAGAATTCCCCCTATCGCTCCTTCAGAATCCATAGCATCCCATTCACATCTTGTCCATACTGCTTTCATAGTTTTTGAAACTTCTTCTTTTGTCATTTTAGTTTCTTGGATACAAAGAATATCAAGCTTATTACTTAAACATAGGTCCCTAATACACCTCTGCTTTGAGGGGGAATTAGCACCCCTTATATTCCATGAGATGATAATCATGTCTCATTAGGGGCTTTTGGCCTTGCCTACGTATTACTAATATCATTTTGTTGTTTGGTAAAGAGAAGTTCAACCAACTTAGTTTGTGTTCCTTTCTCTATGTTTGCTCTTGCTTCCCTGGATCTTGCTTGATAATTTGAGGGTTTTCCTCTTTTTGCCTTGCCTATATCAGGAGTAGGTCTTATTATTCTATTCCTCAATATTCTTTCACAATTTTGTTTTTCATCATATTTATCCTCTCCTGGCTCTATTATAGAAGCTTTTGACTTGTCCTGCTCATTTTCTAGTATTTCCTTATTAATGGTAGAGGTATTAACTTCTAAAACTACATTTTATTTACAATTTTTTTCTTGAATGGTGCATGGTACTTCAAGAGAGTCTTCAAAATCTGATGAGACACATTCCTTAGGTTCATCAAGAATATTCTTCCTTAAATCAAGATCATATTGAATAGATGATTCCTTGTTAATATGTTGAAATTGTTGTACTGTGTCCTCTAAGCTTTGATCTACTTTTTCTTCATAGGCTAAAGCCTCAAAAGAGTTGAGTATTTCTTATGATTTCCTTCCTTACTAGTATCCACTATTTATTTTTTTTTCATTTTTCTAGATCTATTTTTTAGAAGTTGAAAACCATCTTCATCTATAACCATTTGTAAGTTTCGGTTATAATTTTCTACATATGATTCTACTAGGCTCTTCTTAGGGCATGATCTATCAGTATGCCCCACTTCATGACATATTTTACATCTAAAATATATGGTTTGGGTCCACATATTATCCCCATACTTAACCCAAACATATTAACCCAGATTGATACTAGGGATATATATACATTTTCAGGTGAAAAGCCTTCATACCAATGGGTAAGGAAGAGTCCAGTTCTTCCCATAAACCAAGGACCCCATTTTAGGAATTTTTCTCTTTCTTCCCTAGAACAAAAAATATCTAGAAATAAACCTTTGGGAAGAAATAATAGAATCACTCCTAGAGACTTCCAAATCCTATCAGTCCATTTTCTCAAGGCTAAAGCCCCTGGCCAATACCCATTAAATTTACCAAAAATTACCCTATCTTGGAGCAACGAGGATCTCTCTGAGGTGCGCTCACTAACCTCTACCACTAGATATGATTCTAAAAATTTAACTATAAATAAGTCCATGGAAAGGAAACTAAAACTCAAAATCTATTGAAATTTATCTAAATGTCCTATAGCAAATATAATATTTGATAAAAACTTTATAATAATTTGCATGCACAATTTCTAAGATAAAGAAAGGGAAAAAAAACTTAGCTGAAAATTTCTTTGTCCAGATAGAATATCTTGCCTCACTGAAGTCCTAGCCCTTCATTGCTCTTCCCATCATCCAAACCCTAGTTGACAAATATTTGCAATTTTGTTTTTCGTGACTTGAAAAATCGTCACTATCTTTGTTCCGGATGGTTGACTTCACGAGGTTGTATCTTCCTCAATATTATTCGGATTCTTTCATATGACCACTCATTGTAAAGTTATTCAAATTTTGCACAAGTTGGTCCAAGAATCAACTGAATCGGATAACCCTTTGTGAAAATATGGCTCCTAAAAGATGAGATGTTTTTCAGAAGAAAAAAAAAACCTAATGCTTCATGAGGATAGTTATTTACCACTTAGAAAAATATTTAATTTTAGATTAGTAGATTTATGATCAAAGATATTTAGAACAAATATATAGTAATAAATATAAGTATATTTTATCTCTAGAAGAAGTTATACAAGTTTATAAGGTTTTCATACAATAAGAAAATATTTGTAGTTGTAGAAAAAGTTGATGACAATAGTAAATTATGGCATGATAAGCTTGGATATTGAAACGATAAAAACTTGAACTTGATAGAAGGTTTTAAAGGACATAAGGAATTTCATTGAAATTTCTATAAGTAATATATCAATATTGTTACATAAAAAGCATCATAATGACAATTTTGAAAGGGAAGCATGAAGAGAAAGAAATAAGTTAGAACTAGTTTAACATAACTTTTGCATAGTTTGATCAAGTGACATTAGCTCAACTAGTTAGATTCCTCAACATTTCTAGGAGGAGACCTAGGTTCTAGATACATGGATAATATCCAAGCTTTGTTGTAATACCACTATGTGGTGATGTCATAATATGAATGAGACCTGTTTCAATCTCATATAACCCATTAAAAAAACTTTTGCACAATGTACATTTTATTCTGTAATGTAAAAAGTAGATCTTACATTTTATTAATAATTTATCAAAGATATTATAAATCTATACTGTTAATGCATGTATTATCTTTATTTAATTGTAGTTCTTAATTTAATTTCAAAATTCATGTTTCTTAGTTTAATATCAAAATATGTGTTTCATCAAGTTCCTTTACACTAAAAGTGAGAAGTACATAAATACTACCTTAAAATTGATATAAATATAGAATAAATAAGAACAATGAGTTATACCCTAAAAAAATAATATTTTAAAAAGAAAACAAAAAACTTATAAATATTAAGAAATAGAGTATGTTCCAAGCCTAGAAATTGAGAAAACAATTGAAACAGATGTTATTATCTATAGAAGCTACATCCAAAATAAGGTTTGTACAAAGAATACTTGAAAATAATGACCTCTAGAGAAATAGGAGTGTCCGGATACCTATCGAGAAGGGGTTACTATTAACTTTACAACATAAATACATAAAAATATAATGTACAAATTAATTTAATAGAAAAAATCATTGCGTCCTGATTCTATAATTTCATTAGTAAGTACGTTAAAAATCCTTTAGTAATCTGAATACTTATGTAGCTTGAAAATGAGATTGGAAATTGTAAACGTTTGAAAAACTAAAACGAAAGCAAGGATGAGGGATAAATAATCATCTTTATGTATGTTTTGTCACTCTTAACACTTATCACAGAAGCTAACACCATGACCTGATCGTCATCTAAGCACGGGTCTACATCCTCCAATTAATTTACTTACGAGCCAGACAAGCAATTAAGCAATTGGCGTTATATTAACAAGTGACAACTTTTTCTTCAATTATAAACAATTTTATTAATATTTAATTATTATATAATAATAATATTTTAATATTTTATATTTTTAAATAAAATTTAATCACAATTAAATAATAATATTTTTATGTTTGTAAATAGGGTTTTAAAAAGTTATTTTTTCTTTTAACATTTATTTAATAATATTGAACTATTTAATCACATCAATTTTTTATCCCAACTATTGAACCAAAACCTAATAACAATAACAATTAAATATTATTGTAACGTGATAATTGAAATTTCGTTAATACTGTCTGTCTGTGAAGTGGCTGGCTAAAGTGGATATCCACAAATTTTAAAATGACCAGTAAATTTAAATATTCCCCTTATTATTGAGCGCACCATTTTTGTGGGGCAACTCTTTTATATAAAACATGAGAAATCTTGATAAACAATATTAATAATAACTATTATTATTTTGGCTCTAAAGAAATGAATAAATATAAACCATATTTTATTGTGTAGCCTTGTTGTAGAGGGAACCTTCATTCCAGCACTGGGCAGGCCAAGATACAAAACTTCCAAACTGGAAAAGGTCCAAGAATGGGCCTTTGGTCACTTAATATTCATCTCTATATCATCTGGATGACCTTCAAGAATAAGCCCAAAAGTCAAATTCTCAAACTAATTTCATTTAAGATTCGTATAATATTATATTGTTGATGCAAAGACCTTTAAAGTAGTGGAATGAAGAGCGTTACCATGAAAGGAAGTGATTCAACACGTGTCAATACGACAATGACGGCTTTAGTTGGTAGCGTCTGTCTCCGCTATCTGTTCGAGCATCCAATCCAAAAGGACGCTTGACCAGTTAGTTGATTACACTCTCAACCAAGTTTCATTGTTTTCACTACTTTAGAGGTTAGAGGAAATCAAAACTTTAACGGTAATGATAAAGATGAAAGGTAGAAGAATTGCTTATTTTTTTAATATATTATTAATTTTTTTTTAAATTCAAAAACATATGAGGATAGGATTTAAGTTTCTTTAACTTAAAAAAAAAGCATTTGTTTCAGATTTTCAGTAAAGTTAAAAAAAACATTCTAATTATTCTCTTCTCTGGAGCTAGAAGTTTGGAAATGCCTTGTTTAATCCCTTTCGTTATCATTATCTTACAAATCACAAGTAAAAAATTTTAAGTTCTCCTCTACAAACGTAGGACCTTTGAATTCATTACATGTTTAAGCATTAACATCTACCAAAGTTTTAATAACATACTTTCCCATAGAGGTTAAAAGGCTGTGGATTTGGTCGTAATCACACATGCCCTATGCTCGACCTACCTTTTCATGTCATGTATCACCATCCATTTGTACTTTTTGGCCATGTCAGTTTCATCGTTTAAAATGAACATCTTGTTGGTTGAGGTATGAAGCCCATGAAGCCCTTATACCTAATCAAGTAAATTAATTGGGATTATATGACATGTTTTTAACCCTTTTATATTTTATTTTTTTAACAGTGTGAAAAATCTTACAAGTTTATTAGTTCTTTCATAATTATGATTATACAATTAATACATAAGGCGGAGTATTCTCTCAATCATGATCACATAGTCAGCATCTAGGGTTGAACAGTTCCAATTATGACCTCTTTACCTCTCACCCCTGTTTGCCATTGTAGGAATGCCTCTCAACATAAAAATAGAACCCTACATTATAATTTGAATCTTAAATCTCCTTAAAATAAACCTTAAACCATTACACTATCTTTTAAAAACTTACCATCACTTTTCATGTTTTTACCCATGACCAAGTAAACTATTCTCCACCATTAAAAGTTTAATTTATCTTTTACCCATGTTTGAGTTGTAATGATGAAAGTAAGGCTCCCACTTGTACTTTCTACAAAAACCTTTGTTGACTTAACAAATTTTGTCCTTCCTTGGTTTATTAGTTGAAATTAAAAAAAAAGGTTTAGTTTATTTTGATTGCCATCATTTTCTTCTTTAACTTTCATGGGAGTGATTAAATTTATCTTGTTTTATAAAAAGTTAAAATGAAATTTTGAGTTAAATTTTAATTATATTTTAAAATTAGTTTTTATTTTTATTTTAATAATAAATTTAAATTAAAGAATGATATTATTTTTTACTAATTTATTTTGAGATTGGTTTATCAAAGTATTTTGAAAATATTAGATTTTTTTAAAATTACCACTTCCAATAAGTTTATTTGGGTTTTTCTTTATAAAGTTGGTTCTAAAATTTTTGAAGTCTTAATTTTGTCAATTTCCCTTGAATCTTATATTTAATGAAATCTTTTGAAAATTTCTATTTTTGGATGTAGATTATGATTAATTTAAAGGAAATCACTTTACCTCCCACACCTATAGTCATTGAAATATCTAAATAATTTTTTTCTCTTTCTAGATGCAAGAAAACGGATAATGTTGGGCTAGCCATCATGTTTTAAATATTAGATTCCTATAGTATGGACACTACATTACCACAATTTAGTCAAGTCTTCTTTCTCTCTATGAAAGCAAAACATTGAATACCAATATATGATAAGCTTTTAATTTTGAGTCTCTAAATTTTTGTAACTTATAGTTTGTATCTGCTAAATTTACCTAAGTTCCCTACCATTGAGGAAATAAAAGTATTATAACATCAAAGGATGGTGTATCCTAAATCTTTAGTATTTAGGTCTCTATCATCTATACCTTACAACTTCTGAAAATTGGTTTAAGTGTTCCACTTTCTATAAAAGTAGAAATTTTAATCTGATTCTATTGTTTACCCTATCATAGTTTAATCCCTTATTGTTTACAATCCATAGTTATACAAATTTAATTAATAATTTCTTACTCAAGTAGAAGCATCAATTCCTATAAAAAAACATTTCTTCAACTTTAAGGTATCGAGTCTCCCCAACCCATTTCCTACAATATTTCCAAAAATTATAAGTTATCTCTCTTTTTAAAAGTGGAATTTTAAAGTTGAATAAAACTTTCATTCCACCATTGCTTATAGTAGTTCTACTATTCCTCAAATGATGTAAAAGTTTTATCATTTACCATTGTAGATTCAAATAGTAGAAAAATAACCATTTATGTTTTACTTTCCCTTAACTTTTAATGAGGTCCTACATTACATAGTATACAGTTATCCATACCTATAAAATATATCTTAATCTATATGAATGCAAATATCTCAAATGACATATCAAATTTTCTTTTCATAAAGATCTTGCACTCTACAATCTAGAGTCTACAATCTTCAACACTTAGATTTTTTTTTTTACTTTATACCCCAATAACTATGTTGATCATTACATTCTTCATGAGCTATTTTAGGAGTGTTGTTTAACCTAATTATTAATTAATTTATTATGTTGTTATATAATGCTTAAATATTAATTGTCCTTGTCTTAAGTATTTGTACAATGAAAATATGAATGTCTTGAGGTATCAATCACCAATGTCTATCATAGTATAAAAATTATCAATGCTAAGATGTTTATGGTAGACTATGAGGACATGGTGAAAGTAGCTACAATGGAAGGAATATGTAAACAATTTTAAAATTATTAGATCCTAAGTTCTTCCATCTCTGAAGCAAACTTCTTCATCCTATTTTGGTACATGAACATGATAAAATCTTTAACAAAGATAGAGGAGAGATCACTCAATCAAAAGGCCAAAGTTGGCTAGTATTTGACCTCCTATAATTAATTTTCTTTTTAACATACTTGTCTTCTCAACTTCAATTATATATACTAAGTAAGAAAGCATGACTCATTGGGAAATGAATATGAATAAGCTTATGAAGTTTATGATCAACAATTGGATCAAACTTGTTGGAATATGTAGACACCAAATCGCAGCCACTAAACCTCCATCCTAACCATCCCACCACCCACTTGTCTTCCATTCCACCTTCCCACCAATTATTTGGCCCAAATCCACCTTCCCGCCATTTCCTAGCCTAATTGGGGTTATTTTAATATTATTTTATAATATTTTATATTTTATATAATATTTTATTATATTTTAATATATTTATTATAAAATATATATAAATAAACTCAATTAACCTTAGC
Source organism: Wollemia nobilis (assembly GCA_028583015.1). Taxonomy (NCBI): domain Eukaryota; kingdom Viridiplantae; phylum Streptophyta; class Pinopsida; order Araucariales; family Araucariaceae; genus Wollemia; species Wollemia nobilis. The sequence goes on along the minus strand of JAQPPZ010017232.1, from coordinate 21,298,720 downwards.
CATCCGATTTCATTTAATCTCCACCATCCATTTTCATTAATCCATGTCACATTCAAAAAGTAATCTCAACCCTAGGATATGACTTAATCTTAGCCACACGATCAAAAGTGCAAGGCTAAAACCCTAAGAAAACCCTAGGTTGGATTATAAATAGGGTATTTTGCAAATGCCCAAACCTTGGAACCTTGAGATTAAGAGATATACTTGGAGAAGCATTTGTTGATGCCCTAGTGAAGCGAAGATAGAGAGAATTGAAGATCTGATGCCCTAGCTAAGCCAACAATACTTCTACCATTCCAGCCATCGTCCATCCATCCTCGCTCACCACCATAGCCGTATTCCATCTATCGCCTCCATCGCCATCCTTCTTGATCTATTTTTGTAGATCTGCCCTACCCTGCGAGCGTTGTGCCGAGCTTGCGAAGCTCACTACAGAGCTTGCCAAGCACCCACCAGAGCTTGCCCTATCTGCAAGTGCACACCAGAGCTTGCCAAGCTCATTGCAGAGCCTGCCTAGCACCTTCTAGAGCCTACGATAGTCCCAGGTGTGAACCAGAGCTTGCGAAGCTCACGTCAGAGCTTGCTACGACACTGAAACGAAGATCTGAATCTGCTACACCATGAAATCTGCAACAACGAAGCAAGGTATATTTAGTATTGTTTTATTTCATTTATTCATTGGTTTGGCATGCATTTTAAATTGATTCTTAAGCTAGGGTTTTGTTAATGTCTGAGGGTCTCACACTGTGGAGCCCTCACAGGTATTATTGATGCTCTTGTGTTTTGTTTTGCATGCAGATCTATGAATTCAACATATTCTTTGATGGTTGTTGAAGTTGGAGTGGCCCCACATTGGATATTCAAAGCCCACTCAACCTGTTGGGATCAAGGACACACTCAGATATGAATACACTTCTGTTATATCTAACTAGGGTTTCGGAGAACCCTAGTTCCACTGTAAATTATTGTATCAAATATCCGCATTGGATACTGATTGTAACAAAGGAGTCTATTGGCCCCCCCATTGAATACATATTTCTTTTGTGCAATCTGTTTTGTCTCATTGCTTTATTTGATTCTACCATTTTATTTTCAAGTGTCGTGTCTTTGCATCCACAAATGGCGATCACGGTGGGACCCCACAAGGGTTTCATAATTTGATAGATCTACCTTGCTAATTTTTTGTTGTTGTTGTTGTTGTAGGTTTTTTAGAAAGCGTAAAAACTATCGCATTCATTGCTAGGGTTTCTGAAGCATTCTACAGCAGTTCCAGGGATCGCGTAGGCGCCCTTCCATGCTTCGTAGGTGCTCTCCTATGCCTGAGTAGGTGCACAACTATGCCTGGCATTAATTTGAAGCAGAGCTGAGGCTTCCAAGTGAGTTACGTAACCCTAGTTTGCCATTCAACAATTTACGTATTTTGTTTCTTGCTATTGTTTTTCACTGTTTCTGTGTTCACATTAAGAAATCGGGGAAAGAATCAGTAGTAAGTTACATCTAGGGTTTTTGTGTGATTTAGGATATAAAATATACTTCTTGTTCTGAAATTGCAAGTCTAGGTGATTTGTCTGCATTTTTGAGTGCATATAAAATGCAAAAGCATCTTAGAGTTGCATTTTAGGGTTAAAAATTATTTCAAACTTGCATATCTAAATAGGAACAACATTTAGAAGCATAAAGTAATCTTGCCCTAGGCTGGCCCCTTTGGCAGAGAGGTGGACGAACCCTCCGGTGCTCTTGTGATTTTTATCACTTGTAGGCAGGGGTTTTAAGGGTGTACTCTGCGCTCTATCGATGAAATTTGCGTCTTTATGTTGGATTCTGATTTAGATTAGTGAGGTTGGTAATTTTTAATATTGTTTGCACACTATAAAGAACAAGGAACATAAAATTAATCAATCACACACTTGCACGCTGCACTTTTTAATAGTAATAGTTGGATTTCATCACCAACTATTGCTTGAGGTTTGGTGACGGTGGCTTTCATCTCCATCCATCAAATATCTGCCCCTAGACACCATAGGAATACCCCCGAGCAAACTTGTTGGAGGTCATTACCAACAAGAATCTCGTTGCCTTGGCCAACCATAGTTTTTACCTTTGTTTTTCATTAAACAAGATTAGGCTACACCGAAACACACAAACCCAACAATTTTAAAAGGAACTTCACATTAAAGGAAGAAAATAATTAATGAACCTGAGGTAAGCCACACAAGGTGAAACCTAGGATTGGTTGTTTTCTTTGCTTTATTTCTTTAGAAAGGAAATTGTTAATTTGTGTGATCTAGATTAATCTTGAATTTTTGGTTTAATTGCTTTATGGTGTTAACACGTCAACAAAAGAAGGTAATGAACCAAAATAATTTAATGGAAAATAATTCCCATGAGCTTGCTACTTCGGTAGCCCCATCCACTATGATTCAGACTACTTTGTTTGGATCAGCCCATCCATCCCGCTCTCAAGAGGAGTCCCATCCACTTAATGTGGAAGCCGCCACCACCTACATAGACATGGATAGAGTGCAGGCCATCTACAAGGCCTCTAACTATGTCATGGAGCCCCTTAGCCAAGATGATTTTGAAGAACCTGAATTGGCTACCACCTACCTTACCCAAGGATATCCTAATTCAAGATATGAATATGGTATGCCTTCCACGACAAGCCAACCACCACAAAGCCCAAGTGTTCAAAACACTTACTTCACATCCACCTACACCAACCCCTTGTATGAGGAGCATGTCAATGCCACCTCGCAAGTCCCCAACCTTCAAGTTGTAACATCAAATGCAACTTGCACCATACCCATGACCTCTCATCTATCATCCACACCTCCATCATCACATTTAGCCAACATGACCATGTCATCCACACCTCCATCATCACATTTAGCCAACATGACCATGTCATCCACACCTCCATCATCACATTTAGCCAACATGACCATGCATATACATTAGCCAACATGACCATGTCATCCACACCTCCATCATCTCATTTAGCCAACATGACCATGTCATCCATCCCTCCATCATCTCACTTAGCCAACATGACCATGCCTAATCTTCCATCATCATCAGCCCAACCATCATCTCATCCAACCTCAACCCCATCATTCGACACATGGTCAAATCAGGAACTCATGAATACATTAGGGCTCATCAATAGATTGCTTTCACAATGAACAAAAGGAAAGCAACCGGTTAACACAAACCCTATGACTCAAGGAGTTCCAACTCAACCTCCACTCATCAATCAAAATTCCTCATGGGTCCCTCAATCCTCCATAGTGACCATCCCTAACCCACCACCACTCCACACATCCACCATACCAATCAACATTGCCACCAATCAACAATCCAATCCTTTCCTCCATCATCCTCATCAATCATCCCCATCCTTCAATCATCCATCTTCTCCACACACCCAACCCAATCCATTCCACAACACCATGTTGGTCACACCCCAACATCCATCATCAAGCCCATCAACCAACCACCACCTAATCCAGGGTCCTCACATTCCAGCAGAAGACCTTAGACTTCAAGCAATGCAAAAGCAAATCGATCAGTTGATGCAAAATTCATCAGGAACAATGAGCCAAAAGCTCACATTAAGCCAACTGATCCATCAACCAATTCATCCATCGGTACCATCACCGCCATATCCGACAGATTTTACGATACCAAAATTTGACAAGTTCAGGGGAACTGAGGATCCCAAAGAGCATGTGAGCTCATTTGTCCACGTATGTTTTTGGATTAGCGATGATAACGCTCTCATGCTCCGAACGTTTCCTCAAATGCTAGGGGGGATGCCATAGAATGGTACAATCAATTGACCACACATAGTATATACACTTTTGATCAATTGATAGATCTATTCTTAGAGCGCTTCACCCTAAATATTAAAAATAAGGTATCCTTATCAGATATTTATTATTTGAAACAATGGGATGAGGAACCTATCTATGACTTTGGAAACCATTGGAGGGCAGTCATAACTAAATTGCCATTCTCCCTACCAATGGAAGAGATTATAAAGCTTTTTACCAAGAGTTGCTTAAAACCCATCTCTTGGATGCTACAGCTAAACACTTATAGAACATTTGAAGAAGCTTTAGCATAGGCTAGTGTCATTGAGGAGATCAAAATCCAAGAGGGTGTCATTAAGCCTAAAAGGAAAGAATGGCAAAATAAGGGCCAATACCGAAATAACCAATCTGGCCAAAACAAATCCACACAAGCCTCAACGGCTAACACAACAAACCAAGTTAATCAAGTGGTGATGAGCCAGCCCGTAGTGGCTCAAAAATTGGTGCAACAACAAATTTCATATCATGCGGTCCCATCAGTTACCCAAGCACCAATGGTTCAAAACATAATGCCAACTATGGAACAACCTATCCACCACCAATTCAATCACCCCCAAAGACAATACACTCTGTTAAACGAGTCGTATTCATCCCTGTTTAGAAGGTTGTATGAAACCAACAAATTAGCCTTGCTAGACATTAGGCCCCTTGATCCCACCAAAAGGCCTAGGACTTATAGAGAGCACTTGTTTTGTCCATACCATCGACAAAATGGGCATGATATCAATTCATGTAATGTGTTCAAAAATGTAGTGCAAGACCTCATAGACTTAGGGGCCATCAACGTGGATAACCCCTTAGCTCCACAAAATCAAAATTTGGGCATATATCAGACACCTCTACCTAACCATGGGGAGGTTCAACACAATGAAGGAGGTAACAATCAACAACAACCTCCTAATCAAGTAAATCATGTCCAACAATATCAAAACTTTGTCGAAGCAGTCAATGTGGTCACTAGAGGGCAAAGGCAAAATCAACAACATGATCAACAACCTTCAAATAGACCACCCATCCAAACATCACCAAATCCATCTCCTCCCATCAATCTGTCCAACCCATCCCATCCACCTATCCTTCATTCGATTAGGCCAGTGGTAACCTTAACCAGCCGGTTAACCACTAGTTTGAAGATGGCATCGGCCAAACTTTCTGTCTATGAGCTCATTCAACAATCCCCTAGGCATAGAGAAGCTTTTATGGAAATACTCAAGTCAATTGAGTTAGAATCCCAAGACTCCAATGCCTTCAACAATTTTGTAGGGAGTGTTAGAACATGCATGGACCCATCAATCACCTTTTATGACTTTGAGATAAAACCAATGAGTTCAGAATCGGTGGACCCTCCATTGCATATAATGGCCTTAATAGATAGAAAGCCCTTCAAAAGAGTGTTAATCGATACCGGCTCATCAATCAACATCATTACTACCACTGCCCTTATCCATCTCAACTTACCGCCATCCCACATTACCAAGTCATCACTCACCCTCAAAGCATTTAACGATGCTTTGTGTACCACAGTTGGCACTATCGTTTTACCTATAGAAGTAGGGGCCAAAATGTTGCACACCATGTTTCACATCTTGGAAGGTGCCATGGCGTATAATATACTCCTTGGTAGACCTTGGATGAGGGAAATGAAATGTGTCCCATCAATTCTTCATCAATGCTTAAAATATGTTCATGATGGACAAGTCCATTGCATCCCCGTGGATGTTGAACCCTTTAAGTATTGTAACTTCATTTCAAATCCCTATGAATCCATGTTACCTTCCACACATTTGTTCTTGGCGCCATCATCAGATCCATCAACCTGTCATCTTCCAATCCATCTTCTTCCTCTAATCCACCTTCATCTTCTTCTAAGGCTCCCATCATAGAGGAGCTACCCATCACATCATCTTCTCAATCATCCATTTCTTCTTGTACATGTAATTGTGGACAAGCTTCCGTTAGCACATCGTACATCACAAAAACTTCTTCCACTACAACCACTTCTTCTAGGCCATCTCATCATTCCACACCACCATCTCATCATGCCCCGCCACCATCCAATCCAACTCCATCAACCGATGTGTCACAAGTCAAACTTTTTGATTGTGACATATTTAATTCCCCACCATCCACAACCAATCCAGAGCCATCCGAGCCTTCACCATCCACCTCATCAACCCAAGTCAAAGTCCACATCACCAATCCTGGTATAGGTGAGTATGTGGTCCAAGACGTCACCATCACCCCCTTAGCCATTCCAACAACCAAGGATTTTGGACGTCCCAAAGACCGTTCTCTATCCATAGGTTCTGTCTATGACATGAGTACCACTCCAAATAGCATTAAATTTGTTTATGGAGGGTTGGATTGCTCAACTGGGGCAAACCCACCCAAAGAACTAAAAGAGCCTAGGCACACCAATATACCCCACGTGGAAGAGTTTCCAGCCAGATACTTCAACATGTTCCATTGGCAAGGTCAAGGTTTAGGTTCCCATGAACAAGGAATGCATGATATCCTAGATGTCCCATATAGAGGTGCTCATGATCATTCTGGATTAGGTTATACCCCATTGTCCTCCATCGCTTCTCTTGAGCAAGCCTTCAAAAAGCTTAGCCTCAATGATGAAGAGCCCTCCATGCATCCATTGCCATCAACATCCTCTCTTGAACAGGCCCTTCAAGAACTTCGCATTGATGAAGTAGATGAGGATGATCCCATCAATTTCTCCTATCCGGTCTTTGATTTCGATGATGAAAGTTATGAAGAATTTGAAGTCATGTCAAATGCTTCTGACGATTCTGAAGAGGAATCACTCCCCATTGTCCCCATCACCCAACAGGAAGAGTTTTACCTCTGAATGTTTCCCATCCAACATCCCATTTTCTGCTTGCTTCTTCCACAAGAGCAAGATGATCCACCTGGAAATCCACCTTGAGCCCCACATAAGCCAAGAATTGTAACATATGTACATACAAAAAAACAACAAAACAAAAACATACAAAAAAAAAAAAAAAAACAAAAACATACAAAAAAAAGAGAGAAAAATGTTGCTCTGATGTTTCACGTTCACTATTACAGGGATACCATGCCTCGACATCGGTTCCGATTCAATTGTTCCATCCATGCATCCATCCCAGCCACCTTCCATTCCCCTAAGTCAATATGAATCCTATTGACTTATTCACCCCGCTCCGCAATCCATACGATTTGGCTAAGCCAATTCCAATTGACAACAACCTCATTGACTTGGACCAGATTTCCTCCCCACCCTCCCTCTCGAAGTTCATCCTATCCGAGGAATTGTTAAGGGCTTCAGCCTGTTACATTCCTCCTTCGCCCCCACCTTCACCCTCACCATATTCAGCTAGCAGTCCCGAGGTTTTCCAGGCAGAGTTAGACAACGATAAGCAAGAGAGGCTAGATGACATCTTAGATGACTTCAATCTGATTCCAACACCACATCAACTTGAGGAAGGTTCACATATGTCCATTGAAGAAACCATTGACGTGAACCTTAGTTCAGATCCTGACAATCCCCAAATTGTCAAGCTTGGAAAAATTTTAACACCTAATGAACAAGAGCAATTCATTGCTCTCCTCAAGAAGAAGAAAGAGGTGTTTGCATGGTCCTACAAGGATATGCCTGGCCTTGATCCTGACCTTGTTGTCCACAATCTCACCTTGCGACCTGATGCCAAGCCGGTCAAACAAAATCTTAGAAGAATGCATCCTACCATAGCACTCATAGTCAAAGAGGAAATACAAAAATTGCTAGATGTTCACTTTATCGTCCCTATTGACTATCCTGAGTGGCTTTCAAATATGGTACCCATTCGCAAGCCCAATGGGGGGATACATGTTTGCAATGACTTTCGAGACCTAAATAAAGCGTGTCCTAAGGATGATTTCCCTCTACCAAACATTGATACTCTTGTCGACACCTGCGCAGGCCACGAAATGCTTTCCTTCATGGACGGTTTCTCAGGATACAACCAAATTCGAATAAATCCTGATGATCAACATAAAACAACATTTACAACACCATGGGGAACATTTTGTTTTAGGGTTATGCCCTTTGGCCTCAAAAATGTAGGAGCTACTTATCAAAGAGCCATGACTTACATCTTTCATGATTACATGCATAAAATCATTGAAGACTATGTAGATGATCTCTTGGCTAAATCTAAAACCCGACAAGAACATATTGATGTTTTGGACAAGATTTTTGATCGACTGTTAGAATTCAAGGTGAGGTTAAATCCCAAAAAGTGTGTCTTTGGTGTTACCTCTGGTAAAATTTTAGGATTCATTGTCTCTAGGAGAGGCATTGAAGTGGACCCAAATAAGGTTAAGGCCATCATGGAAATGCCACCCCCAACTAACATCAAGGAATTGCGTAGCTTGCAAGGTAAAATTCAATCGATCAAACGCTTCATTGCACAACTTTCTGATAAATGCAGGCCATTTAACCACCTACTACAAAAGGGGGTAGCATTCATATGGACAGATGAATGTCAAAAAGCATTTGATGACGTCAAGCGTTATCTAACTTCACCACCAGTTTTAACTCCTCCTAAGCTAGGGGTCCCTTTCCATCTATATGTCTCAGCCACAGAGGCTGCTTTAGGGACGATGCTTGCACAAAAAAATGAACAAAATCGAGAGCAAGCAATCTATTACATGAGTCGAACGTTGGTAAGTTATGAAACAAGATACACTTATGTAGAAAAGTTATGCTTAGCGGTGGTTTTAGCCACTAAGAAACTTTGACATTATATGCTAAGCCAAACAACCTATGTCATAGCTAGAGAAAATCCTCTACGTTACATGATGTCTCGCACTTATAACAATACCCGTACCACTAAATGGATAATGTTGCTTACAAAATTTGATCTCGAATTCATTAGCCAAAAATCCATTAAAGGTCAGGTCATTGTCGATCACCTTGCAGAAGCTCCACTACCTAGTGATCATCCTTTGATTATTGAGCTCCCAGATGATTCGGTATTTTTAGTCATTGAAGAAGGAAAAGATATCATTCCCGAGGAGGATGTCGACATCACATTATTCTTTGATGGATCTAAGTGCAAAAAAGGTCAAGGTGCAGGAGTTGTCTTTCACACACCACATGGGATTCCCATCCCTTTATCATTCAAGTTAGACTTCTCATGCACAAACAACATAGCAAAGTACGAAGCCTTAATCTTAGGTCTTCAATCAGCTATAGCTATGGGTATTAAGCGTATCCAAATATTTGGAGATTCTCAACTTGTTGTAAAACAAGTAACAAGAGAATACCAATGCAAAGAACCTACCATTAAGCTTTATCATGAAATAGCAATGAAATTGCTATCAACATTCGAATGGTATGAAATCAATAACTTGCCTCATTCGACTAATATATTTGTAGATGCAATGGCCTCTCTTGGATCCTTGATTCCAAAGAATGACTTAGGAGAGGTACAACCCCTAATAATCTCAACAATCTCTAAAGCAGTCGTGAAGCGTGCTAACCCATAGGATGGAAAAGATGTTTGCTTTATCCATGCAGAATCATGTGAGCCTTGGTCAAACCCCATAATTGCCTTTTTAAAATTTGGAACACTCCCATCTGACATGTCTCGGTCTGCCAAACGTGCCTTCAAGCAAAGGGTAGCCCGTTTCATTCTCTTGGGTGACGTGTTGTATAAACGGGGTTATGATGGAATCTTGCTTCGATGCCTCAAACCAGAAGAGGCCCAAAGGGCTATAGAGGAAGCCCATGATGGTACTTGTGGTGGTCATTTTAGTGGAATGGCCATTGCAAAGCATCTTTTATGCATGGGTTATTATTGGCCCACCATGGAACGTGACTGTTGCACATATGTCAAAAATTGCAAACAATGTCAATCACATGCCAATTTAACACATGTACCATCACAAGCTTTATAGCCTATACAGAGTCTCTGGCCCTTTTCACAATGGGGCCTCGATCTAATCGACAAAATTTTACCCTCCTCTTCAGGACAACATACTTTCATCATAACTGCCACAGAATACTTCACAAAGTGGGTTGAGGCAATCCCTCTAACTAGTACGACAGGACCTAGAATTGTGGATTTCATACTCCATCACATCATTTGTCATTTTGGTATCCCCTCTAAAATCATTTTGGATAATGGTAAGTCTTTTAAGAACAAGGATGTTAGAACACTTTGCGAGAAATATAATATCCAACATAGTTTCTCAACTCCTTATTACCCACAAGCAAATGGACAAGCTGAAGCTACCAACAAGACCTTAATTGCCATTCTTAAGAAACTTGTCAAAGAAAATCATAAATATTGGCATACACAAATCCCTTTGGCACTTTGGGCTTATCGAACAAGCATCCGAACACCGATGGGAGCAACACCATTTTCTCTGGTCTATGGAGCGGAAGCTATTATGCCTCTTGAGCTCGAGATTCCTTCCTTACGAATTTCCTTGCAAGAATTCATAGATGATGATACAACTAGACAAGCATGACTTGACCAACTCACACTCTTAGATGAAAGGCGTGTCAACGCATTAGAACATTTACGAGTTTATCAAGACCGCCTCAAGCGTGCTTACAATGCTAAAGTCCATCTTCGGGAATTTCAAGTAGGGGATCTCGTCCTCAAAGAGAACCAACAAAACACCAATGCGTTGCCACATCTTCGTGACAAATTCATGGCAAATTGGTTAGGTCCATATGTGATCACTCAAAAAGTGGGTAATGGTACTTATAGGCTTGCCGATTTAGAGGGTAAAGAGGATCCTGAACCACTTAATGTTCTTCATTTAAAAGCATTCCATTGTTAAACGTGACACACTATATGTATATATACATGGCTAAAAAAAATAAAACAAACAAATTGCATGCTCTTACATAGGCATTTCCACATTGCATACATTTCATTTGCATTTAGGCATTTACATTCAATCATACATATTCCGTTACATTGTACAATTTCCATTTGCATATTAACAATCATTACACTAGGCATACACATTTGCATTCATCCCATCCCATGCTCAATGATCTGGCATAGTAATGATGATATGGCCACAAAAAAAAAGTCAAAGTTATAGAAATTGGGGGTACCTAGTTTGAAACAATCATGCAACTTTCATAAGCCAACAACATCACATGTCAAAATCACAAAAGCCTAAAATTTTCAGTCACTCAGCCATTACTAGTGTCGAAAGCAACCTCCAAGTGGATGTCCAATTTTCTTTAGGACCAAAAGCACAATTTACACACTAAGAAAGTCTTGAGCGATGTCAATTGATTCCAAATGCAATCTTGAACCAATCACATTCCATCACATCTTAAAAACATTATGAGTCAAGGAGGGTTAGTGCCATACTTGGGTAGTACCTTGAAGCGAAAAGGGATAATCCTCGCTTGTCCCATCATGCAACATAGTCCAAAGCAAAAATAGTGGTTTTCACCACTACCTCAATTACTCTTCAAATATAAGCATAAAAACATAGAGTAGTAAGGATAGGGTCACAATTCTCATCACACTTCGGTTGAGAATCCGATTCCCCAAAGCTCTATACAAAATTAACAAATAAAACTCCCAAATACCCTTGATCCCTAAAGTCGTAAGGATTCATACTACACGCCCCTAACAAGGATGGGTAGTCATCCCCAAGGCCTAAAATATCAAATCCCATTGGACTATGGAGTGAATCTTCATCGGGGCTATAGACGCCTGATCGATAGTGGAGTAAGCTCATGCGGGGTGACATGTCTCCTTGGCAAACAAGAAGACCTCTGACCGCACATAAGGGTAAGCTAGCTTTAGGTAATCTTCATAATAGGTCATGCCCAATTTACTCATAGTGGGTCAATGAACTTCACATTCACACACACTGGTTCTTGATTGATAGGGTCATTGTCACACTCAAAGATTTGGTAATTGAACCTCACTTGCACACACATTGGTCCTAAAGAAAGTTAGACAACCCAAGTGAGTTTGGTTGATAACACTAGTATGTTTGAGTCTTTGAAAATTCTGCCGTACTCATTCCATATCAACATCCATATCTTCTTCCATGTCAAATTCCATATTTTCTTCCACATCAACGTCCATATTTTTTGACATGTCCACATTCATGTCTTCATGGTAAGTCGAGTTGCAAAACATAACAAAACTGGGTACTCCCGATTGTCAAACAATGGACAACAAAAATGGCCAATAGTATTTCTGAACTATAATAGATCATATGAACAACATGCATTCCTATCATGTAAGTCTGCATTCATTTAGCATTAACTTGCATTAATCATATCAAATTCTCATAAGATTGCATATAGTTTACAGTCGTCATGCATTTACTTACAATAATAACTCATCATTAGCTTGCATACATCAAATCAAATAAACATTAGGCATATACATCATAGTCATTAGCTTGCATACATCATCATAAACATTAAATAAAGCATTGCATAACACATAAAAACATCCACACAAAAAGACAACACACATATATGAAAAGGCCATGTATATATATATAAGCGTCCAATATACAATAGAGTGCCAAGAAGGCTACAAAAGGGAGCACCAAGGCTCACATGTACAAAAGAGTGCATATAAGCACTACATCAACTATCCATGAGAAGACCCCTGAGACCCGATAGGAGCCCTCGACCTAGTACTCTGCCTCGATGGCTCAGCCATAGATGAAGAAGGAGGATCTGGCAAGGTGATGTGATGCTACATACACACATCCTCCAAGGAATGTGCGTATGCCTCACTAGCTCGAAGTCATCGCAAGTCCTTCTGATGTCATCGCTCCTTCACCAAAATCTCTGCCTGTAGCCTCGTAACTATCTCCTGCTCTTGAGCTATAGTCACCCTAGCCTCCCTCTGAGACTCTAGCATAGTCTCTCGCTCCTCCCATAGCTACTCAAGCTCAGCCCGTAGCCTAGCCACCTTGGATATCTCACCCATCTCCTCATCATCCTCCCTCTCCCCTACCACCAAACCCACCTCCGGAGCCTGTTGGGCCACTACCCTCGATCGTCTCTATCCCATCGATCGTTGAGGCCTCGTCCTCTTCGAATTTGACCTCGACCCCATCACTGTCGCATCCTCACCTGCACCTTTGGTACCCATACCTCCCTTTTTTTTTTTTTGCCACCTTTGGTACCCATACTGTGGGCACCAAACCACTCCGCATACTTTGGAGTCACATCGACATCATCCACATCAGCCACCTCCAACTGCTCATCGTCCTCCAATGGCACCCGCCATGGTTCGGGACAAGGTAGTGTCACCTCATCCTTCACCCGTCGATACAACATCGGCTCATCAGGAACTCCTTGAGGTAAACCAAACTACCTCAGCACCTACGAGTACTGGAAGTACTCCACCTCCTCATCCCTCCGCCCAACTATCCATCGACCCTACCGCACCCACCACAGCTGTCTCCCATCTCCATCCCACCTAGCTCCTCGCCATGGCCTCCATCGCACGTCCGCCCGAGCCAAGCCTGACCACATGTCTCGGTACCACTGCCCAGTGTGTACCTCTCGACTAGGCTGAACCTCCTCAGCCACAGCCCATCACCTCGCATACGGCTCATCCATCCGCCATGACTCACATGGCAACCCCTTGGGCCGAGCTACCGCAAAATGCTCCCAAGCCCAGCACTGAAGGAGAAAGTTGCACCCAATCCCCTTTCTCCCCCTCCGTGCCACCTCATATAGCTCTCGGTATAGTTGCGCCAATAAAGCAGGTGCCCATGCGTACTCCCGAGGATCCATCAGTAGATCACTCACTAAGCCCAATAGGTTCCAAGGGAACCTACACCCAGTGCTATTAGGTAGCACTATGTTGGCCAACATGAACATGATCAAGGTGGGGAGTGCATCTAACTCCTTCACCTTGTACATGCTTAGGTACAGTATCCCTCCATCCCCTATCCGGGCCTCCCGCCACTGATCCCCAAGCATCTTCTCCATCTTCGCCTTCTTATCCCTCCCCACCATCACCTTCTCTCCCTCTACTGGCACCTTGAGAATGTGATAAACATCCTCAAGAGTGACAGTAACCTCTCCAGTCGACAGCTGGAAAGTCCCTCTATCCGGGTCCCACCTCTCGATCAAAGCCGAGAGGTAGCCCTCATTAGCCCTCACCACATCCAATCGGGCCACACCATCTAGGCCTACCCTACTCAACAACCCCCAATACTCCTCTGAAAGCTTCTTCCTCATCCCCAAAATGAGAGGAGAGAAGCGATGTCGAGGCTCAATATCCCTCAGCTGCAACAAACAAAAACACTTTGTTAGTTTTAAAAATTCAAAAAATTCAAAAAAAAATAAAAAATTTCAAAAAAATTCAAAAACAAACTAAAAATAAATTTTTGCACAAAGGAAACAAAGGGTATTACCGGGACAAATGTCACCTCCGCTCCACCAGCAGCACCAAGGCCCTCCGTCGCCATCACCTCCGCACACTCGCAAGCCTCACTTAGCTCACTAAGTCACTTCCCTCCTCAGACGCAGCTTCTCAAAGTTTACAGCGCACAAATGAGCCTAAAAATTCCTCAGAAAGCTTTTTATAGCTTTAACTAGCGCATTCAGGCACAGAGCTACGCCTGAACATTGCGGGCACATGCAGGCGCACGCGGGTGCCTATAGAACATGCCAGGCACAGGCATGCGCCTAGCAGCAAAAGAGAATGAGGACAAAAACTCCTAAAATGGTAGCTCCCATCATCAAATCTGAACCAAAATTCATCCATACATCATGTACATCATAAAAGTTGATTTTGTGAAATTACAAATAGTTTTGCATGCATATTTTTTGAGAAAAAGCAAAATTCTTCACAAATACATATTGCATTGCAGAAACATGCCAACCAAGGTCACATTTTCGCAAAATCAACATCCCACAATTCTTCATCATCTACGTCATCACATTCTTCCATCATCATTATGCATATATCATTCATCATTTTTATTTTGTCCAGGCCATCCAAGCGAACCTCGTATCTAGTATGTTATTCTATAAACTTGGCGATTGCAGCGATGATAATCCATGCAATTCGGTAAGATGAATAATGTACAATAAGGACACTTGCTCATGATCATAATCAATTATCTCATCATCAAAAATCACAATCACATTTGGCACCTCACATTTTGAATGCAACCTTGCCAAGAACAATTTGCTCGCAATCAATCATTGATGTCCTTGTCTATGGGGCAAGAAAACACAGATAAATCAAAATCTCAAACACTCATTCATTCGACAATAGTCAAAGTATAGGACATGTCGGTAGGTTGATTGGTTCCATGATGGAATTGACGAAGAAATTTCTACAGTCACTACCCCACCCCTACGATTGACTTAGTCATCATGCATCTTTCATACATTGCATACTCAATGACGCCATTGTGGCAGCTTATTCAACAAGCATCGAATCATCCCAAAATTTGGGGCAACCACGTTACATTATGATTTTCCCATGACGGGATACATCTCACGTGATCATAACATCTACACTGGACAAATACCCCTCTCAACCGTTGGGGCAAAAATGGTATCACATTTTACATCATTCATATCATCTACATTCACATGGTATCATACACCAACCCCCTTCCCACCGTTGGGGCAAAAATGGTATCACATTTTACATCATTCATATCATCCACAATCATTTGCATTTCACATCATTCATTCATCAATTGCACAAATTCACTACATCATTCATTTTCAATTGGCTTGTGAGATACATTCGTAACTCATTCGCCAATTGAGGGGGTAAGCTACAAAAACTCCAAAAAAATTCTTTATTCTTTTGTCTTCAACATCAGTGCGCAAATCCAACAATAGAGAGAAGCTGCTTCTATGCCCATAGCCCAAGCAGGTGTCTCATATTTTTGCACCACATTGTGTTTCACACAACATGGTACAAAAAGGGGCATCTATAGACACCAAATCGCAACCACTAAACCTCCATCCTAACCATCCCACCACCCACTTGTCTTCCATTCCACCTTCCCGCCAATTATTTGGCCCAAATCCACCTTCCCACCATTTCCTAGCCTAATTGGGGTTATTTTAATATTATTTTATAATATTTTATATTTTATATAATATTTTATTATATTTTAATATATTTATTATAAAAAATATATAAATAAACTCAATTAACCTTAGCCATCCGATTTCATTTAATCTCCACCATCCATTTTCATTAATCCATGTCACATTCAAAAAGTAATCTCAACCCTAGGATATGACTTAATCTTAGCCACACGATCAAAAGTGCAAGGCTAAAACCCTAAGAAAACCCTAGGTTGGATTATAAATAGGGTATTTTGCAAATGCCCAAACACTGGAACCTGGAGATTAAGAGATATACTTGGAGAAGCATTTGTTGATGCCCTAGTGAAGCGGAGATAGAGAGAATTGAAGATCTGATGCCCTAGCTAAGCCAACAATACTTCTGCCATTCCAGCCATCGTCCATCCATCCTCGCTCACCGCCATAGCCGTATTCCATCCGCCGCCTCCATCGCCATCCTTCCTGATCTATTTTTGCAGATCTGCCCTACCCTACGAGCGCTGTGCCGAGCTTGTGAAGCTCGCTGTAGAGCTTGCCAAGCACCCACCAGAGCTTGCCCTATCTGCAAGTGCACACCAGAGCTTGCCAAGCTCACTGCAGAGCCTGCCTAGCACCTTCCAGAGCCTGTGACAGTCCCAGGTGTGAACCAGAGCTTGCGAAGCTCACGTCAGAGCTTGTTGTGACACTGAAACGAAGATCTGAATCTGCTACACCACGAAATCTGCAACAACGAAGCAAGGTATATTTAGTATTGTTTTATTTCATTTATTCATTGGTTTGGCATGCATTTTAAATTGATTCTTAAGCTAGGGTTTTGTTAATGTCTGAGGGTCTCACACTGTGGAGCCCTCACAGGTATTACTGATGCTCTTGTGTTTTGTTTTACATGCAGATCTATGAATTCAACATATTCTTTGATGGTTGTTGAAGCTGGAGTGGCCCCACATTGGATATTCAAAGCCCACTCAACCTGTTGGGATCAAGGACACACTCAGATCTGAAGACACTTCTGTTATATCTAACTAGGGTTTTGGAGAACCCTAGTTCCATTGTAAATTATTGTATCAAATATCCGCATTGGATACTGATTGTAACAAAGGAGTCTATTGGCCCCCCCATTGAATACATATTTCTTTTGTGCAATCTGTTTTGTCTCATTGCTTTATTTGATTCTACCATTTTATTTTCAAGTGTCGTGTCTTTGCATCCACAGAATATACTACATTATTTGGTACATGCCAATGTACCACCTTGGGTACATCTTTAGATTAGGAGTTTGTCTTATACTAAGGTTTGAGTAGTTACTTTGTGCAATGTAATAAATGCACAAGTGTTAGAATATGCAATGATGTAAATGTGCATGTAGTCCACATGTACATGAGTCATAGGTTAGGTAGATGAAAGGCCAAGGGACATATCTCCCTATATATAGGTCTTTGATAGAGTGAAGCAAATGATAGAATGCAAGGGAGAAGCATATAGAATTTTAGAGCATAGTGATGATAAGAGAAGGTAGATACAATGTACACCATGCAAGAATTTTTGAAGTGTTTTAAGACATTGATTATATTACATTGTACTATTTTTGTGAGATTTCATTAATGGTTATTTTTTGAGTTATTGCAAAAGTTTCTCATATAGTTTTCCTGCATATTATATTGTCATTACTATATAGTTAACATTGCTTGCTCATTTTAGATCTTGTGATTGCATTTCCTTTAATATATATCATCAACAACTAACAATGGTATCAGAGCACAAGGTATATTGATAGGAAATAGAGAGAGCCACAAGAGACATTGAGAGGAGATAGAAAATCTCATGTTTTAATTTTTAAAACTTCATTTGGCTAGAGTATTTCCATAGAGTTGCAAAAAAAATTATGAAGACTAGGACTCAACATTGATTCCACTAGATTGATAAATCAACTAGTGAAGTTTATTTTATTTAGATTTAAAAAAATTACTATTATTATTTTCTAATACTTTGTTGCAGAAAAGAGGATATTCAAAGAAAGTTGAGAAGCTTCCTACAAGAATTAGGAAGAATATCTTCTTTGGAATCAATCCAATACTTGAAGCAACAAGTTGAATATTGAAGATTTGGAGGCCTAATAAAAAGGTCCCATTGTAGGATTTACAGATTAAATATTCCAAGTAAAATATTGAGAAGAGAGGAAGAGGCCAAAGAAGCCACATTGAAGACTACATATCAAGGAGGAGGTCCAAGAAAGAAGGCCCCATTGCAGATTGAATATTGAGGAGAACCAAGAAGGAGGTCCTCATAGAAATATAAATATTGAAGACTTCAAAGTGAAGAAAGAAGAAAGCAGCTCTAGAAGGAGGAGACCCAATAAAAAGATCTCATTGTAGAATTTCTAGATTTGGAAGATTGAAAATTGAAGATAGAGGAGTAGAAAATTCCTATTGAATATTTTAGAAGCTGCAAAAATTAAAAGATCCAAGAGAAGAGGTCTTAAGAAAGGCTGAAAGGAGAAATAAGGAGAATTCTAGGAAAGCCTCATTGGATAATTTGAAGAAGGTCATTGGAGGATATTTGAGAACTCAAGTGGGAAGAATGCTAGCAAAGAGAAGCACTTTACAAATAAATATTTGGGACAATTGTCATCATCCGACAACAAGCCCAAAAGAAAAATATTTGGTAAGAAGTTTACTAAATTTTGGAAAGAATTTCCAAATACCTCAAGATATTTAGATTCTTGAGAAGAAGGCCAAAAAATAGGCCAATATTGAAGTCAAAATTTGACAAGGAGATTGGAGGAGAAAGGAGCTAGAAGAGGCCACCAAATTAGAGAAATTTGAGGACAACCACAAAGGATTTGAAGGCTAATATGTGGAAGAAGAGATTGTTGTTTTTACAACATAAGTCCAAGATATTATTGGACAACATATAGAAGGAGAAATTAGTTGTGTTAGAATATAAAAAATTTAGAGTTTAAGGATAGTTAGAAGGCAACATTTGGGCAACATTAATAGTTGCTAATTTTCAGAATTCAATAAGGCTTCTTGGAGGAGAATTGAAGCCACAAAACCACAATTTTAGGTAGCAAGTTAAAGGAGTTACAAAGCTGCAAATTGGGAGAGTTAAGGAGCTAATTTGAACAACAAAAATATCTGCAAAATAGACTAGTTTAAAGCAACAAAGTAATACAAATTGAAGCTTACAAATTTATCAAACTCAGAGCAACAATTAGGTGACCCAAATCACCAAGAAATCTATCACTGAATGGAGACCAAAAAGGCATGCAACATTGGTGCAAAAGGTTCATTAATTGAACATTTAAATTTATCTTATTATGAAGTTTTATTAAGGATAAAATTCAAGGTTTAAAGTTGCAAAAGAAAGGTTTCTAGTTTAAGTCTTCAAGGAAGTGCATAAGATAGTTTTTAACAAGGAGTAAAACCTGCACATAAAAAAGAGGAGTTAGATATTTTTCAAAGGAAAATAATAATATCAAATTCCTACTATCTATTAAAATCAAATAAGACATTATTCTCAAGCATAGATTTGATACACAATAGTGCAAAGCATATCCATCCAAAAGGCATAGTATTTGCATGATTAAAATTCTTGGAATCATCATTGGAAAGTTAACCAAGAAAGGAATCTTAGGAGAGAGTTGCCAAGGAGGATAAGATAACATTGAATCCACCATTAAACACACGTAAAAAGACAACAAGACTTGGTGAAGAGAAGCCACCAAATGAACACTACAACCACCAAGGAATAGAGAAGGTGTCACCTTACTAAAGACAAGGAAGAAAGCTACATAAAGAGACTAAGAAAGTCTTGAAATCTAGGTGCAACTAAGGTATTCTATATTAGTTTATAATAAATTTATTTTTAGTCCATAGTAGCACCATATGTATCAATTCCAAAGTAGAAAAAGAAAGAAGTTAAAATGTCTTAAGAAACCAAAGTAGTATAAAGTTGCAGTCATTAAGCGGTAATATTATATAGTCTAAGGAAGAAGCTATGAAGAAAAGGTAAAAGGGTCAACTAAGGACTCCGAATAATATTATTCAAGGTGTTTAAATACACCAAATATGATGTCATAGTCCTGAAGGTAGAAATCATAGTGCAAAAGGAAGATGCAATAAGAAAGGAGACTAAGTAAGGATAACATAACACCAATAGCAAGGACAACATAATGCAACTAAGGTGTAAGTTGCAAGGATAATAGCGCAAGGAGAATAATGTAACATAGATACAAGTAGCAAGGAGTGTTGCCCAAGCAGAAGATGAGAGAAGTTTAGACGAACAACCACCTAGAAGAGAGCATAGGAGGAACCACCTTTGTTGGAGAGGAGCAACCATACATTGGAGAAAGCGTGTTGTGTTAGAGAATATTTTGCATTATTGGGTACATATCAATGTACCACCTTTGGTACATTACTATATTAGGGGTTTAATTTAGAGTAAAGTTAAGTAGTTATTCTAGCATGTAATAAATGCACAAGTGGTAGAATGTGTAACGATTTAAATGTACATGTAGTCCACATGTACATGAGTCATAGGATAGAGTCAAAGATAGAGTAAGGGCCAATGTCCTTATATTTCTATATAAAGGCCTTATAGTGAGTGAAATTAGAGAGGAGAGAATATAGAGAGTGCATAGTATATATTAGTAGTGTGGTACAATGTAGTTCCTTTAAAATGGTTAATAGAGTGTTCATAGCCTCCATTATACTGCATTGAACTATTTTGTGAGCTTTCATTAATGGTATATTTTTGAGTTATTGCAAAATTTTATCTCCTTGTTTTCCTACATATTGTACTGTCATTATCATATAGATATCATAGCTTGCTTATCTTACATCTTGTGGTTGCATTTCCTATATCATATACTCATCAAAAGATAATAGTGGTATTAGAACACATGGTAGATTGATAGGAAATAGAGAGAGCCATAAATGATATTGAAAGAAATCTAGAAATCTCGTTTATAATTTTTTTTAGATTGCATTTGGCTAGAGTCTTTCCATAGGATTGCAAAAAAACTTGTGAAGACTAGGACTCAACATAAATTCTACTAGATTGATCAATCAACTAGTGAATATTTGTCATCTCAGATTTAAATTTTCTTCCATTACAATCCTAATACTTTGTTGCATGGAAAGGAGATTCAAAGTGAGTTGGATAAATTACTACATAGAGCTATAAAGAATATATTCTTTAGAATTAATCCAACACTAGAAGCAACAAATAGAAGAACGAATATTTAGAGGCCTCAAGAAAAGGTCCCATTGTTAGAGATTGTAGACATGTAGAGTGCAAAAGAAGAAAGGGCCATAGTAGCCTTACTATTGATTCAAGAGACTTAAAAGAAGAGTCTAGACGAATATTGGAGGTTGGTGATCTCCATTGAAGACTGCAGACAATCGATTGAAGAAATAAACCTAAAGAAGTTGAAGATAACCATAGAAGGTCCCACTGAAGAACTTCTAGTTTTGGAAGTGATAAGGAAAGACCAACAAAAGTCCCATTCCAGAAGCAAAAAAATTTAGAGATCCAAGAGGAAGATCTCATTGCCAACACTTCCACAGTAGAAGGTTGAAGAAAAGGTCTCATTGGGAAGACCATAGAAGCTACAATATTGAAGACCTTGGAGAGGTCTCAAGGAGAAACAAGGAGAAGGTTTGGAGAGCCTTATTTTAGAGTTCAAAGAAGACCATTGGAGGAGTTCCTAGGAGAAATCATTGGAGAAATTTACCACCAAGAAGTTCTTGATAAAACTGAACTTGGAAAAATTATTGCCATCCGACAACAAGCCTAAGAAAGAAGGGTTTGGCATGGAGTTTGCCAAAATTTGGAGGATATTGGTGAAGATATCGAGACTTTTAGATTCTTGAGAATAAGGCCTAGATTGGAGTTATATTTTAACAAGGGGGTCGAAGGAGAATGAAGAAATAAGGAGCTACCAAATCTAGGGTATTTGAAGATTGTCTTATATGGCAAGAAGACTCATTCAGAGATAGGGGTTTGCAAAATCTTCAATAGAATATTAAAAGGTTCTTGAAGAAAAATATTAGCTACGATTTGGAGGAGTTCCCTACCAAATTTTTGAGATTCAAGGACAACATTTCAATGGAGAGATTGATTGCTTTGCAATCTAAAAATTTTAGATTTGAGGATAGAAAGAAAGCAACAAGTTGGACAACATCAAACTTTAGATTTACAGAGTGCATTGTGAAGGAGAATTGAAGTCACCAACTATAGTTTCAAGGTAGAAAATTAGAGGATTTCAAAGTTGCAAATAGTTGATATAGAGAGTTGTTTTAGAAAACCAAGAAGAGCTACAAGTCCATCTTGTAAAAGGTAGCAATAAGGTGAATCTAATCCCCTTGCAATCCTTCATCTACAGAGTATTCTCATTAGTTGGATGCAAATAGGTTCATTAGTGAACTTTAATTTAATTTGTTATACCTCTCTTTGATATGATGCACTATGTACTGATTGGTTTCTTCCTTGACTACACTTTCAAATATTTTGAACATTATATTTTCCTTTGTCTTCAAGGTATGACACTATGCATTAATTGCACTATGTTCTATGGCACACTCTAGACTATCCTCTTCTCCCTTCAATGCTCTTTGACCTATGGAATCTTGATATGCACACTCTTCTTAGGTAGGGATTTTAATACTTCTCTATCTCCATTTGGAATGCATTCCACATGGAATTTACGTTGCCTTTGAACGTATATCTCCTTGTTAGGTGGCAAGGATGTTACAATATTTAGAATATGTTGATTTAGGTGGCACAAGTGTAATATCTCCTTATGGACATTAAAGTAATGATGTTTTATTATTTTCTTTCTTAAATGGAGCTTTACTTCATACTTTTATGCTCTTATCCTTGTGCGGGTGTTATATTTCTAAAGTTTTACTAATAATTCATAGGTGCTATTACCCTTTGTACCAAATAGCACAAGATTCCTTTATTTTATGTGGTAAGTGGAGGCTTCTTCCCTTGAATTTAACTAAGCACTCAATATCCCTTATCTCTTTAATGCTCTTGCCAAATCCTTGCAAGTTGTTTGGCTTCTATGGGAATAGCAGAGTGATTTCTCCAACGTATGGTGACTCCTCTCCAACGAAGGTGGATCCTCATATGCTCTCTTATAGGTAGTTGCTCATCCAAGCTTCTCTCCTCTTTCTCTTGGGTAACACTCCTTGCTACTTATATCTTTGTTACATTATTCTCATTGCAACTTGCACCTTATTTGCATTATGGTATCCTTGCTATTGGCACTATGTTGTCCTTACTTAGTCTCCTTTCTTGTTGCAGGTTCCTTTTGCACTGTGAGAACTACCTTCATGGGACTATGGCATCATATTTGGTGTCTTTAGATACCTTAAATAAGATGATTTTGAGCCCTTAGTTGGACCTTTTCCCTTTGCTTTGTAGCTTCTTCCTTAGACTAGATAATATTTTCGCTTGATGAATGCAACTTTATGCTACTTTGATGTATTAAGACACTTCAAATTTTGTCTTCCTTTTGCTTCTTTGGAAAAAATAATATGGTGCTATTATGGACTACAAATAAATATACTATAAACTAAGATAGAATATCTTAGTTGCACCTAGATTTTGAGACTTTCTTAGTCTCTTTATCTATATTCATCCTTGTATTTAGTAAGGAGACACCTTCTCTATTCCTTGGTGGTTGTAGTGCTCCTTTGGCAGCTTCTCTTCACCAAGACTTGCTACAGTTTTACCTGTGCTCAATGGTGTCTTTTGACACTCCAACTCAACTTTGTTTTGTGCACTAATCTTCCTTTCTTGCTTAATACTTAATGCACTTTTAATAGCTCTTAGAAATAACTTGTATTATGCACTATCAATTCCTCCTTATTACTCCTTTTAATCAACTTTCTAACACTAACTTGTGTTAATATATTTTGCAAGTTTCAAGATAATAATGCTACCTCCTTACTCAATTTGAAAACATTTAAATTCAACCTCCTTATTGCTACTTTTAATAACTATTAAAATGGTGTTTTAAAGGAACTTAAATAATACTGAATAATAAACTTTAATAACACCAACTATCAACATTATTTTGACCTCCTTGTAGCAATATTGCTTGGTGACTTGATTCACATGTTTGTTGTCCTATATTAGTAAATTTTGTAGCTTTAACTCCTTGATATTTTCTACCCTAAACTTGCTATAAATGTTTGAATTCTTCTCTTTTAGTTGCTAATCTAAACTCGTCTATCTTACAAATTCCAATGCTACCTATTTTCCTTCAAGTTGCTATTCTAGGACCTTGGAATTTGTAGCTAATAGTGCTACCCAAATTGCTGCCCTTAACTCTAAACTTTTTAGATTCTAACGTAGCTAATTTTTCCTTTGAGATATTGTCCTCATATTTCTCTAATATTGTGGCCTCTTCTAGCTCCATTCTCCTCCAATCTCCTTGTCAAATTTTGAATTTAATCTTGGCCTATTTGATGGCCTTCTTCTCAAGAATTTGAATGTCTTGAGGTCTTTGGAAATCCTTTCTAGAATTTGGAAAAATTCTTGCCAAATATTTATTTCTTTTGGGCTTGTTTTCGAATGGCAAAAATTGTCCCAAATTCTTCTCTATCAGGAACTTCTCCTTGCTATCAATTTTCTCATTTGAGTTCTCCTAAAATATACTCCAATGGACTTCTTCAAAATCTCCAATGAGGCTTTCCTAGCCTTCTTATTTCTCCTTTCAACCTTTCTTGAGACCTCTTCTATTGGGTATTTAATTTATGCAACTTATGAAATCTTCAGTAGGACTTTTATAGTCCTCTATCTTCAATCTTCAATATTCCAAATCTGGAAGCTCTTCAATGAGACATTTCTCTTGGATTTACTCCTTCTAGATCTACTTTCTTCTTTTTCAATCTAAAGTCTTCAATCTTCAGATTTCTATGAGGACCTCCTTCTTGGTTCTCCTTAGTATGCGATCTACAATGGGACCTTCTTCCTTGGACCTTCTCCTTGATCTACAATCTTCAATGTGGTTTCTTTGGCCTCTTCCTCTCTTCTCAAATTTTTACTTAGAATATTTAATCTACAAATCCTACAATGGGACCTTTTTCTTAGGCCTCCAAATCTTCAATATTCAACTTATTTCTTCAAGTGCTAGATTGATTCTAAGAAAGATATTCTTCCTAGCTCTTATAGGAAGCTTCTCAATTTTCTTTGAATCTCCTCTTTTCTGCAACAAAGTATTAGAAAATTATAATAGTAATTCTTTAAATCTAACAAAAATAAACTTCACTAGTTGATTTGTTAATTTAGTGGAATCAATGTTGAGTCCTAGTATTTGCAAGTTTTTATACGAAAGACTCTAGCCAAATGCAATTTTAAAAATTTTGAAAATGATATTTCCTATCTCCTCTCAATCTCTCTTGTGGTTATTTCTATTTTATATCAATCTACCTTGCGCTTTGATACCACTGTTATATTTTGATGATATATATTAAAGGAAAAGCAACCATAATATCTAAAATGAGCAAGACAACTGATTCTCTAGTTTCTGTTGTGGGGTTTTCTTTTGGTATGGTGTCATTCTCTAGAATGTAATCATTCCTTTTGATCTATTTCCTGGTTTTGTTTCATTCCTTGGGTTGTTTTAAGACTTGGTCAGCCCCCTCTCGCGGGTTACCTGCTATTACAACTGTTAGGCTTTATTTTAGTTGTTCCCTTTTTGGTTGTACTAAGATTTTGGGACCTTTTTCAAAACCCATTTATTAATGAAAATCCTATTTACCAACCAAAAAAACTATGCGATAATGGTAATATAATATTCAGGAAAACGATATGTGAAAATTTTGCAATAAATTAGAAAATATCCATTAATTAAACCTCACAAAAATAGTACAATGTAATATAATGAAGTTATTAAACACTCCAAAAATTCTTTCATGATCTACATTGTATCTACCTTATCTTCTCATCACTATGCTCTACTATTCTATATGCTACTCTCTTGCATTATCTCATAGGCCTATATATAGAGAGATATGAACCTTGGCCTTTCACCTACCTATGACTCTTCATCTTCCTATTCTATGACTCATGTACATGTGGACTACATGCACATTTACATCATTGCACATTCTAACACTTGTGCATTTATTACATTACATAAAGTAAATACTCAAAACTTAATCTAAGACACTCTCCTAATCTAATGATGTACCCAAGGTGGTACATTGGTATGTACTAAATAATGTAATATATTCCAACATAGATTACCTCATTGAATCATAAGTTATTTTATGTTAATGGAATACATGAAGCATTAGGGGATCACTCTTTTAAATCAAACAATCAATAAGATAAATTGATTATTGAAATAGAAAGGTTCAATTTAGAATAAGCCATAAGAAGTAAAATATATGATAATGAAATGCCCTACAGAAATTGCATGAGTATCATTCTCATATAATCTTTAATCACC
Source organism: Wollemia nobilis (assembly GCA_028583015.1). Taxonomy (NCBI): domain Eukaryota; kingdom Viridiplantae; phylum Streptophyta; class Pinopsida; order Araucariales; family Araucariaceae; genus Wollemia; species Wollemia nobilis. Next base: position 21,272,286 of record JAQPPZ010017232.1, on the reverse strand, counting down.
TTAAGGTTATAGAGAATGCATAGGCTAATTATAAAAAAGGAAGAGTCTTGATGATAAATTCAAGATTTGGAGGCTATCCATGTTGCACCTATGATAAACTCTTAAATCATCTTATTACTAAATAAAAAATTAAAGAAGGTTTTAGAGAAAAATAAGAAGCATCTAGTAATACCCATATTAAAAAAGAAAATGGAAATGGATTCTCTAGGGAAATTAAAATGAAAGAATCATCAAAGGGTCATCAATCAAACAAATAAAATTTTAAAGAGGAAGTTGTTGAGGAACTTGGAAAATATCATCCAATCACTGAAATATCATCTTTTCTTATATATCCTACTAGTCTCCCAAAATTAGAAGGATGATGGAATAGGAACTAGGCCATAGTTATTTTTTTAGTTAACAAATCTACCCTACTTAAAAGTATTTAGTTGACTATAAAATCTTACCTTATTCTATGATATTTCATGTGAATGTCACCAATTTTTCTATTACCAATACATTATGTTGTTAACATTGGGACAAAAGAATGTATTGAACAACATAATGTAGTGTGGTTATTATCTTGTCTAGAAACTAAATGCATATGGATAGAACCATGACCTATTTTGAATTACATGAGTTACTCTTTTTAATCCTTGCTTGTAATTTATAATGATATTTCAATATTTTCAACCTTGAGAAAGAATCAAGGACAATAATTATGGAGACTTAATGATATTTGCTTAGAAGATATCCAAGTTGAAATTAGAGTGTGTCTATCACACCTTATTTTTTCTATCAAAATGATAGTAATGAATATTAATGAAGAGTTTGGTTTTACTTCATATATGGTATAAGGTACTAGGAGTATTGAAAAAAATAATTTTATTTCTATATTCAAAATAAATATATAATAAAATGGTGAATATCATAGTTTGTAAACTATTGGTTGAAATATATCATTTTCCTTGTTTCAATGCTTACAATATAGCTATATTTGTTTGATTATTTATGGCTGAACTATAAGATCTATCATGGTTGGGGATATACAAGAGCATTATCCATGAGGGAATATTTCTATTGGATGAATACTTGTAATTTTAATTACTTATAAATTAGTGTTTGAATAGTAGAAGTTGCTAGAGATTGGTATACTATTAAGTGTATAGTATAAATATCCTTGAGTGATTATTGATGGCTATATAATTGTAACTACCATTACCTATAAATTAGTGATTGAACAATGATGTTAATAATGTTAGTGATTAAACAATGATGTCAAGTTACTTAGATATTGGTGGCTATAAATTATTGATTGTAATTGCTTGAATATTAAATGATTAATAGTGTAACTTATCATTGCTTGAGTATTAACCACCTCTTTGGTTACCTATTAGACTTTATATTGGATGAATTACTAGTGATATCTATTTTTAGAAATTATACTTACACTAAGTGATTGTAAATGGATGCACTGGTAACAATTGAATTTTAAGACTAAAACTTATTTTAAGATCATGGATTCTCATTAGCTAAAGGTATTCATATTAATAACATATAGGTCTACATTACTTGGCATGTAAATTGATATGAGAATTCTATTTATGATTTTTATTTTTAATATAGTTGATGAATGTGTTGGAATTCACAATATTTTCCAAAAACATCCTAAAACAAACATTTACCATAATAATATGCAAAACATGTAGAAAAAAATAAAGTAGTATATATATATATATATATTGAGAGAGAGAGAGAAATGAAACAAATAGATATGATAGGTAGATGAAGGAAGGGATGGATGCCCATGGGAACCCCCATGATATCACATATCACAATCAAATATAATGGATTTGTCATTGGGGTATTTATAGTGATACAAAATCCCCAAATAGATGTTAACCTTAAACTAACATAACATGATTTGGAGGTTAAATTACACTATTATAATATACCTTTTAATCAAGGTTATCTATAAATGTGTATTAACCAATATAACTAAGGATGAATAATTAAGGGTTCATTTATGCTACATTGAAGAATGTGAATGGGATTACATAGAAAGTTCCCCATTGGATTATATATATAATTCTCATAGGATTTCATAGAGAGTACCCAATCTTATATAGTACTTATCTATAGGCTACATCAAGAGTACTCATAGGTACATCACTATCATACTAGACATAATATAATCAGATTTCAATACCCCATAATATGAAATACGAGGTCAAGTATAGAATACATTAGCGATGATAAATATTCCCCATCATAATGAATGCTCATATGATCCAATGTATCCTACTATCTTCTCTTACCAAAGGCACATGAAATAGGTCAATCTCTCCTCAAACATGAAGTTGTAACTCCACCTCCTAGATCAATATGTTGATATTCCCATGAGAAGATATTTAGCATGCACTATGGTGGCTATAATTTGTTCCCCAATCTCAAGAGAATGGAGTTAAATCATGAAATACTAAGTAGGTTTATGAATAATCAATATAATGGCTATAAAGAGACCATAAGAACAAGGCATGCCTTACATTGATCATCTAAAACTAAATCATATTACAACCAAAAAATTACAATCACCACATGAATAGTTTATTATAAATAGACCAAACATCCACTATAAGAAAAAATATGGATAAACATGAGAATTTTAATATATCTTAAAAATTGTGTAGATAACTAATCACTACACCATCGATATTAGTTGGATTTAGATTTTTGGTGCTCCTTGAAGACATCAAAGTTATTGTGTTAAAGGGAATAAGAGGAAATGTGTTTTGAACTTATGACCTTCGTATAAAAGAAGGATCTTAAAACGTACATGAATTGAATGCGAGTAAATTTTATAATTGAAATGTTATTGGACTTTCAAAGTTAAAATCATCCAATAAATAAGAATGTCAATTAGATCCATTTTCATAAAAAACATAGAAAATAATAATAGGTCCTTAAACAAATCTCACTAATCTGTAAAGATAAAAAAACTATGTAATTTTGAAAAAAACATAGGCCGAAAATGCTTCTATATATTTAATTTATGGCCTCTAGAATTTTGGATATATTAGATCTAGAATGAGTGGAAAAAATTAAAACATAGATTTTATAAAAAATTTAACCAATAAAAAGTTTTCACTTGTCTCCTTCAAGTTCCATCTTTATTAAAGGCATGCACTAATACTAGAGTCAATTAGAATGGAAAATTAGTGAATTAGGTATTTATAATTGGTAAAGTTTTATTTGATGGTGTGTGTGTGTGTGTATAATGACTAAAATTTTAGGCTCAATTGGCTACCGATCAAGATTTGAGCTCAAATCACCATGAATACAAAATATTACACCTTTATCCACTATCAAAGGTATTTGAGATATAGATGCACACCAGAAGAAGAACACCTCTTAAAAAGAATAGGTGTAATATGATAGAGGTAAAAGGTACCTTAATGGTAATCAAATGCAATATTTCTTAGACTTACCATTCCACCATGATTCACTTTTTTTTTGAATGGGGATGCATTCGCCTTGAGGACACTAGCACCAAGTCCCAAAACCAAAAAGTGAGTCATGCACTAGTCTAAAAATTACACAATAGAAAAACTCAAACATAGAATATATCATTTCCTATTATGAGTCTTAACCTTTACATTATCACCTTAAGATGTGATAGCTCCATCAAAATACATAAATGGCTAAAAAAATAATGTGCCTTAAAAAAGTGAAAGCTTAGATTTGAACCACTACTTGTTGCCATGCCAATCCTTCAAAACCAATATGTTGACCTTCCACTTTATTTTTAAATATGTAGACATACAATTTTGTGCACCTAAACATCCATGGATTCTATTAGTCTATCCCACAGCTAGCCAAAGGAGCCCAAATTATCTTAGGATCAATCTTGGAGCACTCGTCCCTCAAATGCATTTACGTCGACTACTAAGTATTTTTGCCTATGGTGCAAACATGATGAGGGAAACAAAAATGTAAAAATTGGAAAACTAGATTTATCTTGCTCAAAATTGATTTTGAATGATTGAATAATAATTGTACCTACTATATTTATACCTAGGTGCAAATGTGGATGGTGAAAATGCTTTGGCATGACATAGTCTCAAAAGGAGTCTTAGATTAGAATTTACTTTATGCAATGTAATGCACAAGTGTGCAATGACATTTTGGAATGTAAATGTGCATAGTTATCCCTATGTAAATGTGTCAATAGAGTGGGAAGATGAAGAGTCATAGGAAGAGTGAGGCCCGATAAACCTCCATATGAAGAGTCACATTCCATTCTATATATAAAATTAGAAAACTACACCAACATCAAATTCATATATTTGTATAACACTCTTTTATGGAAAACCAAAAATTGATATGTTGAATTATCTCTTAAATATATTCCATATCAAATTATAAAGATGGAAATAATTTTTTTTTTTAAGAAGAAAACAACTCTTCAAGAAATATTTTGATCTAAAAATAGGAGTAAAGGATTTTCACAATTGTAATCAAGATGAGGTTTATAAGTCAAAGATCTTAAAATTTTGAATTTAGAAAACAAAATTATTCTGACTCAACTTTATTAATAAAAACTCTTTGTGGAGCAAATTATTAGAATCAAATATCTTCTTGTAAAAGAGTTGGAAAATACATTTAGGGGTAAAATTTCTCTAAAGGGTTTATAATTTACATACACCTCTTTTATTTTTTATTTATGATATAGCTAGGGAACTAGCAATAAGATTGAATTTTGTGACGATTCTTGTTATTTAAGGTGTCATTTAATGAATGATCTAGTATGGAAGAAATTCATATGGTTAACTATTTTGTCAAGAAAAATTTGAAATGAAAATAAATTATCAATTTCTTCTTCTTTTTTTTGAGACACTTTCAAAACCTATGCTTTACACTAAAATTTTATCCTATAAGGATATCACGGTAGTATATCTTTGGTTTTTCATTTAGGATACCCAAGTTCAAACCTCAATACAAGGTTTTGAGACCTTTTCAAAACTCATGCTTTACCCTAAAATATATTATCCCTATTGGGATATCATAGTGGCATGTCTTTGGATTCTCATTAAGGAGACCCAAGTTCAAACCATTGCATAAGATATTGAGACCCTTTCAAAATAATCAATGCTCTACCCTAAAATTTGTCTCATGAGGGATACTGTAGTGGTATATCTTTAGGTTTTCATCTAGAAAACTTGATTTTAAATCTCGGTACAATGGGACAAGAATTCTTTCAAACATCCATGTTTTACCCTAAAATTGTTTAGCCCTGTGAGGGATACTATAGTGGTATATCTTTTAGGGATCCATGCTCTACCCTAAAATTTATCTCATGAAGGATACCGTAGTGGTATGTCTTTGGGTTTTCATCCAGAATATCCAAGTTCAAATCTTGGTACAAGGGGACCAAGACCTCTTTCAAAAACCCACGCTTTACCCTAAAAGCTTTTAGACCCATGAGGGATACTATAGTGGTATATCATTGGATTTTCATCTAGAATACCCAAGTTCAAACCCCAGTACAAGGGGATTGGAACCCCTTCAAAAAATTATTCTTTAGTCTAAAATTGGGGATTGGGACCCTTTTAAAACTTGTCCTTTATCCATTTTTTCTTGTGAGGGATGCCATAGTGGTATATCTTTGGATTTTCATCCAAGAGATCCAAGTTCAATCTCCTAATACAAGAGATTGGGACCCTTTCAAAAAACCTGCACTTTACACTAAAATTAGTCTTGTGAGGGATACTATAGTGGTATGTCTTTGGGTTTTCATATAGGAGACCCAAGTTCAAAAATTGATACAAGGAGACCGAGGCCCCTTTCAAAAACCCATGCTTTATCATATATTTTTGTCTCATGAGGGATACTGTAGTGGTATGTCTTTGGGTTTTCATCCAAAATACCCATGTTCAAAGTTTGCTACAATGGGACTAGGACCCCTTTCAAAAAATCCATGCTTTACCCTTATTTTTGTTATTGGGACCCTTTCAAAATCCATGCTTTACCTTACAATTTTAGTCTTTGTTGAGACACTATAGTGGTATGTCTTTGGGTTCTCATCCAAGAAACCCAAGAGACCCTTTCAAAAACCCATGTTTTACCCTAAAATTTTACTCAAAAGGGATAGGCTAGTTGGTAGTGGCTAAATGCTTTTTGATGGATTACCCTAGTTCGATTCCTAGATGGTTAGTCGAGGTCCTATTGACTTTTCTTTACACAACAAGCTAAGGTTTATAAAGGTTCAATTTTTTTCTCATCAATTTTATTGAAAAAATATTAGTTGAGTTTTCTATTATCAAATAAAATTCTATTTGATATCAGAATTTTATTATCTCCGAAAAAGGACTTGCTAATTTTAGATGGTGAGAAATCAAGATTAATATTTATTACTAATCATAAATACCTAATTGCATGAGACGTAAAGCAATACTTCCATTAGAAGTTAATTTGGATTAAAGAATCCTCGTCCAAATCATTGGCTTTCTTATTGTTGGCTTGTAGAAATTAAATATTCAATAAAAAAGGCTTTTAGGTATTTATTTGATGGTCTTTATGTCTCAATGATGAACAAGTTGTCACTTGTTAGTCATTTTATTGCTCTTACTCATAGAAAATTTAATGTTTTGTTAAGTTTTGGTGTTTATGCATAAAATTTTCTGTGAAACATAAATTGTTGGAATGCAAAAGTATTTAAAGAGATATTAAAGAAAATAACAAAGAAAAAAGATGATGCACATTGGATGAATCTACTAAATAGAAATTTGTGTAAACTTATTGAAAAAAAACATTAGATGAGTCTACTAAATCTTGAGACTTACTTGGTAAAACTAAAAAATAAATAAAATCAAAAGTTTCTACACAAGAATGAATAAAACTTAGGCTTCAAGAAGAAATCAAATAAAGGTTAATGGGAAACATATTTTCAAAAATCATAAAGTTAAAATACTACTAATCTTTCTAATAGTGAATGATCAAACAATTTTGTAAAAGCATATTCTAAATGTATCTAGATAAGGTTAACAATAGAAAAAGCAAAAAAACATAATTTACATATAGAAGGGGGTTCCTAATATTATAAAGGTTATAAAAAAGAAAGTTATTAAAGATAATGTATCATCAAAGATATTGTTAACTATAATTATATTGAAAAGTATAAGAGAGTTTTGTGGGACTGAAAATGGAGATGGAATAATCAATAGCATTAAAACCAGTAGAAAAGACTGGAAATGGAGATGGAATAGAAATTAAAATCATATTGTAACCAACCCAACCGTTTAAAAAAGAAAACTGTGCTAAAGCCTAAGATGACAGAGGTGCATGAATCTTCAGTTATAAATATATTTATGGACGTCTAGAGTAGGAGTAGAGTAGGTCTGCCGAGCATGGAGCATGACATTGTTATTTTACTACTTCACTCTCACTCGACCAGCTTGGAATCATTAGCAACTTTTATAGATTTAACGCAAAAAAACGTGTGCTTCATCTCAAGTGTAGTAACTAAATAGTAAGGTCACATCCTCAAATTATTTTAATTACAAGGGACACAATTAATTAGCATTATATGAATCCAGTGCCAGTGAGCTGCAATCACAATCATCATCTCCTTCTTCATTGTAAATATAAAGTACTTGTCATTATTAGCTGGCTGAACCTCGGAAATTAAGTATCCATCCGATCAACAACTCGCCTCCACTCCAAGAGTTGGCAAGCTTAAATTTTCCAAAGAATCCTCTATTTAATATTTATTTTCGTATACTCCTAACAACTGATTTGTCCAGTACCTCCTAACGAAACTAATCTCTTACAAATCAATGTGACACGGTTGATTGACGATAAACACTCTTAGCTCGTGCATGAAAACAATATTAATTTACCATTTTCCTGTTGACTGGGCCTAGCAATAATAAGACTAGAATTTTTAATAGGACATTTAAAGTTTAAATATAATGGGTGGATCCGTATACAATGTTTAGGTATTTAAAGTTTGATTGAATAAATATATTAAGTAAATAATATTTTTTTATATAATTTTTAATTTTGTGAACATTAGTTTCAGTGGGGACATGGAAATGGGGGCTTTGGCTCTTTTTTTTGAAGGTCTAAGGTTCAAAAGGTGGTGTGGCATGGGCAAGTGTGAGGGGTGGCTCTTTTTTTTTTTTGAAGGTCTAAGGTTCAAACGGCCGCATGGCGTGGGCAAGTGTGAGGGGTGGCTATGTGTTAAATTCCCTATTGATAAGCATAGCTCTCGGTTTTAGGAGGGGTCATGTTTGGGGGCGTTGGTCGTAGGGGTTTCTTACACTAACTAAATAAATAATAAAAAAAAATCTTTTGAAAATTCAATATTAATATTTTTATATTAAAAAATGTGTTTGAAAGTATAAAAAAACATCTTTATTTTAAAATTAAGAGCAAAATCACAACCAATAATGCAGGACACCACAATGACAAAAGTTATTGGGCTCTTTTAACAAAGACCCAAGTTTAATTAACAGGAAGGGTGGTATCTGCTTTATTTTATACAATTAATGTGCTTTCTTTTTTTCAATGAGTTTACATAGGTTTTTAAGAAGGGTTCCATTAAGTGGGCTTTGAACCTTGGATCTCTTAAAGAGAGGCCAAAGCCCATTAAGCTTATAACTATCTAACATTAATGTGCTTTCATTTAAATTACTTATTATAATTTTTGTGGTTGCACTTGTGCTTTAGAAAGGAAACTAGCAATTGAACGTGGTAAATTAGACTATGATAGTGAGATGTTTTGGAAATATTACTCTACTAAGATGCAATGTATAGATAATAAAGGTGAAGTTTTGGTATTGTGAAGGTTGTTGTAAGAAGATGTCAAGAAGGATGTTGAATTCTGAACTATTTGTATTACACAAAAAATTGATGAGATGAGAATTAAATTTGTTTGTAAACTCTCAAGCTTTAAAGAAGATAGTTGTGATTTGAAGGGTGGGGGACTTGAGTACAACCCCTTATTCTATTGCAAAAAAAAAACATTGAAAAGTAATTGATAAGGACCAATTCAATAATGGAGAGGATAATCTCAATCTTAGTTATTTGTCCATGTGCCCAAGTTATTCAAACAACCAAAAAGGCCCCACTTGACTATCAATCAATAATGTTTTAATTCATAAGAAATCAAAATTAAATTTTAATGCTAAGAGAAGTTACATTTTTTTATACAATTTTTATATGTTTTTTTTAAATTTATTCATAATAATAAATAAAAAGGTATGAATCTTTCATCTAGAGTTTGAAAGATTAAAGATATAAATACAAAATTAAGATTGAAATCTTTAAGATTGTTATCTTAAATCCTTTGGTCCACTAGTAAAAAAAAATTGTGGATTAGTTAAAACATCCATAACCAACAAATTAAAGTTATACTTTAGTTGCTATAACATATACAAGCTATAATGAAACCAAAATGCTTAATTTTCATTACAAACAAGGAATATTTTATCAAGATTGTCAAATAATGTCATGACAACAAAAGTCTTTTTCTCTCTAATCTCCATGATTATTTTGTGTAAAAACCCAAGTCTGCTCACTTAGTTGTACCATTCATTTTTGCTCTGCAATTTTACAATTTTTTTTTTCTTTCATAAAATTGTTTGACCTACAGTTAAGGTTTCAATTAACTAGTTTAATGTTCACCCAAAACAAATTTGTTTTTATGTACGAGGTATATCATACCACTTTTGGGAATCAAGACTATTGCAGACAGTCTCTCAAGTGGAAAATATTTGCCAAATCTTGTGAAAGGTGTCATTTTGTGGAATCAACTTGTCTCATTTAACTTCCTCTTATTCTAGCATGAGGATTGATCCACGGTTGGGGTTATCCTCTAGGGCCTATAACACCTAAAGGGTGGACATATACTCTCCCCATCCCTTAACATGTTGATCCTTGACTTAACCGGTCGACTTGTTCTATTTTAACATGCAAGGGGGTTAGCGTACATATGTCTAGTGTCTAGCTGATTATCCCCTTCCTAGAATCAAATAGAGCCATGTCATTACCTTTACATTGAGCTTGGTCTCAAATGTGCATTATGACCCATGATAGTTTATCTCATACCAAACATCATGGTTGGACTAGTTGCATGGTCTTGCTAGTCCACTTCTAGTCAAATGATACATAGGACTTATCACCATACTCTCGAGAAATGACCTAGAGGAAGCATCCCATGCCACCCCTCGTTACAAGTTTTGACTAGATCACTTCTTCTAATCCATCTCATCAGACTATTATTGCTCTTGAGTCATGTTGCATGCTTACATCTCAACATCATTGGGTTTCCATGTTTTGTTTCCTTCATGAGGAATACATTAACCATTCCTCATCATGGTATCAATTAGAGAGTTTAAAAGAGGTTTTAAGGTAATCCTCCCCTAAGGAAAGGGTTTCTAATAGTCTACCAAATGAGTCTTCCCAACTAACTACCCATTTGGCTATCCATATTTGAGTGTAACAATTCTCACTCGACTTAGTTGTAGAAAGATTATCTAAATATTATACATAGCTCCTTAAGATAGGGAAATTATCTAAGTCTAGAAATGTCTAGTTCCTTCATTGGGTTTCACTTAGTTTTAAAGCTAAAGTAACATTACTCTACCCATAATGGTTCACAAAATCACAAATATAAGAAAGTCCTATTCTTATAATATTGAAAGATAACTTATTCAAATATCCTTAACAAATACATTTGGAATAATATGCTTTTCTTTTTTATTATTTATCTCTTCATTGCTATACTCCACATTAAACACTTAAACAACTTAAAAGAAGATATTATTTTCCAAATACTCACTCAAGGTACGACATGAGCAAAAGCACATCTAAATTAAAAGATTAAATTATTATATGCATATTCTTCACTATGTTTGGCCATAACCAACCATTAATCTGTAGGTAATCTATTTTTCCATTATGAAAGATATAATCATAAATATCACTTCAATTAAATAATAATCATTCTTCTTAAAACAACAAAATATGCCCTTTTGATTAAGTTTTCAAAGCCAAAGGTTTATATCTAATTGCGATAGTTGTTCCATAGGTTTTCGAATGCCTTACTAAGGTCTTAAAGTAGTTAAATAAACCCAATTAATTTTCATCCCAACAGGATAATGGAGCTCTCAAATAATTTTATCAAAAATCTCCTCAATTCACAAAATATTATATACATAAACTCTCAATTTAATACAACTGACTACTCTTCGGTAGATAGTTTTAGTTGCAGTTTGCTCATGAATATCTAAAAGTGTTCTTTCTATCCCAAAAACCAAGGTGCAATGAAAACACAATTTTCAATTAAATGTTTAAGTATCCACCAGTTCTCTCCTTCACTATTAGAAGTCCTTTGGTTTAAGGTTTATAATTATTTTTCTTTATTTAAAGAAATTCTAAGAATATTGAACTCTTCAACTACAACAAGTTGCTACCATTCTTGGTAGTTGATTACATACAAATTTTTAGTCTTACAATGACACTGAGAGGGGGGGTGAATCAGTGTAGCTCTTTAAAACTTAAATCTTCAACTCTTAAAGCCGAAACAATGAGAACTTAAAACCAAATAAAGCAAATATAACAAGAGAGCATCACACAACACAAGATGTATCAAGGTTCACCGATTTTGCTACTCCTCAAAAATTGACTGTTTGGACTCCCATCCAAATCCAGCCTTTGCAAAGCAACAACTTTACAATCAATTTACCAGCACCCAATGGAAGGAGCACCAACCCCTGATTTATCTGCACCAACTGGAAGGAGCACCAACCCCTGATGCCAAGCACCAACTTGGACTTCAATCTTGAAACTAGAAGATTGACATAGAAATGCCTTCACTTTTACAAGACCCTGACTGGTCTATTGCTTACTCAACCTCTCTCACAATTCACCCAACACACACCCTTCTCGCTCACCTCTCACGCGCCTCTCACTCTCCTCTCGCTCTCTTCACATGCACATAAATTCTCCAAGCAACACTCCTTTTATAACCATCCTTTCTCTTTGTAACTCCAGTTGTAACTCCTTCTTTCATATTCTCATATGCCACTTGTCAATTGTAACACCTTCTTTATGTAACTCCTTTTGTATATATAGAGTAGGCATTTCATCAAACACATTACATGCAAAGAATTGACACCATATTCTCCTACCATGACTATTCGTCTTCTCGGTCATGACTGTTCATTTTCTCCTTTGTGCATGCATGCGTTTTGGTTTTCGAAAAAGCTTTTCGTTTCTATTTTGATGACTGTTCGTTTTCTCCTTCTTTTCATTTTCTCCTTCCATGACTTTTCTCCACATGGGCATGCATCCGTTTCTTTCCATGACTGTTCATTTTCTTCACATGGGCATGCGTCCGCTTCTTTCCACGTGTAACGACCATCTTAAATGATTTCAAATCATTAAATATTCCTTATGGGTCCACGTCACTATGTAGTCTTCAGTTTCACCATCCTGGTGTTCATCACTAATATCGAGCACTTGTCAACTACTCTTTTTTGGCGAAATGCAACATGTCGCGATATCGCGACACTTTTGCTTATCTGCCTGCTTGCCTTTTTGAGTCACGAAAATGTGACATGTCACGATATCGCGACACTTTTGTTTCTCTGCCTGCCTACTCTTTTTGAGTCACAAAAATGCGACATGTCACGATATCGCGACACTTTTTCTTTCTCTGCCTGCCTGCCTTTTTAAGTCACGAAAATGCGACATGTCGCGATATCGCGACACTTTTTCTTTCTCTGCCTTCCTGCCCTTTTTGAGTCACGAAAATGCGACATGTCACGATATCGCGACACTTTTTCTTTCTCTGCCTTTCTCTTTGCATCGGACCGTGAAAATGCTACATGTCGCGATATCGCGACACTTTTTCCTTCTTGCTCTTTCTCTTTGCATCGGACCACAAAAATACAACATGTCGCGATATCGCGACACTTTTTCTCCTTGCTCTTTCTCTTTGCTTTGGCCCACAAAAATACATGTCGCGATATCGCGACACTTTTTCTCCTTGCTCTTTCTCTTAGCTTTGGCCCGCGAAAATACAACATGTCACGATATCACGACACTTTTTCTCCTTGCTCTTTCTCTTAGCTTTGGCCCATGAAAATACAACATGTCGCGATATCGCGACACTTTTTCTCCTTGCTCTTTCTCTTAGCTTTGGCCCATGAAAATACAACATGTCGCGATATCGCGACACTTTTTCTCCTTGCATTTTCTCTTTGCTTTGGACCACGAAAATGCAACATGTCGTGATATCGCGACACTTTTTCCTCCTTGCATTTTCTCTTCTCTTTTGGCCGCGAAAATGCAACATGTCGCGATATCGTGACACTTTTTCCTCTTTGCATTTTCTCTTTCTTTTGGCCACGAAAATGCAACATGTCGCGATATCGCGACACTTTTTCCTCTTTGCTTTTTCACTTCTCTTTTGGATATGGGCCACTTCGGTCTTCTTGGACAACCTGTAACAACTTCACCCATACATCAAAAACATCCTCATAAGCATTTAACATCACTGTACATACTCTGAATAACCTCTGAACTCCTGTCCATTGTATCAACTGATCTATCTGATTGTGTTGACAACAATGACAATATTGTCGTTGCACCTTGCTCAACAATCTCCCCCTTTGGAATTGTTGGCAACACACGTGCAATTTCCTGTAACTCTTCTCCCCCTTTGACAACAATATCAAAGGGTTGTTGCAAACTCCCCCTGAGTCCATGCACAACATTCTCAGGAAAAAATTATTACACTTAGCAAAAATCACAAACATGAGCAAAAAGATAAACAAATACACAAATGCTCCCCCTGAGAATGTGGTCCCGATAGCTAGTCAATTCTTGGGAAGCGTGACCACTCCCAATTTATTGTGAAGGTACTCAAAGACTTCCTTGGGCAATGGTTTTGTGAAGATATCCGCTACTTGCTCTGTTGTTGGAACAAAATCCAACTTAACCTCACCTTCCGCAACTTTCTCCTATGTACAACACGTTGTCGCTGCAATATATTCTGCCTCTGTTGTGGATAAGGAGACTGACTCTTGTTTCTTACTGTTCCATGCGACCAACTTGTCTCCAAGATAGAATGCACCTCCACTGGTACTCTTTCTGTCATAAAGTCTTCTTGGATAAGCACTCTAATCTCTGCTCATCATATTATAATTCCTATTGTACCTTGCTTTTACTTATTTAGTATAGTTTGATCAACACGCAACTCTCAGCTGTGCAAAAGTTACTCCCAAATCAAAAGTGACCGACTCTCTAGGCAGCCTGCGCATAATTTCTTTAGCCTTTTGACTGCCACCTCCTTCGTGACTGATGACTTTGCCTCGCATCCATTGTGCAGCTCAATGTCTCTGGTTTCTAACGGTTGCCATGAATGTTTTCATCGTCTGCGTAGGTATTGACAGTGGACCGTTACATCTAGCATTGGAACCTCAATCTACGTGCAGTCATCAACACTCGGTATTCTGCTTCTTGCTAGGGCATATGTCAGGGCTACTCAATGTCTTAGGCGAACATTCTTCACGTGATTCCAGGGAGCATTTCTCCTCGCTGTGATCAAGGGATTCCTCGGGCAATATCTCGCATTTCTCAAATAATGCAAGACTTTCTTAGGTGCATGGGCATCTTGTCCTCCTTGGCGCTTCACCACCTACACGTTGGCAGTAATTTTCATAACGATCATGAAGAGATTTACCATAGTCCTCCCTCGATATTGGTAGATGAATTGAGACGTACTCACAACATGGATTCTATTTTATCTATAGATTGGGAATGTTACAGGCTTCAAAACCAGCACCTGCCAGCTTATGCTTCCATGACACGACGACTCGTGCTGCATGTTCTATCTCGGATAATGCCTATCAGCTGTTGCATCGAAAACCTAGCTGTTCACCATGTTGTTCTGCTGAAGCACATCAGTTTGACACTATCTGCTATTGTAACTGCCATCACTAGAGCGATTTTACAAATAAAAATATGGTTATGTCAAGCCAACATCTCATGCTCCTCTTTATTACCTCCACAAACAACTACATGAACTGAAACATACTTTGACAACTATACGACAACTCCCCCTGACTACTTGCATTTCATCCTCAGATAACCAAACAACATAGGAGCATTAAAATAAAACTTTAAGATTGCTCCCCCTGAGGATGTGCTACCTAGAGTTGCTTAGTGCAATAGAGGAGTAGTCTCCTTCAGTCCAAGGAGACACGATTTCCTCTCTTCTTTCTTTCTCCAAACTGGTTTTATTACAGTTTTGGGCTCTTGTTTTGACTTTTCTTTTTCAGTAGCTTGTGCATGTTTTTCGAGAAATTTTCTATTTTGTCTCATTCCATTAGGTTGAAATTTTCTTCCCTGAAATTGATTTGATGCAAATGTACTTCGACAATTTCTTGCAATGTGCCCAAAATTATGACGAGTTATAACATTCTACTGCATAATCCATCAAAGGTGAAAAAACATTTCTATTGGGTGGTTGTCTCTTGTGCATCCTTGATGGATGATTATTTTCCTTTCTTTGATGCACATGATTTCTTCCCTGTCTGTGTTGCATTCTTTGTGTCTGATGAAATCTACTGTCTTGCCTTAGATTAGATACAAAATTTCTTGGACAAGACCTTGCTATGTGCCCATGACCATTACATTTAAAACATTGCACATGGTGTTCAACAGATGTATTTCTACCGAGCATAACTCTTTGATCTATTATTCAATCCACAATAAATTGCCTTGTGACCATAATGGTTGCATCTAAAACAATAGCCATTAAAAGCATTATTATGAATAAAGTGAGAGTGATAGAACCTCTTTTGTTGTGGTTGCTTTGTTGTAGATCTCCTTTGAGATTTTCTTCCTTTTGAAGATTCAGCTTCAAGCTTTTCTTGCTTTGATCCTTCAGCAGTGGACTTCTTCTTCTCTGCAGATTTAGAAGATGAAGGTTGTTCAGCTTCATATCCAAGACCAAGCTTACACATGGGGCTTCTTTGTTGCCTTATCATTTTATCTAGCAACTCTGTGCTCTTCTCAAATTTGAGATTTGTATTGGCCTCTTCTAGTTGTTTCCTCAATAAAACAATCTCCTCTTCTTGTTTGCAGCAAACAATCTCTTTCTCATTGATCTGTGACTTGAGAGTTTCTTCAATCCTTTTGGACTCTTCTACTTGTAGCTTTAGATCACTAATAACTTTGTTAGATTCCTCTTCACGTTTGCTACATACATCGACTTTATCATCCAGGTGTGACTTCAAGGCTTCTTCTATTTTCTTGGCTTTATGAATTTGTAAGAAGAGATCTTCAATATTATCCCCATATTCTTCCAACTTCTTGGACAATCTTTTGTTCTTTTTCCTTTCTATACTCAACTCTTCAAGTGCAGTGATCAACTCACCTTCTAGATATACTTCACCCTCAAGGTTTTCATCACATACTTCAGAATTCACTCCTATATTTTCTAGTTCAATTTTCTCTTCCACAGGAACTGAAACTGACTGAGATGCCTTATTGGAGGAGGATCTATTCTTCTTACCCATTGCGTACTAATCCAAGATCAACCCTAGCTGATTTAGCCTGACAAGGGAAACTGGCTCTGATACCAATTGTTAGTCTCACAATGACACTGAGAGGGGGGTGAATCAGTGTAGCTCTTTAAAACTTAAATCTTCAACTCTTAAAGCCAAAACAATGAGAACTTAAAACCAAATAAAGCAAATATAACAAGAGAGCATCACACAACACAAGATGTACCGAGGTTCACCGATTTGGCTACTCCTCAAAAATTGACTGTTTGGACTCCCATCCAAATCCAGCCTTTGCAAAGCAACAACTTTACAATCAATTTACCAGCACCCATTGGAAGGAGCACCAACCCCTAATTTATTTGCACCAATTGGAAGGAGCACCAACCCCTGATGCCAAGCACCAACTTGGACTTCAATCTTGAAACTAGAAGATTGACATAGAAATGCCTTCACTTTTACAAGACCCTAACTGGTCTATTGCTTACTCAACCTCTCTCACAATTCACCCAACACACACCCTTCTCGCTCTCCTCTCACTGCCTCTCACTCTCCTCTCGCTCTCTTCACACATAAAATCCACATAAATTCTCCAAGCAACACTCCTTTTATAACCATCCTTTCTCTTTGTAACTCCAGTTGTAACTCCTTTCATATTCTCATACGCCACTTGTCAATTGTAACTCCTTCTTTATGTAACTCCTTTTGTATATATAGAGTAGGCATTTCGTCAAACACGTTACATGCAAAAAATTGACACCATATTCTCCTACCATGATTGTTCGTTTTCTCGGTCATGACTGTTCATTTTCTCCTTTGTGCATGCATGCGTTTTGGTTTTCGAAAAAGCTTTTCATTTCTATTTTGACGACTATTCATTTTCTCCTTCTTGACTGTTTGTTTTCTCCACATGGGCATGCATCCGTTTCTTTCCATGATTGTTCATTTTCTCCACATGGGCATGCGTCCGCTTCTTTCCATGTGTAACGACCATCTTAAATGATTTCAAATCATTAAATATTCCTTATGGGTCCACGTCACTATGCAGTCTTCAGTTTCACCATCCTGGTGTTCATCACTAATATCAGACGCACTGTCAACTACTCTGTTCTTTTGGCAAAACTGCAACATGTCGCGATATCGTGACACTTTTGCTTCTCTGCCTGCCTGCCCTTTTTGAGTCACGAAAATGCGACATGTCACGATATCGCGACACTTTTGTTTCTCTGCCTGCCTACTCTTTTTGAGTCACAAAAATGCGACATGTCGCGATATCACGACACTTTTTCTTTCTCTGCTTGCCCTTTTTGAGTCATGAAAATGCGACATGTCGCGATATCATGACACTTTTTCTTTCTCTGCCTTCTTGCCCTTTTTGAGTCACGAAAATGCGACATGTCACGATATCACGACACTTTTTCTTTCTTTGCCTTTCTCTTTGCATTGGACCACGAAAATGCTACATGTCGCGATATCGCGACACTTTTTCCTTCTTGCTCTTTCTCTTTGCATCGGACCATGAAAATACAACATGTCGCGATATCGCGACACTTTTTCTCCTTGCTCTTTCTCTTAGCTTTGGCCCATGAAAATACAACATGTCGTGATATCGCGACACTTTTTCTCCTTGCTCTTTCTCTTAGCTTTGGCCCTCGAAAATACATGTCACGATATCGTGACACTTTTTCTCCTTGCTCTTTCTCTTAGCTTTGGCCCATGAAAATACAACATGTCGCGATATCGTGACACTTTTTCTCCTTGCACTTTCTCTTAGCTTTGGACCGCAAAAATGCAACATGTCGCGATATCGCGACACTTTTTCTCCTTGCATTTTCTCTTTGCTTTGGACCGCGAAAATGCAACATGTCGCGATATCGCGACACTTTTTCTCCTTGCATTTTCTCTTCTCTTTTGGCTACGAAAATGCAACATGTCGCGATATCGCGACACTTTTTCCTCTTTGCATTTTCTCTTCTCTTTTGGCCACGAAAATGCAACATGTCGCGATATCGTGACACTTTTTCCTCTTTGCTTTTTCGCTTCTCTTTTGGATATGGGCCACTTCGGTCTTCTTGGACAACCTGTAACAACTTCACCCATACATCAAAAACATCCTCATAAGCATTTAACATCACTGTACATACTCTGAATAACCTCTGAACTCCTGTCCACTATATCAACCGATCTATCTTATTGTGTTGACAACAATGACAATACTGTCGCTGCACCTTGCTCAACACAAATGTTTAACTTAATGCAATACATTACTCAATAAACAAATTGCACCATAAATAAATTAAACTAACACAATAAATAAATCAAACCCTCTTCCTTTATTTGTCATTATTGCATCAAATAAGATGGAGATAATTCATTGTTTGCAACCCAATACTATCTTCAAATTTACTCAAAGGAGACTTATTCTAACAGGTTTTTCTTGTTCACACTATCGACTCAATATAATTTCATACTGTAGGTTAACTAACATAGAACACAAAATTGTTAAAGGTATTTTGGGACCAGAGATGTCTAGAGTCCATGTTATAGAGTTTTTCTCCACTGCACCTATCCAAAAAGGGAGTAAGTAGTGATAGTACGCTGGAATTTTCACCACCTAAGTGTCACTCCAACTTAGTATCACAATCATCTTCTTGTCTTCCTATGCTTCTCTAGCTCAACACACTTAACTGGATGATTGTTGTATTCAACTATCAAATCCACCCGTTCCAGTATTTGATAGTGCAGGGATTAGATACGGCTTTTTGGAATGAATGCAAATCTAAATGCATTTAACTATACTAATTTACATTTCACTCATTCATAACCACCTAGCAACATTCCAGTGCTCTCTAAAAATCATTTTACTTATTCAAAATACAATTATTTCAAGTTCTCATGCAATTCAACATGCATACTATGAATCACTCATTTATCCACATATTTCCAGATAAGAGCATCATCAATAGGTAGTGCACATAGTTTTCTTTTTTCTAACAAACATACCCTTCCGGCCATACATATAAATATGTTTTAGTTTTCATTTTACTCAAACAATAGGTAAGAATACAATTTCCAGCCATACATATAAATATGTTTCAGTTTTCATTTTACTTAGACAACATGTAAGAATATAGTCTCGTTCATTCAACAAGTAAACCAATCCTTTCAAGAATGAAAGAGAATCAATTTATTCTTTGAAAAACAAATCATAACTAAAGAAATAAAATACTCCAACCTGCAAGTTCTCTTGATTCAAACTGAACTCTGTATTTGTTACTAACAAACATGTTTTTCCTCAATTCTTTTCTACCTATCCCAATACAAAGAAAAAATTACACAGAAAATAAAAACCAAATATGTCTGATTATTCATCCTTAACATGCAATAAAAATATTGTTTCTTCCACACTCCACCACTCCCAAAACTTGAAGACTTTATATTCCTATATTACATGCATTAAACCAACTAGAAGTAAAATTAAAGTCATCGAGTTCAATCCCCATGGTGGATGTGTTTAAGAAGTATTTCTCAAAAAAAAATTAAAGTCACCATATAGCGCACACTCCCAGCCATCATGACAAAACCACCCAAATCCCATTTATTTTATTTTATATTACTTTATAATCATATGCACACACTCTAAGATCATAAACCAATCATAAAGTTACCCTTTTTATTTAATTTAAAATATTTTATTCTATATCCATTAAAATTATATTTTTTTACTATCAATTTCATAAAGTAATAAAAATGTGAATTTTTTAATTTACCATATAACTTTGTAAAGAGTGGCTTTCATATTCATAGCATTTCATTACCACCCAAAAACACATGTATGATTTATTTCACCTCAACATCAACCACTCATTTAAGTCAAAGCACATGCACAACACAAAATACTCACGATGCACCTATATGACATGCAATTACATGAGATTCCATGTACTCACAAGCGGAATCATCACTTCCATATTACCTTTTCTATTGACATTCTTCTATCCATCGAGGGTAACCACATAGTCTTGCAAGCACAACTGCCATCAATAGTACCATATTCTCAAAAAGGTAAGTATTACTCATTAATTCATCTACTAACAATGGTTGTGCAAGGAGGGCCATTACACTTTGAACCTTGTTGAGAGGTGATCCATTTGGTCCAAAACATGTACATTAGCTTTCTTCTATGCATGCATCTATTTGATGAACTAGCCATTAAGCCACTAGCTTCTCTACTATTGCAACTAACATGCTAAACATATTGCAAATATGTTAGTTGATGCTAGGTACTTGTAAAAAGAGAGCTAAAAATAATTTTGAAATCATTAGTCCCCCAAGAATAGGTTGAAATTATAAACACTCCCAAGCATCCTTGATTCCAAATAAGTTTGAGGAAAGACAACTTGCAAGGATCCTAAAGAAGACTAAGTTCATCAGTGTAATATCTTTTAAGGAGGGCTATTTTCAAGTAAATTTGTATAGTGGGAAATATAGAGTAAATCAAACATAGACCTTTTGAGAAAATGAACAATATTAGAAATTATGAGTAGATTTATGATTATGAAAAAAGGCAAAGAAAGGGGCACCTAGTCACTATAGCAAGAATGGATAAGGTTGGCAATTTAAATGAAGTAACCTATAGTTGAGTACTTGGTGTTTAGATTCTACTTTTACCTTTTATATTTGGGATGCCAAAAAGCATGATCCATTCTCAAAAAAATATACTTGTCATATTTTATTATATTTGGAAGCAAGAGGGAAGGGTTTGAGAAGAATATGATGGTCTAACTTGGATTTATAGTTATCGATGAATGCATCATTAGGTCATCTGTAATAATGAAGGATAAGAGAAGTAGACACAAATTTTGATAATTACCCTATTAGGTTTTAATAAATAAACAATATCACAAGCATAACATAAGTAGGATGGTAGTTTTAAAATAGTTTTGATCAACATCCATTTAAAAAGGCATCCAATGTTGAGAAATAAAATAAAGTGAATAGACTCTCAAACCATGAATTACAACAACGAGAGATAGAAAAGAAGGTGGAAAATGGCATCCAAGAAACTCTAAATCTTAGTGGGGTTAAAACCCCTAATAGGTCTAAAAAATGAAGTTGATATTGTGGAATGTCAGGGAATGAGAATACCCTTGCCACTTAATGGGTGATTAAGGACCGTAGGAGTAATAATCATATAGAAATTTCATTGTTTCAAGAAAATATAAATTTTGAAGGAAACATGTAGTCTATAGAGAAAGTTTTTTGGAATAATGCAGACTGGGTAGCAAGTGAAGCTACAGGAGCCTCTAGGGGCATTTGGACCCTTTGGAATCCAAACACTTTATCAAGTGATTGTATTTAGAAGAATGATAGGTTCTTTTTTGTTTTATTCTATTTTATTGTTTTTTATTTCTCTTGGATTATTACAAATGTTTATGCCTCCAACTCCCTAGTGGGAAGAAGAAGAGTCTAGGAGGGGTTGTTGGATCTTAGAAGCCACTTCCCCAATTACCCTTGGATAATTGTTGGGTATTTTAACATTTTTTTTATGCCCAACAATAATATTGGTTACAAGGAGTTCATTAATATCATGGAGTATTTTGCCCAAGTTGTTTTCTTTAGTGGTCTCATGGATGTTGATTCAAGAGGGCAAAAATGTATGTGATTGAGTAGAAGATTGGGCGAAGCTTTTATTCAAAATTTCCTTGATAGAGTGTTGGACTCTCAAGATTGGTTTGTTAAATTTAGTAATGGATGTTTTTGAAATTATTGTATTCCCTTTGATTTGGATTTTTTTGTTGGCTCCAAATTTTGGGTTGTATAGTGTTATTAGTGTTATCTTGTATTTTCAACTCAGTTTTGTTTTTTAGATCCTAGCTTTCCGATGCTAAAGACTATTTTGACCTTCTATGTTATCTTGGCATTATCTTCTCTTTGTTTTGTTCTATTGGCCTCTAGCTATTTTATGTTGGGTCTTTGATTTTTATTAGTTTTATCATGCTCAATTAAGGTGACTTCCTTGTAAAAGGGTTAAGGCCCTTTCAAAATATTATTTTTTCACCCTATTAAAAAAAATTGTGTGTAAGATGAAATATTGTATAAATTAGATAAGGTATTCCTTTCCTTCTTTAAAAATGTGACAACTATTTAGTTTGGTTGTATTGAAAGGGAATTTTTCTTATAGATAAAAACATGATTCCACTAGATGCTTGGCTTTCCTATGCTTAGGCCATGGATAAAAGAAACACTCTTACATGAAAGGACAAGTTCAATTACACTCTAGGCTGACTATTTCTTAGCAAGAAGTAGGGACCACTTGACCTCGAAACGTTTGGCATTTACTACATTCTCTTCCCATGGTTTATTTTGTCATTTTTTCCTTTTACGGATGCTTAAAAAATTATATGGTGAAAGAGGACTATAGTGAAGATTCACTACTGTGGGCAAATATTGCCTCAAAAGGTAATTTTGATCAAAGCACCTACCTAAATCCAAAATGAAGAGGATAAACACCCCTACTACTTACAAAATAGTTGAAGCTAGAAGGTCATATAGGGTGCATCTAAGGAGGAACAACCACAATTGATCAATGCCGATCCTAAATCTCCCTTCACCATGAGCCCTAGCTAAACCACTAGACCAATTCATAATTGGTCATTAAGCCTTTTCAGTGGCAGCTAAGAAGAGCTTTGGTGAATATAGTGATCTTGGAGCCCTTTTGATGGCAACTAATAGGATAATACTTTCAATAATACTATAGCCCATCCAAGATACGTGGACCACTCTTCCATCCAATTGAGGGGAATTAAGATCATAGAAGATCTTTCCCTAGGAAAAACTTAAGGTCCAAAGGACTTTAGGAAGCATATCACCTTGAAAAATTCTAGGTTGTGAGGCCTTGGATGTGCTTCATAGTTTCCTGATCCTCACAAGATCTAACCTGAAGGCATTCCAAGGAAACAAAAAAGGGTAAAAAATGAGGTCACCTAGATTTAGGTACCATTTCCCCACAAGCAGAAGGTGGCATCCACAACCTTTATAAAATACATTGGAAGGACATCTTCACTAAGGGAATTTGCCAAGATCATGGATGAGCTAGGTATTGACCATTAGAACCACCAAAGAAATCCAAAGCAACCAAATGTAAGGGAATGAATGATGATCTAGTCTCAGTCCTAGCACCCCATAACTAGATGCAATTACCTAGGTGGTTTCTAGAGCATTAAAGCGATAATAGAGAGGAAAATCCAAGGGGCAACACATGATCCAATGCATTAATGATGAATGCTCATGGAGGTATAATAATGGATATTGCACTAGCATCCAACTATAGATCTCTAGGGTTTCCAAATCATTCATTATTGATGTCAACTAGCTGGGCATAATTTTGAATTCAAATTTTGAAATCTTACAAGGATTTTAAAGGGATTCTTCTCCTTTTCTTCTTATAAATATCTCTCTTCCTATCATTGTAATAATAAAAATTCATCCATATTCTAAGGGATGCTTTCCTTCATTCTCTCCTATGTCCTAGGCTAGCTTAAGCCTCTTCTCTCTATAAGTATGTAACTTGGAGTTCACACATAAGAATTTATGAGCGCTTAGAGAAAAAACTATAATGTTTTAGTACATCTATATAGGTATTTTATCTTATGAGTTGAAATAGGTAAGAATGAAATATCACACACAAACAAGAAGTCAACCTTGGTAAAAAATACTAGAGGTCATCCAAACGAGCCACATCCCACTCTTCCCCACTCTTCCCAAGACTAGCACCCACCATTAGAGGCATAGGATACTGAACAAACCCATTAGAAGAGAAAAAAATCAACCAAAATCGCAAGGGGTCACAACACCCAGGGAGGTGCAAGGGTCACTTTTGGCCCCCAACAATTCAAATTGGTATGATTGGTAGAACACAAACTACAAAATCTATCACTTAATCTAGAAGTTAGGTTGTGGTTTCAATGAAGGTTTCAATAATTAGTTTGTTGAAGCACCTTGTAGATTCACCTAGAAAGTAAGAACCTAGAAGAAGTCACCATCCCCAAACTAAGGTTGTGGTGGGAACCTCTATCTAGATAACAACACTCCCTACATGGTGATATAGTTGCAAAGAAGAAACTAAAGAAGCCACATAGAAGAACTTAATATTGAGGTTTTCGATGAAATCCTCAATCTATAAGCTTTTTATAAGCACTAAGTATATTCACCTGGTGACTCTGCTATTCCTTAGACTATCAAGAATAGTGATAAATCCTAAACCTAAGGCTCTAGTGGAAGCCTTTGTTCACCATCCAATGAAGACAAAGAAAATAAACCATGCAAGATATGGTTAAAATAATTCCCACATGGAGGAACAAGATCCCCTTGGTTGTTCTAGTCCCACCTCACACATGGGATTTGGTTCCCATTAAGGCTTTAGAGTTATTATCAAAGTTCACCAAATAATATGTGACCACCATGTTGGAGCATCTACACTACATGGTAGTATACTAGACCATGCATAATATGATAGTTCAAGATGTGGCTCTTAGGCTACTAGTATAATATTTAAATAGAAAGCATGGGAGTGGTATGTCTCCCTACCTACATAATTGATAAGGGATTGGGAAAAACTAGCTTCCTAGTTGATGGACCATTTTAAGGAGAAGGAGGGAGCCTTGTTTCTAGATTACTTGATCAAAATAAATGAGCCTTTGAGGAGGCAATAAAGTACTTCAATTCTTGATTCTATAAAACTTGACAAATGATCTTGGTTGAGATCAAACCATATTTAGGTATGGAACTCATATTTTATCTTAAGGCTTTTCATTTAAATATTTCCATAATGATCAAATCCCAGCGGGAAATATTTTCCTACTACCTATAAAATCATCCTTGAAGTAAAAAATTATCTCATATTGATTGGAAAATTTCCTCTAAAGCCCCCAAAACTTCTATCTCCTTTGATTCCAATCCAGATCCCTTTCCCTCCCCATTAAAATCAATATTCCTCCCTTTGCCAATATATTTTTTTTCCCAAGAGGACCTGATGGTGGATTGTTATCCAATTCTAAAGGCTCACTCCAGATGTCAAACACAAAAAAAAATCTCAATATTCATAGGAAGAGAAAAAAGAACAAATAGTATACCAAAAGAAATCAAACCTCGAAGGAGGAACCAAAACCAAGCTTGTTAAAGGTTCTTTGAGAAGTGGATCAATTAAAGTAGAAAAGGTGCCAACTACCATTGAATCACCAAAAAGGAAACTATCAAATCTACTTGTTGATATTGGTTCCAAAAATCAAGCTTCTTAAAAATATCCTTGGGCTACAACTAGAGTCCACATCCAAAAAATATCGATAGCAGGTTCAATAGTAGAAGGATGGGGTGAAGATAGATCAACCTAGGTAAATAGAAGTAGGGTATTTCTACCTAATATTAAGGTATGGGGGAAAGCTAGTCTAAATTTGAGTGGCTATAGTGCCTATTTTCTCCCTTCCTAAAGTGGTGGCTTAGGAATTAGGATCTACCTAGTGGCTAGCTAATAAAAAGAACAAAAAATGGGTAAAGAGCCCAACCTAGTGATTGAACTCCTACCATAATACCACTATGGTTTTCCCTGGGATCAACATCCAAAACTTGAAGGAGTTCAAGGATTTGAGCAAGCTTCAAATGATTGATAGGTTGAAATTGAGGTATAGGCTCTTCCTTGAAAGACAACACATAGTATAAATGAATAAGAGCCCATCACTAAGGTCCCAATAAAATAAGAATAAACATCTTGGCTTGAACAAAGGGCACACCTAGATAACAAAAAAAGTCATGCATCAAGTTTGGGGAGCTGATATTGTAAGGACATTTGAATTGGTTGGCATGGAATGAATACTCGATGCAAGGAAGAATGCACTTACCCAAAGAGCCTTTGTACATAAAAAATAACTATTTTAATTGTAGGCCTATAAAACTAATGTAGTACATGAGTGAGTTCAACCTTGTACTAGGAGGACTAAAATCACACAAATATAAAGGATGAATTTTTTGAGGTTAAGGCATGTATAATCACCCCTCAAGATCAATAGAGACTCCTTTTTGGTCAGTTAAAGGACAACCACCACACCTGATATGTAAGAAACTTGGAAGATGATGATGTACCTAAATCCTAGGCACAAGAGAACAAGTCTTTGCATGACCATATGTTGCTATCTAATTAGCAGGGTGGAATAAGTCTTAGGAGCCATCCAAGCAATGTGACATAAAATAAGGCACAATCCATTCAAGGTCTCCAAATTGTTTTTGAGCAAAGTTATCACCAACACCCTCCTTCTTTGAGCATATGCCACTATTTCAAAAGCCTCAAGATTTGTACTTTTTAGACTCTACATCTAATGGACAAGGCATATTTTTTGGGGTTACTTAACTCTTGCTAATAGGATTTACCCTATGAGTTGCTAAAATTGTAGTGAAGATTCACTATAATGGGCAAATATTGCCTCAAAAGGTAATTTTGATTAGAGCACCTACCTAAATCCAAAATGAAGAGGGTCAACATCCGTACTACTTATGAATTAGATGATTTCAAAAGACCATATAGGGTGTATCCAAGGAGGAACAATCACAATTGACTAATCTTGAGCCTAAATATCCCTTCACCATGAGCTCCAGTTGAACCACCAGATCAATTCATAACTAGTCATCAAGCCTTTCTAGTGGTAGATAAGAAGAGCTTTGGAAAAAGTAGTGATCAGGGAGCCCTTTCTATGGTAGCTAATAAGATATTACTTTCTATAAGTCTCTGCCTCATCTAGGATTTGTGGACCACTCTTCCATATAGCTAAGGGAATTCATGGCCTAGATTTACTCCAAATTCTTGGGTAATAATATGGGAATCAAGACTGTAGTCATTTAAAGTGACCTAGAAAGAAGAAGGTCATAGAAGATTTCCTTTCCCTAAGAAGAGCTTAAGACCCAAAGGACTGCCTTAAGCCTATCACCTTGAAAAATCTAGGTTATGAAGCCCTAGCTATGCTTCACGATTTCTTCACTCCCATAAGGTCTAACACAAAGAGAATGAGAAAGAAATAGTAGAGGGCACAAAAGGAGAAGGCTACCCAAATTTGGGCACAATATCCCCACAAGAAGAAGGTGGCATCACAACCTCTACAAAATATGTTGGAAGGACATATTCACCAAGAGAACCTACCAAGAGTATGGATGAGCCAAACATCAACCACCAAAACCACTAGACCAACCCATAGTGATCATACATGAGGGAAAGGATGATGATTCAATCTCAATCATGGTACCCCACAATTTGATGCAGTTCCCTAGGTGATAGTTGGAGCATTAAAGCAGTGATAGAGAGGACAACCCAAGGGGCAACACATGACCAAAGGTATTAATGATAAATAATCTTTGAGGTCTATTCATGGATATTGTACCATCATCTAGCTTTGGATCTCTAGGATCACTAGATCATTCATTATTGATATTGACTAGCCTAAGAAAATTTTTGAAATCTTGCATGGATTTTGGAGTGATTATTCCCCTTTTCTTCATATAAATATGTATCTTCCTCTCATTGTAATCATTTAAATCTATTTATCTTCTAAAGGGTGCTTTCATTATTTCTCACCTATGTCTTATCCTGGCTTGAGCCTTGCATAGCTGGTTGGGGAGTTTTTAAACCTCTTCTCTCTGCATGTATGTAACTCAAAGTTCACACTAATAAGAATTTATGACTACTTATGAAATCCTTGTCCTAGTTCTAGTGTGGGTATTCTATTTTATTGCATGTTCTTAGAGGGACCTATGTTCCTCATGCATTATCAATCATTATGCATGTGTTCACTTCAACCCATCAAGGAATGGAGGGTCTTATTAGATCTTTGTCACATCACCACCCGTAGATAGGCTAGACAATATTTTCATTTCATTCATTTTACTTTTCGATCCATTTCTTACTTGTACTTGCATTGTATGGTTTACATTTCATGTTATTTTCTATTCTTCACTTCCTTTCCTTTTTACCTAGATAACCTCAATAGAGTAGGAATAGCATAGGAAGGAGAATATGAGTTCCAAAAGGTCACACTCAAACAAGGAACCATCCTTAGTAAAAAATATTAGAGATTGCCTATAGGAGTTGCATCCCATGCTTCCCCAGACTTCCTAGGACTAGAACTCCTCACATGAGGTGTAGTGCATCAGATGCACATGCTTGGAGATATGAAGAGCACACCACAACCATGAGGGGTCATGACGCATGGGAGGCACATAGGTTACTTTCAACAACAAAAAAGGACCTTCCAAGGCTTCCTCTATGTAGGGCCCTTGTGTCATATCCAAAAAAATAAGTAGCTCATAGATTTTATTTTACTTTGTTAAATATTCATAATGTTTATAATTAGCAAAAATGTTAAATAATATTTTAATTATAAATGAGAAATTATTTGGCTTGTATATTTTATGGAAAGCATGGTAGGTCACCCTTCAAAGGACTAAAGAGGAAAGGTATCATCTAGGAGAGGATGCCAAATCTATTAGAGGTAAATAATATAGAGAGTCCACATAGAATTTCATGAATCATAATATTGCTTCAATGTTTGAATAATCATACTAGAATACTAGTTGAGTGTTTCAATAATTTTACTATTAAAAGTTGGAATCATCATGTTGGGATAAAGTAAAAGTTTGATGTGCTAAGCATGGGTTACGAAGGGAATGTGAATTATCATCATGCTTCTAGATATTTTAATTTAGAGAGGGAATGTATACCTTTGTTGAACATTACTTCTCTACCTCTTGCAATAATATTATCTTGAGGAAATAAAAGGTTTTGATTTAAGTCATTTTCCCCTTGGTTAAGAAGTTACAAATTTTCTACCCTAACATTTAACCATTCTCCCTTCTAGTTACTAAGGAACCATTCCTTATTGATGAGTTTTGATATGTGCCACTTAGAAATGGAAATTGTTATGTGTGAATAATTTGTATATGGTTGCATGGATTTATTAAAATCAAACCTTTATTGGAGTAACATAAGACTACTTGCTTGTCCTAAGCTTAATTTTATCCTTTTGTCTTTGGTAATTTCAAAGTGCTTTCTTTGGTAATGGTATGTGGGGTAGCAAGGATAGAAATTTTATAAATTGGCATGGCATGAATGATTGGTTGTAAAAAAATTAATCTACCCCAAAATCTTAGCCATTTGTGAGACCAATGATTAATTTTTTCTTTAATACAATCTAAAAGATTTCTCCATATATCTATTTTTAGTTTTTTAAAATACAAAAGGACCCCCAAATATACCATTGGGAGAGAAGTCCTCGTGAATCCCAAGATCTCTAAAATTATGTACTAGAGCCTTTGATCAAGATTGAAAAAGACCACTTTGGATTTTTTTTATCATAGATGACTTGGTTTTTGACCCTAAGGTAAACATTAAGAACATCTCTAATCATTCTTGATTCCCTGAAGTTGGTCACTCCCACCAATCCTATGTCATCCACAAACTATAGGTCAGTCAAAAAATCCTAACCCACATTAACACCTATTAGAAAATCTTGTTGTCTTCTCCTCAAGATGAGTCTATGCAAGCCTTTAGCCAGTATGAGAAAAAGATAAAGGGGATAAGGATATCCTTGATAAAGGGCTCTAGTAGCTCCAAACGGTTGTGAGGGAAGGCCTTTGATTAACACTAAGTATGTCAGAGTAGAAACACAACTCATAACCCACTCTATCCAATCCTGAGAGAAACCGAAGATTGCCATTATCCTTGACAAGAAGTTCCACTCTACCCTATCATAAGCCTTTGACATATCCAATTTTATGAGCATTCCCCTATTGCAAGATTTTTACACTGAGTCGATTGCCTCCTAAGCTAGAACCACACCATACAAAATATACCTACCCTCTACAAAACCCCCTTGCTTTAAGGATATAATTCTATGTAGGAGAAGTTTTACCCACTCAACCATTATCTTCGTGATTATTTTATATATGACATTGCATAAGGCAATAGGTCTATAATCTAATGCACCTCCTCCTCCCATTTTGAAGTTAAGGCAATGAATATACGATTTAATGCTTTAAGAATTTTTTACTACCTCTAGACTCCTCTATAAAGCCATTACATCCTCCTCCAAGTTGTCCCAGAAGGTCTAAAAAACTCAATTGGAAAGCCATCTAGACTTGGTGTTTTTTCGGTACTCATTCCAAAGACTATTTTCTTTAGTTCCTCTCTATCAATGGGTTTAAGTAGGACCCAATTTTATTCTTTAGAGATAATAGAGGGTATGACAACAAGAACTTCTTTTTGAGTCTCTTCATATTGCACCATACTTTTCTTAAATAATTCAGCAAAATAATCCATTGAATGGAAATGCATACCTGAGATTTTATCATAAAGGAGTACCAGTTCTTATCCTAAAGAGCTTTCATCTTGTTTTTCTGTCTCCTAGCACAAGAAGCTTGATGGAAAATTTTGGTTTTTTTTCACCTTCTAATAACCAAGGGGTTCATGCTCTCTGTTTCTAGTAGATATCATCTTGGTTTTCAATGTCCTCAAATACTTTATGTAATGCATCATCCTCTTATTTGAGCTACTATGTAATTGTTACTTCCCTAAAGTATTTTTGAACCTCATCCCATATGGCCACCAATGGAGCTCTTTAGACCTAGAATTCTATCTTGTTAACTCACCTCCATTATTTTAGTTGATCCTTGACATATTGAAGTTGCTTGTAGAATATAAACATTGTTGTCCATATGTCGGGCATCCCTTTTCCCACCACTATGTAATTTTATTTCAAAGTTTCTCTTTTTGAAACTAAAATTTTTCAAATCTAAATGGTTTTTGATGTTGCCCTATCTTGATCCCCCTTTTCAAAAAAATGAGGAAGTGATCCAAAATTGGATCCTCCAAAACCTAAATTTTTAGATTCCATTTCATAAATGCCTCCTCTGAAACCAAAAAATAGTCTAACTTCACCTTCCTACCATGTGGCTCCCTCCTCTTATTAGTCCAAGTATACTTGGTTCTAGTACATTTAATATCCACCAAGTGTAATGCATGTAATTGGGCAATCATAAGTCAATCTCCTAGATCTAAAATTGGGGTTCTTTTTTCTTGATATCTAGATGATAATTTAGCATTAAAATCCCCAATAAAAATATAGTATAACTCCTCCCTCGAGACTCTCATATTATGCACCACTTTCCATTGACAAATCTAAGCATCTAAGTTTTGAGCCCCATAAAAAATTATGATTAAAATCTGCTCAACTATCACATTGTTCCTAAAATGTGATGTGTGGACACTTCTCCAAGCTATATGTACTATTGTCATCCATTCAAGAGAGCTCCAAAAGGTAACTATTCCCCTTGAGATCCCTTGGATATCCACTTCCATATGACCAACACCCCTCCAAATTCTATTTATTGTTTTAAACATAAGATCCAACAATATTTTTGTCTCCTAGATAAGCAAAAAAAATGTTTTACTTTTTTCTAAGAGTCTTCAAACAACAGTTTGATATATTCTAGTATTTAAACCCCTAATATTCCATGATTGTATAATCATTGGATACCTTGAGACCAATAAGAGTCTATTGACCTCACCAATATCCTAGTGATCAATTTGTATCCTTGAACTACTATACATTTCTTATTTGATTTTCTACCCACTTCTTGAGAGCTAATATTCTTCAATTTCTTTTCCACCCGAGTTATCCTTAGAGGTGATTTTTCTATGTTATTTTTTGTTATACCTATGATGGCATCCTTTATTATCGATTGCTCTTGGTTATGCACTATCAATACCCCTACAATTTTTTATTGTGGTAACTCATTACACTCTATTATCTACTCTAGAATAGGAGGTGAAAGAGAGGCTTGAACATGGCTATTATTGTTTTCATTACTTTCATCCACTCCTTACATGAATTGTCCTTCTTCCTAGTACTTTAATACCTTGAAGATCTCATACCTATTTGAGTGCTTGAGTTGAGTTTGATCTGTGCCATATTTTTCTTTTGCCCTCTACTTCTTTTGGGCTATTAAAAATATTTCCTTATGCTTCTCTACCCTAAGAAATGTTGGTTATTTATTTATTGATTGTTGATTTTCCCTCCTTAAGAAGATTTGACGTTCCTAGAGGAGCCTCCATTTTTGTGTTCATATTGTTTGAATAGGACCAGACCAAATGCCCATATATGTGGCAAACTCTACACCTGAAGAGCAACACCTAATAATCTAGTTGTTGAATCCAAGATAGTATTGCAAGTTTGAGTTCAACCTCTATTGGAAAAGGCTAGTTAAGATCCATTTCCATGCATAATCTAGCATAAACAGTTGTGTTTCCTTCCATTATGTCTCTAAAAACACCCAAATATCTTCCAAGGGAATTACCGATGATTTATAATACCTACTCACTCCAAAAATCCATTGGAAGTGCATACAAATGGATCCAAACCAAGACAATAGTGGATTCAATTCTGGGATCCTACTCTCCAAAGCTAAACAAATAATCTTGTCAGACCATGATTCCTCTTTTCTGATTCAAAATCCTTGTTTCGGTCGGCAAGTGAGGAAAAACTAACAATATAATATCTATTACTAATAAACCATAGAGAATACTCACCAAGAGGCTCCCAGTTTTTCCAAACCAAGGAATGCAAAAAAAATAGGATAGGGTAAATACCCATGAATTTACAAATCAGATCATGATTGGCTCTATATAAGATTGTTTCTTCTACCATCCTTTGCTCAATGACAATATTTGGCCTTGATTTTGACTATGGCAAGCATCCATTGACTCTTTGAGATGTTGATTTTTTCTAGCTGCCGTAAAGAGCATTTTTAATGCAGTTTTTGTGCTTCTTTAGTCTCTGTTGGAGATTTTTCCTTCAACAATTCTACAAAAAAACTTCATTTCTCTAAAAGAGGATTCAAAGGTGTCCCCATTGGGCCCTCCTAGAGCAATAATCTTATCTTTAATTCCGCAGCAACCAAAAAGCACTTTGTCTACCCAATTAATGCCCTAGTTATGCACGTTATTTGATTCTATTCTAAATTACTTTTTTTTATTAAAATGCTACATATGCATAAGGAAACCATGAGGTTTGAACTCTTAATCTCATCACAATAAATAACCTCCATAAACCAATCCACTAAGACTTTTTGGCCTCATAATATTATTATTATTATTTGTTGTGTAGAGAACCTCTCTAATCCCTAGCCAGCTAGGTAAAGACAAAGTCAATAAAACCCAACTCTCTAAAGAATCAATCAGAACAGTTCACCTGTAAACACTTAGACTACCACAAATTAACCCATTCCTTTCTAAACAAAATATAATTATTATAAAATTTTAATTGATTAGAGGTGATTGAAAAGAACCACCCATATTAAAACCTTAATATAATTTAACGAACAATTAATATTGTTACTTTAATTTTCTTAATTTTCTTCATGTCTCCACAAATATTCTCTAATCTACCTTACCTTGGTAGAATACCTAACACACGTAAACCGAAGTTAAATTAGTTCCTCATTTGGACAGCGAGTCTGCATGGACAAACGGGCTTGATAAATTATTTATTTCCTTGCCATTAGATTATCTTTAAACTAATCACTTATATTAAAATTATGACATTGTTTACAGTAAAAAAAAAAATTCAATGCAAAATCCATATCCAGAGAGATAAGGTAATAAAATTCGTTAATATTTAAATAGCATTTTAAGATTTGTTATTTAATTAATATAATTTAAAAGACAAGTTGAAAAATCTTTATAGTGTTTTTACATCTTCTAGATAGGTTTGGTTCTCGTACAATGATGTAAAATAATCAATACACGACGGGAGTGTAAAGCAGAAGAAATCCGTGTCTTTTTCATTTTCATATGCGAGTATTTTTTTAAGGATCTTCTAAACTCTGCTTCCTAAAAGAAGGAGCTAAAATTACTTACTTACATTACATTCGATTAGTTATTGAAGGACCAAATAATATTGAAAGGAAGTGTTTCCAAGTGAATTTTCTTATGAAACCATGCATGGAATGGATTAATAACGTTGAAAACATGGATAACTTTATTTTTATTGGTTTGTTTCTTTCCACACAATTTATGTACTAATGTGAAATATCACAACCATATTTATTTACCATTTTGACTCTCCTCTTTTTGTACTATATATGGCAGCTTAATCAAATCCTTTAAAGCTGGACAAAAGGAATAAGTTGAAACTTAAGCATCTCTGATGTATGTCATCATTAAATGTAAGCGGATAGGCATCCTCAAACTAATATGGGAGGCTCTACCTCCTTAAATTAATTAAGATATGTAAACAGTATTAGTATTATATGAATCAAGTGCCAGTGCCAGTGCCAGTGAGCTTCTGATTAATCACAATCTTCTTCTCCTCCTTCATTGTAATGCAGCTGGCTAAAGTAGTATAGGCATCATTTTTAAACAGTAAATAATTATTATAGAGTTGCAGCAAATTTACTAAGTGACTATTTTTTTTGGTGGGGCACACTTCGGAAAGTGTTCATTCGTTTGCTCATGCCGACAATGAGAAATGTCCATCAACAACTATCATTAACTTCCTTTTTTATTGACATCTTAGCAAGTATATTCACTTTATGATATATCGTATCACCTCAACTCCTATGGTTGGCATTCAAAAAATTATAGAATAAGTAGAAATTTTAAGATAGCATTTATTCAATCTTTTATTAGTAGTACTAGTGGCGATAAAAGACAAAAGGACAAAGAATGAAACTCACTATAACACTTTTGCCTGTTTGTTGATAAACATTCTCATCTGAGTCATGAAAAATAACTCAACCTCACTGAAAGGGTGAAAAGCACGGTAGGCATAGTTGTCATGCATGAAAGAATTTATGTCTCTCTCGTCCCATGCAGGCTGAATTTTGCAAGCTTAAGCCAACTTGTTTTTCAAAAAAGTGAGAAATATCCAGACTGGTCTCTTCTTCTCTTTCAAGTTTAATGGGTCTTGGGTCTCTGGGTCCTTGTCATGTAATATCTCGTAACTCTTCATAATCCACTATTTATTGACCCATTTGGCTTGTAAGCTCTTTATGTCCCAATGGAAACTTTTTGTCTTTATTAATAAGAACATCCTTGGAATCAAAATTTCCTATTAAAATATATTTTTATTTTTTTCGGTTATGAAATGGTTGAAGTGAATGCGCAAATAATTATAGAGTGTGGAGGAACTTCGACGTCGATATTTACATTTACTTTGTTTATGGGCAACATCATTCACTAGTTCAAAACAGGATATTATTTTCATAAGGATGGTATTTATAATTTAAAAATTATATCTCCATTGATAAATATATATATATATATATATATATATATATATATATTTATCAATATATATATATATAAAAGAAGGGTTTTGAAAGGATCTTCAAACTTTTTATAAAGAAAAAAACAAAGATAATCTAGGGCCAACATCATAGATTACCAAAAAGAGAATCCAATCCCACTGATTAACCAAAAGCAAATCAGATAACAAAACGAATCAACATCACAACTACCAAGAGATCACAGGATTTATGGGTACCTGAAAAAAGAGAAATCAACCCAGAGCCAAATGTCCAAAATGAACCAAGCTAGACCCCACAACCATAAGAGGAAAAGGATAGAAGACAACAGCGTAAAACACTCAACAAGACCACTAGGAATAGAGAACTCAATTTTTGAAGGGGACATCTTCAACTTCTAGCTAGTCTGACTTGGCATCCCTTGGAGTATCCTATTGCCAACACATAATAGACTGGGTATCTTTTGCAAAAGCAATGACCACCATTAGAGTTACAATCAGAGACTTTTAATTATCCTCCAACATTTTGAGATAAGACTTTGTCAACTTTGGGGTATCCAGCAAAGGCTTTTTCCCTAAGCCATCAAACGTCCCTATTGAAACTCTAACTTTTTCTCAAGGGCTTGGTCCTCTACATTTGAGATTGTCTTTGAAGCAGAATATTTATCAACCTTGATCATATTTGCAAATCAAGTTCTCATAAAAATCCTTAGTCACTAGAATTAGAATGAGAAGAATTGGATGAACCATCCGCAACTAGGATCTCCATCTAGAGAGATACTTGATTAAGAGATACCTCCCCAGGAATTCCTTTTATTTTTTCCACATGTTCAAATATTAATAAGGCCAATCCCTGATGAATTGAGTCAGAATGTTTTCCTTTCTTAACATCACGAATAAACTTATCCATCGATATAAATAGAAAATATGGAATGTTCATCAGTTCTTTGCAACGAAGATGATTAAGAAATATAATATGGTAGATCCTCAAGACATCTTTGTTGGCATCCAACATGAAATAATCCATCACCACCAAAGCAACCCTATCTTACAGAGCCTTAAGGGCTTTCCTTTGGTAACCTGTAGGCCCGAAATGGCCACATACTTAGTAAAATTTTGTATAATTTTGACTAAGTCATAAAGCTGTCATTCCGCTCCGGAATCGGGTTGATAATATGAGTCCGCTCGACAGTTATTCAATTTTGAAATGTTTGAAGCGATTTCGAATAACTGCATTCCGGGTCCGGAATGACGACAGATCTCAAATCCGCAAAAGTCTTTGAGATATGATGATGTCAGCAGCGAAAAAGTGTGGAATAGCCTCCTTGCATATATCCGATTCTAGAAAAGTCTTTTGTTTCCCACTTCGGATTGGCGCTATCTTCAAATCCACAAAAGTCTCAAGGAAATGATGACGTCAGTGGCAAAAAAGTGCGGAATGGCGATCCGGGAATGGACAAGTATTTTCTTTCCGAAATGAAGATAAAGTGGAACGACTGAATAATAATGAGGTGGAAGATAAAATCCCAGAGCGGATTCAAGGTTCAGATACTCCGGATCCGGATTGGAGATTCTGCTACTAAGAAAGATGATGTCATAAGTGGAATGGCATTTAGCTTGTGCCGGATTGAATCTGAACCGTGTGATGAAGAAGATCGATGGTGGAGGTTAGTCTTCTAAGTTTTGGTTGTTTAAAAGATGTTTCTGCATCAGAACTATAATAGTCGATCGAAATATGAAGCGTCGAAGATTTCCAAGAAGATCAGACTAGATGCAGTTATAGATCGATGGTGGCAATCTATTCCCAAGAAGGATCGATGGAAATGTATGATCTAGAATGTTCTGAACTACAGTTCTACTGAGCGACCAAGCAAGTTGTAGAGACCCCATGCTGTCATGGTGGATGCCCTTCCAATGGAATTCTTGGAGGATGAACCAATGAGCTAATGCTAGCTAAGCTCTTTGTTGAGTTGTTGTAACAAGATTTGGTGTATTGTTTCTTGATTATTGTAATATGAAAAACTATAAGTAGAGGTCGAACCCTCATTTTGAAGGGTCGGCTCTAGCGTGTTTGCCTGTGCTATTGTAAATATTCTTGAAGAGCTGAATGAAAGGAGCAATACATTGATCTTCACCTCAAGTTCACATTCTCTTGCTTGATGTCAGAGGTTCAGATTTCATAGTTGCATTTCTGTAAATACTTAGATGGTTAGTTTGTGCCTGTTTTGGATTACTAGCTATTGTGAGTAATTGAAATCTGCTTTGAATTCATTCTATGTTATTTGAAAGTACATTTTTGTAAGATCTAAGTGTTTGGTGAATTCTGTTATTTGGATTATCATTCCCTAGGTATTGAAATTGCTTGCTATAACATTTCTCTGTTATGCTTTAAATATATGAAATGATCTATTATGAGATAAATGTTGATCTGAGTGTATGTCCTTAATCTAGTTTTTTGGGAGCTTTTTATGATGGTGCAATGTTGTTAACCTATCCATCCATTGTTATCTACATCTCTCTAACCCTAACCTTCTCTTACCCTAAAATCCAAACCCTAAGTGAGCATAATTGTGTCAACAACCTGCTAAGTTGACAAGGAACCAACCTACTCTGGAGGTTGGATCGAAAACTCCTATTTTGGTCCATCCAATGTTGAGTGCTGAGCTGCAGCTATCGGGTGCAAGCCTAGATAGAAAATAGGAAGATAGACAACCATAGTATTGAGTGAAAACTTGGTGCAATTCAGTGCCCAATAGTTTTTGGCATGCCTAGTGGGACCAGTTCACAAGGAACATGAAACCCATCAAAAGAGTTATTGTTATCTCAACCCGAAGGAATCAAGATTGGGTGAATTGTCTTGACCTTGTAAGCGGAGAAAATAAAGTTCACCTAGTG
Organism: Wollemia nobilis; assembly: GCA_028583015.1. NCBI lineage: Eukaryota > Viridiplantae > Streptophyta > Pinopsida > Araucariales > Araucariaceae > Wollemia > Wollemia nobilis. The sequence goes on along the minus strand of JAQPPZ010017232.1, from coordinate 21,233,495 downwards.
ACTCCCTGGTCAGAAGACCCTAAAAAAGTATTGTAGACCAGTACCCTTTCATGTATACCAGGTCTTTCAAGAGGAACAACCCTGATTCTTTCTTTCATTATGAGTTACCTCAGAGAGGGGCTACTGTTATCAAAATTTTAGATCAAGATTTTATTGAAGAAGAAGAGCTTCTGGAAGAAAACCCAATAGTTCCCCCAAGAAGACCTACAACCAAAAACATGGCACATAATGTGGCTCCTAATCAACCACTTCAGAAGTACCCTAACTGGGATTCAACTGGGCCCCTTAGATTAGCACAAATGGATGCCATTCCTCAGGTTGTATCTAAGGCAACCCCCACATATGATGGATTTGGGAAAATAGCTTACGAGCACTACCAAGATATCCTGAATCTGGCAGCAATCCACAACATAAAAGAAGAAAATATTATTGTCAAAATTCTAGCCCTATCCTTTCATGGAAAGATATTGCATTGGTTCAGAACTCTAGAAGATAATTCTATCACTTCATGGCAATATTTGGCTGAGCCATTCATAGAAGAATTTAATGAATCTGTTGATCCTTTTTCCCTACTGAATCAGTTTACAACCATGCAAAAAACCTAGCAAGAAACTATCTCAGACTTCAATTTGAGATTTAGTAGAACATGGAAGAGAATTCCCCCTACTGCTAGACCAACTACATGTTTGGCTTATATGTATTATATACGTGCCCTGGGATCAGAACTAGGTCTACAGACACAACAATCTAGAGTAGAAACCTTTCCCCAAGTTTATAATGCAGTCGTCCATGCTAAAAATATCCTAATCAATGTAGGAAGGATTCCCCCAAAACCATGTTACCCTATAACTCAAAAACCAATAGTGGCCATGAACAATCCACAAAGTCCTCCTACATGGACCCCCTTGCTTTACCATCTCCATATCCACAAATGAATCTGATTCCTTGGTCTAAACCGGTAGCCTCTACACCTCCTTTTCCTCCCCTTCCTTCCCAACCTTCTCAAGAATTGTCTGCTATTCTGGATATACAAAATACCATGAAAACTTTGAGTAACAGAATGAATTCAATGGAAAAAAGAGATCAGGAAAGGTCACAATAGAGGATATTCCCATATGTGAACAAATATCAAAGGCTTGGTCCTAGCAATAGTATTGGGGTTAGGGTGAATGCAGCATATGAGGAGCCGAAATGTTCTACAGATACCACTCTTGCAAATATTTGGTGTTTGGTATGTAATGACCCCCATGACTCACAATCTTGTGTGATGTATCAACACCATGTTCAACAAGCTATGGATCAAGCTGAAAGAAATCAGAAAGGGAGGGTTAATATGTTATGGCACCCTGATCAGATCATGGCCGAAAAAGAGTTGGATGAAGAAAGCCCAATTGCTGTGATGACAAGATCTGGAAAGAAAGCTTTACAAGTAGACCCCCAAAATATGGGACAATTCTAGGTCCCTTCTCAAAAGAAAGTTGACTCCCCCCTCAAAGGAATGACACTTTTCCTATTCCTCAAGCTAGAGGGAAGGAGAAGATAGATAGTCTCCCTAAAAATATTGAAAGAGAAATAGAAGGAGACAGAATGAGATCCAAGGGTGAGGATCAAGAAAGGCTCAGGTTCCCCTCTATCACCAAAAGATAAATATTAGAGGTAACCCAACAATACAAAAGGAAATATGGTGAGCCAGATAGAGGCCTGGAAAGACTATCCCTGACCAAGTCTGAGTATAACATTGTTGAGGAGATGAAAAGGATTCCATCAAAAGCTAGTCTATATGATACTCTTTTCATCCCGGGCCAGATTGACCTACTTAAAGCTTCCCTCAACAAAAATCCCTAGAATAGACCAACCACCACCATCCTCAGTATACCACCAGAAAAGAGAGAAATGACACCTGTTGTTCTAAAAAACAAACCTCCCCCTTTCTACATATCCTTAAGAATGGAAGGATGGGTAGTCCAAAATTGTATGATTGATTCAAGAGCATCAACCACAGTTATGCCTAAGGCGGTCTATGAAGATATGGGTATGGAATATACCCGGTCTTGTCTCGGAGTGTTGCAATTAGATGGGACACCTATCAAAATAGTTGGGGTTATTAAAGATGTACTGATGAGGTTGCACAGAGCTCCCGAGGTAACAGTGGTGTAGGAAATAGTGGTGGTGGACTTGGAACCTTATTTTGGGTTATGCCTCTCAAGAGAATTTACTGCAAAATTAGGAGGATGTATGTACATGGATTATTCTAGCATGGTAATCTCTTTCAAAGGAAAAAGAATAAGGATAACACCAGAGAAACTAGTTGCTTATCATATTGAAAAAATTGAAGAGGATCTATGCAATCTTAATCCTGTGGAGGAATTTGAGCTAGTGGAAAATATTGAAGAGCTAGACATTGAAGATGAGTTGCCTTTCAGAGAAGACTATAGTCAATTTGGAACTGGTATGGGTACATACAGTATCACAACTGAATTGGAAAAGAAACTCCCTACTATTTCTAATCAATCCCTAAGAAACAAAGAAACATGGGTTATGCATTTTGATGGTGCTAAATGTAGAAATGGTGCAGGGGCTGGTGTGGTTCTGCAATCATAGTCTGAAGGGATAAAGAATTTTGCTTATAGACTGACATGGTCATGTACCAACAATGTCATAGAATATGAAGCTTTGTGCCTCGGATTGATGCAAGCAGAAAGTATGGGCATCAATATTTTGAACATATATGGTGATTCTGAGCTAATAGTCCATCAGGTAAGGAATAAGTGCAGTAGTAAGCACCATTACTTGAAAGCTTACAAAAATAGGGTATGGGACCTAATGGATTCATTTGATGCCCTGAATCTAAGTTTTGTACCTAGAGAAGATAATCACCTGGCAGATTCTTTGGCAACAAAGGGGGCTAATTTCAATCCTCCTGTAGATTTTGGAACTAAGAAGACCAAAGGCATTAAAATGGTTTTCAGACCTGCAGTACCAGACAAGCAGATATTCTGGCAGGTTTTTGAAAGTGATGAACAAATTTTGGATTTCATGATAAGAGAAGCATGCTTCTCGACTATCCAAGAGGAAGACTTGGAAGAAATAGATCAACAAGACTTTATCCAACTAAGAAACAATCATATCCCAAGGGGATTGGTCACCCTTGAAAGTCTATTTGATAATGAAGATAGAAAGAAGGTTGGAGCTATGAAGGTCGGTAAAAATATCTATAAAGAAGTAGAGGTCAGAATAGGAAAGAAGCTCAATGTTGGGATCCAATGTTCACCTGAGGAAGCAGAAGAGATTAAAGCTTTATGCTTAAAATACCAAGACACTATGGCTTGGTCATATGAAGACCTTAAGGTGTATGACAAAAGGATTATCCAGCATACTATCGAGTTAGAACCCGATGCTAAACCATTCCGACAAAAATAGAGGCCTATTAATCCGAGGATAGAAGCCATTATGAGGGAGGAACTCTTAAAGCTACTGAAGGCTAGGATAATATATCCAATAAAACATTCCACTTGGGTAGCCAATTTGGTACCCGTAAGAAAGAAGAATGGGGATATACGCCTATGTGTAGATTTTAGAAATCTGAATCAAGCATCTCTCAAGGATCACTATCCTCTCCCTCAGATTGACCAGATCTTACAGGTGGTAGCTGGAGCAGAAATATTCTCACTCTTGGATGGTTACTCTGGATATAACCAGATTTGGGTAAAATATCAAGACCAATACAAGACAACATTTACTACAAAATGGGGTACATTTGCCTATCAGAGAATGCCCTTTGGGTTGTCCAATGTTGGAGCTACATTTTAGAGGGCCATGGACTATGCCTTTGGTACACTTATAAACAAAGTTATTCTGATTTACCTGGATGACATGACGGTCTTTTCTCATGATAAAAATGATCATCTATCTCATTTGGAACAGGTTTTTCAAAAATGCGAGAGAATTTGGTATCTCACTTAATCCTAAGAAGTCATTCTTTGTAGTACATGAGGGAAAACTGTTAGGCCATGTGGTCTCAAAGGAAGGTATGGCCATAGATCCAGAAATAATTGGAGCAATTCTAGCTATTCCTTTGCCTACTAATCAGAAGACCTTGCAGTATTTCTTAGGTCAAATCAATTTCGTCAGGAAATTCATTTCTGATTTTGCACAAAAAGTGAGGCCTATATCTGAACTACTCAAGAAAAAGGTAGAGTTCAAGTGGACTGAGGTTAGGAAGCAAGCTTTCGAGGTCATCAAGCAATCCATTGCAACAGCCCCAGTCTTGATAAATCCTGATTTCACTAAGGATTTTATCCTCTATGCTTATGGAGCTAAAGAAAGTTATGCCTCGGTACTCACCCAAAAATATAGTCAAGGGGATGAGCACCCTGTGTTCTTTTGGAGTCAGAATCTACATGATTATCAGGTAAAATACAACTTTATTGAGAGACAAGTGTTTGCTGTAATGAAGTCACTAAAGAAGTTTAGACAATATCTGGTACAGAGCAAAACCCTGGTATATGTGGTTCATCCAGATGTAAGGAGTTTTATTTTACAAGGTGACTTGGGAGATAAAAGGGCTGGTTGGATTACTAAGATCTAGGAATATGATGTAGAGATACATCCCACCAAATTGGTAAGAGGTAGAGCCTTGTGCCAAGGATTGACAGATGCTTCAGCATTGGCCGAAATAATAGCTTGTCAGATGATAGAAGAGGATCAAATAGAGATTGTTCACACTCCAGATTCTGATTGGATTGAGCAAATGACTAGGTATTTCCAAACTGGGATCTGCCCACCTGATCTGAATTCTTCTCAAAGAAGGAGGTATAGACTTCATGCTCTAAAATATGTATTACTACCTGAAGGGTTGTTCAAAAGAAACTTGGATGGTATTCTCCTGAAATGTTTGAAGGAGGACCAACAAAAAAGAGTCATTGAAGAATTTCATGGAGGCTCAGTAGGAGGTCATAGCTCCGATAGAACTACAACTTTGAAGATAATAAGAGCAGGTTATTATTGGCCTACCATGTTCAATGATGCTTTTAAAATTACCCAGGCTTGTGATAAGTGTCAGAGGTACGTTGGAAGAACAAGAAATGTTGCCTCTCCCCTGAAGCCTATTCAAGTCGAAGAGCCTTTCCAACAATGGGGATTAGATTTTATAGGAGTTATAAATCCTAATTCTTCAGCAGAGCACAAGTTTATCTTGACAGCTATAGATTATCTTACCAGATGGGTAGAGGCCATTCCTACAAAGAAGGTGGACTAGGAAGTTGTGATCAACTTTGTGGAGAGTTTGATTTCTAGATTTGGAGTTTCGAAAGCTTTGGTGAGTGATAATGGCCCTACTTTCATAGGAGCTAAGTACATTGAGTTTTCCAACAAGTATGGCATCACTCTTAAAAATACTTCAAACTATTACCCACAAGGTAATGGACTTGCAGAATCTACCAATAAAAACCTATTAAGGATTTTGAGAAAATATTTGGAAGGTAACAAAAGGAGTTGGCACCTGTTGCTCAACCATGCTCTATGGGCAGACAGGATTACTATTAAAAAGTCCATCAAAACTTCGCCTTATGCACTGGTATATGGAAAAGAGGTGGTATTGCCAATTCACTTAGAGATCCCAACACTTAAGCTTGTCAGTACAGAAGAAGAATTAGAGGATGATCCAGTTAAAACCAGATTGACACACTTGTTGTGATTGGAAGAGAGCAGGACTCAGGCATATGATCATTTTCAAAAGCACTCATCAGACATTAAAGCATGGTTTGATAAAAGGGCCAGGTTCAGGAAACTTCAAGTTGGAGATTCAGTTCTCAGGTGGAATGTTGACAGGGCAAAACTAGGTAAACATGAAAAATTTGATTCCTTTTGGGATGGTCCTTTCAAAATTGTGGAAGCTAAAGAGTCTAATGTATTTCAGTTGAAGGACCTAGAAGGAAACATACAACCAATTCGGTGAATGGTTTCCACCTTAAGCTTTACTATATGTAAGAAATAAGCTCATTGTAACATATGTATATACATTGTACAAATATTTCCCCTTCCTTTCTGCACTTTCTATTTCATTTTATTTCTGCACTTTGTAATTAGTTCTTTTTTCAAAGAAATGCTAAAAAAGAAGAGAGAGAAGAAATTTTGCAAGAAATGACTAAGTGTTGGCCAAATTCATGGCAATGTTCCATTCCGCACATTGTGTTATGCAAAACTCCCCGGAGTGGCATTCCACCCTCAAGACCGCATGGTTAAATCCGGATTGGCAATTCTGTAGAGTGGTCTATCTTTTTCTATCCCACATAAGGAAGGACAAGAATGGCACCAATCCGGGAACCTCTCAAAGCTGGAGATAGCCAGAGTAGAATCAGGGTAAAGCGACATGCGTGTAGGCTTAGCAGACTCGAAAAGTTCTTAAAGATGTTGGAGCGGAATCAGGCCAAAGCCAAACAACAAGTTTCAATTTGACACGTGGAGGCTAAATATTGCTCATGCATTCAATTCTAATGAACTCGCGCATGAGCCAAAGAATAGCCAAAGGGATGTGATGAGCTGGCGATGCAATTTCAAAATTTGACCAATAAGGAGATAGGGCGCCACCTTTGAGCCACCAAAGTAAATAATGAAAAATATTGGAAAGTGTGCCAACAAAGATATCACATAGCAGCTGCATTAATGGCGAAGGATACATGGGCTCCAAAGAAAAGAAGTAATGAGAAGCATATACAAAACCCATTTGGAGGCCCCTTGCATTTACAGGAAGGTAGAGAAAGTACATCCATACCTTGGAGAATTTACTGCAAAGTGGGAGGATGAAGTTTGCTACTATCAAAATGGCACCCAAAAAGTCATCCACCGAATCATCAAAGGTAGCGACAAGATTGCAGGTTCATGTACATCGGACCAGTCGGGTCGTAGATACAGTGATGACAAGGGTAGGAAGGACCCACCTCAGAACATATTTTGAATTTCCATATTTTGAAGGAAAGCCAATGCGATGACAAGGTATGATAGCCATAAAATCCTTTTTGTTCTCTTATATCTGTGATTCTGTGCACCACTACCCCGAACTAGTCTCTGCTATGATTCAATTCTATGATTCTAAAAATAGAATAGTCAGAACCCTTGTTGGCACTCCCCTATTTTCAATCACAAGGGAGACTTGCTATGGGTTATTTGCCATAGGGGTAGGCCCATCCTCAAAGCTCAGATCATTTAACATAGCAGAGCTTGATAGAGCTTACGCTAAAATGATGGCCTCAGAAGAAAAAAGGGAGGCACTAGAAAAATGGCTTCATTTTAATTTTATAAGGATAAGGAATCAAGATGAAATGCCCGAAGTCCCAATTCACATTGATGAATTTGCAAACCCAGAATTATTTTCTATGTTGGCTTGTATGGAGGGTTTGGACTCTGACAGGATGGTTCATGGTTGGCAAATTGCCATGGCATATTGTATTTCTGATGAAAGGATGTACAAAAGGGACATGAGAGAGAGAGGTACCAGAGTAATTTACTTTGACTGGCTAGCTTTTCTCGCTCAAAGGATCCATGAGCAAATGGTAAACATGAAGAAGGGTGTTGGTGCTCCCAGTTTCAGACATTGTTCGAGTCTGGTGTGGATGTTCTATGCAGCCATCAAAAGTAGAATGTCATGGATCTCGGCTAGGGATAAAACCAGTGATGGAGAACCCTTGCCGGTCTATTATTGGATGGATTGTTTGAAGAGCAGTGAGTCCTATTACAGATTTAACTTGGAATTCTTGGAACCTACCCTAAAAATAATGTACAATGAGTGCCCTAGGTTGCCCTCCTTAGCTAAGCAAATTTTGAGGAAAGAATACGTTGAGGAAGGAGATTGGTATCTACTAACAGAGGGCACAGTAATCAGGTTATATGGTTTCATAGGTAAACCTTTTCTCCTACCTCACTTTGTCATAGAAAGGCTATTCACCCTGGAGTATCTGAGACAGGTGGTACACATTGACGCAAGCTACGGTTCGGGAAGAAAGAAGAAGTCTTTAATTACTTACCACACTAAAAGTAGTATTATTGTATCTGAGTGGCAGAGCCAACAAATTGACCAATACCTTGATAGGTTAGGTTTGTTCTATATTCCCCAAATATGGAGTTATGATCCCGATGGTATTTTCACTATGAGAAATAAAACCCTAAATGGAGACAAGGCCTATAAATTTGAAAGAAGGCCTAGGGTTAATTTTGAACAGGGAAGGAATAATGATGAAACTACTCTTTTAGAGTGGAACATCTCAAAGATGAATCAGTTACCTCCATGGTTGGATTTCTATGAACAGGTGGTGGATTTCGATCCAGAACATGAGCTCAGTCATCGGCTTACAAAAGATACAATTAATAAGGTAAGGGTTGAATCTGCCAATATGAAGGACAATCCTTTTGAAGAAGATGTAGCAGAGAGAGGAAAACCGAAGGAGAAAGGACCATGGAAAATGATAAATATTGTTGATTGGTGGCGTATGAGGGTTGAAATTGGAAATTTTTTTCCAAAATCAAAGTTTGGAATGAAAATTGATAAGGAATTTTCAGCAATTTATAATAAGAATGTTGAAATATGGAGACCAAAGGATATCAAAAATATAGTATTAATAAGTGAAAAATCCCAGAATGTTTTTGAATCACTACTTCCTCTTGCACATCAGAGGATTCAGATAGAGATGCAAGAAGTTCCTTCGATCATAGCTGAAGTACTCAAAATCTCTAGTCCTACTTCTAAGCAGGTAGAGAAGTTTCTCGAGAAGGTTAAATTGTTGAATGAAATACAATTCCCCAAGGAAAGAGCTATCAATATTCTGCTAATTGAAATAAGATCTCCACATTTTTCCATCGTCTCTACAACATCAGTTAAGCTACTACCCATATCTGAGCAACCTCTATTTTTGAGAGTAGTTCAAGAAGATGAAGAGAAAGAAAATTCTGAAGGAGAAATGGCTGCTTTCCAATTAGTTTATAGAAGGACTAAGAGAACCCTAGAAATAGAGGAGGAAGAGGCTTCCAAAAGGTAGAATATGAGTATGGAGGAAATTGTGGAAGAGGTAGCTACTTTTAATACAGAAGGGTTAGTTGAACAAGAACAACAACTTGAAACAGAAGTTGAGCAAGAACACCCTACATCTGTAGGTGAAGGTATGGTTTCTAATCCCTCTTCTCCTTCTCATCTCCATGAATCCCCAAAAGGATTTCCCTCCCTTTCTAGTCAAGAAAATGTGGTGAATTTGCCTCCTTCACCTCACAGTCCTCCCCTCATCCCATCAGTAGCTATGGAGGCATCAGTCAGTTCTGCTATATCACAACCTCCTTCAAACCCACCTTCCACTTCTGAGGCATCCACTTCAGTATCCACCATCATTGCACCCTCATCTCTTTTACCACCATCCATGGGACAATGCATTCCAAGTTCATCCATCCCCTCTATTATCAGTTCTGTCCCTATTTCCCTGAATTTACCTGTATCAACAACAACAATAGTCACAGAATCTACCATTGTAACAGAGGTTGCTGTCAATGTGTCTCCACCCCCACCAACAACAAGTCAGTCCGCCCTCATGTTTTTGATGCCATTATCTCCTTTGGCTACTGATATTTCAAAGTCTATTGTTGTATCCAAAGAGCAGGTAGTTACTCAGAGCATAAATGATTATTGGGCAGAGAAGCTTACCAAGCCTTCTAGTCGGATGGCTGTGACAAGAAAAAGTATGTATGTTAATCCCATCACTAGGCAAAGGGTTTCAAGGTCTTTGATTTCGTAGGTGAGCAAGCCTAAAAATGAGATGACTACTCAGGATTATAGAGCGAAAGAAATCATAGAAGATATTGACAAGCTTCCTACTGAAGATGAGTTAGGGATGGCCAAGGCTCACTTGGATACCTTTTATGTTAAGACTGATATAGCAAAAGATAAGGTAGAAAAGTTGAAACAATAGGTTGAAAAGCTTAAGAAGAGCCTCCATGATAAAAAATAAGTAGAGAAGGTTCTGAGGAAGGAGGCTAAGAGTTGGCAGGAAATATTTTAGAAGGCTAATGAGTTGAAAAACCAGCTAGAAGATCAAAAGAAGTTGAATGAGGATCAGGCAAAAGAGATTCAAAGTTTGAAACATCAGCTTCAGATTGAGAAGGCCAAGTCCTCAGGCTTTTCCAAAGATAATTTGAAGAAGATAAAGCAGGAGTTGTTTTCTGAAGTTCAAGAAAAATGTTCAGGTCTTCAACTCATAATTGACTACTTGAAGGATGCCAACCAATTATTATCTACCATTCAGAAGGATTTAGATCAAATCACTGGAGAGTTACAACCTATGGTGATTCCGATAGAACAAATGTATAGGTTGGTTGGTAGTAGGCTCAGTGATGCTACTAAACCAATTTCTAATAAATAATGGAATCTAGCTAGGGTAGCCTCCAAGATAGTGGTGAAAAAGCATAGGGTAGTTCAGAGAGCCTGGTTGTTGTTTGATAGGATGGACAGGGGAATTAAAGATATTATTGAAATAAATGAGGAGATGGTTCATGTTGGTTTCAAAGGGCTCTGGAAGGAGGATCACAACTTGTTATCTATGGAAGAAGCCCAGCAAAGCATCAAGGAGAATCTATAGGATGAAGCTGAAATTGATTCATTAGAAGAGCCACTATCCCAAGAACAAGCTGCTAAGCTAATTATGGGTTACACCCACCTAAGAGATCTCATGGAAGATCTGGTGATTAGAGGGAATGCTGCTAATTATGAAGATGTTGGAGAATTACAATACATTTATAAGCAGCTTAAAGAGACATCAAATCCCTCTGAGCAAGCCTAGAAATAGGCTCTTCAATCTTTGGAATCAATGGTCCAGGTGTTCGGGGATACTTCTGGTAAAGATGAGCAAGGAGTACAGACTCTTGGAGAAGATGAAGAGGAAGAGGCTTTAGAAGAATAAGAGTAATATTGAGCAATTACATGCCTAGGAGGGGCTCATGCTTAAACCATTCTTTTTCTATTTGTATATATGCATAAGTTTTGTATTCCTATACATCAGTTTTGTATTTCTATTTTTACTCTGACAGTTGTCAGAAATAAGCAATAAAGGCATGAGGCCTACAACGCAACATTTTTGTGTGAAGGCATTTTTGAAAGGAAGCCTTATAAAGGAGGAGAGTTGTGTATATTTTTTGAAGGCAGTAGTAATACTGATATTATAGACACAGTCTCTAGTTGAACAAATGAGTTCTATGATGTTTTTGGCATAGTTTCGATATGAACCTCTACCCTCTAGGCAGAATTAAGTTTTCAGAGGGTAGGATTTGTATGGAAATCATTCCTTAAAACATATATTCAAGAATAAGTATTATTTTGACTCCTAAGGCCCAATGGATAAGACTCTGGATTCGATTGGCTTTGCAAGCAAATCCACCCGAGAGGCACCAGAATGTAGGCCCGAAATGGCCACATACTTAGTAAAATTTTGTATAATTTTGACTAAGTCATAAAGCTATCATTCCGCTCTAGAATCGGGTTGATAATATGAGTCCGCTCGATAGTTATTCAATTTTGAAATGTTTGAAGCGATTTCGGGTAACTGCATTTCGGGTCCGAAATGACGACAGATCTCAAATCCATAAAAGTTTTTGAGAGATGATGATGTCAGTAGTGGAAAAGTGTGGAATAGCCTCCTTGCATATATCCGATTCTGGAAAAGTCTTTTGTTTCCCACTCTAGATTGGTGCTATCTTCAAATCCACAAAAGTCTCAAGGAAATGATGATGTCAGTGGTGAAAAAGTGTGGAATGGCGATCCGGGGAATGGACAAGTATTTTCTTTTCGGAATGAAGATAAAGTGGAATGGTTGAATAATAATGAGGTGGAAGATAAAATCTTGGAGCGGATTCAAGGTTCAGATACTTCGGATCCAGATTGGAGATTCTGCTACTAAGAAAGATGATGTCATAAGTGGAATGGCATTTAGCTTGTGCCGGATTGAATCTGAACCGTGTGATGAAGAAGATCGATGGTGGAGGTTAGTCTTCTAAGTTTTGGTTGTTTAAAAGATGTTTCTACATCAGAACTATAATATTCGATTGAAATATGAAGCATCAAAGATTTTCAAGAAGATCAGACTAGATGCAGTTATAGATCGATGGTGGCAATCTATTCCCAAGAAGGATTGATAAAAATGTATGATCTAGAATGTTCTAAACTGTAGTTCTACTGAGCGACCAAGCAAGTTGTAGAGACCCCATGTTGTCATGGCGGACTCCCTTCCAATGGAATTCTCAGAGGATGAACCAATGAGCTAATGCCAGCTAAGCTCTTTGTTGAGCTATTGTAACAAGATTTGGTGTATTGTTTCTTGATTTGTAATATGAAAAACTATAAGTAGAGGTCGAACCCTCATTTTGAAGGGTTGGCTCTAGCATGTTTGCCTGTGCTATTGTAAATATTCTTGAAGAGCTGAATGAAAGGAGCAATACATTGATCTTCACCTCAAGTTCACGTTCTCTTGCTTGATGTCAGAGGTTCGGATTTCATAGTTGCATTTCTGTAAATACTTAGATGGTTAGTTTGTGCCTGTTTTGGATTACTAGCTGTTGTGAGTAATTGAAATCTGCTTTGAATTCATTCTGTGTTATTTGAAAGTACATTTCTATAAGATCTAAGTGTTTGGTGAATTCTGTTATTTGGATTATCATTCCCTGGGTATTGAAATTGCTTGCTATAACATTTCTCTGTTATGCTTTAAATACATGAAATGATCTATTATGAGATAAATGTTGATCTGAGTGTATGTCCTTAATCTGGTTTTTTGGGAGCTTTTTATGATGGTGCAATGTTGTTAACCTATCCATCCATTGTTATCTACATCTCTCTAACCCTAACCTTCTCTTACCCTAAACTCCAAACCCTAAGTGAGCATAATTGTGTCAACAACCTGCTAAGTTGACAAGGAACCAACCTACTCTGGAGGTTGGATCGAAAACTCCTATTTTGGTCCATCCAATGTTGAGTGTTGAGCTACAGCTATCGGGTGCAAGCCTGGATAGAAAATAGGAAGATAGACAGCCATAGTATTGAGTGAAAACTTGGTGCAATTCAGTGCCCAATAGTAACTATTCTGAAGCTTCAATAAATACTCATTCTCTCCAAGGAAATAACCCAGCTCCTTGGCTAAATAATTTTTTTCCTTGTGGAAAATACCATCAAAGAGTAATACTATCACATCTGCAACCATAGAGATGGAAATCTCAAACTCAATTCCACCCACTCTCACCACTCTATTTTCTATGAATGATCCATCTGTTTCAAAAGATCCTTATTATGGCCATGAAATTTAAATAGATAATCTAAAAGACCCCATTTTCTAAGGATCTTCCTAACATCTTCCTCAAATTTGAGTGAATTTGGTTCATATAGAACACCCTCCATGGTCCAAAAATCCACCCACTTACTCAATAAAGGAACTAATAAAAAACTAGGACTCCCAACAATCCTTCCTAAATAAGCACTAATTTGAGGATTAACTCCACTATAGGATTTAAAAAATTTCCAAAACTATTGAGAAGGACCCAAACGTCCCCTCGTAATCTTGAGAGAAAATTGTTGGTCCCAAAGGTGAGACAAAATCTAAGACATAATAACAATATCGGGATAAATCATGAATATTGAATCACGTTTACCAAATGACCAAAGAGTAGGGCTCTCCTCCTAATTTGATGCTTTACCTGTAATTTGCACACTGCTTCTTTGCCACCTCAAGGACTGAATCATGTGATAGGGAAAAATAAGTTGACACGAAAATGATGAACCATAAGAATTAACCTTCAATAGGACACTCCTACCAAAATGGCATCTCATTCTAGGAAAATTAGAATTACCAGATAGCATTAGCAAAGGAATTCTTGAGATGTACGAATTCTCATCCTTTGATATGATAAAATTCTTCCACCATTTGAAGCACCACTTCATATGTTTTAGCCAAATAATAATTTGCATGCGGGTACTATGAATAGATAGAATAACTATCCTTCTCACACATATCTACCTAGGCCAATGATTAATTGAAATAGAAACTACAAATAAAAATAGTTTGGATCCAAGAGACCCACACAAGTCAACTCCCTTGGACCAAAGAAAGCTAAGCATGCATAGGTGAGAAGACCAAAGACCAATAAGGTTGAGAAAAAACCTATGAAAACTGCTCCACATGAACCATACAAACCACAAGTAAAACCTACTAATGACAAATACCTTCAACACATAAAATGTGTAGCCTTTGAGAACGAAAACAATGAACATCAAAACCCAAAATGCAGAGTCCAATTGACAACAAAACCACCTTGCTGTCTGAAAGGCACTAATATGAAAACAATCAAATTTAAAATAGGGGTCATGATCCAATGTAGGAGATAAACAAGAGCACAAATAAAAGGTATCTAAGACAAACAAGGCACTGGGATCCCAAGTCAAGTCTGGGATCCCAAGTCAAATGATATGAATAACTGTGCCCCCAACACCAAAATGAAAGCAAGAACATGAAGAACAACCTAACCCATCCCATTATCCAAAAGCAACAAACCTTGGAGGAAATCATTCCTCCAAAATGAAAGACCATTTTGAGAAACACCAAGATTGACAAGGAAGTCCACCACTCTATTACCTTCTCTAAATATATGCTATAATCAGACCTCCTCTCGTGTCTGGATAAATTTTATTACCTCTCACATCATATTAGCAATGTTCCAACTGGGATTTTGAGTTTTCAAATCAATGAGCAATATCAAGCAAGAGAAAGTAATTGATTTAATAACAATAAATTTCATATAATACGATGGTCAATATTACCATGACTAATAATACCCTATGTCTAAATTATTTCTAGCATCGCATACCTAATGTAATTTCAATTAGAGAATAAATTTATAATTGATATGAAATAAGTAGAGGTTTAACAAATAGATTATTTTATTCTTTTATATATAGATAGAAAATATTAATGCGGAGTATATAATTGTTTATATTTTTGGTTTTTATTAATAATAAAAAATAATTTAATGTTGGAAATTATTTAATGTTAATAAGTTCACAAATTTTAGAGTAATTGTTTGAGAAGGATGAGTTTGGTATCTTAAACTAAAGTTCAAATCTCATGGGTAAACCTTAATATTACTATCCATGAGGGTTAGAGCAATTGGTAGAGAATGAAGAGTTTCATACTCATAACCAAGGTTAAATCCCATAAGTGAATCTTAACATTTGAATCAAATGGCATTAGCTCAAATTCCTCAAATTTTAAGGAGGAGACCAAGGTTCGAATCTTTCCAAGTGGCACATACATAATTGGCAAGTTGTTTTAGTACACTATGTGGTCATGATGTAATATCAATGGGACTCATTTCAATCCCATATAACCCATATAAACAAAGACAAAAAAATGTTAATGGAATAAATAATACCCCTCAAGTAGAGTTATAAAGAAATTAATAGATTGTTATACTCCTAAGCTTATTTTAATTTAAGAAACAAAATTGAGTAGTGAGGAAAAGGATGCATTCAAAAGGATTTTGAAGATGGGGGCTTTCTACCAGTTTATTTTATAGAAGCTTTCAGAGCTATTACAACAATATGATACAAACACAAATGGGATGGACAATTGCTAGAAGCAAAAAGTAATTGAATCATTTTTCTATTTTGTAGGAAAGAGGGAAACATGGAATTTGGGGTTATAGACGTATATGCTCCAATAATAGTTATTCTTAATGAAATATGTTGGAAGGACATTAGCATATTTTTATCAAATACAATGATGATTCATAATTGTGATATGCTAATTCTCTTTTTGGGGAAAGGGGGTTGAGGAGGACTTTAATGCAATTCTATCTCCTTTAGAAAAGAAGGGTGGTATTCCTAGATGGTCTAAACGAATACAAGATTTTGCTTCATTTATCAATTCAAATGGCCTTTTTGATGTTATTCCTTCATGCTTTTAATATACATAGAATAATAGACACATTGGGAAAATTCATATAGCAAAAATATTTGATAAATTTGTATTAGCCAACACATGGTTGCAAACATATTATATAGTCTCTTTGGACATTTTATTATAAGCAAGATTAGGTCACAAACCCATCCTCTTGAGATGTAATTTAGACAACATTGATCATTTAAATCCATTTTAATTTTTGTGTATCCTCCAAGAAATTAATTTCTTCTAGATGGTCATGTTATGGTGGGACTTAAAATATTTTGAAAGATCATGTATATACAATTTTTTTCAAAAATGACATACATAAAGGGACAAATAAATACTTGGAATGCCAAATATTTTGGTAACAGAATTTAAAAAAGGAGGAAATTGAATCCAAGCTCAAAAAATTACAAAAGACAATAGAAATCAATGGAATAGACCAGGATCTCTATGTCTAAGAAAAGTAGTTACTTTCTAATTATCAGAATGTATTGAAAATGAGGTGTCATATTGGTTCCAAAAATATAGGGAGAGATGGCTCAATTAAAGAGGTAGAAATACCAAAAATATTCATGCTACAATCAAACTAGATTTTTATTTTTATCGCAACTAAAAATATTTTAACTCAAGATAGAAGAAATATTGAAGAAGAAGATGTAAGGAAGGATGCAATTAATTATTTCAAAGATATTTTGTGAGATGTTGGGAAATATAAAGAGGCTCAAGGTAAGCTTTTGAAAAATATTATATCAATTATCAACAACGGATAAAATGAAATCTTGATGGAGAAGATATATATGGAAGAGGTACATGAGCCAGTTTTCTCTTTCCATCATAACAAGATACTTAGAATCGATCTATTTCTTAAAAAAATTAAAAAAAATTGTGATTCATTGAAGAGTGATATGTTGTTTGTAGTTGAAGAGGTCGAGTAAAGGAAGGATACAATAAGTGAGATCAGTGCCACATTTATAACATTGGGTCCCTAGAAAGGTGATACAAAATATTTTGATAAGCTTTGTCCAAAAAGCCTTTATATGATTTATAAGATAATTTCCAAAATTATGAAAAATTGATGGAAAATCATTTTAGATTGTGTTATATTAGAGGAATAAGGTGATTTTTATCATGGTAAAAAAATTTTTGATTTTGTAATAATTGCATAGGAATTCACACATTATCTTCATTCCATATGAAAAACAAGTATGCAATTGAAATTACATATGAATAAAGCATATGATAGATTTTATTAGTTTTTTTACATGATGTTCTCAAAATACTTGGTTTTTATCAAGTTTGGTGTGAATAGATTAAACATTACTATAACACTCAAAAATATTATATTTTGATCAATGCATCCTTAGGTGGATATTTTGAGTCGTCCATGAATTTTGCTAGGGTGATCCACTACCTCCTTATCTATGTATTATTCTTATGGAGGCACTAGTGAGAGCTTTTCTAAAGGAAAATTCAAAAGTATTCAGGTTGTAACAAATGATCCCTTCAAATATTATCTCTAATTTGGTGTTATTACTTTTATTTTGGGGCATCCCTTAGTCAATGAGGCCATGGTTATTGGAATTCCATGAGAAGGCTACTACATAGTTGATTAATGTTACAAAATCCAAAATATATTTCATTAATATTGACCTAGATTTACAATGGATTACTATAGTGTTTATGATTAAAAAAATTTCGTTAAAATATTTGGGTATTACTTTGTCTCAAAACATAATGAAGAAGAAGATTTGGGACACAATCTTTGATACAATGAAATCTTGTTTGGTAGGTAGAAAGGTAAGTTCTTAATCATGGTTGAAAAGCTAAAATCACAAATAATTAATTGCAATCCATTCTCATTTATATGATGTCACTTTCAAGATCACCAATAGCTATAACATTCAAATTTGTTAAAATTCAAAGAGACTTTCTTTGTAAAAGATGTTAGGAATTTTTTTTGCATCTTTGTAAGTGGGATAAGGTTTGCAAAGGAAAGAATATTGGAGGGGTAGCCTTGTGGAATTGTACACTTATGAGTTTGGCCTAAGGGAAAAAAGCTTGGTTGGAGATTATTCAAAGATTAAAGAAAGAGTTGGGAGAAAAGGTTCAAAAATATCTAGGTTCTCTTGATGTAGTGAAATTATTTAAGAAAAAAACATCACTAGTATGAAGCTTCATATCATATAGTTTATAAATGATAAAAAAAATATAATAGATGATGAGTTAAAGAGGGGGACTATGCAAATTTTGTTTTGATGCTTGGTTGATGCCTCATCCTATTATCTATGATTCAAAATGGAAACCATTGAGTCAAGAATGTCTAGCTTGTAGAGGTCCAATGCTCAAATATTATATTAATTTGAGAAACAAATCTAATTCATGGATTTCTAGTAATAACTTGATTGAAGGAGAGAAACTCAAAAGATAGCAGTTGAACTTCAAAATATGTATAAATATTTTTATTTACCTATTTTTACATAAAAGGATGAGTTAGTTTGGAATTTATCAAAATATGGTCGATACTCAATCATGTTAGGATACACGGATTTAGAGCAATAGAAATTTCCTATTCCAAATGGATTTACTTGGAAGAATGTTTAGTCATTATAGGTCCTCCTTAATGCCTCAACATTCCTTTTGTTAGAAATCCAAAGCAAGATTCTTACAAGAGAAATTCTATTAATAATATGATATCATGGACCTTTCAGGTGTGCCTTGTATGAGAAGGATTTAGAAACACCAAGGTATTTACTTTTTATTGTCCATTTGCTTACACCATTTGAGGATAATTTTTCAAAATTATAAGAATATACTAGGTAGTTCCATCAATATTGGAAAGATCAATTAAATGTTGGATTATTTATTTAAAATATAAAATATTATGTATTCTATGGAGGATTGGCTTGAACATTATTTTTGGAAATCTATGGATTGATAGGAATAAAAAAATTTACAATATAAATCTCAAAATCGTGCCTAGGTTTGGAACCATAATATTGCCTCTCTTACAAAATGTGTGTAAACATGGTGTTCATCAAGGGAAGTCTTAAGAGAAAAAAAAAGAGGTGCTAGCCTCATGGTTATAGGAGTTAAATCTACATGAAAGGGTCACCTATAACAATGGAGTTAACACCTATAACAGTGGAGTTAACACAAAGGATTTGATTTGATCTCTCGTAAAATGAAAAAGTCTAAATATTGGGTTTATCAAAATAAATCATGATGGTGCTTCAAAAGAAAATCCAAAAAAAAGCTATTGGAGATGATGTTTTTGATGACAAAATTCTCCTCACTTACTAAAAATCATATCAAACTTCAACTAAAACCTATGCAAAAGCCATATAACTTTTTACCTGAATCAAAATTATAATTAAAAAAAATTATTAATATTACTATGTACTAAGTATAACTTATTTTTTACGTTCATGTTTGTTGCTTTCATGTCTTCATCTAACTTTTGTAGTTACTCTAGCATCATTTAACCACAAGACTTATTACCTATAACATATATATACTTAAAATTATGTTTGGAGGTGAACTATGTTCTACTACCAACTTTACATGGATGCTTTTTAACTAGGGATGTGAAAGTCTCTCCACTCACGTGTTATAAGATAGTTATTTATATTTTAAATTGTTACATATAATATTCCTATTATATGATGGAAGAACCCTATGTTGAATATTTTTTTAGTGGTTTATTTTTATTATTATTTTTATTGTTGCAATGACTTAGAAAAATAGGTTTAATTAATTTTTTTTATAGATTAGGATCATTATTACATATACCAACCTTGTTTTTTATCATTAAAAAAAACTTAATTTAAGTATGGTCAGCAGAAAACTTATTATTTTATTTTTTACCCATGAGTAGTTATTGTCAGTTAATGATAAACAATATGATTTAGATTTAAAGATTAAGTTGTATTATTTTAGGATGCACTGTAGAGAAGAGAATTGTTTCATTAAAGGAAAAAGATGTAAGTGGGTTGAAGATCATCTTATTATTTTTTCCCTTTGGTGGTAAATGGTGTCACTTTTCTCTTATTAGTTATTATTATTTTTATATGAAAAGTATTATTAAATTTATTATTCAAATAATGACTTCAGATTTATTTAAAGATTATTATGGTGAATGACTATGAAATGTGCATCAAGAGGTCTAGATAATTTATTTTTTAATATTAATATTATTAAGAAAATATTGTTAATAAATGATTTAAATATGAAATAATATAATTTTAAAGACTAAAATGTGATATATTATTATGTATTATGAATAGTTTTTAATGAACATGATAGTATAAAAATTGTTTAAAAAATATTTTAAACTTTCTTTGAAGGGTAAAGGTCATTACTTCGAGGTTCGAGGACCAGGCTAGTTGGTCAAAGCACTCTTGTGGGAGTGTAGAGACCTTGGTTTGAATCCTTGGGCCTCATAGTACTAGAGGGCGTATCACCCCAACATCGTTGGATATGTAAAAAGTTTATCCATTGCAACTGAAGGTTATAGTGGCAACAAGGAGTAGGAATTGAACCCATGATGAGACGATGATAAAATATTATGAGTTATTGATTCCTTTAGTATATTAATTTTTTTTTCATCATTTCCATTTATAATTTTTTAAACTTTATTAGTTATGATTTCGTGCAATTCTAGGATAAAAGCTATCTAATCTATGTAAATGATGATTTCAATCACATTTGACAACATTCATGTTGGATGAATTAATCATGTTCATCAAGATATTCTAGAGAGTTTATCTTTAAATGCTACCTTTACTATTGTTGTTAAAAATTACTAGGGAATTTATATTTAAATATTACTTTTACTATTGTTGTTAAAAATTACCATTGATTTTTATGAATGTGATATGACATAGGTTTGAATGTTATAGAATGATATTTTAGTGTACATTATGAGTTCAAGAAATGAGACTTAAATTTTTTTTATCGAGGGGGAGGAGGGAAGAGAAAAAGAGGTTGTACTTAGGTCCCCCACCCTTGACAAATCACAACTCTATTTTAGAGCTTGAGAGTTTATAAAAAAATTCAAATCTCATCTCAATTGAGTTGCTATACCTACATAATTACATATTTTTTCATAAAAAGTCTAAATTTTTTATTTTCATTTTCTAGATCTTCTTCAATTCTCTTTGTAAATATTAATATTCTAAAATTCAAAATCTTTCTTCTTGACATTGTTTCGTACCCAAGATAGATACTTAATAATTTAATATTGTATTGAGTCATAAATGAATTATTGGCTAATGTAGACTTGCTATGATGTAAATGTAACCATTATTCATTAAAGAAGGCCACATGCCAATTTAGAAATAGGTAGGAGAATAATATCATAGAATTGCATATGTAACCATAAGGGAATATTGTCATATTATATATTATGCACTTTATAACTCATGGAAGGTGAATCACCACATGGGTGACCTTGTAACTCATTGAAGGTGAACCATCACATTATTGTATAAAGAGAGATGTACCCCAAATTGTAAAAGTAAGTCATATGAAGTATTATTTGTAGAGTTCTTGGCTCATGGATTTGGATATCTTGTGGAGTGGCTTCCTTCCAATAAGAAGCATTGTATAGTGTTGCCCTACCTCAAGGGTATTATCAATCTCTATTTTATTGTGTGGATTGTTATTGTGAAATTTATTTGTGAATGCATGTTTGATATTTTTAAATATTGGTGAATGATTTATTGCTAATGAGAAAAGAGGTTCATAACATTTGGTAAGAAAGAATCTATTCTAGCAAAGAGGGGTTATTTTTGAAAATATAGGGTATATTTTTCCATAAAAATATCACATCTTGCAAGGGCTATTTTTTGTTGATGAATTTTACATTATTTGGTACATGCTAATGTACCCCTTTGGTACCTTCATGTACAATTGTAAATATGTAATAGATTAGGGTTGAGTCTTTATTTTAGATGTGTGATTTATATTTCTTCTTTCATGTAAGTATCAATGTGCAAGAAATGCACAAGTGTCATGTAAGAGTGCAATATGTAGGAAATACACAAGTGTCATGTAAGTTAGAGTGCAAGTGTAAATTGAGAGAATGTGCACAAATGTCATGTATGTAAGTATGAAAATATGTAATGTGAGGATGTGCACAAGTGTCTTAGAGTAGGAGTGCATGTAGAAGAGTAAGAGTCATGTAGATGTGTGCAAGTGTCATAGAGTCGAGTATCCATGTAAGAAGAAAATGAAAAAGAAAGAGAGAATCTAAATATCAGCTTACAGAGTTGTAATAGGAAGAAAATGAATAAATTTTGTATACAAATTTTGAGCAATTAATATTGTAATTTTTCTTCATGCATAGTTCATGAATTACTTAGGTCATTTACATTTATATTTGATTATATAAGTGAATGCTATTTTCATTATTATATTGGCCTTGATATGCATATTAATTTGCTTATATATTATTCTACTCATTAAATGCTTATTTTGACCTTTAGTATTGTGGTTATTTTATATTTAGAACTATGATATTTTATGGTAGTAAGGCTTAAAAATCCAACAATGATATCAAAGCTACCACTTAAATTTATCCATTTTGATAGAGTTCATTAGCCAACATTATCAATATTTAACTTTATCCATTTTTGATAAATTTAATTTAGAGTTTGTCCACTTTCAAGGTAAATTATAATTGGAATCTAGTTTTTAATATCTATTTGAGTAGAGATTGAGGGGACAAGAAATAGTCACCCTTGTTTGGATGCTAGGGTCCTTACACCAAGTTGAAGGAAAACTAGTGAAGACTAGGACTCGACTATATTGATAGAAAGGGCCAACTTAGGAGAAAAGTTGAACATTTGATAGAGAAAGCCAACTTAGAAGAAACATTATATATTAAAGATTGAGGAAGAACCAAATCAAGATAAATTTGGTCATTTGGAAACATTCATAGTTACCCTAACATTGATATTAGGTTCTATAGCAAGGAGGAAAATCATATTGGGTTCTTAAGTGTAGCCTAAGGCATTGAACATTTTATATTGATAGAGGAGCAACATTACTAGTAGGATTGAGAAGCATTCAAATATTCACAAGTACAAATATTTGAATTAGAAGACAAAAAAATATAGAGATAAAAGAACAACAAAATTTGAAGAAGAAATATAGAGCTTTTATAAAGCAAATATTAAGAGGTATGCATTAGATAAGAAGGCTAAAGATGTTTGGATAAAAGAAAATGCCAAAGATTCCTATATTGAAGGAGAAATCCAAGAGATATGCATTAGGGAATAGGTCTATCAAAGAATATTCCCAAGAGGCTTACATCAAATAAGAGGCCCAAGAGGCTTGCATCACAGAAGAGGCTTAAGAGGGTTGCATCATAGAAGAGGCCCAAGAGGCCTACATAAACTAAGAGTCACAAACAACCTTTGTGAAAGCACAAGTAAGGTGTTTGTGGAATGAATTATAAGAATATAGAGAAATCACACATAATAAAGAGCTATGAAATCACATGTAATAAGGATCTAGAGAAAGCATGGGTAAGGTGCTAGAGAAAGAATACGGTGTTGGAAGAGCATATTTTATAAAGAGAAAAATAATATAAGGTATTGGAGAAGAATAGTAGCACTAACAAAGTGCTAAAGAAAATAAAAGTAAGTCAAGTCTCTAGAACATGATAAAAGGTTAGAAAGTAAGTAGAGAATGTGCCAAAATAAAATCCATATATGTAAGGGAGAATTAGGCAAAACCAATCACAAGTCTCTTGAGAAAGAGGTGAACTAGGTAATACGAGTCATTAGATTACCTAAGACAACTCACCTAAGAAAGAGGTAAACCAATGCAAACCAATAATCATATTACCTAATGTAATTTGCTTGAGGAAAAAGGTAAACTAGAAAGTAAGTTGCCTAAGAAGAGGATAAACCAGATCATCTAAATACAATATGTCTAAGAAGAAGGTAAACCTGATCATATGAAGGCAAACTGCTTGAGAAGAAATAAAACCAGACATCGAGCAAGTCACTTGAGGAAAGGCAAACTAGACCCAAGACACCTAAAGGTAAATATCCAGAGCAAACCTAAGAGAGGATGAGCATCCTAAAATTGAACTAGAATATGTCCATGCAAGACGTTCCACATTGAAGTAGTGCACAAACTAGATAAAATTTTGCAAAAGTGGAATGCAATAAGGTGAGGAACGTTAGAATTTTTAATCAAACATTTCACTACATTGAAAGTAGGGAAACAATGTTGAAAATAACAATATCTAGATACATTTCCATCGATGCATTCATAGGTAACGTATGGAAGTTACATTGGATGCTTATTTTTGGAGGGAGTATATAAAGTTTAAAAATGTTCAAAATTTAAGAGCTAAAGTTTTTAATGGTTAATTATAAGATATGGAGTAATAAGGTTTATTTAAAGTTTTTAATTATTGAGTGTTTTAAATATTTGAAAAAGTTAAAAATTAGAAAGTGGATTTATAAGGAATTAAGGTTATTAAGTTTTTTTTTGTTTTTGAAGATTTACATTTTTTTTAGGTTTTAAAGTTCTTTAGAAAAAAATTGAAAACTTTAAAAACTTAGAGTTTTTGAAATATTTGAAATTTTACAAATTTAATTAGGAACTT
Source organism: Wollemia nobilis (assembly GCA_028583015.1). Classification (NCBI taxonomy): domain Eukaryota; kingdom Viridiplantae; phylum Streptophyta; class Pinopsida; order Araucariales; family Araucariaceae; genus Wollemia; species Wollemia nobilis. Next base: position 21,208,913 of record JAQPPZ010017232.1, on the reverse strand, counting down.
AAAATATTTTCTATATCAGAGGATTAGAAAATTTAGAATTTGTAAATTTCATATTTAATCTACTAGTGTTTTGGGAGTTATACAGTTTACTACTTCAAAGACAATAAATCATTGAATTGATTCATATCATGGAATAAATTATTAGGAATGCATTCAATGAATATATTGAAGAAATGGTGAACAATCTAAAGTTTTATTCTCAAAATTTAATAGATGATTTTGATGGAAAGAAGCAAATGACAAATGGTTTAAAAGAAAAACTATCTTTATTTCTCAAAGATGCAAAAGATGAAAAGTTCACAACACTTATAAGTTATCTTCATGAAAAAATATTTAGAACATGGTGGAATTCATAAAACACCATTATAATTTCCTTAGAAGAATGCTTAATGATGTATTTGTCATTACTTACCTTTGAGATCTTTCAAGAAAAAGTCAAGAAAAGAAATATGGCAATAATGACACATACAACTTGAATGAATCTTATGTTAACTTCAATGAGGAATCATTGAAATCAAGGTTGTATTATTATGATGATTTACTAACTCAATTTTTAGAAGGAATATCATTAGGTACATCATAGTTAAAGATTAATAAAAGAAGAGGAAGGAAGAAGAATAGAGAAAATAACAAAAAAAGGTTAACAGAAGACATGAATAAAAAATTGAAGAAGGTTATTACACTAAAGATTTAGATAAAGGATTGAAATAAGTTGATTGAATATTACATACAAAGGCCAATATTAAATTCTAAAGTCTTCAATAACCAAATAATGTAATACAGTGGGGTGTTGAGGAATATTACATTATTTGGTATATGCTAATGTACCCCCTTATACATTCATGGTACAATTGTAAATATGTAATAGATTAGGGTTGAGTCTTTAGTTTAGATGTGTGATTTATATTTCCCCTTTCATGTAAGTTTCAATGTGTAGGAAATGCACAAGTGTCATGTAAGAGTGCAATATGCAGGAAATACACAAGTGTCATGTAAGTTAGAGTGCAAGTGTAGATTGAGAGAATGTGCACAAGTGTCATGTATGTAAGTGTACAAATATGTAATGTGAGGATGTGCACAAGTGTATTAGATTAGGAGTGTCTATAGAAGTGTAAGATTTATGTAGATGCGTGCAAGTGTCATTGATGGAGAGCCAAACTTGCTCAAACCAATTCTCATTCAAAAACTTGGAAAAAATTCCCTCACAAACCCTCATTTTGTGGCTATATAGCCAAAAAACCCTAAAAACTAAAAATGAGTCGTATGGGGCCCAAAATTGGGGTGTGCATCCCTCTTACAATATAAAAGCCAAAAATAAAGTTTCCAGTCCTAACTCTAAATACATTAGGAGATATTAACCTCAGAACAACTCAAAAAGCATAAAAAACTAGGTAAGTAATTTTAAAACCTAATTTCGAGGCACTAGATGATGGAATTTGGCCCCAAAATTTGGATTTTTTGGAAAAATAGGACTCTAGGGAGCCTTATTTGTTTAGAACTCTCCCAAATAGCTCCTTGTCAAATTTCACGTCAATCAGAGCTACGGTTGAGAAGTTATGGCCCCGACAAAATGCACTAAAATTTAGGAAAAAAAATAAAATTTTCCAAATTTCGTTGGATGCTCCTGCATCAGTCATAGAGTCAAGTGTCCATGTAACAATAAAATAAAAAATAAACAGAGGATATGAATATTAGAATACATAGTTGTAACAGGAAGAAAATGAATAAAGCTTGTATATAGATTTTGAGCAATTAATATAGTAAATTTTCTTCATGCATAGTTCATGACTTAGGCCATTTACATTCATATTTTATTTTATAAGTGAATATTATTTTCTTTATTATACTAAAATTAATATACATATTAATTTGCTCATATTATTCTACTCATTATATGTTTTTTTTTAAGCAAAAAACCCCTTCCGCCTTGGTCTGATAGACCACGACCAGGGGGTTCTATATCGTCAAAGTCACCAGGAGTCGCTCCCATCCCGACCCGCACAAAAATTATCAATTGGATTTTGGGTACTCAATTCAAATTTTTGGTAGGGTGGAGATTCAAACCTGGGACCTCCCTTGGAGGATTTCCCTCTCCTCTCCAACTCACCTACAACACCTGGGTATTATATGCTTATTTTGACCTTTAATATTATGGCTATTTTATATTGGGACCTATGATATTTTGTGGTAGTAAGGCTTAAAAATCCAACATTTCTAGCAATTATTTTTAGAATATTTTTTTCCATCATGTAGATCATTTTAAGTACTACAAAAACAACTACTCATTTGTTATATTTTTAATAAGTATTGAGAAAGTTGTGGTTGTTTGACGTTGAGATATTTGTGTTAACCCAAGATAGGTACTTAATAATTTAATATTGTATTGTATATTGGTATGATCCATAAATGAATTATTGGCTAATGTGGACTTGCTATGATGTAAATGTAATTATTATTCATTAAATAAGGCCACATGTCAATTTAGAAATAGGTAGGAGAATAATCTCATAGAATTGTATATGTAACTGTTAGGGAATATTGTTATATTATAAAATTATGCACTTTATAATTCATGTAAGGTGAACCATCACATTCCTGTATAAATAGAGATGTATACCTAATTGTAAAAGGAAAAGAATACAAAGTATTCTTTACAAAATTCTTGGCTCATGGAGCTAGAGATATTATGGAGTGGCTTCCTTCCCTTATTGTACATTGTTGCCCTACCTCAAGGGTATTATCAATCTCTAAGTTATTGTGTGGATTGCTATTATATAATTTATTGTGGATGCATGTTTGGTATTTTTACATATTGGTGAATGATGTATTGCTAATGAGAAGAGAATTTAATAATAGAAAATTTCCTACAATAACTTCACAATAGCAAATTTCCTACAATATTTCCCTAACTCCACGCTATCATAGTCTACTTTACCAAATCTAGACTTCTAGTTTCCTTCATAAAGTATAACTGTAAGAAAAAGAATTGTAATAAATAGTTATATGAAAACACATTAATGTTATAAATTACAACAAATATTACCAATGGAAAATATTAAAGTAACTCTTAATCATTATTTGATTCATGTAGTCAATATTTTATTGCTAGCTTTAGCTAAAATTACTACTTCCTTTAACCATGGAAAAGAAAATTTAACTTCATGATCCTTTATTCAAACTTGTCTATTGGCTAACATATCTACACATAGAATAAGACTTAAGTTATTTTAAGATATTACCAATTTATTTTATGGAAAAAGGTTATCACTCTTCTCTACTAATTTTAAATTTGTTACTAAGAGTTAAACTTGTAAGAAATGAAAGACACATTATATATATACAAAATGTTATTTTAATTATTACTATGGATATTCATAATAGACCAATAAGTAATATGTTATAGGATGTTGTATAGGATATGTATGCTTATCATAGGAAATAGAGGATTTCGACTAAAAAATAGATAATTTCTACCTTCATTGTTACTATGAACATAAAATATCATCACATGAAAATCCATTCTTAAAGAAAAATTATTAAAAATATAGTTTTTCTTCTATTAATGGCAAGGTAGGATTTTAAAAGGGTTTCACTCTATTTTTTACAAAAGAGGACTTTTTAAAAACTAGATATCAAAATTTCTTTCCTTTTCCCTTTCATTGTTTAAGTCCAAAACTTGGCTTCATGTTAAAAATACCCTTCATGAGCACATGCCTATGCTCCTTCCCAACTAAAATCCATTGGGGGTCCCAAATAACCCTCCCTTTAATATATTCTATAAACAAGCAATAAATAGATGAGTGCTTAAGAATACTATTCTTTTTTTTATAGTATATAACTATAAAGCAAAGTATAATCATTGTTGCAAGAATGGATACAACATTTTCAGCCATAGCAACACCCACAACCATAGCCAAAGTAGATACAATAGAAAACTTATAGGCTACAATAGTTACTATGGCAACCATCTGTTGCACTAGTAGGAAATTAAATAGTTGCAATAATAATTTGTATAGTTGTAACAATAGTTGAAAATATTGAAAAAGATCATACATCCATGGAATGAAATACAAGATTGAAATGTAGCAAATCAAGATGCAACCATAAAGATAACAAATGAAATAAAATAAAATGATAGATGGTATCCTTTCTAGTAATAATATCCTATTTTTTTTCCAAGAAGGTTACAAATAATATCCCCTTTGAAGGATTGCTACCAATGATACAATGAATTACAAATGAAACAATTTGGATGTACTACGTAGAATATTTTAGCATCTACAAACTAATTTAGGACATGTTTTTGGGACTATCACAATGGATGATGATGATATGTGAATATTTATGCTATTGCTTCCTCATAGATACATGTGATCTACACATAAGAAGATTAAAGAACATTAAAAGTATATGCAGAGCCTTTCAATATAAGGCCCATATTAATAACAAGGAAAATGATAAAGAAACTGAAATAAGACAAATACATGCATGAAAATGAAATCTATCTATGCTAAAAAATAACTAGAAAAGCTACAAACATTAGCAAAACTAGAAAAATAAGAAACAAATATCTACCCAGAAGGCTGCCATATATTAATAGGACAATCGTACCTATGAATCTTCTCTAAAATATATGGTCATGCCTATGGGCCATAAATGATAGATACGATAGCTAACCTGTGATTGATTCTCTTGTGGTCAATGCTAGGTGACACTGGGTTCGATCTATGGATTGGTCGATAAATTGGTGTGTTCAAGGAGAATGACTTAAGAGGTAGAATTCAACACCAAAACAAGGATGTTATATTGCACAAAGAGCATAGATGCAATATTCAACCTTCAAAATGATCCATTGACATGCTTTCTATGGAGAAAAGAATGCAAAAAGGGTTGGGAGCTTCGTGGTTGAAATTTGATAGCACTTCGTTGCTTAAAAAATGAACTCTCCTTGATAAATGTATGAAGGCTAGGTGCCATTATATAGACTTCCAAAAGGGAGTCCAATCTTGCATGGGAAGCCAAGAAGTGGTTAGATCCAAGAAAGGTAACTACCCATTCTTGAAACTTCCCTACAACTAGTTTTTTATGTCGTTATACTTAGATGGCTCATGTAACTGCTTTATCCATGGTGTGAGATTTTAAATTTTCTTCTAGTGCGACCATCTCAAGGTGAGAGCACCTTGGCTGGAGGTCATCTCAATGTGATACAGCCTTGACTGGAGGCCATCTCGAGGTAATATGGTCTCTAGAGATCATCCTTTGGTGGGATGGTCTTGGATGCAAAGGGAAAATACTCCCTATTTAAGTGGTGAAAACCATTTTTGAGCCCTAGGGTTGCCCAAGGTGGGTCATATGGCCTTAAACGAGTCCATCTAGGTAGTCTCCTCAACATGACATTTTTTAGGTGTCTACATATGCCCCTTTTTGGGATGCGTTGTGTGAAAGCATAACACGGGGTAAAAATAGATGACTTGTAGTCAAATTGATGGTTGGTGGTGTTCATTGATCTAATAAATGTTAGATACCCCAATCATGGAAATAACATACATTTTTGAATCATTACTTCCAACACATTGATAAATTTGGTTTTGGTAAGCCTTTTGGCCAATGGGTAGAGAAACTTTGTGTGTGAAGCTAATCTCTACTCATGATATTTTGGGCATACTTAATCTTGGCACTCTTAAATGTTTAGGGTAGAGTTTCTACGTTCCAGGTTTTAGACTTACCAAGTGTTTGTTGAAATTTTTACTTTTCCCCAGAAACTAAGGAAGTTTATGATATTTTTTGGTAATGCTTCTTGAATGAATGCAATTTGTGTTGATTGAGTGTTTGATTATTGACTTCGATTATGAACTTTGTAATTATATGACTACCCCTCAAGTGATGAGTCGATAGAGGATATGGAAAGTGATGAAAGTGACAAGTCGCTTGACCAAAATGAAATATTTTGGGTTTTGTAGGACCTTTGAAAAAGTGGAAGGGGGAGAATATTTTGTTACAACTTTGATTTTGACCATTATTGGTAATTGTTTTTGTTCAAGTGAGCTTATGGTAATAAACCCAACTGACCGGATTGTATGGATAATTAGTCATTGCAACCGCCATGTGTGTGCTGTAAATCACTAGATATGAGGATCACATGAGAGAATTTTGACCAAAAATATCTTGGGTATCTTTGGAGCTCTTTTTTTTTGTATTTTTTACAATTTTAGTGGTCATCCCCTGGTAATATGGTTGCAATAAATGTGACTGTATGACCCTAAGATGATTGTACTATTTTAAAAATATAAAAGAATTTTTTTAATATTTTTAACATTATTGTTGTTGTTGCAATTGGAGTAAAAAGGATGTGGGGAGGAGGATAAATTTTGAAGTGAAGAACTATCAAATTGTCAACCAATATCTAGCATGGACCAACTCGGGGCCTTGATGAGCAGAGGAGGTGGAGAGATAAGGGTAAACATCATATTCTCTCCTTTGTTATTTCACAATTTAAAATGAACCTCACTAATTAATGCGGAAAATAAACCCAAGGTTATGTGTAAGGGGTCGACCCAAAAATGTATTTATAAAAAATTGGTGAAGCAGGTTCAAAATCCAGGTGAATAGTGTCCAAATGCATGTAGAAGGTTCATTATTATTAGGGGTAATATTGGAAATTTAAACTTAAAATGGTCAAATTATTATAAAATTGGGGCAAATTGACCCCAAAAAAAATTTGCACCCATAAATTTTTGGCTAATGGACCCTAGTCAAGGGTCCCAAATATTAGCCAATTCCAAATTTTAAAAATCCTAATTTTAGCCAATTTGGCAATAAATAGCTACTATTCATAACCCTGAATAAACCTCACCAAATATTAAGAAAATGAATCACATTTTATATTAAAATTTGGTGTAGGTTATTAATTTTTCTTTAGTGTGCTTTTGTTTATTTTTTAGCATGTATGTACCCTAATTTTAGGGCTATCTCAGGAAGAGATGGTCCCTCTTGTAGGTTTGGGGGTTGTCTTAGGCTGGGACAACCACATTTGAATTGCAACGGTTAAATTTTTTATCATTAAGGAGGCCGTATCGACCCTAGACGACCTCACCTAAAGACTGTATCGGTCCAAGATGATGTCATTATGATTATGATTTTTTGGACCTAATTGCCAGATTATTTGCTTGTTTATTCAGATTATTAGAGCATATCACAGATTTCTTATGGTATTTAGGACTGTGCAAGGGTGCCTCTCTGATGCTGATTGGAAATGGCTTGAGTGCATTAGCCTTAATAAGGTGATAAGGTTAGAGGTATTGACTATGGATCAAGCCTACTTGATGACCCTGTTAGATCGATGAGATAGTCAAACCAATATATTTCATTTTTTGATTGGTGAGATGAGAGTGTTTTTGCAGGATGTCTACCAAATTCTTCGTTTTATGATTGAGTGATGTCATATCACTTCTACACACGTTAGCTAGTAGAGCATATTGATTCAATAATTTTTTGGTGAGGATTGAGAGGTGGCTAGGGGGAGCTTGGATAGTGGTGGGATTCTAATGGAGGTATGGTATGATGCAGATGTTCTTATGAGGATATATGTAGTGGTGATGTCACTCATGTTGAACATCCTACTACTTGATTCTTTAGGAGTGAGGTTCCCATGGAACCTCCTTGAGCTAGCACAAGAGTTGGTGGAGTGCACTACTAAGGACTCTTTGATCATGGCATGAGGGAGTAATCTATTGGATCATTTGTATGATGACCTATATGAGATATGACATTGGAGCAGATGCATATTGGGCTAAAACTTCTTGTTTTAGATTTGGGGTGGGAGCACATCCAGGTGAATAGACCATATGGGCTTCCTTGGGTGATGCAGATCCAGATGGTGGATCAGGAGATTGGCTATGTAGCTCAATGGGATTAAGAGTAGGAGGTGGGTAAGAGTTAACCCCACTTATGTAGGATTATTTATTACACATAGTCTTTGGAGGGACTAAGGCTAAGGTAGTTGATATGGTGACCTTACAAGGACTGCCCACCATGGATAGAGGTAGTGAACTAGCTAAGGCATGTGATACATGGTCAATGGGTGACTAGGTACCATGGCACAAAGTGGGAGTACTTCCAGTACTCTCATATTTATTTATAGTTTAAGGTTTGATAGGATACACCAGCACTAAGGTGATGAGACTCAATTGGAGTGGTCATGATTTGAGCTAGTGGGAGATGGGGTGGATAAGCTGCTAGAAGATCTAGGAGTGGAGGATGTAGGTACTATATTAGAGTACAATGAATGTTAGGTGACTTGGTTGTGGCAGGGAGGTGGACCTATGGGTGTACCAGTTGGGTTGGTAGTAGAGGAGGGTTTTAGGGAGGTTGAGGAGGAGTGACGAGTGCATTTCTGAATGGAGGGGGAATGGGGTTAGTATACTGAGGGTAGTGATGAGCTATAGGATGAGGGAGGGGATGATGAGGATCCATAGGATTGATGCTTGAATCAAAGAGTAGGTTTAGTCTCTACAAGTACAGTTGGTAGAGCGAGATACTACTATTATAGTATTGAATAGTCAACTGGTTAGGGAGAGGCCTTATGACTACTCAACTACAAATCTCCAAGGAGGAGGTGGATAGGGTGATGTTAGAGCAAGAAACTCTATGAACATGGGTGGAATATTTGAATATGGCTCAGGGGTAGGCAAGGATAGGTGGATAGACCACAAGATATGTAGTAGGGTTATAGGCCAAGGTGGGTAGACTTTAGATAGTATTCAGTGACTATAAGGCTCGTCATTGATTTGATGAAGCTTATATCCAAGATCTAGAGGATGGGGTAGGAGTACTTGGTGGTTGTCTACTTGAGCGTTCTTTAGTAAGACTATCCTAATAGAGTTGATGCAATGAGTTAGGTTAGCCATCTATGAGGGTGTGGACTCCTAGGTCGACAACTAGACCTAAGGCTTCAGTAACCAACGGTTCATGATAGCCTCATAAATATGAGGTAGAGGGTGGAGGTGGCTTAGGGGGTGTGGGTCCCACTTGACTCAGATTTTTTATTGCCCTCTTTTTGGGTGTGAAAATTGAGGACCCGCTCTATTATAGCCTATGGGAATTTTGTATCATGATGTACCAGATGTTTACCATATATATGATATGATTTTGAGTATGGCCTATCATGTGTTTATTACATGTTTTTGTTTTATGCATGAATGCACTTTATGGATGCATTTGTGGATTGGATGTTTGTTTAGACATTGTAGTATGTATGCATAGATGTATGCCTAGATGTATGCATGTAGATGTTGTACTAATGATGTGATGATGCAATTTTTTTATTTTTATGTTTATATGCAATACATAAGGAATGAGTCTAAGATGCAAAATAACCTATATGTAAGCACCACAAAATGTATAAAAGTCATAAATCAGAATGTTTTAACCTTTTATCAAAAGTCATACATTTTTTAGATAAATTAATGAATGTAAAACCATTAGGTGCTATGAGGAATGATAAGTTTTTTCATGAGGCTTAAACACCCTAGTTGACCAATCAAAAATTATTTAATGACTATACCTGACTCTATAAGATAAATATTTGCTAGGAAGATCCGGATATTCAATATCCCTATGTGTGCATGGTGATGTTCATTATGATGCATAAGACTACCCCATTGCTAGGCAAGTTTCATTCAACCCATTTTCGTAATGAGAATCATATTATGGTTATCATTATCCTAATTATGGATGTAGTTAGAATGGACTAATAGGCAATACAAGCCACCAAAAGATAGCTCATCTGCAAGCTGAAATTGGTATGTACAAAAGAAGGTCGCTAATGTGATAGACATATCGCCATGCGTAAGACTCCTCCATTGATAGGTGGGTTTCATTCAACCCATTTTTTTAATGGATATTGCATCATGGCTTTTGAATAATTGAGGATTTCTGGGATTCAAACTCATTACTCCTTTTCTTTTAATTGCTTGGGAGACTTACCTTTTTTTTAGGAGCAAGGAGATTTTATTTGCTTAGTGGTGAAAACCCCCTTTTTTTTACCTACTCATTTTTTGGAAGAGAAATGGGATTTCTTGGATAGGGAGGAGCTTGTCCTTTTGTCAATTCTTAGTATTCTAGACCATGCACATAATAGGATGAGCCAGGGATACCTTTTGCTCAGGGTGGCAAGGACTACATTGTAGCATCATCCTTCCTTGTTCAAACTTGTATTTTAATATGTGAATTTGTGTTTGGTATTTTGACATATACAAGGTACTATCAAAGAAAAACCCTACCTTCTAAAAGCCAATATATATTTTTATAAAATCTGAAAGGAAAACTAGGAATTGATGAATGATCGAAAACCCTAGTGAACACTTTATAGCAACTTATTGGTAGTGTTGAAAAACACAGTTACTCACAAAGGGGAATGTGGATGGTAGTGGTATGCAGAATATGAGGGTTTTTCCTATAATATTTTGTGAACTAAAATGTGTGCATAAAAAAATCAATGACCATCTAAACATCATTGTTGATATTTATCCAGTATCTACCCTATTTTATGAGGACCTCTTAATAAGAAAAATCCCATAAAAGAAACTACAAATGTTGATGATGGATAAGGTTGGTTAAGAAAGATGTCAACTATACATGTGTGGTTCCAGATCCTAGTATGTAAGAACCAAACTAGTCATAATGCTATGCCTAATTCAATTTAATAAATACAGCTACATGAAATACATGATGTTTTGAAATGTAAGTGAAAATGTAATGTTTTTGTGTTTTTGCGATCTAATTTTTTTTTGTGGTTTTTTTATGGTTTTTTATTTTGATTTTTTTTTGTGCAATGTCCCTTATGCATTAAATGCCCATATATGGAGAATGTTAAGAGGTTTAGGTTCCTCAACACCCTCGATATATGCTATATGATAAGTTCTTGGCCCTATATTTTGTGTGACAATGAAAGGGCCTAACCAGTTTGTCACAAATTTGTCATGCAAATGCGATGGTAAGTTGGAGTTTTTCTGATTTTATTTGAGCACAAGGTATATAAATTTGAAGTTCCTCAGGTGGACTTTCATATCGTAAGCTCACTTAAGGTGATCTTGATAAATATGAATATTCTCAAGAGCATTAATATGATGTTCATCAAAAAAGTTCAATTGTTCAAGGTGAGCTTGTCATGCATTATCATCATCGATGAAATATTGGAGTGATATTCACAACAAAGGAATTTCCAATTCTAAGGGTATAATGGCCTCAACACCATAGACCATCAAAAATGAGGTTGGCCCAATGGATTTCTAAATGCTAGTTAGAGAGATCCATAATTCTAGAGGCAATTGAAGATACCAATCTTTGTGATTTTCCTTGACAATTTTCTTGAGAATGGTAGCTACAATCTTGTTAGACACTTATGCTTGTCCATTAGATTATGGATAATAGGGTTTGGAAAATCTATGTTGGATGTTATACTTGGAATTTAAAGCATGCACATCTTTGTTTTTAAATGGGGTCCCATTATCAAAGATAATATTGGATGGAATACCAAAAAGATATGATATTATTAAGTATGAACTCCACAATGCAAGATCCAGTTGTAGTGGTAAGAGGGATGGCTTCCACCCACTTGATGAAGCATTCAATGTCCATTAAGAAAAATGTATGATGTCTCGAATATGGGGTGATATTTTACCAATTAAAGCAAAACCCCACTATGAAAAAGGCCATACTGAATGGATCGATTGTAAGGCCTGAGATGGCACGTGTGAAAGATTAGTATGATGTTGATATTTCATGCACTTCTTAACACAAGTGCAATGGTATTTCTCCATGGTGGGCCAATAATAACCTATTCAGAGGATGTGCTTGGCAATAGCCATACCGCTGAAATGGCCATTGTAGGTGCCATTGTGAGCTTCCAAAATTACCCAAGAATACTCTTGGTGTTCTAAACAATGAAGGAGAAGACCATCATAGCTTTGATGATACATTATGTCCCTGAGTAAGATATATTTTATCACTTTTTTTTTGAATGTTCATTTTGTGGTATGTGACAATTCTGAAGGGATATTACCAAGTTTCAGGTTATATTTTAATTGAATGATCCAATATTGATATGCTTGGGTCTCGACTAAATGAAATATTTGTTTCCATTGTGACTCATCACATATAAATGTAGATTGGGATATAACCTCAAGATGAATGGTCATGCCATTATCAAAAGAACCTTGTGGGACCAAGGACCCCCAGGTTGTATGTTTTAAAAAGTCATGTACCTGAGAAAATTGATCTTGATTTGGTTCAATCTGATTAATGTGGATAGCTTCTTTATTGTTTGAAGCCTAACATGAAATTATTGATTGCAAAAGCATTTTGACATGAATGGTTGTGATATGTAGTAAATCAAGATGCAACCATAAAGATAAAGGACAAAATAAAATAAAATGATGAATAGTGCCCTTTCTATTAATAATGTCTTATTATTTTCTAAGAAAGTTACAAATAAGATCCCCTTTGAAGGATTGCTACTAAAAATGCTAAAAAATGACCATACATCCGTTAAATGAAATGAAATATTGAAATATAGCAAATCAAGATGCAACGATGGATGATGACCTTTTATTAATAATGTATTGTTCTTTCTAAGAAAGTTACAAAGATGATCCCCTTTGAGGGATTGCTACCAATATTGATACAATGAATTACAAATGAATATAATTTGGATGTACTATGCAATATTGTTTTACATCCACAAAATAATTTTGGATAAGTTTTCAGGAATGTCACAATTGATGATGATGATATGTGAATCTTATTGATGTTGCTTCCTCGTAGATGCCTATGATTTTCACACAAGAAGATTAAAGAGCATTAAAAGAATATGCAGAGCCTTTCAAGATAAGGCTCATATCAATAACAAAGAAAAATATTAAAGAAATTGAAATAAGCTGAATGCATGCATGAAAATGAAATCTATCTATGTTGAACAATAATATGAAATACTGCTAAAACTTAACAAAAGAAAAAAATCAGGAAACAAATATCTACCCGGGAGGTCATATTTTTGCAATATGGTCATACCTATGGGTTGTATCTTAAAGATACAGTCATACCTATCGGTCATATCTAAGAGAGACATTCACTAACTTGTGAGCAATTCTCTTGTGATCGATGCAAGGTTTTGTCAAGTTTTATTTATGGATTGGTCGATGAATTGGTGTGTCCATGGAGAATGAATTAAAGGGTGAAATTCAACAGTAAAACAAGGATGTTAGATTGAAAAAAGAGCATGAATACGGTATTCAAACTTCAAAATGATCCATTATAATTCTTTCCATGGAGAAAAGAATGCAAAAGAGGGCTTGAAGCTTTGTGGTTAAAATTCGACAACACTTTGTTGCTTGGAAGTAAAAGCTCTCTTTAATCCTCAATTCAACAACACTTCATTGCATGAAGATTACTCTTTGATTAATGAAGGTTGGGTGCTATTATATAGACTTCCAAATGGAATTCCAAGCTTGCAAAGGAATCTAAGAATTAGTTAGATTCAAGAAAGGTAACTACCCATTCTTGAATCCTCCCCACACCTAACTATCTAGGTTGTTATGCTCAATTGGCACATGTAACCACTTTAACTATGGTGTAGGATTTGAACTTGTTTCAGGTGTGACCATATTGATGTGAGCCATATTGAGGTAATATGACATCTAGAGGACATCCCTTGGTGGGATGGTCCTATATGCAAATGAAAATTCCTCCTTGTTTGAGTGGTGATAACCATTATTGAGCCTTAAGGGTGTCCAAGGTGGGTCATATGGCCTTAAAAGAGTCCATATAGGTAGTCTCATCAACATGACATATTTTAGGTGTCTATAGATGCCCCTTTTTGGGATGTGTTGTGTGAAATCATAGCATAGAGTAAAAATAGATGACCTATAAGTCAAATTGAGGGTTGATGGTTTTCATTGATCTGATCAATGTTAGATGCCCCAATCATGGAAAGAGCATACATTTTTGAATCATTGCTTCCAACACATTGATGGATTTGGTTTTAGGTAAACTTTCCCGCCATGGGTAGAGTTTCTATACATGATGGTTTTAGGTGTACCTGATCTTGGCATGCTAAAAATATTTTGGGTAGGCAATTCTACAGGTCAGGTTTTAGACATACCAAGTATTTCGTTGAAATTTTTACTTTTGCCCCAAAAAATAAGGAGGTTTTTGATATTTATTGATAATGCTTCTTGGATGAATGTAATTTGCATCGATTGAGTGTCTTATTATTGATTTTGATTATTAATTTTGTGATTATATGACTACCCCATCAAGCGATGAGTTGATAGAGGAGATGGAAAGTGATGAAAGCGATGAGTCGCTTGACCAAGATTATTTTTTTTGGGTTTTGTAAGACTTTTATAAAAATGGAAGGAGGGAAGATCCCATTACAATTTTTATTTTGACCATTATATTACTATTTTTGGTGAGTGACCTTATGGTAATTTACTCATCCTATCGAATTGCATGGACAACCAATCATTGCAATCACCAGGTTGATAGAGAAAATCACTAGATACGAGATTCACTTGAGCTTTTTAGATTTTGTGTGACCAAATAGGATTAGGTGCATTTAAGGCCTTTTGAATTGATTTGACCAAAGGTGTTAGGTGCCTTTGGGATCTTTTTGAATTGATTTGGCCATTATTGGTAATTATTTTTGTTCAAGTGGTCTTATAGTAATCTACCCATTTGATCATATTGCATGGATAATTAGTCTCTGCAACTGCTAGATATGTAGGATAAATCACTATATATGAGGATCAGTTGAGAGATTTTTGATCAAAAATATTTTGGGTATCTTTGGAAGTTCAATTTTTTTGCAAATTTTGTAAATTTGGTAACTTTTTGGGTCATCCCTGGGTAGGACGATCACATTAAATGTGATTGTCTAACCTTGAGATGATCACATATTTTACCCAAGTGTTGTAGGTGAGTTGGAGAGGAGAGGGCAATCCTCTAAGGGAGGTCCCAAGTTCGAATATCCACCCTACCAAAAATCTAAATTGGGTACCCAAAATCCAATTGATAATGTTGGTGCGGGCAGGGTCGGGTGCAATCCCGGGTGAATTTGATGGTGTAGAACCCCCTGTTCATGGTATCTTAGACCAAGGTGGCCCCACAAGGGGTTTTTTGCTTAAATATATATATATATGATCGCATAGTTTTAAAAAATATAAAAGGGAATTTTTCATATTTTTGACAATATTTTCACTATAGTGATTGGAGGAAAAGGGGAGGTGAGGAAGAGGAAAATAAATTTTGAAGTGAAGTGTTATAGAATTACCAATTGATATCTAGCATGGACCAACCTGGGATCTTAATGATCAGAGGAGGTAGAGAGAGAAAGGCAAATACTTTGTTCTCTCCTTTGTTATTTTGTAGTTTAAAATGAACTTCACTAATTAATGCAAAAAATGAACCTCACTAAAAATTAAGGCAATAAATCTCATTGTACATTAGAATGTAGTGTAAGTTTTTTGTTTAAAGTTTTTTTTTATGTTTTTTTTAGGATGCATTTGCCCTAATTTTGGGGTCATCTCAGAGGGAGAAAATCCCTATTTGTGAGTTTAGGGGTTGTCTCAGGGTGGGATGACCGTGTTTGAATTGTAATGGTCAAATTGTTGACCATTACGAAGGCCATATCAACGTAGTATGACCTTGCCTATGCTATTTTTATTTCTTTTTTGTACCTGATTCCTAGTTTGATTGCTTGTTTATTTAGCTTGTTAGAGCCCTCCATAGATTTCCCATAGTTTTTGAGAGGGTGTGAAGATGCCTCTCTAATGATGATTGGAAATGGCTTGAGACCATTAACCTTAAGCAAGTGATGAGGCTAAAGGTGGTGATGGTAGATCAGGCTTATCTGACTACCTTGATAGACTAATGGGATATCTAGACCAACACCTTTCATATTTTGACTGGTGAGATGATGATGTCATTAGAGAATTTATACCAAATTCTCTGCATTCTGATTAAGGGGTGCCCTATCACCTCCACTCCCATTGGCCAGTAGAGCATAGTGCTTCAAAGGGTATTCAGTGAGGATTGGTAGGTTGCAAGACAGTGCATGAATAGTAGTAGAGTTCATGTTGAGGCATGGTACAACACTAAAAATATTGAAAAATACCATACATCCATTAAATGGAATGCATTATTGAAATATAGCAAATCAAGATGCAACCATAAATACAAAGAACCAAATACAATAAAATTATGGATGGTGCCTTTTTATTAATAATATTTTATTCTTTCCAAGAAAGTTACAAAGATGATCCCCTTTGAGGGATTACTACCAATATTGATACAATGAATTACAAATGAAGATAATTTAGATGTACTACGTAGGATATTTTTGCATCCACAAATTGATTTGGGATAAGTTTTCAGGACTATCACAATTGATGATGATGATAAGTGAATCCTATTGATGTTACTTCCTCGTAGATACTTATGATCTACACATAAGAATATTAAAGAGAATTAAAAGCATATGCAAAGCCTTTAAAGATAAGTACCATATTAATAACAAAGGAAAAAAATAAATAAACTGAAATAAGATGAATGCATGCATGAAAATGAAATCTATCTATGTTGAACAGTAATTAGAAATGTTGCTAAAAATTAACAAAAAAAAGAAATCAAAAAATAAATATCTTCCCGGGAGGTCATCTCTATGCAATATGGTCTTACCTATGGGTTGTATCTTATAGATATGGTTGTACCTATAGGTCATATTTGAGAGAGATGACCACTAACCTGTGAGTGATTATCTTGTGGCTAATGTGAGGTGACATTGGGTTCAATATATGGATTGGTTGATGAATTGGTGCATCCATGGAGAATGACTTAATGGGTGAAATTCAATGCTAAAACAAGGATGTTAGATTGCACAAAGAGCACAGATGCGGTCTTCAACCTTAAAATTGATCCATTGGCATATTTTCCATGGAGAAAAGAATGCAAAATGGGGATTGAAGCTTCATGGTTGAAATTTGATAGCACTTCGTTGCTTGGAAGTGAAAGCTCTCTTTGATCCTAATTTTGATAGCACTTTGTTGCATGAAGATTACTCTCTGATTAATGAAGGTTGGGTACCATTACATAGACTTCCAAATGGGAGTCCAAGCTTACAAGGGAAGCCAAGAAGTAGTTAAATTCAATAAATATAACTACCCATTATTGAATTGTTTTCACACCTAATTGTCTATGCCATTATTCTGAGTTGGCACATGTAACCACTTCTAACCATAGCATGGGATTTGAACTTATTTTAGGTATGAACATATTGGGGTGAGACAATCATGACTATCGATCATCTTGAGGTAGGACAACCTTTGGAGGCCATCCCTTAGTGGGATGATCCTGGCTGCAAAGGGAAATTCCTCCCTATTTGAGTGGTGAAAACCACTATTGAGACTTAGGGGTGCCTAAGGTAGGTCATATGGCCTTAAAGGAGTCCATATATGTAGTATCATCAACATGACACATTTTAGGTGTCTAAAATTACCAATATTGATACAATGAATTATAAATAAAATAATTTAGATGTACTACGCAAAATCTTTTAGCATCCACAAACTGATTTGGGATAGGTTTTCAGGACTGTCACAATGGATGATGATGATATATGAATCTTTATGCTATTTCTTCCTCATAGATACTTGTGATATGCACATAGGAATATTAAAGAACATTAAAATTTGTAGATATCAAATCCTATCCACTTGTCATTCGCGCATCAGCCAATCACAACTATCCATTATATATATATATATATATATATATATATATATATATATATATATATATATATATATATGTATATTTATTTATATTTATGTATATAAATATTAATATTTTATTTATATTTATATATTTAATATAAATGTGTGTGTATATATATATATATATGGTTGAATAGTACCCTTCCCAAAAATCCTCGAACACTATCGAGCATCCCTAGAATGCTGTTGAGCATTCCAAGAATATTGCAAGGCGTTCACAACCCTTCCAAAATGCTCTAGGGTGTTTTCCCCTCAGCCAATTTGCCATCGATAAACCCTCGAATGCTTTTGGGTATTCGTGCACCATCAGATCGTAGAAATAGAAGCATGGATCAGAAAACAAGTATAATCTTGACAAGGTAAAAAGATTTATTGCTTTACATCTTATGTTTTCTATGTTTACTTGCATTTCATCATTTACAAAACACTAGGGTTTGTAGATTTTCTTTTTTAGAGGGTCTCACATAGTGGAGCCCTCACATATGCTATTGACTTCTTTGTGTTGTGATCTATGTGTAGGTTATAAGAAGTATCTTACTTCATAGTTGTTGTAGCTCGGGTGGTCCCGTAGGGATACACAAGCCCACCCACAACTTGTTTGGAGTAAAAGACGATGCAGAAGACACCAAATATTCTTTGTAAACAAGGGTTTTCAAACCCTTCGATTGTAACTATTGTATCAACACAAATTATATTGTAACATTGGAGATCAAGGCTCCCACAATATTAATACAATATTATTTCTTCATTGTGCAATATATTTTGTGTTGTTTTCTATATTGTTATCTTGGTGTTGTTGCTTTTTACTTTACAAAATGGTGATCATGGTGGGACCCCAAAGGGTTTCTTATTTTAATATACCTTGTCAAATTTTGATCTACGTTTTCTATTTTTGTTGCAGGTTTTCGGAGATTTGATCATGCAAAAATCATGAAACTAGGGTTTCTAGGAGTAGCAAGATTTGATCTGTGGTCACACGGATGCCCTACCACATTTGAGGGATGCCCTACCACATCCGGGAGATGCCTCACCACATCCAGGAGACTCTGCACCACGTCCAGGAGAGTTGGGAAGAAATACGTAGGCTTCCTGGTAAGTCTTGATCAAACCCCACCTCCATTTTTTTGCTTTTTAAAGAGAGATTGAAAAGAAAATATCTACTTTCTATTTAAAAAGCAACACATTTTGCATCTTAGGCATTTACAAATATTTCTTCATATAGTTTGCACATAGGATAGATCTGCATTTGTGCATCCATGTTAGTTGCATTAGAACATTCATCACATTAAATTTAAGTTTTTGTTATTTTGTGGTGTTTTTACTTTTTACTTTGAGTGTTGTTTGCAATAATATGAAAAAGCATAAATAGCTGCACTTTAGGCTAAAGTCTCTCACTTCTTACTTTTTCAAGTTGGAACAAGTTATTGGTACTTGAGCTTACTCCCACTATTGGAATCACTTGATGATTCAGGGTGGAAGAACTAGGTGAACCCTCCACTATTGGAATCACTTGATGATTCAAGGTGGATCTTAAGAGGTGTACCCTAGGTTATTTTGAGGAACTTGGTATTAGTATTCTTGGTCACCAATTTGGTTGAGTAGAAGAGGGTTTCTTGGCATTGTATGAACACCATAGATAATAAAAATTTAAAAATAATCACACACAATTGCACATTTCACTTTTAACATCAGTGAGTTGGACTTCATCACCAACCATTGATCAAGACCAATGATGGTGGGTTTCATCTCCATCCACTATCTTGCCCCATAGACACCTTAGCAACCCGTGAGTAATTTTTTTGGATTTCATCACCAGAAAAATTCTCATTTGCCATCCACCTTAGGAATCCATCCTGCATAGTAGTCTAGGCTTAGGTATGCACATCAAAACACACAAACCATAAAAAAAAATAAATTGTTGCAAGACATAGGATTCAATTTTTTGTTTGATTATGTGTGCTTTTCATTATCATTGCACCTTTTCACACACATCCCACACATTCACTACCCTAGTTGGCTCATTAGCTTATGGTTTCAACTCGAAGCCAAGCCAAAATCATGAGTCAAGCATCTACCAACCAACCCACTTCATCCATGGAGTGTCCCACCTCTTCCCTAATCACTTCTATGGCTAACCTAGCTAGCCCAACATAGATAAGCTATTTTGGTTTTTCTATAGGACCCTCACACATAGTATTCACTTCGAATGCTGATGTGATGCACAGAGCCATTCACACCTCCATCCCAAAAATTGAGCCTTCCACACCAATCGACCATCGCACCACCTACATAGACATGGATAAAGTTGGAGCTTACTTAAGACCAACTAATCCTATCTTAGAACAACTTAACATCCCACATAACCAAGTTCCTTATTCTTAGTTGGAACTTGCTCATTCACATCCCCACAACTTCAACCAAGTCTACACCAACCCTCTTTTTGAGGTATCATCTACACCTTCACATCACATGTCTCCACCACAACATAGCCAAATCACCTCCATCCCATCTACCTATACCACCACCTATACCAATCCACTCTATGAAGCACATGTCAATGCAGCTTCATAGATTCCATCTACCATTCCATCCACTACCCCTCATTCTATTGTGATTCCTTTCACAACTTACCCTCCACCAACATCCACCAACATTGCAAACACTTACACCTCACCCACATCCACCTCCATCACACCCACACAATATGCTTCAGAAATTGCCATACAACAAGCATGGCAACACCTCAACCAATTGCTCATGGGCTAACAAGATGCTCATTCTTACCCCCAACAACAAACACAGGTGGTATATTTTAAACCCCATTCCATCCCAAGCCAACACACCTACTTCACCTCAAATCCATCTTGGGTATCACAATCTTCTACAGTCTCTATCCCCACACCCCCATTCACCCATATCCACCCCACTCCCACAACCCAACACACTCACATTCCCCAAACCTCATCTCCATTTCATCAACAACAATCATTCCATCACCAAGTCCAACAACATGCCCAACATCATCAAGTACCCTTCAATCCATCCAGCCATCAACATCACATTCCACCTCAACAATTCACCACTCCACACACCCCACCTTCACATGATCATCAAACAATTTAGGGCTTCCACACACACGTGGAGGACCCTAAAATCCAAGCAATGCAACAACATATTGATAGCTTGATTCTACATACTCCTGGTATGATGTACCAGAAGCCTACCTTGAGACAACTAGTCAATCAACCTATCCATTTTTTGGTACCATCACCACCATATCCGATAGACTTCACAGTACCAAAATTTGATAAATTTAAAGGGACTGAGGACCCTAGAGAGCACATCAGCACATTCATCCACTCATGCTTTTGGATTCAAGATCAAGATGCTTTGATGCTCAAAAATTTTCCTCAGACATTGGGGGAGATGCTTAAGACTGGTATAATCATCTACCTCACCACAATATTTACACATTTGAACAATTGGTAGATAAATTTTTGGAGATATTTTCCCTCAATGTTCATAAGAAAACCACATTGACTGACCTATACAATCTTAGACAATTCGAAGAAGAGTCAGTCTATGATTTTGGTAACCATTGGAGGGTAGTTATCACCAAGTTTCCATTCTCCCTACCAATGGAAGAATTGACTCGAATGTTCACAAGGAGTTGCTTAAAACCCATCTCCTTGTTGTTACAACTTCAACAATATAGAATATTCGATGAAGCTCTCACTCAGGCTCGTGTCATCGAAGAGATAAAAATCCAAGAGGGTGAGATAAAGCCTAAGAAAAAGGAATGGTAAAATAAGGGCCAAGCAAAAGGAAGTTATTCTGGCCAATCAAAACCAAATCAAGTAAATCAAGTGGTCTTGAGTCAGCCAATAATGACTCAACAACAACAACAACTAGTGCAACAACAACCACAACAAATCAATTATCAAGTGGTTCCCCCACCTCAACAACTTCATAACATAGTGCCAACTATGGAAAATTACCAACATCGATAATCTACTCGACAAGATCGCATCTTCACACCTTTTCCTGAATCATACGCCTCCCTCTTTTATAGGTTGTATGACACCAATGCTATTACCTTACCCGAAATCATACCTAAAGATCAAGTTAAATGTGGTAAGAGCTATAAGGAGCACCTATTTTATCCTTTCCATCGATATAAAGGACATGACATTAACAACTATTGGTCATTTAAACACATGGTGCAAGATTTGATAGAGCTAGGGGCCATCAAGTTTGATAGTCCTTTGGCCCAACAAAACCAAAACCTTGGTATATACCAAACACCACTTCCTCATCATGAGGAACAACAATAGATAATAGGGGGATCAAACATTAAGACTCCTCCTAATCAAGTCAACCATGTGCAATAATATCAAGGTTTTGTGGGGGCTATTCATGTAGTCACTCAAGGTCAAAGAAGCACCAATAGACAAAATGAACAACAACAGGTAGTTCAACCTCCTATAGCACCTCAAGCAAGTGTGTCTCCTCAACCTACCAATTCTTCATCACCCATCCATTTTTCCCCCAATTCATCCCAACCCATTCACCTTCCAAGTCATCCATCTCAATCCACTCATCTTCCAAATCATCCACAATGACCCATCATCTCACTGAGTAGCCAACTAACAACTAGCCTCAAAATGGCTTCAACCAAACTATCTATCTATGAGCTAATACAACAATCTCCCCCACACCATGAGGCATTAATGGAAATTTTAAAATCCATTGAACTTCAATCCCAAGACACTAATGCCTTCAATAATTTTATGGGGAGTATTCAAATATGCATGGAGCCTTCCATCACATTCTATGATTTTGAAATTAAATCAATTTCATCAGAATCGGTGGACCCTCCACTACATATTATGGCTCAAGTTGATAGGAAGCCATTTAAATGAGTGCTTATTGACATTGGCTCCTCCATCAACATCATCACCACATCCACCCTTCAACATCTCAATCTTCCACCATCACACATAACCAAATCCACCTTCACCTTAAGAGCATTCAATGATGCTCTTTGTTCCACAATTGGCACTATCATTTTACCCATAGAAGTGGGGGTAAAAATATTGCATACCATGTTCCACATCTTGGAGGGGTCCATGGCTTACAATGTACTCCTTGGATACCCCTGGATTAGGGATATGAGATGTGTCCCTTCCATTCTACATCAATGCTTAAAATATGTACATGAGGAACAAGTCCATTGCATACCAATGGATATCAAACCATTTAAGTACTGCAATTTCATTTCAAATCCCTATGAATCCACAATTCCATCCACTCACCTATTCCTAACCCCATCAACCACACCATCCACCACTTCTTCATCCAAAGCTCCTATTCTTGAGGAGCTTCCCATCACTACCCCACATCAAGCTTCCAATTCTACACCTCCACCCTCATCATAGTTGACTACATGTACATGTGGTCAAACCCAATCCACACCATCCACATCATCAACATCAACATCCACTACCATTCCATCCACATCATCAACATCACTACATTCATCCAATATCAACATCAACATCCACTACCATTCCATCCACATCAACATCATCAACCATCCATCAAACCCTTCAACCAAATCCATCTTCATCTCCACCAGCTGATGTCTCACAAGTCAATTTAATAGATTATGAGATGCCATTCCAACACACATCCCTCCCATTATCTGAGTCACCAGTCATCCATGAGCCTTCCACTTCCACATCCACTCCATCCACCTCATCCACATCCTCACAAGTTGTAGTCCACCTCACCAATCTTAGCATTGGTGAATATGTGGTCCAAGATGTCATAGTTACACCATTAAGCATCCAAACTATTAGGGATTATGGTCACCCATGTGACCCACCCTTATCCATAGGAGTAGTGTACACCATGGGTTCAACACCTAATAGAATCAATTTCATATATGGGGGGTTGATTACTCATCCGATCCTCCTCCCCTAGATGAACCTACACAACCAACCCTTGCCAATATAGAGCACATGTCTGGTTTTCCTTCATGATACTTTCATCGAGTCAATTGGCAAGGATATGGCCTAGGATGACATGAACAAGGCATGCACGAAATTATTGAAACTCCATATCAAGAAGTGCATGACCATTCAGGTTTAGGCTATCATTCTCATCCCACCACTTCCTCTTTTGAACAAGCTTTTCAAAGCCTTCATTTAAGTTTAGAAGAGGAAACCACCCACAATGATGACTTTGAGGAGGATTCTTATGAAGAATATGATATCATATCGATAGCTTCTGATGAATCTAAAGAGGAATCAACCCCCATCATTCCATTCACCAAATAGGATGAGCATTATCTCAGAATGTTCCCCATCCACCAACCCATTTTCCATTTGCTTCTCCCAAGGGAGCAAGCTGAACCAACCGGTGAACCACCACCTCCACTTCATCCACTTCACCAGAACATTTTGTAACATATGTACATAATTAAAAAAAAAAAAAAAAAAAAAAATTTGCATTGCATTTGCATGGTCTTGTCATTTGCATTTACAAGTGTTGCTTGTTGCTATTCAGGTTCCCAAGGTTCCTTCATCGATTCTAAGAGATAGGACCAACCTACCCTTCACATTGCCAACCACCATTCCCCCACTAAGTCATCATGAATTCTATTGACTTATTCACCCCACTCCATAATCCATACGATTTGGCAAAACCAATTCCAATTGACATTAGCCTCATTGATATGGAATAGATTTCATCACCACCATCCTTTGCTAAATTTGTCCTTTTTGAGGAATTGTTAAGAGCTTCTCCACTTACATTCCTCCATCACCTCTACCTTCACCTTCACCTTCACCCTCGGATCTTGAGGTTTTCTAGGTAGACATGGAAGAGATTGAGTCATAAGAGTTTGATAATGTCATTGATGACATTCATCTGATCCCAATGCCCCATCAGCTTGAGGAAGGTTCTCACATGTCCATTGAAGATACCATTGATGTGAACCTTAGTTCAGATATGAACAATCCACAAATCATTAAACTTGGAAAAAATTTATCCATTGATGAACAAGAGCAATTGATAGCTCTCCTCAAGAAGAAGAGGCATATTTGCATGGTCCTATAAAGACATGCCTGGTCTTGACCCTAACTTGGTTGTCCATAATTTAACCTTGCATCCTGATGCTAAGTCAAACAAAAAAATTGAGAAAGATGCATCCTACCATTGCCCTCATGGTCAAAGAAGAGCTTCAAAAGCTATTAGATGTGGGTTTCATTGTACCCATTGACTATCCTGAGTGGCTTTCAAACATGGTACCCATTCATAAACCTAATGGGGTGATACACATTTGCACTGACTTTCGAGACCTTAACAAAGCATGTCCTAAGGATGACTTTCCTCTACCAAACATTGATACTCTTGTCGACACTTGCGCTGGCCATGAAATGCTTTCTTTAATGGATGGTTTTTTAGGATACAACCAGATTCAAATCAATCCTGATGACCAACACAAAACAACATTCACTACACCTTGGGGGAATTTTTGTTACAAGGTGATGCCCTTTGGCCTTAAAAATGTAGGTGCCACTTATCAACATGCCATGACATACATCTTCCATGATTACATGCATAAGATCATTGAAGATTATGTGGATGATCTCTTGGAAAAATCTAAAACTCGACAAGAGCACATTGGTGTCTTGGAAAAAGTCTTTGATCGACTTCTAGAGCATAATGTAAGGTTGAACCCCAAAAAGTGTGTCTTTGGTGTCACCTCAAGAAAACTACTAGGATTCATTATCTCCAAAAGAGGTATTGAAGTGGACCCAAACAAGGTCAAGGCCATTATGGAGATGCCTCCCCCAAAAAACTTGAAAGAGTTGCATAGTTTACAAGGAAAGATCCAATCGATCCATCATTTCATTGCACAACTCTCTAACAAATGTAGGCCATTCAATCACCTACTACAAAAGGGGGTGACATTTTCATGGATAGATGAATGTCAAAAAGCTTTTGATGATATCAAGCAATACTTGGCTTCTCCACCAGTCTTAACTCCTCCTCATCTAGGGGTCCCCTTCCATATTTATGTTTCAGCAATGGACTTTGCATTAGGGACAATGCTTGCTCAAAAGAATGAAAACAATCGAGAGCAAGCTATCTATTACATTAGTCAAACATTGGTAAGCTATGAAACCTGATACGCTTATGTTGAAAAATTATGCTTAGTAATGGTTTTTACCACTAAGAAACTCAGACATTACATGCTAAGTCACACTACCTATGTCATAGCTAAAGAAAATCCTCTATGTTACATGATGTCTCACACTTACAATAACACCCACACTACAAAATGGATAATGCTTCTAATTGAATTTGATCTTGAGTTCATTAGTCAAAAATCCATTAAAGGTCATGTAATAGTCGATCAACTTGTGGAAGCTCCACTTCCTAGTGATCAACCCTTGATTATTGAGCTCCTAGATGATTTAGTATTTACCATCATTAAAAGAAGAAGATGTCATTCCTAAGGAATATGTCGATATCACACTATTCTTTGATGGTTCTAAGTGCAAAAAAGGACAAGGTGCAGGAATCATGTTTCATACACCCTAGGGGGTACCGATTCCATTATCATTCAAACTCGATTTCCCATGCACAAACAATAATGTAGAGTATGAAGCCTTAATCTTAGGACTTCAAGCAACCTTAGCTATGAGCATAAAGTATATCAAGATATTTGGTGATTCTCAACTTGTCGTTCATCAAGTAAATGGAGAATACCAATGCAAAGAACCAGTCTTAAAACTTTATCATGAAGTAGCAATGAAATTGCTTGTAAAATTTGACTGGTATGAGATTGATAGCTTGCCTAGATCGACTAATAGATTTGTAGATGTGATGGCCTCTCTAGGATCACTGATTCCAAAGAACTTTGAAGGAGAGGTACAACCATTAATTGTCACAATGATCTCTAAATCTACAATTTCTTATGTTGAGTCTAAATATGAGAAGGATGTTTGCTTTATCCATATAGAGTCATATGAGCCTTGGTCTAGCCAAATAAAAGCCTTCCTCAAGTTTGGAACACTCCCATCTGACATGTCATGAACTACTAAATGCACTTTCAAACAAAAGGTAGCTCGTTTCACTCTCTTGGGGGACGTGTTGTATAGACGTGGTTATGATGGAGTCCTCCTTCATTGTCTCGAGCCTATAGAGGCCCAAAGAGCAATATCAGAAGCTCATGATGGTACTTGTGGTGGTCATTTTAGTGGAATGGCCATTGCAAAGCATATTTTATGCATGGGTTATTATTGGCCCACCATGGAACGTGACTGTTGCACTTATATCAAGAAATATCAACAATGTCAACAACATGCTAATTTAACTCATGTACCATCACAAGCCTTGCAACCTATTCAAAGTCTTTGGCCATTTTCACAATGGGGTTTGGACTTGATTGGTAAAATCTCACCTCCTTCCTCGAGACAACATACATTCATCATCATAGCCACTGAATACTTCACAAAGTGGGTCGAGGTAATTCCTCTAACCAATATGATAGGACCTAGAATTATGGAGTTTATACTTCAACATATCATCTATCATTTTGGTATCCCTTAAAAATCATTTCTGACAATGGCAAGTCTTTCAAGAACAAGGATGTTCGAGCACTTTGCAAGAAATATAATATCCAACATAGTTTCTCGACTCCTTACTACCCATAGATAAATGGACAAGTTGAGGCAACCAATAAGACCTTGATCGCTATTCTCAAGAAACTAGTCAAAGAAAATCATCGATATTGGCACACTCAGATCCCCTTGGCATTATGGGCTTATCGAACAAGCATCCACACACCTATTGGGGCAACACCATTCTCATTGGTCTATGGTGTCGAAGCAATCATGCCTCTTGAGCTTGAGATCCCCTCATTACAAATTTCATTGCAAGAATTCATAGATGATGATACTACTAGACAAGCACATCTTGACCAACTTACACTCCTTGATGAAAGGTGAATCAATGCCTTGGAGCATCTATGAGTATACCAAGATCATCTCAAGCATGCTTACAATGCCAAAGTCCATCTACATGAATTCCAAGTAGGAGATCTTGTCCTTAAAGAGAATCAATAAAACACTAATG
Source organism: Wollemia nobilis (assembly GCA_028583015.1). Lineage (NCBI taxonomy): Eukaryota > Viridiplantae > Streptophyta > Pinopsida > Araucariales > Araucariaceae > Wollemia > Wollemia nobilis. The sequence goes on along the minus strand of JAQPPZ010017232.1, from coordinate 21,180,936 downwards.
CATTATTGCATCTTCATGATAAATTCATGGCTAATTGGTTAGGTCCATACATTATCACCCAAAAAGTGGGTCAAGGAACATATAGACTTGCCAGTCTAGAGGGAGAAGAAGAGCTTAAACCACTTAATATTATCCACTTGAGAGCATTTCATGCTTAATGTGATTTACATATATGTATATATATACATGGCTAATACACAAAAACATCATCCATACACATTGCATTCATACATATTACATTCATACACATTGCATTTTACATATTGCATTTCACACATTCATATTGCACAATCACATTCATTATCATTTCAGTATATTTCATCCACCATATTAGGGGTCATTTGTTAAGTTTAGATAATAATTGATCCAATAAATCTTGTTGCCTTAATCAGGGGCACCCCAAGTTCACATCCATTTCATTACACCATTTCACAAGTCAATTTACCATTTGCACTATCACTTCATTACCCCTAGGTGTTTTTGGTCACTCAGCCACTCCTAGTGTTTCAAGCAAACTCCAATACATGTCGAGTTTTCTCTAGGACCAAGTCACATTTTCACTAAGAAAATATTGAGTTCTGGGATTGACTCTAACATTCTTGAACCAAACACATCTCACACATATTAAAAACATCTTGTGTCAAAGAGGGATAACACCATGATTGGGTTGAACCTCGAAGCGAAAAAGGTCATCTTTGCTTGTCCCATTATGCACATAGTCCAAAATAAAAAATAGTGGTCTTCACCACTACTCACATTTCCAAAATAAAAGAATGAGTAGTAAGGATAGGGTAAAATTCTCATCATACTTTGGTTGAGAATCTGATTCCCCAAAGCTCTAACTCTTTTACACATCACACACCATAGATCCACAAGTCGTAAGGATAGAACTACATTTCCATCTAGATGGTTAGGTAGTCTGAATCCCCAAAGCTTAGAGATCAGATCATTGGACTATGGAGCTAATCTCCACCAGGGCTATAGATGCTTGACTGGTAGTGGAGTATGCTCATGCGTGGTGACATGTCTCTCTTGAAGAGACCTCTGACCACACATAAGGATAAGCTAGCTTCCTGGTCTCCTCCATGATAGGTTTCATCTCAATTTACTCAATATGGGTTAATGAACTCACTTGCACACACATTGGTTCTTGATTGCCTTGAGTCACTACCATGCTCATGATTGGTAATTGAACATTCACTACACACACATTTGGTCTTAGAGAAATTAGATAGAACTTAGTGAGTTTGTTAGAAATCACTAGTATGTTTGAGTCTCTACAAAACAATTCCAAATCAGCCATCCATAAGCCACAACACCATCCATATCATTACCACATCATTACATGAGTCTTCCATTTCACACACCACCATTTTGGTGCCCCTGATTAAACAACAATGATCAATATGGTCAAGAAAAATCTAAACTATAAATGATCATTAGAGCATTAGTTCATTTGCATTCATACACATCATCATTACATTAATCCATCACATACATATGCATTCACACAAACATCCACACAAATTCATAACACAAAAGTAAAATCCATGTATATATATATAATCACATGTACAATGAATGCCTAAAGGCTATATACAATGGAGCACCAAGGCTCATATATAAAAAGTGCATCTAAGCACTAGCTAATACCCATAGGTAGACCCCTATGACCTTGAAGGAGCCCTAGACCTAGAGTCACTACACCTAGAGTCACTATGCCTAATAGAACCCACTATGGAGGAAGAAGGTCGATCTAGCAGCCCAATGTGGTGTTGCATGAGTAGATCCTCTAAATCTTGGATATACCTCTCTCAAGATCATAGGTATAGTACATCATGCCTCTGATGAGAGTCCCTCTATATCAACTCTTATTGGAGCCTCACTATCATATCCTCACCTCCACCTATTACCACTCGTACCTCCAACTCCATTCGTAGTTGAGCATTCTTAGCATCCCAAGATGCTATCATCACATCCTGCTCTACCACCATCTGTTAGAGCTAGTCCTACTCTACCTTGAGCCTAGCCCACTCCTCCTCACTCTAACCAAGAGGCCTCTCTAGAACCTCCTCCATGTCATCCCTACCACCATCATCACCTCCAATATCTAGAGGCTGCTCTATTGCATCCCTCACCTACCTTCCTTGACTATTGGATTGATGATATCTCTAATATTGGGGAGCCTCATCTACCTCCTCTACTATCTCCTCCTCATCTCTACTTCCCTCCTTGACCACCTGACTTAGTACCCATGGAGGCTATGAAGTAAACCATACCTCATACTCTATTGTGGTCTTAACATCATCCACATCTAGGAGATCTATCTCCTCATCATCCCTATACTCCACCCACTCTCCTCCACACATGGTAGGCTTGACTCATCCTATCGATGCCTATAGAGCATTGGAGCCTCAAGAACTCCCTACCTCAACCTAAACTACCATAATACTCATGAGAACTGGATTAGCTCCACCTCACTCCCATGCCACCCAACCACCCATCTAGCCTACCTAACCCTCCATAGTTGCTCTCCATCACTAGGCCACCTAGCACCTCACCATGGCCTCCAATACACCTGATTAGGTATCAAGCCTACCCATAGATCTCTACACTCCTAGCCACTATGACTAGGATGACTCGATTGCACCTCCTTAACCACCCACCATCTCAACGCATAGGGTTGATCCCTATCCCACTCCTCATAAGGCAAGCCCATAGGATGAGCCACATTAAAGTGCTCCTAGCCCCAACACTACAACAATACACTACAACCCAACCCCTTCTACCCCTACCTCCTCACCTCATACAACTCTAGATACGTCTAATCTAGTAGAGCTGGTGCCCATGCATACACTTGAGGCTCATCGATCATATCATACACCAACCTAATCATGTTCCATGGGAACTAACATTCGATATTGTTAGTGTAGCACCCTAAAATTGGCGCAGTAAACCTTAGCAATAATTAAAATTATCTTGGTAATAATTCAAATTCAAATTTTCAACCCCGAACCGCCCGTTAACCACCTGTTAAACAACTTTCCCCATTTTTCATGCCATTTTTAGGATTTGTTGTGACCGTTGGACGATATCGTCTCCGATCAGATGATATCGCCTCAGATCGGACGATTTCGTCTGGAGCAGAACGTCCAGACGATCTCGTCCCAAACTGATTTGTGCATAATTAGCTTCTGTTTCAACGACGTCTCTAACCTGGGCAAAAGCGTGTCTACGTCGTTAGAGACCTCCCTCATTGGAGATCTCCCAAATTGGGATGATCTCCAACCTCCCAACCTCCTTCCTATGCCTATTTAATCTTAGGCCCTCCCCTTGACATTCCCCTGGCTGAATTTTTTTGCACTTCGAGTTTTACATGCATTAGAATATCCTAGACTATTGTTTGCCTTTGTCCCTTTTCAAATTTTCTTGTAGGAACTTTGTTATTCTTCAGTCGGAGCAAGCTCAGATCGTCGCAGATGATCCTGTCCAATTCGAGACGATTTCGTACCAATCCGAGATGATTTCGACTGCAGTCAACATTGGGGGCAATCAGTGCCCTGAGTTTGCATTCTTTCTCCATTATTTACTGTTTTGCTTTGCATTAGTTAAACTTATTATTATTTTGCATCTTGGAGTTCACCCATATAGTCTTAATGCATAATAAAATCATAAATTGTCATTAAATCATTGTAATGCACTCGTGTTTTTGTTTATTATTATCATTTTAATATTATTATTGTCATTCTACATCATTGCCCTCTGTTGGCATAGTTGCATTTTCTGTATTTTGTATCTATTTCTCTGATTGCAGGTCTCTGACGAATTCGTCAGATCTCAGACGATCTTGTCTGATCGCAGACGATCCTGTCAGATCAGAGGCGATCCTGACTGCTTCAAGAATCAGAACCTCCATCAGACATCCGGATCAGGTATGGCTCTTTAATCTAGCTTATTCTCTCTATTTTCTGTTCAAATCTATTTTTTGTATTCATTTAAATCTGCATTTCATATAGAACAACTTAAATTCATTTGGCCAAACCTAGGAGTTGAATGATCAAACATAAAATTGAACACATCAAACACATTCCCAACCTAGGCGTGGAAACTGCCATTCAAAAGTTTCCTGGTGAACCCACCATCCGTCGAAAAATCACCTTAATACACCTCCCCCAAGAGGCGGGACCTTCGAAAGGCCTCTCAGTCCGAGGTATTGTCCCATCCTTCCCGCATCCCCCTTCCGGGCGCGGATCCTTTAGCCTGAAGGTAAGGGTGCGGAAAATTTGGAACGATACATTTTGGTGAACCCGACGTGAAACTAAAACCTTTTGAAAACAAAAAAAAACAAAAAAAACAAAACATAGATGCATTTCAAATCATTAGAAAACTACTAAGTTGCATATCATGTCTAGATGGTAGCTCCTAAGAAAATATTAGCTGTCACTATAAATGTTGAAAACCAATTAGCAGCCATAGAAGTTAATTTTGTGCTTAGTGTGCCTGAAATAGATAGAAACCAACTTTTGTGGAAAGAACTTGATAGGAGGCTAGGTATCATTTCATCTAGATCAATACAACTTAAACAAATCAAGAGGTTTGCCCTAGATAGGATCCTGGATCCTCATCAACTCATTTTTTATCATGAACTTCAGAGAGCTTGCCATAGGTGGTTAGCTTATAGGAGAGCTCTTGTGTCTTCAAAATTGTTCACCTTCGAGGAATACCTCGAGAATGCAGCCACTATACACCAATTCCTAGGTCGTGTAGAAGATCAAGAGGTCGTTCTTACAGATAGGGAAATGTGGAGGAGAGTTCCTAGAGCTGTGTTATATCGAGAGTATTGCCACGAGCTTTACTTCTACCGACCAGAGTCTAAAACAGATAATATCACCATAGCACACTTTGTTGACTTCCTGAAAAACAATTTTCAATTTGAAGAAGAACACTTCATGACTCCTGAAGAACTCGAGCCCATTAATGATATTTATAAATTGTTTATAGAAAACTAGATCATTGCTTTCATTATTATTATTTCTTGCATTTAGTGTGTTGTTTGTTATCTTTATAATATTGTTACAAAAACAAAAAATAGAAAAAACAAGAAAAACCAAAATATAACAAAACTAAAACATTTTATTTCAAATACTATAGTAGGTATATAATTAAAATATATACCTCTTAAGCTTGTTGCACATATATATATATATACAAGTATATATATATTTGCTGAAATCTAAATTTAAGCGCAATGCCTAGACTTAGGAATGGTAAACAAACTGAAGAAGAAGAAGAAGATTGGTTAGGAGACAAAACAAAAAACCCAAATGTCCTTCTTGAGGATTCAATTCTGGAAGGAGAAACTCTAGAACAGCCAGAAGATGAGCTGGTTGTAGATGAACAAGAAGAAAATCTTAAAGAGGAAGGATCCTCATCCCCTAGAATGGCTCTAGATGGAACTATTGCTTTTGATAACTTAGATCATTTCTGGAAATTTTTCAATAATAACATTGGTGCTCTTAATATGGCAGTTCGTATTGATAGAGGACAAATTAGTGACACTCAAGCAGCCATGGAAGATATGTTTAACATACACACTAATCCCTTGTCCTTTGTTGATCAAGAAAGTGATAAGGCTGGACCATCCAATAGAGATATGGTCACTATGATTCAGAACATGCAAAAACAACAGGTTACCCAACCCCCTAAGGAACTTGTTATTGAGCCTAAAATCATTCCCACACAAAAGAAACCTTCATTCACTGCTTTATTTCGCCAAACTATTGATCAATATGCTTCAAATCGACAAAAACCTAAAATGAAGCCAAACACCAATTTTCAACAATCTGGGATACAACATAATACAACTTCAAAACTTCTTCATAACACCCTTCCTACCAACAATTTACACAATAGCAATATAGCATCTAATCTTCATGTCCCTCCATCATATGTTCACAAATCCCATATTAATGCCCTACCGAATCAATATGGTGGGCAAACCAGTAATCTGGAAGCCATGGTGAAACAGCTTAGCTTCCCGCATGGACCGAGATAGATCCCTACCGTCCCTCGTATAATTATCGAGAGATGTGTAGTCAGCCTTTGGATCCCATAGTTGTAGCACAACCATACCCTAAACACTTTCCCATGCCCGTCCTGCCTATATATAAAGGAACCGAAGATCCCATAGAGCATCTTCGCATGTTTAGGATAGCATGTCATGATATATCACATGATGACTTGCTATTACTAAAAATGTTCCCAAAAAGTTTAGGAGGAATGGCATTAGAGTGGTACTATCAATTGCCCACTCATTCTTTGAGAAATTTTGAAGAAACCGCTGAATCTTTTGTCCATCAATTTAGTGCCTACATCGAGAGGCATGTCACCATTAAAGATTTATACAACTTAAAACAAGACAAAGATGAATGTTTTGCTGATTTCTTAGCTAGATGGAGGCAGTTGACAGGAAAACTGCACTTTGTGCTACCTTATAGGGAAATGTTGGATATTTTTATCAATAATTTACAAGAACAAATATCCTATGAGTTATCAACTGCTACCTTGACCACCTTCGATCAAGCTATAGACTTAGCTCGAAGAGTGGAAGATGCTCTCATTAGGAGAGGCCAGCTTAGGAAGAAAGATGATGAGAAAACATCCAGAAATCGGTATAAAAATAAACAAGTTGTAGGTGACGGAGTCACTGACAACAAAAATGTTGCTAATATCAATACAACGAAGACAACAAAAAAATTTATATTGAAACCTCCTGATAAACCTCCTCGAGAATTTACTAGACTCAATCAACCATTATCAACTATTCTACCCCAATTACTCGAAAGAGGCTTGATCCAATTACCAGCTATCCAGGAACCTGATCCAACCATACCTGGATACAGAGCTGATTTACACTGTGATTTCCATAGAGGGCCTGGACACTCTACCAACTCTTGTAAAATATTAAAACATAAAATACAAGATCTGATTGATAATAATGAGATGGAGGTGCAAGCCTTCCAACCTAAACAAAATGCTCCTAATAATGCTCAAAAGAACATCCCCCAAAATCAAAATCAAAATGCTAATCAATCATTAGATATATTTCAACATCCTTTACCAAAACATGGTAAAGAGGTGGCCAATCAAATTGAGCATCATAATGTCCCTCCTCCTACTCGATATGTAGGAACTATCAGCGGACATTTACCTAATCATGATCCTCAAATATTTGGCACAACTTTATCCATAGTCACGACCAGGCCCCTACATAATATTCAAATACCGGATCTCAGTGATGTAGAATCGGATACTGAAAGTGAAATAGACATCACCTCAAATCAATCGAATAGTTCTAAAAATGAATCAGATCCTATTCAACCTATCACAGATGCTATGGTTCCGGAAGAACCATTTCCTAGAAGAGTTACTACTCGACCCTCTTCTAATCAGTTCCTTCCTAATGAACAAGCCATAAACGCTCAACCGAGACCAGTTCAGCGTCTTCAATATAACATTGTAGGTACCATCGGAGTCGTTACTAGACAACAAGCTCAAACCTCTCAACAGGATCAAACTCAGAATGATGGATCAGCTCCATTTATTTTGAAAAATCCCAATAAAGGGAATCATATCACTAATGTTCAATCTAAACCTCCTTACAATATTAATGAACAATTATCCAATACTACAGCCAGAATTTCCCTTTTGGACTTGTTAAGATCTTCTCCTACCCATAGGGATGAGTTAATGCTTACATTAAGCCAAATGATGGTACCTCAAAATATTCAACCTGAAGCCATGTCCAATACTATCATCACTCGAGAAGTCGATTGTATTGACTTTCGAGATAAAGATATACCACAACATAGTCTACATAAGGATAACCCCTTATATATTACTGCCCTAATTGGAGATGTAGTTGTTAAACGAGTCTTGATTGATAATGGTTCATCTTTAAACATATGCACTTTTGACTTCTACCAAATATTTGGCTTTAGAAGTGATGAAATGAAGAAAACTGACATGATCATAAAAGCTTTCAATGACGAGACACAAGAAACGTGTGGAGTCATTACTATACCCTTGCAAGTTGGTCCTAGAACCCTAGATACAACCGTGTTTATTGTACATTGCCCCGCATCATACAATATACTCTTGGGTCACCCTTGGATCAATGCGATGCGGGCTGTCCCATCAACTTTACACCAATGTGTTAAATTCAAATTTAAAAATCAGTTGGTCACTATTCATGGTGATCCTAGACCCTTTGATATGTGTGCCTTGGCAGAACCTGTTGGAGTTCAGTTTTGCCCTGCTCTGTCATCCACACATCCTAATTCCTATTTTTCATCTAAAAGTGTGAAACACACACCTACAAATTCATCTATTTCTCCTCCATTAATTTCACCCCCATGTATAGCTCAACAATCTTCTGAACAAACCACACTAGAACCTCAAAAAGATCTTAGATCTACAACCAATCCTTCATGTTCCATCCCTATAATTTCAAAACCTATAGACCCATTTATTAACACCTCCACATTATCTACATCTATCATACCTTCCACATCTAAAGATATAGGGAATGATCCTTCTACATCTTATGATCTTTCTGATGAACTTTTACCGGATTTATCTAAAATTTTAATATCAAAAAAAACAAATGCTTCTATGCAAGATTCACTTCTTTTAAATAATTTGCCGCCATCTCCTCGTACTTTGGGCCTCCCACAACCTATGGGAAGTACTTACCAAGTCGGGAGTTGTGCTTTTATTTATAAAGGATATGATTGGGGAAGAATACCCCGAAACATCAAGACGCATTGTGATGGATATGCTCGATGCTATTTTGCTAATGAATATATTAAAGCTAAACCTATAATGCTTAAAATGGGATATAAAGGGAAAGGCTTGGGACCTTTCCAAAATGGTATGAAAGAACCTATTGAGGTAGAACCATGGCCTGCCCGATGTGGTGTGGGCCTGTTTCCTAGTAAGGGTCAACCCTTCCCTTTTGAAGGTGATGATCAACTCATATGTTATCAAGATTATCTAGATAAACAAGATTCTTTGTGTCCAAAGAATAATCCCTTTACATGCAATATGCTATCCATAGCTTACCCCTGAATTGATTGTTGAATCCGATGATGAGTTGGAAGGAGATATTTTCCATGATGTCTCCGTTGAAGAGTTGTTACACAATGGTTTTTATTTTGATGGTTCTATACCTACTATAGCCCAACTTGAGGCCACGACTCCTCAAGATGAATTCTCCAAGTTAACCTTAAAAGAATTACAAGAATTGGGCGTCTCACCCACCCCACCTAATTTTGAAAGAGATCTACACATGGAAGTAGAAAACGTCATTAAAGTTAACATTGGAACTGAGGATAATCCTCACATAATCAATATTGGATCAGAATTAAGTCAAGAAAAACAAGATGAATACATTGCATTTCTTAAAGAATATGAAGATGTCTTTGCTTGGACATATGAAGACATGCCAGGTCTGGACCCTTCTGTAGTCATGCATCATCTAGTAGTCCATCCGGATGCTAAACCCTGTTAAACAGAAACTTAGAAAAATGCATCCCAAAGTGGCCTTGCTAGTCAAAGGGGAGTTAGAAAAACTCCTGAATGTTGTTTTTATATAGGCTATTGATTATGCTTGAATGGATCTCGAATGTAGTTCCAGTCACCAAGAAAGAAGCTACCAAAGTTAGGGTTTGCACAGACTTTAGAGATATTAACGTTGCATGCCCTAAAGATGATTTTCCTCTTCCAAACATGGATCAAATCATTGACTTTACTGTCGAAAGTGGAATGATGTCCCTAATGGATGGATTTTCTGGTTATAATCAGATCAGGATAGCTCCTGAAGATCAGGCTAAAACAACCTTTATTACCCCTTGGGGTACCTTTTGTTGGAAAGTGATGCCATTTGGTTTAAAGAATGCAGGCGCAACATATCAACGAGCCATGACTTATATCTTTCATGATATGATGCATGATATCCTACATGATTACGTAGATGATATTATAGCTCGCTCTATTAAAGAAGATGATCATTTAGATGATTTAAGAAAAGTATTTAATCGGTTAAGAGAATACCTTATTCGATTAAATCCAGCCAAATGCATATTCGGAGTTAAGTCCGGTAAACTATTAGGGGTTATAGTTTCTTTACGTGGTATCAAAATCGACCCTCTCAAGATTGCGGCTATCACTGATATGCCCGCACCTACCAATATATCTGAGTTACGAAGTTTACAAGGTAAACTTCAAGCCATCCGTCGCTTCATCGATAAGCTAGCGGACAAAACCGGTCCCTTTCTTAAGCTTCTTAAGAAGGATGTCCCTTTTAATTGGGATGATGAATGTAAGGAAGCTTTTGAACTTCTCAAACAATACCTCCTTAACCCACCTATGCTTTCATCGCCTAGACCTGATCGCCCATTTATCCTGTATATTTTAGCTTCAGCTTTTGCTTTAGGAGCTATGTTAGCTCAGCTTGATGATGAGAAGAAAGAACGTGCTAATTATTACATTAGCAGAACCCTCATCAGTTATGAAACCCGCTACACAGCATTAGAAAAACTATGTCTAGCAGTCATATTTTCTACGCAAAAATTATGCCATTATATGCTTAGTCAAAAAACTTATGTCATTGCTAAATATGATCCCTTGCGGTATCTCATGAGTCGACCTTATTTATCGGGTCGTACAACAAAGTGGGTTCTTGCTCTAAGCGAGTTTGAACTCACATTCATAGGACAAAAGTCTGTTAAGGGTCAAATCATAGCAGATCAATTAGTTGCTGCACCCTTAGAGTCTACCCATCCCCTCATCATTGAGTTTCCTGATGAATGCCTTCAATTAGAGGGAGACCATATTGAACAATGGTCCTTATACTTTGATGGAGCCCGATGCATGAGTGGGGCTGGTGCGGGTATTATTTTAATATCCCCACAAAAACATATTATTCCTCTGTCCTTCAAATTAACATTTGCTTGCACTAATAATATTGCTGAATATGAAGCTCTAATCCTTGGATTACGAGCTGCCTTGGCGCTAAAAATCAAACATCTGCTAGTTTTTGGTGATTCTCAACTTGTTATAAACCAAATTAATGAAGTTTATCAGACCAGAGATGATAAATTGTGCCCATATAAAGCATATGTTTTGCAATTGTTATCCTTGTTTGATAAAGTTACTTTGGAAGCTATTCCTCGAACTAGCAACCGTGCGGCTGATGCTATGGCCGCAGCTGCATCTCTTCTGCCCTTGGAGTTAGATGACGAATATGCCACCATCCTTATTCATCGACTCCAGGAACCCACTTCAAATAAGTCATGTTTAGAACCTTTGGATGTGTTTCTAATCAACGAAACTACTCCTGAACCTTGGTATACGGATATATTTGATTTTCTTCAAAATGGGACTTTCCCTGCCAATTCTAATAGAAACCAGCATCGGTTATTACGTAGACGAGCAAGTCGATTTGTAATAATTGGCAATACTTTATATAGGAGATCTTTTGAAGGTATCCTATTGAGATGTTTGAATCTAGAAGAATCCAAATCAGCTTTAAGTGAAGCCCACGATGGATCTTGTGGAGGACACTTCAGTGGTAGTGTCATTGCTAAAAAGCTCCTTAGGATAGGATACTTTTGGCCTACCATGGAAAATGATGCACATGATTATGTGCGCCATTGCGACAAGTGCCAGAAACATGCTGACCTTGTACATGCGCCTGCACAAGAGCTGCAAGCTATTTCATCTCCTTGGCCCTTTTCAAAATGGGGCTTAGACATTATTGGCAAAATTAATCCTGTGTCATCGGATGGACACAAATTCATCATAACCGCCATTGAGTATTTCACGAAGTGGGTTGAAGCTATGCCTTTAGCTTCCTGCACTGGAACACAAGTCTCTAAATTTATTTTTAATCAAATCATTTGTAGGTTCGGAATTCCTGCAAATCTTATCTCAGACAATGGAACTTGTTTCAAAAATAAAGATGTTAAGAAGTTATGCCAAAAATATAAGATTCAACATCGTTGGTCCACTCCCTATTATCCTCAGGGTAATGGCCAAGCAGAAGCATCTAACAAAACCTTAATCAAAATTCTTAAAATATTGGTCAATAAATCTGGTCGCGACTGGCACATTCAATTATATCCAACTTTGTGGGCATATCGCACTAGCGTTCGAACTCCCACTGGAACTTCACCTTTTGTCTTGGTTTATGGCGTTGAAGCTATTTTTCCCTTTGAATTAGAAGTTCCTTCTTTGGCTCTACTACTTCAAGATACCGAAGTAGGAGATGAATATCGAGTTGGCAGACTCAGTCAGCTGGAACTCCTAGATGAAAAGCGCATCAATGCTTTGGAGCATCTTCGTGCCTACCAAAACAAGCTTAAAAGATCATATGCCAAGAAAGTTCGTCATCGATCCTTTGAGGTCGACGACCTTGTTTTAAAAGAAAATAAAAAAAATACTAATGCAACTAAAGACCTTAAAGGTAAATTTGAGCCCAACTGGCTTGGACCATATATTATCACTGCTAAATTTGAATCGGGAGCATACAAATTAGCTACCTTAGATGGTAAAGATTTAAAAGAACCTATGAATATTATGCATCTTAAGCGATATTACGCATAAAATTTGGTTATTCCATCATTGTATATATTTGTTTTGTATATTATTTCCTTTTTAGTCTCTTATATAAAAAGTTTCAAAAAACAATCACATTGTATTTCTTTCAATACATCAATTAAAATTAAAAACACCAAAAACATCCAAAAACATCCAAAATCATCAAAATCTTCAAAAACATTTTTTATTTTGTACTTCTCAAATTGTGACATATTGCAGTTATATTTTCAAGTTATTTTGGATAAATTAGCATTTATTTGGAATCCCGCACTTTCACATTCACATGAATAAATATCTTGATTTTATTTGGCATGATTACTAATCTCTCTTATATCAAAGTCCACAAAATTCAATTAAATAAAGTTTGAGCATAGAGAATTGATCTTGTTATTTACTTAAGCCAAGCATATCCTTTCACAATAAAATGATTATATTTGTAATGTCCATGCTATGCTACATAGTAGAAGTGGTTTCTTGAGCGAAAAGTTTCCCCTGCTATCCTATCATGCACATGGTCTAGAATCTTTGAGAATTGACAAAAGGACAAGCTCACCCCTACCCAGAATAAAAATCCCTTGCTCTACAGCTAATCCGAGCAAGTATCCCTAGCATAGGAAGAAAATAAAAGTTCAAGAAAAAGAGAAAAAGAAAAAGGTTATTTCAGCATTATCTCAAATATCAAAGCAAAAGTACAAAAAAAAAGAAAAAAAAAAGCAAAAATACAAAAAGAGCAAAAGAGCAAAAGAGCAAAGCAAAAGCAAAAGCAATAAAATCCCTTTCCCTACCCATTGAAAAGAAAAGAAGGGTTGATGAGCTTGAATCCCTGGAATTCTCAATTATTCGAAAACTGTGAGGTAAGCCCCATAACAGGTGGTTTGTGCCCAACCCGCTTGGCCTTGGGTAACTCCTAGCGTGGTGATATGTCTGTCACATTAGCGACCTTCTTTTGTACAGACCTATGTCTGCTTATGGATTAGCTAGCTCTTGATAACCCGACTTACATAGTAGTTTGGTATGGTTATATGCATCTAAATCATGGTTAATGAACACTTATTTGGTTAATTCAAATCACTTGTATCAAATTATCTTGCTCAAAAACTGGTAAATGCACAAAGCAATTGCACACACATTTGTATTTGAGAGATTTTGTGTATCATTATGATAAATCAAGATTGGTAATGAACTCACATACGCACATGGGATTCCTTATAAATCTAACTGTTGTCTTTAAGATACTTTGAAATATTTTTGCAAATTGTTTGGAATAATTTCATTTTCTTATTTGAGAACAGTTGTTTAGTATAAAGACAACTACATACATTTTCAAAAAAATCAAAATTTCTTTCAAAACATACACTCAAATCATATATATATTATCGACTTTCGTGACGATGGTATAGTTCCAAAACTTAAATTGGAATTTTATGCCTAGCGCAAGTCCTCATCTTCATATTATCTATTTATTTTCAAAAATTAAAAAAATCAACCATGCAATAAAACTATTATTTTCTTCTTTGGATTTCGCGATGATGGTATAAGTCTATACCTAAATATTCTATGCCTAGCGCAAACCATTGTACCAATTTTATTTCCCATTTATTTAAAAGCATAAAAACATGTGACTTAAATCATTATGTTACACAATTATGCTTTAACAACAACGCACATTGTTTCTATTTCATGTCATTATGTCAAAATTCAATTTTGCAATGATGGTATAATTCCTAGGGAATTATTCAAAAATTTTATCACACTTAGGAATTTATGCCTAGCAAAAATCATCTTTAATATATTTCATGCATTATATTTTCATGGAAATCTGAAAACAAATCACCATCATCATCATCATTTGCATCATCACAACAAAGTCTTAAGACAGTCTCTTAAGCACTCTTTTACTTTTAACAATATTTCTATCCTGGGATTAGCTTGACGACCGAGTGAGCGGCGACTCCATGAAATGGTCTATAATAGCGACAATGTCCTTTGAAATTATTGTTAAAAGTCCCCTTTTATTTTTTATCAAATCACATCACAACAACCAATTTGTTTACATCAGATTATTTCATTTAAATTTTAAAAGCATGACATTCAAACCATAATATTTCCAAATGACATAATTACATGAATCATCAAATCAATCACACCAAAACATTAAAGCATCATACAAACACATAAGACAAGTCATATGATCAAAAATATCTCATCTATATATATCTCAACAATATATGTACATCATATCAAAACTAGATTGGTATGCCACAATCTACATCTTGGCATACTCAATCCTCTCAATCATATATTCAGTCTGTATAGTGCAGTAGCCTAGCCTCGAGAACCCCTCGAGCTCTCAGCCTCATCTCCTCCCCCGCCCTGAGGTGGACGAGGTGGCCCCATCATAGTATGTGTGGTACTGCGAGTCCTAGTCGTCGATCGGGATGAAGTCCTCGATGACCCAACCCTGATCGAATCCACAATGCCGGCTGGCAGCTGTACCCTCTGACCCTCTGGCACCAGCTGGAAGTAGATACCCTGATAGAACGTGGTCTGAGCAATCGACCGCGCCAGCTCCCGAGTGCTCGCTCCTCCGCTCCATGCTCTGAGGCGTGCAACCTCATCTCTGAGCTATGTAGCCTCAGCTCGATGGCGTGTAGCCTCATCCTGTAGAGTCTGCACCTATGCCTGGAGATGGACAGTCTCCACCCAGAGAGTAGCCATCTCACTACTCTCTCCTGTGTCCACACCCTTGCCCTTATCGGGCGATGGTGGCCTCTCTCTCCATGGAGAAGGGGGTCTATCCTCCCTCCTCTCCCACTGTCATGGCCTCTACTGAGCCTGTGGCCTCCTCTGCTCTCTCCCGCCATGACCCTGTGCCACCTCAATGGCTGCCTAGCACCGCCTCCCCATCCGATGCACAACTACATGAATCGGACCCTGAGCCCTCGTCATCCGAGGAGGGCGGATGCCTGTGTACCAGGCATCATAGCCGTCGGCTACCCCTACGTCATCCCCATCCATTGGCTAGATCGAGGCATCATCTGCATCCTGACTCTAGAAGCGCTGCATATCTGGAGCCCCGCTAACTATAGTGTTATCCCGGACGGTCCAGGAAAACTCGTAATCTCTGAGAGATGGGATCCCCTACTGTAGACCGAACTGCCTCAAAACTCGGTCGTAGCGGTGGAGCTCCACCTCTCCCCTCTCCATCCTCAGCCAGCAGGTTTCGCCTAACGTGAGCCAGCTCCTGTCCATCCTCGGCCCACCCTGGATGATCTCTCCAAGGCCTCCAGGTGATCTGGTCGGAGACAAGGTCATCAAGTAGTCTCCGGGACATTGGCAGATCTATCCGCCATTGTGACCCTCTCCGGAGCCACCAGTAGAAAGCTCGGGGCCTCTCCCCATCAATCCCTATCAGTGGGAGCCCTACCGGCCTCTGCACCGTGATGTGCTCCCAGCACCAAACCTGCAGTAGTGATGTCATGACCAGACATCGACCGCCCTTGTATACGACCCCATGCAGGATCCTATACAATCGGCATAGTACAAAGCTCCCCCAAGCAAACCTGTACCCATGGTCTCTCATGTCGTAGACCACATCTAATAGTAGCCATGGTACTCTGCATCCACTCGATGGCATAGCAGCGAGACCACCTACCACCCCGCCAAAACCTGTGTCAGTCTAGATGCCCCAGGCATCTGGCGTAGCGACTCGATGTTCACTCCGCCCTTCTCCAGGGTGAAGCTCGGATCTCCGCATAGTCGCATCATCGCGTGGCCCTGATTGGCCATGGGAGTTATTAGCCATCCTTGTATGGGGATCCTCAAAATCCTCCATACATCCTCCAATGTGGGAGTCATCTCCCCTGTCGGTAACCGGAAATAGGAAGAACCCGGATACCACCTCTCTGCTAGGGCTGTCAATAGCCCCATATCTATAGAAACCTATGGCATATCTGCCACATGCTGCAAGCCGACTTGAGCCAACTGATCTCGCTCTTCCTGAGATAGAGCTGCCAAGTCATCCCTTAGCCCGTCGTATTTCCATTCTCTGCTCTTTAGTAATCCTCTCTGCAACATAAACAACAAAACAATAAAAATCATTAATAAAATAGTGATTAAAAATGCAAGTAACACAAGTTCAATTTGAGCAAATTCGTCTCCGATTTCGCAAGCCGAAATCGTCCCTTATTTGATGAAATCGTCCCCATTTCACCGATTTCGCCCCTGGACGAAATCGGCGATATCGAGACGATTTCGACGAAATCGAGACGATTTCGTCCCGACGACGTCGACGGCCCAAAAAATGGCCGCGATGCTCAAAAATCATTCAAAATTAATCTAAAAAGCATAGAAAATCAAAATTAAAGCATTCTAAACTAAGTTAGACTCTTACCCGTAGCCCACGTCGGACCTCTGTCGATCTGTGCGCTGTCTCGACCATTTTGTTTGCAAAGCTCCAGAAACCAGAAAATGAAAATGAACAGTAACAATGAATTAGGGTTTTTCCCTATTTTTCTTAATTTTATTCAAAAACAATTAAAAACATTTTAATTTTGCTTTTTCGCGTTTTTACCTCAAACGTTCGATTTGGGTAAAAACACGGAGGGGGCACCATAGTAAGTTGTCGTACGATTCGACCTAGAATCGTCGCCTAAAAATGGGAATAATTTTTGCTTTCTCGTAGATCGAGAAGAACTCATCTTTAACGCATTTTCTTCAGAAAATTCGCTAAAGAGGGGGCAAAATGTAGCACCCCAAAATTGGCGCAGTAAACCTTAGCAATAATTAAAATTATCTTGGTAATAATTCAAATTCAAATTTTCAACCCCGAACCACCCGTTAACCGCCTGTTAAACAACTTTCCCCATTTTTCGTGCCATTTTTAGGATTTGTTGTGACCGTTGGACGATATCGTCTCCGATCAGACGATATCACCTCAGATCGAACGATTTCGTCTGGAGCAGAACGTCCAGACGATCTCGTCCCAAACTGATTTGTGCATAATTAGCTTCTGTTTCAACGACGTCTCTAACCTGGGCAAAAGCGTGTCTACGCGGTTAGAGACCTCCCCCATTGGAGATCTCCCAAATTGGGATGATCTCCAACCTCCCAACCTCCTTCCTATGCCTATTTAATCTTAGGCCCTCCCCTTGACATTCCCCTGGCTGAATTTTTCTGCACTTCGAGTTTTACATGCATTAGAATATCCTAGACTATTGTTTGCCTTTGTCCCTTTTCGAATTTTCTTGCAGGAACTTTGTTATTCTTCAGCCGAAGCAAGCTCAGATCGTCGCAGACGATCCTGTCCAATTCGAGACGATTTCGTACCAATCCGAGATGATTTCGACTGCAGTCAACATTGGGGGCAATCAGTGCCCTGAGTTTGCATTCTTTCTCCATTATTTACTATTTTGCTTTGCATTAGTTAAACTTATTATTATTTTGCATCCTGGAGTTCACCCATATAGTCTTAATGCATAATAAAATCATAAATTGTCATTAAATCATTGTAATGCACTCGTGTTTTTGTTTATTATTATCATTTTAATATTATTACTGTCATTCTACATCATTGCCCTCTGTTGGCATAGCTGCATTTTCTTGTATTTTGTATCTATTTCTCTGATTGCAGGTCTCTGACGAATTCGTCTGATGAATTCATCAGATCTCAGACGATCCTGTCTGATCGCAGACGATCCTGTCAGATCAGAGGCGATCCTGACTGCTTCAAGAATTAGAACCTCCATCAGACATCCGGATCAGGTATGGCTCTTTAATCTAGCTTATTCTCTCTATTTTTTGTTCAAATCTATTTTCTGTATTCATTTAAATCTGCATTTCATATAGAACAACTTAAATTCATTTGGCCAAACCTAGGAGTTGAATGATCAAACATAAAATTGAACACATCAAACACATTCCCAACCTAGGCGTGGAAAATGCCATTCAAAATTTTCCTGGTGAACCCACCATCCATCGAAAAATCACCTTAATACACCTCCCCTGAGAGGCGGGACCTTCGAAAGGCCTCTCAGTCCGAGGTATTGTCCCATCCTTCCCGCATCCCCCTTTCGGGCGCGGATCCTTTAGCCTGAAGGTAAGGGTGCAGAAAATTTGGAACGATACAGTTAGGCACCAATATGTTTTTCAACAAGAACATGATTAAGGTGGGAAATGCCTCCATATCCTTCTTTGCATACATGGCCAAATACCTCATCCCTCCACCCATCACACTCACATCCCTCCATCCATCTCCAAAAATCCACCTCATATCATACTCCTTATTGTGCCCAACATGGACATGCAATCCCTCCACTGACACTCGAAAGATGCAGTATACATCTTCTAGTGTCACTATAGACTCCCCTATTGGCAACTAGAAGGTCCTCCCATTCGGATCCCATATTTTTTCCAATGTAGAAAGATACCCCTCATAATCCTGCACCACCTCTATCCATGCAAACCCAACCAACCCCATATCCTCCAACTTATCCTAGTCAGTATTCTACAAGGTATTTCTCACCACTGGTATAATAGGTGAGAATTGATGTTGATCCTCCAAGATTATCAAATACTAGTACAACACAACAACAAATACATTACTAGAACATTCATTGCAAAAAAAATAAAATATTGCAAAATCCAAACAAGAGTGCCAAGGGCACTTACCTCAACCACCTATACCTCCATACCTATTGTTGCATCCACTCCCTCCATCGCCATCACTTCACTCCTCCACACTCCTCACTCACTCACTCTCCTTTAGACATAACTTTTGGAACTCACAAATGCAAGAATAAATCCAATTTCACTTATGTAGACATTTTAAGTGTTTTTGGTGCACTCAAATGCACATGGGCATCTACCTAGAGCATTCAAATACTACCCAACATTTACAGAGTGGCAAATGCTCTGCCACATCTATGCATGATGCGATTGATAGCCAATGTTTGACCCCAAAATGTTATAAAAGAACTCAAAGGAGCTCAAAATATAGAAAAATCCCACATATCCATACATCCATTTCACCATCACACCATGTTTTGTGAAAGTAGAAACTGATTTGGGTGCTTAATTTTTTGTTTGCAACTAAAAGTTGTAAAAATTGCTCAACAATCTTCAAAACACCTCAAAATGGCCCAAAATTTCACAAAATGATCACATTCATCATCCCAATTATTTATCATACCATTTCATCAAATTTTGTGATAACATGGATTGATTTGGGTTGTTAAATCTTGTTTGTGACCTAAAGTCATAAAATTATCCAAATTTAGCTCAAAAAACATTCCAAAACAACTCCAAATGTCACAAAATCCTCTATTTCACTCAACAATGCATCTCCATCTCCTTTTTCATCATACATTGTCATTCCACATTGCCAATTTCATTTATCATTGCATTTACATTTAATATTTTCCAATTTCACATACATTATCAAGTGAACCTTGTATCTAGTGATTTCCTCTAGTCCTCGGGAGGCTGCAGTTATGGGCTATCCATGGAGACCGATAGGATGAATAGATAACCATAAGGATGCTTGATCAACATCATCATCCTCTATCATATTAAAAATCAAATCAAGACGGTCAATCATTTTGTGAATGTAACCATATTTACAAAAAATTTATCAAAGTTGTCATTAGCTCCTTCCACAGGCAGAATTGTGAAATATTATTATATTTTCCATTTGAATTTTACAATTTTACCTTGTAATAAGCCAATTGTTAGGTTAAAAAAGTGTGGTTGCATGAAGAGATATGGTATTCCTACCTCCACCATATGTTCACCAACGTTGGCTATTTATTCTTATTCAACAACAACACTGCCCATTATGCTAAGAGCAAATTTTCAAAAAAATGAAACCATACCCAAACTTGGGGTAACCAACCTTGAATTTGATTTCAATATTGACATATCCATTTACATAATTTATTGCACCCACAATTTGAAAAAACCCCATCTCTATTGGATCAAACATAGAATACACCATTCACCCACATTTACATCACACACAATTGGCAAAAATCCCCTTGCATATGTTGGGGCAAAAATAGAATACATCATTCACCCACATTTACACCCACATTATCACCCACAATTCTATCAATTGGCTCATGAGATTCATTCTTCACTCATTCACCAATTGAGGGGGTAAGCTACACCCACATTCTTTTTGTCTTCAAGATCTTCTTATGCTCCAAGGAAAAGAAGTTGCTTCACCAAACTAGGTGTCTCTTGTTTTTGCACCGTATTGTGTTTCACACAAAGCAATACAAAAAGGGGTATCTGTAGACACAAAATCCTAGCCATTTTTCATCCACACATCAGCCAATCACAACCATCCATTATTTATTTATATATATGTATATTTATTTATATTTATGTATATAAATATTAATATTTTATTTATATTTTTTTATTTAAATATATATATATATATATATATATATATATATATATATATATATATATATATATATATATATATATGAATAAATCACAATCCATCACAACCTAATATCAACCATAAATATAACTTGATCCATTTCATATATCAAAGACATAATATTAGCCATTCATCATGATTTAATCTCGACCGCTCATTGGTGTCGTCGAAACCCTAACCTATTGAAGACAAGTTATAAAAGATAATTCACTTTTGTGAATGAGGTTAAGCGGTTAGTTAATTCAAAATTTAGATATATTCAAAGCCATTGCATCCACCCTTATCCAAAACCTATAATTTCACTAACTCTTTTCACCCTTATCGTTGTCACATCCTCCATTATTTGGGCTAGAACCCCTATAAACCAGATCTAGTTATCCAATACTCTTCCCAAAAACCCCTAAACATTGTTGAGCATCCCAAGAATGTTGTTGAGAATTCTAGGAATGCTACAAGGAATTCAAAACCCTTACAGAATTCTCCAAGATGTTTTCCTCTTAACCAATTTGCCATCAACAGACCCTCAAACACTTTTGAGCATTCGTGCACCATCATATCACAAAAATAGAAGCGTGGATAAAAAAATAAGTATAATATCGACAAGGTAAAAATGTTATTGCTTTACAACTTATGTTTCCTTTTTTTACTTGCATTTCATGATTTCTATACCTAGGATTTGTATATTTTTTTATTTAGAGGGTCTAACATAGTGGAGCCCTCGCATATGCTACTAACTTCTTTATGTTGTGATTTGTGTTTAGGTTATAGGAGGCATCTTACTTCATGGTCGTTGTAGCTCGGGTGGTCCCATAGGGATACACAAGCCCACCAACAATCTTGTTTATATTAACATATGATGCAAAAGTGTAATCATTGTATCAACAAAAATTACATTGTAACATTGAAGATCAAGGCTCCTACAATATTAATACAATATTTTTTCTTCATTGTGCAATATATTTTGTGTTGTTTTTTGTATTGT
Source organism: Wollemia nobilis (assembly GCA_028583015.1). Classification (NCBI taxonomy): domain Eukaryota; kingdom Viridiplantae; phylum Streptophyta; class Pinopsida; order Araucariales; family Araucariaceae; genus Wollemia; species Wollemia nobilis. Next base: position 21,158,845 of record JAQPPZ010017232.1, on the reverse strand, counting down.
TATCTTGGTGTTGTTGCTTTTTACTTTACAAAAGTATATACAGAGCATTTTGAGATAATACACATATTAATAACAAGGAAAATGACAAAGAAACTAAAATAAGACAAATGCATGCATGAAAATGAAATCTATCTATGTTAAACAATAACTAGAAATGCTACTAAAACTTAACAAAATAAGGAAAACAAGAAATAAATCTCTGCCCAAGAGGTCATATCTAAATAGGACGATCATACCTATAGGTTATCTCTAAGAGATACGATCACACCTATGGGTCGTATATGATAAAGATGACTGCTAACCTACGATTTATTCTCTTATGTTCGATGTAAGGTGATGTTGGGTTTGATCTGTAAATTGGTCAAAAAATTGGTGCGTTCATGGAGAATGGCTTAGAAGGTAAAATTCAATGCCAAAAAAAGGATATTAGATTGCATAAAGAGCATGAATGTGATCTTCAACCTTCAAAATTATCCATTGGTATGCTTTCTATAGAGAAAAGAATACAAAAAGGGTTGAGAGCTTCATGGTTGAAATTCAGTAGCACTTGTTGCTTGAAAAATGAACTCTCCTTCATAAATGTATGAAGTTTGGGTACCATTATATAGACTTCTAAAAGGGATTCTAATATTGCATGGGAAGCCAATAAGTGGTTATATCCAAGAAAGGTAACTATCCATTCTTGTAACTTCCCCACAACTAGTTGTTTATGTCGTTATGCTTAGTTGGCTCGTGTAACCGCTTTATCCATGGTGCAAGATTTTTATTTTTCTTTCGGTATGAACATATCAAGGTGATATGGCCTTGAATAGAGGCTATATTATGGTAAGATAGTCTCTAGAGGTCATACTTTGGTGGGATGGTCTTGGATGAAAATGGAAGTTCCTCCCTGTTTGAGTGGTGAAAACCAGTATTGAGCCCTAGGGCTGCCCAGGGTGGGTTATATGGCCTTAAAGGAGTTCATATAGGTAGTATAATGAAAATGATGTATTTTATATGTCTACATTATTTTATATGTTCCTATCAACATTTAGGTCAAAGCTCATTCATATGGGCCTTCAAAAGATCAAGAAATAGTTTAGACAAAAAGCTAGCAAGAGATAGGTTGACTATTCATTTGCATGGTGGCCTAAAAATAATTGGGTAAATTTAGGGAAAGTCATGACCCATCATATGCATACATTTTTTCCACTTGTAAGGACCTTAATAATCAAGAAATATTAGTTAAACTCTTGGACTTGAAAGAGAAAGAGGTAAGATTAAGATTATTTTGGCCAAGACAAAGAAGAAGAAAGGATATTTAGAAATCCAAAAATAAAGGAAAGGTATTTCTAGAAATTAGAGATCAAGGGTACCACTAAGAATCATTACAAAAAGCTACAAGTAAAGGCATGGTGATTGTGCATCTAGTGATGGCCAAGTTTATGGTGATAACTATTGTAATCTCCTTATTTTATTGAAAATAAGAAGCTTGAATGCTTTCGTGTGGGATTTCTTCCTAAAAGGGATTCCCATATCATAAAAATATGCTATTTTATATTTTATATATGTTATTTTTTAGCATGCAAGTATATTTACTTGCACTATCTTCATTCAAAGGGATGTTAGTGTCATGACCCCTTAGGAAGGACTCTTTTTGACTGAATATTATGAATTAATAGTTGGATATTTTAATCTTGCTTTATTGGACTATAATATGGCTTGTGCTTGATTTGATGAAACTTACCTTGGGTGGCATAGAACATGGACTGAGTATTTTTAGAACCTCACATTTTAGCCTTGAGTGAATAGGAACTAGGTGTTAAGACCCCATGAGCAAATAAAGCAATATTAGACCATGGAAATTTAAAAGGTTGGAATCTTTAATATACCTATTAATTTCTCATATTTCTCATGGGAATGGGTTCATCACCCAAAACCTTAACCCTATAATGCTCAGTAGTATTTGATGTCTCCCCTTTTGGCCTCTCCAAAAAAGGGGATAACATCATGGAAATAAACAAAATAGCTCGTGAGACCATGGAGTTTAGGAGAGACTTTGGATTCACTTAATATCACCTCCAAAAGGCCATATATGGAAAACCTAATGTCATTGCTCTCAAAGTGGATGGAAAATTGAATCCCAAGTTTGAATTCTTCAAAAACACTAGGGTTTATTAACCAAGATCTATCAAATTTCACATGCAGGATATCAAGAATGCTTAGTTTTAGTTTTGAAAAATAAGTTGAGCCCCAAAATTTTGTATCTTTTAAATTTGTTTGGCTCCATGGAAAATTTATGGAAGGCCCTTTTTTGGAAAAAAAAAAGGCTAAAAAAAATATAGGAACAATGGAGAAAGACATGAGATATCCTCTATTGGGAAAGGAGCGTAGAGATGGGCTGACCTGGACTCACACTAGTGATGACCTTTCTTTTTATCTTGAAGGAAATCCCTTTGTGAATACCAAAAGGGTAGTGAGAGAGTTTATTGAGTCTCAAAATATTTGATACATTATCAGACTTGCAATATTCATGACCATTTTCCAAAATTCACTCAGTGATATCACACAGACCTTCACCAACCATCTAGGCACCCTTGAGCTTGTCACCACCTCCATCAAGAATTCTGTCATTATAGGTATCACTTTTGGAACAATGGCAAAGGGAAAAATACAAAGACTGGTTCATTTTAATACTAAAATGTCTAGCTATTTATTATGGCTATTTAACATTAAATTACTTTGAAATGTCTAGTTGTTTCTAATTTTAATGGACACCCTTAAATTTTTTCAAGTATTTTTTATTTCTTTTTTAAAAGAATTATATTTCAAATGTTATAAATAGAGACCCACAAGGTCCACAAGTGCCCTGCCCCCAAGGTAGCCTAAGCCTAAACCATAGAGGAACTATAGGATTTGGTCATTACAATGAAGGATTGAGGGATACCAAATCAATAATATTGACTAAAAAATTCCTTGAGATGTCTTGTATACCCACCTATTTTTCTCTATATTAAATCCCATAAGGTCCACAATGATCAAGTGGAACTAAAATAGTAGGATTCACACAAGGTACATTTATGTATATGTATTGGCCCGGATAGATATTATTCCAATATATTCTTGGATTTGTATGTTCCAACTCCATAAATGAAATGTTACACTATCCAGCTAATGCATACAGAGTTTTCCCACCTTGTACATGATGCCATGATCCACATTTGTTGTAGTTATTTATGTCATCCATCCCTTTGTAGGAAATGCTAATTACTTGGAAATTTGCAATGTTGTCATCGATTATATTTTGATTTTGATTTTTTAGGTTGGCCTCTGATATATTACAATATTTTTCCATAGATTGAGTTGTATCTCCATTACTAGGATTGTACGTTTATCCATATATTCCATAGCCAATAAATCCAGAATATATGTTGCCACTTATGTATAGTTTCAATGTTGAATTTATTGCATCTATACTTATACAAAGTACTATGATTTCCTCCTGCAATCTATGTGAAGAGAAGAATGACACCAATCTATTGGCATAATCTACTTCAAAAATCTGAGAATATTTTGCTTTCAACCTGAATGGGCAAGGAATACTGATAATAGACCCTTCAACCAAAATATGGTGCAAGTTATCATTATATATCTTTGGTGTATTTTCATGATACCCATATTTTCATGCATATTAGAGTGTATTCAAGAATTATATACACTAATATAGAATCTAATAAACAAAAAAAATCCTAAAAGATTTTGGGCATTCATTATTATTAGAAGCCAAATCTATTCTGTTAAACTTACTTACAATGTTCTCTAGCTGCTCTAATCTACTAGTAAATTTATACTACACACCACATGGACTGCAACCTCTGTTAAAATTACTTGCTATGTGTCTATTGTGGCTGAAGTCTAGTTAACAAACAACCATATGGAAAAGAGGATGAAACAATGTGATTGGTGAGCAAAAATTATGTTTAGAAAACAATCATTTTTTTTTCATAAATTATCAATCTGATAAGTTTGTAAACTTATGAGTGTCATGCACAATATATGCTTGTAGTGTGGAGAATGAATTCCTTTGTACCTATTTAGTTTGGTGGGGGTGTTTGTTCATTTTTCATTTCATCCAAACTAAATTAAACTAAGTGCAAATAAATAAATAAATTACAAACTAAAATTAAATTATTGAAAATAAAAGTGCAGGAAATTAAAGTGCAGGAAAATAAAACACAACTAAATTAAAATAAAGCAGAAAATAAAATAGGAAACTAATCTATTGAAAATAAAGAACAAAAATAAAAATGGGAGGACTACTACAGGGAGTGGGCCCAGGCTCCTGCATATAGTTTTCCCGATTAATTATGTAAATCCTGCTTTAATAAAATAAGAGTATTTGCAACTCTACAGAATAAAAGAAATAATTATTCTAATGACAGTGTAATTGATCGACCCCATATTCGTCTAGCCTACGTTCTTATATAAAACACATCCAAATCTTGTTACAATAATATATTGGTCTATTTTTAATCACATAACGTGATTTGTTACAATTGGTTTATACACAAATATTATTCTCCTATTAAAAGCATGACCATTCACCAAAAGGATAAATATATTAATCCTTAGGTGTATGTAACAACTAATCCTAAAATAATGAATCCTAAAAATAATGCTTTTAAAATCTTACATGGTCAACTTGGAATAAAATTGTCTTATTCTATTTTAATAATAATACATGTTTAAAATCTAATATGAATATTTCTCCTTTATATTTTGTGCAACAACCTCCTTAAAAAGTGCATAGTCAATTGGTCAATCGATCAACATTGATTTGGTCAACAAAAAAATGTTGGAACATAGCTCCATATTATAGTCAAGAGGTAGGCACCTCCAAATGGTCAAAAGTAAGGCATCATGAGTAAGACACTGTCAGGAGTAATGCACTAGGAGTAAGGCACCACCGATAATCGGGAGTTAGGTGCCTCCAATGATTGGGAGTTAGGTGCCTCCAAATGGTCAGGATTTAGGCACCTCCAAATGGTCGAGAGTTAGGCGCCTCCAATGGTCAGGAGTTAGGCACCTCCAAATGGTTAGGAGTTAGGTGCCTCCAATGGTCGGGAGTTAGGTGCCTCCAAATGATCGAGAGTTAGGCGCCTACCTCCACCATTTACCATAGTACCTTTCAAGATGTCTTCATGCATTACCAGGTCCAAATGGGATATATGCTCAAAAACACCAGATTAGTAACAAAAACCTAAATTTACACACATTTTCCACTAAAAACACCAGTCAAGCATAATACTTCATTTTCTATCAATTATATACAAAAGTTATATAAAAATACATCTCAAATTCTAATTTAACCAATAATGATGACCCTTAAAAGTGTATATAAAATGAGCAATTTTTGTGCTCATCATCCCCCATGCCAAATATTTGACATTTCCTCATTTCAACAACCCTCCCCCCTTTTTTTCATGGGAGTAAGGCACCGTTGGGAGTAAGGCACTAGGAGTCAAGCACCTCCCATCATTTTTTTTTTTAGGCAGACACCGATATATGGGATATAGGCACCTGTATATGGGAGTCAGGCACATCCCCACACATTTTTTTTGTCTTTGAAAATATGGGAGGCAGGCGCCTCTTTTTCCCCCATGCCAAAGATGTGACATGCCCTCATGTCATAGTCCCATGGTACAATTTTTTTTTCATTGAAAATGGTCTTGGGATAATGAAAATATTATCATGTCTGAGGCATGCCATGTGGTTTCATTCTAATGGGAGAATTAATAAAGAGAAATATGGGGGCATCCACTGGTATTAACATAGAAATGATTTTTAAAATAACTATGCACATAATTAATGAAAAACTCAGTATATACCTGGGTGAATTTTGTAGAGCATGATGTGTACAATGTTTGATGGTGTGAAATGTCTACATGCTACTTGAAATCATGGTGTACCAGAAAAATGAGATTGTTGTGACGTTGGTGCATCTTGGATATTTTTTTTTCTCTGAGCCCATCATCTGTTCAATGGGAGGAAGCATGACCAGAACAGATTTTCTCAGCCCATATTTTTTTTGTTCTTCTTTTTGATTGCTTTCATCATCCAAAATGTTCATCATATTTGTTGTTCTTCCACTGAGCATTGCATAATCAATAGTGAATACCCTAAAAAATTATGATGGCAATGATGTACAATGGTTTCTGTGGTCCATTTGAATTTGTACTACAACCACGTGGACCCCACCACTGCAACCAATTTGCTCCTCAAAGCTCAGAATAAATCATCTAAACTGAGCTAGTTTCCATTTCAATGATCCTCAACAATCAATGAAGACAATTTTATTTCTTGTGAGTTGTAAAAAAACACAAAAATATGGAAAATAACATAGTTTTGAATTTTTTTCGATGATCTTTTCTATGCAGCTTCCAAAAAGCAATAGAAAATATAAATTTTTTTATGCCCATCTATATTGCTAACAGAGAAAAAAAATTAAACTATGGCATTCTTTGTGTGGTGTTCTCCTCAAGAAAATAATGATGAGGTTCTATGTTGTAGAGGAACATTTTTGGTTTGCTAAAATCTGAGTGATCTCCACAAAATGTATTGGATAAATCACTCACTAAAATGAATCAAACAAAGCAATAGGTCTACTATTTTTCCTCTTCTGATGGCACCCATTTCCATGATGTGGTAGCTCTGATAGCAGTAAAATGATTCTATTTTTGTAGTTTGGTGAAGCATGCATAAATTTGAAAACTTTGTAGAGCACCAGGCCTACTCTATTAAAGAACCTGCTGCACTGTAGTCAATATTACCCATTGGGCATATTCTTTCTGTGGGTGTGGAAATTAACAAGTATAGCATCACAGCCATAGTTTACCACTATTAATTTTAACATTAGGGTGAGCTCTCTTCTATTGGTTTTGACGTGCAATGACAACTCTCCACTTGAGGGCAAGCATGCTACCATCAAATATGAACACTAGATTCACACTTCTCCCCTATTTTATTTTGTTGTCATTGGTTGGAGATTTATTGTTCCATTATAAACCAAGCTGGTTCTAGGGAAATAGGATACTATCTACCAATAAGTAGTAGAAAATAACGTACTTATTTAATATTTGTACTCAATAGAAGATTCTAGCTTGCTGAAAATGGGTACTATTTTTTTTAATATCTAGGCATCGCTCTTCCTGATGGAATATTGATACCGCTTATTGGTGCCTTCCTTTAGGTGGGAAGAAGGCATTGCTATACAAGGAGCTTTTAGGCACTATCTTATTTATGGGAAGTATATTTTTCCGTATTGCTGCACTTCTAGCAGGGCATAGGATGGTTGCATCTATTAGGCCTAGTTTAAGTCAACTGCCTATAGATTGTACTCAAGGTTGTGTCCTACAAAACTAAACACACAAAAGTAGAAAAATAGGAATCATGGAACCTATGCTTGATAGGCCTAGGTTACCCAAGCTACCTACATATTGCATTCATGGGATGATTTCCTGCAAAGAAAAATGAAAAACTATGTTAAGTAGAACATATTCCATGCTATTTTCTTTTGGATTTGGGAAATAACTCCCAACCATTAGGAGGATTCATACAGTTTACTTTTTTCACATATTCTCCCATTTTTCACAATGAATGTGTGAAAATTCATCAAAAATATTAGTATAGTATGGGATCTCCTCCATGCTGATGTCTAATCCAGTCTCACAAATGTGAGGTGGTTGTAAATGGAGCCCATTGACTATTACTTGAACATCATCTTGGCACTCTACTTCGCTCTTGGTGTAGCATCTCCGACTCTATTTACCATCTACTCAGGCTATAATAGTCATGCACTTTGTAGAAATTTTTTCCCTAAGTTCCATAAACACCTTGGGTTGGAAGCCTTTCACTTGTTAAGGGTTACTTAGTCTGCCTTTAGGAGCCTGCATTTTCAAGGCAAACTCTGCTTGCTTCACCTATTTGGACTGGATGCTACACGATTGAGGTACACAAGATGGTTCGTATAGTGATATTATGAACTCCACATATAAATATCACTTTAATAAATCTTCATAGACAAATTCTTATTCATTTACATCACACATAATGATGTTCTACAAAACATAAAAAGAAAAATATAAACTAAAGGTATTAAAGCAAAATTCTAAACTAATGGTATTAAAATAAAATTCTAACTAATTTTTTTTTTTAAACATTGTGAATAGTGTTCATTGTGTTGTTGGTGGAAATAATGAAGGTGGGGTCTCCCCCATGCCTACAACTGAACTAGTCTCTAAAAATCATCCCTTTCTTCATCAACTAGTATGATATGTTGCAGCATGAGAAGAGCATGGCTTCAAAAAAAATTCTTCCAACTCATTGGAAAATTGTGTAGGTAGATAAATGACTACTTTTTTAACATGGTGTAGTAGTATTCTAAAAAAAACACGTGCTATTTTTTTGATTCATGATGTTGCCTTAAGCGCAAGTGAAGAGCATACTCCTGGAAAGATGTTCTTTTTAAATTTAGTTTTTTTTTAACATCATTTTTCCTGCTACTAATGTCATTGTTAAAATTTACCAATGTGTTGAGAAATATTAAGCCTGTAATTTTTATCATTAAAACTAGGCTTCTTGAGGCATAATTCCCTAATGGTTTTTATGTAAATAAACACATCCCTAATAGTAAAAATTTTCAACTATATCAGACCTGGGTTGTGTCATTTCTCTAATTTTATGAAACCATTGAGAATATGATGGAATTCCTTCATTGCCTAATTTTCTATTTTTTCAACACAATTTATTTCTACTTCTACACTTAATATGGTACATCGGGTTTATTCCCACTTTTACCTAATAAGCTGATAAATTTAAACCGTTTCTAATGGGATTCAACTCTGGCTTTTCCAGCAACTGTTTTTGCCTTGTAAAAAGGCCCTTGGTGGACTCATACTTCTTAGGTAGAGGATCTATAGGTAATTTAAATATAATTTTTAACTGACCTATGGATCATAACACTATAGTTTTGGCATTCTCCGACAACGGTGCCAAAATGGTGAGCAAAAATTCTGTTTAGAAAACAATCATTTCTTTTCCATAAATTATCAATTCGATAAGTTTGTAAACTTACGAGTGTCATACACAGTTATTCCTGTAATGTGGAGAATGAATTCCTCTGTACCTATTTAGTTTAGTTGGGGTGTTTGTTCATTTTTATTTCATCCAAACTAAATTAAACTAAGTGCAAATAAATAAATAAATTAAAATAAAGTAGGAAATAAAACATGAAACAAATCTATTTAAAATAACTAAAAATAAATAAAGAGGGAAGGACTACTACAGGGATTGGGCCTACGCTCCTGCAGATAGTCCATCTGACTAATTATGTAAATCTTGCTTTAAGAAAATAAGAGTATTTAAAAATCTACAGAATAAAAGAAATAATTATTCTATTGACTATGTAATTGATCAACCCCATATTCATTTGATCTACATTCTTATATAAAATGTAGCCAGATCTCATTACAATAATAGATTGGTCTATTTTTAATCACATAACATGATTTGTTACAATTAGTTTATACACAGATATTATTCTCCTATTAAAAGCATGATCTTTCATCAAAATGATAAATATAATAATCCTTAGATGTACGTAACAAATAATCCTAAAAAAATGCATCCTAGAAATAATTCTTTAAAAAGCTTACATGGTCAACTTGGAATAAAAGTGCTTTATTCTATTTTAATGATAATACACATTTAAAATCTAATATGAATATTTCTCCTTTATCTTTTGTGCAAAAAACTCCTTAGAAAGTACATAGTCAATTGGTCAATCGATCAATGTTGGTTTTGTCAATCGATCAACGTTTGAACATAGCTCCATATTGTAGTCAGGAGGTAGGCACATCCAAATGATCAAAAGTAAGGCACTAGGAGTAAGACACCATCAAGAGTAAGGCACTATTGATGATCAAGATTTAGGTGTCTCAAATGGTTGGGAGTTAGGTGCCTCCAAATGGTTGGGAGTTAGGCACCTCCAAATGGTCGGGAGTTAGGCACCTCCAATGGTTGAGAGTTAGGCACCTCCAAATGGTTGGGAGTTAGGCACCTCCAATGGTCAAGAGTTAGGCACCTCCAAATGGTTAGGAGTTAGGCGCCTACCTCCACCATTTACCATAGTACCTTTCAAGATGTCTTTGTGCATTACTAGGTCCAAATGGGATATATGCTCAAAAATACTAGATTAGTAGCAAAAACCTGCATTTACACATATTTTCCACTAAAAACACCAGTCAAGCATAATAATTCATTTTCTATCAATTATATGCAAAAGTTATATAAAAACACATCTCAAATGCTAATTAAAGCAATAACGATACCCATTAAAAGTGCATATAAAATAAGCATTTATGGTGCTCATTAGTGATGAATATCCCTTTTCATATGATTGTTTTGCATTATGAAGTGTGTGTATGCATGATGAATCTCCCTTTTTATATGATGGATTTCCCTGATAGATTATATCTATGCATGTGTGTGTAAATACACATTCACTTATATAGGCAGTACACATACTATCAAAAGTCACCATATACTGCTTGTAGGAACTATGTGCAAATGGTTGTAGGAAATTTACCTTCAGTGAATCCTATGAAGTAGTGCCATAAATAAGTTGGCAACTTACTTATGTTATCATTTTCATGACAAGATAGTGGGGATATTTATAGTAATATTGTGAATAGCTTTTGGTTACTATTTTCATAGTTGTACTTTCATAACTGACATGTTAAACATACATTATCATCCTCGATGACTATAGTGTTGGCATTTTATTGACCGATATAAACAATTTATGAGGGAGAAAATATGGATTGAGTTTGTACCTCCAACCAAACTTGGATTGCATACCTATTATTGGTTTTTTAATCCATTGCATTTATACTCTTATGTTAGCAGATCTATCATGAGGCTTTTATTAGCATTAATAGGTGCAAATACAACAAGAACGTGTGCATTAGAATATGGTATACCTCATTTATGAAATTGAATAGATCAATTTTACACCTCAATGATAGTAATTCAAATATGCATTTCTCTTTTATGATGTTAATAATGGTTTGGTTTTTATTGGAAGTTGAATGCAAGTCCCATGATAGGCAATTCATGATACCATATGGTACATTGTTATTATATTAATAGACTCAATCTTGTGTTGGTGATTTTTAGTAAGTTGGTTAAGTACCATGCTATGATAATTGGTGACCTCTGTATATTGCTACAATATGTTCACAATATGAATATGACCATACTGCATATAAGTCTCTAATATGACAACTTGTAAAAGCAGAGTACCTACTACTTATAATAGTTGTAGGTGTAACTTTTCATGATAGTCTTGGGTCAGTTTGTAGGCACATATTATAGCCCAATGAAAATAAGTTATATTTTCTTGAGTTAGCTAAATGAATAGCTAGGAATAGTCAAGGTTGAATTTTGATTTCAGAATAAAGCCAAAAATATTTCAATGCTCTTAAATAGACACTAAATTTGGATGTGCAACTTTTTCAAATTTGAAGTCTATAATGCATTTTTGATTGATAGAAGGGAAGGTATATGTTTTACCTTAGGGTGAATAGCACTCACTAAATTAGTTGAGAGGAGGTATACCAGGTAGAGGTAGGAACCTTGATTTGATGGAATATTGCAAACTGAACCAAAACCTAGAATTTACCTTAATAAATGCCAGATCTTGGAGATGCCTCACTCTTTACCTGGTTGGGAATGGATAGTAGATTGTTATTTTTATGGTCAATACTATGGATCCCACCATAAGATAAATATTATAGTTGCATTGTTGTTTAATGGGTTGCTTGCATGTCAGATCTTGCACATTGTTATAGAAATAGATACAAAAGTTGACAAAATGCCACATAAAATATATTGTGAGGATAATGATTTTATATCCTATGCTCTTGATGAAGACTAGAATTTATCCATTGTAGTATGGGATTTTGTGTATCTCTAATTAATTTATTAAGTATGCTCTAGTGATGTATTATGTATAGGAATAATATCACAAAGAGAGTCTAGATGCACCTTATTTAGCATCAAGAACAAGATGGTATAGTGCTTTACCTAGTTTATGGAACCAAGTTGTACTTATGAATTAAAGGACTAATTCATATTGGAATATCATTGTTATGATGGAAGTAAGGGTATTATGGGATGCCTTTACTTTCATGTTACCTTGAGTGAATACGAACTAGGTGTTAAGATTCCATGAGTAAATAAAGCAATACTAGATCATGGAAATTTAAAAGGTTAGAATCTTTAATATGCCTATCAATTAATATTTCTCATAGGAATGGGTTCATCACCCAAAAATTTAACCCTATTGTGCTTGACGGTATTCAATGTATCCCATTTTGGCCTCTCTAGAAAAGGGGAATGACATCATGGAAAGTGAAAAAAATAGCTCACAAGGTCATGGAGTTCAAGAGAGACTGTGGATTCATTCAATATCACCTCCACAAGACCATATATGGAAACCCTAATGCCATCACTCTCAAAATGGATGGGCAGTTGAAGCCCAAGTTTAAATTCTTCAAAAACCTTAGGTTTTACTGACCAAGATCTGCTAAATTTCACATGCATAATATCGAGAATGCTTGGTTTTAGTTTGGAAAAATATGTTGATTCCTAAAATTTTGTATCTTGTAAATTTGTTTTGCTCCAAGGAAAATATGTTGAAGGCCCTTAGTTGGGAATAAATAAGGAAGCTCAAAACAGAAAGGAACAATGTATAAAGGCCTGGGATCTCCTCTACTGATAAAGGAGACTAGAGATGGGTCAACCTAGACTCACACCAATAGTCACCTTTATATTTATCTCAAAGGAAACCCCTTCATGAATCTGAAATAGGTGGTGAGAGAGTTTGATTGTCTCAAAAAATTGGGTACATCATCGAACTCATAATCTTCATGGCTATTTTCTAGCATTCGCTCAGTGCTATCACACAGACCTTCATTGGCCATTTGGGCACCCTTGAGCTCGTTGTCACCTCCATCAAGAATTTTATCATTGTAGACCTCACTTTTGGAACAATGGTAAAGGGAAAAATCCTAGGAATCTGGTTCATATGAATACCAAAATATCTAGCTAATTCTTATGACTATTTAAGGTCAAATTACTCTAAAATATCTAGTTTTTTTCTAGTTTTAATGGATGCCATTAAATTTTTTGGAGTTTTTTTTTATTTCTTTTTTTAGAGAATTATATTTCAAATGTTGTAAAAAGAGACCCACATGTTCCATAAGTGCCCTTCCCCAAAGGTAGCCTAAGCCTGCCCCGTAGAGGAACTATAGGATTTGGTCATTGCATGAAGGATTAAGGGCATTGATTGAACAATTCCTTGAGATGTCTTTTATACTGACCTCTTATTTTTCTTTGTTTTTAATACCACAAGGTCCACAATGGTAAAGTGTAACTAAAATATTAGGATTCACACAAGGTACATTTATGTATCTGTATTGTCCTGGATAGATATTATTCCAATCTATTCCAATATTTGCATGTCGTAACTCCATAAATGCAATGTTAAATTGTCTTGCTAACGCATACAGTATTTCCCCACCTTGTACACGATACCCTAATCCACATTTGCTATAGTTATTTATGTCATCTATCCCTTTGCAAGAAATTTTAATTTCTTGGAAATTTGCAATGTTGTCATCGATTAGATTTTGATTTTTCAGGTTGGCCTCTGATATTTTGCAATATTTTTTCACAGACTGGATTGTATCTCCATTACTAGGATTGCATGTTTTTCCATAGATTCCATAGCCAATAAATCTAGGATATTTATTGCCACTTGTGTATAGTTTCCATTTTAAATTTACTACATCTATATTTGTACCAGGTACCATGATTTCCTCCTGCAACCTATGTGAAGAGAAGAATGACACCGATCCATTAACATAATCTGCTTCAATAATATGAGAATATTTTACTTTCAACTTGAATGGGTAGGGAATACTAATAATAGATCCTTCATCCAAAATATGGTGCATGTTAGCATTATATATCTTTGGTGTGTTTTCATGATACCCATATTTTCATGCATATTAGAGTGTAGTCAGGCATTATATACACTAATATAGAATCTAATAATTTATTTTTATTTTTTAAACATTTTTGTCATTCATTATTATTAGAATCCAAATCTATTATGTTAAAATTACTTGCTATGTGTCTCTTGTGGCTGAAGTCTGGTTAAAAAAAAACCATATGGGAAAGAGGATGAAACAATGTGATGAATATCCCATTTCATATGAATGATTTGCATGATGAAGTGTGTGTATGCATGATGAGTCTCCATTTTTATATGACTTATATTCATGATAGATTGTGACTATGTATGTGTGTGCACATACACATTCACTTTTATGGGAAGTACGCATACTATAAAAATTCACCATATACAGCTTGTAGGAACAACGTGCAAATGGTTATCAAAAATTTACCTTCAGTGCATCCTATGAGATAGTGCCATAGCTGAGTTTGTAGCTTACTTGTGTTCATTTTCATGACAAGGTAGTGTGGATATTTATAGTAATCTTGTGAATATATTTTGGTTACTATTGTCATAGTTGTTGTACTTTCATAGATGACATGTTAAACATACGTTATCATCCTCGAAGACTATAGTGTTGGCATTTAATTGATCATTCTAAAAACTTTATGAAGGCAAAAATATGGCTTAATTTTGTACCTCCAACCAAGATTGGAAGAGAGTAAATTCTATATCTATTATTTATACTTTTATGTTAGCAGATTTATCATAAGGCATTTATTAGCATTAATAGGTGCAAACCCAACAAGAACGTGTGCATTAAAATATGGTATACCTAATTTATGGAATCAAATAGATCACTTTTACACCTCAATGATAGTCATTCAAATTTGCATTTCTCTTTTGTGATGTTAATTGTGGTTTTGTTTTTATTGAAAGTTGAATGCAAGTATCATAATAGGTAATTCATGATACCATATGGTACACTGTTATTGTATTAGTAGACTGAATCTTGTGTTGGTGATTTTTGGAAAGTTGGTTAACTACCATGCTATGATAACTGGTGACCTTTGTATGTCACTACAATATGTTCACAATGTGGCTTTGAGCATACTGCATATAAGTCTCTAATATGACAACTTGTAAAAGCAGAGTACCTATTGGTTATAATAGTTGTAGGTGTAACTTTTCATGATAGTCCTGGGTCAGTTTGTAGGCACCTATTATAGCAAAAGGGTTGAATTTTGATTTCAGAATAAAGCCAAAAATATTTCAGTGCTCTTAAATAGACACTAAATTTGGATGTGCACATTTTTCAAATTTGAAGTTTGTAATGTATTTTTGTCTAATAGAAGAGAAGGTATATGTTTTACCTTGGGGTTAATAGAGCTCATTAAATTAGTTGAGAGGAGGTATACCAGGTAGAGGTAGGAACCTTGATCTAATGGAATATTGCAAACTGAACCAAAACCTATGTGAAGAGAAGAATGACACTGATCCATTGACATAATCTGCTTCAATAATATGAGAATATTTTGCTTTCAACTTGAATGGGCAAGGAATACTAATATTAGATCCTTCAGCCAAAATATGATGCATGTTAGCATTATATATCTTTGGTGTGTTTTAATGATACCCATATTTTCATGCATATTAGAGTGTAGTCAGGCATTATATACACTAATATAGAATCTAATAAACAAAAAACAATTTTAAAATATTTTTGTCATTCATTATTATTAGAAGCCAAATCTATTATGTTAAACTTACTTGCTATGTGTCTCTTGTGGCTGAAGTCTATTTAACAAACAACCATATGGTAAAGAGGATGAAACAATGTGATGAATCTCCCATTTCATATGACTGATTTGCATGATGAAGTGTGTGTATGCATGATGAGTCTCCATTTTTATATGACTTATTTTCATGATATATTGTGACTGTGTATGTGTGTGCACATACACATTCACTTTTATGGGAAGTACGCATACTATAAAAATTCACCATATACAACTTGTAGGAACAATGTGCAAATGGTTGTTAGAAATTTACCTTCAATTAATCCTATGAGTTAGTGTCATAGCTGAGTTTGTAGCTTACTTGTGTTCATTTTCATGATAAGGTAGTGTGGATATTTATAGTAATAATGTGAATATATTTTGGTTACTATTGTCATAGTTGTTGTACTTTCATAGATGACATGTTAAACATACATTATCATCCTCGATGACTATAGTGTTGGCATTTAATTGATCAATATAAACACTTTATGAAGGCAAAAATATGGCTTAATTTTGTACCTCCAACCAATATTGGAAGAGAGTAAATTGTATATCTATTATTGTTTTTACCCATTGCATTTATACTTTTATGTTAGCAGATTTATCATGAGGTATTTATTAGCATTAATAGGTACAAACCCAGCAAGAACGTGTGCATTAAAATATGGTATACCTCATTTATGGAATCAAATAGATCACTTTTACACATCAATGATAGTCATTCAAATATGCATTTCTCTTTCATTATGTTAATTGTGGTTTGGTTTTTATTGGAATTTGAATGTAAGTATCATAATAGGTAATTCATGATACCATATGGTACACTGGTATTGTATTAATAGACTCAATATTGTGTTGGTGATTTTTGGAAAGTTGGTTAAGTACCATGCTATGATAATTGGTGACCTTTGTATGTAACTACAATATGTTCACAATGTGGTTTTTAGCATACTACATATAAGTCTCTAATATGACAATTTGTAAAAGCAGAGTACCTATTGGTTATAATAGTTGTAGGTGTAACTTTTCATGATAGTCCTGGGTCATTTTGTAGGCACCTATTATAGCCAAATGAAAAGAAGTTATATTTTATTGAGTTAGCTAAATGAACTACTAGGAATAGGTAGGGTTGAATTTTGATTTTAGAATAAAGCCAAAAATATTTTAGTGCTCTTAAATAGACACTAAATTTGGATGTGCACCTTTTTCAAATTTGAAGTCTGTAATGTATTTTTGTCTAATAGAAGAGAAGGTATATGTTTCATCTTGGGGTTAATAGAGCTCATTGAATTAGTTGAGAGGAGGTATACTAGGTAGAGGTAGGAACCTTGATCTTATGGAATATTGTAAACTAAACCAAAACCTAGAATTTACCTTAATTAATTCTAGATCTTGGAGATACCTCACTCTTTACCTGGTTGGGAATGGCCAGTGGATTGTGATTTTTTTATTCAAGATCATGGATCCCATCATAAATTAAACATTACAGTTACATTGTTGTTTAATGTGTTGCTTGCATACCAGATCTTACACATTGTTATAGAAACAAATACAAAACTTGACAAAATACCACATAAACTATATTGTGAATAGGACAATGCTTTTATATCCTATACTTTTGATGAGGATTAAAATTTATCCATTGTAGTATGGTACTTTATGTATTTATGTTTGGTTTATTAAGTATGCTCTAGCGATGTAGTATGTATGGGAATAATATCACAAAGAGAGTCTAGATGCACCTTATTTAGCATCGAGAATAAGATGGTATAATGTTTTTACCTAGTTTATGGAACCAAGTTGTACTTATGACTGAAAGGACTAACTCATGTTGGAATATCATTGTTATGATGGAAGTAAAGGCATTATAGGGTGCCTTTGCCTTAATGTATGGAACCAATTTGTACTTATGAATTAAATGATTAATTTATATTGGAGTATTATTGTTATGATGGAAGTAAAGGTATTATGGGTTGCCTTTGCCTCCATGTATGGAACCAAGTTGTACTTATGAATTAAAGAACTAATTCATATTGGAGTACCATTGTTATTTTGGAAGTAAAGGAATTATGGGGTGCCTTTACCTTCATGTATGGAACCAAGTTATACTTATGAATTAAAGGACTAATTCATATTGGAATATCATTTTTATTATGGATATAAAGTCATCATGGGGTTCTTTTGACTCAATGTAAGAAACCAATTTGTAATTATGAATTAAAGGACTAATTTATACTATAATATCATAAGAAGTATGGGATTATTATGATGGAAGTAAAGGTATGATGGGGTACCCTTGAATTAATGTATGGAATTTTCTAAAATAAATAAAGAAGTCATTTTAAATGTTGGGTTTATTCCTTATGAGGGTTCCTAGGATATATGATGTGTTGTGTATCTTTATCTTGTGATCTTGCATATCTAGCTAGGGATATTATATTTAAACTTCAATAATATGATGATTAAAATAGATTGTGGATATGAATTTCATTTGAGTAATACTGCAACTTTTTACACTATTTATTAATGTATGGTTTGCGATGCTATGGAAATGACTAATTATTGTGTGATGATAATAATAAGTTTAATTAGGGATTAAGATTAATTATTGATAATATGATTAATTAATTAAGTGTATAGACATAGTATACCCCTAATTAAAATAGAGAGAAGTAATCAAAGGATAGATGGATGAACTTTGGTGAGTTTTATCACACATAGTGATAAATGCCTTAGTTCCCTCATCATAGAAATGACTATGACTATCACTTGATAGTTAGATATTCCACTGAAGAAGTGCAATGTCTAATTTCCAAGGCAATCACATCCTTATACTATGAGGGTATGTAAGGTTTTATAGGAGTTGGTCACTCCTATCACAAGAGTGACATTGACCATGTCGCAAATCTCTTAGTGACTTAATGCCTTGATTGAGATCAATAATTTTGAATATATTATCCAATGATCCTTGATTATGAACTATACATAAAGGTAAGTTATGTAACAATAAAAAAAAAACCTCTCTTAGATTATTTTGAGTTGAGTAACGAGGTGGTCATTATAGTTAGCATATTTATTATCTTTCAATTATTGGAAAATATTTAGTTTGTGGTACTATTAGGCCATAATTTGGTACAATAGTAATATATTGGTTCTTAAATAGTTTTAGTGTAGGTTTGAAGGTTTCACTAGTGAGTAGTGACTAGTTTAATCAATCAATTTATGGGATTTTAATTATTTTTAATTATCTCCTAACATGATTTATTATGGATATGGGGTAGTTTTAGTGTAGGTTTGAAGGTTTCACTAGTGAGTAGTGATTAGTTTCATAAAGGCCTAAGTGAACCTAAGCCAAAGAGAACTTTTATACCTTGAAAATGATTTTTATAATGCTATATTTATCAGTAATATAGATCATATTGGTATTGAAATAGGATTTCTTGTTCTTGTGGTGACTTGAAGATAATCTAAAAATGTGGATAATTTAATATCCAAGAAGAGAAAACTAGGTTCAAAAATTTAATGCAATGTTTAGAACTTGTTTTTATTTTAAAATAAAGGAAGATTAATCATATTTTTTTGGGGGAAGGATGAACAAAAAAATCATTGGGAGAAGAATGAGAGTTCCATAATGCATTGGAAGTAAAATATCACTAAGTATGATTAAGGCCTTCAATGCAAGTGTAGGTTGGAAAAATGTGCAAAAAAAAATGGATCAAAGTTGAAAGATGACCTTTAAGTGAGAAAATTATAGGTATGGAGTTTTTCATTGTGACATGAGATAGAACCAAGACACCAAATGAAATATCCAATTAATGTTAGCAAACAAAAGAAATATTTCCTTTAGGAAAAGAAATTTTGATAGGTTGAGTAAGCCCAAATGATTTAGATGGGTAAGGTATAGTAAATCAGATTTAATGGATATAAAAATTATCATTAGGGATATAATATCCATATAGATTCATTATAATTCACTTTAAAGCATGAAAATTTGACATCAAAGAAGAATGATCAAGTGAGGTTGACACTACATGCATCTAAAATAAGGTAGAATTACATTTTAGTTCTAACTCCTCTAAATGAATTTGATTTCAATTAAAATTTTTAGAAAGGTTCTTGAGGTTTTTATGGGTTCTCATAATCAATTTGAGATCAAAATACCTCTTAACCCACCAAAAAAGGAAAAAAACAATCAAGATCAATATTTTTTATAAAATTTATATAAGTCCAAATTGAGTGATTATTTTAAGGGTAAAAGAAGATTCAAAGGGATATGTTTGGTATAGATATTATGCTATTTTAAACTTTTTTGTAGATTCAAAATGGAAAAAAATCATAGGTTTATTTTATTTGTCCTCATACATCCAAATAAGACAAATTACATTAAGATTATTGACACCATTGCATACATGCCTATCATTGTTTAGCTCAAAAATCATCTACTTAGGCATTTAAAATCCAAAACATGGTCCATCCAAAAATCTAAAAATGGATGGGTGGTTTTGGAATGTGTAAGGAGGATTAAAATATAATTCAACAAGTATCAAGAGGAATATTTATATATTAAGTTAAGACACATTTCTATTTTTTACCACTTGCAAGGAATTTTACAGTTAAAAACATTTAGTTGCACTCATGTAATTGGAATAGGAAGCATTGGTATTAGTCTTAATTGGGCCAATATAAAGAAAAAAAAGGATTTGGAGATATAGAAATAGGGGAAGGACATTTTCAACAATATGAGATCAATAATACTAATAATAAGAACTATATGAAGATACACGAAAATATATGGTAGCTATACATATTAGTGATGGCCAAGTTGATGGTGATGAATATTGTAATTTCTCTAATTTGCATGAAATAAGAAGCTCGTGAATATTTTTTTATGGTTTTCCCTAAAAGTGATTTCCACATGAAAGCACTATGTTATTCAATATAACATGTCTATTATTTTTTAGTTTTTGATGGGAACTATTACATATTAGACCATGTGATTATGAATGAAGTATAACCATCCATCACAAGGATTATGTATGCACTATAGAACAAGGGTACTTGCTGGTTTAGTTAGAGGCTTACTATGCCAAAAAAATGCATCCAATGTATTTGAATATCTACCATTTTATAATGCAAATAATCAAAGTGTTAAGTTCTAACACATGGTATTAGAGTAGGTAGAAGGAAGAATCATCTCTCCTTATAATCCTACTATAGCTTCAACCTAAAGAAGCCTTAAAGTTATCTCTATTTAAAGAATAGCTCTTAGGGAACAAGAATCCTAACAAGGACTAACAATTTAGTTTTTATAGCCTTAAGGTATAATAACCCTATATTTGTCAAAACATTGGAAAAGAAAAGCATGTAAGCACTATTAATGGTACTAGGCATTCAACAAGAAAAGCAAGGCATCAAGTCTATAGAGCAAAATCATCCTGAGAATTGAAGCACTCAATAAGGAGTAGAAACTAACTACCACAAGGTTCACATGGGCACATACCATCAAAGTGCATGCAATAAATGACAAGGCACATGGGTAAAAATCAATTATTTATTTGATATATATATAGACCATATCAAATAAAAAGCATTTTACGATCAATCTATATCTCAACATTTTATAAAATACAACTCATTCATATTTTTAATATAACAAAGCAATAAATCCATATGGGGATTATTAGAAAAATCTTCCCCAAGTAATACATGTAGATATTATCTAATATGTCTCACTAAATCAAGGCGAGTGAATATTTTCCAAGTTGTCTTAATAGGAGCATGGATTATGGATAGTAACATTCCTTCAAATATAGACATTATGAGTGAAGAAAAAAGGAATAAATGTTGTAATATTATATTTAATTATTGATAAAATGTATTGGCATTCTCACCAAGGTCAAAAAAGGCTTTGATCCTCTATCTATAAATGTTATCAAGAAGTAGCAAAGTATTGACTAAAGACATTGTAAAAATCATGGAAGAATCATAAAAATGAAGGAAAGAAGCCTAGATGAATACTCTCTAGAAATACAACCCAAAAATCCAAGGCATAAAGAATCATTACATGGTAGAAATATGTTAGGGATGAACATGGAAGCATCAGGACAATATGGATAAACGCCTAGACTTGCTATCATAGCGAGACAAAGTTACAAATCTCAAGATGACTTCTAAGTATGTCAAAGTTACATGTAAAATTAAAAAAAAAGTGTTAAGATTTGAATCATTCCCAATTCATGATGCAAGTTATTTTCTAAAGGATAAATTTTATTTCCTAAAAAACCATTCAAAATTGTATATGTGGACAACAAACGCATATGTGTTGTAGTAGATCTATACCATAAAATCCAACCTTTAAATTTTTAAATGAATATTGATTTCTAATATTCCCACATTGAGGGTGGGAAGTCCATTAAAGGTAGATATATTATTGTGTTTCTTGTGTTTGGTTGCAAACGAAAATAAAAGGAACATATAATATTTTAAATGAAATAATAGTCCTTAGAGGTGACACTAATTTTATCACAATTTGAGGCATTAGTTGAATCATGAGTATAGGCTTATGTATACTTGTCAAAAAGTATTTTTTGAGGTCAAATAAATGGAATAAATTTTTGCACTTTTATGAAGCTTTACTAGGGCTATTAGTGTACCATTTGTTTTATTTCTTGATTCCCAAAAATTAGTGAGGAATAATTATACTTCCTAGAAGATCAAAATTAGAACACAACTCAAGTTTGGAGTATGGAAAATCATAGTTATGATCATTTTCCATCCTAAAGAAGAAAATTAAGATGAAACAAAGTTTGATAAGGTAGGTAGAAAGGCAAGGCTAATCATCATGTTTAGAGTAAAATATGAAGTAAAACCATACATTTAGGATTTAACCATAAATAAATATGCATGTGAAACTACAAATAATTTTTAAGGCAAAGAACTAGAATCAAATACTATTTCTACAAATCCAATTGCATTGCTTGAATATGAAGAATGAATAAAGACTTCAATATTTCGTGAGAAGAATTACTAAATTAAAAGCATGAATACAAGCAGTATTTGACACAATATTTATTCCAATTATTTTGAGATCTCTCCCTTCAAAATATAATGATTTTGTAACGACATTAAATATCACTAAGAAAACACAAAGCTTTAAAAAATTTGGTGAATCTACTTCAAATAGTAGAGGGCTCACATTCAATAGAAGAAGAACAAGTAATTCTTACAAATCAAAAGGTAAAGGAGCCATTCAAAAGAGGTATAAGATCTCAAAAATATTTCCAATAAAGAAATAGTTCTCAAACATATAAGCAATAGAGAAATGATTCTCAACAACAAGAAGGAAATATTTTTCACACACAAAAATGTATGAACTTCATGGTAGAACTAGCCACATAGTTATGGAATGTTAGCATAATAAATTCACAAATGGATCTTCATGATAGATGAACTAGTAGCAAGATAGGCCATCAAAAAACAAGCAAAATAAAATTTTGAGAAAATATTGGTAAAATAATGTAGTCGAAGATAACCAAGTTAAAGAAGAATGAAAGAAAGATCATGAAGAAGAAGAGCATGTTTTTGTTGCTCAAACATATCTAAGTCAATAAAATAAAGTTTGGTATGAATCAGAAGCAACCAAACATATCATAGGTCAATAAAATTGGATTCATCCAAATCATCCACATTGATATATAGGAAAAATATCTCTACAATATAATGTAACCAAGGACATAAAGATCCTAGTTAATTGATCCAAGCCATGAGAAAATAAGATGAATGATCAAATTTAAATGAAGTAGATTCAAGCACCTAAGTTTAAGGACGTGTATTCCAAATGTGATTCTTCTCCTTCCATAGAATAACATGAAGTAGAAGTTAGAAAATAAAATGAGGAATCAATGCATAGGCATTTAATATTTAAACTTTGTCAGCATATTAAAGAAAGCATGAACACATAACTATCCACAAGAAACATCTTATTTAGATGAAAAATTCTAATAAAAAGTAGAAGGTATCAAGTTATGATCAAAACACAAAGTGGATATAGGTTAGCACAAATGATATGGCAATGCATGATAAATATTGACAACCGGTCAATTCAATAATCGACACTAGATGTATGGTTGCTCATGACAAAAATACTCCATATGAAAACAATGGAGTTGGCATATATTTCATGGATTTAGTCTATAAGTATTAGAAATAGAATAAGTATTGAATGAGTATTTATAATAAATATGTTTTTGTAGTGCAAGATCAGTCGAACCCAACACTTCTAAGTATTTTTATATGAACATTGAGAGGGGAATTTATCTCTCAAATTTGAACATCATCCTTGAATGTTTCAAGTCAGAAGACAAGATATAGAGCTAGATCCAATAGCAACAGTCTAATATGGAGCTAATACTATGATTTAATAAGGGGGTAGGAATTAATACTTCATAGCCCATGTGATCATGAATGTGGTATAACCACCCATCACAAGGACTATGCATGCACTTAGGACAAGGGTAGTTGCATATTTAGTTAGAGTCTCTTTATGTCAAAAATGAACATACAATGTAATTAATTTCTTCTATTTCATAATGCAAATCATCTAAGCATTGAGTTCTAACAATTTGACTTACATTGTATTAATTTGATAAGATGTTAGCAAGTTTATATGATTTCAATACGTGGAAACTAGTTAGTTTGGGCAAGTAATGGACAATGATTTTGTACAACAATAATATATTGTTTCTTAAATAGTTTGTATTTATATGAATATTGTATCAGAGTCTTTATATATTGTCCATATTATTTTATTATCTTGCATAAGTGTTTATGGACATGAAAGAGTACTTTTGATCTAAGTTTGAAAGTTTCACTAGTGACCAATGACTAGTTTGATAAGATCTTCAGTGAAATGAAACAAAAAATTAGTTTAGTGCCTTGAAAAATATTTATCTAAAGTCTCATTGATGGGAATTATAGATAAATCCTTATTGGCAATATATACCTTGAAAAAAATAATTTGTTTTATCTTTTATTGTTTTTACAAGAAAATATTCCTTGTATTGACATGGTTTGTTAAAGTAGAAATTATTGTAAAGAATCCAATTAAATTTTATTAATAATTTTTTAGAGATTATGAACTTGGGTGAAATTAAATTCTTATAAATGATACATATTTATCCCAAAAATACAAAGATATAAATTTAATTGTATGCATGAGAATGTACCAATTCATTAAAATCATCTCAACAATAAATTTTTAGATAGTTTTATGGAAGAACAAAACCAAAATTTGAGGGTAAATTTATTTAGAGATCTATATGCATGATGTTGTGATACTTGTCATTTTAATATCATCTTTAAAAATGCAGTATTTTGAGAATAAGTGATAGATTAGTTGAGAATTTGAAGTTGTAAGCTACAAAAATATTGGGAATAAACTTCAGAATAAGTTTTAATTAAAAAGAAGCCAAACCTAGTAAATTGTATTTTTAAATTAAGTCCCTCCTTACTTTTTAACTTTTTTAATAGTATATTTTTTATCAAGGAAAAATGTTCTAGCTTCAAAATAGGGTGTACACCCCCAAATCTGAGTTTCAACAAGGTTGGATGGGTTTGCCAAAGGTTTCCCCTAACCTATAGATTAAAGACAGATCCCTAATTCCCTTGCATAGATATCTAATCTAGATTAATTTGCAAGGAAAAAATCATGAAAGTCAATATAGATTTAAATTGTGTAAAGTGTGAAAAGTAAAGTTATGAAGTTTAGAGTACAAGAAATGAAAGCAAATACAATTGTTATACTATAGTGAGGATAACATGTGATAAATGAACACATGATAAATTAAATAATATTATTGTTCATCCATTCAATTTATTTATAATATTGACAAGCAATTGACAATATGGGCTAGAAGGGTCGTATCCAACCACCACATACTTACCAAATAATAAGGGAATTACCACTGATGGGATGTATAAGGATTTTTTAATTTATATAACCTCATGAGTATAAAAACAAAATATAGATTTTATCATGTAGGTTTGAATTCTCATGGCCAGATAATTACAATGAGGGTAATATGCCCCTATTTATATCAAACATTGACACCTAAGTTATTTGGGGTGAAAAAAATTTCTCCTAAAGAAACTAATGAATTGGGGGCATATTTAGTAAAATGTTGCACCTCCAAATATTAGATGCCTCTAATTGTGTGTCTATCATGCTTAGGAGGCTCCAAAAATGATTAATGCACCACAAAATTTCAAAAGGATTCATATTTTGAAATATTTTCCTTATAATCTACACTAATTTTTACTTTTACACCTTTGTATGATTTGCTTGGTCTTGATGACTAATTTTCTTCCTTTTACAAGCATTTTTCTTCTTTAGCAAATAAACTATCCACCTCTATTAGTTGAATCATTCCTCTAACAAATTGGTACCTTTGTTAATCAAATCACCCCTTTTATCCAATCAACTAATTTTGTAGGTGAATCAATACTTTATCAAAAATGAGCAAAATTTTGGAATCTTTGGGTATTTTTCTACTACTTGGCCTCCAACTGTTGCTTTTTGCTTCTTAAATAGATAAAATTAGATAAAGGTAGTGCTAACTTACTACAATTATGGTAACTTCATGGGATTATAAGATCTATTAGCATAGGATCCTAGATCTTGTCTTTACCTTTGGGTACAAAGTCTATTAAATTTGGATCCTCACTATAAAATTAACA
Organism: Wollemia nobilis; assembly: GCA_028583015.1. NCBI lineage: Eukaryota > Viridiplantae > Streptophyta > Pinopsida > Araucariales > Araucariaceae > Wollemia > Wollemia nobilis. The sequence goes on along the minus strand of JAQPPZ010017232.1, from coordinate 21,132,271 downwards.
AAATTATTTGTTCCTCTTTGTTATCTTCACCCTCTAGCTAGATTTTAATGGCAATAGTTCCAATAGTTTATACCACTAATTTTAATTAGTTAATTATACTCTCTTGAGGTCTTTGGCCTTGTCTAAGAGGTCTTCAAAAAAAAATTCAAATAATTCTTCCCTCCTAGTAGCTAGCTTATTCCAATTGGCATAATCAAATTTAGACTTTTGCATATTTTGATGACATTCTATTAATTTACATGGTTCTTTTCTTCTTTGATCATGTAATTAACAACATCATCATCTAAGATATTCTTCCTATCATTAAATATGTTAGACATTCTAGTAGTAATCAACCCATAAATTTATTTATCCATCTTCTACACTTGAGTTTCTAAAGATGTCAAGTTGCCTTTGCAAGACTATAGGTCCCTCTATATGATAGGATATTTATTATTCTCTTAACCATATCTTTATGATATATCCCATGATTTTGTGCATATATTTTGGTTATTGAGGCACTTCCTAATTCTCATCCCTTGTAAAAGGCTACTTTTTCACTTACTTGATGATAGTCTTGACTTATTCTAATATTTAGTCTATGAAGAACACAATTTGGAAGTATTCAAAGGTGTTCATCTACTTCCTAATTTTGTCCCACATATACTTAGTCAATCAACACCAAATTTGAATCTACCTCCATTTTTATAAGCTTTGAGGCTTCCAATTCTTTGATATTCTAGTATTTGTTTTCTAGGTCCTCTAGTAGTCTTAACCATATCTACATCTAAGATATGCTTCCTATAATTGAAGATGTTATCCATTCTAGTAGTAATCAACCCCTAAATTTATTTATCCACCTTCTACACTTGGGTTTTTAAATATGTCAAATTGACTTTGCAAGCCTATATGTTTCTCTAGATGTTTGGGATATTTCTTATTCTCATAGCCATATACTTATGATCTATCTTATGATGTTGTGCATGTGTCGTGGCCATTGAGACAAGGAAATTACTGACTTCTTGATGTTCATTCCTTTCAAAAGGAAACTTTTCCATATGATTTATGATAGTCTTGACTTGTTCTATGCTTTATTCTATGAAATACACCATTTGAAAGTATTCAAAGGTGTTCTTCATCTACTCCCTAATTTGGTCCCACATAGTCTTAGCCATATCGAAACCAACTTTGGATCTACCTCTATTTCTAAAAGCTTTGAGGCTTCCAACTATTTGATCTATTGGTAATTTTTTTCTAGGTCCTCTAGTAGTTTACTTTACTCAGTCATTTATTGTATGAGTTGTTTAGACTCAACAAGTTGGCCCTTGAAATACTTTATTTGTTTCGTCAGTTCCTCCTTCTCTACAACCTCTTTCTAAAGCCCTACATTTTATTATTGGATTTCATCCTTTTTTACCTTGATTTGATCTAATTATATCTCCATACTTTTATTATTGAACTATAATAGTTCAGCCTCAACCACTAGTTAGCCATGTTTTAGTGTTGCACCAAGTGGGAACTAATTACATAATCGAACCATTTGGTATGGGTTCATTTTTTCTAGATATAGATATGAAATTATAGCAGTAAAGTTAAAAAGGTTTGATGTTATATTAGAAGGGTCTATCTTTGAATCCTTGACAAGGAATACTTTATCTTACTTTCTAGATAGTTGTGAATGAAATAGTATAGAGGTATTAGTTCTCTTCCTACTAAGTTTCTTGTATTCTTTATTCTATCCTTTATCCTCATCAAAAAATACATCCAATACCTTATTGACCTCAAATTTCTCGATCTTATATGTGTATCTTGGCCTAGATTATTTTGATTCACTTATTCTTTGGAAGCACCAATAGACTCATTCTTCTATAGGGATAGTGGGTATTTTCACCTATAGGAGAAGTTGTCCTATGTAATATGGAAGGTGAGTGGAGGTGGTAGGTATGGAAAATGGTGCAAACTAAGTGGTTAAGGTGGGAAATGGGATGGAAGTGGAGGAAGTGGATTGTGATACCAATATGAATAGGGTGGCTAAAAGTTATATCATGGTTTGTATAACTATTGGTTCGTGTATTATGATTTGAGTAAGTACAAATAGAAAATAAGTGATGGAGCTAGTTTTTATTATGATGGTGATTATAGGAGCTAGTGCCTATTGGTGAATCATGGGGTGAATAACACCTTGGAGAAACATGAGCTATGCTAGTGGATGGTGGAATAAACACAACAAAAAAATTGGAAAGAGTAGTGGGAAGAGAGAGATAAATGTAAAAGGAGAAAATATAAAATGGGGAATGGTGGATGATGAATATGTAGGAGAGAGAGTGTGTGTAGTAATGGCCACTAAACTAGCCATTACTAAATCTATAGGAAGGTTTCCTAGAGGGATTTCATAAACTTTAGTATCCTACCTTTGTTGTTAATTTTCTACTACCATGGCCACCTCATCAAACATAGATCCATATATTTCAAATCCCTTCTATCCTTTAGTCGTTGTTTATTTGACTACTATTTTTACTATTATTAGAGTTATTGGTATAACTGAGATGGTGATTTCTAGTCCTAATTGCTTCTTGAAATTTAACTTATGTGGGGTTGATGTGCCTACTACTATTGTTACTTCTACAAATATAATTTTCCTATTGGTGCCTTTGGAGTGCTTCATGTCCAAGGTGGTAGAAATATCAACATTCAATGCACCATATTTTATGAGTATTCTCATTGTTCTAGCTTCATATATCATTCTCTACCACACTAAGATCTTATCTATATATCCCATTTTTTAAAGCATCCTCAACCTCTAATATTTACTTGATGTCTAGGTCAAAGTAATTTTTATCTTCAAATAGAAGGCATACCACTCTAGGGGCTAGTCATACTAGCTTTGGATTTCATCTTCGTAACTATGTTACCCATTAGAGTAGGGAGGGTTGTATAATTTTCTAGGTTGGATTTCTAATAGATGTTATAGATTTTCTTATACACAAATAAGACATATAATTTCTTGTCCTTGAGGGTCTATTTGAAATCCCCTCCGGATCATAGGACCATCAGTCTCCAAGTTGTTTGATACCCATATCTTTCAATATTACCTCAATCACTATGTTGTACCCATGCATCATAGGAGTGAAATTTCATGATTTTTTGCTTAAGTGGGTAAAAGGTGGTCTCCTTTACCCCTTTGAAATATTTTAAATCTACATAGTTGAGTTACCTAACATATTCAAGGATGAATATGTAGTTTGGTATCCCTATAAAAAATTTAAAAGGTATGTTTGAAAAGCCATAGAAACAAATAAAATATTTGGTTCTCCCCAAATAGAAGTATCAATGTGGTCATTTCACTTATATCATCATCCTTCACATCTCATCTATTATCCTTGGTACATTTCCTATGAAATTCTCCATTAATACCTCATACACTTTGTTATAGAAGTGTTAGGAGGTCCTTATTGATTCTTGATGGGGTACATCCATGCTCTTCATTGTACATAGGAATTCTCCATCTAACCTTATCTAATATAGTTAGAAAGTAGGAAATTAGATTTTATTTTGATGTAGAATAAACCAAATTAGGTATAGGGTGTAGGTTAACTTCCTTCCTTGAAGTCTTTCAATTGATTGTCCATCTAGCCCAAGATGTACTTGGCATAGTAAATCATTTGGGAGTACCTTGGGTAGTAGGTGTAAATCACATGCAATAAGAAAATATGATTCTCGTAAATATTTTTGTCACTCTTTTTCCTAATAATGACTACTAAATCTAATAATTATATTTTTATGAGTAAATAATCAATAATATTTCCTCTAAATCAATAATAATAATATTGCAATATAAATGAAATGATAATGCTAAGAAAATAAGCTTATAAAATTAGAATCTATAATATGAAATAACTCAAATATTGCTAATGACAAATTCTCAAAAATACAATGAAATATTATTGAATAAATACCTCAAATACATCATACTACATCACCTTCCATTGCTTCCATAGGTGACTTCCCTTCTCTGAATCTTGCTTGTATATCTCTCTATTACAACAATACATCCATATATAGAATGGAATGTGTCTCTTCATATGGAGGATTCTTGGCCTTCACTCTCTTATGACTCTTCATGTTCCTATAGATGTATGCATAGTGCACATGTGTGCACATGCATACCTAACTAGGATACTTATTCTTCTTATTCTAAAGGACTCATGTACATGTGGACAACATGCACATTTACATTATTGCACATTATTGTGCATTTATTCCATTGCATAAAGTAAATACTAATCTAGACATGTTCCAAATAATGTAATATTCTCCAACACCCCCATTTATTACATTATTTGGTTTTTAAATACTTTATTCTTCAATCTAGATCTTCTTCTTCTTTCTCAAAGTTATGCTATCCTTTGTCACTTTCTTCTATCTGATTTATTTTTGTATCTTGATAAAAAAAATGATTAGTATTTTCATGAAATACTATATTTTCTAAAAGAGCTTCAGCTTCATGTTCTTCTCCATCATCTTGTATTTCTTGTTTCTCTTTAGCTAGGTGCTCCTATGATTTCCTTCTATATATTGTAGCTGAGATTGATTGTATTGATGCTAAAATTGTTGCTAATATAGTCTTTTCTACTTTCTCCAATCTGCTAACTTTTTGTATACTTGATCAAATGAATAGTTAGTATATTTCAATCTTTGTGGCTTCAAGATTACAAGTTTCTTGAGCTCTTTCATAGTCATCAAATTCTTGTATAAGAATTTTTATTTTTCCTTTGTTCCTAGAATCATATTATTCTTTGTTTTCCTATCTAGGAACTTTTGCTTCATTACTTCCATTATTTGATTCTTGTGTATGAATATGGAAGATAAATTTGGTTCATCATTGATCCATTTTCCTTTTCTATTCCTTGCAATTTGATTCTCTGAAAATATATTAGTGTTGTCTTGAACAACAATATCTTGTGTGAACCCAAATGAATCTAGAGCATAGGTACCATTTGTAATAGGTCTTGTAGCTTCTATTTCATACTTAAATTCTACCATATCTTTACTTTCAATCGGTTTGGTTACTAGAATGAGGTATGTAATCAGCTCTTTCAAATAAGAAATATTTGTGACTTCAAGATGATCAAACCACTATGGATTTCCTGTTATATGTTTACTTGTTCCTATATCCATAATTGATTTAGCTTTGGAGGTTCTAATACTTTGAGGTTGACTTCCTTATGACTCCCTAGTTTAGTTTATCAAATAAGTATTTGAAACTATCTCAAATTAATTCCTTAGTTTTGAATGATAGACTAAGGATAATATTTAAATGTTGACAACCTTTTATCTCCCTAGTTTTGAATAAACTATTAAATTCTAAATTTCATATACTATGTTTGATGTAGACTTCCTTATACCTCCAATTCTTAGAAATTTATAATAATATTTGCAAATTTTTGTAACCCTAATTTGATGTAGAATCTTTATTTCTCCAAACTCATTAATTTTACAAATATTCAATTAGTTTTGTAAACTATAATATGCAATTTTACAAAACTCAAATATAATACTTCAATTCCCAAAATATTCTTCAAACTATGATAAAAGTCTTCAAAAATGCAATATCCAAATTTTTCTAAGGTTCTATAATGCTTATCACTCCACTAATATCTTCAAATATTTAACCTTAGAATATATTCACTTTATTCCTTATTCTTCCTACCAAAATAAGCTATAATATGAAAATGCTATGGTAAATGTTACCTTTACTATTCAGGTGCTTCTCCTTGGATTGAATATGATATAATTGGTTGGGTGTTACTCTTTCTAATCAACCTTACTTATAATTTGCTACATATGGTGCTTAGAATATGCTTTGACTCTATATTTAATGATCTTGCCTTGAATTGGCTATGTATGGCACTAGAATTTTCTATGAATGTGCTTCCACTCTTACACTGGTGGCTATATGAGCACTTCTTCTCTCTTGTATTGTGTACCACATGTTGCAAGCATTATAAGACTCTTTGAGTCTATTTTAGGTGGTACCAATATTCATGGAAGAGTAATGAGCACTTGGCACAATATTCCTTGTTTGAGTGTTATTAAAGCTTTCTTAAGTATTGGGTGATGATTTAGAGCATTGAGCGCTCTTATTTCCTAGATATTTATGTTAAGACTATGTGCCAACTTTCAAATTTTTTCCAAATGACACTATTTATCTTTATTTTTGAGGACAAGTGGTGTAAATTTCTTTTCATGTGTTCCCTTCTCTAACATATGGAATTTTAAGACTTTTCAAAGTATTTATTTCTTTACTTTTCCTCCAACATATTCTTGCTTCTTTGTAACTATAATTTGTGAGGTTTTTTATCTCTTTGGATGATGATGGATGTGCTCATGGATGGCTCCAACTATAATACCTATTATGTGCTCCGATGGTGATCCTATTATACTTTCTTCGATAGTTTGATCTATGGTAATTATCCTTTGATAATGCACCCTATATGTTTTTATATTATTACAATTTCCCTTGCTTTGAGTAGATAGAATGGTTGTGATATGTAGGATTTACATAGGATAATACTTTGTAGATTATATCTAACATCTTCTAGCTCGTTGGCTAGCTATTTATTGAGCCTAATGGCTCTTTTTCTTAAGCACTCTTGTTAGTGCTTCTTTCCTACAAATGGATGGACATTTGATGAAGGTCTTGCCCCCCTGTATTTTTTTGCTCAATGGTGCTCAATATGGTGGTGATTCCCACCACTCTTTTAGTGGTTTTCTTTACCACTTTTTACTATACATTTGGTGTTTTTAAACACCTAAAATCTACCTTGAATTTGGAGCTCTTCTCTTTCCAAAATTTGTTGTATTTTGAGGGATATTCTTCCTCACTAATGTAGGATAAATATGCTCTTAACTTTACTTTAAAAAATAGCATACACTACTCCACTTATCACTCCTTTTAAATACTTAACTAATGTTGTTATAACTTGTATATTTCTATAAAAATGAGAGTTATTTTATCTCACTAAAGAATGTAAAATAAATCTGATTTTTTTCTATTACAAAACAACATATATCAAACTCCTTATCACTCCTATTAAAGTGTAACTTTTAGCTATTGTAATATGAAATATTTCTATAGAAAAAATGGTGTGTAATGGTGTCTTTCCTTGGACTAATGACACCCTAAAAACTTTCCTTTTGCTAGCTCTAAATGTTTCTAAAATTTTATGCTCTAAAAAAATCTTAATAAGCACCTTCAAAATCTCTACAATAATAATCTATATGGCATAAAATTAACACACCTTTTTGTAGATACTTTATTTATAGCTTTCTGTCTTGTATTTGCTACAATGCAACTTTATTTTTCTGTTAGTAGACTCTTTAATTTGCATCTATAGTTGCTTCCAAAAACTTGCTTTCTTCTCCTTCGAACTTGTACTAGATATCTTTGAAAATTTCAGCTCCAAATGTTGTCCAAATCTGTAGTCAATATCCTTATTAGGTTCTTCTAATAATCCTTGAGATTTTCTGTCCAAATATATTCCAAAATTGTCCCTATTTTTCTCCAAAATGCAGCTTGATTTGCTCTTTCAATGCTGCCCAAAATCACAGCTTAAAAAATCTCCATTTGCTGCTTACAAAATCTGATCTGGTGATGTTCATGAACCTTCAAATATGCTAATTTATTTACTATCAAGCCTTCTCTTAGTTGGCTATCCAAATATTTTCTGAAAGCTTCTCCAAATATTTTATAATCTATAGCTTTATACTTCTACTATTTTTTGTTCTTTGACCTTTCAACTTCTCTTCTAAAAATCAGCAACTTGTGCTTCTAAAAATAACCCTATAAAACTTATGTGGCTGTCTTCAAATTTCTCAAAAAGTGTGTATTTTGAAATCTTCTGACTCCTTTCTAAATTTTGACTTCAAATATAATCTCAAGATTTATCTTCTCTCTCAATAATTTGAATGTCTTGAGTTCTCAAAATTTTCTCAAAATTTGACAAACTTATTTTCAAATCCTCTTTCCTTTTGGGCTTGTTTTTGGATGATGATAATTATCCCAATTTCTTCTGGTCAGGTACTACTTTTACTTGTAATATTCTACCACAAACTCTACTTCAAATATCTTCCAATGATCACTACTTCAGCTTCTACAATAAGGCTTTCCTATAGCCTTATTTTCTTTCTTCAAAATATTCTTTAGACCTCTATTCTTAGGCCTTCTGATTCGAAAACCTTCAAATCTATTAGTTAAAACTTTTAATAAAACCTTACCTTGGTTTCTTCAATTTTACACTATGGGAAATTCTTCAATGAGATCCCTTTTTGGATCTCCAAAATTTGTTGCTTCAATCTACAATAGGACTTTCAGTAGTCCTTCTATCTTCAGTATTCAATATTCAATCTTCCAAAACTTGGAAGTTCTTCAATGTGACCTCTTCTTGGGTCTCTATCTTCAGTATTCAATCTTCAATCTTCCAAAACTTGGAAGTTTTTCAATGTGACCTCTTCTTTGAAGAACACAAGCTTATACTGAGAGGGGGGGTGAACAGTATAAGACCACTTTTTACTTTTGCTTCAAAACAACTTTCAAATCAGTATTATGCAGTGTATAGATAGCAGTATTAAAAATTAGTAATCAAAGCAATGCACAAAACACCATCCACAAAAGAGACACAACAATTTACGTGGTTCACCCAATGCGGGCTACTCCACGGATAAAATTTCTCTCTAAATTTTATCAACTCACAATCTGGGAATACCTTTCCCGATTACAATATTTATGGGCATCAACCCAAAGGAGATACCTTCCCCTAGCTCTGCTCTTTAGTGGTGATCCTCCAGAAGACCTCTACCTCCTCTGCCCTTAGCAAGTGGAACTCTATCCATAGAAGACACCTGTCTTCCCTGCTCTGGTTGGAGATCTCTGTCCTCAACTCTATCACCTCAAAACTGGTCCTCGAATATGCACCAAACATAGTCCTTCGGTTTGGCACAAGTCTGTCCTCTTCCTCTTTCTGTTCTGTTACAGCCGCACTTGGTCGAAGCCAACTTTTGCACTGAACGCGCAAACACTGCAGCACTCGATCGAACATCAACTTATGCACCTCTACGCAATCACAGCAGCACCCTCTTCGCACACTCTGCTTCTCGACGATCGAACTTCTCCCTCGCACTCTAACTATGAATATCGCACTTCGAACGCACACTTCGATCGATGCAAAAACTCTTCAAATAGCCCTCCTTTTATACTAACAATCAAGATTAAAACTTTGATCCTAGTCGGCTGCTCAACCCTAAACAACGTTGGCTACAAACCCTAAACAACGTCGGCCCAGATTTAACTTTGTCGGCTCAAATTTAACTCTGCAACTCTTCTGTAGCTTCTGTCGTGAAACTACAACATGTCATGATATCATGACATCTTTTGCAACCATACACTACCTTATGGCTTTTGTCACGATATCGTGACACTTTTGCTTTTGTCTGCCTTGACAACGTCCTTGTCATGAAATCGTGACACTTCTGTCTTTTGTTGATGTCATCTTCACTCTTGTCATGAAATCGTGACACTTTAGTCTTCATTGCCTTCTTCTCTGCTTTTGTCATGAAATCATGACACATCTGCTTCTACTGACGTCATCTCCAACTCTGTCATGAAATCATGACCCTTATGACTTCATGGCCTTCTTCTCTGCTTGCACTAGCAAAAATAAAACATGTCACGAAATCGTGACACTTTCGTTGCCTTGAGCTTCTCTTTGCCTTACACCCAAAATTGGAACATGTCATGAAATCGCGACGCTTTCGCCTTCGAGCTCTTCCTTCTTGAATTCATCGTGAAATCATGACGCTTCTTCTGTTGAAGACTTGCTAACTATTTCTATCATGAAATCATGACACTTTCTCCAACTGAATGCTGCCATCTCAACCTATCATGAAATCATGACACTTTCTGCATTCGCAAGCTTTCTCTTCAACCTGTCATGAAATCGTGACACTTTCTGCATCCGTACAACTTCTTTGTAGCTTGTCATGAAATCATGACGCTTCTCATTTTAGACTCTTCCCCTTTGCTGTGTGTCGTGAAATCATGATAGTTCTCTCTTCGAGCTTTTCAGCATGTCACGAAATCGTGACAGTCCTCACCTCGACCTCTGTAGCATGTCGCGAAATCATGACATTTTTCATGTAACTTTCTCTCTCTTCTAACTTGTCATGAAATCATGATAGTTCACACTGCGGACTCTCTTTTCTGCATTATGTCATGAAATCGTGACACCTTTTCGTCCGTACAACTTTCCTGGCAATGTGTCACGAAATCGTGACACTTTTCCTTCTCTCGCCTTCCTGCACTTTTTGAGTCGCGAAAATGCGACATGTCATGAAATCGTGACACTTTCCATCTAGCTCTCTTTCTTCAACATGTCGCGAAATCGTGATAGTTTTTCCAAAACTTTCTCTCTCCTCAAACATGTCACGAAATCATGATAGTTTTGCTAGCACTTTCTCTCTCCTCAAACATGTCGCGAAATCGTGACAGTTTTCCAGCCTGCATACTTTTTCTTACTTGTCTTTTTCTTGATCTTTTGCAAATGGGCTACTAAGAACTTCCTGGAAACTCACTGATCATGCTCTGAATAACCTTCAACAAAACAAATTCCTTGACATCAAATCAAATTGCTTCAAGAACTTCTTGACATCAATGACAACATCTACACTTGAGCAAAGGCAATGTACCCAAGGTACCCAAAATTGCCAACAATCTCCCCCTTTGTCATTGATGGCAAACCTTTACTCAAAACACATCTTAGGAGCCAAAACTGAAACCAACTGTGCCAACAACTCGAGAATCTCCTTTTGAAGTTTTGCTCCCCCGACTTGAAGCTTTCCTCTTCACATTGAAGCTCTCCCCCTTACTCATATCTCTCCCCCTTACTCAAATCTCTCCCCCTTTGTCATCAATGGCAAAGGGTCACCTTTGGGGCTCGGGACTAAGAATGAGCTTCTTAGCTTAGTCCCTCCCCCACCTCCTGATGAGGTGATTAATTCTTGGGGTGGGAGTACAACTCCCAATTTCTCCCTTAGATACTCAAACGTATCTCTTGGAAGAGGTTTTGTGAAGATATCTGCAATCTGCTCTTTAGTAGACACATATTCTACCTTGACCTGCTTGTCTTGCACTTTCTCCCTTAGAAAGTGATACTTGATGGAAATATGCTTTGTCCTTGAGTGCATTACCAGATTTTTGGAAATACTTATGGCACTAGTATTATCACAAAATATGGAGATGGGTTGTTCATGCTTGACTTTGAAATCCTCCAAGGTGGTTTTCATCCATAAAACCTGTGTACACCCAACCACTGCTGCTATGTATTCAGCCTCTACTGTAGATAAGGAAATAGAAGGTTGTTTCTTACTTAGCCAAGAAACCAAACTCTTTCCCAGAAAGAATGCTCCACCACTGGTGCTTTTCCTGTCATCATTACTACTTGCCCAATCTGCATCTGTATAGGCTGTGAGAGTGAAATCATCACCTTTGGGATACCAAAGCCCAAAGTCCATAGTGCCCTTCGGATATCTGAATATTCTTTTAACTGCTATAACATGAGAATCTTTAGGAGCCGCCTAAAATCTGGCTACTAACCCAACAGCCCGCATGATATCTGGTCTGGTGGCTGTAACATATAATAAACCGCCAATCATTGATCTCGTACAACCTCCGATCCCGCCGCTAGAGATTCATCATCTTTACTCATCTTGCACCCCGTAGTCATTGGAGTACATACAGGTTTGTTGTCCATCATCCCAAATTTTTTCAACATTTCTTTGATATACTTTCCTTGAGAGAGAAATATACCATCTTTTGATTGAGCAATCTGAAGACCTAAAAAGAATGACAGCTCTCCAATCATGGACATCTCAAATTCCTTCTGCATGGTGTTAGCAAAATCTTTGCACATCTGAGTATTATTTCCCCCAAAAATGATATCATCAACGTAGACAACTACAATCAAGCATATCATCACCTTCATCCTTAATATACAAATTGCTATCTGCCACACCTTTCCTGAAGCCTTGCTCATGAAGGTACCTGTCAAGTCTTGAGTACCAAGCCCTAGGTGCTTGCTTTAACCCATACAAGGCCTTTTTTAGTTTACACACATAGTCTGATTGATCTGAGAGAGACACGCCTTCTGGCTGTTCTATGTAGACTTCTTCATCCAACACTCCATTTAAAAAAGCTGACTTTACATCCATTTGATACACCTTGAATGCTTTGAAGCTTGAAAGGGCCAAAAACATTCTGATAGCTTCGAGACGAGCAACAGGAGCGAACGTCTCTTCGAAATCCACACCTTCTACTTGAGCATAACCTTTGCAAACCAACCTAGCTTTGTTTCTGACAATCTTTCCATCCTCATTGAGTTTATTTCTGAATATCCATTTTGTGCCAATGACGTTCTTGTCCTTAGGTCTTGGAACCAAATCCCAAGTTTCACTTTTCTCTATTTGATTTAGCTCTTCATCCATTGCTCTTACCCAAAATTTATCTGCACATGCTTCACTGAAATCTTTTGGCTCAATCTGAGATAATAATGAAACATTTGTAGAATCGTGTGAAGGAATGACTCTTCTTCTAGTTTGCCTGCTGTTTGGATCACCAATGATCAAATCTTTGGGATGATGTTTCTAACATATCGTGAAGGAGTTTTGGGAAGCAATTGCTGTCTTTCCTCTTCTTCATCCGAAACCTCTCTGAATTCTTCTTGACAAATTTCATCACTGATTTCCTTGACAGGTTCTCTTATTCCTATTTTTTCATCAACTGTTACATTTATGCTCTCTACGACTGTATGCGTTCTTTTGTTGAAGCATCTGTAAGCCTTGCTTCTATTGGAATAACCAAGAAAAATTCCCTCATCACACCTAGGATCAAACTTACCCAAATTCTGATCTTCCCTTCTGATGAAGCACTTACTCCCGAACACTTTGAAATGTTTTACTGTAGCTGGTCTTCCTTTCCACAACTCATAAGGAGTTTTATGATGATTGACTCTAAGTTGGGCCCTGGTGATAATGTAGACTATTGTACTGACTGCCTCTTTCCAGAAACCATCTGAAAGTTTTGACTCATTTAACATAGCTCTAGCCATATTTTCAATAGTTCTATTTTTTCTTTCAACTACTCCATTTTGTTGAGGAGTCCTTGCTGCTGAATATTCTCTTTTAATTCCTTGTTGCTCACAGGTATTCCACAAATTCATTAGAAGTGAATTCTCCTCCTCTGTCCGATCTTAAGCATTTGATTCTCTTGTCAGTCTCATTTTCAATCATTTCTTTGAAAGCTTTAAATTTTTCAAAAGCTTCAGATTTTTCTCTGAGAAAAGTAACCCAAGTCATTCTAGAATAATCATCTATAAACAACATGAAGTAGCTTTCTCCCTGAATGCTCTGAGTTCTGGTGGGGCCACATAAATCAGTATGAATAAGATCTAATGGTTTTGAAGAAGTATACCCTTTTGATTTAAAACTGGTTCTGGTCTATTTTCCATGTTGACAAGGACCGCAAATGGTGTTATGGGGCCTTTTTATCTTGGGCAAGTCTCTAACTGCTTCCTTGTTACTAATATTGACAAGATTATCAAAGCTCAAATGCCCCAATATTTTATGCCATAACCAACTCTCATCTTCTTGAGTTAGAAAACACTTTTCCCTTTTTATCTCACTTAGCATGTAAAGATTGTTTGGAGTCCTTGTAGCACTAGCAATGAGTTTTCCATTTTTTTCTTTACGTATCTCACATCTATCTGAAAAGAAAGATACTATGTGTCCTTGATCACAAAGTTGACTCACACTTAGAAGATTATGTCTTAGGCCTTCTACATAAAGCACATTTTTTGTTTTGGATTTCCCATCCAAACTAAGAGTCCCTTTACCACAGATTTTAGCTGACTTGTTATCTCCAAAACTAACTGTTCCTTTGTTTGTGTTTTTTAAGACCAAAAACTTTTCTTTTTCACCAGTCATATGTTTTGAGCAACCACTATCAAGATACCATTTCTCTACTTTGTCTTGAGCATGAAAAGCAGTTTGAACTATCATTGACTTAGATTTGATCTCATTTCTCTTTTTAGTGAACTCAAGGCTAGATCTATCCAAACTGCACATCCTTGCTATATGCCCAAAATTCTTGCACTTGTAACACATGACATTTTTATCCATAAGAGGTGCAAAAGAGTTAACATTTTCCTTACTATGGCTATTCATGGATTTATTGCAATGCATAGCTTTGTGACCAAATTTTTTGCAAGAAAAACAAGTAGCCATGGAAAGTATTATGTAACTCTGTTTTGATGCCTTGGATGATTGTTCTTCTTGTGACCAACTGGAATCCATCGTTCTTCGGGATGAAGATTGATCTTGTTGTCTCTTCTTCCTGTCATGATGCTTGAGAACAGAACTCTCTTCCCTAAAATTTTCTTAAAGCCCAGAAGAATTCACTTTTGAGATCGAACTTAACCTCTTCATCCTTTTCTGAATCTGTATGTTCTTCTGATAGATCCTTCTCCAAGCTGTTAGGCTTTTTCTGGAGAGACCGGCTCTGATACCAATTGAAGAACACAAGCTTATACTGAGAGGGGGGGTGAACAGTATAAGACCACTTTTTACTTTTGCTTCAAAACAGCTTTCAAATCAGTATTATGCAGTGTATAGATAGCAGTATTAAAAGTAGTAATCAAAGCAATGCACAAAACACCATCCACAAAAGAGACACAACAATTTACGTGGTTCACCCAATGCGGGCTACTCCACGGATAAAATTTCTCTCTAAATTTTATCAACTCACAATCTGGGAATACCTTTCCCGATTACAATATTTATGGGCATCAACCCAAAGGAGATACCTTCCCCTAGCTCTGCTCTTTAGTGGTGATCCTCTAGAAGACCTCTACCTCCTTCGCCCTTAGCAAGTGGAACTCTATCCATAGAAGACACCTGTCTTCCCTGCTCTGGCTGGAGATCTCTGTCCTCAACTCTATCACCGCAAAACTGGTCCTCGAATATGCACCAAACACAGTCCTTCGGTCTGGCACAAGTCTGTCCTCTTCCTCTTTCTGTTCTGTTACAGCCGCACTTGGTCGAAGCCAACTTTTGCACTGAACGCGCAAACACAGTAGCACTCGATCGAACATCAACTTATGCACCTCTGTACAATCACAGCAGCATAGTCTTCGCACACTCTACTTCTCGACGATCGAACTTCTCCCTCGCACTCTAACTATGAATATCGCACTTCGAATGCACACTTCGATCGATGCCAAAACTCTTCAAACAACCCTCCTTTTATACTAACAATCAAGATTAAAACTTTGATCCTAGTCGGCTACTCAACCCTAAACAACGTCGATGCAACCCCTAAACAACGTCGGCCTGCATTTAACTTTGTCGGCTCAAATTTAACTTTGCAACTCTTCTGTAGCTTCTGCCGTGAAACTACAACATGTCATGATATCGTGACATCTTTTGCAACCATACACTACCTTATGGCTTTTGTCATGATATCATGACACTTTTGCTTTTGTCTGCCTTGACAACGTCCTTGTCATGAAATCGTGACACTTCTACTTTTGTTGACGTCATCTTCACTCCTGTCATGAAATCATGACACTTTAGTCTTCATTGCCTTCTCTGCTTTTGTCATGAAATCGTGACACATCTACTTTTGCTAACGTCATCTCCAACTCTATCATGAAATCATGACCCTTATGACTTCATGGCCTTCTTCTCTGCTTGCACTAGCAAAAATGGAACATGTCATGAAATCGTGACACTTTGATGCCTTGAGCTTCTCTCTGCCTTACACCCAGAAATTGGAACATGTCACGAAATCATGACACTTTCGCCTTCGAGCTCTTCCTTCTTGAATTCATCATGAAATCATGATGCTTCTTCTATTGAAGACTTGCTAACTATTTCTGTCATGAAATCATGACACTTTCTCCAACTGAATGCTGCCATCTCAACCTGTCATGAAATCATGACACTTTCTACATTCGCAAGCTTTCTCTTCAACCTATCATGAAATCGTGACACTTTCTGCATCCGTACAACTTCTTTGTAGCCTATCACGAAATCATGACGCTTCTCATTTCAGACTCTTCCCCTTTGCTGCATGTCACGAAATCATGACAGTTCTCTCTTCGAGCTTTTCAGCATGTCACGAAATCGTGACAGTCCTCACCTCGACCTCTACAGCATGTCGCGAAATCGTGACATTTTTCATGTAACTTTCTCTCTCTTCTAACTTGTCATGAAATCACGACAGTTCACACTGTGGACTCTCTTTTTTGCATTATGTCATGAAATCGTGACACCTTTTCGTCCGTACAACTTTCCTGGCAATGTGTCGCGAAATCGCGACACTTTTCCTTCTCTGCCTTCTCGCACTTTTCGAGTCACGAAAATGCGACATGTCGCGAAATCGTGACACTTTCCATCTTCTCTCTTCTCTACCAACATGTCACGAAATCGTGACAGTTTTGCCAACTTTCTCTCTCCTCAAACATGTCACGAAATCGTGACAGTTTTGCCAACACTTTCTCTCTCCTCAAACATGTCACGAAATCGCGACAATTTTTCCAGCCGGTGCATACTTTTTCTTACTTGTCTTTTTCTTGATCTTTTGCAAATGGGCTACTAAGAACTTCCTGGAAACTCACTGATCATGCTCTGAATAACCTTCAACAAAACAAATTCCTTGACATCAAATCAAATTGCTTCAAGAACTTCTTGACATCAATGACAACATCTACACTTGAGCAAAGGCAATGTACCCAAGGTACCCAAAATTGCCAACATTCTTGGGTCTTTATATTCAATCTGTAATATTTTAATGAGAACCTTCTACTTGGTTCTTCTCAATATTCAATAATATCTTCTTCTTGAACCTCCTTCAATGTTTGCTTTTCTGAAACAAAAGAGTTAATCTCTGCACTAGGAAAGCACATAGACTTTCAAGAAATCAAAGATGAAATTCCTATCTATTTATTATAGGAAGCTTCTAAAATTCTAAGAACCAATATTATACAATAAAACTTAGACAGTAATAATCATATGTATTCAAAGTTCTAGAAATAATAATATTCACTAGCTATCTTAAAAAACTAGTGGAATCAAATATGTATTGAATCCTAGTCTTCATAGGTTTTCCTTTCAACCTTGTGGAAAGATTCTAGCTAAATAATAATCTAGAATATTTACTTTACTATCAAGCTTACCAATAGGACCTATTCTAATGGTCTCTTAATATCTTCAATGATAAGGTTTATCTTCAAGATATTTTTATCTCCTTTAATCTGATTTTGCTCTTGGAATAGGCATGTCCTTAAATATCACTAGTTTTTTCAACATAGTGAGAAATGCTATCTTATTTGGTTTCTATTTCTAGAGGTAATTTATTTATCGTTATTGGTCTCTTCTTAACCAACAAAAATCTTCTTTGCTTCTGATCTATATTATGACTTCTATCAAACAATCCCCAAATAATAATGTTTGCATGTAGCGGTGCACAGTGGCTAATTTGGTTTACAAAGACATAGTGAGATTCATATTGATAGTAGTAATGGTAATCCCTTGTGGATATGATACCATTATTAGCTATTGATGAGTAAATAATAAATAACATTTCATATAAATAAATAATAATAATATTGCAATATAAAGGAAATGACAATGCTAAGAAAATAAGATTATAAACTCAGAATCTATAATTTGAAATAGCTCAAATATTGCTAATGATAAATGCTAAAAAATAAAATAAAATCTTACTGAATAAAGACCTGAAATACATCATACTACATCAACTTCCATTGCTTCCATAGGTGACTTCCCTTCTCTAAGTCTTGCTTGTATATATTTATATTACAAAAATACATCCATATATAGAATGGAATGTGTCTCTTCATATGGAGGATTCTTGGCCTTCACTCTTCCTATGAATCTTCATGTTCCTATAGATGTATGCATGGTAGACATGTGTGCACATGCATACCTAACTAGGACACTTGTTCTTCCTATTCTAAAGGACTCATGTACATGTGGACAACATGCACATTTACATCATTGCACATTCTTGTGCATTTATTCCATTACATAAAGTAAATCCTAATCTAGACATATGACAAATAATATAATATTATCCAATACTAACATCACCATTTGAAAGTCTTAAAATTTTTTCAACTCCATTAGGATAATTAGGATAGTAGATTAGTTTTCTTCAAGTATAAGATCAAGAAGTTGTGTCAATAGGTGGTGTATTACCTATAGTATAAGTCTCTCTAGGTCTTAGGATTATAAGAGATACATGTGACTAAGTCATCAATGGCCTTCAACATAGTCCTTATGACTCTTGTACTTATGTAGAAAGCATATTTTCTCCATTATGAGAGGCAAAAAATCCTTGTTGAATCATGCATTTTTTCTATTATTTATATCAATTCATGGTAGTAACACACTTATGATTATTGGTTTATAGCTATGTAAGAGGTCCAGGTATAGCTTATACTTTAGGATTATATATATGGGCCCAAATTATACCTCTTGATTGATTCCTTTGTTACTTGCTCCATGGAATATGTATAGTTTCCTTCCACTACCTTTCAATAACTCTTTTGATCTCTTGGAACATGGGAAACTATACCTCTTCCTATACCCCTTATTCTTATTTTGGAACTATCCCTTTAATGACCTACCTTCTATGGTGGTGATTGCAATAGAAAATAGAGGAACAATGATAGAGGGTAGCAGTCATAGAGGTTGGTGATCTACATGGTCTTTAGGAGGTGAAGTGTTGGTAGAGGCAGGTAAAGTTTCCATGGTAAATAATGGTAAAAGTTTGACAAAAAGGAAAAAATAAGGAAATGTTTATAAAATTTGGTTTCTTGAAGCTTGGAGTGATTCACACAAAAATACATATAATTTTCTCACTAGAGATGTTTGGTTGTATTCTAGATGAGAGAATAATTTAGTTAAATTTGGCAGCAATTTTCTTAGAAGAGGGGATGATCTACTTGTTCTAAAGGGGAATTTTACTTGATGAGATAAATGATTTGATAGTTGTGTCAAGTGATTCACTTAAGTTTCATGACTTGGAAAAGTATGGAAATTTTAGAATTCTATTTTTCAAATGATTTTCTTGGTCTTTTGATAGTCAAGGAGATCCTATGGAGCTATGACTTGGCTAGGATATGGCAAGTGATCCATTGGATGGTACACAATTCACTAGATGGAAGCATGACAAGTTTAGATAAGGCATGTCATAACCTGATTTCGGCTTGGGTCCCCTCAAGGATTTCATAGGCCTTAGGTATTTTATGCATTTTCCACAACCTAGCATGGTCTATTAGGGTAGGATGATTAACCCATTAAGGGCCTATTTAACCTACCTTGTGGTTGGCATAGGGCCAAGTGCTAAGGTGGGAACATTTCTCACCTAGACAAGACATCCTTGAAAAATACTACATGTCACCAATTCAAGCAAAGAAGTAAATTTTGATAGGAAATAGGAATATTTAGGAGAAAAAGTCAAAAAGGTGGAAATTATAGAAAGCATAAATACATTCTAATTAAATATACAATACTATGTACATAGACACTCCTTTGGTTAGGACCCATTTTTACAATAGTAGACAAAGGTGCTACCCATTCACTAAGATAGGTAACATCACTCCTTACATGAAGGTAAATTTGTAGGCATTTGGGCCTACAATTTTGACAATCTAATAATGAAGAACATGTGCTTATATTGGGGGGTTAATAGTATAATATAACACTGTTTGATTTTTAATCCATATGATAACATCAACAATATTAAAGCAGTAAACATTACACAAAGCATCACACACATGAGAGACATGATTTAACGTGGTTCACCCAATGTGGGCTACTCCATGGAGAAAATATTCCTTATAAAATTTTCTCAATAAATTATCTTGGGAATCCTTTCCCTATTATAATTTTTATGGACATCTGTCCAAAGGAGACACCAATCCCATAATAAAGTTTATGGATCTCCATACATAGGATAACTCCTTATCCTCTTCTCTTTATGGTGATCTTCTTAGAAGACTACTGATGGCAAGCTCGAGATTACAACGAACAACTTCTCATTAAATTGCAGTAAAATAAAAAAATACAGTCTCTGTTACAATGTCCAGGCACACTTCTTTTTCCCCAATCCCGAACTCACCATCCCCCTACAAAGATTTTCCCCGAGTTTTTAACGAGGCCTCGATCCTCCAGGCATTCAATGCCTCCACCTAACAAAAATTTCAAAATTCAAATTTCCCCCTTCCTGGATTTTTGAAATTTCAGTCTTAAATGTCGATCTGCCCGCTCTATCATGGTACCGGCATTGATGGCCTCCCTGCACCGGCCGCATTATTCTGACCGTCCTTTGCACTGTGGTCTCTTCCATTAAACCATCGCCTGTAAATGCTTCAATGCCAGAAATGTCGAGAAGGAAAAGGAACGCGGTCGACACCTTCCTTAACAGTTTACGTGACCCTCAGATTAGTTTGCGTACACGTGGTCGGCTGCGTGTACAACCATCCAAGCTTCCCCCTTGTTGCAACACACTTGACCCACGTGTCCTTCACAACTGCCACGTGTTCGGCTTGGCCTTGCCCGACCGATCGCTATTCACCCTTGGTCTGGTTCTCTATCTCCCTTCAACTTTCACAGCCGTCGGAAGACCGGCCACGTGTCGGTCCTTAACTGGCCGCGATATCGCGATAGGTCGCGATATCACGACAGAACTCTAACTTCTCTGCCTTTCTTCATAGGCCACCGCGATAACGCGACGTCGCGATATCGTGACATCGCGATATCGTGACATCGCGATAACGCGACGTCGCGATATCGCGACGTCCGAAGCTCCTTCCCTTTGCTTTGTAAAACGGTCGCGATATCGCGACGACTTACGCTCCCTTCCTCTGCTTCTCAAAACGGTCGCGATATCGCGACGAAACCTGCCAAAGGTACCAAGCAGCTTCTGGGGTCGCGATTTCGTGACCCCTCTCCCTTTTGCCTTAAAACTTCCTCAAACCGAAAACTTCTCCACAAAAACCTTCCTCAATACTGAAATAAATCGAACAAAGTGCAAATGACTTAGAAAAGAAATTTGTAAGATGCAAGATTGCTTTACTGTCTCCGGATGCTCCTGCATCAGACACCCGGGGTAGATTAGAAGTGATCCTCACTTCGGTTTTGTTGGGGAAAGACCCAGGCGGTCAACCTCCACTTTCGATAGCCAAGTTGCATCTTCAACAGGCCTGCCCTTCCACTTGACCAAGTATTCAGAATACTGTCTATTTCTGGTGCTCCTGCCTTCACGGGTATCTAATACTTCCTCGGCCTCATCTGTGCTTGGAGTAGCTGCTGGAATTTGCCATAATTCTGGACTTTGCATTTCTGTACCTTCTCCCTCATGATATTCCACTAAATCTAAAATATTAAAAATAGGTGAAATATCAAGCCAACTCGGCAATTCCACTTCATACGCATTTCCTGACTCCCGCTTTCCCAGTATTTTGCATGGCCCAAACTTTTTCATCTTCAATTTATTATAAGTCTTGGCAGGAAATCTCTCCTTCCTGAGATGCACCATAACCTCATCTCCTACTTTGAACTCCTTGAACCGCCGCTTTTGGTCTGCCCTTGCCTTATATTGACTATTCATTTTTATAATTTGTTTTCTCACTTCCTCATGCAGACTTTTCATATGTTCTACGAATTCTTCTGCCTCGGCACTACACTTTTCTCTTCTGTCCAACTTCCTCAGTTCAGACACATTCCTCGGCCGTTCCCGTAGATTATCCGGAATGGGGATTTGTTGGTGCTCTTATTAACTGAACTCGTTATAAGCAAATTCAGCCTCGTGGTAAGACTAAATCCCATCCCTTGGGCTGATCTCGCTATCAAACATCTCAATAAATTACCTAGGCTTCTGTTCACCACCTCTGTCTGTCCGTCAGTCCGTGGGTGGTATGCTGAACTGAATTTCAGGTCTGTCTTCAACTTCTTCCACAGAGTCCTCCAGAAATACCCAACAAACTTGGTATCTCTGTCAAAAATTATGCTTCTTGGTAGACCGTGAAGTCGTACCACTTCCTTGAAGAACAACCCAGCAATGTGAACTGCATCACTTGTCTTCTGGCAGGGAATAAAATGTGCCATTTTGGAGAATCGGTCAACCACCACAAATACTGAGTCATTTCCCCTCTGTGTTCTCGGCAAGCCAAGAATAAAATCCATGCTTATGTCCTCCCATGGCCTCTCAGGTACAGGTAATGGCTGGTATAATCCTGTGTTTTGCCTTATCCCCTTTGCCATCTGACATATTCTGCATCCTTGCACAAACTTCCTCACATCCTGCTGAAGTTGTGGCCAGTAATAATTTTCATCCACTAGGGCAATAGTCTTATCCCTACCAAAGTGTCCAGCCAATCCTCCGCTGTGCTTTTCCTTGATCAAGTTCTCCCGCATAGAGCTCCTTGGAATGCATAATTTGCTTCCCTTGAACAACATTCCATCTTGGATTAAGAAATCCAACCATTTTGTCCGGTCCACCGTAACAGGTGTTGAGCAAGCCTTCCAAGCTTCTGCAAAATCCGGGTCTGTAGGGTATAATCCCTTCAGTTCTTCAAATCCCACTACTTCCACTGTCAATTTAATCAGTAAAGTCTGCCTTCTGCTCAAGGCATCTGCAACCTTGTTTGATTTCCCACTTCTGTGCTTCAGCACAAAAGTATAACTTTGAAGGAATTCTACCCACTTCATGTGCCTTTGGTTCAGTTTTGTCCGACTGTTAATGTACTGTAAAGCCTGATGGTCAGTAAACATAACAAACTCCTTTGGCAATAAATAGTGTCTCCACTTTTTCAGAGCCTGAACTATAGCATAAAATTCTTGGTCATAAACTGAATACTTTTTTCGAGCATCATTTAGCTTCTCACTGAAATAAGCAACTGGTTTGCCCCCTTGACTCAGTACAACCCCTATTGCACTGCCACTGGCATCACAGTCCACCTGAAATACCTTGTTAAAGTCTGGAAGTGCCAAAACAGGCTGTTCTGTAACTTTTCTCTTTAATGCATCAAAGCTCCTTTCGGCCCCTGATGTCCACTTGAACTCCTTTTTATCCCCCCTCATTGTTTCTGTGAGAGGTGCACAGATGCTGCTGAAGTTCTTTATGAACTTCCTGTAAAAGCTGGCCAAACCATGAAAGGATCTTACTTCTGTTGTGCTTCTTGGGGTAGGCCATTCAATGATGGCTCTTACCTTCTCTGGGTCCATTTTCAGGCCTTCTGCTGAGATCACAAACCCCAGGTATACTAACTCCTTCTTGACAAAGTTACACTTTTTCAGATTTATTAACAACTGCTCTTCCCGTAGCTTCTCAAAAACTCTCCTGATGTGCATCAGGTGTTCCTCCAGGGTCCTGCTGAATATCAATATATCATCTAAATAAACAATAACAAATTTTCCCAGGAACTCCTTTAGTACTTCATTCATCAGCCGCATGAAAGTACTTGGTGCATTGGACAGCCCAAACGGCATGACCAACCACTCATACAAGCCTTCTCTTGTCTTGAAGGTTGTCTTCCATTCATCCCCTTCTCGGATACGGATCTGATGATAGCCACTTTTCAGGTCAATCTTTGTGAAGTATTCAGCTCCACTTAAACAGTCCATGATATCATCCATTCTTGGCAACGGGAATCTGTACTTAATAGTGATTTTGTTGATGGCCCGTGAATCTATACACATCCTCCATTCCCCATCCTTCTTTGGCGCCAGCACTGCAGGTACTGCGCATGGACTCAAACTTTCCCGAATCAATCCCTTTTCTAACAATTCCTGGACCTGTCTATTTAACTCCTCAGTCTCTACAGGCGTCATCCTGTGTGCAGCTGGATCCCGGTACTAAGTCTATATGATGGCTAATTTTCCTTATTGGGGGTAAACCCTCAGGCACATTGTCAGACACAATATCTGGAAACTCCTCCAACAGATTCAGAACTTCTGCTGGGGTATCCTGGCATTCCTTCCCCCTAACTCTAGGGATTATTGCATAACATAAATGTTCATGCTTCAACCCGTTCAGAAACTTTCTCCCCTCAACTAAACAGACTCTGAAATTGTTACATACCTTTTCATCCGCATCCTTTAAGGGCTTTAGTTTATGGCGTACACCATTCTTTGTCAATGAGTAGGTGTTGGCACGGCCATCATGCACTGCACTCCGGTCAAACTGCCAGGGCCTCCCCAGCAACATGTGGCAAGCATCCATGGGTAGGATGTCACACAGGACCTCATCACAATAATTTCCAATGTTAAATTTAACGGAACACTGCTCATTGACCAAAGCTCTGTGGTCCTTCTGTAACCATGCAACCCGGTATGGGTGTGGGTGCTTCTTCCTTTCTAACTGTAACTTTGTAACCATTTCCTCAGAAACTAGGTTATCCGTGCTACCATTATCAATAATGATATTGCAAACCTTGCCCGCACATTTACACCTGGTGCGGAATAAACTTTTTCTCTGGTCTGTGTCCTTCTCCTCATTCAACAGGACTCTTCTTACAATCATTGTTTCTCCTCTCTCCGCTTCTTCGGAATGCTCAGACTCAGCATCCTCCTCTGCCACAGCAGCTCTGGCTGGACCCTCAGGCCTCTTGTTCGTCCTTTCTCGGTGTTGTGGACATTCAAATGCCCGGTGTCCTTCTTCACCACAGTGGAAACATGTTCCACGAAATACTCCTCTTCCAAATCCTCGTCCAGCTCCACCCCGTCCTCTTGGGTAGCTGTTCTGATCTCGGGGCTGATAAACATCTTCTTCTTTTTGGTCCTGGTTACTACTGGCTTCACCAGTATTTTTTAGATCCTTGTACTTTTCCCCACTGGCTCTCCCACCAGTTCTTCCACCACGGCCCCTTCCTCTTTGCTTGCCTTCAAACCGCCTATTCAGCTTTTCTTCCACCTTTAAGGCAAATTGGTAAGCATCCTCAATGGTGCTTACCCGAACCAGGCTCAGTTCTTCTTGGATACCAAGTCTCAACCCATTGATATAACGGGCTACCTTTTCTTTGTTTGCCTCTAAATGCCCTGTTCTAATAGAAATCTTGTAAAACTCTTCAGTGTACTCTTGGACAGTTTTGTTTGTCTGTCTCAAGCTCTGCATTTTTCTTAGCAGATCCAACTCGTAATCTGTCGGGATGAACTGTCTTTTCAGCTTCTCCACCATTCTATCCCATCTTGTTATTCTCTCCTTCCCTCTTCTGTTCCTCTCCAACTGTATTCCCCTCCACCAAATGTTGGCATGGCCCTTCAACTTGGTCTTAGCAAATCTGACCCGGTTAGGGTCTTCAACCTCCTCGTACTCAAAATATTCCTCTAAGTCATTTATCCAGTCAATCACTTCTTCTGGATTTAGGTTTCCCGAGTATGTAGAAACCTCCATTTTAGGTTGCTTTCCAATCTGAGAGATGGCCTTATACAACCGGGCTTGAGCAGGATCCACAGCTTCTTCCTCTTCCTCAGACTGGTCTTCTTCTTCGACTTCGTCTTCACTTTCCTCATCCCCTCCGGGTTCGCGCCTTCTACGTAACTCTGCTTGCAGGGCTTGAACTTGCCTCTGCAAGGCTCGAAAGTCTTCGGCCGGCACCACATCTCCTCCTCCGCCTCGGTTTCTTCGTGGAGGCATTATATTTTTTTTTTATAAAATCTTTCCACAGATCCTGGTGTAACTGCCTCTCTCTCCGGCGATCTGTTACACGCTCAGGAGCTCCCGCTCTGATACCACTTGATGGCAAGCTCGAGATTACAACGAACAACTTCTCATTAAATTACAGTAAAATAAAAAAATACAGTCTCTGTTACAATGTCCAGGCACACTTCTTTTTCCCCAATCCCGAACTCACCATCCCCCTACAAATATTTTCCCCGAGTTTTTAACGAGGCCTCGATCCTCCAGGCATTCAATGCCTCCACCTAACAAAAATTTCAAAATTCAAATTTCCCCCTTCCTGGATTTTTGAAATTTCAGTCTTAAATGTCGATCTGCCCGCTCTATCATGGTACCGGCATTGATGGCCTCCCTGCACCGACCGCATTATTCTGACCGTCCTTTGCACTGTGGTCTCTTCCATTAAACCATCGCCTGTAAATGCTTCAATGCCAAAAATGTCGAGAAGGAAAAGGAACGCGGTCGACACCTTCCTTAACAGTTTACGTGACCCTCAGATTAGTTTGCGTACACGTGGTCGGCTGCGTGTACAACCATCCAAGCTTCCCCCTTGTTGCAACACACTTGACCCACGTGTCCTTCACAACTGCCACGTGTTCGGCTTGGCCTTGCCCGACCGATCGCTATTCACCCTTGGTCTGGTTCTCTATCTCCCTTCAACTTTCGCAGCCGTCGGAAGACCGGCCACGTGTCGGTCCTTAACTGGCCGCGATATCGCGATAGAACTCTAACTTCTCTGCCTTTCTTCATAGGCCGCCGCGATAACGCGACGTCGCGATATCGCGACGTCCGAAGCTCCTTCCCTTTGCTTTGTAAAACGGTCGCGATATCGCGACGTCGCGATATCGCGACGACTTACGCTCCCTTCCTCTGCTTCTCAAAACGGTCGCGATATCGCGACGTCGCGATATCGCGACGGAACCTGCCAAAGGTACCAAGCAGCTTCTGGGGTCGCGATTTCGCGACCCCTCTCCCTTTTGCCTTAAAACTTCCTCAAACTGAAAACTTCTCCACAAAAACCTTCCTCAATACTGAAATAAATCGAACAAAGTGCAAATGACTTAGAAAAGAAATTTGTAAGATGCAAGATTGTTTTACTGTCTCCGGATGCTCCTGCATCAACTACTGCCTCCACTGCACTGGCTTGTGTATCTCTCTCCACTAAAGACCCCTATCCTCACTCAAAATACCTCTATCCTCACTACCCTATCTAATGGAACTCTATCCACTGGAGACTACTATCCTCTACTATGTCACCTCCAAAGTTTGATCTTAATATATTCTATATCTATCTTAGATATGTACTGAACACTGTCATTTACCCTGCACAACTCAATATTTGTCTCAAATATACACTAAATACTATCCACCAATCTAGCACAAATATGCTCAATATCTGTCTCAAATTAGCACAAAAAGTCTTCACCAAGACTTGTCCCAAATCTACTTGTAAGTTTCCACAAAAGCTCACAAAAATTTATCCTTAAGTCCACTCTAGGACTTACTCAAATTTTCTCACTAGCTTTCACAAAATATTTTTCAAATCAATTGCAAAACTTGCATACAAAACTCAACTCAATCTCTCATAGAAAACCTCTTCAATCACCCAAACAAGTTTCACACAGAATCTTGTTTAACTTACATAAGCATATAGAGAATTGTTAGAGACTCAATATGTTTCACACTCACAAACACTCAATCACTTTCAAACTCTCTTCAAATCAATTAAGAATAAAGAACAATTTATTTCATAGAACTTGAACTATCACTCCAACACTTCCAATTAACTAAGCTCAATCAACTCCACTCAACCAATCACTCAATGAAACACAACTTGCTTACAAACCCTAAATAAGTGTTTCACTACACTTCCAACAACTCACATAATGAATCTCAATCCTTGAATCAATATAATTCTAAGTTTACATAACAATGATACTCATGATCTTTCACAAACCCTAGTCAAGCACATGAAAGTTTATTCAAATATTTCCAACAATGATTATCAAAAAATCTCACATAAAAATGATACTCATGATCTTGCACAAACCCTAGTTCAAGATAGTTATCAACTTCACACTCAAAATGTTCTCACAAACATTCACCAATCATGCACATGAAAACTCACTCAACAATGCTTATCAAACAAACCTTTTCACTCCAACTTAGCACTTCACAACATTCAACAATATTTCACTCACAAGGATGATATGCCCATACCTTTTGTTTTGAAGAAGACTTGACCTCAAAACCTGTCTCAATCACAATCAACCTCTTTGCCAATCTCAAAGGTTAGATAGCAAAAACCTTCTCAAATTTTCATTCAAATATTCCCTCAAAATATTTTACCATACAAAACATTAAATCTCAATTACACCTTATAATATCCACACTTCAAAAATTATTAGCAAAAATTAAACAACTCACTTCAACAATTAATTTTATTTATCCACCTTATTACTCCTCTCAAATTCTAATCATCAAGATCACAATATAATATTTTAATTTTTATAAACCTTATATCTCCCTCTTAACAACCTTGCAAACCACCTTTAAAAACTTTATGCAATATCTTTATGTAATTTTTGCACATCAAAAACCTTTTAAAAATTAAACCATAAGTGCATACCTTTTTAATGCCTCAACAAAATACGTTCAATGAGATTCGAACACCCCACCTTGCCTCTCCAAGCGTCTTAGTGCCTAGCCTTTAATTTATTGGGTTATGCACCCTCACATGAAACAAAATCATGCCTTGGTGCTTTTCAACCTTGTCCTTTTTCTTAGTGCAAAACCGAAGCACCTTCCCTTCAGCAAAAGGTGACCACGAGGATCGAACCTGCGATCTCATATCCCACGAATGCCTTACTCCTTGGCTACCAGCTGCACTACCTGGCATGTCGAGGCTATTTTCATGCTCCACTTCACCTTGTCCTTTCTCTCCATCCAATTAGATTTTAAAATACATGCAAAATTACTTCTTCCTTGGCGCTCAAATACTTTGGTCGCATTAACATTAATTTGCATGGATAACTTTTTAATAAAACACTTTGCCTTATTTATAATGTATGCAATGTGCTTCACCACATCAGTGGTTATTTGGAATTCAAATTTCATTTTTTAACTTTAGTGCCTTGAATTATTATTATTTAATTTTAAATTTTAACATTAGGGTTAAAATATTTAAAATTAAATAATTAAACCTTAGTCCTCAAAATCTATCATATGGGTTTTTTAGGAGATTAAAAATGTGATAACTCCTTGGCCCTTGTTTTTCTTAAACCCAACTTGTATCCTTAAATATTATAATATTATTTTTCATTTAAACCTACTTCTTTGCCTTTTTGGAAAAACCACTGGAGGACATTAATGAAACTCGGACATGAATACATGGATGACAATAAAACTTGGTCATCATATTCTTGACATCAATGACAACAAAACTTGCTCATATTTCCAACAATCTCCCCCTTTGTCATTGATGGCAACCCATTTTCCTTTTACCATTTCCTTTACCTCTTTCTGTTCTGCTCCCCCTGAGAAACTGCTCCCCCTGATTGAATGCTCTCCCCCTAACTCAAATCTCTCCCCCTTTGACATCAATGGCAAAGGGTCACCTTTGGGGCTTGGGGCTAAGAATGAGACTCTTAGCTTAGCCCCTCCCCCACCTCCTCTCTTGAGGTGGTTAATTCTGGGGTGGGAGTAGAACTACTCCCAATTTTCTTTGAAGATACTCAAAAGTCTCTTTCGAAAGTGGCTTAGTGAAAATATCCACAATCTGCTCCTTTGTAGTAACATATTCCAACCTGACTTGCTTATCTATCACCTGCTCTCTCAGAAAATGATACTTGATCAAAATGTGCTTTGTCTTGGAGTGCATCACTGGATTCTTTGAGATATTTATAGCACTTGTATTATCACACAATATGGGAATAGGGTGATCATGCTTTATCTTGAAGTCCTCTAGAGTTCACTTCATCCATAATACCTATGTACAATAAGAAACTACTGCAATATACTCTACCTCTACTATGGATAAGGATACTGATGCCTATTTCTTACTTAGCCAAGAGACTAAACAGTCTCCAAGAAAGAATGCTCCTCCACTTGTGCTTTTTCTATCATCAATGCTGCCAGCCCAATCTACATCTGTATAAGCTATGAGAGTGAAACTATCACTTTTGGGATACCAGAGCCCAAAATCCATAGTCCCTTTTAGATACCTGAGAATCCTCTTTATTGCTACTACATGTGTCTCCTTGGGTGCTGCCTGAAACCTTACCACTAATCCCACTGCCTGCATGATATCTGGTCTTGTAGCTGTGACATACAATAAGCTGCCAATCATAGATCTGTATAATTTCTGATTTACCTCTGGAGATTCATCATCTTTACTTAACTTACATCCTATAACCATGGGAGTACTTACTAGTTTGCAATCTTCTAACTTGAATTTCTTTAGCATCTCTTTTATATACTTGGTTTGTGAAAGGAATACTCCTTTCTCTGATTGTGAAATCTGAAGTCCAAGAAAGAAGGACAACTCACCAAGCATAGACATCTCAAATTCATTCTGCATGCTCTTTGTAAATTTTTGACACATCTTATCATTGTTGCCTCCAAAAATGATATCATCAACATAAACAACCACAATTAGTAAGTCATTCCCTTCATTTTTTATGTATAAGTTACTATCCACTATTCCTTTCCTGAAACCCTATTCCTGTAGGTACTTATCCAATCTTGAGTACCAAGCTCTAGGATCTTGCTTTAGTCCATAAAGTGCTTTCTTCAATCTGCATACATAGTCTAGTTTATCAGTCAAGTTGAATCCTTCTGGCTGCTCAATGTAAACCTCTTCTTCTAGAACACCATTTAGAAATGTTGATTTAACATCCATCTGATATACTTTGAAGTTTTTGAAGCTTGAGAAGGCTAAGAACATTCTGATAGCTTCAATTCATGCAACTGGAGCAAATGTCTCATCAAATTCAATTCCCTCTACCTGTGCATAACCTTTGCATACTAATATTTCTTTATTTTTGACTACTTGACCATCTTCATTTAACTTGTTTCTGAATACCCATTTAGTGCCAATCACATTCTTATCCTTTGGTCATGGGACAAGTTCCCAAGTCTTACTTTTCTCTATCTGATCTAGTTCCTCATTCATTGCCTTAATCCAAAAGTCATCTTCACTTACCTCATTGAAATATTTTGGCTCAATTTTGGATAACAAAGAAAAATTTGCTTGTTGATTTGATGTTATTACCCTTCTCCTTGTCTGTCTCTCATCTAGATTCCCAATGATTAGATCTCTTGGATGATGTTTCTGTACATACCTGGATGGAGTCTTAGGAAGAAGTCTTTGTGTTTCTTCCTCTTCTCCTTCTGATTCCTCATATAACTCTTCTTGACAACTTCCATCTTCCTGATACACAATTTCTTGAACTGGTTCTCTTAACCCTATCTTCTCATCAATTGTTACATTTATACTTTCTACAATAGTATGTGTCCTTTTGTTGTAGCATCTATAGGCTTTGCTCTTAGTGGAATAACCAAGAAAAATACCCTCATCACATCTTGGGTCAAACTTGCCCAAGTCTTTCTCTTCCCGTCTTATGTAACACTTGCTTCCAAAATTTTTGAAGTATTTCATAGTGGTTGGTCTTCCCTTCCAAAGCTCATATGGAGTCTTGTGATGGTTCACTCTTATTTGAGCCCTATCGATGATATAAACTATTGTGTTAACTACCTCCCTCCAAAAACCATCTGAAAGCTTGGATTCATTTAACATAGCTCTAGCCATATTTTCAATAGTCCTATTCTTCCTTTCAACAACTCCATTTTGTTGAGGAGTTCTTGCATCTGAGTATTCTCTTTTGATCCCATGTTGTTCACAATAGTTTACAAATTTATTTGAGGTAAATTCTCCTCCTCTGTCTGATCTCAAACACTTAATCCTTTTACCTATTTCATTTTCAACCAACTCTTTAAACGCCTTGAATTTATCAAGTGCTTCTGACTTATCTTTCAGGAAGGCTACCCAAATCATTCTGGAATAATCATCTATAAACAATATGAAGTAACTTTCACCTTGAATACTTTATGTTCTTGTAGGACCACATAGATCAGTATGTATTAGTTTCAATGGCTCAGATGACATAAATCCTTTTGATTTGAAACTTGTTCTAGTTTGCTTTCCATGTTGACAAGGTGCACAGATTGTGTTTTGTGGCCTTTTTAGCTTGGGTAAATCTTTGACAGCCTATTTATTGCTTATGTTCACTATGTTGTCAAAGTTCAAATGACCCATTCTTCTATGCCACAACCAACTCTCATCTTCTTGTGATAGAAAACACTTTTCTCCTTTAATATCACTTAACATGTAGAGGTTGTTTGTAGTTCTATTTGCATTTGCAATAAGTTTTCCAGTTTTAGACTTTCTAATATCACACCTACTTGGATGAAAAGTAACCATGTGCCCTTGATCACAAAGTTGGCTCACACTTAGTAGATTGTGCCTCAACCCCTTGACATACAATACATTCTCTATTTTTGTTTTCCCATTATCTAAACTTAGAGTTCCTTTCCCACAAATTTTTGTTGATCCATTATCACCAAATATTATTGATCCTCCATCAGTTTCTTTGAGTACTAGAAATTTACTTTTATCTCCTGTCATGTGACTAGAACATCCACTATCAAGATACCATTGTTTTCCCTTATCCTGAACATGAAGAGTTGTTTGTACTAACATTGATCTAACTTTCTCATGCCCTTTTCTCTCTTTCCTAATTATTGAAGTTGTATTCTTTTTACTTGACTCAGGAAATACCATTTTACACCATCTAGCCTTGTGCCCAAGATTATTGCACTTATAACATATGACATCACTATTCATAAGAGGTGCAAAAGAATTGAAATTTCTATTGACATCCTTTTTAACATAACCAGTGCAATGTACAACTCTATGACCATATTTGTTACATGAAAAGCAATAGCCATGGAAGAGAGTATGTAACCTGTTTGAATACCTTGGAAAATATGGTCGAGTGCTCCTCCTTTTGTTGTGATTAACTTTTGTCCATGGTTCTTCTTTGCTTTCTTCTTTCCTGATGTCTTTTCCTTCCAGAGTATGAGTCACTTGCTTATCTTTGTTTGAAGTCTCTGCTTCTTGAAGGCTTGACTCCTCTCTCTATTTCCCCAACTTTATATCTTGTAGTAACTTGGTATTTTCAACTTCATTCCTTAGATAAACAATTTTTGCTTCCAATATTTCACATTCTATTTCTCTTGCTCTTAATAGATCTATCATATCCTATTCAATTTTATTTCCTTCTTCTACCTTTATTTTGAGTTCTGTGAGATTTTGTAGAAGTTCCACCTTTGCTTCTTCACCCTCTTGAATTTGATCCTTCAAGCTTGAGTTCTTCTTTCTAATATTTTCCAAGTTCTTGAAAGCAGTAAAGAATTCATCTTTTATGTCAAACATGGTCTCTTCTTCATTCTCTAAAGTCATGTGTGTTTCTGATGGATCTTCCTCCAAGTTGTTAGTCTTTTCATGAAGAGACCCACTCTGATACCAATTGAAGAACATGTGCTTATACTGAGAGGGGGGTGAACAATATAAGATAAAACTTTTTGCTTTTCAATCCATATGATAACATCAACAATATTAAAGTAGTAAACATTACACAAAGCATCACACACATGAGAGACATGATTTAACGTGGTTCACCCAATGTGGGCTACTCCACGGAGAAAATATTCCTTATAAAATTTTCTCAATAAATTCTCTTGGGAATCCTTCCCTATTACAATGTTTATGGACCTCTGTCCAAAGGAGACACCAATCCCCTAATCAATTTTGTGGATCTCTATCCATAGGAGAACTCCTTCTCCTCTTCTCTGGTTGGTGATCCTCTTAGAAGACTACTACCTCCACTACACTGGCTTATGGATCTCTCTCCACTGAAGACTCATATCCTCACTTGAAGAACCTCTGTCCTCACTACCCTAGCTAATGGATCTCTATCCACTAGAGACTACTATCCTCTACTCTGTCACCTCCAAAGCCTGCTCTTACTTTATTCTATCTCTATCTTAGATCTGTACTGAACATTATCCTCTACCCTGCACAAATCTACTCAATCTCTATCTCAAATCTGCACTAAAAATTGTCCATCGGTCTAGCACAAATCTACTCAATCTCTATCTCAAATTTGCACAACAAGTCTTCACCAAGACTTGTCCCAAATCTGCTTGTAAGATTCCATAAAATCTCACACAAATATATCCTTAAGTCCACTCTAGGACTTACTCAAATCTTCTCACTAGCTTTCACAAAAGCTTGTTCAAATCAATTGCAAAACTTGCATACAAAACTCAACTCAATCTCTCATAGAAAACCTCTTCAATCACCCAAACAAGTTTCACTCAAAATCTTGTTTAACCACCACAGAAACATATAGAGAATTGTTAGAGACTCAATATGTTTCACACTCACAAACACTCAATCACTTCCAAACTCTCTTTAAATAAATTAAGAATAAAGAACAATTTGTTTCATAGAACTTGAACTATCACTCCAACACTTCCAATCAACTAAGCTCAATCAACTCCACTCAACCAATCACTCAATGAAACACAACTTGCTTACAAACCCTAACCAAGTGTTTCACAATACTTCCAACAACTCTCACTATGGAACTCAACCTTGACTCAAGATGATTCCAAATTCACATAACAATGATACTCATGATCTTTCACAAACCCTAGTCAAGCACATGAAAGCTTACTCAAATATTTCCAACAATGCTTATCAAACAATCTCACATAACAATGATACTCATGATCTTGCACAAACCCTAGTTCAAGATAGTTCTCAATTTCACACTCAATTGTTCTCACAAACATTCACCAATCATGCATGTGAAAACTCACTCAATCATTTCCAACAATGCTTATCAAACAAAACCTTTTCACTCTGACCTTTTTTTTTTTTTTTGTGGAAAACATCCCAAAAGGGATGCCACTTTTGGGTAAGACCCAAGGAGGAAGGGGTATCCATTCCATCAAAAATGCCCAGGACTCAGACCTGACCTACCACCTTTTACATACTCAAGGAGCAAACAAACACACAAAACCAATTTAAAAATAAGTAAATAACAACAAAAATAATAAAATAAAATAAAAAACATGCTCCTTAAGTGTGTCAAAAAAAAAGCACAACCAAACACGCACAATAAGATAAAAGAAACCACAACACAAACCACATAGAAAAACACAAGAACCACATAAAAAAACACAAACAAGACAAAAACAACAGAACACTACAAAGAAAACCCAAAAAAAACATGAAAAATAAACACAACCAAAACCTAAAAAATTAAAAAAAGAAAACAACAAACAACATACAATAAACAAAAACAAAAAACATAGAAAACACTCACACATAAAAACATGAAATAACTCAAACAAAGAGAAACCCAAGAACAAGAACGAAAAAAACACAAGAACAATAACAAAAAACATAAAAAAAAAACCAAAACCCAGGTGTCGTAGGTGAGTTGGAGAGGAGAGGGCAATCCTCCAAGGGAGGTCCCAGGTTCAAATATCCACCCTACTAATAAGTTGAATTGGATATCCAAAATACAATTGATAATGTTGGTGTGGGCAGGGTCGGGTGCAACTCTCGGGTGACTTTGATGGTGTAGAACCCCCTATTTGTGGTCTCTCAGACCAAGGAAGCCCCGCAAGGGGTTTTTCGCTTAAAAAAAAAAAACAAAAACACATGAACAACAAAAAACAACACAAAGAACACAAAAATAAAACAAAACAAAAGAACCCACCCACCTTAAAAAACTAAACAAAAAAAACAAAAAATAAAAAAGAAAACAAATTGAACATAACAATGACATATTTAGAGTAGAAGACTATTAAGGCAATAATCAATAGAGGAAACAAAATAAAGAATAGAATGAGCTAGGGAACTAAAAAAAATAGAATGAACCATAGAGAAGTAAAAAAAAAAAAACAAGAAGAAACTAGGTACCTTCAGAACTGGAGACATCCAAAGAAATGATAGAAAGAAGAGCTTCCCTAATTTGATAAGCCCACCATATAGGAGGGTGGCCATAACAAGTAAGATCACCTTTTTCCAAAGCCCAATTAGCTAAAGCATCAGCACTCTTGTTTTGATCTTTGACCACATGATTGTAATCAACTTTCAAAAATCCCATATGGATTAATTGAATCTTCTCAATAATTCTTTTTATTCTCCAATCCACCTTATGATTCTTAGAAAGAGTCTTTAAGAGATTAATAATAAGTTGAGAGTCAGGATCAACTAACACCTTTTCCCATCCAACATTAGTAGCCTCCTGAAGGCCTCTAAGGATACCATACCCCTCAACAAGGTTATTGGAAAGAATACCCATATTCTCAGCAAAAGTAAAATCCAAGGAGCCATCTAAAAGTCTACCAATTCCTCCCACA
Organism: Wollemia nobilis; assembly: GCA_028583015.1. Taxonomy (NCBI): domain Eukaryota; kingdom Viridiplantae; phylum Streptophyta; class Pinopsida; order Araucariales; family Araucariaceae; genus Wollemia; species Wollemia nobilis. The sequence goes on along the minus strand of JAQPPZ010017232.1, from coordinate 21,095,976 downwards.
CTAGCTTTTCCAGGGTTCCCTCTAGAGGCTCCATTAGTATTGACTTTTCCAAAATCCTTAAGAGGAGGTTGCCAATTTCTAGTCCTATCCATATTACTAATACTCACATTCCCTTTAAGTTGGTTGCCCTTAGAATATTTAATATTTAATCTTTGCATCACTTGATCCCATATTTGGTGGGAGTTTTGGGGGTGATTAAGGAGTTGATGGACTAATTCAGCTAAGTTGGCTATGGTATTTTGCCAAATATAGTGAATATCCTTCCTATCTTGATTAAAAATTTGGTTGTTCCTTTCATTCCAAATATTCCAAAGAAGAATGGTAGAACCCATCCAAACTAACTACCTAATAAAATGATCAAAACCCTCTTGATTAGGCAAATCCCTCCAAAGCTATTCAAAAGTAAAAAAATTGGACCACTGTAAGCCAAGTAAAGTGGCTATTCTCCTCCATAGCTCAAAGGCTAAAGTACACTCAATAAAAATATGATTGAGATTTTCTACATTCTCTAAACACATTTCACATCTAAAAGTGCCATGAAAACCATGCTTCATAAGTTGCTCACCAGTAAGCACCCTACGATGCAATAAAATCTAATTAAAGAACCTCACCTTAGGCCAGATCTTTTGAGCCCACAATCGAGAAAATATGTCAAAAAAATGGTTGAGATTATTATGGCATAAGATCAAATAACCTTGAGCAACTGAATACTCACCCTTAGTAGTGTTTTTTCCATCCAAAACAATCTTTTTTATGGGACCAAGAGAGGGATATCATATGAAGGATGCCTTGGATATCTTGTATTTACCTTTCTAGAATTTGAATAGGTCAGTCATTAATAGGGATCCAATATCTACCAACCTTTGAATTACCAGTATGGTACCGACAATAATTAACCACCTTTATCCAATTAGCTCAATGAAGCTCCTCCATCCAAGGCCTCCAATCGGGAAACTGAGTTATCAAAGGCTTGTGACCATCCCAAGAATCTATCCAAAAATTTACATGTTGACCATTATGAATGATCCAAAATAATTTTTTCTTTATCAAATCCTCACTAGTATTAAGAACTGCTAAAATGGGAGAACCTTTTGTAGGAAGTTGATAGCAAACAAGGTCTTCAGGACTTTTTTTCTCAGTATATTTAGCATGAATATTATTGGCCCAAAGAGCATTGGGGTTATGCAACATCCTCCAATATAATTTAGCAGCTAAAGCTTTCTTGTTATTAATTGAAGACCAGAATCCTAACCCCCCTTCACTCTTAGGAAGACATAAAGTATCCCATTTCACCAAGGCCCATTTTCTTTTCTCCTTAGTACCACTCCAAAAGAAACGATGACTGATTTGATCCAATTCTCCAAGAACAACATTTGGGATATTCAAAACGGAAGAAACATAAATAGGAATAGCTTGAAGGACTGATTTTACCAAGGTGATTCTACCCCCAAAAGAAAGCCACTTGTTGGTCCACTTTCCAATTTTCTTCTTGACTTTGTCCAATAACCAATTCCAATATTTATTTTTTTGCCTTTGAATATTTATGGGAATACCTAAATAAGTGATTGGAAGAGAGGTCTTCTTATATCTTAATTTATCCAAGACCATGGATTCTTGTCCAGCAGAGCAATGAAAGAAAATAACTTTAGATTTTTCTTCATTGATCAATTGCCCGATAGCCTTAGAAAAATAGCTAATGATATGCTTAATATTAGAAGCTTCCTTAACTATAGATTTACCTAAAATAGTAGAGTCATACACAAATTGAAGATGAGAGATAGATATAGCTCCATGAGCAATGGTAACTCCCTCAAAGGTTTTTTTTTCCCTATTTTTGGTTATAGTCCTACCCAAGCATTCAACAAGAATGATAAATAAATAAGGGGATATCGGGTCACCTTGCCTAATACCTATGGAAGCTGGGAATGACCGAGAAGGCCTGCCATTGATAAGAACTAAGTAGGAAACTGAAGAGATGCATCCCATAATCCAATCCATCCAATCCTTAGAGAAACCAAATTGCCTCAAAAATTTGATAAGGAAGTGCCAATCCACTATTTCATAAGCTTTGGATAAGTCTAACCGAATGAACATGGAAGGAGAATTTTGCATATCCATGGAATGGATGGCTTCCTGAGCAAGAACTATCTCATATACTATTTGACGTCCTTCCACATAACCCCCTTGCTCTGGGGAAATAATCTTATGCAAAAGAGGCTTCAACCTTTTTGCCATGATTTTAGTAATGATTTTGAGAAGAACATTACATAAAGCAATAGGTCTAAAATATGAGATATGATCAACCTCTTGAGCTTTTGGAACAAGAGTAATATAAGTTTTATTGATAACATTCAAAATTTCTTTGGCTTTCCTGGCTTCTTCCACCACCTCTAATAAATCAACATGAAGGATATCCTAGAACTCTTGGTAGAACTCAATGGGAAAACCATAAGGACCTGGGGTTTTCCCTTTTTGCATTTTAAAAACTACTTGTTGAAGCTCATTGATAGTAACAGGAGTAGTCAAAATAGAGTTCTCATTAGAAGTGATAAGAGAAGGGATTGTTTAAAGAACATTTTGTTGTGAAACTGAGTCAAGAATAGTAGCAGCAAAAATATTGGAAAAGTAATCAACAACAATAGAGTTCATGCCATCCCAAGTATAAAAAACATCTCCAGAATCTGATTTTAAGGAAGAAATAAAGTTGTGAGATCTTCGAGCTAGAAAATATTTGTGGAAGAAATTTGTGTTTCGATCTCCTTCTTTGCGCCATTGAATTTTAGATTGTTGCTTCCATAAGATTTCTTCTCTTTTTTCCCATTCCTCTAACTGAGTTGTGAGTTTAATTTCATTTGCACTTATCTTCTCTATGAGGCTATCTAAATGGATTTTCTTATTCAAATTTTCAATATGAGTAATAACTTCATGTTTTTTTTTATGAACATCCCCAAAATCTTTCCAGTTCCAAGTCTTGATTTTGGATTTAATGTATTGCAGTCTTTTGGCAAAACAGAACATCTTAGTACCATGCCTTGGTTTACCTTCCTTCCACCATTGTTGCACATGAGGTCTGAAGGAAATGTCTCTAAGCCATATTAATTTAAAACAAAAAGGAGAGAAACTCACATTGGTTTTCTACATTTCCACCATGACTGGCCAATGATCCGAACCAAAATTATTAAGAGTCTTCACTTTAGGAATGTGACTATGGATTAAGAAATTTTTAGAGAGCAAAAACTATCCAATCTCTCCATTATATAAGCTAAGCCTTCCCTTCTGTTAGACCAAGTCATAAGGCCATTATATGGTTACATATCCAGAATATGGAGGTTTGCAATATATTCGCTCATGAGGTCAGTGCTTTTGTCCAAATTTCTATTTCCCTCCCTTTTCTCATCTAGAGAGAGGATGGTATTGAAATATCCTCCGATCAAGATCCAAGATTTAGGAAAATGAGAGATAATATGAGTAATATCCTTCCACTGTCTTCTTTTTTCCTCCAAAGAAGTCAGAGCAAATATAGTAATGCAGAGCATAATCTGGTTGGAATGTCTACTTTGAATAGCTATAGCCAACAAACCCCAACTACCAACCATATTGTGAATAACTACCTCTTTTGGGTACCAAAGACAAGCAATGCCACCCAAAGTCCCTTGGGAACTGAGAGAAACCATTTTTCCAGCTAGCCAAATTTTATCGGCAATTAAGTCCATATCCTCCATTGACATCTTAGTTTCTTGAAGGAAAACAAGATGTGGATGATTTACCTGAATCATTCTTCTAATTTCATTTTGTTTTGAAAGACTCCCTTTGAGTCCTCTAATATTCCAAGTGATGATCTTCATTAATACTAGGGCTAAAAAAGTTGGGAAGGGCATTAATCTTACCTTCCTCTACAATATTTTCACCTTCTTTTACCATATGATATTGATTGGTATTGCGACCTACTTTTTGATTAGAATCCATCTTCAATTTTTTTTCCCTATTTCTTGACTTATTCCAATTAAATCTGAGATGGCTTCTACCCTTGAAGAATGCTCGTACACAGCCAAAATTTTACTAGATGGTTCAACAGAGTCTATATTGGGACCTGCATTATTTGAAGTTTTGACATTTGAAATTTTGTTTTTCTTGTTTTTCACTCCAACTTAGCACTTCACAACATTCAATAATATTTCACTCACAAGGATGATATGCCCATACCTTTTGTTTTGAATAAGGCTTGACCTCAAAACCTATCTCAATCACAATCAACCTCTTTTCCAATATCAAAGGTTAGGTAGCAAAAACCTTCTCAAAATTTCATTCAAATATTCCCTCAAAATATTTTACCATACAAAATATTAAATCTCAATTACACCTTATAATCTCCACACTTTAAAATGATTAGCAAAAATTAAACAACTCACTTCAACAATTAATTTCCTTTATCCACCTTATTACTCCTCTCAAATTCTAATCATCAAGATCACAATATAATATTTTAATTTTTATAAACCTTATATATCCCTCTTAACAACCTTGCAAACCACCTTTAAAAACTTTACGCAATGTCTTCACGCAATTTTTGCACATCAAAAACCTTTTAAAAATTAAACCATAAGAACATACCTTTTTAATGCCTCCTCAAAAAAATGTGTTCGATGAGATTCGAACATTCCACCTTGCCTCTACAAGTGCCTTAGTGCCTAACCTTTTACCGCTTGGGCTATGTGCCCTCATGTGAAATTAAAGCATGCCTTGATACTTTTCAACCTCATCCTTTCACTTGGCACAAAACTAAAGCACCTTACCTTCAGCAAAAGGTGACTGCAAGGATCGAACCTGCGATCTCATGTTCCACGAATGCGTTACCGTAGCCCTTGGCTATCATATCTCATCCAGAGAGATGATGGTATTGAAATATCCTTTGATCAAGATCCAAGCTTTAGGAAAATGAGAGATAATATGAGTAATATCCTTCCGTTGTCTTCTTTTTTCCTCCAAAGAAGTCGGAGCATAAGCAGTAATGCAGAGCATAATCTGGTTGGAATTTCTACTTTGAATAGCTATAGCCAAAAAACCCCAACTGCCAACCATATGGTGAATAACTACCTCTTTTGGGTACCAAAGACAAGCAATGCCACCCGAAGTCCCTTGGGAACCGAGGGAAACCACTTTTCCAGTGGCCAAATTTTATTGGCAATTGAGTCCATATCCTTCATTGACATCTTCATTTCTTGAAGGAAAACAAGATGTGGATGATTTATCCGAATCATTCTTCTAATTTCATTTTGTTTTGAAATACTCCCTTTGAGTCCTCTAATATTCCAAGTGATTATATTCATTAATACCAAGGCTAAAAAATTTGGTAAGGGCATTAATCTTACCTTCCTCTACAAGCTTTTCACCTTCTTTTACCATATGATATTGATTGGTCTTGCGACCTACTTTTTTATTAGAATCCATCTTCAATTTTTTTCCCTATTTCTTGACTTATTCCAATTGAATCTGAGATGGCTTCTAACCTTGAATAATGCTCGTACACAACCAAAATTTTACTTGATAGTTCAACGGAGTCTATATTGGGACCTGCATTATTTGAAGTTTTGACATTTGAAAGATTGTTTTTCTTGTTTTTCACTCCAACTTAGCACTTCACAACATTCAATAATATTTCACTCACAAGGATGATATGCCCATACCTTTTGTTTTGAATAAGGCTTGACCTCAAAACCTATCTCAATCACAATCAACCTCTTTGCCAATATCAAAGGTTAGGTAGCAAAAACCTTCTCAAAATTTCATTCAAATATTCCCTCAAAATATTTTACCATACAAAATATTAAATCTCAATTACACCTTATAATATCCACACTTCAAAAATGATTAGCAAAAATTAAACAACTCACTTCAACAATTAATTTCCTTTATCCACCTTATTACTCCTCTCAAATTTTAATCATCAAGATCACAATATAATATTTTAATTTTTATAAACCTTATATCTCCCTCTTAACAACCTTTCAAACCACCTTTAAAAACTTTACGCAATGTCTTCACGCAATTTTTGCACATCAAAAACCTTTTAAAAATTAAACCATAAGCACATACCTTTTTAATGCCTCCTCAACAAAATGTGTTCGATGAGATTCGAACATTCCACATTGCCTCTACAAGTGCCTTAGTGCCTAACCTTTTACCGCTTGGGCTATGTGCCCTCATGTGAAATTAAAGCATGCCTTGATACTTTTCAACCTCATCCTTTCACTTGGCACAAAACTGAAGCACCTTACCTTCAGCAAAAGGTGACTGCAAGGATCGAACCTGCGATCTCATGTTCCACGAATGCGTTACCGTAGCCCTTGGCTATCATATCTCATCCAGAGAGATGATGGTATTGAAATATCCTTTGATCAAGATCCAAGCTTTAGGAAAATTAGAGATAATATGAGTAATATCCTTCCGTTGTCTTCTTTTTTCCTCCAAAGAAGTCGGAGCATAAGCAGTAATGCAGAGCATAATCTGGTTGGAATTTCTACTTTGAATAGCTATAGCCAAAAAACCCCAACTGCCAACCATATGGTGAATAACTACCTCTTTTGGGTACCAAAGACAAGCAATGCCACCCGAAGTTCCTTGGGAATAGAGGGAAACCACTCTTCCATTTGGACAAATTTTACTGGCAATTGAGTCCATATCCTTCATTGACATCTTCATTTCTTGAAGGAAAACAAGATGTGGATGATTTATCTGAATCATTCTTCTAATTTCATTTTGTTTTGAAATACTCCCTTTGAGTCCTCTAATATTCCAAGTGATTATATTCATTAATACCAAGGCTAAAAAATTTGGGAAGGGCATTTATCTTACCTTCCTCTACAAGCTTTTCACCTTCTTTTACCATATGATATTGATTGGTCTTGCGACCTACTTTTTTATTGGAATCCATCTTCAATTTTTTTCCCTATTTCTTGAATTATTCCAATTGAATCTGAGATGGCTTCTAACCTTGAATAATGCTCGTACACAACCAAAATTTTACTTGATAGTTCAACGGAGTCTATATTGGGACCTACATTATTTGAAGTTTTGACATTTGAAAGATTGTTTTTCTTGTTTTTCACTCCAACTTAGCACTTCACAACATTCAATAATATTTCACTCACAAGGATGATATGCCCATACCTTTTGTTTTGAATAAGGCTTGACCTCAAAACCTATCTCAATCATAATCAACCTCTTTGCCAATATCAAAGGTTAGGTAGCAAAAACCTTCTCAAAATTTCTTTCAAATATTCCCTCAAAATATTTTACCATACAAAATATTAAATCTCAATTACACCTTATAATATCCACACTTTAAAATGATTACCAAAAATTAAACAACTCACTTCAACAATTAATTTCCTTTATCCACCTTATTACTCCCCTCAAATTCTAATCATCAAGATCACAATATAATATTTTAATTTTTATAAACCTTATATCTCCCTCTTAACAACCTTGCAAACCACCTTTAAAAACTTTACGCAATGTCTTCACGCAATTTTTGCACATCAAAAACCTTTTAAAAATTAAACCATAAGCACATACCTTTTTAATGCCTCCTCAAAAAAATGTGTTCGATGAGATTCGAACATTCCACCTTGCCTCTACAAGTGCCTTAGTGCCTAACCTTTTACCGCTTGGGCTATGTGCCCTCATGTGAAATTAAAGCATGCCTTGATACTTTTCAACCTCATCCTTTCACTTGGCACAAAACTGAAGCACCCTACCTTCAGCAAAAGGTGACTGCAAGGATCGAACTTGCGATCTCATGTTCCATGAATGCATTACCGTAGCCCTTGGCTATCACCTATGCTACCTAGAATGTCAAGGCTATTTTCATGCTCCACTTCACCTTGTCCTTTCTCTCTGTCCAATTAGCTTTTAAAACACATGCAAAATTACTTCTTCCTTGGTGCTCGAATACTTTGGTCACATTAACATTAATTTGCATGGATAAATTTTTAACCAAACACTTTGCCTTATTTATAATGTATGCAATGCGCTTCACCACATCGATGGGTATTTGGAATTTGAATTTAAATTTAAATTTTATATTTTAACTTTAGCGCCTTGAATTATTATTATTTAATTTTAAATTTTAACCTTAGGGTTAAAATATTTAAAATTAAATAATTAAACCTTAGTCCTCAAAATCTGTCATATGGGTTTTTTAGGAGATTTAAAATGTGACAACTCCTTGGCCCTTGTTTTTCTTAAACCCAACCTGTATCCTTAAATATTATAATATTATTTTTCATTTAAACCTGCTTCTTTGCCTTTTTGGAAAAACCACGGAAGACATTAATGAAACTCGGACATGAATACATGGATGACAATAAAACTTGGTCATCATCTTCTTGACATAAATGACAATAAAACTTGCTCATATTTTCAAAAATAAGGCCTACACCATAATGAATCAAAATTTTTATGGGGATATAGTTTGACATTATCCTTGTCCCATTTGAATATGAGGTATTCTTCCTATTAATCCACTTTGGCATAATTTATGTCAAACCATTTCTTTATGGCTCATTTTGGTCTCCTTTAGGGATAACAATACATTTAGTCCTACTTGCATGGGCTTGATGTTAGTGTCCTCCAACTCAATATATTGTGACATTTGAAGGGAAGGAATCTTGAGGTTAATCAATAGCACAACCTTCTTGTCATATCCTATATTATAGAAGGATGGCCCAATGGATGCCTTTAGTGTCACTCTATTATACAATAATGTCTTATGCAACTTTGTGTAGAGTAGCAAAAACTATACACCTAAAGATTTAAGAAATCAAATTGAAAATATAATATCATGTAACAATATTGATACAAAAGATTATATAAAATAGTGCCTTTCTCATTGATATTTGAAATTGTCTATTACAAAGCGGTTACAAAATATCCCTCTTATGGATTAACCAATTTGATATAAATTACAAATTAGAACCACATGTAGGTGTAACCCGTAGTCTTTGCACTCTCAAAACTGATTATAGAGGGTTTCTTTGCAACCTCCGCTTGATGATAATAAATATTGAAGGATATTTATGATGAAGAGCTCTTGATAAGACCTGAAACGTACACATAAGAATACTTACAAGACATTAGTAGCAAATATGAAACCTCTCAATATGAGGTTCATTTCCATAGTAAGAAATTGAAAGCAGGATGTTGAAAATGATAAATAAATGCATGCAAATTGAATAAAACTATTCTAAAACAGAAATTGAACACTACTAAAGCTATTATAATTGAAAATATAGAGAAAATAGATTTTACAAAGAGACCATCATGGGTCATAGTGTTCAGCTCTATTAGCCATCAAAGGATACAATGGCTATGCCTACGAGCCACTTCGTGGCAAGGAAACCGCTGAATAAAGAGCTCTTTTCTCATATTTGATGTGGGGAGATGTCTGATTAGTCTATCAAATTGATATTCAAGGATCTTGCTCTTCAAAGTATAACTAAATCATAGAAATTTGCTCAAATTCAGGATTATTTATGGTTCACAATGATTGAATTTGATATTCAATCTCCAAGGAACTCCGTTGATGTGAATGCAAGCTTCATGGCTAGATTTGGGCAGCACTTCATTGCTTGTGAGAGTATGTTGTCTCTATTACAAAAACCGATAGCACTTCGTTGCATTACTATTTGATCTATTTTCATAAAGGCTTGGGCTCTTCTTGTAAGATTCCAAATTGGCAATCTTGGCTTGCAAGAGAATCTAAGACCAATATTTGGTTAGGATCTAGGCAACCCAAATATCACTTATAGAGCCTTCTCATAGTTAGTCATTACACTCAACTTACCCTACAACTAATTTTGTTTGGCTCAAGGAGCCCAATTTTGTTACAAGCATGACCATCCCAAGGTGGAGTGGCTAGGAATAGGGGTCGTCAAGGGGTACATCAGCCGAATTGGGAGATGTGAAGGGGTACATTGGCCCAAGCTAGAAAGGATAGGTTTCCCTTGTTTAAGTGGTAAGAACCACTACTCATCCTTGGGGAGTCCCAAGGTATGTCATATGGCCTGAAAAGGTGTCCATATAGGTAGCCTCCTCAACATGATGTGTTTTAGGTGTCTACATATACCCCTTTTTAGGATGTGTTGTTTGAAAGCACAACACTAACCAAAAATAGACAACCTACATCACATTGCAGGTTGATTGATATTCATTGATCTAGTCAACTTTAGATACCCCAATTATAAAATATCATGCATATTTGAATTATTTCCTCCAACACTTTGGTGGACTTAATTTGTGTAAAACTTTGATGAATTTGAAGGCATTTGGGTAGCTTTGATAACTACATGTTTTGCTAGTTCAAACTGACAAAGGTTAGTTTAGCATTTTTTCTTTTTGCCCTAGTAAATAGGGAAGCTTATGATAGTTGTTAGCAATGGTTCATTTATGAACACAATTTGCATGATTGAGTATTTGATTATTGATTTTGATTATGAATTCTATGATTATGAATACCCCCTTAAGCGATGAGTCAATGAGAAAATAACAAGTGATGAAAGTGATGAGTCACTTGACCAAGATGACTTGCTTGAGCATTGCAAGATGATAAAAAATGTAAAAGAGAAATTCTTGTTACAACTATGATTTCAACCATTATTGATAATTGTACATCTCTATCCCGTGGAGGAGTCCAACCACATGGCTTTCTTAGGGAATAAAAATTATAGCAATTCAATTTGAGCTCAAAGTGAATCACTATGTTCAATGATTTGATGAAACTTAATAGAAGAATGAAATATACACCTTGTTTCCATCTAGTAGTTCAGCTACATGGTCTTCTTGGGGAGTGAAGTGAAGATATTTCAGTTCATCGATGAATGATTTTGGTTCAAATGGCCTTATGGTAATTTAATCATCTTATAAGATTGCATGGAGATCATGTCTCTACAACCGCCAAGTGTATAGGGTAAATTACTAAGTACGAGGTACATTTAAGATATTGTTTAATTGATTTTTTATTATTTTAAAATTTTAAATGAAAGTGGACCATTAGATATTGTTAGATGTTCAAATTGAAGCTCATGATATTGATAGAATGTGTGCATTTATTGCCATATAGATGTCATCCTAGGGTATAGCACTGGCACTTTGCAAATTTTGGGGTCATCATAGGGTATGATAGTCATGTCAAAATGTGATCGCCTTATAGGAGAGAGACGGCCAAATTTAAAAATATATAAAAATAATTTTACTAATTTTTAATGTTATTTTTATAGTTGACAGTGAGAGAAAAAGAAGTGAGGTGGAGGAGAGATAATCTAACAAGGAACATTGGTAAAAATACTATACATGATGATGATGGACCAGCTAGAGGCCTCTACAAGTGGAGGAGCTAGAGCTACGAAGGTAGAAATCTCAGTCCCTCTCTTGTAAATTATGTAATTTAAAATTGAACCTCACTAAGTAATGAGAAAAAATGAACCCCATTAAACTATTGGAAATGAACCCCACCTTAGCTTAGGAAAGTGTAGATTAGTGTAGCTTAAGGGTAGTTTACATTTTTTAGCATTTTTAGAATGGGGTACATCCCCTTTCAGATGACATTGTGGGGCCATCCTATGCAGGAGCAACTCCCCTTGGTAGGATGGGGGCCATCATGGGGTATGGCGGTAGCGTTTAAATTCCAATGATCAAAATTTTGATTATTGGGGTGGCAATCATAGGGTCCATAAGTCACACCTGATGGTCATTAGACCCAAAGTGGCCTCCAAAATTTAGGAATTTTTTGTTGATTTTTTCATTTATTTTTATTTTTTACTATTTTTTGATTTTTTTTTTTGAATTTTTGTCGATTTGTATGATTATTGGGCATAAAATTTTGATGAACCACAGTAGGGAACCCATATTTCTAACTGGTTTATGGAAGGATATTGATGCTAATTATTGGGTGTGGTTTGGGGTGATTGGCCTCAAACAGGTGGTGTGCCTACATACAGTTATGTCAAATCAAGCATATCTGACGACCTTGTCTCATAGTTGGGACAACAAGACTAACACCTTTCATTTATCAATTATTGAGATGATGGTTACACTTGAGAATATCTATACCTATTGAGGGATGTGCCATCACCTCAACTCCCCTATGGGATTGTATGAGAGTACTGTAGAGGATATTTGGTAGGGAGGTAGATGTGGCCTTGGTGAAGATGGACCACAATGGGGTCTTGGTCAGTGCATGGTACAAGGCCCATGTATTCTCTTAGTGGTAGACAATGGTAATGTGCATCATATTCAACATTCTACTGCTAGAATATTTAGGATTGAGGTTCACTTGGAACATCCTCGAGATGGTGCAGGATCTTCTTGGGTGTGATCTTTAGTAGGCGATCATCATGACATGGGGTAGTACATTGTTGACACATTTATATAATTAGCTATACAAGATATAATATCAAAACTATAGCGACCCCGAGATGCATGCACCACTATTTTAGGCGATAAAACCCAAGATGAAATGGAAGACAATGAAAAGCATATAACACGAAAATAACAAATATGGATCTCTTTATTCATATTGAAACCCGGTTACATGTCGGTCCCTCTTAGGGATACCCATTTTGATACAATAAGGTTACAAATAGGCAAAGAGTGCCCCTTTCATGAAGAGGTGGTGCGCTTTCAAAAAGCTTCCTGGTTCTACACACAAAAATGTATGAGGGCTTACAGATGCCTCCTTCTCCAGGTTTGTTTCCTAGAGGGATCCCTTTTGCTCTCGTATGTTGCAGATTCCGTCCGATGAACTTGTGGCCTTGTAAGCAATGAAACAACAACACACGCTTAGATGTCCGGGAATGCCTCCCCGTATGAGGTTGTTAGCAATGGATATAACAAATGAAAGCAAGTGCAAATTAGACTAATGCTATGAATGTGAATGAATGAAATGATGCTATGCTAATGATATGCTAAAAAAATAATGAATCTAATGTCTAAAACCCTAAGCTAAGCCTACGGGCCACTATCCAAGACAACGACCACTAAAGTGATTCTCGTCCTCTTTGCTCCAAAGCTATGGATCAAAGCTTGTATCCTATGTTGAAATAATGGTTGCTATGCTCTCCAATCTATTAGGGCTTCACCGTACACGTGATCTCCAAGGGAACTCTCCAAGTCTTGAAAGCTCTCCTCAATGACCAAGATTGATAAAAGATGTATATATGGATCTCCTTTGGTGCTCTTAGGATTGCACCTTTTATAGTGTGAAACCCTAGGTCTATGTCCAAGCCCTAGGAATGAATTTCTCATGCGTAGTGCAAGTTATCATGAGAAGCTTTTTGTCTTTTCTATGTTTGAAGGCCAGTTAACTAAAATATAACTACCAACTTGAGTCTCCTATGCGAACTGGTCATTAGCATGAGAATATTTTGTCCTTTGTTTATGTTTGGAGGCTAGTTAACTAAAGTCTAAATGCAAACTCAAGTCTCCTATGTGAACTAGTCATGAAAGGGAATGCAAAGTTACTCCCGCTCACCTTTATTGCATGCAGACTACCACTTCCGCCCGTGATTAGGCTTGTTTGTCGGCAAAACTACTTTTAGGGTTTAGTCATTGTCATATGTAGTGACTAATATATGGCCGTTGTAATCTATAGTGGCTAAGGTCTAGTCACTCTAGGCTTGAGTGACTAGGATCTAGCCGCTCTTGGCTTGAGCGGCTAGGCTTGGATGGCTTGAAAATGCCCCAAATGAGTGGTGAGAACCACTGTTAATGCTTGGAAAGTCCAATATTATGTCATATGATCTTATGAATGTGTCTATGTGAGTAGCTCCCCTAAGCATGACACGTTTTAGGTGTCTAAAGATGCCCCTTTTTGCGATGCATTGTGTGGAAAACACAACGCTAAGAAAAAATGTAGACTAATCTGTTTGTAGGGTGTATGGTGATCAATGGTCTGATCAACGCTGGATGGCCCAATCATGCAAGATGGTGCACATCCCTTGAATCATTGCCTCAATGTTTGGAGGACTTAGCTCAGTGGCTTGGGCATGTTAAATTGCACTCATTCCTCAAACTCAATCGGGTAGCTTCAGCTGCTACAACAATTTCGACCGGTAGGAGAGCTACAATTGAAGATGTCATGTCTACTTACGTTCCCAGAAAACAAGGGAAATTTGTGATTGTTGTATGCAATGATTCATAGGATGAACACGATTTTTTTATGATCGAGTGATCTTTTATTGATTTTGATTATGATTATGTTGAAGTTTTGAACTACCTCCTCACACAATGGATTGGTGAAGAAATGACAATGAATGAAGTGACAAGTCGCTTGACCAATATGACTAATCTGGTTCCTTTCTAGCATTTGTTGTTTTTAATGGGCAATCCCACATCCAAGTGTGATTCCAATTGTTTATGATAATCATCTATCCCTATCCCGAGGAGTGGTCCAGCTATCAATAGCTTTCTTAGGGAGTTAGGATGAGTGATTCTATTTATGTTTATATTGTATCACTTTGGCTTAATGTTTTTGGTATCATAGGGGAATTAGGATGATCCTTTCACACCCATGGAGCAGTCCGACCATCTTGGTCTTCTTTGGGATTGAAGGGTGGCACATCGTAATTCCAAAATGAAATGTTTTTGCCCCAAGTGGCCTTATGGTAACCTACTCATCTCATCAAAATGCATGGAGTGTGAATCATTGCAATCACCGAGTGGATAGAGCAAGTAACTGGGTATGAGGCCTGCTTGAGATTATGCTTTTATGTGATTTTTTTGTTATTTTGATCATTAAGATGACTTCAATTCATCAAAATGTGTTTATTTAATGTTTTTGTCATCCCCCATGGAAGGAATTTTCTTGTTTTTATCTATGGAGCAAGCCATTGTCAGGTCCAACGACCTCTGAGTCTCTACCTGTGGCCATTGTCGCCTTGAGCGACCACGAAGTTTGGGCCACTAACGTCAGCAATGGCCAAGGCATAATTTGAAAATATAAAAAATGTGTTTTTAGGGTTTTGACCTATCACTTTCATTTGCTATCAATTCACTTTTTAGAGCTCTAGTGAGACAACGATAGTTGCGATTTCTGAAGCTACCTATGTCGAGGACATGGCTGCACAAGGTGAGGTATCAGCTATTGGAGGAGCCAAAGCTTCTCGGGTATTCTATTTTTTAAACCCTAACCTCTTTTCCTTTTTTGGGTAAAACTGAACCTCACTAAGTAATTGGAAAATGAACCTCACTAAACTTGTTGGTAATGAATGGAATCCGTAGTTAGGCTTAGTATAGGTTTTTAAGTGGTGGGTTGGTCCCCATTTTTGTTCTTTTTTAATTTTTTTGTATTTTATGGCCTAGGGTTCATGGGTTTTTCGTGTCACCCTTCGACCATTGTCACTCAGAGCGACGAAAATTTGGTCGTTGTCACTCATAGCGACTAAGTTTGAACCCCAATGGTCAAAAATTTGACCATTGGGATTTAGCCACTATTATCTCCAATGACTAGATTCTGGCCATTGTAGGTGACAACGGCTAATCCCCTTAGCCAATTTTGCACAATTTTTTTGCTTTTTATTGGATTTTTGAGATAGTTTTTGATTTTTTTTGAAATTTTGAACTACTCTTTAGCTTGTATTGCATTGTAGTTATATTTCATCTTTCTTTTGCTTTGTTTAGATCCTTACTGCTCGAGCTTGGGACCCGAGGCTCATGAATGACCTTCTACCTCTTTTGGATGACATGGATTGGAGGTGGCTTAAGGCTCGTGGGCTCCAATATGTTACTATATTACCTCACCTTATGTCAGACCAGGCTTACCTTATAGCTTTGGCCCATCGCTGGGACCCTCGGACTAATACCTTCCACCTCTCGACCGGTGAGATGACCATTATACCATAGGATGTGTACAGGATCTTCCGGATCCCTTTTGATGGGGTGGCTATTGTTTCTTCGGCCACTAATGCTATATGGTGGCTATCTTCACTTGGGTGTTCAGGAGGTATTCTGAGGATGCTCTCAAGGACACCAAGTTTGGAGGAGTGTCTATCATCCATTGGTACCGAGAGCATGTTTTCACAGTGAGGCATGTGATGCTGCTGATGGTCATCAACAATGTCCTTATCCTAGATTGCTCAGGCTTGAGGTTCCCTTGGAACCTCCTTGCGATGGTTTAGGACTTGATGGACAGTGAGGAGCCTATCATATATGCATGGGGTAGGTCTCTATTGGCTCAGTGTTATGATGAGTTATACCACATCCGTCGGAGGGGTCATGTCAACATCGCCTGTAGTTGGCTTTTGTAGGTCTAGGGATGGGAGCACATTAGGGTAGATCACCCTAAGGGGCTTCCTATTGATATCACAGTTGTGGATAGGAGGATGCAGTGCTATGGTGCTAGATGGGCTAGAGAGAGTGAGGAGCACAAGAGCCACACTTTTTCAAGGGAGCTAACTCATTACACTAATACTTTCACTGGACTCCGGGATGGAGATGTCATATGGTACCCGTATCATGAGTGTCCTACTTGGGATGACCCTGACAACTTTATTGCTAGGATGCGGCACGAGTGATGGCTCATTGGCCGCAAGGTTAACATTCGGGAGCACTTATTCTACTCTCGGGTTCTTCATCAGTATGGGTTGTAGTAGGATGTGCCACTAGTACCATTTTTGTATAGGCACATCGAAGCAGAGAGAGACCTCCCTCCTCGATAGGTTATAGAGCTAGTTGATGAGGAGGATGCCCTAGCTATTGATCCTGGAGTAGCTGGTGGAGTCACAGAGGCATTTGCATGGTGGTGGGGTGACTTGATGTGGTATGGTGAGGGTAGTCTAGGTCGAGAGGATGATGGCAGAGATGGGGCAGATCCATCGGGGCATAGGGTTCATGCTAGGACTGTGGTGTGGGGCCAGTAGGCAGAGAAGGTGGTAGTGGAGGAGCAAGAGGCTCTTGAGGAGGTGGAGGAGGAGATGGAGCCTGAGGAGAGAGATTCTCCTCTTAGGGCATAACTACATGATGTGGAGGCTGAGCTCTAGTCGACCAAGATATAGGTATAGTAGTGCGACACCATCATAGCTCAAAGGGATACTATTATAGCGTAATTGTTAGACCAGATACATGATTTATAAACCGCTATGGGAGGAGCTACTTGGATGTAGGTTATTTTTGCCTCTCCTACTCTAGAGGATCCTTCGAGGGTAGCTATCAAGATTGAGATCAGTCATATATAGGGTTTGATGGATGAGAGTGATGTTCAGATTGCTGAGGACATAGCCCAAATTGTAGCACTCTCAAGGTAGATAAGGAGGCTAGGAGCCATCCCTAGGGAGAGAGGGGCCATAGGTGGGTCATAGGTTAGTAGGAGCTTTATAGTAGGGTAGTCTTCCATTCGGCTTGGTCATGGGACCCAGACTCATACAGAGAGACCAACAGGGTCTAGTTCACACCATTCTCCCAGAGATCCGTCCATAGGGGGTGGTGTTGTAGGGGGCGTAGGCCCAGTATTTGATTGATGATGCTCTTGGTTTTGATTCATTTTTGAGGTCGACTGACCTATATGACTATCGCCCATGGGTATTTTTGTACATCCATGGACTTGACACACATACTTTTATGATATCTTTGCATTATGACTCATTATGTGTATTGTTTATTGCTCATGTTTTTGTTGTTATTTTGTTTTATGATGTGATGTGATGATGGTGTTATGATGATTTGATGTATATGTTAGATGATAGATGATATTGTAGATGCTTATATGATTTGATGATATGATGTGATGTATTTTGATGATGAATGATGAATTCATGATTGTATGCAAATGGATATTGCCTATATGTTTTATGATGTGCTTTATGATGTGATGATGGATGATTAATGACTTGTGTTTGTGGATGCGATGTTATTGTTAAATGCATGTTTAATTTTGCTTTAATTGTATGCATCTAACTTATGTGATGGGATGGTATAAACGAACATGTATGCTCTAATCACTTAAAACATAAGGAATGCATATGACATTGACAATCTTAATGGGTGATACCACAGAAAGTAAAAAAATAATCATGAATTTAAATAATCACTCTTATCATAAGAATTGATTAAGTATTCATATATGAGATGTAATGGTGTGATGTATTTTCTTGATAAGTTTCTATAAATTAAAAGATATAAAGTAGTCAGTGGTCATCTATATACTATTTCTAATATATATGCGGTATTTGTCCTACTATGTTGATACCCCCTAATTTATAGAATCTTATAAATAAAATTATGGTGTGAATGATGTTATGATTTGTTGCTATGTAAGAATTTTTGGGGATTTTCAGAGATTCAAACACTCTAGTTACCCTATCAACAGTTGTCTATTGACCACTCTAGACTTTTGAAAAGTAAGGCTTTTACCATGGACCTGGATTTTCATGATCTTTGTGTGTGCAAGTGATTTTATATTTTGAGATAGAACTCAAGCATTTCCTTCAATGTCAGGTGGGATTCTTTCAGCCCATTGCTAAGATCATGGATCCTCAAGTGTTCATCTCATCCTAATGTTGGACTTAGTTGGACTATACCAGATATTACAAATGCATGAAGTAATATCTGAATTTCTTTTGTACAAGCTAGATTTAAGCTTTTTTTTGTATTTTTGGCATATTTGAATGTTTTTGTATTTTATGTGTAGAATGTCTTTAATTGAATGATATTGAGAGGTTCATACTCCTCAATACCATATAATCTAGTTCATAGGCCCAAGCCCAACTCTTTGTGAAATCATGTATGAGCCTATCCAGTTTACCGTGAACTTGTCTCATAGATGCCGTGGCAGATTCAAATTTTGCTAGTTTTCTTTGAGCACTAGATCTCCAACCTTTAATTCCCTTAGGTGGAATTTACTATTGTAAGCTCATATAAGGTGATCTTGGTAAACATTAATATGCTCTAAAGCATTGACTCGATGTTCATCAAGAAGCATCAATTGATCAAGGCAACCTTGTCGTGTGGCATCATCATCTATGAAGTCCTCTAATGCTATGCGTAGAGTTGGAATTTCCAACTCTAGTGGCATGATGGCCTCAATGCCATATACTAGTGAAAATGGTGTTGCCCTAGTGGGCATCCGTATACTAGTCTTGTATGCCCATAGTGCAAGAGGCAACTGCATGTGCCAATCCTTGTGATTGTCTTGCATCGTCTTCCTCAAGATGGAGACTATTGTTTTGTTTGAGGCTTCTACTTGCCCATTTGCTTGCAGATAATAAGGCGTTGAAAAACTGTGTTGAATATGGTATTTTTTCATTAAAGCATGCATATTTTTGTTCTTGAAAGATGGCCCATTATCCGATATTATCTTAGAAGGGACCCCAAAATGACTTATGATATTGTGGAGTATAAACTCCGCAATCCTTGGTCCAGTTGTTGATGTTAATGGGATCACTTCCACCCATTTAGTGAAGTATTTTGTGGCCATTATGATGAATGTGTGTCGGCCTAAGGATGGGGGTGAGATCTTCCCAATCAAGTCTAGTCCCCACTACGAGAATGGCCATGCTACCTGGATGGGTTGCAAGGCTTGCGATGGTAAGTGCGTTAGATTTGCATGATGCTGGCACTTACTACATTTCTTGACATACTCATAGTAGTACTTTTCCATGGTGGGCCAATAGTAACCCATTATCAAGATGCGCTTAACGATGGCCATGCCACTGAAATGCCCTCCACATGTGCCATCGTGAGCTTGCGAAATTGCCCAGGATGCTTCTTGGGGCTCAAGACAATGAAGTAATACTCCATCATATCCTCATTTGTAGAGGATTTCTCCTAGCAAGATGTATCTTGTTGCTTTCTATTTGAACATTCACCTTTCAGTATGTGACAAACCTTGAGGTACTATTCCAAGTTTCAGGAAGTCCTATAGTTGGGAAAGCCAATCCTGATAAGCCATGACTTCTATAGAAAATACGGCTTGCTTTTCTTGTATTTTTGAGCTAGTGAACATGGATTGAGGAACAACTCTATGGTGTATGGTTGCACCACACTCCATAGGTCCTTGGGAGATCAAAGACCCCCAAGGTGCCATTTGCAAGAAATCTCTGGCTACGAAGGACCAATCCTGATTTGGTTCGATGTTGATCATGTTGACTGATTCTTGATTGTCAAAAGCTTCATGGTGTATTGCTGAGTGCGAAAGCACTTTCACATGAACAGTTGTAAAATCAAAATACAAATTCTAAGGGATTAAGGATCCCAAAGATGCCATGGTGTCTGCAAATCTATTTGACGTACGAGGGATTGCCTCGATGTCATACCATTCCAACCGAGCTAGGTAGGTGTCAACAAGTTCCTTGTAAGTCTTCAGGAGTGGGCACCTACATTGAAATAGTCCTTTGACCTGGTTTACTATGAGCAAGGAGTCACCAAAGATATTCAATATTTTAATGCCCATTGCTATGGTTGTTTGGAGTCCCAGGATCAATGCTTCATATTTTGTATTATTGTTTGTGCAAGGGAAGTCTAGTTTGAATGATAAGGGTAATGGAGCACCCTACGGTGTGATAAAGACAATCTCTTCTCCACCCCCTTGTTCACACTTTGAACCATCAAAGAACAATGACATGTCTCTTTCTTTCTTAGGTTCTTCAAGTTCTAGAGGATCTGATAATGCAAAGACCGCATCATCAAGAAATTCTATGGTGAGAGGCTTGTTATCCTGAAGAGGCACCTCTACTAATTGATCTGCTATGACTTGTCCCTTGATGGACTTTTGGCTTATGAACTCTAGATCAAATTCTATCAATAGCATGATCCACTTTGCGGTACGTGTATTGTGATATGTCTTGCTCATCATGTACTGCAAAGGATTTTGTTTTGATATGACGTAGGTCGTATGGCTCAACATGTAGTGTCGCAACTTTCGAGTTGCAAAGACCATTGCTAAACACAACTTTTTGACATACGCATATCCTAGCTCATAACTCACCAAGGTGCGACTAATGTAATATATGGCTTGTTCTTTATCTTGTGCATTCTTTTGGGCTAACATGGTGCCCAATGCAAAATTAGTAGTCGATATATATAGTAAAAATGGTATGTCTGGCCTTGGTGGAGCCAATACTGGTGGTGTGGCCAAATAAGTTTTGATCTCTACAAAGGCTTGATGGCATTCTTCGTCCCAATGAAAGGGGACCTCCTTGCGTAGCAACCAATTCATAGGTCGACATTTGTCTGATAATTGCATGATGAATATTTTTATGGATGCTATCTTGCCTTGTAGGCTCCTCAACTCCCTAATGTTGGTAGGGGCGGCCATTTCCAATATAGCCTTTACCTTTGTAGGATCTACTTCGATGCCTCTCTTGGATACGATGAATCCCAAAATCTTGCCAGAAGTTATGCCAAATACACACTTCTTAGGATTCAATCAGACATTGTGTTCTATGAGGTGATCAAAGACTTGTCTAAGGACTTCAGTGTGCTCTTGCCACAACAGGGACTTGGCCAGTAAGTCATCCATGTAATCCTCTAAGATCTTATGCATATAGTCATGGAATATGTATGTCATGGCCCGTTGATATGTGGCACCAGCATTTTTGAGACCGAATGGCATCACTTTGTAATAGAATGTTCCCCACGGAGTAATGAAAGTAGTTTTATGTTGATCTTCGAGCTTAATCCAGATTTGGTTGTATCCGAAAAAACCATCCATTAGGGAGAGCATCTCATGACCTATGGTTGCATCTACAAGAGTGTCTATGTTTGGCAACGGGAATGAATCCTTTGGTGTTGCCCTATTTAAATCTCTAAAATCTGTGCAGATACAGACTCTTCCATCGGGTTTCCCCATGGGTACCATGTTTGACACCCACTCAGGGTAGTCTATAGGGACTATGAATACTGCATCCAGTAGTTTTTGCAATTCGTTCTTCACCATCAAAGCGATGGTTGGATGCATTTTCCTCAGCTTTTGCTTGACTGGCTTCTTCATGGGATCCAATGAAAGGTTGTGAATGACTAACTTTGGATCTATCCCTGGCATGTCTTTGTAAGTCCAAGAAAAAATATTTGGCCTCTCTTTGAGGAGAGGAATTAGGATGGTTTGTTCCTCTGGAGATAGAATTTCTCCGAACTTGAATTT
Source organism: Wollemia nobilis (assembly GCA_028583015.1). NCBI lineage: Eukaryota > Viridiplantae > Streptophyta > Pinopsida > Araucariales > Araucariaceae > Wollemia > Wollemia nobilis. The sequence goes on along the minus strand of JAQPPZ010017232.1, from coordinate 21,073,847 downwards.
TCTTGGTTGGGTAGGATCATCGCTGATGTCCACCTCGAAAGTCACTTCTATAGCCATATGTGACCCATCCTCTAGTTGATGAGGCGTGGGTATCAAATGAATGTCATCGACGAGATTTATAGGACCTACTAACTCAGGTTCCAAACCAACATGGAAGACGTCATACGCACAACCTGATGCAAAATGGAATGGTTGTAACATCTCTTCATTGGGGAAGAGGTCTTCAGGATCTATGGGTGAATTAGCGTGATCCCAATCAATAGCCTCTACATCAATATGCAATGATTTGGTAGGATCTGCTAGATTATGAAGTGGAGTGGTCAAATCAATGGAGATCATGTTGATGGATGGGATGAAATCTCCAGGACCACATGGGTGCAATCTTATCTCAGGGTTTCCCTTCCATACTTACGATGAGGCTCTAGAGGAATGGGAATTTCTGGATCTGGCCCATGAGCAGGGTGGACAATAGGATCATTGGGCTCTAATCACTCTTTGAATGTAGGTAGAGGGGGATTGACCATCCGGTGAATGGCAACTAGGTCAACAGGTCTCCCCAAAAATCATAGATGAGGGTCTATAGCATGGAGTTCCGCCTCTCTCTACTAGCTCATTGACTTACCGCAAGTGGTGAGGCCCAAGATAAGCCATCTCGGTCTCATCCTCAAAGTCATCATCACTTATCTAGAAACCGTTAGCATTGGTATGTGACCCTAAGACAAGGGGCTCATGTCTTGGCCCTAAGTAGGCCATCTCTATTTCATCTTCATATTATTCATCACTTATGAAGAATCCATTTGCATTTGTCTCTTGCCCCAAAGTTAGGGGTTGATGGCTTAGGCCTAAGTAGGCTCTTTCTATTGAGTCTTATGATTCATAGTCACTTTCCTCTGATGTATATCCACTCTCATTGTGGATGGACCATGTGAATCTTTGTAAATAGTGAGGCCCTTGGTAGGCTAAGCCAAGTTGCGCCTCATCATCACTTGCTTCATATCCATTATCCTCATCCCATGAGTTGTACCCTATTGGGGTGGAATCAATTGAGATGTTTGGATGATAAATTTCTGGTGGTGGTATGTTTACCATGGCCACTTGTCTGTTGCTCAAATTTCCTATTCTTAGGGGGTGATAAGGAATGAAATCGATGTCTTCTCCTAACCCTAAGCTTAATCTATCCAATGCCACTGCAAGAGAGTCATATCGACCTCCGATATAATAGCCTAACCCAAACCTGTCAGAGGGAAGTTGATATTGTGGCTCATATGGCCACCTGCGCCCCTACTCATATATACCAAGGCCATAGCCATGCCAATGGCAATGCTCAAAGTAGATTAGAGAAAACTTAGGATTAGAGAGGTAACAAACATTGACCATGAATAATTTATCACTATCCTCTTCTATGTCTATAGACTTATGGGCGCAGTCCAGGCTAGCATAGACAAAATTGGTTTGGTTGGGAGGGATTCCAAGTGGAACCACTATTCCCATTGGCAGCCTCAAGTCCTTAGGTCTTCCCATGTTTTGTGCAGACTCAATGATAGGTGTAAAGGTAATGTTCTACACAAGGTACTCCCCTATGCCTGTGCTTTCCAAGTGTATTGATGCATGCGATGTGGATGACCCTACGGATGATACTGGTGAAGCGGGGTGGTAATCACTATCTTCATCTTGATATTGAAGATCTTCTTCTTCCATAGGACTTGGCATTTCAGCAATGGCTATAGTTGGCACTTCCTTGGGCCTTTCTTCTTTGACTAAGGGTGCCTTTAGCTTCTTATTATCTTTTGGTTTTGACGTTGATGGTACTTTAGAAGCATTGACTATTTTGAGTGCACTAGGAGGTGTTGATGTGCATGGGTCTTTTCTTACCCTTTTGTCTTTGTTATCCATTTGTGTGGTTGGGGATGAAGGTGCTATGTACAGGTGGGTAGAAGGGATTACAAATTCTCCTAGAATGTCCACCTGATGGACGTATTTAAAAGGCTCTTCATCAGCCATAACCACATAGACTTTGTTTTCGTGCACATACTTGACACATTGGTGCAAGATCAAAGGCACACACTTCATGGCCCTTATCCAAGGATGCCCTAAGAGGATGTTGTATTGCATAGCTCCTTCCAAGACATGACACATCACAGGGATGGTCTTGTGCCCCACCTTGATGGTTAGGACTATCGTTCCCATAGTATTGCATAAAACATCATTAAAATCTCTCAATGTGTAAGCTCCTGGAAATGATATTGGACTTGGGGATCTTGAGGTGCTCTATTGCTATTGTTGTAATGATGTTTATTGATGAACCTATATCGACCAAGACCCTCTTGAAAGGTAAGTCGTTTATTTCCACTATAATGTTTAGCGGAGGGTCTGGTAAGGCAATAGGTACTATCTTAATCTCATAATCATAGAATCGAATTATAGGTTCTTGGTATTCTTGTACTTGTCCCACAAAGTGAGTGAATGCATTCACATCTTATGGTTGGAGCTCAATTGTCCTTAAAATTTCCATTAGAGTCTCCCTATGCTTTGGGGACTATTGTATGAGCTCATAGATGGATAACTTATCTGGAGTCATCTATAGGTTTTTCTCCAATCTACTCCGGATAGTTACCACAGGTCGAGTTGGTGGACCTAGAAGGTTGTCTTACCTTTGCCTAGGAGTGACTGGGATGTTCATGGGAGCTGTAGGAGGTTGTGGTTGACCATACCACCTAGTCCTTGTTGCTATGTTAACAATATCAACCATCCCAATGCATCTATGGGTAGGTATATCGACTCAAACCTGATTGACTTGGGCCCCTTGCTCTCTAGGGGCATCATGATTGGGCAACGAGTTTATGTATATGCCCATGTCTCTATTATCAAGAGCCAATGGGTTGTCAACTTTGAGTTCTCCCACCTCAATCATGTTTTGCACTTGATGCTTAAAACCAATGCAAGCCTCAATGTCATGCCCTGGTATCCTGTGATAAGGGAAAAATTGATCTTCCCTATATCCTTTTGGCTTAGGATGGTTGGGATCTATAAGATGTATATCAAGAAATCTAATCCTCCTGGCCTCGCTCAACTGATTAAATATTGATTGCATTGACTCTGTCGAGGCATGAAATAATGAGGCGGCTTGCATTCTCTATTTCTCCCCTGATTGTTCCTTTGGTTGTAATTGGCTAGCGAGGGATGTGCTTGATAGTTCTGGGGTTGTTGTGCACCCCCATCCTTGGGTGTAGCCAATATGACTTGATTTACTGGAGTAGGGTTGCCCTGCTTCTACTTGTACTTGTCATTCTTACCATTCTTGTTCCACTCCTTTTTGTTTTAGAGTTTAATGGTTCCCTCATCTACTTTTATTTCTTCGATGAGCTTGGCCTATGCCAAAGCTTCCTCAAATGAAGGATACTTCTGAAGTTTTAGTAAGAGGGAGATGTGTTTAGAGCAAATTTTGGTGAACATGTGAATGATCTCTTCTGTGGGAATGGAGAATGATAATTTTGCCATGACTTTTCTCCATCTATTCCCATAATCCATTACTAGCTCATCATCATATTGTTTCAAGTTGGCTAGGTCTGAAAGGTTCACCTTCTTCTTAGAACCAAAGGAGAAATGCTTTAAGAATGCATTTACTAGTTGTTCAAAATTGGTTATGCTATGCTTAGGTAGTTGGTTGAACCATTGAGTGGTAGCACCTGAAAATGTCATTATGAATGTTCTTAGCATGAGAGCGTCATTGTCTTCAATATGAAAATAGGCATTGATAAAATTGGTGATGTGCTCTTGTGCATCCTCTTCACCCTTAAATTTTTCTAACCTAGGCATATCAAAGTGCTTAGGATATGGAGGGCTAGGGATTGATGGGCACAATGGTTGGTTGTGTATTTTTCTCAATGTTGGTGAGTTCCCAACTGCCTCTTGTTTCTCAAAGGCTTTCATCTTTTTAACAAGCTCTTGAAATGCCTTTGATGCACGGATTTCCTCCTCTTGTAGGCCTACTCATAGTGGCAATGGAGGTAACTCTCTATCCATTTGATTTGTTCCATTTTCCTCCCTCCTATGAGGGGACTCAAGATTGTGATCCTGGTTTGTTGTGTTTGCCCTTTCCCCACTAGTTGGATTTCGTTCATGGTTTGGTGGGGGATTTCGTTGTGGGCTATATTGTCTAGTGTGCCTCTCCTTAGGTGAGTCAGAGTGTCTAGTTCTTTGGTGGTCACCACCATTTATCTATAAATTTTTAAGAGCTAGCCGCTCAGTCTTGCTCTCTTAAGCGTTGCTCATGTTGGCGCAAGAGTATTTCTCTTTGTTTATCCTGTTCGAGAGCTTCCACTAGCTCTCGCTCCTTATGTAATGCATTTTATAACCACCTCATTTAGTTAGTTTGCACTATCATAGAAGACTCATGTTTATCTAACTATGTTCTTGTTGTCTTGACTCGTAGATTCCTCGAGGAGGTTTTTGTTGTACCTATACTCTTGCTAGCTAATGTGACTTGTTCAATGTACTGTTGAGTATCCCTATGATCAAAATCTAGGTGTTTACTATGGGGTCACTCTGAGGTACCCCCAGACTGAGAGATGTGTTTAGAAGTCACATTTCGTGAGCTTCCAGATGCAGAGTTCTCAGTAGCTACAGTTCTTTGAGTTGGTCATGTAGGAAACCGATCCAACCCATCTAGCTGTCTTGTTTTCCATGGCCGGTCCCATGGGGTGCCATTTACTCCTATGAGGTCATAGTCTACGGGAATATTTCCTTTTGTGTGAAGGGTTTCTTCTATATGATTCCCATGACTAGATGTAGCTCTAGTTTCTTGCCCTTTAGTGGGTAGACCTATTTCATATGTTTCTTATGAATCTTGAGGTGTTGCGACTCTTGCTTGCCTTCTTGATGAAGAGGGCTTTATGGTGACATGTTTTCTCCATGTGGATGGATATGTAGCAGTCTCATCATCCCTATGTGAAGAATGAGTTTTAGAACCTTCTTTATGTCCATGTGAGGAGGAAGCCCTTGAAGCTTCCTCATGTCTTTGAGATGTTTCTATGTGTTTATAGGAGGCCCTTGAGGTCTCCTCATGTCTCCTTGATGAGGATGGCTATGAAGCCTCTTTTTGTCTATGTGACTTTATTCCATGATGTGGTTCCCTACTTGGGGTTTCTCAAGGAGATCCCCAAAGGGTTGAGTTATCACCCCTTAGGCTCGTGGAGCTACATCTCACGATCTTATAGGTAGGTCATTCAATGTTACTATGACTCCGCCTATGGGTATGAGTTGCTTCAATATCTCCCTCGGTATCATACCGAGGGTGTTTACTTCTTGTTTTGACCATGTTGTCTATGAATTAATATTTTGAGTTGCAATTTAGGAATAGCCACACAATACCAAACAAATGTTTATCTTGATTACCGATTTAAGTGTGCCCTAAACTGTTTGGTGTGTTTTGATGTGTTGTTCTTTTGATTTCTTGCTCTTGTTCTTGGATTAAGAATGAGAAGACTCATCCATAGTGACAATCAAGTACACCCATGCCAAACATGGTTTTCTCAAAAGAATCTAGGGTACACCGTTGAAGACCCAGTGGGGGGTTTGCCTAGCTCTTCCACTCTGAACCAATGATTGTTCCAATAGTGGGAGACATTTTGAGCACAAGTAACTTAGTGTCACTATAAGTAAGTTTCTCAATCCATTTCTAGGAAGCTCTAGGGGGAAAACCAGTGGAAGGAGATGAATTCCAACGTCACTGGATTGAATTGAGGGTTGGTGATGAAATCCAACTCCCTAATATTTAAATGAGACATGCGTGTGTGGTGTTCATTTTAAGTTTGCGTAACATAAAGTGCATCATATAGTAGAAATGAGTCTTTCCTATATGCCTTAGTAGGGATCCCTTTTGCTCTTGTATGTTGCAAATTCTGTCCGATGAACCTGTGGCCCTGTAAGCAATGAAACAATGACACACACTTAGATGTCTGGGAATACCTCCCCGGATGAGGTTGTTAGCAATGGATATAACAAATGAAAGCAAGTGCAAATTAGACTAATGCTATGAGTGCGAATGAATTAAATGATGCTATGCTAATGATATGCTAAAATAATTAACCTAATGTCTAAAACTCTAGACTAAGCCTGTGGGCCACTTTCCAAGACATCGACCACTAAAGTGACTTCCATCCTCTTTGCTCCAAAGATATGGATTAAAGCTTGTATTCGATGTTGAAATAATGGTTTCTATGCTCTCCAATATATCAGGGATTCACCTTACATGCGATATCCAAGGGAACTCTCCAAGTCTTGAAATGTCTCCTCAATGACCAAGATCGATAAAAGTTGTATATGATCTCCTTTGGTTCTCTTAGGCTTGCACCTTTTATAGTGTGAAACCCTAGGTCTATGTCCAAGCCCTACGAATAAATTTATCATACGTAGTGTGAGCTATCATGAGAATATTTTGTCTTTTCTATGTTTGAAAGTTAGTTAAATAAAATATAACTACCAACTTGAGTCTCCTATGCAAACTGGTCGTTAGCATGAGAAGCTTTTGTCCTTTGCTTATGTTTGGAGGCTAGTTAACTAAAGTCTAAATGCAAACTCAAGTTTCCTATGTGAACTGGTCATGAAAGGGAATGCAAAGTTACTCCTGCTCACCTTTATTGCATGCAGACTACCACTTCTGCCCATGATTAGATTTTTTTATTGGCAAAAATGCTTTTAGTGTTTAGCCGTTGTCGTTTGCAGTGACTAAGATCTAGTCACTATCATATATAGTGGCTAAGGTTTGGCCGCTCTAGTCTTAAATGGATAGTATATGGCCACTCTTGGCTTGAGTGGCTAGGCTTGGATGGATTGAAAAGGCCTCAAATGAATGGTGAGAACCACTATTAATACTTGGAAAGTCTAAGATTATGTCATATGATTTTATGAATGTGTCTATGTGAGCAGCTCCCCTAAACATGACACATTTTAGGTGTCTATAAAAACCACATTATATTAGGTTGTAGTCTACCTCTCTAGGTATGGGGATGGGAGCACATCTGAGTGGATCGACCCATAGGACTACCAGTACCCCAAGATGAGCTAGGGGACACAAATATTGGATATGCATCTTGGTGGTTGTGGGATAGAGAGATTGGCTGGATTCAATTAGTAGTAGAGATATTGGTACATTAAATTGTCTCATTGGATAGGCTACAACATTATTAGGTCATCTAGAGGCCTTATTTGGATTGCCAAAATTGGCTAGAGGCTACATAATATTTAGCTTAGGTGAGGTGCGAGAGATGGCTCATTGGATGCCATGGCATTGAGTAAGATTATTTCCATTACTCTAGGGTTACATGATAGTTTGGAATATATCAATATGTCCTAGAGGAGTCATTCCTCTATCACCATTGCCATGATGACACGTTGGAGTTGCCTCAAGTAGAGGCACTCGTAGAGGAGGATTCAATAGTGGTTGAGACTAGCTTAGCTAACCCAGGGACCAACATAGACTATGACACCTAGAGGATTACTCGGATATGGTAGGGAGGCATTTCAATGGGTAGGCCTATAGAGGTGGTAGTGGAGGAGGTTGAATATGATGATGAGCTATGATTGCATTTCAAGATCAAGGGGAAGTGGGTCTAGGCTATAGAGTAGGTAGAGATGCCATAAGAGGATGGTGAGGGTGATGAGGATGACCCTACTAGTGAGATGGCATGGTTGAGAGCTTGACTATAGACTACAGAGGGGCATCTAATAGAGTGGGAGACTAATATTGCTATAGCCTAGATCCAGATGAGTAGTGGATAGTATTAATGGAGGGATATTCTAAGGAGAGAGATCTCCTTAAGGTTTGGTTGACCATAGCCCAAATAGAAATTGATCAGGTTACGGTCAAGAGGGATACTCTAACACATAGTTGGTAGCTCATACAATAGAGTGAGATGCTAGGACAATAGAATAGGATGATCTAAAGGTTCAGTTTATGATCGTGACTATATTCAGGGTACACCTTCTACTCTATCCATTCAAGGGCCAACAAAATCAATTAGATATGAAGATATCAAGAGACTACAAAGTCTCCTATAGAGGACTGTAGCCTAGCACAAATCTCATGTAGCTTACATTGTTGAATTGGAGACTTGGATCAAGTTACATGGGGGTAGTATTTTAGAGAGATCTAAAGTAGGGGGGTCATAGTGGAGTAGGTGCACTGAGTCTAGTCAGTCATTAGTGTGGACCATTTATAGGTCATTCTCTTGAGTAGAGATATCCATAGCTAGTGGTTACAAATAGTCTCGTAGGGATGAGTCCGAGGGTGGAGGTGACTCTGGGGTGCATGCCCCGCTTGATATTTATTACTGATGTACTTATTATTATTTTTTAGTGTAAGGTCTGAGGACCTACACAGTTGTAGCCTACGGGCAATTTTTGTACCATTATGTACTTTATATTCCCATATATATATGAGATCTTCTTTTTGACTCATCATGTGTTTATGGTTTTGATTTTATGTTATGTATGCATTGATGGATGTAATGCTTATATGATGATGTATTGTTTTATACATGCGATGTACTAATGACATGCAATGATTAGATGATGGATGTATGATTAGATTTTGTAATCTAGATGTATGGATGCACTATTATGTATGTGTATATGGATGCAATATTTAATGTTAAATGCATGTTTTTAAATTTGTTTAATTGATTATGCATTTAATTTTTGTTACATGATATGGTGGATGTAATGTGTATGTAATGCATTAATTTTATGTGGATGATCTAATGCAAATGTACATGTATGCTTTAATCATTTAAAACATAATAAATGAATCTAATTTGTGTTTAACAGACTAATGGTAGACACCACAGAATGTATAAAAATCATGAATTAAAATGTTAACCCTTATCATAAGTGTTATACATTTATACATGCATATGTGAGATGAAATATGTGAAATGTAGGGGCTTTCCCTATAAGCTTTTGCAAACTAAAAGGTATGCATAAAATAGTCAGTGGCCATCTAAATATCATTGCTGATATCCATCCGGTATCTATCCTATTTTATGAAGACCCCTTAATAAACAAAATTTCATAAGGAAAATTGTGCATGTTGATGAGATGATTTGTTGCTATGAGGGGATTTTTGAGGTTTTCCATGAGACTCAAACACCCTAGTTGATTGATCAAAAGTTGTATACTGACTACACAAGACTCTTGAAAGATACAAGCCTATTAAGAAGACCCAGATATTCATTATCCCTGTGTGTGCAAAGTGAATATATTAGATGAGGCATAAGACTACCTCATTGCTAGGCAGGTTTCATGCAACCCATTGTTGTAATGAGGATCACCCTATGGTCATCCTAATCCTGAGTTTGGACATAGTTAGATTAGACTACTAGGCAATACAAGCCACCAAAAGCTAGCTCAACCATAAGCTGACATTGGTCTGTACAAAATAAGGTCGCTAATGTGATAGACATATCACCATGCGTAAGGCTACTCCATTGCCAGGTGGGTTTCATTCAACCCATTGTTGTAATGGAGATCACCCCATGGCTTTTGAATACTAAAGATTCTAGGGATTCAAGCTCGTTACCCCCTTCTTTTCTTTTGATTTCTTGGGATACTTGCTCATGCTTAGTGGTGAAAACCACTATTTTTTTTTTTTTAGCAAGGGATTTTCTTAGTGATGAAAATCACTATTTATTTTGTTTTGTTTTGGGAATTTTGCTCATTTTGTGGAAGAGCAAGGGGATTGTTTGGGTAGGGGGAGCTTGTCCTTTTGTCAATTCTCAGCATTCTAGACCATGCACATAATAATATGAGCAAGGAAAACCTTTCGCTTAAGGTGACAAGGACCACTTTGTAGTGTCATCTTTCCTTGTTCAGACTTGGATTGTTAATGTGTAAAATTGTGTTGGGATTTTGAGATATGCAAGGTACTATCAAAACTAGACCTTACCTTCTAAAAGCCAAGATAGCTTTCTACAAAATCTGAAAAGATAACTAGGGATGGTTGAATGACCGAAAACCCTAGTATACACCCTATAGCAACTCATAAGTTGTGTTGAAAAACATAGTTACTCACAAGGGAAATATGAATGATAATGATATGTGGATTCATGATTGACATACAAACATGGTGTCATTCATAAGAATGTAAACACAACCTATCCTAGTGCAAATGCAATGGATGAAGATGCCTAATGCAATGCAACTAATGAGTGCATATAATGAAATGCATGATAACATAATGCAAATGTTTTTGTATTTTAATGTTTTGTATTGTTTTTGTGTTTTTATGTTTTCTGATTTGTTTGGTATTTTTGATGATTTTTGTTGTTTTTGTGATTTTTGATTGTTTTATGATTTATGTATAAAACACTCGTAGATGAAGAATTTTGAGAGGTTCGGGCTCCTCAACACCTTCTAGCAAAGTTAGGTGATAGGTTCCTAGCCCTATTTTCTCTGTTACGATGAAAGGACCTAACCAATTGGCCATAAATTTATCCCTTAGATGAGGTGGTAGGTTTGAGTTCTGTTGGTTCTCTTTGAGCACAAGATCCCCAAATTTAAAGTCTCTTGGATGGACTTTAGTATTATAAGCTCGTTTAAGATGATCTTGATAAACGCATAGATGCTCGAGAGCATTCACTCATCATTCATCAAGAAGGGTCAATTGATCGAGGTGAGCTTGTCATGAGGTGTCATCATCGATGAACTCTTTCAATGAGACTCACAATGATGGAATTTCTAATTCCAAGGGCATAATGGCCTCAATGCCATATACTAGCAAAAATGGGGTTGCCCTAGTGGGTGTCCGAATGCTAGTTCGATAAGCCCATAAAGCTAGAGGTAATTGAAGGTGCCAATCCTTATGATTCTCCTTGATGGTTTTCTTCAATATGGCAACTACAGTTTTATTAGAGGCCTCTACCTACCCATTTGCTTATGGATAATAGGGTGTTGCAAAGCTATGTTGAATGTTATATTTGGATGTTAAAGCCCACACATATTTGTTCTTGAATGATGTTCCATTATCCAATATTATTTTGGATGGAATACCAAAATGACATATAATGTTATGGAGTATGAACTCCACAATACGAGCTCCAATCATAGTGGTCAAAGGGATTGCTTCCACCCATTTAGTAAAATACTTAGTAGCCATTATAATGAATGTGTGATGACCTAAATATGGAGGAGAGATCTTCCCAATTAGATCAAATCCCCATTGAGAAAAAGGCCATACCGATTGAATCAGTTGTAAGGCCTGAGATGGTAGGTGTAAGAGATTGGCATGATGTTGACACTTTATGCACTTCCTAACATATGTGCAACAATCCTTCTCCATTGTGGGCCAATAATAACCCATTCTAAGGATGCACTTGATGATAGCCATACCACTAAAATGGCCACCACAGGTACCATCATGAGCTTACAAGATTGCCCAAGCAGATTCTTGGGGCTCGAGACAATGAAGGAGGAGTCCATCATAGCTTCGACGATAGAGAATATCTCCTAGCAAGACATACCTAGTCACTTTTTGTTTAAATGCTCATTTTATAGCATGCGATAATCCCTGAGGGATACTACCAAGTTTCAGGTAATATTTTAATTGGGTTAGCCAATCTTGATAAGCTTGAGCTTCAACTAATTGAACAACTTATTCCCATTGTGATTCATTATGCACAAATGCGGATTGGGAAATAACCTTATGATGAATGGTCATGCCATTATCTGAAGGACCCTACGAGATCAAGGACCCCTAGGATGCTTATTTCAGAAAGTCTTGTGCCTTGTAGAACCACTCATGATTTGGTTCTATCTGAATCATGTGAACTGATTCTTTATTATGCGAAGCCTCACGCAACATCGTTGATTATGAGAGCATTTTAACATGGATGGTAGTAAAATCATTGAAAGGGTTCTGAGGGATTAAGGATCCCAAAGAAGCCATTGTATCCACGAAGTGATTAGACGTACGAGGGACTACCTCGATGTCATACCATTCTAGTTTGGCTAGCAATGTGTCCACAAGCTCTTTGTAAGCTTTCAAGATGGGACATCTACATTGATAAATGCCTTTGACTTGGTTTACGATGAGCAAGGAGTCACCAAAGATATTAAGCTTTTTAATCTTCATGGTGATAGTTGTTTGGAGACCCAAGATGAGGGCCTCGTATTCAGCGTTATTGTTAGTGCAAGGGAAATCAAGTTTAAAAGACAAGGGCATAGGAGCTCCTTGCGGTGTGAAAAACACAATCCCTACACCACCCCCTTGCTCACATTTGGAACCATCGAAGAACAAAGTCATGTCTACTTTATTTTTTGGTTCTTCGAGTTCGAGTGATTCTGATAGTGCGAACACTGCATCATCGGGTAGTTCGATCATGAGAGGCTTGTCATCTTGAAGAGGTGCCTCTACTAATTGATCAGCTATGACTTGATCTTTGATGGATTTTTGACTAATGAATTCAAGATCAAATTCCATCAATAGCATGATCCACTTTGCGGTTCATGTATTATGATATGTGCGACTCATCATGTACCACAAAGGATTTTCTTTTGATATGACATACGTGGTATGACTTAACATGTAGTGGCAAAGCTTTTTGGTAGCAAACACCACTGCTAAGCAGAGCTTTTCGATGTATGCATACTTTAGCTCGTAACTGACCAAGGTGCGACTAATGTAATAGATAGTCTATTCTTTGTTCTCTTTGTTCTTCTAGGCCAACATGGTTCCTAGAGCAAAATCTATGGCTAAAATATATAGCAAGAAAGGCACACTTGGTCGAGGTGGAGCTAATACTAGTGATGTTGCTAGGTACTATTTGATCTCATCAAAGGCCTTTTGACATTCTTCATCCCAATTGAATGGGACCCCCTTGTGTAGTAGTTGATTCATGGGTCGACATTTATCTAACAATTGTGCTATGAAGCGTTTGATGGATGCTACCTTGCCTTGCAAGCTACAAAGCTCTTTAATGTTCATGGGGGGAAGCATTTCTAGAATTGCTTTGACCTTTGTAGGATCTACTTCGATCCCTCTCTTGGAGACTATGAATCCTAGGAGTTTTCTTGATGTGATGCTAAAAACACATTTCTTAGGATTCATCTTGACATTATGCTCTATCAAGTGATCAAAGACTTTTTGTAGAACTTTTGCATGCTCTTCACGCAATAGAGATTTGGTGAGCAAATCATCTATGTAATATTCTAGTATCTTATGCATGTAATCATGAAAAATATATGTCATGGCCCATTGATAGGTTGCACCAACATTTTTAAGGCCGAATGGCATAACTTTATAGCAAAATGTTCCCCATGGTGTGGTAAAGGTTATCTTATGTTGATCTTCGAGTTTGACCTGAATCTGATTATAGCCTAAAAATCCATCCATAAGGGATAACATCTCATGACCAGTAGTTGCATCTACTAGAGCATCGATGTTAGGTAATGGGAATACATCCTTGGGCGTTGCTTTGTTTAGGTCTCTAAAATCCATACAAATATAGATCTTCCCATCAGGTTTTCCTATGGGTACCATGTTAGATACCCATTTTGGATAGTCGATGGGTTGGATAAATTCCACATCCAACAATTTTTGTAACTCATCCTTCACCATTAAGGTGATTTTTGGGTGCATATTTCTAAGCTTTTGCTTGATCAAATTTAGATCAAGACCCGACATGTCTTTATATGACCAAGAAAATATGTCAGAATTTTCTATCAAAAGAGGTATGAGGATGGCATGCTCTTCAGGAGATAGACTCTCTCCAAATTTGACTTTCTTAGGATGGTTAGGATCATTGCTAATATCCACATCAAAATTCTCCTCAATTGACATGTAGGGATCCCTCTTCAAGTTGATGAGGTGTAGGGATCAAGTGGATGTCATCCGTTGGGTTTGGATGATCTATCATATCAGATTCGACCTCAGCATTATAGACATCTTGAGTATGGCCTAGAGTAAAATGAAATGGTTGTAACATTTCTTCACATGGGAAGAACTCCTCAGGTGATGGTGGTGATGCAATATGATCAAATTCAATGGCCTCAAGATTGAGGTGCAATGACTTTGAGGGGTCATTAGGATTGTGAAGAGGTGTGGTTAAGTCAATGGAAATCATGTTGATGGATGGTTGGTGATTTCCATTACCATGTGGGTAGGACCTATCGATTATTGATTGCTCTAGATATGCTAGATGTGGCTTAGGAGGCATTGGGATCTCTGGGTCTGCTCTAGGAGTAGATAGGATAATTGGGTCCTCAGGTAGGAGCAACTACCTCCAGTTAGGTAGAGGAGGAAACACCCTATGATAGATGTCATCTATGTTAATAGGGGGTCTAACCGGCTCAATATCTCCTATATAGTTATTGAGATGATGAAGGTAAGTAGGACCTAAGTATGCAATTTCTATTTCATCCTCTCTCCCTCTCCCCCATCTTTTTTAGGATATCATAGTTTAGATTCTCTTCTTGATTGGTCTCATGATATGATTTAGGAGGCTCTATGGTGACCATTGTGATTGGGAGATGATCCCTCAATAAATGAGAAGGGGTCAAGGTTGATGTATTCATTCTTATCAATGTCCTCCCCAAATCCTAGGCTTAGGTATTCTAGGAAATTAGCTAGAAGCTCATCTAGCATGCGGATGGAATATCCTAAACCAAATTTATCCATAGGTAATTGATATTATGGTAGATAAGGTGTTCTTTGACCCTACTCATACAGACCTAAGCCATTACCATGCCAATGACAATGGTAGAAGTATCTTAGAGAAAAATTAGGATTCGACATATAGTAGATGTTTCCTATAAATGGTTCATTATCGTGATTGATAATAGGAGATTGATCTATGGCTTGGTCAAAACCCCCATATATGAAATTTGTCTGGTTTGGGTGGTATGCCTAGGGGTACCACCATTCCAATGGGCAAGGGAGGAGCATGAGGTCTCCCCATGTCTTGGGTGGACTCAATAATTGGTGTAAAAGTGATATTTTATACCAAATATTCGATGAGCTCAGGGTTGACTAAGTGAATAGTCACTTGAGGTGCAGATGATCCTATCGATGATGTGGGTGATGCGGGTTGAGGTATGTCCTCCATTATGTCATGTGACTCTTCCTCTTCCATGGGAATCAGAATTTCTATCATAGAGATGTTAGGGATGACCTCTGGAGCATCTACCATGGGTGCCTTCAACTTCTGTTTGATCCGAGGATCAGATGATGATGAAGGTTTATCAGAAGTAGCCACTGGTTTAGGTGAAGGTGGTGGTGCTGAGGTGGATGGATCAGCATGTGCTAATTTTGGTTGGTGCTCTAGATGCTTGATGGGAGAACTAGGTCTAATATCTAGATGCATTGATGGTAAGACAAACTCCCTCGGATTGCTAACCTGATTGACATATTTAAATGGTTCATCATCCGATGGGATGACATGAACCTATCCTTCATGCACGTATTTGATACATTGATGTAGAATAGAAGGAACACATTTCATGTCTCGGATCTAGGGATGACCGAGCAATATGTTGTATTGCATTGCTCCTTCCAACACATGGCATAATATGGAAATGGTTTTTAGTCCCACCTGAATAGGCAAGACTATAGTGCCAACCATTGAGCATAATGCATCATTGAATGCTCGTAATGTGAAAGTAGATGCCACTATGTGTGATGTTGGAAGGCTTAGATGTTCTAAAGTGGTCATTGTTATTATGTTGATCGATGAGCCTGTATCAATCAACACTCGCTTGTATGGTATTCGGTTGATGCAAGCGATTATGTGTAATGGAGGATCCACTACGTTGGCTGGTACCTATTTAATTTCATGGTCATAGAAGGTTACCATAGGCTCTTTACACTTTTGGACATGCCCTACAAAATTAGTAAATGCATTAGGATCTCGAGGCTGAAGCTTGATAGATTTTAGAATCTCCATGAGTGCTTCCCTATGTCTAGGAGATTGTTGAATAAGCTCATAAATGGAGAGCTTAGTTGAGGCCATCTGTAGGCTCTAGGTAAGCCTATTTCTAATGGTTATCACTAGTTGAGATGGTGGACCTAGAAGTAGGTTTTGAGTTGGCTCTTGCTGTGGTGCAGAAGGGATTCGAATGGGAGCTACAGGTGGCTCAACTTGATTGTACCTTCTATTTTGCATCACAATATTTATCATACCTATGAACCCATGCATGGGTGGATCCATATGTATCTCATTGACCTACTCAATTTGGTTGCCCTTGACCTCATGGGTGGGCAAGGGATCTTTGAAAATACCCATCTACTGATTATCAAGAGCGAGAGGGTTGTCAATCTACAATTGGTTCTTATCCAACATGTTTTGTACTAGGTTTTTGAATCCATAGCATGTTTGTATATCATGTCCATTTTGATGATGATAAGCACAATATAAATCCTCTCTGTACCCTTTAGGTTTTGGGTAGGTAGGATCTACCAAATGGATTTTAGGTAAGGTAATCACCTTAGCCTCACATAATCTATTGAAAAGGGATGCCAAAGACTCAAGTAGTGGTGTATATGTGTGAGGAGGATGATGTTGCTTATCCTACACTTGGTTTCTTTGGTGTTGATTATTGTACTATGTTGGAGGGGGTTGAGCCTGATAATTAGGCTGTTGTGGTACTTTCTCCACTTTAGGAATATTTAACACAATCTGATTAACTAGAGCTAGTTTTGTTTGATGGTGATTGTTATGAGGATTTTTGTTCCACTCCTTTTTGTGGAGTTTTATGTCTCCCTCCTGGACCTTAATGTCCTTAATAACTTTGGCTTACACCAAAGCCTCTTCGAATGTTTGATACTACTATAACTATAAAAGAAGTGATATGTGCTTTGAGCAGATTTTTGTAAACATCTATGTCAGTTCTAAAATAGGTACGATGAAAGGTAGTTTTGACATTATTTTTTACCACCTATTTCCATAGTCCATAATTGGCTCATCATCGAATTGACGTAAGTTCGATAAGTCAGTTAAGTTAGCCTTCTTTTTTACTCCAAAGGAGAAGCGTTCTAGAAAGGCATTTGCTAGTTGTTCAAAGCTAGAGATGCTATGTCATGGTAATTGATTATACCACTCTAAAGTTGCGCCAGAGAGTGTTATCACGAATGTTCTTAACAACAAAGCATCATTATCTTGTAACTGGAAGCACAAGTTCATAAAACTTGTGACATGCTCTTGAGCATCATCATCTCCTCTAAATTTATCCAGCTTAGGCATTTTAAAATGCTTTGGATAAGCAGGACAAGGAACTAATGGGTTGAGGGGTTGATTGTATAATTTGCACAATGTTGGATTTTGGTAACCCGCTCCTTGCTTCTCTAGAGATTGAATTCACTCTATAAGGACCTTGTATGCCTGAGATGAAATAATCTCATTCTCTTGAATTGGTCTCCTAGGAGGAGGAGGTGGAAGGTTCCTATTTGATCGAGGTGGTAGATTGTAATCATCTACCACATCCTCACAAAGTGACTCAGGATATACTTGATCCTGGTCCTCTAGTTCTATCTCTTCGTATGCCTCATATTCTGGTGGATTTGGCACTTGATGCTATCTTGGCTAAGATTGATGAATAGAGGTAGGAGGAGGATGGTTGTTGGTTGGCCTAGAAGGCAACTCCTGATGTTGCGTAGTGCACCTTGTGTTAAGTTGTTTCTGATAAGTGCTAGGTATGGGAATTTCATCATAGGCTACCCTATGTGATTGCTCCTCATGTAATATCTATTCTAGAATTCTCTCTTCATGCAGCCTATGCTCATACAACCATTGGTGGTGTAGCCTTTGTTGCTCTATATGTTCATGATCTAGGTGCTCTCACTCTTTATGCAAATCATCCAATTATGATTGGATTAATTGCTCTCTTTGATTGGTATTTGGCCTAGGTAGTTGATCTGTTCGATCCATTGTATGAGGTCTATGGCTTCTCATCTCAATACGAGGGGATTTGGCTATTTTAATGCACATAGTAGGGATGGCTACCCTCTTCCCTTGATCAATAGAAGCTGTGTTGACTCTATGCTCAACCCTAGGGGTGTTGTCCTCATGCAAATATGGTATAGGAGTATGATGTGTTCATGTAGAACACTCTCCATGCGTATGGATAGGATGCACTAGATCTTCATTGCATCCATCCTCAGAGTGAGTATGAATGGAAGAAGGTGCTCTACGAGTAGCATTAGGGCCGTATCTATCTAGATGATTTAGCTTACGACTCAAATAAGGATGATCAGGAGGAGTACCTCCCTCATCTAACCCAAGCAAAGGCATATATTCTGCTCCAAGTTCAGATGGGTTTGTGGATCGATTAGGGACACGAATTCATGCTACCCCTCGCTTGGCCCCTCAATGGGTGGATCTTGTCTAGAAGTAGCATGATATGGATGAGGTCTGAGAAGATCCTCTTCTCGATCATGGGGAGGTCCCATAGGTGTCCTCCTAGTAGGGGTATCTCGATGATCGGATCCCCATGAGTGGAATTATCTCTATGATGACTGCTAGGATGTCGTTCAGGTAAGAGTAAATCAGTTGGGCTATAATGAAGGCATTCTGGGCCTCCTTGTGCATTTCCTATAGCCTCAGTCTATGACTAGGCATGGCTATGTGTGGTGACCATTTTATGTTGATTATGCATACAGTAAGGAAATAGATAAAGTATACAGGATGATTATCTCATTTAAATATTCTTTGTGATTCCTAAACTAGTTTGTGTGTTTTGATTCATTGATTTATTGCTTTTCTCTTGTTCGAGTTTTGATTTTGTTGATGAAATACTTAGTTAAATGGATTTCACTTGTATCCTCTCACACATAGGCCTGGTGATGAATTCTAGGTCATGAAACCCACCAAGATTTGGTGATGAAGTCCAAATCTGGTGAGGGAGTCCAGGTCCTACCAGTCCTCACCCAGTTCACCTCGATCAGTGATATACCTCTCCCAAAGAGATATGCATGCTATATTCCTCGGCTATGATGGTTCTTGGACTGGCCTTGGCCAAAATGGGGTGCGAAGAACCACAAGCAAGCTAACAAGGTGGTGATGAAGGCCACCATTGTTAGTCTTGATCAACGGTTGGGTGTGAATTCCAACTCGTTGATGTTTAATATGATACGTGGTGTGTGTGGGTTATTTTTACTTTATGCAAAAATAAAGATGCAACATAGAGAAATCAATGATATTTTTCTAATGCATAAAATATATTTCAAATTTCCAAATTTCTAAATAAGAACATTTTAGTTTTAGAAAATTTGAAATTGCAAACCCTAAATGATGTTAGCCTTTAGATAGGCAGCAAGCAAGCAAACCCAAATAGACAGCAAAATAGGGGCCATCTCTATGTAATATGGTCTACAACAGAGGTCGTCTAACACAGAAGCAATCAGAAAGAGGGGCCACTTTACCCTATAGCGACCAACAGTAGAGGCCACTGGACCCAGGAGCGATCATAGGCAAAAAGCTTCAAATTTAATAATTTCTCTAAATTTCTCAATTAAAACTTGAAATTCTATATTTTTTATGTAAAAAAATAGTAAAATCAAGTGTAGAGATACTCACAGGAGAAGCCTACATTCGATGAAGTTGCTACCTCTTTGTTTTTTGACTCTACTCTGAGGCCATCATAGGGTAGAGCGACGGGCTCTACTAGCCATCACAGGGTAGGACGATGGCTCCTGCAATATGTTCCAACCCAGAGCGATGGTACCTGCAATTCAAGAAAACAAGAAACAGGTAATTAGCGACAAATTGTGAAATGTGGAAAGATTCCCACACCGTGATCGCCACTGTAGAGTAGCAAAAACCATACACCTAAACATTTATGAAATCAAATTGACAAGATAATATCATGTAACCATATTGAGACAAAAGAATGAAGAAAATAGTGCCCTTCTCATTAATATTTGAAATTGTCTTTTACAAAGTGGTTACAAAGATATCCCTCTTAGGGATTATACCAATTTGATACAAATTACAAATTAGAACCAAAAGTAGGTGTAACTCATAGAGTCTTTGCTCTCTCAAAAATGATTATAGAGGGTTTCTTTGCGACCTCCGCTTGATGAGATAAATATTGAAGGATCTTTATGTTGAAGAGCTCCTGATAAGATCTGAAACCTACACACAAGAACACTTACAAGACATTAGTAGCAAATGTGGAACCTCTCATGATGAGGTCCATTTCCATGATAAGCAATTGAAATAAAGATGCTAAACACTAAATGAGAAATAATTGTTGAAGAAATTAAATGTTGCTAAAGCTACTATAACTAGAAAACATAAAGAAAATATATTTCACCGAGAGGCCATCATGGGGTAAAGTGGTCAGCTCTATTAGCCATCATAGGGTATAGTGACTGCACCTATAGGTCACTTCGGGATGAAGAGACCATAGAATAAAGAGTTATTTTCTTATATTCAATTTGGGACAACATCTAATTAACCTATCAAATTGATGTTCAAGGGTCTTACTCTTTGAAGCATAGCTAAATCAAGGAAATTGAATTAAATTCAGGATGATTGATGGTGCACAATGGTTGAATTTGATCTTCAAACTCCAAGGAACTCCATTGATGTGAATGCAAGCTTCATGGATGGATTTGGGCAGCACTCCATTTCTTATGAGAGTATGTTCTCTCTATTACACAAACCGATAGCACTTCATTGCATTCCAATTCGATCTATTTTCATGAAGGCTTGGGCTCTTCTTATAAGATTCCAAATTGGTAATCTTGGCTTGCAAGAGAAGCCAAGAACCAAGAATTGGTTAGGATCTAGGCAACCCAAACGTCGCATCTAGAACCTTCTCACGGTTAGTCGTTAAGCTCAACTTGCCCTATAACTAATTTGGCTCGGCTCAGGGAGCTCGAGTTTGTTACAGGCACGGTCATCCTAGGGTGGAGTGGCCAGGAATGGGGGTCATCAGGGGGTACAATGACCAAATTGGGAGCCACTCCAGGGGTATGATGGTCCAGGCTACAAAGGATAGGTTACCCCTATTTGAGTGGTAAGAACCATTGCTAAGCCTTGGGGAGGCCCAAGGTGGGTCATATGGCCTAAAAAGGTGTCCATATAGGTAGCCTCCTCAACATGATGTGTTTTAGGTGTCTACACTTTGTATGTTAGTACCTTTGGGATTCTAAACTAATCCTCTTCAAGATTCTTGTGATGTTTGTTTGGTTGATTAGCCTAACCCATTTCCTTGAGGATAATAATCAATTTATGTCTTGAATAAGAATCCATTTTCAAGTGAAAATTTCATCCCTTTATCTTCCTTTAAATATGTAATATTATCTATTATGATGGTAGCAAAGGTTTCAAACCTAGTGATGATATCTTCACATAGTTGCACCACTATCTCTTGATTGTTTTAAATCATGTGTAATTTGAGCTTGTCTAGGCCATGGCCAAAAATTTGAAGAAATGCTTATAAGCACTATTAATGTACCCTATAGGCATGTGATTAGGTTTTCATCCTTAGTGGTATTGGTTAATTCACATTTTATGGATAACCTTTATTAAGGGGTAATTTGTTATTATTTTATTTTATTAACCTTTATTAGGATTAAGTTAACGTTGCCCAAAGGTTAACCTCGTTTTGAGGACTTGGTTTCACTATATATCCATAAATGAGGATCCATTTATATAATAAGAGTGAATAAATATGATAAATTAGGGTGCACATGAGCACCCACCTTCTACTTCTTGTCATATCCCTTCATCTATTTTTTTGGTAGATGGATATATTAATATGGGTTTTGAGAGGGTCCCAAAACCTTAATAAAGAAGGTGCAACAAAACAACAAAAATACAACATTTTTTTTTGGTAGATAAGATACTATAGCATTAATACCTGGTTTTACAGGTTGACCCAAAACCTTTTACAAAAATTAGACCAGGGTTGTTGATGAACATGTCCTTACTAAGGATCCTATATATGTAAAATCTACATGCCGCCAAAGCCATTACATCCGGTAAGGCACATATCCTGTTATCAAAAAAAAAAATTCCATACAACATTTTGGGTATACCCCGAGAAAACACACATGCATCATAATTACAAAAAATAAATAGACACAGATCCCTTCCTTGAAATAGTGTAGAAACAAAAAGCTGCAGACACACATAGTAGAGTACTGAAAAAACTCCCATAAACTTTGTATTGATAGTTAATCATAATAATTCTTTGGTAATTTCTTTCTTTCGTATATGACATGCTTTGGGACCACATCCTATCTTGGCTAATAAGCCTTGGAGAAGTGAACCTTCTGGCTAGATTTATGGTGGTGGCTATCTGATGGTCCACGTGGCTCTGGTTTGAAGTCTTATATTGCCATTTCTTTCTTGCCCTATGATTATCAACCAACCTCAAATTACTAATATGACTAGGAGCCATGTTATCTAACATGTGACTATCCCCATTAGTCTTTGTGGTATTTCCAAGTAGCATCCACCAATACTGACAGCTCGAATAATTTTTATTGTGAGTCCATTTCAAAAAAGAGATAGGAATACTCATAGCCTTCAAACTTACAGTGCCTTCCCTATTGGTAAATTCGACTATCATTCTTGGCATTCTTGTTGAATAAGCTCCTCTACTTTGCTTAGGACACCGTGTTCCCATTTGAAAAGTCCATCACCATCGACACCCAAATTGGCCAGCTTATCAACAACTTTGTTAGCTTCCCGAAAGACATGTTGGGATTTTCTATCCTGTCTTCCATGGAAAAGGATCCTAGCCTCTTCAACAATTGTTTTAATCCTCCAATGAGGTGTTTTCCAATTATTGAGAAGATTTATAACATGCATAGAGTCTCCTTCTATGATCAAATTGCCTTCTAAGTCTTGAGTCATTTTAAGGCCTCTCCACATAGCTCTAGCTTCAGCTTCGTTGTTCATCCTTGTTCCCAAATATTCAAAAAATGCAAGCATCATATTCCCATTATGATCTCACACAATGCCACCAGTGCCTACTCTACCAAGATTGTCCTTAGATGCTCCATCAAAATTAATCTTAAACCAACCCGTAGGAGGTGGGGACCACTTAACATTGGCTCTGGGGTTGACTACCCTAGGCATAGACTCATCTAACAAGGTTAAGCTTAAATATTGATCAATTGTGATCTCCTACAGATGAGGTTTATGGCTATCAAAAGGGATAAGGTTCACATTCTCATTGAGAAAGGATATGATCCCGATAATGATATTTTGATGATCATGGATAGACTCATTAAAGACTCTATGGTTCCTTTCTAACCACACCTACCAAATATAGTGATTGAGATAAATTTTCCACATGTATCTAAGTCTTTGGCTTGAAAATGGGCAAGGCCACTAGATGAACAAATCAAGTACGATGGCTAGTTTAACCCAAGAAATATTGAAGGCCTAAAAAACCCCACTTAGGATAGTCAAGGAAAAAGGGAACTCAAGGAAAATGTGATAAATGGTCTCCCAATTAGCCCTGCATAGATAACAATGATTAGTAATACAAATACCTTTACGCATCATATTATCAATGGTTAGAATTCTTACTTGGATAACCAGCCATGAAAAGACTATAATTTTTGGAATTAAATTTTTTATCCAAACTAAGTCCTTTTGGAGGACAAAATCCTTGTCATCAAGCAGAAGCTTGTAAGTTGATTTAACAGTGAACTGCCCATTTTCCATAGGAGCCTAGGTCACTTGATCTTCCTTGGGTATCATGGGGATAAACTATTGCTTGAGAATGTTACAAAGATCATTTGATTCCGCTTGAAATCCCTAAATTCTTATTTGTTTCCACTTCATTCTGCCTCTATTCTCAACCATATAATTGGAGACTTTTTTGCCAATGAGTTCTTCTGGGAGACCATTTATCATATTTTCCTTGACTGTCGTTTTTCCTTGACTATCCTAAGTGGGGTTTTTCAGACCTTCAATATATCTTGGGTTAAACTAGCCATCGTACTTGATTTGTTCATCCAGTGGCCTTGCATGAAAAACCTTCATAGGGGCTTTGAAAATGGAGAGGAAATAGACTGGAATGCTCTGAAGATAGGCCTTAGTGAGGGTCAACTTTCCTACTTGAGATAGAAGATGACCTTTTCATCCAACAAGATTTTTTATATTCTTTCAAGAGTAAGCTAAGGTTTAGCAGGTGTGGTGAGAGTGAGGGTTTGATTTTTTTGGGTAGGAATCTTAGCCAAGGTAGTAGAGGTAGAGCAAGTATGAAAGGGGTGGGTGGGAACCTCAAGAATGGATCAAGCAAGGGTCCAAAGGAAGGCGGTCAGGTTACAGAAGATTTGGAGGCTGGCATCACGTGGGGGCTTGACCCTCCTCAGAAAGACCCAAAGACAACATAAGATACAAATTCAAAATGGTAATCCCATAGGGAAGATCCCAAAAATGAAGGCAAACAAGACATAGAAAAAATCTAGAACACAAAAACAAAAAAATAGAGATTTTCCACAACAAAAATAGATATTTTCCATAGCAAAAATAGGAAATCAGCCTTTAGTGATTTCCACCTGGTCTTTAGAGATGTCACTTCCATTATTTAAAAGCTACATGATATGTATGTGAAGCTCCTCCATGGTTTTTGTGGCTTGATGATAGATCATCCAAGTAGCCCTAGTGGCATTGGTAGCAGTGGTAAGGTTAACCGTAGAATTTGCTATATGGGAAAGAATTGAATTCTAAAGCACAACAGTAGAATTTAGCTCTAGCATATTTTCATCATCAAAATTTTGAGTAGGGATCACATTTAAGGGGTTCCCCTAGATATTTTCCTTCTTGTATCTTCCAAAGCATCGATCTTTGCTCACACTTTCCTCCTATTTGAGCTTCCTTAAAGAACGACACTATCTAAAAATTAACAAAATCAAATTCCTTCTTCACAAAACCATGGGTCTTCAGCTTTGGTTTAGGGGAGACAAACTCAGGATCATCCTCATCACTGGGCACCTTAGTGATAGGGGTGATGTCTCTAGGACTTTTCATAGGTGGATCAGAAGAGTTACAAGTTATGATGGCTTTCTTAATGTTCTCATAAAGGGTATGCTTGTAAAGGATTAAGTGCAAACCTTGATGGATCAGGTGGGTAGACTTTTACTTTCTTACAATTTCAATGGATAACTTGATGGATCTAAATAGGTAATCAGGAATGTTAATAATCTTAATGTCCCTAAAGTGGTTTAGGAATGTGAGGTGGAAACTACATAATGGGAGGTTTATGTTTTAATCTATCAAATACTACATTATGCGGACCATCACCCGGTCCTAGGGTGAGGGAAGAGATGTTCAAAAAATCCCACAATTCAAACAATCACATTGAGCTCAATTCTATAGTTCATTTTTTAATTTTAAAATTCAAATTTTAGACTATTTTGTATTATTTTCCCACCCAAAAATGGATTGTTTTGTTCATTGTTTATGTGAAGCTAAATTTTCTATGCCCCATGTATCGATAAGAATCCAAAACTAAAATGAGTGTTTGTATAAACATGGTGAGTGCAATGATAAGACTATGCAATTGCTATTAGGATATATTGGTGTAGAGGAGGGAAAATTGCCCTATCGTGTACAATTCTCGAATGGATCCACTAGGAGTCAAGGTGACTATGGGTGTATGTTGTATCCTCTACAATCAAGGGCTCGAGGGATCAAAGGGTTCACCAATAATGGTTAAGGAATCACTCCAAGTCCAGAGCGGAAATATTTTATGTGTTTTTTTTAACAAGCACCTATGTTTGGTTTTTCTAAGATCTAAGCTATGAAGAATAAAAGGATGATGTAGGGCAAAAAATGATGCAATCAAACAAGGATTTATTCCTAGAATATTTTTTTATTTAAATGGTAACAAAAACATTAGTTTTACAAATAAGTAAATATTTTTCTTTTCATAAAGGGTTCAAGAGAATGCACAAAACAATTTAACCTAATATGCAAACTATATGCCTTTTCTCTTTCAAATACCTAGAAATAAAGTCAATTTTTTTTTTTATTTATGATCTAAATTTGGAACATAAATGGACATAAAACAAACAAAAAATAGCCTAAGAAGTCTATTTAGAGAACTTGATCTAGTGGTTGATCCTAGCTTTTAACTTTTGTCTTGAATATCCCACAAAATCTACAAAATAAATTCAAAACCCTTGGAAAATTTAATCAGTTTTTAGGGGTCTGCTTAGGCCACTATGTGACTAAGCTTGGATGTACAATAGTCAAGCCTCCTTGGTAATTTTTAGCTGACCATTTGAAAAATGAAATAATTGTTGACCTTTAGAATAAACAAAGTGATATGAAATAGATGTAAACAATGAAATGAAATGTAGACAAAACGAACATAACAAAGAGAATGTGCAAAAATATAAATTAGGATTTTGGAAGGAGAAATTTTCCCCCAATCCCTAATTGGCCAAATTTACTTATTGTACGAAATGGGTGGGTATTTGGTTTAGAACACTATTTAGCCTACAAAACACCAAAAATGCAATGCAAAATAGGAAATAAAAGTTTGAAATAGACTAATAAGGCACGAAAACCTAATTATCTGATGGAGAAAGTAAGGAGCAATGAGAAAGTTAAGGTAGCAACCAAAATGGTAGACCTCTACTATCATAAAGACTCCACTTGTTCACCAAGGGCAACCAATCACAAAAGTACAAAAGCAAAGCAGCACAACAATCCAAAAGTAGAGATTCATCAAGAGCACTTTTCACAAAATAAGAACTTAGGAATCATAACTTGTCACACTCAGATCATTTAGAAAAACTTATCAAGGAAAAATAAAACCCAATTCATTTATTTATAAGAGATTTGGAGGGGAAAATTTAGGAAAACAAAATTTAAACCTGGGTATGGGCTAACATAACAAAGAGTCAACGTTAAAAAGGGTTTCTACAAGAAAAAACCCTAAATTTCCAAATCTACACCTAGCTTTTAGAAAGGTGTTGGCATGCTAAATTCACACCCTATAATGACTAGGTATGAATTTGGAAAGGCTAAGGAATAACAAGCAAGAAAAAGGTAAAAGGAGGGTCAAACTTGCACATGGAAAATTTGAGGGGGGAAACCAAGGATCTAAGGAAAATGACTCATCTTGATGGGTGAATTTTAAATTTTTATATTTTTCCCCTCTTTGATGCATTTATGGCCAGATAAATACATCAAATAAAGATGTAGACACCTATGGGTGAAGAACAATGAACACAAAATGGGTGGCCAATTTAGAAGGGGCGGTGTAAAAAATGATGTCATTTCAAACACTATAAATTTATATACAAAATGAGGCATTCATGAAAATTAATATCTCTACAGTTGGGGTGCCCTCTCTAGTTTCAAAATGAATGCAAAATTCTTGAAGAAACTCGAAATGACAAACAAATAAAAAATGAGAAAACAAACAAAGAGGTATTATGGTGTAAAATGTATGTGCATTATGTGTGTGCTTTTTTATTTGTTTTAGTTATGCATGATGATCACAAACATAATGAATGCAATTGATATAGAATGAAAATGAATCTAACTAATGAAATGCATGTATGAAATCTAGCTAAAATGAATGCAAATGAAACAAGCGGATGAGCGGATAGAAAGAAAAAGGTGATGGAAGAAAAAAATAAGAGAAACAAACAATGATAGGAGGAAGAGAAAGAAATAAAGAAGAAAGAATAGAGAAGCAAAGTTCCAAAGAGGTCAAAAGGAAAGAAAGAAAA
Source organism: Wollemia nobilis (assembly GCA_028583015.1). NCBI lineage: Eukaryota > Viridiplantae > Streptophyta > Pinopsida > Araucariales > Araucariaceae > Wollemia > Wollemia nobilis. The sequence goes on along the minus strand of JAQPPZ010017232.1, from coordinate 21,046,144 downwards.
AAAAGAAGGAAAAAGGAGCGAAACCTTGTAAGGATGTACAGTCACAAATGGCCAAATGTCGAGGTTACCCCTTGTTAGTAGACATGAAGCTATTCTATAAGGGTGTTATGCTCACAAAGTAAATCAAGTGTGGAGAGATATGCATTATGGGTGTGGTGCTCGCTAATGGTTGTAGTTGCATAGACACCCAATAGGATGTATACTTGTAAATGGTTGAATGGAGGCTGCCCCTTGCTAGTAAGCTATCCTTATAATGGGTGCAATGATGTGATTGATTTTCCAAAAGAAGTGTAACCCAATAGGGGTGTGGTGTGTGCAAAATATATGTTATCAAAGCATGAGCATGTGTATGTGCATGTGCTAGAACAAAGATAGAATAAATAGAGAGGAACCATGAATTATGTGTCCTTTTTGAAATTTTGATAGTTAAGAGATGTGCATAAGATAGTCAGTGGTCGTATGAACACCATAAATGATATTCATACAGTATCTACCCTATCTTATGAGGACCCCTTAATAATAAAAAGATAAAAATGGAGAAGTGTGAGAAAACAAGATTCACAGATGGAAGAAGGAACATATATCCTATATCCTTTATCTTGGAGAAAATGAAAAATTATTAAAAACTTTCAAAAGGCAAATAACATACAAAATATGAAGAACTATATCCCTTGACTTGGATATATTAGAAATTATTGAGACTTTCAAGATCAAGGAATATATGAGAAGAGAGAAGAAGGAAATAAGATGAGTAAAATGCAATGATGAGATATGCATAGGGATGTGCCCTAGGTTAGGGATTTTCTAAGCAGCAGTGCCCTAGTATGAGTGCAATGCATGTGAGCTAGCACCTAACTAGGTTTCATCACCTACCTCATCATGAAGTCCCTAAGAATATATATGATCAAGAAATCGTGCAAGTATGATCAAGCAATAAAGTGGCTATATGACAAGCAAAAATGTAAATGGAACAAAATATCAAGAAATTCATGCAATATATGATAGGTAGTCATGCAGTATGAGCAAGAAAAATAAATACAATATGAATAATGAATATGCAAAATCATGCATAATATTATTTTAAGTGCATTATGTTCATTGGTTCTTTAATATCTTTACCATCTAAACAATAGGCTCCTAAGCCAAACTTTGTTGTTATGACAAAAGGGTCTATCCAATTAGGCTAAAAATTACCTTTCATATCTGATTGAGCATTAGTGTTCTTTTGGTTTTCCTTCAGGACAAGGTCCCCAACATAGAAAGAATGATTATGAACTATTTTAGAGTAATATTGCTTAAGCCTATTTTGATAGGCTAAAATATGTTCTAAGGCATGACTGCACTTATCATCCAGTAGCTCAAATTGGTTTAAACACTCTAAACAATACTCATAATTGACCAAGGCATCTTGCAACAAGATATGTGAGGATGAGACTTCTAACTCCAATGAAAAATTACCTTAGTATCATATAACAAAACATAATAGAAAGCACCTGTAGGAGTATGTACACTAGTATGATAGGCCCATAAGGTAGGATAAAGTTGGGTCTACTTGTCTTGACTAGTCTTACCCAACTTCTTAAGGATCTTAACTAAGGACTTATTGGATGCTTCAACTTGACCATTACCCTAGGGGTAATATGGAGTTGACCACTTGTGCTAAATCATATACTTATAAAAAATATTATGGATATCCTTGTTCTTGAAAGGAGTACCATTGTCATAAATAATCACCAAAGGAATCCCAAACCTACAAAGGATATGGTTGAATATGAACTTAGAGACTTGGGCCCTAGTTAGGGTTATGTATAAGGTATCAGCCCCAAAATGTATTTATAAAAATATGGTGAATCATTTTCAAAATCTAGGTGAATAGTGTCCAAACACATGTAGAAGGTTCACTATTATTAGGGACAATATTGGAAATTTAAACTTAAAATGGTCAAATTATTATAAAATTGGGGTGAATCAACCCAAAAATAAATTTACACCCTAAATTTTTTGGTTAATAGGCCCTGGTCAAGGGTCCTAAATATTAGCCAATTCCAATTTTTAAATATGCTAATTTTAGCCAATTTGGCAATAAATAGCTGTTATGCATAACCCTGGATATAGTCACCATGGCTAGGGATATGGCTTCAACCCACTTAGTGAAGTACTCTATTATCATAATGATAAACTTATGACCATGTAATGATGTTGGGTTAATATTAACAATAATATCCAATCCCCACATGGAGAATAGACAAGGAGAAGAGATAACCTAAAGGTTTTAAGGAGCATGAACAAGGTTGTCATGCATTGACACTTGTCATAGCATTGAATATTGTCACATGAATATTTCTTCATATAATACCAATAATTTCCAATATTAAGGAGCTTATTGGCAATAACATTGCCACTAAAATGGCCTCCATATGATCCTTCATGAGCTTCACTGAGGACTATTTGGGTTTCATCATAGTTAAGGTATTGTAAGAGGATACCTTCAAAAGAATGTCTATATAAAGTATTACTAAATATCACAAATTGGCATGCTTTTTTTTGTAAATTATTTTAGTAGTTACAATCTAAACCATAATGTATTGAACCATACTTAAGGAACTTAAAAATGTATATATACCAAGGCTCAAATTGAGAAAATTTGATGCTTAGGACATCTAATAGAACAATACTAGAACTAAGTGATGTTGGCTCTCAAATTTGGTGTATGTTGATCATATTCTAACTCCAATGGGAATAGGGATGCAACAACAACCATGAAATCCACATGGAATTTAGAGGATCTAGGGAAAAAATCTATGGTTACCCTATAAAAGGTAGAAAAGACTTGGTGATAATCTCCTTGTAAGGTTTCAACTTATAATCTATGGTCTGATAAACATTGTTGATATAATTTACCACAAGTTGAGAGTCACCAAAGATATACATGACTCTAACCTTCAATTCTAAGGCTTCTCTAAGGTTGTTAGAGTTAGAATATATTACATCATTTGGATCATGTAAATGTACCACATTTGGTACATAGAATAGGAGATTACTTTAGGGGGAAGTTAGCTAGTTACTTAAAGCAATGTAATAAATGCACAAGTTTCAATGTGCAATTTGTAATGTGCGAGGTGTCCACTTGTACAAGTAGGTAGTTCTGGCCAAGGAATATATCTTCCTATGTAAATGGCCTCATAGTGATAGATTATAACAAACTCATAACAAGATTATATCAAGTTCCTATCAAGTGCATAGTAGATAGGAGTAAAAATATTGTATGGAGTACAATGTAGTTATTTAGATTATATTTTTTTTGGTAGATAAGATACTATATCATTAATACCGGGTTTTATAGGTTGACCCAAAACCTTTTACAAAAATCAGCATAGGGCTGTTGATGAACATGTCCTTACTAAGGATCCTATATATGTAGAATCTACATGCCACCAAAGCCATTACATCTAGTAAGGCACATAGCCTGTTATCAAAAAGAAACTTCCCATACAACATTTTGGATATACCCCGAGTAAACAAACCTACATCATAATTACAAAAAAAGAAACAGACACGAATCCCTTCCTTGAAATAGTGGAGAAATAAAAAACTGCAAACACACATAGCAGAGTACTGAAAAAAACTCCTACAAGCTCTGTATTGATAGTTACTCTTAATAATTCTTTGGTAATTACTTTCTTTCATATATGACATGCTTTGGGACCACATCCTGTCTTGGCCAATCAGTATTGGAGAAGTGAACCTGCTGGCTAGATTTATGGCGGTGGCTATCTGGTGGTCTACATGGCTCTGGTTCAAAGTCTTATATTATCATTTCTTTCCTACCTTGTGATTATCAACCAAACTCAATTTACTAAGACAACTAGAAGCTATGTTATCTGACATGTGATTGTCCCCATTAGTATTTGTGGTATTTCCAAGCAACATCCACGAAGACTGATAGTTCAAATAATTTTTATTGTGAGTCCATTTCAAAAAAGAGGCAGGAATACTCCTAGCCTTCGAACTTACAGTGCCTTCCCTATTGGTAAATTCGACTATCATTCTTGGAATTCTTTTTGAATAAGCTCCTCTACTTCGCTCGAGACACCGTGTTCCCATTTGAAAATTTTGTCACCATCGACACCCAAATTGGCTAGCTTATCAGCAATTTTGTTAGCTTCTCGAAAGACATGTTGGGCTTTTATGTTATATATTCCTTAGAAAAGGATCCTAGCCTCTTCAACAATTATTTTAATCCTCCAAGGAGGTGTTTTCCAATTATTTATGATATTTATAACATGCATAGAGTCTTCTTCTACGATCAAATTGCCTTCTAATTCTTGAGTCATTTGAAGGCCTCTCCACATAGCTCTAGCTTTAGCTTCGGTGTTTATCCAATGGAAATTAAAAACCAAAATGGTATGGCTACAAAAATGTGATAAGAACACAAAAATATTTCATCTCAAAACAATTCAAAACTACCATAAGAACACAATTAGAGCAATAGAGAAGGACAACACCATTTACACAAAGAAAGAAAAGATAAAAGAATTGGCACAAGATCACTTTTCAAGGTTGCTCACCCATGAACCTGACAATATTCATGCTCAATATCATTTGATCTAGAGCATATCATTAGCACTTAATCAAGAGGATAAATTTGATTTATGTTCCCAAGTGACAAAGGAATAATTAAATTTAGTGTTGCACTCTCTTCCTAATGATATTAATGGAGTGACCATTACCTCCATACTGCATTGTATTTTCATAATTTCTATTTATAGTATATTTTAGTCATATTGTAAAATTCTATTCTTTCATATTTTTTGTATCTTATTAGGACTTGCATTATATCTCTCCCATTGCATCTATCATAAAAAGCTAATAGTGGTATCAAATCCATGGTGAATCAATAATAGGAGTACCTACATACATCATAATTCCTCTTTACATTTTTGTAAACCAGATTTGTCATTATGCACTACCACTTACAAAAGTCATCATAAGAGAAGTCTAGTAAGTCAAGAGGAATACAAAGAGCCATAGTAGTTAATAGATATAGTCACAAGTGAGGACTAAAATAAATCTTAGTTACAAAAATTATAATATTACATTTGGCTAGAGTCTTTCCACGGAGTTTCAAAAAAACTCATGAAGACTAGGACTTAGCATTCATTCCACTAGTTTGATAGATAAACTAGTGAAGATTATTATCTCCAAAATTATAAAAATTTTTTGTTCCAATTTCTAACAACTTTTTGTAGGAAAAGGAGATTCAAAAAAATGTTGGAAAGCTTCCTACAAGAGAGTTAGGAATAATATCTTCTTAGAATCATTCCAGTGCTTGCAATAATAAGGAGAAGACTGAATATTTTAAAGACATGGAAAAAGGTCCCATTACAAGAGATGGAATATTGCAAATTGCAAAAGTGAAGAAAAGGCCATAATAGCCTTATAGCAGACTCAAGGAATAAGAGATTTTAAAAGATGATTCAAGGAGGAGATAGGAGATTGGTGATATCCATTCAAGATAAATATCTACAGAGTGCAGAAGTAGAAAATGCCATATAAGCCTTGATCCAAACAAAGAGTCCAGAGAAGCCTTGATCCAGAAGAAGAGGCTAGAGAAACCTTGATCCAGAAGAGAAGGCCATAGAAGCCTTAATTATAAATAAAAGTTCTTGATTTAGAATAAAAATCCAGAGAAGAGTTCCAGAAATAGACTCGAAATAAGAGTCCATAAAATAGGAGATTGATGATCTCCTTTACTGATTAAAGACTTCTTTTAGAAGAAGCTAAAGATATCAGGAGAATATCTCATTGAAGAACTTCCATTATTGGAAGAAAGAGAAGGACTAGGAGAGTCTTGTTCAAATCTAGAAGTAATATATTTCAGATATCCACAAAGAACATCTCATCACTAACACTTCTAGAAGTAGAAGGTTGAAGAAATGGTCTTAGTTGGAAGACCAAAGAAGCTGCAACATATAATACCTTGGAGAGGTCTCAAGGAGTAAAAATAAGAAGGTTTGGAGAGCCTTGTTTTAGATCTTGAACAAGCATCATAAATAGTTCCTAGTAGAAATCATTGGATAAATCCACTACCAAGGAGAAGCTCCTGATAGTGAAGGACTTGGGACAATTGTTACCATCCGAAAACAAGCCCAAGAGAAGAAGAATTTAGCAAGGAGTGCCAAATACTAGAAGAAGAATCCAGTGAATACCTCAAGATATTCAGAATATTGAGAAGAAGAAGATCTTGTTTGAAGTCAAAATTTAATAAGAATGTTGAAGGAATATTAAAAAAAAAAAGCCTACCAAATCTAGGATATTTGTAGATTTCGTCTCACAACAAGAAGGCACAATTTAGAGATAAGAATTCTTTGAATCTATAGCATAAAATAAAATATCATTGGAAGGATCAAGCCATAAAACTCTAGGATCAATACATAATGTTCAAGACCATATTTTGGTGAAGCATAAAGCTATTATGGACAATCAACAAGAAGCTATGAACTCATCCATTACAAGGTAGCAGCTTGGTGAATCAAAACACCAAGATCTACATTTACTACAGAAGTCATTAAAGGCAAGCAACTAGGGTGCAATTCATTGAACTTAAAATTAGGGTTCAATATCAAATTCTATTAAACACCATATTTGAATTAAAGTTGCAAGGAGAAGGGCTCATATTATAGTCTTTAAGAAAGTGTGAAAAGGAAAATTCATTTTAAGATATAATTGCACATTAAATAGGAGTTGGATATTTTTGAAAGAAAAAAAAATATTACCTACCTATCATCTATCTAAAAATTAAGAAGACTATATCCTACAATATATAAAGCGAAAAACCTCTTGCGGGCCACCTTGGTTTGAGAGACCATGACCAAGGGGTTCTACACCATTAAAGTCACCTAGGAGTCACATCCGAACCTACTGACACCAACATTATCAATTGGATTTTGGGTACCCAATTCAACATTTTAGTAGGGTGGATATTTGAATATGGGACCTCCCTTGGAAGATTTCCCTCTCCTTTCTAACTCACCTACAACACCTGGGTTGACTATATCCTACAATATTTATTGTAATGAAAAATTGTAGAATATCCATTAAGGATTCATTACAGATTACTCTTAAAAGTTGCAAATATTATTAAGTGCATTTGAAATTATTTTGAGAGTTCATTTATAGGAGCAATAAGGTTATATTATTATTACCTTTAAAGTGCATTAAGTTGGAGATATTAATCCATTAGAACTACACTAGTTAACTTTAACTAGTTACTCTCAAAAGGATTAGTTTGTGTTTGTTGATTGTTAAAGATCAAGAGCACAAAACCAAAAGATTATCAAAGTGTCTAGAGATACTATTTGGTGCATAGAACCTGCAGTATTTTTTGGCCCAAAGAAGCCACCAAAATAAAATTATATTCCTCCAAATAGTGGAGAATAAAACCACCATAAAAATTAGTAAAATAAGTTACAAATAGATACTTGGTGAGTCTCAGATTTGAGGTGCACTAAAGGTTTTTATACAGGTGAAAATTAGTATAGAAATTGTATCGCTCCAAATTTTTTGCATCCTTACCTTCAGGCTATAGGATCCGCACCCGAAAGGGGGATGGGAAAAGGATGGGACAATACCTCGGACTGAGAGGCCCTTTGAAGGTCCCGCCTCTCGGGGAAGGTGTATAAGGGTGAATTTTTGATGGATGGTGGGTTCACCAGGAAACTTTTGAATGGCAGTTTCCATGCCTAGGTTGATAGTATGTTTAATGTGTTCATTTCGTGCTTTAATCATTCAACTCCTAGGTTTGGCCGATATGAATCTAAACTATTCTATATGCCAATGCTGATTTAAATGAATACAAAAAATAGAAATGGATGCAAATAATAGAGAATATGCTAACTAGAAGGTGTCATACCTGATCCCGGATGTCTGATGGAGATTCTGAGTCTTGTAGCAGTTCAGATCGTCTCAGTTTGTACGTAATCATCCCAAATCATAGAAGGTCATCTGAAATCAGACAGAATCATCTGAAATCTGACGAATTCGTCAGACGAATTCGTCAAAAACCTGCAATCACAAAAATAGATACAAAATACCAAATATGCAAGTGCAGAAGCAAAGGATAAGGGTAGAAATAATAGCAAACATGCCTAAATAATAGATTCTAATAAAAAAATAAGGAAATGCAGTAGTTTTAATGGTTGATTTTAACTTTATCATGCGATTGTGCTAAATGAGGTGAACTCCAAGATGCATAAAACATAATAACTTAAAATAGTGCAGAGATATGATATGAAAAATGCAGAAAAAGCTAAGAAAATGCAAACTCTAAACTCGGATTGCCCCCAATCTGGACTACAGTCAGGATCGCCTCCAATCGTACGAGATCGTCCGCAATCGTTCGAGATCGTCCGCGACGATCCAAGCTAGCTTCGACTGAAAATAGTAGAGTTCCTGCAATAAAAATGTAAAAATACCGAATGCAAGCAAAGTAGTGCGAGGGGAATAAGGAGCTAACTCCGCAATGAAATCCGTCAACTAAGGGGTTGGGAGTTCAGGGAGAATCACCAGCCACCAGGGGAATCGGGGGATAAACTAGAAAAATCCTAGTTTATATAGGATTAGGAAGAGGTTTGGGAGGTTGGGGATCATCCCAATCTGGGAGATCTCCAACAAGGAAATCTCCAACTACGCAGACACGCTTCTGCCCGAGTTGGAGAGGCTGTTGAAACAGAAGCTAATTATGAAAATTTGGTTTTGGGACGAAATCGTCTGGACGTTCTGTTCCAGACGAATTCGTCAGATCGGGGACGATTTCGTCTAATCTGAGACGATATCGTCCAACGGTCAAAACAAATCCTAAAAATGGCACGAAAAATGGGGAAAGCGGGTAAAAGGCGGTTTAACGGGCGGTTTGGGGTTGAAATTCAAATTTTAATATTTTATCTTTTTACTAATGTTTTAACCGTGCCAATTTTAGGGTGCTACATTTTGCCCCCTCTTTAGCGAATTTTTCGAAGAAAATGCGTTAAAGACGAGTTTTTCCCGTTTTACGAGAAAGCAAAAATATACTCAATTTTTTAGACGACGATTCTTGGTCGAATCGTACGAATGTTGACTATGGTGCCCCCTCCGTGTTTTTACCCAAATCGAACGTTTGAGGTAAAAACGCGAAAAAGCAAAATTTAAAATGCTGATTTTTTTTTTAAATAAATAAATTAAAGAAAATAGGGAAAACCCTAATTCATTTTTACTATTCACTTTTACTGTTCCAAAGCTCTGTAGAGAGAAAAATGGTGGAGACAGCGCACAGAGCGACAGAGGTCCGACGCGGGCTACGGGTAAGGATCTAATCCTAGTAGATTAGGTTTAATTTAACTTTGTGCAATTTTTTTTATTTAAATTTGATTGTTTGGGGCATCGCGGCCATTTTTAGGCCGTCGACGTCGTCGGGACAAAATCGTCCCGATTTCGTCGAAATCGTCCCTAGATCGTCGATTTCGTCTGACGGTGAAATCGGCGAATTAGGGGCGATTTCGTCCAACAAGGGGCGATTCCCAAGTTGCAAAATAGGAGACGATTTCGTCCTCACAAAAGATGATTTTGCCCAATTGGGGACGATATCATCCAATGGTGGACGATATCATTTTGAACTTGATTTTAAGTTGTTTAATTTGATGTTAATGATTGGTTTATTAATGATTTTGTTGTTTATTGTTTGTTTTGCAGAAGGGATTACTAAAGAGCCAAGAATGGAAATACGATGGGTTAAGAGATGACATAGCCGCGCTTGACCAGGCAGAGCATGACCGACTTGGATTGGTCGGTCTACAGCATGTGGCAGAGATGCCACAAGTGCCGACTGACATGGGGCTACTGACAGCCCTAGCAGAGAGGTGGTATCCGGGGTCGTCCTGCTTTCGGTTACCGACAGGGGAGATGGCTCCCACTCTAGAGGACGTATGGAGGATCATGAGGATCCCCATACAAGGACGGCTGATGATGCCTACGGCCAATCAGGGCCAGGCGATGATGAGGCTCACTGGAGACCCGAGCTTCACCCTGGAGAAGGGCGGAGTGAACATCGAGTCGCTACGGTAGATGCCTAGGGCATCTAGGCTGACTCAAGTTTTGGTAGGAGTTGTCGGTGGCTTATTGCTGTGCCACCAGAGCGGATGCAGACTACCGTGGGTGCTCTCAGACATAGTCTGTGACATGAGAGACCATGGGTATAGATTTGCATGGGGCAGCTTTGTTCTTTGCCGCTTGTATAGGATCCTGTATGGGGTCGTATACAAGGGAGGTCGATGTCTGGTTTTGACATCGCTCTACAGGTTTGGTGCTGGGAGCACATTGCGGTGCGGAGGCCGGTAGGGCTCCCATTGATAGGGGTTGACCGGGAGAGGCCTCGGGTTTTCTATTGGTGGCTACAGAGAGGGTCACAATGGTGGATAGATCTATCGATGTCTCGGAGGTTGTTGGACGACCTCATCCTAGACCAGATCACCTGGAGGCCATGGCGAGAGCACCCCAGGTGGGCAGGAGGATGGGCAGGAGCTGGCTCGTATCAGGCGAATCTACGGCTGAGGATGGAGCGGGAGAGGTAGAGCTCCACCGCTATGACCGAGTACTATGACAGTTCGGTCTACAATAGGGGATCCCTTCTCTCAAGGATTACGAGTACTCTTAGACTATTCGGGATAGTACTACACTGAGCGGGGCTCCAGATATGCAACGATTCTAGAGTCAGGACATGGATGATGCCCCCATCCAGCCAGTGGATGGTGACGATGCTAGGGTCAGGATGGGTATGATGCCTGGTACGTAGGCATCCACCCTCCTCGGATGACGAGGGCGTAGGGTCCAGTGCACGCTGTGGTGCGCCAGATGGGGAGGCGATGACAGGCTGCTATTGAGGCAACGGGGTCACGGGGGAGAGAGCAACGATGGATCCCATAGGAGAGACGCCAGAGGATGGCACGAGCTCTATAGAGGCCACGAGAGACAGGGCAGAGGGAGGAGAGACTCCCTTCATAGTAGGGGGAGAGACCACCATCGCCCGATAAGGGCAAGGGTGTGGATGTAGGGGAGAGCAGCGAGACGATGGCTCTCTAGGCTGAGGCTGCCCACCTTCGAGCTCAGGTGTAATCATTGCAGGACGAGGCCACTCGGGAGGATGTACAACACTATAGGATGAGACTACACGGCTCGGGGCATGGAGCGAAGGGGCGAGCAGGGATGAGCTAGTGCGGTCTATGATGTAGACCACATTCTACCAGGGGTATACTTCCAGCTGGTTCCAGAGGGCCAGAGGGTACAGCTGCCAGCCAACATTGCAGAACCAATCAGGATGGGATCGATGAGGACATCCTCCCGATCGACGACGAGGACCCGAGATACATCTCGGACCTCTATGGGACCACCTCCTCCACGTCAGGGTGGGGGAGGAGATGAGGCTGAGAGCTCGAGGGCTTCTCGAGGCTAGGTGTCTATGGACTATAGATTTTGTAGAGATTGTTTGAGAGGATTGAGTATGCTAGGGTATAGATTGTGGCATACCAATCCAGTTTTGATATGATGTATATAATTTTTGGATATATATGATCTTGTTTCTGATGATATGACTTGTTCATATGTTTTTATGATGCTTTAATGTTTGAATTGTTTGCTTATTTGATTGAGGATTCATGTAATTATGTCGTTTTGAAATATTATAATTTGATGTCATGCTGTAAGATTTTAAATGAAATAATCTGATGTAAACAATTGGTTGTGGTGGTGTGATTTGATAAAAAATAAAAAAATAAAAAGAGACTTCTAACAATAATTTCAAAGGACATTGTCGTTGTTATAGACCATTTCATGGAGTCGCCGCTCACTCGGTCGTCAAGCTAATCCCAGTATAGAAATATTGTTTAAAAGTAAAAGAGTGCTTAAGAGACTGTCTTAAGACTTTGTGTTGTAATGATGGAGATAATGATGGTTTGATGATTTGTTTTCAGATTTTCATAAAAATAGTATGCATGAGATACGAAAAGAAATATAATTTTGCTAGGCATAAATTCCTAAGTGTGATAAAATTTTGAACAATTCCTTAGAATTTATACCATGGTTGCAAAATTGAATTTGAACATAATGACATGAAATAGAATAGGTGTTCGTTCGTTGGTAAAGCATAATTGTGTAACATAATGATGCAAGTCATATGTTTTGATGAATTTGGTTTTAAAATAAATGGAAAATAAAATTAGAACAATGGTTTGCGCTAGGCATAGAATTATAGGTATAGACTTATACCATCATCGCGAAATCCAAAGAAGAAAATAGATTGTTGGTTTTATTGCAAGATGAATTTTTGACCTTTGATAAATAGAAAAATAATAATATGAAAATTTTGTTTGAAAATATATATATATATTTTTAAGATTTTGTGAGAAGATGTATGTAATTGCTTTTATACAAACAAAAAGTTCTGAAATAAAAGGATAAAATTATTCCGAAAAGAGTTACAGAAATATTTTAAATTATCTCAAAGAGAAATGTAGATTTATAAGGAATCCTCATGTGCAAATGTGACTTCATTACCGATCTTGATTTATCATAATGATACAAAATCTCTCAAATACAAATGTGTGTGCGATTGTATTGTTCATTCACCAATTTTGAGCAAGATAATTTGATACAAGTAATTTGCCGTAACCAAATGAATGTTCGTTGACCATGATTTATATGCATGTAACCGTACCAGACTACTATGTAAGTTAGGTTATCAAGAGCTAGCTAATCCATAAGCTGACAGAGGTCTGTACAAAAGAAGGTCGCTAATGTGACAGACATATCACCACGCTAGGGATTACCCAAGGCCAAGCGGGTTGGGCACAAACCACTTGTTATGGGGCTTACCTCACAGTTTTCGAATAATTGAGAATTCCAGGGATTCAAGCTCATTCACCCTTCTTTTCTTTTCAAGGGGTAGGGAAAGGATTTTATTGCATTTTGCTTTTTCTTTTCTCTTTTGCTCTTTTTTGTTTTTTTTTTGTATTTTGTACTTTTGTATTTTTGCTTGATATTGGAGAAAATACTGAAATATTGTTGTGATGATACAAAATAACCTTTTTCTTTTTCTCTTTTTCTTGAACTTTTCTTTTCCTTCCTATGCTAGGGATACTTGCTCGGATTAGTCTGTAGAGCAAGGGATTTTTATTCTGGGTAGGGGTGAGCTTGTCCTTTTGTCAATTCTCAAAGATTCTAGACCATGTGCATGATAGGATAGCAGGGGAAACTTTTCGCTCAAGAAACCACTTCTACTATGTAGCATCATATTGAATTTGCAATGAAATCATTTTAATGTGAAAAGATATACTTAGTTCAAGTAAATAACAAGATCAGTTCTCTATGCTCAAAATTTTATTTAATGCCAATGTGGACTTTGATATAAGAGAGATTAATAATCATACAAAATAAAATCAAGATATTTATTCATGTGAGTGTGAAAGTGCGGGATTCCAAATAAATGCTCATTTATCCAAAATAATTGAAAATATAACTGCAAACTCCAAGAATTGATAGGTATAAAAAAGATGTTTTTGAAGATTTTGACACTTTTGATGTTTTTGTATTTGATTTTAATTGATGATTTGCAAGAAGAAATACTATTACTATTCTTTGAAAAATATTTTGATAGAAATGGCTAAAAATGAAACAATATGCAAAATACAGTATATACAAATGATGAAATGACCCAATGTTTTATGCATAGTAGCGTTTGAGATGTATAATGTTCATAGGTTCTTTAAGTTCTTTACCATCTAAGGTAGATAATTTGTATGCTCCTGATCCAAACTTAGCAGTGATGACATATGGTCCAAGCCAGTTGGGCTCGAATTTACCTTTAAGGTTTTTAGTTGCATTAGTATTTTTTTGATTTTCTTTTAAGACAAGGTCACCGATCTCAAAAGATCGAGGATGAACTTTCTTAAGATATGCTCTCTTAAGCTTGTTTTGGTAGGCGCAAAGATGCTCCAAAGCATTGATGCACTTTTCATCTAGAAGTTCTAGCTGACTAAATCTGCCAGCACGATATTCATCCCCTACTTCAGTATCTTGAAGTAGTAGAGCTAAAGAAGGAACTTCTAATTCAAAGGGAAAAATGGCTTCAGCACCATAAACTAAGACAAAAGGTGAAGTTCCAGTGGGGGTTCGAACACTAGTTCGATAGGCCCACAAAGCAGGATATAACTGAATGTGCCAATCTCGACCGATTTTATTGACCAATTTTTTGAGAATTTTGATTAAGGTTTTATTAGATGCTTCTGCTTGACCATTACCCTGAGGATAATAGGGAGTGGACCAGCGATGTTGAATTTTATATTTTTGACATAATTTCTTGACATCTTTATTTTTGAAACAAGTTCCATTATCGAAAATGAGATTGGCAGGAATTCCAAACCTACAAATAATTTGATTAAAAATGAACTTGGAAACTTGTGTTCCAGTGCAAGAAGCTAATGGCATAGCTTCAACCCACTTCGTGAAATACTCAGTGGCGGTTATGATGAATTTGTGTCCATCGGATGACACAGGGTTGATTTTTCCAATGATGTCTAGGCCCCATTTTGAAAAGGGCCAAGGAGATGAAATAGCCTACAGCTCTTGTGCAGGCGCATGGACAAGGTCAGCATGTTTCTGGCACTTGTCGCAATGTCGCACATAATTATGTGCATCATTTTCCATGGTAGGCCAAAAATATCCTATCCGAAGGAGTTTCTTAGCAATGGCGTTACCACTAAAATGTCCCCCACAAGATCCATTGTGGGCTTCATTCAAAGCTGATCTAGATTCCTCTAGATTCAAACATCTCAGTAAGATGCCTTCAAAAGATCTTCTGTACAAGGTATTACCAATAATCACAAAGCGACTTGCTTGTCTACGTAATAACCTACGTTGGTTGCTAGGACAACCATCAAGGAAGGTTCCTTTCTGCAAAAAATTAAATATATCAGTATACCATGGTTCAGGAGTTGTTTCATTGATGAGAAACACATCCAAAGGTTCTAAGCATGATTTGCTTGAAGCGGGTTCCTGGAGTCGACGAATAATGATGGTAGCATATTCATCGTCTAACTCCAAGGGTAGAAGAGATGCAGCTGCAGCCATAGCGTCAGCCACACGATTGCTAGTTCGAGGAATAGCTTCCAAAGTAACTTGATCAAACAAGGATAATAACTACAAAACATATGCTTTATATGGGCGTAATTTATCATCTCTGGTCTGATAAACATCATTGATTTGGTTTATGACAAGTTGGGAGTCACCGAAAACCAATAAACTTTTAATTTTCAATGCCAAGGCAGCTCGTAATCCAAGGATAAGAGCTTCATATTCAGCAATGTTATTGGTGCAAGCAAATGTTAATTTGAAGGACAGAGGTATAAGATGTTTTTGTGGAGATATTAAAATAATACCCGCACCAGCCCCACTCATGCATCGGGCTCCGTCAAAGTATAGGGACCATTGCTCTGAATGGTCTGCCTCTAGTTTAAGGCATTCATCAGGAAACTCAATGATGAGGGGATGAGTAGATTCTAAAGGTGCAACAACTAATTGATCTGCTATGATTTGACCTTTAACAGACTTCTGTCCTATGAAGGTGAGTTCAAATTCGCTTAGCGCAAGAACCCACTTGGCTGTGCGACCAGATAAATACGGTCGACTCATGAGATATCGCAAAGGGTCGAATTTGGCAATAACATACGTTTTCTGACTGAGCATATAATGTCATAGTTTCTATGTAGAAAATACGACTGCAAGACATAACTTCTCTAATATGGTATAGCAAGTTTCATAACTGATTAAGGTTCTGCTAATGTAATAATTAGCACGTTCTTTCTTCTCATCGTCAAGCTGAGCTAACATAGCCCCTAAGGCAAAATCAGAAGCAAAAATGTACAAGATAAAAGGACGATCAGATCTAGGTGGGGAAAGCACTGGTGGTTTGAGGAGATATTGCTTAAGGAGTTCAAATGCTTCTTGGCATTCTTCGTCCCAATGGAAAGAGACATCTTTCTTAAGAAGTTTAAGAAAGGGTCCAGTTTTGTCTGCCAACTTATCAATAAAGCGACGAATAGCTTGAAGCTTACCTTGTAAACTTCGTAATTCTGATATATTGGTGGGTGCGGGCATATCTGTGATAGCCATGATCTTGAGAGGGTCAATTTCAATGCCACGTAAAGAAACGATAACCCCTAATAATTTATCGGACTTAACTCCGAATATGCATTTAGCTGGATTTAGTCGGATAAGATATTCCCTTAACCGATCAAATATTTTCCTTAAGTCATTTAAATGATCATCTTCTTTGATAGAACGAGCTATAATATCATCTACATAATCATGTAGAATATCATGCATCATATCGTGAAAGATATAAGTCATGGCTCGTTGATAGGTTGCGCCTGCGTTCTTTAAACCAAATGGCATCACTTTCCAACAAAAGGTTCCCCAAGGGGTAATAAAGGCTATTTTGGCCTGATCTTCAGGAGCTATCCTGATCTGATTATAACCAGAAAATCCATCCATTAAGGATATCATTCCACTTCCAGCAGTAAATTCAATGATCTGATCCATGTTGGGAAGAGGAAAATCGTCTTTAGGGCATGCAACATTAATGTCTCTAAAATCGGTGCAAACCCTAACTTTAGTGGCTTCTTTCTTAGTTACTGGAACTACATTTGAGATCCATTCAGCATAATCAATGGCTTGTATAAAAATGACTTTCAACAG
This sequence comes from Wollemia nobilis, assembly GCA_028583015.1. Lineage (NCBI taxonomy): Eukaryota > Viridiplantae > Streptophyta > Pinopsida > Araucariales > Araucariaceae > Wollemia > Wollemia nobilis. Next base: position 21,029,365 of record JAQPPZ010017232.1, on the reverse strand, counting down.
TTTTTCTAGTTCTCCCTTGACTAGTAAGGCCACTTTAGGATGCATTTTTCGAAGTTTCTGTTTAACAGGTTTAGCATCTGGATGGACTACTAGATGATGCATAACTATGGAAGGGTCCAAACCTGGCATGTCTTCATATGTCCAAGCAAAGACATCTTCATAGTCTTTAAGAAATGAAATGTATTTATCTTGTTTTTCTTGACTCAATTCTGATCCAATATTGATTATGTGAGGGTTATGTTCGGTTCCAATGTTAATTTTTATAACGTTTTCAACTTCCATATGTAAATCTCTCTCAAAATTAGGTGGGGTGGATGAAACACCTAATTCTTGTAATTCTTCCAAGGTTAACTTGGATAATTCATCTTGAGAAGTCGTAGCTTCAAGCTGGGCTATATTCGGAATAGAGCCATCAAAATAAAATTCATTATATAACAATTCCTCAATGGAGACATCATGGAAGATATCCCCTTCCAACTCATCATCGGATTCGACAATCATCTCAGGGTAGGCTATGGATAGCATATTGCAGGTAAAAGAATTATTCTTTAGACACAAAGAATCTTGTTTATCTAGATAATCTTGATAACATACGAGATGGTCATCATCCTCAAATGGAAAGGGCTGACCTTTACTAGAAAATAGGCCCACACCACAGTGGGCAGGCCACGGTTCTACCTCAAAAGGTTCTTTCATACCATTTTGGAAAGGTCCCAAACCTTTCCCTTTATATCCCAATTTAAGCATTATGGGCTTAGCTTTAAGATAATCATTAGCAAAATAGCATCTAGCATACCCATCACAATGTATCTTAATGTTTCTGGGGATTCTTCCCCAATCATATCCCTTATAAATGAAAGCACAACTCTTGACTTGGTAGATACTTCCCATAGGCTGTGGGAGGCCCAAGGTACGAGGAGAGGGTGGGAGTTTATTTAAAAGAAGGGAAGTCTGCATGGCAGTGTTGGTTTCTTCTGATATAAGAATTTTAGATAAATCGGGTAAGAGCTCATCAGTGAGAGCATAAGAGGTAGAAGGAACATTTCCTTGATCTTCTGATGTGGAAAGAATGCCTGTAGTGGATGATGATGTTATAGGGATATCGATGGATGAGTCTATCGGTATGGAAGTTATAGGGGTAAAACAAGAAGTATTGGTTGTAATTTTGGGATCTTTTCGAGGTCCTAATGTAGTTTGTTCAGAAGATGGTTGAGCTATATGTATAGGTGTAGTTGAAGGAGTAGATGAGGTTATGGGTGTGTGTTTCACACGTTTGGGTGGATGATGAGAATTAGGATGTGTGGATGACAGAGCAGGGCAAAATTGAACTCCAACCGGTTCTGCCAAAGCACACATATCAAAGGGTCTAGGATCACCATGAATGGTAACCAACTGGTTTTTAAATTTGAATTTAACACACTGATGTAAAGTGGATGGAACCGCTCGCATCGCGTTGATCCAAGGGTGACCCAAAAGTATATTGTATGATGTTGGGCAATGTACAATAAACACGGTCGTGTCTAGGGTTCTAGGACCAACTTGCAATGGAATAGTAATGACTCCACACGTTTCTTGTGTCTCGTCATTAAAGGCTTTTATGATCATATCAGTTCTTTTCATTTCATCACTTCTAAAGCCAAATCTTTGGTAGAAGTCAAAAGTGCATATGTTTAAAGATGAACCATTATCAATCAGGACGCGTTTAACGGCTACATCCCCAATTAGGGCAGTAATATATAAAGGGTTATCCTTATGTAAACTATGTTGTGGTATATCTCTATCTCGAAAGTCAATACAATCGACTTCTCGAGTTATGATAGTATTAGACATGGCTTCAGGTTGAATATTTTGTGGTACCATCATTTGGCTTAATGTGAGCATTAATTCATCCCTATGGGTAGGAGAAGATCTTAAAAGGTCCAAAAGGGAAATTCTAGTTGTAGTATTGGATAATTGTTCATTAATATTATACGGAGGCTTAGGTTGAACATTAGGCATATGATTCCCTTTATTGGGATTTTTCAAAACAAATGGAGCTGATCCATCATTCTGAGTTTGATCCTGTTGAGAGTTTTGAGCCTGTTGTCGGGTAACGACTCCGATGGTACCTACAATATTATTTTGAGGATGATGAATTGGTCTCGGTCTAGCGTTTATGGCTTGTTCATTAGAAAGGAACTGATGAGAGGAGGGTCGAGTAGTAACTCTTCTAGGAAATGGTTCTTCTGGAACCATAGAACTGGTGATAGGTTGAATAGGATCTGATTCATCTTCAGAACTATTCGATTGATTTGAGGTGATTTCCATGTCACTTTCAGTCTCATATTCGGTGTCACTAAGATCAAGCATCCGAATATTATGTAGAGGTCTAGTCGTAACTATGGATAAAGTTGTGTCAAATATTTGAGGATCAGGAATAGGTAATTGTCCACTAATAGTCCCTACATATCGGGTAGGAGGAGGAACATTGTGATGCTCAATTTGATTGGCCACCTCTTTACCATGTTTTGGTAAAGGATGTTGAAATATGTCCAATGATTGATTGACATTCTGATTCTGACTTTGAGGAATACTCTTTTGGGCGTTATTAGAAGGATTTTGTTTAGGTTGGAAGGCTTGCACCTCCATCTCATTGTTATCAATTAAATCTTGTATTTTATGTTTTAATATTTTGCAAGAGTTGGTAGCATGTCCAGGTCCTCTATGGAAATCACAATGCAAATCAGCTCTGTATCCGGGTATGGTTGGATCAGGTTCCCGGATAGCTGGTAATTGGATCAATCCTCGTGCTAGTAACTACGGGAGAATGGTTGATAAAGGTTGATTTAACCTAGTAAATTCTCGAGGTGGTTTATCAGGAGGTTTCAATATGAACTTCTCTGTTGTTTTCGCAGTGTTAACATTGGCAATGTTTCTGCTATCAGTGACTCCGTCACCCACAACTTGTTTATTTTTATATTGATTTCTGGATGTTTTCTCATCATCTTTCTTTTTGAGCTGACCTCTTCTAATGAGAGCATCTTCCACCCTTCGAGCTAAGTCTATAGCTTGATCGAAGGTGGTCAAGGTAGCAGTTGATAATTCATAGGATAGTTGTTCTTGTAAATTATTGATAAAAATATCCAACATTTCCCGATAAGGTAACACAAAGTGTAATTTTCCTATCAACTGTCTCCATCGAGCTAAGAAGTCAGCAAAACACTCATCTTTGTCTTGTTTTAGGTTGTACAAATATTTAATGGTTACATGCCTTTCGATATAGGCACTAAATTGATGCACAAAAGACTCAGCGGTCTCTTCAAAATTTCTCAAAGAATGAGTAGGCAGTTGATAATACCACTCCAATGCCATCCCTCCTAAACTCTTCGGGAACATTTTTAGTAATAGCAAGTCATCATGTGATATGTCATGACAGGCTATCCTAAACATACGAAGATGCTCTATGGGATCTTCAGTTCCTTTATATATAGGTAGGACAGGCATAGGAAAGTGTTTGGGATATGGTTGTGCTACAACTATAGGATCTAGAGGTTGACTACACATCTCTCGATAATTGTATGAGGGACGGTAGGGATCTATCTGGTCCATGCGAGAGACTAACTGTTTCACCATGGCTTCCAAATTACCAGTTTGTCCACCATATTGGTTTGGTGGTACATGAGTATGGGATTTATGACCGTAGGAGGGCGGGACATAAGGATTAGATGCTATATTGTTGTTATGCAAATGGTTGGTAGGAAGAGTATTATGAAGAAGATTTGTTGTAGCATTATGTTGTATCCCAGATTGTTGGAAATTGGTATTTGGTTTTGTTTTAGGCTTTTGTTGATTTGAGGTATATTGATCAATAGTTTGGCGAAATAAAGTAGTGAATGAAGGTTTCTTTTGTGTGGGAATAACCCTTGGCTTGGTAACAGGCACTCTAGGTGGTTGGGTAGCCTGTTGTTGTTGCATGTTTTGGATTATAGCAGCCATGTCCAAATTGGACGGTCCGACTTGATCACTCTCTTGATCAACAAAGGACAAAGGATTAGTGCGTGTGTGATATATATCTTCTAGGGTTGCTTGAGTGTCACTAATTTGATCTTTGTCCATATGAACTGCTCTATTAAGGGTGCCCATATTATCATGGAGGAATTTCCAAAAATGGTCCATGTTCTCAAAAGTAACAGCTCCTTCTGGAGTTATTTTAGGAGATGAGGATCCTTCCTCTCTATCATTTTCTTTTTGTTCATTTGCATCCACAAATTCTTCTTCTTGTTGGTTTAAGGTTACTTCTTCCTGAATTGGGTCTTCAAGAAGGGCATCTGGTTTATTTGTGGTTTTTCCTAACCAATCTTCTTCTACTTCAATTTGTTTTCCATTCCTGAGTTTAGTCATTATGTCTAAATCTTAAATTTTAGCAAATATATACTGATATATTTGCAACAGATTTGGGAGGTATATATTTTAATTATATACCTACTATAATGCTTAAAAGAGAAAATGTTTTGATTTTTTTTTTTGTTATGATTTTATTTTGTTTTTGTTTTTGTTTTTGTTTTTATGCTTATAAAGACAATAAACAACACACTAAATACAAGAAATAACAATAATAAAATAATAACTTAGTTTTCTATAAATAGTTTATAGATATCATTGATAGGATCAAGTTCATCAGGAGTCATAAAGTGCTCCTCTTCAAATTGGAAATTGTTTTTCAAGAAGTCAACAAAGTGTGCTATGGTGATATTATCTGTTTCGGATTCTGTTTTGTAAAAATAAATCTCATGGCAATACTCTCGATATAACACAGCTCTGGGAACTCTATTCCATATTTTTCTATCTGTAAGAACGACCTCTTGGTCCTCTATACGAGACAGAAATTTATGTACTACAACTGCATTCTCAAGGTATTCCTCAAAAGTATATAACTCAGAAGACACAAGGGCTCTTTTATCTGCTAACCACCTATGGCAAGCTCTCTGAAGTTCATGATACAAAATTACTTGATCGGGATCCAGGATTCTATCTAGGACAAACCTCTTGATTTGCCTAAGTTCGGTTGCTCTAGATGAAATGAGATCCAATCTCCTATCAAGTTCGTCCCACAAAGGTTGAACCCTATTTGTTTGAGGTACTCTAAGCACAGAAGTAATCTCTATAGCTGCTAATTGATTTTCAACATTAATGGTGACAGCTCGTCTCTTATTATAGTCTACCATCTAAATATGACATGCAAATTTTCTTAAGTCTAAATGCATTTATGTTTTGTTTTCTTATTATTATATATTTTTTTATTTTTAGAAAGGTTTTTGTTTTCAAAAGGTTTTTTTGTTTCACGTCGGGTTCACCAAAATGTATCGCTCCAAATTTTTCGCATCCTTACCTTCAGGCTATAGGATCCGCGCCCGAAAGGGGGATGGGAAAAGGATGGGACAATACCTCGGACTGAGAGGCCCTTTGAAGGTCCCGCCTCTCGGGGGAGGTGTATAAGGGTGAATTTTTGACGGATGGTGGGTTCACCAGGAAACTTTTGAATGGCAGTTTCCATGCCTAGGTTGATAGTATGTTTAATGTGTTCATTTCGTGCTTTAATCATTCAACTCCTAGGTTTGGCCGATATGAATCTAAACTATTCTATATGCCAATGCTGATTTAAATGAATACAAAAAATAGAAATGGATGCAAATAACAGAGAATATGCTAACTAGAAGGTGTCATACCTGATCCCGGATGTCTGATGGAGATTCTGAGTCTTGTAGCAGTTCAGATCATCTCAGTTTGTACGTAATCATCCCAAATCATAGAAGGTCATCTGAAATCAGACAGAATCATCTGAAATCTGACGAATTCGTCAGAAACCTGCAATCACAAAAATAGATACAAAATACCAAATATGCAAGTGCAGAAGCAAAGGATAAGGGTAGAAATAACAGCAAACATGCCTGAATAATAGATTCTAATAAAAAAATAAGGAAATGCAGTAGTTTTAATGGTTGATTTTAACTTTATCATGCGATTGTGCTAAATGAGGTGAACTCCAAGATGCATAAAACATAATAACTTAAAATAGTGCAGAGATCTGATATGAAAAATGCAGAAAAAGCTAAGAAAATGCAAACTCTAAACTCGGATCGCCCCCAATCTGGACTACAATCAGGATCGCCTCCAATCGTACGAGATCGTCCGCAATCGTCCGAGATCGTCCGCGATCGATCCAAGCTAGCTTCGACTGAAAATAGTAGAGTTCCTGCAATAAAAATGTAAAAATACCGAATGCAAGCAAAGTAGTGCGAGGGGAATAAGGAGCTAACTCTGCAATGAAATCCGTCAACTAAGGGGTTGGGAGTTCAGGGAGAATCAGCCAGCCAGCCAGGGGGAATCAGGGGGATAAACTAGAAAAATCCTAGTTTATATAGGATTAGGAAGAGGTTTGGGAGGTTGGGGATCATCCCAATCTGGGAGATCTCCAACAGGGAAATCTCCAACTGCGCAGACACGCTTCTGCCCGAGTTGGAGAGGCTGTTGAAACAGAAGCTAATTATGAAAATTTGGTTTTGGGACGAAATCGTCTGGACGTTCTGTTCCAGACGAATTCGTCAGATCGGGGACGATTTCGTCTAATCTGAGACGATATCGTCCAACGGTCAAAACAAATCCTAAAAATGGCATGAAAAATGGGGAAAGCGGGTAAAAGGCGGTTTAACGGGCAGTTTGGGGTTGAAATTCAAATTTTAATATTTTATCTTTTTACTAATGTTTTAACCGTGCCAATTTTAGGGTGCTATAGAAATTACTTCTACAAGAGCTTCTATCTACATGGTTATTACTATATTAATAATTATTACTATATTAATCAAGCAAAAGGAGAGAGATGTTCAGTAAAGGAGACAACTTCAAATCAGTCCTTGCCTACAAGAAATCTTCCATTAAAACCAATAGAAAAAGATTGTAAAAAGAGGTGCAAATAGGTATTGTATTTACAAATTTTATTTACATTGTCTTGCATCGTGATATTCTATCCTATGTAGGAGAAAATACAAGGCTTAAGTGTCATAAAGATACATTCTTCACAAGGAAGAAACATCTCAAAGTGGTCATAGAAAAGCATCATCCATGCAAGGCTAAAAGAGTCATCAAAAGGCTCACATCACCCACGGTTTGGACAACCACAACAAGTAACGTACAGAAACACAAAGCAAAGCACAAGGAAGGAGATATATCATTCACAAAGGAAAAAACCCAACAACTTGGAAGTAGGATAAAAATAAATCAAGAAATACCAGAGCTAGATGTATGTCTAAGGAGCATTATATATCATTATTGGAGCATCACGAAGTCTCCACTGAAGTTATACTTATTCCTCTAGCTCAAAACCACTTGATATCCACCAAAGTGCTGCTTAAAGCCACTCAAGATCTATTGTAGAATTGCTCAGCTGGAACCAACTCATTGCCATCAAAACACAACAAAGGAAAATATGGAAACATACATTGGAAAAACTTGCAAGAATACATTAATAAGGTTGGAACATGCAAAGGAAATGAGGTTCCACTTTCCACCTTAGAATAATCCTAACGACTTTGAAATAATGTTTGAAATTCCATACACATGAAAGGAATAATTTGAAGAAACGTTACATAGATCAGCATTGGGAATATTAGAGAAGGGGTGACACTTGTAACCAAGGTATACAAGCATTTACATAAAGACTATAACATCTCCATTTTTACAGTGAATTCAAAGTGTCTAATAGCATTTTTGAGCATTGAAAGAAACCACTATAGAAATTTATCCTTCTTAAGAATATCATCCTCCTCTTTAAGGCACCTAAAACCAATGATAAAATAGCATTCAGAGCATCAATGAGTTACAGTTTGAAGAGCATTAAAAGATCTTAGTCAAGGTATTCAAAGTAGATCAAATAGGTCAAAATTGAGGCACCACCATTCAAGAATTGAATTCAAGGCATAATAAAAGTCTGTCATTACTAACAACACCCAAGATAAACGTTGAATGTTGCTATCATACACATCCGAATCCATTGTCGAATACATAGAGGTTTGAAGAATTTTAAAGGTAAGAGATTACCTTACTCTAATTTACTTTCATTAAAGGGGGTTATAAGGATATAATATAAGGTTGAAACATTAAGGGAAATAGACCAATTTGAAAGCAAAATTAAAAGGAAAATATATAATAAAATAGCCTAATATTTACAATCTAAAACATAGGAGAAATAAGGATTTCTACCTACATAAATTAAAGTTTTAAACATCTATTATTGCAAATATTATTGTTTTCTAATATTCCATATTAGGGAGTTATAAAGAATACTACACCAGAGTAGGTTATTGGAATTTAGAAATATTTAAAATTAAAATATCAAAGGCTATAAAAGAAGGTTCATTAAGGAAATTAAAGAGTTGGAAATAAAATGGTATACTTATCTTAAAACCACATTAAAAGGACAAAAGAAATCCAACCAATAGAACCTCATCAAATTAGAAAGTGCTTAATTTCAATAAGAGTAATAAGGTGTAATAGAATTTGATTTTTTCTACTTACAAAACATTACAAAATAAACTCAAAATTGAACTACTATTCTCAAAGAGGACTTTATCAATCATAAAGCATATCCAAAATCACTAGGGAGACATAAGGTATTATACAAAACTTGATAATAATAGCATTCATAAAATATTATCAAGTACTTTAGGAGTCATAAGGTCTCTACAAAAATATAAGGATCTTATTAAATCAAATTCACATCTCATAACTAGAGATATATAAGGAAGCCTAAAAAAACTAAGTTCTATAAAGGTTTTATCAAATCAATCTCACATTCTAAACTAGGGAGTCATAAGGTAGACCACTTAGAAGATTCTATCTAATCAGATACAAGATCCATCAAAGCACTCTATACTCTAATCCAAGAAGCTAAAAGAATGTCTACCTCAAGTAATACAATGAACAATGATATGAACAACACTATTAGAAAGGAAAGAGCAAGTGCCATAAAAATTGGAATCATGAATCTACTTATAAAGGGTGAAGCATATTTAGATATTACTTTAAAAATGATTCATAGTGAATCATTAGATGATGAATTTGATATAATGGAATATTATTTACAAGCTTGACTCAATGAAGCAATTGAAAATGGAAAGGATGACATTCTACTTTCTTTAGATTTTGTAAGCATATTGTATATGGCATTACTTACATACAAATGCTACAAGAATGAGAATACAAAACTAAAAGGATTAATAGAAGCTCATATAAAGAAAAAAAAACTAAGTGAATCATATATAAAAAATATATTTCAATCCTCATGTAGTATTGATATTTTAAGTTCTACTAATTCAAGATCTTATCTTGATGTCTTGAGAAGTTGTTTGAAAGCTTCTATATAGAGTAGAAACAAATAAGAAGAATCATATTTACTGGAATCCAGCAACAATATTACCACTTATAGGAACATAGAGACCAGATTCAAAGGCAAATCCCAAGAAGAAGAAGAAGAAGATGAACTAGATAAATGAGGATTATTGTGCCAAAGTTAATTGATGAAAGAATGAGCAAGCCAAAGAGCATCCATAGGAAGAAGATCCATATTGAATATTGAAATCTTTAATACCCAAATAAAGTAATACAAGGGTGTTAGAGTTATAATATATTACATCATTTGGGTCATGTAAATGTACCACCTTTGGTACATAGATAGAATAGAAGATTACTTTAGGGGGAAGTTAGCTAGTTACTTCAAGCAATGTAATAAATGCACAAGTGTCAATGTACAAGTTGTAATGTGCAAGGTGTCCACTTGTAAAACTAGGTAGAGTGTTGTCCAAGGAATATATATTTCTATATAAAGGGCCTCATAGTGATAGATTATAACAAGCTCATATCAAGCTTATATCAAGTTCCTATCAAGTGCATAGTAGATAGGGATATAAATCTTGTATGGAGTAAAATGTAGTTCTTTAGCTTATATTAATGGAGTGACCATTACCTCCATACTATATTATATTTTCATCATTTCTATTTATAGTTTATTTTAGTCATATTGTAGAATTCCATTCTTTCATATTTTTTGCATCTTATTAGGACCTGTGTTAGATCTCTCCCACTATATATATCCTCAAAAGCTAACAAAGGCATAGGATCAAAGCTTCGTACTTTGCAGTATTATTAGTGTAAAATAAATGGAGCTTGAAGGAAAGGGGGTGAGCTATTTTTATGGGGTAACTAGAATAATTCTAGCACTAGCACCCTTCAATAAATGGGATCCATCAAAAAACAAATTCCAAAACTCTTTCTCTTCGATATCTAAGATAAAACACTTGTTAATAAACTCGATGACTAAGGGATGGGTAGACTCTAGGGAGTAGCATCTAGTGGTCAGTAATCGCATGATCTTTGATTGCCTTATAACCTATGAAGGTTAGGTTAAACACACTAAGGGCTAGAACCCACTTATCAACTTGACCTAAAATGTGAGGTTTTGATATTAAGTAGCAAAGAGGATCAAACTTTGTGACTACCAATATCTTATGGCTAAGCATGTAGTGTCTCAACTTTTGAGAAGCAAACACTACAATGAGGTGAAACTTCTCTAAGGAAGTATATTAGGTTTAATAGCTAATAAAGATTCTATTGATATAGTAGATAGCTTACTCTTTGTTCTAATCATCATGTTGAGCCAACATGGCTCTCAAAGCGTGATCTATGGTTATTGTGTAAAACATCAAATGCTTATCTAGTCTAGGGGAAACTAAGATAGGTAGGTAAGTGAGATACTCTTTGAGTGCATCAAAGGCTTGTTGAAACTCATTATCCCACTTGAACACTACATATTTTTTAAGAAGCTTAAGAAAGGGATGACACTTATTGGCTAACTAGGTTATGCACCAATGAATAGCTTGAAGCTTACCTTGTACGCTATGCAACTTGGTTAGATTATACGAAGGAGGTATGTCAGTAATGGTCACTATCTTAGCAAGATATACTTAAATACCTCACCTAGGCACTATGAAGACTAAAATATTGTAAATGTTACTCCAAACACACACTTATATGGCTTAAGATGAACCTTATACTATTGAAGTCTTTCAAATATATACTTTAAATAATGAACATGAGTTTCTTGATTTATGGAATGACCAAGAATATCATCCACATAGTCCTCAACAATATCATACATCATATCATGAAAGATATAAGTCATGTACCTTTGTTATGTGGCACCAATATTCTTCAAGCCAAAAGGCATGACTTTATAATAGAAGGTACCCCATGGAGTTATGAAAGTTGTCTTGGCCTGGTCCTCAAGGGTAATCATGATTTGATTGTATCCTAAAAAACCATCTATGAGTGAAAGCATTCCATATCTAGTAGATAAATCTATGATCATATCTACGTTAGGTAGTAGAAAATCATCCTCGAGAAATGCTAAGGTAATGTCCCAAAAATTGGTACAACCTCTAATTATTCCTTACTTTTTAGTTAAAGGAACAATGTTGGAGATCCAATCAGAATAGTTGATAGCTTTGATAAATACGATGTTAAGGATTTTTTGGAGATCCTCCTTGACTAAAAGGGTAATATTAGGATACATCTTCTTAAGTTTTTATTAACAAAATTGACATTGTTTTTCACTACCAAATAATGCATAATAAGAGAGGGATCAATCCCTAGCATGTTGGCATATGACCAAGCAAAAATATCATGAAATTCCTTTAGCAATTTGGTCAGCTAATACTACTCATCCATGGATAAGGCTTTGCCTAACTTAAGGATTCTAGTGCTTTCCTCAAAACCTATATCTAAATTTGTTTTCTCCTCCATGAGGATGTGGGATTCATCATCATAATGAAAATGGGTGGAGATGACACCTAATTTCTCAATGTCTTCAGGAGATAGGAATAGAATACTCTTGAGAACTAGAAGACTCAACATGAGTGACACAAAGGATTGACCCATTAAAGAAGAAGCTATTTTGGAGGATATTTTCATGATCTATATCACAGATTATCCCATTTAGCATACTCTTATGGTGTTTCAACTAACTCAGGGTGCACCAAAGTTATCACATTGCAAAATAGAATGTTAGAGAGAAGGCAATCCCTCATCCTCATTACTCCATTCCAAGCCATGATGATCAAAAAATTCAGCATAAGTGACAAGGTGATCATCATAGTTTGGTAAGGGTGATTTTTATTTGGAATGTAGCCTATGCCACATCTCCTAGGCCAAATATCAACTTCCAAAGGTTCTTGAATACCTTTTTGTTGTGGCACAAAACCCTTACCCTATACTAGATAGGATCTATGTAGGAAGCAGGTAATCATTGGATAGATAACAATGGGCAAATGTTTTCTTGACAAGAAAGGGATTGCTACCATGGATCTTTTATTTTAGGTATGTACCCACATAGATAAATGTACACACACCAATATATACTACTTCACCCTTTTTATGGGGTAAACCCATAGTTTAGTGGGAATTTGGTAGCCTTGCTAGATCTAGAAGAGGCATTTCATCTAGCAGATTGATATTATCTTGTGATAAAATTATGGTTGATGGTTCCTCACTTATTATAAAAAAATTTAACTCCTTGGTGATGTTATATGAAGAAGTAGAAGAAATTTTATGGAGAGAAACCGATGGACATAAATTAAGACTTAATTGAGTTTTATCAACTATTGAAAAATATTAAAATGGATGAGAGTCACCCTAAATTGTGACAAGTTGATTTTTGAATTCATAATTTAAACATTTATGAACCGTAGAAGGTACAAACCTCATAGCATGAATCCAAGGGCATCCAAGAAGAATATTGAAAGATGCTAGGCAATATGCTATATAAAAAAAAGTATCTAAGATATTGGGTCCTACCTTAAGGGTAAGGGATAAAATACCATAAGACTCTTGGGACTCATTATTGAAAGCTTAAATTATATTAGATTTGGTTAGGTCTTCCTCCTTTAATCCAATATTTTGTTAAAAATTATAAGTTCATATATTGAGGGAGGAACCATTGTCCAACAAGATTCTCTTGATAAACTTATCCCTAATATATGTAGTGATGTAAATGGGATAATCCTTGAGAAATGAAGATTGTCATCATAAAATGATATATGATTAATCCCAAGGGAACCTACAACATTAGATAGATTTCTATGGGGAAGATCTTGCAGGATAGATTGTTGACTTAGGAGCTTCAACAAGGATTCCCTATGAATAAGAGAAGTTTACAAAATTTCTAAGAGGTATATCTTTGAAGAACACAAGCTTATACTGAGAGGGGGGGTGAACAGTATAAGACCTCTTTTTACTTTTTCCTTTATACTTCAAAATAGTAAAGCAATATACCCAAAGCAATATCAAAACAATGCACAATATCATCCACAAAGTGACACCAATTTTAACGTGGTTCACCCGAGAATGCCTGGCTACGTCCACAAAACTTTTCTCTAAAAGTTATCTCAAAGTTCTTTGGGAAACCTTCCCAATTACAATGTTTATGAGCCTCGGCCCAAAGGAGATACCTTCCCCCAATCTGAATTTATGAGCCTCTGCTCAAAGGAGATACCTTCCCCTCTGCTCTAGAAATGATCCCTCGAAGATCAACTGCCTCTACCTCTTGCCAGCACGTGGAACTCCTTTCCATCGAAGACCTCCTGTCCTCAATGCTTAGCCTAAGAGACCTCTGCCTTCTATGATCACGTCCACAGTAGCTTAGCAACCTGTACCAAACATAGTCAATCGGTCTAGTACAAGTCTTCCTCTATCTGTCAGATCTGTCCAACTCTTGAACAAATCAATCCTCTGCATACAAGCCTTCTCAAAGACTTGCCAACTATCCTCAGGTTCTTCTCAAAGAATCAATGCTCTCTGTCCTCAAGTTCTCTGATAGAACTAACAAACTCAGCTCACAAGTCCTCTGCTAGGACCTGTCCAAAAACCTGCTCACAAGTCCCCATCGGAACTCTGTCAAAACCTCAGCAAAGCTCACCAAGAAAAACTTGCTTAGCATGAACCCACAAAGAGAATTGTTAGAGACCCAATGTGATTCATCAACCTCATAGAAGCATAAAGAGAATTGTTAGAGACTCAATATGTTCTATACTTAACTCCCAATATCAATCTCAACTCAATCTCAAATCTCAAAAGAATAAGATAGATGTAGTATGCTTTTCTCAAGAACATGAAACACAACCCAACAATTGCCAACCATGCAATATCTCATATAACAATGATACTCATGTTCTTTTCACCAACAATTAGGGTTTCAACAACAATGCTCATCAAACAAGGTTTAGTCAACCAACACCATTCAACTCAACATCAACCTTGAAGCATTCAACCAATCATCACAAGAAAAGGAAACAAGTAGAAATCCTTTTCCCTCCAAGGATATTTGAACAAAACAGCCACCAACACAATTTCACCAAATGCAAAGAATAACTTGCTCAAATCAACTCAATGGAGTAAGCCCAAATCATGTATCAAGTAAAGCACTAACTTGATCAAAACAACCTCTATGGAAGCAACTCAACCATTAATATCAAAACAGCCAACTAAGGGTTTCACCATCTCAATGCAAGTAGCAAGACTCACAAATATCAACCCTAGTGCACAAAGCTTCCACTATCTCAAACCAAAAATTATGCATTCACCAAAAACTCTCCTTAAGGATAACAATGCATAAGTAGTCTTCAACAAACCAGAAAATAGGATTTACACCTAGCCATTAGGATACCTAGTAGAATACCTTTTCACTCCAACCTTATTTCAGAAAACATACACCAATCATACTCATAAGAAGAATGTGCCCATACCTTTTTCTTGATGATGAAGGGGTCTCATACATCTGCCACAACCACAACAAACTTCTATGCCAATCTCAAGAAGGTTAGAAAATAAATCTTTCTCACAATGTAATGTAAATCCACAATTACACCTTATTACTCCTCTCACTCAACTTATTATACCTCTCCAATTAATTTTAACATAAAATACCTTTTAATTTCACAAATATCTAAACTCTTATAACTCCCAATTGAAAGCTTTAAATTAAAGTTTAAACAAAGCCTTATGACTCCCTCTTTGTAAAACTTATTTCTCTAAACTTTAATCACAAAAGAAACTTTGAGTCATACCTTTGAAAATAAAACATTGGTGCGGATGGGTTTTGACCCTCCAACCTTCATCAACTCAAAACTGTCCGCGGCCACCTGCGCTATCCACTTGGATGAGAATACAATGGAAAAAAACCTATTTAACTCCTTCGTCCTCTTCCAACAATAAAAAATTAACGCCGCTGCGACTTGACCTTAGGACCTCCCAGATCGCAGCACCTTCATTCGAACAAGCAACCGACTCCTCCACACTATCGGATGGAAACGAAAAACACGAATAGCAGCCTTATTTTCTTTTTATCCTTTCGTAAATTATGTAACCCTCACTTACTGCCACGTCGCTGAAAATTTTGAATCACATGCTCTATACTTGCTCGAAAAACGATATTGTTCGTCCCTTCTTTAACTGCACCTTCCAATGTCATATCAAATTTCCGATCGCATCATTAGCATTTTCAAATATTAAAACAATGGCTCAACAACCAACATTTGATT
The DNA here is from genome assembly GCA_028583015.1 of Wollemia nobilis. Taxonomy (NCBI): domain Eukaryota; kingdom Viridiplantae; phylum Streptophyta; class Pinopsida; order Araucariales; family Araucariaceae; genus Wollemia; species Wollemia nobilis. Next base: position 21,013,742 of record JAQPPZ010017232.1, on the reverse strand, counting down.
TGCTCCCTTTATATATAAGGTATATGTTTTAATAAAAGCGTCGGCCCTTTTTAACATGATTTTCGTCGGTGGAAAATATTTTAATTTAATTTTAAAATTTTAATTTAAATTTTAAATAAATAAAATTTAAACTAAATATTTAAAATTAAATATCTCCATCATCGGGGCACCTTTTTCAATGAAACGAAAAGCCAACTTGGGTTTTAAGAAAAACCCATTTCAAATCTGTTGTCCATGGTTTTAAATAAAACCTTTTATTTTGTCTGCCTTGGTTTTCACAAAAACCCTTCCTTGAACTTAGATTCTTTTGACATCAAATCAAATTCCTTCAAAAGCTTCTTGACATCAATGACAACTTATACACTTGAGCAAAGGCAATGTACCCAAAGTACCCAAAATTGCCAACAATCTCCCCCTTTGTCATTGATGGCAAACCTTTACTGAAAACACTTCTCAAGAGCCAAAACTGAAACCAACTGTGCTAACAACAGACCAACTGTGCCCACAACCGAGAATCTTCCTTTGAAGTTTTGCTCCCCCGACTTGAAGCTTTCCTCTTCACTTTGAAGCTCTCCCCCTTACTCATATCTCTCCCCCTTTGTCATCAATGGCAAAGGGTCACCTTTGGGGCTCGGGACTAAGAATGAGCCTCTTAGCTTAGTCCCTCCCCCACCTCCTGATGAGGTGATTAATTTTGGGGTGGGAGTAAAACTCCCATTAGGCACTGATCATCATCAGCGTCTATAACTTCCTTGTCGGGCCTTCTCTTGAACTCTTTGTCCATATTCTTGTTCTTGTCACTGTTCTTGTTCTTGTTCTCATCCCTGTTCTTATCCATGCCTTGATCCTTGGACCTGTTCATACCACTGTTCCTATTCCTGTACCTTGGAAGTTCAGCTCTACACTGTCTAGTTGTGTGACCTTCATTGTTGCACTTATAACAAGTAACAATGTTATTTCTTTTAGGCATACCTATTCTTTGAATCCACCTATTTCGACTAAACCTGTTCGACCACTTCGACCAAACCTGTTCGACCAAACCTATTCGATCAAACTTGTTCCTGTTATTTGCCTTGCAATAAACTGCCTTGTGCCCAAACTGTTGACAAGAGTAGCAATACCCTTGAAAGTAACTAGCACTTCTGAAACTGTCATTTACCTTCTTCACTTGAGCCATGCAATGTGAAGCCATGTGACCAAACCTGTGACACGCAAAACATCTGCCTTGAAATTTTCCTTTATTTGACCTCTTGGGTCCCGAAAACTTCTTCTTCTTATTCTGAATTCTATTTTCTATTTCTGTGCATCTATCATTCAAGGACTCATGATCTGAAATACTCTCCTCATCAGAACTCTCTTCCTTTTGGAGTCTCTTACTAGACTCTCCAACTTGTTCCTTGTGTGGCTTAACAAAACCAAGGCCTGTTTTATCTGTTGTCTTTCTTTGACCTTTGATGAGTGACTTAACCTTTTTGGAGCTATCTTGAAACCTGTAAAGCTTATCCTTGTACTCTTTAGTTTCCTCTTTCAAAGAAGCCATTTTCTGTTCTAACTCACTATACTCAAGAACCTTAGACTCTAACTCATCCTTGAGTTCTTGTGTCTTAGCTATAGAGAAGTCAAGACTTTCTATAAGATCATCTCTCTCCATACAACATTCATCTAACTTATCCTTGAGTCTAGCATTCTTCTTTCTTTCCTTTTTCAAAGCACTAAGAGCATTAATAAGTTCACTTTCAAGATCCTTTATTTGATTGCTTTTTGAATCATCAAAGCCTTTTTCAGATTTCTTATCACTAGAGGTGCTACCTTTTTCAAAAACCATACATGCATCTTCCTTATAGTTTTCTGAAGCATCCTCATACATACTAGAAACCAAATCATTATTTGTGCAATCATCCTCAAGGTGACCAAAATTTCCACATCTAAGACATTTCATGATAATGAATCTATGTTTCGGTTCTTCCTCTTTTTCTGATATGAACAACATCTCATTTTCATTATCACTTGAAGAACTTTCACTATCACTACTAGAACACTTACTTGCTTTGTCTAGGTAGAAACTCTTCTTGTGCTTGTGAGAATACCTCTTTCCTTGATTGCTGTGCTCATCTTTGTTTTTCCTGTGATGCTTGTGCTTTTCAGAATCCTTGCTCTTAGAATCCTGTTTATCTTCATCACTTTCATTCTTGGAAATAGTACAGTCAGTAGCATAATGACCAAACTTTCCACAATTGAAACATCTTATATTTTTCATACTTTTGTGCTTTCTAGAGAACTTGCCTTTCTTGCTGTAATATACCTCTTCATCACTAGAAGACTCATCACTCTCTTGAAGTTGTTTGCCTTTTGATTTCTTGGTAGCCTTGAAAGCTGCCTCTTTCTTGACATCAACCTTCACTTGAGTTCTCAACTCAAATGCTGCAAGTATACTATGGAGCTCATCCTTTTTCAACTTATCCAAATCTTTAGCTTCCTCAATAGCAGAAATATTTTCACTAAATCTATTAGGAAGAGATCTTAAAATCTTATCACAAACATCATTTTCAGCAAGCTCAAGACCTAAGTCTTTCATGGAGTTAACAACCTCATCCATACGAAGCATGTAGTCACTAATATTTTCATCATCATTCATCTTGAGTTGTTCAAACATACCTTTGAAGTGTCTCAACTTGGCCTTTCTGACATTTGCATCACCTGTATGAACCACCTTCAACTGATTCCACATTTCACTAGTTGTCTTGCAGTGAATCACTTTGGTGAGATCTGCTTTCTGTAAGCCTTTCAGGATTGCATTCATTGCTTTTGAATTGTTGTGATGTAGGAGCCTTTCTTCTTTAGTATAAGGACCATGTTCAGGAATAGTGTACTCATCTTCAATCACTTCCCAAACCTCATTCCCAAGTGCCATTAGATGAACCTTCATCCTTGCACTCCAAAGACCAAAATCTGACCCATCAAGAATAGGTGCTGCATTGCCACTTGAATAATCCATTGTGTTCTTTACTAGCTTTTCCTTCAAGTTGTTAAACTTTTCGAAGGCACCGGCTCTGATACCAATTGAAGAACACAAGCTTATACTGAGAGGGGGGGTGAACAGTATAAGACCTCTTTTTACTTTTTCCTTTATACTTCAAAATAGTAAAGCAATATACCCAAAGCAATATCAAAACAATGCACAATATCATCCACAAAGTGACACCAATTTTAACGTGGTTCACCTAAAATGCTGGGCTACGTCCACAAAACTTTTCTCTAAAAGTTATCTCAAAGTTCTTTGGGAAACCTTCCCAATTACAATGTTTATGAGCCTCGGCCCAAAGGAGATACCTTCCCCCAATCTAAATTTATGAGCCTCTGCTCAAAGGAGATACCTTCCCCTTTGCTCTGGAAATGATCCCTCAAAAGATCAACTGCCTCTACCTCTTGCCAGCACGTGGAACTCCTTTCCATCGAAGACCTCCTGTCCTCAATGCTTAGCCTAAGAGACCTCTGCCTTCTATGATCACGTCCACAACAGCTCAGCAACCTGTACCAAACACAGTCAATCGGTCTAGTACAAGTCTTCCTCTGTCTGTCAGATCTGTCCAACTCTTGAACAAATCAATCCTCTGCATACAAGCCTTCTCAAAGACTTGCCAACTGTCCTCAGGTTCTTCTCAAAGAATCAATGCTCTCTGTCCTCAAGTTCTCTGATAGAACTAACAAACTCAGCTCACAAGTCCTCTGCTAGGACCTGTCCAAAAACCTGCTCACAAGTCCCCATCGAAACCTGTCCAAAACCTCAGCAAGCTCACCAAGAAAAACTTGCTTAGCATGAACCCACAAAGAGAATTGTTAGAGACCCAATGTGATTCATCAACCTCATAGAAGCATAAAGAGAATTGTTAGAGACTCAATATGTTCTATACTTAACTCCCAATATCAATCTCAACTCAATCTCAAATCTCAAAAGAATAAGATAGATGTAGTATGCTTTTCTCAAGAACATGAAACACAACCCAACAATTGCCAACCATGCAATATCTCATATAACAATGATACTCATGTTCTTTTCACCAACAATTAGGGTTTCAACAACAATGCTCATCAAACAAGGTTTAGTCAACCAACACCATTCAACTCAACATCAACCTTGAAGCATTCAACCAATCATCACAAGAAAAGGAAACAAGTAGAAATCCTTTTCCCTCCAAGGATATTTGAACAAAACAACCACCAACACAATTTCACCAAATGCAAAGAATAACTTGCTCAAATCAACTCAATGGAGTAAGCCCAAATCATGTATCAAGTAAAGCACTAACTTGATCAAAACAACCTCTATGGAAGCAACTCAACCATTAATATCAAAACAGCCAACTAAGGGTTTCACCATCTCAATGCAAGTAGCAAGACTCACAAATATCAACCCTAGTGCACAAAGCTTCCACTATCTCAAACCAGAAATTATGCATTCACCAAAAACTCTCCTTAAGGATAACAATGCATAAGTAGTCTTCAACAAACCAGAAAATAGGATTTACACCTAGCCATTAGGATACCTAGTAGAATACCTTTTCACTCCAACCTTATTTCAGAAAACATACACCAATCATACTCATAAGAAGAATGTGCCCATACCTTTTTCTTGATGATGAAGGGGTCTCATACATCTGCCACAACCACAACAAACTTCTATGCCAATCTCAAGAAGGTTAGAAAATAAATCTTTCTCACAATGTAATGTAAATCCACAATTACACCTTATTACTCCTCTCACTCAACTTATTATACCTCTCCAATTAATTTTAACATAAAATACCTTTTAATTTCACAAATATCTAAACTCTTATAACTCCCAATTGAAAGCTTTAAATTAAAGTTTAAACAAAGCCTTATGACTCCCTCTTTGTAAAACTTATTTCTCTAAACTTTAATCACAAAAGAAACTTTGAGTCATACCTTTGAAAATAAAACATTGGTGCGGATGGGTTTTGACCCTCCAACCTTCATCAACTCAAAACTGTCCGCGGCCACCTGCGCTATCCACTTGGATGAGAATACAATGGACAAAAACCTATTTAACTCCTTCGTCCTCTTCCAACAATAAAAAATTAACGCCAGCTGCGACTTGACCTTAGGACCTCCCAGATCGCAGCACCTTCATTCGAACAAGCAACCGACTCCTCCACACTATCGGATGGAAACGAAAAACACGAATAGCAGCCTTATTTTCTTTTTATCCTTTCGTAAATTATGTAACCCTCACTTACTGCCACGTCGCTGAAAATTTTGAATCACATGCTCTATACTTGCTCGAAAAACGATATTGTTCGTCCCTTCTTTAACTGCACCTTCCAATGTCATATCAAATTTCCGATCGCATCATTAGCATTTTCAAATATTAAAACAATGGCACACAAACCAACATTTGATTTGCTCCCTTTATATATAAGGTATATGTTTTAATAAAAGCGTCGGCCCTTTTTAACATGATTTTCGTCGGTGGAAAATATTTTAATTTAATTTTAAAATTTTAATTTAAATTTTAAATAAATAAAATTTAAACTAAATATTTAAAATTAAATATCTCCATCACCGGGGCACCTTTTTCAATGAAACGAAAAGCCAACTTGGGTTTTAAGAAAAACCCATTTCAAATCTGTTGTCCATGGTTTTAAATAAAACCTTTTATTTTGTCTGCCTTGGTTTTCACAAAAACCCTTCCTTGAACTTAGATTCTTTTGACATCAAATCAAATTCCTTCAAAAGCTTCTTGACATCAATGACAACTTATACACTTGAGCAAAGGCAATGTACCCAAAGTACCCAAAATTGCCAACAATATTGGATGGTATGTTACTTAACTATTTTTGAATATCGAATAAGACTTTTAGTTGTGGCTTCAACATTATGGTTGATTTTTCTACACTTGTGCTCCTTTTTTGGGTACTCTTCAAAACTAAGGGTGGTCTAGAAGGTTGGTTGGATGTAGAAATCATCTCTTGCTAATATTTTTGAGTTATTTGATATTGAAATTATTTCCTTGTAGTAGTTGCTATCATACCAACCATGTTGTTGTAGGGAGGTGGCACATTATGATAAGACACCTGGTTGGTTGTTTTTTGTTGATGATTCGGTAGGGTATTTTGGAAGATCCTCATATATTAATTAGTCGTAGGTTTCTATTGAGTAGGAGGTTGATTTATTGAAGGTTTGTGGTTAGGATTAGGTTGGTATTCTTCTATAACAAGATAATATTCATCTATTAAGTCATGAACCATGTGTTTCAACCTCCTACATGAATGTGTCATGTGCCTATCCACTCTATGATACTCACAATGTTGACTGGGCTTATACCAATTTGTTGTGGTATTAAGTTTCCTAATGGGAGGTAATGCAATCATGTTAGCTTCCAATATTTGATTAAGGACCACTATCATAAGCATGTTGAGTCTAGTAAAATTCCTTGGTGGGGGTTTTTGAGGTCTACTAAGTACCATATTCTACAAGTATTAACATCTTTAACATTATTGGTTTATCAATTATCTATTACCCCATCACAAACTACGTGCTTATTATTGTAAAGAATTTTTGTCGTCCTATCCTCTTTCTTAATTAACTTTATTTTACTTATTTTAATGAGAGCCTTCTCTACTCTTCTTGCCAATTTTTTTTCTTATTAAAAATAGGTAATGATTGTTGTCTATAATTCATATGAGATTTGTTATCGCAAATTTCCAATAAATATCTCTATTATGTATCAAGGACATAAGGTGTATCTTAATCATCCAACTAAACTTCTCCATAAAGCCAAAAAATCTTAGAAACTTTCATCATTACCTTGTTTTAAAAGATATAAATCTTACATAGTCACATTTTTCTCAATACAAGCTCTAAAGTGTTGAACGAATAACCTAGTTGTCTCTTCAAAATTCTTTAAATAATATTAAGGTAGTTTATAATACCATTCCAATGCCATACCACAAATGCTCTTAGAGAACATTTTTAGCAACATTTCATCATATATAATATTATGAAATGTTGTTCTAAACATATTTAAATGCTCATTGGATCCTTTGTTCCCTTATAAATAGGTAAAACTGGCATTGCAAAATGCTTAGGGTAGGGCCTAGAGATGACTATAGGATATAGAGGTTTATTGAACATTTCCTTATAGTTATAAGTGAAAATTGGAGGTTGAAGCATATCCATTCTTGACACCAATTGTTTCACTACACTTGTCAAACTTTGCATATCAAGATTGTTGTTGGGTAATGCCCCTAGATTCCCTAGAGGGTTATAGGTGGATTATTAAAAATGAGTTTGGATAATGTTAGAAATATTAACACTACTATAATATGGGTTATTATATAGGATGTTTTGTGTGGTATATCATTGTGGTGGATAACTCACATTTTGTAGAACAAAAAAATGTTATAAGGAGGAATAGAATGAGGAGGAAATTTAAAATTATTTTTAGATGCACTACTAGTTGGAATAACTTGCATACTTTCTCCAATGTTGTTGGTTGTAGTAGTGGCATATGTAGGTTTATGAGAATATTCAAACAAAGGATTGATATGAATATTTTGAGGATAAATGGTTTTATGATGAGATGTCCTAGGCTCTTAGAGTTGGGATTCTTCATCCATGGCCTTATTTAAAGCATTCCTATAATGCTTGAAGAAATTCTAGATATTATCAAATGATTTAAAGAGGAAATGTCCATTAGACCCCTTAGTAGGATCAAGGTCATTACTAGTATTTATGTCCTCTTCCACATCTAGATTTGGATTCTCCCTATCAATCTAATCATCCTCTTAAGGATTCCCATAAAAATCCAAAATCTTTCACTTACTCCTAAGGTTGGAAGCCATTAGGATTAAGGGAAATGATAGGAGAGATAAAAGGAGACCTAAAACTAGTGAAAGACAAAAAATATTTTATTAATATTTTTTATGTTTTTCTAATCTAAGCAAATAGATTTTAATGGTTTTATTTATGGTTAAAAATAAAATAAGAAGAGAATAAATAAAAGGCTTCCTATATGGCCACTAAATATGTGTTTTACGTTAGGTTCACCAAAGATGTAGAGGGGGGAAAACTACCCTACCATGTATAATTCTTGTCTAGATCTACTGGGAGCTAGGGTGACCACCGGAGTATATTGTATCCTCTACACTCAAGAGCTCAAGGGATCAAAGGGTTCATTAGGAATGGTTTAAGGCCTTACTCCAAGTCTAGGGTGGATTTAATGTGTTTATTTGAACAAGCACCTATGTTTGGTCTATCTAAGATCTAAGATATGAAGAATAAAAGAATTATGTGGGGAAAATAATGATGCAAGCAAATGAGGAGCTATTCCTAGAATGATTTTTTATTTCAATGAGAACTAAAACCCTAGTTTTATAAATAAGTAAATATTTTTCTTTTCAACAAGGGTTCAAGAGAATGCACAAAAAAAATTAACCTAAGATGCAAACTATATGCCTTTTCTCTTTCAAATGCCTAGAAATAAAGTCAAATATTTTTTTTCTTATTTATGATCTAAATTTGGAATAGGAATGGACAAAAAATAAACAATAAACAACATAAGAAGTCTATTTAGAGCACTTACTTGATCTAGTGGTTGATCCTATATTTTAAATTTCATCCCAAATATCCAATAGCTTCAAAGCCTTAAAAACAACTTCAAAACCCTTGGAAAATTTGATCAATGTTTAGGGGTTTACGTAAGCCACTATGTGATTGATATTGGAGGCATAGAAGTCAAGCCCCCTTGGTCATATTTAGCTGACCATTCAAAAAATAAAGTAATTTTTGAACTTTGGAATAAACAAAGTGATATGAAATAGATGTAAACAGAGAAATGAAATGCAAACATAATAAACATAACATAAAAAATACACAAAAATGCAAATCAATATTTTGGGAGAAGAAATTTAACCCCAATCCCTTATTGACCAAATTTACACCCTGTAAATGGTAGGTGGAAATTTGGCTTGTAAAATTCACACCCTATATGTACTAGGTGTGAATTTTGTTTAGGACATTATTTAACCTAAAAACACCAAAAATGCAATGCAAAACAAGAAATAAAAGCTTGAAACAGGCTAGAAATTCACAAAAACCTAATTAGCTAATGGAGAAAGCAAGGAGAAATGAGAAAGTGAAGGTAGAAACCAAAATGGTAGACCTTTCCTATCATCAATATGACTCCACTTGTTCACCAAGGGTAGCCAATCACAAAAGCATAAAAGCAAAGCAATAATTCAAAAGTAGAGATTCGTCAAGAGCACTTTTTGCAAAAGAACCTAGAATTCACAACTTGTTGCACTAGGATCACTTAGAAAATATTATTAGGGAAAAAGGGATTCCAATACCTCTATTTATAATAGGTTTGGAGGGGGAAAATATGGGAAAATGAAATTTAACCCTAGGCAGGGGCTGACATCATAAAGAGTTGATGCTGAAAAGTGTTTTGGAGAGAAAAACCCTAAATTGCCAAAATTTGCACCTAGTCCTTATAGGGTGCGAATTTGGCATACCAAATTCACACCCTATAAGGACTAGGTGCAAATTTTTCAAGGCTAAGGAAAAAAAAAATGAAAAAGAGGGTCAAACTTGCACTTGGAAATTTTGAGGGGGAAAACTAGGGATCTAATGAAAATAACTCATCTTGATGGGTCAATTTTCCATGTCTACAATTGGGTTTGAAATCCTATGCATTGATTTTGCTATTTTTATTTTTTCTAGGCATCTTTGAGAGAATTTCTCCATCTACATTATTTTAAAGAGGGTCATGCATTGATAGATTCCAACATTTTTTTATTGAAGGTTTCAATATCAAATCCTTAGGATCAATTATTGCATGTATATTCTCTTGATCCATATATGCATATACATGCCAAGACAATGTATCTATGGATCTACTCCAAGCATGTTGGTTTGGCACAATGGTTTGATATCTTATTTTCTTAGAAGAGGTCATTAGTTTAAAACCTAACAACTATTTTTATTTATAGAATATTCAAACAAAAAAAGGAGTGTTTAAGTAGTGTTTTTGTTTGTCAATTTCACATAAATTATCTTGGCCAAATGGTTGGAAAGGTTTCTTGTGGAGGCTAGATGCCAAGTTCAAAATATGGCATCAATATTTTTTCTTACTTCTAGGTCATTCTTCCATCTGTGCATTTCTCAAATCCAAAATTATTTCTAATTTTATTAAAAGGCATATGCATAGTATAATTGCTTTACCCCATCTATTGTAGTTTTATGGTCTAGAGTTTGAGCTCATCAACTCTAATCCAATGAAATTAATTAATTAAATTATATATATGTATATTTATATGTATGTGTAGACACCAAATTGCAGCCATTCATCCACATTCCTAGTCATCCTACCTTCCACTTGTCCTTCATCCCCATTTCTCATCTTCAAAAGGCCCATTTTCACTTTCCCCCCTTCAAAAAGGCCCATTTTCCTACTTCTCGCCTTCAAAAGGCCCATTTTCCCCTTTCCCACCAAAATAGGACTTATTTTAATATATATTATATTATTTTAATATTTTATATTATATTTAATTTATTTAATATTATATTATATAATTATAAGTTTATTTAACCTCCACCGTCCAATCAGATTAAATCCCCACCATCCATCCCACTCAATCCATGTCATTTCCATCATTTAATCTTAGCCCTAGGATATGACTTAATCTTAGACATACGATCAAAAGTGTAAATTTAAGAACCCTAAGTTAAACCCTAAAGCTAAGTTATAAATACAAGCCCCTCATATTACCCAAAGGCGACTGAAATACTGAAAGAATGGAACGTTTAAGAATATTGAGGCCTCTCTGCTAAAGAATACCCTGAGCACCTTTAGCATATCCTAGGATAGATTCTAACCAGCCCCATTCATTTTGTCACTAATGTTCGCTCATCCACCATCGCCCAAAAAATTGCCACACTATTTTCTACATCCATTAGGGTTTAATCAATCAACCCGATCAAGTCACATCTATTGTTGAGCAAGGTAAATCACTTATATGAGTTTTTATTGTTAAATTTGCATATCTGTAAGTGTTGCTTTTTGTTTCTTTCAATTAGGGTTTTTAATAATTATTTGAGGGTCTCACTTTGTGGAGCCTTCTCATGTGCTACTAACTCCTTAATTTTTTCTATCACTTGTAGGTCTACAGATCATCGGGCTATTAGAGCCAGAGTGGACCGACTTCAGATATTCAAATCCCACTCACCCTGTTGAGATAAAAGGAGAAATATTTGGAAGACACTATTTTATTTTATTGCTAGGGTTTCGGAGAACCATAGCCCATTGTAATATTGTATCAAAATACTCTTGGAGAGTAGCATTGTATCAAAGAGTTCACTTAGCTCCCCCCCATTGTCAATATTAAAATTGAAACATTTCGTGCAATATTTGTCTCTTTGTGTATTTACTTGTAATTTTATTTTTAGTGTCGTGTCTTTGCATCTACAAATGGTGATCATGGTGGGACCCCATAAGGGTTTCACTTTTTGATAGATATACCTTGCTAATTTACTGTTATTACTGTTTGTTGCAGTTTTTTTAGAAAACGTAAAAGTCACTACGTTCGTCGCTAGGTTTTTTGAAGCATTCTGTAGTAGTTCCAGAGATCATGCAGGTGCTCTTCTGCATTATGTAGGTGTTCTTCCACATTACGCAGATGTTCTTCCACATTACACAGGCACTCTCCTATGCCTACGCAGGAACCCAACTACACTTGGCATTGATTTGAAGTAGAGCTAAGGCTTCCAAATTTTAAAAAAAACATAAAAGTCATCATGTTCATTGCTAGGGTTTCTAAAGCATTCTATAGTAGTTCCAGAGATCACGTAGACACTCTTTCACATTACACAGACATCCTTCCGCATTACGCAGACATTCTTATGTGTTACACAGGCACTCTCCTGCACCTACATAGGCGTTCGATTGTACCTGACATTAATTTGAAATAGAGCTAAGGCTTCCAAGCGAGTTATGTAACCCTAGTTGGTCATTTAACAATTTACGTATTCTTTTTTTTGCTGCTGTTTTTCATTTTTTCTAGGTTTAACATTAAGTAATCTGAGAAATAATCTATAGCAAGTCATATCTAGGATTTGTGTGTGTTTTAATATTTCAAATTCATTTCTTGTCCTAAATTCATAGATCTAGGTGATTCTTTGCATTGTTGAGTGTATGTGAACCAAAAAAACATCATAGATTTTACATTTTAGGGTTAAATATCGCTTAAATTTTGCATATCTAAATAGGAACAACATTTGGACACTTAAATTAATCCTACCCTAGGCTAGCCCCTTTGGTAGAGAGGTGTACGAACCCTCCGATGTTCTTTTGATATCTTTGAGTATCATTTGTAAGCAGGGATTAAGGGTGTACTTTGTGCTATTTAGATGAAATTTATGTCTTTGTGTTGGATTTTGATTTAGATTAGTGAAATTAGTCATCTTTAACATTGTCTGCACCCCATAAATAACAAGAAACATAAAATTAACATCACACACTACATGCTCCACTTTTTAACAGTAGTAGTTGGATTTCATCACCAACTATTGCTTGAGGTTTGGTGACGGTGGCATTCATTTCCATCTATCAAATATTTGTCCTTAGACATGATAGGATTACCCTTGAGCAAACTTTTTGGGGGTCATTACCAACAAGAATCTTGCAACCCTATCTAGCCATAGATTTTTCCTTTATTTAATTTAACAAAGATTAGGTAACATCAAACACACCAACCACAAAAGGAACCACACATTAATGAAGAAAATAATACGAAATGAGGTAAGCCACACAAGGTGAAACCTAGGACTGATTTTTTTATTTTATCTTTAAATTCTTGTACAATTTTTACAATTGGTTTTATTTTGATAAGATTTAAATATTGGGTTTAAGTACTTTATGGTATTAATAAGACATCAGAAGAAAGTAATAAACCAAAACAAATTAATGGAAAATACATTTAACTTTGCTTTACGATAACCATTTCATCATTTCATTATTAACATGGCTCAACCTTAGCCATTTCATCATTTCATCACTAACATGGCTCAACCTTAGTCATTTTATCATTTCACCATTAACATGACTCAACCTTAGACATTTCATCATTTCATAATTAACATGGCTCAACCTTAGCCATTTCATTGTTAACATGGCTCAACCTTAGCCATTTCATCATTTCATTATTAACATGGCTCAACCTTAGCCATTTTATCATTTCATCATTAACATGGCTCAACCTTAGCCATTTCATCATCAACATGGCTCAACCTTATCCATTTCATCATTTTATCATTAACATAGCTTAAACTTAGCCATTTCATCATTTCATCATTAACATGGATCAACCTTAGCCATTTCATCATTAACATGGCTCAACCTTAGCCATTTCATCATTTCATTATTAACATGGCTCAACCTTAGCCATTTCATCATTTCATCACTAACATGGCTCAACCTTAGCCATTTTATCATTTCATCATTAACATGGCTCAACCTTAGCCATTTCATCATTAACATGGCTTAACCTTAGCCATTTTATCATTTCATCATTAACATGGCTTAACCTTAGTAATTTTATCATTTCATCATTAACATGGATCAACCTTAGCCATTTCATAATTTTATCATTAACATGGCTCAACCTTAGCCATTTCATCATTAGCATGGCTTAATCTTAGCAATTTCATCATTTCATTATTAACATGGCTCAACCTTAGCCATTTCATCATTTCATACTAACATGGCTCAACCTTAGTCATTTTATCATTTCACCATTAACATGACTCAACCTTAGACATTTCATCATTTCATAATTAACATGGCTCAACCTTAGACATTTCATTGTTAACATGGCTCAACCTTAGCCATTTCATCATTTCATTATTAACATGGCTCAACCTTAGCCATTTTATCATTTCATCATTAACATGGCTCAACCTTGGCCATTTCATCATTAACATGGCTCAACCTTAGCCATTTCATCATTTTATCATTAACATGGCTTAACCTTAGCCATTTCATCATTTCATCATTAACATGGCTCAACCTTAGCCATTTCATCATTAACATGGCTCAACCTTAGCCATTTCATCATTAACATGGCTCAACCTTAGCCATTTCATCATTTCATTATTAACATGGCTCAACCTTAGCCATTTCATCATTTCATCACTAACATGGCTCAACCTTAGCCATTTTATCATTTCATCATTAACATGGCTCAACCTTAGCCATTTCATCATTAACATGGATCAACCTTAGACATTTTATCATTTCATCATTAACATGGCTCAACCTTAGCCATTTCATCATTAACATGGCTTAACATTAGCCATTTTATCATTTCATCATTAACATGGCTTAACCTTAGTCATTTTATCATTTCATCATTCACATGGATCAACCTTAGCCATTTCATAATTTTATCATTAACATGGCTCAACCTTAGCCATTTCATCATTAGCATGGCTTAATCCTAGCCATTTCATCATTTCATTATTAACATGGCTCAACCTTAGCCATTTCATCATTTCATCACTAACATGGCTCAACCTTAAGTCATTTTATCATTTCATCATTAACATGACTCAACCTTAGCCATTTCATCATTTCATAATTAACATGGCTCAACCTTAGCCATTTCATCATTTCATTATTAACATGGCTCAACCTTAGCCATTTCATCATTAACATGGCTCAACCTTAGCCATTTCATCATTAACATGGCTCAACCTTAGCCATTTCATCTTTTACATGGCTTAACCAATAGCCCTTTCATAACTAACATGGCTTAAACAATAGCCATTCCATAATTACATAATAGGTGGATTTGATGTGTTTTCCATTAAGCTATTTTGACTTATTACTTTTGTTTTATTTCAAGTTAGTACCATAATGTAAGTAAATCAAATAATAATAAAAAGGAATACATTTTAAATAATAATGAATGAGGTAAGCCACACAAGGTAAAACCTAGGACATTGTATTTTCTTTTACTTTTAAAAATTCCTACACAAGATTGTTTGGTTTGGTGTTATTTGGATTTAATTGCATATCTTTTGTTTACAAACTTCATAGTTCAAGCTAGAATGCAAAAGAAAATAAGTAACTTAAATTGTGTAATGGAAAACATACCCCACTCCCTGATCACTTCGGTGGTTGATCAATTTCAAAAGGCTCCAAAGGTCTTAACTCCTTTTATCACAACCAATTTCAAAATGCTACAAAGGTCTTAGTCCCTTTGGTCACAATAAATTTCAAAAGGCTCCAAAGGTCTTAATCCCTTTGGTCACATCAATTTCAAAAGGCTCCAAAGGTCTTAACCCCTTTGGTCACACATCATTTTCAAAATACTCCAAAGGTCTTAACCCCTTTGGTCACACATCAATTTCAAAAGGCTCCAAAGGTCTCAATCCCTTTGGTCACATCAAATTTTCAAAAGGCCCCAAAGGTGCTATTAGTCAAAAAGTGACTAACTACAGAAAAATAGTTGATGCACCTTTTTGCATATTTTCCAAGAAGACCGAAGTGGCCCATATGCTAAAGATCAAAGAAAAAGCAAAATACCGCAAGGAGATAAAAGTGTCACGATATCGCGACATGTTGCATTTTTGCAAGAAAAAGCAAAGAGAAAGAGCAAGGAGGTAAAAGTGTCGCGATATCGCGACATGTTGCATTTTCATGGCTAAGAGCAACAAAAGGGAGCAAGGAGGCAAAAGTGTCACGATATCGCGACATGTTGCATTTTCGCGGCTAAGAGCAACAAAAAGGAGCAAGGAGGCAAAAGTGTCGCGATATCGCGACATGTTGCATTTTCATGGCTAAGAGCAACAAAAAGGAGCAAGGAGGAAAAAGTGTCGCGATATCGCGACATGTTGCATTTTCACGGCTAAGAGCAAAAAAAGGGAGCAAGGAGGAAAAAGTGTCGCGATATCACGACATGTTGCATTTTCACGGCTAAGAGCAACAAAAGGGAGCAAGGAGGCAAAAGTGTCGCGATATCGCGACATGTTGCATTTTTGCGGTCCAAAGCAAAGAGAAAGAGCAAGGAGGAAAAAGTGTCGCGATATCGCGACATGTTGCATTTTCATGGTCCAAAGCAAAGAGAAAGAGCAAGGAGGAAAAAGTGTCACGATATCGCGACATGTTGCATTTTCGCGAGCAAAAGCAAAGAGAAAGAGCAAGGAGGAAAAAGTGTCGCGATATCGCGACATGTTGCATTTTCACGGCTAAGAGCAACAAAAGGGAGCAAGGAGGCAAAAGTGTCGCGATATCGCGACATGTTGCATTTTCATGGCTAAGAGCAACAAAAGGGAGCAAGGAGGCAAAAGTGTCGCGATATCACGACATGTTGCATTTTCATGGGCAAAAGCAAAGAGAAAGAGCAAGGAAGAGAGAAGTGTCACGATATCGTGACATGTCGCATTTTCACGGCTGGGAGGCAGCAAAAGAGAAAAGTAAGAGATGAAGTGTCACGATTTCGCGACATGTCTCATTTTTGCGGCTGGAGGCAGCAAAAGAGCAAAGCAAGGAAAGAATGTCACGATTTCGTGACATGTCTCATTTTTGCGATTGGACGCTGAAGAAGAGCAAAACAAGAGAAAGAATGTCACGATTTCATGACATGTCTCATTTTCATGGCTGGAAGCGGCAGAAGAGCAAAGCAAGAGACGAATGTCACGATTTCATGACATGTCTCATTTTCACGGCTGGAAGCAGCAGAAAAGCAAAGCAAGGAAAGAATGTCACGATTTCGTGACATGTCTCATTTTCATGGCTGGAAGCGGTAGAAGAGCAAAGCAAGGAAAGAATGTCATGATTTCATGACATGTCTCATTTTCACGGTTGGAGGCGGCAAAAGAGCAAAGCAAGGAAAGAATGTCGCGATTTCGCGACACGCCAGCTATAAAGGAATAAAATGTATTTTTGGCAATCAAAGGCATGCACTGACACCAAGAAGTGATTTCTGACATGATTATCAGAAATCTAGGATAGAGCAGGCTTGCCAGATGATTGAAAATGTGACAAGCTCATTTAGAATCTAATCTACAGAGAAGATATCTAATTCATAGAAGACTTGTGTATTATTAGAAACTGTAGATGATTGCTTGTAAAATAGTAAGATGTACTTAGAAAAATATACTCTTTTAGGGTATATATAGGGGTGAGCGACTCCAAAAAAAGGTTCGGCTCTTGGACGTTTACAAGCTTGATGTACATGTACTGGATTACAAGCAATAAAATATTTCTTCTTCTGGCTTCCGAAACTTCTATGTGCAAGTGTATGTATCTGGTGTTTTAACTTTTATTCATTCTAAGTTTTATAATGTATCTATTCTAAAATCTGGACTGTGCACGTATAAATCTTGTTTCTAGAGTTGAACATTAAAATATATTTACATGCTTTTAGACGAACATCTAAAAGTCACACTCAAGAATTCATGTTTTCTATAAAGAAGATATAAAGAAAACTCTGAAAGTAGTAATCTGCATCATCAATGTTTGTTGTTGTCCAATCTATACCATGAGAAAAGTTCTAGCTTAGGCTATATTTCCCTTATCTCTTGTTCCCCTTTTCTCTAAAAAACTTAAAGGAACCAGCCTTCTCTGGAGACTAGACAGATGATCTCAAGCAAGATCTGTCTATTCAATGTTGGCAAAGTCTAAGGCGCAACACTATTAACCGAAGGCAGATTTTGTTCCAATAGTTTTTGGCATGCCCGGTGGGACCAACAATCCCACAGTATTGTATAAGTTTTGGTGTTTTACCTTAAGAGCCTTTTTGTTTGAAAATCTCAAGAAAAACCACCTGGCGACTCCGTTGCAATTTAGACCATAAAAGAAAGACCTTGTCTAGAAACCTTCTGGTTATATAGCCATATGATAACTAGATCCCGAGCTAGAAACTCTGAAGAACCTATCGAGTTCTTTGAACTACATCTCGAAAGCCTAAAGGCACACCCTATGCTAGCCGCACGATCAAATCTGCCCGACACCATTAGCACCTCTTTAACACCCATTGTAGGAGCATCTGCAAGCAATCCTATAGTAGTTGTAACTCCTTTAGCAATCATGGCAGCCACCCCTGCCCTAGCCCATCTTGTGTGGAATCAAACTGGCCCTTTGAACTTGGGAGCACACCACCAAATTCCACAAGCTGCACTAAAAGCATTACCGACCTTTGACGGAACAGGAAAAATAGTAGATGAGCATTGTTTAGATGTATCATCGCTAGCATCTATTTACAACATCACTCAGGAAGATGTAATGGTCAGATTGTTGGTTATATCTTTGAAAGGAAAGATGCTCTATTGGTACAGAGCGCTTCCCGCTGGATCCATTACTTCTTGGGCAGTACTTGTCGACCGTCTGGTCGATGAATTTAATATACATGCGGATCCTTTCACATTGCTGAATCAATTCACTGTCATTGAGAGGCATCCACAAGAAGAAATCCAAGATTTCAACATCAGATTTACCGAACTCGTGGTAGAGTACCGCAGGGCCTAAAACCCATGGAAGAACAAGCTATATGCTATTACTTAAGGGCTTTTGATTCAGATCTCAGTATGATAATAAGGCAATCCCATGTAACCACTTTTCTTGGGATCTATTTAGAGGCAGCAAAGGGCGAAGCTGATCTCATCGCTACAAAAAGATATCCATCAAAGAGTCTATTGCCAATTGTACCAGAGCTTTCCCAAGCGTCAATTTCTAAACTGCCTGTACTCCCATCAACACAGGCTCTCCCATCTATAGCCGCACCTCCTACATTCCTTGCATTACCAGCTACACCCCTTGCATCAGCTCCCCCAATGATCAATACACGACCATAATTGATACAATGAAGACATTGTCAAATGAAATGGCATCCATGAAAAAGAGAGGCTGAACGGAATATCCAAGCAAGAATATTTCCACAGATACAAAAGGAAGGTGCTTCGACAAGTGGAAGGGTACAAGAGAGAAAAAATGTGGTGTATGCAAATGAGACAGGAGATAATGGAGAACCCGCTAATTCTGATTCATCGGTGTACCACTTGCAACGATCCTCATGGAGAAGATTCATGCATGATTCATCAACATCATGTGCAAGCGGTTATTAATGAAAGAGCCAAAGAAACCGGCAAGGGACAGGTGAACATAATCAGAGAGGTGCACCACAATTTGGCAATGCCATCAGTGGAGCAAGTATCGGTCTTGACAAGATCGGGAAAAAAGTCATTACAAGTTGACCCTAAGGAACTCCAACCACTAGGTTTTCCTCCTGCCCCCAGGGCAACTCTGCAGAAGAACCAATCCAGTGAGAAAAGACGTTCTGACCCTCCTCAGACTTCTACGACTACACCAAGAAAATAATTTCCCCCTAGAAAAGGGAGCGAGGCTCAAGAGCAAGCGAAGGAAAGACTCAGATTTCCTTCATTGACAAAAAGGCAAAGAACAGAAGCCACGCAGGTCTATAGAGATAGATACGATGCATCTACTAGTGGAAGGGAAAAGAGTGTTGAGGTATCCCCAGCTGCAACCCTTTCGTTCAACATTGCAGAAGAAATGAAGAGGACTCCTTCCAAAATAAGCATGTATGATGCGCTGCAAATTCTTGGTCAGATCGACCTCCTCCAAGAATCCCTAAATTTAAAGAATGATACCTCTTCCTCAAATGTTATGTCAACCTCTGGGAAAAACAGACCACCCCCATTCTATCTATCCTTGCAAATGGAGGGATGGATAGTTCACAATTGTATGATTGATTCAGGGGCCGCAACTACGGTGATGCCGAAAGCCGTATGTGACATAATGGGGATGGAATATACTCGAAGTCATCCCGGTGTGTTGCAATTAGATGGTACTCCAGTAAAAACTATCGGGGTGATCAAAGATATCCCTATTCAACTCCACAGAATGCCATAAGCAGTCGTCATACAAGAAGTAGTCGTTGTAGACTTAGAACCATATTTCGGTATGTGTTTATCCAGAGAATTCATGGCCAAAATGGGTGGTTATCTATCTCTAGATTATTCTCATTTGGAGGTACCTTTCAAAGGTAAAAGATTCAAGATCTACAATGAAAAACCATCTACTTTCCACGTAGAAATACTGGAGGAAACAACTACCATCAACATGATGTCTGAAGAATTAGAAAATATCGATTTAATGGAAGAAACCCTGGAGGAACTACAATCTGAGGATCAATTTTCAATGAAAGACTTCAATGCTATGATAGAGACAGAAATGGGAAGCTATTCCATTGAGAAACCAAAAAAGCTCCCTATTCTTGTCCCTAAAATAGATGATTCGGCCAACCAGTTATGGAAATTGTACTTTGATGGGTCAAGGTGCAAAAATGGAGCAGGAGCTGGAATCATTCTGATTTCACCTACTGGAAAAGAAAAAGTCTTTTCATATAGGTTGACATGGAGTTGCACCAATAACGCAGCTGAATACGAAGCCTTGTGTTTGGGACTCAGGAAAGCTAAAAAACTGGGTGCAAAACAGTTGCTGATCTATGGAGATTCAGAGCTGATTGTTAAACAGGTTACTGGAAAATGCGTTTGTAAGCAACATTACCTAAGAGCTTACAAAAACAAAGTGTTAGATCTATTGGAAAATTTTGAAGCACTAAACATGAAATCCATTTCCAGAGAGAAAAACACACATGCAGACCTATTAGCATCAGTAGGATCAAATTTTTGCCCAATCAACAATGTTATTCAGAAGTCTAAAATAGTTAGACTTATATACAGGCCTTCTGTGCCCGACAAGGACATTTTTTGGTAGGTATTTGAAAATGACGAGCAGATCCTAGATTTTTTGATTCATGAGATGAATTGCTCTACAGAAAGAGCGTTACAAGAAGAGGACGAAGAGAGCCTTATTCAACTGAGAAATAATCATATCCCCAGGGGACTGATCACCCTGGAGAGCCTTTTCGACAATAGCGACAGAGTTGTAGGTCGAAGGATCAAGGTAGATGAACGTCGATATAAGGAAATAGAACTAGAACCGGGAAAAATGATCAAAGTGGGGACCGATTGTATAGTGGTAGAACTAGAACAAATAAAATAGTTATGTAGAGAATATCCAGATATAATAGCCTGGACTTATAGTGATCTGAAAGTGTACAGGAAAGAGGTCATTCAACATACCATCGAACTAGAGGAAGGAGCTAAACCTTTTAGGCAGAGGCAGAGGCCTGTGAATCCTAAAATTGAAGCCTTAATGAAATAGGAGTTGTTAAAACTCCTGCAGGCTAAGATAATATACCCAATCAAGCACTCACTCCTGAATCAAGCCCTATGGGCCGACAGAATCTCAATCAAAAAATCAATCAATACATCGCCATATGCTTTGGTTTATGGCAAAGAAGTTGTTCTACCGATTCATATGGAGATACCCACGTTGAGGATGCTAAACCAAGTTAACGAAGATGAAGGTCATCCAATGGATGCTCGACTGATGCAACTTCTGTAGCTTGAAGAATCTAGGGAACAGGCCTACGATCATCATCAAAAGCATATGGTAAAAATATCCGGGTGGTTCGATAAGAAAACCACTTTCAAGAAATTTAAAACAGGTGACCTGGTATTAAAATGGAATGTCAAGAAAGCAAAGCCAGGACACCATGACAAGTTTGATGCATTCTGGGAGGGGCCATTCAAAATTGTTTCAGAAAAGCAATTCAATGCCTTCCAGTTGAAAGATCAATATGGATTGGTTCTTCCCATCACGGTGAATGCATTTCACCTAAAGTTATATTTCTAGTAAAAGCTAAGGATAATTATATGTACAATATATTATAAGTATATTTAGAAATATTTGTAAATATTACCATTTTTATGGCCTAATATTTCAGAGGACAATAAGAAGAAGGACTCACTCTGGGAGGAAGTTTCCCTGTTAGAATCCCTCAAGCGTAGGAAGTGGTCATTTTTTGTCGAAGTGTCACCACGAGAAATCTGACGAGTTGGGACCAACTCCAAAATTGAATTTTTGTGTTCTTTAGATATAGGTTAAATACCTAAGGTATAAAGGAAAGGTTTTGATGAGGTAATGTTCACTTTTATTCCAAAGTGCATTCTTTTCCTTTTATCTTTGTTTTTCGCTCGAAAGTTTACTTTTCGCAACTGTGTTGGTGACTCCGTTTCCCAATGGATGAAGGCTTGGTCTCTATTTTTGCAAGCAAAAATTCCCTCGAAAGGCACCAAGAATGTTAGTCAAAAAGTGACTAACTATAGAAAAATAGCTGATGCACCTTTTTGCATATTTTCCAAGAAGACCGAAGTGGCCCATATGCTAAAGATCAAAGAAAAAGCAAAATACCGCAAGGAGATAAAAGTGTCGCGATATCGCGACATGTTGCATTTTCGTGGTCCAAAGCAAAGAGAAAGAGCAAGGAGGTAAAAGTGTCGCGATATCGTGACATGTTGCATTTTTGTGGCTAAGAGCAAAAAAGGGAGCAAGGAGGCAAAAGTGTCGCGATATCGCGACATGTTGCATTTTCGTGGCTAAGAGCAACAGAAAGGAGCAAGGAGGCAAAAGTGTCACGATATCGCGACATGTTGCATTTTCACGGTCTAAGAGCAACAAAAAGGAGCAAGGAGGCAAAAGTGTCGCGATATCGCGACATGTTGCATTTTCACGGCTAAGAGCAACAAAAGGGAGCAAGGAGGCAAAAGTGTCACGATATCGCGACATGTTGCATTTTTGCGGCTAAGAGCAACAAAAGGGAGCAAGGAGGCAAAAGTGTCGCGATATCGCGACATGTTGCATTTTCACGGTCCAAAGCGAAGAGAAAGAGCAAGGAGGAAAAAGTGTCGCGATATCGCGACATGTTGCATTTTCACGGTCCAAAGCAAAGAGAAAGAGCAAGGAGGAAAAAGTGTCGCGATATCGCGACATGTTGCATTTTCGTGAGCAAAAGCAAAGAGAAAGAGCAAGGAGGCAAAAGTGTCGCGATATCGCGACATGTTGCATTTTCGCGGCTAAGAGCAACAAAAGGGAGCAAGGAGGCAAAAGTGTCGCGATATCGCGACATGTTGCATTTTCACGGCTAAGAGCAACAAAAGGGAGCAAGGAGGCAAAAGTGTCACGATATCGCGACATGTTGCATTTTCATGGGCAAAAGCAAAGAGAAAGAGCAAGGAAGAGACGAATGTCACGATTTCGTGACATGTCTTATTTTCATGGTGGGAGGCAGCAAAAGAGCAAAGTAA
Organism: Wollemia nobilis; assembly: GCA_028583015.1. Taxonomy (NCBI): domain Eukaryota; kingdom Viridiplantae; phylum Streptophyta; class Pinopsida; order Araucariales; family Araucariaceae; genus Wollemia; species Wollemia nobilis. The sequence goes on along the minus strand of JAQPPZ010017232.1, from coordinate 20,990,492 downwards.
GAGACGAATGTCGCGATTTCGTGACATGTCTCATTTTCGCAGCTAGAGGCGGCAAAAGAGCAAAGCAAGGAAAGAATGTCGCGATTTCGTGACATGTCTCATTTTCATGGTTGGAAGCGGCAGAAGAGCAAAGCAAGGAGACGAATGTCACGATTTCGTGACATGTCTCATTTTTGTAGTTGGAAGCGGCAGAAGAGCAAAGCAAGAGACGAATGTCGCGATTTCGCGACATGTCTCATTTTCACGGCTGGAAGCGTAGAAAAGCAAAGCAAGGAAAGAATGTCACGATTTCGTGACATGTCTCATTTTCACGGCTGGAAGCGGCAGAAGAGCAAAGCAAGGAAAGAATGTCACGATTTCGTGACATGTCTCATTTTCGCGGCTGGAGGCGGCAAAAGAGCAAAGCAAGGAAAGAATGTCGTGATTTCGTGACACGCCAGTTGTAAAGGAATAAAATGTATTTTTGGCAATCAAAGGCATGCACTGACACCAAGAAGTGATTTCTGACATGATTATCAGAAATCTAGGATAGAGCAGGCTTGCCGGATGATTGAAAATGTGACAAGCTCGTTTAGAATCTAATCTGCAGAGAAGATATCTAATTCATAGAAGACTTGTTGTGTATTATTAGAAACTGTAGATGATTGCTTGTAAAATAGTAAGATGTACTTAGAAAAAGATACTCTTTTAGGGTATATATAGGGGTGAGCGACTCCAGAAAAAGGGTCGGCTCTTGGACGTTTACAAGCTTGATGTACATGTATTGGATTACAAGCAATAAAAGATTTCTTCTTCTGGCTTCCGAAACTTCTATGTGCAAGTGTATGTATCTGGTGTTTTAACTTTTATTCATTCTAAGTTTTATAATGTATCTGTTCTGAAATCTGGACTGTGCACGTATAAATCTTGTTTCTAGAGTTGAACATTAAAAGATATTTACATGCTTTTAGACGAACATCTAAAAGTCACACTCAGGAATTCATGTTTTCTATAAAGAAGATATAAAGAAAACTCTGAAAGTAGTAATCTACATCATCAATGTTTGTTGTTGTCCAATCTGTACCATGAGAAAAGTTCTAGCTTAGGCTATATTTCCCTTATCTCTTGTTCCCATTTTCTCTAAAAAACTTAAAGGAACCAGCCTTCTCTGGAGACTAGACAGATGATCTCAAGCAAGATCTGTCTATTCAATGTTGGCAAAGTCTAAGGCGCAACACTATTAACCGAAGGCAGATTTTGTTCCAACAGTACCTGGATCCTTTGGTCATAAGCTTACTATGTTAGTGGGAGTAGAAAAACCCAAGATTATGAACATCATACACTTGAAAGCATTCCATGCTTATTGTGATTACTATATATGTACATACATGGATTAAAAAAAAAAAATCAAAACAACAAAATCAAATTGCATTTTCATAATCATGCATACATATAGGTATTTGCATATACACTTCCACATTCGCATTCATAAGCATTTTTCACATGCATTTCATTTTCGCTTGCATTCATACATATAGATTCATACATTCATAATTGCACATTTCATATACATTCCACTATAGTCATTCATAATTGCATTCATACCAAACCATGTTTGAATGATCTTACTTAGTAATGATGATATGGTCATAAACAAAAAATCAAGTTATAACAATTGTGGGTACCTAGTTTGAAGAAATAATGCAACCCTCCCAAAATCCATATGTCAAACCACAACCCGTGTCAAAAATCATAAAGCCTAGATTTTCAATCACTCAACCATTACTAGTGTAGCAAGCAACCTCCAAATGAATGTTTGATTTTCTTTGGGACCAAAAATACACTTTACACATTAAGAAGATCTTGAGTATTACCAATTGATTCCGAATACAATCTTGAACCAATCACATTCCATCACATCTTAAAAACATTATGAGCCAAAGAGGGTTAGTACCATATTGGGGTAGTACCTTGAAGCAAAAAGGGATAATCCTCGCTTGTCCCAGCATGCAACATAGTCCAAAGTAAAATAGTGGTTTTCACCACTACCTCAATTACTCTTAAAACATAAGCATAAAAACATAGAGTAGTAAGGATAGGGTCAAAATTCTCATCACACTTCGGTTGAGAATCCAATTCCCAAAAGCTTTATACAAAATTAACAAATAAAATCCCAAACACCCTTGATACCTCAAGTCGTAAGGATTCATACTTCACATCCCTAGCATGGATGGGTAGTCATCCCTAAGGCCTAAAATATCAAATAGTGAATCTTCACCAGGGCTATAGATGCCTGACTGGAAGTGTAGTAATATCATGTCGGACGACATGTCTCCTTGGCAAACATGAAGACCTCTGATCACACATAAGGATAGGCTAGCTTCAGGTCATCTCCATAATAGGTCATGCCCAATTTACTCATAGTGGGTCAATGAAATTCACATGCACACACATTGGTTCTTTATTAGATAGGGTCATTGTCACACTCAATATTTGGTAATTTAACCTCACTTGCACACACATTGGTCCTAAATAAATTTAGACAAACCAAGTAAGTTTGATTGATAATACTAGTATGTTTGAGTTTTTGAAAATGCTGCAGTACTCATTCCATATCAACATCCATATCTTCTTCCATATCAACATCCATATCTTCTTCCATGTCAACATTCATGCCTGCATCATACGTCAAGTTGCATAAAGTCGTTAAAATTGGGTACCCCTGATTACAAAATAGTGGACATCAAAAATGGACAATAAAATTTCTAAACTATAAAAATATCATTTGAACACCATGCATCCCTCTCATATAGCTTAGGTTCATTACACATTTACTTGCATCAATAATACATCATTTAGCTTGCATTAATCATCCATAAGGCATTCCATAAAAATATTTTCATTAAACATGCATTGCATTCACATTAACACATTAAAACAAAAGCATAACACAAATAAAAAAGCCATGTATATATATATATCAAACTCACATATGCAAAGATCACTAGAAATTTCAAACATCATCACAACTTGAGGGTGTTCAAGGTTTCACACATTTCCCCCAATCAAGCAAACAACATCACAACTAGGGGGTGTTCAAGGTTTTAGACCTTTCCCCTAATCAATCAACATCATAGCTAGAACATGGGGGTCTTTAAGGTTTCACACCTTCCCCACACTTGCAATAAACAATTCAATCATTCAATCACATCACATCATCAACAAGTCAATTGCTAGGTTCAAAATACTGTGTTCTTTTGTCAAAGGTTGCACCCTTTGCCTTGCATTCACATCATCCAAATTACAAAAATCCCTTCATCTATTGGGGCAAAAATAGATCACATTTACATTCTTTTATAATTATCCATTCATAAGTGAACCTTGTATTTAGTGGTTTATCCTATAAACCTAGCAGTTGCAGCGACTAGTTATCCATGCAATTCGATAGGATGGATAGACTACCATAAGAACACTTTCATCATCAAAAAAACCCCTTTATCTTTTAAGGGCAATTAACAAACACTTTTTCATATTACATCATCAAAATACCCTTTATCTGTTAAGGGAAAAGAACAGATACAAATCATGTTATTTTCATTCATTTCTCAAAAATCCCTTCATATATTGGGGAAAAAATAAATCACATTTGCATTAGTGAACCTTGTATTTAGTGGTTTATCCTATAAACCTGGTGGTTGTAGCGACTGGTTATCCATGCAATATGGTAGGATGGATAGACTACCATAAGAACACTTTCATAATAAAAAAAACCCTTTATCTGTTAAGGGCAATGAACAGACACTTTTTCATCTTACATCATCAAAAATCCCTTTATCTGTTAAAGGTAAAGAATAGATACAAATCATGTTTTTTTCATTCATTTCTCAAAAATCCCTTCATCTATTGGGGCAAAAATAGATCACATTTGCGTTTCTATCAAGTGAACCTTGTATTTAGTGGTTTATCCTATAAACCTAGTGGTTGTAGTGACTGGTTATCCATGCAATCCGGTAGGATGGATAGACTACCATAAGAACACTTTCATCATCAAAAACTCTTTTATCTGTTAATGGCAAAGAACAAACATAATCACTTCATTTTCACATCATCAAAACCCCCTTTATTTTTTAATGGCAAAGAACAGATACAAATAATTTTATTTCATCACATTTTCACATCATCAAAATCCCCTCTCTTCAATCGTTAGGACAAAAATGGTATCTCATCAATCATCATTTAACAAAAATAATGGTATTATACACCAACCCCATTTCTTCAACCGTTGGGGTAAAAATGGTATCTCATCAATCATCATTCTTCAAAAGTCATGGTATTATACACCAACCCCCTTTCTTCAACCATTGGGTAAAAAATGGTATCTCATCAGTTGGCTCTAAGTGAACCTCGTATCCAATAAATTATTCTATAAACTTGACGGTTGCAACAATAGTAATCCATACAATTCGATAACATAAATAGTTTATAATAAGGACACTTAATAATGATCATCACCAATTATATCATTACCAAGAATCATAATCATATCAGTAACATCAAATTCTAAGTGAAATACTGCCAAGAAGAATTCGCCAAACATGAATCATTGATGTCATTTTCCATAGGATGCGAAATCATGGATAACTAATATCAATCACTTATTCATATGACTATAGTCACAAAGCAGACAAGCTCGCTAGGTTTGATTGGTTCCATTATGGAATTTATGAATAATATTCTACAGTCAATGGCTAGTCCTGCAATGAATCAATCATTCTACATTTTGATATCTTGCATACTCAATGATACCTGTGAGGAATATTTTTCAACAACATCGAATCACCCCAAAATTTGGGACAACCACATTGATTTTGATTTCCCATGATGGGATACATATTACATGATCATGGTTCATACACCAACCCCCTTTCTTCAACCGTTGGGGCAAAAATGGTATCAAATCATCAGTCATCATTCTTCAAGCATCATGGTTCATACACCAACCCACTTTTCTTCAATCGTTGGGGCAAAAATAGTATCAAATCATCAGTCACCATTCTTCAAGCATCATGGTTCACACACCAACCCCATTTTCTTCAACTGTTGGGGAAAAACTGATATCAAATCATCAATCATCATTCTTCAAGCATCATGGTATTATACACCAACCCCCTTTCTGCAACCTTTGGGGAAAAAACGGTATCACATCGCATCATCATTCATCCTTCATCCATTGTTTGCACAAAATCCATGCTTTTTCAATTTGCTCATGAGAATTTTCTCATTCGCCAATTGAGGGGGTAAGCTACGCAATGAACTCTAAAAATTCTTCATTCTTTTTATCTTCAATGCCAATGTGCAATTCCAACAAGAGAAGCGGTTTCTGTTGCCCAAGCCCATGCAGGTGTCTCATATTATTGCACCATATTGTGTTTCATGCAACATGGTACAAAAAGGGGCATCTGTAGACACCAAATTACAACCATTCATCCACCTTCCTAGTCATCCCACCTTCCACTTGTCCTCCATCCCCATTTATAGCCTTCAAAAGGCTCATTTTCCCTTTCCCAAAAAAATAGGACTTATTTAAATATTTATTATATTATTTTAATATTTTATATTATTTTAATATTTTATATTATATTTAATTTATTTAATATTATATTATATAATTATAAATTCATTTAACCTCCACCATCCGATCAGATTAAATCCCCACCATCCATCCCACTCAATCCATGCCACTTCCATCATTTAATCTTAGCCCTAGGATATGAATTAATCTTAGTCGCACGATCAAAAGTGTAAATTTAAGAACCCTAAGTTAAACCCTAAAGCTAAGTTATAAATACAAGCCCCTCATATTACCCAAAGGTGGCTCAAATACTGAAATAATGGAATGTTGAAGATTATTGAGGCCTCTCTGCTGAAGAATATTTTGAGCACCTTTAGCATACCCTAGGAAATATTCCAACTAGCCCCATTCGTTTTGTCATTGTGTCGTCCCCACCCAAAAAACTGTCACATTATTTTCTACATTTGTTAGGGTTTAATCAATCAACCCAGTCAAGTCACATCTACTATTGAGCAAGATCAATCACTTCTATGAGTTTTTATTGTTAAATATGCATTTCTGTAAGTGTTGCTTTCTATTTCTTTCAATTAGGGTTTTTAATCATTATTTGAGGGTCTCACTCTGTGGAGGCCTCTCATGTGCTACTAACTCCTTAATTGTTTCTGTCACTTGCAGGTCTACAGATCATCAGGCTATTAGAGCTAGAGTGGCCTGGCTTCGGATATTCAAAGCCCACTCACCCTGTTGGGATCAAAGGCGCAATATTTGGAAGACACTATTTTATTGTATTGATAGGATTTTGGAGAATCCTAGCCCATTATAATATTGTATCAAAATACTCTTGGAGAGTAGCATTGTATCAAAGAGTTCACTTGGCTCCCCCCATTGTCAATATTAAAATTGGAACATTTTGTGCAATATTTGTCTCTTTGTGTATTTACTTGTAATTTCATTTTTAGTGTCGCATCTTTGCATCTACAGTATGTATGTATGTATACACACACACACATAATGAGAAATCCAACTAATAAAATCAATTAAGTTTTCAAACTTAAATTTTCTAGTTGATAACACAACATCCAATCCAATGACAATTGTTAATTTGATGAAATTTTTCTAATTTTTTATGTTTTTATTTATAATTTTAGTCCTAATGTACTAAATATTTTAGAGGACCTAATAGTTGCAAATAGAAGAATGTGTAGCCCTTTTTTTCTAGATTGCATAATTTTCGAGCTCTACACAATGGTGACATTATTTTATGGACTTGTTATAGATCTATTTGGGGTTTTTATGAAAAATAAATTTCTTAGGGTATGTTACTCATCTCAATGGATGAAATTTTAGTGCTTTGTTAGTTCAAAAGATTTTATTACTCAAAATCAATAATATCTAGTTCACGTTTAATAATAAATTAGAAGAAAATATTAGTGATCATGAACTTGGTAAGAGGAAGGAGGAAGATTTTGGACTCTTCATGTTAGTGGAATTGGATGTACTTTTCCACATAAGAGAGAAAATTAATCCTATTAAGGTATGGTCTACTTTGAAATATCTCTATGGAAAAGTAAGTGCTAGTGAAGTTAAAAAAATAGAGATAGAGCTATCTAATCTCAAATTTTTAAATTTTAGTAATGTTGAAGACTATATATCTCACTTCAAATATTTAAGAGTTGATATACCTTTTATGAATGACCTTGTTTAAAGGGTAATTTATTATTATTTTATTGTAAGGTTAACCTCAAGCTTACGTTAATGCCAGCCTAAGCTTAACCTCTCATTGGGGATATGGTATCACTATAAATACGCTCAATGAAGATTAATTTATATACTAAGAGTGAATAAAATGTGAAATATTCGGATGTGCATGGAAACCCACCTTCTACATCTTGTTGTCTCTCTTTGTATCTTTAATTTGTTTACTATTTCTATCTTCTAATTGTCTCTTCTTCTTTCTTACAAATAAGTGTGGTGAATGCATGTTTTGGAATGTTTCTAGAAAATGTTGTAAATTCAAATAGATTGGCTACTTTGGCTAGGAGTACTTTGAACCCCTTAGTGACTTAGTATATCATGATGATGATCCATTCATGGCCTATGATTGAAAAAAATTGATATTTTCTATTAAGGAAACACCCCACTATTAGAATGGTTTGGTTACAACCATTTTACAACCATCAGTTTTAAATGTATGGAGGTTATTTTAGTCCTTCCTAGAACACAACAAGATTTTTTACTTTGACCCATTAATAGTTGTTAGAAAAAATAATAGGCCATTAGTATCTAGCACTTACTATTTTTTTGGACCATTGTGGAAGTAAATAAGTACCCTCCTTCATCATGATCATGCTTTATTAGTCCTTATATATATTCCCTTGTGCAATGAAGTAGAATGCCATCATAACCTCTTCTAATAAATATGTTGTATATCCATTGGTAGTGATTCACCTTCTATCTAAACCTAGCTCTTTTCTTGGTTGATAACCTTTAAAGGACCTATCCTATAGCTATATACCTACATATATCACCCATACATATAGTGATCCTGTAGCACCCTAAAATTGGCACAGTAAAACCTTAGCAATAATTAAAATTACCTTAGTAATAATTCAAATTCAAATTCAACCCCAAAATCGCTCCAAAACCGTCGTTTAACCCGTTTCCTCATTTCTCGTGCCATTTTTAGAGTTTGTTTTGACCGTTTGACGATATCGTCGCCGATCAGACGATATCGCCTCAGATTGGACGATTTCGTCTGGACTAGGACGTCCAGACGATCTTGTCCCAAAACTAATTTTTCATAATTAGCCTCTGTTTCAACGACGTCTCTAAGTTGGGCAGAAGCGTGTCTGCATCGCTAGAGACCTCCCCTGTTGGAGATCTTCCAAATTAGGATGATCTCCAACCTCCCAACTTCCCTCCTAAGCCTATTTAAACCTTAGGACCCCCCTTGACTTTCCCCTGGCTGAAATTTCCTGTAACTTGACCTTTACACGCATTAGAATACCCAGGATTACCATCTGCATTTGTACTTTCCAAATTTTGTTGCAGGAACCTTGTCATTCTTCAGTCGAAGCAAGCTCAGATCATCGTAGACGATCCTGTCCAATTCGAGATGATTTCGTATCAATCCGAGACGATTTCGACTACAGTCTGCATTGGGGCAATCAGTGCCCAGAGTTTGCGCTTTTTCTATACTTTGTTGTTATTTTATTCTGCATTTAGTCAGTTTTATTATTATTTCTTGTTATCTTGCATCTTGGAGTTCACCCATGTAGTTTAATTGCATAATAAGATCATGATTAGCTATTAAAGTATCGTAATTTATTTGCATTTCCATTCGGGATTATCTTATTAACATCCTTATTATTGTTTCATATCATTTTCCTTTATCAGAATAGTTGCAATTTTGGTATTTTGTATCTATTTCTCTGTTTGCAGGTCTCTGACGAATTCGTCTGATGAATTCGTCAGATCTCAGACGATCCTGTCAGATAGGAGACGATCTTGTCAAATTCCAGACGATCTGGACTGCTTCAAAAATTAGAACCTCCATCAGACATCCGAAACCAGGTATGGATTTCTTCACTTAGTTTGTTCTCTATGTTTTCTGTTAAATCTATTTTCTGTATTTAAATCTGCATTTCATATAGAATAACTTAGATTCATTTGGCCAAACCTAGGATTTGAATGTTTAAAGATAAAATTGAACACATAAAACACATTCCCAACCTAGGCGTGGAAACTGCCACTAAACGTTTCCTGGTGAACCCCACCATCCGTCGAAAAATCACCTTTATACACCTCCCCGAGAGGCGGGACCTTCGAAAGGCCTCTCAGTCCGAGGTATTGTCCCATCCTTTTCACATCCCCCTTTCGGGCGTGGATCCTATAGCCTGAAGGTAAGGGTGCGAAAAATTTGGAGCGATACATTTTGGTGAACCCGACGTGAAACTAAAACCTTTTGAAAACGAAAACAAAAACAAAAAAAAATAGATGCATTTAAAATCATTAGAAAATTACTAAGTTGCATATCATGTTTAGATGGTAGCTCCTAAGAAAAGACTAGCAGTTATTATAAATGTTGAAAACCAATTAGCAGCCTTAGAAATTAATTTTGTGCTTAGTGTGCTCGAAACAGATAGAAACCAACTTTTGTGGGACGAACTTGATAGAAGACTAGGTGTCATTTCATCTAGGTCAACAGAACTTAAACAAATCAAGAGGCTTGTCCTAGATAGAATCCTGGATCCTCATCAACTCATTTTTTATCATGAACTTCAGAGAGCCTGCCATAGGTGGTTAGCTTATAGGAGAGCTCTTGTGTCTTCAGAATTGTTCACCTTCGAGGAATACCTCGAGAACGCAGCCATTATACACCAATTCCTAGGTCGTGTAGAAGACCAAGAGGTCGTTCTTACGGATAGAGAAATATGGAATAGAGTTCCTAGAGCTATGTTATATCGAGAATATTGCCACGAACTTTATTTCTACCAACCAGAATCTGAGACTAGATAATATCACTATAGCACTTTTTGTCAAATTCTTGAAAGAAAATTTTCAATTTGAAGAAGAACACTTCATGACTCCTGAAGAACTCGAGCCCATTAATGATATTTATAAATTGTTTATAGAAAACTAGATCATTGCTTTCATTATTATTATTTCTTGCATTTTGAGTGTTGTTTGTTATCTTTATAATATTGTTATAAAAAATAAGAAAAACCAAAAACATAACAAAACCAAAAACATTTTATTTCAAATACTATAGTAGGTATATAATTAAAATATATACCTCTTAAGCTTGTTGCATATATATATATATATATATATATATATATATATATATATATTTGCTGAAATCTAAATTTAAGCACAATGCCTAGACTTAGGAATGGTAAACAAACTGAAGAAGAAGGAGAAGATTGGTTAGGAGACAAAACAAAAAACCCAAATGTCCTTCCTGAGGAATCAATTCCGGAAGGAGAAACTCTAGAACAGCCAGAAGATGAGCTGGCTGAAGAAAATGAACAACAAGAAAATCTTAAAGAGGAAGGATCCTCATCCCCTAGAATAGCTCCAGATGGAACTATTGCTTTTGATAACTTAGATCATTTCTGGAAATTTTTCAATAATAACATTGGTGCTCTTAATATGGCAGTTCGTATTGATAGAGGACAAATTAGTGACACTCAAGCAGCCATGGAACATATGTTTGACATACACACTAATCCCTTGTCTTTCATTGATCAAGAAAGTGATAAAGTTGGACCATCCAATAGAGATATGGTCACTATGATTCAGAACATGCAAAAACAACAGGTTACCCAACCCCCTAAGGAACTTGTTATTGAGCCTAAAATCATTCCCACACAAAAGAGACCTTCATTCACTGCTTTATTTTGCCAAACTATTAATCAATATGCTTCAAATCAACAAAAACCTAAAATGAAGCCAAACACCAATTTTCAACAATCTGGGATACAACATAATACAACTTCAAAACTTCTTCATAACACCCTTCCTACCAACAATTTACACAATAGCAATATAGCATCTAATCTGCATGTCCCTCCATCATATGCTCACAAATCTCATATTAATGCCCTACCGAACCAATATGGTGGGCAAACCAGTAATCTGGAAGCCATGGTGAAACAGTTAGCTTCCCGCATGGACCAGATAGATCCCTACCGTCCCTCGTACAATTATCGAGAGATGTGTAGTCAACCTCTAGATCCTATGGTTGTAGCACAACCATACCCTAAACACTTTCCCATGCCCGTTCTGCCTATATATAAAGGAACCGAAGATCCCATAGAGCATCTTCGCATGTTTAGGATAGCATGTCATGATATATCACATGATGACTTGCTATTACTAAAAATGTTCCCAAAAAGTTTAGGAGGAATGGCATTAGAGTGGTACTATCAATTGCCCACTCATTCTTTGAGAAATTTTGAAGAGACTACTGAATCTTTTGTGCATCAATTTAGTGCCTATATCGAGAGGCATGTAACCATTAAAGATTTGTACAACTTAAAACAAGATAAAGATGAATGTTTTGCTGATTTCTTAGCTAGATGGAGGCAATTGACAGGAAAACTGCACTTTGTGCTACCTTATAGGGAAATGTTGGATATTTTTATTAATAATTTGCAAGAACAAATATCCTATGAGTTATCAACTGCTACCTTGACCACCTTCGATCAAGCTATAGACTTAGCTCGAAGGGTGGAAGATGCTCTCATTAGGAGAGGTCAGCTCAAAAAGAAAGATGATGAGAAAACATCCAGAAATCAGTACAAAAATAAACAAGTTGTAGGTGATGGAGTCACTGATAGTAGAAACATTGCTAATATCAATACAACCAAGACAACAAAAAAATTTATATTGAAACCTCTTGATAAACCTCCTCGAGAGTTTACTAGATTGAATCAACCATTGTCAACTATTTTACCCCAATTACTCGAAAGAGGTTTGATTCAATTACCAGCTATCCGGGAACCTGATCCAACCATACCCGGATACAGAGCCGACTTACACTGTGATTTCCATAGAGGGCCTGGACACTCTACCAACTCTTGTAAAAGGTTAAAACATAAAATACAAGATCTGATTGATAATAATGAGATGGAGGTGCAAGCTTTCCAGCCTAAACAAAATGCTCCTAATAATGCTCAAAAGACCATTCCCCAAAATCAGAATCAAAATGCTAATCAATCATTAGATATATTTCAACATCCTTTACCAAAACATGGTAAAGAAGTGGCCAATCAAATCGAACATCATAATGTTCCCCCTCCTACCCGATATGTAGGGACTATTAGCGGACAATTATCTATTCAGGATCCTCAAATATTTGGCACAACTTTATCCATGGTCACGACCAGGCCCCTACATAATATTCAAACTCCCGATCCTAGTGATGTAGAATCGGATACTGAAAGTGAAGTAGACATCACCTCAAATCAATCGAATAGTTCTAAAAATGAATCAGATCCTATTCAACCCATCACAGATGCTATGGTTCCAGAAGAACCATTTCCTAGAAGAGTTACTACTCGACCCTCTTCTAATCAATTCCTTCCTAATGAACAAGCCATAAATGCTCAACCGAGACCTATTCAGCATCCTCAATATAACATTGTAGGTACCATCGGAGTCGTTACCAGACAACAGGCTCAAAATTCTCAACAAGAACCAAATCAGAACGATGGATCAACTCCATTTGTTTTGAGAAATCCCAATAAAGGGAATCATGCTCCTAATGTTCAACCTAAACCCCCTTACAATATTAATGAGCAATTATCCAATACTACAGCCAGAATTTCCCTTTTGGACTTGTTAAGATCTTCTCCTACCCATAGGGATGAATTGATGCTTACATTAAGCCAAATGATGGTACCTCAAAATATTCAACCCGAAGCCATGGCCAATACTATCATCACTAGAGAAGTTGATTGTATTGACTTTCGAGATAAAGATATACCACAACATAGTTTACATAAGGATAATCCCTTATATATTACTGCTCTAATTGGAGATGTAGTTGTTAAAAGAGTCTTGATCGATAATGGTTCATCTCTAAACATTTGCACTTTTGACTTCTACCAAAGATTTGGCTTTAGAAGTGATGAAATGAAAAAAACTGACATGATTATCAAAGCTTTCAATGACGAGACACAAGAAACGTGTGGAGTCATTACTATACCATTGCAAGTTGGTCCTAGAACCCTAGATACAACCGTGTTTATTGTACATTGCCCCGCATCATACAATATACTTTTGGGTCGCCCTTGGATCAATGCAATGCGAGCGGTTCCTTCCACTTTACACCAATGTGTTAAATTTGAATTTAAAAATCAGTTGGTCACTATCCATGGTGACCCTAGACCCTTTGATATGTGTGCTTTGGCAGAACCTGTTGGAGTGCAATTTTGCCCTGCTTTGTCATCCACACATCCTAATTCTTATTTTTCATCTAAACATGTGAAACACACACACATAACATCATCTATTTCTCCTCCATCAACTACACCTATACATTTAACTCAACCATCTTCTAAACAAACCACTCTAGAACCTCAAAAAGATCTTAGATCCACAACCAATCCTTCATGTTCTGTCCCTATAATTTCAAAACCTATAGACCCATCTATTAACACCTCTACATTATCTACATCTATCATACCTTCCACATCTAAAGATATAGGGAATGATCCTTCTACATCTTATGCTCTTTCTGATGAACTCTTACCTGATTTATCTAAAATTCTTATATCAGAAAAAACAAATGCTTCTATGCAAAATTCCATTATCTTAAGTAATTTGCCGCCATCTCCTCGTACTTTGGGCCTCCCACAACCTATGGGAAGTACTTACCAAGTCGGGAGTTGTGCCTTCATTTATAAGGGATATGACTGGGGAAGAATACCCAGGGAACATCAAAACTCATCATGAGGGATATGCTCGATGTTATTTTACTAATGAGTATATTAAAGCTAAACCTATAATGCTTAAAATGGGATATAAAGGGAAAGGCTTGGGACCTTTCCAAAATGGTATGAAAGAACCTTTCGAGGTAGAACCATGGCCCGCCCGATGTGGTGTGGGCCTATTTCCTAGTAAGGGTCAACCCTTCCCTTTTGAACATGATGATCAACTCATATGTTATCAAGATTATTTGGATAGGCGTGATGATTTGCCTCTACAAAATCAGCCATTTACATGCAATATGCTATCCATAGCTTATCCTGAAATGATTGTTGGATCCGATGATGAGTTGGAAGGTGATATTTTCCATGATGTCTCCGTTGAAGAGATGTTACACAATGGGTTTTATTTTGATGGTTCTATACCAACTATAGCTCAGCTTGAGGCCACTACTCCTCAAAATGACTTATCTAAGTTAACCTTAAAAGAATTACAAGAATTGGGCGTCTCACCCGCCCCACCTAATTTTGAAAGAGATCTACACATGGAAGTAGAAAACGTCATTAAAGTTAACATGGGAACTGAGGATAATCCTCACATAATCAATATTGGGTCAGAATTAAGTCAAGAAAAACAAGAGCAATACATTGCATTCCTTAAAGAATATGAAGATGTCTTCGCTTGGACATATGAAGATATGCCAGGTTTAGACCCTTCTGTAGTCATGCATCACCTAGTAGTCCATCCGGATGCTAAACCTGTTAAACAGAAACTTAGAAAAATGCATCCTAAAGTGGCTTTGCTAGTCAAAGGGGAGTTAGAAAAACTCCTGAATGTTGTTTTTATACAAGCTATTGATTATGCTGAATGGATCTCGAATGTAGTTCCAGTCACCAAGAAAGAAGCTACCAAAGTTAGGGTTTGCACAGATTTTAGAGATATTAACGTTGCATGCCCTAAAGATGATTTTCCTCTTCCAAACATGGATCAAATCATTGATTTTACTGCTGGGAGTGGGATGATGTCCCTAATGGATGGATTCTCCGGCTATAATCAGATCAGGATAGCTCCTGAAGATCAGGCTAAAATAGCCTTTATTACCCCCTGGGGTACCTTTTGTTGGAAAGTGATGCCATTCGGCTTAAAGAACGCAGGTGCAACCTATCAACGAGCTATGACTTATATTTTTCATGACATGATGCATGATATCCTACATGATTATGTAGATGATATTATAGCTCGCTCTATTAATGAAGATGATCATTTAGATGATTTGAGAAAAGTTTTTAATCGGTTAAGAGAATATCTTATTCGATTAAATCCTGCTAAATGCATATTTGGAGTTAAGTCCGGTAAACTATTAGGGGTTATAGTTTCTTTACGTGGCATCAAAATCGACCCTCTCAAGATTGCGGCTATCACTGATATGCCCGCACCTACCAATATATCTGAGTTACGAAGTTTACAAGGTAAACTTCAAGCCATCCGTCGCTTCATCGATAAGCTGGCGGACAAAACCGGTCCCTTTCTTAAGCTCCTTAAGAAGGATATCCCTTTTAATTGGGACGATGAATGTAAGGAAGCTTTTGAACTTCTTAAACAATACCTCCTTAACCCACCTGTGCTTTCACCGCCTAGACCTGACCGCCCATTTATCCTGTATATTTCAGCTTCAGATTTTGCTTTAGGAGCTATGTTAGCTCAACTTGATGATGAGAAAAGAGAACGTGCTAATTATTATATTAGCCAAACTTTAATTAGTTATGAAACCCGCTACACAGCATTAGAAAAACTATGTCTAGCAGTCGTATTTTCTACGCAAAAATTATGCCATTATATGCTTAGTCAAAAAACGTATGTCATTGCTAAATATGATCCTTTGCGGTATCTCATGAGTCGACCTTATTTATCGGGTCGCACAGCCAAGTGGGTTCTTGCTCTAAGCGAGTTTGAACTCACGTTTATAGGACAAAAGTCTGTTAAGGGTCAAATCATAGCAGATCAATTAGTTGTTGCACCCTTAGAGTCTACCCATCCCCTCATCATTGAGTTTCCTGATGAATGCCTTCAATTAGAGGCAGACCATGTTGAACAATGGTCCTTATACTTTGATGGAGCCCGATGCATGAGTGGGGCTGGTGCAGGTATTATTTTAATATCTCCACAAAAGCACATTATACCTTTGTCCTTTAAATTAACATTTGCTTGCACTAATAATACTGCTGAGTATGAAGCTCTAATCCTTGGATTACGAGCTGCCTTGGCGCTAAAAATTAAAAATCTATTAGTTTTTGGTGATTCTCAACTTGTTATAAACCAAATTAATGAAGTTTATCAGACCAGAGATGATAAATTGCATCCATATAAAGCATATGTTTTACAATTAATGTCTCTATTTGATCAAGTTACCTTGGAAGCTATTCCTCGAACTAGCAACCGTGCGGTCGACGCTATGGCCGCAGTTGCATCTCTTCTGCCCTTGGAGTTAGATGACGAATATGCCACCATCATTATTCATCGACTCCAGGAACCCGCTTCAAATAAGTCATGCTTAGAACCTTTGGATGTGTTTCTAATCAATGAAACTACTCCTGAACCTTGGTATACGAATATATTTGATTTTCTTCACAATGGGACTTTCCCTGCCAATTCTAATAGAAACCAACATCGGTTATTACGTAGACGAGCAAGTCGATTTGTAATAATTGGCAATACTTTATATAGGAGATCTTTTGAAGGTATCCTATTGAGATGTTTGAATTTAGAAGAATCCAGATCAGCTTTGAGTGAAGCCCACGATGGATCTTGTGGAGGACACTCTAGTGGTAGTGTCATTGCTAAAAAGCTCCTTAGGATAGGATACTTTTGGCCTACCATGGAGAATGATGCACATGATTATGTGCGCCATTGCGACAAGTGCCAGAAACATGCTGACCTTGTCCATGCCCCTGCACAAGAACTGCAGGCTATTTCATCTCCTTGGCCCTTTTCAAAATGGGGCTTAGACATTATTGGCAAAATTAATCCTGTGTCATCTGATGGACACAAATTCATCATAACCGCCACTGAGTATTTCATGAAGTGGGTTGAAGCTATGCCTTTAGCTTCCTGCACTGGGACACAAGTCTCTAAATTTATTTTTAATCAAATCATTTGTAGGTTCGAAATTCCTGCAAATCTCATCTCAGACAATGGAACTTGTTTCAAAAATAAAGATGTTAAAAAATTATGCCAAAAATATAAGATTCAACATCGTTGGTCCACTCCCTATTATCCTCAGGGTAATGGCCAAGCAGAAGCTTCAAACAAAACCTTAATCAAAATTCTCAAAATATTGGTCAATAAATCTGGCCATGACTGGCACATTCAATTATATCCAACTTTGTGGGCTTATCGAACTAGTGTTCGAACCCCCACTGGAACTTCACCTTTTGTTTTGGTTTATGGTGCTGAAGCCATTTTTCCCTTTGAATTAGAAGTTCCTTCTTTGGCTCTACTACTTCAAGATACCGAAGTAGGAGATGAATATCGAGCTAGCAGACTCAGTCAGCTGGAGCTCCTAGATGAAAAGCGCATCAATGCTTTGGAGCATCTTCGTGCCTACCAAAACAAGCTTAAAAGATCATATGCTAAGAAAGTTCGTCATCGATCCTTTGTGGTCGGCGACCTTGTTTTAAAAGAAAATCAAAAAAATACTAATGCAACTAAAGACCTTAAAGGTAAATTTGAGCCCAAGCTGGCTTGGACCATATATTATCATCTGCTAAATTTGAATCGAGGAGCATACAAATTATCTACCTTAGATGGTAAAGAACTTAAAGAACCCATGAACATTTTACATCTTAAACGTTACTATGCATAACAAAATTTGTCATTTCATCATTGTATATATTTGTTTAAAATATTTCAAAAAAAAAAATCACTATCTTGTATTTCTTTCAATTTATAAACTTAAAAATCTAAAAAACATTCAAAATCTTCAAAAACATCTTTTATTTTTGTACTTCTCACATTGTGACGCATTGCAATTATATTTTCAAATTATTTTGGATAAATTAGCATTTATTTGGAATCCCGCACTTTCACACTCACATGAATAAATATCTTGATTTATTTGGTATGATTACTAATCTCTCTTATATCAAAGTCCACAAAATTCAATTAAATAAAGTTTTGAGCATAGAGAATTGATCTTGTTATTTACTTAAGCCAAACATATCCTTTCACAATAAAATGATTATATTTGTAATGTCCATGCTATCCTACATAGTAGAAGTGGTTTCTTGAGCGAAAAGTTTCCCCTGCTATCCTATCATGCACATGGTCTAGAATCTTTGAGAATTGGCAAAAGGACAAGCTCACCCCTACCCGGAATAAAAATCCCTTGCTCTACAGCTAATCCGAGCAAGTATCCCTAGAATAGGAAGCAAAAGAAAAGGAAAAATCAAGCAAAATCATTTACCACTATTTCAGCATTATCTCAAATATCAAAGCAAAAGATACAAAAAAAAAAAAAAGAGAGAGAAAGCAAAGAAAGAAAGACAACAAAATGAGCAAAAGCAAAAGCAATAAAATCCTTTCCCTACCCCTTAAAAAGAAAAGAAGGGTTGATGAGCTTGAATCCCTGGAATTCTCAATTATTCGAAAACTGTGAGGTAAGCCCCATAACAAGTGGTTTGTGCCCAACCCGCTTGGCCTTGGGTAACTCCTAGCGTGGTGATATGTCTGTCACATTAGCGACCTTCTTTTGTACTAGACCTATGTCTGCTTATGGATTAGCTAGCTCTTGATAATCCGACTTACATAGTAGTCTGGTATGGTTATATGCATCTAAATCATGGTTAATGAACACTTATTTGGTTAATTTAAATCACTTGTATCATAGTATCTTGCTCAAACCTGGTGAATGAACAATACAATCGCACACACATTTGTATTTGAGAGATTTTGTGTATCATTATGATAAATCAAGATTGGAAATGAACTCACATATGCACATGGGATTCCTTATAAATCTAACTTTTGTCTTTAAGATACTTTGAAATATTTTTGCAAATTGTCTGGAATAATTTCATTTTCTTCTCTGAGAACAGTTGTTTAGTATAAAGACAACTACATGCATTACCAACAAATCAAAATCATTTTCAAAAACATGCAATAAAGTTACATATAATTTTTGACTTTCGTGACGATGGTATAGTTCCAAAACCAAAATTGGAATTTTATGCCTAGCACAAGTCCTCATCTTCATATTTTCTGTTTATTTTCAAAAATTAAAAATCAACCATGCAATAAAACTATTTATTTTCTTCTTTTGGATTTCACGATGATGGTATAAGTCTATACCTAAATATTCTATGCCTAGCGCAAACCATCGAACTAATTTTATTTCCCATTTATTCCAACATATGACTTAAATCATTATGTTCCACAATTATGCTTTCAAACAGAATGCAACTTATTCTATTTTTCATGTCATTATGTTCAAATTCAATTTTGCAACCATGGTATAATTTCTAAGGAATTATTCAAAATTTTATCACACTTAGGAATTTATGCCTAGCAAAAATCATTTTAAAATATTTCATGCATATCATTTTTATGAAAATCTGAAAACAAATTACCATCAAACCATCATCATTTCTATCATCACAACAAAGTCTTAAGACAGTCTCTTAAGCACTCTTTTTACTTTTAACAATATTTCTATACCGGGATTAGCTTGACGACCGAGTGAGCAGCGACTCCATGAAATGGTCTATAATAGCGACAATGTCCTTTGAAATTATTGTTAACGAGTCCCTTTTATTTTTATCAAATTATCATCTCAACAACCAATTTGTTTACATCAGATTATTTCATTTAAATTTTAAAGCATGACATTCAAACTATAATATTTTCAAACAACATAATTACATGAATCATCAAATCAATCACATCAAAAACATTAAAGCACCATACATAAGACAAGTCATATGATCAAAAATATCATATATATATATATATATAAATATATATATATATATATATATATATATATATATATATCTCAACAATGTATGTACATCATATCAAAACTAGATTGGTATGCCACAATCTACATCTTGGCATACTCAATCCTCTCAATCATATATCCTAGTCTATGCGGTGCGGTAGCCTAGCCTCGAGAACCCCTCGAGCTCTCAGCCTCATCTCCTCCCCCACCCTGAGGTGGACGAGGTGGCCCCATCACAGTATGTGTGGTACTACGAGTCCTAGTTGTCGATCGGGATGAAGTCCTCGATGACCCAACCCTGATCAGATCCACAATGCCGACTAGCAGCTGTACCCTCTGGCCCTCTGGCACCAGCTGGAAGTAGATACCCTAGTAGAACGTGGTCTGAGCAATCGACCGTGCCAGCTCCTGAGTGCTCGCTCCTCCGCTCCGTGCTCTAAGGCATGCAACCTCATCTCTGAGCTGTGTAGCCTCCGCTCGGTGACGTGTAGCCTCATCCTGTAAAGTCTGCACCTATGCCTGGAGATGGACAGTCTCCACCCGAAGAGTAGCCATCTCGCTACTCTCTCCTACCTCGACACCCTTGCCCTTATCGGGCGATGGTGGTCTCTCTCTCTATGGAGAAGGGGGTCTCTCCTCCCTCCTCTCCTGCTATCGTGGCCTCTACTGAGCCTGTGGCCTCCTCTGCTCTCTCCCATCGTGACCCTGTGCCGCCTCAATGGCTGCCTGGCACTGCCTCCCTATCCGATGCACAACTACGTGAATCGGACCCTAAGCCCTCGTCATCCGAGGAGGGCGGATGCCTGCGTACCAGGCATCATAGCCGTCGGCTACCCCTGCATCATCCCCATCCACTGGCTGGATGGGGGCATCATCCGCGTCCTGACTCCAGAATCACTACATATCTGGAGCCCCGCTAACTGTAGTGTTATCCCGGATGGTCCGGGAAAACTCGTAGTCTCTGAGAGATGGGATCCCCTGCTGTAGACCGAACTGCCTCAAAACTTGGTCGTACCGGTGGAGCTCCACCTCTCCCCTCTCCATCCTCAGCCAATAGACTCGCTTGACGTGAGCTAGCTCCTGTCCATCCTCGGCCCACCCTGGATGATCTCTCCAAGGCCTCTAGGTGATCTGGTCGGAGACAAGGTCGTCAAGTAGTCTCCGGGACACTGGCGGATCTACTCGCCTTGTGACCCTCTTCGGAGCCACCAGTAGAAAACTCGGGGCCTCTCCCCATCAATCCCTATCAGTGGGAGCCCTACCGGCCTCCGCACCATGATGTGCTCCCAGCACCAAACCTGTAGTAGTGATGTCATGACCAGACATCGGCCGCCCTTGTATACGACCCCATACAGGATCCTATACAATCGGCATAGTACAAAGCTCCCCCAAGCAAACCTGTATCCATGGTCTCTCATGTCGTAGACCACATCTGTCAGTAGCCATGGCAGCCTGCATCCACTCTGATGGCATAGCAGCAGACCACCTACCACCCCAGCCAAAACCTGTGTCAGCCTAGATGCCCCAGGCATCTGGCATAGAGACTCGATGTTCACTCCGCCCTTCTCTAGGGTGAAGCTCGGATCTTCGCATAGTCTCATCATAGCGTGGCCCTGATTGGCCGTAGGAGTGATCAGCCGTCCTTGTATGGGGATCCTCAAGATCCTCCATACATCCTCCAGTGTGGGAGTCATCTCCCCTATCGGTAATCGAAAACAAGAACCCGGATACCACCTCTCTGCTAGGGCTGTCAATAGCCCCATGTCTGTAGACACTTGTGGCATATCTGCCACGTGCTGCAAGCCTACCTGAGCTAGCTGATCTCACTCTGCCTGAGATAGAGCAGCCAAGTCATCCCTTAGTCCATCGTATTTCCATTCTCGGCTCTTTAGTAATCCTCTCTGCAACATAAACAACATAAACAATAAAAAATCAACAATAAAAATCATTAAATCATTAATCAAAATGCAAGTAAAATAAGTTCAGTTTAGACCCTTACCCGTAGCCCGCGTCGGACCTCTATTTTGACCATCTTGTCTACAGAGCTCTAGAAAATAGTAAAAATGAACAGTAACAATGAATTAGGGTTTTCCCTATTTTTCTTAATTTTATTCAAAAACACTTAACATTTTTTAAAATTTTGCTTTTCCATGTTTTTACCTCAAACGTCGATTTGGGTAAAAACACGGAGGGGGCACCATAGTAAGCTGTCGTACGATTCGACCTAGAATCATCGCCTAAAAATGGGAATAATTTTTGCTTTCTCGTAGATCGAGAAGAACTCATCTTTAACGCATTTTCTTCGGAAAATTTGCTAAAGAGGGGGCAAAATGTAGCACCCTAAAATTGGCGCAGTAAAACCTTAGCAATAATTAAAATTACCTTAGTAATAATTCAAATTCAAATTCAACCCCAAAACCGCTCCAAAACCATCGTTTAACCCATTTCCTCGTTTCTCGTGCCATTTTTAGAGTTTGTTTTGACCGTTTGACGATATCGTCGTCGATCAGACGATATCGCCTCAGATTGGACGATTTTGTCTGGACTAGGACATCCAGACGATCTTGTCCCAAAACTAATTTTTCATAATTAGCCTCTATTTCAACGACGTCTCTAAGTTGGGCAGAAGCATGTCTACGCCGCTAGAGACCTCCCCTGTTGGAGATCTTCCAAATTAGGATGATCTCCAACCTCCCAACTTCCCTCCTAAGCCTATTTAAACCTTAGGACCCCCCTTGACTTTCCCCTGGCTGAAATTTCCTGTAACTTGACCTTTACACGCATTAGAATACCCAGGATTACCATCTGCATTTGTACTTTCCAAATTTTGTTGTAGGAACCTTGTCATTCTTCAGCCAGAGCAAGCTCAGATCGTCACAGATGATCCTGTCCAATTCGAGATGATTTTGTATCAATCCGAGATGATTTCGACTATAGTCTGCATTGGGGCAATCAGTGCCCAGAGTTTGTGCTTTTTCTATACTTTGCTATTATTTTATTCTGCATTTAGTCAGTTTTATTATTATTTCCTGTTATCTTGCATCTTGGAGTTCACCCATGTAGTTTAATTGCATAATAAGATCATGATTAGCTATTAAAGTATCGTAATTTATTTGCATTTCCATTCAGGATTATCTTATTAACATCCTTATTATTGTTTCATATCATTTTCCTTTATCAGAATAGTTGCAATTTTGGTATTTTGTATCTATTTCTCTGTTTGCAGGTCTCTGATGAATTCGTCAGATCTCAGACGATCCTGTCAGATAGGAGATGATCTTGTCAAATTCCAGATGATCTGGATTGCTTCAAAAATTAGAACCTCCATCAGACATCCGAAACCAGGTATGGATTTCTTCACTTAGTTTGTTCTCTGTGTTTTCTATTAAATCTATTTTTTGTATTTAAATCTGCATTTCATATAGAATAACTTAGATTCATTTGGCCAAACCTAGGATTTGAATGTTTAAAGATAAAATTGAACACATAAAACACATTCCCAACCTAGGCGTGGAAACTGCCACTAAACGTTTCCTAGTGAACCCCACCATCCGTCAAAAAATCACCTTAATACACCTCCCCCGAGAGGCGGGACCTTCGAAAGGCCTCTCAGTCCGAGGTATTGTCCCATCCTTTTCACATCCCCCTTTCGGGCGTGGATCCTATAACCTGAAGGTAAGGGTGCGAAAAATTTGGAACGATACAGATCCACTCACTATCCATTTATTTTATTAGAGCAATCTATTATTTAGATACTCACCTTGCTAATCATTTGCACAAATCCCTACACCTGATTAACTTAGTATGCTTGACTTTAGTATTAAATTCATATATCTTACTGATCCATCCAACTCTCTTTTCTTCTATATCACCATGTAATATAGTAGACCAAATATTGGGGTGAACTATGAAGATAGTGGTCTTACTTTGAAAAATGTAGTATCTAAATTTCTTCAAGACCTTCATGATGGAATTACTTGCTTTTCAATTAGGGTATATCTCTCTTCATAGTTGTGAAGGGAATGAATCATGAAGGGTATAATGTGTTCCTCCTCTTGGCAAATATTTTGATTTAGGACAACTACAATACTTTAATTTGATCTAAACATATGCATCATAAATTCTTTAGAGAAATTTTAATTAATTAGGATAGGGTTCTTGGTGATGGTATATTTGAACTCTTAGAAGGGTTTCTTTCCTTATTTGGTCCAATATAAGGAGATGTGTTTCTTGATCATCTTGGTTACACGCTTAACCATTTGAAAAAATTAGTAATATAACTAGCTATAAATTATCTTGGGCCTCACCGAACTGAACGCTTGTCCCTTTCCTGGTGCTTTCAGCGGTGTAAAATGTTTAAAATGATTGTGGCATGGTGGTTATAGGGGCGGACTATGCGAAGATCTATGTGGTGGCTTTCGGGGTGGACAACATAGAATACTATGGCAGCCATAAAAGCTGGACAACCTGCTCGGATTCGTGGTGGCTACCGATTCCACCATGTAAATACAAAAAAAAAAAACTAGCTATAAATTAGATATGCCATAAGAATAACCAAATCCACTTGCCTAATATGGGAAATGGTAGGTCTTGAATAAATTTTATTCAATGGAGATCTATGGATAGAACTCATTTTATTTTTTAATGAGTTATATGGGATTAAAATAGGCCCCAACCATATTTCATCATCACCACATAGTGGTATTACAACAAATTTTGGATATTATTAATTTATCATTTGGAAATATTTGAACCTAGGTCTCCTCGAAATATTGAGGAATCTAACCAGTTGAACTAATGCCACTTGATATAGATAGAACTCCTTTTGATACTACATGACCTAAAGAAATTTCCTCTTAGATCATGAATATAGATTTCTTAGGGTTTAGATAAATACTAAACTCCCTACATCTTTGGAAGACTAACTCCAAATGTTAAATATGCTTGTTCTTGATTTTAGAAAGGAATTTCAAATCATCAAGGTATATAAGGATGTTTTCACTCATAATACCTAAAATATTTATGTTCACAGCTCTCTAGAAAGTTGTTCCAATGTTTGATGAGCAAAAAAGCATTCACTAGTATGCAAATGTTCCCCACGTGGTGGTAAAAGTTGTCTTATATTGGTCTTCATCCTTGAACCAAATATGGTTATACCCTAAAAAACCATCTAGTAGTGATAGTATATATGACCCTACCATCTCTTGTAATATTTTATTAATGGTAGGTAATGGTTAATAATATTTTTAAGGATGCCCTATTCAAGTTTCTAAAATAAATGCATAAACCCATGTCTCCATTTTTCTTGTATACTGTTAGGATCCCATCCTAACATTATTTTGTAATTCTCATTTGCTTATGTAATGACCCACTTCCAACGTGGGGGATTCCATCTATAATGTTATTTTGTAATATTTTGTAATGTATGTGGCAAGTAAGGCACCTAGCCAAGTGGGGCCATTTCATGTAACCATTATCAAGATTGTAACCGATGTTTGGTAGAAGATTCTAGCTCGAGTGGCATTTTGCATGTAAGCCAACTCTTGAGCCTTAGGGTTAGGGTTGCATGGAGTTTCTCTTTAAAAGATATGGAGCCATGTACGAATGTATATTTTTGCAAGTTAATGAAATATTGAAGGAGGTTGCCCCCTCGAAGAGGCCTGCGATTCTAAGTTATTTGTGAGATTGTTTCAATTTTACAATTACTTTTCACATAGTGTTATTTTGTTATTTGATGTATTTCTATTTAATTTATAGTATTTTGTGTGAGTGAGCTTTATTTTTAATAGTAGGTTCCTAACAAGTGGTATCAGAGCACTTTCTAGGGCTGAGTTCTACTATGATTGTGATAATTCTTGCCCATCCATTTCTACTTGTTAGGTATAATTTTCTTGTGTTTTTCATTTCTATTTTCCTTTATTTAAAAAAATAAAAACAACAAAACTAGAAAAATAAAAAAATAGTCTTTTTTTATAGTAGTTGAGTAGGTTAGAAACCCTGTGCTAAGGGTTTTAAAATATCATAAAGGAGCTATCATTATTGGCTAAGCTAGATAGCCCATAAAGCATCTAGTGAAGTGAGGGGTGATCAAGCTCCAATACCCAGGCCTTAGACAACACTCACGCATGGAATTGAGCTCCCATGCATCTTCGGGTGTATCGGGAGACCATTTAGGCTTAAACAAAATTTTATCCAATAGGAAGATTTTTGACCTTGTATTATCCATAGTCCATGGGACACAACATCTCGAATGATTACCCTCTCATACTATCAGAGAGGTAGATAGTGTGCTCAAGGGTATGTGTGGAATCCTCCTTGGGTAGTGGCCTAAAATATTGGTTCAAGCACTATTGTTCATCACTACGGTATAATAGAGGGCCTATGGGTATTACATACTCCTCTACCTAGTGTACCTTAGTTCTATCAAAAACTTCAACCTACAAAAATAAAACCTTCCTATTCTACTAAACCTACATTTATGACCCATAAAAGTGAGCATACAAAGGACTTCCCTATCATCGAAGAATAAACTTTTGCATGCACCAAATAGTCAAGATAGAGTCTACAAGTGTTTGTGATAGTCAAAAATATTCTAGTACCATTTAGGTTAGTGGTAGTAATAGTTAGGTCAGTGATAGTAATAGTCAGGTCGATAGTGGTAGTAATAGTCATCTATACTAGATAGATATTATAGGTTATCAATGTTAGTAACTGCATAGTATAGAGAATCTTAGGGTTAGTGAAGTGAATAGTGTTAGTAACTATAGTATAGGTGATAGGGATAGAGATAGGATAGTGACAAGGTGGTCAGTAGATAGAATACATAGGTCAGAGATAGTTGATCTAGTACCCAAATTTTGAACTGAATCTCCAAATAAAAAATTGACCACACTAGTAGACTCATCAAAATAGAGGATAAAAAAAGTTTGGGGTGTCCAAAATTAGTGTTGAGATATATAGCTCATTTTGATCATTATTCCAAGCTGATCATTTTGATATATAACACCCAAGCACTTTTTTGGACTCCTTACTAAAAATAGTAACTCCTATAACCACACTTCTATTTTTAGTAATTCAGTGAAAGAGGTTCAAGACTCTCCAAAATGGTTATTAGCACTCGTGGACATCAAAAAGAGATAGACCAAACCACCTCATTGTTGGAATACCTAAAAATCTCCATTGATAACATGACCCAAGCAAATCAATCCATAAGGGAAGAGCTTCAAGGCTTTAGAGAGGATTACGATACCTCCAAAAACCGCTTGGAAGAACAACTTGCAGATGTTGAGTCCAAATTGCAAGGTGGTCCAAGAAGGTCTGAGTATCATATTGAACAATCTAATTGAGGTAAAGGAAGGGAAATAGATGACTCTCACCCTCACTATGACCATGATCCTACCTTTAAGATGCCTAAATTAGACTTTCCTAAGTTCAATGGGAAGGATGTAGATGGGTGGTTGTGTCATGTTGATCAATTTTTTAAACTCCACAATGTCCCTAGATATTATCGAGTTCAGATGGCTTCCTTCAACTTGGAATCTGAAGCTTTACAATGGTACCAATGGTTGTAAAACACTACTCCTGATCCTTCTTGGGAAGAATTTGAGTCTCAATTACTCACTCGATTTGGCCCTAGTGAGTATGATGACTTTATAGGAGCATTGACAAAGTTGAAATAAACTTCTACAGTTCGAGATTACCAAACGCAATTTGAGAAATTGGCCAACAAAACTAGGGGATTGAATGAAGGGTTCTTTATGAGTTGTTTCATTAGTGGTTTGAAGGATGATCTCCAAGCTGAGGTCAAGATGTTTAAACCATAAACCATGATGCAGGCTATCAGTTTGGCTCATTTGGTTGAATCCAAATTTTTAGCTCAAAGGTGGACATCTAAATTTCCACAAGCTAGACCCTCCTTCCCTCCTAGATTCCAAAATCATAATGAAAATAAAATTGTTGCACCCAAATTTTTGACTACCGAAGAAATGGATGCGCGATGCACCCAAGGGTTGTGCTACAATTGTGATGAAAATTATGTTCATGGGCATAGGTGCACCCAAAAGAAGTTGTTCCTCATAGATGTTGATGAGCCTGACACTAGTGACCAAAGTGATGATGACATAAAACCAGTAGAGGAACCACCCCAAACTGAGGAAGAAATCCAAGAAGAACCATAGGCTAAAATTTTTGTTCATGCTCTTGCTGGAATTACTACTCCCCAAACCATGAAAGTTGTGGGTTATTTCAAAGGCCTACGTCTTACCATCTTGATTGATTCTGGTAGTACATAACTTTATTGATCCTCACATTGCCAAGTAGGCTAATTGTTACGTACATACATGTAATTCCTTTGAGGTTATGGTAGCCAATGGAGGGACCTTACCTTGCAAAGGTAAATGTCATAATGTTAAAGTAAAAATTGGAGAATATGAGCTCAAACAAGATATGTTTGCTCTTCAATTAGGGGGATGTGATATCATGTTGGGAGCTCAATGGTTGGGCACATTGGGAACCATCTCATGGAACTTTTCCGAGCTTTGGATGCAATTTTCATAGAATGGATAGTCCTATACTCTCCATGGTTCAAAAGTAGGGCCTCCACAGATTATCAGTTCAAACTATATGGAGAATTTGTTGAAAATATATTCTCGAGGAGCCATAGCTTAGATATTTTTAATCCAACCTCACACTTTTGAGGTGGATTTCATTCCTATAGATTTGCAACTTATTTTGGCCAAGCACAATTATGTTTTTACTAAACCATCAGAATTGTCACCTCATCACTCCCATGACCATGTTATTCCATTGTTACCTAGCAATGCACCACCCAACATCAGACCGTATCGGTATCCTCATGCTCTTAAGTCAGAAATCAAGAAGTTAGTATAGGAATTGTTAAAAGCTGACATCATTAGGCCAAGTAACAATCCTTACTCTTCTCCAGTCTTATTGGTACACAAGAAATATGGGTCTTAGTGATTGTGTATCGATTACCATGAGCTCAATAAGCTCACCATCAAGGATAAGTTTCCTATTCTGGTGGTGGATGAATTATTGGATGAGCTACATGGGACTATGTACTTCTCCAAATTAGACCTTCGCTCTGGGTACCATCAAATCAGGCTCAAGGATGAAGATATTCCCAAGACTACTTTTCGTACTCATGAAGGTCACTATGAGTTTTTGGTGATGCCATTTGGCTTGACTAATGCTCCTTCCACATTTCAAAGCCTCATGAACAACATATTTCACCCATTCCTTCAAAAATTCATCCTAGTTTTCTTTGATGACATTTTGGTTTATAGCCACTCATGGGAAGAGCACCTCGTCCATGTGGATCAGACTTTACAGTTGTTGGCACAACATCAACTTTATGCTAAGTGGTCCAAGTGTTCCTTTGGGTTGATAGAAGTGGAGTATTTGGGACACATTATCACCAAATATGGCATCAAATTTGACCCCAAGAAGATCCAAGTGGTTCAAGAATGGCCAAAACCTCACACTCTCAAAGGTCTTCAAGGATTTTTAGGGCTTACAGGTTATTACCATAAATTTATTCGTAATTATGGTAAAATTGTAGCTCCCCTCACTTCCATGTTAAATAAGGACTCTTTTACTTGGATGGGACCCACTGAATAGGCTTTCCTAGAGTTGAAGCATGCTATGACCACCACGC
Source organism: Wollemia nobilis (assembly GCA_028583015.1). NCBI lineage: Eukaryota > Viridiplantae > Streptophyta > Pinopsida > Araucariales > Araucariaceae > Wollemia > Wollemia nobilis. The sequence continues at coordinate 20,960,834 of JAQPPZ010017232.1, read as the reverse complement.
CAGTCTTAGCCATGCTAGATTTTTCCAAGCCTTTTATCATTGAAAGTGATGCTTCTGGTCATGGTATTGGTGTAGTGTTGATGCAAGAAGGGTGACCCTTGGCTTTCACTAGTAAAGCACTCTCTAGTCGTAATCTAGGAAAATCCACTTATGCTAAGGAGATGCTAGCAATTTTGCATGTGGTAACCCATTGGTGACCGTATCTCATTGGGCATCATTTCTCCATTAAAACTGACCATCAAAGTCTCAAATACTTTCTGGAGCAATGGGTTGCCACCCTCGAACAACAAAAATGGGTTTCTAAGCTCATGGGCTATGATTATGATATCACTTATAAGAAGGGCAAGGAGAACATTGTGGTCGATGCTCTCTCTCACCAATTTGAGGCTCATAGTATGCTATGCACCATTTCTTCACCCATTCCATAATGGATCGATTCCTTACGATAGGAGGTACTTCAAGATTCAGGCTTGCAAACTTTGGTTGCCTCCCTACACGTTGACTCTACTTCATGCCCTAGCTACACTTGGGATGGCCATGATTTACATTACCACCAATGCCTTGTTGTTCCCCACACATCTCCCCTTTAGGAACTTCTCATGAAGGAACTGCATGCCACCCCATCTACAGGCCATTCAAGATTTCTCAAAACATATGAATGACTTAAGCACACTTTTTTTGGAAGGGTATGAAAAAGGACATTCATAATTTTATGGTAGCTTGTGATACCTATCAATGGATGAAAGGCGAAATGGTGCATTCTCCAGGCACTCTCCAACCCTTGCCCATTCTTGACCAGGTTTGGATCGATATTTCCATGGATTTTATTGAAGGGTTACCTAAGTCTAGAGGCAAATCCATTATTTTCATGGTAGTGGATCATCTTTCAAAGTATGCTCACTTTTGTTCCCTCTCCCATCCTTACACAACCTCCATCATTGCCCAAATTTTCCTTGATTCTATCTTTCACCTTCATGGTATGCCCACCTCCATCGTGTCCGATCATGACCCAACCTTTACTAGTCATTTCTAGCAAGAATTATTTAAGTTATAGGGAACTCAACTCAAAATGAGTTCAGCTTATCATCCACAAATGGATGGCTAGATGAAGATTATCAACAAATATTTAGAGATCTACCTTCATTGCTTTACCTCTGATCATCCTACTCAATGGGTGAAGTGGCTTCCTTTGGCCGAGTGGTGGTACAACACTTCCTATCACACAACAACCAAGGTTACCCCTTTCGAGGTAGTTTATGGGTACCCTCCACTCATACCTTCCTCTTACATTTTGGGTAGCTCTAGGGTCCATGCAGTCGACACTACTCTCAGTCAACATGTCGATGTCCTCCATCAATTGAAGATGAATTTGGATGTGACCTAGAATTGGATGCACCAACAAGTTGACCAACACCATTTTGAGCGTAGCTTTGATGTGGGTGATATGGTTTTCCTTCACTTGTAGTCATACAAATAGTTATCCCTATAACTTCGTAGGTGCTAGAAACTTGTTGTGAAATACTATGGGCCCTACCAGGTTTTACAATGGATTGGTGCCACAACCTACAAATTGGCCCTCCCACCTACATCCAAGCTCCATCCTATTTTTCATGTCTCCTCTCTCAAAAAGGTTGTGGGCACTCAGGTACAGGTTCAATCTACACTCCCAAAATTGGATGAAGAAGGTTCTATCTTGCTCGAGCCCAAATAGTTGTTGGATCATCGGACTCGCACTCTCCACAACCACACCATTACTGAGGTCCTTGTTCAGTGGTATGGACTCCAGCTAGAAGATGCTACATGGGAGTCTCTCCAACAGCTCCAACACCAGTTTCCTCATCTTCAGCTTTGAGGACAAAGCTTTTTGAAGGGGAAGGACATGTTAGGATCCCATCCTAACATTATTTTGTAATTCTCATTTGCTTATGTAATGACCCACTTCCAACATGGGGGATTCCATCTATAATGTTATTTTGTAATACTTTGTAATGTATGTGGCAAGTAAGGCACCTAGCCAAGTGGGGCCATTTCATGTAACCGTTATCAAGATTGTAACCAATGTTTGGTAGAAGATTCTAGCTCGAGTGGCATTTTGCATGTAAGCCAACTCTTGAGCCTTAGGGTTAGGGTTGCATGGAGTCTTCTCTTTAAAAGCTATGGAGCCATGTACGAATGTATCTTTTTGCAAGTTAATGAAATATTGAAGGAGGTTGCCCCCTCGAAGAGGCCTACGATTCAATGTTATTGTGAGAGTGTTTATTTCTGCATTTACTTTTCTACATTGTGATATTGTGATATTGCATGAATTTCTACTTATTTTTAGTATTTTGTGTGAGTGTGCTTATTTTTAATAGTAGGTTCCTAACACATACTAAGACAAAATTAGAAATACTTGTACAATGTTTGATTGGAAATATGATTTGAATCTATGAGATTTTTACCAATTCTTTCTTTATTATAGACTCTATTTTTGGGTTGACTAGTATCTACTTTTGTCATAAAGGCTTAACATTAGGCTCTAACTTGATGGTTTGTTCTATAGCATTGTGGTTGTATACATTTAGATCTTCATATGAACAAGCAATTATGTCTTCATATTTATCACAAATTTCTTTGAAAATATCATGTTTTTCTTGAGTATAGTTCATCCCAAGCAATAGATTATTCTCTTTAGCTACCTCAATTGGATGATATGCAGAGGACTCAATATTAAGACTATTTTCTCTTGAGTTATCATTTGATTTAAACTAGATTTATAGTGTAATAAAACCTTTGGGTAATTGATTAGAATTTATTTGTATGACTCCATATCCATTTTATTCTTTGGTATATTAATCCTTTTTAATTAGAATTTCTATGATTTATTCATTATTATTAAAGACCTTCCAATTATTAAAGTTATCTAGAACTATTTTCCTAAAGACAACTTCTAGTTCCTTTAGTGTAACATATCTATCAATTGTTGAATCAAATCATGCCACTATACCTATCAATTCATATGCTTTTGTTTTCAATTCCTTGGCTATCACTTTGATTTCACAAGAGTTGAAGCTTTCAACCAAATCATAGACCTAATGCTTGTAGCATTTTAGGTGTATTTTTTTGTGGTGTATTAGGAATTTATCTCGTTCATTATTAGTTTAGGGTCACCACATATTATTAGATGTTTGACTCCCATCTTCTTTGATTTTATCAAACTAGTGTAGAATATTTCATATTTGGCCATGTTATTCATGAAGTTAACTAGCAAAATATATTCATAATGAATTTGTTCTCCTTGTAGATCAATAAATTGTATTCTAATTCCTACTCTTCCTAATTTTGGATCCATAAAAATACATAGTCCTTGTACTTTTAGCTCCATGAATTGTCAAGGTAGGGATATTAGGAAGAGTTTCCATTATTAGGTAGTTTTTCCAACTCTATTTATTTATACTCTAATTTTGGATATCCATAATATTGTAGCACACTGATTATCATTTCCACCTCTAGGTCTTGATCATTTTCCTAATACTCATTATCATAAATGTATTTTAGGAGTTCATTATAGTTTTTTGTATTCCCATATTTCAAATTTTGTAGAAGGTAAAAAATGGCTTGTTCTCTATCCTAATTATCGACCACCTTCATGTGTGTGTAGTCCATTGCTAGATAGCCATCCTATAATAATTTCCATGTCCATTCTTTGGATAGTAACATTCTAAAGTGGATATATACCTATTACCTCTTATATTACTACAAAATTTTGGTATTAGGCTATAGTCATAGATAGAGATTTAGTGCATTGAATCTAGTCACATCCATTTGGATTGGTTGCCTAGATTTTTTAGTGTAAGGAAGATCCAACTATTCATAGACATCCTTGGGCATGATTATGACTATTTTTCCTAATTCTAATACATAACTTTTAAGGATATAGTTTTCAATATTAAGCATGTTGTATAATGGGAATACCTTTAATATTTTTTATTTTGGAGCTCCCACACCTCAAAGGTAGTGACCTAGATATCTGATGGTTATTCTATATTAAATTTTATTGTTTGGCTATACTAGTTAGAGTATATTCTAACTATTTATCCTTGGTATGACTATATTATTGCTCTTTAAAGGATTCTAAAAGTATATTTCCTTGTTTAATATGCTTCCAACATACTGACCTTGGCTAGTTTTCTATTCAACTCTTCCATGATATTAAACTTGGAAAATAGGTCTTCTTTATTTGTGTAGGAATATTTAGATTTCCTAGGGATATTGTCCATCCCTCACTTGTAAGTGTTGGGTATTTTATTCACATTTTAGCTTACCTTTCAAATGAATTTATCATTTGTCATCTTCATTTTTAGTTAGACTATTATCCACTTGTCTATTACCATTATTGGTCATTAGTTATTTCCCCTTGTCTACCCCTAGCCTTTATCATTTGATGTCCCCTAATTCCCCTTTAAAGGAATGTCCATTATTTCCCTTTTGTTTTTTTCTTATCCTTTTGTTTTATTTATATAATATGATAGGTCCTTTTTTTTAAAATGCAAGTGGGACCTTCCCCTTCCCATTGTCCTCTTTTAGTGTTTTCGAGTTTATCAATTTATTGCTTTATTGCCATTTTACTTTTCCCTTGGTTTCCACACCCTTTGGGTTGGAAAATATGGCATCATATTCAAAATTTGACTCTTAACCTATTTCTATAGTGCTAAAAAAAATTAGTAGTGCATTATTGAGGTTGGGAAAGGTAGGTATTGATTATGTAGCTATGGAGGCAACTTGACTAGTGGTGATAGCTTATTGTACCTAGCATTATTGAATGTACTATATTCTAAGAATACCTAATGGTACTTATGCATTTGAAAATATCATATCTCTCATTGTAAGGAAGGAACCATGATGACTCCACTTCTATATTGACATTAACCATATGATTGTATATCTAATTCACTCCTTGGTTAGCACACTTCTAGAGTATCTAATACTTCATAAATTATGAGGTTTTTTTGGGCTACCAATTCTTGTAGTTACTGCCATTTTTATTTCAGAAAATTGTTTTAATTCACCAAGGTCTTGATTATCTCCAAAATTTTGTTTATGGTAAAGTTTTTGTGGGTATTATTAATAGGGTTGGATGGAGCAAAAATAGCTAGAAATGGGGGTTGCAAGGCTACCATGGATGATATGTTTTGGCTAGGATGAGTAATGATGTATGGAAATGGGTAAGAATGAATATCCATTTGGTTTGGAATTTAGGATTGGATAAAAATTTGGCATAGGATTTTGCATGGGTGTACCTTGGGAGATTTGTGCTATATAAGACATTGGTAGGGTAGGAGGTATATTTCCTGCCTAAAAAATTACATCTTCTCCTCTAGCCACTTATCCAAATGTTGTAGCTAGTTATGACGGTTAGCATTATATACCATTAGAGATAAATGAGATTGTAAACCATTGATGTAGTATGGCAATGCTTATTATTTGGCCTAACATTTTTGACATCAAATTCAAGTCCTCAAGAATCTAGTATTGAAATCATGAATATTTTTGTGAGGGTACATTTGTATCACATTTAATTTAAACAAAATTTAATACAGATTTCCCATACTACCAAACCTATGCATGAATGGTTTCACTATTGGTGCATGATTAGTAACTAAATTATTTGGTAATCCCTTGTCATTTTAAATTATATCACAAAAAGAGTGTATAAGTAAATGTATCATTACATCCTCTTGAAGACAATGCATTGGCTTATGTTGGTAGCTTGCAAAGTTGATCTAATGTTATCTTATTTACATTCCCATCGAATGTAGGTAAAGCCTTCATAGCTACAAAGAGAATATGATAGTATGCTAATTGGTTCAAAGGACATTGATAGATCCAATTAGGTAGTTGGTTCTAGGTCCTAATGGGTACTTCTAGGTCATTTTGATAAAAAGTAGGTTGACCATAATATTTATGATGAGTGTACTTTACGTAGTTGAGAGGTGGGTATGGGTGGTAGGGAGGGTAATATGGAAAATATTGAAGTAATGGATTTTGGCAAGCCCATGTTGATTGGGAGGTGGTCAAATATTTTATTGTGGAGGAGTAAATTTAAACCCTATCTATGTGATCTATTAGTTTTAAGGAGGTGTACCTTGCATATTTTGTTGTTTTTGGTTGTCTATAGGTGATGTTAATCCTTGGTTGTTTCTATGGGATATCTATGACCCTATTTTTCTATCCACCACTTTTGTATTACATGTAAGGTTTATTTTTTAGCCTAATTATCCTATTGAAGTTGAGGGCTACACTAGAGGAAATTTGGAAGTATTATATAAAATGGATCCAGGTGGGCTCTCTATTGGATGAGTATTCATAGGAGTTATATTTTATGTACCAAAAGCTATAGGTTAATTATAAATTTAATGCATGTTATTTTCTAGGTTGTTTACATCAACTAGTACTTGATATAAAAGGTTGTTATTAGTCATTAGAGGAGCCTAATTGTACCATGTAAAATTTAGTAATTTATAATGGCATGAAGCCTTGGTTGTCATGATTAGTCATGGGTTATCTTCATTTGATGATATTGGATTGCTTACTAGGACTTATTCAAACTCATCCTCTATATGCACCCATATGGTAGTTCATTCTTTTCCCTTTTCTTTAGCATTCTTTTAGTGATAAGAAATTATGCTTGTTATTTGATGTTAGTTTTACACTTTCTAAGCCTTATATTATGTATTCATAGGCTTATACCTGATAGATAGATTATGTGGCCAAAATCTAAAAAAATTAAAGAAAATTCCTAATTGAGCGATTTTCTTTGATATTGGAGTAATTTGCTTGTAATTTTAGGAAATTTGCTAGTAGGATAGTTTTTTAGTAACCTACCAATTTGAATAATTTTCTTGCAAATTAGAGTTATTTGATCACAACTTCATGTCATTTCCTATCAATACATAATTTTTTAGTAAACCAAGAAATAAAGTGACTTGTTCGTTTTATCAAATGATTCACTTATCTATTTGGACTTTGGAAAAAATTATAGCAAAACAAAATATTTCCCAAGTGCATCACTTGAAGTGAATTGCATGTGGAACTAGAAAAATTACCTTCTAGTGAGTGTGGAAGAAAAAATTATCTTTCCAAGCAAATAATTGCCTATACCTTGATCAAATTGCTTATTGGATCTTACTTGGAAAATTTGTATTCATTTGGAGAGAATCACTATCTTATTCTTTTGAAAAAATCTAACTTAGATGCATATACAAGGTTCCATTTGATTTTATGGAATCACTTGAAAATTATTGGAGCCATCTTTGTGAAAAAAAAATAATTTTTTGAAGTTTGTGTCGTAGTCACCATTTGCAAAGTACCTGCAAAATTCAAGCACAAGTAACAAGAAATTGATAAAAGTTTGGTGAAATTGGGTTTTTTTATTTAAAAAAATTAGGAAAACCATTTTTAATTTGATCTATGAGAGTGCATATCAAATTAGGATATTCTCTTGCTAATTCAAGTGAATTGCTCACTTCTATAAAAATCCTAACTTACCCACAATTGAGTGAATTGCTTGTAAAATTAGACTTAGTGATTTTTTTTATTTTGATCCAATTGTTTCATCCATGATGGAAGTGTTCTTGGGCATGATAAATTGAGTAAATTTATTGAAATTGCATAAAAATGGGGCTTGTTGCACCAACCATGCCAAAAACTATGTTGATCTAGGGAATCATTCTAACTTTTAATGGACCACCAAATATGAATTTCAACAAGGTTGGATGGGTTTACCAAAGACTTTCCCCAAAATCCAAATTAATGTTGGATTCCTTATTTCCTCATATGGATTTTGAATCTAAATTTCATTGCATGGAAATCAAATACATGAAAGGAAAATACAAAATTAAATTGCATAGTGTATAAAGTAAAGTTATGAAGTTTAGGATGTGAGAAAGGAAAGCAAATACCATTGTTACACCATAAAAAGGATAGCATGTGATTAGTAAACACATGAAAATTTTAATAATATCATTTTTCACCCTTTCATTTAGTTTATAATACTGATAAGCAAATGACAAGATGGGATAGAAGGGTTATACCTAACCACTATGCACTTAGCAAACCAAGAGGGCAGTGTCACTAATGGGATGCATAAGGAATTTTTAATTTATTACAATATCAGGAGTACACACCACAATAGGTGTTCCACATAGTGTAGCTTTGAATTCTCAAAATAAATACAATGAAGTCCCTAGGACCCTATTTATAGCAAATATTTACCCTTGAGTTATTTGGGATGAGAAACAATTAATCCTAGTCAAAGTAAGGATTTGAGGGAAACCTTAGAAAAATGTCACATTCCTTTAATTTTCCCTCTGATAGGATTAGAAGGATCAAAAAATGCTTAGTGTGTTACAAAAAATTAAAAATTAACTTTTTGGAAAATATTTTTTGGATTAGAAGAATTATGATTAGAAGGATCTAACGGTTTTGATTTAAAATTTTATAGGCAATGGTGGAACCTCAGTGGCAAAGGAACAATGATGGTAGAGGAACCACAGGCGATGATAGAACCATAGAGGTAGAGGAACCATGGTGGTAGAGGAACCACAGGCAATGGCAAAACCACAATGGTTGTTGGAAAGGGTTTTGATTAAAGTTTATAGGTAGTGGTAGAACCACGATGGTAGAGGAACCACAGGCGATGATGGAACCACGGTGGTTGTTGGTAATATCCTTGTGGTGGACACTATAGTAGAGGAACCATAGGTAGTGGCTATTAGTAATATCCTTGTGGTGGGTACTACAATGGAGGAACCACAATCAGTAGTTGTTGGATCGGATGGAGACCTCTGGGGCTAGTAACCTTCAAGGCGAGCAGGATCAGATGGAGATATTTGGGGCCAGTAACCCTCAAGGCGAGCAGGATCATATGGAGACCTCTAGGGCTAGTAAACCTCAAGGTGACCCTTTGATCATGTCTAGTCATGGTGCTAGCAGTGCTGCAATGGATTCTTCCAAGTCTCCTTTGGATTTAATGAATTTCCTCTTAGGAGGTGTGTTGAAGGGTTCAACCGATGAGCAAGGTGATTCAACTCTGGATGTCCCTATTTTGAGAGAGATAGTAAGTAAGAGCTGGGCAGATCGAGTGAAAGATAATAAAATTCCCAACTTTGTTAGAAAGGAGAAGAAGATTTTCATTCCTTCGGTAAGTGATGAGAATGGGTTGGCCCTAAAAATTCTAGATAAGATTTTAGATAGAGCCCAAAACAGATTGAGTAATAGTCTGATTGGTAAATTTATTGGTTATAGACCATCTATAGATCAGATTAAGAAATGGGCTAACCTCAGGTGGAAAGTTAAAGGGAATGTGGACTTCTCAGCTCTTCCAAGAGGTTTCTTTTTAGCCTCCTTTTCTGCTATGGAAGATAGGGATTCAATTTTTTTGGGTGGCCCATGGTTTATGGGATGATCTAGACTTTTCCTAAGGAAATGGGCTCCTGGGTTCAATCCAACATCCAAAAACACTGAGGTTGCTCCCATTTGGGTTAAAATTCCAGCGTTACCCCTTGAGTTCTAGGAAAATGAAATTTTAGAAGCTATTGGCAACTGCATTGGTAGCTTTCTATTTCTAGATTTTGCTACTAAGGAGAGGAGGAAGATGGTATTTGCTAGACTTTGTGTGCTAGTTGGAGCAGACAAATATCTTCCAAGCTCCATTAAACTAACCTCAAGTAAAGGTACTTGGACACAAGAGATTTCTTATGAAAATAATCCTTTTGGATGTTGGAGATGTGGCAAAATAGGTCACCTGGCCAAAAACTATCGCCTTAACAAAGATTCTAGAATTAGTCTAGAGGAGCAAGGAAGGAAGGGTAAGGCCATTTGGAAAGTGAAAGAGACTAACAAAACTTTGGAGGACATTGAACAAACCCCCAAGTTAAGCCATAGCAATCCCTCGAGTGTGCAAGAAAATATAGATGTATCTTCTATTTCAGTATTTCATGAGGGAGAAGCAAACCAAAGGGTCATGGAGCAGTTGGGTATAAGCCCCCTAGAATGTAATGAAGTTGTAGAGGACCTGGAGATTGTCCCTTCTACATTGCCACTACTACTGGAGAAAGATAATGTGAATATGGTGAAGGTAGGGTAGGAAGGGCCAATCTGCCCTCAAGTGAAAGAAGATGTGAATATGGTGAAGGTAGAGTAGGAAGGACCAAACTATTCCTAAGAAGGACCAATTTGTTCCCATGTGGATATGGAGACTATCCCTTCTACTTTGCCATTGATCCTAGAGAAAGAAAATGTGATTATGGTGAAGACTAGGTAGGAAGGTCCAAATTATTCCCATGAGAAAGATCAATTAGAGATTGATACTCATGAGATTGTAGAGGAACAAACTGTTGAGAAAGGTCCATCCTATGTTACTTCAAATGTAAGAATTACGAGGAGTTCTCGTAAAGCCCTTGACCTAGGTCAAGAAGAGTCTAGCAAAGTGGGTAGGAAGTCTCTCAAGGAGAAAAGGTACAAGGAAGTAGAAGAAGAGAAATCTATGGGGTCTCAGCCTACTATTAAGGAAATTCTTGTAGGTATGAAAAAGCCTGCACCCTAGAAATGAAACTCCTAAGTTGGAATGTTAGGGGTATGAACACCCCTAGAAAACATAGGTTGGTTAAGGACCTTGTCTGCTCTTACCAACCAGATTTCTTGCTTCTCCAAGAAACTAAATTGAATCTTACAAATTGGCTAAAATTTCATAAAGGTATTTGGAAAAATGTTGATAGCTTTCAAGAGGAAGCTAAAGGGGCCTCTAGAGGGATTATATCTCTTTGGAATTCCAATATTTATGAGGGAGACCTACTAGCTAAAAGTGAATATCAGGTCATAGTACTTCTCACAACTAAATCTTCTAAAGTTTCCTTTGTGATTACCAATATCTATGCCCCCAACTCAAGTAAAGCTCATAGAGAACTATGGATATCTTTAGGGGAAATGGGTAAGTAGTTTAGAGGTTTAAAATGGATTGTGGTAGGTGATTTTAACACCCCCTTATCTCTAGGTGAGAAGCAGGGGGTGTGGTTGAGTTCTCAGAAAGCATGCAGGATCTAGGGAAGCTTTTAGTTGATGGTGGTCTATTTGATGTGGATTTAGATGGTAACAGGTTTACTTGGATGAACAGATGCTCTGGTAGAAACTTGATTCAGGTCCAGTTGGATAGAGTTCTTCTTTTAGAGGATTGGTTCCAAAACAACTTCATGTTTAATATGAAATCTCTTCCTAAATCTAGATCTGATCACAATCCTCTGCTCTTTTGGTGTAGTGTGGAAGATCAGAAGCATAATGGCCCTTTCAAGTTTGAATTTATGTGGCTGCACCACCTAGATTTTTATAAAGAAATGGAAAAATGGTGGAGTATTCCTTCCTAGGGTACTAAGATGCAAATTCTCACAAACAAGCTTAAAACTGTGAAGAAAGAAGTCAAGAAGTGGAATAGGGAGGTCTTTGGAAATATCTTTCAAAAGAAGAAAGCTATTCGGTTAGAGTTGGATATGTTAGAAGAAGAGATTAATAGGTTGGGTATGAACCAAACCCAATTCCAAAGAGAAAAGGAGCTTAATGTTGAACTGCACACCATAATAGCCAAGGAAGAAACCTATTGGAGGCAAAAGTCTAGGATCCAGTGGTTGCAGGAAGGTGATAGGAATTCTAAGTTTTTCCATGTCTCCACTATCAAAAATAAAAGTTCTACCCACATTGATGAAATTCTAAAGGATGATGGCCAGGTTATTAGAGAGAGTAAAGAAATTGAGCGTGAGGCTATGGACTTCTATCAAAATATTCTAGCTGAAGATATGGAAGAGGATGAAACAATGGTTAAGGAGATGACTAATCACATTCCTAGGTTGATATCCAAGGAGATCAATGCTCAACTTCTAAAGGAGATTGAGGAAGAAGAGGTAAGGATAGCCACTTTCTCCCTCGGTAGAGACAAAGCTCTAAGCTCGAATGGGTTCCAAGCAGGTTTTTTCAAACCTTCTGGGATATTGTTAAATTTGATGTTATTGAAGTAGTGAAGGAATCTTTAAAGTCGGGTCAGATCCTAAAGGAGTTTAACAATACCTTCCTTGTTCTAGTTCCTAAGAAGAAAGGGTTAAAAACCTTCAAATATTTTAGACCTATAAGTCTTTGCAATGCTATTTACAATATTATCTCTAAAGTTATAGCCCTTAGATTGAAGATCTTCCTCCCCTCCATTATCTTCGATGAGCAAGGAGGCTTTGTTAAGGGTAAATATATTTTGGATGGGATTATATCCCTTCATGAATCCATGCATTCTATCAAGTTTGGTGAAAGAAAAGGTATGTTCCTGAAGTTAGACATGAGCAAGGCTTATGATAGAGTTTCATGGAGTTTTTTGGATAAAGTTTTGGCTGCCTTTGGTTTTTGTAGACAGTGGAGAAGATGGGTTGGAAGCTGCTATAAGACTGCAAGGTACTCTATTCTGATCCATAATAAACTAGTAGGTTTTTTTAGTAGTAGTAGAGGTCTTAGACAAGGTGACCCCCTCTCTCCTTATCTTTTCATTATTATGGCTGAAATGCTCGAAAGATACCTCAATGCTGCCAAGGCTTCTAGTCGGATAGGGGCCTTAAACCAACTCATAATATTGAGGGTATTACTCATTTACAGTTTGTGGATGATACCATTTTACTTGGTAATCCTACTGTGGCAGAGGTAATTGAATTTAAAAGAATCTTAGACCTCTATGAGCATGCCTCTCACCAAAAGATCAATTTGGACAAGAGCAAGATCTTCTTCATTAACACTAAAGTAGCTCTCCAGAGAAGGGTGGCTAGAGTGATAGGGTGTCTTGTGTCAACCCTACCTTCTTCTTACCTTGGAATACCTATGTTCATGGGAACTTGCAAGGCACCTCTTTGGAATGGTTTGGTTGATAGGTTTCAATCCAAACTTGTAGGATGGAAAGGTAATCTCTTGTCTCAAGCAGGTAAAGTGTTGTTGGTTAAGAGTGTTCTGTAGGTTATCCCCATTTATCTTCTCTCCCTTTTTAAGATCCCTGCTAAAGTTTCCAAAATCATAGAAGGAATTCAAAAATAGTTCTTATGGTCAGGATCTGAAGAGAGGAGGAGGATTCCTCTTGTAGCTTGGGAAAAATTTATGCCATCAAAAGAAGCATGGTGGTCTTGGTCTGAGGAGACTCAACCTAGTTAATAGTGCTATGGCAGCCAAGGTGGGATGGAGAGTTCTAAGGGATGGTCAGACTCTTTGGGCAAGGATTCTTAAAGAAAAATATCTTGACAGCCAGGAGGATACCAGATTTCTCACAATTCAGGACCCCTATCGTGGCTCTTCTTTATGGAACCACTTGGTGGAGGCTAGGGAGGCCTTGTGGAAGGGTGTGAAATGGCGTGTTGGAGATGGGGCCTCTATAAGTTTCTGGGAAGATGCCTGGTTAGATGACAACCCTTTAGCCAACAATGATATTTTCTCTAATCTGAAAGAGGATCTAGAAGATAGATATGGTAAAAAGGTTTGTGACTACATGACTTTATTGGATAACCAGTTGAGCTGGAAAGATTTAGAGGTAGGCCCTAAGAATTTGGAGGCTTTAAACCTCCTTAAAGCTAAACTAAAGGCTTATTACTTAGGTGTTGTCAGGCAAAGAGACTCTATGGTTTGGAGCAGAACTGAGAATGGTGAATTCAGCGTGAAGACAACCTATGATCTTTTGGATCCTGTTGTAGATAATGGTTTCCCTTGGAATAGAATTTGGGGTAAGAGAGCTATTCCTAAACTAGAGATTTTTCTTTGGGAAGCAGTCCAGAATAAGATCCTAATGGTGGATAATCTTAAGAAGAGAGGTTTTCAGTTACCTAATAGATGCAGTTTATGTGAAAAGGTAGAAGAATCAGTGGAACACATCTTCTTGGAATGTCCCTATACTCTAAATATTTTCCAGCTCCTCATCAATAGGATGGGCATCTCTTGGGTGATGCCTTCTAATATGGTTTTGTGGTTACAATAGTGGGAGAACCCCTTTTTTAGTCCTCATCTTAATGTAATTTGGAACTTGATTCCATTTCATTTTGTGTGGGGAGTATGGTTAGAGAGGAATAGGAGAATTTTTAGAGGGGAAAAAAGGTCAGCAATGAGAAGTTTTGGAAGTATCACCCATTTTTTAGAGGAGAATGTTAAATCTATCAAGTACCCTATCAAGCCAGAGAATACTGAAGAGACTATGATAGCTAAGGCATGGAATTTGGAACCCATTAGTGGTGGAGAGGCAAATGCTCAGGTTAGAACTGATGTAAAATGGCAACCACCCCGAGATGAATGGTTGAAGTTAAATTTTGATGGGGCATCCAAAGGTAACCCAGGTAAGGCCAGAGCAGGAGCAATTTTGAGGGACAATCAAGGCAGATTGGTGGGGGTAGCCTACAAGTTTTTGGGAATTACTACTAGTCATAAAGCTGAAGTTAATGCTTTACATCTGGGTGCAGAGCTAGCTAAGGATCTAGGTGCTAAAAAAGTTATCTTTGAAGGAGACTCCTTGAATATTATCAATATTTTGAAAAAGGAGGGAGAAGCTAATTGGCAAATTGATTACATTGTGCAAGATATTAGAGAGATTGTAAAGCATTTTGAAGAAGTTGACTTTGTTCATGTCTTTAGAGAAGGTAACAAACCAGCAGACTGGCTGGCAAACTTTGGTGCCATTAAAGAAGAGGATAGGAGATGGATCCCCCCAGGGGTGGTCCATGAGGACTTAGAAAAGTTCACGAGGGAGGACTGCAGCTAATTGGGGTCTAGGATGGATACTGTTTGTCTTGCATCCAGGGGATTTTTGGCTACTTGCCCTTGGCAGTTGTGCAGTTGATGGGCTGACTTTGTGTTGTAAAAGGGTTCGGGCCCTTTCAAAATCCCATTTTTACCCTAATAAAAAAATCTGTTTTAAATCAGGGAATTGATTTAGAAAATAAATTTATGTTAATTTTTTAACTAAAAAAATTAAATCTACCTAGACCCTAAAAATTATATTTTGAAATCCACATTCAAAAACCTATCCAAAATAATTTTTTTACCAAAAATATGATCATTTGAACCCTTATTTAGTCAATTTATTTTTATTCTTTATTTATGAAAAATTGCAAGTATTATACCATTTAATTCGACATGTAAGTGTATGCCAGGCTTAGAAAATCAACTTTTTTGGCAAGACTAAGTTTTACATGAAACTTTTTTGAAATGAAATTTTGGATAAAATTTTTGAATGAAACCCTACTCACCCCTATACCCTATCCTTTCTCCTCCCACTCTCCTCACCACTCCCTAAATCCTCTTTCTTTATTTATTTCTTCTTATTTTTCTTTAAATAAGTTATATATGGATTCTATTGGGAGCCACATCCATCAAAATACCAAAATATTATATTTGTTGTTAGCTCAAATAAACCATAACTAACTTGCTTTTTTTATATAAATATTTTTCATTTCTTTTTCTATCAAAGATATTCTTCAACTTCCGTTAAGATCTATGCTTCCACAATCATCTCGTTGACATAATTTTGATTAAGAGATAAAATATTAGTTGGTCAATTACCTTCTAAAATTTGAATTTCACTAAGATGAAGGTTAAAATCATGATTGGCTAGATTGTCTATTACATGATTTCCTTATCTATAAATTTGCTCATATTTCTAAGAGATTACCTCCAATAATAGATGATGAACATCAACAATAATTATTTTTTATCCAATCACCATATCCATTTTTGTTCATAACATTAATGATAATTTTTTAATCGCCTTCAATCGAACCATATTTCCATCCTTTTTTCTATTGACATTTTAATCCCTATAAGAAGTGCCCTACCATTTACATAGTTGTTACTTGAAGTTCCATATGATTTTGATTAAGTGATGATAATTTTACCTTCATTATTCAAAATAATACCACCTCCACCAATTTTTTTGAGATTTCTTTTATAAGCATCATGAAAAGTAATTGTTTTTTTTATTAGTTGAAGAAGGGGTTTTGAAAGGATCCTCGAACCTTTTACAATTTTACAAAAGGAAAAATACTACAACCAAAAGAGATAGGAAAATACAACATGCCACTACCCCAACATAGGGCCCTAACATTAATTGAAAGTAAAACAAACAACCATAAATGAAGATGACATGAAAGAGATCCAAAAAATAACCTCCCAACCAAGAAACACCAACTACATCCCATGGCTATAGAAGAACAAGGAGGAACCAATCAGGGAGGGGGGCAGAAAAAATTCTTATCCCTTTGATAATAATTTTCTTACAACCAATCGAAGGTAGAAGCACTACCCCTTGGAAGAATGACCTGGCTTCTACAAAGTTTCTAGTTTGAGACCCAATATTTTTAGCAAATGCCAAAATAATATCTCCACTATGATTTCAAAACACACCTCCTACACTAGATTTATTAGGGCTTTCCTTAGAGGCACCATCAAATTTGATCTATTCAAGGGGGTGGGATCCACTTGGTTAATTCTATGGTATTCGCCAAATTCTAAACAATTTCTCTTCTAGATTGCTAGTAACCAAGATTGGTTTCAATGAGAGCTTCAACCTCTAGGTCACTGGAATCATCCAGAGATAGGACAAACACATTCTCAATAATTGTTGCTAATATTATAGCCCAAATGGAAGTAGCATCTCTAAAAAATCTTCTAAACACCCTATTGTTTCTCTCCTTCCACATACCCTAGACTAGGTGA
Organism: Wollemia nobilis; assembly: GCA_028583015.1. NCBI lineage: Eukaryota > Viridiplantae > Streptophyta > Pinopsida > Araucariales > Araucariaceae > Wollemia > Wollemia nobilis. The sequence continues at coordinate 20,944,088 of JAQPPZ010017232.1, read as the reverse complement.
GGGAGAATAAACAAATAAAATGCACATAACCTTAGGCTAGTAAAGGGAAGAGACCATTGATGAAATCTAATTGTAATGAACCCAATTTTTTGATATTTTATTTTTACTCTAAATTGAAGTATATTGTTTATTGTAATGTTATTATAGCAAATGGATCTTCTATGTACGTTCAAATCTTGTAACCAAGTTGTTACCTCCTCATTTTTGAACTCGAGACTTCCTATGATGAACATCATATCTCTAAACATTCTACAAGAGAAGCAATAATATGATTCTACACTTGGGCATGATTTTGAGATATATTTAAAAAACTATTGCTCCTTTTAAACCATATATTCCAATAAATAATGGTAGGACCAATCCTCCATAGAATACATAATGCTTCAGCTTTGAAATAATTAATCCAACATTTCATCAAATTTTTCAATGTTCATGGCGCTACCTATTATATTTTCATATTTTTTAAAATAAAGCCCAAATTGTGTGTGTAAAGGAACAATGGAGAATGAATCATCTAATGTTTCTAAATCCTTCTCACACAGGACACATCTAAAAGGTCCATGATTTTTTCTTCTTTGTATATTATTTCTTGAAATAATATTATTTGAACTACTAGCCAAAGTAATGTTGACATATTAGGGAGAGCCTATAGTGACCATATATCCTTCAAAGAAAATATTAGGAGTAGGAAATTTTGATTTCTCTAAACCATCATATTTCAAATTGATTAAGTATACACCATATTTTGATAGATTCTAAACCAAATCATCCTTCCATGTAGAAATTAGAAAATAAAACTCTTGAAGCATATTTTGAAGTTCACCTACAATGTGTTTTAGTTCCTCTTCTTCAAAAAATTTACTAATAGAAATCGAATATCTAGAGTTGTTGCTCATATTAATACGGTCTTTGACATTTGGACCTTTACAAACTAGGCATGCTTAAACCAATGATTTCCATTTTGAGATAGACAAAAGAGGATAAGGCTTCAACCAAGCATCCGACTAAAAACTTGCATAATTCTCCCCTTTGATTGACCATCTAATATGTTTTATTATCAATTGTAAGATATCTAGTATGAAATTCCATTTTGACAATACTTTGGTAGGAATATTTTCTATTATAATTTCATTGCATCAAGAGAGCCTATATATTTTGAAGTAATAGTTTTTCCTATTTCTTTCCTTGATATCTTAGTAATATCCACCTAAGCTTTGCCCCTAAAGAAAAACTCATAACTCTATAATTCTACAAGCTTGCTCCTCCAATATTCTTTCCTATGCAAATTATTTCCCACTTACAAATAGAAAACCTAATTTTTTTCTTGCATCCTTTCCAAAGAAAATATCTTTGAATTTTATCAATTTTGATGCTATACATATTTGCAATCTTGAAAGTGATATCATATAAATATGGATATATTGCAATGTAGCCTTTATGAGTGATAACCTTCCTACCATGGTTAAGAACTTACCTTTCCAACCTACCAAACAAGCTTTCATTCTATGCAAACAAGAGAGTAAAAGCTCCTTTTTATTTTATTTTTGAGTCAAAGGAATTCCCAAGTAGGTTGATGGAAAATTTTAATTTTAAATCATAAAATGTCTAAAATAATTAATTGTACATTTTGTAGTGTTAATAAAAAAATCTTGGATTTTGTAGTATTATCTAAAGTTAGAAAACTCGCTAGCAACCTCCAATTTCTTACAATACTCATGAGAAATAATTTTCCAAAATGTTTTTCTTGGAACTAAGAAACTCACCAACTCATGGTGATATTTCCATCAAAAACTCATTTATTTCTCATGATAAAATCGAATTAAATCACAAAAATAGAGGGAAAATTTAAAAATTTATTTTAAAAACCAATTTTTTCTTATTTTCTCATTTTCCCTTCTTTTTAGTTATGTGGAATTTCTTCTAAGAAGTGAAATAATAATCTTAAATCACTTTTTTAGATCACATCAAATATTGGACACTAGTTCAAGGAGATTTTAGAAAATTGAATTAGATGAGCTAGATCCACTATGTGATTGGATTATTGATAATCCTATGGATACTAAGTTTATGGTAAAGGAAACTTAGGCACTTGGGGAGGAAATATGAAATTTAAGAGGATTGGAGTAGATTAACCATGATGACAATGTACCTAAGGAGCTTTTGATTTATCCATAAATTTAGAATTAAGGTCAACCATCTAGTGGAAGGGAGAGGAAGGAAAAAGAAAAAGTAATTAAAAATTGTTTCATTTCTATGATGTATTTAGTTGGATTTGTTGATTATAAATTGTGATTGTACTCTTTTTTTATAAATATATCATATATAATCAAATTTTTGGATTCTAATTGTTGCTTAAAATAATTTATTTAATTGAATTTTTTTCTTCACTCTTTTTCTTGCTGAGTTTTTGCCAAATTTTTCCAAGTTGCTAATAAAATATCCAAAAATAGGCTTCCAAGTTTATTATGAGTTGAGATTTTTCCAACTATGGTATTAACCAACTATCCAATATTTTTCTCATAGCATTATAATATTTATTTAAACTCCATTGAGTCTTTGACCAAGGGGTGGACAAAAATAAAAGTATCATTAAAAAATTAGATATGATATTCGAAGGGATCATTTTTTGCAACTTGAATGCCTTTGATTTTTCCTTCCATTTTTGCCTTTGATAAAGTTATCCCTAATGCCTTTGCAATAATAATGAATAGATAAGGAGATAATGGATCACCTTGGTGGATTCCACAAGATGACTAAAATTAACCAATAGGAGAACGATGGATCAAAATAGAATATTTTGTAGTGCTATAATAACATATAATCCATTCACACCACAACTAGAATAAAAATAATATTTTTTGTCTCACCTTCACCTTTATAATAACATATAATACATTCACACCAAATTCTTTCTTTTCTATCCACCAAGACCTCCACCTTATCATCTATAGATATTTCCTTCAAAGGGATTCTAATAAGGCAATTATCTCTTGTATTGTTGGTCCCTCAGTCCCTCCCCAAATGTTAAGTCATTGTGAAAGCCCCTACCCCTATTGATATCAAATATGTTGCTTCAAATTTGGCCTCTTCTAAGGCTATCCAAATGTTGGAGTTTGACATTGAAGCTTGTGGCACTCCAACTATAAAATCTGAAGCCCAATGTCACTCAATCGCAACAAGTCCCAAAATAGGAAGCATAAGTCTACCATAATATTGGAGCAAGAGAGCAATTTTTTTAAGAGTCTCCCAATGGGATTTATAAAGTGACTATCAAAACGGAACTATCAAAACAAAACCCAAATATGAGGAACCCAAGGCTACTGTCGAAGAGGAAGACAAGGAAGAAGACAAATTTGAAGCTGAGGAATGACATCCTGGGATTCTTTTTGATCCTGTTTACATTTTTCTACTTATGCTTTTTTTTCCTCTATGCCTCCTTGCGTGGAGCTCTTACACGAATGTCATTTAGGTGTCCTTTGTCTCTCTCTGTTCTATGGGGTTATAATTATGTATGTTAGGCAGTCCTTTTCTTTCTAGGGTCTGGATCTTTTGGTTTTAGTTTCTGTTCTAAGGATGCATCCTCGCACTCTGATAGCTATTTTTTGTCATTGGATGTCTTAGGCTGAGGTTGCATCAAGACATAAATGTTGATTTTAAAGTCCTAACTAAAAGAAAACAATATTATATTTCTAAACAAGAAAAAAGGATAGCATAAGTTTCTTATAGAAATGGTCTATTTGTTCTAGATACTATTGGACACTCAGCTTTTTCAATCAAAACATCATATCTATGGCTTAAGCAACTAGGAAAAAGTAGTGATCCTCAATTAAATAATTATTCAAGTATCAAATGGTTGAATGAATGCCTAATTTGTCTCTAGAAGCTATTGTATGTCCAGAATGCTTAGCAGGAAAACAACACAGAGTTCCTTTTAAACTCCATCAACATAGGGCTCAACAAATCTTGGAAATAATATATATATAGATTGGTGTGGACCAATGAATATTTATAGTATTAGAAGACATAATAACTTTCAATTATTCATTGGTTATCACACCAAAAAAATGTGGGTGTATTTCATGAAGTACAAATCAAAAGCATTTAGTCATTTCAAGCAATTCAAACTTCAAGTGGATAAGGGATCAAAAAATACTATAAAATCACTTTATTCAGATATAGGAGGAGAATTTGATTCAAAATATTTTGATTCGTTCTTAGAAGATAATTGAATTAAAAGACAACTTACTACAACATATTCACCTCAACAAAATGGTATTGTAGAAATAAGGAATAAATCAATAATGGAAATGGTAAGATGTATGTTGAAAGAGGCTCAGATTGATCATCAATATTGGGTAGAAGTAGTACAAACATCAATCTACATACAAAATAAATTACCAACAAGAGTACTCAAACACATTACACCAAAAGAAGCATGGTCAGGACAAAAGCCAAATATAGGAAAACTGAAGATTTTTGGGTGTAAAGCTTACATGCATATTCCAAAATAAAAGAGAACAAAATTGGATGACAAAACCATGGTAGGTATATTTGTAGATTATGATAGTGAATCTATAGGGTATATAATATTGTATCCATACACAAAGAAAGTTTACATTAGTAGATATGTACTATTTGATGAAAATATCAAGATTGATACAAAAAAAACTAGTAATGATACATAAATTCTTCTAAATATCTCCAATTAAGACACAACAAGTGAGGAATCTAAATCAAAATATCAAGAAAAAGATACATATGCATCTATAGTCCCTTCTAGGAAAGAACCAATATGGCTTAGATATACTCTCAAAGAATTAAATCTAGAAATAATGCCATATCTTACCACTACTAGACCTCAAACTCAAAGTTTGACTAGAATAAATAGAGTAATGCTAAGTAATATAGTGGAACAAATATCGACATGTCATGCACTAAATGACTCACCCTGCAAAGTAGATATGGAATTAGAATATACTTCACTTCAAAAGAATAAGATATGGGCCCTAGTAGAACTACCTTTAGGGAAGAAAATAGTAGATTCCAAATGGGTTTACAAGATCAAATACAAAGAAAATGGAACACTTGAAAAATACAAAGCTTGACTAGTAGCCAAAGGATACACTCAAATAGAGGGAATTTATTATGAAGAAACATTTGCACCAACAACTAGAATGACTACCATAAGAACAATTTATGCACTAGCAACTCATCAAGGTTGGAAGCTTTATCAGATGGATGTAAAAAGTGTCTTCCTTAATGGTGACTTAGAAGAAGAAGTCTACATGTCACAACCAGAAGGATTCATCATCAAGGGATAGGAAAATAAGGTATGAAAATTGAACAAATATTTGTATAGTTTAAAACAAACCCTTAAGAGCATGGAATATAAAGATCAACAATCACTTATTATAGCATAACTTCAAAAGAAGCATGTCGAACCCTAGTTTATATACCAAGAATATTGGAAATGATATACTCATTCTCATAGTATATATAGATGACATAGTAATTACTAGAAGTTCTAAAATATTAATCAGTGATATCAAAGGGGATCTATAAAAAGCATTTGAAATGATAGATCTAGGCCTAATGAACTATAATATTTGTCTATATATTCATCAAAAAAATGACAAGATAACTATCACTCAATGAAATTATGTAGAAGCCTTGCTCGAAAAGTATAGAATGAAAGAATGTAAGTCTAAAGATACACCAATGGAACAAGGGATCCTATTGTCCAAAAAAGATGAAACACCATTGGTCTCAGTAACTATATATCATCAGATAATTGGAAGTCTTCTATACCTAATGAATAGTCAAGCATACATAACATTTGTAGTAAATTATCTTTCACAATTCATGCAAGAACCAAGAGAAAGCCATCAAAAAGGTACAAAATTAATATTGTAATATGTCAAGAGTGACAAAGACTTTTGCCTACAGGGATACTCAGATTCATATTAGGTAGGATCTATTGATGATAAAAATCTACCTTAGGGTATGTCTTCTATATTGGGTTAGGACCCATATATTGGCATAGTAAGAAACAACATATAGTGTTACAATAATAATCAAAAGTAGAATAACGAGCAACAAGAGATACAAACTTTTTGATATGGGGATCAAATGAACTCCAACCATGATATTCTATGATAATCAAGGAGCACTCAACCTGATCAAAAATCCAATTATACATGAAAGAACCAAACACATTAAAGCTCAATGTCACTTCATTAGAGAACATTTTTAGAATCATCATATCATCCTCAAGCATATCTCTACAGAAGATCAGCTAGCAAATTTTTTTACAAAAGCACTTGGAAAAACCAAGTTTCAAACATTCAGAAATGATCTATGCAATTCAAAAGAACATACCAAATAATGTAATACAAAGGGGTGTTATATTTAGAGTATATTACATTATTTGGTTATCACTAGAATAGGAGATTACTTCAGGAGGAAGTAAGCTAGTTACTTCAAGCAATGTAATGCACAAGTGTCAATGTGCAAGTTGTAATGTGCAAGGTATCTCCTTGTACAACTAGGTAGAGTGTTGGCCAAGGAATCTATCTTCCTATATAAAGAGCCTCACAACTCCATACAAATGTATCACTCTCTATTCTCAATACTAAGAAGCGGCTTTTATCTTTCTCTCTTTCTCTTGATATGATGGAATGATGCTAAAACCATCATAAAATTTGACTCTACTACTGCTGACATCCCTCCTATAAATATAGAAGTTCATTATCATTTTTTTATAGGCAAAGATTTAGGGGAGAAATGAAAAATACCCATTGTAATTGATCAAGATAAGGAAGCCCTAGAAGAGTCTCCAGTGAAGATAAATATTGAAGAGGCCCCTATTTGGTATCTCTCCCTAAAGGACAATGATCCCTTGAGTGGGCCTTCAAGCTGTATCCAATGGAGAGTTAACTCTTACCCCCTTTTAAATTTGGATGAATCATTGAAATACATGTCTAGGGTATATAACATGGCCTAGAATCTCCTTCAACATACTAAGAAGATGGTTGATGCCATAAAAAAAAAGGGATGGGTGCACTAAAGTCTCTGATGGTGAGCATAATGCAAGTGGTGATGAGAGGGATCCATTTAAGGTGTTTGAATAGTTGTGATTTCTTTGGATGTCCATTTTTGTCCATCCTCTAGGGGTCCTCTATCCCTATTTTAATTTTTTTATATTTTCCCATGCTTCTCTTGCTGGTGTCCCTTAGATATTTTCTTTGGGTTGTACCGAGATGTCCTCTACGATTTCTCTTGTGTTGTAATTTTGAGGTTGGTATTGTGGAGACTGTATCCTTCTTTATTTCTATAATGTAAAATGTTTGGGATCCCTTTCAAAACCCTCTCAACTAATAAAAAAAATTCGCTCAAGGACCAAAGTGTGTGTAGTGATGTTCATTTCCAATTTTGAGCAAGGTTGGATTAACCTTTTGTAACTCAAGCCATTATAAGCTAGCTCATCCACAATCGTATATAGATATATATAAAATAAGGTCAATAATTTGATAGACATATCACCATGCAAAGGTATTACTCCACTACCAGTCAAGCATCTATAGCCCTGATGGAGATTTCCCCCATGATATAAGAACCTAAAAATTCTACGGATTTAAGCTTTTGCCCTTTTTTTTAGACTCTTTTTGTTCACTTTTTTTGAGCTTGTCCTTTTATCAATCCTTAGGGTTAGATCATGTGCATTATAAAATGATTAGGGGAAACTATTCACTTTAGAGCTTGAAGTCACACATGGATTCATATTTTTGAGACATAAAATTTGTTTACTGTGTGAAATTTGTGCGTAGTCTAGGAGAACACTCAAAGCAACTAGAAAATACCCATAGCACTTAAATACATAATTATATTCAATGGAATTTGATTGAGGGACTAGATATTTCTGAATAACTGAAAGAACATAAATATTCTCCAATCCTAGGACAATGAAAAGATAAATTGTGGTGGTGATATACACAAAAAAAAATGTTGATCAACGAATACAAGATTAATGGGGGAAAAATAACATATAAAATGGCAAGACAAAATGATAATACAACAAAACCTTGCTTAAAAAAATATGCAAAATTTGAATCAAACAAGGATCAAGGTCGCACTGGTTTCAAAAAAATGAGGATACAAAACAAATATGATAAAGCGACTATGAGACAATGAGGTAAGGAAAATTACTCAATAAAAATAAAGAAAATGAAATACAAAGAGGAAAGAAGCAACAAACATAGAGAGAATAAGAGATAAGGGAACAAAAAGAAGAAGAAGGGGAACACACCATTCCATAGTACATAGCCACTCGAAGTATGACTGTACAACTAGGAATTATGTTTGAGGGATTGTGTTCATTTGTTTTATGATTTTATTCTTGATTGGTTTTTTTAAAACTAGATAAAATATCAAGCATAGAAGGATCTCAGGTGAATGATGTTAATGGTCTCAAGCTCCTAAAATCCCTTGAAGTTAGCAAGCTTTTAGACTCCTATCCCAAACTTTTTTTTAACACTAAACAAACCAAACTAGTTGGAAGTAAACTTATCATGGATATGTGGAGGAAGATGGGAATTTTGCTAATTTTCCTTGAGTACTAGGCCTCCTACTTGAAATTCTTGTGGATGGATTTTGTTATCATATACTCATTTGAGTCGATCCTGATAAACATGAAGTTGTTCAAGAGAGTTTATGTGATTTTCATCAAGAAGGGTTAATTGATCAAGTTGTTCTTGGCATGTTGTGTCATTGTCCATGAATTCCTATAGAAAGAGATATGTGCAATGATGGGATATTGAGTTCTAGGGGCATGATCATTTTGGTACCATAGACTAGGGAAAATAGGGTTACCCTAGTAGGCATGCAAGTTCTGGTACAATAAGCCCATAATGCCAATGGGAGTTGGAGGTGCCAATCCTTGTGATTTTCTTTGATAATTTTCTTAAGGATGGCATAAATAGTCTTGTTGGAGGCTTCAACTTGACAATTACTTTAGGGGTATTTAGGTTTTGAGAAGCTATTTTGGATATATTATTTGTTGTAAAGTGCTCAAAAATCCTTATTCTTGAAGGGTGGACCATTATCAAAAATGATATTTGAAGAAATACCAAATCTATAGATAATATAATGGAGTATGAAATCCGTAATTCAAGGTCCTATCATGCTGATAAGAGGAATGGTCTCAACCCACTTGGTGAAGTATTCCATGGTAGTGACGATGAATGTGTGTTGTCCCAAAGAGGGTAGGGATATTTTACCTACAAGGTAAAGGCCCCATTGTGATAAGGCTTATATGGCTTCAATTGGTTCCAATGCTTATGATGGTAGATGGGTTAAATTAGCATGATATTGGCATTTAGGATAGTTATTGATATATTCACAACAATCATGCTCCATTGTGGTCCAAAAGTAACCCATGCACAATATGTACTTTGTGATGGCCATATCACTAAAATTACCACCACATGTGTAGCACCCTAAAATTGGCACGGTTAAAACATTAGTAAAAATATAAAATATTAAAATTTGAATTTCAACCCCAAACTGCCCGTTAAACCGCCTTTTACCCGCTTTCCCCATTTTTCGTGCCATTTTTAGGATTTGTTTTGACCGTTGGACGATATCGTCTCAGATTAGATGAAATCATCCCCGATCTGACGAATTCATCTGGAACAGAACGTCCAGACGATTTTGTCCCAAAATCAAATTTTCATAATTAGCTTCTGTTTCAACAACCTCTCCAACTCGGGTAGAAGTGTGTCTGTACAGTTGGAGATTTCCCTATTGGAGATCTCCCAGATTGGGATGATCCCCAACCTCCCAAACCTCTTCCTAAGCCTATATAAACTAGGATTTTCTAGTTTACCCCCCTGACCCTGACCCTACCTGAACCCCTTAGCTGACAGATTTAATTCCTTATTCCCTCGTACTACTGTCTGTGTTCTATATTTTTCATTTTTATTGCAGGAACTCTACTATTTTCAGTCGAAGCTAGCTTGGATCGTCTCGGACGATCTCGAATGATTGCGGATGATCTCGTACGATTGGAGGCGATCTTGACTGTAGTCCAGATTGGGAGCAGTCCGAGTTCAGAGTTTGCATTTTCTTAGCTTTTTTTGTATTTTTCATATCAGACCTCTGCACTATTTTAAGTTATTATGTTTTATGCATCTTGGAGTTCACCTCATTTAGCACAATCGCATGATAAAATTAAAATCAACTATTAAAACTACTGCATTTCCTTATTTTTTATTAGAATCTATTATTCAGGCATGTTTGTTGTTATTTCTACCCTTATCCTTTGTTTTTGCACTTGCATATTTGGTATTTTGTATCTATTTTTGTGATTGTAGGTTTCTGACAAATTCTTCTGATGAATTCGTCAGATTTCAGATGATTCTGTCTGATTTCAGATGACCTCCTATGATTTGGGATGATTACGTACAAACTGAGATGATCTGAACTGCTACAAGACTCAGAATCTCCATCAGACATCCAGAATCAGGTATGACACCTTCTAGTTAGCATATTCTCTATTATTTGCATCCATTTCTGTTTTCTGTATTCATTTAAATCAGCATTGCCATATAGAATAGTTTAGATTCATATCGGCCAAACCTAGGAGTTGAATGATTAAAGCATGAAATGAACACATCAAACACACTATCAACCTAGGCATGGAAACTGCCATTCAAAAGTTTCTTGGTGAACCCACCATCCATCGAAAATTCACCCTTATACACCTCCCCTGAGAGGCGGGACCTTTAAAGAGCCTCTCAATCTGAGGTATTGTCCCATCCTTTTCCCATCCCCCTTTCGGGCGTGGATCCTATAGCCTGAAGGTAAGGATGCGAAAAATTTGGAGCGATACATTTTGGTGAACCCGACGTGAAAACAAAAAAAAACCTTTTGAAAACAAAAACCTTTTAAAAGAAAAAAATAATAAGAAAACAAAACATAAATGCATTTAGACTTAAGAAAATTTGCATGTCATATTTAGATGGTAGACTATAATAAGAGACGAGTTGTCACCATTAATGTTGAAAATCAATTAGCAGCTATAGAGATTACTTCTATGCTTAGAGTACCTCAAACAAATAGGGTTCAACCTTTGTGGGACGAACTTGATAGGAGATTGGATCTCATTTCATCTAGAGCAACCGAACTTAGGCAAATCAAGAGGTTTGTCCTAGATAGAATCCTGGATCCCGATCAAGTAATTTTGTATCATGAACTTCAGAGAGCTTGCCATAGGTGGTTAGCAGATAAAAGAGCCCTTGTGTCTTCTGAGTTATATACCTTTGAGGAATACCTTGAGAATGCAGTTGTAGTACATAAATTTTTGTCTCGTATAGAGGACCAAGAGGTCATTCTTACAGATAGACAAATATGGAATAGAGTTCCCAGAGTTGTGTTGTATCGAGAGTATTGCCATGAGATTTATTTTTACAAGACAGAATCTAAAACAGATAATATTACTATAGCACACTTTATCAAGTTCTTGAAAAACCATTTCCAATTTGAAGAGGAGCATTTTATGACTCCTGATGAACTTGATCCTATCAATGATATTCATAAACTCTTTTTAGAAAACTAAGCTATCATTTTATTATTGCTATTTCTTGTATTTAGTGTGTTGTTTATTGTCTTTATAAGCATAAAAACACAAAAACAAAAACAAAATAAAATCATAACAAAAAAAAAAAAATCAAAACATTTTATTTTTTTAGCATTATAGTAGGTATATAATTAAAATATATACCTCCCAAATCTATTGCAAATATATTAATATATATTTGCTAAAATCTAAATTTAGACATAATGACTAAACTCAGGAATGGAAAACAAATTGAAGTAGAAGAAGATTGGTTAGGAAAAACCACCAATAAACCAGATGCCCTTCTTGAAGACCCAATTCAGGAAGAAGTAACCTTAAACCAACAAGAAGAAGAATTTGTGGATGCAAATGAACAAAAAGAAAATGATAGAGAGGAAGGATCCTCATCTCCTAAAATAACTCCAGAAGGAGCTGTTACTTTTGAGAACATGGACCATTTTTGGAAATTCCTCCATGATAATATGGGCACCCTTAATAGAGCAGTTCATATGGACAAAGATCAAATTAGTGACACTCAAGCAACCCTAGAAGATATATATCACACACGCACTAATCCTTTGTCCTTTGTTGATCAAGAGAGTGATCAAGCTGGACCGTCCAATTTGGACATGGCTGCTATAATCCAAAACATGCAACAACAACAGGCTACCCAACCACCTAGAGTGCCTGTTACCAAGCCAAGGGTTATTCCCACACAAAAGAAACCTTCATTCACTACTTTATTTTGCCAAACTATTGATCAATATACCTCAAATCAACAAAAGCCTAAAACAAAGCCAAATACCAATTTCCAACAATCTAGGATACAACATAATGCTACAACAAATCTTCTTCATAATACTCTTCCTACCAACCATTTGCATAATAGCAATATAGCATCTAATCCTTATGTCCCGCCCTCCTACGGTCATAAATCCCATACTCATGTACCACCAAACCAATATGGTGGACAAACTGGTAATTTGGAAGCCATGGTGAAATAGTTAGTCTCTCGCATGGACCAGATAGATCCCTACCATCCCTCATACAATTATCGAGAGATGTGTAGTCAACCTCTAGATCCTATAGTTGTAGCACAACCATATCCCAAACACTTTCCTATGCCTGTCCTACCTATATATAAAGGAACCGAAGATCCCATAGAGCATCTTCGTATGTTTAGGATAGCCTTGTCATGACATATCACATGATGATTTGCTATTACTAAAAATGTTCCCGAAAAGCTTAGGCGGGATGGCATTGGAGTGGTATTATCAACTGCCTACTCATTCTTTGAGAAATTTTGAAGAGACCGCTGAGTCTTTTGTGCATCAATTTAGTGCCTATATCGAAAGGCATGTAACCATTAAAGATTTGTACAACCTAAAACAAGACAAAGATGAGTGTTTTGCTGACTTCTTAGCTCGATGGAGACAGTTGATAGGAAAATTACACTTTGTGTTACCTTATCGAGAAATGTTGGATATTTTTATCAATAATTTACAAGAACAACTATCCTATGAATTATCAACTGCTACCTTGACCACCTTCGATCAAGCTATAGACTTAGCTCGAAGGGTGGAAGATGCTCTCATTAGAAGAGGTCAGCTCAAAAAGAAAGATGATGAGAAAACATCCAGAAATCAATATAAAAATAAACAAGTTGTGGGTGACGGAGTCACTGATAGCAGAAACATTGCCAATGTTAACACTATGAAAACAACAGAGAAGTTCATATTGAAACCTCCTGATAAACCACCTCGAGAATTTACTAGGTTAAATCAACCTTTATCAACCATTCTCCCGCAGTTACTAGCACGAGGAATGATCCAATTACCAGCTATCCGAAAACTTGATCCAACCATACCCGGATACAGAGCTGATTTGCATTGTGATTTTCATAGAGGACCTGGACATGCTACCAACTCTTGCAAAATATTAAAACATAAAATACAAGATTTAATTGATAACAATGAGATGGAGGTGCAAGCCTTCCAACCTAAACAAAATCCTTCTAATAACGCCCAAAAGAGTATTCCTCAAAGTCAAAATCAGAATGTCAATCAATCATTGGACATATTTCAACATCCTTTACCAAAATGTCAGTCAATCCTGATCCTCTAAATATTTGACACAACTTTATCCATAGTTACGTCCAGACCCCTATATAATACGCAAACACTTGATTTTAGTGATGTAGAATCTGATACTGAAAGTGACATGGAAATCACCTCCAATCAATCGAATAGTTCTGAAAATGAATCAGATCCTATTCAACCTATCACCAGTTCTATGGTTCCAGAAGAACCATTTCCAAGAAGAGTTACTACTCGACCCTCCTCTCATCAGTTCCTTTCTAATGAACAAGCCATAAATGCTAGACCGAGACCAATTCATCATCCTCAAAATAATATTGTAGGTACCATCGGAGTCGTTACCCGACAATAGGCTCAAAACTCTCAACAAGATCAAACTCAGAATGATGGATCAACTCCATTTGTTTTGAAAAATCCCAATAAAGGGAATCATATGCCTAATGTTCAACCTAAGCCTCCGTATAATATTAATGAACAATTATCCAATACTATAGCTAGAATTTCCCTTTTGGACCTTTTAAGATCTTCTCCTACCCATAGGGATGAATTAATGCTCACATTAAGCCAAATGATGGTACCACAAAATATTTAGCCTGAAGCCATGTCTAATACTATCATAACTCGAGAAGTCGATTGTATTGACTTTCGAGATAGAGATATACCACAACATAGTTTACATAAGGATAACCCTTTATATATTACTGCCCTAATTGGGGATGTAGCCGTTAAACGCGTCTTGATTGATAATGGTTCATCTTTAAACATATGCACTTTTGACTTCTACCAAATATTTGGCTTTAGAAGTGATGAAATGAAAAGAACTGATATGATTATAAAAGCCTTCAATGACGAGACACAAGAAACGTGTGGAGTCATTACTATACCCTTGCAAGTTGGTCCTAGAACCCTAGACACAATCGTGTTTATTGTACATTGCCCAACATCATACAATATACTTTTGGGTCGCCCTTGGATCAACGCGATGCGAGCGGTTCCATCCACTTTACATCAGTGTGTTAAATTCGAATTTAAAAACCAGTTGGTTACCATTCATGGTGATCCTAGACCCTTTGATATGTGTGCTTTGGCAGAACCGGTTGGAGTTCAATTTTGCCCTGCTCTGTCATCCACACATCCTAATTCTCATCATCCACCTAAACGTGTGAAACACACACCCATAACCTCATCTACTCCTTCAACTACACCTATACATATAGCTCAACCATCTTCTGAACAAACCACATTAGCACCTCGAAAAGATCCCAAAATTACAACCAATGCTTCTTGTTTTACCCCTATAACTTCCATACCGATAGACTCATCCATCGATATCCCTATAACATCATCATCCACTACAGGCATTCTTTCCACATCCGAAGATCAAGGAAATGTTCCTTCTACCTCTTATGCTCTCACTGATGAGCTCTTACCTGATTTATCTAAAATTCTTATATCAAAAGAAACCAACACTGCTATGCAAACTTCCCTCATTTTAAATAAACTCCCACCCTCTCCTCGTACCTTGGGCCTCCCACAGCCTATGGGAAGTATCTACCAAGTCGGGAGTTGTGCTTTCATTTATAAAGGATATGATTGGGGAAGAATACCCAAAAACATTAAGACACATTGTGATGGGTATGCTAGATGCTATTTTGCTAATGATTATCTTAAAGCTAAGCCCATAATGCTTAAATTGGGATATAAAGGGAAAGGTTTGGGACCTTTCCAAAATGGTATGAAAGAACCTTTTGAGGTAGAACCATGGCCTACCCGCTGTGGCGTGGGCCTATTTTCTAGTAAAGGTCAGCCCTTTCCATTTGAGGATGATGACCATCTCGTATGTTATCAAGATTATCTAGATAAACAAGATTCTTTGTGTCTAAAGAATAATTCTTTTACCTGCAATATGCTATCCATAGCCTACCCTGAGATGATTTCCGAATCCGACGATGAGTTGGAAGGGGATATCTTCCATGATGTCTCCATTGAGGAATTGTTATATAATGAATTTTATTTTAATGGCTCTATTCCGAATATAGCCCAACTTGAAGCTACGACTTCTCAAGATGAATTATCCAAGTTAACCTTGGAAGAATTACAAGAATTAGGTGTTTCATCCGCCCCACCTAATTTTGAGAGATATTTACATATGGAAGTTGAAAACGTTATAAAAATTAACATTGGAACCGAACATAACCCTCACATAATTAATATTGGATCAGAATTGAGTCAAGAAAAACAAGATAAATACATTTCATTTCTTAAAGACTATGAAGATGTCTTTGCTTGGACATATGAAGACATGCCAGGTTTGGACCCTTCCATAGTTATGCATCATCTAGTAGTCCATCCAGATGCTAAACCTGTTAAATAGAAACTTCGAAAAATGCATCCTAAAGTGGCCTTACTAGTCAAGGGAGAACTAGAAAAACTGTTGAAAGTCATTTTTATACAAGCCATTGATTATGCTGAATGGATCTCAAATGTAGTTCCAGTAACTAAGAAAGAAGCCACTAAAGTTAGGGTTTGCACCGATTTCAGAGACATTAATGTTGCATGCCCTAAAGACGATTTTCCTCTTCCCAACATGGATCAGATCATTGACTTTACTGCTGGAAGTGGAATGATATCCTTAATGGATGGATTTTTTGGTTATAATCAGATCAGGATAGCTCCTGAAGATCAGGCCAAAATAGCCTTTATTACCCCTTGGGGAACCTTTTGTTGGAAAGTGATGCCATTTGGTTTAAAGAATGCAGGCGCAACCTATCAACGAGCCATGACTTATATCTTTCACGATATGATGCATGATATCCTACATGATTATGTAGATGATATCATAGCTCGTTCCATCAAAGAAGATGATCATTTAAATGACTTAAGGAAAATATTTGATCGGTTAAGGGAATATCTTATCCGCTTAAATCCAGCTAAATGCATATTCGGAGTTAAGTCCGATAAATTATTAGGGGTTATCATTTCTTTACGTGGCATTGAAATTGACCCTCTCAAGATCATGGCTATCACAGATATGCCCGCACCCACCAATATATCAGAATTATGAAGTTTACAAGGTAAGCTTCAAGCTATTCGTCGCTTTATTGATAAGTTGGCAAACAAAACTGGACCCTTTCTTAAACTTCTTAAGAAAGATGTCTCTTTTCATTGGGACGAAGAATGCCAAGAAGCATTTGAACTCCTTAAGCAATATCTCCTCAAACCACCAGTGCTTTCCCCACCTAGATCTGATCGTCCTTTTATCTTGTACATTTTTGCTTCTGATTTTGCCTTAGGGGCTATGTTAGCTCAGCTTGACGATGAGAAGAAAGAACGTGCTAATTATTACATTAGCAGAACCTTAATCAGTTATGAAACTCGCTATACCATATTAGAGAAGTTATGTCTTGCAGTCGTATTTTCTACATAGAAACTATGACATTATATGCTCAGCCAGAAAACGTATGTTATTGCCAAATTCGACCCTTTGCGATATCTCATGAGTCGACCATATTTATCTGGTCGCACAGCCAAGTGGGTTCTTGCGTTAAGCGAATTTGAACTCACCTTCATAGGATAGAAGTCTGTTAAAGGTCAAATCATAGCAGATCAATTAGCTGCTGCACCTTTAAAATCTACCCATCCCCTCATCATTGAGTTTCCTGATGAATGCCTTAAACTAGAGGCAGACCATTCAGAGCAATGGTCCCTATACTTTGATGGAGCCCGATGCATGAGTGGGGCTGGTGCGGGTATTATTTTAATATCTCCACAAAAACATCTTATACCTCTGTCCTTCAAATTAACATTTGCTTGCACCAATAACACTGCTGAATATGAAGCTCTTATCCTTGGATTACGAGCTGCCTTGGCATTGAAAATTAAAAGTTTATTGGTTTTCGGTGACTCCCAACTTGTCATAAACCAAATCAATGATGTTTATCAAACCAGAGATGATAAATTATGCCCATATAAAGCATATGTTTTGTAGTTATTATCCTTGTTTGATCAAGTTACTTTGGAAGCTATTCCTCGAACTAGTAATCATGCGATTGACGCTATGGCTGCAGCTGCATCTCTTCTACCCTTGGAGTTAGACGATGAATATGCTACCATCATTATTCATCGACTCCAGGAACCCGCTTCAAGAAACTCATGCTTAGAACCTTTGGATGTGTTTCTCATCAATGAAACAACTCCTGAACCATGGTATACTGATATATTTAATTTTTTGCAGAAAGGAACCTTCCCTGATGGTTGTACTAGCAACCAACATAGGTTATTACGTAGACAAGCAAGTCACTTTGTGATTATTGGTAATACCTTGTACAGAAGATATTTTGAAGGCATCTTACTGAGATGTTTGAATCTAGAGGAATCTAGATCAGCTTTGAATGAAGCCCACAATGGATCTTGTGGGGGACATTTTAGTGGTAACGCCATTGCTAAGAAACTCCTTCGGATAGGATATTTTTGGCCTACCATGGAAAATGATGCACATAATTATGTGCGACATTGCGACAAGTGCCGAAACACGCTGACCTTGTCCATGCACCCGCACAAGAGCTGCAAGCTATTTCATCTCCTTGGCCCTTTTCAAAATGGGGCCTAGACATCATTGGAAAAATCAACCCTGTGTCATCCGATGGACACAAATTCATCATAACCGCCACTGAGTATTTCACGAAGTGGGTTGAAGCTATGCCATTAGCTTCTTGCACTGGAACACAAGTTTCCAAGTTCATTTTTAATCAAATTATTTGTAGGTTTGGAATTCCTGCCAATCTCATTTCCGATAATGGAACTTGTTTCAAAAATAAAGATGTCAAGAAATTATGTCAAAAATATAAAATTCAACATCGTTGGTCCACTCCCTATTATCCTCAGGGTAATGGTCAAGAAGATACATCTAATAAAACCTTAATCAAAATTCTCAAAAAATTGGTCAATAAAACCGGTCGAGATTGGCACATTCAGTTATATCCTGCTTTGTGGGCCTATCGAACTAGTGTTCGAACCCCCACTGGAACTTCACCTTTTGTCTTAGTTTATGGTGCTGAAGCCATTTTTCCCTTTGAATTAGAAGTTCCTTCTTTAGCTCTACTACTTCAAGATACTGAAGTAGGGGATGAATATCGTGTCG
This sequence comes from Wollemia nobilis, assembly GCA_028583015.1. Classification (NCBI taxonomy): domain Eukaryota; kingdom Viridiplantae; phylum Streptophyta; class Pinopsida; order Araucariales; family Araucariaceae; genus Wollemia; species Wollemia nobilis. Next base: position 20,925,238 of record JAQPPZ010017232.1, on the reverse strand, counting down.
GCAGATTTAGTCAACTAGAACTTCTAGATGAAAAGTGCATCAATGCTTTGGAGCATCTTTGCGCCTACCAAAACAAGCTTAAGAGAGCATATCTTAAGAAAGTTCATCCTCGATATTTTGAGATCGGTGACCTTGTCTTAAAAGAAAATTAAAAAAATACTAATGCAACTAAAGACCTTAAAGGTAAATTCGAGCCCAACTGGCTTGGACCATATGTCATCACTGCTAAGTTTGGATCAGGAGCATACAAATTATCTACCTTAGATGGTAAAGAACTTAAAGAACCTATGAACATTATACATCTCAAATGCTACTATGCATAAAACATTGGGTCATCTCATCATTTGTATATACTGTATTTTGCATATTGTTTCATTTTTAGCCATTTCTATCAAAATATTTTTCAACGAACAACAATAGTATTTCTTATTGCAAATCATCAATTAAAATCAAATACAAAAACATCAAAAGTGTCAAAATCTTCAAAAACATCTTTATTTTTTATACCTATCAATTCTTGGAGTTTGCAGTTATATTTTCAATTATTTTGGATAAATGAGCATTTATTTGGAATCCCGCACTTTCACACTCACATGAATAAATATCTTGATTTTATTTTGTATGATTATTAATCTCTCTTATATCAAAGTCCACATTGGCATTAAATAAAATTTTGAGCATAGAGAACTGATCTTGTCATTTACTTGAACCAAGTATATCTTTTCACATTAAAATGATTTCATTGCACATTCAATATGATGCTACATAGTAGAAGTGGTTTCTTGAGCGAAAAGTTTCCCCTGCTATCCTATCATGCACATGGTCTAGAATCTTTGAGAATTGACAAAAGGACAAGCTCACCCCTACCCGAATAAAAATCCCTTGCTCTACAGCTAATCCGAGCAAGTATCCCTAGCATAGGAAGAAAAAGAAAAGTTCAAGAAAAAGAGAAAAAGAAAATGTTATTTTGTATCATCACAACAATATTTCAGCATTTTCTCAAAAATCAAGCAAAAATAAAAAAAAAAAAAAAAAAAAAAGAGCAAAAGAGAAAAGCAAAAGCAAAATGCAATAAAATCCTTTCCCTACCCCTTGAAAAGAAAAGAAGGGTGAATGAGCTTGAATCCCTGGAATTCTCAATTATTCGAAAACTGTGAGGTAAGCCCCATAACAGGTGGTTTGTGCCCAACCCGCTTGGCCTTGGGTAATTCCTAGCATGGTGCTATGTCTGTCACATTAGCGACCTTATTTTGTATAGACCTCTGTCAGCTTATGGATTAGCTAGCTCTTGATAACCTAACTTACATAGTAGTCTGGTACGGTTACATGCATATAAATCATGGTCAACGAACATTCATTTGGTTACGGCAAATTACTTGTATCAAATTATCTTGCTCAAAATTGGTGAATGAACAATACAATCGCACACACATTTGTATTTGAGAGATTTTGTATCATTATGATAAATCAAGATCGGTAATGAAGTCACATTTGCACATGAGGATTCCTTATAAATCTACATTTCTCTTTGAGATAATTTAAAATATTTCTGTAACTTTTTTTTCGGAATAATTTTACCCTCTTATTTCAGAATTTTTGTTTGTATAAAAGCAATTACATACATCTTTTCACAAAAATATAATATATATTTTCAAACAAAATTTTCATATTATTATTTTTCTATTTATCAAAGGTCAAAAATTCATCTTGCAATAAAACCAACAATTTATTTTCTTCTTTGGATTTCGCGATGATGGTATAAGTCTATACCTATAATTCTATGCCTAGCGCAAACCATTGTTCTAATTTTATTTTCCATTTATTTTAAAACCAAATTCATCAAAACATATGACTTGCATCATTATGTTACACAATTATGCTTTACCAACGAACGAACACCTATTCTATTTCATGTCATTATGTTCAAATTCAATTTTGCAACCATGGTATAAATTCTAAGGAATTTTTCAAAATTTTATCACACTTAGGAATTTATGCCTAGCAAAATTATATTTCTTTTCGTATCTCATGCATACTATTTTTATGAAAATCTGAAAACAAATCATCAAACCATCATTATCTCCATCATTACAACACAAAGTCTTAAGACAGTCTCTTAAGCACTCTTTTACTTTTAAACAATATTTCTATACTGGGATTAGCTTGACGACCGAGTGAGCGGCGACTCCATGAAATGGTCTATAACAATGACAATGTCCTTTGAAATTATTGTTAGAAGTCTCTTTTTATCAAATCACACCACCACAACCAATTGTTTACATCAGATTATTTCATTTAAAATCTTACAACATGACATCAAATTATAATATTTCAAAACGACATAATTACATGAATCCTCAATCAAATAAGCAAACAATTCAAACATTAAAGCATCATAAAAACATATGAACAAGTCATATCATCAAAAACAAGATCATATATATATATATATATATCCAAAAATTATATACATCATATCAAAACTGGATTGGTATGCCACAATCTATACCCTGGCATACTCAATCCTCTCAAACAATCTCTACAAAATCTATAGTCCATAGACACCTAGCCTCGAGAAGCCCTCGAGCTCTCAGCCTCATCTCCTCCCCCACCTTGACGTGGAGGAGGTGGTCCCATAGAGGTCCGGGATGTATCTCGGGTCCTCATCGTCGATCGGGAGGATGTCCTCATCGATCCCAGCCTGATTGGTTCTGCAATGTTGGTCGGCAGTTGTACCCTCTGGCCCTCTGGAACCAGCTGGAAGTATACCCCCTGGTAGAATGTGGTCTGCATCATAGACCACACTAGCTCATCCCTGCTCACCCCTCCACTCTGTGCCCTGAGCCATGTAGTCTCATCCTGTAGTGTCCGTACCTACGTCCTCAGCTGAGTGGCCTCGTCCTGTAGTGACTGCACCTGAGCTCGGAGGTGGGCAGCCTCAGCCCGAAGAGCCATCGTCTCGCTGCTCTCCCCTACATCCACACCCTTGCCCTTATCGGGCGATGGTGGTCTCTCCCCCTGCTACGAAGGGAGTCTCTCCTCCCTCCGCCCTATCTCCCATGGCCTCTGTGGAGCCCGTGCCATCCTTTGGTATCTCTCCTGTGGGATCCACCATTGCTCTCTCCCTCTGTGACCCCGCACTACCTCAATAGTAGCCTGTCATCGCCTCCCCATCTGGTGCACCATAGCGTGCACTAGACCCTACACCCTCGTCATCCGAGGAGGGTGGATGCCTGTGTACCAAGCATCGTACCCATCTGCAACCCCGGTGTCATCACCATCCACTAGCTGGATGGGGGCATCATCTACGTCCTGACTCTAGAATCATTGCATATCTAGAGCCTCGCTCAGTGTAGTACTATCTCGAATAGTCTGAGAGTACTCATAATCCTTGAGAGATGGGATCCCCTGCTATAGACCGAACTACCGTAGTACCCAGTCGTAGCGGTGGAGCTCTACCTCTCCCCGCTCCATCCTCAGCCAATAGACTCACCTGATGCGAGCCAGCTCCTGCCCATCCTCTGCCCACCTAGGGTGCTCTCGCCATGGCCTCCAGGTGATCTGGTCTGGGATGAGGTCATCCAACAACCTTCGAGACATCGATAGATCTATCCGCCACTGTGACCCTCTCTGTAGCCACCAATAGAAAACCTAGGGTCTCTCCCGATCAACCCCTATCAATGGGAGCCCTACCGGCCTCCGCACCGCAATGTGCTCCCAGCACCAAACCTGTAGTAGCGATGTCAAAACCAGACATCGACCTCCCTTGTATACGACCCCATGCAGGATCCTATACAAGTGGCAAAGAACAAAGCTGCCCCATGAAAATCTGTACCCATGGTCTCTCATGTCACAGACTATGTCTGAGAGCACCCACGGTAGTCTACATCCGCTCTGGTGGCACAACAGTAAGCCATCGACAACTCCTACCAAAACCCGAGTCAGCCTAGATGCCCCAGGCATCTGTCATAGAGACTCGATGTTCACTCCGCCCTTCTCCAGGGTGAAGCTAGGGTCTCCAGTGAGCCTCATCATCGCCTGGCCCTGATTGGCCATAGGCGTCATCAGCCATCCTTGTATGGGGATCCTCATGATCCTCCATACGTCCTCTAGAGTGGGAGCCATCTCCCCTATCGGTAACCGAAAGTAGGATGACCCCGGATACCACCTCTCTGCTAGGGCTGTCAGTAGCCCCATGTCAGTCGACACTTGTGGCATCTCTGCCACATGCTGTAGACCGACCAATCCAAGTCGGTCATGCTCTGCCTGGTCAAGCATGGCTATGTCATCTCTTAGCCCACCGTATTTCCATTCTCGGCTCTTTAGTAACCCCTTCTGCAAAACAAACAATAAAACAACAAAATCATTAATAAACCAATCATTAACATCAAATTAAACAACTTAAAATCAAGTTCAAAATGATATCGTCCACCATTGGATGATATCATCCCCAATTGGGCAAAATCATCTTTTGTGAGGACGAAATCATCTCCTATTTCGCAACTTGGGAATCGCCCCTTGTTGGACGAAATCGCCCCTACTTCGCCGATTTCGCCGTCAGACGAAATCGACGATCTAGGGACGATTTCGATGAAATCGAGATGATTTTGTCCCGACGACGTCGACGGCCTAAAAAACGGCCGTGATGCCCCAAACAATCAAATTTAAATAAAAAAAAATTGCACCAAGTTAAATTAAACCTAATCTACTAGGATTAGATCCTTACCCGTAGCCCGCACCGGACCTCTGTCACTCTGTGCGCTGTCTCCACCATTTTTTTCTCTCTGCAGAACTTTGGAACAGTAAAAGTGAATAGTAAAAATGAATTAGGGTTTTACCCTATTTTCTTAATTTTATTTAAAAAAATCAGCATTTTAAATTTTGCTTTTCCGCGTTTTTACCTCAAACGTTCGATTTGGGTAAAAACATGGAGGGGGCACCATAGTCAGCATTCGTACGATTCGACCAAGAATCGTCGTCTAAAAAATTGAGTATATTTTTGCTTTCTCGTAAAACGGGAAAAACTCGTCTTTAACGCATTTTCTTCGAAAAATTCGCTAAAGAGGGGGCAAAATGTAGCACCCTAAAATTGGCACGGTTAAAACATTAGTAAAAAGATAAAATATTAAAATTTGAATTTCAACCCCAAACTTCCCGTTAAACCGCCTTTTACCCGCTTTCCCCATTTTTCGTGCCATTTTTAGGATTTGTTTTGACCGTTGGACGATATCGTCTCAGATTAGACGAAATCGTCCCCGATCTGACGAATTCGTCTGGAACAGAACGTCCAGACGATTTCGTCCCAAAACCAAATTTTCATAATTAGCTTCTGTTTCAACAACCTCTCCAACTCGGGCAGAAGCGTGTCTGTGCAGTTGGAGATTTCCCTGTTGGAGATCTCCCAGATTGGGATGATCCCCAACCTCCCAAACCTCTTCCTAAGCCTATATAAACTAGGATTTTCTAGTTTACCCCCCTGACCCTGACCCTACCTGACCCCATTGATTTTTATTTCCCTAAACCCCTTAGCTAATAGATTTAATTCCTTATTCCCTCGTACTACTGTCTGTGTTCTATATTTTTCATTTTTATTGTAGGAACTCTACTGTTTTTAGTCAAAGCTAGCTTGGATCGTCTCGGATGATCTCGGATGATTGCGGACGATCTCGTACGATTGGAGGCGATCTTGACTGTAGTCCAGATTGGGAGCAGTCTGAGTTTAGAGTTTGCATTTTCTTAGCTTTTTCTACATTTTTCATATCATATCTCTACACTATTTTAAGTTATTATGTTTTATGCATCTTGGAGTTCACCTCATTTAGCACAATCGCATGATAAAATTAAAATCAACTATTAAAACTATTGCATTTCCTTATTTTTTATTAGAATCTATTATTCAGGCATGTTTGTTGTTATTTCTACCCTTATCCTTTATTTCTGCACTTGCATATTTGGTATTTTGTATCTATTTTTGTGATTGTAGGTTTCTGACAAATTCGTCAAACGAATTCGTCAGATTTCAGATGATTCTGTCTGATTTCAGACGACCTCCTATGATTTGGGATGATTACGTATAAACTGAGATGATCTGAACTGCTACAAGACTCAGAATCTCCATCAGACATCCGAAATCAGGTATGACACCTTCTAGTTAGCATATTCTCTGTTATTTGCATCCATTTCTATTTTTTGTATTCATTTAAATCAGCATTGGCATATAGAATAGTTTAGATTCATATCGGCCAAACCTAGGAGTTGAATGATTGAGCATAAAAATGAACACATCAAACACACTATCAACCTAGGCATGGAAACTGCCATTCAAAAGTTTCTTGGTGAACCCACCATCCGTCAAAAATTCACCCTTATACACCTCCCCTGAGAGGCGGGACCTTTAAAGAGCCTCTCAGTCTGAGGTATTGTCCCATCCTTTTCCCATCCCCCTTTCGGGCATGGATCCTATAGCCTGAAGGTAAGGATGCAAAAAATTTGGAGCGATACAACATGTGCCATCATGAGCTTGAGAGACTACCCAATTTTCTTTGTGTGGCTTGAGATAGCGAAGGAGAACACCATTATAGCCATGATAATAAAGCACGTCCCTTAAGAGAGTGTAGGAAGCTACTTTTTGTTTGAACATTCATTTAGAATATTGTGACAAATCCATAGGGATGGCACCAAGTTTAAGTAAATATTTCACCTAAGAGAGGTAACTGTGACATGGATTTGGTTGGATAAAATAGATGCCTTGTTTATCTACAAAGGTTTGGCAAGAAATAGTCTATTGAGAAAGTATGGTTACATGCATAATAGTGATATTATCAAATAGGATATATTGAATGAGGGAACCAAGAGAAGCCATGGTCTCCACAAATTGGTTGGATTATCTGGGCAAGTTTTCAATGTCATACTAGTCAAAATGTGTTAACAATTTGTCAAAAATTTCTTTGTAGGACTTCAAGACTAGGTATTTGCATTGATAGACCCATTTACTTGATTGACAATGATTTGGGAGTCATCAATAACTTTGATTCATTTAATGCATATGGAAACAATGGTCTAGAGTCCAAGGATGAGGTATTCATATTCTACATTGTTATTGGTGCAAGGAAAGTTTATTTTGAAATAAAAAATGATAGGGATCCCTTGAGGTGTAAAGAACACGACTCCTATGCCAACCCTTTTTTCACTTGGAAACATCAAAGAAAATAGTAAGGTCAACTTCATATTTAGGTTTGGCATGTTATTCTAGTTTAGTAACACTAAATATGGAGTCATTAGGAAGCTCTATAATAATGGGTTTGTCATCTTGAAGAGGCACTTCAACCAGTTGATCAACGATGACCTGACCCTTGATGGATTTTTGACTAATGAATTCAAGATCAAATTTTGTTAAAAGAATAATCTATTTGGCAGTTTGACTATTAATGTATATGTGACTCATCATGTAGTGAAATGGATTTTATATTTCTATGGAATTTGTGGTATGATTTAGCATGTAACGATGAATATTTTTTGTTGTGAAGACAACAACTAAGCATAAATTCTCCACATATGCATACTTGGCTTTGTAGCTTACCAAGGTTTGATTGATATAGTAAATTTCCTGCTCTTGGTTAGCCTCATTATTTTGAACCAAAATAGTCCCTAAGACAAAATAGTCCCTAAGCCAAAATCTATGGAAAAGATGTATAGGTAGTATCGAATGTATGGTCTAGGAGGCAACAAAGTGGGTGGGGATGCTAGGTAGCATTTAATGGTGCTAAAATATTCTTGATATTCTATGGTCCATTGAAAATAAATTCCCTTTTGCAAAATATTATTGAATGACTTGCATTTATCTGATAATTGGGCAATAAAGTGATAGATCGCCTGAATAAATCCTTGTAAACTATCAAGCTCCTTAAGAATCATTAGAGTTTGCATTTTGAATATTGTCATGACCTTATTAGGGTTGAATTCTATGCCTCTTTTGGATATTATTAACCCTAAAAAAATTTCAAAAGTGACACCAAAGACACATTTCTTAAGGTTTAATCTCACATTGTGCCAAAGAATTGATCAATTATTTTTTGAAGGACATCATTTTTCTCCTGTCATTATTTGGACTTGGCAAAAATATCATCCATGTAATATTCAACAATATTATGCATATAGTCATGGAAAATGCAAGTCATGGCCCATTGGTAAGTGGTCCCTACATTCTTGAGTCTAAACAACATGACTTTATAAAAAAAATTCCCTTAGGGAATTGTAAAATATGTCTTGTGTTGGTCATTAGGATTGACATGAATTTGATTTTTGTTAGATTTTGGAGCCTTAAACATAAATGAAATGCATTCAAAAGTATAGAAATAAACATGCAATGATACAATTATGATAATAGCAAAAACCATGCATGAAAATATGATAGAAGAATTGATACAAAGCTCTAGAAATGCTCATATAGAAAGCTCATGAAAATCACAATGCTCCTCTCATGGAGTTTGTAACTCCTCCATGATAGCAAAATTGAACTACAGTATGCCTACTACTATTCTCGCTTATGCACGACTCAAATTCACCTCAATCACTCACAATGAGATATTTATATAGAAAGATAGGTTACTTGCCTCTCACTCAACCCTAAGACTCATTACATGTTGACTACATGCACATTTACATCATTGCACATTCTAATACTTGTGCATTTATTGAATAACTCTAATAAACTATTTATCCCCTAATATAATCCTAACCTAAATGTACCCATGAAGGTACATTAGTAAATAACCAAATGATGTAATAGCCATATTTTTCAACACCCCCATGTATTACATTATTTGGTTTTGAAGACTTTAGTCTTCAATATGAATCTTTACCTCTTGCATATTCTTCAATTTGATCTTATTCTTCTTCTTGTTTGGTTCAATATTTAATTTATTTTTGGATCTCATGTGTCTTTTCTCCTTGCTCTAAACTACAATCTACCTGTATACTTGATCAAATGAATGGTTAGCATAGTTCAATCTTTGTGGCTTCAAGATGATCAAATCATTGTGGATCTCTTATTATATGTTTACTTGTTTCTATATCCATAATTCCTTTAGCTTAGAAGGTTCTAATCCTTTGAGGTAGACTTCCTTATGACTCCCTAGTTTTAGCTTAAAATCTTTCTACACTTAGTTTTGTAGAATCCTTATGTATCCCTAGTAATTAGAGTATGATAAGTGCTTATCAACTAGTATTTCACCTTTTGAGTTGATTTTGTAAGTTTTTGTAAATGCCAAAATCAACTTTATCTATCCTTATTTCTCCTATTGAACTTACACACTTATTAATTTTGATATTATTTAGGTTGTATTGTCCCTTTATTCATTTCAACTCTATATACTTCCTTTAATGAACTTCTTTCTCTTTACCTTAATAATTTGATCCTTTAATTTTCTAATTCCAAAGTATTGCTATTTGATGTAGTATGCCTTATAACTCCCTAATTTTTAGAATAATAGAAAATATGACAATAATAGTATTTACAAAATATTTATAATTACTTGAGGTATTTAACCTATATCCTACTTGTTTTGCAAATATCTATTACTAATTATTTCTTTAAGTAGGATCCCTTGCTTTTCAATACCTTAAAATAAGTTTATTTTGATAATTATTAATGCTTGTAGTAGGCTATACCACCTTATGACTCTAGTATTAATTAAAACAAGTTGATTTGATATTTACCTTAGAAAGGCTTATTTATCTATTTACACTTGAGTAGCTATACATGCTTTGATGGCCGAGCGTAGATTCCTTTTAACATGACTTTTAAGGAAACTTTGACCTTGCTATCAATGATGGGGCTTGTATGGTCTTCAAAATTTGTGCTTATACAATACTTTACTTTATTTTTGAGTGGCCAACACTGGTTAGCATATGGCAATCAAGATGGTTGTGTTCTCCTTCTTATGGCTTGGGAATGACTAGCCTTTATACTTTTGAATATGTAATCTCTCATCAATCGAAGGTGTTGTAGTTAGCTGATGATGGATGTATGATGATGACAAAGTGTTTAATGCTCTTGAACTTTGATTATGCATTATTTGAAATCTAATCCAAATCATCACTTCTTTTATCCTCTTTGAAGTGTGTGCAAATTTTTACTACCTAATGCAGTTGACGTGGACCTCGTGATGCTTCAAGTGGTTGTGGCATCAATCCTTTTATAATGCTTTTAACCTTTGATGACTACCTCAATTATTTCTTTACTTCATCACTTTTCTTCACTACGTAGGGATTTAATGATGCACAGGCGAGTCTTTTAAAACCTTTGTGAATCGAATGAATCTCTTTCATTTTATTGATGCTTAATCAAATTTGTTGTGTGTAATTGCAAGTTATTGATTTCCTTTGGTTGCCCTTCGAAACAATCTACTTTGTATATTTGATGAAATGACTCTCTTGTGTGTAGATGACTATTTTTAATGGATAACATCGTTAGAGTGATACGTAATATTACAGATGTATTGACAAAGCTAATGCAATATTTTAATATTTCCTCAATGCGCATTGTGCTCTTTGAGTGATAAGTGTGCTCTTCTACCATGTCACTTAGTTGGATTTCTCAAGGAATGGCTATATGTGTATGTTGTTGAAACCATCACTTGCAGCCTATGGAGTGCCATTTGTATCTTAAATGGAATTCACACTCTTCCTATGATTACTTTGAAATAATACCTTGCGTAACCATGTGGATAGCTAGTTGATGATAATGAAACAACTTCTGACATATAACTTTTAATGGTTTCAACCCATGATGTTGTAATGCCTTTCTATCCATATGCTTCTACTATTGTACAATAAAACTACCTTTGATGTGGTGGCAATTACATAAAATATTGTATTTCATGTAGTGCATTATATCTTCTTCTATACCCTACTCCCTTGGGCACTACTAACACTTACTTATTTTTGTCTAACTCTCATTCTCGACAGACAATGATGCTTACTCTAGCACTTTACTTTTTTATTCCCTTACTGCTTCTTAGGAAGAGAAGACTATCTTCCAATGCCCCTATTCAAATTTTATCTAGTTGTATGCAATTATTTGGTGATGGGTATATTTTTGTGACTTTGAGTAGAATGTCAAAGAGTATGTGCTATCACTTAGACATATTTTCTCTAGCCTAGTTGGTGCAACTTGTAGAATTTCCCTTTGTTGACTATAATAATTTCTTTGTTCTATTGATTTTATGAATGCTAGACTTGTTATGTACATAATAAACATGTTCTCTTTTGTTGGTGTATAATGAATCATGATTTTCTTTCACCACTTGTAGTTGAGTTTATGTCTTCACCAAAAACTATTAGATGCACCTTTTTTTTCCTTATTCATATATGTTCTACTTATTCAACCTTGAAATCTTTCCTTTTGCTTAAAATGGCTCTCTTTTATGGCTTTATAGAATATCCACTTGGATATTTTCATACATCTACCTCTTAACCACGCTTGTAGAGTAGACTATTATTGCACCCTATGCTTGTAGGTCAAGCCTTTGTCTTCTTCAAAAAAGATCTTTTGAAATTTTCCTTTAATCACTGGTTTGGATGAAATAGGATATTACCTTTAATTCTTGACAATATATTTCTTTCTTAGCTATTCTTCACTTATAAATCCAAGCTATTCAATGTAATACTTTGCATTATATCTTATGCAAATATAGTATTCTTTTCTTTATAATGATAATTAGAATATTGATACATTTATTTCTTTTGAAATACACCTAACTTCTAATTTCTTCTATGTGCAAGTTTGCTCCTTGTATATTATAACTTCTGCACTATTTTGAAGACTTGAAATGAAACTATTATATGCAACTCTTTGATATTTTGAAAATGGTGCTTGATAAACCTTAATATGAAACCAAATATGAAATCTCAACTAATGAAATTTTGCACCTTATTGTTGCATACCTTTTTCTCTTGTAGATGATGGAGATAGTGGTGATTCAAGTCACCTCAATGGCTGCCTTTTGTGGATGATTTTGCAGCTCTCCTATACTGTCCAAAAACAGCTCTTTGCTCACCTTTTTTCAGATTAAATACCTTACCAACTTGCTTCTCTAAACTCTGATATGGTGGCTTCAAAACTTCTTCAAAATGCACTTTTGGAATCTGATTTTTAGTAGTCGCTAACGCTTCCCATAATTTTTGAAATTTTCAGCACTAAGCAATCTTATCTGTTGCTTCTAATTCCTTTGATTTGGTGTTCTTTTTTCTGTCCACGAACTCTATATTTTTCAGCTTTGAGTGTTGTAAATATACTCTTTCTATCCCTCCTTCCTAGATTTGCAATATTCAATGTGGCTTCCATGGCCACTCAATATCTTCTTGATCTATCAACTAGGAATCTTCAATATACAAATATTTCAATGGGACCTTTATCCTTAGGCATCCAAATCTTCAATCCTCATTTTTATACAATAAATAATCAATCCCTACACGAGGAAAGTAACTTTGAATTTCAAGCAATGAATATGAAGTTCTTCTCTATATATTGCAGAAAGCTTCCCACCTTCTGAGAGTTAATTTTTTGCAACAAGAAAAACTTAGATGATAGTAGCCTAATGGTTCTCCTAAAAAAAAAATTATCTCTTGCAATGAAATGTTAGAGATAATAAAAATTCCTACGACACTATGAAAAAATAAACTTCACTAGTTGGATTTCCAATCTAGTGGATACAATTTTGAGTTCTAGTCTTCACAAGTGTTACAACTCTTGTGGGAAAACTCTAGCTAAATATCTCATGTGGCTTTCTCTATTTTCTATACTTCTACCTAGAGCTACTTCTATCAAAAATAAAACTCAAGCTAACACCATTTGTAAGGGGTGGTGCACAATGGTGAGTCCAGTTTACAAAGATGTTCCAATATCTATTGTGATGGTATTTGCATGCAGCGGTGCACTATGGCTGATCTGGTTTGTAAATACTCAACAATAGTATTGGTGCTTACTTGTGGCTTTCCTTTGATCCACCATGGCTCTAATACCACTATTAGCTTTTGGACCCTCAAAAATAAAGGAAATGCATTCACAAGTATAGAAATAAACATGCAATGATACAACTATGATAATAGCAAAAAACCATGCATGAATTATGATAGAAGACTTGACACAAATCTCTAGAAATGCTCATATAGAAAGCTCATAAAAATTACAATTCTATTTTCATGGAGTTTGTAACTCCTCCATGATATCCAAATACAGCTACATTGTGCCTACTACTATTCTCTCCTATGCACCACTCAACTTCACCTCAATCAATCACAATGGGGCCTTCATATAGAAATATAGGTAACTTGCCTCTCACTCAACCCTAATACTCATGTACATATGGACTACATGCACATTTACATCATTGCACATTCTAAAACTTGTGCATTTATTAACTTTAATAAACTATTTATATCCTAATATAATCCTAACCTAAATATGTACCCATGAAGGTACATTAGTAAATAACCAAATGATGTAATAGCCATATTTTCCAACAATTGTATCCTAATAAATCATCTATAAAGGAGAGCATTTTATGGCCAGTAGTAGAGTCCATAAGTGTATCAATATTGGGAAGTGGAAAGTCATCATTGGGGCATGCTTTGTTAAGGTCTTAAAAGTTAGTGTAGATGTGTATCCTCTGGTTGGTTTTACCAATGGGCACCATGTTTGAAACCCATTGTGCGTAATATTTGGGTTGAATAAATATAGCATCTAAAAGCTTTTGCAATTCTTCTTTGATTATGAGGGAAATGGTAGGATGATGCTTTCTCAATTTTTGTTTCATAAACTTTACATCTGGATTCAACTTGAGATTGTGGATGACTAGGTTAAGTTCAAGGCCAAGCATACCCTTATAAGACTAGGCAAATACTTGCTTATACTCTATCAAGAGGGAAGTTAAGCTTTCACACTCTTCGATTGAGAGACTCTTTTCAAGCTTAAGAATTTGGGGGTTTTTAGGATCGGTATTGAGGTTTACGTCAATGGTTTCTTCAAGGAGCATGTGGTAACCCTCCTCAAGCTAGTGAGGAGGAGGGAAGATGTGGATGTCATTGGTGATATTTTTGGATAGGGGTGGAATGGTGTCATTGAATTCAACTTGAAAAATGGTAGAATGATAGAACAAAGGAGAAGGAGACATGTTAACATTTGATTAATAAAGTAACTAGTCAGAGAGATAAATTAGAGGTGGAAGAGGTAGAGGAAATCTGATTGAAGTCAATGAGATTAGGGTTGATGGCTATGGGATGTGCAGGATCATAAGGGTCACAGATAGGTATGAATAGGTTGATGGAGATCATATTAACTTGAAGGAGTGAATGGGATGGTCGCTGATAGTATGGGTTTTTGGATACATGCTCATAAGGGAGAAGTTGGAATAAAATGAGAGGATGAGGATTAGGTGGTAGGATCAAAGGGTGAATATGGGGTTGTATGGGGTGTTGGGGCACTCTAATGGAAGGATCATGGGAAGGATTGGGAGAGATAATATATGTAGTTAAAAATTACCATGATCTAGGGGTCGTTGATTGGGATGATTAGGGATGACTCATATTTTAAGCTATTAAAATTAATAGAAAGGTGATCAAAGTGCTCGTTGAGATCATCCTTTGAGGTATCCTTTGAGTGATCAATGGTGTCCACTTGGAAAGAGTCATGTATCAAAGGTTGAGAGAATTGGAGATAAATGTATTCTTTATTACTATCTTCCTTGAGATCAAGTGTGATACATTGCAAATCATATTTGAGGAGGTCAATTGAGGTATGATTGTCATAGCCTAGGCTAAATATAGCTATGGTTAATTGATAATGGGGCTCTTTAAGATTTCAAATACCCTAATTGTAATGACCAAGACCACCACCTCACCAATTGAAGTGTTGAAAATATCTCATGGTGAAGAAGGAGTTAGACAAATATTTTATGTCACCATAAAATGGCACTTCTCGCTCTTTATATGATATTTATCAGAAGATGAATCAATTCCCCTATATACAAAGTTGGTATGATTTGAGGGGATCCATAGTAACAATAGTGTTTATTGTTAAGGTAGGGTCATGAGGGCAACCAAAATTCCTAACTGACTCTATAATTGAAGGTATAAATGTGATGTTATGCACAAGGTACTCATCTATGTTGGGATTTGTCATATGGACATCAACATGTGTGGGTTGATATGAAGATGGATGAGAGGTGGATGGGGGAAAAGCCTCAATGTTGTCCTCCAAAGTGAAAAATGGGGTGGATGAGGGTGGAGGAAATGGTATCTGCATTACCTATATAGTGTACAAAATGGTTAGGGATAGATTAGATGGGTTTCGTGGAGGAGGTGGTTTAGGTGTTG
This sequence comes from Wollemia nobilis, assembly GCA_028583015.1. NCBI lineage: Eukaryota > Viridiplantae > Streptophyta > Pinopsida > Araucariales > Araucariaceae > Wollemia > Wollemia nobilis. Next base: position 20,909,863 of record JAQPPZ010017232.1, on the reverse strand, counting down.
TGGAAAGAGAAATGGTTTGGGATTGTTAGGTGGAGGTAGGCGAGATGGATGTGGGAGGTGGCATCATAGAAATTAGTTCAAAAATAGAGGGAGGAGATGTAGATATGGTAGTTATTGGATGAGCAATGGAAGGAGATAGATTTTGAGCTGAAGGATGTGGATGTGGTAGGGAGGTAACTGGTCTAGGTCGATGAACAATGGAGGTTGAAGGGGGATGCATGGGAGTATAAGTTGGTGTAGGTAAGAGGGGGAGGTTGAATGATGGATGTGAGGAATACAATATAATGGGAAGAAAATGATAAGGTTGGTGGTGAGGGTGAAAATGGAGATGATATTGATGAGCATGAATGGGGTGGATGAAGGGAGGAGGGTATGGTTGTTTATATAATAGTTGAGAAGGCAAAGCATGTGTGGAATATGATGAAAATGGATGGGGAGGGTGTGATGTGGTGGGAAAGTGTGATGAGTCAAGGGTGACAAAGAATGAGGGGTAATATTGGGAGGAATTGGCTAGGTAGGTTGTAGATTAGGTGGTGTAGGATGAGAGGAAATTGGCTGGGTAGATGATGCTGGTAAATTTTGGGTTAGGGAAAAATGTATGGAGGAAAATGTAGGTTCACATGGGTTGGAGATCATGTGACACTGTTGGAAGGGCTCTTCATTGGCTAGAATACAATGTATATGATTCCCATGAACATATTTGAGGCAATGGTGTAATATCGAGGGTATGCATCACATGTCTCAAATCCATGGCTAACAAAGGAGGATGTTGTACTACATCTCACCTTCAAGGATGTAGTATAAAATATGGATATTTTTGACCTCCACTTGGATAGGGAGAATGACCGTGTTGAGTGTTGAGCATAATGCATCATTGAAAGTCTACAAAGTGAAGGTTGAGGATGCAATGTGGGAAGATGACAAATTGATATGTTTAAGGGAAAAAAATGTGATGATGTTGATTGAGAAGCCTGTGTTGACCAAGATATATTTAAACACTTTTCTATCTATGGAATCCATAATGTTTAAATGGGGATTAGGTAATTCTATCGGGATGACTTTGATTTTATGATCATGAAAGGTAATGAAAGGAAATGTGCAAGTTTAGACATTATCCATAAAATTGGCAAAGGAATTGGGATCTTGGGTTTTTAACTCTATGGAATTAAGGATGTCCATTAATGCCTCCCTGTGTAGGGGATATTGTTGGATGTGTTTATAGATTGAAAGTTTTATCGATGTTATTTTGATACTATAAGTAAGATGCCTCTTAAGGTGGATGACTGATTGTTGTTAAGATATAATAACTTGTGTTGGAAGGCATGGAAGGGTGGATGATGAAGGCACATTAGAAAGAGCACTTGGTTGTGTTTTATTATTAGGATATCCTTGATTTTGAGTGACAAAATGGATCATGCCAACAAAACCTTGGTATTGTGGGACATTATTAACATGGTTGACTTGATTAGGATGGTTTGTAAAGTTGAAGCCCCACTATTAGGTTGAGTTGTTCCAGGAGGATAAGGCCTAGGATGGTAAGAAAATCTATTTTAATATTTAGTAGGGGTGGTGTGGCTTGATATGTTGGAGGTGATGGTTGATATAAAGGTTTTTGTGATGAGGGTTGGGGTTGTTAAGGTGGTTTAGGAGCATTTGGGCTATTCAACACCACCTAGTTGACTTGGGAGGGCTTAGATTGATTGTTGTTATTGCCCTTAAAATTCTTGTTTTGCCATTATTTCTTCTTGAGTTTGATCTCTCCTTCCTAGATTTTGATATCTTCAATTATTTTAGCCTAGGTTAGAGCTTCCTCAAGAGTTTGATATTGTTGGAGTTGCAGTTATAAATATATGGGTTTTGAACAACTTCATGTGAACATTCAAGTTAACTCAGTGATGGGGATGGAAAATGGTAAATCATTCAATATAATTCTCCATTGCTTTCCATATTCCAAAATAGATTCATCTTCAAATTGGTGAAGGTTTGCGAGATCTATCAATGTGGGTTTCTTTTTGAAATTTAAGGTGAAGCACTCCAGGAAGAGGTTGGCCAATTGTTCAAAGTTGTAGATATTGTGCCTAGGTAAATGATTGAACCAGTCTAAGGCTTCTCCCATTGGGGATAATGGGAAGGTATAAAGCATGATAGGATGATTTTTTTTAATGAGATAATATATTTTTATGAAAGATCTCACATGATCTTGGGGATCTTCTTTTCCCTTTAATTTCTCAAATTTGAGCATTTCAAAAAGAGGATGATATGGTGGTGTAGGCATGGAAGGGTGAATGGGATGATTGTGGAGTTGGCTAAGGGTCAAATTTTAGTATCTCATGCTAGTGACCTATGATTTTAAGCTATTGAGCCAATTAGTCAACAATTGGATTGGATCTAGTGAGGCCTATGAGGTTGGGGAAGATGCAACATGAGGGGAAAAATGGTAAGTTTAATAGTGGATGGACATTGATTTTGCTTAGGTGATGCTATTTGGGGGATGTGGGGATCAATAGGTAGAGCCTAATGTGCTTGATCGGATATGGTAGAAGTGTTAGTAGTATTTTAGGGTGTGTTGGATCCTCAAAATCCAACTTGAGTTTACCCCTTTTAAAAAACAAAAAAATTACTATTTTTGGGTAATTGGTTATTTTTGGCCATAAGCTACCCTATTTTTAGTAAGTCACCAAAAAATCTTGGAGAGCCCCCTAATTTAACACACATTATTGAATTTACCATATTAGGCCTCCTAGAAAACCTCAACACCTATCCATGTATAAAAATTCATTAAATTCCAAATATTATTTCTTCCAAATTTTCTAAAAAATACTAAATCCCATTTTTGAGGCACTAGATGAAGGAATTTTGGCTCAATAACACACTATAAAATAGTCAAGGCTTCTACAAAATCCTTGCCATGATGTTTTCCTCCTCTTTATCTAGCTCCAAATAAAATTTCAAGTTGATCCAACAATCAGATCAAGTGTTATGCCCTCTAGAGGATAGGCTATTATGGTTAATTTTTGAGATCCAATTAAGAGATAGTGAGAGGCCATCATTCAACTATGGTAATTGTAGTTATAAAATATTATTATTAGCAAGATTTATGTAATGAGCAATTTTGACCAGCTGAGACCACTACCACACTACAAATAAGAACCACTAGAAGCACACTTAGTATTATGGGCCATCATGAAGACAGTTGTAGTTATGAACCATCATCAAAGTAGTTGCAGTTTTTTTAATTATGGACCATCATCAAGCTTTGAATGAGAACCAATTTGCAGGCTATATGAGAGATTTCTACAAAAAAATCATCAAGTTTTTGCACAGTAATTTTGCAAGAGGTATACCAGTGTGTCTATCCTTGTCAATTGTATTTTCCTTTGTGTGTCTTGTCTAGTCACCCCTTTTATTCCCCATTATCGTGCATGTTTTTCTGAGGAGGTGCCCACTTTATTGAGATAATTTCTAGTGGATAAGGTTGGAAGGAGAATCTTTGTTACATCATTTGAACAAAGAGTTGTAGTGCATCATTTGAATTAAGAATTTGTTTGTACTGGTTCTGTGAGATCTGGTTATTTTGATCAGACTCTCATTGCAATGATATTTTGTTTAATCCAATCTTGTTTCCTACATTTAGTAGTTCTATGTGCAATTTTGTGTGTTCTCCTATTTACATGTTACATAATTTGAATGTGTAAATTGCATCTTATTTCTTTGGCATGTTGAATCATTTCTATTACATTATTTGAATGAATGTGATTGGCTCAATTTTATCTTCTCTCTCTTCTATATTCATCATATTTTAAGTCTAGCTACAATTACCCAATGGATAAGAAATCAATCTATAGCTTGAAGCACTAGCCGGGAGTTACTTCCAAATTTTATGTTGTAATTTTATTTTATTTTTACAAATATGTATGAGCATGAGCATATAAGAAATATTGTAGACTCACCTCTAAGTTTTTATTACCCTATTAGGTCTTTCTCGAGTCTTAGAACAATATTTTATTGAGTTAAAGAGGTGGATCCACTATAGTTTACAATGTTGATTTGATTAGGGAAGTCTTGTAGTGTGAAAAATCTATTAAGGGTGCAAGAATTTCCCCCAAAAAATTTTTGTACCATTGTCAGGGATGATTCTAAATTTTTTTGTGTGGTAGCAGTCAACCAATAGTTTTTGGTGGATTAGTACTATTTTGTGTTTGTATTTCTCATAGTAGTTCCTAGAGTGAAATTTGTGAGAGTTGAGTCAATATCAGGATGAGGAATATTAGTCTAAGTTTTGTTAAAGATATTGTTCCTTCTTTACACATTTGTGTTGGTGACTCCGAATGAACTCAAATTTTTAAAAATAAAAGGAGTTGGATATGGCATCTACAAGAAGAAGTGGCAAAAAAGTGCTTGCTGGAGTGTCAAATCCTAAGGTATTCTTCAAATATCATGAAAAAACTTCAATTCTTGTTATTCATATTTTTAATCCAAATCTTGGTTTAAATTAGTCTTCTCCTACTGTGAATCAAATACCTATAGTAAATCAATTTATAGTGAGTATTGCAGCCCCTAATGTAAACCAAAATATCAATGTTAATCAATGGAGAACCAATAGATATAGATATTTTGTTTTACCTATAAATATGAATCCTCTCCCTGGTAAATCTCATAAGTACTTGCCTAAATTCCAAGGAAACAATGTTGTCACTAGTGAAGATCACATTAGGGATTTTTTGTATGCCATGGATAGTATTGAAGTATATGATGAAGATATTTTTCTTAGAGCATTCTTTCAAACTTTAAAGAAATATGCTTGAGAATGGTTTAACATCCTTGGAGCTGGTACTATCTATAATTTTCAAGAGCTAGAGCATACTTTCCTTAGGAAATATGGAGAGAGGAAGAATGAATAGTCCTTACTGATAGAATTGGATACCATGAAAAGAAATAAAATAAATCAGTGGAATATTTCAATAGAATATTATTTAAGACCAAAAATAATATTTTGGTAGCATTAAGGCCAAATTATGATCAGTCCATTTGTTTCTACAAAAATGCTTTCCTTGGAGATTTTAGTTATGATTTGAGATAACAAGCAGCAACCACCATTGATATATGTATCTAAAGGGCTATTGAAATAGAGATACATATGAATGATAGTGGTAAGATGAAAGCATACTCTTTAAAGCCCAATCAACTTGAGAGGAATCCCAAGAAGTTTAAGTTCTCTATCTCTAAGAAAATAGATCAGGATCCTATGAATAAAATAGCTAATCAATTGAGTGAGATGTTTACTACTTTGAATAATAGGTTGGCTATACTTGAAAAAGGTAAGGATAATATTATAAAAACTTCATAGGGAAATAAAAGATAGCAGGAAGATAATAGGCTTCCTTTTAGGAGGAATTCCAATAGAAATTAGAATAACAATGAAAATGAAGAGGGAAACCAAAATCAGAATGGAAATTGAAAGAAAGAAAGAGAGAGATCTAGATTTTGTTCCAAATCCTATGCCATCAAATAATATAGCATTGGATCATCCCCTTTATTGCTATTCTGGTGATGCACCACATAACCCTATTGATTGTGCTATTTATCTAAGTATGCATTCTAATATTGATTTAAATGTTGAATCTGAAGATGAAGATATTAGAATTAATGTATGCTGGACTCAGGAGGATGAAACCAGAGAACAAATATTTGAAAGGGACATGGACATATGTACCAGTAATCTTGAGCAAATATATTTAGCCTTTGGAGATGCATCAACCTTAAGTGAGCCTTCTAATACTATATTTGATAGAATGAAGCAATGAAATATTATACCTACAATAGAAGAGGTTGAGCATTTAGAAAGAATACATGCTATCAATATTAGGAACAAAATAGTGGAGGAAAAAATTGATCAAGGGCCTACACAAAAGGAGAAAACTACAAGCATGATTTCATAGAAAAAGTTAAATCATATGAAGCTAAAAATGTTTCTTGAAGATCCTAAAGTAGAGGAAGTTATCCAAAAGTAGTAAAATAATCTAGTTAATCAGAGAACTAGAAAAGGAATTGATGATAAGAAAGATCAGTTGGATTTGAATTTAGATTTTTCCAAATAGAAGGTCAACATCAATTTTGTAGAATTAATTAATATTCCAAAGTACTATTATTAGATATGTAGAGCCTTCAAATTAACTAATCAGTTAGAAGGATAGTCTAAAATCCCCATAGACCTTAAAAATAATATAGTTAGAGCCCCATATTTAGTTAAACCATTTTACATATCACTAAGGTATACATAAGGCTATGGATACCAATATTTTATTCATAACTGCATGCTTAATAGTGGTGCTTCTATGAATGTTATGTCAAAATAGGTAGTTTATCAATTAGGTTTGATTTATCAAAAAGAGCACCTCCTATTTTTGTCATGGATAACAGGAGAGTACCTTGTGTAGGAATTATCATTGGAAATATTGTCCATATTGAACAATGTCCTAAGAAAGGTGTGGTAATGGATGTTGTAGTTGTACATGTGGACCCTTTCTTTTCCATATTACTCTCTAGTAATTGGGTATAGCAACTAGGTGGTACTATTCAGTTGGATTGGTCATATGCCACTATTCCAATGTAGGGTAAGGAAAAAGTGATATTGAAAAGATAACCTTTCAAAAAGTATTCAGTTGAATTCAGAGATCCTAACGATAATATGGTTAATTTCATGAATTTTGTTGATGAAAAATACATGGGGGTTTACTCTATCTGACATTCTCCTTTCTTGTTGGAAGTACATGATGCAAAATATGGATCCAAAATTGAAGGTTGAAGTAGATGTAGAAACTAATAAAATTGTAACCTTTGAGCTATGGACTATGACCTTTGATGGTGCAAAATCTAAATCAAGAGTAGGAGCTAGAGTATTGTTGATAGATATTAATGGTAGCTATCTTGGCATACCATACAGGTTAGAATTTTCTTATAAAAATAATGTTGTAGAGTATAAAGATTTATTGCTAGGGCTAAGGAAAGCTAAGGAACTAGGTATTAATTACCTTAAAGTTAGTGGAGATGTTGAACTAATAATTCAATAGATCAAAGGGATATATTAAACAAAGCACCCTATATTAAAGTAATATAAACATACAAAGTTGGACGAAGTAGATAGATTTCTAGTTTTTGGTCTGCAATTTATTCCTAGAGCACATAATCACAATGCTAATCTATTGGTCATTAATGCTTCTAGAGCAAAAAACCTTGAGATAGACACTTGGTTTATGGAAAGGTTGCCAGCCATATCTATTTATAAGCCATCTATCCTAAATAATGTGGTATATTTACAAGTTTTTCATGATGATATACACATTAATGATTTTATGACTATGCAAAATGATTTTTTTGATGTTATTTATGATGAAAATGATGAAGAAAAACTGAAGGTTGTTATTGGAGATCCTACATAATTCATACAATTGAAGACCAAAAGTATCCCTAGAGGGTTGTTGTCTTTAGAGAGTTTTTTTGATGACTTTGATAGAGCATATAAACATTTGGTTTAGGAATCTGAGGTAGATGAAGTTAATATTAGAACAGAGGAAGAGCCCAAGGTTGTTAGGATCAATAAAGCTCTACAAGGAAAAGAGAACCAACAATATATCACATTTTTAAAAAATAACATGGATATTTTTGCTTGGAGTTATGAATATCTGAAGACCTTCAATACAAATGTAATGACTCACATAATACCCCTTCAAAAAGATACCAAGCATTTCAGGTAGAAAAAAAGGAAGTTAAATCCTACTTTGTATCCAATTATGTAGAAATAACAACAAAAGTTATTGGATACCAAGATAATCAAGAAGGTGAGATTTTCTACTTGGTTGGCAAACCTAGTTCCAATTAGAAAAAATAATGGTGATATTAGGCTTTGTATAGATTTCAAGAATCTGAATAAGAGCTCTCTCAAAGACAACTATTCACTTCCAAATATGGAGAAATTACTTCAGGAAGTGATTGGCTCATCAAGAATATATTTATTGGATGGCTTGTCAGGTTACAATCAGATTGCAATGAATCTAGAATATAAACACAAAACAACTTTCACTACACCATGGAGAACATTTGAATATCTCAGGATACCCTTTGGATTTATGAATGTAGGGACAACATTTTAGAGAGCAATGAATGTTGCATTTAAGGGATTAATGTTTAAGATAGTGGTAGTATATCTTGATGACATTATAGTTTTTTCATAAAAATCCTGAAGATCATTTTACATATCTAACTCAAGTTTTTGACAGGTGCAAGGAGTTTGGCATATCTTTGAATCCTAGAAAATATGTGTTTAGGTCCACACAATGTAAAATTCTTAGGTATATTGTTTCAAAATATTGGATTATCATTAATCCACAAAGAGTAGAAGCCATTGCTAAAATCCCCCCTCCTAAGAATCTTAAAATAGTTAGATCATTCTTTGGAAAGATTAACTTTATTAGGAGTTTTATCCATAATTTTTATCAGATTGCCAAACTAATAAATGACATGATCAAGAAAAATGAGAAAATAAGGTGGACAGAGGAAAATACTACAACTTTTTAGAATATCAAAGATGTAATCACTCAAGCTTCTATATTGAATTGCCCTGATTACTCCAGAGATTTCAAGATCTACTCATTGAATTCAGAACACACTATTGCTATAGTTCTAGCTCAAAAGGATGAAGAGAAAAATGAAAGGCCTATAGCATTTATGAGTATTGTATTGAAGGGTGCTAAATTGAAATACTCTATGCTAGAAATATAAGCTCATGCATTAATCATAGCATTAGATCATTTCAAGTGTATCTTTGGATCAAACAAGGTAATAGCCAATATTATCTACATTGTTTCAAAGATATTTTCACTCAACCTAAACCTTTAGATAGTCCTGCAAGATGGATGGCTAAGTTATTATAGTATGATGTAGAATTCAAAGTAGTGCATATTGTTAGAGGATAGGGACTGACAAAGTATCTAGCTAAAGGGGAGGCTATGAATAACACTATTGTAGTGGATGAGCAGCAAGAAGCTAGAGTAGTTGATAATTTTGATTGCCAATGGTATGATGACATTATATTTTACCTTTAGAACTTGTCATTTCCAAAAGATAATTCAAAAAATAAAAGGATATATCAAGCAATTGGTCCAAAGATACTACATTCAGGAAGGTAGACTGTATTGGAGGTATCCAAATGGTGTGTTGCTCCTATGCTTATTTGAAAAAGAGGTCCCTCAAGTGCTGAAATAATATCATTCTAGAATTTGTGGAGTTCACTTTTCTCCACAAGCTACTACTCACAAAATCATGAGAGCTAGTTATTATTGGCCCTCATTTTTTAAAGATGTATATCATTTTGTTAAAAATTGTCATAACTATCAGAATTTTGTAGGAAAAAAAACTTGTTAGCCATGCTTCTAAGGCCAGTAATTATGGAAGATTATTTTACTCAATGGGAAATAGCTTTCATAGGTGAGATTAACTCCAATTATTTTGGAGGTTACAGGTGGATCATTATAGCAATAGACTATTTTACCAAGTGGGTAGAAGCAACCTGATAAGGAACACACAATTACAAACAGACAACCAAAGGTTTGCACGAATGAAAATTGTATTACAATATCAAAAGGTGCCTATAAATAGGTATTACAAGGCATTACAATGGATAAGAATACATAAAATGTGAATGATTACAAATATTATCCTTAACAACAACTTATAATAATCTCTATCATTCCTCCTCACTAAGAAAGCATTGGTCCCTAGTGTGTACAAGTGTAGAAGAGAAACATGGGTAGATGAAGAGTTTTGGGTACAACTGAAAATGCACTCTTGTTACAAAAAACAAGAAGAACAATATGATGAATTTGAATAGGTCATAAAACCAAAATCTGGCATCGGATTTGAGTTAGGCTCAAAAAATGCTCTCCAATGACTGTAAACATAACTAGACCGATAGACAACTAAAATGGATCTCACAATTCGATAGAAGAAAGTAGCATTGATGGTACAGTGAAGATGTCAGAGAATATTCCTTGAAATGTGTGAAAATATGCTAGATGGAAATGCATATGTAGTAAATATTTGATTTTAATTAACAGATGCACATAATGAAAGTAAATACATGTATTAATAAAAAATGGGTATGCATTGAAGGAATATGGGGTGACATGCATTTAATAGGTGGAGAAAAATTAAATTATATTAAAATAATATAAATTAATTTATGGTTGAAAATTGAATGTGGGTTTTTTTTAATGAAGTGGTGCACACTTTTAATGAAAACGGCCAAAATGTGTTTTTATTTGGTGGTCGTTGGATGATGGGAGCATCCCAATAGCTCGATGATGTGACCAATGAAATGTGATGCAAACCAACAACTAGGGACATTGACCAGTACATAATCCCTATATGGGTGGACTAAAATGCAAGGGATGACATCAGACAGATGCATGGTACAAATGGTAAATTAGCACTGATGAGACCTAAACGATGGTGATGATGTCAAAGTAGGAAGTGGTGAAATGAACGAATATGGGCCAAAACTAATGGGTGTAGGGGTGACACAAAGGATGTCAACATAGAGGACAAGTTTGATATGACTATAAGGTGAACAAAGCTAACATGACCAAATTGATGACAAGATATAGACCAAGATAAAGCTAACGCGATGGGACTGATGACTCCAGTTTGGACACATCGGCGATGGCAACTATGTGAAGCTGACTCAATCAGGTGGACTAACTAGGATAGATTGACCGAGAACTTGACTCAACTAGGGAAATTGATTTGATGATGCAAAAAGTGATGGAAGCCAAGACCAGGACATGGACGTGGGAAAGTTAGTGGGGTACAAAAGGATAGCAAGGTTGCCAACATGGAGGGAGGTGAATGATATATGATAGTCAGTGTAAGCTGGATATCTCCTTATGGGATCCAAATGCAATATAAAGGCCCAAATGGTCTTGATCACAACAATGTGGGATAAACCCATAATAAGAAATGGAAAAATAGTTTCGTATGGCTGGTTATAAAATCCAACTAGAGACATTGGAAAAGAGTGGAAGCCACCAAAAGCTACAGGAAAATGTGAGATAATCATCGAGGATCAGAATTATGTGTCAAAAAATACCAAAACTTTAGAAAATTATTTAATTCTTCTCACTATGAAATTCTTACTCACAAAAAAACAATGTGAGGCCACCTGAAATCATAGTAGAGGATAGTAAATGGTCTGATTGCATCAAAAGTAATCTAGATCACCGCCAAAAAATGTGCAAGAGATGGAAAATAGTGTTGAATGGCCGAAAAGCTATCGAGGTCATGTTATCATCACTAGAAAATAATGGAAACATGACTATGTCAATGGTCATCGAAGAATGCTAAAGGAGGCCCAAAATGCATAGATTTTTCCATTGGGAGTGATATGGATCAGTTGTAAATGCTAGAAGAGGTAGGATCAATGCCTAAAAATACCTATAACAATCAGATCAAGCATCGAAATTGGTGCTTTACATCAAGAAAATGTAGGATTTATACCAATATGTTCATAGAGCATCACTGATAATAGATAAGCATAGGCGGTAGTTGAGACGTCGGATCACGATCACAGATGAATGCTCAAGCAGTAGAGTCAAGCAGCATGAGTGGTGAAGAGGTAACATAACAAAGAGAAATGAAAAGGCCATAAGATATGGCCAATGGATGTACTTGGTAGTGAACATCAAGAGAAGTTTGCAATCTGTAGGTGGGCAAGGGTCATGATGGTGTTCGGGTAGTAGTCGGTCGAGCTATGAATGGAAGGCCAACATCAATGAGGTTGGGTGGTACTAGAAACAAGAAAAGACCTATGTGAGGTCATAGGGGACTGTGAGAGTGCTACACTACAAGGAAAGAACAACAATAGACAACAAAAAATCATGCATTATGGTGATGGTGGCAATGGAGTAGTGGAAAGCAATAGATCGAGCATAGATATGATGGAAAAACCGAAAACTTGCAAAAATTTGTCGAGTGAAAGGCTTCTAATAAGGTGCAAGAATGCATAAAGTGATATTAAAAAATGTAGATCAACATCGTAAAATGGTGGATCGGCTAGGACTAGGATCTACAAAGGCTAGTAGCAATGAGATGGAACTAGATCAGGTAGCAGTGGCAATAAAACAACATATAAAAGGAGGATATCAAAACTCCAAGGCCGTGAAGATTCTAGATCAAGGCATGAAATACATAGAAATGCTATAAATTGTTGTGATGGTGACAATAAATAAAAAACCAGCCTCTAAGAGAACCACCAATTGAGAATAGTGCAACAAAGAGGTTGGGGATGAATTGGTAGGCCATGAAGTGTAGCAGGCATGATGACAGTGGCAAAGAAAGCAACTTTATCTTCAATTGCAACTACTTCTAGTGATATTTTATCTACAATATCTAGAGGGGTCTGATCTATAATAGAAATATCTTCAATATCATCATGAGCAACATTGTCTAGTGGTAAGACATTTGGCATGCCACCTAGAGACCCTGGTTCAATTCCAAGTGTTGTTATAGAGTCTTCAATATCTAGATCAGGTTCAAAATAATGATCTTCATCAATGAGATATTCATCAACAGTGGTGGTGATCATAGCCATGTGAAGCTACTGAAGTGTCATAGTGAGCTCTCTAAGTATGGCAAAGACCTCATCAAGCTTCAAATTGAGAATTATGACACAACGATAATGAATTAAAAAAATAGAGTTTTCAAAATCAAAAAAGTGCAAACCAAGCTAAAAGCTTCCAAATATCTATAACAAAATGTAAATGTGTTCACAAGGTGGATATCCATGGGATGCTTTCTCATTCCTCATTTGAACCAAAAATGGCCTAGAGGAAGAGGATACTTGCCTATCCAATGCTTAGCTCTGATACCAATGATAAGAAACACAATTACAAACAGACAACCAAAGGTTTACATAAATGAAAACTATATTACAATATAAAAATGTGCCTATAAATAGGTATTACAAGGCATTACAATGGATAAGAATACATTAAATTTATAAGAATGGATATTAAGGTGTTTTCTTTAGGTGATTAAGATGTTCTATTTTAGGTGATTAGGCAAGTTTTTGAGTCCATGTGGTTTATTGGATTTTCTGGAGTTCTCAGGTGATTTATTATCAAAGAGTTTTTTCATAATCTATCCCAATCGAATCGTATGTTGGATCATAAAAATCCAACTTGTTTTTACCCCTTTTAAAAAATAAATAAAAATTACTATTTTTGGGCAATTTGTTATTTTTGGCCATAGGCTACCCTATTTTTAGTAAGTCACCAAAAAAGCTCGGATAGCCCCCTAGATTAATATACATTATTAAATTTACCATATTAGGCCTCCTAGAATATATCAACACCTATCCATGTCTAAAAAGTTGTTAAAATCCAAATATTCTTTCTTCCAGATTTTCTAAAAAATACTAAATTCCATTTTTGGGCACTAGATGAAGGAATTAGGGCCCGATAACACACTAAAAAATCTTCAAATATTCTAAATAAACCTTTCCATAATGTTTTCCTCCTATTTATCTAGCTCCACGTAAAATTTTAAGCTAATCCAATGGTCAGATCAAAAGTTATGCCCTCCGTAAGATAGGCTATTATTGGTCATTTTCAAGATCCAATTAAGAGATAGTGAGAGACCATCATTCAACTCTGGTAATTGCAATTATAAAATATTATTATTAAAAAACTTAATGTAATAGGAATTTTTGACCAACTAAGACCACTACCACACTAAAAATAAGAACCACTACAAGCCTAATTAATAATATGGGTCATCATGAAGATAGTTGTAGCTATAGACCATCATTGAAATAGTTGCAGTTTTCATAATTATGGACCATCACCAAGATTTGAATGAGAACCAATTTGTAGGCTATATAAGAGAGTTGTTGCAATATAAAGAATCATCAAGTTTTTGTATAAAAATTTTATAAGAGATACCAGTGTGCCCATCCTTGTCGATTGTATTTTCCTTTGTGTGTCTTATCTAGTCACCCCTTTTTCTTCCCCATTATTGTGTAGGTTTTACTGAGGAGGTGCCTAGTTTACTGAGATTATTTCTAGTGGTTGAGGTTGGAATCTAGGAGGATATTTTTTACATCATTTGAAAAAAGAGTTGCAATTCTTTATTGCATCATTTGAATGTAGAATGTATTTGCACTGGTTCAGTAATATCTAGTTATTTTGATCAAACTCCCATTGTAATGATCTATTGTTTAATGCAATATTGTTTCCTCCTTTTAGTAGTTCTATGTGCAATTTTGTGTGTTCTCCCATTTACATGTTACATCATTTAAATTTGTAAATGACATCTTCTTTCATTGGCATGTTGAATCATTTCTATTACATTATTTGAATGGATGTGATTGGCTCAATTCTATCTTCTCCTCCTATATTCATCATATTTTAAGTCTAGCTATAATTTCCCAATGGATAAGGCATCGGTCTATAGCTTGAAGCACTAGTTGGGAGTTACTTTCGAACTTGGTCAAATTTTATGTTGTATTTTTATTTTATTTTTACAAATTTAGATGAGCATGAGCATATAAAAAATATTGTAGGTTGACCTCCAGGGTTTCCTTACCCTACTTAGTCTATATTGAGTCTTTAGATAACATTTTTCAAGTTAAAGAGGTGTAACCAGAATCCATAGTACTCATTGGATCATAAAAGTCTTACAACGTGAAAAATATATTAAGGGTGCAAGAATTTTGCCTAACATAGTGGTTGGTAAGTTGATTATTGATGATGTGTAGGGGGTAGTTGTGATTGATATTGTTGGGTGGGTGGTTGAGATTGATTAGATGTTTGTTGGTATTGATGAGTTGGTGGTGGGTTATATGTAGGATGTGGTTGATGGTAAGTGGGTGGTGGTTGATTTTAAGTGAGTGGTGGTTGATTATAAATGAGGGGTGGTTGGTTGTAAGTGGGTGGTGGTTGATGATGAGTGGGAGGTGGTTGCTGATGAGTGGGAGGTGGTTCATCATAAATTGGTGGTGGTTGATTATAGGTGGGTAGAGGTTTATGATAAGTGTGTGGTGGTTGATGATAAGTGGGAGGTGGTTGATGATGAGTGGGAGTTGGTTGATTATAAGTGGGTAGTGGTAGATGATAAGTGGGAGGTGGTTGATGATGATTGGGAGGTGGTTGATCATAAGTTGGTGGTGGTTGATGATAGGTAGGTGGAGGTTGATCATAAGTGGGTGGTGATTGATGATAAGTATGAGGTGGTTGATGATGAGTGGAAGGTGTTTGATGATAAGTGGGATGTTGATCATGAGTGAGAGGTGGTTGACCATAAGTTGGTTGTGGTTGATGATAGGTGGGCAAATATTGATCATAAGTGGGTGGTGTTTGATGATATGTGGATGATGGTTGATGATAATTTGGAGGTGTTTTATGATGATTGGGTGGAGGTTGATGATATTTTTGGGTTGGTGGTTGATTGTAGGTGGGAAAAGGTTGATGATAAGTGAGAGGTTATTGATGATAAGTGCTTGGAGGGGCTTGATATTGGTACAGTGGAGAATTTTATTTATTTTTATTATATGGATGGAGGTTTGAAAGTATTTCTAAACCTTGTACAAAATATACTAAACACCACCCCAAAAGAGGGATCCAAAATTACTTACATTCGATAATAATAGAGGAATAACCAATAAAAGGAGTTATCCCTTCCAAAGCCAAACCAATTCATAGGTAAGACCATATAAAATTTAAAACTTAAAACAAATTAAAATCAAATCAAGATGTCAGAGATAACCAGCCAAAAATAGATCAGTAGCAGGACCTGAACCTCAAACAAAGCCATGCACCAGTCCCATTATCCCCCATGAGGTCATTGCTTTCCTAGGCCTACCAGCCCATCAAGGCAAGAATTTCTTCTACATTGGATATTGTGTCTTGCAAGGAGGAAACAATAGCTTGGAGATATGAAATTTGGTGTGGAAATCCAAAATCAACAAGCACCCCCAAGTTTCGTAGTCAAGTCATCAACAACAACTCAACCAAAATGGCTAATTATGTATGAGGTCATTATCTATAGAAGCAATATCCACCAAGAAATTATTCTACCACACCACAAAACCATTATGAATAACTCCTTTGTTAGCCAATATATCAGTTGCTTGATTACCTTCCCTGTATGTATGCTTAAATTAAATCCAATGGAGGATTTTGTTGATTGGGTGGAAGTTGATAATATGTCTTGTAATCTTGAGAATATGGTGTGGAGGTCAATGGTGCTTGATATTGGTTTTTTGTGGGTGGTGGTTGATTGGAATGTGGTTGATAATGATTGGTGGATTATTGATATTGATTTGGAGTGGATTGGTACTAGTTTGGTGGTGGTTGTTGGTGTTGATGGGTAGGATGTTGTTGATTATGTGATAATGATATGAGTTATGTGTTTATTTATTATGGTTGGGCTACTATTTATAGTTGGTTGGAGAGGGATTTTGTGGCTATGTCAATGACACTTGGTGAGTATTTTAAGGAGGATGTTGTATTGTGTGTATTGTGGCTAGATGCAAGGCCCATGATGGATCTTATGTGAAGTATTTACATTGAGTGGATGGTGGAGGTTGTGGTTTTTGTGATTAAGGTGGTTGTTGAAGGATATAGATGTTATAAGATGGGTGGGAGGATTGTTAGATATCGTTGATAGGAACTTTTTGTGAAGGAGAATGATTAGAATGATCATGAGGGGGTTGAGAGTGCAACAGATAAGAGGAAGAGGGAGTGGAAGAAGTATGAGGATTAGTAGGATATGAAATAAATGGGTATGCAACATGTTTGCTATCAATGTGAACAATAGTGGAGGATAGATTATTGAGAGAAGATAATTTCTAGGGTGGATTAGCACTATGCAAATAGATGGTAACATTGACTTGAGCTTGATGATATGGGTCATTTGATGAGGTGGCATGGGTAGAGGAGAATGAGTGGTCTGGTTTGGAGGTCATCAATGGGTTTCTAACTGTTTGTTGAGGGGAGGAATATTGGATCCCTCAAGTGGAAAAAATTCTATGAAAATTCTAAAACTTAGGACACTCGAGGTGGGGTGAAAACTAGTGGAAGATGTTGGAGGATGATAGGGTTTATAAACATGCACCTAGGAGAGTGGTGGGGTAGTGTGGATAGGGATGTGTAATTGGGGTAAGGATGGTTGTGGTAAGCTAGGTAGAGAAATATGGGACAAAGAGGGATCATGGGTAAAAAGTGGAGGCTAGGATGAGGAAAAGGTATGAATGAGACATTCAACTTCATGGTCAATGAGTATAAGATTAGAATTGGTGGGAGGCAAGAGAGTATTGGGGATTTAGAAATGGTGGCATGGTTTGTGCAATGCATCATACCTATATCATATCTAGTGTGATGCATTTCATGTGAGTAAGGGGTGTGATTGAATATATCCTTATAGGTATTATGGATCAATGGAATGATCGTAGTGTGGGAGGATTAGCCAAAGAATTCCATGTAACCTTGGGCTTGGTATTTGGCTTACATTTGATTCAAAACCATAGGCTAATAAGAGTGGACTGGGATGCAAAAGGAATAGGTTTTGAATTGTGGGTACGGTTTTGTAGGTAGCAAATATGGTGAAACGTTCTATCTATGCAAACAAAAATGTAAACAACCAATCAAACAAATAATTAAATTTTGATGTTTTGTGAATTTTTCATTGCTTGATTGTTGCTAATTTGAAATATTTTGATATTAATTTTGTGCTTGTGTTGTGCTTCATTTTATTTTGGTGTTTTTTGATGTATCCTAAGCCTACAAACTACAAAGGGTTGGATTATGTGAAAAATATGAGGGTGTTTATATGACTCTCCTTTTGGGAAATGGTATACAAATTATGAATGTAGCTTCCTAGAATGGAGGATTGGCTATTAGATATCCTAATGAAATAAAATAAAACTGTTGAGAGAGGCTACACTATCTTAGTCTTGCTACTTGCCTAGTTGAGCTTTTGCTTCACCCTTGGTCGAGCTTGGATAAAAATGATAGTTACGATCCACTAATTGTTAATATTCATGGTCAAAGGGCATCTAATCCTTAATATTACCCTAGGTGATACCCAAGGATAACCATTTTATCAATGATGAAGTCTAATAAACTATGTGTGTTAATATAGGATGATCAAGGGCTCAACCGATGGTTCGGGATGAAGTCCAACTCACCAAGAGGTTTTCGTCACAAAAATAATTTGCTTTTATAATATGCAAGTGCAAAGTGTGTGTGATATTTTTTTTGTGTTTAATGTTTTTGTGTTTTTATTTTGAATTGATTTTTGCCTGATTTTAAAAAAGCCTATCTATCATGCAAAACTAGACCTAGTCCTAAAGGATGTAAAATGCAATGTGATATTAAATATGCAATGTGACTAGCCTAAATAAGAATGATAAACTATGACAAGAATAGAAGGGGAAAATGGTAAAGCTATAATATGGTAGAAAGGACTAACCTATGCCCAAAGTGGGGAACTAAAATAAGACATTTAAACTTGGATGATTGAAACATAGGAAAGAATGCAGTGGTCAGAAGAAAACAAAGACTAAATTCAAGGTTAGAATACAAAAAATGAAGGAAGAATGCAAACTAACTCTAACCCATAGGTTCAATCATCCATAGCAATTGTGTGACCACTCAGAGTGGTTGGTGACCACTTGGAGTGGTTGAGACTATGTTCCAGAGATAGGTTATAGGGCAGAATACAAGGAGATTGATTTTGGGATGACTGTGAGCAACTAAGTTAAATATTGCTAATATAAACTTGAAAAAAATTCTTAAGATTCAAGGAAGACTATGTTAATGACACAAAATGAAGAGGAAATAAATCTGACGTATGGAAATAATGAATATACTAATCTAAAGAATGCAACTATGATAAAATAAAACAATGAAAACACTTATACTAAGAAAGCAATGAAAGAAAGGAAAACAACCTAAGCTAAGGACATAAAAGCAACTATTCTAAATAAAAAAAAGTAAGCTATACTAGAAATAAACATACAAAAACTCCTCTAAAGCAAAAAAAAAACTTAATGTAATGGAAATAAAGCAATTTAGATTATTAAGAGAAATGCAACTAAGCTATGAATGATAGAAGTAACTATATTAAATAAATGCAAGGATGAACTATGCTATGAAGAGAAAAACACAACTATGCTAAAATAACTTAGAAGGAACTATGGAAAAGAGAACAAAAGAGACTAAGAGGCACCTATTCTAAGGAATGAAGAAGAAGAAAGAGCAAACTATGGCAAATGAGACTACTACTCCTAGAAGAAGAAATACACTTAAGCTAAAGAAAAGGAGAAAATTCTTAAGCTATGAAAAAAATGGGGAAAGCAAATTACCCAAAATAGAAGAATGTATTTATATTAAAGAGAGACTTAGTAATCAAAATTAGAGAAGAACCTATGAAAGAGTAAATGTCTCTAACTATAACAATGCTAGAATATAACTAAGTAGAATGTATTTTTAAAAAGATGTTTTGTTGTTATTGAACACCTATGACATAAATAGAGAATGATAATTTAGTAAAATAGGTAAAATAGACAAGAAACAATGATAAAACTAAAATAGAACACACAAGGCATGATAAGCTAAGATCAAGAAAAGCTTGTTGCCCCCTATAGTCTATGTAAACTAAAAAATTCCAAATGTGTTAAGGGTAAGAATGCATCATGATCACCACTTTGTATCAAGGAGAAAGCAACACCATAACATGTAAACAAGAAAATATGATTCTTTTATTGCAACTTTGTTTTGCTCTTTTGTTTTACAACTTGCCCATAAAAGAGGCTTATAACAATGATATTTTATGTATACAATGGGAGAGAAATGAATGGTGGTGTCTTCAAAGCCTTCTCTTGTTACAAACAAAGGTTGTTGTGATTTTGATGGTTGCTTGAGTGTTCTTGGACTTGTCCTTGCTTCCTTCAATCTTAAGATGCCTACACATAACTCATAGAAGGATTTAGTAACAACAAAAGGGACCTTCCAAAGTGAGGCCCAAAATCTTAAGAAAGGGTTTACAAAAGCTCACAAAAACTTACATAAGAGTTACAAAATCATTCAAAAAGCATGTAAATCATTGTAATAGCATGAAAGGAGAGTTTACTTGCTCTTTTACCTATTATACCTAAATTTTTACCTATGTCTGGTGTGATTTGATATCTATGTGTGACTACTCAGAGCAGTTGGCTCCATGTGACAGCTTGGAGAGGTTGGCTCTAAGTTGTTCAAAGACTACAAGCTTTGGTATGGGGTCTTCTAGGATGATTCCTAGTGCATTATTGTTTATTTGAAGCGTATAGGTTATTTGAGTTGAGAGAAGTTGATAAATAAATATTTTATTGTTCTTCAAGAAGACTCCATTTTTGTTATGGGCTTGAGCTCTCCAATGGGAGTAATCACTTAAGCCTTCAAAAGAAATATGCAAGAGGATAGACAAATTTTGGTAGCATGTCCTATGATTTCTTATGATTTTACAAATGGAGGGAAATGAGGGGGTACTTATAGGATTTTGAGCAAGGCGAGACTGGATGACACAGAGTTGAAGTGGAATGACATGGCAGCTAAGTGGAAGGTGCAAGGGCAAATGCAAATCTAGGGGATTCCACTTGGAGGAGTGTGCACCCTCAAAATTTAATAGCTTTGGGTGGAGTGAACCCTCACCCACCCAAATTCCATAAATTGGCCTAGGGGGGTGTGAGGGACATGGGGATATGTGTGCATGGGGTGATGTGTGCACAAATTAAATTACTTAAAATGCAAAGGTGGAAGATATGGAGGACAAGTGGCTTAATGAGGGAGGTTGAATTTATATTTAAAGGGTAATTTTAAATTCATCCAAATGGAGGAAAAAAAGGTGAGGGGACCAAGCCAATTAAATGGGAGGGACTTAGGTGAGGATTTTGGAAGGGATTTGACTTCCTAGGGATTTGCTTGGGATTTTCAAATTAATGGTGCAATCCCCTAGGGACTTGACCAAGGGTCAAGGGGTATGGTTAGGGGTTTAATGAAGGGTTTGGGTGCATGTTGGAATTTGTGAGGATTTAATTAGGAATTTAAAATTCAATGTGCACTCCTCTTGGGATTTGGTCATGGATTAGGGCATGATTAGGGCTTAATGGAAGGCTTAATGGAGGGTTAGGTTAGGCAAATGGAGGTTGGGGGAACTTCAAGGTGGATTTGAATGATTATGAATGCTAACAATGGATTAGAAGAATTAAATGGAGTAGGGGGAAATTAGAAGATGATTAAGAAGAATTAATGAATTGGGAGAAATTAATAAAATTAATGAAAAACTATGGAAGACTAAAGACACTTGAAGGGAATTTGGAGGAATTTGGTGAATTTATCAAAATTAATGGTGGTTCTAGGTGGATTTAGTGAATTGGCAATGGTTTTGGAATGAATTTAGGGTTTTGGAGGATTTTGGGAAATTTTGGAGTGGATTTGTGGTAATTTGATGGCTTTTGATGAATTGAAGGGAATTGGCTTGGGTAGTGACAAAATTGGCTGATTTTTGTGTCTACATAATGCATCTTTGCCCCTAAACCAAGGTCCTCCATACATTATTTTATCCCTTATTTTTAAACTAGATAAGATAATTAGGAAAAATCCTTTCAAAAAAAAGTCATGGAGTAATTTAAATTCAATCCCCACTTCCACTTGATCAAATTTTAAATCTCAAAAAAACTTGTCCAACATCCATATAACTTACATATTAACACTCTAGTTTTAAGAACAATTATATCATACTCAATCATATCATAGTTTATAATCACTCCTAGTGTAGTATATGCTACCTGGATAGGGTTTTTCATAGATTCATTCTTCCACTTATCAATAACTAGGGTATCCATACTTTCAACAAGGGTATTATTACTTGCAACTATGACATCCTTAATTCTACTAAGGAATTACAAAAATGATTTTATTTTCATGTTACCTATATTTTCTTCACATGAAATCTTTAGTTTTTGAGTTTCTCTTTAGATCTAGAACAAGAAGAAGTGTGGCTGCTTCTTAATTGCACTTTCCTTCCTAATTTTTACTTCTTGTGCATACTTCCTATAGTGATTTCTCACTACAGTTGGAAGAAGACCTCAACAAGGCAACCCTAATAGAGGAAGAAGCACATAGTAAGTCAAATATGAAGCTTTATATAGTGTAAAAAAAAGTGTCAATCAAAATTTTCAAGACTTGAAAAGGCAGAAGACAAAAGCTCCAACATTACAAGGACCAAAAGGCAAAAACTATTTGTAACATAAAAGAAAGCACACCATTGCACTAAAAATAAATTATTTTATTGTATTGTAAAATGGATCTTTTGATTACAATAAACCCCTTTGCAAAGGGGAAATTTTACAATACAAATTCCCAAAGGGGGTGATCCCCTTTTACAATAAAAATGGTGTATTCGCTCTTCTTCCTGCTACAATCAATGTTGGAGGTGGGTTTGTCATGACCACCATTATGGATTTGAACTTGTTGAATATGGCACCTGCACACATGTAAACATAAAGGTTTTAGTGGCACCTATGAAAATGATATGATAATTGACTAATGCATATTGAAAATAGAAAACAATTGTTGCATACATGAGTCATAATTTTAGTAGCATAAGGATAGCATTTCCTTCCTTATCCTTATTGGTCAAGTGATGGGGCCTTTATAGGCTTTTGAGGATTTTTGAGGGAAAGGATAGGTGTCAAGCCAAGCCTACCAAGTGGTAAGGACTGGATAACCACCTGTTCTAGGTAGTTTTAGTGAGTCACTAGAAGTGTCTCACTTAACTAGGGAGATGTGGCTAGTGGGTAGGTGCAAGTGGAGTGAGGTGTGATATATGGCAAGTGGGTAGGTGCAGGTGGAGTAAAGTGTGTTAGATGTGGCAAGGTGAGGGGTGAAAGTGGAGTGAAGTGTGGAGTGATATGTGAGATGTGGTAAGTGGAGGGGTGGAGGTGGCTAGGACAAGTGTCAAGAGGAGACACAAGGTATCCTAGGGGGATATTTCCCAGATTTAATGAAATCCAAAAAATAGGATAATGTGAAAAATTAATATGCCTAAGTCAAACTTTAGACACATTATTATTATGCAGATTTGAAATGTGCTATGTGAATGGATAATCTGTAGGAATTATAGGCTTAAGTCAAAATTTAGACACATTATTATTATGTAGATTTGTGTGGTGGTATGCAAATGCCTATATTTTTGTGTCTATAGTATCAAAAAGCACAAAAATACTAAGAGTTTAAAAATCAAAATTTTATAAAAGTTTTGACTAAAGATGAAAAGAAAAATTTCTAATGCATAAAGTTCCAAGTTCATATGGTGAAAACACTTCTGAGGTCAAAATATTATAAAATATCTAATGTCAAATTGTGATAAAAGTTTTGAAGGCTAAAACCACCCATGCTCCAAAAATTTAGGGGACCAATCTTCTAAAAAGTATAGTTCTTTCCTATTAGAAGATCATGGTGTAACTCTTAGAAAGGACATATTGAAGTAGATACATAAGAGCCATAATAGAAGCAACCCAAAAATCTAAAGCATTTATTGCAAAAAATATTACATCGAGATTGTGGAAATCCCCACAAGGGATAGGTGGCAATAATGGTAGTAGTTTCTCATCCAAAGACTCACAACCGATTGACATTTATGATTCATCTATAGACCTCATAGGAATCAAATTAAATGAATATATGACAACACCTAGAAGAGGAGTCATCTCAAAATAGCTACATGAGTTTTGGAGGGAAATATTCCTCGTAATCTATAAATAATAGTTAGTTTAGCACTGTAAATCATTAACAAGTTGTATATTTTTTCCTTCATTGGATCATTTATAAATATGTTTTTGAACCCTCACTTTTGGCATAACTTGTAATTTTCATATATATATATTGGAGGTTGTGACTATTTGGTTTTGTTTATCTTATTTCCTTTATGTATGTATGTTTGTGTTTATAGTGGAGTTTGTTACTAACTTATTTCTATCCAATTTCCTTTATATGCAACTTGCACTTCATTATGTTGAGAGGATAAAGTGTTCCTTGAGAATTGTTCAAGGTGATTCATGCATACGAGGGTATTGTTGTTATGTAGTTGAATATTATATTGATCTTGGCATATTACCCTGGTTAGCTTAGGTTTTATTTTCCTATTGTTTTATTTTTTGAACTTTCTCTAACCCCATTGTCCCCAAGCTATTAGATTAGGATCGTGCACCAAAGGTCAAATCTTAATAGGTGCCAACCTTGTAAAAACCTTTGGAGGTTCCCAATAGAAGTGAATCCTATGCTCTTGGGACTAACCCTATTGTATCAATCCATGTGAGGCATGATACCTTGACCATCTATTCCAAACCTCATTCGATGGCCCAAGATAATTGAAGAGGACAACACTCCCTACTTGCTCATGGCTCGTAGTTGCTACCAACACTTTTTTCCAAATCCTCTTAATTATTAATGTTTTTTAAATTCTCATTAATAATTTTAAATTTCTCTTTCTAAGAAGTTTATGAGCTTACTATTTTTTTTTAAGATCAAGTATTCAAAATTTTAAATTAAGATCCTTTTTCTAAGGTTTTTAAATTTTAGTTGCAACTTCTAATTTTTTAAAAATATATGAACCTTTTTATGACCCAATATAAAAAAAAATGTTATTTAATTAATAAAAGTTTGACATTTTTTATAATGTTACTCAAGACCTTACTCCTTCTCATATGGGTTTTTTACTTTTAATATGTTTAAAGGTTTTACACATGGTTTTGTTATGACAAATAATATTAAACTAGTTTGTCTTTAATTTAAAGTAAAAATTGCAATTCATTTTTTCAAAATTTCTTGGACTTTGTCCTTATTTTATGGGGGTTATTTATTTTAATTATTAATTTCAAATTTTTAAATATTTTATGGATGATTTTTGTTATGTAAAACAATATTAAACTAGTATGTCATTCTATTAAAAAAAATGCAGTTTGTTTTTCAATGTTGATTGACCTTGGTCCTTATCATGTGGGTTTTTAGAATAAATTATTCTTTTTGTTTTAAAAGGCTTATGGAATTTTTTTAACCCAATATTAATTTATTAAAGTATTTTGGTTAATTTTTTGCATAGTTTATTTATTTTTTAAATATTACTAAATGACCTACCAACTATACTAATTCATATCAATTCATAGTTGAATAGTTCATAGTACAATATCTATACCAATTGTTTGCTATAAAAGTGAATATGGGAGAGGAAAAAAATAGAAAATCACTAAGAACATGACACTTTCAATACATGAGAAAGAAAACATAAAACAAGTTGGAAAACAAAGAGATAAATGAGTTGTTGATTGTGCAATTTTATTTCATTTTTCCCAATAAGGATTGTGAGTCAAGAAGGTCATAGTAGCAATGACAATGTTCATGATGTAGATGTTCAAAACATTCAAGTTGTAAATGTTAAAATGTTTTAGGTTATAAATGGTTAAGAAGTTTAGGTTATAAATGTTTATGATGTAGATATTCAAGATGCTCCAGATGCAAATATTCTAGATACATATGTTTAGAAAACATAGACAGTACTCTAATAAGTTGATCTAGATAAATTGGATTATGTTGATTAGGAGAATTATTATCTTCACACAATCTATTAACATATATTAAAAATATACAAAGACTAGCTTGAAAATACATCTAATGTAAAACACACTCAAATTCTTACATTAGTGTACCAATACAAGAAATTAAGATTGATAATTTAGTTTTTAGGAGTTAACATAGGTCTAACCAAAAAAAGTTAAAATAAATGTGGTAGAAGGTATTTCCATTATTTTTCATATGATAGGTAGTAGAGAATGTAATGTTAACAAAAACATAGCATGATGGGTTATTAGGAGTGCATATCTAAGTAGAAGTGTAAAATCATATGATTTGGTTGGAGAAATTGACAAGGTCCTCAATATTAGTCAATCCACAAAGCACAAAAACATGAATGAAATGAATATTGTTTTATAACCCAATGCTTTAATAATAATATTATGAAAGTGATAGGTATTTAACTATATAGAATATATATTTTAGGTATAACAAACCTTCAACCAAAGTTGCAACTATATTTATCCTATACTAAATGCATAGACCTTGTGAGGGGTGGTTATACCTCTTACCTTTTCATATGGGATATGATGTAATAAATCCTAACATACACCCCTCATTACATCATATGTAAAGCTATATTTTTAGCTTATGACCAAAAATTAATGTCTAGGGTGATGCTAGAATATATAAATTTGAGAGAGAAATTCCTCCCTCAGTGTAGAATTTCTACTTTGAAACTTAGAAGTGTTGGGTTTCATTGATCATGCACTCCAAAAATACATTTATTTCAAACAATCATTCAACATAATGATTTATATGCATGAATTTCATGTTTCCTATCATTTTCTCAAGTGAAGCATGTGCTACCATTAATCTAAAGTCATCTATTGAATCAACTGGTCATCAATTTTTGTCTTGCATGTGATAGAATGAAAGTTGTGTAATGCTTCTTATACTACTTTACTTTTTCATTTATTTTATTATGATCAAATCCTGTGTTCTTTGCAAGTTCTCCTTTTATCATAAGTTATTTTTTTTTGGTAGATAAGATACTATAGCATTAATATCGGGTTTTATAGGTTGACCCAAAACCTTTTACAAAAATAAGCCTAGGGCTATTGATGAACATATCCTTACTGAGGATCCTATATATGTAAAATCTACATGCCTCCAAAGCCATTACATCCGGTAAGGCACATAGCCTGTTATCAAAAAGAAACTTCCCATACAACATTTTGGGTATACCCCGAGAAAATACACATGCATCATAATTACAAAAAATAAACAGACATGGATCCCTTCCTTGAGACAATGGAGAAACAAAAAGTTGCAGACACACATAGCAAAGTACTGAAAAAAACTCCCACAAGCTCTGTATTGACAGTTACTCTTAATAATTATTTGGTAATTATTTTCTTTCGTATATGACATGCTTTGGTACCACATACTATCTTGGCCAATCAGCCTTGGAGAAGTGAACCTGCTGGCTAGATTTATGGCGATGGCTATTTGGTGGTCCACGTGGCTTTGGTTCGAAGTCTTATATTGTTGTTTCTTTCCTTCCTTGTGATTATCAACCAACCTCAAATTACTAATATGACTAGGAGCCATGTTATCTGACATGTGACTGTCCACATTAGTTTTTGTGGTATTTACAAGCAACATCCAAAAATATTGACTGTTCAGATAATTTTTATTATGAGTCCAATTCAAAAAATATACGGGAATACTCCTAGCCTTCGAACTTATAGTGCCTTCCCTATTGGTAAATTTGACTATCATTCTTGGAATTATTTTTGAATAAGCTCCTCTACTTCACTCGGGACACCATGTTCCCATTTGAAAATTCCATCACCATTGACACCCAAATTGGCCAGCTTATCAACAATTTTGTTAGCTTCCCGAAAGACATGTTGGGCTTTTATGTCCTGTCTTCCCTAGAAAAGGATCCTAGCCTCTTAAAAAATTGTTTTAATCCTCCAAGGAGGTGTTTTCCAATTATTGAGAATATTTATAACATGCATAGAGTCTCCTTCTACGATCAAATTGCCTTCTAAGTCTTGAGTCATTTGAAGGCCTCTCCACATAGCTCTAGCTTCAGCTTCGTTGTTCGTACTTGTTCCCAAATATTCAAAAATGCAAGCATCATATTCCCATTATGATCTCGCACAATGCCACCAGCACCTGCTCTACCAATATTTTCCTTAGTTGTTCCATAAAAATTAAGCTTAAACAAACCCGTAGGAGGTGGAGACCACTTAACATTGGCTCTAGGGTTGACTACCCTAGGCACAAACTCATATAACAAGGTTAATCTTAAATATTTAGCAATTGTGGTCTCTTGCAGATGAGGTTTACAACTATCAAAAGGGATAAGGTTCACATTCTTGTTGGCAAAGGATAGGATCCTAGCAATGATATTTTGATGATCATGGATAGACTCATTAAAGACTCTATGGTTCCTTTCTAACCACACCTGCCAAAGATAGTGATTGAGACAAATTTTCCACATGTATCTAAGTATTTGGCTTGAAAAGGGGTAAGGCCATTGGATGAACAAATCAAGTATGATGGCTGGTTTAATTCGTGAAATATTGAAGGCCTGAAAAACCCCACTTAGGACAATCAAGGAAAAAGGGCACTCAAGAAAAATGTGATAAATGGTCTCCCAATTAGCCTTGCATAGATAACAATGATTAGTGATACAAATACCTTTACACATCATATTATCAATGGTTAGAATTCTTCCTTAGATAACCAACCATGAAAAGACTATAATTTTTGGAATTAAATTTTTTATCCAAACTAAGTTCTTTTGGAGGACAAAATCCTCATCATCAAGCAGAAGCTTGTAAGCTGATTTAACAGTGAACTGACCATTTTCTATAGGAGCCCAGGTCACTTGATCTTCCTTGGGTCTCATGGGGATAAACTGTTACTCAAAATTTTTACAAAGATCATTTGATTCCATATGAAATCCCTAAATTCTTATTTGTTTCCACTTCATTCTACCTCTGTCCTCAACCATATAATCGAAGACTTTTC
Source organism: Wollemia nobilis (assembly GCA_028583015.1). NCBI lineage: Eukaryota > Viridiplantae > Streptophyta > Pinopsida > Araucariales > Araucariaceae > Wollemia > Wollemia nobilis. The sequence continues at coordinate 20,881,157 of JAQPPZ010017232.1, read as the reverse complement.
TGCCAATGAGTTCTTCTATGATATCTCTAATTCAGGCTAAGTTAGGATATTGTGTCAATGGTTCGTCCTTAGCCCACCTGTCATTCCAAAAATTTATCCTCTCACCATTGCCTAAAACCCATATTAAACCTTTTTTGATGATTTCCTTACAATTAAGAATTGCTTTCCAAAAAGCAAAACCTCTTATTGGAACTGAGTCACTTAGAAATTCCATATTTTGAAGATACTTTTGTTTGATGATAGCTATCCATTCATTTTCTTCACCAGAAATGAGATGCCATGCCTTCTTAGCTAGTAAAGCTAAACTTATATGAGCAATCCTCCTTAGACCTAAGCCCCCATTTTCCCTGGGCTGCACACTTTGGTCCATCCTACAAGGTGTATCCTTTTTTTCTCCTCTGATCCAGTCCATAAAAATTATTTTTGGAGTTTCTCAATTTTCTAGAAAACCTTCACAGGGGCTTTAAAAATAGAGAGAAAATAGACTGGAATGCTTTGAAGAGAGGCCTTAGTGAGGGTCAGCTTTCCTGCTTGAGATAGAAGATGACCTTTCCATCCAGCAAGTTTTTTTTTAATTCTTTCAATAACCCTGTCCCACATTGACTCTCTTGGAGAACCAATGAAAAGAGGGAGACCAAGATATGAAGTGGGGAGGTTTGCTCACACCCTAAAATTTCTACAATCCTTCCTTGCTTCTGAATGGGGGTGTTCAAGAAATATAACTTGCTTTTACTGAAATTAACTTTCTGACCAGCAGCGTCCTTATAGAGTTATAGGATGTATTTAATTATTTTAGCCTCAACCACTAATGCCTTAGTCAATATAAGGGTATCATCGATGAATTGTTGGTGAGAAAAACCCTAGTGAGATATGTTGCCTTGATTCCTAATATTAGCCTTGAACTACAAGTATTTTTGATGGTTCTGCCTAAAGCTTTTGCCATAATGATGAATAACATGGGGCTGATAGGGTCCCCCTACCGAATTCCTCTACAACTTTGAAAGTAACCAGTAGTTGTTCCATTAACTAGAATTGAGAACCATGCTTTAGAAATATATTATTTGATCAAATTAACCCATTGGTGGTGAAAACTAAACTTAAGGAGGACAACAATCAGAAAGTCCCAATTTAGCCTGTCAAATGCTTTGTCATATCAAGCTTGAGGGCAAAAATAGACCTGTTAGTCTTATGAACAGAGTGCAGAGCTTCATGAACTATGATAACTCCATTCAATATTGACCTACCCTAGACAGAGCTTTCCTAACATGGATCTATGATGCAGGGAAGAATATCTCTCATTCTATTTTCAATGGATTTAGTTAGGATCTTGTAATAAATATTGCATAGATTGATTGGCCTGAAGTCAACCATAGATTCAGGGGTTTTCTTATTAGGAATTAGAGAAATAAAATTAGAATTGATACATTTTAGGATATGATTGCTTGCTTGGAATTCTCTGAGAACAAAAATTACATCCTCACTTACGATGTCCCAAAAAGCTTGATAGAAACGAGGGGGAAAGTCGTCGAGTCTCGGGGCTTTGTCTGGCTCCATGCTAAATAAGGCTTCCTTAATTTCCTCATAAAAAAAGGGAGCTAGAAGCTTAAGGTTTATATCCTAATTTATTATTCTAGGAATGGATTGCAAGAGAATATCTTTAGCCTCCCAATTGCACTGTGATTCCTGACCAAGGATAGAATTGAAATAAGTTACTACCTCCTTTCTAATTTCTGTTAAGTCTTGAGTAATAGAACAATCTACTTTAAAAAAAATATATATCTTGTTATTGCTTCTATTTCTAAGCGTGGTGACGTGAAAAAACTTGGAATTTAAATATCCATATTTCAACCAAAGAGCCCTTGATTTTTGCCTCCAATAGATTTCCTCATAGGCCAAAATGTTATGAAACTCTGCTAGTTTTGTTCATTCCTCCTGCCTAGTAGTTTCATCATCATCACCATGTTGGATCCTCTGATCAATTATATTCAAAATTTCAACAACTTATTTTTTATTTTCAAAGAGGTTCCCAAAGACCTCTCTGTTCCAATTTTGAATATTTTCCTTAACAAACTTTAATTTGCCAACAAGTTTAAAAGCTGCACTACCCCTGACAGGCTGCTGCCACCATTGAATTATCTCTGAAACTGGAATGTTTGATCCACATATATTGAAATATGAAAGGTTTCTTGAAGGATAGAGATTTAGGGATCTCCAACAAAATGGTATTATGATCAAAGGCAATTTTAGGAAGGGCTTGCAGGGTAGAATCATCGAACAAAGTTGTAGCCTCCTTTGATATAAAAAATCTATCAAGCCTTTCTTGAATGATATGACACCCTATCCGCCGATTGCTCCAGGTATAATTCACTCCTCTAAGTTTTACATCCATCAACATGTTGGAGTTCACAAAGTCATTGAACTCATCCATGCTCCTGATAGGTGGTCCATTTCCACCCATTTTGTATGAAGGGTAAATAGGAGTGTTAAAATCCCTAGCCATAATCTAGGGGACATTATGGAAGATTTCACTCAGATTGCCTAAGTACTCCCACAGTAGAGCTCTCCCTTGAATTGAAGTCGGGGTATAAATATTTGAAAGGATCCATGACCTCTTGTTGTTTATTTCCTTAAATAAAACACTAAGAACCCTATCATATTTCTAAATAATGATGACTTCTACTATCTGGGGATCCCACAAAGTTATAAGGCCTCCAAATGCTCCTCTAGCTAATTTACAAACCATCTCCCCTTGATTCTAGATTTTTTTTGCTATTTTTTTGACTGAATCTCATCAATTTTTGTTTCTTGCAACATGATAATAGTTGGATTCACTTGATTTCTTATTGCACTGAATTCCCTATGTTTGGGTAGGCCATTGAGGCCTCTCATGTTCCATGAGAGGAACTTCATTTAGATTGTTTGGGATTTCTTCCTCTCCCCCTCCCTTGAGGGGGTTTTCCTAATTTGTTGTCTTCAGAACTCGGAATAACCTGTTGAAACAAGGTTCTCTATTTTCCATTGGCAATATCATTATCAATTTTAATTTTTTGATGCTCAACATTTGATATTATCCCTCTTCTTTTTTCACTGCCAAAATCTATAGGAGACTTCATAGTTCTTCTGGTTTGTTTAGGAATAAACCGAGGGGAGGTAATTTGTTGCAGAACTAGACTGCCATATTCCTCAGTCTAAAGAGTTTCACATATCTCCACCCCTACATCCAAATCTTCTTCTTTTTTCATGTATTCCCATGGTCTACGGGACGGCCCCTCAATAGGATTCACTTGGCTCCTAGTGATGATGTTAGGGAGATGAGATTTTTTATTTTCCAATGCCTCAACTTTCTTCCTAAGTTCTTTAGCATTAGGGTTTGGCTTTGGGATGCCCACTGGGCTTGAAGTATTTCCAACATTGGGGTTTAAGGATCCTAACTTGGATGTGGATTCTAGAGATCGTGCATTAGGGTTTGGATTTGTGATGCCCACGAGGCTTATAGTAATTTTAGCATTAGGGTTTGAGGATCCTAACTTGGATGGGGATTCGAGAGAGACAAAAAGGTTAGCCTAACAGTTTTGGGCTTCCATGTCTTCTGATAATCCTCCTAATCCCATATTGGATAGAATTAAAAATGTATTTGAAACTAGAGGATTTGAACTTACCTAAGTATTTTGGTTGCCAACAACCTGTTGTTTTCCTTTGTCTTTTTGGGACCTTGCACCCTCTCTTTTCTTTTTTTGGTAGACATAGTTTTCCTGATTGAAATCGCCTCTACTAGGGAAACTCCTCAAATTTCCTCTTTCTAGCATTCCCTGCTTTTGCTTTTCTCTATTCATTGCTAGGTTAGGGCACTAATTGCATATATGTCCTTGATTTTTACATTCTACATAGAATGTCAGTCTGTTCTCGTATTCTATCGGCTATTTTCTATAGTATTCTCCATACTCTAGCTCCACAAACCTTGGAAATTCATTATTCAAATTAGCATTTACGTAGATTCGTGCATGAGTCATCCTTGTCATGGCCAAGGTTGCATTGTCAATGGATATCAGGTCCCCTATAGTTCTGGCTATGCCCTGCAGCCAATATTCATTGAAGAACTGGGCAGGTAGACTCGGGATATGAACCCAAATGGGGGCAATGTTAATATTTTGCTTTTTAGGATCAAAATATTCACCCCATCATCTGAGAAAAAGGCTCCTTTTGCCTAGAAACCAAGGACCTCCTATTAAAATGTGGTTAGGATCCTCCATATTGTTAAAATGGATAATGAAGAACCCTCGAGTTAGACCTACCAACTCCAAGCTACCTACCAATTGCCATTTACCCATTGCCCAAGCCCTGATAGTCTCCATGTCTAGCCTACCTCCCAAAACTTGCCTACCAGGGAGAATTATTCCATTAAAATAAAAGGGCTCATGGAACTTGCCGGGGCTAAAATTTTATTATTTACTGGAACTAGGGGTGAAAGAGAGAGAACCTCCTTTATTTTTCCTCTAAGATTCTCAGCAAAAGGCAACCACTTCTTGGGGTATTTCTGAGGAGGGTCGGGCCCCCATGTGATGTCCGTCTCCAAATTTGCTGCAGCCTGACTGCCTTCCTCTGGATCCTCGCTTGATCCATGCTCGAGGTTACTACCTACCCCTTCTATACTTACTCTACCTCTACCGCCTTTGCTAAGATTCCTACCCAAAAAATTCAAACCCTCACTCCTGCTGCACACGCTAAACCTCAGCTCACTCATTCCTCTTGCTAAAGGAGAACGGAAGAAAAAAGCCTTTTCAAAGGATTTAGAAATTCAAGGGATTTTTATTGTTTTATCATAAGTTCTTTGATATGATAAATGGGATGTATATCTTGAATGCAATCTTTAGAAATTATATATAATTGTTTCATCCCTTTGAATGATCCTATAACTATCACAATTTTTCCTTTAATAAGAATGTACTAACCTATAAAGAACTTTATAGTCTTTAGAGTTGAACCATCAAGATTGAAAATTTGTTAACATTATCTATCAAATATCCCTTCATATTGCATTATGTTATCAATATTGATAATATAAAAATACATCTTATCATTTAGTATCTTGATTGCTTGTAGTGTTGGTACACTTCTTCACAAGAGTCTTATTAGATCTTGGGTTTGTTGAGGAATATTACATTATTTAGTACATGCTAATGTACCCCCATGGTACCTTCATGGTACAATTGTAAATATGTAATATATTAGGGTTGATTCTTTAGTTTAGAAGTGTGATTTATATTTCTCCTTTTATGTAAGTGTCAATGTGCAAGAAATGCACAAGTGTCATGTAAGTTAGAGTGCAAGTGTATATTGAGAGAATATGCAAAATTTCATGTACGTAAGAGTGAAACTATGTAATGTGAGTATGTGCACAAGTGTCTTAGATTAGGATTTTATGTAGAAGTGTAAGAGTCATATAGATGTGTCATAGAGTCAAGTGTCCATGTAATAAGAACTTGAAGAGTCTAGTATGCAAGTGGCAAGATGATAATGTAACACAAACATCAAATTAAAGAGTTATAATAGGAAGGAAGGGAATAAATCTTGTATACATATTTTTTAGTAATTAATATTGTAATATTTTTTAATACATAGTTCATGAATGACTTAGACCTTTTACATTCATATTTGAGTATATAATTAATGTTATTTTCTTTATTATATAGACCTTGATATACATATTAATTTGCTCATATATTATTCTACTCTTATATTATTATTTTAACCTTTAATATTATGGCTATTTTATATTGGGACCTATGATATTTTGTGGTAGTAAGGCTTAAAAATCCAATAGTGGTATCAAAGCTACCACCTGACTCTATCCATTTTGATAGAGTTAATTAAACCACCATTATTAATTAACTTTGTCCACTTTTGATAAAGTTAATTTAGAGTCTATCCACTTTGAAGGCAATGTAGACTTGGACTCTAATTTTTAAAGGTATTATTGAGTAGAAGATTGAGGGGACAAGGATTCAGTCACCCTAATTTGTAGGCTAGGATCTTTCCACTTGGTTGAAGGAAAACCAGTGAAGACTACATTTCAACAATATTGAAGAAAATGGACAACTTAGAAGATAATTTGGACATTGAAGGAGATTACCAATTCAAGAGATAGTTAGAATTTTTGGGATATACAAAGTCATATTGATCATATTTTTGTATTCTCTATAGAAAGAGGAGAATCGCTATTGAATATTGAAGATTGAAGATTGAGGAAGAACCAACTTAGGAGAAAGTTAATCATTTAGAGATATTCAAAGCCATCCTAACATTGATATTGGGTTCTCTAGTAAGGAGGACAATCATATTGGGTTCTTATGTGAAACCTAAGATATTTAAGATTTCATATTGACAATCGAGCAATATAGCTACAAAGGTTGAGAATATTCCTACAAAGATAGAGAAGAGTTTTAGCTTCTAAGTGTAGTAAGCAATACAAAAAGAAGGAGAAAAGAAATTACAAATAAGAATAGAAGAAACAAAGAAATTAAGATTGTAGTGGATTGAGAATCATTCAAAGCTTCCTAAGAATAGAGAATAGAAGTAGAGATCAAAAAGAAAAGAAGTAACAATAGAGAAAGATAAGAAAGCATTGTAAGCTTTCAAAGATAACAAAAAAATGAAGAATCAAGTCAAATTGACATTGAAATATTTGAAGAAGCAACAAAATATTATAGAGCAGAGAAGAAGGAGGTATATTCCTAGGATACATTGAAGAACTAGGCTGATTGAATATATCTATATATCATTTTTTTTTAAGTAGGTTCTTCAAGGTAGACACTTATTGTAATAGAGAATAAAGAGGTCCAATATTCCAACATAGAAGAAAGAGGTCTAAGAGGCCAATATAGAAATTTACCTAAGAGGCCAATATAGAGGAAAGTGACCCAAGAATTCAATATAGTATAATAATAGGACCATTTGGCCAACACAAGAAGGTAACATAGAAAAAAGGCTCATTCAACCAACATTGGAAGGTGGTATAGTCAAGTAAAAAGGAAAAGCCTAATTGGACAATATAATAAAAAAGATAATTGGGTAGCATAGTTTATGTAGCCTACATAGTGAACTAAAATACAACAAAAGAAAATGAATTGGTTCTATATAATAGCTAAATGATTCTCTTGGGAAGAAGAAAAGGAAGACAAAATAGCTAGGCAATATAGCAAGACTAGGTGATCAATAAAGGTTAGGTAATCTAGATAGGTTAAGTGGATCAATATCTAGTAAGAGAAGGTAAACTAGTGAAGTAAAATAAAACATGCTACTTTGTATTAATAATTTTAAAAGGTATTACAATATAAAATATTGATATCTTTTACAATATGCCTTGAAGGCCTATAAAAGGACTCTATTAGGAGGGACCCTAGCATTGAATATGTTTGCAAAACTACAAGTGTCTTCCTTTAGTTACTCAATTTTGTGGTGGGCTTATGATGTGTGTCACCATGAGATATGTTGATCCGTGATCCTAAATAAACCTATAAAAAGGTATTAGATCATTTGGAGGCCTGTCTTAATTAGACCTCCTGCAAATACCAACATATTAAAAAAAATTAAACAAAAATGCATCAAGAAAGTATCAAAACATGTTGAAGTTATATGGGAGAAAAATGTTACCTATTAGGCATATGTGGAGGCCTAAAAATAGAAAACATACCTTAGGGTGCATTTTCTAGGTGTGAACACACATCAAGGTTCATTTTGGGTTTTCTAATTGGTATTGATCCTTATATCAGCTGTATAGCCCATTGGTGAAGTTTGGCATTGATTTGATAGCTACTGATGTTTGTTTGATACCTGTAATATCTAGAAACCTATAAGAAAACTATATTGGAGGAAGATCAATTGTTAATAAATCTCACACATGAATTGTAGTATAATTTTGGTAGCCTAACGATGCATTTTATATCCTATTGAAACCATAGACAGTCTCATTTATTTAAAGGTATCCTAAGAAGAAAATGGGTCCAATAATCTAGCAAGAGCAAAGAGGGAAGAGATAAGTCCTGTTTAATATGGTAGGTGGATGGATGAGGTTTATATTCTATGGGTGAAAGGTATTCCATGCCTATTAATCATCTAGGGAAGAGAGGAGAGCCTAGGGAAGTGAAAAAACCTTTTTTAAATAATTTTCATTAAATGCTTTAAAGGGGGGAAAATGAGCGGGTTTTACGTGAGGGGAGTGAGTGCTTAGAAAAGTGTGTAGGGAAGGGATATGAGTGGGGGATGAGGTGGACCCCACCTAGGGCTTAGGGTTTCCTAGGTCTTAGGTTAGTTTTACCTAGGGTTTAGGTTAATTTTACCTAGGGTTTAGGGTTTTTAATTTATTTTTTAATGTTTTGCTCTTTGCTTGTTAAGTGTTGCTGCAAGAGGCTGAATGAGATATTTTTAGGTGTCTACATTTGCCAATTTTTTTACTGTGTTGTGTGGAGACATAGTTTAGTGTAAAAAATTATGACATTTGTTTGATAGTCAATTGCAAAATAGGATGAATTGGTGCGTGATGACAAGTGATTTGTTTTGGGAGTAGATGTAATATGCCCCAATTAATGAAGGGATGCATGTTATTGAAACTTTTCCATTGATAGATTTATGAGACCATTTGAGTTGGTATATTGGTTAACCATATTCAGTATGCCCATCATTGCTTCGGTGAACTCGATGAAGCATACACACATAAGTAAACCTATAGTTAACAACATATAGTGTGTCAAATTTGATTGGGTTGGAGTTTTATTGAGAATATAAATTATTCTTTTGTTTGCCCTAGAAAATGATGGCATATGATAATCTATAGTAAAGGTTCTTAGACAAATATGATTTTCATGATTGGGTGTTTAAGTATTGATCATGCGCAAGGTAAATTTTGTGCATGATATATACTCCCTTAAGTGATGAGTTAATGGGTGAAGAACATGAAGGTGGTGGTGAATCGCTTGATAGAATGCACATGGAGGTTATTTCATGGCTGAAAATGTGGAAATTAACATTTTGCATGCATTTATGGTCATAATTTTGGAATCGTACAGACAAGTATGTTTTTCCTTCTCTTTTTATTTCTTGGGTCAAGGCCAATAAAAGTGTGAGCGCAGGGTATGATAGGAAAATGTGAAAGGTTTTTGGATTCAAAAATTGCAATAGGTGGAGAAATAATTTGTGAGACAAGATGAATGTGAAAGTGGTTATACTGATGGTGGTTCTACTTGGTGTGGTATTTTGGAATGGGTATAATGGAGATACAGTAATAGCAATAGCATGTTTCATGGCTTTGTTTGATGTAATACCCTCCAATGATCTATCCCACTCCACTCTAGGCCATCCCATTAGTTCAACTCATAATATTTATAGTGCTTCATGTCACACACTTACTCTCACTCACTCCTTTCTCTCCACTTTTGCACATCATAAGGAAACAATGAAGAGAGCACCCTTTTGTGCACCTTTATAGGCATGTAAATGTGCAAAATGTACCCTGAGGTATATTTTCATATAGAAAATATACATCAAGGTATGTTTTGTACGAAAAATGCACCCTAAGGTGTATTTTTAGAAAAAAGGGCATTTTTGGATACCCTTTTGCTCCAAACATATAAAAAAAACAAAAAAAAAGTTCTAAAAACATTAACATGTAAAATTCCAAAAATCACTCTTTCAACCTCATGACAATCTAAAAAAAGAATTAAGAAAGGGTATATTTTTCAAGCAACTTGTCACCATATTCCCTTTCTTCACCCATCCCATCAAAAAGAAAATTTTCATGGATACTCGTCCCTTCCATAATTGGGGCATATTACATTGATCATCATGCCAGAAAATCTAGTGCCTCATTCTCTCCCATGACCATCACAACCTGTAAATTCATTCACATCATTCACATTAGTAACATCGTGCACATTAGTGTTGTGGTCATTGCACAACTAGCCCCAAATTTGGGGACCTACCTTAAATTTTTGGTTTTGAGAGTTATGGGTATTCTTGGAATGACAAGTTCCATAGGTCTCTACCCATAATTTTGCTTTGTGGATTTATAGATCCTTGGTTTGGCTAGTGTATTCTCATCCCGTTTTAAAATATTTAATGTGGATATTTGTTTTGTTATTGTGGTTATTTCTTTTGGTGAGGTTTTAGGTTTGAGTTTGATTGTTAAGTTGGTGGTTTAAAGCCAAGTTATTTAAGATTTTGGAATAAATAAAATCAAATGTTTAATAAGATAAAAATAAAAAAATAAAATAAAGTAAAGTCAAAATAACATATCTATATCTATATATATATGTATATACATTTATATATATAACCAAAATAAAATGAGATTATACTCTATTAAAATAAAGTGAGATTGCAAGTTACCTTATATAGCCTTTTTTTGGTTCTATATATAATATTTTTATATTATTATATTTATTACTATGTCATTCTATGTATTATGTGTAGGTTATTAAAAGGCGATGTTTTAGAGTTTTAGGAGGATGCAACAGATGACGATGTGGTGGTTGCACCCATAAGAATGCCACCAGACTAACTTGGAATTCAACTTTGAAGTAGACTGCATGGGATAAAATTGGATGCAATCTCAACATGGATATAATTGTGATGTAGAGGTACACTTGAAAGACTCTAAACATGACGTGCCAATGACACGGTAGTGGCTGTATGGTAACTAATTGCACATAAGTGAAGGTTGCTCCAAATGGTGTGTTGTGTTTTGTCACTATAATAGGGATCACCTAGATGGCCACAATAGAAAATATGGATGAATTGTTGGACAACATGGACACTACATGTGATGAGTGTAGATGGACACCTTGTTTCCAAATAAGTTTTGCATGTGTTCAAAAAGCAGACACTAGCACCTTGTCTAAGGGAGTTTAAACCTAGCTGATTGGGTAAGATGTGGCACCCATGATGGACATGGTGCAATAGAAAGTGGACTAGCACTGGAATATTAGATGTAGAAATAAACATGATAGCCAATAAATAGACCTAAATATAGAGGTTGCATTGATGCGAGCTTAGACCATTGCAAATGAAGGCCAAAAAATAGTGTTGATTGTCAAATTAGATATATTGGATGACTAGAAGGCAATGGTGTGGATTAAAAACCATTTTTATGGGCATGGGGATTCACCTACACCATGGGGAGTGCGTAACCATGGGATGTCAATGCATTTACAAAGCCTGCAGGTGAACGTGATGGTAGCTGACGAATGATAACCATGCATCAAGGATGGTATCCCTACACTACCCATCATGGTGGCCACCAATTTATGAATATTAAATAGGGTCATCATGTGTAATTCATGTGAAATATGTAGGTAGGGGTATGTGATGTAGGATAAAGAAAGATATAATAAATGGAAAATTTGTGTCCCCATAATACAGTATTCTTAGAGGTGGAAATAGCATGTGCATTATTCCTCACCGTAGCACATACAAGAGGCAATTAAAGGATAGTTAGAGTTAAATTATGAATCACTGCCATTGCAAAATATAGAGGGTAGACTCCATGCGGGTGAATGCTTGTAACAAAGAGCATGTTGTGTAATGCAAGAGGGATAAAATATTAATTAATGGATGTAGCAGAGTGTCAATATCATAGATGAATATGGGCCTAGTCTTGAGAATGTAGTGTTTGGTTATTTTACCATGTGGACGAAGTAGCAAATGGTGGAGCACAATCATGGTGGGCCCACTATAAAGTCATCCAATAGCACAAGACATGGTTGCAAAGGAAAGGCTGACGATACACTAGGGGATAGTATCGCTCAAATTCGATGATACAAACATTATTTTGGGTTGGATACCTTGTCAGTGAAGAATATTCATCTATGCAAACATTTTGAATGGCAACCACAAATATTTGAGCGATGGGTATGGTGACGGGGGACCGAAAAAATACACGCAAATGCACTCCTACAATTTTATAACTTTTCTTCTATTCATTCAGAAATTCTTACACATTACAGCCCGCAGGCTTACATTAACTGATAGCTCGACTTGGTTCTTCCACTCTCACACTTCTGCGTCTATTCTCCGATCCACCATCCCGATCCATACATCAAACTGGGTTTTTATAGAGGCCCCGACCCTCTGAAAACATTCTTCAAAAATGGGTTCACCAACCCGATTAATTACAAGGACATGAAAACTGGGACACCAACTCGATTAAAGACCCCTCTTCACATGGTCCCTGTCACTACTGATTTTGTTAGATTCTCTGCGTGCCCATCCTTTTCGTATCCCGCACTTCTGGGCTTGTGCTATGTGTCATCTTTGAACAGTCCCCGAAAATGCCGTTCCCACCATCTCTTTCTCCTCCCGTGCCTTTTTATCTCTCCGTCACGATATCGCGACATGTCGCGATATCGCGACGTTTTGGCCATCCTGCTCTCTTTTTCATTTTTGGTCATGATATCATGACATGTCGTGATATCATGACCAATTCTATCGAAAGCCCCTTGCTTTTGTTTATGTCACGATATCGCGACGACTCCTGTCCTCGCCTTGGCTTCTTTCCGTTCGTCGTGACATCACGATGTCACGATATCATGACCTTTTTGATCGTTGCCTGCTCCCCATGCTTTTTGTCATGACATCATGACATCGCGATATCGCGACGTCATGATATTGTGGCCTTTTCGATCGTTGCCTGCTCCCTTTGCTTTTCATTGCAACATCATGACGTATATCACGACCTTTCTGACCATTGCCTGCTCCCTCTGCTTTTCGTCACGACATCGCGACGTCGCGATATCGTGACCTTTTCGACTGTGGCCTGCCCCCTCTACTTTTTGTCGTGACATCACGACATCACGATATCATGACATCACGATATCATGACCTTTTCGACCACTGCCTGCTCCCTCTAATTTTCATCGCGACATCATGACGTCGTGATATCATGACCTTTCCCACCATTTCTTCGCTTGCCCTTCCTACATCATGATTTTGTGATGTCGTAAAATTACGATGTCGCGATTTCGTGACATGTCACAAAATCGTAGCATGTCACGATTTTGTGACCACTCCTCCTACTGCAACTTCTGCCCTGCTTTCCTGATTTGCGAAGCACTTAGAAAAATTTTGTTCAATGCCAGATTGCCCTGTTGTTGCCGTATGCTCCTGCATCAGACACCCGAGGTAAGTGGAGAAGTGATCTTCACTTCTGCAAGGTCTAGTTGCTGCCTCCTGCAACACCTCTAGACTTTTCTTTGCCCTTGCAGACTGCTCCAAACCCTTCTCCTGGTCCACATAACTCCTGTATTCTTCCAGACAGATTATACTGCTACACACTTCTTCATCTGTAGCCCGCTTCAACTCCTTCTCTTGCACAGAAAAATCTGTGTCTTCTTCTGGGTAGGTTCCAGCACTGCTGCACACCTCTGTAGCCTTCTTCAACTTCAACTTCTAATGGACTCTGGAATCTCTCTTTCTCTATCTTTCTTCTCGCCTTTTACGCTTCTCCTCTTGCTCCCATAATTTAATGTTGAGCCATTCCTCTTGCAGGGCTTTAAATTGCCGCTGCAATGCCAAGAATTCTTCCTTTGGCACCATATCTTCCTTGCTGTCCCGGCTTCTTCGGGAATGCATTTTTTTTTTTACCGGGTCTTGGCGTAAACTGCCTCATGCTCGGCGAATCTGCTTACGCACTTAAAGACCGAACTCACTCTCTCTCTCAGAACCCTACCATAGATCCTGGCGTAACTGCCTCATGTTCGACGATCTGTTACGCACTCAGAATCACTAGCTCTGATACCACTGACGGAGGACCAAAAAAATACATGCAAATGCACTCCTACAATTTTACAACTTTTCTTCTATTCATTCAAAAATTCTTACACATTACAGCCCGCAGGCTTACATTAACCGGTAGCTCGACTCGGTTCTTCCACTCTCACAATTATGTGTCTATTCTCCGATCCACCATACCGATCCATACATCAAACTGGGTTTTTATAGAGGCCCCGACCCTCTGAAAACATTCTTCGAAAATGGATTCACCAACCCGATTAATTACAAAGTCATGAAAATCAGGACACCAACCCGATTAAAGACCCCTCTCCGCATGGTCCCTGTCACTGCTGATTCTGTCAGATTCTCTGCGTGCCCATCCTTTTCGTCTCCCGTGCTTCTGGGTAATCCCCCGCTTTAACTTTAGCTTGTGCCATGTGTCATCTTTGAACGGTCCCCGAAAATGCCATTCCCGCCATCTCTTTCTCCTCCCGCACCTTTTTCTCTCTCTGTCCCAATTGCGACGACTCCTATCCTCGCCTTGGCTTCTTTTTGTTCGTTGCGACATCACGATGTCGCGATATCATGACCTTTCCAACCACTACCTACTCCCCCCACTTTTCATCATGACATCACGACGTCGCTATATCACGACGTCACGATATCGTGACCTTTCCAACCGTTGCCTGCTCCCTCTGCTTTTTGTCACGACATCGCGACGTCACGATATCACAACCTTTTCGACTGTTGCCTGCTCCATCTGCTTTTTGTCATGACATCACGACGTTACGATATCGTGACCTTTTCGACCGTTACTTGCTCCCTCTGCTTTTCATCGTGACATCGCGACGTTGCGATATCGTGACCTTTTTGACCGTTGCCTGCTCCCTCTACTTTTCATCGCGACATCGTGACATCGTGATATCGCGACGTCGCGATATCACGACCTTTCCCACCATTTCTTCGCTTGCCCTTCCTATGTCGTGATTTTGCGACATCACAAAATTGCGACATCGTGATTTCGTGACATGTCACGAAATCGTGGCATGTCACGATTTTGCGACCCCTCCTACTACAACTTCTACCCTACTTTCCTGATTTGCGAAACACTTAGAAAAATTTTGTTCAGTGCCAGATTGCCCTGTTGCTGCTGGATGCTCCTACATCATATGGTCACTTAGGGAAATGTTACTGAAATTTCTATTGAAATAATGATATAATGGTTAGCTATTGTAATTAGGTGTGATATTTACCAACATGGTCATGGTGTCAATGGCCATGATAAGCCATGGGAAAATGAAAGGCATACATGTGTAATAACATGTTATGAAGTGAATCTTAGAAAACCATAAAAAAGGGGTGTTACAAAATAAAATGAATGCTCTACAGAATGGGCATTACAAATGAGTAACCAAAGAAACTGTCACTTGAGGGATAAAGATTTTTACAAACCCAAGGAAAGAAATGAAACGAAGGGTCCTGGTGGAAAAATTTTAAATATTAATTTCCAATGTAGAAAAGGGGTTGGAAATTTTGTAACAGGAGGGTGGGAAGTGAATTGGAAGGTTCTTCTTAGCTGTTACCAATATTCTTCTCCACTTTGTATGCATTAAAATAGATTTTAGATGCAATAAAATATTTAATGCATATTTTTCTTCACATGCATTGAAATTACTTTAATGGTGTTTTATGCATGAATGTGGTAGCATCATTCTGATGTTTTTTTAATGCATGTTTTTACCCCTTAGAATATCACCATGAATAGATTTAGATTGTGTGGATGCAGGTCTAAACTATTTTTTATTTTTACGTTCAGGATTTAATATTTTCTGCATGATATAAGAACTTATTTACAGTAGCTCTCTTTGGTCATTTTCTGCATGTTTTTTTATACTTTCAAAATTTATTTTATTCTTCTAACCCTACCTTTTTTTTCATTTTTTTAACCTCAATAAAAATAAAAAATACAAAAAAAAATTAAATTAAAAAAAGAGAGGCATAGGTGTTAATATTAAGCTTTAATGTTTCATCTTAAGCAATTTCAATTTCAATTTCATTTTGAAGCAAATCCAAAATTATAAAATTGTTTATAAAGTTCTATTTTAAAAGGAATTTTATAATTTCAAAACTTTACATGATTTCACTTTTCAAGCTTTCAATTTCATTTTCAAGAAATAAATTATTTCCCTTTATGAAAATTACAATTTCATTAAAGGGGGTAATTTATATGGCATTCCAAAGGCCATTGTTTTTAAAGCAATAAATTAACTTCTCTTTATGAAAATTACAATTTCATTAAAGAGGGGTAATTTATGTGGCACTTCAAAGGCCATTACATTTCAAAGTTAGTCATGCAAATTTATTTTCTTTTCATGCACCAAGAAAGTTAAAATGAATCCAATCATAATTCGAACTTTGCATTTCCAAAGATAGATTTAGTCTTCTCTTTTATGCTCAAATTAGGGTTTAACAATGCAATATAAAACTTGTTTAAAATCTGCTTAACCAAAAGAAGATAATGTCTACTTAAAATAATTCAAGATAAAATGAACTAAGGCATTTACATCGTGGTCATATGAGGGCCAATAACATTTTATTTTCTTTTAAGTTTCATGAAAAATCACTAGCATAGCAATAAAATAATACCAACATAGGCCCCTTGTTAACAGTTGCTTGCAAATCACTAAGGTATTCTAGCACTTATTTGACACATCTTCATAAACATACATGCACATATTAAGTAAAAGGAACCTTGGAGAAATTTTTATTTCTTTGCAAGAGAGAGTTTTCTAATCAAAATCCTAACTGAGTGTGGTTTTGCAAATGGATAAAATTACCACTCTACATTTTGGTACTAGGAGGGCTGAATTGGTTTATTTTATTGCTACTTAAATGCTAAACTATTCATTGTTAATTTAAAGGTTATTTTAAGGTATTGGTTTATAATAACAAGGTTTTTTTTATAGGTTATGGTGTTCATTGATTGGAAATTGCTTTAATTTATAATGCATCGATGCTAATCATTTTTTAGAATATTTCTTATTATGATGGTTTAGTTGATGCATTGTTAACAAGCATTTGTTGTTGTCATTGTTAATCACATCACAACCTAATCCAATGGCTACAAATGCTAGAAAGTGGTATGGGGTGCACAAAAATCCTTTGAACATTGTTGGAGATGTTCATGACCTACCCAAGAATATAGAGAGTTTTTCCCAAGTATAAACATAATGGTACAATACTAGTAGAGGAACACATTCAAGTCTATGTGGATACCTTAATTAGATCAAAGGTCGAACATAAGGATGTGGATTATATATTTTTTCCTTTGAGCCTATATGATACAACATATGATTGGTACATCAATCTACCCACGAGCTCTATTACATCATGGGTCTAGTTAAAAATTGCTTTTTTCAATCAGTTTAGGTTGCCCATAGATCCTGCTATAATCTATCATCAATTTGCTTCTTGTAGGAGGGAACCTAATGAACCATTGAGAACATTCAACATGAGATTTCAAAAGCTCTATGCGAGATTGACTACTCCCTTTGTTATTTCAAAAAATGTTGCTCTTTAGATATACTTTGGGGCATTGGATCCCTTGATCGCCATGTTCACTAGGACAAATCCTTTGGTTACTACTCTTGCCTTAGCCTAAATGGAGGCCATGATTGTAGAACAAAAACTAAGACCACAAGGTTTTGGGATGGAACACTTATCTATGGTGGGATAACTAGGGGCTTACAATAAAACCCTAATGATAAACCAGGCATTGGTACAATAGAATCCAATGTTGAACACTTTGCCCTACAATTATTTTTACCCTACCATGCCCACTTATCCTCCCACATGCACTTATACAAATCCATCTATCCATAAAAACACTCCATTACAATTAGAGAATCATTTTGCCACTCATGGATCCATAGCGACAAGTGCTCAGGCTTTGCCTACTTATGTCAATCCAATACCCATACATGGCTTGAATCCATTTATGAACCCAAATATTCAAGCTCAAAACATGTTGCAGGATACAAATGTTCAAAATCCAAGTGTTGTGCCAAATCAAAAATCCATGTTTTTGGAATCCAACTAATCCTACCACTTCTTCTACCCAAACCAATGAGTTTGAGTTAGAAGTAAAAGACCTAAATATGTTGGTCCAAAATTTAAGTAGATATATGATTCCATTACAAGAATAAGTGCCTCAAAGTAGGCTTTCAAATCATCCTATAAATCAAGTTCATGATACGAATTGCAATGATATTCCATTTGATTATCTCTTAGATAATGGAGAAGCCCTAGATAGGACTTGCATTGAAATATATACCAATTCAGGACTCTCCAAAAACTTAGATGAAATTGTTAAAATGGATGGTCAAGAATTTCAACATGTTTCAAATAATGACAAGCTAAAAATAATAGGATTAGATTCTTTATTTACAAGTGAGGATTGGTATAATCATAGAAAGTTGAATACAAGAATTGATCCCATTGTAGAAACCCTTGAGACATCAAAAGTGGATGAAAGTGGAATCAATGGAGGAATCTAAATACACGATAGAATTTCATCACTTGTTTTTAAAATATAATTATTATAATGATCAGGAAAGATATGAGGAATCATTGGTTTCTCACACTTCTACTAATGAAATATCTATTTCACTTAATATACAGGATGCTAAGATCTCTATATCACATGAAGAGTTTGCAATTATTGAAAAATCTAAAAATGGCATGAAATGAGGGATGGAATCTAATCAAATGTTTCAAGAAGATAATGACTCTACTATTCTAGGTAAAGAAGGAGAATTACTCACATTTTTACCATTTTAAGGGTAAAAAATTGAAAGTCTTGTTCCACCTAAGGATCCTATAATACCTATGTTACCTTAGATAGAGGAAATTCCAGAACCTAAATGGTTTGGGTTTGATATCATTGATGATCCAAATGAAAATGTTGCTTTATTTGAAACAACTCAAGTGGTTTATTAGGGATATGTGTTATTTGACACATCCCTAGATAGACAAGACTTATGGTTTGAAAATAATGGATATATTTTTAATTGGGTGCCTAATTTTGGTGTCTTTGATAAACAAGTCATGGATGAAGAAGAAGCACTACAAGAGGATGATGATGATAAAGACCATGAGGAAAAAGAGGAAATTATAATTCCTCTCCAAGTATTGGTAAATGGAAATGTATAAAAGGTAGAATCTAACCTTTTGTTTTCAATCATTCAAGCTCAAAGTGAATTTTGGTTTAATGATCTTTTGGATTCAAATGATATCAATGATGAAATGCCATTTGTGGTTGACAAAGAATTTTAGTTAATTTATACTCACACCGCTAATAAGATTGCTTTGTTAAATGAAACAAAAGTAGATATGCTTGAATTATTGAATCAAGTGCATCAAAAATTAACAATTGAATCTAAGATATAAAATTATAAGGATCCTTATTTAGTAGATATCTTAGATGATTGCAAATTGTTACATAAGCATGATTGGACTAAATACATGGAAAATGACTTGACTTGGAAATTTTTAGAAATAGGCTCTTACTTGCAAGACCTCATATTTGAAAAGGAAAACCTAATTCTAAATCATGAATTGAATTATGAAATTTGTATTTTAAGGAATAGCTAAGAAAGAATTAAAAATCAATTATTGTCTTATCCTTGTGATGATTTGAAACACCACTATCAGATTACCAATAACTTTGAATCAAATTGGTGGGGTGAGAGAGCCAAAATGAGAGCTTTTGCATTATGGGGCCTAATCTTACTTTGGTTAGATTTCTATAAATATTGGTATGCATATCATGGTATATGTATTTCAAATTGTGGAAATCATGTTTGGAATCCATAGAAGTGATAGCTTAAGTTTTGCTTCATATTATACCATATTGTAAATTCTTGTATATAGCTTTGGTTTTCTTGCTTTTGTTTTCAGTTTTGTTGTTTTTGTGCATTGTCTCTAATTTTGGTTTGGCAAGTTTTATTTTTTTGCTTTCTTGTCAGTTTGCATTAGGGTAGGTGTGGGTGTAGTTTCAAGTTTTTTTTTTCATATTTGTGATTATTGTGTTTTGGGTTGGTCCCTCTATTTGAGGTGATGTTTCATGGTCACTATTAATGGCATCTTGATCATTTTTATGTTCCTTTATCATGAAGGGTGAATTGCCTATCACGTGGGTCAAGGAAAAGGGGATAAAATTGTTTAGTAACCACTCCTAGATTTTAGGACTAGGATAGTGAATTTTGGAATATTGAATCATTTCACTAAAGCTACACATGAATACATCATATTAAGGGGTATGCTTTGAAATATTGAAGGATGAAATCATTCCGTTATGCAAATTAAGGCAAAAATTCAACACTCTTCATTTCAAATATGTTCTAACCCATGCGGTGTATAAACTATTGCAAAGCCATTCAAAAAAATCAAGCAATGGAAAACATGCTAAAATCCATCACTAGGTTTGGAGGGGCTATAGACGTCTGACTAGTAGTAGGACTCTATCTAGAAAAAGCTTGTTAAAAAAAATGGCTTTACAAAAAATCAATTAAACACAAGGGCAATTTAGATAAACTCTACTAGGGCTATAGATGCTTGAATGGTAGTAGGGATCTATCTATAAGAATTTTTTTTATGAGCAAAATTTCTATAACCTAAATGTAGGTCAGGTGATGAAATATGGATGATTTTCAAGCATGCAAAATGATATCACTTTCACACACTTTAAGCTAAAGCAAAGGGTTCATGTGTTTCATTTGAATCCATCTATCCCATCATCTTTTGGATGTTGTTAGATGGTTTGTCTTTCTGATCTTTGGTTTATTTTTTTTCAAAATAGGGTTCTTCACTCGAAATGCTTAGGAGCATTTCCCAACAGATTCACAATTTGTTGTGGTCATTGCGCAACTAGCCCCAAATTTGGGGACCCACCTTAAATTTTTTATTTTGAAATTTATGGGTATTCTTGGAATGACAAGTTCCATAGGTCTCTACCCATAAGTTTACTTTGTGGATTCCCAGATCCTTGGTTTGGCTAGTGTATTCTCATCCACTTTTAAAGTTCTTAATGTGGGTATTTTTTTTGTTATTGTGGTCACTTCTTTTGGTGAGGTTTTAGGTTTAAATTTGATTGTTAAGTTGGTGGTTCAAAGCCAAGTTATTTAAGCTTTTGGAATAAATAAAATAAAATGTTTAATAATATAAAAATACAATAAAAATAAAAAAATAAAAATAAATAAAATAAAGTCAAGTCAAAAAAATATATATATATATATATATATATATAACCAAAAGAAAATAAAGTAAAAAAAAATCATATCTCACCAAAAAAAAATGAGATTATACTCAATCAAAATAAAGTGAGATTGTAGTTTACCTTATATAGCCTTTTTTGGTTCCATATATAATATTTTTATATTATTATGTTTATTTACTATGTCATTTTATGTATTATGTGCAGGTTATTAAAAGGTGATGTTTAGATTTTTAGGAGGATGCAATGGATGACGATGTGGTGACTACACCCATAAGACTGCAACCAGACTGACTTGGACTCCGACTTCGAAGTAGAATACATGGGGTAAACTTGGATGCAATCTCAACCCATATACAATTATGACATGAAGGTACACTTGATAGACTCCAAACACAACATACCAATAACACAGTAGCAGTTGTATGGAAACTGGATGCATGTAAGTGAAGGTCACTTCAAATGGTGTGTTATGTTTTACAATTGTGACAAGGATCGCTCGGATGGCCATGATGGAAAACATGGATGAATTATTGGACAACATGAACACTAAATGTGATGGGTGTAGACAAACATCTTGTTTCTGAATAAGGTTTACATGAATTCAAATAGTGGACACTAGCACCTTGTCTAAGGGAGTTTAGACCTAGCTAACCTAGCAGGACATGGCACCCATGATGGATATGGTGAAACAAGAAGTGGACTAACACTGGGATATAATATGAAAATATATATGCGACAACTAATAGCTATACCCAAATGCAAATGTGGTGTTGATGCGGGCTTAGACCATTGCATATGAAGGCTTGTAAATAATGTTGATTGTCATGTTATATGGCTTGGATGATTAGAAGGCAATGATGTGGATTAACAACTATTTTTATGGGCATGGTAATTCACCTAGATCATGGACATCACATAACTATGGGACATCAATACATTTATAGGAATTGTAGGTGAACGTGATGGTAGTTGATGAATGATAACCATGCATCAAGGATGCCATCCTTGCACTACCCATCATGTTGGCCACTGATTCATGAATATTAAACAAGGTCATCATGTGTAAGTAATCTAAAATGTGTAGGTAGGGGTCTGTGATGATAAATAAAGATACAATAAATAGAAAATTTGTATCCCCGCAATACCATCTTCTCAGAGGTCATAGCCATAAAATTTGGAAATAGCATGTGCATTATTCCTCACCACAACACATACAAGAGGTAGTTAAAATATGGTTAGGGTTAAATTGTGAATCCTTGTCATTATAAAATACAAAGGGCAGATTCCATGTAGGTGAACATGTGTAACAAAGAGCATGTCAATTAGTACAAGATAAAGAAAAGAATAAATAATGGATGCAACAGAGTGTCAATATCACAAATGAAGGTGGGTATGGTCTTGAGAATGTAGTGTTTGGTTATTTTCCTATGTAGAGAAAGAAATAAATAATGGAGCATATTCATGGTGGGCCCACTATCAAGTCATCTAATAGCACAAGATATGGTTGCAAAGGAAATGCTGACGGGGCACCGAGGGATAGTCTCGCTTGAATCTGAAAATGCAGACATCATTTTGGGTTAGATACCTTGTTAGTGAAGAAGATTCATCTGCACAAATGTTTCAAATGGTAGCCACAAAGATTTAGGTGATGGGTATGGTAACTTAGGGAAATTTTATCAAAAAATTTATTGAAATAATGATATAGCAATTAGTTGTTGTAATTAGGTGTAACGTTTACCAACATGGTCATGGTTTTAATGGCCATGATAAGACATGGGAAAATGAAAGGCATACATGCATAATAACATGTTACGAAATGAAAATTAGAATTCCATAAAAAAAGGTGTTACAAAAAGAAACGGATGCTCTACAGAATAGGCATTACAAATGAGTAACCAAAGAAACCGTCACTTGAGGGAGAAAGAGTTTTACAAACCTAGTGAAAGAAATGAAATGAAGGGTCCTAGTGGAAACTTTTAAATATTCATTTCCAACGCAGAAAAGGAGTTGGAACTTTTGGAACAGGAGGGTGGGAAGTGAACTAGAAGGTTTTTCTTAGCTTCTGCCAATATTCTTCTCCACTTTATATGCAAGAAAATAGATTTTGGATGTAATAAAAGATTTAACGCATATTTTTCTTCACATGCATTGAAATTACTTTAAAGGTGTTTTATGCATGGATATCATAGCATTATTATAATGTTTTTTAATGCATGTTTTTACCCCTTAGACTCTCACCATGACCAGATTTAGATTGTGTGGATGTAGGTCTAACCTGGTTTTTGTTTTTGCGTTCAGGATCTAATATTTTTTATAGGATAGAAGAACCGGTTTACAGTAGCTCTCTTTGGTCATTTTTTGCATGTTGTTTCATACTTTCATATTTTATTTTATTCTTCTAACCCTACATTTTTATCATTTTTTAACCTCAATCAAATAAAATAAAAAATATTAAAAAAAATTAAATCCAAAAAAGAGAGGCATGGGGAGGTCCAAGGCGTAGACCAATTTGTTCAACCAAACCCCATAAGGGGGACGAAGGTCCAAGGTTCAAATATTGGGCCTCACCAGACTTAATTCTTGTTCCCTTCTTGGTGCTTTTAGCAGATGTAAAAGGTTTAAAATTATTGTGGCATGGTGGTTATAGGGATGGACTGCGTGAATATCTGTGTGGTAGCTTTTGGGATGGATAGCACAGAATACTCTGGTAGCCATAAAAGTCAGATAGCCTACCCAGATTCATGGTGGCTACCAATTCCGCCATATAAAAAAAGAGAGAGAGAGATACATAGGTGTCAATATTAAGATTTAATGTTTCATATTAAGAAATTTTGATTTCATTTTGAAGCAAATCCAAAATTATAAAATTGTTTATAAAGTTCTGTTTTAAAAGGAATTTTATAATTTCAGAACTTTACATGATTTCTCTTTTCAATCTATGCATTTCATTTTCAAGCAATAAATTATTTTTCCTTTATGAAAATTACAATTTCATTAAAGAGGGTAATTTATATGGCATTCCAAAGGCCATTGTTTTTAAAGCAATAAATTAACTTCTCTTTATAAAAATTACAATTTCATTAAAGAGGGGTAATTTCTGTAGCACTTCAAAGGCCATTACATTTCAAAGTTAGTCATGCAAATTTATTTTCTTTTCATTCACAAATCAAGTTAAAATGAATCCAATCATCATTCGAACTTTGCACTTCCAAAGATATATTTAGTCTTCTCTTTTATGCTCAAAGTAGGGTTTAACAATACAAGATAAAACTTGTTTAAAATATGCTTAACCAAAATAAGATGAAATCTACCTAAAATACTTCAAGATAAAATTAACTAAGGCATTTACATTTGTGGTCATATGAGGGCCAATCATATTTTATTTTCTTTTAAGTTTCATTAACAATCACTAGCATAGTGATAAAATAATACCAACACAGGCCCCTTGTTAACAGTTGCTTGTAAATCACTAAGGTATTCTAGCACTTATTTGATACATTTTCACAAACATACATGCACACATTAAGTAAAAGAAACCTTGGAGAAATTTCTATTTCTTTGCAAGAGAGTGTTTTCTAATCAAAATCCTAGTAGTGAGTGTGGTTTTGAAAATGGGCATAATTACCACTCAACAATTAGTAACATCATTAACATAAATTAGGCACAAAATGATATATATATATATATATATATATATATATATATATATATATATATATATATATATATATATATATATATATAAGATTTGGTTTCAGTTACAACCCTAGGCTATATTGCATTTAGATATATCATCTTATTACATGCTCATCACATCTACATATGGATGCATCCCTAAGGCATGCCCATAATATTCTTCACTAAGCATTAATGCTTGTCTTTCACTTCCCTTAGAAAAAATATAAAACCCCTCCACTTGCTCTCATTGTGACATCACTAGATCTATAACCCTTGTGTTATAACATAAAGCATCATATGCACTATTACATAAAACAAACCCATGAAACATGTTATTTCTATTATCATATCTCCATTATACCCACTCCAAAACCCCAAGCCAAGAAGAACCATCATCAACATAACCACTTTTGCATTCATCTTGTCTCACAAATTCTTTCTCCACCTATCACAATCATCGAATATAAAAATATTTCATATTTTTATATCATACCCTCAGCTCACACTTTTATCGACCTCGATCCAAAGCAATAAAAAGATAACGAAAATGTACTTTTTTGTAAGATTCTAAAATTATGATCTTCAACACATGCAAAATACCAATTTCCACTTTTTTAGCCATCTAATAACCTCCACATGCATTATATAAAGCAATTCACCACCACCTTCATGTTATTCACCCATCAACTCATCACTTTAGGGGGTAGATATCATACACAAAACTTGTCTTATGCATAATCAATACTTGAACACCCAATCTTGGAAATCATGTTTGTCTCAGAACCTTTTTCCAGAGATTACCATATGGTCTCATTTGTTAGGGAAAACAAAAGCATAATTTCTCTTCTCAACAAAATTCCAACCTAATCAAATTTGGCACAATGTATGTTGTTAACTATAGGTTTACTCATGTGTATATGCTTCATCGAGGCAGGGTTATGCATAAGCATGAAATATCACAAATTGGCTCTATTTAGGATTTTCAATATTTTAAATTGGCTAATTTTAGATCCTTTCAGTGGGGCCCATTCGCTCGCAATTTACGAGGTGGAAGTTTTTTTGGGGTAAATTCGCCCACCGTTGATAATCATGAAAATAATTTTATTTTAATTCACCGACCTCAAATTTCAAATGATTTTGATATTCCCCCCCAAATCACCTTCAAATTATAAATGATTTTTTATTTCCCGCCCAAATCGCCTTCAAATTATAAATGATTTTATATTTCCCATATAAATTGCCTCATATACTACCCGTATATATACTGTACTGGGTACTGATAAAAATACATCAAAAATATTGTAACTCAAAAATAGCTCTGAAACAATGAAAACTTGAGGTGTCGATTGACATACATTTATCACTTGCAAAGGTGTCAGGCTATTGTAGAAGTGTCGATTAGTATTAGCCTATCAGTTGTAGGGATTGTTGATCGACATTTTTCTATCGGTTTTAGAGGTTTCGATTGTCATTTGTTAGTCAATTGTAGCACCATGTCTATCAACATTAGTCGATCGATTACAGAGGGGTCAATTAACAGTAGGTTATCAGTTGTAGGGACTATTGATAGACAATTGTCTATTAGTTGCAAAAGTGTTGATAGGTATTAGTCAATAGGTTGTAGTACTGTGTTGATCAACATTAGTCAATCAAATGCATGGTTGTCGATCACCATTAGTCTATCATCATACCTATAATTGATCAACATGTTTACAACCGATCAAAAAGTGATATGTCTACAATCCATCGATATGGATACAATCGATCTACATGTCTATAACCGATCAGCATGTCTGCAATTGATCGACATGGCTACAACTAATCGACATGGCTACAACTGATCGACATAGCTACAACCGATCGACATGGCTGCAACTGATTAGTATGACTGCAATTGATTGACATGTCTACAACTAATCATTATAGCTACAATTGATTGATACAATTATAACCAATTGATATGCCTACAATTGATTAGTATAGCTATAGCCGATCAGCATCACTATAGCCGATCGTCATTGCTGTAACCAATCGACATCTATGCAGTCGATCAAAAATTGGCATATCTATAACTGATCGACATATCTATAGCTTGTTGGCATGTCTACAACTGATCAACATATCTATAATTTTTCATCATCGTTGCAACCGATTAGTATGTCTATAATCAATCAGTATCTCTACAAATGATCATCAAGTCTGCAGTCGATCGACATGCCTGCAATAAATTTAATTTTACGTCTTAGACCATTCATCATAAATCATAAAGGCTAAAAGCCTTTCTTGTTGGCCTAAATACTTTAATTTTGCCATACATTTTTAGAGTTTGTAACCTGATATTCAAGGCCCCAAACACAGAAAAATTCACCACGGTTTGAAAATTTTTGGAGAAAAATTTTGAAATTCACCACGGTTTGA
Organism: Wollemia nobilis; assembly: GCA_028583015.1. Taxonomy (NCBI): domain Eukaryota; kingdom Viridiplantae; phylum Streptophyta; class Pinopsida; order Araucariales; family Araucariaceae; genus Wollemia; species Wollemia nobilis. The sequence continues at coordinate 20,854,024 of JAQPPZ010017232.1, read as the reverse complement.
AAATTTTTGGAAAAAAATAATTGCAATTCACCATGTATACTTCTACATATTTTGTCGAGATTCCAAGACAATTCACCTTCATTTTATAAATAGATTTTGGGGCTGACCCCTTATGCATAACCCTGCATCGAGGTGGGCGATCGTGTTCACTGAAGCAACAATGAACATAATTACATATGGTTGACCAGTCTACCAACTCAACTAATCTCATCAATATATCAATGGTAAAGTTTCAAGAACATGCATCCTTTCCACAATTAGGACATCTTACATCTACTCCTCCAAAAAAAAATTGCTTGTTGTCATCCACCAATTCATCTTCTCTTGTAATCAACCATCAAACATATATCATAAGATTTTACATTGCACCATGTCTCCACACAACACAATATAAAAAGAGATAAATGTAGACACCTAAAAATATTTCATTCAGCCTCTTGCAGCAACACTTAACAAGCAAAGAGAAAAACACTCAAAAATAAATTTAAAACCCTAAAACCTAAGTAAACTTAACCTAAAACCTAGGTAATATTAACCTAAGCCCTAGGCTACCCTAAGCTCTAGGTGGGATCCACATCATCTTCCACTCACCTCCCCCCCTACGTATTTTTTTAGCACTCATGTAAAACCCACTCCTTGCCCCCTTTAAAGCATTTAGTAAAAATTAATTAAAAATGGGGTTTCACTTCCCTAGGCTCTCCTCTCTTCCCTAGGTTATTAAGAGGAATGGAGTACCCATCATTCATAGAAGGTAAGCCTCATACATCCACCTACCATATTAAATAGGACTTATCTCTCCCCTCTCTGCTCTTGCCAGATCATTGGCCCCCTTTTATTATTAGGATGCCTATAAATAAATGAGACTGCCTATAGTTTTAGGAGGATAGAAAATGCATCATTAGGCTACCAAAATTATACTATGATTCATGCATGAGATTGATAAATAGTTGACCTTCCTTCAACAAAGTTTTCTTATAGATTTTTAGTGATTGCAGGTATCAAATAAACATTAGCAGTTGCTAGATCAACTCCAAAATTTACTGGTGGGTTGTACAGTTGATATAAGGACCAATACCATTTAGAAAACCGAAAATGCACTCTAAGGTGTGTTCCACACCAAAAAATAGTATTCCAAGGTGCATTTTCTAGTTTCAAGCCTCCACACAGGTCTGATTGGTAACATATTGCTCCCATATCATTTTTAGCATGTTTTGATACTTCCTTGATGAATTTCTATTCATTTTTGGTCAATGTGTTGGTATTTGCAAGAGGCTTGTTTGAGACAGGCCTCCAAATGGTCTAACATATTTTTGTAGGATTACACAATATCGTGAATTGATATAGCTTATGGTGGCATGCATCATAATCCTACCCCAAATCTGAGGAAATAAAGGAAGACACTTGCAGTACTACAAACATGTTCAATGCTAGGATCCCTCTTAATGGAGTCCCTCTTTTACAACCCTTCAAGGCATATTGTAAAAGATATCAACATTTTATATTGTAACACCTTTTACAAATTATCAATACAAAGCAACATTTTTATTTTACTTCAACTAGAAGTAGCAACAAAAAAGAACCTTGAGTGCATGAACTAGAAGAAAGACATTGGTTCTCCAAAGAGGGAAAGGTGAACCAGACATTTGGTTGAATGAACCAAAATTAAGATATTAGAAATGAAGAAAAACCAAGCACCTAAGTGTATGCAAGATATTGGAGAGGAGGAAAAACCAGACACCTGAGGGTATGTTGAATGAACTAGAAACCAAAGCAAAGATGCTCATGCAAGAAAGAGAGCATATAACATTAAGATATTACACCATCCAGTGATAATGGAGTTAGTGAGAGCACAAAATGTTTAATATTTTACACTATCCACTCAACTATATTACCACAAACAAGTCATTAGGTAAAATCATTCTATTCAGTGCATATTATATTAGAGGGAATAAATTTGAATAATGTGCTAAGGTTTAAGTTTTTGGAGTTATAAGGTTTCAGTTTTTTTAATAATTGCACTTTTAATATTTAAGAGGTTGAAAAATTAGAAATCAAATGAGATACAAGGTTTTAATGGTATTTTAATTTTTTATTTGAAGTGATTTTTGAAGCTTTGAGGTTTTCAACGTATTTAAAAAATTTTAGAAAATTTGAAAAACTTTAAATTTTTGAGTTTTGGAATTTGGAGCTTTTTAAAAATTTAAAGTATTTAAAAATTGAAAATTTTCAAATCAAATTAGGGATTTAAAATGTCTTCAACATCAAAGGATTAGAAAATTTATAAAATGCAAATTTCATATTTGAGTATTTATTATTTTAATTTGGGAGTTATAAGGATTTCTACATCAAAGGAAATAAATCATTGAATCATATTATCAAAGAAATGATTAGAAATGCATTCAATGAAGATAGTGAAGAAATGTTGAACAAGTTAAAGTTTTATTTTCAAAATTTGATAGATGATCTTGATAAAAAGAAGAAAATAACAAGATCACTAAATACACTTGAGAGCTCAAAATTAGATCTTGTTGCTACTAAATATTAATCTGATAGTACATCAAAAATAGATTCTATCACAAAATCTATAACCACTCATAATTTCATAGATTGTCAAATCTTGCAACTTATTTATAATGAAAACAAAGGAAGAATAACCTTAATAGTACATCAATGGCTATGTTGTTTTATCAAGAAGATAGATGAACTTGAAGTACTAACAAAAAAGCAAAAATCAAAGAAAGGTCATTGCATTGAATTAAAATGTAATAATTGCAATAGAATTAGACATAAAGAAGCAAGTTGCCAGAATATTTTTCCATGTAAATTTTATCGAAGAAACTCTCGTTCTCTAGAATTTTGTTGGTACAAAGGAAAATATTGTGAATATTTGAAAGGATGTTAGAAAAACTTTTTTTTAAACTTATTTTTGAAGCAATTCCTAACAATAGAGCAAAGTGTTCAATTTCTAAAATATAGGAAAGAAAAACATTTTATGATAAAATATTTAAAAAGAAAGGAAAATAAAAATGGACCAATTATGGTCTAAAATTATCTTACAGAGTAATCAGGAATGAGACATATATGTCAAAGGTTGAAGATGAAGCTTGTGATTTGGATCATGAAGATCTAGAGCCTAAAGAATCAAATAATGAATATGAAAAAGAACTTAGAGTTGAACTCAAAGAAGAAAAATATGAATCTCAAAAAAAGGTTCATGAACAATGCAAGGTCACTTGAAGATTGAAGAAAAATATGAAGACCATGTTTGAAGCTATAGTATTCAATAACCAAATTATGTAATACAGGGGAGTGTTGAGGAATATTACATTATTTGGTAATGCTAATGTACCCCCATGGTACCTTCATGGTACATTTATAAATATATATTATATTAGGGTTGAGTCTTTAGTTTATAAGTGTGATTTATATTTCCCATTTTTATGTAAGTGTTAATTTGCAATATATGCACAAGTATCATGTAAGAGTGGAATGTGCAGGAAATGCACAAGTGTCATGTAAGTTAGAGTGCAAGTGTAGATTTAGAGAATGTGCACAAGTGTCATGTATGTAAGAGTGCAAATATATAATATGAGGATGTGCAAAAGTGTCTTATATTAGGAGTGCATGTATAAGTGTAAGAGTCATGTAGATGTGTCATAGAGTCAAGTATCCATGTAAGAACTTAAAGATTCTAGTATTCAAGTGGTAAGATGATAAGCCAAAGGTCATAGTACTTGTCATATGGAGAGCAATAGTCAAGTACTTTAAGAGTCACATTAATATGGCTATATTATGGAGACAATACTCCATATGAACATCAAATTATAAATTTGTAATAGGAAGGAAAGAAATAAAGCTTGTATACACATTTTTGAGCACTTAATATTGTAAGTTATCTTCATGCATATGTCATGAATGACTTAGGATGTTTACAATAATATTTAACTATATAAATGAATGTTATTTGATTTATTATATAGGCCTTGATATACATATTAATTTGCTCATATATTATTCTACTCTTATATTATTATTTTAACCTTTAATATTATGGCTATTTTATATTGGAACCTATGATATTTTGTGGTAGTAAGGCTTAAAAAGACAATAATGTTTTGATAAGGATATAATGGATCTCTTATTCTATTTGTAAAAATAGATAATCTTCTTTTAACAAGATTGACTTTTTAAGTTATGCCATGCTTATTCAAAGATTTCTTCACAATAGGTCATTCATCTTGCAAATGTTTGTATTTGTACTTGGGAAAATGGGTAGAAAAGGAATTAACCTTGAATGTATCATTTTCATTCGAAAATATAGTGAAATTCTTGGCCTTAGAAATACCCCATGGATTAGACTTGTAATGATTGTCGTTATATCTAAGAATTGTTTCCTCCTATTGGTTCCTTGGATTGGAGTGATCAATTGATGTAACCTTTCTTGTATAACAATTTGGATGATTTGGATGGATCCAAGTTTCTTGACCTATAATTTGTTTGGTTTTTTTGGATTCATACCAAACATTATTGTGTTGTCTCAGCTATGCTTGTGCAAAAAATATTTTCTTATTCTTTTTTTGATCTTTTTCTTCTTCTTTATTAGATTGATTTTCCTTGGCTACATTATTTTGTTGTGCCTTTATCCAATTTTGATTTTTCTTGTCTAAAGATGACATATCTTTTTGCTATCTCATCTCTTTTGAAAGAGATAAATTTTTGAATGGATTATACCAATATTCCTTAGTTATTTGGCCATTTCTACCACAGTGTTTACACATATTTTGTGTGTGAAGAATATTTCTTTAAGAATCATTTCTATGATTATGATATCTTCAAAAGTTGTTTCTCTATTAATAGCATTATGAACATTCATGCCTTTTCTAAATGGTTTCTTCTTTATTTTATTTGTAAGTAGTAATTTTTCTTCCCCATATCTTATATGTGATGCCTCTAATTTTTTATGTAGTTTCACCAAATTCTCTAAATATGGTGTTTTTTTAGTGATATTTAATGTTATCACAAAAACATTGTACTTTGATGGAAGAGATATCAAAATAATTGGAATAGTATTTGAACCAATATAGAAGCTACATTTTGGACCCCCTTCCCTCATAGGGTTCCATATTCTAGCAAAATTTGGAAAAACCCAAAATAAACCTGATTAATAGTTCTCGTTGGATCTTGGATAATGGGAATTCAATCAACTTTTGGAAGGACACTTGGCTACTAGATCACCCGTTTTTGAGTACTCCATTATTGTGGTAGCTAAGGTTATATCAAGGTATTTTGGGTGGTCCAAGGTTGTATATTTCATCAATCATGTTAATGGAAAGATATTTTGGAAGTCCTTATCAAACACCAACTATAGCAAAGAAGGGAAATTGGCCTAGTTATTTAACTCCAATATGGTCAAGTTGCAGGTTTTAAAATATCAAGATGTTGATGATGTTCTATTTTGGAAAGGAGATAGTAAGGGCTATTTCTTTGTCTAATCAGATTATACTCTCCTAGACTCAAAATCTTCTCATTGGCTCCCTCCTTGCAAGGTTTGGTTTAAGCATTTGACTTTGAAGATCAACATATTTTTTTTGTTGGCCATTCAAAACAAAGCCCTAAATACTAAAAATATATGTAAAAGAGGGATGATCCTCCCTAATATATGTTACCTATGTGAATCTTGCAAGGAAAATTCTTTGAATATTTTTCCAATGTCCTTTCTCTGCGGATGTTTTGAGTAATATTTTTCTCCTCTTGGAGGTTTACTAGGTTCTCCCTAATTGTCTTATTGATGTGTGCTCATAGTGGTGTCTTTCAAATCTCAATGGCTATTTTGGCTATGGTATTTTATCCCACCTCATCTATTTTAGGGCATTTGGTGGGAGAGAAACCAAAGAGCATTCAAGAACTTCAAAAGGGATCTTGAGTCAGTCTGCTTAAAGGTGTTAGAGAGCATGGTTGAAAATGTGATCACTTGTCTGCTTGACTTGGGTGGCAATGGTCCATATAAGAAATTTTAGAATGCCTCCTTGGGTTTTCTCTAATCTCTAGACCTATTGGACCTTTATATTTTACTCAAAGAGACTCTATGAGGCGGTCCCTACATCCTAGTGGGTGGGTTAAGCTTAATTTTGATAGATATTAAAAGGGAAACCCTAGTCTTGTAGGAGTCGATGAAGTAATTATAAATGAGAGAGGTGAATTACTTGCTACTTATATAGAATTTATCTCTTCACAAACCTCTATTTTTTTGGAAGTTAGGGCCCTGATCCAAGGCTTTCTTCTAGTTGAATATTTAGGTTTCCAAAAAATTATTATGGAAGGAGACTCGTTAAATATAATTAACCCAATCAAATTATCTAGACCTTCAAGTTGAAGTATCTCAAATATAGTCTCTGAAGCCTTTAGAATTCTATAATACAAAGAGGAAATTCAAATCCAACACATTTTCAAATAAGGGAATAAATTGATAGATTTATTAGCAAACATTGGTCTATCCTAGTAGGATCTCGTGTGGAATTCTAATTTCTCTCAAAGACTCTTGAGCCTAATAGATGAAGTCAGTGGTGAATTCTATGGTTTGTAAGAAGGTGGTGATATTCTACACCATGATTAGATGTTCCCCTAGGAGATTTGATCTATATTAGGGCCCATTCAAATTCAAATTAAATTACCTCATCAATTTTTAGCACCATTTTCTATAGTAATAGTTCCCCCGTGGTGGATGGGTATATAAAGGAAGTGAATGGGATTGATTGGAATAGGTGGAGAAGTTGGTAGTTGGATGGCAGTTAGACTAACAAACACATATTTAGTTATCCTCAATCTATATGGATTCACCCTATGATTGGTATTGGGGTTAACTATATAAGGTTGGTGCTCACGTGGCTAGGAAGTGTTGGTTTGTGGCTCTAGTGGGGCCTTGCTATGGATATGGAGTGGATTGGCATGTATATTGAGTACTTTAAAATTCTCTTTGGAATCCTTTGGATAGAGACATGCCACTTCAATAGTCATACTTTGCATGCCTTGTCATAATCTATGCTACAAAATTACATAATTTTTACTCATGGTTCTAGTCATTTCCTTGTTAGTTTTCAAAGATGCTTTTACCAATATAGCTCCATGTTAGCCCTAGATCTCTCACTTGGATTAGAAGCTATCTCTTTCACTCATGGCACATTTTCTTGATAGGACATTATGATAATTCTTTGTTAGTGGGAAAAGTTGGCAAGCTCAAGATCTTCGATTTCAATTATGGGATCCATTGTGGGATTCGTTAGCCTTATTGTTATTCAACCCTCTTTTTTGTGGCACCACACTCTCTAGAAAGAGTTTCAAACTCTCATTGAAACCTTTTGTTAGGGCCTGATCGGGAGTCTTTACTTGTTAAATTTGGTAAAGGATTTTGTTCTTAATGTGGGGTGGTTTAGGGGTGAAGAATAAATTTAAGATTCTCTCTATATTTGGTTGGAGAAGATGGTCTAGTGCTCTTCTCAAAAAGGCCTAAAAATTTCATTAGAGCCAAATTCTTTGGTGGTTGACAATGAGGTTAAAAATATTCTTTAGAAATGTGGTCTTCTAGCATGTCTTAAATCCTTTCATGGCCAACATATAGGTCTATCTAGATTTTTGGCCCATTCATGGAGAAAGGGTTGGCTCCAAACTAGCAGGGTATAGTTCCAAATCATGGTAGCCTTAGTGGGAGAGGTTATTGGTCTACCAATTGATGGTGGTCACCATAGAAGAAAGAAGCATTCCTTGATGAGGGAATTGAGTTTCTTCCTTGATGTTGACAAATACTTACCATAATTGTAGAATGGCTATGATGCTAAGGCTCTAAAAGATGCATGGAATATATTCATTACTATAATTATGGATTTTTTCACCCTGGATTCAAACAAAAAAGTGTAGCTTAGTTACCACATGATGTTCCTAAATCAACTGAGAAGGAAACACCTCATGAATACTCACTCTTTCCTCTATAATTCCCTAAAGAAATATCTTAATGATGTGAGGGGGGGAAAGGGTCAAAATTTATCCACCAAGGCCTAATCTTGCTATTTTTTGAGCATATGGCCAATTTTAAAGGTGTTGTAGTAGAGGAGGCATTGTCGAAGATAAAGTTACAAAGAATTCCTCTAGTTTTCAACCCACTATCGAGTTTATCTAGGCCCTATAGTGACTCCTCTTAGTTTGATTCTAAATATCTAAAAAGTCAGGTTCCATCATCTAGAGGTAAGGCTAATTTTTGAGTGGGGTGGAGGTATCATCCAGTGGCATTAGAGTTGGTCACACACACCGATAAAAATTTCTCTCCTAAAATATGATGGTGAAGGATGAAAAATCCCCTGCTTTAGTGGAGCTATCTTTCAATGAGATTCCTTCTATGAAGAGAAAAACCAAACTTTCAAAGGATTCAGTCAAATACAAGGAGATGTCCCCATATTCAGGACCAAAATCTCCCATCATAATACCTTTACTTAGCAAGCTATATGAGAAGCACCAAGCTCTTCTTGGGTCTCTCTAGGTTGCTATATATTTTGTTAAGTAGATTCAAGGGATGACTCAACAATATCGTGATGATCTAGGTAATCCTACTAAGGATTTGGGAGATGGGTAATCCTCCTCCCAAGATGTAAATTATTTTTTGCTATGAGACTTATTGTCCTGGTTGTTCTAGATTGCAATCATATTTTTTTTCTCCCCTATGGGATTGTGTTATGGTCCTAGAAATTATAATAGTAATTACACAAGTAGATACAAAAATAGAATGAAAAGAATCACCTTTAAATAAGAATCACTGGTTTCATGTAAGGTAAAGACCCACAAGGAATATAAAATAATTGATCTTGATGCCTTAGAGACATCCCTCTGATTGCCTAGATATATCTACCAATAGTTGTGAATAGTGAAAGGACATGTCGGTCCTTGAATAATAATAATATAGTTAATATCTATTAATATGTTAGGAGTAGGGTCCTAACATGCCACCCTCCTTAAAAAAGCTTTGTCCTCAAAGATGAAATTGTGGAAATTGTTGTTGAATATGATGGAGGGTCTCCCACGTAGCATCTTCTGAAGGTAGACCTTTCCATTGAATCAATACTTCGATGATGGTGTGATTGCAAAGGTGGCACATGCGATGGTCTAAGATAGCTTCTGGTTCAACCATGAGGGCCCCATTATCAAAAAACTCTGGAAGTTGAGTTTGAGTAGTGATGTGAGTGCCTATTACGGCCTTAAGACAAGAAACATGGAATACATGATGGATTTTGGAGGATTCTGGTAACTCAAGCTTATATGCGACTGGTCCAATACGTTGTAGAACTTTATAAGGGCCATAAAATTTAGGCGCTAACTTTTGAGACCCCTTGATTTTTAAAGAAGTTTGATGATATGGTTGAAGGTGAAGAAATACCATATCCCCTTCCTGAAAAACCTGCTCGATTCGATGTTGGTCCGCTTGTTGCTTCATGCGGTGTTGGGCGATGTGTAGATTGTCTTTCAGAGTTCGAATAATATTATCTCGAGTAACAAGCTCCCTCTCTACGGTTGGCACCTTTGTATTTCTTGGAAGATAAGAGGTTAGGGATGGAGGTGATTGGCCATATAGTGCTTCAAAAGGGGTCATTTTAATGGTTGTGTGATATGTGGTATTATACCACCATTCAGCTAGTGGAAGCCATTTAACCCAGTGGAGGGGTTTTGTGGAAATGAAACATCGAAGATAAGTTTCTAAGCATTTATTAACAACTTCAGTTTGACCGTCTATCTGGGGGTGGTAAGCGGAGCTCATCCGAAGTTGAGTACCTTGGAGTTTAAATAATTCTTTCCAAAAATTACTAGTGAAAGTGGGATCACGATCACTAACTATAGTTGAAGGCATGCCATGTAACTTAAAGATATTGTCAAGGAAAATTTGGGCAATAGTACTAGCGGTATAGGGGTGAGCTACTGGAAAAAAATGGGCGTATTTAGATAAACGATCTACCACCACTAGGATGGTTGTTTTTCCTATAGATTTTGGAAGGCCTTCAATGAAATCCATTGAAATATCCACCCATGTTTTTGTTGGTATGGGAAGGGGTTGAAGAAGGCCTAGTGTTGCCACTATTTCACCTTTATTTCTTTGGCATGTTTCACATTCATTGACGAATCTCTTGATATCATTTTTCATCCCTATCCAATAAAAATATTTAGTCACTCTTTTGTAGGTTTTTAGGAATCCAGAGTGTCCTGCAGTAGGTGTAGCGTGTAGCTCATGTAGAAGCTTTGTACGATAAGCGGATGTGGGTGAGAGGACAAGATGTTCTTTATAACGGAGTATGTTATCTTACCAAGAATAGTGAGGTTTGCTCATGGGGTTTTGTTGGAGGTGTTGAATTATGGTATGTGTGGTAGGGTCCGCATACCATTCTTCCTTGACTTGTTCGATCCATTTAGGGATAGGGCAGGAAAGAGCATGTAATTGGGAAGTTTCTTCAAAATTTTGGAAAGTGCATCCATAGCCATGTTATATTTCCCTTTTTTGTATATGATTTCATAATCATAGCCTAATAGTTTTGTCACCCACTTTTGTTGTTCTGGTGTGGTTATCCATTGTTCCAGAAGGTATTTTAGACTATGGTGGTCGGTGCGGATAATGAAATGTTTTCCAATAAGGTATGGTCTCCAATGTTGGATAGCATGGACGATAGCTAACATTTATTTTTCATAAGTGGAACGTGCTAAATTATTTTTTGAAAATGCTTTACTAGTGAAGGCTAAGGGTTTCTCATTTTGCATGAGCATGGCTCCCATTCCCAATATTGAAGTATCGCTTTCAATAATAAATGGTTTGGAAAAATTTGGCATGGCTAGGATAGGGGTGGTACACATGGCATTTTTTAAGGTCATGAAGGCTTCATTAGCTTTTGGAGACCATAAGAAAGCATTCTTCTTAAGTAGTGTCATTAAGGGTGCCACTATTTTGCCATAATCCTTGACAAATTTGTGATAATAGCTAGTTAATCCTAAGAACCCACGCAACCCTTTTAGTGTTTTTGGAATCGGCCAATTTTCCACATCTTCAATCTTACGAGGATCTACTTTAACTCCTTCCTTGGAGACAATATGTCCGAGGTATTCAATTTCTTGCTTTCCAAAGGAGCATTTTGATCTCTTTGCATATAATTGATTTTCCTCCAAGATCTTGAGTGCTTGCTCTATATGTTTTAAGTGCTCTTCCCATGTTTTGTTGTAAATCAAAATATCGTCAAAGAAAACTAAAATAAATTTTTGAAGGAAAGGGAAAAATACCTTGTTCATAAGACTTTGAAATGTGGACGGAGCATTGGTGAGACCAAATGGCATCACCAAAAATTCATAATGTCCCTCGTGAGTGCAAAAAGCCATTTTGGGTATATCACTTTCCTTAACTCGAATTTGGTGGTAGCCAGATCGTAAATCGAGTTTAGAAAAATATGCGGCTCCATTAAGTTCATCGAGTAATTCATCGATGACTGGAATAGGAAATTTATCTTTGATCATTATTTTGTTGAGGGTACAAAAATCCACACATAGGCACCATGATCCATCCTTTTTTCTTACTAGTATGACTGGAGAAGAGTAGGGACTTCTACTAGGTCGAATGACCCCTGCCCTTAGTAGGTCTTGTACCAATTTTTCTATTTTTGTCTTCTATAAATATGGGTATCGATAAGGTCTAATATTAGGAGGTTGGTGTCCCGGAAGTAATTGAATGGCATGATCATGGCTCCATTGTGGAGGCAATCCTTCTGGTTCGTTAAATATTTTATCATGTTTCTCTAGGAGTTTTAGTAATTCTGGTGCCTCTGGTTGTTCTTCGTTAGTGGTTTGCAAGGAAAATAGTTGGGCAACCATACCTCTTCCTCCTTTGCGAATAATATTTTCCATTCTATGGGAACTTACGATTTGTGTGGGACCCATTTTTAATCCTTGAATTGTGTAAGTTTGGTTGTTTTGTATGAATTGCATCCATAATTCTTCAAAGTCCCATTGAATTTTGTCGAGCGTTCATAGCCATTGTACTCCCAAAATGATGTCACATCCTCCTAATGGTAGTACATACATATCTACTTTCATGTTATAATCTCCCATAGTGAGTTTGATATTCCTGCATTTGCCTTTGCATGCAATTTTTCTACCATTGCCAATCATGACTTCGAAGTTATTACAGGGATATATAAAACAATTAGCTTGTTTGGCCAATCTGGGGTCTATAAAATTGTGAGTGCTGCCAGAGTCTAAGAGCACAATAGGGTTTTGTTTCTTAAAATACCCTTTTACCTTCATCGTTTGTGGGGTCGAATATCCTGCGAGGGCGTTAAAGGATATTTCTATTTTATCCTCTTGATTTTCTTCTGGAATATCCATTATTACTTCAACTTTGATGTCATCCTCTTCTTTGGGGGTGCAATCAATTGTGTCCAAAATATATAATTTTGGTGAAATGCATTTGTGATTGGGGGTGAATTTTTTGTTGCAATGGAAACAGAGACCCTTTTCTCATATTTCTTTCATTTCCTCTTGGCTAATTCATTTAATTGGCATGACTTTATTCAGTTTTTGGTTGGTGTAGGTGTTTGGTGGTTTTCCTGTTGAAACTCTCCCTATTCGTCGTTGGTTATTGATATTCTCTTCTATCATTTGTGCTAATGCCACTGCATGCATCATATCGATAGGGTTTTGTATTTGTACTTCCAGTTGAATGTCTTCTTTTAGGCCACTAATGAAGCAACTTTGAAAGAATGATGCATCGAGCCCTGATGTAAGGTTTGCCAACTTCTCGAATTGTGCTTGGTATTCTCTTACGGTGGATGTTTGGCGAAGTTTGGTGAGGGCTCCTGTGAAGTCTTCAAATTTGGTAGGGCCAAATCACAACATTAGGTTCTTTGTGAATTCGGTCCATGTGGGAGGACCTTTTGTTTTTTCATACCATTGGTACCATTGTGTAGCAATTTGTTCTAAGTGAAATGATGCGATACGAACTTTTTGGATCTCCAGAATTTGATATAAGGTGAAATATTGATCTACCCTATATATCCAATTTGTGGGGTCACCTCCATCAAATTTTGGGAAATCTAGCTTTGTGGTACGAGGAAGGATTGATGTATGCGGTCCCCCTATTAACGTCTATTGCGGTGGTGTAGTGTTTTGTTGTCCGCTATGCATTAACATCAAATTTTGTTGTACCAAGTCCATGGAGTGATTTGTAGCATCCAACTTAGTGGATATCTCCGTATTAGAATTGTTGATGCTCATAGTTAGGTCTGCTATTCTTGCAGTGATCTTATCCTCTAAATTATCCTTCCAAAATACCATTCCTTGCATCACTTCTTTCATTTCCTTTGAAACCTCTTTTGAGACCTCTTTTGCAATATCCTTTGCCACTTCTTTCGAGACTTCTTTCGCAATATCCTTTGCCATGTCTTGTGACCTTCATCCTTCTGCCATGGTAGGTTTATAATTTCTTGGTAATTTTGCAGGTTATTGTGTTTGTTTTTGCAAAAATTTGGTCACAATTTGCTTAAAATTGTAAAAAAACAACTTTTTGTTTTGCAAAATTTGAAGCAAAAAAATTGCAAAATTTGAAGCAAAATTGTCAATAGGTGCAAAAAATTGTTTTATAACTTGTTTCCTGGTGGTAGTGGAGTTGTGGTGGTAGTGGAACAGAGAGGAGTGGTGGTGGCAGAGGTGAAGTTAGTGAGAGATAGTGTCAGAGCACTTACGGGGCTATGACAAAGTAGAGCTTGAGGTGGCGATTGAGTGAAGAAGGTCTGAGGCAACAGATCAAGGAAGGGTCAAACCGTTAGAGCACTAGCGGGGTGGTGGTGAAGCAGAGCTTGAGATGGTGGCTAAGTAGATAAGGGCCAAGTCAGTGGAGCAAGGAGGGGTCAAAGCGGTGGAGTGGGTGAAAGAGTGGGGAAATATTGAGGTGACTAACTATTTGTGCGTGACTACCAATTGGTAGTCACATTAAGCTATTGGCACTCTTTTTCTTGTAAAGTGCCTATGGTGTAGCCCCACAATAGATGTGGGATAATTATCCTATTGAATGAAAAATAAAAAATTTGTGCCTTCTATTTACCTTCTACCAATGATGGTCGCTATGAAAACTTTTTTTGACAGCTCATAACCTTAGCTTATAAACTAATTTTTATGAAATTTCACTGTTCTTTTTTGACTGCACATCAGAGAACATAGGGTAGGTGGTTTCTTTGGAATTTTTCTTTGTGAATAGTGATATTTTAAAAGCCACTTGATTTTATCATGATTTTTTTGATCTATCATAGGTATTAGATGTTTTAACTATGGATTTTATCACTGGTTCGTTCAACTAATTTGTTTTGTGCCTAGTTTTTTTATCGAAATCCAATGGATTTGAATGCTGCATTTTGTGCCTATTTATGAGGATGTCCTTGTGATGCAGTGTGAAGGCAACGAAGGGTGAGGTTACTTCTTTCTTTTCACCCATTGTCCCTGGATCCATAAAATGATAAGGAGAAAAAAAAATCTTCTAAACTTAGCTCTAAAACTAATTGTTATGGTCCTAGAAATTATAATAGTAATTACACAAGTAGATGCATAAATAGAATTAAAATAATCATATTTAAATAATAATCATTGGTTTCATGTAAGGTAAAGACCCATAAGTAATATAAAATAATTGATCTTGATGCCTTAAAGACATCCCTTGATTGCCTAGATATATCTACCAATAGTTATGAATAGTGAAAGGACATGTCGATCCTTGAATAATCACATAGTTAATATCTATTAATACATTAGGAGTAGGGTCCTAACAGATTGAGTGATCCATTTTGGCTCTAGGTGGTTTGGTCGATTATGTAGGTTTTAGTTTGGGTTTCTTCTTGTTTGAGTTTTTGGGCTAGGCCCTAAACTCTTTCAGTTTCACTTTGTATCAAGGTTTGGGGTCCCTTTCAAAACCCCTTTGTTTATCTAATAATAATAATAAAAAAAATTTCCTAATGCTTGTAGTTATGCTCTTAGTTTTACAATTTTCCTCATGAAATATTTCAGTTTCTCTCCACTCTTCATCTTCAAACAATGGAGCTAGCTCTAGAGGAATGAAATTTGATTTTGATTCTTTACTTCAAAGAATTATTTTAGCTTCTCCCATGCATATTTTTTCATGGTCAAATCCCTACTATATGGTTGGACTTAATCTTCTACTCTAAACATGATGATTAATTTTTCCTTTCTATCTAAATTTTTAAACTTTATTTGGTCTTCATTTTTTCTTAGGACAAGTAATGGTCCTATCTACTACTTTTCTTGCTTCCCCAAACTCTAGCTACATTCTAAGTTTTATTTTCTAGAAAACATAATTATTCCCCTTAGTATTTGGGAATCAAGCAATAAGAACATCAGTGATCCCTTAGCCATAGTAAAATTTCACAAAAATCAAATGTTTTCCTTTCATTGAATCAGCCTAAAAAAATGCTTTCCATTGAGTATATATAACCTTATATCATATTTTAGATGATGCATTGAATTGTAAGGAAAGTAGTATTTCTTAGGAAAAAAATAAAGTTAGAGGTAATATTCTTCCTCTATTATTTGGAGTATTCCAATGTTTTATTTTCTTTCAAAAAATTAAGTATTTCCTTTTCAACTGCACTTTCAACAAAGGAAGATGTATTTAATAAAATACCTTGTCTTCTTCACACTATAAATGTGGGATCCCAATTTTGTTGATGAATTTTGACTTCTCAACCTTATAAAAAGAAATATCTTTGTTGTAAGTTTTATAACTTTAATTTATTACATCCACTCCTTGAAAGTGGGAATCATAAATTTCTTTCCATGATGCCAATTTCATTTGCTATGTAAAATTTTATTCCACTCTTTTGGTGGTGCTCTTTTCTTTTTTATTATTTTTGGCATACGAGTGAGTTCTTATACTATGTAGGTAACAATTTCAACATATAGTTGATCATTTTTTATGTCTGCGTGAGCAAATTAATTTTTGATTTTAACAAGGGAACAAATTATTTCCTTCACTTTTAACATCTCCTTGTTTTTTATGAATAGAAATTTTTAAATGACATCTAATTTAGGATTGCTTTTATTGTATCAAATTTCTCTTGTAAAAGGTAATAAAGAAACTCTAGCAAGTTCAAATTGAGAGGTATAACAATAGGGATTTATAAAATGTATGGGTCACATGGTGCCTGAAATTTTTGAGTTTTATTTGGAAGTTTTGGATTCTTTGAATTGGAGGTGCACTTATGTACTCTCCTGAGTTGTTATCTTCTTTGTAAGGATGACAAAATATTTTCCATAGTCTCCTCAATTTCTTGAAATGAATTCTTATTTTGTGAGGTGTTTTATTCAATTTTTTCCTGATATATGAACCTTTTTGTATCGCTCCAAATTTTTTGCATCCTTACCTTCAGGCTATAGGATCCGTGCCTGGAAGGAGGATGGGAAAAGGATGTCGCGGTACCTTGGACTGAGAGGACTTTGCGAAGGTCCCGCCTCTCAAGGGAGGTGTATTTTGATGATTTTTTGACGGATGGTGGGTTCACCAGGAAACATTTAATGGCAGTTTCCACGCCTAGGTTTGGAATGTGTTTTAATGTGTTCGTTTTTAGCCTTAAGCATCCATATCCTAGGTTTGGCCAAATGAATCTAAATTAATCTATATGCAAGTGCAGATTTAATGAATACAAAAAGCAGAATTAAGGACAAGAAATAGAGAAATTATAGAAGGTTAAAAGCAGAATACCTGATCCGGATGTCTGATGAAGATTTTGATGTTGAAGCAGTCAGGATCGTCTGGAATTCGACAGAATCGTCTGAGATCTGATGAATTCGTCAGACGAATTCATTAGAGACCTACAAACAGAAGAAAAAATGCAAAATACAGAGAATACTAGTGTGCTAACAAGGGGAAACAACACAAAATGACAGTATGAATACTAAAAAATAATCATGAACAGAAATTCAAACAAATTATGATGTTCTAATGATAAATTATGATCTTATCATGCAAGTTGAGCTATATGGGTGAACTCCAAATGCAAAATAATAAGCAATAAGGATAAACTAACTAAAATACAGAATAAAACAGTGAAAGAAATATGAGAAAGCGCAAACTCTGGGCACTGATTGCCCCCAATGCAGATTGCAGTCGAAATCGTCTAGAAGTAGATGAAATCGTCTCGAATTACGACAAGATCGTTCAAGATTTGAACGAGATCGTCTGCGACGATCTGAGCTTGCTCTGGCTAAATATCAATGAGGTCCTTGCAAGAAAACTTCAAAATAACAAAGGCAAAATAATGTTCTAGGTATTCTGATGCACGCAAAATCAAGTTATAGGGAAATTCAGCCAAGGGTTGGGAAGGGAAGGTCTTAATGATTAAATAGGTTTAGGGGAGTAGTTAGGAGGTTTGAGATCATCCCTATTTGGGAGATCTCCAATGGGGGAGGGTCTTTAATGACACAGACATGCTTCTGACCAGATTAGAGACCCGTTGGAACAGAAGCTAATTATGAATAATTAGTTTTGCGACAAGATCGTCTGGATGTCCTAGTCTGGACGAAATCGTCAGATCTGGGGCGATATCATCTGATCGGCGACGATATCATCAAACAGTCAAAACAACCTCTAAAAATGGCACAAAAAATGGGGAAATGGATTACTCGATGGTTAACGGGTGGTTTGGGAGGTTAAAATTTGAATTTAAATTATTTACTAAGGTGAATGTAATTATTACAATTTTACTGCGTCAATTTTAGGGTGCTACATTTTGCCCCCTCTTTAGCAAATTTTTTGAATAAAATGCATTAAATATGAGTTCTTCTCGATCTACGAGAAAGCAAAAAAAATATTCCCATTTTTAGGCAACGATTCTTGGTCGAATCGTACGACAACTTACTATGGTGCCCCCTTCCTGTTTTTACCCAAATCGAACATTTGAGGTAAAAACGTAGAAAAGTAAAATTATTTTTGAATAAAATTAAGAAAAATAGGGTAAAACCCTAATTCATTTTTACTGTTTATTTTTACTAGTTTTTAGAGCTCTGAAGCAAAAATGGTGGAGACGACGCACAGATCAACAGAGGTCCGGTGCAGTCTATGGGTAAGAGTCTAGACTTAGCTAGAATGCTTTAATTTTATTTTACATGCTTTTTAGGTAGATTTTAGATGAATTTTGAGCATCACAGTCATTTTTGGGCAGTCGACATCATCGGGACGAAATCATCCCGATTTCGACGAAATCATCTCAATTTCGTCAATTTCGTCCAAGGGCGAAATCAACGAAAGGGGGACAATTTCGTCAAATTAGAGACAATTTCGGCTTGCGAAATCGGAGATGATTCTGCTCAAATTTGGGATGATATCATCCAATAGTGGGCGATATCATCAATTGCAGAAAATTGAACTTTAACTTGCATTTTTAATTACTTGAATTGTTTATTAATGATTGTTTGTTGTTTTGTTGTTTATGTTGCAGAGAGGTTTGCTAAAGAGTAGGGAATGGAAGTATAGAGGGTTGAGAGATGACTTGGCCGCTCTCACATAGGTAGAGTGAGATCAACTGGTACAATCCAACTTGCAGCATGTGACAGAGATGCCACAGGTGTCTACGGATATGGGGCTATTGACAGCCCTAGCAGAGAGATGGTATTTAGGTTCCTCATATTTTTGGCTATCGATAGGGGAGATGACTCTCACTCTAGAGGATGTATGGAGGATTCTAAGAATCCCCATACAAGGATGATTGATCACTCCTACGGCCAATCAAGGCCATGCTATGGGATGATTGTGTGGTGACCTAAGCTTTGCCCTGGAGAAGGGCGAAGTGAATATCGAGGCACTGCGTCAGATGCTTGGGGAATCTAGACTCACACGAGTTCTAGCTGGAGTAGTTGGTGGACTTTTGCTGTGCCACCAGAGTGGGTGTAGGGTGTCGTGGATGCTCGCAGATGTGATCTACAATATGCAGGACCATGGGTACAGGTTCTTTTGGGGCAGCTATGTACTATGCCAGTTGTACAGGATCCTGTATGGGGTTGTGTACAAGGGTGGCCGATGTCTGGTGATGACATAGCTCCTACAGGTTTGGTGCTGGGAGCACATTGTAGTGCAAATCCCGATAGGGCTTCCTCTGATAGGGGTTGACAGGGAGAGGCCCCGAGGAGGCCACAGGCACAGGAGAGGCCATGGCAGAGGGAGATGAGGGAGGCGATACCCCCATCTCTACAGAGGGAGAGGCCACCATAACCCGATAAGGGCAAGGGCACTGAAATAGGGGAGAGTAGCGAGACTACTACTCTTCGAGCAGAGAGAGATCATATCTAGGCACAGGTGCAGACATTGCAGGCCAAGGCTGCATGCCATCGAGCTGAGGTGGCACAGCTCGGAGACGAGATTGCACGCCTGAAGGCACGGGGCGAAGGGGTGAGAACTGGGGAGCTGACACGGGCTATTGCCCAACTTAATTTCTACCAAAATTTGTACTATCAGTTGGTTCCAGAGGCGAATAGACTACCCCTATCAGCCAACATCGTAGATTCGATCAGGATCGGGTCGTCGAGGACCTCATCCTGATCAAGGACTAGGACTCACAGTACTACACAAACTGTGATGGGGCCACCTCGTCCACCTCAGGGCGGGGGAGGATATGAGGCAGAGAGCTCGAGGGGCTCTCGAGGCTAGAGGACTGCACAGCTTTGTACAGATTGATATGATAGCATTGTATTATTATTATTTTTTTGTTGATAGAGGATTGAGTATGCTGAGGTATAGATTGTGGCATACCAATCCAGTTTTTATGATGTATATATACTGTTGACATATATATGATATGTTTTTGATCATATGACTTGTGTTATGTGTATGTGTATGATGCTTTTATGTTGGATTGATTAATTTGAGGATTCATGAAATTATGTCATTTTGAAAATTTATAATTTTGATGTCATGCTGTAATATTTTAAATGAAATAATCTGATGTAACAAATTGATTGTTTGTAATGTGATGTAATAAAAAAAATAAAAAAATACTTCTAACAATAATTTCAAAGGACATTTTCACTATTATAGACCATTTCATGGAGTCGCTGCTCACTCGGTCGTCAAGCTAATCCCAATATAGAAATATTGTTAAAAGTAAAAGAGTGCTTAAGAGACTGTCTTAAGACTTTGGTGCAATGGTGAAAATGATGGTGATGATGGTTTGTTTTTCAGATTTTCATGAAAAATAATATGCATGAAATAATGTTAAAATGATTTTTTCTAGGCATAAATTCCTAAGTGTGAATTTTTTTTTTTTTGGATAATTCTTTAGGAATTATACCATCATTGCAAAATTGAAGGTTGACATAATGACATGAAATAATGAAAATGTGTTTTGCTTTTTAAAAGCATAATTTGTGTAACATAATGAATTAAGTCATATGGTTTTCATGATTTTTAATAAATGGGGAATAAAAATTGTTACAATGATTTGCGCTAGGCATAGAATATGTAGGTATAGACTTATACCATCATCGCGAAAAACAAAAAGAGATAGTTTTATTGCATGGTTGATTTTTGTAATAAACAAAAAATATGAAGATGAGGACTTGTGCTAGGCATAAAATTCCAATTTTAGTTTTGGAACTATACCATCATCGCGAAAGTCAACCAAATATATATTTTTTGATTGTATAGTTTTGAAAAAAAAATTGGAATTTTCTATTATATAGTTGTCTTTATAGTAAATAACTGTACTTGATTTATTCCAAAAAAGTTGCAAAAAATAATATTTCAAAGTATTTTGAAGACAATAGTTAGATTTATAAGGAATCCCATGTGCATATGTGAATTCATTTCCAATCTTGATTTATCATAATGATACACAAAATCTCTCAAATACAAATGTGTGTGCAATTGCTATGTTCATTTACCAGTTTTGAGCAAGATAATATGATACAAGTGATTTGAAGAAACCAAATAAGTGTTCATTAACCATGATGTAGATGCATATAACCATACTATACTACTATGTAGGTCGGATTATCAAGAGCTAGCTAATCCATAAGCAGACATAGGTCCGTACAAAAGAAGGTCGCTAATGTGACGGACATATCACCACGCTAGGAGTTACCCAAGGCCAAGCGAGGTTGGGCACAAACCACTTGTTATGGGGCTTACCTCACAGTTTTCGAATAATTGAGAATTCCAGGGATTCAAGCTCATCATCCCTTCTTTTCTTTTCAAAGGGTAGGGAAAGGGATTTTATTGCTTTCTTGCTTTTGCTTTTCTTTTGAACTTTGCTTCTTTTCTTTTTGTATTTTTTTTTTGCTTTATTGTTGAGATAGTGCTTGAAATATTGTTGTAATGATATAAAATAACATTTTTCTTTTCTCTTTTTCTTGAACTTTTCTTTTCTTTTTTCTTTGCTAGGGATACTTGCTCGAATTAGCTATAGAGCAAGGGATTTTTATTTTGGGTAGGGGTGAGCTTGTCCTTTTCCCAATTCTCAAATATTCTAGACCATGTGCATGATAGGATAGCAGGGGAAACTTTTCGCTCAAGAAATCACTTCTACTATGTAGCAAAACATGGAAATTACAAATATAATCATTTTATTGTGAAAATATGTGCTTGGTTTAAGTAAATAACAAGATCAATTCTCTATGCTCAAACTTTATTTAATTGAATTTTGTGGAATTTGATATAAGAGAGATTAGTAATCATGCCAGATAAAATCAAGATATTTATTGTTGTGAGTTGTGCAAGTGAGGGATTCCAAATAAATGCTAATTTATCAAAATAAGTTGAAACATATAACTGCAACAATTGTAAGAAAATATATATAAATACTTTTGAGAAGTTTTGAGAATACTGACTCTTTATTTCTTCTTTATTTTATTTTGGTTTCAAAAGAGTCAAGCATATTGTTGTTTTTATATTTTTATCATTATTTTGTTTTTTGGTTTTATTTTTGTTTTTGAACAAAAAAAATTTAACAAGTGCCATAAATAAATGCAACAAATAGTTTTGAAGATTTTGATGATTATGAATGTTTTTGGTGTTTTTGAATTTTATAAATTTGAAAGAAATACAATATAGTGATTTTGAACAAATATATACATGGATGAAATGACCAAATTTATGCATAGTAACGTTTAAGATGCAAAATATTCATGGGCTCTTTAATTTCTTTACCATCTAAGGTAGATAATTTGTATGCTCCTGATTCAAATTTAGCAGTAATAATATATGGTCCAAGCCAGTTGGGCTCAAATTTACCTTTAAGGTCCTTAGTTGCATTTGTATTTTTTTTATTTTCTTTTAAAACAAGGTCGCCGATCTCAAAGGATCGATGACGAACTTTTTTAGCATATGATCTTTTAAGCTTGTTTTGGTAAGCACGAAGATGCTCCAAAGCATTGATGCATTTTTCATCTAGGAGTTCTAGCTGACTAAGTCTGCCAGCACGATATTCATCTCCTACTTCGGTATCTTGAAGTAGCAGAGCCAAAGAAGGAACTTCCAATTCAAATGGAAAAACTGCTTCAGCACCGTAAACCAAAACAAATGGTGAAGTTCCAGTGGGGGTTCGAACACTAGTTCGATAGGCCCACAAGGCTGGATATAACTGGATGTGCCAGTCACAACCAGTTTTATTGACCAATCTTTTGAGAATTTTGATTAAGGTTTTGTTAGATGCTTCTGCTTGACCATTACCCTGAGGATAATAGGGAGTGGACCAGCGATGTTGAATCTTATATTTTTGGCATAATTTTTTAACATCTTTATTTTTGAAACAAGTTCCATTGTCAGAGATGAGATTTGCAGGAATTTCGAACCTATAAATGATTTGATTAAAAATAAATTTAGATACTTATGTGCCAGTGCAGGAAGCTAAAGGCATAGCTTCGACCCACTTCGTGAAATACTCAGTGGCGGTTATGATGAACTTGTGTCCATAAGATGACACAGGATTTATTTTGCCAATAATATCTAAACCCCATTTGGAAAAGGGCCAAGGAGATGAAATAGCCTGTAGCTCTTGTGCAGGCGCATGGACAAGGTCAGCATGTTTCTGGCACTTGTTGCAATGGCACACATACTCATGTGCATCCATTTCCATGGTATGCCAAAAGTATCCTATCCGAAGGAGCTTTTTAGCAATGACACTACCACTAAAGTGTCCTCCATAAGATCCATCGTGGGCTTCAATCAAGGCTGATTTAGACTCTTCTAAGGTTAAACATCTTAATAGGATACCTTCAAAAGATCTCCTATATAAAGTATTGCCAATTATTACAAATCGACTTGCTCATCTACATAATAACCAATGTTGGTTTCTATTAGAATTGGCAGGGAAAATCCCATTTTGGAGAAAATCAAATATGTCCGTATACCAAGGTTCGGGAGTAGTTTCATTGATTAGAAACACATCCAAAGGCTCTAAGCATGACTTATTTGAAGCGGGTTCCTGGAGTCGATGAATAATTATAGTGGCATATTCGTCATCTAACTCCAAGGGCAGGGAGAGATGCGGCTATGGCCATAGCATCAGCTGCACGGTTGCTAGTTCAAGGAATAGCTTCCAAGGTAACTTGATCAAATAGAGACATTAATTGTAAAACATAGGCCTTATACAGACCCAGTTTATCATCTCTAGTTTGATAAACTTCATTAATTTGGTTTATAACCAGTTAAGAATCACCAAAAACTAACAGATGTTTAATTTTTAGTGCCAAGGTAGCTCGTAATCCAAGGATTAGAGCTTCATACTCAGCAGTATTGTTGGTGCAAGCAAATGTCAATTTTAAGGATAGAGGAATAAGATGTTTTTGCAAGGATATTAAAATAATACCCGCACCAGACCCACTCATGCATCGGGATCCGTCAAAGTATAAGGACCATTGTTCAATATTCTGCCTCTAATTGAAGGCATTCGTCAAGAAACTCAATGATGAGGGGATAGGTAGACTCTAAGGGTGCAACAGCTAATTGATCTGCTATGATTTTACCCTTAACAGACTTTTGTCCTATGAATGTGAGATAAAACTCGCTTAGAGTAAGAACCCACTTGGCTGTACAACCCGATAAATAAGGTCGACTCATGAGATACCTTAAGGGATCGTATTTGGCAATGACATACGTTTTTTGACTAAGCATATAGTGTCGTAATTTTTGCATAGCAAAAACAACTACTAGACATAATTTTTCTAATGCTGTGTAGCGGGTTTCATAACTGATGAAGGTTCGGCTAATATAATAATTAGCACGTTCTCTCTTTTCATCATCAAGTTGAGCTAACATAGCTCCTAAGGCAGAATCTGAAGCTGAAATATATAGGAGAAATGGGCGATCAGGTTTAGGTGGTGAAAGAATAGGTGGATTAAGGAGGTATTGTTTGAGAAGTTCAAAAGCTTCTCTACATTATGTGTCCCAATTAAAAGGGACATCCTTCTTAAGGGGTTTAAGAAAGGGACTAGTTTTGTCCGCCAGCTTATCGATGAAGCGACGGATAGCTTGAAGTTTACCTTGTAAACTTCGTAACTCAGATATATTAGTAGGTGCGAGGCATATCAGTGATGGCCGCAATCTTGAGAGGGTCGATTTCAATACCATGTAAAGAAACTAAAACCCCTAATAGTTTACCGGACTTAACTTCGAATATACATTTTGTTGGATTTAATCGAATAAGATATTCTCGTAATCGATTAAAAACTTTTCTCAAATCATCTAAATGATTATCTTCCAAAATAGAGCGAGCTATAATATCATCTACATAATCATGTAGGATATCATGCATCACATCATGAAAAATATAGGTCATAGCTCGTTGATAAGTTGCACCTGCGTTTAAGCCAAATGGCATCACTTTCTAGCAAAAGGTACCCTAGGGGGTAATAAAGTTTGTTTTAGCCTGATCTTCAGGAGCTATCCTGATCTGATTATAATCAGAGAATCCATCCATTAAGGACATCATCCCACCCCCGACAGTAAATTCAATGATTTGATCCATGTTTGGAATAGGAAAGTCATCTTTAGGGAATGCAACATTAATATCTCTAAAATCTATGCAAACCCTAACTTTGGTAGCTTCTTTCTTGGTGACTGGAACTACATTTGAGATCCATTCAGCATAATCAATAGCTTGTATAAAGATAACATTCAAGAGTTTTTCTAACTCCCATTTGACTAGCTGATCCACTTTGGGATGCATTTTTCTAAGTTTTTGTTTAATAGGTTTAGCATCCGGATGGACCACTAGATGATGCATGACTACAGAAGGGTCTAGACCTGGCATATCTTCATATGTCCAAGCGAAGACATCTTCATACTCTTTAAGGAATGCAATGTATTGTTCTTGTTTTTCTTGACTTAATTCTGATCCAATATTGATTATGTGAGGATTATCCTCAATTCCAATATTAATTTTAATGACGTTTTCTACCTCCATGTGTAGATCTCTTTCAAAATTATGCGGGGAGGGTGAAACACCCAATTCTTGTAATTCTTGTAAGGTTAATTTAGATAATTCATCTTGAGGATTAGTAGCCTCAAGTTGGGCTACAGTTGGTATAGAACCATCAGAATAAAATCCATTATGTAACATCTCTTCAATAGAGACATCATGGAAGATATCTCCTTCCAACTCTTCATCGGGGTCAGCAATCATTTCAGGGTAAGCTATGGATAGCATGTTACATGAAAACGACTAATTTTTAAGAGGCAAATCATCACGCCTATCCAATGAGATGATCATCATCTTCAAAAGGAAAGGGTTGACCCTTACTAGGAAATAGGCCCACACCATAGCGGGCAGGCCACGGTTCTACCTCGAAAGGTTCTTTCATGCCATTTTGGAAAG
Source organism: Wollemia nobilis (assembly GCA_028583015.1). Taxonomy (NCBI): domain Eukaryota; kingdom Viridiplantae; phylum Streptophyta; class Pinopsida; order Araucariales; family Araucariaceae; genus Wollemia; species Wollemia nobilis. The sequence goes on along the minus strand of JAQPPZ010017232.1, from coordinate 20,828,147 downwards.
GTCCCAAGCCTTTCCCTTGATATCCCATTTTAAGCATCATGGGTTTAGCGTTAATATAATCATTGGTAAAATAACACCGAGCGTATCCCTCATGATGAGTTTTGATATTCTGAGGGATTCTTCCCTAGTCATATCCTTTATAAATGAAGGCACAACTACCGACTTGGTAGTACTTCCCATAGGTTGTGGGAGGCCCAAAGTACAAGGAGATGGCAGTAAATTATTCAAAATAATTGAATCTTGCATGAAAAAATTTGTCTCTTCTGATATTAAGGTTGTGGATAAATCTGGTAAAAGTTCATCAGAAAGGGCATAATATGTAGAAGGCTTATTACCTATATCTTGATATGTGGAAGGTGTGATTGATGTTTTTGTAGGTTTTGAATTTATAGGGATAGAACATGAAGGATTGGTTGTAGGTTTAAGATCTTTTTGAGGTTCTAGAGTGATTTTTTTAGAGGGTTGTTGATCTATATAGGAGGATGAAATTACTGGAGGGGGAATAAGTGAAGTTATGGGTGTGTGTTTCACAGTTTTAGATGAAAAATAAGAACTAGGATGTGTGGATGACAGAGTAGGGCAAAATTGCACTCCAACGGGTTCTACCAAAGCACACATATCAAAGGGTCTAGGGTCACCATGGATAGTGACCAACTGATTTTTAAACTCAAATTTAACACATTGGTGTAATGTTGATGGGACCGCTTGCATGGCATTGATCCAAGGGCGACCCAAAAGTATATTGTACGATGCTGGGCAATGTACAATAAACACAGTTGTTTCTAGGGTTCTAGGACCAACTTGCAATGGAAGGGTAATAACTCCACACGTTACTTGTGTTTCGTCATTAAAAGCTTTGATAATCATATCAATTTTCTTCATTTCATCACTTCTAAATCCAAATCATTGGTAGAAGTCAAAAGTGCAAATGTTTAGAGATGAGCCATTATCAATCAAGACTCGTTTGACAGCTACATCTCCAATTAGAGCAGTAATGTATAAGTGATTATCCTTATGTAAACTGTGTTGTGGGATATCTTTATCCCGGAAGTCAATACAATCAATCTCTCGAGTGATGATAGTATTGGCCATAGCTTCAGGTTGAATGTTTTGAGGTACCATAATTTGGCTTAATGTAAGCATCAACTCATCCCTATGGGTGGGAGATGATATTAATAAATCCAAAAGGGAAATTCTGGCCGTAGTATTGGACAATTGCTCATTAATATTGTAAGGGGGTTTAGGTTGAACATTAGGAGCATGATTCCCTTTATTGGGGTTTTTCAAAACAAATGGAGCCGATCCATCATTTTGATTTGGTTCTTGTTGAGAATTTTGAGCCTGTTGTCGGGTAACGAATCCAATGGTACCTACAATGTTATAGTGAAGATGCTGAACTGGTCTCGGTTGAGCATTTATGGCTCGTTCATTAGAAAGGGATATATTAGAAGAAGGTCGAGTAGTAACTCTTCTAGGAAATGGTTCTTCTATAACCATAGCATCCGTGACGGGTTGAATAGGATCTGATTCATTTTTAGAACTATTCGATTGGTTTGAAGTAATGTCTAGTTCACTTTCACTATCTGATTCGACATCACTAGAATCAGAAGTTTGAAAATTATGTAAGGACCTGATAGTAACCAGGGATAAGGTTGTGTCAAATATTTGAGGATCCTAAACAGGTAATTGTCCGCTAATGGTTCCTACATATCGGGTAGGAGGGGGAACATTATGATGTTTGATTTGATTGGCTACCTCTTTACCATGTCTTGGTAAAGGGTGTTGAAATATGTCTAATGTTTGATTAGCATTTTGATTTTGATTTTGGGGAACAATATTTTGAGTATTATTAGGAGGGTTTTGTTTAGGTTGGAAGGCTTGCACTTCCATTTCATTATTATCAATAAAATCTTGTATTTTATGTTTCAACCTTTTACAAGCGTTGGTAGAATGTCTAGGTCCTCTATGGAAATCACAGTGTAAGTCAGCTTTGTATCTGGGTATAGTTGGATCAGGTTCACGGATAGCTGGTAATTGGATCAAACCTCTTTCAAGTAATTAAGGTAAAATAGTTGATAAGGGTTGATTTAATCTAGTGAATTCTCGAGGAGGCTTATCAGGAGACTTCAATATAAATTTTTCTATTGTCTTCGTTGCATTGATATTAGCAACGTTTCTGCTGTCAGTGACTCCATCACCAACAACTTGTTTGTTTTCATATTGATTTTTGGATGTTTTCTCATCATCTTTCTTCCTAAGTTGGCCTCTCCTAATGAGGGAATCTTCTACTCTTCGAGCTAAATCCATAGCTTGATCGAAGGTAGTTAAGGTAGCAGTTGATAGCTCATAAGATATTTGCTCTTGTAAATTATTGATAAAAATGTCCAACATTTCCCTATAAGGTAGCACAAAGTGTAGTTTTCCTATCAATTGCCTCCATCTAGCTAAGAAATCGGCAAAACATTCATCTTTGTCTTGTTTTAAATTGTATAAATCTTTAATAGTTACATGCCTCTCGATGTAGGCACTAAATTGATGGACAAATGATTCAGCTATTTCTTCGAAGTTTCTCAAATAATGAGTGGGCAATTGATAATACCACTCTAATGCCATTCCACCTAAACTTTTTGGGAACATTTTTAGTAATAGCAGGTCATCATGTGATATGTCATGACATGCTATCCTAAACATGCGAAGATGCTCTATGGGATCTTCGATTCCTTTATATATAGGCAGGATAGGCATGGGAAAATGCTTAAGGTATGGTTGAGCTACAACTATGGGATCCAAAGGTTGACTACATATCTCTTGATAATTGTACGAGGGACGGTACAGATCTATCTGGTCCATACACGAAGCTAACTGTTTCACCATGGCTTCCAGATTACTAGTTTGCCCACCATATTGGTTTGGTAGGGCATTGACATGGGTTTTATGGGCATATGATGGAGGAACATGAAGATTAGATGTCATGTTACTATTGTGTAAATTATTGGTAGGAAAAGTGTTATGAAGGAACTTTGAAGTGGTATTATGTTGTATTCCGAATTGTTGAAAATTGGTGTTTGGCTTCGTTTTAGGTTTTTGTTTACTTGAAGAATATTGCTCAATAGTTTGGTGAAATAAAGTAATGAAGGAAGGTTTCTTTTGTGGGGGAATGATTTTAGGTTGAATAACAGGTTCCTTAGGAGGTTGGGTAACCTGTTGTTTTGACATGTTTTGAATCATAGTGACCATATCCGTATTGGATGGCCCAGCCTTATCACTTTCTTGATCAATGAAGGACAAGGGATTAATGCGCACATCATACATATGTTCCAGGGCTGCCTGAGTGTCACTAATTTGCCCTTTATCTATACGAACTGCCACATTAATGGTATCAATGTTATCATTAAGAAAGTTCTTGAAATGATCTATGTTGTCAAAAGTAATAGTTCCATTTGGAGCTACTCTAGGGGATGAGGATCCATCCTCTTTAACACTTCCTTCTTGTTCATTATCTTCACCTAGGTCATGTTCTGATTGAGCTAGAGTTTTTCCTTCCGAAGTTGGATCTTCAGGAAGGACATTTGGGTCTCTAGTTGTATCTTGTAACCAATATTCTTCTTCTCCTAAAGTTTCTTTACCATTCCTAAGTTTAGGCATGGTGCTAAATTTTGATTTCAGCAAATATATATATATATATATATATATATATATGCAACAAAATTAAGAGGTATATATTTACTTATATACCTACTACAATATTTGAAATGAAATGTTTAAGTTTTTGCTATGTTTTTTAGTTTTCAATTTTTGTTTGTTTTTCTTTGTTTTTGAAATAATATAATAAAGACAACAAATAACACAATAAATGCAAGAAATAAGACTGAAAGTAATAATCTAGTTTTCTACAAACAATTTATAAATATCATTAATAGGCTCGAGTTGTTTAGGAGTCATGAAGTGTTCTTCAAATTGAAAGTTTTCTTTTAAAAATTTTATGAAAAGAGCTATGGTGATATTATCGGTCTCAGATGCTGGTTGATAAAAGTAAATCTCGTGGCAATATTCTCGATATAACATAGCTCGTGAAACTCTATTCCATATTTCCCTATCTATAAGAACAACCTCTTGGTCTTCTACACAACCTAGGAACTGGTGTACAATGGCTACGTTCTCGAGATATTCCTCGAAGGTGAATAATTCTGAAGATACTAGAGCTCTCCTATAAGCTAACCATCTATGGCAGGCTCTCTGAAGTTCATGATAAAAGACAAGTTGATGAGGATCCAGGATTCTATCTAGGACTAGACTCTTGATCTGTTTAAGTTCTGTTGACCTAGATGAAATGACACTAAGTCTCCTATCAAGTTCGTTCCACAAGAATTGATTTCTACTTGTTTCAGGCACATTAAGCATAGAGTTGATTTCTATTGCTGCCAATTGGTTTTCTAAATTTATAGTAACTGCTAATATTTTCTTAGGAGCTACCATCTAAACATGATTTTAAACTTTAAATGTTTTAAAATGCATCTATGTTTTAGTTCTATTTTTTTTTTGTTTTTGTGTTTTCAAAAGGTTATGATGCATTCACGTCGGGTTCACCAAAAATGTATCGCTCCAAATTTTTTGCATCCTTACCTTCAGGCTATAGGATCCGTGCCTGGAAGGAGGATGGGAAAAGGATGTCGCGGTACCTCGGACTAAGAGGACTTTGCGAAGGTCCCGCCTCTCAAGGGAGGTGTATTTTGATGATTTTTCGATGAATGGTGGGTTCACCAGGAAACATTTAATGGCAGTTTCCACGCCTAGGTTTGGAATGTGTTTTAATGTGTTTGTTTTTAGCCTTAAGCATCCATATCCTAGGTTTGGCCAAATGAATCTAAATTAATCTATATGCAAGTGCAGATTTAATGAATACAGAAAGCAGGATTAAGGATAGGAAACAGAGAAATTATAGAAGGTTAAAAGCAGAATACCTGATCCGGATGTCTGATGAAGATTTTGATGTTGAAGCAGTCAGGATTGTCTAGAATTCGACAGAATCGTCTGAGATCAGACAAGATCGTCTGAGATCTGACGAATTCATCAGAGACCTGCAAACAGAAGAACAGATGCAAAATACAGAGAATACTAGTGTGCTAACAAGGGGAAACAACACAAAATGACAGTATGAATACTAAAAAATAATCATGAACAAAAATTCAAACAAATTATGATGTTCTAATGATAAATTATGATCTTATCATGCAAGTTGAGCTATATGGGTGAACTCCAAATGCAAAATAATAAGCAATAAAGATAAACTAACTAAAATACAAAATAAAATAGTGAAAGAAATATGAGAAAGTGCAAACTCTGGGCACTGATTGCCCCCAATGTAGATTGCAATCGAAATCATCTAGAAGTAGATGAAATCGTCTCGAATTATGACAGGATCGTACGATATTTGAACAAGATCGTCTGTGACGATCTGAGCTTGCTTCGACTGAAGATCAATGAGGTCCCTGCAAGAAAACTTCAAAATAACAAAGGCAAAATAATGTTCTAGGTATTCTGATGCATGCAAAATCAAGTTACAGGGAAATTCAGCCAGGGGTTGGGAAGGGAAGGTCTTAATGATTAAATAGGCTTAGGGGAGTAGTTAGGAGGTTGGAGATCATCCCTATTTGGGAGATCTCCAATGGGGGATGGTCTCTAATGGTGCAGACATGCTTCTGCCCGAATTAGAGACCTGTTGGAACAGAAGCTAATTATGAACAATCAGTTTTGCAACAAGATCGTCTAGACGTCCTAGTCCAGACGAAATCGTCATATTTGGGGCGATATCATCTAATCGGTGACGATATCATCAAACGGTCAAAACAACCTCTAAAAATGGCATGGAAAAGGAGGAAACAGATTACCCAATGGTTAACGGGCGGTTTGGGAGGTTAAAAGTTGAATTTAAATTATTTACTAAGGTGAATGTAATTATTACAATTTCATTGCGCCAATTTTAGGGTGCTACACTTGCCAATGGGTATTTTCATATTGATATTTCCTTTGATGATTTACCTAATTCTTTTGTCTTTGTCAGACTTGAGAATATATGCTTTGGATTTTTTATCACCCATAAAAATATTTCTATTTACCTCTTGCTATATAGAGTGCTTTTTTGCTCTTATGTATTTACTCTATATAGCAAGAGGCAAATAGAAATATTGTTATGGGCGATAAAAACTCCAAAGTATGAACTCTCAAGTCTGAAAAAACTATATGTGTGTGTGTGTGTGTGTGTGTTTGGCTTTGGATTTGTTCATTATGTTGAAAAATGAGAGCTATGTCCAATCGACTATTTTGAATGCTTAATATTTTTAAAATTTTCATGAGATGTTTGTATTTTACCATTCAAATGTGAATTTTTATGAGTTTAACACTTGCTTGGAATTTTCCTTCTTCATGCAATATTTGTTTCTTGTTATTTGATGCAGTCAAATTTTCTTATCTTACATGTTTTATATGAGCCTTATCCTTTCATGGAAATTTTGCTACATGTTATATGTCTATCTTTGCTTAGGACTAGAAGATTTTTCTTTTATTATTTTGAACATGCTTTAGATGATTTTTCATAAACTACATCCCTTTTTGAAACATTTATCTCTTGGGAGAATTGTTTCCACAACTTTGTATAATGTTGCTTATCTTTGTCTTTAATAAACTCCTTGCAATTTGAAAATGTTTAAATAAGCTTTTAATGCATAAAATAATATGTTTGTAGTTTCTTGGAGGTTTTCTCTATTCTTTTAATGCATAAAATAATATGTTTGTAGAATTCTACCCTTCACCTTTGGACTTGGAGGTTTTCTCTATTCTTTGTGAGCTCTCAATGCTCTTTGATTCTGTTGAAAAATTCTTACAATTTTTTATGAAGATTCAATGGATTCTTTAATGCCTTTTGAAATGGAAAGTTTTAGGAAAAAATTATGACCCTTTTTTCTTCTTGTTGTTACTTGTAGGCTTATGACCTTATTGGTATTAGAAGGGATTGAGACCCTTTTTAATGCTTGAAGGCTTTTTCCTTTCTAGTCTTTGGTAGGGGTTTTTCACCATGATTAATTTGAATCTACTATGGAATTTTGCTTCACAGAGATGATTACCTCTCTTTTGAGGTTTATCTTTAAAAAATATTATATAGGGTAATTTTACCCTTGAAATTTATTTTCTCAAACATAGTTCTCTTTGAGGATTCTTTGTGTCAAAGATAGAGGACAATCATAAAGAAATTTTATTCCTTCTACCTACTCTAATACCATATTTTAAAACTCAATACTTTAATAACTATATTATGAAAGGAATAGGTATTTTAATATATAGAATACCCATTTTAGGCATAACAAACCTTCAACCAAACATACAACTATCTTTGTCTTCTAGTACATGCATAGACCTTGTGAGGGGTGGTTATACAATTTGCATTTTCACATTAGCTATGATGTAATAACTCCTAACATCCTTTAAAAGAAGATCCACAAATAAATTGAGCATTGATTTATCAAATTTTCTATGATGATAGATTGTCATATGAGATCAAAGAAGAAATTGAATAGTTTTGGATTATGTTTAGTCAACCATCAAAAAAAATAAATGTGGAGTCAGATTATCTAGGATATTAATTAATACTATGAATATGCATTATTTGGATTGTATATAGACAAAAGTATATGTGAATTTAAATAAAGAATATTTGTATATTATGATAGTTTAGAATACATTTAAAATATTGAATTCAATGTACCTACACCAAAATAATGTTTAGGAGATATGTTGATGTTAATACCATGTGGAATTCAATTTATGCTATTAATGTTATCTTCAATTTGAAAACATGTGGAGCCTAATATTTCTCTACACAAATGAGTATTTTTTTTTTTTTTTAAATACAAGATAAATTTGAGTATTTTTATAATTTGACTTATGTTTTGATTAGTTGTGATGAATGTGGTGGTTTGAGAAATTTTATGCATACCCAGTATGATTATTTATAAGAATAAATGGTATAAAGGAAAAGTATCATAGTTCCTCAATACTACTTTGTAAATAGTTGTAAAATTTAAAGGAAAATAGGAAAAAGGAGATCAAGTAGTAGAGGTATGCTAAAATTCTCAAATTTCACCTAAGTATAGATAGAAACCAATCTACTTGCAAAAATTGATCAATTAGATCCTAGTACCAATTTCCTAGCTAAAAAGGACTAATTGGATTTAGGGAGTGGTTTGATAATAAAAAACTAATCAATCCTCCTATAAATGCAATCAATTCACTTGCCAAGCCATAGTGAACTACTCATACATTCTTAAAGATAAATTGAAGGCATGAATCTTGATGCCAATATTTTAGAAAGTGACATTTTAGAATGTAATGGTACACTAAGCATTTTGGAATCCTTCTAAGCCTATTAGAGGAATAATTAAATGCTTGTAACAAGTGGTGGTGCGACATTATGCTAAGGGCAACCCCAAATATTTAATTTCACTAGAAGTAATTAATTTTCATCCTAGGTAATTTAGGGGTAAACTATTGCTACAAATACAAGAATAGGACCCTCATTATAATCATATTTTGGCCATGATATTTTAGTGTTATATTATATGAAACCCATATTGTGCTTTGTTCCCATGAGATTATATGAAATTTCCAAGTCATTAGGCATTCAATTCATGTTTTCCTTTTGGTTTTTTAAGTGCACAATAGTTGTGGAATGACCCTTATAGACCATATTGTCATTCACTTATCAATTTCATAATCTAATGAATGGGTGAACATTGATTTTATTCAAATTTTTATGTATTGATTGATCATAAAATTTCCTTGCTATGGTTTAAAATACATTTTTCTTAAATTTCTTGCACTCTTAAATCCTCTTTCATTTTATTTATGCACTTTACTTTTCTACATTCTCCATTCTACACTTTACAATAATGCAATATAGTTTAGGTTAGTGTAGAATTTTTCTATGAGGACTATGGGTAGCTAGCCTAAATCTATAGGTCATGAGAAGCCATTGTAAATACCTTATAACCTTGTTGAAACTCAAATTGGGGTTGTAAAAATCTTAATTAGAAGTTAGGAAAAATCCCTAGTTCAACATACTTTCTAGCATGTCCAATGGGACTAACCCTTATTTATTCTTAAGATTTGTATTTAATGCCTTGATTTTTATAGAAAAATTATATTTGTAACTAATGGAGTAATTAGATCAAAATTAAAAGAGTTTTCACTAAATCTAAATTTTCAAAATTATTTGCTCTAAAATTTAGAGCAATTTGCTTTATTTTGAGGAAAATGCTAAAAATGTCACTAGGGCATTAAAGCAAGTGATACATTTGAAGTTACAAGTGATATGCTCTATTTTAATAAGCAATTTGATAATGAGAGTTTGCACTTTGAAATGTTCAATTTAAAGAAATATTCTAAGACTAAGAACTTGATTTTTCAATTTTAGTCTCAAATTGACTTTAGAATTGATCATTTTCATTATTTATGCTTGGTCTTTGTGGTACTTCGCAAATGACAACTCTAATATGTGTTATATTTTTATGTAATGAGCACTGGGAGATAGCAATCATAATATGCAGAATAATATGAAAGAAAGTAAATCTACTAGATGATTGAAATATGTTGTAAATAGAAATGACATAAAATAATACAATGTAGCTATGGAGGAAATGAACACTCAATTAATAAATATTGAACTACATTACACCCATCACCAATGGATGGTGATCTACATAGAACTATACTATGCTCTAAGCTACACTACTTGACTATGTCCCCTGACTCTATATCTATTTTACAATGAGGTCTTTCTTATATAGGAAATAGGTTCCTTGGACAACACTCTACCTAGTAGTGCAAGGGACAACTTGCACATTGAAATTGGTGCATTTATTACATCGCTTAAAGTAACTAGATAACTTCCCCCTAAAGTAATCTAATGTCCTAAGTATATACTTTAGAAGATACATTTACATGATCCAAATGATGTAATATACTCTATTTCTAACACCTCCCTCTATTACATTATTTGTGTATTGAAGACTTTAGTCTTCAATATGGATCTCCTTCTTCTTCATCCTGAACTTTATACTCTTCTTTTGCATTCTTTGTATTTAGGTTCAGCAGGTAATTTGTGTCTTCATATGATGTAGAGTAAGTTGTAGCTGAAGATAAATATTCTTCTTTCATTGGATGATATTTGGCTTATTCAGATTCATCTTCCTTATCTTCTATCTAGCCACATTTATAGTTCTCTTTGCAAGTATCTTCATTTGGTTATGATTGTTGATGAATTAGTAAGGAATGGTGCAATTTTCTTCTCATATTTTTTTATTTGATCCTTCTGTGATTACCTTTTTGGTGTATTGGTTCATTGTTGTCTTCAACTTGTTCCTCTGTAAATATATTAGAATAATTTTGAAACACCACAATATCTTGTGAGATTTCCACTAAGTCTAGGATGTATGTATTTTCATGGATTGAACCTATTGCTTTTATTCCATATTGATTAATAATGAGACATGAATTGATCCCATCCATATATCCAAAGTTAATCATATAGTTGTTTTCTATTTGTTGGGTATTACACATCCATATCCATGTATAGGATAAGTTTGGCTATCTATAATTCTTAGTTTGTAACCTTTAGCAACTTTACGATAGTCAAACCATTGTATATTTCCTATCATATGATGACTGGCTACTGAGTCAATATAACACATGTGTTCGTGTTTTGTGAACTTGTTCCTATTGGAGTAAGTTTACATTCATTGTATGACATTCCTTTACCCATTTGAAGAGGTTGAATTTGAAGCAATGAGATAGAATTGTATTCTTTCTTATATCTCCTTATATTAGGATATTTGATCCCTAATTGAAGTATATAAGATTGATTTTATAAAACCTTTATTAATCATTAGGATCATAGACTTCCTAATGTCTCCCTAGTAATGAGAGTATGAACACCTAATTTTAGGTTTTGAAGAAAGCTTATATCTTCCCAACTTGATAATATTTGATAGATATTATTATTATCAAGTTTTATAGAATGCCTTATGACTCCCTAATGATTTTGGAGTATGATATAGTGCTTTTGTAAAGTATAGTTCATTTTTAGTTGATTTTGTACAGTTTTTTCTAACACCTTATTACTCCTATTGAACTAAGCACTTTTCAATTTTGAAGAGATTTTAATGTTGGATTTATTTTGTCTCTTTTGAGAAATTTTGAGACAAGAAAATTATAAATTTCCAACCTTAACAAAAAAATCTTAATAACCTCTTTTGTAACCCTTAGATTTTATTCAAGTGTTTCTAATTTCCAATAACCTAGTTTGAGAGGTCCGAGGTGTAGACCAATTGGTTCATCCAAACCCAATAAGGGGGCGGAGGTCCAAGGTTCAAATATCGGGCCTCGTTAGACTGAACGCTTGTTCCTTTCCTGGTGCTTTCAATGGCGTAAAAGGTTTAAAATGATTATGGCATGGTGGTTATAGGGTCGGACTGCATGAAGATCTATGTGGTAGCTTCTAGGGTGGATAGCGTAGAATACTGTAATGACCATAAAAAACCTACCCGAATTCATGGCGGCTATCGATTCCACCATGTAAATTCAAAAAAAAAAAAACCTAGTTTGATGTTGTAACCCTTATCACTCCCAAATTTGGAAAGCTAGAAAATTAATAATATTTGTAAAATATTAAAAAAATTTAACCCAATTAAAATTCCTTATTTCTCCTAGGTTAAATTGCAAATATTATTTCAATTTGATAAGTTATCCCTTATGGTTTTTTATTTCAAAATCTAGTATTTGGCCTTAGTTATAACCCTTATATCCACCTAAAGTGAAAGCAATAATAAATGGTATTTAAACCTTACATTTGAACATTGTATCACTTCATTGTTCGATGCCTTTTTTGGCTGAATATAACAACACTTTAATGTCCTCATTTGGTGCTATAAACAATGCTTATGCTTTGGAATTCCCTATATTTAATGCTAGATTGTAGGTGCCTCAAATATGTAGAGGTTTGACCTTCAATATCATAATATTTTAATGCTTCTTCTTCCTTCCTTCCACATTGCGCTTTACTATGCTTTGACTATGCTTTCCTATGCTTGACTGCTTTGGACTTGAGCACCTTTTTATGGAAGAAAGGTCTTGAACTTTGTGACAAGTGTCATTTACATTACGTATGAGTGCTCCACCTTTCTTAACATATTTATTTAATTATTTAATGCTTCTTGATCACTCTATAACATATGAGCACTTGTGTGGCCACTTGTGTGAGGTTTGTGGAAGACAACAAGTGTCACCACTTTCTTGATATTTCTTGTAACTCCTATGTGAGGTTTCTTGAGCATTGAGAGATGAAATGACACCTTAGAAATTTTATGCCAAGTGGCATTCAAGATCTTTGCATGAAGTCATTTTCTATAATTCTTCCAAGGAGAATATTATAACTCATTTTGTATGCATTTCCTTAGCCTAATTTTTTTCTTGGACATCAAGCAATATTTTCTTTTATAGGTGAATTTATGAGGTGCTATGGAGCTTTGAATGGTTATTTTTGTGCTTCCTTTGGTGTATTATCTTCTCCTATTTTAAGACCTTTAATGTATAACCTTTTCTCCTTATATTCTATGCCTTCAACGTGTTGATTCCTATGCCTCTTTGTATTGTAGATAGCCTCTTGTTATGTTGTTCATCCCATATTGGTAGAAGTATATTTTGATACCTTATATTTATAGATGAGCACTATTTTTTGTCTACATAAATGTAGCTTGATAATAGCCTTATGTGGGCTTTGATTTTGTAGGTTCATCCATCCAAGATATGCAGAGAGTGAGCCCTTTGAGTGGCTCCTTTTGCTATGGAAGAAGAGTACTAACATTCGGCCTTACTTGGTTGGCTTACCCTATAGATATTATGCCTTTTGAGGCACCTTAAAATCTTATCTCTCTCTATGTATAACACATTTTATAAGTGCAATACTATGTAACCTTATATGTATATAAAACATTTTTTATTGCATCTTTTCTTGCACTCTTTTGCAGGTTTGAAATTCTGGTTTTGTAGCATATTTTTGAATGCAAATATGGGGGTTTTGAGGATGTGTCTTTGTTTTGACTCCTTACCCTTTTTTCTTGGATAATTTGATGATAAATACAATCCCTTAATGATGTAGATAGAAGCTTCTTTGCAGCTGTAATTTTCTGTCCTTTGTACCATGCAATTAACCTTGTAATGCTTTGGATTTTAGACTCACCAAGTCTCAATATTTGAAGCTTCTTTTTTTACCTTTAGTTAGTTTCTATTTGGATTGTACTAACCTATTTTGGTGGCTTCCCTTTGCCACTATGTGTTGCAAATTTATGTGCTTTAATAGTGTCTTTAGAAACTTGATTCAAATCAGATTTTGTGCCCTTCTCAAGTACACAAAACTAATCCTTTTGAGAGCAATAGAATAATGCAAATGAATCTAATAATCTTGCACTTTTAATGCACTATAAATTTTACTTTATCACTCTAATCAACTCTCAAGACAATGCAATTAATCAATTTATTGCAACTAATCAATAATAATTTGAAATGAACCTTCAATACTTATTCTATAATTTCACTACAATCAATATTGTAGGACTGTCTTCTTTTTATTTTTACAAAGTAGATGATAGGTAGTTGATAGATGTAATACTGAAATATTTATTCAAATACTAATTAATGTGCAAATGAACCTTTAAAAGAAAAATTCTCTTTTTTCACTTTTTGAATATTGTAATCCAATTTTTCTTCTTCTTGCAACTTTAATCTAAATTAAGGTGCTATAACAAATCTGATAAGTAATCCAATTAACAAGTTTATTTGCACCAAAAGTTGCTTACCTTTCTAAATATTCTATAGTTCTTTTTCCACTTATGTAGAGGATGTGGATATTGGTGTCTAAGATCACCAAGTTGTTGCTTTGAGTAGGATCTTACAGCTTTTTGTAGATTGTCCTAAACAACTCCTTCTTCACCAAAATATGGTCTCAAACTTTCTTTCACGAGACTAATATTTGGTGGCTTGTTATCCTCTTGTGGTCTCCTCCTTCTGCTATATATTTGGATAAGTCTTTATATTTGAATTAGTGCCTTATTGCTATGAGGGATAATCTTCAATTCTCTTAGATTTGGTGAGCTTCTTCTATCTTCAAGTCTTCTTGTCAAATTTTAAATTCAAGCAGGATCTTCATCTCAAGATTCTAAAATTTTTTGAGGTCTTCACTAGATTTTTATTCTATGATTTGGCACTCCTTGCAAAATTATTCTTCTCATATTTGGCACTCCTTGCTAAATTGTCCTTCTTATATTTGACACTCCTTGCTAGATTCTCCTTCTCTTGGGCTTGGTGTTGGATGGCAACAATTGTTTCAATTCCTTCACTATTAGGGGCTTCTCCTTGGTAGTGGATTTTTCCAGTGAGTTCTCCTTTGATTATTTCTTTAGTAAGACTCTCCTATCCTTTTACTGGATGCTCATTGAGACCTTACATCTTGTAGCTTTTGTTGGTCTTCCTTGAGATCTCTTCAACATTATGCTCTAGGAAGTTTTGGTGGTGAGATATTCTTCTAGATATTTTATTCCACTATTTATGAATGTGAGCAAGACTCTCCTAGTCCTTCTTCTTCTTCTTCCAAGACTAGAATTTCTTCAATGAGATCTTCTCTTGATCTCTTCATTTTTTCTTTAGGTGTTGAGTTGAAGAAGATACTCTTCCTAACTTTCTTGTAGGAAGTTTCCCAATTCACTGAATCTTATTTTCCTATAACAAAAATGTTAGTATTGATATCTTAATCTAATTTTAGGTCAGATATTCTTTTCAAATTATTCTTCAATATTACGTATTTTAGAGCCTTTTTTAGTATCTAGGCTTATATGGCATTTTTAGTATCAAGGCTTATGTGACCCTTTTAGTATCAAGGATTTTGTGGTCTTTTCAGTATCTGTGGTCTTTTCAGTATCAATACTTATGTGGCTTCTTATTCAAGGCTTCTATGGCCTTTTCTTCAAGGATTATATGGCCCTTTTTTGTATCAAGGCTTCTATGGCCTATTATTCAACTATGAAGTTCTTCAATATAATAATGGATATCTTCAGTCTCTTGGCTTTACTATAAATCTTCACCAGAAGTCTTCTTTCGTAGTATTCTTCTCTTGCACAAGGAACTAATATCTGCACTATGAAGGCACTCCAACATTTGAGCAAAAAATTTGGAGTCTCCTAGCTTTCTATTGTAAGATTAGTCCCAAAATTTAGGAAAATACCCTTTAGGTAATAGTTAGCAAATTCTAGATATTTTGGATGAGCTTCACTAGATTATTTTTCAATCTAGTGGATTAGATGTTGAGTCCTAGTATTCATGAGTTTTTCTTGCAACTCTATGGAAAATACCCAAGTGAAATGTGATCTCAGTATTTTTGGAACTAATATTTCTTTCAGTCCTCACTTGGGTTCTCCCTAATTCTACCACTTAGACTATTTTGAGAGTTTTTTATAGTGGTTTGTCTAGAAGCGTGTCAGGTTGATAAAAAAATAAAGCTCAATAATAATGGTGTTTTTCCTATTGACCTACTATGGCTAGATCTTCCATGGATATGATACCATTGTTAGATTTTGATATAATGAGCACTGGGATATAGAAATCACAAGATGCAAAATAATATGAAATAAAGTAAATCTTCTAGATGATTGAAATATGTTGTAAACAGAAATGACATAAAAAATACAATATGGCTATGGAGGAAATGAACACTCCATTAATAAAGCTATTGAAGTACATTGCACCCATCACTAATCAATGGTGATCTACAAAGAATTGTACTATCCCCTGACTCTATATTTGTATTATAATTAGGACTTTCTTATATAGGAAAATAGGTTCCTTGGCCAACACTCTACCTTGTTGTGCAAGGGACAACTTGCACATATATAGCTTACACATTGACACTTGTGCATTTATTACATTGCATGAAGTAACTAGATAACTTCCCCTGAAGTAATATAATGTCCTAAGTATGTACCTTGGAAGACATATTTACATGATCCAAATGATGTAATATACTCTATTTCTAATAACATGAACTTAAAATTTTAGAACTTTTTGCAAATACCACAACCTCAAAAATATTTGAGCATCATCAAAACTTGGATCTAACCTTATATGTACATCTCCTACTAGCATAAAGCACTCGATATGGGTTCTAAGTCATTTTTTCAAATATTAAATCAATAAGTGAATTGTTTATAATGAACAAATTAATTTGAGATAGTAAAATATCTCCAAGATAGATATGATGAGTGATTCATTTTGAATCTGAGAAGTAATTTAGTAGGAAATATGCTTTTATTTCTCCCTCCATTGCATGAAGGGGATTCGTTGTATTTTTGAATTCAATTCATTTTGAGTGATATATTTAGTGTATGATCCTAAAAAGCATACACCTGAACTATTTGCAACATAATATCAAGCATAAAATCATGAAAGCATGAAAGACAATGAATAAACAAGACATAAGATCTCTTTTCATTAATTAATATTGAACTTCGGTTATAGAGAGGTCCCTCTTAGGGATACCAAATACTTGATACAATGATTACAAATGGAATAACCCTTGAACGAGGATGGTGTACTCTACAGGCTTCCTAGATTCAACATGAATTTGTTCAAGGGCTTATGGATGCCTTTTTTTCACTTTTTGGGAGGGATCTAATGCCAAATATGCTTTGAATTAGTCTAGGACCTGTGATCTACATACAAGAAATAACATAGAATGATCAGTAGCATATGCAGCCTCTCATGATGAGGCTCCTTTTGAATATCTACATGAAATGACATAGAGGCATGATGAAAGCATAAAAAAATTCAAAGATGAGCATAAGTGCATCAATAACTTGGAAATAACCATACAAATGCAATGGAAAAGATAGATCTATGATAATATAATCTGATAAATTAAAAACAATAAGAAATATATGCTAAAAACTCAAGAAATAGTACCTCAAACCCTAGCCATTATCGCTCAAGGTCACTATGACTATAGGCCACTATCAAAGACAGTGGTCGAGAACCTATAACTTTTTGCCTCATGAACCAGGGGTTGGGACACTCAATCCTTAATCTAAATTGATGTTCAAGGGTTACCTTCATGTCTAAATACTACTTGATAGTGAAAAATGTGTTGAACTGAATGCTTGAATGGTGCTTTGTTGTTGCTCAATCAAGAAACACTTTGTTACTCCTCAAGGGGATGTAGAATCGCTCTCCAATTTTCTAGGGCTTCACTACATAAAATATTTGATATTTTCTTGTTCCTGTGAGGGTGCATATGTAGACCTCCTATTTTCTATATCTTGGCTTCTTGGAGAAGCCAAGATACAGATCTGCATGTAACTAGTCATTGGAGGGGAAGGCTCAGTTATAGATTTGCATGGAAGGGGCTGTCAAGAGGGACTCTAGGAGATCCATTTCAAAAATTGCTTGAAAAATATGCAAGTGCAGTCACTGTACATGATTTGGGTCCTCATTCATGGGAAGTTTGTGCTTCAGTCCTAGACACTATCCATAATAGTGGCTAGCTTGTGGTCACTCTGAGCTTTAGCAACCTAGGTTGGTGGCTACTCTGGTCGATAGTGACCATATTTGAATGGTCTAGAAATACCCCTTATGAGTGGTTAGGACCACTTCTAGCTCTTGTAAAGGTCCAATATTAGTCATATGGTCTTTGAATGTACCCATATGAGTGGTCTCCTAAAAATGACATATTTTAGGTATCTACAGATGCCCCTTTTGGGATGCATTATGGGAAAACACAGTGATGAGAAAAAATAGACCACCTAGGGCCACATTGTAGGGTGTATGATGATCATTTATCTAATCAACATTAGATAACCCAATTATAAGAAAGGTGTGTATCTTAGAATCATTGATTCCAATGGATTGGAAGGCTTAAATTTGCAAAAGCTTTCATAAGTCCAACAACGATTAGGTAGCTTTAGTGCTACAATAGGTTTGAAAGGAGGAGAGCTACAAGCTTAACTATCATATTTGATTTTTGCCCTAGCAAAGGGTAAGCTTATGATAGTTGTTTGCAATGATTCGTAGGATGAACACAATTTGACATGATCAAGTGATCCCTTGTTGATTTTTATTATGATTTTTGATATTATGACTACCCCCTCAGTCGATGAGTCAATGAGGGAAGGACAGTGAATAAATTGATGATTCATTTGATCAATATGATTGATTTGGATGATTTAAGAACTTTGAATTATTTTTATATGGTATATCCCATTATAGGTGTGATTTCAACCATTTATATTAATTGCACATCTTTATCCTGCATAGCGGTCTGACTGCAATGGCCTTCTTAGGGAATCAATATGATAGCAATTCCAATTAGATTTGTGTTGAATCACTATGTTTGATGATCTAAAAAAAGTGTCATAGAAGAAATGAAATGAATATCTCATGCCTGTGGGGCAGTCTGGCTGCCATGGCCTTCTTTAGGATTGAAGTGCTACATTTCAATTTAATGATGACTAATTTTCCCCAAATGGCCTTATGGTAATTTACTCATCTTGCCAAAGTGCATGGAGTACAAGTTGTTGCACCTGCCAATTGTATAGAGAAAATAACTGAATACGAGGCGCATTTGTGATTTATTCTTATTTTTTTATGAATTTTAATGATTTTATAATTTTTTTTTACATTTTGATTTTGTGATTTTTTTGGTATTTATGCAATTTTTGATGATTTTGGACTATTTTATATGCTTAATTCTCCATTTTAAGACTTCTCATAGTGATAAATTTAATGTATTTATTGTTGTTTGCTAGCCACTGTCAGCACCAGTGGCCAAATTTTGTAATTTCATGGCAATTGTCATTGTCAGTGGCCCACACTTTATAGCCACTAACACCAGTAGCAGTCACAAAAAAACTAAAAAATATAAAAGGAAAATTAGGGTTTGACTTTAATTATTTTCCAACTATCAATTTGCCATTTGATCTCTGAGAGAGAAAGAGAGAAAGTGACCGAGGACACTACGTGACTACCAGACACCATGGCAGAGCAGGGTGAGGCATCCATGAGTAGAGAAGCTGGAGCTTCATAGGTATTTCTCTAAACCCTAACTTGTTATTTAACTGGTAAAATTAACCTCACTAATTAATTGGTAAATCAACCCCATTAAACCTGTTGGTAACGAACCTCACCGGTAGATAGGTTTAGGACTAGTTTAATTTAGGTGGGTTTGCTTTAGTTTATTTTTTCATTTTTTTTGGATTTTAGGTGAGGATGAATGGCGTTGGTGTGCCGCCTCACAACCGTTGTTGCCCAAAGTGGCCTCCAATTTGCAAAGAGAGCCCGATGCTACTGAAAGTGGCCAGTTTGAATTCCAACGATTAATATTTTAACCATTGGTGGCTAGCCACTATCGGCATCAGCGGTTGCTATGGTGGCCACTGTCAGTGTGAGCAGATGCAAAACTTTAGAAAATTATTTGTTTTTTTATTTTTTCTAAGTTTAATTGATTTTTTTAATTTTACAAGTGTATATTTTGTTTTTTTTGCATTTTTTGGTGCATTTGCTTAGAATGTTTGTACTCTACTTGATTTTTAATTATTTTTGCACCATTTTTTAATTTTATTACTTTTTTTTAGTTTAAGTGCATTTAATTAGGTATTTATTTTGCACTTTTAGCTTTTGTCTACACGGGCTCGAGATCCCAATTTGCTCGTGGCACTTCTACCTTTGATGGATGACATAGATTGGTCCTAGTTTGATGCTTAAGGTCTTATGTATGTGATGAGGCTATCAATGATCATGTTAGACCAGGCCTATCTTACTGCTCTTGCTCATATATGGGACTGCAGGATGAACACTTTTCATCTCCCTACTGGTGAGATGACCATCACTCCATAGGATATGTACAGGATCTTCAAGATCCATTTTGATGGAGAGGCTATTGTATCTTCCCCTATCTATGCTAGAGATGTTATCTTCTATAGGGTCTTTGGAGATCAGGCAGGTGCAACACTGGGTGATATCTGGCATGGTGGAGTTCTCGTGGCTTGGTGGTATCGAAAGCATGTTTTCATGCGATGGCAGGTGATCTTGATGCATGTTATCTGTAACATGATTTCACTAGATACTTTAGAAGCAAGGTTCCCATGGAACCTCCTAGCTATGGTTTAAGACCTTTTGGATAGGGAGGAGCCTATCATTATGGCTTGGGGGAGTGCATTACTAGCTTAGTTCTATGATGAGCTCTATCATATTCAGTAGTGTATATGGGCTAGTGTTGCTTGCATCCTTCTTCTCTAGATTTGGGCTTGGAAGCACCTTAGAGTGTACCTCCTAGGAGGATTACCATAGGTGATCATGAATATAGTGGCAAGGGCCCAGTGCTACAAATGTAGGTGGCCATGGGAGAGAGAGAAGCATCAAATTCATCACCATGCAGGGGATTTGGCACATTATGCAGCTTCTTTGATTGGTCTGCAGGTGAGGTATGTTATATGGAGACCCTATTTCAAGTTCCCTACATGGCCAGAGGTAGTCAGATATTTGGATTAGACTAGATGTCATTGATGGGTTATCGGTCACAAGGGAGGTATCAAAGAGTTCTTTTAGTACTCTCGGGTGCTCTGACAGTTCAGGATCTAGCAAGATGTCCTCTTTAAACTATTTTTGTATAAATAGAGCACCGTAGAGGGATCTTCCACCACCTCAAGTTGTAGCAGTTTTAGGGGAAGAGGACCATACTACAATTGATGCTAGCATAGCATATTTTGGGGTTATAGAGGTGCATATCTAGTGGTGGGTTACACGATTATGGCATGGTGGTGGTCACCTTGGGTGGACTATTGATGAGGTTATTGCTAAGGATCCAAAGGGGCACTGAGTGTAGACTCAGATAGAGAAGTGGGGTCAAGCTACAAAGGTGCAGGTAGTGGAGGAGCAGGTCATATCCAAGGAGGAAAAGGATGTTGCTCTAGAGGATTAGGAGTCTCTATTTTGAGATTAGCTACACAGCATTGATACTAAGCTTTAGACAACTCACCTATATATTTTGTAGCAAGATACCTCTATTGCTATGCTCCAGTATTAGGTTATCTCATTGCAAGACCAAATTTTGGTAGGTCAGATCAGATGGTAGGGTTTTGAGGGGGAGAGGACCACCCTCCAGGCATAGGTTGACTCCACGTAGCTCATGATAGAGTAGCTTACTATAGAGAGAGATGATGCATGGTCATAGGTTGTACTAGCTACTCTAGCTATTTAGGGACCAATAGGTTTAGACTTAGGAACACAACTAAGGTGCATACAAGGGCTCTTGGGTGATTATGAGACTCATATGTCATTAAATGTTGGGTATATCATCACTTTGTAGACCCAAATCAAATGGCTAGGTGCCACTCCTTGAGAGAGGTCCACAGTGGGGGGATATCAATGTAGTAGGCAGAGTGAGTCAGGATACTCTTCAATGAGTCTCGAACAAAAAGGACCACAAGGACTAGCTCTAGATAGAATGATCAAGATGGATTCAAGGGTAGAGGCAAGCCAGGGGGCATAGGCCCTATATGATAGTCATGATGGCTTTGTATTATTTTTTATTGTAAGTTCTAAGGACCTACACTCTTATAGCCTACGGGTAATTTTGTACCTCTATGTATATTTGAAAAACACACACACACACACACAAATATATATATATATATATATATATATATATATATATATATATATATATATATATGATAGTACCTTTTGAGACTCATTATGTGTTATTTATTTTTGTTTTTATGTTATTGAGATGCATATGGATGCAATGTTTACGTGATTTGATTATTGTTATATGATGTGTTGTATCGATGGCATGCACTATCTATATGATTTATGTATGATTAGATACTATGATATAGATGTGTAGATAGACTACTATGTATGCATATATGGATGTAATGGTGAATATTAAATGCATGTTTTAATTTATTTTGATTGTTTATGTAATTTATCTAATGTTGTTATGATATGGTGAATGCAATTTATGTAATGCATTATTATATGATGATGATATAATGTAAATGAACCTGTATTCTTTGATCATTTTAAAAATAAGGAATAAATACAATATGTTTAACAATCTAATGGATGACACCACAAGATGTGTGACCACTTTGAATGTAACTGATAACTCTCATCATAAGAAATAATCATTTAAGCATCCATATATAAGATGATATGATATGATATGTATGTGCTTTCTTTATAAGCTTCTATAAATTAAAATATATGTGCAAAATAGTCAGTGGTCATCTAAATATCATTATTGATATTTATCCGTTATCTATCCTATTTTATGAAAACATTTTGATGAACAAAACCTCATAAAGAAAGTTGATGATTTGATTGATGAAATGATTTGCTGATATGAGAAGATTTTTGAGGTTTTCCATGAAACTCAAACACCCTAGTTGATTAATCAAAAGTTGTAAAGTGACTATACAAGACTTCTAAAAGATAAGGTTTTGGTTACGCAGACCCATATATTCATTATCCCTGTATGTGAAAATGAATATATTAGGTGAGATATAAGCATACCCCAATGCTAGGAGGGATTCATTCAGCCCATTTTTGTATTGGGGATCCTCAAATTTCTATCATGATTCTAAGTTGGATCGAGTGTGATTAGACCATTAGGTGATATATGACACCTAAAGCTAGATCTTTTTGCAAATTGCTTTAGAGCTACCCCAATTCCAGGTGGGATTAATTCATCCCATTGATGTATTTGGAATCACTCTATGGTTTCAAGTAGTGACCATTATAGGGATTCAATCTCTTCACACCTTATTTTATTTTGATTTATTGGGATACTTGCTCATACTTAGTGATGAAGATCACTATTTTTTTGTATTTTTTTATTTTTCTTTTGTTTTGAGCAAGGGGTTTTTCTTTTTATTATGGAATTTTACTTATTTTGAAGCAAGGGATTTATTTGGGTAGGGGGGAACTTGTCCTTTTGTCAATGATCAACCCTCTAGACCATGCACATCACCAAATGATCAAGTGAAAGCCTTTCACTTAGGATACCTAGTACAACTTTGTAGTGTTCATATTTCCCCTGTTCTAACTAGGATTATTAATGTGTTGATTAGTGATGGGATCTTGATATATGATAGGTGCTATAAAAACTAGACCTCATCTATCAAAAGCAAATATAGCTTTCTATAAAATTTGAGAAGATCACTAGGTATGGCTGAATGACCAAAAAACCCTAGTATATTCCTTATAGTAATATGAGGGGTTGTGTTGAAGAACACATATACTCACACGGGTTATGGATGAATGAGGATATGAGGATGCATGATTGGCATACAAATGTGGCACCATTTGCAAGATTGAAAACACCATCTAACCTAATGCAAATGCAATGGATGTAACATGCCTATGCAATGCAATTACATGAATGCAAATGCAAAATGTAAGATGCAGATATTTTTGTGTTTTAATGTTTTTAATTATTTTTGTCTTTTGTGTTTTGCAGTGTTTTTGCATTTTGTTGTATTTTGAATTATTTTTGAATTTTTGTGTGTTGTTTTTGGCCAAAGGGTTTAGATACCTTTAGAGCCTTTTGTGAGTTGACCAAAGGGCTTATGATGCCTTTAGAGATTTTTGTGAATTGACCAAAGAACTTATGATACCTTTGGAGCTTTTTGTGAGTTGACCAAAGGGCTTGTGATGCCTGTGGAGCATTTTGTGGATTGACCAAAGAGCTTATGATGCCTTTGGAGCTTTTTATGAGTTGACCAAAGGGCTTGTGATGCCTTTGGAGCTTTTTGTGAGTTGACCAAAGGGTTTGTTATGCCTATGGAGATTTTTTGAGTTGACCAAAGGAATTATGACACCTTTGGAGCTTTTTGATTTTGAAGTTTTCTGATTTGTTTAGAATTTTATGATTTTCAAATATTTTTAACATTTTGATTATTTTAAATGTTTTTGAATTTTTTATTTTTATGTATTATTTTTAGATTTTTTTGCTTTTATGTGTAAGATGCCTTCATATGAATAATTTTGAGAGGCTTGGGCTCTTCAAAACCTTATAACGATGTTAGGTGATATGTCCTAGGCCCAATTTTCTCTGATATTATATAAGGATATCTAGTTGACCATAAATTTGTCTTGTAGGTGTGGTGGTAAGTTTAAATTTTGTTGGTTCTCTTTAAGCACAATATACCCAACCTTAAAGTCTCTCAGGTGGAATTTATTGTTATAAGCTCATGTTAGATGATCTTGTTAAATGTGAATATGATCAAGAGCATTGATGCGATGTTCATCAATAAGGGCCAATTGATCAAGGTAAGCTTGCCATGTGGTGTCATCATCGATGAACTCTTTTAATGCAATGCACAATGTTGGAATTTCTAGCTCCAAGGGCATAATGACCTCAGTTTCATATACAAGCAAAAATGGTGTTACACAAGTGGGCATCCACACGCTAGTTTTGTAAGCTCATAATGCAAGAGGTAACTGTAGATGCCAATATTTATGATTTTCCTTTACCCTCTTCTTTAATATGGCTACAATTGTTTTTTTTTAGGCTTTTGCTTGCCCATTTGCTTGTGAATAATATGGTGTCACAAAACTATGTTGAATGTTACATTTTGATGTTATATCTTGCATATTTTTATTCTTAAATGAAGGACCATTATACAAAATTATCTTGAATGGGATCCCAAAGCAACAAATGATATTATGAAGTATGAACTCCATAATTCATTGTCCTATAATTAATATTAAGGGTACTAATTCCATCCATTTAGTGAAGTAATCAGTGGTCATTAATATAAATGTGTGTCAGCCTAACGATGGGGGAGAGATATTTCCAATTATATCGAAACCCCAATGAGAAAATGGCCAAGCTACCTGAATGGGTTGTAATTCCTGTGATGGTAGGTGCATAAAATTCACATGATGATGACACTTAATGCACTTCCTGAAATACTCATAGCAATCATTTTCCATGGTGGGCCAATAATAACCCATTCAAAATATGCACTTGATGATAGTCATGTTATTTAAATGGCCACCGCATGTACCATCAAGAACTTGAGAAATCACCCAAGCTGATTCTTGGGGCTCAAGAAAATGAAGGACTCCATCAAAGCTTTGATGGTACAATATATCTCCTAGAAATAATATCTTGTTGCTTTTTGTTTGAATGCTTGTTTTATGGCCTAAAGGATACCCAAGATTAGGGACTCGTATTTAGCATTGTTATTTGTGCAAGGGAAGTCTAGCTTAAATGACAAGGGCATTGGAGCACCTTTTGGTGTGACAAACACAATCCCTACACTAACCCATCGAAGAAAAATGTCATGTCAACTTTATTTTCAAGTTCTTTAGGTTTAGGTGCTTTCAATAATGCAAAGACTGCATCATCAAGAAGTTCTACAGTGAGAGGCCTATTTTCTTGCAGAGGTTCCTCTACCAGTTGATCAGCTATGACTTGTCCCTTTATGGAATTTTGTCTTATGAATTCCAAATCAAATTCTATCAGTAGCATGATCCACTTTCCAACATGTGTATTATGATATGTATTTCTCATCATATACTACAAAGGATTTTGTTTTGATATCACATACGTTGTATGGCTCAACATGTAGTGGTGCAACTTATTAGTCATAAATACCACTACTAAGAATGACTTTCCTACATATGCGTACCCTAGCTCATAACTTACCAAGGTGTGACTGATATAATATATCTCTTGTTCTTTATCTTGCACATTATTTTGAGCTAGCATGGTGCCCAAAGAAAAATCGATAGCAGATAT
The DNA here is from genome assembly GCA_028583015.1 of Wollemia nobilis. NCBI lineage: Eukaryota > Viridiplantae > Streptophyta > Pinopsida > Araucariales > Araucariaceae > Wollemia > Wollemia nobilis. The sequence goes on along the minus strand of JAQPPZ010017232.1, from coordinate 20,802,247 downwards.
ATAAAGTAGAAATGGCACATCTAGCATTGGTGGAGCTACTATTGGCAGTGTTTCCAAGTATTTCTTGATCTTAGTAAAGGATTTTTTATATTCTTCATCTCAGTGGAATGGGAATCCCTTGTGTAGCAATTAATTCATGGGTCGACATTTATTTGATAGTTGTGCAATGAAACTCTTTATGGACACTACCTTACCCTGTAGGCTTCTCATCTCCTTGATGTTAGTGGGTGGGATCATTTCTAGGATAGCCTTTATCTTTTTTGGATCAACTTCGATCCCTAATTTATAAATGATGAATCCCAAGAGTTTTCCTAAAGTTACTCCAAAGACATATTTCTTGGGATTCAACCTAACATTGTGCTCTATCAGGCGATTTAAGACATTTCTTAGAACCTCAACATGCTCTTCATGTAGTAATGACTTGGCCAATAAGTCATCATTATAATATTCTAGGATCTTATGCATGTAGTCATGTAAAATGTATTTCATATCCTACTGATATGTGGCACCAGTATTTTTGATATTGAATGACATTACTTTGTAACAAAATACCCCATGGAGTAGTGAACATGGTTTTGTGTGGGTCTTCGGGTTTAATCTAGATTTGATTGTAACCAAAAAAACCATCCATGAGGGAAAGCATCTCATGACCTAAAGTTACATCTACAAGAGCATCTATGTTGGGCAACAAGAATGAGTCCTTCAGTGTTGCCTTATTGAGGTCTCTAAAATTCATGCAATTATGAACCCTTCCATCCATTTTTTCTATAGGTGCCATGTTTGATACCAATTCTAGATAGTCGATGGGTATAATAAAGACTACATCCAATAGCTTTTGCAACTCGTTCTTTACCATCAAAGTGATAGTTGGATGCATATTCTTGATTTTTTGCTTGATCAGTTTCTTTGTGGGATCTAGTGAAAGGTTGTGGACAACCAATTTTATATCTAAACCTGACATATCTTTATAGGTCCAATAAAAGAGATTCAGTCTCTATTTCAATAGAGGTATGATGATGGCCTGTTATTCTAGAGATAAGATTTCTCTAAACTTGAATTTATTTGGATTAGAAGGATCATCACTGATGTCCACCTAGAAAGTCTCCTCTATTGCCATGTGTAACCCCTCCTCAAGCTGGTGAGGAGTGGGGATCAAGTGGATGTCATTTGCTAGGTTTAAAGGTTCAACTAAATTAGGGTCAAAACCAGTGTGATAAATATCATGTGTGTAGCCTGGTGCAAAAGAAAATGTTTATAGCATTTCTTCATTGGGGAAGAAATATACAGGCTCTAAGGGTGAATCAGTGTGATCCCGATCAATAGCATCTAAGTTAAGACACAATGGTTTGGAAGGATTAGCTAGATTGTGGAGTGGAGTGGTCAAATCAATGGAGATCATGTTGATGGATGGGATGGAATATCCAATACCATGTGGGTGTGACTTTGAATTGTTGATTTACCTTACATACCCAAGATGAGGCTCTAGGGGTATGGGGACCACAGTATCTAGTCTATGGATAGAAAGAATGATGGGATCATTAGGCTGAAGCAACTTTCTAAATGTAGATGGATTGAGGAAAACTCCATGATAGATTGTATTTGAATTGGAAGGTATTCCCCTAAGGTGAGGGCTAGGATATACTCTATGGTACATCTCATCTATTTCAAAAGGCTCATTGTGATGATGTAAGTATCAGGGCCCAAGATAGGCCATATCGATCACATCTTCATAATCACTATCATATATGAAGAACCTATTATTTATTTTGATTGGTCCTACAATGTGATGCGAGTGTCAAGGCCCAAGGTAGGCCATCTCAGTTGAATATTCTAACTCATAGCCACTCTCATCTATGATGTATCCACCATTTATGTTAATTTACCAAGAAAGGTGATGTAAATACCGAGGCCCATGATAGGCCAATCTGGTTTCATCCTCAGACTCACTTGTGATGTACTCATTATCTTCTTGGTCATAACCATAGCCTAGTTTATCCTCCCATAGGATGATTCTTGATGGGCTTGCATCAAGAGAGAAATTTGTATGATACTCAATGGGAGGTTCTATATTGACCATAGCCACCCATCTATCACTCAAGTAGATTATGTTTGGCAGATAGGGATTTCATTCAATGTCTTCCCTAAACCCTAAGCTTAGCCTATCTAGGGATGCAACTAATGAGTCATCATAGCTTTAGATATAATATCCTAGGCTAGATCTATCAATAGGTAACTGATATCATGGTTCAATTGGGTTCTATTGCCCTTGATCATATAGACCCAAACCATAGTCATGCCAATGGTTGAGTTTAAAGTATCTTAGAGCAAACTCAAGATTGGAAAAATAATGAAAATTCATTGTAAATTGTTCATCCTCATCCTCTTCAATATCTAAAGTCTCATGGGCATAATCCAAACCATAATAGATAAAGTTGGTTTGGTTAAGGTATTTTCCAAATGGTACCACTATCCCTATGGGTAGGGTTTGGACTCTTGGTCATCCCATGTCTTGCGTAGACTCGATAATGGGTATGGAAATCACATTCTACATAAGATATTTACCTATTCATGTATTATCTAGATGAACTATCATCTACAATGTAGATGATGTTGATGATGATGCATGTGAGGTAGGTTGAGGTACCTCCTCGACTATGTCTTGGGAATCTTCCTCTTCCATGGGATTTGGAATTTCTACTATTGCTATGGTTGGTAATTCCTTAGGTCTTTCCTCTACCAAGGGTGCTTTTATCTTCTAAGATTCCTTTGCCTTAGACATTGTGGGTTTCTCAGAAGTATCGATATATTTAGAAGTTGGAGGTGGTGTCGATGTGGACAGGTCACCTCGCACTAATTTGGATTTTCTTTTTGGTTACGTGGTAGGGGATGATAGCCTAATTTAAAGGTGCATGGATGAAAGGAAAAAATACCTTAGAAAGTCAACTTGATGCACATATTTGAATGGATCCTCATCTGAGGGTGCCACATGTACTTGTCCCTCGTGCACATACATAATACATTGGTGCAAGATCGATGGAATGCACTGCATGTCCCTTATCTAGGGATGCCTTAGGAGGATATTATACTGCATAGCTCCCTATAATACATGATAGATCATAGGGATGGTATTATACCCTACCTTCATAGGTAGGATGACTGTACCCACTATGGAGCACAATGTATCATTGAAAGCTCTCAATGTGTAGGAGGTAGGGACGATGTTTGACCTAGGGATTTTCAAGTGCCCTATAGCTTTTGTTGTGATTATGTTAATAGATGATCCTATGTTGATTAAAACCTACTTGAAAGGTATATCATTGATATAAGTGATGATGTGCAAAGGTGGGTCTATTATGGTAGTAGGGACTACCTTTATTTTGTGATCATAAAAATGAATCATAGGTTCTTGACACTATTGCACTTGCCCCATAAAGTTTGTAAATGCATCAAGGTTTTGGGGTTGTAGCTCAATTGATCTCATGATTTCCATTAGAGTATCATTGTGTCTGGGAGACTATTGAATGAGCTCATATATTGATAACTTGGTCAGTGTTGTTTGGATATTATACACAAGTCTATTTCGAATAGTTATCACAAGTCACACTGGAGGACCTGGAGGATTATTCTACACCTACCTTTGTTGAGGTACATGTGGGATACAAATAGGAGCTTCTAGAGGCTTTTTTTGGTTACATAATTGGCTTCTTATAGCCACATTAACTTTCTCCAATCATTCCAACGAATCCCCGAGTGGGAGGTTCAACTCGAACTTGGTTTACTTGAGTGCCCTAGTTTCTAGGGTCTTCATGGTTTGGAAATGGGTTTTTGAATATGTCTATATCTCTATTTTTTAAGTGCTAGTAGATTATCAACTTGTAGCTCACCCTTCTTGATCATGTATTGTAAAACATTCTTGAATCTGATGCACGCTTCGATATCATGCCCTTGTTGTCTATGGTATGGGCAATATTGATCTTCCCTATATTCCTTAGGGTTTGGATGGTTAGGATCACAAAGTTATACCTCAGGTAATATAATTATTTGTGCCTCACTCAGTTGATTGAATATTGATTGCATTTATTTCAAAAAAGGTGTGTAGTAGTGAAGCAACCGATGTTGTTTGTTTTGACCTTGATTATTATTTTGGTTGTAATTGGCCAGTGGGGATTGAGCCTGATAGCTCTGCATTTTTTGTCTATTTCCTCCCTTTGGTGCATTTAATACAACTTGATTTACTGGAGTAGGCTTGGCCTACTTTTTTAATTTCTATTGTTGTGGTTTTTGTTGTTCCAGTCCTTTTTGTTTTGGAGATTTAGATCTCCTTCTTCAACCTTGATGTCTTCTATCATCTTGGATTGAGCCAAGGCTTCCTCAAATGTTTCATACTATTGTATTTGCAAGAGCAAATATATGTTCTTAGTACAAACCTTAGTAAACATTTTGGTAAGCTTAGTAGTGGGAATAAAAAATGGTAGTTTTGCCATTACTTTTCTCCATCTGTTCCCACAATCCATGACTAGCTCATCATCATATTAATTTAGGTTTACCAAATCAGATAATTTTACTTTCTTCTTGATGCCAAAATAAAAGTGTTCAATAAATTTATTCACCAGCTACTCAAAACTTATGATGTTGTTCTTAGGTAGTTTATTAAACAATTTAGTTTTTGTAAATGATAATGTCATGATAAACATTCTTAGCATTAGGGCATTGTTATGTTCAATTTGGAAGCACACGTTCATGAAATTGGTGACATGTTCTTATGCATATTCCTCTCCTTTGAATTTATCTAACCTAGGTATCTCAAAGTGCCTAAGATAAGTAGGACTCGGTACCAAAGTGCACAAATACTGATTGTGTATCTTGCTTAGGGTTGTCTTCTACCCAACCGCATCCTATTTCTTGAGAGACTTGAATCTCTCAATGAGTATTTTGTATGCCTTCGAATAAATGATATCTTGTTCTCAAAGGTTTACTTATGGTGGTTGGGGAGGTAAACTTTCATATGCCCAGTTTGGGCATCTATATTAATCTCCCACAAATATGGATTAAGGTTCAGGATATGTTTACTCCTAATCCTCCATATCTGCTTGTACTTGATCATGTTGTACCCATTATAGATCTAGCACTTTGTATGCTTTGAAGCAGGATATGATGTGCAATGAGTGCACTGATATCCCTATTTTTTGTGTATCTCGTGCTACGAAATGACATGTCTATCAGGTTGGTAGTATTCACTGCTCATATGTAAGTTGGCACAAGCCAACCTATTTGCTTGTTCTTCATACTCTATTTGTTCCTCTCTCAAGCATTGCTTATTTAGGTGTAAATAACTATTTCTCTATGCTTCCTCCTCTTTGAGGATGTCTAAGTGCTCTTACTCTATATGCAGTGCTTCATATAACCTATGTACATAATTAGATTAATCTGCCACTGAAGGTCCATGACTCTGTAACTCCATACAATGAGTCCTAATGGAGATGACCCTTGGAGAGGCTCCTGCTATGCTTTTGACCTTGTCTATCAAGGTGACCTGGTTTGTGTACAATGACCTATATTCTGTACCCCAATGATTAGAGGTAGTGTGCATGTTGTAGGGGCACTTTGAAGCTTTCCATGACTCATTAGTGTGCCTAGTTGTTTGATGGATATGTGAACTTCTAGAAATAAAATGTGTAGTAGCATTACATATCTGAGTTGATCTCAAGAAAACTTGATCCAACTCATCAAGTTATCTATATATCCATGGTTGATCTCATGGGGTTCCATTGACACCAATGAGATTATGATCTATGGCTATCCTCCCATATTCAGGGAGGCCAAGAGTTTCTACAGGTATGTTATTGGACATAGCTCTTGTGTCTTACCCCTCAGTGGGCTGATATGACCTAAGTTTGTCATGTGAATATTGGGGCCTTGAAGCCCCCTCATGCCTATCATGAGAGGAACTTGGATATGGTTCGCTAGCTAGGATTTCTTGAGGAGTACCCCCACAGGTTGAGTTATCACCCCTAAGGCTCACTGAAATTCATTCAATAGTATTGTGTGTGGGTAGCTCAACATCCTTGTGATTGTGATTGTGATTGTGTGGAGCATCTATTTATGCCTCGATGTTGGATCAAGGGTGGTTGTTCCATGTGAAGACCATGACAATTGTGAATTATATTTTATGTAGATTTTATAACACACACAAAAAAGTAGATAAGTGTTTATCTCTTTTAAATATTATTGGTGTTCCTAAAATTGGTCTTGTGTGTTTCATATTTGTTGATAAATTTAACTACTCTCATCGTGTTTTGATATTTTTTGATGTAATGCTTGAATAGTTTAAGGGCTTTCACCTGTATGCTCGTAGCTTGATAATAAATAGTGAAATTTTAGTCACATAAACCCACCAAAGTGTGATGATGAAGTCCACACCTGGTCAAGGAGCATAGGCCCTACTAGATCTTCACCCAATCTCACCTGGTCAGCATCATACCCTCTGAAGAGAAGTACATGCAAATTTTCTAGGCTACATCAGTTCTTAGATCTAGTATTGGCCAAATAAAATGGGTTCATGGAATTTGAGCCAAGGGGTGGAGATGAAAGCCATTGTAATTGAAATCTACTAGTTTTTGGGTGTGAATTACAACTCATTAATGTTTATATGATGTGTGGTGTGTGATTGTTCCTTTTAAATTTCTTGGATCTATAAGCAAACCTAGACCTCTAGAGACTAGGATGGATTTGAAATCAGAAATCTGCTATTCCTAGTAGCGGATAATAGAAAACTTAAGAGAATTATGCATTTTTACTTTAAATTTCTCTATATTTTCTAATTAAAATTATTTTTCCTACTACATTTTGGAGATTATACATAGATATAGAGGTAAAAAACATAGAGAATCCCACCAACCTAGAATCCACATCTATTGTTGCCCAGGCTATCTGTTGTTGCACTTTTTACTAGCCACTATCGCTCAGGGTGGTTGTGATAGGCTATTGTCCTCAAAAGCTAAGATTTGCTAGATGTTGTCGACCAGAGTGGCTATGCTTGCACACATAAAACATGTAAATATTAACAAATAAACTTAAAAGAAAAAAACTAGGTGGGCATCCCACTGTGATCACCATATGTACGATCCTAAAAAACATACACCTAAACTATTTGTAGCATAATATCAAGCATAAAAACATGAAAGAATGAAATACAATTAGTTAACAAGACATAAGATCTTTTTTCATTAATTCATATTGAACTTCAGTTATAGATAGGTCCCTCTTAGGGATACCAAATGCTTGATACAATGATTACAAATGGAATAACTCTTGAACGGCAATGGTGTACTCCACAAGCTTCTTAGATTTGACATGAATTTATTCAAGGGATTATGGATGCCTTCTTCTCACTTACCTAGAGGTATCTAATGCCAAAGATGCTTTGAATTAGTCCAGGACCTGTGATCTACATACAAGAAACAACATAGAATGATCAGTAGCATATGCGGCCTCTCATGATGAGGCTCCTTTTGAATATCCACATTAAATAACATAGAAGCATGATGAAAGCATAAAAAAATGCAAAATTAAGTAGAAATGCATCAATAACTTGGAAATCATTATACAAATGTAGTGGAAAAGATAAATTTATGCTAATATAATCTAATAAAGCAAAACAATAAAAAATATAAGCTAAAAACTTAGGAAATAATGCCTCAAAACCTAGTCACTATCACTCAGGGCAACCATGACTGTAGGCCACAGTCGAAGATAGTGACCATGAACCTGAATTTCTACCTCATGAACCATGTGCTGGGACACTCAATATTTTTTTTGAATTGATGTTCAGGGGTCACCTTCATGTCTAGATACTGATTTGTAGTGAATAACATGTTGAACTAAATGCTTGAATGGTGCTTTATCATTTCTCAATCGAACAACACTTCATTACTCCTCAAGGAGATGTAGAATCGCTCTCCAATTTGGTAGGGCTTCATTGCATAAAAACTTTGATATTTTCTTATTCCTAGGATGGTGCATATGTAGACCTACCAGATTCCAAATCTTGGCTTCTTGGAGAAGCCAAGATCCATATCTGCATGTAACTGGTCATTGGAGGGGAAGGCTCAGTTATAGATTTGCATGGAAGGGGCAATCAAGAGGGAATCTAGGATATCCATGCTAAAAACTACTCAAAAACCATGCAAGTGCAGCAGTCACTATCCATGATTCGGGCCCTCATTCATGGTAAGTTTGTGTTTCAATGCTAGTCGCTATCCACAACAGTGACTAGATCATGACCACTCTAAGCTTCAATGGCCTGGGTTGGTGGCCACTCTGGTTGATAGTGTTCACACCCGAATGGGCTAGGACTACCCCTTGTGAGTGTTTAGGACCACTGCTATCTCTTAGAAAGGTCCAAGATCAGTCATATGGTGTTTGGATGTGCCCATATGAGTAGTCTCCTAAACATAACACATTTTAGGTGTCTACACTTAGAACCATTCTTGCTATTTTTTTTTGAATTCTTGAATTAATGAGTGAGTCACTCAAAATAGCAAGTTAATTAGTTGTATTTTTTAAACGAAGTGTTATACATGCATAAACTTGAAAATCACTTGTTACAAGTGAATTTTCCCAAAATTACAAGTGAATTGCTCCACAAAGAGAATTATGAATTATCTAATTTTTTTGAAGTCTTAAATTTTTGAGTGAATCACTCAAAAATAGCAAGTTAATCAGTTGTGTTTTTAAGCAAATTTTTATACATGCAAAAACTTGAAAATCTCTTGATACAAGTGAATTGTCCCAAAATTACAAGTGAATTGCTCCACAAGTAGAATTATGAATTTTTACAAGTTTTTATCCTAAAAATTTATCTATGTAGGTACATATGTGTAAGATTATGAATACATTATTTAAGGCAAAAAAAATTGAGGAATATCATCAAATGGTAGACATTATGGCATACCATCAAAGAAATATAAAAGAAAAGACAAAAAAACCAATTAGCATGTGGGTACATTGAGAGTACAAGTTTAAAGAGATCCTATTGTGTAATACCACCCTTCCAAAAGGTAAAATCCACATGTCCAATCCACTCATTAAAGGCTTTACACCACCACAAATCATTTATTTGAACCAATAAATGAGTTACTCATATACTCTAGAAATTTAGGCCTTCTCTAATATGGCTTCAACCTTGACTCATACTAATACTCTCTATGGAATATTGGTTGATGTGAATAAATTTATGTATAGCCCACTTTTTATGAGCTAATTTATGCTAGTAATCTACCACCAACCTACAATATGCAAAATGTTCGTCCTACAAAACCCTCTTTGACCAAAATTCCACTTAGACCTAGTTTATTAGATACATCAAACATCCCTCCAAGTCATTATTTAGTTCTTGATATAGGATCATTAGGCTTAAATATAAATATTGATTAAAATATACAAAAAATCTAAGAAAATGGGGTTGTAGGTATCCCAACAAAACACCTAGAGATTAGCACCACCTCTAGCTAGACAAGCACAATAATATATGTAATGTACACCTACCCAAAACTAGTAAATACTATAAATAGGTTTGAATTATTATTTTTCATAATAAAATATTCAACCACCTCCAAAAGAAGTAAGGGTTTACTAGAATTTTCCACTTTATTATCCTCCATACCCTCCTTACCCACCTCATAAATATGCAATGCATCACCCCTTCTTAGCAATAATATGGTTAACCTACTTAACAAAACAATATAACAATGCACCTAGGCCACAAACTACCTTCCCCATTGGACCTACCAAGGACCACTAAATTTGATGTCCTATTCACCCATTTTCCAAACAACTATGAAAGTATTCCCTACCTTCAACAAGAATGGGAATAAAATGGAACTAGACCAACTTAGAAAATTGTTGAAACTCAAATCAGTTCACCACACCAAAAGGATTACATAATGGCATGCTTGCTAATATACTCTCTTCATGATAATGCTACTTTATTTTATAAGGAATTATAAGATAATTAAATTAGAAGTTGGGCATTAGTAGTGGAAATATTTATTGCATAAATTTGGTAGCATAGGAAATGGTTACTTAATTTTATTTCAATTAAATATAATTTAAATACATCCTTAATAAAATATACATGATTTTAATACTATATTCTTGAGGACCTTAAACTTAGTCAAATATAATGTTAGTTTGAATTAAGAATAAGTATTACCTTACTACATCAAAGGTTTATAATATAATTTAACTTTAATAGTGTGTAATGCTATGCATCATATGCTAGCTATGGCTTTTGAATAAGTAGATAGAGGAGAGTATTTTATCATTCAAGTAGATAAAAAATCTCTTGCTCCACCAATGGAGTATGTAGCCCAAATTATGCAAAATATGCCTACATCTAGTTCTGCACCCAACATGTCTCCTATTCTTAATCCCCAACCAAATGCTTACATTCATCCTTCTACATAACCATACAAAATTAATTATTATGGATAAAATATATCATACACTATAGCCTTTCAACCATATCCCTCCTCTATCCAACTCAAGCAATGAATCCAACAACAATCATACAAGGAGCAAAGTGTTAGAGGTAATAAAAAACATGGCGAATTATAATAATGTTATAAAATTAATAGTGGAAATAATCATAGAAGTGAAAACCATGGAAGACTCCATACCTTATAAGAAATTTGGTGCTTCAACATAAGGCTAACCAAGGAATAAATCAAGCTCATAACCACATGGTTAATTCCACTATAGAGGAAAAACTAGCATGGTTCCTTCATTATGATGATTTGTATGATACCATAAAATGCTTTAGAGCCATCATTTATTATCATATTATTCAATATAATTAGAAATATCAGGTTCAACAAGCCTCTATCATGGGCCATATGTCCCCTAGAAAATCCAACCATGTAGCAATAAATCTAGGGTATATAATTAGTGCCTTCCCTACCCAATCTTGATATGTAGATACTATAAAATTTTAGTGCTATGAATATAGATGAAGAATAAATATTTAAAGAAAATTCCATATGCACTAATCATTTAGGATTGAAACTAGGAGCAAGAGGAAAGCTTCCAAAGAACAATCAATTAAGAAATAACCTAAATCTAGGAAAGGTACAATAGTTCTTACAAGAGTTAGAACACCTTTATACTTGATGGATAAAGATCCTATCATAGTACAACAAGAGAAAAAAGAGGATAAAGAGAATATAGAAAATAAATTCATGGGTACACCTCAAAATGAGAAGAGAGAGACACAAACCAACAAATATAGGAGGATAGATAAAGGGAAAAAATCTATAATAGATAGAGAAGACAAAGAAGTAATAGATATTCCAACAAAAATGGAGAGTAAATAAATAAAGGTATTGGGTTAAAAAGGAGACAAAAAGGTAACTAAAATATCCCTCTCTCACAAGCAAAAGGTGAGCTACATCCTAAAAGCAATATCAATAAATCATGATATGAAGTGAGAGAATATCTATGAAGTTTACATTTAACATCATAAATTAATTAAATATAATGCTAGCTAAGGTCAACATGTTATTAGTGTAAGACCTACTAGGATAGTAGGACCTACTCCAAGAAGCTCTTAAAAATCAAGAACAAAGTTATGCTAGGGGTATGTAGATAGAATCCACTTTGACTAATAGATCAACAAAATTTAATTATAAAGCATTTGTCATACATCCAAGTTAACACATTGGATATATATAATGTCCCTAAACTAAAGATATTGAGGCCACCCAATTTTATGTGACACTCAATATTGAAATTATATACTTAGAAGTTGCATAATTGATTCACATGTAGTAGTCACAATTATGCCTAAATCTATTTATGAAAAATAGGTCTTCCTTACACCAAGAAGGATCGACACCCAATCCAAATGGATGACACAAGGGTCAATGCAATTGGGGCACTCAATGACCTAATCATGACTATACCTAGACATCCAAATTATATAAAAGTGTAGGAAGTGATAGTATTGGACTTACCTTCATACTATAGTATGCTACTATCTAGAGCTTGGACACGTAAGTTGTCAAAATATGGTTTACTGTCAATGGACTATACTTATGAAGGTGCCCAAGGATAGGAATGTAATCATAATTAAAAATGAATAACCTTGTAACTACATTCTACATAAGCTTGATGATGAAAGTATAATGAACTAAAATAAACTACCAAAATTTGTAGACGGTGGTATCCAAAGGTTGATATGATAATGAGTACCTTGCAAGTTTATGGTGAACCCAAGGTTGAATATGAAGAGACTAAATTAGAAAACTATCTCATCACTAAAATTTCTTCCAATATTCTAGCCCTAACAAGTTGAGGGATAGATAAGATGTGGATATTGTACTTTGATGGTGTTAGAACCAAGAATGGAGTGGGCATAGGTGGTTAAATCATTGATCCATAAGATACATAGGTCAATTTTATCTATAGTTTGTTGTTTAATTGTACAACTAGCATGGAAAAATATAAATGACTTTGTACTATTTTTTTTAAATATGGAAATAAAGGACAAGAAACTATAGAAAATTTGAACTAATTGCAAATCAAGTCAATTCCTAGTATTCCACAAATAATAGGCACATGAAGTATTATACGCATTGAGTTTTTTATTTGTTGTAAATATTTAATACATACAAAATTAAATCAATCCCATAATATTTTAACACCAAATAATATGAGTTAGTAGGAATGGAAACCTAATTTCACCTTATAAATTATATGTGGGATAGACCTAAAGAATTAGAGGTAGTCTTCAGACTAGTAAATTTTAGCAATTCTAATTATTGGTAGGTATTTAAAAATTATAACCAAATCATACAATTCCTAGTTAGGAAGGATTAATTAACTAAATAAAATAATTAGTATGAGGTCAACATCAAAAATGAAGTCATACACCTAAAGTCAAATTAGCTACCTAAGTGTTTGATCACTCTAGAAAATATGTTTAACCCTAATGATAGTACACCAAATATGAGCCTCAAAGTGAAATACTCTTTGTATAATCCAATAGAAGTAGTTAAAGAGAATAATATACTAATTGTAAAATATTACACTTAGGAATAAAATGACATTTTCAAAGAGCTCTATGGTAAGTATAGGATTTTTTCTAGTCATACAAATATCTTAAAGTATACGAAAAAAGCATCATAGATCATACTATCAAATTAGAGCCTGACACTAAACCTTTCAAATAGAAATAAATATTTATGAAACAAAAAATAGAAGTTGTGATGAAGAAGATGCTAAAAATTTTGTATTCTTAGATTATATTTTCATTTAAGCACTCTACCTAAGTTGCCAACATGGTTCTAGTACACAAGAAAAACAAGGATATAAGGCTATATTTCAACTTAAAAAACTTGAAGTGGATCTCCTTGAAAGATCACTATATATCACATCCCAATAATTACATCTTGCAAAAGGTATCTAGGTCACAATTATTTTTCTCCTTTATGGCTTCTTAGGATACAACCAAATTTGTATTAAGGATCAAGATTAACATACAATAACTTTCACCAACAAATCAAAAACCTTCATATAATATCAAATATTATTTGTCGTATCAAATATAGAGAAAGTGTTTCAATTGGATATGGATATAACATTTTTTGCACTTATAAATAAGACCATTCTCATAAACCATGGTGATTTAATAGTATTTTCTAATATTAGGAGTAAGCATATTGACCATCTTGATCTAGTCTTATGAAGGTGCATGAAATTTGGTATTTCCATTAACCCTAAGAAATCTAGTTTTATAGTCCAAGAAGGCAAATTTTTAGGTCATATAGTATCAAAATAAGGTTTAGCCATAGAACCTGATCAAATAAAATCCATCTGAGACCTACCATTACCCTCCTTAGTCAAAGGGATTAGGATATTCCTAGGTCAAATCTAGTTTGTCACATATTTTTTCCAAATGGTCAAGCCCATAGCGAAGATGTTAAAAATACATGCCTCTCTATATTGGATTGATGAAGGAATAAAATCCTTCAAATAAATAAAATATACCATCATGAAATTTGTATTCCTTACCAACCTAGATTTCTCTAAAGATTTTAGGTTGTACATATTTAGTATAGATGAAATCATCATAGTTGTCCTAACTCAAAATAATTAAAAATATGAAAACCATACCATATTTTTCATCAATTAATCATGTTGATTCATATTTGTTGCACACACTATCAAGAGTAAATAGAAAAACATGAGTAACATTTAAATGGTAATAAATCCCTCTCCCTATAAGACTTGCTAGATTGTCCAAGGTGCAAGTTACAGAGTTGGGTCAAATGCTTTCACTCTTTTCCACTTTTAGAGTAGTTTTAGTGGGTTGTATGTTTTACCTACAATGGGTTCAACCTCTATTCATTGTTATTTGGTGGTGGTTTGTGATGTTCATGATAAAAATTATGCTAATTATTTGATATAGCTCCCGAATTTTAGTATATTGAATTAATAAAGAATTTTAAGAAGCATAAAAATAGATATTTTAGAAATAAAAATAGAGAAAGTAAGGTAGATAAGAAAAGGAGAGAATATTTAATCTAGCTATAAATTGAAACTATTGAATTTAATTATACTGCTCAACTTCACAATAAGATAAATCAAATGAGGAAGGTGTCCAAATTTCTAAGATCACCTTCCACTTTGAGCATGGGACAAAGACAACACAAGATAGAAAGAAAATTACAAATGTAAGGGGCATGATCCTCAATTGGTGTTTCTTACTAGCAGTCAAGCTCGTGTAGTTATTTAATAGAGCAAGTAAAACATAGAACCAAACCTTATGTTTCTAATCATCTTAAGTACATAGTAAACAAAATGAATCTCAATAGCATATCACAATTTCAATAATCATAGATTTACAATAAAATTAAATAAATCTTAAGTGAGACAAAAAAAAATATAGTGCACTTATCATAACCCTAAAATATTAGGCTCCTAGCCACACTATTTTGAAAGATGACCATACGCCAACCTCAAACATAGAATAAAGCATTGAAATAAACTTGTAAAATTTGTAAGAATTTATTCATTCCAAGTTATTACATCCTTTGTTTTACATTCAATGAGAGTATATATAAATTTAGGATATGCCTCAATCTTTACAAAATATCAAGTTCCCAAAAAAAATTGATTCTTGGAAGCCACCAAATAAAATCATAAAACATTTTTTTTAAAAGAGTTCTAATCAATTATAACTACTCAAAATATATTTTCAAGTACGTTGTTGTAAACTACAAAGATACAATTTGATCTCATCTTTTTCAAACGATTATTGTTCATGGATTTTTTATTTAATTTTTTATTTAGAAAACGGTGACTACTCGTAGATATTTTTCCTACTGACCTTCCAGATTTTACAATATTTTACATATTAAATAATATGTATAGCTCACAAAAGGAGGAGGTTTAAGTAATTCTTTAATAAAAACCATGTGATATTTTTTCTTAAAAAAATCATTGTTATCACCAACCTGAATGTAGGCATCATATTGAGTGTAACCTAGGTGTAGGCACTACATTTGATTGGGATGTAGGTCCCACATTTGACTAGGATGTAGGCACATCATTTGATTGGAATGTAGGCACTACATTTTACTGGGATGTAGGTGTCACGTTTGACTAGGATGTAGGTTCCACATTTGATTAGGATGTAGGTGCTAAATTTGACTGGGATGTAGGCACTGCATTTGACTAGGACGTAGGCACCTTGTCAACCTACAAATCTACTTGAAACACTCAAGTAATAAATCTATCAAAGTATGTGGGAAATCAAAAGCTTACAATCAAAATATGATCTACATAAATTTAACAATCAAATTTATTCAATAATATAAAGAATACAAGCTTATACTGAGAGGGGGGTGAACAATATAAGATCAAACTTTTACTTTTCTTTCCAAATGATAACAACAATAATATCAATGTAGTAAATGAAACAATGCACAAATCATCACACACATGAGAGACACAAATTTAACATGGTTCACCCAATGTGGGTTACGTCCACGGAGAAAATATTTCTTATAAACTTTCTCAACAAATATCTTGGGAACCAATTCCCTATTACAATTTTATGGGCCTCTACCCAAAGGAGATCTCAATCCCCTATGCTCAAGTTCATGGACCTCTATCCATAGGAGACCTTTGTCCCCACTACTCTGGTTTGTGGACCTCTATCCAAGAGACTTGTATTCCCACTATTCTGTTGTGGACCTCTATCCATAGGAGACCTCTATCCCCACTACTCTTGTTTATGGACCTCTATCCATAGGAGACCTCTATCCCCACTACTATGGTTTATGGACCTCTATCCATAGGAGACCTCTATCCCCACTACTCTGGTTTATGGACCTCTATCCATAGGAGACCTCTATCCCCACTACTCTAGTTTGTGGACCTCTATCCACATGAGACCTCTATCCCCACTACTCTAGTTTATGGACCTCTATCCATAGGAGACACCAATCTCCTTTGATTTGGTCTACTCCAAAGCCTACTCTCAACTCTACTCTCAAGCCTACTCAAATATGCTCCAAGCCTTCTCACAAGGCCTGCTCTCTACTCTTCTCAAATATGCTCCAAGCCTTCTTACAAGGCCTGCTCTCTACTCTGCTCAAATCTACTCCAACCCCTTTCACAAAGCTTGCTCCCTACTCTACTCAAATATTCTCCAAGCCTACACACAAGGCTTGCTCAAATCTACTCACCAAACCTGCTCAACATTCTCCAAGCCTACACATAAGGCTTGCTTAAATATGCTCACCAAAACCTACTCAAATATTCTCACAAATCCTACTCAAAACATATACTCAAATCTACTCATAACACATGCTCAAATCTGCTCATAACACATACTCAAATATGCTCATAACACATACTCAAATATGCTCATAACACATACTCAAATATTCTCATAACACATACTCAAATCTTCTCATAACACATACTCAAATATTCTCATAACACATACTCAAATCTTCTCATAACACATACTCAGATCTTCTCATAACACATACTCAAATTTGCTCAAACATTCCCAATTCTTGCATACAAACAATTTCATATATCTTTCCCAAAAGTGCTTTCCTTGACTAAAGTAGTTTAGACATATTCTACCCAAAATTCGTTTAACCTCTTGAACATATAGAGAATGATATGTACTATTAAATGCCCAATATGTTCTTCACATTCACATGTCTCACATTTATTTCATTTTAATGGTAGCTCTAGTCTAGCACTTTGATAACTAACCTTCTTATGTATTTTCCACAATCAAAACTGATGCACACACTTGCTTCACAAATCCGATTTCTAACACTTGCACATTCACTTTCAATGACACTCAAACCAATGCACAATTTGTTCTCAAACCCTAGCACATGTGTTTCCAATTTCATTCAACAATGAAGCATAATTTTATTTTCAACCTCTAGCACATGTGTTTCCAATTTTATTCAACAATGAAGCACAATTTTGTTCTCAAACCCTAGCACATGTGTTTCCAATTTCATTCAACAATGAAGCACAATTTTTTTCTCAAACCCTAGCACATGTGTTTCCAATTTCATTCAACAATGAAGCACAATTTTATTCTCAAACCCTAGCACATGTGTTTCCAATTTCATTCAATAATGAAGCACAATTTTATTTTCAAACCCTAGCACATGTGTTTCAATCTCATCGAACAATGAAGCTCAAATAGTTCTCAAAACCCTAGCACATGTGTTTCCAAAAATGCACATAAACTTAATCCTTATATCTCCTCCTTATGACATCAAACAAATTTTTTGCTCAACCAAACACCTTAAGGAAGAAATTAGATCACCATACCTCTTAAATTGCTTTGATGAAGATGTGCCCTCAAGAACCTGTCTCAAAACAATTTTCTTTCCTTTGCCACTTGAAAGTTTGGTTAGCAATTTCCTTTTTCATACAATGAAAATCCTTCTCAAAAATATGTTCACAATAATGCCTAAAAATAATGCTCTATGATCCTCTTTTAATTTCACAAAATAAAGCTTTTAAACCATCACAATTTTCCCTCTATATCAAACACAACAAAACAATAAGCCACAATACACCTTATTTCTCCATTTCTCACATGCAAAAATATATCCCTTATTTTTCTACTTTATAATATTTGCACACACAAAAAATATTTATGTACCCTTATGACTCCTATATGCAAAATAGAAGCACCTTGTATCATGCACGCCCTTATACTCCTTGCAAATATTAATCAAACCTTAGCACATACCTTACAAAAATTATTGCTGGCATGGATGGGAATTGACCCTCCGACCTCAAGCTCCCAATGGCAGTGCATGACCACTTGGGCTAACCAAGTGGATGAGACCTCACGTGTGCACTAACAACCTTATCTCCTCTGTTGTTCATCAAAAAAACAAAAGCTCTTCAAACAGGCATCGACGAGAATCGAACCGTGAACCAACTCCCTCACAACAACTTAGCACAAGTCCAACTACCGCCTGGGCTACCCTGGCGGATGACATCAAGGGGGTGAATGAAAATATTTGATTTATATTTCTACTACACTTCTAAAATGACGTTGTCCCCCTTCTCCTATTCGCTGTCACCTCTTCGCATCTTCCACATCGAATCAAAAATCAAAATCTTGCTTAAACCAAAGTTTGAGGGCAATATTTATATACGTTTCAATGCATGCTTTTTGACGTCGACCCACTTTGATATTTGATTTTTGATAATTTAAATTTACTTTGGCGCCTTTAAAATTTATACTTTGATATTATAATATTTTTAAAAATATTATAATAAAACCTTTTGCCTTTCCTTGAATATTTTTCAACCAAATAAAACCTTGTCTTTTTCTTGCAATTTAAAATATTTTTCAACCAAATGAGGCCCTGTCACTTTTAAACTCTCTTAATAATATTTAAATTTAAAATTTAAATATTATAATCCTTTTCTTGAATATTCTCTTTGCTTTGCTTTCACAACCATGGAAAATATTTTGCCTTGAAATCCATGCTCTCTTTGACATCCATGACCATGACCTTTGACATCAATGACAACTCAAATTACACCTCAATATGCTAAATATTTCCAACAATCTCCCCCTTTGTCATTGATGGCAACCCTTTCAAAAAATATTCTTTTAGTGCAACTGGATACCAAAATTGCTCCCCTTGAGAAGTTGCTCCCCCTTACTGAAATCTCTCCCCCTTACTGAATTCTCTCCCCCTTTGACATCAATGGCAAAGGGCTCCATGGGGCTAAAAATAAGATATTTTAGCATAGCCCCCACACCACCTCCTCTTCTTGAGGTGATTAATTTTGGGATGGGAGTGAAACTACTCCCAAATTACAATGCTCTTCTTCTTTTTCAATATTCTTCTTCCACACCTTTGTAGCCATACCTCTTTGAACCTTTTGGTTATCCTTCTTCATGCTTGTCCTTGGAAGTTTCTGAAACTCTGTTCTACACCACTTTGCTTTATGCCCAAAATTATTGCAATTGTAACACCTGATGTTGTAGTTCTTGAAAGGTGCAAATGATCTAAAATTCCTCTTGGTGAAATCATAATCATTCTTACCATGAACCCTGCAATGTATAGCTTTATGACCAAAATGATTACATGAGAAACAATAGCCATGGAAGGAATAGTGAAACCTGTTTGATTGCCTTGGAGGATATTGCCGCATGGTTCTCTCATTGTTTTTTCTATAATGGTCCCTATTTCTTGATTGTGCATTATTTTCTTCCTCAATGATGCTTCCACTTCTCAACTTATCAACATAGGTCTTAGGTTCTTCTTCAATCTCTTCCTCTGAGACTTCCTTTTCTTTTGAGCTTGACTCCCCTTTTTGTACCTCTTGAATTTCTTCATAGCCTAGTCCTGATTTGATAAATGAAGATCTTTGTGCTTTGATAATGTTATCCAGAGCTTTTGAACTTTTCCCAAACCTGTGCAGCTTGTCCTTAGAATATTTCACTTCCATCCTTAGAGAAACCACTTCATGTTCTAGTCTTTCACATTCTAACTCTTTTACCTCTAACTTTTTAACCATAACTTTTTCAATTCTCCTTGCCTTTTCAACCTTAACTTTTAAGTTTTTGAGATCTTGTTGAAGCTTTACCTTTGTTTCCTCATCTTCTTGAACTTGAGCCTTCAGTATTGAGTTCTTCTTTCTAACTCTTTTCAACTCTTTAAGAGCAACAATAAGTTCCTCTTCTAGGTCAATTGTGGCTTCTTCTTCTTTTTCTGAACCTTCCTCTAGTTCTTCAACTATAGGAGCATCTTCTACTTGGTCTTCAATAGGAGTGTCCTCTTCCTCTTCTATTGCCAAAAATAGAATCTCTTCTTTTTCACTATTTGAGAAAATTTTATCACTATCACTTGAAGCATTGCTTGCTTCTTCCACATAGAAACTCTTCTTGTACCTTTGAAAAATCTTCTTCTCATGCTTGCCTTGACCATACCTATTTTTCTTTTCATACCTAAATTTTCTTTCTTCCTTCTTCTTATAATCTTGTTTCTCTTCACTGCTACTACTTCCAACTTGTGGACAATCAGATGCATAGTGACCAAAGTTACCACAATTAAAATATTTCACTATCTTCATATCTTTGTGTTTTCTTGAGCCCTTCTTATTTCTTCTCACAAAGTTAGCTTCTTCATCACTACTTGACTCATCACTTGATTCTGGTTTCTTATCTTTTGTCTTCTTTGAAACTTTGAATGTTGCCTCTTTCTTGGAATTTTGATCTTTTTCTGTCCTCATCTCATAAGTTGTGAGAATTCCATGTAATTCATCCATTGTCAACTTATCAAGATCCTTCATCTCTTCTATTTCTGAAACCTTTGCATCATATCTCATAGGGAGTGATCTTAATACTTTCTGAGCAACACTAGAGTCCTCAATTTCTTATCCTAGTCCATGCATGGTATTAACAACTTCATCAACATGGAGTAAGTATTTAGCAATATCTTCCTCATATTTCATCTTCAACTCTTCAAACCTCCTCCTGTGAGTTTGAATTTTTGCCAACTTAACCTTGTTATCTCCTTCATATGTTTGCTTCAATTTATCCCATATTTATTTTGCTGATTTGCAGTGCATAACTTTCACAAACTTTGATTCATGTAATCCACTCAAGATTCCATTCATAGCCTTGGCATTACTTTCATATGGTTTCCTGCTATCCTTATCTATGGGAGGAGTAGTTGAAGGTTTGAACCCATCCTCAATAGATTGCCATGTTTCATATCCTTGTGCCATCAAATAAGTCTTCATCCTCATACTCCAGAAAGCATAATTATTCCCATCAAACATTGGAGCCTTATTTGTTGAAGATCCACTCTGAGAAGCCATCTGTGTTCCTATACGATCTTCCTTCAAGTTATTAGAATTTTTTGAAGGAACCCACTCTGATACCAATTGAAGAACACAAGCTTATACTGAGAGGGGGTGAACAGTATAAGATCAAAATTTTACTTTTCTTTCCAAATGATAATAACAATAATATCAATGCAGTAAATGAAATAATGCACAAATCATCACACACATGAGAGACACAAATTTAACGTGGTTCACCCAATGTGGGTTACGTCCACGAAGAAAATATTTCTTATAAAATTTCTCAACAAATATCTTGGGAACCAATTCCCTATTACAATTTTATGGGCCTCTACCCAAAGGAGATCTCAATCCCCTATGCTCAAGTTCATGGACCTCTATCCATAGGATACCTCTATCCCCACTACTCTAGTTTGTGGACCTCTATCCATAGGAGACCTCTATCCCCACTACTCTGGTTTGTGGACCTCTATCCATAGGAGACATCTATCCCCACTACTCTGGTTTGTGGACCTCTATCCATAGGATAACTCTGTCCCCACTACTCTGGTTTGTGGACCTCTATCCATAGGATAACTCTATCCCCTCTACTCTAGTTTGTGGACCTCTATCCATAGGAGACACCAATCTCCTTTGCTTTGGTCTACTCCAAATCTTCTCTCAAAAACCTACTCTCAACTTTGCTTAAATATGCTCCAAGACTTCTCACAAGGCTGCTCTCTAGCTCTACTCAAATCTACTCCAAGCCTTCTCACAAGGCCTGCTCTCTACTCTCAAATTTTCTCCAAGCCTTCTCACAAGGCCTACTCTCTACTCTACTCAAATCTACCTCAAGCCTTCACATAAGGCTTGCTCAAATATGCTCCACACCCTACACAACACTCTCAAATATTCTCCAAGACTACACACAAGGCTTGCTTAAATCTTCTCATCAAAACCTACTCAAATCTGCTCACAAATCCTACTCAAAACATATACTCAAATATTCTCATAACACATGCTCAAATCTACTCATAACACATACCCAAATCTGCTCATAACACATACTCAAATCTGCTCATAACACATACTCAAATTTGCTCATAACACATACTCAAATCTTCTCATAACACATACTCAAATCTGCTCATAACACATACTCAAATCTTCTCATAACACATACTCAGATATTTCTCATAACACATACTCAAATCTGCTCAAACATTCCCAATTCTTGCATACAAACAATTTCATATATCTTTCCCAAAAGTGCTTTCCTTGACTAAAGTAGTTTAGATATATTCTACCTAGAATTCATTTAACCTCTTGAACATATAGAGAATGATATGTACTATTAAATGCCCAATATGTTCTTCACATTCACATGTCTCACATTTATTATATTTTAATGGTAGCTCTAGTCTAGCACTTTGATAACTGACCTTCTTATGTATTTTCCACAATCAAAACTGATGCACACACTTGCTTCACAAATCTGATTTCTAACACTTGCACATTCACTTTCAATGACACTCAAACCAATGCACAATTTGTTCTCAAACCCTAGCACATGTGTTTCCAATTTCATTCAACAATGAAGCATAATTTTATTTTCAACCTCTAGCACATGTGTTTCCAATTTTATTCAACAATGAAGCACAATTTTGTTCTCAAACCCTAGCACATGTGTTTCCAATTTCATTCAACAATGAAGCACAATTTTGTTCTCAAACCCTAGCACATGTGTTTCCAATTTCATTCAACAATGAAGCACAATTTTGTTCTCAAACCCTAGCACATGTGTTTCCAATTTTATTCAACAATGAAGCACAATTTTATTTTCAAACCCTAGCACATGTGTTCTCAATAATAATGCACAATTTGTTCTCAAAACCTTAGCTCATATATTTCCAACAATGCACATAAACTTAATCCTTATATCTCCTCCTATAGTACATCAAAACATTTCTTTCAAACAATCATCACCTCTTAGGAAGAAATTAGATCACCATACCTCTTAAATTGCTTTGATGAAGATGTGCCCTCAAGAACCTATCTCAAAACAATTTTCTTTCCTTTGCCACTTGAAATTTTGGTTAGCAATTTCCTTTTTCATACAATGAAAATCCTTCTCAAAAATATGTTCACAATAATGCCTAAAAATAATGCTCTATGATCCTCTTTTAATTTCACAAAATAAAGCTTTTAAACCATCACAATTTTCCCTCTATATCAAACACAACAAAACAATAAGCCACAATACACCTTATTTCTCCATTTCTCACATGCAAAAATATATCCCTTATTTTTCTACTTTATAATATTTGCACACACAAAAAATCTTTATGTACCCTTATGACTCCTATATGCAAAATAGAAGCACCTTGTATCATGCACGCCCTTATACTCCTTGTAAATATTAATCAAACCTTAGCACATACCTTACAAAAATTATTGTTGGTATGGATGGGAATTGACCCTCTGACCTCAAGCTCCCAATGGCAGCACATGACCACTTGGGCTAACCAAGTGGATGAGACCTCACGTGTGTGCTAACAACCTTATCTCCTCTATTGTATTCACTAAAAAAAATAAAAGCTCTTCAAATAGGCATCGACGAGAATCAAACCATGAACCAACTCCCTCATAACAACTTAGCACAAGTCCAACTACCACCTAGGCTACCCTGGTGGATGATGTCAAGGGGGTGAACAAAAATATTTGATTTGTCTTTCTATTGCACTTCTAAAATGATATTGTCCCCCTTCTCCTATTCGTTGTCACCTCTTCGCATCTTCCGCATCAAATCGAAAATTGAAATCTTGCTTAAACCAAAGTTTGAGGGCAATATTTATATATGTTTCAATGCATGCTTTTTGACGTCGGCCCACTTTGATATTTGATTTTTGATAATTTAAATTTACTTTGGCGCCTTTAAAATTTATACTTTGATATTATAATATTTTAAAAAAATATTATAATAAAACCTTTTGCCTTTCCTTGAATCTTTTTCAACCAAATAAAACCTTGTCTTTTTCTTGCAATTTAAAATCTTTTTCAACCAAATGAGGCCCTATCACTTTTAAACTCTCTTAATAATATTTAAATTTAAAATTTAAATATTATAATCCTTTTCTTGAATATTCTCTTTGCTTTGCTTTCACAACCATGGAAAATATTTTACCTTGAAATCCATGCTCTCTTTGACATCCATGACCATGACCTTTGACATCAATGACAACTCAAATTACACCTCAATATGCTAAATATTTCCAACATAATATATATAAGAAGTAAACTTAGCAAAATATTTAATTATTTTAGATTTCAAAAGGAACCCTCAAGAAATAAAATTAATTATTAAAAGACCATAATTTTACTATGAGTGGGATGTGTTGTTTTCCAACAAATGACAATATTTGTGGAAAAATAGTAGCACTATTAGGAACCTAAAAATCTAGTTTTAAAATAGTTAAAACTATGTACCACACCTTACTGCAAGGATTTTCAAAATGTTTTAACTGCCATCTACTAGCCTATTAAAATTACCACTTTAAAAAAACTCTGGTGTGTTATTGCAAGTGTATAAATCCTTCCTCTTAAGATGGCCATGGCTTAGAATTCTTACTAAGAATTAATTAGACTATTTGGACTACATAGGATTATTCGAGCAGAGCTCTATTGCCAATCAAGCATATATAGCCCTGACAGAGTTACTCTTAGATTTTTAAGACCTTATTTCATATCCATGGAGCATCCATAGCCCTAGTGAACATGTCTAAAGTTCCTCTTTCAAAAATCTGAGCTATCCACTTTATTATGGAACTCTATTTTTCTTTTTTTCTTTTTTTTTGTTTTCTTTTTTTATAAGATAGACAACTAGGAAGTCTTACTGAAGGTTCAAAATTTGAACTTGCCCTAATGTTTTAGTAACCAAATAACCTATTAACTAACCATTTTAGTTTGAGTACCAATAACCTCTTTAGATTAATTAAAATGTATTCATGGATTAGATTTTTCCCTCATGATTAACTTTTCTTGGATTTCCTGGGAGTCCATATAAATAATATAACAATTCCTTTTATAATTAAAATAGTTACAGTGGGTAAGGTAAAATATCTAAAATGCCTCTCTATTATCACTCTAGATAATAGGCATCACCAATATCCCCCTTAATTGTAATATATTTTATCAAAATCATCCTATTTTAATCCATAAAACCGAGCCAAAATCCCAAAAGAGAAAAGATATAAAAAAAAACCAGCACCAACCTAATGTTGATCAAACTAGTTAAACATGCTCTATTTTTATTTATTTATTATTTATATATACAATATATACATACATATAAAGGCTTATATGATTACTCAAATGATGTAGCATATGGAATAGTGAAGAAATAATGTTTCAAATACTGATAATTTACATGTAAGTTTAGAAAATTACCTTCTAGGTCCTATAGATGAAATGTATTGTTACCCAAATTTTTTGCTATTTGGTATGGCCCTATACACAAAGGTTTTAACTTGGTGTGTTTACCTTTCTTTTCAGGGGTTTTGTCCCACATAAACACTAGGTCTACATTTTTGAATACCTTCACTCTTGCTCTTTTATCAAACCAATGCTTGAATGTCTCTTGATGTTGACTGAAATGCTCTATGACCTAAAGTCTTTCATATTGTAAATTAATAAATTCTAATACATAGCCCTTGCATTTGCATTATAATTAAAATAATATAAAGCAAACTGATAAGTTGGTAATTTTAAAGAATTAGGGACATGTACCATACTAAAAAGCATGCACCTAAGCTATTGCATCATTATACCAAATATTAAAGCAATAAATCATGTATAACAATGAATTGAACAAGAATATAAGACTTATTTTATTAAATAATTGCCAAATCTCAATTACAAGTAGGTCCCTCTTAGGGATACCAAAATCTTGATACAATTAATACAAATTTGAAGCCCCTAAATGGGGATGGTGCAATCCGTAGGCTTTTAGAGTAGACACGAACTGCTCAAGGCTTATGGATGCCTTCTTCTCACTTGCTTGGAGGAATTTGATGCAAAGAATGCTTGGAATATATTAAGAACCTATGAATATACATTCAAGAAACAACATAGCACAATTAGAAGCAAAGGAAGCCTCTCATGATGAGGCTCTTGTTAAATATTTGCAAAGAATATGACAAATATGCAAAGAAATCATAAAGACTTGCAAAGATAATCATAAAATCTCTAAATTATGATAAGGAATGCTAGGAAAATAGTAACTCTAGCTAATATGATGTGTAATTTGCAACTAAAACAATAAATAGGTCTAATATAAGAAGATAAGTGCAAATTAGCAAATACGATGAAATAAGAGCAAAGCTACCTATAATTTTTAGAATCAACCATACAAAAGCATGAATGAAAGTTAATATAAGTAATATCTAACTAATTGAATGCTTGAAATTGAAATCCTATGGTTAAAACAAAGGAAAATGGGCATCAAACCCTAGTTGTGAGTTTTAATGTAGCTAGCTCTGTTAGCCACAAATGACAGTTGTGGCTGAGATGAAAGTGTTTTTTCTCTTATAACCAAGGCTTGAATCTTGAAATTCATCCAATGAGTTGATTATCAAGGGTCATATTTGTATTTTAGAATGAATTGGTGATGTAGATTCTTCGAATTTGCAATGGAAGTGGTTCAATTAGAAATGAATGATCTCTTCAAGCTCTTGAAACCTCCATAGCTTCAAATGAAATCATGATTCTTCAAATTGGTAGCATGCAGACATCCTTAAGGGTTGTAAGTGGCTCTCTAATTTGGTAGGTCTTCATTGCATTCAATTGAAAACTCTTCTAGATCCTTTTCCCAAATTTGGAGAGGGGTCATATAGAACTCTCAATTCCTCATCCTAGCTTCCTTGGGAAGCCAAGATCAATAACTAGGAGGTTGCAACAATTGGGAGGAATAATCCAAAAGCTTCCTTGCTTGAAACCATTTGAAATCTATTACTATGACCATTGTAACTGATTTTGGCTTGGTTTAGGAGTCAATAGACCGCCTAAAGCCATGTTGTAGGTTGAATTATGATCATTGATCTAATCAACATTAGATGCCCAGTCCTACAATAGGATGTAAACCCTAGAATTATTGCTTCCAATGGGGTGGAAGGCTTAAATTTGCAAAGCTTTCATGTGTCCACAGTGATTGGGTAGCTAGTGCTATGCTTGTTTCGATAGGTGGAGAGATTCAAGATTAACTATTATATTTGCTTTTTGCCTTTAGAAAAGGGTAAGCTTATGATAGTTATTGGTAATGATTCATAAGATGAATGCAATTTACATGATTGAGTGATATTTTATTGAATTTGATTATGATAATTAATATTATGACTACCCCCTCAAGCAACGGGTCGATGAGGGAAGGACAATTAATAAAGCGATGAGACACTTGACCAAGATGAATAATTTGGATAACTTAAGAATTTTGTATTTTGTGATATGGCAAGACCTACTTCAATCATGATTTCAACCATTAATAGTAATTGTAAATCTCTATCCCATGAAGCATTCTTAGGTAATCAAGATGATAAAAATTCCAATTAGGCTTGTGTTGAATCA
The DNA here is from genome assembly GCA_028583015.1 of Wollemia nobilis. Classification (NCBI taxonomy): domain Eukaryota; kingdom Viridiplantae; phylum Streptophyta; class Pinopsida; order Araucariales; family Araucariaceae; genus Wollemia; species Wollemia nobilis. Next base: position 20,774,266 of record JAQPPZ010017232.1, on the reverse strand, counting down.
CTTTTTGTTAATGATTTGTTGAAAATGTCATAGAAGAAATGAAATGCATGCCTCATTCCTATGGGGCAGTCCGACTGCCATGGCCTTCTTCAATATTGAAGTGAAGACATTTCAATTCAATGATGACTAATTTTTCCCAAATGACCTTATGGTGATTTACTCATCCTGTCGGATTGCATGGAGCGCAAGTCACTACAACCGCCAAGTTTGTAGAATAAATTACTAAATGTAAGGCACATTTGTATTTTGATTTATGCCATATTTTTGCTATTTATTGAAATTTTTTGAGGTTTCTGAAGCATTGAATATTTTTTATTTTGCATTTGAAGGCTATCCATGATGAAAATTTGCAAGCATTTATTACTTCCTGCTAGCCACGGTTGTCAGCCACAACCAATTTTGGCAAATTTATTAGCTATAGCTAATACCCGTGGTCGACAAAACCCTAATCTGCACCTACGATTACCAGCCATGGTTGAGGGCAGAATGGAAAATATAAAATAAAAAAATTACCATTTTGAATTTTATTATTTCCAGTTGCCCATAGCTGATAGGAGATCTTTGAGAGGTGAGGTTGAAATATTGATACGGAATGCTACCACACACCTAATCTACCCTGATGGCTGACCAACTGGAGGTGTCCACCAGTGGTAGAGCTAGTGCTACAAAGGTAGCATTGTGAGCCTCTTCCTTCCATTTAACAACTTTTAAAATAAACCAAATTAATTAATGGCATTAATGAACACATTAAACTATTGGAAATGAACCACACCTTAGTTAGGATTAGTCTAGGCTAGATTAGTGGGTGGGTTTTAATTTTTTTTTGGGTTGCTAGGGGTAGGAAATGACCCCAAAAAGGGTCTTTACCATAGCCGCAGGTGGTAACTATGGCTGCCAATTGACCAATTAGGTACCATGGTTGTCAAGTGTGGTTGAGGTCAAATATCAATGATAAAAAAATTAACCGTTGACACTGGACATGGGTGACAACCGTGGCTAAGCAACTTTAGAAAAAAAATTAATTTTTTTTTACTGGAATTAATTGCTTTTTTCTTTTTGCAAGTGCAAATATTGATTTTTTTGAGCATTGTGGTACATTTTTTTATTGTTTTTAAATTTTTGAAGTGTTTTGAATTTGTTTTGAATTTTGAAGTGTATTTTTTGATGTTTTTGAACATTTTTTATCATTGTCATTATTATTTATTTTTAGACCTTGACTGCTAGAGTGCGGAAGTCAGATCTCCTCTACAAGCTCCTACCTAGACTAGGTGATGCTGATCGAGATTGGTTCAAGGCCATAGTCTTTAGATATGTGCTACGATTACCCTCTATCTAGGTTGACCAGGAATATATGACTGCATTGGCCTATCGCTGGGATGCGTGGACCAATATATTTCATCATCCCACTAGAGAGATCACCGTTACATTGGAGGATGTCTACCACATCTTCTACATCCCTATTGATGGTGAGGCCCTCACCTCTTCACCTATCGAGGTGAAGCCTATCATCTTCTAGAGGATATTCAGTGCTAGGTGATATGAGGCAATGGATGACATAGATCATGGTGGAGTACCCATAAAACATTAGTACCAGGTGTGGGTCTTCTCATGGTGGTAGGCTATGTTGATGCAAATCATTATGAATATTGTGCTTCCTAACATATCCAGAGCAAGGCTCCCCTAGAACCTACTAGTCAAGATACAAGACTTACTGGCTAGGACCGCAGACGAGCCAGTGATTCCATCATAGGGGAATGCTCTCCTTGCTCAACTTTATAATGAACTATATCGTATCACTTAGTGGGGGTGAGCAGGAGTAGGATGTAACTTTTTGCTCCAAATTTGGGCATGGGAGCATATCAACATTGATCATCCTAGAGGACTATCCCTACAAATTAGCACAATCATAGAGGAGTCATAATACTATGCAAATTTCTAGCCTAGAGAGGTTGAGGGATATATGAGCAAATCCTATGTAGGGGACCTCCAATATTACATGGATAGACCGATAGGGCTATGGGTAGGGTAGGTCATATGGTGCCATTATATGGATTGCTCTACATGGGAGGAGGCAAACCACTACCTAAGAGGAGTGCGAGGTGATATATGGATCATCAGGCGTAAGTTCGGTGTGCATGAGTTCTTCCACTTCTCATATGTATCTTGATAGTTTAGGATATGTTAGGATATCCTAGAGGAGCCAGTCATCTACTACCACCTTAAGGTAGAGACTCAACTAGTCTAGCCTTGGGTGACCCCATTGGGTGATGAGTATGATGACTTCTAAGAATTGGGGTAAGCTAACATAGGGACCATAGTAGACTATGATGCCTGGTGGACTACCAGGCTATGGCAAGGTGGTGGTACTCTAGGCAGGTATAGATATGGAGTAGCTACAAGGGATGCAAGTGGTGATCCTAAGGGGTGATGAGTTCATTGGAGGATAGAGGATGGATGGGGCTAGGTTGTTGCAGTAAATGAGGAGGCTCAGGATGAGGAGGAGGGTGAGAAGGAGCCAAATGATGAGGTTTCTAGTTTAGGGCCTAGGTAGCTAGTCTAGAGAAATAGCTATAGATTGCATGGATGTAGATCCTAGAGAGGGATACTTATATTACAACATTATAAGCTTATATGGGTGCACTGCAATATCAAATGGCACTGGGTTAAACATAGTGGTGAGGCTACCAGGAGGAGACGACAGCCTTCTAGGTATAGATTACTATAGTTGACACATATATATATAAGATCATTAGGTAGCATGATATTCTTTAGTCTCATTTGGACTTTAGTACTATAGAGTAGGACCTACTTAGGACAGTGAGGGGAGACCCCTCGACTTTGTAGTTTACTCTATCTACTCTAGCTGTACATGTGCTAGTAATACTAGACATGGTTGTAGATATCAGGTGGCTAAAGGTCATAGTGTCAAACAATATGAGATGACATGCTTACGATGTAGTGCACATCGCTCTCCTCGAGGGTGAGGTCAAACTATGGGGTGGTTTAGTGCCTGAAAGATCTACAATGTCAACATCTTAGAGGACCCAAAGGAGCGATACTGTGTAGTCATCAACATGACCCAATTACAGGGACAAACATATTAGAGAGGTCCACAAACACTAGCTCGAGGCACACTCGTAGAGAGGGTGGAGATGGGGGTGGAGGCCAGCCAAAGGGTGTAGGCCTAGCTTAGTACATATATTTAGATACATGTACCATTTTTTAGTGTAAGGTCTAAGGACCTACATAGTTGTACACTACGAGTATTTTTGATGTACCTCTTTACGTACTTGGACATACACACATATATATGACATGATATAATATTTTGAGACTCATTATGTGTATTATGTGTTGTTTTTTCTTTATGTTGATGTTTATGAGATGCACATAGATGCAATGTTGATATGCTTTGATTACTGCTATATGATATGATGTTTTGATGAAATGCACTAGCTAGATGATTTATGTATGCGTAGATACTATGACGTAGATGTGTATATGGACTATCTATGATGTATGCATATATCGATGCAATATTTTATTTTTAATGCATGTTTTAATTTTTATGTAATTGTATGCATCTAATTTATGATATGATGAATGCAATGTATGTAATGCATTATTTACATGATGATGATCCAATATAAATGAACTTGTATGCTTTAATCACTTAAAACATAAATAATGAATGCAATATGAGTTTAAAAATCTAATGGACGACACCACATAATGTATAAAAATCATGAATAAAAATGTTAAATCTTATCATAAGAATTAATCATTTTAACATCCATATATGAAATGATGAGTTTGAAAAATATGTAATGATTTTTGAGATGAGATGATTTGTTGCTAATAGGGAATTTTTGAGGTTTTCCATGAGACTCAAACATCCTAGTTGATTAATCAAAAGTTGTATAATGACCATACTAAACTCCTGAAAGACCAAGTTTTTGTTATGAAGACCAAGATATTCATTATCCCTATATGTGCAACTGAATATATTAGATGAGACATAAGACTAACTCATTGCTATATGGGATTCATTCAGCCCATTGTTTTAGTGAGGATCACCAAATGTTCACCTTGATCCTAAGTTTGAATGTAGTTAGACTAGACCACTAGGTAATACAAGCCACCTAAAGCTAGCTCATTTGTAAATTGCTTAAAACTACCTTGATGCCAGGTGGGATTCATTCAGCCTATTGATGTATTGGGGATCACTCTATGGTTTCAAGTAGTGACCATTCTAGAGATTCAAGTTCTTCACCCACTTTTTTTTATTTTGATTTATTAGGATACTTGCTCATGCTTAGTGATGAAAATCACTGTTTATTTTGCATTTTTGTTTTTATTTTATTTTGATCAAGGGATTTGATTTGATTTTGGGATTTTGCTCATTTTTGTAAGCAAGGGATTTCCTTGGGTAGGGGGGAGCTTGTACTTTTTCCAATAATCACCACTCTAGACCATGCACATCATAAAATGAGCAAGTAAAAACCTTTTGCTTAATATAATTGGGACCACTTTGTAGTGTTCATATTTCCTTGTCCTAGTTAGGATTGTTAATGTGTTTGATTAGTGATGGAATTTTGACATATGCTAGATGCTATAAAAACTAGACATCATCTCCAAAAGCAAAGTAAGCTTTCTACAAAATCTGAGAAGACCACTAGGTATGGTTGAATGACTGGATAACCCTAGTACATTCCTCATAGCAACAAGAGGGGTTGTGTTGAAAAACACAATTACTCACAAGGGTGATGGATGATGATGATAAATAGATGCATTATTAAAATACAAGTGTTGTGTCACTTATTGGATTTTAAACACAACCTATTCTAATGCAAGTGCAGTGGATGGACATACCTAATGTAATGCAAGTAAATGAATGCATGCTCAAAATTAAATGCATAGTGCAAATATTTTTGTATTTTGATGTTTTACAATATTTTTGACTTTTTGATTTTTATGGATTTTGATGTTTTCCATGTTTTTGATTATTTTGATTATTTTGAAATTTTGAATTTATGTGTGGAACACCTTAAGATGAAGGATGTTGAGAGGTTCAAGCTCTTCAGCACCTTCAAGAAATGTTAGGAAATATATTCCAGGTCATATCTTCTTTGAGATGATATATGGACCTAACCAGTTGGCCACAAATTTATCTTGCAAGTGTAGCAATAGGTTTGAGTTTTGTTGGTTTTATTTCAAAACAATATCTCCAAATTTAAATTCTTTCATATGGAATTTATTGTTAGCTCATTTTAAACATTCCTGATAAACTCAGATATGCTTAAGGGTATTCACACGATGTTCATAAAGAAGTGTCAGTTGGTCAAGGTGAGCTTGTTGTGGAATGTCATCATCGATAAACTCTTTCAATGTGATGCACAGGGTTGGAATTTCCAACTCCAAGGGTATAATGGCCTCAACACCATATACTAGAGAAAATGGGTTGGACCTAGTGGGCATCCATATACTAGTCCTGTAAGCCCATAATGCAAGGGGTAGTTGGATGTGCCAATCTTTGTGGTTTTCTTGAACAGTATTTTTCAAGATTGATACCACTATCTTATTTGAAGCTTTAGCTTACCCATTTGCTTGCATATAGTATGGAGTCACAAAAATATGTTGTATATTATACTTGGATGTCAAATCCCTCATAATTTTATTTTTGAACGATGTTCCATTATTCAATATAATCTTGGATGGTATCCCAAAATGACTTATGCTATTATGGAGTATGAACTCTGTAATACATGCTCCTATTATCATTGTTAAAGGGATTGCTTCCACCCATTTTTTAAAGTAATCAATAGTCATTATAATGAATGTATGTCATCCCAATGATGGGGGAGAGATCTTGCAAATTAGATCTAGACCCCACTAAGAAAATGACCAAGCCGCTTGAATGGGTTGTAAGGCCTATGATGGCAAGTATATAATATTAGCATGATGCTAATATTTAACATATTTCTTAATATACATGGTGCAATCCTTCTCCATTGTGGGCCAATAATAACCCATTCGAAGGATGCACTTTATGATGGCCATGATTCTAAAATTACCACCACATGTATCATCATGAGCTTGTGATATTATCCAAGTTTATTCTTAAAGCTCAAGACAATGAAGGAGAACTCCATCATAGCTTCGATGGTACAAAATATCTCTTAAAAATATATACTTTGTCACTTTTTGTTTGAATATGCATTTTGTGGTATGTGATAATCCCTATGGGATTAAACCAAGCTTAAGTAAGTCATGCAATTGTGACATCCAATATTGATAAGCTACAACTTCAACTAATAAGATGACTTGCTCCCTTTATGATTTGATATGCATGAATGCATACTGGGATACAACCTTGTGGTGAATGGTGGTGCCATTCCCCATAGGACCTTGTGAGACAAAAGACCCCCAAGGTGCCTTATTAAGAAATTCTCTGGATTTATAGAACCACTCATGGTTTGGTTCTATATGAATCATGTTGAATGATTCCTTAGTTTCAAAAGCCTCATGCTGCATCATGGATTGCGAAAGTTTCATCACATGAATGGTAGTGAAATCGGTAGACAAATTTTGAGGGATCAAGGACCCCAAATATTCCATAGTATCTATAAATCTATTTGATGTACAAGGGATTGCCTCGATGTCGTACCACTCTAGTTGGGCTAAATAAGTATAAAAAAAATCCTTATAAGCTTTTAGGATAGGACACCTACATTGAAAAGTCCCTTCACTTGGTTGACAATGAGAAGGGAGTCACCAAAGATGTTTAATATTTTAATATTCATGGTGATTGATGTTTGGAGACCCAATATTAGGGCCTCGTATTTAGAGTTATTATTGGTATAAGGAAAGCCTAGCTTAAATGACAAGGAAATTGGAGCACCTTGTGGTGTGAAAAAGATAATTCCTACACTACCCCCTTGCTCACACTTCGAACCACTGAAGAATAAATTCATATCAACTTTGTTATCTAGTTATTTGGGTTTGGGTGACTGATAATGCAAATATTGCATCATAAAGAAGCTCTATGATGATATGCTTACTATCCTTGAGAGGAACCTCCGCAAACTGATTAGCTCTAATATGTCCCTTGATGGACTTTTGGCTGATGAATTCTAGGTCAAATTTTATCAGTATCATGATCCACTTTGCAGTACATGTATTATGATGTCTTGCTCATAATATATTACAAAGGATTCAGTTTTGATATCACATACATCGTATGACTTAGCATGTGGTGGTGCAACTTCTTATTTGCAAAAACCACTGCTAAGCATATCTTTTCTACGTATGCATACCCTAGCTCATAACTCATCAAGGTGCTACTGATATAATATATCGCTTGCTCTTTATCTTGCATGTTCTTTTGAGCTAACATGGTTCTCAATGCAAAGTTAGTAGATGATATATAAAGTTAGAATGACATATCTGGCCTTGGTGGAGCTAGGTGTTGCCAGGTATTTCTTAATTTTAGTAAATGCCTCTTAAAAGTCCTTATCCCAATTGAATGGGACCCCCTTGTGTAGTAGTCGATTCATGGGTTGGCATTTGTTTGATAGTTGTGCGATGAATCACTTTATGGATGCTACCTTGCCTTGTAGGCTTCTTAGCTCTTTTATATTGGTGGGAGGATGTATTTATAGTATGGCCTTGACCTTTTCTAGGTCAAATTTGATCCCTCATTTAGAAATTATGAATCCCAAGAGTTTTCTTGAAGTTACACCAAATATGCACTTCTTAGGATTCAACCTAACATTATGCTCTATTAGGTGATTGAAGACCTTTATGAGGATATCAACATGCTCTTGATGTAGCAATGACTTTACCAATAAGTCATTAATATAATCTTCTAGTATTTTGTGCATGTAGTCATGAAATATATATGTCATGGCCTGCTAATATGTGGCACTAGTATTTTTAAGACCAAATAGCATTACTTTATAACAAAATGTTCCCCATGGCATTGCGAATGTGGTTTTGTGCTAGTATTCGACTTTAATTTGAATTTTATTGTAACTAGAAAAACCATCCATTAGGGAGAGCATCTCATGACCTGTAGTTGCATCTATGTTGGGCAATGGGAATGAATCCTTTGGTGTTGCCTTGTTGAGGTCTCTGAAATCCATACAAATACGGATCATTCCATAAATTTTTCCTACAAATACCATGTTTGATACCCATTATAGATAGTAGATGGATATAATAAACTCTACATCCAACAATTTTTGTAACTTGTATTTAACCATTAAAGTGATGGTTGGATGTATTTTCCTAAGATTTTGCTTGACTAGCTTTTTGGAGGGGTCTAGCGAAAGGTTATGGGTAACCACTTTCGGATCTAGTCCTGACATATCCTTGTATGTCCAAGCAAAGAGATCAGGTCTCTCTTTCAATAGAGGAATGAGATTGGCATGCTCATAAGGAGATAAAATTTCTCTAAATTTAATCTTCTTAGGATTAGTTGGATCATCACTAATATCCACATCAAAGGTTTCCTCTACTAACATGTGGTATCCCTCCTCAAGTTGGTGAGGCATAGGAATCAGGTGGATGTCATCCGTTGGGTTTAAAAGTTCCACATTGGAATTACCCTCAATGTGATAAACATCATGTGTACAACCTAGTGCAAAGTGAAATAGTTGTAACATTTCTTCATTAGGGAAGAAATATTTAGGATCTAAAGATGAATCAGTACGATCCCAATCAATAGTTTCTAAAATAAGACATAATGGTTTGGAAGGATCTATTTGGTTGTGGAGTGGAGTGGTCAAATCAATGGAGATCATGTTGATGGAATGATTTAGATCTCTAAGACCATGTGTGTGCACCTCTAAATTATTGATATACTTCTCATACCCAAGATGTGGCTCTGGGGGTATCGAGGGATCTTTGGATCCGATCTATGAATAGATTGGAAAATGGTATCATTTGGCTCCAGGAGCTATCGATATTTAGGAGGATCAAGGAACACCATATGATAAATCACATTAGCATTGGACCATATTCCCCTGAGGTGAGGGCTAGGATAAACTCTTTTATGCATGTTGTCCATGTCAAATGGCTCATTATGATGATGCAAGTATCATGGCCCAAGGTATGCCATTTTAGTCTTGTCTTCATAGTCGCTATCATTTATGAAGTATCGGTTATCCATAACGACTATTTCATTGAGATGATGTAAGTGCCTAGGCCCAAGGTAAGCCATATCTATTTCATCCTCATATTCTTCATTGTTTGAGGAATCTTCATCATCATCACTTTTAGAATCACATTTTGGTCCATCTCTTTCAAAAATGGACTCTGCTCTAACCTCATTAGAAGAAATTTCTAATTCAGTGTCTACTATTAGACCAAATTTTGAATTTGGATGCCAATGTCATCGATATCTTCATGATTTTTTATTATCAAGTTGGTTCTCAAAATATCCTCTAGATTGATCTCCACCACAATTTTGTTATGATAGATTCCATGCAATGGGTTCAACCTCTGTTTATTGTTGTTTGGTGGTGGTTTGTGAAGTTCATGATCATATTTACATTAATTTTTTGATCTGGCTCTTGAATTTTAGTATATTGAATGAATAAATAATTTTAAGAAGCATAAAAATGGATCTTTTTCAAAAATAAAAATAGAGAAAGTAAGGTAGAGAAAAAAAGGGAGTATATTTAATCTAGTTGTAAATTGAAACTATTGAATTTAATTATACTACTCAACTTCACAATAAGACAAATCAATTGAGGAAGGTGTATAGCTTTCTAAGAACACCTTCCACTTTGAGAATGGGATAGAGACAACACATGATAGAAAGAAAATTACAAATGCAAGGGGGGTGGGCCTCAATTGGTTTTTCTTACCAATAGTCAAGCTCATACAGTAAGAACAAAGCAAGTAAAACATAGACCCAGGAATTATGTTTCTAATCATCTTAAGCACACAATAAACATAATGAATCTCAATAGTATAGCACAATTTCAATAATCTAGATTTATAATCAAATTAAATAAATCCTAAGTGAGACAAAAATAAAATATAGTGCACTTATCATAACCCAAAAAATATTAGGCTCCTGGCCATGTTGTTCTAAAATATGATCGCACACTAGGCTTAGGTATAGAATAAATCTATCAAATAAACTTGCAAATTTGGCAAGAATTCATTAATTCTAATTTTTTGCATCCTTTGTTTTACATTCAATAGGAGTATATATAGATTTGGGACATGACCTGATCTTTACAAAATATCAAGATCCATAAAATCCATTATCGAGAATTCAAAAAACATTTTTTAAAAGAGTTATAATCAATTCAAACTACTTGAAATATCTTTTTGAGTACATTGTTATAAATTACGGAGATACAATTTGATATCATCTCCATAAAACAATGACTGTTCATGAATATTTTTATTTGACTTTATTTTTAGCAAATGGTGAATGCTCATAGATATTTTCCCTATCGATTTTCCATATTTTGCAAGATTTTACATATTAAATAATATGAATAACTGACAAAAGGATATTTAAACAATTCTTTAATAAAACTGCATTATATTTTTTCTTTAAAAAAAACTTCATTATCGCCAATTTGAATGTTTTTAGAATATTATAATATGCACTATGCCTTATTTTGACACTTGTCTTATGCCACTTGTATTATGCTTTCCAGTTTTGATTTCTCCAACTGGAGTTATGTGTCTTATGTATGACACTTGGAGTGGAGATTATGACACTTTTCAAATCTCACTCATAGGCTTGATGCCTATATATATATATATATATATATATATATATATATATATATATATATATATTTAACGTGGTGGAATCGGTAGCCACCACGAATCTAGGCAAGCTATCCGGCTTTTATGGCTGCCATAGTATTCTACACGGTCTACCTCAGAAGCCGCCACACAGGTCTTTGGGTAGTCCGCCCCTATAACCGCCATGCCATATTCATTTTAAACCTTTTACATCACTGAAAGCACCAAGAAAGGGACAAGTGTTTAGTCCGATGAGGCCCAATATTTGAACCTTGGACCTCTGCCCCCTTATGGGGTTTGGATGAACCAATTGGTCTACACCTCGGACCTAATATATTGTAATATATTTCAACAATACAATTGAGCCTTTTTGTTCTATCCAAACATCTGGTATCAGAGCTCAATGAGTATGCTCTCCACCTAAGTGGATCAAAAACCAGAAAGATCTTGATCCATGTGAGAGCAATTATTTTTTTAGGGAGAGTCTATGTTGTTGAAAAGATTAGAAAGCTTGCAGTCTAAGTTAAAGGGGGGATTTTTTGTAGGCTTTTTTTATAATTTTTTTTACAAAAGTTATTTTTATGAGCTTTGGGGCAAATTATATGTATTCTTGAAATTCCACCCCTTGTAGGCTTTTGGGAGTTATTTTTTACCTATTCCATTTTTAGGTTTTGAACTAGAAGTTTTCAATCATTGCTTGAGATCATCGCTACTAAGGGCCACCACATTGGATCCCTGGTGATTATTCATATGTGCTATTTCAAATTTTTTTGACACGACAGAGCCCACATGGTCAAATCTACTCTCAAACTCCATGCCCATTTGTTGTAATAAAGCCAGTGACTCTTTCAGAAGAGAATCTCCTAAAGTAGATTTTTTTTTTTTGTGAGATTTCCACCATTTCTGTGGGTGCAACTCACCAAAACTACTGCCCTCCATGTAGCTGCTATTTTGAACCTATGACTCATTTACATCATTCAAATCTGTTTGCCCATATCCACCATCATTTCACCTAGAAGACTGCCCATGCCTTGCACACTCAATACCCACAGTCACAATCATAGTTTTTTCATGGAATCATAGTTTTTTCATCTTCTGCTATTAAAAACATAAAAAAAAACATCGATATCTAGGTGTAATCAATCTAAAATTATAGAATATTGCATCACAGAGAACATCGATCTCTAGGCACAATCGATCTAAAAGTAGAGAATCTTGCATCACAAAAGGGCCTCCCTCAAAATCTATCGCATCGATCATGAAATTTTTTTATTTACCACATCTTCAACCCTATTTTTGGTGTGAATAAAAGTCATCTTCTTGAGTGGGTCCCAGTATTCCTTTGAGCTTTCCACACAAATGATTATTTTTTCTTCAATTGAGGTTTGAATTTTCAATGATATCACATCTCCAATAGCATTTTTATTCATGGTTGCATTTTTCCATATAATTTTTTTTTACTTGTTCATGGAGTACACTTGAGAGCTGGATTTTGAACAAAATCAGCACTGTCTATCGATGAAATCCATGCTCCATGTGTTGTACTACCCTAATAGCTCGAAGCAGCATTCAGACCTACTATGAGCTTGACACACTTCTCTTGTGTCATTATGTAGAGATACCCTCATAAACACTAATTATTTCATTGTGGCTATAATGAAGCCTTTGTGTGATGCAATTCCAATCACTATGTTGTGAAAATCCTATAGTAGATGCACCTACATTATTTCATTTGGTAGTGTTATTGGAGATTTGACATTCTCTCATGCCAAACTATATAGATATGATCGATGGCTCCCTCTCATTGTAAATTTTTTGGATACCTTGATGTTCAAAACACATTTGTTATACATAATTAAAATAGAGCTCGAGTGAGATTTGGCCCATATTTTGCACACTCAAACTCGATATCTATGTCATGAACATTCTTTTTTCCATATATGTAATGTTGTGTTTGTGCGGTGTCTGTTAATGAAGATACCATATTTTTTTCTATATGTCATGTGCAATGAGTATAGTTAAATTAAACTTTGCAAGGAACTATGCATTAATGATGGCTAATATTTTTTGATCCATCTGGGAGAATCATTAACCTAGGCACTCCCTTGAAACCAGTCCACCAATGTTGTGGTTTTATGAAATAAATATTTGGTCAACAATATTCTAAAATGATGCACATGCCAAATACACCCTTATCCATTTAAATGCATGACTCACTAGTCGTAGAGTTGGAATCGCATGAGTGATGAGCCCTCATGCTATTCCAAGCACCACATTTCAAATTTATTAAAAATTTTAAGTTTCCTACCGAATTTTAAAGTTGTAATTTCAAAATTCCTGCTGAAATTGTAAAGGGCTTGTTTTGTGCCTCTAAGAGTCCTTTTGATTTCTCCACAAATAAAGGGTCATTTTGTATCCAACTATAGGCTTATATATAGTCGTTTGAAATGTGTTTTTGAGGGGGTTCCATTGGTACAATAATTTTTCAGTTATAGCATCATTTTCTATGTTGAATAATGGTTTGAAATTAATGTTGTAAAACATAGTGTATTTTTGGTTGTATCAAAAACTCTTGGGTGGAACATTTAGAAAATTAAAGGGGAGATCATTGTTATGTCTTTGTGGGAATATTAGGCCAAGTTATTTATTGAAGTTGGTAAATTTGGAGGCATTATTGTCATTGAAGGCATTGATATTATAACATCTTTTGAGGCACATTTGGGGCTATATTTTAGCCAAATTTTATAATACAATCATCAACTCAAGGAGTGATTTAGGGCCCCTTGTACCTTGCTTTTGGAGTCCTTCTTATGGCATTGTCTTGGCCACATTGTATTTGGTGCTTGCCTCTCCTAATTTGGGCTTGTTCTTCATTTTAATGCTTGCTATAACCCTTGCATGTCTTTGGATTTTATATAATTGTAACCAAGTGTAGTTCCTTTGCATATACACACTTGACTTTTTGCAACATATACAAGCAAGAAAGCACACAAGAACTTTATCATAACATATAAGCACCTAAAAATTTGGCACATCTATTGTAAAAAATTCTCAAAAGGCAAGCAAGCAAGCATTGTAATAAGAAAATTTACTTCTTACTCTCTTTGGGTGGAATAGGGCACTTGTGTTCAAGTTATCCCTCCCACTGTTGGAACCACTTTGGAAAAACTAGGTGAACCCTCCTTTGGATTTTAAGTGGTGTACCCTAGATTTTTTTTAGGGCCCTTTCTTGGAATTTTTGTTTCTTATTACATCCTTTGTTAAGCTCCCTCTTATTTCAATCATTTTCTAATCATGGCTTCTACAAATCTACTAAGTGGTCTCACTAAAAATATTGAAGGATATAACTCTTTATCAAATTGGAAATATGAAATGGAATCTATCTTAATGATGAATGGCATGTGGAATTTTGTAGGAGATAGGAAAGATGATGAAGAACCACTCATAGCACCTGAAGATCGTACAACAAAAGCACTATTTGAAAAGAATTCCAATATAGCTTTAAGTCTCATCAAGCTAGCTATAGGAATTCAATGTAGAGAAATTGTAAGGGCTGCAACTACACCTAAACAAGCTTGGGATGCTCTAATAATATTGTTTGATAGGCCAAGTCAAGACAAAATTTTGTATCTAAAACAAAAATTACACAATCTCTGTATGAAAGGCTCACTTATCGATTACCTTATGGAAGTGAAGTCTATTAGGAATTATTTCTTAGCTTCTCGAAAAAATCTTGATGATAATGACTTGATTGCTATAATTTTACGTGGCCTTCCTTCCAAACTTCACTTCTATGCTACCATGTTAGATCTAAGTGGTAAAACAATTGATTCATCACTTGAAGAGATTGAAATTCTACTTAAGAAACATGAGCAAGCACTACTCAAATATGAAGAGATGGAATCCTCATCATTAGCTTTTGCCACTAAGGCATCCTTACAGCCTAGACACAACAAGGGTCCAAATAAACAACATTCAAATTAGATAGGTAGACAACATCATAGATACCCACATCAGCCACATTAGTATTACCAATAGTAGCCATGTCAGCAACAACCATAATAGTATAATCAGTAGCCAAGATGGAAAATAAGACCTCCCCAAGGGGTTCATCCTAATAGATGACCTCAAAACAAAAATTAACAAGGATGTGATTATTGTGGCAAATGGAATCCTAATGTCACTAATTGTTATCAAAGACAAAGAGATCAAATGGGTCCACAAGATAATAATCTCAACACATTGTATGTAGCAAATCAAGTTAGTGTTGAAGATAAATATTGTTGGTATAAATATTCTGGAGTAGCTAAGCACATGACAGGAAGGTATGATTGGTTGACCAAGGTTCACCCTACTTCTAATCAATTCATTACTTTTGGTGATGAAAGTACCCTTTCCATTGAAGGTGTTGGAGAGGCACCACTTCCTTTGCATGATGGAAATAATGTTCCTGCAATAGATATCTTGTATGTACCTAGTCTTAAGAGGAGTCTAATTTCTATTTGACAACTTATAGATAAGGGTTATACTATCTATTTTAAAAAAGAAAAGTGTTGCATTCAAGAACTAAATGGCACTATCAAAGCAATGGGATTCAAAAAGGATGGTGTTTACTACCTCCTTACCAAATCTATAACTTAAAACTCTTTGCATACAACTACTATTTTTTCTTTGGAGTACATGTGGCATGAAAGAATGGGGCATTTACATTTTCATAATCTTCAAATAATGGCAAGAAAAGCTTTGGAAAAAGGACTTCCTCACTTTAAAGAGTCTAAATATTTTTGTGAGGCATGTGTTATTGCCAAACACCATAACAACCTTTTGAGTCAGGAAAGGCTTGGAGAGCCAATAGACCATTACAATTGGTTTATTCAAATATTTTTGGACCAATTTCTATTCAATATTATACTAGGGCTAGATACTACATCACATTCATTGATGATTATAGTATAAAGGTATGGATCTACCTAATTCATTACAAATGGCAAGCCCTTCATAAGTTCAAGGAATTCATGACACTTTTTGAGATAGAAAGTGGCTACCAAATATCCAATTTAAGGTCAGATAATGGTGGAGAATATGTCTCCAAATAATTCTTTAATTTTTGTAAGTATCATGGGATAAGGAGGTAATTCACAAATCCTTATACCCCAAAACAAAATGGAGTAGTTGAGAGGATGAATCAAACAATAACAAATAGATCAAAATCAATGTTACTTGCTACTACATTGCCTAACTCATTTTGGGGAGAAGTTGTTCTTACTACTGCATACTTGACTAATAGGTCCTACACTAAGGCCTTACATGATAGAACACCTAAAAAATCATGGAGTGGAAGGATGCCCTATGTGGGCCATTTTAGAGTCTTTGGATGTGATGACTATGCTCACATTCCTCATAATAAAAGGAAGAAGTATGATGATAAGAGCAAAAATGCATCTTTATTGGCTATAGTGATAGTGCCAATACCTATAAGTTGTATGATCCTATTTCTAAGAGGATATTTTTATCTAGTTATGTTACCTTTCATGAGTATCCCCCATCTAATATAATCCTCCTCCTATGGCCTCCACTTTTGAATTAACTAATGAAATAGTTACTCCCTTGATACCTACAATATTATCTAGTCCTTCCTCTTCACTCATAAATCAAGAATTTCATCCACATGAAGCACTCCCCAAAAATGATCCATCTCCTCCTACTCCATCTAATGATCAAGCCACATCATCCAATTATTTACCTAAGTGGGTTCAAGCCACCATAGATGAATTCCAAAGTCATTTTACCACTTATACAAGTAAAAGGACTTCAACCCTAAGACACCAAGTGAATTATGCCCTTATGGCCAAAGTTCTTAGACAACCTAAACCTTCTAATATCAAGGAAGCACTTGGTCATCCTAAATGGGTTCTTACCATGGATCAAGAATTGGATTCCATTGAAAGGAATCACACTTGGGAGTTAGTTGATTTACCCCAAGGTAAATATACCATTGGCACAAAATGGGTGTACAAGGTAAAGTATAAAGTAGATGGCTCATTAGATCACTACAAGGCTCACCTAGTACCTCAAGGCTACAAGTAACAAGAGGAAATTTATTATGAGGAGACTTTTACTCCTATGGCAAATATGACTACAATCCGCATAGTTATTGCTTTGGCAGCTTAGTAACATTGGCCTATATATCATATGGATGTCAAAAGTGCATTTCTCAATGGTAACTTTAAGGAGGAAGTGTATGTGAACCAACCACTAGGGTACACAGTTGAAGGCCAAGAAAAAAAGTCCTTAAATTAAAGAAATCTATATATGGGTTGAAGAAAGCACCCAAAGCTTGGTATACAAAGATTGACTCCTATTTCATCAACCTTGATTTCACTAGATCTATAGCAGAATCTACTCTCTATGTGAAACATTGGAAGAACCACATAAATTTGGTTACACTGTATTTGGATGATCTTCTCATTACAAGTGATGAAACAGAAGGAATAATATTTCTCAAGGAGGACTTATGTAAAAAATTTGAGATGACAAACTTATACCTCCTCCACTATTGCTTAGACATAGAGGTATGGCAACATCCTGGTAAGATATTTATCTCACAAGCTAAATACATTAAGTCTATATTGGAGAGGTTTCGCATGGAGGAGTGTAAGCCCTCCCTCACTCCCATGGAAACCAGGTTGAAATTTGTTAATAGTGATGATGAAGAAAGGGTTAATGGCACCCTTTATAGGTAGCTAGTTGGAAGTTTGATCTACTTAACTTCAACTAGACCATATATTTCCTATTCAATTGGTCTTATTTCTAGATTCATGCAGGATTCTAAGAAGAGCCATTGGATAGCAACTAAGAGGATTTTGAGATTCCTCAAGGCCACCCCTCATCATGGCCTTATGTACACATCATGTGATGATTTTTTTTTATTGGGTACACAGATTCAGATTGGGCTAGTTGTCCTAAAACTAGAAGATCCACATCAGGTTATTATTTTTAGTTGGGTTAGGGTTCTATTTCATGGAGCACCAAGAAGCAGAACATAGTTTCATTATATTTAGAAGAGGTTGAATATAGAGTATAAGTTGAGGCAACTAAGGAGGCAATTTGGTTGAGGCAATTACTTTAGGACATTGGGCTACTCATATATGGTCCAAATTATATATATTGTGACAATCAAAGTACCATTAAGATGACCAAGAATATAGTATTCCATGCCAAAATAAAGCACATTGAGATCCATCATAACTTCATCAAATAAATGGTCCAAGAAGATATTATACACATGGAGTATGTACCAAATCAATATCAAGTGGTTGACATATTCACCAAGTCACTTGGGCTAGACAAGTTTTCTTAGTTTAGCAAATTTCTCTATGTATGTAATAGAAGTCAACATTAAGGGGTAATGTTAGCTAATGTTGACTTATTTTTTCTATAGTTAGGATAGTACACATTAAGGGGAAATTTTAGAATATTATAATGTGCACTATTCCTTGTTTTTGACACTTGTCTTATACTTTCTAGTTTGATTTCTCCAATTGGAATTATGTGTCTTCTGCATGATACTTGGAGTGGAGATTATGAAACTTGTCAAATATCACTCATAGTATTTATGCCTATGTATTGTAACATATTTCAACAATATAATTGAGCATTTTTTTCTATCCCAATAAATATAGGCATCAACTTGAGTGTAGTCTGGGTGTGGGCAAAAAACTGGGCGTAGGTGGAAGCTTGGGTGTAGGTGCTATCCTAGGTGTAGGCACCATCCTAGGTGTAGGTGCCATCTTGGGCATAGGCACCAAATTTAACTAGGATGTAGGCACTAAATTTGATTGGGATGTAGGCACCAAATTTTATTGGGATGTAGGCATCGTATTTGACTGGGATGTAGACACCACATTTGACTAGGATGTAGGAATTGCATTTGACTGGGATGTAGGCATCACATTTTATTGGGATGTAGGCACCACATTTTACTAGGATGTAGGCACTAAAATTGACTGGGATGTAGGCACCTTTTCAACCTACAAATATTCTTGAAACACTTCATTAAGAAACCTATCAAAGTATGCAGGAAATCAAAAGCTTACAATCAAAAGATGATATACGTAAATTTGAAAATAAAACTTATTCAATAATATATAAGAAGTAAACTTAGCAAAAGATTTAATAATTTCAGATTTTAAAGGGTCCCCTTGAGAAATAAAATTAAGTCTTAAAATATCAAAATTTTATTATCAGTGGGGTGTTTTGCTATCCAAAAAAATCCCTTCATAACTACAAAGAGAAATACATCCTTAGAAAAAATATGTGTTTCCCTTCATAAAAGCTCTCAAGAAGTTCAAATATTACCTATGCCATGATGAAGAAGGGTATTTATCTAGACCCATAATAGCTCACAAGATCTTGAGATCCAAATACTATTAGTCCACCATTTTTATTGATTTCCACCAATAAGTCAAATATTATAGATTGTGATGCTACATGTTTAGGGAAAGAAAAAGGAGAGATCCAATGCCCTTAAGGCATGTCATTGTAATTGAACCTTTGTATCAATAAGGCATATATTTTATAGGTAAGATTAATCCATTTTCAATTGTATGATATGGATGGATACTCATCACTAAAGATTACTATACTAAATGGGTTGAAGCAATCCAAACCAAATAAGATAATCAAGAAACAATGGTCTAATTGCTTAAATATATTATAACTAGGTTTAAGGAATCTATTGCCATAGTCACAAATAATACAATCTACTTAAAAGGGGCTAAGGTTATGAAATTTTTATGTATAGGTTCTTGCTCAAGATATTATCCAATTACTATCCCTAAGGCAATAGCTTGGTTGAGCCAACCAACAAAAGCATCATGAGAATTTAAAAAAACATCTTAGTGTCACAAATGATTAGTATACCAAGATGCATACGATATTATATGAAGATAGAGTGATGTTGAAAGCATCTATCAGATCATCCCCTTAAAAAATAGTTTACAACAAAGAATTTATATTTTTTTATGAAATTAAAGATACCTTCCCTCCACATGTGATAATAGCCTAAATTGGATGATATCGATATAAAATTCATACAATTTTAAATGTGTTACTTAGAATAATAAAGAGAAAAGGTATTCAAGCAAATGATGTAGCATCAAGTAGTAAAAATGGTGTTTTGGCAAAGGAGTTGGTGAAGAAAAATGTGACAAGATACTTTGTTTAAATGCGATTAAGATCAATAAAAAATATGGGTAAAATAGAAGTTTGATTTCTTATGGAGTGGGCCCTACTAGATTTTTAATATTAGGGGACCAAATAAGAAATAATGATGCATATTTCTATGAATGGAAAGTATATTTATTTGTTTTAGTGATGTTAATTTTGGCCAAAGGAGTATGTAACTATGTGCATGGTAGCAACTACTATTTAAAAAAGTATTTTTTTCTCCTCTTCCTTTTGCAAGCCCTATTTCTCCTTTCTCTTTCCTCTAATATTTTTCTGATTTTCTTGTAGATTTTACTTTTATCCTCCTCTCAACATTTCACAACCACATAAATTTTTGAGTTCATAGGTCTTGAATTTGTTTTTATAAAAATATAAATATAAGTAAATCACTTTCCATAAGTTAGCAACATGATCATGAACTATCCTCACACAAATGGATTGCATGGGAGGGAAAATAAACCCTTTTGGGGCTAATTGCCCCACCTAAATAGGATTGTGTAGAGTGTGAGAAATGTAAAGATTAACCCATATGGATTGGGGTTTGTAAAATATCCCATGGTTCTATGAGGACCTCGTTCATAGTGTGCATCTCATGCTTCCAAATTATGATTCACTCATCTATAAATGCAATCAATTTATAGAATTTGACTATCAAATTTGAACTCCACTAGATATCCTCCATGTTTAGCCTCAATTATAAATCAAATCACTTGGAAAAACCTCACAATGGACCTTCCTAGAGAAAAAACCAATCTATTTTCCAAATTTTTCTAAGTGCAAGACAATGAGTGAAGTGCTTAAGATTAACAAGAAAATTGGTTAGTCTTAGTATGTGAGTTGTTATTTCTTCCTTGCTCACAAACATCCCTCTATTTTTTGAATCACTCTATTTTCTTAATTTAATTGCTCAATATTTTTAAGTTAATTACTCATATTTTCTAGCATGTCTAAACACCACCAATGAGTGAATCACTTCATTATTGTGAGCAAAGCCTCCAAATTTTGAGTGAATGGATTCTTATAGAAAATAGGTAAATTTGTCCTTCCTAAATTTTCATTGTTTTACCTATTTTTCCTACTTTTATCACCATGGACACCACTTCTATGTCCATAAACCCTTAATTATCAAAAGCACAACCAATCTTACCACCTTGCACCACTAAAAACTTACCCATTGTCATATCACTTTTCCTATTCTATCAGATTAGGAAATTTGGACCATCAAAGAGATAATTATAGTAGAAAATGAGAGGGAATAGAAAGATACTAGGCTCCACATATCCAAATATATTATATAAGTACTATGATAACCTATACCAAAGGGTGGAGGAAGGAAATTATACCCATTCAACTCATCAAGGAAGGAGGTCATCTAAAGATTCAACTTAGGGACCTAAACTAACTCCTACAACATCACTAGGATATGGAATTTTGGGTTGGTAATAAATCTAGTGACCAATTCAAGATTTTATTAAAGGTATTAGAGGTAGTGGGGAAAAATATAACCATATAATTAAGATTTTTAAGCTCCTAAAATGGATAGCAAATGCCTTATATATAAGGAAAGGATTCAAAGAAATATGTTGAAATCTTAGGATGGCATGACCATGTGGATTTCTTGCATCCCAAGGATACAAAAGGAATTTCACTATAGGCACCCAAAATAATTACTAGTGGGATTTACTAATCCCTTAATTGAAGAAGCCAAAATTGCCATCCAACTTTAGCATCCTATGAGATATGAGCATATTCAAATAATATGTGCACATGGTGTTTTGAATGACAGTGATAGTCCTAGGATAAAGGAGTGACCAAAATATATATGAACAACATATAACCTTAATGCATACCATACAAAATTTTCCAAAGAACTCAATGATTGACTATGCCAAATACATCTCTAATAAAATGGATAATCAACTAAAGGATTTCAAGGAGGATAGGAATTTTAAACACACCTACTTGGTATGACTACTCTTATACCAAAAGAGAAACTATTTTATCACCCTCTAGCAAGACCAAGTAGGAATTGATGAACAACCTCTATCAATTATGGAGTGTACAAATTTACCCTATTGAGAAGGAGGAAAGACCTACCACTTCTATGATGAGGTGTTTGGGTAAAGAACACAAGCTTATAATGAGAGGGGGTTAATAGTATAAGATAAAACTTTTTATTTTTCTTTCCAAATTAGTATTATCCAATATCATCAATTACAATAATTAAATAATGCACAAATTATCACATACATAAGAGATACATATTTAACATGGTTCACCCAATGTGAGCTACATCCATGGAGAAAATATTTCTTATAATTTTTCTCAAAAAATATCTTGGGAACTAATTACCTATTACAATGTTTATGGGTACCAACCCAAAGGAGACACTAATCCCCTATGCTCAATTTTGTGGACACCACTCCATAGGAAACACCAATATCCTCAACTCTAGTTTTGTGGACACCACTCCACAGGAGACACCAATCCCCTCTGCTTTAGGTTTTATAGACACCACTCCACAGGAGACACCAATCCCCTCAACTCTAGTTTTGTGGTCACCACTCCATAGGAGACATCAATCCCCTTTACTTCAGGTTTTGTGGACACCACTCCATATGATACACCAATCCCCTATACTCTAGTCTACTCCAATCCTTTATATAAGGTTTTCTTAAACCTATTCCAAGCCTATACAAGGCTTTCTCAATCCTACTCCAAGAATATACACAAGGCTATCTCAAATCTACTCATCAAAACTTGTTTTGAACTCTGCTCCAATTTTCTCCAAGCCTACACACAATGATTTCTCAAATATGCTCACAAAACCTACTCAAATTGGCTTACTATCACTGCTCAATACTGCTCATAAATCTTGCTCAAAATAGCTCACATAACCTACTCAAATCTACCCCAAGCCTACTCACAAGGCTTACTCAATTTTGCTCACCAAACCTACTCAAATCACTGCTCAAAACCTGCTCATAAAACCTACTCAATCCAACTTACAAAACTTGCTCAAATATGCTTCAAACCTTCTCACAAGGCTTTCTCATAAAAACCTATTATCAAATTTGCTCAAATATGCTCACAACTCTGCTCAAAGATCCTCCTAAACCAACTCATAAAACCTGCTCAAATCTATTCCAAAACTTGTATACAAAAATTGTTTATCTATATTGCATAATGATGTCATCAAGTGCTTTTATCTAATCTTCAATGTGCTTTCTTTAACTAAAGTAGTTTAGACATATTCTAAACAAAATTTAGTTAACCTCTTGAACATATAGATAATTATATGCACTAACAAATGCTCAATATGTTCTTCACATTATTTAAGTCTATCGCTTTCACATGTCTCACATTTATTGCATTCTAAAAGTAGCTCTAGTCTAGCTCTTGATAACTAGCATGGTTATTGTTGAGTTGTACCTTTATTTCAAGACCAATCACAATGCACAAGTCCTTCTCATCTACTCACAATATCAATTATGAACAATCCACAAGTCTTTTATTTTCATCTACTCACAAATTCAATCATGAAGATGCACAAATTTGCTTCATAAAACTAATCTATAACTCTTGCACTTTCATTTCCAATATCACTCAAAACCAATACACAAGTTTTCTCTCAAAAATGATCTATAAGTTTCATCAAATTGTTTCTAGTTTCAAACATAAACAATCCATAGATTTTCTCATAAATTTGATCTAATATCTTTCCCAATTTCAATCCAAGCAGTGCTCAAACAATCAATCTTTATGCATCCAAACATATGATAACTCAATATATTTTCTTCAACCAAAAACCACCTTGAGAAAGGAATTGGATTATCATACCTCTAAATTTACCTTGATGAAGATGTGCCTTCAAAATCTATCAAAATAATTTCCCTTTCTTGTGCCACTTCAAAAACTGGTTAGTAAATATTTCTTTCAAATCATCCACATTAAATCCCTTCTCAAAAAGATGTGCATATCAAGACTTGGAAATAATGTTTTATAACTCCTTTTAGTCTCACAAAAATAAAGCTTTTTATGATGACTAAACCCTCAAATTTCCTCTTTTTGATGTGCCAAATACAATTCAATATAAACCAAAATACACCTTATATCTCCTAATTAAACATGCATAATCACAACTTTCAAATAAGACCCAAATAACCTTATTAAAATATCAAATAATATTTTTACACCTTATGACTCCCTCTAGATCAAATTTAAAATAAAATATTTTTCCCCCTTAATGCACAGCGAGCGATGTACCTTTGCAAAACAACTTTTAATAGTAAATTATTCATACCATTCATAAGCGTATGAAATATTCTCTTCTGCCTTGCAAAAAATCATTTGCAATAATTTGATCCTATGACCTCTTGGCCCACGGTGCCCTAGTGCTAGCTAGGCATCCAGCTAGGCTACACCAGTGGATAGAAATAGTAGTGCACAAATTAACTCTAAAACCTTCTTTCTACTACACAAAACAATATTTATACCACCAAAATAGCACCCATGTGTCACCCGTATGAATCGAACCTGTGACCACCTCTCTCGTAGTGCCTTAGTGCTACCCAAATGACCAAATGTGGTAGTCTGTCAGCTAAAACCAAATGTGCAACCCTTTATCCTTATCTTCACTATACCCTCTACTAAAATTTGTGCCCCTTCTCCTCTATGATTCATTGTTTCAAAAAGTGTGTGGATATCAAATTGCATACCCTAAAACCCTTAACATTGTATTGAATTAATGTTTTATTTAAATACCTTTTACCTCCATGCTCACACAACGTCAGTGCTCGATAATTTTAATCATGCTTTATAAATTTTGGTGCTATGCTTGTAAATTTAAATTATAATATTTAAAAATATTATAATGTTACTTATTTTTTTTAAATTAGGCCTTCAAAACTTTGTCCTAACTAGTTTTAATTAAACCCTTTTGCCTCCTCTTTAAACTTTAAACTTTTGGGCTTATTTTAATATTTTTCAAGCAATTGTAATAAAACCTTTTAAACCTTGTCCTTCTTCATAATATTTAAATTTGATATTTAAATATTATTAATCCTTCTCTTAGAAAAATACTTTGGAGATATACCTTGCTTTTGAATTTCTTCCATTGCTTGCTATTCATCAACCTCATGGGTAATATTTTTTCCTTGACTATCATACACCTTGACATCAATGACAACTCAATATTTCCAACACTATGGTAATTCTGGATATGTTTAGAGAGAAGGTTCCAATGTTATCAAATGAGACATAGTAGTTTTTGAGAAATGGGAAATGGTTGAGTGGGTATTTATTTTTAGGGAGGACTGGATTATTCATCTACCTCTATGGCTTCTCACCCATACCCTTTGAGTTGCATATATGTGTGACCTTATACCTGTTCAACTTCTAATATGTGCAAAAATTCAACTATGTGGACTTTTAGTACTTCAAGGGGTAAAATAATACCACCTTCTACCCACTCAAGGAGCTCTTAATGAGTATTATCCCAAAGCTATGCGGGTTTCACTTGGTGGTAGAGGCACAATTGAGAGATATTTGGCCTAGGATATCTAAAATATCATTGGTCCTATGATCCAAATGAATTCTTTGAGCAAACCCTACGATAAAAAAGGCTAGATACCCTTTTTTCCCATGAGAATAGGTGCAATATGTAGCAAGAGGTCAATTTGGATGAATAAATGATCCTTGAAACTTTGGAAAGTGACCATAGATATGAAGATGAGATTCATAGTTGGTATTCCAAACCAACAAAGAGCATAATTTCTACATAAATAATAAGGATGAATTCAACCCCAACATCATGCTTTTTGGGTGCCAAACACTGATTAAATTTGTCCTAGATATGTCACAACACTCACATTTAAATTATCAAACTAGGGAGCTCATAGATTTTTGAAGTGCCATGGTTGAGACTGCTCACACTACC
This sequence comes from Wollemia nobilis, assembly GCA_028583015.1. Lineage (NCBI taxonomy): Eukaryota > Viridiplantae > Streptophyta > Pinopsida > Araucariales > Araucariaceae > Wollemia > Wollemia nobilis. The sequence goes on along the minus strand of JAQPPZ010017232.1, from coordinate 20,748,324 downwards.
TCTTTTGAGATGAATTTATCCAACTATCATTGGGGGTGTTTATAAAGCAACAATTGATTCGTCCACACCAATAAAACTTATACATAAATAAAATATGTAAAAATAAACATTCCACACTGAAAACAGTAAACACACTCACGTAATTGAAAAGCACACCACGCTAAAGAAAATAAATTTAAAATAAGAAATAAACATGCTATCATGCATAATTAAATCTATAAAAACAACTAAGAAGCAAGAGAGGAATATTGGCTTGGAGTGGGCCCGAGCTCTAGTAGATCTCGCCCAACAAATCACGAAGACACTACGCGAATGAACAAATGCTCAAGCTTTTATTGACAGTGTAATATTACATGCAACAATGTTCTCTAAAAAGTCTTCCTCCCCCTTTGCTACAGAGAACTTTGTGTGTTTATATAACACACATAGGACTTCCTATTGCAGTTCTTTTACAACAGGCATCCTGGTTACAGTCTAAATTGGGATAGTTTAGTTACTGTAATAGGTGCACGATTTAAGCAACATTTCATTATTTATTGGAAATCATATGATTTTTGCTTTGTTAAGGTTTAGCTTCATTGAGTGGTTACGTGTTCATCCACTCTGGCTTGGATAGCTCATTCATTCAGTGGTTTCCCATTGATGACGTGGAATGGTGGTCAACGAGGTCCTTCTATAGTCGTCCGATTAATATGTATAATCATGAAACCTACTTGAGTAAGTCACCTACCTCAATAAGGTGCCTACCTTAGTAAGGAGCCTACCTCAATAAGGCACCTACCTCAGTAAGGTGCCTACCTCAGTAAGGCACCTACCTTAGTAAGGTGCCTACCTTAGTAAGGCACCTATCTCAATAAGGCACCTATTTGATATGCCTTAGTCTGATGAGCGAAAGTGTGCTAGGTCAATGTAGGATCTCGACTAAGCAAAAGATGACAAAATTAGGTGAATAACTACACAAAACACACTTCACACATAGATTATATAATACACATGATTTCATTAAATAAATACATAATGTTTCATAAAAATATACAACTCATGATATATTGCCATGAAAAACCATTAGTACTTATACAAAAATATGAGCATATATGATGCTCATCATCCCCTATGCCTAATATGTGCCACACCCTCGTGGCTCCTAAAATCGGTAATCATATTATTTGCGTAATCCACTTCCCTTTATCTCTTTTTCTTACTAGTGGCCTTGGCTTTCCATTTATTTTGAGGCTTCCATTTCTGCTATGGGGTACTGGTTTGTTGTAGGACATTTTTAGGCTATGTTGACCTCCGTCTACACTGGCTTCTAGCTGTGCTAGGTTGGCCTTCATTCTACATTGGCTTCCCAATGCGCTGGGCTATGCCTCCTTGCCATGCATGGACCATCACCTATGTTGGGTGCTACTGATACAGTCATTTCTCCTTTCTGGAAGACCACCTTTTCTTCCTACCACAATTCAATGAGTTGAGGATGTAACTCTCCAAGTGGAATATCAGAGTCATCCCTCTTTCAAAAGACCATGTTGGCCTTGTACAACCAAATTTCTTTAGGAGTGAGGCTGATATTCTCTTCTGTAATTGTTGTTGCCTATGCCTCTGGTCCAAACATCCCCTGTCTTTATAACCATTTTCTCATTTTGGAAGGTCGACCCTGTGATGAACCATATATCTCCCAAAACTAGTCATTCGTAGCAGGGTCCACACATATGTTGGGCCCTCTTTCAGCCTTATTGGTAACTTTTCTAGCTATCTTTGCCACCTCAAGCTCTTCATGAAAATTTTCAAAATTTTCTTTCTGCTTAGTGAAGGCCTGCATGCCTTCTTTCCATTCTTCATTCGAGTGGGGGTCCGGTTTGACAAATGTAACTCTAGCCTTTCTTTTAGCCCTTTTCTATGACATTTGAGGTACCTTCCCTTTCCTTCTATATGTTATAGTGGTATTATACATGGGGATATTTTCCTTTCCCATGGGAGATGCCTCCATGTTAGAGGATCCAGGGATTTTCCCTTCTGGTCCTAGGTCCCCTGTACCTATCTCTCCTATTTCTTGGTCACCCAACACTTGCTCTTCTAGTTCTTCAGGTAGTGGTACCTCAATTTTGGGTACCTAGTGCTCTAAAGAGTTCTTCTTGACCTTAGGTTTAGGGTTTTTCCCTTGGCTCTGCCCTGAAGGCTCTTCATCGTCGTCAATGTTGATAACAAGGGTTTTTTTTTTAAATAGAATTTCTTTGTTCCTCTATAGTCACTATATTATAGGCGCACGAACCCTCTCCTGCCTCTACTTACTCATTTTGGGCATTTGACCTAACTTCCCCGGATGAGACTACCCTCTCTTGTGAGGTTGGAGAGTTCATGGGTACCTCAATTGTCCAATCAGTTTCGATAGAGACGTTCCATCTCTCAATCATCCTGACCTACAACTGCTAGTTCTCTCCCTTGAGCTGCTATATCAGTTACTATAATTGGGTGATGGTGGCCTCCTACCTTTGAATTTTTCTTGCAACCATATCCTTGAATTCCTCAAAAAGTTCCTACATCAGAAAGCTCTTGCTCTAACCAATGCGGTCCTCTCCCATCGACACCTCGGGCTACTTTTATAGGCTTGTTGAATACTACGGGTCTTATGGACTATGGGTGGTTAAATTCTATAGTGTTTGGGCTATGAATCCAACCTTGACATCCTCCTATTCTTCCTAACTTGATATAATTAGTCAATGTAGGTGTCTCTGCCCTCGTATGTGCTCCACCATCGAGTTGTGGGTTTGAGGCTGGAGGATTCTGACCTATCCTCCGTATAATCAGGCAAAGAAATTTGCCCTTCTTTCATAGCATCTAGTGAATTTTGGGGTTGTTCTTCTTCAAAAATTCCCACCAATTCAGCCTCGTATCCAACCTCTACCTCTACCTACTCCTACACATTAGAATTTTTAGCCCTAAATTCTTTGGCCACTTCTTGTAATTCAGTCTTTTGCTCTGCATCGACCACCACCTATTCTTGTGCACTAGAGTTTTCAACCCCTACCACTAACAAGCTTCCCCTATGTTCCTTTTTGTGGTGTATCAGGATTGTAATTAGCCCATGGTGGGCTAGGGTAGAGACTGCCCCTCTCTGGTACCACAATACCTTGTCCTGTAGGGCATTTTCCAGATAGAATGAAACATTGATTTCTTACCCATGCACTAGGTGTTTCAAGAACTACATATGGTTGGCGTTCAGGTGTGAGTAATTCTTGATGCATATGAAGTATCTCACAATATTTTCAAAGAGATTCCTCAGGTGCATAAATATTCCCTACTTTGGGAGCCCCCCATGGTCGAATTGAATATTCCTATTTCCAAGAAACAATTTTACGTATTGGTTTGTCATGCCATCTTTGTATGTGCACTCTCCAGTAAGGGGAAGACTGGTGACATGAGCAATATGCTCTGGGGTGACTAGAATATCTAGTTCACACAATCTAGTAACTCCTATCATAGCGATAGCAAAATATTTTGCTACCTCTATGTCCTAGTCTTGGCTAACCAGGTGATAGTAATTCATCCACCCGGCCACCTCGAACTGATTGTGGAATTCTTCTCTAATTCCCTCTATGCCAATGGGCTCATGCTTTTTGAGTGCATGATTCTTGGATCATCCTCCCATGGTGTATTCTTTACTAATTTTGATTGGTTTAATATTATGTTCTCAGTAAGGCACCTTATTATAGATTTAAGCACCTAACTCTGGAAATTGTTTTCACATTGGGGTTGGTAGGGTACACCACCTAAATTTATTTTTGGCATGACGTATTAGGCATGAGGGGTGAATTCAATTCTTGCATTGACATTATTTTTAGAGAAGCATATCATATGAAAAATTACGTATATATTTAGAAGAAATCATGCGCATAACTAATTGGTCATTTTGTGTTGTGTGGAGTATGTCAATTTGGTACTTGGTGGTGATGGCAATAATATATTTTCCATGTGCTAATTACATTGCCTTGGTTACTACAATTCTAGTTCGCTCGAGGTCCTACACTAAATATATGGTGGATCCTTATTGGTTCAGGTTGGGATGCATATCTCCTCGATGGTTGGCCTTGGGATGTGCAGATATCCTATCCAATAATTTTGAAATATTTTTGATGCTTTTGTATTTCCATCACGTGAGATGATGGTGTTGGCTTCTATTACTCCATGTACTACCAAGTTGTGCATGTGCTTTTGATTCGATCAAGGCACCTACTTGAGTAAGGTACCTACTTGACATCTATTTGAATAAGGTGCTAAAGAGTAAGGCACTAGAGTAAGGCGCATGCTTGATCATTTTTTTTGAATGAACACCTTCGAAGTGGCACCTCCTTGGTGAAGTAAGGTGCCTCCCTTCCGGAGTAAGGCACCAGAGTAAGGCATCTCCCTTGATATATATATATATATATATATATATATATATATATATATATATATATATATATATATATATATATATATATATATATATATGTATGTATATATGAACACCTTTAGAGTGGTGCCTCCTTGGTAGAGTAAGGTGCCTCCCTTCTGGAGTAAGGCACCAGAGTAAGGCATATCCCTTGAATATATATATAAGTAAGGCACCTCCCTTCTGGAGTAAGGTACCATATTAAGGTTCCTCCCTTACAAATTAAGGTACCAAAGTAAGGCGCCTCCCTTCCAAAGTAAGGCACCAAAGTAAGGTGCACCCCTTTCGAAGTAATGCACTAGAGTAAGGGGCATCCCTTTTAAATTAAGGCTCTAGAGTAAGGTGCCTCCCTTTTAGAGTAAGATGCCATAATAAGGCACCTCCCTTTCAGAGTAAGTTATTCTCCCACTATTGCAAAGTCAATAATGGTTGATGTGTTTGTTGATGTGAGGTTGATAAAGCCCCCTAAAAATTCTCCTTGTACTATGTCGATGTCTATTTCATCCAGGTATGAGGGTACGTAATTTTTCCTTTATGGGGAATTGGTGCCCATGCCATGCTTGGATCAAGACTATCTTCTAAATGTGCAGGTTCATGGATACTGAGCTAATCTAGGCCTTGTTACCCAAGATACCTATTGTTTGAACAATCAGACCATTTTCTTGAAAAAATAAAATGAGAATAAAAAGAAAATGTAGTTAAATGTAATCTGTTTCTATTAGGCCCTGGCTCTCAATATGCCTGTAGCTTGCATGTGGGTGTTGTTCCTACAAAACACATTGTAAGCTAAAAAATAGGAAACTACACTAACTTATTTTTGGTGGATACCTCTTTATCCACCATGTTGTTGGGAACTCCAACAAGATTTACTTGGATGGGGTCTCCCCCATACCTATTCTGGACTCCACTAGTAAGCTTTCAGACAAGTGGTATGGGCACAACCGATGGCCATTAAATATTAGAATGGTGTTGCTACCATCAATTGCCTTGACATACACAACACCATTTCTTATGATCTCCACCACTTTGTACGGTCCCATCCACCTTTGTATCAGTTTTACCTTCCACTCCTAAAACTTTGAATCATACAATAATACCCAACCCCCTTTGAACTATTTCGTATTAATGTGGCGGTCATGCCACTGCTTCCTTTACCTCTGCACAATTTCTATTCTCTGTAGGGCATCCATTCAAAAATTTTCTATTTGATTCAGCTACCAAATTCATTCCCTCTATTCTTTTTCCAGACTCAAGTCTATTTCTATCACTATTCTGAGTGTCTTAACCTCAAACTCGATGGGCATCATGCATCCTTCCTACATACCAATCGAAAGGGTGTAAATTTTGTGGTTTATTTCCATGTATTTTATGCCCACACTACCTCTGGTAATATTTTAGCCCAATCCTTCCTTGCTGCTGCATGGTTTTTGTTAGGTTGTTCTTGATTTCCCTATTGGTCACTTCCATATTCCTATTTGCCTATGAATTTTAGGGGGTAGTCTTGTTGTACTGAACCCTATATTGATTCATCAGCTCCTTAATTATCCTGGAGGTAAATTGGGGTCCTTGGTTTGTTGTAATTTCCTTGGGTATCCCAATCCTCATAAAAATATAGGTGAATAGGAATTCAGCTACCGTCCCTTCCTTAGAGTCCCTCAATGCCTAGACTTTGACCCATTTAGTAATGTAGTCTATGCAAACTAGAATTTATCTTTTTCTAATCGAAGGTGGGTTGATGAGTCCCACAAAATCCAGGTGTTGAGGGACTCCATGAAAGGGATGGTAGACAAATTCCTATTTACCCATATTTTTATGAGGATTAGGATGCCCAAGGAAATTATACATGCCCTACTTATCCAAGGGCTTGATTTGAATTTAAGGTTGAAGGGGCATTTCATCCCTGTGGATCGGCCTACCCATTATTTGGAATTCATCACACCTACTAGCATATATGGCTGCATATTTAAATAGAGTGGGCCAAAAATACCTAGTTTGTAACACCTTATACGTAGTCCTTCTCCTTGAAAAGTTCCCTCCACATGGCTCATTATGATAGGCTTTGAGTATCTCTAAAAACTCATGCTCTGCTATGCACCTCCTTACGATCTAGTCGGGCCCTATTTTGAACAAGAGACCATCAATCCACTAAAAGAAAACACTCTTTTCAATCATCGCCTACTTCTATCTATATGAAAGAGTGGGGAAAGTTTTACCGATGGCCAGATAGTTGGCTATGTCTGCATACCATGACATCTATTCACTGATGATGAACAAATTTTCATCCAAGAACTCGTCCTCCATCACTAGGTGATCTACTAGTATTAGTCTGGATAGGAAGTTCATGACCATATTTTTATTCCTGGGCTTGTCAATGATGGTAATGTCAAACTCCTATAGCAACAAAAACCACCTGATGATCCTACCACTAATCGTCGATTTACTCATTAGGTACCTAATGGTCGCATGGTCCATGTGAACGAACACCTTGTATCTAGTGATATAGTGGCGGAATTTTTTGATGGCATGCACAACCATGAGGAATTTTTTTATTACTATGTAGTTGAGCTTGGCCCCTACTAAGTTCTTGCTGACATAATAAATGGCATAGAATTCCTCACCATCCTTTTGCTTGAGGACCGCTCTAATTGCATTATTGGATGCATCATAATATATGGAATTTGGGCCCCACAACACTGGGATAGAAATCAGCTTCTCCTTCAATGTCTGAAATGCTTGATCGTAGTCCTTTTTCCATATAAACTCTACATATTTTGTTAGTAGGGTGTTGCGATTTGGTGATTTTATGGAAATTGGCAATAAATCACCTGTAGTACTCGATAAAGCTGAGAAAACTTCTTACTTCTCTCTGCATTATTAGGCTAGGTAGGTCCTTGATGACCTCTATTTTATTTTTATCAACTTTAATTCCCTCTATCAAGAGGTGATGCCCTAACACTATACCATCACGCATCATCATAAAACATTTTGTATTTTTGAGGGATAAGTTGTTTTCTTCACACCTTTGGAGCACTCATTCTAAATTTGTCGTCACTTCTTTGAAGGTTTTTGTCGTAAACGGTGAATTCATCCATATATACCTCAACTACATCCCTCATCATATTTTATAATATGCTTAACACCACCCTTTGGAAAGTGGTTGGTGCATTGCATAACCCAAAGGATAGCACTCTATAGGTGAACATTCCTCATGGGTAGGTGAAAATTGTCTTATCTTGGTCTTCTTCCCCGATCTAGATTTGGTTGTATCTATTGAATCCATTTAGAAATGAGAAATGTTTTCTACCAGAAAGTGTATCCAATACCTAATCAATGAAGGCAAGTGAGAAGTAATATTTCTTGGTTGCTTTATTCAATGATCTATAATCAACATAGATCTACCATTTCTCATTTTTCTTGGGGACCACCATAAGTGGTGATACTCATTCACTATCGAATATTGGGTAGATGAATCCTACTAATAAGAGCTTCTATAGCTTAGCTTTAATAATTTCCTTCATGTTCGGGTTCATCCTTCTCTATAGTTTTCTAACTGGGATCACCTGATCTTCGAGGTAGATTCAGTGGGTGTAGATTTTTGGGTTGATTCCCTTCATATTTGAATAATCCTAGGCAAATGCTTGTTGGTACCTAGTTAGGAGTTATTTTAATTCTATTAAATGTACAAGGTTCGACCCATTTTTGATGTTCAATGTTCTACTAGGCTCAATGTCTATTTTCCTAGTGTGGTGGTCTTGAGTACCGACTAATGACAACTCAAGAACTATGAGGGAGGATTCTCCTTGAAGAGATCTCGTAATGATACCATCTTCATTGGCTTCCTCCTCCAACTCTACTAATGCCATCATTGGCTAGAGCATGGAAAACAAACTATCCTCTTGGTTATCACATGTGGGTTCTCCCATCATATCCATGGACTGTATAGGAGGTGAGATAGTCAATCTCTTAATGTTCTGACCATTTGAGATGGTCATCAACCCACTGCAGCAACTAATGTAGGCATCATTCATAGCTAACCATGGCCTCCCTAGGATGAGCAGATAACCACCCAGTCCTATTTTAGACAACAATACCAAGATATATATCAGGTATTCCCATGCATCGACTATCATGATGATGTCCTCAAGCATTCCTTCTAGTGCTACGATTGACCGATCGACTAGTTGTAACATTGTCTTGGTGGGTTTTAGGTTTGTGAGCTTTAGCTTCTGCATGGTCTCCTATGAAATTACATTAATGGCTACACCTAGATCAACTAAGGTGTTAGCTAGTGAATGCTCTCCTATTTTTATGGTTAGGAGTGGGCTTACTGGATATTCATATTTGGGATGATATGCATTTCCCATCATCAAGTCAGCCAATTTTCCTTTGACATTGATATTATGTACTACTTTACATCTTGGTTTCCTTAGGTATAAATTCTTTATCATTTTGGTATATGTCAAGATGTCTTGGATAGATTGGAAGAGTGGGATAGAAACTATGAGATTCCTTAAGCTAGGAATGATATCGAACTCAGGCTGTGTCGGCTTCCTCTGTTCCTACAACCATTTATGAAATGGAGCCTTTATTTTCTTAACAACTTTTCTTCTTCCACCTCTTCTATAAGAGGGGATTCTCCTATGTTCTCCTCCTCTTCTACTAGGGTAGGTGCTTCTACTCCTAGCTACTTACTTGACCTAAGTTGAATGGAATTACAACTGATATTATACATCGAATACATCTCTCCTTCTACTTGGTATGCCAACTGGTTTACCTTGTTATTTGGGTTCATCTTAGGCTATGTTGGTAACTACACAAGTCTCACCATAGGTAGGGCCGGTAAGCCTTGCTAAGGTGAAGCCTATGCCATGCTTTGTGGAGTAGAGTTCCATGAAACATGGTTCCTCCATTGCTACTCAAAATGCTGATATGGAATCCATGGTTGTTGATTGGGAAATGTAGCTCCTAGAGGCATGTTCATCCAAGGTGGTGGTCCCCACCATACCATATTAGGTGGTTGTGATTGTCCTTGTGGCATATATGGTCTTCCTCCATAGGGGTTTGTTGCCAATTTCTTCGATTGCCCATAAAATAGGCTTCACTTACATCAACATCTTCCTTGGTATTGGGCAGCTGGGAACATAGTCGAGTTTTGTGATTCTATTGACAAACCATGCATACCCTGACCTTGTTCTCCGGGCATGCATTCCTAGCATTCTTCCATCTGCATTTTGGGTAAAAATAGATTAATGTTACTTTTTTCTCTTGTTTCTTCTTCTCCAATAGGAGTGTATCCAATTGTAGTGCTAGAGATGAGAGCATTTCACTTTTTAAATCCTCCATCATGTTGCCTATCTCTACTTTTGTGATCGATGTAGTCACCTTCACTATTCTAGGAGCGGGTTTGCATCTCCTTCATGAGTAATTCCAACATAGTTATTAGATATCTTCCATATGGTGCTGGTAGACATCCCCCCCAAAGATCATGTTGAGCACTTCCAATGACTCATTGTTAAGTTCCCTTAGAAAAATACTTTTGATGGACTTATCACCTAGATTTGCATGAGGGGATCATTGTAGGTTGAAATTGAACCTCTCCCAGTACTCCTCCAAATATTCATCCTTCTTTTGCATCATAATTAGGACCTCTTCTCTAGAGTCTCATGCTCTATCGAAGTCCTAGTACTATTCTAGGAAGAACTTCCTCATTTCTTCCCATGTGGTGATATGCTTGTTCCCCAACCTGATAAACCAATGTAGAGCTGAGTCATCCAATGTTTATAGAAATATTTTTAGCTTCTAAGAATCTAATTTAAAGTCGATAGACATGCACAACACATCAAATTTAAACAAAAATAGGTCAAGGTCTTCATTTGGGTATCCCTTGAAGGTATGGAGATGGGCAGGGGATATATTCTTTATTTTGGCTTCCCCTACTCCTTCCTCTATCGAGAAGATAAAACCAGATGAAACTTCTTTGGCATTTTTTTTAGGAAGTGTGGTCTCTAATGCAACTTCTATGGCCTTTCGATCATTAAAAAAAAATTGCACTAGAGCCTCCAAGTCATATGGTGGTATGGTCTGATCCTCTACAACTTTCCACAACAAGGCTTCCTTTGAGGGTGTCCTTTTAAACAAAGGGTTCAGGATGATTTGTTCTTTCTTAGGTCAATGAGATGAGGAGGAGCTTTGCACAAAGTGAGGATGTTCACTCCAATGGACTATAGGTGATGAGTTAGGAGAATCTAATTCAAACTCTAAGTCTTCGGTTGACTCAGATTTTTTTATGGGCTTTGTCTTATAAAATAACCGTCGGGTCCTATTTTTCTTGGTGGACTCATACAAGGTCAAATAGAAGGTATTTTTAAATGGGTATTGTAGTCAGTATACTAGTGGTGCTTCCCTAGCAATGGTGCCAAACACTGGTTAAATTTGTCCTAGATATGTCACAACACTTGCATTTAAATTATCAAACTAGGGAACTCATAGACTTTTGAAGTGCCATGGTTGAGACTACTCACACTACCTCTTTTGAGATGAATCTATCCAACTATCATTGGGGGTGTTTATAAAGCAATAATTGATTTACCCACACCAATAAAACTTATGTATAAATAAAATACATAAAAATAAACATTCCACATAGAAAGTGGTAAACGCACTCACGTAATTGAAAAGCACACCGCGCTAAAGAAAATAAATTCAATCTAAAAATAAACATGCTATCATGCATAATTAAATCTATGAAAACAAATAAAAAGAAGGTGAGGAATACTAGCTTGGAGTGGACTTGAGCTCCAGAAGATCCCACCCAATGAATCATGAAGATAATACATGAATGCTAAATCATTAGAGGTTAGAGGCACTCAAGAAGCTAGGATACATAGACTAAAATATCCATGCATGGAAAAATATGAGGTATGAGATAAACACAATCATGAATTCTATCAAATATGGTTTGTTTGATTCTAATTACTCTACCATAAAGATGGGATGCATTTGAAAAGCATGAAGGTCAAAGTAATTAGTTGAATGACAACCAATGCATTAACCACTCAAAAACTCAAGCTTGATAATAGAATAGTGTCCATATATCATCATTTCACTTCAATTGCACCATGGAAGTGGTTATTTTAGTAGTTATAAATACAACCATCAATGGGTAGGGGATTGAAAAGTTATTGTTCTATGTTCAAATAGGGAGTGATATCCAAGAAGTAATAATATCAACATAATACAACCTATTTTAAATAGGGGAAAAAATTCAAGGAGGATCCCCTTCCAAGTTGATAATTACCAATCAAGTGGCCATTAATGCATCTATTTTCACTTCCCTTTCATTATCCATTTCTCTCATTTATCTTTCCATCCATTCTTCTATTACTTCTCTCCCTTCCCATTCTTTTATTGCACTTATCTTACCCTTCATTATTTTATAATATGGTTCTCTAAGAGGCACCCCATCACTAATAATCAATCATAGTGGAAACCACCCCCATTACATCCTTCCCATATCCATTTATCCAAACTACCATATTTCAACCACAAGTTACCTATACTACATTATATCCATCAACACTTTATTGCCAACTATGTTTCCTCTTGCTAAAACCTTGTGAAGTTGGCATTAGATCCCACCCCCTCACTATATTCCTTATTGTCATCATGTAATTTTCCCTGCTCACTCCACCATCCACTTCCACATGCATAATACACCCATCACTATAAGCATAACAACTCTTATATGCAATGATACCCACTACCCTATCCTAAGGAGTTGAGCCTACAAGATATCCTCCATAAACTAGCATGATTGGTAGGCTAATCTTGGACTTCATATTAAGAGCCATAGATATAGACATTGTCGAGGTGGTTAATGTCCTTGCTAGTAAAGATAATACATGGAAAAGAGAATATAAAAGACTAAAAAAAATAATCTCTAAGTATTAATGTTTATACAATCATAATTATCTATAAATGAGGTAAAATATACATTTCCAAAGCCATAAACATTTACCCTCCTAGGATAATAATTAATCCTACTAACTTGACCATTAAAGTGTTTGAGATAGATCTAGAGAAGATATATCCATAAAAAATGGTTCAATTGGTGAATCATTTCACACTTGGCATGACTATGAAATCTAACGACCTCATAGTTGAGGATCAAGCAAAACAAGTAAAGAATAGAGAACTTGAGCTAGACATGACTCAAATGAAGATACAAAGGGATTATCTTCAATAAGAAAATAATAGATTTAAGGATGCTTCAAATAAATATCATCTAAATAAGTAAGTTGAGGACCTTAAATTTCAACTTTCTAGAGTTAAAAAAATCCAAAAAGAGCTTGAATACCTTATACAACAATTGATAGAAGAGCAATGTAAACTCTAAGGGAGATTAAATTCTAAGAACCAACAAATTATAGAGTTGACAACCTTAAAGCCAAAAAAAGCACCTACAAACCCAAAGGTTTCTTAGGACATTGAAAAGGTCAATTCCCTCTAGGACAAGGTCAATAAATAGATAAAATTTGCTTCAGTACTTCTCTTTTATCTTCTTCATAGAAGAAAATCTTGAACAAGTTGATAAAACCATCAAACATGTGGAAGGGAAACTATCTACAAGGGGTGAATATCAAGAGATCCTCAAACTCCTAACTTCAATGATAATATCATAGGATTAGTAGTAAGGAATAGAACACAAGGATCTCATGGTAATGTTAAGAAAAAACCCTAATGTCTAAAGGAGTCCTCAAACTTATAAAAAAAACATGTAATCTTTGAGAACCCAATTTCAAGAAATGGATAAGGAGATTCAAAGGTTGATTTCTACAAGGATGCCTAATATTTTTATGAATAGAAGCACATTCTTGATGATAAAATAATAGATTTTATGTTTGAGGAGGAAAATCTTGAATATAACTAAGGGGATGCATCTAAAATACATGAGAGGCTAGATCCAATACATGCCAAGCTACAAGATTTAGTTTCCAAATAGGAAGAATTATTAGACAATCCTTTCAAATACATAATGGGGAAGGTGGAAGAACTTGCATTAGTATATATGAAAGAAGATAATTAGTGGAATAAATATCTAATATTGTTTCCATATAATACCAAATAAGGATAACCAACAATTTTGACAATTTTTTTGCGAAGGTCCCAATTTTGTAAACTATGTGCCCAAAGACAAAGGAAAGATCTAGGATCTTATGCCAATCAATCCTGACACTCCATGAAGTCATACAAAATGTAGTACCTTGGTACTATTTTATTTATTTTTAAATTTTTTGATGGAAAATGTTATAGAGGAGATAAAATAGAAGAGGCATTCCAAAAAATTTAAAAATTGACTATGGACAAGGACTAAAAAATTGATCAATTGGTTCTAAGTGTTGATTTACTAGCTAAAAAGGACCAATTTGATTGAACAAGTAAATTAATCAGCAAAATTAGCTAATATTCCTATAAATACAAGTATTTCATTTGAAAAATATGAGTGATTTATTTACCAATCCATAATGAACTACTTAGATAGTCACAAAATTAAATTGAAAGCATGAATTCCAAGATAAATATTTAGAAAAGTGATATTTTTGCATGCAATGGCACACTAAGTCATTTTTTATGCCTTCTAATCCTATTAGAGGTATAATTGGAGGTATGTAATATTTGGTGGTGTAATATTTTGCTAAAATTACCCCCAAATCTTTACTTTTACTAAGAGTAATTATTTTTTTCAACCAAGGAAACTTAGGGTAAAATATTATTATACATATGGGCCTAGGCCCCTCATTGTAATAATATTTTTACCATGAAAATTTATATCTACACTCTATATAAACCAACATTATGTTTTTCTATCATGACATTGTAATAAATTGGTAAATCCTTAGAAATTATGTCAATGGCACTACCTTTGGGTTTGTCAAATGTGTGGTGGTTATGGAAAAACCCTTCTAGCCCATATAGTCATTCAATTACCAATTTCATAATCTACTGAATGGGAAAACATTGAATTTATTTCACTTAAAATGCATTGAGTGATCATATATTTTTCTCACTATAGTTCAGAACCTCTATTTGCTTAAATGTATCACATTATTAAAATATCTTGCATTTTATTTCCATAATTTACTACATTGTCCTCTCTACACTTTACATAATTCAAATTAGTTTAGATTAGCATAATATTTTTCTATGAAGACTATAGGGAGCTTATGTAAATCTAGAGTTTGAGGCAAGCCATTGGAAATACCTTCCAACCTTATTTAATATTGAATTAGAGGTACACAAATTCTCAATTAGAAGCTAGGACAATTTCCTAGTTCAACAAGTGTGAATATAAGACATATGCCATAGTGGTGATTCAAAAAAATTTGATTTGGATTTTGACTTGATAACAAATAAATTTATGGTAAATTTTAATCAATATTAATTTAATTAGCATATAAAACATAGTCATCCAATGCAATATGGTAGGATATAATGTTTTGTGAAAAAACAATCCCTAGATGTGATTTTTTTGGTTGATTTTTTTGGACTTAAAGAGTCCTATTACACAATGGATCCCAAAAAAACACAAATAGAAAAGTGTAGTTGAATGGTTCAAAGCTTATATACATTACAATCATAAGTAAATTAAGCATAATTATTGTTAGCAAATGGGACCAAATATATCATAGGTCTATATTTACCAAGATCTTATAATCTCAAACATTCAGTAATGATACCAATATCGCACAAAATGAAAAAATTTAATGATAATTTATTACAACAAAAAATATACTATATAGCATAGAGATTTTTTACTAATATATAACCTTACATGAGACTCTTCAATACTCCTAAATTTTTCTCTCATAAAACTCACAAGATATGTGACCTTTCTTATGATTTTCTTATATTATGACAAAGTCTCTCATGATTACATAACTTCCTACTTATAATATTGACACATAACACATGACTCTTCACTTACACATATGATACGTTTCACAACTCATACTTGCACACATGAAACCTCACACAACTCTTCACTGAAACCTTTCCCTTATAACTCATGCTTGATTACATGACACATAAACACACTTCATAAACTAACACATGCTAAATAATAAACTCACATCCTAAACTAAATATTTACAATGGTGCTCAAGGTACCAAATAATGTAATACTACAAACTGTAGACACCAAAACAACACCAATCCGATTATGTGACGACAAGCACTGATCGCACTAACACACACAGCCCCCAGGGCAGCCCTCAGAGGTTAAACAGTGGTTCTAACCACTCACACAGCAGTTTTGCAAGTCAAAAACCAATTTGGCACTTTTTAGACACTTTATTGCTTATTCGTCCCACCAAGGGACGAGTGCTGTTTTACTCGTCCTACCCAGGGACGAGTGAAAGTTTTACTCGTCCTACCCAGAGACGAGTGCTGACTTATACTCGTCTCACCCAGGGACGATTACCAGCGCTCGCTTCGGGGTGGGACGAATGTCAGGTTTGACCGACAAAAAGTCAAATCTCGGCATGTAACAACTCAGAACTGCCACTTAGCTTTCCCTGCATGACATAGGAGTGCGAGTGAGTTCTTTTGACAACTCATATCTACCAATTAACTCTCCCTTCACTGCATGGGAATAAGAGTAAGCTTTTTAAGACAACTCAGATTTGCCACTTAGCTATCCCTTCATTGCATGGGAGTGCAAGTGAGCTTTTCTAAAACACACAAAGACATGCACAGAGACAGCTTAAGAATCCCTTGATCAAGAAGAAGTCTTTCTTTGAGGAAAAAAGCATTCATGCAAAGAAACACTTTTGCATGTTAATTCAAAGAGACCCCTCGGGTCTATAAAATGGTGAGTTTCCTCACCCAAAAGATATACCGAGCTGGAGCATTTTGAGCGACGAAGTGCTGCTAATTCATTTACTTGCGATTTGTGTTTTCAACATCCATAATCTCTTAATCGAAAGAGAGGTTATTGGGTGACTTTTGAAGGCACGAATCAAGAACCAACACCCCATTCTTTTGACCACAATATCCTACCAATTTGTCGACAACACATCACATCAGGTTTCGGACCCATCCTAAGCGGATTGGTGTCGGAGCAAAGTTTCACCCGCGGGTGGTTTGCCTTCGGGCACCCCTCCCGCTTTATTGCTTTTGTAGTTTTTTTAGCTAGTTTCATGTTTATGCTTTTATCAAGTTTTCAGTTCATTTAGATTCATTTTAGCCATAGTTAGATTTATCTTTTATTTTTCATACACAAAGTGCTACTGATTCTTTGTTTGTTTCTTTGAACGCAGATTTGCAGCATTGGAGGAGCAGCGAGGAATCGACCTGTACCAACGCAAGCGGCGACAACGTTTTGGTTCGCCCATCTTATATGTGGGCACGCGGAAGAAGGAATTCTGAAACAAGTTGTAGAGATCAATATCTAACGCTCCTATCCCCTAAAAAGGAAGGAGACGCATTGTAACACGAATTGAAAAGAATATCAATAAAAAAAGGGCCATAGTTTATATTGCTTTTATATCTTGTGTTCATTCATTTGTGTTCTTTCCTTTTAATACAATTTTGTTTAGTATTTCCTTTTTGTTTCCGAATCTCGTGTTTTCAATGGCGATCACGGTGGGACCTCTGTCCTCTATTTTTTTTAGGTTAACTTACTGATCTAAAATTGCTTGTTTTTTTACAGGTACCTATTTTTCAACATCAGACCGTTATTCGTCTCTGCAAGTGACGATTGCAGAATTGGTACTCGTCTCACCCCGGGACGAATAAATTATTCGTTCCACCCTGTGACGATTACGGTTCTGTTATTCGCCTCACCCAGGGACGATTATAGATCTGTGCAAATTTTTAGAGCAAATCAGAAACTTCCGATTAGGCAGAGAAGAGGTAGGGGTTTTTACAGCTTCTGTCAAATTTCTGTTTTTCTATTTTCTGGTTTTCAGTTTGTATGGCTTAGGGAAAGATTTCTTTTCGTTTGCCTGTTTCAATTTTGCAAAATTAAAACGAACCCCACACATCACGTGACATTTTAAACCAAGGCGTTGGTCGTAAAACCCCAACCCTTGAGCAAGACCAAAGGTGGATTCCATTATCACTTTGGCTTGAGATATTGCATCCATTACCTCGATCGCGATCGTTGCTAGACGTAAATCCCGACGAAAGCCGACCGAGTGTAGCTTGGGGTGATTCCCAAGCACGCGAGGATAAGTCTTCTATGGTAGGTGTCATAAACAGAGCGATTCCCCTTCCGTACCGCCTATGTTCCACGTATCATCTCGCTCTCACGTACCTATAGTCTCCCTCACGTAAGGGCGGGTATATAGAGAGGTTGGTATATCGGTCCGACAATGGTATATTGAAGGGGCGACCATTTTGGGAGTCATAAGAGCCTTCATACTTGCATTTAAACGTTTCACAAAAATTTTCAAAAACAAAACAAACAACAAAAACACACTAAACCAGATTTAGGGCACACTATTAATCTTTAAAAGAGATAATCATTGCTTGTGAGTGTGTATGCTATTTTCTGTTTAGACAAAAAAATCATAAAAAGAAAATCACAAAAAGAACTTTTGCATTTTTTAGGTTAGCATTACCATGGTGAATACTCGTAGCCAAGCCCAATCACGGCGTAAGCCGCAGAACATGCACCAAGAGAGACAAATCGTCTCCGATATAGCCTCGAAGACTTGTTCATCCCGCCTCACCGACGAGGTACACCAGTTAGTTCACACCATGCATAACATGGCTCTAGAGGCCCCTCCGTGAGGGGTACTCCAACCCATACAGTCATAGAACATGGTTCTAGAGGTGCCTCAAGGAATGGTTCTCCAAGTCAGACCATCAATAGACGAGACTTTAGAACTCCCTCTCTAAGGGAAACACCTAAGCAACAAGAATCTTTTCAAGAAAATAACTTATATATACCACCTGGTCTAAGTACGAGGCCTCCCTTTGAAGTTCAATATGGGTGGCCTAGTGATGAAGCATTGTGTACTGCTATGGAACAACAAAGGGTCCAAAAGGAAGAACCATATGATTTTGTGGTTCCTAATTTACCCCCAATTAATGTCGGACATAGTAGACCATATCCAGAACAACAAGTTCTCCCGACAGGGCAAGACAATTCTGCCCGCACTTTTTATGCATATCACAGAGAGAGAGAGGAGGATCACTACATCCCTCCAGTACAACATCTAGTGCCAAAACGATGCACGTCTGCACCTGCATTATATCCAAATCGCTTATTGAGACCAGTAGTTTCAAGTCAATGCGGCCAACCTCGACAGAGGGAAGCAACATATAGGAGTCTCAGAGCATTATGATCGAAACAGATATGTAGGAGAGACATCTAGGCCTATTAAACAAGAGACAACAGAACAAAGTAACTTGGCATTTGCACAACTAGCCGCCCGCCAAGCGCACATCACGCGGCTTAAGCAAGAACAACAGGAATTAGAACATTTGTGTCACCTTGATCAAGAGCGTATTCAGCGTCAGACTGCTGAAAGGTTTCACAACCATGCACCTGAGAGGGCCCCAATCCCTCGCGCACAACAATCTGAGATGTATGTGAGGCACAACCCCTTAGTGCGAGACAGGTCTCCACGACTTCAGCAAGCACCGCCTCCAAGACCTCTTAGACCTGAGCGGGAGGCCATTTACCGTGACCATGATGGGCATCCTCCGCGGGCACCCGTCCATGTTTACAGGCCTAGGCCAAACACTCCTCAAGAAGATTATGAGGATTATTACCAAGAAGAAGAGCGGGCTGAAATGCCCTATCAAGGCATAAGGGATGCTACCCATTTAGTCATTCAAAGGCCTCAAGTTCCCCGCAACCCACAACGGGAACAAACTAAAGAGGAGGAAATTATATCCTCCGATGCCTACAAAGTGTTGTTAGAACGCTTGGAGAATATGGAACTTAAGACTGGTGGGCCTCAAAAGCCTACCCTACGCCAACTCCGTAGTCATCCAATACATCCGTCACTGCGCACCTCCATACCATGAACATTTCAAGCTGCCCCAATTGGCACTCTTTAAAGGGGATGAGGATGCTCAAGAGCATGTGACGAGATTTTTGAGCCAATGCTTTGGTATACAAGACAATGATGCATTATTATTGAGAACATTCATAACCACATTCGTAGGATCTGCCTCGGATTGGTTTACCCATCTACCAAAGCATAGCATCTACAACTTGGATCAACTAGTGGACGCGTTCCTAGAACGTTTTGCTTTCAATACAAAGAAAAAGGCGTCACTCAGTGATCTAGCTAGCCTCAAACAGTATGAGGAGGAGTCTATGGTAGCATATGGGAATCGATGGAGGACAATGCTTTCAAAGTTGTCCTACCTCCCTCCTATGTCCGACTTAACTCAAATGTTCGCAAAGAGTTGTTTGCGATCGATCTCTGTGCTATTGCAGCTGCAGCAATACGCCACTTTGGAAGAAGCTCTTGCGCAAGCTAGACGTATCGAAGAGATCAAGATACAGGATGGCAAAATTGCCAAGCCTAAGAAAAAAGAGTGGAACAAGAGCACCAAAATAGGGAATACGCAATAGAAACCCGCCGCGGTCAATCAAGTTGCTATTAATGCCCCTACGCCCGCCCAAGCAACACAGCCTTCAAAGGCTAACTATCAGGCGATGCCTCACAATAATTATGAGAAAGATAACAAGAAGCAGGATCAAAATCAGCAAGCATCGCCCCAAGCGACAATTTACACCATACACTGAGTCTAGGGATTCCTTGTTTGACCGTTTGTCAGTGGCAAACTTGATTAATCTGCCAGATATTCCAACAATTGATCCCAATGCGCCAAAGCCTAAAGGGTATAGAGAGGATATTTTCTATAGATTCCATAGAAGGAAAGGGCATGACCTTAATGTCTGTTGGTCGTTTAAAGGTTTAGTGCAAGATCTCATTGATAATCACACATTGGTAGTGGATAACCCCATCGCACCCAACAACCAACAAATGGGTGTTTTCAAAGATCCTTTACCCACACATGATGCACAAACAAAACCTCTGCATGTCAATGAAGTGCAACAGAGTTATCCTATGGAGGGATATGTTGGAATGATTAGCATTGTGACAAGAAACAAGAGACATCCAGGAGTTGTCCCCGCAATGAGCCACTAGGGAAGCTTCATCCACGTCACAACATCAACCAAATCCTACACAGTTGCCCCCACCTAGACCAGTGGCCACGATTCGAACTAGACTTACTCAAAGTCTACGGACCACATCGGCTAGGCTCTCCATTTATGAGCTTATTCAACAATCAGCGCCCCATCGGGAAGCTCTTATGGAGATATTAAAGGCAATTGAATTGCAACCCCACGAAGCGGATTCGTTCAACAATTTTGTGGGGCATGTCAAATAGTGTACTGAACCAGTTATTACCTTCAGGGAAGATGAGCTAAAAACTGTGACTGGAGATGTAACGGATCCACCCTTGCACGTTATTGCGCGGGTCAACGGGACTCCATACAAACGGGTGTTGATAGACACCGGTTCGTCCAAAGAACCTTATTACAACCGCTGCACTGAAACATTTGAAACTACCAGTCTCTCACATTGCACCTTCCACTTATACCCTTCGAGCATTTAATGATACGATATGCTCGATAGTTGGCACAATTGTCCTGCCCATCCAAGTGGGACAAAAGACCATTCATACGTTGTGCCACATTTTAGAAGGTGAGATGGCTTACAATATCTTGCTTGGGCGGCCTTGGATCCGGGATATGAAGTGTGTCCCTTCAATTGCTCATCAATGTTTGAAATATACATTTGAAGGACAAGTACACGTGGTCCCCGTAGATTTGGAACCTTTTAAATATTGCAACTCAATGCAAATCATGCCGCAATCGACCCTTCCTTCAACGCACGTGGATTTTCAACTAAATCCATCTAAACGGGGTCCGACTAAGCAAGAATATTCATCACCAAATCAATCAAATTCTCAGTGGGATCATCTTCTTCATCCAATCCTCTCACAACGACGCCACCTACGGTGGCCACTCCAACGGACAAAGGAAAGAAGCCCCCGGAAACGGAACCACCTTTAGTCTCCAATATCTCTACAGAAGAGACGCCTAATAGAATGGAAGTTGAGACGCCTAGTTCACCCCACATGGAGTGGACTCAAGGAGAACTCCCATTCGCTTCCCCTCAATCGCCAACAATTACCGTTGAGATGTCTAACACAGGCATGGGGGAGTATATAGTGCGCAATGTTGTTGCAACGCCCACACTTCGCCTATGCAAGACATGGGAAGACCTCGACTCCCCATAGGCTCCGTGGTTCCTTTAGGTTACCCACCTAATCAGACAAACTTTATTTTTGGGGGCCTAGATCATGGCGTTGAACCTTCTCGAAATGAAGAAGAAGATGAAGATCCCTTTGTGGAAGATGTCAACTATCTAGCCAACCCGCACTTCGCATTACGATATCTTAGCCAATGCAATTGGCATGGATACGGGTTAGGCCGGTATGAACAAGGAATGCGTGTTTTGTGTCAACCAAGATACCAAATGCCTTATGACAAGTCAGGAGTAGGGTTTAATCACCCTTTGCCCCTCGACATCTTGGTCGAAAACATGCAAGGCCTAGGGATAGGCAACAAGGATGGGTTGGCATCAGATCCATATGCCAATCCAAATACAACTTATACATTGGGGGATTATTTCCCATTGCAAACAAATAACCTTGTTGACCTCAACAACCCTTTCCCTACGGCCGAACAAGGAGAAACCTCATGGACTCACCCACAAGGGGAAGATGGACAAGACCACGAAGGGTCTTCTGAAGATGAGTCGGAGTACGATCATTCGCATGAATATCAAATGAATGACGATCATGACAGCTTCCTGATGATGTTCCCATTGAATGATCCTAGTGAGCATAGGCTACCTCAACAACAACAAAATCCTTTGGACATAGACGACATGTTTGAAAACTTACACATAGATCCAAGACCTAGGAGGCATTTCAACCTGGCGTAGTTATAGCAATTACTGCATCCGCCACTTAGGCATACAACAAGCATCTTTCGCCTCGGAGACCCTATCAAACCATCAGTACCTAGGGTAGACCCTGTTTGTAGGTCCGCGCATAGGGCTGATCCCTTTGTGCCAATGCCTACAGAGCCAGATCCAAAGCACCAAGAACATCCAGAATGTCAAAGTTGTCACATTTGCGGTAATGGAGATTACAATCATTTCATCAACATGGTCTCCATTGACTTGACCGCCCCCATCCATGATCCAGCCAATCCAACACGATTATTGCATCTAGACATAGAAGCTATTGATTGGGATCGCGCTGACACACCACCATCTCCATCGTAGTATTGGCCTTGCGGTGGGATGTTCCATTTCACTCCATGACAGACTCAGGATGTCTTCCATGCTCAAGAGGAACTTGATGTTCCTAATGATGATCTTAATTCAGCAAACGATATCCATCTCGATCCCAATTCCACACCAGCTTGGAAGACGGATCCCATATGTCGCTTGAAGCAACGACCGATGTAGACATCGGCATAGATCCAATGAATCCACGGATTCTCAAGCTGGGGGTAAGTCTTTCCCCCGAAGAGCGAGCCGATTATGTTGCCCTTCTTAAGGAAAAGAAGGAGGTTTTTGCATGGTCATACAAGGATATGCCGGGACTAGACCCACAACTAGTCACGCACAATTTAACGCTTGATCCGACAATCAAGCCGCAAAGCAAAAACTACGCAAGATGCATCCAACAAGTGGCCTTAATGGTAAAATATGAGTTACAAAAGTTGTTGGATGCCCAGGTTTGTCATCTGTGTGGATTATCCGCCATGGTTGTCTAACATGGTTCCCGTCAAGAAGCCCGATGGGAGGATTCGCATATGCACCGATTTTTGAGATCTTAACAAAGCGAGTCCTAAGGATGATTTTCCCTTGCCGAGCATCGACGCGTTGGTAGACGCTACAACGGGCCACGAAATGCTTTCCCTTATGGATGGTTTCTCAGGATACAATCAGATTCGTATTAATCCTGAGGACCAACTAAAAACGGCATTCACAACGCCTTGGGGGACATTTTGCTATAAGGTCATGCCTTTTGGCCTTAAAAATGCCGGAGCTACCTACCAACGTGCCATGACGTACATCTTTCATGATTACATGCACAAAACTTTGGAAGATTACATGGATGATTTGTTGGCCAAATCTCTTTTGCGCCCAGATCATATCGGTGACTTGAGTAAGGTCCTTGATCGCCTCATTGAGCATAAAGTCCGATTAAACCCCAAGAAGTGCGTCTTTGGCGTCACCTCTGGAAAGCTCTTGGGTTTCATAGTCTCCAAACGAGGAATTGAGGTAGATCCAAACAAAGTCAAGGCAATCCTTGAAATGCATCCCCCAACCACCATCAAGCAACTCAGGAGTCTGCAGGGAAAGGTTGCGTCGATCAAGCGCTTCATAGCGCAGTTATCTGACAAATGCCGACCCATGAATAAATTATTGCATAAGGGGGTCACATTTCATTGGGATGACGAGTGCCAGTCAGCCTTTGACGACATTAAATAGTACTTGGCTTCGTCGCCAGTATTGGCACCACCCAGACTAGGAGTGCCATTCTATTTATACATCTCAGCCATCGAGGTGGCACTGGGCGCCATGTTGTCCCATAAAAATGAACTTCACAGAGAACAGGCTACATACTATCTTAGCCGCACCCTGGTCAGTTATGAACTTAACTATGCATATGTTGAAAAACTCTGCTTGGCAGTGGTGTTTGCTACCAAAAAGCTACGCCACTACATGCTTAGTAATAAGACGTATGTTGTGTCTAAGGAGAATCCATTGCGATACATGATGAGTCGTACTTATCATAGTAGCCGCACGGCGAAATGGATCATGTTGTTGACGGAGTTTGACATAGAGTTCATTGGACAGAAATCTATAAAAGGTCAAGTCATCGCCGATCAACTAGCCGAGGCTCCTCTTGAAGACGATCAGCCTCCGACTTTTGAACTACCCGATGATGGGGTCTTCCATGTCTCGTAGTCGCCAGATTCTCGATGAGCCCGAGTCACAGTCGACATAACCCTATTCTTCGATGGTTCTAAATGTGAGCAAGGGGGTGGTGCGGGAATTGTATTCTTCACTCCACAAGGTGCTCCAATGCCCTTGTCATTTAAATTAGACTTCCCGTGCACCAACAATAATGCAGAATACGAAGCCTTGCTCATAGGTCTTCAGACAACAATCACCATGAACATTAAACGATTGAATATCTTTGGTGATTCGCCGTTAATTGTCAATCAAGTAAAGGGGATATACCAATGTAAATGTCCACTTTTGAAGTCTTATAAAGCCCTTGTGGATAAATTCTTGGCACAACTTGAATGGTATGACATCGAGGCACTCCCTCGATCATCAAATCATTTTGCGGATACTATGGCCTCCTTGGGGTCACTCATCCCGCAAGACTCTTCTGGTGAAATGACAACCATTCAGGTTAAAACATTATCGCAATCTACGATGGAGCGTGCAAGCTCTGATCTGACGCCATGAATCCACATGATTCAGATTGAACCATCTCCGGATAAGTTCTCTCGAATTCGAGATTGTTTGACTAAAGCCAACTCGGGGGTCCTTGTTCTCCCCGACTCCTCTTACTAGCAACACCACGTTGTTTTTACAAGTTCTTTCCTCGCTCAGCTTTTGTTCGGGATAGACTTCAAGAGGGATTGGCCGTTCATACTATCGAGGTTTCTGATCAGCAAGACTGGTATACACCCATTCGGGATTACCTCAAGCTAGGTAATCTCCCACTTGGATTGACACAAGCCACGAAAAGATCATTCAAACAGAAAGCGGCAAAGCATGTCTTGTTAGGAGACATTTTGTATCATCAAAATTATGAAGGAATCCTCCTTCGTTGTTTGGACCAACAAGAGTCCGCTTGGGCGATCACCCAAGCTCACGATGGTACATGTGGTGGCCACTTCAGCGGTATGGCCATCGCAAAGCGCATTCTTCGCATGGGTTATTATTGGCCATCTTTAGAGCGAGATTGTTGCGCATATGTGAAGAAGTGCGT
Source organism: Wollemia nobilis (assembly GCA_028583015.1). Taxonomy (NCBI): domain Eukaryota; kingdom Viridiplantae; phylum Streptophyta; class Pinopsida; order Araucariales; family Araucariaceae; genus Wollemia; species Wollemia nobilis. The sequence goes on along the minus strand of JAQPPZ010017232.1, from coordinate 20,722,769 downwards.
GAAGTGTCAACACCATGCTAATTTGACACACGTACCTTCTCAGGCCTTACAGCCGATTCAATCGGTTTGGCCTTTTTTGCAGTGGGGCTTTGATCTAATTGGAAAGATCTCCCCTGCGTCGTCTGGTCGTCACACGTTCATTTTAACGGCCACAGAGTACTTTACCAAATGGGTGGAAGCAATTCCGCTGACCACTACGACTGGAGCCCGCATTGCGGAGTTCATTTTGCATAACATCATATGTCGTTTTGGTATTCCATCCAAAATTGTCTCGGATAATGGGACACCATTCAAGAATAAATATGTGCGTGCTTTGACCACAAAGTACAAGATTCAACATAGCTTTTCGACACCCTATTATCCGTAGGCAAATGGGCAAGCAGAGGCGTCAAACAAAATGCTAGTCGCCATTCTTAAAAAGACAGTTGCAGACAATCATAAAGACTGGCACATTCAGATCCCGCTTGCCCTATGGGCTTATCGCACCAGCATTCGAACGCCCACTAGGGCAACTCCATTTTCACCGGTGTATGGCTCCGAGGCAGTCATGCCTTTTGAGTTGGAAATTCCTTCCCTGCGCATTTCAATGCAAGAGTTCATCGATGATGACACTACGCGGCAGGCCCGGTTAGATCAACTGACGTTGCTCGATGAACGACGCGTTAATGCTCTCGAGCATTTGCGTATCTATCAAGAGCGACTTAAGAAAGCATACAACATGAAAGTCCATCTTAGGGAATTTCAGGTTGGTGACTTGGTCTTAAAAGAGAACCAAAAATTCTAATTTGCCGTCCCATCTACGGGATAAGTTTGCAGCAAACTGGTTAGGTCCTTACATCATTGACAGTAAAATAGGACCCGAAACATACCGGCTTGCCTCTCTTGAAGGAATCAAGGAAACTGAACCCTTGAACATCATTCATTTGAGGCCATTCCACACCTAGAGAGCCATAGCCCAACAAAAAGCTCCAAGGATTATCACAATCGCTTGGTCAACCCTAAATGCCCCAAAGGTATCTATAAACCCTTTGGTCAACCCAAAAGCTCCAAGGATTACCACAATCGCTTGGTCAACCCAAACGCTCCAAGGATTACCACAATCGCTTGGTCAACCCAAAAGCTCCAAGCATTACCATAACTGCTTGGTCAACATAAATATTCAAAATCAATAAAAACAACACAAAAATCAAAAATCACAAAAACAATTGCATTTCAATTCCATGCTCAAAAAAAAAAAAAAAAATCAAAAAATTTAATTCCATAAAACAAAATCACAAAAACATTTGCATTTCCATTCCATGCATTCTCATAAAAATCAAAATACAAAAATATAGGTTGCATTAAGCATTGCATCCATACATTGCATACTTCGCTAGGTCATACAAGTCAAAAGCACCATAGGCTGTCATTACTTGGCAATTCCATCATTTCCACCTCAGATCCATTTTCATAAACACATACATCCAGAGATATCACCCTTTTATTTTAGCATCGTCGTTGTCGCCTAATGTATATAGGGTTTTCGTCATTTAGATGTCTTTAAATTTTTAGCCAAAAATTGTACATAGTTAAGCAGCATTTTACATGGGAAAGTTTTACTTGGACCCCACCTTGGTACGTAGCATCCCAACACAAATTAACACACATAAAATAATTCCTAAGTTGTGTGGACGAAAGATGAAACCCGCACCGTAATCCCGGTTACCATAAGCGAAACGGCTATCTTGCTTATCCCCCTGTGCAATTGACCCTAGGAATGCCGAGAGTTGGCAAAAGGACAAGCATCCTCCCTACCCAATTCCCCATGAATCCCAAGTTCTCAAAAGTTGCAAAAACATCAAAAATTTGCAAAACGTCAAAACACTAAAATTTGACATCCTACAGTGCACACATCAAAAGGCACAAACAATAGTGATTCTCGTCACTCCATATTCAAATCCCTTGCTCAAAAAAAAAAAAAAAAAAAAAAAAACAAAGACGAGTATTATCATAAAAATAAACAGTGATCTCATCACTATAAAGAGCAAGTATCCCAATACCCTTGAAGAAAAGAAGGGAGTCGAACTTGAATCCCTGGAACTCTCAGTATTTCGACAGGTCATGAGGCAAGCTTCAGTATCGGTTTGGTTGATAGCCTATTGGTCACTGGTGGTAAACCTCCCGCATGACGATATATCTGTCACATTAACTTGTGTGCAGATCAATGTTTGCATGTGGATGAGCTAGCTTATGGTATCCTAGATAGCATCGCAGATTAATCTAACTAAATACAATAAAGGAGTTAGTGGAGCTACTTAGGTGATCCTCAATATACAGTTCGGTTGAAAGCCCATCTGGCACTGGCGGTATCCTGACAAATACCACATAAATGAACTCAATTGCACACACAGGGATGTGAAATAACTTGGTTCAATTCAAGTCGGATTTAGACCTTGTTTAGAAGTCTTGCGAGATAAATGTATGGTCTTGGCTAGTTAGTTAACAATATCTGCATCTCAGAAAAGCTTAACTACATTTTCGAACAACCGATCCATTTCATTCCATACATCACCATAAACAACTCGACAAAATCCAAAAACAAAGTTTTCACATGCACACGCATTCCATAAATCAATCTCATTACTCTAGCAAGTCCAATCCAAATCTTGTACAGTCTATGGTGCATCGACAAACCATCAACAATTCATTTCATTCATTCCATAAGCATACATCATACAAATTAGAATCATCGCATTCATAATCGCATATGCATACATCAATGTAAAAACATGCACATCAACATAAATCATGGAAAAAGTATAAACACCAAAAAGAATCATCTGTATATATAACAAAAATTGCCCGCAGGCTACAGTGCACCGGTCCTCGGACCTCACTCCCACCATCCAAAATCTCAAAAACCCCCAGCCTAGGGCATCGGCCACCATGATCACGCAGGATCGGTGCGACGAGAGCTACCCCCTGCGGTATCCGTCCTCTGAGACCTCTCAGGGCGACTGCTCGCCCCTGCATCCCGACCGCTCGCTCCTCCCTCCTCTCGCCGCCGACGACGGGATGATGCTGACTGCTCTGTCCCGCTGTCTCTCGTCCTGAATGACGAGCCACTGGCCGGAGGCTCTGGTATTCACCCACCCAGGCGGATAATCTCACCCTCCATCTCCGATCGATGCCGCCCCCAAGCGGCCTCTCGTCGCCCCCAATCTGCCTCCCGTCACCTCCAATCCTCCTCCCGTAGCCTCCACTCTGCCTCCCGCCTACGGTAGTACGAGATGGCATCATCACGCTATGCTAGCTGCACCCGTAGGAGATCCCTCTCCCGTGCAAAGCATCCGTATCCCCCGCCTCGCCGGTGAGACGCAGCCCCCGCGCTCCCCGCCCCACCAACTGTGTCCGTAGGAGATCTCTCTCCTATGTCATCTCGGCAAGCTCTCCATCCCGCCTCCGCAGCAACCCTGTCAGACGTGCTACCTCCACGCGCAACCCCGCCTCTGTCTCCCCCAAGCCAGCCTGCTCTGGAGCATCCTGCATCTCCGGCTGCTCCTCCTCCCCAAAGTCATCTCCCGCCTCTGCCACCTCCACCATCTCCACATCCGCAGGAGCTCCCCAACCCTCTCCCCGGTGCCTCCGCACCCTCTCCGCCTCCCGCCGCCTCCTCTCCGCCCAATGGCCCCTCACCTCGCCACCGCCGTAGCGTCCACCACTCCCCGGTACTCAGCAGTCACTCCGACGTCATCTACGTCTGGAATGTCTAGTACGACATCTGACTCCTCCCCCAGTGGCTCGAGGATCGGCGCAGCTAGGGTCCTCTCATCACTCCGACGCCGGTAGGCTACGGGCTCCCCAGGAAACCCCTGGCGTACCCCAAACTGTCGCGTCACTCGGAGGTAATGGAAGTACTCCTGCTCCGTCCCATGCCGACCAATCACCCATCTCCCCCTCCGAACCCGTCGAAGCCACTCATCAGCCTCTGGCCATGCGGGACAATCCCGATATGGCCGCCATATCACATCTCCGGGAGTCAGTCGTGCCAATGCATCTCTGTAATGGTCTACGTCTCCCGCAAACCGCCGACTATGCCCCCGCTCCTCTGACCGATACCATAAAGCACCATACCCAATATCCCTGTCCACCATCTCAGCTCGGGTAGTCCAGGGCAACCCTCGTGGTCGCTCTATGGCTATGTGCTGCCATGCCCAACACTGCAACAAGAAACTGCACCCCATCCCCTTTCGCCTCCGACAGCGGACCTCGTATAGCTCATCATACAACTGCGCCAACAGTGTCTGACCCCATCTCATAATAACCGGCTCTATCACCGGGCAATCCACTAACTGCCATACCACCTCCAATAGGTTCCATGGGAACCTCGCTCCTGACGAGTCTGGCAGGAGCATGTTGGAAATGAGGCTCATGAGTACCGCATGCCTCACTCCCAACATTCCCCTCGCATACCAATACCGTACCAAAATCCCCCCAATGTGGCAATCCAGCTCTGCCCTCTCCAATGAAGTCATCCCATCATCATCCTCTCCATATCCAAAGTACCGCGTCAGTACTGCCGTCCTCTGGCCCCGTGGTGTCGTCCGAATGGGAACCCCGTCTATCGAAATCCGAAGAATCCGATACACGTCCTCCAAGGTGACAGTCATCTCCCCCGTCGAAAGATGGAAGGTGTTCGTCCGAACATCCCATAGGCCAATCAGTGCTGTAAGGTACGCCCGGTCCGCCACAACTGCATCCAACCGAGCCACGTGCTTGAGCCCTAGGGCATCAAGCCACTCCCAGTCATCATCACTCAATGCCTCGCGGGCATTAGAAAAAATGGTCGGTACTCGATGCCGACTCTTCACCACCTGCACATCACAAAAAAAAAAACAACAAACATCAAAAACATGCATCAAATTACCATCACATGTACAAAAATGCATAACTGTATAGTAACATCTTTCATTCACATGTACATCCAAAAAAAAAAAAATTCATCCATTTTTCAATTGTGCATCTTTAATTTCATCAAAAAACAATAAAAATTTGACATGGTTTACCTACGGTTTTACCTAAGTTTACCATTTCAAAACAAAAAAATTCATCAATTGTGCATCTTTAATTTCATCAAAAATAATAAAAATTTGACATGGTTTACCTACGGTTTTACCTAAGTTTACCATTTCAAACAAAAAAAAATTTCACCTTTCATTTCATCAAAAATGACAAAAATTTGACATGGTTTACCTACGGTTTTACCTAAGTTTACCATTTCAACCAAAAAAAATTCATTCATTTTCCATTTTTAATTCCATAAACATAACACAAAAATATGGGCATGGTTTACCTACGGTTTCGACCTAAGTTTTACCATTCACATAGAAAAACATTTTTTTAACCATGGTTACCCTAAAGTGTTACTCTAAGTTTCATTTTGGGTTTATCCTATGGTTTTCCATCTAAGTTTCCATCGGTTTGCATCCATGTTTCATTCGGTGTCATTCATTTACCTTTTAATTTAATTAATTAGGGTTTCATGTTTAAACACAAGAAAAACACCATAAAAACAAATTTGCATTTTTCAAATTCACAATCGAGGAGATAGTGCACTTACTCGGTCTCGCCTCGGCTCCGCCGCTCGACGACCCGGTCCGTGCACTCATGGTGGCCGGATGATCCGACAGCGCTTCGCGTCGAAAATCTACCTCCTCCTCCCGGAGCTCCAAATCGCAATCGCTGAACAGTGCAAATGAGCCAAAACCGTCATTTTCGCATATTTATACTTTTTGTCAGCTGGTACTCGTCCTTCACCGGGACGAGCGCTTTTCGGCGCGCTCGTCCCACCCCGGGACGAGTACCGTCGGAGACGCACTCGTCTCACCCCGGGACGAGTAAAAAAAAAAAAAAAAAAAAAGGTCAAAACAGTCGGGGAACTGCTCGAGCATGCTTAGCGGTAAACCATCTAAAGGCACCCTTGCACAAGTCATCTTGGGTCAAGCGACTCGTCGCTTTTCTCATGTCGGTCATTCCCTCATCGATTCGTCGCTTGAGGGGGTAGTCACACTTAGTTGCCAATCAACACCATTATACCCAGTCTGGGAAATGACACGCATTCAAAGGATCATTGCAAAAGACAATCACGCCCCTGCTTGGGGCAGCAAACAAGCAATCATCACAAACTGATCATATACTTGGCATTCGTGAATCATGAACTCAAGGTTCCCACAGACAAAAGGTTGCGCCCTTTGCCTATTCATGACTGATCAATGTCTAAGTTCAAGTAATACCTCACCGAACCAGGTTAATGCTTGATTTTAGTTCCTTAGCTCGTCAGAAGCAAGGATTCAAGAATGCGTGCCCTTTCCATACTTGGGGCATCAAGAGTTGGTTAGGTTACTGAGAAACCCTAATCATTAGTGCTTTGGTTATATATTTTTGCTCAACACTGCACCATGTGCAACGCTTCCCAAAAAGGGGCATCTGTAGACACCAAAACAGCACCAATCCGATTATGTGACGACAAGCACTGATCGCACTAACACACACAGCCCCCAGGGCAGCCCTCAGAGGTTAAACAATGGTTCTAACCACTCACACAGCAGTTTTGCAAGTCAAAAACCAATTTGGCACTTTTTAGACACTTTATTGCTTATTCGTCCCACCAAGGGACGAGTGCTGTTTTACTCGTCCTACCCAGGGACGAGTGAAAGTTTTACTCGTCCTACCCAGAGACGAGTGCTGACTTATACTCGTCTCACCCAGGGACGATTACCAGCGCTCGCTTCGGGGTGGGACGAATGTCAGGTTTGACCGACAAAAAGTCAAATCTCGGCATGTAACAACTCAGAACTGCCACTTAGCTTTCCCTGCATGACATAGGAGTGCGAGTGAGTTCTTTTGACAACTCATATCTACCAATTAACTCTCCCTTCACTGCATGGGAATAAGAGTAAGCTTTTTAAGACAACTCAGATTTGCCACTTAGCTATCCCTTCATTGCATGGGAGTGCAAGTGAGCTTTTCTAAAACACACAAAGACATGCACAGAGACAGTTAAGAATCCCTTGATCAAGAAGAAGTCTTTCTTTGAGGAAAAAGCATTCATGCAAAGAAACACTTTTGCATGTTAATTCAAAGAGACCCCTTGGGTCTATAAAATGGTGAGTTTCCTCACCCAAAAGATATACCGAGCTGGAGCATTTTGAGCAACGAAGTGCTGCTAATTCATTTACTTGCGATTTGTGTTTTCAACATCCATAATCTCTTAATCGAAAGAGAGGTTATTGGGTGACTTTTGAAGGCACGAATCAAGAACCAACACCCCATTCTTTTGACCACAATATCCTACCAATTTGCCGACAACACATCACATCAGGTTTCGGACCAATTCTAAGCGGATTGGTGTCGGAGCAAAGTTTCACCCGCGGGTGGTTTGCCTTCGGGCACCCCTCCCGCTTTATTGCTTTTGTAGTTTTTTAGCTAGTTTCATGTTTATGCTTTTATCAAGTTTTCAGTTCATTTAGATTCATTTTAGCCATAGTTAGATTTATCTTTTATTTTTCATACACAGGTGCTACTGATTCTTTGTTTGTTTCTTTGAACGCAGATTTGCAGCATTGGAGGAGCAGCGAGGAATCGACCTGTACCAACGCAAGCGGCGACAACGTTTTGGTTCGCCCATTTTATATGTGGGCACGCGGAAGAAGGAATTCTGAAACGAGTTGTAGAGATCAATATCTAACGCTCCTATCCCCTAAAAAGGAAGGAGACGCATTGTAACACGAATTGAAAAGAATATCAATAAAAAAAGGGCCATAGTTTATATTGCTTTTATATCTTGTGTTCATTCATTTGTGTTCTTTCCTTTTAATACAATTTTGTTTAGTATTTCCTTTTTGTTTCCGGAATCTCGTGTTTTCACTAACATCCCCCTGTATTACATTATTTTGTAGGAATACCTTTGCCTTAAATATCATGATCTTATCTTCATTCTTCAACTCTGGTTCTCATATTGCTTGAATTTCTAACATAGATCTATTGACTTGTTCCTTGCAATACTTGTTAGACTTTCACTTTTTCCATAAAAATATTTTAACATGTACATGATTCCATTTCATTTTGATTTACTAATCCATCCATAATGTACTTCAATTTTTTTCTTGTGAAATATTTTTGGTTTGGTCTTCTCATTGATATTGCAATTCTACAACATTCTTAGTTTTGATCCACAACTTCCATTTGTTCATGTTATTATTTTTTTCAACAAATTTTGTAGAAACGTCAATGCCTTTAGAAATTTCTAAATGATTTTTTTTATCATTCTTATCACATTTTTCCTTAATTTGATCTATATTATTATTTTCTATAATCCTTCCCATAAGAGATCTTATTTTATTTTCACCATATTTTTCTATTTCTTGAATCTCTTAAACTAGGTTTCCTTTCTGATTTTAATCTTTTGGTCATTGTTGTTCTATAGGTGGATATAAATATTGATATTAAATCTATTGGAACCTCTGAAACAAACTATTTAATTGATTCCTTTAGTTCAAAGAATTATATCTACAATATATTGTGGTATGACCTTCCATATTGCATATGTGATAATATCTTCTCCTCCATTCAGGTTGATATTGAGATGTTGCAACAATATTATTTGATATATTTTTCTTTGACATGAGGGAATTATTACTCAGACTAGATTTTCCACTTCATATTCTTGAAGAATGTTAACTAATTCATCAAAGGATATGGTTTTATTTAGCACTTGAAGAGAAGTGACTAAATTTTTGAATTTTTTGGGAGTGCTCTTAATGTAACTTGGACAAGAAATTTGTCTTCTACTTTTTCTCCCATAGTTTGTAACTTAGATTTTAGTTTTTCTATCCTTCGAAGAAAAATTTCTATACTTTCTCCACTATGAACCTTTAAATAATACAATTATGATTGCAAATGTAAAATAGTCACTTCATTCTTTCCTTCAAATATTTTTCATAGTTTCACCCACACATTTTTTGAAGTCTCTGTTTCACTTATATATGGCTGAATTTAATTTTTTATGACAAATGTGATTAGCATAATAGCTTTTGCATCATCATCATTAATTTTTTGTTTTCCAATTTCATATTCTAGCATGTTATTTGTTCCATTTACTATATCCCAAAGTTTTTCAACAATGAGTATTGATTTCATTTTATTTTTCCAATATGTAAAATTTAGTCCTTTCAAAAATTGTGATTCAGAAAGGAAAAAATTTGTATTTGTCATAAAAAATTTATATTTTTCAATTTCCAATTTTCTCAAATATTTCCTTAAAATTCTCAATCAAACAATTTCAATTCTGCATTCATCAATTTTTTAACCTTTTAAAAATTTTCAAATTCAATTCCTTAATCTTCTTATGTCTACCTTCCATATTTTAATTTTCCAAATTTCTCCTTCCAGATTTTAATTTTCCAAATTTCTCCCTCCAAATTTTAATTTAACCCAAACTTTAATTAACTCAATATTCAAATCAATCTCCATTTCAAAAATTTAATTTTCTTATTTCTCAAATTATTCATTTATTCCTTTAATTAAATAAGCCCCTATCTTATATCTCTTGAAAATCAATTTAATTAAATATTCCCAAATAATTTACTTTAATCAAAAAATCATGCACTCAATAATCAATTGCAAAGGTGAGGCTATTATAAGGGTAATAATATACCTTGCATGGTGCTTTATCTTCCACTGATAATATCACTTTAGCATTCACACATGGAACTATTATATCCACTCTATGGAAATTTCAATTCTCTAATTTCTATGTTGATGTGAGTATTATGAAACACTCCAATTATTGTTGACTCTCTTAGATTGTTTCCTTATCAAGTACAATGCAAACATTAATAATATAACTCCTCCTTACCTTATGATTCTTCTACTGTAACAACCCACAAAAATTAACCCGCAAGAGATTAAAAAAATTAAGTTTCACAAAGAAGCCCCAATATACTCTAGTATTTATAAGGCATAACTATATTTTGAGTTAATATCACTACAGATGACACTCAAGTGGATAGGAGTGGCCAACATCCCATATTTTCTAGGGTTCACCTTTCTAAACCTTATCATTTAGAAGGGATGTTAATAATGGTCCCCCCACATTTTCCATATCCTCAATGATATAGGATAACTTGACCATAGTGTACGGATTATCCTTTAAGACCTATAACACATAAAGGGAGATGTCTATTCCCTAACCCTACATGCATACATCTATGTAATGACCCTCCTTGGTATAACTTGATCTTGATACTAAATTATGTATTGATATGTGGATATCTAATGCATGTTCTTATTTCTATGTTATCAAGATGAGTTGGTATTTGTATTTTATGCTTTGTTTATATTATATGGAGAATATGGTATTGTTGATGAATTTTATGGGTGCAAGACTAGGTGCTTTCATAAATTGATTGATATGGGACAACCACCAGAGTTGAGAGAAATATGAAAAATAATGGATGAATTATTCATTGATAGCTCAAGGGTAAATGTATACCCTTCATATATATGCATTGCATTTGCTTGTTATTTGAATACATCGTTGGACCATGAGATTGCTATTAGAAAAGGAGTTATCCTTTGTAGGTAGGGGATACCATGTTCATTTTCTTAAAAATCCACATACTTAAGGATAAAGCAACATGATGTATTATAGATTTGATAAAGTCTCTATGTCGCTTGAGTTGGAAGCATAGATTTGATTGATTAATCCAATGAAGTATTAATGTGGCTAGTAATATTAATATCAATGTTAATAATTAATATTAATAATTGATATTAATTGGTAAAGTAATTAATTCAATTATCTTATGGTTAAAGGTAATAATATTTTTGAATGAGCATAATGAGTTGCTAAGATTTGGTAAGCCTTTTCTAATTATACCATTTATTAGTGGAACCTTAATTTAAAGAATTTAAAGATGGTAACTTGAGCAACACAATATTGGGAAGTGTTTCATGTGTTACTCTGGTCATGCAAGAGGGTTGCACTAAAGTTTTTTGAAGGCCTTCTTGGATGAGCTTTGGGGAATTTTTTTGGGAAGATAGAATTTGGTCTAGAAGAAAGAAGCACCCAAGCATGGACCAGGAGTAGGAGTCTAGAATAAGGCATTAAAGAGGTAATTAAACTTAAATTTGTATGGTGATTATTTTATTGAATGATATGACCTTGGTTAGATGCTTGGTCTTTAAGCTTTGTGATATTGTTTTATTTCCACGATGCTTTGTGATCATTGAGTTTTTTCTTTAGAGTGATCTTGTTGGCATGTTTTAATGTGTACCTCTGATTGAGATTCGCCAAACCTTTTTTGCGTGAGCTTATGTTTTCTCATTATGAGTGCCCTGTAGAAGTTATCTGAGGATATTTTTGTTACCATGGAAAGTAGTTGTTGGTTTATAAGCACCTTGAGTTGTGATTTATTTGTGCCACATCTACTAGTTTGTTGTAGTGTGTATGTGCATTGGGTCCTTAGGAATCCACCCAAGCTAGTCTTATTTCGTATCTTTAGCTCCTTGCTTTTAGATTGCCATGCTATTTACAGTTTGAAAGTGATAGTGGATCCTTCAGATCAATACATTTAGGTCTATAGTTGGTTTATGTTATAGAGAAATGGCCAGATAAGCTTTGTGTTGGGTTGTTCTAAGCATTTGATAATTTTAAAAGTTTTAATATTCTCCTTGTATGTTAACTTGATTCCTTGTTGCATGGAGAATACAATTAATGTTTTATTAATGTTTTCTTTTATAGATTTTTCATAACTTCTTTGATTTGGAAAGTAAGAATTATATTTAAAAACTTTCAATCAAGTTAAATTTATGAGTATTTAAAGATGTTTTCTTAAATAATGTTATAATAAAGTTTTCCTTGTTATTTATGGTTTTAAAACCAAGTTAAATTGTATGATCAAGTTCATCTCTCTTTTGTATAATACGCCAATGCTAAGGTTTTATTTTGGAAAGAGAAATATTATTAAGTTATTGAGAACTTAATTATTATTTTTGTAAGAAAGGAATTAATTGAATATTAATTAAAGGGGGTCACTTAGACCTTTATTGGATAGAGTCTGATTATGTTTGATGTTCTTTTATTTCCTCGAGGAATGAGTAGATCCTTTTGTTTATGTTATTATATATTTTTCTTAATTGCAAAAGAAAATAAATGGATTTATGTTTGTGAAATTTTAAAGAAAATGTTTAGTGCGTTATGTTAAGGAAAGTTAGAAATCTTCAAATTTTGAATGTTAGATAATTGGATTAAGGGTTACCTTGGTAGAGAAAGAAAAAGAGTTTTGTTTATTCTTTTTAAGAGAAATAAATAATTATAATGGTTTCTTGAGACTTGAGTAGGTAAGGAAACCGGTATAGAGAGAAGTATGGGATTCTCTCTTTGTTTGGTTGAAATGTATTTTGCATGGTTGCTTGCATGTATACATAGAGCATGCTAGGTTGCATTGCATAAAGATTTGTCTTGATACCTAAGTTTTCTTAAAGTTAGTGGGAGATTTTTTCATGGAGAGGATCTTGAAAAGAAGGTTGTGGTGTAAGGTCCACTTGGGTAGGCTTGCTCTATTGTGTTTGGGAATGAAAATTTGTTATGTAATTGAAATATTTGTTATTTAAAACTTGGTTGATTTTTTTCCTGAATTGATAAGGCTTGGAAGTCTTTATTATAAATGTATAGAATACTTGGTTTTTGAGCTTCAAACAAAGGAAATGATATATTAGAATTATGGGTAATTTTCCTTAAGCTTTATTTTGGTTCAATTTAAAAAATATATATTATGCTAGCCTTTTTGGCTGGATGTTAGCATTATGAATACATTAATCATGATTTAATAAGGGATATGGTTCCATTATGTTAGATTCCATGTTTTATTTAAGTATGGGTTATAAATTTTCTATTTAGATCCAAGATCTAGCTTTGTGTTATAACTAAGCATGTTATTTCTATTATAGCACTTTAATTATTTTTATGGAATAGATGTTATAATGTTTTTATATAAATTTTTGATTTAGTGGGGGTTCTTGGGTATGGATTTACAACCTTATTAAGAACCTTGAGTCAAAATATAACCTAATCCTAAGAGGAGTGGTGATGCAATATCCAGTTACTCATGAATATGGAAGGATTTATGATGTGATGATGCAATAGCCATATATTCATGAATGATACACCTTGAACGATGAGGATTGGATGTTCCCTAACTATGTAATTAATGGAATCATTCATGAATCAGTAGTGGTGGTACCTTGAATGGTCAAATTCATGTGACCATAATCATCTCTAGGTGAATGGTAATGACCTTAGTTAACCTACGAAGGTTTGGTAACTAAGCACCAAGGATTTACACTAGAATAACCTACATAGATGGACTTATGGTTAGGTTAGGGAATAGGTGTCCCCCTATAAGTGTTATGGGCCTTAAAGTACAATCCATACATTATGGTAAAATAGTTTTATGTCAATGATAGTATGGGAAATGTGGGAGGATCACTTTAGCATCCTTCTAAATGGTGAGGTTTAGTAAGGTGAACCCAAAAAATATGATAATTTTTCCACTCTTATCCTCTTGATTGTCATATATAGTGATATTAAGCTCAAATATGGTGAAGCCTTGAGAAATCTAAAAATAATATTGGTACTCCTTTTTTAACCTTTCTAGTTTAAAAAATATATCTCTCTCTTGGGTTGGCTTTGGTGGGTTGTTATAGTTTATGTAGAATTAATCTGGAGAAATGCCTTAGTTCTTTTTTACCACACCTCTTTAGAATAACTAAGTCCATTACCATTCACCTAGTAATGAACATGATCATCTAATATTCACTATTCAAGGCATATTATTCATAATTATCTGGTTATTGCATCCTTGCAACTCCTCCCATATTAACATACATCTTGTTATTGCATCACTGCAACTCCTACAAAAATTGGGTTATCTTCTTGACTCAAGAATTTTAATAAGGCTTTAAATCTCAACCAAGCCCTCCCAAAAACCAAAGAATCATAAGAAATTAAATCTTAATATCTCTCCATAAAGCAATAAAATGCTATTCTTAACATGCTAATTAAAGATAACACATTACAAAAATAGCTTTATAATTAAGTTTTATAACACCATTAAAAACATAAAGCACCTCCATCATCTCAATATTAAATATCATACATCAACAATGAGATTAATCTATAACTATGAATAGAATCCATTTCATTCATTCCCAAACATGTAAAAATAGTATTTACTCTATCCATAAGATGGCTAAACTTCATCCATAGACCATATCCCATAAATTGGAATATTTATTTCTTACTATAATTTATTCATTATGTTTTTCTTATAACCATACTTTTCAAAGATATACATAAGGATTAAAGCAATACATCCTCCATTCCATAATCTATCTTTACAATACAATCATAATACCAATTTTCCAAAACATTCAATTCTTCCTCAAATTCCTAGAATACTCAAAAATGTTCTCATTACAAAATAATATTTATAAACACGAACTTACATAATTCCTTGATATTATTTGCTTAGAAGCTCATCTCTAAATTCCATTAGAGTATTTCTAGGGATCAGGACAAGTCATGATATGCAAATACAACCTACTATACAATTCACATTTCTAAAAATGCATAACATATAGATGCAAAGCAATGCAACTTAATGAGAGAATCCCATACTTCTCTCAAAATATGGACTCCTTGGCTTCCCTAGCCTTATCCATATTTCAAATCCATTAAAATAATAACATTAATCACAAAAATTCCTTAACATTAATCCATAATTATCCTCTTCCAATATAATATTGATTTAATAATAAAAGTCTAAATTTTTTTTCTAAATTTTTTCTTTCCACAAAATTCTTCATAATATAAGCAATTAGAATTAACACCTTATAATAACCCTAATATCACTTAAATTAAAATGCTTCTAAGCTACCAATTAATTAACCATAACAAACATAAGAAGAAGCAATATAGAAACACCACCCACTATTAAATGCAAGTAAACTAAATAGTGCTTGACAACCAACCAATATCATACTAGATCAAGCCCATGATAGACACTAACCCAAATGCGTCAAGTGCCTCTAGCCTATGCTCTTCAACATAGAGCCATGTCTACAAAATAGATACAAATTACTAAACCCTATCTGAAGCTTTTATAGGCTAACCAAAATAGAATATCAACTCTTAATCACCATAGGTGCTATTGACCTTCCTAGCATTGAAACTTGAAACAAAATATAATAAGGGGGTAGGTTCACAACTCAAGCAACACTAAACCCCGATCACCAACCTCTACTATTGGAACATCAATATTAGATTGATATCCTTACAAGCTCAGGTTCAAAAGGATTGACTCCTAAATTAGAGTCTTCCATAGCTACCAAGAAAATAACTAACAACCAAACCATTTTGTAGCACTCAAGGGAACTACACTAGAAGCAAAATCAATAGTCCACACTAACCAACATAGAGATATACTAGAAAAATAACTCAGGCTTAACAAAATGAAGCCTCACAAAACAATCCAAAGAGCTCAAAACAAACCAGACTAGACAAACAAACAAGCATACACTTAAAATCCATCTCAAGAAAAGCAATTTAATGAAAGCATTAAGCAAAAACTCACATAAACATCATTTTTCTACTAAATGTAGAACCCAAGGATAAATACGTCTACTTGGAATATATCTGAATGATGCTCTTTCCTTTGATATTTTACTCCTTTATCCCTTTACATTTGTGCTAGCCATAAAATTTGGCCATCTTCCCCTCTATATAAACTTGGTAAGCATTCCTCAAAAAGATACTAATAAACCTTCTTGCATGCCTGAATGAGTAACGTCTTGTACATTACAAGAGCATTTCCAATTTACTAGTAAAAATCCATGTTCCAAAAGATTGAACTTGCCCAACTTTAATTACTCAAGAATTACCTTAGTACAAAAGTTATCTAAAATTAACATCCAAAGGACAAGCTTATCAATTAATAATTCCATTAGATTTATTCTAATTAATGTGCTTTACTAGCATTAATATTAACTCTAAATATCGAATGTTAATATTAATTACTAATATTGATATTAACTTTCAACACTTGACTTTTGTGAGAAGATTATAAATCCAACGATCTCCATAATCTAGCATATGCATATATACATTGTAAAAAACAAAATTCCTATTAAAAATATGCACAAACCATGCTATTCCTTAAGCAAGTGGTTTTATGATAACTTACATGTTATCCCTTGCCTACTAAGGATGGATCTTTTGCTAATAACAACCTCCTTGCCTGATGGTTTATTTTAATCAAACACACACAAACATATGCAATGCATCTATATGAGGGTATCCTTTTACCCTTGAGCTATCAATGAGAATGTCCTATCATTTTCTAAATTTCTCTCAACTCTGGTGGTTTTTCCATACCAATCCATGAGTGAGAGTACCTGGTATTGCAACCACAAATACATTAGTAGTACCATATTCCAAAATAGTATAATAAAAGCATAAATTTCAACTACCAACACATATTGGTAACATAAAATGAGATTATGCATTAGATATCCACACATCAATACATAAATCTAATGTAAATAATAAATCCTACCAAGGAGGGTCATTATATATACTCTCCCCTTGGATAAAACATAGTCCTCTATGTTTCCTACAATTAAGCATACATATATTTCATTCAAATAAATATAGAAATTGATTTTTCATTTCCTATAGATATTTCCAAGTTAAACAAATTTTATAATATTGGTCCCATTAGACCTTACATTGATCTAGGGTTTGTTTCCTCAACATCTTGGAATGAAACCCTAGAATTATTATTGGCAGTACCTCAATGGCTTAGGGATCTACCATATCTTATTTTAAAACATTCCAAACATGATAATGATCAACAACATATCTTGTAAGCAGGGATATGTGGAAAGTATCATGGATCTTTTATAGGCTAGAAAACAAGATGAGCCTATAGGCTACTAGACTAATATTATCAATGATCTCAAAAGACCCAACATAACAAGGATCCAACTTAGTTGACTTGATGGCACTTTTCATGGGTCTTACCCTCAAGAAGAATCTATCTCCCATATATAATTCTCTTGGTGATATTTTCATATCAACATAGTTCTTTTGGTGATCGACAACTTCCTTGAGTCTTTTCCAAATCACTCTGAGCTACTCCTCCATCTCTCTAACATTGTTTTGTCTAATCACCACCTAATATTTTGGATTATCACATGATAGAGGTGTTCTAAATATTTTATCGTACAAATCCTCAAATAGAGCCATTCCCAAGGATGCATGATATCCATTATTATATGCAAATTCAACTAGATGCAAAAATTATTCCTATTTAGACTTTTTATCTATGCAGTACATACAAAGCATATTATCTAGGACTTAGTTCACCCTCTCTACTTGTCCATATATTTATAGATGGTATGTAGAACTAATGTTCAAATTAGTACCCACTACACTATGAAGAGCTTGCTAGAATTCTGATGTAAACCTAGAATCTTTGTCTGATATGATCACCTTAGGAAAACCATATAACCTAAAAATATCCTTAGCAAACTCATATACCACCACTAGTACATCAACCTTGATGTTTCTTGATATAAAATATGCAACCTTGGTCAACTTGTAGACCACCACAACTATTGGATCATGTTGGTACCTAGTCTTATGAAAACCCATGATAAAATCCATAGATATAACCTACCACTTTTGAGTAGGTATATCATGTGGGTATAATTTCTATGTTGGATGCTAATGCTTTGCCTTAACCTTTTGACACTCTAAGTATCTAATAATAAAACTAGTGATATTATGTTTCATTCCTAACTAGTAGGTATTTTTCATATTTTATCTCATCTTTGCACCTCCTATATGAGTAGAATGTGAAGAACTATGCACATCTTGCATAATAATTCTCATTAAATCACCAGTTTTGGGTATAAAAACCCTATCCTTGAAACATAAAAATTCATATTTTATGTTAAAAGCCTTATTTTCCTTAGAATTTCTCTTAATTTAGCCTATATTTCAATGCAATATTGATCTTGTAGTTGCAATTCCTTGACTTTGTCCATCAATTCTATGTGACTCAGGTTAATACTGATATATGCCTTCTCCTACTTAAGGCATCAACTTTGTTTTCTTTTCCTTTGATATACTCAATACCAAATTCATACATGGCTAGGAACTCTATCCACCTTTGTCTTACATTCAAAATAGGTTGGATAAAGATATACCTTAGACTTTGGTGGTATGTCCTTAGCTCAAATGGTTTCCCCAAAAAATAGTGCCTCTATACCTTTAGTGCATGCACAACTACTACCAACTCTAAGTCATGAGTAGCATAATTCAACTCATGCTTCTTGAGTTTCCTAGATTTGTAAGCTACTATAGCCTCATCCTAGGACAACACCCCATCCAAACCTTCTAAGGAAGCTTTTGTACATACTATAAACTTCCTATGAGGATCTGGTCTCTTGAGAATTTGTGTTGTAGTCAATTTATTCTTTAGAGTTTCAAATGAGGTCTCACATTTATCCATCCATTTGAACTATGTTTCCATTCTTTAAATGTTGGTGATAGAACAATAAATTTTTTAATAGACCTTCACAAAATACCTATAATAACCTATTAGCCCCATGAAGCTTCTAAATTATGACACATTTGTGGGTGCAAGCCAACTCAAAATAGCCTCAATTTTCTTAGGATCCACAACAATCCCTTTTGCAGATATAATATGCCCCAAATACTAAACTTGTGAGGCATAAAATTCAAACTTAAACAACTTTATGTAAAGTTGGTTTTTCCTCAACACCTCTAACACTAACCTCAAATGTTGGTCATGTTCCTCTTTGGTGTGAGAATATATTAAGATATCATCTAGAAATATCAAAATAAACCAATCCAAATATTTCTTAAACACACTGTTCATCAAATTCATAAGAGTTATTAGTATATTTTTCAACCCAAATGGCAACACTATGAACTCATAATATCCATATCTAGTCTTAAAGGTCATTTTTTGAGTATCCTCCTTGTGAATCCTTAGCTGATTATATCTTGATCTTAAATTAAAATTTGGAAATATAGTGGCATCCTCTAGCTGGTCAAAGATATCATCAATCTTTGCCAAAGGATACCTATTATTTATGGTCATCTTATTCAAAATTCTATAATTGATGCACAACCTCAAGGAACCATAACTATTTTTCATAAAAAATACCAAAGCACCCCAGGGTGACACACTATGTTTAATCAAAGCTTTCTCCAATAAATCTTGAAGTTGCACCTTTAATTATTACAACTCAATAGAAATTATTCTATAAGGTGTGCTTGCAATAGGTTCATCTCCTAGAATTAGTTCAATGGTGAATTCAAATTCATACTGAGGTAGTAGACCTAGGAGTTCTTATGGAAATACATCACTAAATTCATGTAAAATTGGATTTTTCTTAATTATTTCCTCATATCCATTATCACATATATTGCCATTTATTTTTAGAAAATTCAACATACCACCTCTTTTGATTGCCTTCTTTATATGCATAGCTAAAAAAAAACAAGGTAAAAAATACCCTTCCCTACTTTGATCCTAACTCTCATCTTATCCTTATCAGTGTAGTCCATCCATATTTCTTGTAAATTGATTAGGACTCCATGGGACTTTAACCAATCCATCCCTAGAATAATATCAAATACATGTAGTAGCACTACATATAATTTCTAAATAGTGAATCCATTGGGTAAGCTAATCTCAGTTGTAGCCAAAAAATTATCCACTAAGTAAGTTTGTCTAGACCCATACTCAAATTTCCACCCTTGTGCCAAAAATCTAGGTCTTTCCAGCATAATAATGCTAGTGGAAATAAAGCTATATGTAGCTCTACTATCAATTAAAATTTTAACATTCTTATCAAACAACTTATCATTTAGTAACATAGGAGTTTCTTGTCCATGTAGGTTCTAACTTCAAGTGGTTGCATATATTCGGTGTGGCTCCTCCTCTACTCTATTACTTGACTCTAGCCATTGGTGACACTTATTTGCATAATGAGGACCCCAGAAAATAAAGCAACCTATCATGGGTTCCTAAGATATTTCTTGTTTTTTCTCCCTTATTTTCTCTTTCTGGGCTATCTCATTCTACTTTAGAGGTTGGGGTTTTGAATTATCCTTTTCTAGAAATTCCTCTTATAGTCCCTTGGTTCCCATTGTTCTTATTCCTAAACTTTGGGTTCCCTTTACTTTTCTTGATTTGCTCCTTATCCCATTTCATAAACCCTACACTCTTTCTCTTCTTGAGTTCCTATCTTTCTACCTCTATCAACCCAACATTATTGAAAAATATCTTCTTGGTTTGTAGATTGGACTCTTCTTAATGGACCAAATCATATGTTTTTTGAAGGGTTTTGGGTTTGCACAAATTTATTATTGTTCAAATATTAGGATCCACTCCCAAGATGATATTATTCACCTTTAGTTGTTTATTGATCTCATACTCAAAAATATATTTCAATAGTTTAATGAATCTTTGATGATATACCTCCATAAAAATTGTACCTTGTTGGAGCATAGAGAACTCCTCAAACTTCTCTACATAAAATTTCTTTGATAGGAATCGATTCTTAAATACCTCAATGGAACTATCCCATTTAAGGTCCATGACTTGGATTCCTTTGCCTACCATGAAAGCATTCCATCATTCTAAGGTTGCATCCTGAAGATGAAGGGTAGCCGAAATAGTTTGGATTTCAAATGAACAATTTTTCATAGAAAAGAAAGTTTCCAACTCATTTAACCATGAATCTATAGTATCACCCCTTCTATTCCATTAAATTTATCTACCTTAATGTTCTTTAGGTCTTTGGCAAGATCAACCTCAATCCAAGATTTTCCTTCATGGTTTCTTCTAACAGGATTCTCTTCATGTCTACCCCCTAAATTCCTATTATTTGTTTCCTTATTAATCAAGGTTTCCATCATTTTATGTTGTTGTTCCATCTATTATTGTAGCAACTTAACTATGGAATAAGGGTCTTTCACCCTCTCACTGGAGTCCATTGTTCTTCCAATTTTCTTGCTAGAGTTTTTTGTCCTTCCAAACTTTTTATTGGATTCCATTGTTCTTATAGACTTATTTTGGGTATATACCATAGCTTCCTCTTGGGTAGATGACCTCATATTATTAGATGAACCTCCTTTCAATACAGGTGTCATATTCTACCCACAAAAAGGAGCTAAGTAAGTTACAATTTCTCCCAATTGTACTTACAATAAATTAGTTTCATTTCCCTATGAACTAACTTAGACCATTATTAGTCACCTAATAATGATCATGGTCACACTTACCTCACTACAAGGTGCCATCCCCAATAAGAAAATCTACTCTATAGGATTTTTACTCCTTGGTTTGACTGGTCCAAATAGTGTGCAATACCCATCTTATCCTAGATCACATTAATTTCCCTAGAGGAGTAAGTCTCCCCAAATTAGCACATCAATTCAAGGCTCACACTAGATCCTCTCCATGGAAGATTCTAGTCCTATGACCTAGGCTCTAAAACCAACTATAACAACCCATAAAAACTGACCCAAGAGAGAAGAATTACTTTTTCAAGTAAGGTTCATAAAGAAGTCCCAATATACTCTAGCATTTATAAGGCATAACCACATTTTGAGTTAATATCACTGCAAATGACACTGAAGTGGATAGAAGTGGCCAACATCTCATATTTTTAGGGTTCACCTTTCTAATCCTCACCATTTATAAGGGATTCCAATAGTATTCCTACCACCTTCCCATATCCTCATCGATATAGTACAAATTGACCATAGTGTAGGGATTATCCTTTAAAGGCCCATAACACTTAAAGGGAGACACTTATTCTCTAATCCTCCATACACCTATCTATGTAGAATTAATTTGGTTTAATGCCTTAGTGGTTAGTTACCACACCTCTATAGGCTAACTAAGGTCATTACCACTCACCTGGTAATGAGCATGATCACCCAATACTCACCATTCAAGGTACCACCACTTGTTAGATTTTGATACAACATGTAAATGGATATAGCATTCATAAGATGCAGAATAATAAGAAAGAAAGTAAATTTGTGAGATGTTTGAAATATGCTATAAATAAAAATTATGGGAATGAGTATAATAGTAGCTATGGATGAAATAAACACTTCATGATATAAGCTACTACTCAATGAATGAGCTCCGAGCTTATAGCTCACACACACTACACTACTTTCTATCCTACACTACTGTAATCCTACACTAATGTGATATCTCTTCTATGCCTATGGCTCTTTATATAGGAAGATAAGTTCCTTGGCCAACACTATACCTATTTGTACAAGTGGACACCTTGTACATTACAACTTGCACATTGACACTTGTGCATTTATTACATTGCATGAAGTAATTAGATAACTCCCCCTAAAGTAATCTAATGTCCTAAGTATGTACCAAGGAAGTTACATTTACATGATCCAAATAATGTAATATAAGCTATTTCTAACACCCCCCTGTATTAAAATATTTGGGTATCAAAGAATTTAATCTTCAATGTGAATCTTCCTCTTGAATCTGGAATTTTGATTCTTCTTCTCTGATTTCTATAACCTATTCAAGCAAGTTGTTAGTGTCTTCAAAACCTATCATTCTTGTTGAAAGAGATTTGATTTCATAATCATTTTTCAGTTCTCCAAGTTCTTCAATTTCTTCTATCCTCTGAGCTATATGTCCTTTTTTATTTCCTTTTCGATACTCCAATTGGGGATAATTGGTTGGACACTAAAATTGATGTTGACAAGGATTTTGATATTGTTGTGGCTGAAATTGGTTCCCATTGTTCATTTGATTTCCTTGATTCTGATTCTTGCGATTGAAACTGCAATAGTTGGTATTGTGGCATTTTCTCTTGCATATCTAACAATACCTATTATACAATAGTTTTTGTCCTTTTAATGAAGAAGCAATGTTTCCATGTGGATTATATTTAGATACCAATGCAGTATTAGACATCTCATATTTAACTATATTTTCCACTTCATATTCCTATAGAATATTGACTAAGTCATCAAAAGAAGTATCTTTACTTAGAACTTGTAAATATGTTAACAAACATTTATACCTATCTGGAAGTGCTCTTATAGTTACTGGAGTAAGAAGTTTATCCTTAAATTTTTCTCCTAAGGTGAATAATTTCCCTTTGATATCTGCTACTTTCCTTAGGAATAGTTCTATGCTTTCTCCATTGTTCATCTTTAATGAAAGAAGTTGAATCTGAAGATGAAGAATTATTACCTTATTATTTCCTTCAAAACATTTCTCTAGGCTTATCCATACATCTGAAGATAATTTTGTTTAACTGATATAGGGTTGTATTTCATCAGTGATAGTAAAGGTTATTATTATTAGAGTCTTTGAATCATTTTCCACAAACTTTAGGATTTCAATATAATCAATAGTAGGTGTTTGAGCTTTCCCTTTGACAATATCCCAAAAATTTTCATATACCAAAATAGATTTCACTTTGTTCTTCTAGGAGAAATAATTAGCACCCTTGAGTAGTTGAGATTCTGCTAGGAAGAGTTTTTTTGAAGCCATTTAAGTTTCCTAATACCAATTTTTAGGTTTTGTAGAATACCTTATGACTCCATAGTATGTTTTGGAAAATATATAAAGTGCTTTTGTAATTTTTAGTTCAATTTTGATTTATTTTGTAAATTTTTGTAAATAACAAAATCAACTTCTATTATCCTTATTGCTCCTATTGAACTAAGCACTTTTTCTAAATTTAAAGAGGTATTAATGTTGGACTTCGTAGAAATATTTGAGATATGTAAATTGATAATGTCCAACCTTTGAAAAACTTTAATAAACCTCTTCTAATGGCTTTTGAAATTTGATATTAATTTTTCTAATTTTCAATAAATCAATTTGATGTAGTAGACCTTATGAATATTTGCAAAAATTAAAAAATATAACAATATTTGCAAAATATTAAATAGTTAAATATAAGTAGAATCCCTTATATCTCCAAGGTTGTTTTGCAAATATTATTTTAATCTAGGTAAGTTATATCCTATATCTTTTGCTTTCACAACCTTAAAATCTGTCCTTTATTTTATAGCCTTATATCACATATGTTTGAAAGTAATATTAATGAGATAATTTGCTTACCTTAGCTCCTTGTCTTCACACTTGAATAGCACTAGTTTTGACTGAGTATAATAGTCCTCTTATGGGCCAAGTTTGGTATGGCAAAGTGATAAATGGTCAAGATTTTTCTTCTATGCTAGAGAGTATGATGCTATTAATTTATCCTTCTTCTATGGAGCTTTAAACACTCCTTGCTTCTTTTCTTCCATGTTGCACTAGAACTGGTTTAGCTGTGATATTCCCTCCTTTCTTTTGATTGAAATTTGCTCTTCTCTTCACCCTGTTCTTACTTCAAAATTAGACTGCATTTATTGGAAGTCAAGGGTGGCCAAGTGTTTGAGAGTGTTTTCACTTGTGTAACACCAATATATTCTTGTAGCACTTCTACGACACACATTACACCTTTGTAATGTATAAGAATTAGCTTTGGCACTTGTAATGTCCCTTTGATGGTCTCTTGAGCATTAGGAAATAAGAGGTGCTATAGAATGTTATGCCAAATGGAATTCAGTATTCTTGCATGAGACTTTTAATGTAATGCCTTCAATAAGGATATTGTAACTCCTTCGATTATCTTCCTCCTTAGCTTGCTTTGTTTTCTTGTGCAACAAGCAACCTATTATTTTGCAAGTCGCTTCATGAGGCATATTGGAGCTTCAATTGTAGATGATAGTGTTTCATTTTATGGATGTTACTCTCAACGTAGCATCTATCCTTTTATTTTTCTTCTTGAATTTAATGTGCTCCCTATTATGCTACTTGTTCACCTTGGTAGGAATGGAATCTTGATGCTCTTTTTTCATGGATGAGCTCTCTTATATCTACATAAATAAGCTTATTATTTTTATCTTCGTATATGTCCTTGATAAGATTTCTTTAGTTTATAAAAATCACTTTGATGAGCTTAATTTGCCTTGAAAGTACATCCGTAGAGAGTATGCCCTTTCGATGGTTAAAGAGCGCTAATATTTCAACCCTTATTTGACTAGCTTTTCTTGTACTTGTGTCTTTTAAGGCACCTTCAAATCTACTCCTTTCCCAAAATATGATGTATTGTAGAAGTGCAATACCACGTAACCTTTTCATGTATATAAAACCATTTTTATTGCACCTTTTTTTTTTTTTAAGTGAAAAACCCCTTGCGGGGCTGCCTTGGTCTGAGAGACCACGAACATGGGGTTCTACATCGTCAAAGTCACCCGAGAGTCGCACCCAACCCTACCCACACCAACATTATCAATTGGATTTTTGATACCCAATTCATATTTTTGGTAGGGTGGAGATTTGAACCTGGGACCTCCCTTGGAGGATTGTACTCTCCTCTCCAACTCACCTACAACACTTGGGTATTATTGCACCTTTTCTTGCACTCTTTTGTAGGCTTGAGATTATGATTTTGTAGCAGATTTTTTAAGTGCATTATGAGGTTTTTGAGGATGTCTCTTTGGCTAGAATTCTTACCCTCTTTGCTTGGATATTTTATAGTGAATCCAAGCCTTGTAAATGTAAAATAGAAGTTTTCTTTTATTTGAACTAACCCCTTTAGTGCTTTGGATTTGAGACTCACCAAGTCTCAATATTTGAAGCTTATTTTTGGTTAGCTTTTCTTTGCTTGTACTAACCAATTTTAGTGGATTATATTGGCCACTAAGATTTGTAGATTTTTGTACTTTAAGAGTGTCTTTAGACACTTTATGCAAATTAGATTTTGTACATTTTTTCAATGCACAATACTAATTTATTTTGAGAGTAAAAATAGGGCAAATGAACCTAAAAAATTCTACTTTTTAATTCACAAAAAATTACACCTTATCACTCCAACCTACTCTCAAGAAAATGCACTTAATAAATTCACTGCAACTAATCAAGAATAATTTTGAAATGAACCTTAAAATATTCTACAAATTCACTACAATTAGTATTGTAGGATTTGGTCTTCTTTTTGCTCTTCAAATTAGATAATAGGTAGTTGATAGATAATTAATATTTGGAATCTAATCAAATCCTAGTGTGCAAATGAACCTCTAAAAGGAAAATTTTTATTTTGCACTTTTGAAGACTGTAATTTAGGTTGTGACTTTAATTTGGATTAATGTGCTTTAACAAATTTGAAAAATAATCCAATTAATGAACCCACTTGCACCAATAGTTGTTTACTTTTTTTTAAATATTTTTTAGCTTATTTACCACTTCTATAGAGGATGTAAATATTGGTGTCTTATATCACCAAGTTTCTACCTTGAGCAAGATCATGTAGCTCTTTATAAACTATTTCAAATAGCTCATTCTTCACAAAACTGTAGTCTCAAACTTTCTTTTATGAACCTAATATTTGGTGACTTTGTTCTCCTCTTGTGGTCTCCTCCTTCTGCTATAGATTTAGAGAAGTATGTATCTTTGAAGAAGTGTCCTCTTGTTGTGGTAGGTAATATTCAATGTTTTGATTCTAGCCAGCTTCTTCTATCTTCAAGTCTTCTTGTCAAGATTTTAACTTCAAGCAATATCTTCTCAAGATTCTAAATGTCTTGAGGTCCTCACTTTATTCTTCTTCCACTTGGATTTGGTACTCCTTGCCAAACTATCCTCCTCTTGGGCTTTTTGTTGGATGGTGACAATTATTCCAAGTCCTTCACTATAAAGGGCTGCTCCTTGGTAGTGGATTTTTGTAGTGAGTTCTTCTTTGATGATTTCTTTAGCAAGGCTCTCCTAGCCTTTTACTAGATGCTCATTGAGATCTCACCAAGGTCTTTGATATTGTAGCTTATTTTGGTCTTCCTTGAGACCTTATCTTCAAACTTATACTTCTATAAGTGTTGGTGGTTAAATATTCTCTTGGATCTCTTATTTTTCTACTTTTGGATTCAAGCAAGACTCTCCTAGTCCTTCTTCCTTTTCTAGAAGTTTTTCAATGAGATCTCTTCCTGATCTCTTTTGCTTCAGGTGTTGGATTGATTCTAAAGAGGTTGTTCTTCCTAAACTTTTTATAGGAAGATTTCTTGACTTACTGGATCTCTTTTACCTGCAACAAAAATATTAGTACTAAAATTTGCTTCTGAATTAAGTACTATCTTCTAGAGTCTTCTTTAAGATAAAGGCATCTACAACCTATTTCATTATCAAGGCTTTTGTGGCCTTTTATTTAATATCAAGGCTTTTGTGACATTTTCTTTAATATTAAGGCTTCTATGGTATTTTCTTTTGGATAAATGATTATGTAGCCTTTTCTAGTATTTGTGGTCTTTTCTTATGAATCAAGGCTTCTATGGCCTTTGCTTATGAATTAGGGCTTCTATGGCCTTTTTATTTCTGTGAAGTTCTTCAATATAGCAATGGATATCTCTTGTCTCCTAAATTCACAATGATTCTCTTCCAAAAGTTTCTTCTAAAGTATTCTTCTTTCTATAATAACTAATCTCTACACTATGAAGGCACTCTGACCTTCAAGCTACGAAGTTGAGGTCTCCTAGATTTCTATTGTAGGAGGTGTCCCAACCATATAAGAAATAATTCCCTGCAATAAAAGAAACTTCTGGTAAATATTTCCATATCTCTTAATGAGCTTCACTAGTTATTTCATCAAACTAGTGGATTAAATATTGAGTCATAGTCTTCATGAGTTTTTCTGTAACTCTATGGAAAGACTCTAGCCATATGAAATCTCAGTATTTCTAAAACTAATATTTCATTCAGTCCTCACTTGTGGCTCTCCCTAATTCTATCACCTAGACTCTTTTGAGAAATTTTGATAGTGATAGGTTGACAAAAAAATTAGGGTCAATGATAATGGTGATCCATCGTAGCTTGATCTACCATAGCTCTGATACCACTGTTAGTTTTTGATACAACATGCAATGGGAGATATCATTCACATGATGCAAAATAATACGAAAGAAAATAAATCTACGAGATGACTAAAATATGCTATAAATAGAAATGATGGAAATGATTACAATAGTAGCTATGGAGGAAATGATCACTCTAAGATACAAGCTACTGCTCAATGAATGAGCTCTGAGCTTATAGCTCACACACACTACACTATTGTTTATCCTACACTACTATAATCCTACACTACTATGATCCTACACTATTGTGATATCTCTTCTATATCTATGGTCCTTTATATAGGAAGATAAGTTCCTTGGCCAACACTCTACCTAATTGTACAAGAGAACACCTTGCATTTTACAACTTGCACATTGATACTTGTGCATTTATTATATTGCATGAAGTAACTAGATAACTTCCCCTTAAAGTAATCTAATGTTCTATTTATGTACCAAGAAAGATACATTTACATAACCCAAATAATGTAATATAAGTTATTTATAACATCAATATATCAACTTGTGATAGATTTTCCAAAACCTCACCATTTGAGAACATTCAAACCTCATTGTTCAAGGTGTATTATTCACAATTATCTAGTTATTGCATCCATGTAACTCCTCCTAGATTAACACACACTTGGTTATTGCATCATCACAAATCCTCCAAGGATTAGGGCATATTATTGACTCAAGGATTCTAATAAGGCTTTTAGTCTCAACCAAACCCTCCCAAAAAACAAATAATAATAAGAAATTACACCTTAACATCTCTCCATAAATCAATAAAATTTTATCCTTAATTAAAGATAACACATTACAAAAATATCTTATTAATTAAATTTTATAACATAGTTAAAAACATAAAGCACTTTCATCATCTCAAAATTAAAGATCATACATCAACAATGATATTAATCTATAACTATGAATTAAATCCATTTCATTCATTCCCAAACATGGAAAAATAATATTTACTCTATCCATAAGATAGCTAAACTTCATCCAAAGATCATATCCCATAAATTAGAATATCTAATACAATCATAATACCAATTTTCCAAAACATTCAATTCTTCCTCAAATTCCTGGAATACTAAAAAATATTCTCATTACAATTATAAATAGAAACTCTCATAATTACTCGAGATCCTCTGCTTGGAATCTCATATCCAAAATCCATGAGAGTAGTTCTAGGGATCAAGACAACTCATGATATACAAATGCAACCTACTATGCAATTCACACTTCTAAAAATGCATAACATATAGATGCAAAGAAATGCAACTTAATTAGAGAATCACATACTTCTCTCTAACTATGGACTCCTTGACTATCTAGCCTTATCCATATTTCAAATCCATTAACATAATAACATTAATCACAAAAATTCCTTAACATTAATCCATAACTATCCTCTTCCAATATAATATTGAATTAATAATTAAATGTCTAAATTATCTTTCTAAAATATTTTTCTTTCCATGTCTGAGGTGTGGACCAATTGGTTCCCCAAAATTCCGTAAAGGGGGGTGGAGTTCCAAGGTTCAAATCTTAGGACTCATTGGACTGAATGTTTGTCCCTTTCCTAGTGCTTTTCAAGATGTAAAAGGTTTAAAATTATCGTGGCATGGTGGTTATAGGGATGGATTGCATGAAGATCTATGTGGTGGCTTTTAGGATGGACAATGCAGAATACTATGGTGGCCATAAAAAGCTAGATAGCCTACCCAAATTCATGGCGACTATCGATTCCACCATGTAAAATAAAATATATATTTTTCTTTCCACAAAATTATTCATAATATAAGCAATTAGAATTAACACCCTCTAATAAACCTAATGTTAAATAAATTAAAATGCTTCTAAGCTACCAATTAATAAACCATAACAAACGTAAGAAGAAGCAACATAGAAACACCATCCACTATCAAATGCAAGTGAACTAAATAACATCCAATAGCCAACCAAGACCATACTAGATCAAGCCCATAATAAATGCTAACCCAGACCCAAATACGTCTACCACTCTATAGAAGTGAGGAGAAAAAGGCATCAAGCACCTTCATCCCATACTCTTCAACATAGAGCCATAGCTACCAACCAGTTGTAGATTACTAAACCCTATCTGAATCTTCCATAGGTTAACTGAAATTTAACATAAAATCTTAATCACCACAGGTGCTACCAACCTTACTAGCACTACAACTTGAAAAAAAATATAATGAATGAAGGGTAGTTTCATAACTCAAGCAAAACTAAACCCCACTCACCAACCTCTACTATAGGAACATCAATTTTGGGTTGATGTCTTTACAAGCTCAGGTCCAAAAGGATCAACTCCTAAATTTAATTATTTTGCAGCTACCAAGAGAATAAATAATAATGAAACCATTTTGCAGTTCTCAAGGGAACTACACTAGAAGAAAAATCAATAGCCCATACTATCCAAGATATATATCTACTACATAGAGAACTTAGGCTTAAAAAATGAAGCTCATAGAATAAGTATACAAAGAGCTCAAAAAAAACTAGGACAAACAGATGAAACAAGCATACATATAAAATCCATCTTGAGAAAAGTAAGTTAATGTAAGCATTAAGTATAACAAAACTTAATAAGGGCAAGGAGAAATGGGTGCCTAGAAACACCTATCAAAATATGAAATAGAAAATGCATGAAGTTGATTCTCTTGCAAAAGAAACCCATGAGGCCTATTGTAAGGATGCCTAAGAGGAAACCCTTATTCCTCCAAATATTTTTTATGGTAATGAAGTACTAAGATAAAATCTCTCAAAGAAGTTGGATGAAACCCTAGAGGTTGATGGTCTTGTTCAACTTCCCAGAATAAGAAATGCTCCAGATGAGATAAGTCAATCTAATCTCCTCCTCCAAAATTTCTTTGATTGCCTTGCTTTGGGTGATCCTATTGTCCAATAGATAATAAATAGTCTGATAACCTCCCCCACTCCATTTATAGAGAAGGGATTGCTAGGTCCAAAAACTAGGAGTCATAGGAAAGGGTGTATTGATGTGGGAGTTGAGAGAAATGTGGAAAAAACCACCAATAGGTCCCTCAAGAAGAGGGAGATAGACTCTAAAATGTATAACAAGGAACAATCATTGCTAAAAATAGAAAAATTGAATGGGAATCCTAGAAGGAAACTTAAACTGGAGAATTTCAAATCCCCCCTCCTGGGGGATGGGGAGAAGAAGTTTCCTTCAAAACCCAACAAATGAAGCTAATTTCTTGGAATATCAAAGGGCTTAATACAAACCCTAAACTATCAAAATCGTTCAAAAATTCATCTTAAATCTTTAATATGATCCCTTAAATGTATGGAATGATCCAAAATATCATCCACATAGTCCTCTAGAATATCATGCATCATGTTTTGATATGTGTCACCAACGTTATTCAAGCCAAAAGGCATAACTTTATAACAAAAGGTACCCCATGGAGTAATGAAATCTATCTTGGCTTGGTCCTCAAGGGTAACCATGATTTGGTTGTATCTTGAAATACCATCCATGAGTGAAAAAATTCCACATTTGGTAGTGAAATCTATGATCATATCTATGTTGGGAGAGGAAAATTGTCCTTGGGACATGCTAAGTTAATGTCCCTAAATTTGGTACATATTTTTATTGTTCCTACCTTCTTAACCACAAGAACAATGTTGGAGATCCAATTAGAATATTTTATAGCTTTTATGAAACTAACATCAAGGAGTTTTTGGATATCTTCCTTGACTAAAAGGGAGACCTTAGGATGCATCTTTCTAAGTTTATGCTTAATAATATTAGCACTAGGGTTCACTACTAGATGATGTATAACAAGGGAGGGATCAATCCCTGCCATGTTGGCATATGACCAAGCAAAAATATCATAAATTTCCTTCAATAAATAGGTCAATTGCTCCTAAAATTCCATGGACAAGGCTATACCTAGCTTAAGGATTCTAAGGCTCTCCTTAGAACCTATGTTAATATCTATAGTCTTCTCAATGAGAAAGTGAGGCTTATCCTCATAAGGAGGTGGGGTAGGGATCACTTCTAGTTTCTCAAGGTCCTTAGGAGACATAGAATCAAAATACTCTTGAGAACTAGAAGACTCGACATGCACAACACAACGTACTAAAGAGTATCACCTTCGACATATTCCCTTGGGGTTGAAACTAACTCAATATGCACCAAGTTACCATATTTTAAAATAAAATGTTAGTGGGATAAGGTGGTCTCTCATCCTCATCACTCCACTCCAAGCCTTGATGATCTAAATATTCATCATAAGTAATGAGGTGATCATCATCATCAAATGGTAAAGGTTGGTTTTTATTGGGTATGTAACCTATGCCACATTGCCTAGGCCAAAGCTCAACTTCCAAAGGCTCTTGAATGCCTTTTTGTTGTGGCCCCAAACCTTTACCTGTGTATCCCATACAAGACATGATTTTCTTAGGAAATGGATAATCATTGGATAAGTAACAATGGGAAAAATAACACTCTATAGGAAGAGGGTTACTACCACAAATATTTTCATCAAGGGCCATACCCATGAAGATAAAGGTACACATGCCAATGTGTAAAACTTCATCCTTATTATGAGGTAAACTTATAGTCCTCAATGAAGGTGGTAGCTTATTTAGGTCTAGAAGAGGTTCTGGAAGAAAATGATTGACCTAATATTGTGATAAAACATTTATTAGTGATTTCTCACTCACCTTTATATTTTCAAGTTACTTGGTGATGTGATATGAAGAAACTGATGGACATAGATTGAGTCTATATTGAGCTTGCTCAACCATTGAAAAATAATGAATGAGGGTCACCCATAATGGTAATAATTTGATCTTTGAAATAAAACTCCACACACTGATGGAGATTAGAAGTAATAGCCCTCATCACATGAATCCAAGGGCATCCAAGAAGAAGATTAAAATATGCAAGGCAAGGTACCACATAAAATAAGGTATCTAACATATTAGTTCCAACCCTAAGGGGAATAAATATAATACTGTAGGTCTCTTGGGACTCATTGTTGAAATATTTGATGATGACATCAGATTTGATTAAATCTACCTCTTTTAATCCAAAATTTAGGAAAATTTGATAAGTGCATAGATTGAGGGAAGAACCATTATCTCTCATAATATCTTTGATAAATTTTTCCCCAATAAATGTAGTGATATAGATGGAATAATCCCCTCACAATTCTAAGGAAGGAATATCATCATAAAAAATATGATATGATGTATCCCAAGGGAACCTACAACATCAACTATAGTGTTAGAGTAAATATCTTGACATATATATTGTTGACTTAGAACCTTCAATAAAGCTTCCCTATGAGTTTGTAAAAATTCTAAGAGGGAGATCTTAGCTAGGGTATTATCTAACTATTTTTGAATGTCAAAGGAGGCTTTAGATTGTGGATTCAACACTAAAGGTTGCTTTTCTAGTTTTGTGATCCTTTTGTGGGTACTCTTAAAAACTAAGGGTGGTTTTGAAGGTTGATCAAATGTAAAATTCATATTCTACTAAGATTGTTGAATCATTTGAGCTTGAGCTTGTTGCCTTATAGTTGCTACTATCATACCTATTGTGGCCATTGCATAACTTACCCAAAAATTGGGGATCCAACTTGAAAATTTGGTTTTGGGTGGATCTTTCGTGTTCTTTGAGTGATAGTGTTCGTAGGTTCCTATCATGAGATTGCAGTTTATATCATTTGGGATTTAGTATCTCCCTTCTTTGTTATGTTTGTGCATTTCTAGTAGGTGGTTTTGCTTGTTGGTTAGGTCTTATTTGTTTGTTTTGTTTGGTCAATTTTAATGTTTAAATTAGATTAATTTAAAATTTTAAAATTTGATTAAATCAATAAAAAAAAAAATTAATAAAATATAACAAATATAGTTATATATATATATATATATATATATATATATATATATATATATATATATATATATATATATATATATATATACGTGTGTGTGTGTATATATATTTCAATATTTAATATTTATAAATAAAATAAAACATAAAATTAAAAAAATAATAATATCTATATATATTTTTATATCTATATATGATATTATAAAATGTTTCAAGAAGATAAACAAAAAGATAATAAAAATATAAATAAAAGAGAAGTAAAAAATGAAGCCATAGGGCTTATTTAGACTTTAGTTTACATTTTAAAATAGTTTAGCCTTGATGCTTTTAAAATGGTTTAGTTTCATATTTTAATATGGACCAATCTTATTATTTTGTTTTAATAAAGCATGGGGTAATGTTTGCAGATCGATGTAGTAGCGGACTATACCCAGATGAACCCTCGCAAGTAGGCTGACACATCAGCAGTTCAAATGAATACTTGAACTACCTAGATGAAGGAAGTGATGTGACAGTGTGGTTTCAATCAGTCGACGTAATGTCCTCTCCTTGGCATTAAGCAGTACCATGGTGGAGCGAGAGATGTCGAAACAGGAATGTGCTCTGGATGACCCTGCCAGTTGGACAACATGGTGAGGAATTGAATGAAATTCAAGGGGCTACACCAAGGTGGATTGGAAGAAGACCACAAATGAAGATAATGACAAGATGGATTTTTCAAGATGATAGTGTGGTAGCTATGTGGATACCAAACATTGCATTGAAATACTAAGTAGTGGATACATACATGTGGGGACTCAGATTGGGATGACAACGTGATGTGAAATATAGTGAATAGACAAGGACTATAAATAGGATATTGTTGATATCACCAGAGTGTTGATGGCCAGTATGTATCTTTAAAAAAAATTAATAAAGGAAAGATGAATGTGGGAGACTATACTAGCAACCTAGAGTGGCATATCCTTGATGACATAGGGATGAGCACTACGACATCAACGACATAGAGTTTTGTTAAGGAAGTAAACCTTATTTCCATAGAGAATCACTAGTCTCTTTAGTACTATGGTTTTTACATGGAGGAAAAATTGGGGTGAGAGCATCAAAGAGGGGGATGTAGACCTCAGTTGAAGGTAACCACTTGATGTGCGCATAGTAGATACCAACATGGGGAGATTATCTCGAGGAATATATACCTGAGAAGTGTCAAGAGACCATTTAACTATGGCCTAAAATAGAATTAAGAAGAGTTATAGAAGGGATAGATCATTCATGGTATCAGAATAATATTACACAACCAGATGGTAGTACAACAAACAATTTGTAGACAAGACCGCCAACAATGTAGAGCATTATAGGTTTTAGACAAAGTGAGCAATCTGTGTAGTTGTAGACACCTAAAATACATCATGTCGATGGTGACTACTCATATGGGACATGCTAGAAGACCATATGGAAGACCTTTGGACAAATCCAAGGTATAGCAGTGGTTTTTACCACTCAATTGGGCATTTGTGCCTAGTCAGTTCTAGCCACGGTTGATAGTTGTGGCCCCCAATCTATCAATTGGGGACCATGGCTGACACCTATGGTTAGCAGTGTTGGCCATGGATGACACCCATGGTCAGGACTGAAGTTTAGTTGGCCTTCATCCGACCCCAAAAGTTGGTTGCAATGGCCAATTGGTTGCATATTGGAGTGGTTTGAGCGAGGAAGGATCCAGAACCTTCCATCCAACAGACTCAACTGCCCAATATTGATCTTGGCTTCATGAGGAAGCCACCCCTAGCCCTTGGGTAATCCTATAAGTACCCCATAAAATTAGGGCAAAAGAGAGAGAGAGCATTGAGATCAAAGCAGTGAAGCCCTATCGAATTGTATACTCACTTGAGTGTATTGAGAGAGATTTGTTGCCAATTCATTTGCTAATTCATCAAGCATCATGTCAACTTGTGCCATGGATGCCCTAAGGAGCTAGAACGCCAAGAAACATGAATTTGGGAAAATGGAGGCCCAATTGTGGAATTCAACCACCAAACCTATCAGAGGACACAGAGGCGACCCTTGACCATCAATTTGGCAAGGCAGATCATAGAGGAAGCCCTAATTCTGAGGGCAAATCTATTCAGAGCCTCATCATGGCTGTCAGCCATGGGCTATAGTGTTGACCACATCTCAGACCCATGGTGAGCAAATGGCCATAGATCTCCTTGTGTTCTTTCTTGCAAATTAATTAGTTAGATCATGTTAGGCTTAATATAGGTTCAATTAGTGTTTTAGAGACATATGACTAGTCGGATTAAGCATTTGAAGTAGGTTTGCTTTCATGTTGTCAATTTGATAATTGGTGTAATTGTAGGTTGTTTCATGCACCTTTGCTTCCTATTTGTTAACTAATCTAGTAGATAGATAATACATGTTTTCTTGAATATGCTTAATGATCACATTTCATGATTAACATAGGTTTACCATGCTTTATTCATTTTCTTGATTATATGCTTGTCATGGCATCCTTTTGTGAAAATTCCTTAAAAGACCTCATCAAGAGAGGTTACCTTTGCTTTTGATGTGTTATTGTTGTTTCTTGATCGTAGGGAATAGATATTGAAGGAGATTCAATCATCCAATTCCTTCCTCAACGCGAAGAAGAGGGTCAACTCCACCCTAGAGCAGTTCGTGTCACCCTAGAAGGCGTTTGATTTGCATCTACCCTAGAAAGGGAATAGATCCATTGTAATCAAAGTATCAAAAGGGTATCCCTAAGAGGGATTGATTTGTAAAAGATGAATTGATTCAAATAGGAATAAAAGATGCATTTCATTTAATTTCTTTATCTTTGTCAATTTGTGTATGAATTTCCATTTTATTTCATTTTAGCAATTGCAATATCAGGTGAAGCCTTTTTGGTGGTTATAGTAGGTGATCATGGTGGAACTCCACAATTCTTGCCACATTTCACTGAGTGAATTTGTGTTTTTTGATTGCAGGTGCTCACCGTGGATGACAGCCATGGTCAAAAAGTTGGCCCATGGGTGACAATCATGGTCTATAGTGGCAACCATGCATCAGAGCCATGGTTAGTAGTAGGCACATCACAGAGTAGGATTTCAAAGCTAGATCAGATGAGGACCTGAGGTAGGCCCTTCTGACACTCTCTATCTCTGTATTTTCTTCTCTATGTTTTTCTAGAATAGACAATTTGAAACCTAGATAATTAAGGATAAAATGAACATGAAATGAATTAGGTCCTTAGGGTTTCTTTTTCTAATTTTAGCTAGGCGTTGCTAGGAACAATGGACCTCTGAGTGCAGTCCACCCTAGAATCCAACATGCTAGGTTTAAATTATGTGTTGGTTTGCATGCTTGAGGCCCAATTAGAGGCTATATCATTGTAATTTGCATTGTCAAAAAGTCATATAGGATATAGCATGCATTCTCTAAAAATGAAATGTTTCTTTTTGCATATCATGTAGGAAATAATCATTCATGTTGTATTATGCATTTTCCTTTCTATGCAAATATTAAAAAGAACCACACACACCACATTTCAATTAAATGCTAGTGAGTTGGGAGTGACATCCAACCACTAGTAGGGTTTCAATGATGGTGGAGGTGATTTCCATCCATTGGCCCAAATCCCATGTACCCTATTGTTCTAGACCAAGGTCGGGCCCAAGAACCTTTCGTACCCTAGAAAATTTGCATGTATTCTCTTCGAAGGGTATAACATTGACTAGGGGAAAATGGGTGAGGGACTGGTAGGACCGGTGCTCCTTGTCCAGGTGTGGAGTTTCATTGCCACACACGAGGGATTTACATGACTTGGATTCACACCCAGGTTGTCGAGCTATGAGCATACCGGTGAAAGCCAATTAAACTGAGATTATCATCCAACAAGCTTTCAAACATGATAAGAGTTTCTAATACTGATACAACAAATTGAAAACACATCAAATAGTTTAGGGCTCATTTTAAATTGTAAAAGAGATAATCACCATTGTATACCTTGTTTGCATAATAAAAGATAAATCTAGACACTAGGTGCACCATGGTGGAGACATGGGGAGGTCGGTAGAGGCTTAATTTTGATGCTAATGACCAAGCCCCACCAAATTCACAACAAAATGTGTCGAACCCTCACCCACATGCACTTCTTAAATGTCGTTCGATGAGCATCAGAGGAGACAATTCGACATGAGGGGACCCCATTGAGCATACCCCCGATAGAGGAGCTTCTATACACTCTTCTAGATATAGGATAGAGCATGGAGCCTCTCAACATGAGGGTGCTCCACTCGAAAGCCATTATCGAGATCATAGTGCACGTGCATCCATGGGATCGGTCGATGAGTATGTCATATAGGGAGCCAAGTTGGTACCCCTACGTAATAAGTCTATAGGAGGTTCCATACCTCCAAATTCAGAGTATAGAAGAGATCGAGATCCACCCATTCAGGGGCATGCTGATAGGCCCACTTTTAAGCATAGGTCTATTCACACTCCCATGCGTAGTGAACCTCGCAAGATCACTATCGACATATCCAAGGTGGGAGCCAATGGTACACCACCGCATGAGCCATGGTGATCCAGATAGTTGGATGGTTTAGGTGGCATCCTCGAGTAGTTAGGCTATAAGCCTTCAGCTCCACCCACTCGTGCTCTGAGTGAGCATAGTAGGAGCATTATTAGGGCTACCAGAGAACATGGGGAGGCTTCCAAGTGCCCTCATGGTTCACATCCACCATCCACGCATGGTGGCACACAACACAGGACTCAACATGATGCCAATGTCATCTTCATGGACAAAGGCAAAGGCGTAGGAAATCCACTAGATGGGTACAGAACCCATAAGGTCACTCACATGGAGCACACATACCAGAGGCCTCTTACGATCGATCACATTGATAGATCACATAGACTGGTATCCGAGCAGAGATGACAACTCCTTCAAGATCAATTGGAGGATGCTCATGCAGAGAGGCAATGCATTGAAGATGAGAATCTTCAGTCACAAAGGCTCATTAGACAAAGATTATATGAGCAGCGTATGCATGAGGAACACATCCTTACCCAAAAGGAGCATGTAGAACAAGAGGATAGGCTAGCTAGGGCTGGTTTATACACTCATATTGAGCATGAGAGAGCATTCATAGGAGGGCTTTTTCACAAGCCGACGTGCATCAAGAGCGTAGAGATGCTCACACTCATGTCAGTGCCCAATAGAGAGAATGACCACCACCATTCGAAGATCAGGGGCAAAGACAATATGAGGAAGAAGAGGGAGATGGAGCCGATCATGGATATCCTAAAAGCTCCCATGTTGAGGAGGAGGAAGAGCAACATCCTCCACCTCGATAGAGGAAGAATGTACCTCCAAGACCACCCTCACATCAGCTTAGGGAGGAGGACTTTCTTTCCTCGTAGGCCTATAAGGTTCTAGCAGAGAAGGTGAAAGCAATCGAGAGGCAAGGCATGACTTTTCAAAAGCCGACATTGAGCAAGATTCATAATGAGCCTTTGGACCCCTCGGTGCCTACTCCAGCATATCCTGAGCATTTTGTCATGCCCAGGTTAGATAAATTCAAAGGTGACAAAGATGCGCAAGAGCATGTCACAAGATTTTTGGATGTATGCTTCTAGATTGCAAGCAACAATGCCTTGCTTTTGTGTACATTCATCACAACCCTCTCAGGCCCAGCCTAGGAGTGGTTCAATCAGCTGAAGAAGCATAGTATCACCAATTTTGAGCAACTAGTTGATGCCTTTCTAGAACACTTTTCTTTTGGCACCAAGAAGCAAGCTAACCTTTCCGATCTAGCTGCGCTAGCTCAGCGCGATGATGAGCCAATCCTAGAATATAAAAAGAGGTGGAGGAGATTAATGGTAAAGTTGCCATTCCCCATTCCTACTATAGAACTGACCCAGATGTTCATGAAGAGTTGTGCCAAGCACATCTCATTATTGTTGCAACTACAATAGTACTAGACATTCGAGGAAGCTTTGGTGCAAGCCAAAGTAATTGAGGATATCAAGTTGCAAGAGGGCAACTTGAAGCTCAAGAATAGGAAGGAGGGGCACAAGAAAAGCTCCATGAAACATCAGGGCAAGTAGGCCCATGTCAATCAAGTGAGGTTAAACCTCCAAGGAGAGGATAAGGGGCAAAAAAAGTAGAATTATCAGGCCCAACCTCCTCCTGTGCAATATGAGTAGCGCAAGAATAATTACAAGGGAAAAAATAAGGAACAATGCCCACCTCACCAATTCACACCTTTGATAGAATCATTGACCTCAATATTCCATCAGTTATGCGAGGCTAAGGCAATCAGGTTGCCCGAGATTAAGCTAGTCGATCCTAATCAGCCCAAGTCAAAGGGGTATCAGGATGATCTATTTTGCATCTTCCATCACACGAAGGGCCATGACATCGAAGTGTGTTGGTCCTTCAAACATATTATGTAAAATATGATCGATAAAGGTGAGCTTATAGTGTCGAATAATCCATTGGCACCCAACAACCAAAACATGGGGATTTATAAAAATCCATTGCCAAACCATGAGGCATCATGCAACAATGTCGGCCATGTCAATCAAGTGCACATCGAACCACCTACCCAGGGGTTCGTAGGTATGGTTAATGTTGTTACTAGACATGGGAGGTATGAGCAACCAAATCAACCTCATGCTCCCATCAGGATACAAGCTACACCGAATCAATGGCCAATTCAGAATATTCTAGGCCCACCAACTAGACCGGTGGTGACCATACAAAGCAAGTTGGTTCAAAACCTATAGACAACTCCTATGAAGTTGTCTATTTATGAGTTGATACAATAGTCCCCTAAGCATAGGGAGACTCTCATGGACATTCTGAGGTCCATCGAGGTGTAGTCCTAGGATGCTCAAGCATTCACCAATTTTGTGGGACATGTACAATAGTGCCAGGAACCTATGATCCAATTTTATGATCATGAAATCAGGATGGTTCCTACAGATATGGCTGACCCACCATTACATATTATCGCATGTGTTAATCACATGCCATTCAAGAGGGTCTTGATCGACACTGGTTCATCGATCAATATTATAATGACCAAGGCGTTAAGTCATTTAAAGCTACCCAAGTCACATATTGTGCCCACCACATTCACATTGAGAGCGTTTAATGATGTGCTATGCTCGACGGTTGGCATAATCATCCTACCTATTTAGGTGGGCCTAAAGACCATCCCCATGATGTGTCATGTGATCGAAGGTGCCATGCAATATAACATCCTTCTTGGGAGGCCTTGGATTCAAGAAATGCATTGCGTTCCCTCCATATTACATCAATGTGTAAAGTACATTCATGAGGGACAGGTTCATGTGGTGTCATCAGATGAAGAGCCCTTCAAATTTGTGAACCTAGCTGATTTTCCTAGGGGTTTCATACTCCCATCAATGCACCTGGACGTCCGGCTAGCATCATCGATTAAGAATCTAGGAGGTAAACAACAAGTGTGTGCTCAACCATCGACATCTGTATCAATCAGATCCGAGCACACTACAACAACTTCATTGAAATCGACTGCATCAACGATGCTTCGGGATGAAAGGAAGTTAAAGGTAAAAATGGGTAAAAAGGAAAAGAAGCATGTGCCCAAACTAGTCACCAAAGAGGCTCCCACTCCCATGGAAGTGGAAGAAGCCTAAGATAAAGCTGAGGAGGTACCTCAACCTACCTCACCTGCATCGTCAGTAGGGTCATCCGCACCATGGGTGACTGTTCATCTAGCCAACATAGGGTTAGGTGAATATATTGTGTAGAATGTCACCTTTGGACCAATTCTAGAGACTACACAAGAGATGGGCTGACCGCATGCTCATCATTTTTTGGTTGGATCAATAGTGCCATTGGGAGAGCCACCCAATCAAATGAACTTCATCTATGCTAGGTTGGATCAACTTCCTACTCGAACACCCATGGATGAAGATGATGACGAATCATTCATAGTGAATGTTCATTACCTATCCAACCCTGAATATTCCATGCATATTTTTGAATTATATCATTGGCATGGGTATGGCCTTGGTATTTTTGAGCAAGGATGTAGGACTCCGCTTGAGCCGCATTATCAGTTGGCAACTGATAGGTTCGGGCTAGGGTTGCAAATATGAGGACAGGATGATTTGCTTACCACATATTTAGATCACTTATACCTTAGTCTAGGGGATGATGTGGATTTCAACCCATATCACCCTAATCCTTCTATGTTCTAGAGGGATAATCGGATGGTGTCTTACATCACCATAGCACCACCTGAGACATATCATGAGAATATCTTGGTGGATAGTGAGTCTTCACCTAATAATCAGTTAGGGGATGAGGTTGAGCTGGTTTATGAGGTAGTATCGTATTTATGACACTTGTACCCAATTTTACTAGACATCAATGATAGTGATCAGGAGATAGCCTATATGGGGCCACATTTTCTAGAATATCCCATTCTAGTGGGGGTGAATGAAGGATTGTATTATGATAGTGATGAAGAAGATGAAATAGAGAGAGCCTACCTAGGACCTCCCTACTTACGCTATCACAATGCACCGTATATGGCTGAGGACATGCATAGAGAGATCAATCTGAATCCTCACCTTAGGGGAAGACCACCGAACTTCGATGTGATCTATCACATGGTGTTTCCTGAACCACCTATGTACATGGAGCTCATTGAGCTGAATGATCCAATATTGCAATCAGTGCATAGAGAGGACCCAGTTATCCATAGCTCGCATAGAGAGGACCCATTTGTGCCCATGTCGATAGAGCCAGATCTCGGGTATGGGAGCTGCATCGATGATGTAGATGTTTGTCCATGTGGTCTTGGAGATCAATTCCATTCCATCAATATGGTCTCCATTGATTTGACCACCCCACTCTACAATCCAGCGATCCATCCAAACCATTGTATCTCAATGTAGATGCTATCGATTGGGATCATGTTGACTCACTTATTGAGCCTAAAGATTTCTTCCCTAATGAAGAAATGTTGCAACCATTTCATTTTGCACCAGGCTGTGCTTATGATGTCTATCATGCTAAGGATACTTCCGATGTGGAACCTATCAACCCAGTAGATGACATCCAT
Source organism: Wollemia nobilis (assembly GCA_028583015.1). NCBI lineage: Eukaryota > Viridiplantae > Streptophyta > Pinopsida > Araucariales > Araucariaceae > Wollemia > Wollemia nobilis. Next base: position 20,679,670 of record JAQPPZ010017232.1, on the reverse strand, counting down.
TTGATCCCTATGCCTCATCAGCTTGAGGAGGGATCACACATGTCAGTAGAGGAAACCTTCGATGTGGATATCAGTAATGATCCCACCAATCCAAGGAAGGTTAAATTTGGAGAGAGTCTCACTCCAGATGAGCGTGCCACCCTCATCCCTCTACTGAAAGAGAGACCTAATATTTTTGCTTGGACTTACAAAGATATGCCAGGTCTAGACCCAAAATTGGTTACCCATAACCTTTCGCTAGACCTATCAAAGAAGCCAGTCAAGCAGAAGCTTAGAAAGATGCATCCAATAGTAGCCTTAATGGTGAAGGATGAATTGCAAAAGTTGTTGGACGTAGAGTTTGTAATCTCCATCGACTATCCAGAATGGGTATCCAATATGGTGCCTATAGGAAAACCTGATGGAAGGATCCATATTTGTATGGATTTTAGAGACCTGAATAAGGCAACACCAAAGGATTCATTTCCATTGCCGAATATTGATGCTCTTGTAGATGCAACTGTAGGTCATGAGATGCTCTCCTTGATGGATAATTTTTTTGGATACAATCAAATTCAGATTAAACTCGAAGACCAGCATAAAACCATGTTTATAATGCCATGGGGGACATTCTGCTATAAAGTTATGCCATTTGGCCTTAAAAATGTTGGTGCCACATATCAGCATGCCATGACATATATCTTTCATGATTATATGCATAAAATATTAGAAGATTATATTGATGACTTGTTGGCAAAGTCATTACTATGTTCTGAGCATGCGAAGGTCTTAAGGAAGGTCTTCGATCACCTGATAGAGCACAATGTCAGGTTGAACCCTAAGAAGTGCATATTTGGCATAACTTCAGGAAATCTCTTAGGGTTCATCATTTCAAAGTGAGGCATCGAAGTCGACCCAACAAAGGTCAAGGCTATTCTAGAGATGCATCCTCCCTCAAACATCAAAGAATTAAGAAGCCTACAGGGCAAAGTAGCATCGATAAAGTGATTTATCACTCAATTATTAGATAAATGTCGACCCATGAATCGACTACTACACAAGGGGGTCCCATTCAATTAGGATGAGGACTGTCGAGCAACCTTTGCTGAAATAAAGCAATACCTAGTGACGCCACTAGTGTTAGCTCCACCAAGGCTAGATGTGCCATTTCTACTATATATATCGATAACCGACTTTGCATTAGGGACCATGTTAGCCCAAAAGAATGTGCAAGGCAAAGAACAAGCCATATATTATATTAGTCGAACCTTGGTGAGCTATGAGCTCGGATATGCATATGTGGAGAAGTTGTGTTTAGCAGTAGTGTTCGCTACAAAGAAATTGTGGCACTATATGCTAAGTCATACGACATATGTTATATCCAAACAAAATCCTTTGCAGTACATGATGAGCAAGACATATCATAACACCCGTACTACAAAGTGGATCATGCTACTAATAAAATTTGATCTGGAATTCATAAGCCAAAAGTCCATTAAGGGACAAGTCATAGCTGATCATCTGGCTGAGGCACCATTATCAAATAGTAGGCCTCTGACCATTGAGCTTCTGGATGATGCAGTCTTCATCGTATCCGAAGCTCCCAAACCTGAAGAACTAGAGAATAATGTTGATATGACCTTGTTCTTCGATGGTTCGAAGTGCGAGCAAGGGGGTGGTGCAGGAATAGTGTTTGTCATGCCACAAGGAGCTCCAATGCCCTTGTCATTCAAATTAGACTTTCCTTGCACCAACAACAATGTTGAATATGAAGCCCTACTACTGGGCCTCCATACAGCCATCACCATGAACATTAAAATATTAAACATCTTTGGTGACTCCTTGCTCATAGTCAATCAAGTTAAGGGGCTCTTTCAATGTCGATGTCCCATGTTAAAATCTTATAAAGATCTTGTTGTTACATATTTGGCTAAATTGGAATGGTATGACATCGAGGCAATCCCTCATTCATCAAATAGGTTCATAGACACCATGGCATATTTGGGATCCTTAATCCCTCAGAATCCATCTACCGATTTCACTACCATCCATGTTAAAATGCTCTCGCATCCTATAGCGGAGCATGAAGCCTTTGATAATAAAATGTCAATCAACATGATTAGCATGGAACCAAAATCTGAATGGTTCTGCAGAGCTGAAGACTTTCTAAAGAAGGCACCCTAGGGGTCATTAACCTCTCAGAGTCCGACGAGGAGTGGTACCACCATTCACCACAAGGTTGTTTCCCAGTCTGCATTTGCACATGTAGATACGTAGGGGGAGCAAGTCATCTTGGCAGTCAAAGCTGAGGCTTACCAAAGCTGGATGTCACAAATCCAAGACTTCTTAAAACTTGGTGTGATCCTAGAGGGATTGTCACATGTCATAAAATGCACATTCAAGTAGAAAGTGACTAAATATGTCTTGCTAGGAGACATTTTGTACCGATGAGGCTACGATGGAGTTCTCCTTCATTTTCTAGAGCCCCAAGAGGCATCTTGGGTGATTTCACAAGCTCATGATGGTACATGCGATGGCCATTTTAGTGGCATGGCCATCATCAAGCGCATCCTTCGAATGGGTTACTATTGGCCCACTATGGAGAAGGAGTGCAATGTGTATGTCAAGAAATGCATCAAATGTCAACATCATGCTAATCTTATGCACTTGCCATCATAGGCCTTACAGCCCATTCAAGCGGCTTGGCCATTTGCTCAGTGGGGATTAGATCTTATCGGTAAGATCTCTCCTCCATCATCGGGTCGACATACTTTTATTATTATGGCTACTGAGTACTTTACCAAATGGGTGGAAGCAATACCCTTAACAATGATGACTGGAGCTCGCATAGCAGAGTTTATACTTGAGCATATCATATGTCATTTTGGGATTCCATCCAAGATAATTTTGGATAATGGAACATCATTTAAGAACAAAACTGTGAGAGCTTTGACGTCTAAGTATAGAATCAAACATAGTTTTGCAACTCCTTATTATCCACAAGCAAATGAGCAAGCTGAGGCCTCAAACAAGATAGTGGTGGCTATCTTGAAAAATATGGTCCAAGAAAACCACAAATATTGGCATATCCAGCTGCCCCTTGCATTATGGGCTTATAGGACTAGCATTCGGACACCCACTAGGGCAACTCCATTTTCACTAGTATATGGCATTGAGGCCATTATGCCCTTAGAGTTGGAAATTCCAATGTTGCGCATCACATTAAAAGAGTTCATTGATGATGACACCGCATGACAAGCTCGACTAGATCAATTGATGTTGCTTGATGAACATCGTGTGAATGCCCTTGAGCATCTCCATGTTTATTAGGAGTGACTAAAATGAGCTTACAATACCAAGGTCCATCAGAGAGACTTTGAGGTTGGGGATCTTGTCTTGAAAGAGAACCAATATAACTCTAATTTTTCGCCTGATATGCGAGACAAATTCATGGCTAATTGGCTAGGACCCTATATCATATCTAAAAATATTGGTCTAGGTACCTATCACCTAACGTCGCTAGGGGGTGTTGAAGAGCCTGAACCTCTCAACATCATCCATATTAAGGTATTCTATGCTTGAGAGCATAGCAAAAGGCTCCAAGGGTTCCTAAAACTGCTTGGTCATGTTAGTCAAAGGCTTCGAGGGTTTGCTTAAAACTGCTCGGTCAATCCTAAAAAGCTCCAAAGGTATTTCCAAACCTTTGGTCAACCCTAAAGGCTCCAAGGGTTCCTAAGAACCGCTTGGTCATCCCTAAAAAGCTCCAAAGGTGCTCATAATCCCTTTGGTCAACCTAAAAGCTCCAAGAGTTTTGGGAAAACTGCTTGGTCAATTTAAAGGCTCCAAAGGCATGTACTCACGTTTGGTCAAATATAAAGGCTCAAAATCAATAAAAATTAAAAAATCAATAAAATCCAAAAAAATTGGTAAAGCATAAAATCCAAAAATATTTGCATTTGCATTATGCATTTTCATTTACACATGCATTCATTTCATCATTGCATTGCATATAGGCATTTTTCATCCATTGCATTTCATAGTAGGATGGATTGTGTTTGTCAGTCTTACAAATGATGCCACGTTTGTGTTTCAATCATGCATCTCTACATTTATCATAATCCATCATTCATGTGAGTAATTATGTTTTTCAACACAACCCATAATGTTGCTATGAAGAATATACTAGGGTTTTCTGGTTATTCAACCATACCTAGAGGTCTTCTCAAGAGTTGATAGAAAGCTTGCTTTGCTTTTGTAGTTGAGGTCTAGTTAGTATAGCCCTTAGCATATCAGAATCCTATCACTAATCAACAAATTAAACAATCCTAATAAGGACTAGGGGAATATGAAAGCCATGAAGCAGGACCAGGTATCCTGAGGTGAAAAGAGTTATTCTTGCTTATCCCCCTATGCGGACGGTATGGGAAATGTTGGTAATTGGCAAAAGGACAAGTTCATTCCCTACCTAGAATCCCTTGCTTACGATAAAATGAGCAATATCCCAGAGTGATATCCCACATCAATCCTCAATATTGATACCCTAGATCGATATCATAGATCGACATCCCAGATTGATATCCCATATTGATATCATAAGATCGATATCCTCAATCGATATCCCAAAAATAGTTCTCCAAAGTAAAATCCCCAAAGGGAAGTTTTTGAAGAAAATTATCAAATGTAAATTCCAGAAAGTGAAGATCAAATGAAGATCAAAAATCAAAGTTCAAATGAAGATCAAATGAAGATCAGAAAGCAAGTTCAAATGAAGATCCAAAGAAAGTTCAAAGTCAAAGTGGAATCAAATCCCTTGCACAATTATATATGAGCAAGTATCCCAAAAATTTGAAGAAAATAAGGGAGTGAACTTGAATCCATGGAATTGCCAACACTATTATACCTTACGCATGATGATATGTCTGATGCATTAGCACCTCGCTTATGTACAGACCAATGTTTGAATGTGGAAGAGCTAGCTTCAGGTGTCCTGTATCACCTAGTGGTCTAGTCCAACTAAAATCTAAACCTAGGATTGGATAAACATTTGCGGACCCCCTATCTTAGCAATGGGCTGAAAGAATCCCACCTGACATCGGGGTATGCTTATGCTTTATCTTAATATATTCATTTGCACACATAGGGATAATGAATAGTTAGGGCCTATCCTAGCAAAAGCCTTACATTTCAGAAGTCTAGTTTGGTCAGTATACAACTTTTGATCAGTCAACTAGGGTGTTTGAGTCTCATGGTAAACCTCAAAAATTCCCAAATAGCAACTATCAAATTTTCAAATGCAATCATCAAACATCAATTTTTTTTATAAGAGTTTGTTTATTAGAATTATTTGTATTATATGATTAGATACCGGATGGATGTCAGAAATGATATTTAGATGACCACTGATTATATCATACATATTCTTTTAATTTACAAAAGCTTATGAATAGAAAACATACATCATTACATTTCATATATGGGTGTATTATCTTTCACAAAGAGATAAAGCAATTACAATCCATGATTGTTATACATTCTGTGGTGTCATCCATTAGATTGTTAAACACATATCACATTCATTCCTTATGTTTTAAGTGATTAAAGCATACAGGTTCATTTACATTAGATTACCATCATGTAAATAATGCATTACATACATTGCACCAACATATCGTGACATCATCATAAATTAAATGCATACAATAAAGCAAAATTAAATATACGTTTAAAAGTAAATATCACATCCATATGCATCCATCATAAATAGCACATCTAAGCATCTAGATCACTGCATATCATCATCATCATAAATTAAAATAGCTATCTAGTGCATGTCATCCATACATCACATCATATAAACATAGCATCAATATGAACATTTGCATCCATGTGCATAAACATAAACATAAAATATAAAAATGACAAGTACACATAATGAGCCAAAATGATCAAATATCATATAAATATGTGTATCAATGAGTACATATATGTGCATCAAAATGCTCACAGGCTACATCTATGTAGGTCCTCGACCTTACACTCAAAAATAGTACTACAAAATATCAGCAAGATATGTACTATAGGGCCTGCACCCCTAGCCTGAGAGTCACCACCATCACCCTTGCCATCCCTGTGGCTCCTATGTGAGCTGGCCCATGTGTACTAGAGGACCTATGTGTCCTCTCGGTCCTATGGGTCCTGTGGCTCGAACTCATAGAAGAGTGCCCTGTCGCCCTAGTCCTGGACCTACTCTAATGTGTATCTAAAGCATGAGGGTCCTCTAGGACCTACCCACCAATAAATCTGATGTAGCCCTCTAGCTGATCTATGTGGGCTACTCTACCTATGTGTCTCTCATTGCCCTCCTCCATGAGGGACTGTAATCATTGGATCTCTGCCATGGGATCATGACCACTTGGAATAATGAGGATGGTGTGGCTAGAGGTGGCATGACCATATGAGATGATGAAGGATCTCCTCTCTATAGCTTGAATAAATCCCTCTCGATAGTAGCTACACTCAATCATGCCTATGCTAGATCATGCTCTTTAGTGAGCTCCTCGATCTGTGCTCCATATAACCTAGGTTAGAGAGCTCCTTGTCCACTATGACTACTATAGCTACCTCTCTCTATGAGACAGCTTCACCTCTAGTATGATGATAGATGTATCCCTGTGTAAAAGTTGCATCTGGAGTCACCCAACCTGACTCTATAGATCAGCTACCTATGCTTGTAGCTGACCAATCTCACTATCGAGCACTACCTCACCCTCATCCAGAGCCTCCTCCTCTATGTCCACCTAGGGGGCCTCCACTACTATGCCCTAATCATCAGTCCTCTATCAAGTGTGGTTCCCATGGGGATCTACCTCTGCACCATCAACACCCTCTATAGTGAATCCTCCAGCTGGGTGACCGAGAGGTCCCCTCCCATGCCACTATATATCGGCCCACCAGCCATCATAATCTAGAGTGGTCCCTGCCTCTCTAACCCTTGTATCCTAAAAAGCATCATCCTCCTCTCCTATAGGAGTAACTTTAGGCCAGGTGAGGTCCCTCTCCAGGACCAGGCATCTATATATGGTGGGCATCATGAGATGTCTTGCCTGATCCCAAACTAGTGGAGTACTCATGAGAAGTAGTGATACTCATGCCATTCGACCTTGTGGTCGATAATCCACCTATCCCTGCATGCTTGACATAGGTATCTAGCTACCTCCTCCCATATGAGGAAATCCATATAGGGGTGCCACTCTACGTCATCTGAGCAGAGCTAGGTGAACCAACCAATGTAATATGTCAGATCTCCGATGTGTGATCTACTCTGGAATCCCTCCTACTCCCAAGGCTAGCAGGTGGTGTAGCACTAATGCTCATCATCAATCGTAGTAATCTCTAGGGGTAGCTCTATAGGGTGCTCTATCCTGATGTGCTGCCAACCCCATATCTACAATAGGAGGCTACAACCTATGCCAACCCTACTTCGATGGGTGATCTGGAAGAGCTCATGGTATAACTATGCAAGTAGAGCACTCCCCTAGGATAGGATGACTGGCTCCTCTGTCGAGCTAGCCATAACTGGGTGGACACAAGCTAGGAGGTTCCAAGGGAACCTCACTCCTAAAGAGTCTAGCAGGGCAACCTAGATCACTAAATGCATAAACACGACCTCTCATCATGAGAAGACCTGTGCCTCATACCAGTCCTAGACATGGATGCCACCATGGTCGATGGAGCCCTGTGCCTCCATGCTCTAATCTCTGAAGACAACATCAAAGATGGCCTTCCTCTTCGTAAATGGGATAGTAGTGATGGGCATACCATCAATGGGGAGCTAGAATATATGGTACACATCCTCGAGTGTAACCATCATTTCACCTATGGGTAGGTGAAATGTATTGGTCCATGCGTCCCAACGATGGGCCAACATATTCAAGTAAGCTTGGTATACCCATATAGGTGGGAGATACAATATATATCCAAAACCAATAGCTCCAAACCACTCCTATTTAGTTTTAGACAACAGTGGGTGTACGTTGCAAAGGAGATCGGTCTCCCTCACTCTATTAGTCAAATATTGGATAAAAAGAATAAAGGAAAAGTGAAAAACATTTAAAAACACTTTAAAATTGACCTAAAAATTATAAAATTTCCTAAACATCTAATAATATGCATCAAAATGATAAAAACTTTCAATAAAAATAAAAAACATGCCTTAAAATAATAGCAAGTGGCATTAGTTGCCTATTAAAGTCCAAAAACTCAAAAAAATTGATAAATGTGTCAAATTTGGGCACCACGGGTCAAAGTCATGGTCGACCCAATGGTCAAAAATATGACCGTTGGATTTTAAACCCCATCGTGGCTGATAGCCATGGCCCCCAATCTGCCAATTGGGGACCACGGCTACCACCCGTGGCTAGCGAATGAAACCCTAAATGGGTTCGTTCATGCCCTAAAAACCCTAAAAAAATTAAAAATCCCCCTAGCTATCCTAAGCTAAATCCTAACCTAATGTGAGGTTCATTACTAATAATTTAGTGTGATTCATGTACCGATTAATTAGTGAGGTTCATTTTAACCGAAAATCACATGCGAAGTCTCGGTTCATGAGTTACCTTTGAGCCCTCGACTCTCCCGTTGGTCGATGCTTCCCCTTGGTCCGCCATTGGTGTGAAGTTAGGTAATCAGGTTTGGTTTTAGAAGCGTTTCGGGTTAAGTTTTAAAGTTTTACCTCTAGAGCTCTTAGGTTGATTTGTTAATGTAGGTGAAAATGACACTTTTATCCAAAAGGAGCCCCTTTTATAGCTTTTCCTATTATGGGCTCATGGCTGACACCCGTGGTCCCAAATTAGGGTTTTGCGACCATATGTTTCAGCCATGGAGAAAAATGCCCATGAGGGAGAGCTACGGTTAGAAAATTAAATGTAATTTCCTTAATTTCCCTTGAGGAAAGCTCCTAGGTGACATTTTAAACATCCCAATTAAACCTAAAAATTTCAAAAACTTCAAAAGTAACAAAAAAAATTAAATAATCCAAAAGCTAGATGTACCTCGTATTCAGTAATTTACCCTACACACTTGGTGGTTGCAGTGACTTGCGATCCATGCAATTCGGTAGGATGGGTAAATTACCATAAGGACATTTGGGGCAAACTCATCATTATAGAATCACTATGCTTCATTTCAATCCCTAAGAAGGCCTACACAGTTGGACTGCTCTAGGGGAATGAGGTATTCATTGTGATTCTTCTATGATACTTTCAGCAGATCATCGATAATATGATTCACTACAAGCCTAATTGACATTGCTATAATCCTAATTCCCTAAGAAGACCTTCATGCCTAGACCGCTCCATGGGATAGGAGTATGCAATATTTTTGAAATAGTGTAATCATAGCTGATTAGGCCTGCCAAGAACTTAAATGCTTAATCTTAATTGGTTCAAGATCTTTCATAGTGGTCAAGCGACATCGTCGCTTCATTCATTGTCATTACCCTCATCGACTCGTCGCTTGAGGGGGTAGTCATAATATCAAATCATAATCAAAATCAATAGAAGATCCTTGAAATCGTAGATCCCTTGATCTTGTCAAAATTGTGTTCGTCCTTGCGAATCATTGTCAACAACTATCATAAGCTTACCCCTTTGCTTGGGGAAAATAGCAAATATGATAGTTTGTTTGTAGCTCTCCTCCTTTTGGTTATATAGGCCTAACTCCTATTGTAGCACCAAAGCTACCCGAATGTCTGATGATGAGTGCAAACTCTTTCAAATTTAAGCCTTTCACCCAGTTGGAAGCAATGATTCTAGGATGCACATCCTTTTGTTGGACCTGGGGCATCTAATGTTGATCATATCAATGATCATCATTCAACCTACGACATCATTTTAGGAGGTCTATTTTTGCTCAGCGTTGTTCGATCTCACAATGCATCTCAAAAGGGGTATCTGTAGACACCTAAAATGCATCATGTCGATGGTGACTACTCATATGGGACATGCTAGAAGACCATATGGAAGACCTTTGGACAAATCCAAGGTATAGCAATGGTTTTTACCACTCAATTGGGCATTTGTGCCTAGTCAGTTCTAGCCATGGTTGATAGTTGTGGCCCCCAATCTGTCAATTGGGGACCATGGCTGACACATGTGGTTAGCAGTGTTGGCCATGGATGACACCCATGGTCAGGACTGAAGTTTAGTTGGCCTTCATCCGACCCCAAAAGTTGGTTGCAACGACCAATTGGTTGCATATTGGAGTGGTTTGAGCGAGGAAGGATCCAAAACCTTCCATCCAATAGACTCAACTGCCCAATATTGATCTTGGCTTCATGAGGAAGCCACCCCTAGCCCTTGGGTAATCCTATAAGTACCCCATAAAATTAGGGCAAAAGAGAGAGAGAGCATTGAGATCAAAGCAGCGAAGCCCTATCGAATTGTATACTCACTTGAGTGTATTGAGAGAGATTTGCTACCAATTCATTTGCTAATTCATCAAGCATCATGTCAACTTGTGCCATGGATGCCCTAAGGAGCTAGAATGCCAAGAAATGTGAATTCAGGAAAATGGAGGCCCAATTGTGGAATTCAACCACCAAACCTGTCAGAGGACACAAAGGCGACCCTTGACCATCAATTTGGCAAGGCAGATCATAGAGGAAGCCCTAATTCTGAGGGTAAATCTATTCAGAGCCTCACCATGGCTATCAACCATGGGCTACAATGTTGACCACATCTCAGACCCACGGTGAGAAAATGGCCATAGATCTCCTTGTGTTCTTTCTTGCAAATTAATTAGTTAGATCATGTTAGGCTTAATATAGGTTCAATTAGTGTTTTAGAGACATATGACTAGTCGGATTAAGCATTTGAAGTAGGTTTACTTTCATGTTGTCAATTTGATAATTAGTGTAATTGTGGGTTGTTTCATGCACCTTTGCTTCTTATTTGTTAACTAATCTAGTAGATAGATAATACATGTTTTCTTGAATATGCTTAATGATCACATTTCATGATTAACATAGGTTTACCATGCTTTACTCATTTTCTTGATTATATGCTTGTCATGGCATCCTTTTGTGAAACTTCCTTAAAAGACCTCATCAAGAGAGGTTACCTTTGCTTTTGACGTGTTATTGTTGTTTCTTGATCACAGGGAACAGATATTGAAGGAGATTCAATCATCCAATTCCTTCCTCAACGTGAAGAAGAGGGTCAACTCCACCCTAGAGTAGTTCGTGTCACCCTAGAAGGCATTTGATTTGCATCTACCCTAGAAAGGGAATAGATCCATTGTAATCGAAGTATCAAAAGGGTATCCCTAAGAGGGATTGATTTGTAAAAGAGAATGAATTGATTCAAAGAGGAATAAAAGATGCATTTCATTTAATTTCTTTCGTCTTTGTCAATTTGTGTATGAATGCCTAGTTTTACTTCATTTTAGCAATTGCAATATCAGGTGAAGCCTTTTTGGTGGTTACAGTAGTGTTGTGGGTAAAATCCAAAAATGTTGAGACCACCAATCACTGCATCATTGGGATTCAATATTATGATTCAATAAACCATTTGCACATTGCAAATGATGTCAGAGGTTAATGAGAATCTTATGTAATTGGGTTTCAATGAAAATATTTTAGCCTTGCATCTGTACGTTGGATCCTCCTATCGACTATCATCATGGCTCATGAGAGAGCCTAGTTGGGACCTGAACTCTTTAACATTAAAGTACCAAATTACCTTAAATTCAATCATTAGATATGGTTGAATCATATGATATGGTGATAATATCAAACACAAATGGCACACAGTGGATGTGCAAATCTGATGTGGACAACCAGATAAGCTGTGTCAGTTTCCATTGTGGGCACTGGATGACAGTGAATAACATGGGTGTAGTCAAAGAAACATATAAAATACCATGAATAAGACATGAATGGTAGATATAATAATCTCGTATGGTGTTAAGATCTAAATATATCCTTTGATATAGGTAAAAATGACATGGATACTCATGATCAATTGTAAATACCAAAGAATTACAGTGCAAGTTCATCTCACGAATAGATAATGTTAAGATGCATAGATATATGCATAGTAGGATGGAGCATGTTTCTTCCATCACCGGTGCCAATTTATTCTTTGTCATGAAGGAATCAAGGACCAGGATCACCAATTTTTGATGATAAAAAGTAGTTGGGCCAGTTGACCTAGAGGAAAGAAGTATGAATATGTCGTATTGTTGGGCAGTGTGGTCATTACCCTAAGGCGTTAGATATAGCATGGCATATTATGCACTATTTTTCTATTAAGCTAGTATATTTATTTTAAAAAGATATTTTGTATATTTCTAAAATGTGTAGAGAATATCTTTGGAGACACAGTATTATTGTAGCATTATTAAAATCATGGATACGAAGTTGGAAATGATTCAGTGTTGTGAAAGAAGCCAAATATCTGAAGCATTGTGAAGGCTGATTATAGTGTATGCCTCATACATAAAAGGTTAAATTTAAACATAGACACTCATGGGATATTAAGGCATTTATTGACAAGAGAACCCGAGGGAAAAGGGGTATGTAACATAAGAAGTGTTACAACGTGAATGAACAGAATTTTCATGAAGAAACAAAAGGAAGATAAATGAAGTGTCTTTAGGAAAGGAAGAGAGAAGGTCTTTTCTAAAATTTTAAAAACCCATGCAAATGGAGGCAGAGGGGCTAGATATTTTTAGAAGCCAAGGGCTGGAAATATTTTGGTATAGGATCGTGTTTTCTGTTTTTAATACAAATACACTAGAAATTTGCACCTTATTAGCAAATTTGGAGGAGAAGTTTTCTTAATGTTTGGATTAACTATTTATTTTTCCCCTTTCATACTTTAGGCTTATATATGATGTTCAATGCATTTTAATGGTTGCATTATTGAATGTTTAAAGCATGGAATTTGCTTTTGTTTTCCTTTGAAGCTTACACCTAGATTATTGTGAGTTGTGCAAATGTAGATTCGGATATACTAGGTTACATGCATAAATTTATCACACCTTAGTTTTTGCAGGAATAGGGTAGCATCATGCTAGTAGTAGTTTATTTTCAGTGTTTTCAGCTTTCTGGTTCATTTTCCAAATTTTAATTTCTTCTTTTTAACCTTACCCTTTTTGCAGTTTTTTTTTTACTTTAACAATTAAAATAAAAATCGAAGAAAATTAAACCTCAAAAAATAAATGCACGAATGTGAAGAACGAGCTTTAACATTTCATCTTATGCAATTTTTATTTCAATTTGAAGCCATTTCAAAATTATAAAAATTATTCAAATTTGTTTTTACAGGCATTTTATAATTTTGGATCTTACATAATTTCATATTTCAAAGGTAAATCAAATTTCAAACTTTGCATGTTCATTTAGCAAGCAATAAATCAATTTTCCTTTATGAAAATCAATATTTCATTAAAGGAAAGTGATTTATATGGCATTTCAAAAGGCCATTAGTTTTAAAGCAATAAATTGACTTCTCTTTATGAAAATTTTAATTTCATTAAAGAGGGGTAATTTATTTATTATATCAAAGGCTATTTTTACTTTCATATTTAAAGCAACATTAAATGAATTCAATCATCATTTCAAGTTCATAGTTTAGAGGTAGATTTTAATATTTTGTTTCATGTTTAAAGCAGGGTTTAAGGAAGGTAAAACTTGTTTAAAATCTACTTAACCAAAAGGAGATAAAATCTATCTAAAATTCTTCAAGATAAAAATAATTAAGGCATTTACATCATGGTCATATGAGGGCCAATCACACTTTTATTTTCCTTTAAATTTTATGAATAATCACTAGTACAGCATAATAAAATAAAACAACACAGGCCCCTTGTTAACAGTTACTTGTAAATAACTAAGGTATTCCTAGCACTTATTTGACACATCTTCACATTATTACAAATACATATGTGCAATGGTTATATAGAGGAACCTTGGAGAATTTATTTTTATTTTTAACTTATTTACAAGAGAGGGTTTTCTAATCAAAATTCTGATTGTGATGGTGATTTTGTAATTGAAAAAAAAAATCTACTCAACAGAATTGGTGCTAGAAGGAGAGCTTGAAGTGGTTTACTTTATTGTTATTTAGATGCTAAATTGTTCATATTTATTTGAAAACATTGATCTTGACTAACAAGGTTTTATTTTCATGTGATCACTTTCATTGATTTTAAAATTATCTAATTAATGATGCATTAATGCTAACATTTTTACAAATTGGATAATGTTCTCTAATGTCATGGTTTAATTGATGCATATCTTTTGATTGATATACATGATGATTTATGTGTTAAAAATTTGATATTTGTTAGTAATTTCATGCTTCTTTGAAAGATATATTTATTTGACTAATAAATTTGGTATTAAAGTTGTGTTCTTTAAAGTTCACTAATGGCGACATTTGATTAAATAAGAGCAAGAATGGCATATTTATTAGGTGACCATTATAGTCATTTAAACATGCCTAGAATACCCCATCAAATTCTTGAAAGTGTATTGGAGTTTGCATCACATTTTAGGCAAGATGTGGCATTAGGACACATACAGATATTGTCTGTCTACAAGAGCATGTTAATTCACTTGCAAATTTTCCATGAGGATGTTTCTTGTAGGTTATTATCATACACATTGGATGACATAGCATTGGGTTGGTATATCCAATTATCTATAGATATTATCACTTCTTGGGTCCAACTAAAAACAACATTTCTTGACCATTTCAGAAATCAAGTTGACCTAGTTATGTTGCAAAATTAGTTTACCTCTATATATAAACAACCTAATGAATCCATGAGATAATTCAATGATAGGTTCTATGGGTTGTACACTAAAGTGGTGAAATATTACAACATATCAGAAGAGGAAGCCTTTCAAATTTACATGGGAGTCTTAGACCCCTCAAAATCTAAACTTCTAAGGAAGCTTATTAAAGATTAATCCTTGCCTAAGACCTACAATGAGGCAATTATGATAGAACGATGGTGGACTTTGAGAAATATTAGTGGGGTAAGCTATAATTGTGTAACCCTAAGTATAAAAATTAAAATTCACCCCTGAGTCAAGTTAAGGCACAATATTTTCCCATGAGAGATTTTTTTCAGGAGTTATTGAAGCCAACCTACACCAACCATCTAATCTAGTACCCTCTAATTCAATGATGTCTAATGTGAACAATCAAGTTAAGGCACAATATTTTCCCATGAGAGATTTTTTTTCAAGAGTTATCAAAGCAAACTTACACCAACCATCTAATCTAGTACCCTCTAATTCAATGATGTCTAATGTGAACAATCAATTTAAGGCACAATATTTTCCCATGACAGATTTTTTTTCAAGAGTTATTAAAGTAAACTTACACCAACCATCTAATATAGTACCCTCTAATTCAATGATGTCTAATGTGAACAATCAAAGGGATAAAGTTGAATGTCTAAATGTTACAACCACCTTAGATATTTTTCAAGAGGAGGTGCAAGTTTCAAAGCCAATATCCACCAATGAGGATTGTGTAGAGATGGGTTCATCTCTAGAAATGCATGAGTATTCGAACAATGGAGGAGTCCTAGATCTAACTAGCATTGAAATATGTGATAGGTTGGGACCTTCCATAGAATGAAGTGAAACAATTGAAATAGATTATCAAGAAGGCCAATGTGTTCCAAATAATGACATAGGTTGAGTCATTGTTTACAAATGAGGATTGGGAGAATCATAGAAATTTGAATACAAGAATTGATTCCATTGAAGAGACCCTTGACCCACCACAAATGGTTGAAAGTGAATTGAAGGAGGAATTAATAGAAGAATATAAAGATTATGAGGAAGATGCAATAGAGTTTCACCTCATGGGTTTAGAAGATGATTATTATAATGGTTGGGGTATGTATGGTGATTCATTGTTTTCTCACACCCCTATTGATGAAACTTCTATTCTGCTTGATATGCAGGATGCTAAAATCGCCATTTCACATGAATATCTTGCATTTGCAAGAATAGAGAAGGTTTCCAAATTAGATCATGTTGAATATGAATTTATTGAAGATCTTATTGAAATAGAAAGGGAATAAATGGTAAATATTTCTTATGACTCATCTATTTTGGATGAGGAAGAGGTAAAATAGTCTCTTTCATTTTAGAATATTGAAAATGAAGATTGCTTTGTTTGGACTAATTTTATGTTATTTAAATTTCTATAAAGCTTTGCACACATATCATGGTAAATGTTTGAATTGGGGTAATCATGTTTGGGATCCAAGGAAGTGATTGCCCAAATTTTTACACCACCTTGTACATAGTGTATATTATTGTATATAGTTTTGGTTTTCATGTTTTTGGTGTTGGTTTGTCATTTTTTGTGTTTTATCCCTAATATTTGGTTTGTCAAGTTTTGTTGTTTGTTTTCTTGTCAGTTCAGGTTAGGGGTTTTGGTTTGTGAGTTTTGTGTTTTGGGTTGGTCCCTCTATTTGAGGTGATATTTCATGGACGCTACTAATGGCCTCTTGATAGTTTTTGTGTTCCTTTGTTAAGTAGGTTGGACACCTAATCTGAAAGTAGGTGAACCTGAGAAAATGGAGGTGGATTTATTTTGTGATCATGCTCAGATTTTGGGACTAAAATGGTGGAGAGTGGAACAATGAAACATTTCACTAAAGGTTCACATGTAACTCACATCTTAAAGGGTATTTCTAAAAATATTTAAGTATGAAGTCATTCCAGCTTGCAAATTAAGGCAAACATTCAATACGCTTCATCTTTATGCTTCCTAACCCACATGATGCCTAAATGTTTGTGTATATATATATATATAAAGAAGCAAGAAAAGGAAGCTGAAATTAGTCACTAAGTGTAGATAAACTCTACTTGGGCTATATATGCCTGACTGACAATAGGGTTCTATCTAGACACAACTTGTTTATGAGATAAGGCTTTGTAAAATATTTATCAAACACAAGGGTGAGTTAGATAAACCCTATCGGGGCTATAGACACCTGATTGGCAATAGGACTCTATCTATAAAAAAAATTATGAGTCGTGATTCATAGCCTAAATGCAAAACAAATGATGGAGTTCGCATGGTTTCAAGGATACAAAATGAATCACTTTTTCACACACTGAGCAAAGGTAGATAGATTAGTTTCTTTCATTTGAAGTTGTTTACCCCCACCTTCTTAGGACATCACTAATTTTTTGTTATTTCACTAATATTTTATTTTCTCATTTCAAATTGGGTTCTTCATCCAAAATGCTCAAGAGTATTTCCCAACAGAGTCACCATTTGTTGTGGCCATTGCACAACTTACCCCAAAATTGGGGACCCACCTTGAAAATTCAATTTTGGAAGGATATTTCGTGTTCTTTGAGTGATAGTGTTCGTAGGTTCCTATCCTTGGGATTGTAGTTCATATTTTTTGGGGTTTAATATCTCCCTTTTTTGTTTTGTTTGTGTGTTTCCTGTAGGTGGTCTTGCTTGTTGGTTAAGTCTTATTTGTTTGTTTTGTTTGGTTAATTTTAATGTTTAAATTATATTAATTTAAACTTTTAAAATTTATTAAATTAATAAAAAAAAAAATTTAATAAAACATAAACACACACACACACACACACATATATATATATATATATATATATATATAAATGTATGTATGTATGTATATATATATTTCAATATATAATATATATAAATAAAATAAAACATAAAATTAAAAATATATATATTTATATATCTATATATGATATTATAAAATGTTTCAAGAAGACAAAAAAAATGATAATAAAAACATAAATAAAAGAGAAGTAACGAATGAAGCCATAAAGCTTCTTTAGACTTTAGTTTACCTTTTAAAATAGTTTAGCCTCGATGATTTTAAAATGGTTTAGTTTCATATTTTAATATGGTCCAATCTTATTATTTTGTTTTAATAAAGCATGGGGTAATGTTTGCATATTGATGTAGTAGTGGACTATACCTTTATGAACCCTCACAAGTAGACCGACACATTAATTTTTCAAATGGTGACTTGAAATACCTAGACGAAGGCAGTGAAGTGAACTACCTAGTCAATGTAATGTCATCTCCTTGAATACAAGTGGTGATGTGGTGGAGCAAGAGGTATAAAAATATGAATGCACTCCAGATGACCCTACCAATTAGATAACATGGTGAGGAATCAGATGAAAGTCGAGGGGTTATGCCAAGGTGGATTAGATGAAGATCGACGATGAAGATAATGACAAGATGAATCTCAGAGGATGATAGTGTAGCATCTATGTGGATGTTGAACATCATGTTGATATACTAAATAGTGGATGCATCCATGTGGTGACTCAGACTGAGATGGCAACATGATGCTAGATATGGCGTAGAGACAGGGACTATCAGTAGGATATCACCAATATAACCAAAGTGTTTATGGCTAGTATATGGGTTTAGAAAAGTTTTAATGAAGGAAATATGAATATGGGAGACTGTACTTGCAAACTAGAGTGGCATATCCTCGATGATACAAGGACAAGCACTGTGACATCAATGGCATAGAGTTTTGTTAAGAAAGTGAAATTTGTTACCATAGAGAATCACCAACATCTTTAGTACTACAATTTTTACATGGAGGACAAATTGGATTGAGGTCATCAAAGAGGGGATGTAGACCTTAGTTGAAAGTAGCACTTTGATGCACACATAGTATACGTTGGCATGGGGATATTATCTCAAGGAAGATATACCCGATAAGTGTTAGGCAACCATTTAACTATGGCCCAAAATGGGATGAAGAAAAGGTATGGAAGGGATAGATCATTCATGGTGTCATAATAAGATTACACAGCTAGACAAAAACACAATAAACAATTTGTAGATAAGGTTGGTGATGATGCATAGTATTATAGGTTTTGGACAAAGCGATAAATCTATGTAGTGTTGTGGGAAAATTTTGAAAATGTTGATGCCACCAATAACTGCACCATCAATATTTAGGATTATGATTCAGTAAACCATCTGCACATTACAAATTATGTTGGAGGTTAATGAGAACCTTATATAATTGTATTTTAGTAAAAATATTTTAGACTCACATCTATACATTGGATCCTCCAATCGACTATCATCGTGGTTCATGAGAGAGCCTAGTTGGGGCCCAGACTCTTTAACGTTAAAGTCCTAAATTCCCTTATATTCGGTCATTAGAGATAGTTGAATCACATGATATGGTGATAATATAAAACATAGACAACACACAATGGATGCACAGATCTGACGTGGACCACCAAATAAGCTACATCAATTTCCACAGTGGGTGTCAAATGGTGGTGAAGAACATGGGTGCAGTCAGAGCAACATATAAAATACCACAAATAAGATGTGAATGGCAAATATGATAATCTTGTGTGGTATTAAGATCTTAATATCTCTTTTGATATAGGTAAAAATGGTATGGATACTCTTCTTATAAATTGTAAATATCGAAGAGTTATAGTGCAAGTTCATCCCATGAATGGATAATGTTAAGATGCGCAGATATATGCATAGTAGGATGGAGCATGTTTCTTTCATCATCGACATCGGTGTGTTCTTTGTCATGAATGAATCAAGGATCGGGAGTGCCAAATTTTGATGATAAAAAATAGTTGGGCCAGTTGACCTAGAGGAAAGAAGTATGAATATGTCGTATTGCTATGATAGTGTGGTCATTACCGTAAGGCATTAGATATAGCGTGGCATACTATGCACTGTTTGTTCTATTAAGCCAAAATAATTATTTTAAAAATACATTTTGTATATTTCTAAAAGGTGTAGAGAATATATTTGGAGGAACGGTATTATAGTAGCATTATTAAAATCATGGATACGGAGTTGGAAATGATTAAAAATTATGAAAGAAGCCAAATATCCAAAGCATTGTGAAGGCCAATTATAATATACACCTCATACATGAAAGGTTAAGTTTAAACATGTACACACATGGGATATTAAGGTGTTATTGACAAGAGTACTATAGGGCAAAGGGGTATGTAACGTAAGAAGTGTTACAACGTGAATGAATGAAATTTTCATGAAGAAACAAAAGGAAGATAAACGAAGGGACTTTGGGAAAGGAAGTGAGAAGGTCTTTCTAAAATTTTAAAAACCCATGAAAATGGAGGCAGAGGAACTGGATCTTTTGAGGAGCCAAGGGCTGGAAATATATTGTTACAGGATTGCTTTTTTTGTTTTTAATACAAATACGCAAGATATTTGCACCTTGTTAGCAAATTTGGAGGAGAATTTTTTTGCTTTGATTATTTGTTTATTTTTCCCCTTTCATGCTTTAGGCTTATAGATGATGTTCAATGCATATCAATGGTTGCATTATTGAAGGTTTAAGGCATGGAATTTACTTTCGTTTTCCTTATAAGCATGCACCTAGATTATTGCGGGTTGTGCAAATGTAGATTTGGATAAACTAGGTTACATGCAGATATTTCTCACATCTTTAGTTTTGCAGAAATAAGGTAGCATCATGTTGGTAGTAGTTTGTTTTCAGTGTTTTCAAAATTTTGGTTCATTTTCCAAATTTTAATTTCTTCTTTTTAACCTTACCCTTTTTACATTTTTTTAAAACTTCGATAATTAAAAAAAAAAATTAAAAAAAATTAAAACTCTAAAAATAAATGCACTAATGTGAAAAAAGAGCTTTAACGTTTCATCTTATGCAATTTCAATTTCATTTTGAAGCCATTTCGAAATTATAAAAATTATTCAAAGTTGTTTTTACAGGCATTTTATAATTTTGGATCTTACATAATTTTGCATTTTGAAGGTAAATCAAATTTTAAACTTTGCATGTTCATTTCACAAGCAATAAATCAATTTTCCTTTATGAAAATCATAATTTCATTAAAGGGAAGTGATTTATATGGCATTTCAAAAAGCCTTTATTTTTAAAGCAATAAATTGACTTCTCTTTATGAAAATTTTGATTTCATTAAAGAGAGGTAATTTATTTATTATATCCAAGGCTATTTTTACTTTCATATTCAAAGCAACATTAAAGGAATCCAATCATCATTTCAAGTTCATGGTTTAGAGATATATTTTAATATTTTGTTTCATGTTTAAAACATGGTTTAAGGAATGTAAAACTTGTTTAAAATCTACTTAACCAAAAGAAGATAAAATCTATCTAAAATTCTTCAAGATAAAAAGAAGGCATTTACATCGTGGTCATATGAGGGCCAATCACATTTTTATTTTCCTTTAGATTTCATGAACAATCACTAGTATAGCATAATAAAATAAACAACATAGACCCCTTGTTAACAGTTACTTACAAATCACTAAGGTATTCCTAGCACTTATTTGACACATCTTCACAAGATTACAAATACACATGTGCAATGCTTATATAGCGAAACCTTGGAGAAGTTTTTTTGTTTTTAACTTCTTTGCAAGAGAGGGTTTTCTAATAAAAATCCTGATTGTGATGGTGATTTTGTAATTGGACAAAATTTCCACTCAATAATACCAACCATATTGTTGTAGGGAGTTGGCATATTACGGTATGACACTTTATTAGTTTCCTGTTGCTCATAATTAGGTAGGGGGTCTTGGAAGATCCTCATGTCTTTATTACTTGTGGGTGTTTTTTGAGTAGGAGGTTTATTGATTGTTGGAATGTTAGGTTGAAGACCCTCTATAACAAGGTGACTTACATAAATTAAGTCTTGAACTTTTTAACCTATTACATAAATTTTTTATGTGCCCTCCACTCTATGATACTTACAAGGTTGACCAGGTTTATACCAATTAGATGTGGTGTCAAGTTATCGTATGGGAGGTAACTCAATCATGTTATCTTCCAAGAGTTGCTTTAGGACCACCACCATAGGCACATTGAGTCTTGTGAAATTCCTTGGTGGGGGTTTTCAAGGTTGGATAAGCACAATATTTTGTAGGGTGTTAGCAACACTATAAACAGGTCTACTATCCATTACTCCATCACCAACTACATGCTTGTTCTTATACTGAGATTTTGTGGTCCTATATTCTTCTTTATTTGGCTTAAATTGACCTCTTCAAATAAGGGCTTGCTCTACCCTTATTTCTAGATCTATTGCTTGGTTGAAAGAGGTAATAGTTATTGTTTCCAATTCATAAGATATTTGCTCTTGTAAATTTCCAATGAAAATCTCTAACATGTCTTGAGGAGGTAAAGTGTCTCTTAGACATCGAACTAAACTTATCCAACAAGACAATAATTCTAAAAAACTTTCATCTTTACCTTATTTCAACATATAAGCATCTTTCATATTTACATTTTTCTCAATATAAACCCTAAATTGCTAAATGAACAATTCCACTGTCTCTTCAAAATTCCTCAAAGAATTATGAGGCAAATGATAGTACCATTCCAATGCCATACCACCAAGGCTCTTAGGGAACATCTTTAGTAACATGTCATCATATATAATATCATGGCATGACATCCTAAACATCCTAAATATTCAATTAGGTCCTCTATTCCCTTATAAATAGGTAAAACTAGCATTAGAAAATGCTTAGGGTAGGGCCTAGAAGCAACAACAAGGTCTAAGGATTGATAGCACATTTTCTTATAGTTGTAGGTGAAACTTAGAGGTTAAATTATATCCACTCTTGAAACCAATTACTTCACCACACTTGTCAAACTTTACATATCAGGATTGTTGTTGTGTAATACCCCTAGGTTCCCTAGGGGTAGGCTATAGGTAGGCTATTGAAAGGAAACTTGGCCAATGTTAGAGGCATTGACACTTTTATGGTATGGGTTATGATATGTGGTATCATTTTGTGAAGGATATCAAACATTTGGTGTAACAGAAGCATGATTGTTGAGATGAGTAGGATGAGGAGGACATTGAGCATAATTTTGGGATGCACTACTAGTTGTAGGAGCCTATGAAATTTTCCCAATATTGGTGATCATAGTAGTAGCATATGTTAGTTTATAAAAAAGTATTAACATGATGTGAAGATTTAAATAAAGGATTGGTGTGAAAATTCCTAGGAGAGATGGTTGGAGGAGGAGGCATCCCACCCCTTTTGAGTCAGGATTCCTCTTCCATAGCCTTAATAAAAGCCTCCTTATGGTATTTTATAAAATCCCATATATGATAAAATGATGAGAAATTAAAGCCTCCATTAGGCCCCTCAAAAGTATCAAAGTCATTACCAGTTATACATGTTCTTCCTCTTCTTCATCTATATTGGGATTCTCACTAACAATGTAGTCATCTTCTTGAAGAATATGATCAAATTCTAAAATATTTCCTTTACTCCTAAGGTTGGAATCCATTAGGAGGAAAAGAAAGGATAGAGGAGAAAATTAGCAAAAGACACACAAGAAGACTTTTAAGATGTTTTTAATGTTTTCTAATTATAAGTAAACAAATTTAGTGATCTTGTTTAAAGTTTTTAAAAGAAAAACAAAAGGAAGAGGATTCCTATCTTGGCCACTAAGATGTGTGTTCATGTTGGGTTCACCAAATATGTATAGGGGGAAAACTACCTTGTTGCATACAATTCTCGACTAGATCCACTAGGAGACATGGTGACCATCGGGGTGTGTTATATTCTCTTCACTCAAGGGCTTGGGGATCAAAGGGTTCACTAAGAATGGTTTAAGGACCCAATCCAATTCTAGGAATGGAATATTTGATGTGTATATTGACAAAAACCTATGTTTGGCCTTTCTAAAAGCTAAACTATGGAAATGAAGGAACAATGCAAGATAAACAATAATGCAATCAAGCAAAGACTAACCCTAGGATAATTCTTGATTTTTAATTATGACTAAATTCTAACTTGCAATAAAGTAATTATTTTCTTTTCAACAAGCATTTACGAGAATGCATAAATAGAGTTAACCCTAGAATGCAAACTATATTATTTTTCTCTTTTGAATGCCTAGAAATAAAATCAAAATATTTTTCTTTTGTTTATGTTTAAATCTGAAATAGATAAAAAACAAACAACAAACAACCTAAAGATATACTAGGGCACTTACCTTATTTGATGGTTGATCCTAACCTTAACTTGCATCCATAATATCAAAATAGTTTCAAACCTATGAAACAACTTACAAAATTCTAGAAATTTTGATCAACATTTGGGGGCCTGCTTAGGCCGTTATATGACTAAGCTTGGAAGTGGAGTATTCAAGCCCCCTTGGTAATTTTAGATAACTATTTAAAAATACAATTATATTTGAACTTTGTATAAAGCAAAAGCAAGATTAAATGGACATGCAATAACAAAAAGAAATGAAATAGAATGTAGGTGATAGAAAGCTAAAATGCACACAATGAACTAGGGTTTTGGGAAGTAAAACTTTACCCCAAGCCCTAGTTGACCAAATTCATACCTTGTAATTAGGGGGCATGAATCTAGCCTGAAAAATTCAAACCTTGTATATATGGGGTATGAACATGGTTTAGATAAACTTTTTGGGTCCCAAAATGCTAAAAAAATGTGATGCAAAATAGCAAAAAATAGACCTAATAACTAATAATGCAAGTAAATAACTTGGTTAGCTGATGGATAAAGAAAGAAGCAATGAGAATATGAAGGAAGCACTCTAATATGGTAGACCTCTCCAATAATCAAGGCGCCTCCACTTGATCTCCAAGGGCAGCCAACACCAAAGCAAAAAAAAAATAGCAAAACAACAATCCCATAGTAGAAGAGCACTTGTTAGCATAAGCAATGAGCAAGTCAAGATTAGGATTATCAAGAATATTCATTATAGGCAAAATAGGGAATCCAATCCCCTATTTATAATAGGTTTGGAGGGCTAAAGGGTAGGAAAACAAAAGATCATTGTGGTCGAGGGCCGACACCAAAACAAGTTGATAAGGGGAGGGGTTTTGAGAGAAAAACCCTTAGAACAACAAATTCACACCTAGTAATTTCAAGGTGTGATTTTGGCAAGTCAAATTCATGCCTTGTATGGACTAGGTGCAAATTTGCTAAGGCTAGGGAAAAAGGACAAAGAAATGGGGGAAAAGGGACTCAAATTTGCACTTGGAAAGTTTGGGTGGCTTTCTAAGGATCTAAAGAAAGATTGACTCATTTTGATGGGTCAATTTTCCATGTCTACACTAGCCAACATTATTATTCCCCCTTAATAGTTAGGAATTGGGAAATAATTATTTTGGTGCACCACTAGCCATATCAAAATTTAAAAAAATGATTATTTTGCTTTTACTAAATCAACCTCACAAAATGCTTTTCAACAAGTACATATATGCTATACTTGTGATTTAATTAATGCCTCAAATTATGCAAAAAATAATGTTGTGTTAGGGAAAATAAAAAGGTGGAGTTTCTTTCTCCCAATAGAATATTTCATATAATATTCTTTAGAATATTCATTGTATTTTAAAATATTATGTGCTTCTTTATTTTTCACTTTCAATTTAAATAAAGTAAAGAGAAATAATTTTAATATCTTATTTTTCTTTACCAATAAGAATGTGAGACAAATCAAATTTTAAACTCTGATTTATCCATGTATCACTTTATGCTTTCCTAGGCAAAATCTTCTAAATTTTGACAAAAACATTTTGGTGCTCCTTATTCTAATTTTTTTTAAGATCTCTTGAACAACTTTGAATGATCAAAAATCACCTATGGTTAAAATATTTTATTTTTAGTGAGGTTGATTTAAGTGGACTTGTGATTCTTTTCCATTGCTTTTCTAAATCAAGTGTTTCCCATGATTTTTATGTTCTTCTAATAACATGTAAATTTGAAATGTTGTATGCTATGTGTCTTCTACAATTATCATCTAGATTTATAAACATCCTTTTTCTTTTGATTGGATACTTTACCACACTTTAGTTATTATCTTCTAGACATTAGATGTCCTTGGGCAATTGTCATACATGTATTTTTTATCACTTGATATCCCTTATTTTTTGGGTGCTCCATGTCACATATGGTTCTAATGCTTATGCTCTCTAACCACTCAAATGATTAGAATTCATTGTAAAAGAGACTATCTAGTTTAGGTGTCTTTGTGACCTACTACTCAAATGATTATTGATTCTTCTTTTTCTTCTCAAATTTGGGTTGGAGATGATTAATCCTTTTAGTGCAACAATAATTCCTCTCACTTAGACTTGCTTTTATTTGCTTTGTCTAGTTGGTATAGATATTTTAAAATTTCTTTGAGAGCTTTTTACTTTCTTGTAATTCACCAAATTTATTCTCTCTATATATGTATATTGTAATTTTTTGCTCAATTTGTTGAGAAATGGATTACCCAAGAATAATATTAATGTAGGGACATTGGTACCAAGCTATTTTGGGTTAAGATAATGTTACTTTGAATTTACATACACCTTGTTTCTTTATTATTTCATGCTCTTAATGGTAATTTATTTCTATTCCTTTTGGAAAAATATTCAAACCTTGTATTGAGTGTTTCCCTTCTCAAATTTCATCCAGATTTTTAAAATATTGCCCAAACATTTTCATCCAAATTAAAAATATTTTTCCCAAGAAAGCATAAAGGGACACGTGGATAAAACAAAGTTTAAAAATTAAATTGTTCTGCATTCTTAGTGGGAAAGCAATAGAAGGTATTAAAATTACTTCTCTTTCCTTTATTTAAATTGCAAGTGAAAAGGAAAGGAGTACATAATATTTTAAAATACAAGGAATATTTTGAAGAATATTCTATGAAATATATATATATATATATATATATATATAAGTGAAAAACCCCTTGCGGGGGTCGCCTTGGTTTGAGAGACCACGAACAAGGGGTTCTACACCGTCAAAGTCACCCAGGAGTCGCACCCAACCCTACCCGCACCAACATTATCAATTGGATTTTGGATACCCAATTCAGCTTTTTGGTAGGGTGGAGATTTGAACCTGGGACCTCCCTTGGAGGATTGCTCTCTCCTCTCCAACTCACCTACAACACCTGGGTATTCTATGAAATATTTTGATAGAAGAAAGAAACTCCATATTTTTTTCTAATGAGACAATATTTTCTTGAATTTCAAGGCATCATTGAAATCACAAGTATAAGAATATATACTCATCAAAGATCATTTTTTGAGGTTGATTCAATGAAAGGAAAATATTAAAAAAAAATTGAAAGTTTGATATGGCTAGTGGCACATTGAAGTTTAAGTTACCCAATTCACAACTATTAATGGGAAATAATTAAGTATCCTAGAAAACCAAACTCAAAACACATCTCAAGTTTGAAGAAGTATGGAAAGCTATAGATGGAACCATTACCTATCCTACTATAGAAGGTGAAAATTAGACAAAGTTTGATAAGGCAAATAGAAAGTAAATATTGATCATCATGTTTGGATTAGTATATGAATTAGAAACATACATTCAAGATTCAACCACAACCAAAAATGCATGGGAGAAGCTATAGATAGTTTTTGAAGTAAAGAATCAAAGTCAGATTCTATTTCTCTAGAGCCAACCCCATTAATTGAATATCAAGAGTGGAGAAAAAATCAAATCTTTCATGAGGATAATTTTTGAGGTATTATCATCACCATAAGAATTATGGGAAAATGTGTATGAAAAAATACTTATTCCAATTATTTTATGATCTATCTCTTCTCAATATAATGTATTTGTGATAATATTAAATATCATTGAGAAAACACCAAGCTTTGAAAAGTTGGTGAACCTACTTCAAAAAGTAGAGGCCTCACATTCAATACAAGAAGAATAATTATTACTTATTACAAATAAAAAATAAGCATCCAATTAGAAGAGGCATAATATGTCAATAGCTCTTCTAATAGAGAAACAATTCTCATAAAAATAGAAAAATCCATTAGTGAATTCAAGTTGGAAAATTAAGCATTAACAAAATAGTAATGTTGCTAATGATAACCATTCTAAAGAAAAAGAGCATGTATTTTTTGCACATGCTCAATTATGTCAGATCAATTATGTTTGATATATTTATTTTAGAGAAACTAGATACATGACAAGTTAAAAATTTAATTTTAAAATTTAAACTACTCTATACATACAAGAAAAGTCTCTTGGGGGATGACACATCCCATGATATAAATAGCATAGGTGATGTAAAATTATGACTTGGATCGCACTCATTCAAAATCAAAGAAGTTTTATTACAAGACTCACCAATAATCTAGCATTTATCAATTAATTACTTGACCACAACTTGAAGGTTGAGTTTAATAAACAATAATAATCCTATTAGAAATAGATTATATTAAATTATTTGGGTCATGTAAATGTACCTACCAAGGTACATACTTAGGACATTAGATTACTTTAGGTGAAATTTACCTAGTTTCTTCATGCAATGTAATAAATGCACAAGTGTCAATGTACAAGTTGTACATGTGCAAGTTGTCCCTTGCACAGCTAGATAGAGTGTTGGCCAAGGAACTTATCTTCCTATATAATGGTCTTATTGTCATAGATTATGAAGCATCACAATGAGCATCACTTTCAACATTGTAGATTATAGCTTAGATAAAGTCACCCATATTGGATATGGGTGCAATGTAGTTTGATAGAATTATTCATGGAGTGTTCATTTCCTCCATAGCTACATTGTCTTCATTTTTATCATATCTATTTATATCATATTTTAGTCATATCGTAGATTTACTTTCTTTTATATTATTTTTGCATCTTGTGATTGCTATCTCCCATTGCATATAACATTAAAATCTAACAATGTTATCATAGCTATGGTATATCTAGCCATAGGAAAACCACCATTATTAATGATCCTGAGTTTTTTGTCAACCTGACACACCTTTGGACTAGTCATTGTCAAAAAATATCAAAATATTGTAGGTGGTAGAATTAGGGAGAGACACAACTGACGACTAAAATAAATATTGGTTTCAAATATACTGAGATTGCATTTGTTTAGAGTCTTTCCACAGAGTTATAGAAAAATTGTTGAATACTAGGACTCAGCATTCAATCCACTAGATTGACAAATCAACTAGTAAAGATAATTTAGGATATCTGGAATTTCTTAACTATTATCCAAAGTTTCTTTTATTGTAGAAATCTAATTCTCAAAATATTGGAATTCCTCCTGCAATAGAAAGCTAGGATATTTCAACTTCATTGCCCAAAGGTTGGCGTATCTTCATAGTGCATAGGTTATTTTCTTGTCCAGGAAAAGAATACTACGAAAGAAGACTTCTAGAGAAGAGTTGTGGTGATGTTTTTTTTTTTGGAATTTACATGGTGGAATCGAGTAGCCGCCATGAATTCGGGCAGGCTGTCCAACTTTTTATGGCTACCATAGTATTCTATGTTGTCCACCCCAGAAGCCACCACACAGATATTCATGTAGTATACCCCTATAACCACCATGCCACAATCATTTTAAACCTTTTATGCATCTGAAAGCACCAGGAAAGAGACAAATGTTCAATCCGACGAGGCCCGAGATTTGAACCTTGGACCTCCACCCCCTTATGGGGTTTGGATGAACCAATTGGTCTACACCTCGGACCTAGAGTTGTGGTGATGTTAGGAGACAAGAATTCTCCATTACTAAATTGAGAACTTCACACAAGAATAAAATGCCATAGTAGCCTTGATCCAAAAGAAAAGCCCATAGAAGCCTAAATCCATAAGAAAAAAACCATAAAAGCCTTGATCTTGAAAAATGCCATAGAAGCCTAAATCCATAAGAAAAAAACCATAAAAGCCTTGATCTTGAAAAAGGCCATAGAAGCCTTGATATTGAAGAAAAAGGCCATAGAAGCCTTGATCCTGAAAAAGGCCATAGAAGCCTTGATCCTGAAAAAGGCCATAGAAGCCTTGATACTGAAATAAGTCCAAAGAAGCCTTGATCCTAAAGAATACTCCAGAAGTGAGTATCTAATTTGTAAAAATATTAATATTTTGGTACTAATACTTTGTTGCATGGAAATGAGATTTAGAGAGATGTGAAAGCTTCCTACAATATGGCTAGGAAGGGTATCTTCTTCAGAATCAGTCCAACACCTGAAGGCAAAGATATCAGGAGAATATATCATTGAAGAACTTATAGTCTTAGAAGAAGAAGGAATAGGAGAGTCCTAATCAAATCCAAAAGTAGAAAAAGTGAATATCCAGAGGAATATCTCACCACCAATACTTCCAAGAGTATAAGGTTGAAGAAAATATCTCAAGAAAAACTAGAAGAAACTACAATATCAAATATCTTAGGTAGGTCTTAATGAGCATCCATTAAAAGGCTTAGAGATCCAAACTGAAGAAATCATCAAAGAATAAATCATTGGTGAAATCCACTACCAAGGAGAATCCCATGCTAGTGAAGAACTTGGGACAATTATCACCATCCGAAAACAAGCCCAAGAGGAGAAGAATTTGGCAAGGATTTCCAAATCCTAGATGAAGAATCCAGTGAAGACCTCAAGACACTAATAATATTGAGAAGAAGATCTTGTTTGAAGTCATAATTTGACAAGAAGCTTGAAGGAAGATTCAGATAGAAGAAGCCCACAAAATCTAGAATATTTAGAGATTTCCTCTTACAACAAGAAGGCACAACTTTAGAAACAAATATCTCTTCAAATCTATAGCAAAAGGAGGAGACTACAAGAGGAGAACAAGCCACCAAAATCCTAGGATCATGAAAGAAATTTTGAGACCATATTTTGATGAAGACAAAGTTGTTCAGGGCAGCCTACAAAGAGCTACAACATCTTACTCAAGATAGAAACTTGGTGATCCTAGACACCAAGATCTACATCCTCTATAGAAGAGGTAAAAAGGGCCTTTGATAAAAAGGTATCCAACTATTGGTGCAAGTAGATTCATTAATTCGATTACTTATCAGATTCATTTAAGCACCTTAATTTGGATTAAAGTTGCAAATAGGAGAATTGAATTACAATCTTTAAAAGTGAAAAAAGAGAAATATTCCTTCAAGGTTCATTTGCAGTTTAGGAGTTGATTAGATTTCAAAAAATTTCTATCTATACACTACCTATCATCTATTTTAGAAAGCAAAATAAGACTAGCTCCTACTACCTTTGCTTATAAGAAAATTATAGAATAATTTTTTACGATTCATTTTAGATTATTCTTGATTAGTTGTTGTAAATTGATTAAGTGCATTAATTTTGAGATTTAATTGGAGTGATAAGGTAATATTTTTAGTGCATTAAAATTTAAGTTTATTAAATTTATTTTCACTATCCTATTGATCTCAAAATATTGTTATTTGTGTTCTTTAGAAAGGCAAAAAAATATAATTTGTCAAAGTGTCTAAAGCAACTATTAGTGCACAGATATATACAACTTTGAGTGTCCTTAGGAAGCCATAAAATCAGCTCAATCCTCCAAGCATTGGATAATAAAGTAACCACCAAAAGAGTAGCAAAAGAACCCTCGAATGAGACTTTTTGAGTCTCAAGTTCAAAGCACAATAATTTTTTTACAAAAAAAATAGTGCAGAAAAATATAGCAAAAAGAGAGCTTCTATTAAGTAATTATAATATTGGATCCATTTATAAAATATCCAACCACAAAATGGGAAGGTGTCTAATCAAAGAGACAACCTTGAAATTTCTCTTATTGCATTCAAAATTCTGCCACAAAACCAAAAAATCAGACCTGAAAAAGAGGTGCAAAAGAAGGTGCAATAAGAGCTATTTTATACATGAATATGTTACATTGCATTACAATATCCTAATCTGGTTTATACAGAAAAAGGAGGTATATTCAAAGGTGTCTTAAGGTCACTACATCCACTAGAAACACTAGTTGAAGGTGGTCATCCACTAACACCTTCTAAGCACATTAAAGGAGTCACTCTAAAGGCTCGTACTTCCTCATATTGGATGGCTGAACCTGCAAGAGATAAGACAAAAAATCAAAGGGAGAAAACAACATTATAATCAAGAGCAATGTTATCTACAAGGAGGATGAATAACAGGTGAGAAAAGAGGAATATAAAACACCATTGAAGTATTCAAGTCTCCACATATTCAAAGAAAAAAATTAGTGTTTAAGCCTCTAAATCGACACGCCTCAACTCAACCTAAAATAAACAAGCAAGTGCAACTGATCAAAAAATTAGCTAGATATTACAGGGTTTAAAGAACCTCCAATAAGGATACGTTGAGGGAGCATTATAGAATATTCCCATGCACAAGGAGGAAGTGAAACTTGTTACTTGAAACAAGACCCTAACGCTCCTCTCTTGAGAGCTCATCTTTAACAACAAGGGAGTTACAAGCTATAGGTTGGTGCAATAAAATTATAAGCAACACTTATCTGAAGGAAAGTCGTGTGCTTCACTAAAATAATGTAACATCCATACATTACACAAAGAATAAAACAAGTGTTCTCAAGTATCTTCTACTCCACAAGCACTCATGAAGAAACGAATGTGCCATTTGGCATTCAAACTAAGATTCTCCTCAAATTTAAGAGCATTAATGACCAAGGTATTCAATGGAGCATTTACATCTAAGATCTTTGAACGTAGGGTATAGTAGCAATATGGAAGCAAGGTGTGAAATAGCCTTCAATTCTTTGAAGAGAGAAGTTCAAAGGTAGACATATACGATGCCATAGTTGGAATATCTAAACCCATGAAGGTTCCAAGAAAATCATTGAAGGAAGAGCCAAAGAAGCAATATCTATTTTGCAGCCCATTCACAGTGAATACAGTGTCAACTATTGAATTATATAAGGTAATCTTTATTTCCACTATAATATGCTTTCAATTTATTGGGAGTTATAAGGTTAAACTTAGAGGAATACAACTGCATTGAAAGCTATATCTTAAATGGGAATAATATATCATATCAACTATAACATTTGTAGGAGCAATAAGGGTTTCTACTAGAATTTATTTATAAAATATTTGCAAATATTAATGTGATCTATTTTTCCAAAATTTGGGAGTTATAAGGGTTACTAAATCAAATTAACTTATTGGAAATTAGATACACTACAATCAAAAACCAAAAGGGATATTTAAAAGAGGTTATTAAAAGCTTTAGGCTAATATTGGAAATTTATATATACTTGTCTCAAATACATCAAAAAGGGACAAAAGAAATCCAACATTAAAACCTCTTCATATTGGAAAAGTACTTAGTTTAATAGGAGCAATAAGGGATAATAAAATTTGATTTTTAATATTTTCAAAACCTTACAAAATCAACCAAAAATTGAACTATATTTTTAGAAGCACTATATTATATCCATAGGGATTCATAAGGGATTCTACAAAACTTGATAATATCAGCATTTATCATAAATTATCAAGTTACAAATCCATTACTAGGGAGACATAAATTTCCATTAGCTATATACACTATCACTACTAGGGATACATAAGGAAGCCTACAAACTTAAGGATTTGTTGGAACAATTTCTTGCATCCATAGGATCGAGTTGTCACGCTACAAGAATTTATTTGAAACCAATGAGCTATTATAGGCTCTGGTCAACCTGCCTCTTTATTTTGGTAAAATATTTATTGCTAGATTTTAAAAGGACCAAAATGGGTAAGGAAACCCCAGTGGTAAACTTAAGATTTTACAAGTTTATGCACTTCCAGATTTTAGTTATAAACTACTTCTATAAAATTGACCAAGCAAGGATAACAACTCTAATTATGCCTTATGTGTAGACCGATGCCTAGATTCATTGGGTTGTTATAGAAATTTTAACAACACTTTCAAATGAACAGAGAGAATGAGGAAAAGAAGAAATTGGTGCTATTAAACTCATTCGAATATCGTAATAAATCTAATAGTTAACCAATGAAAGAAACGTTCATAACACATTCAAATAATGTAATATGCCATGAAGTTACATACAAAACTAAAGACAAAAGTTGATAGAAATGAAACCCATAATTGTATTAATTTTCAAAGGAGTTACATGCATAGTTGGCAGAACGACACTATTAATACAATGAAGAATTCTTGTTCAAATAATGTAACAAGACTCTTCTACTCTCCCATTCCAATCTGGTAATAGGAAAAGCCTCTGGACCTCGGGCTCAATAGATCTAGAAATAATCTCAGCTTCTTGAGCACTATTCTATCAAAACCTGCACAACAAAGGGGAAGAATGAGGGATGAAAAAGAAAATAGACACAAAGGGGATACAACAGCACAACTACAGGGCACTCAAGTATACCTCTTAGCAAGAATTTGCTATCTCTAAAGCTTGATGTTGATTCTGACCATGGCTACTTCTTTTATAGCCTCTGGTTCTTGATTCAATTATTTTTGGCCTCATCTGGACCTTACACTTGTCATCCTCTAGCTTGATCTCCCAAACACTTGTACAATTGTCTCCCATTATCCCCTTTTTCTTGTATTATAGATTTGTTCGAGACTTTTTTGTTTGATTGGTTCACTGATCAGTTGACTCTATTTCTGATGAGTATTCTTCCTCTATTCCCACTTCATCCTCGGGTTGGCCTCCTAATTTCGAACTTTGGCCTACTTCAGTGATCCTTATTTCTTCCCCTAGAGGTGTATTCAACTTCATCTACAGACCACACTCTGGTTTCCTTCATTTTTTTATTTGCTAGAGTTTTTTGATCTTTTTTTCAATGAGCCTCCATGCATCGGTATGAAAGGATACAACAAACCTCACTGTATTCATCTCTTGTAGGATTCTACTCTTTTGTATGTTGATGAAAACTTTATTTTTCTCGTACATAGTAGCAAGGGAATCCATAGTATTGACCAAGAATGTAGCTTGTCTGGCCATCTCTTTTTCATCATCTGGTTCATAGTCAAACTCCTCTATTTTGTTCATGATGAGATCCTCTATGCTGGTAGTCTCTAGGAATTCCTCTAGTGATAGTCCAATATCTACCAATTTTCCTCTTATATCATCTAGTAAAGAGCTCATATTTGCTACATCATTGTACCACTTTCCTAAGTTCCCTTCAAACATTGATACCTTCATGAATTCAAAGTTATTCCTTACCTCAGTGCCATCCCCCAGGATCACCTCTTTATCTTGCATCTCTTCAAAATATTCAGCCATTAGTAGGAGAGTGGGATAAATAATTTCTAAGTCTTGCTCCTGATATAGTAGGCTTCCCATCTCGTGGATAGTAAATTTGATCAATCTGATCTCTCAAAACATTTCTGTGATCCCATCAATCCTATCCTGTATCTTAAAAGAGATTTCTTTTTTGATTTTAGAGAGGCAGACTACATAATCTACCTCTTCCTTAGTTTCAGTAGGTGGTGCTTGTGTGATGGTTGCTTGAGACAACTATTCCTGCAAGTTGTTAATCATGGCTTGCATTTCTATTATTTTGGTATCCTTTGTCTCTAGTTGGCTCCTCAAATCCTTATTTTTTGGAGCAGATGTTCTATAGTTTTCTCTTGCATGGCTTTGTTCAATCTGACCATGTCATCCTCTTCTCCATGCATTGAAATCTCCCATGTATTATCATCAATTCTGAAGACAAAAGGTTTTTGTGGAGCAGGTATAGATATCTTTGCCATGGATGTCTTGGATATGTCTTCTTCAGTTTCTATGATAGAACTTCCTCCCATGCCACCCATTCCTACTTCTACCTGGCAGCACTAAAATTTGTTTCTTCTTCTACCCTTTCTAGTGTGACCCTTGCTGAGGTTAGAGCCATCTTGGGCTTCTTTGTTTTAGGGGTAGGTATAACTTCTTGAAGTTTAACCCTATGCCCTCTGAAGATGTCTCCAAAACCACCTGCTCTCCTCATGTTCATTTGTATTACTGTTGGGATTTGTACTTCTTTGTCATTAATCTTCAGAGAGTTGGGGATGGCTTTTGGGGCTAACTTCCTCACACTAGTAAGGGCTAGCAACTGATCAGAGATAGGAACTATAGCTTGCTTCTTTGAAGTTGTAAGTTCTTGGGAAGATACGATGGCAATCTCCTTCCCTTTCTCTGTATTAGACCCTGTAGGAGTTTCCTAGGAAGTGCTAGGTGCTGCCTCTATCCTGAGGTGAGGGCTCTCAGGAACCTAAATTTGGTGTTCTATGATATCTACCATACTCACTATAATCTCCATTTGATCAATACCCTGATCTTCTATGATTTCCAATATAGCATCTTCACAAACTTCTAGGGTGGTTGCAGGGAAGAGAGGGGTTGTTGCATCCACATAAATCCTTCTTATTGAGATTAACTCTGGGGGTAGTCGTATGGCTTTTGAATCTATGAATTACCTCTATTTTCATAAGGGAACTTCTCCCATACATTGTGTAGGTCTTCTCCCTTCTCTATGGCTTCCAAGAGTTCTTCCTCGTACTGGTATTTTCTATGTTGTACACAGGCATACTGGTGAGTTCTCATCATCTTCTTGTATTTTTTAGTAGGATCATAGGGCCTCCAAGTTACTTCCTCGAAATCTAGGTTTTCCAAATCATACATACCTTTGAATAGGGTTGGATATCCTAAAAATATGTAATACCCAAACTTACAAGGGACATTGAGCCAAGGGACCCTACCATGCTTCTTCACTGACCTCATTTTGGCTTCTTCGGCAACCTATCTCACAAGTTCTAGGGTAGCCAGAGAGAAAGGGCAATACATAGGTAACAACTTAGGGGGAATTTTGGCCCCATAAAGCCTAATGTATGTGAAACCTTTTGAGAAGAAGTAATCCCCTATTTCTTTTTCTTTGAGGAAAGCTTTGACTCCAGGTCCTATTCTCTCAAGGAGGTCACCCGTTAGGATCTAGTGAATCTCCACCATGAAATTATCACAAAACCATCCCAAGTGAGAGCATCCTTCATGTATCTTCCAGAACCTATTCTGGACATAGGGACTCTCAGTGGCTCCTAGCCTTCCTTTACTTTGGTCTCCTAACTACCCAGCTAACAAGTGCATGAGAATTGAGTAGTGGGAGAATGGGGGCATTTCTTTCCTTTGCTCCAAAACTACCTTTTTTAACTCTGTCAACTGTGAGTGCATTTGTCTACTCAACTCTTCTTCCCAGGTGTAGATGGGGGGATTTATTCTTCTATTACTCTGTGCTACTAGGTACAAAATATTTTTCCCTACCACACTGAGCTCTTCTACTCCCAAAATGATGTTAATCATATCACAAAAATCCTTAACCCAAGGTTTGAATGCAGTCTTTCTAATGGGGAAATCAAATTGTAGAGGCTCATATGACTCAAAAAACATTTTGAAAGCTTCTAACTCAGTTAACCTGTGGGACTATCTTTCAATTACTTGGTGAAATAGTGATGTGTTTGAAGGCATCAAGTTGAAGACTCTTTGGATGTATTTGGTTGCGATGCTAAACATTGGTCAGTATTTGTTGTCTCTAAAATTTCTTGTGTTTTCATCATAGGCCACTGCCATCCATGCCATCAGGTCTGAAGAGTAGTATACTCTAGGATATATCAACTTCCCTACATTGTTGGTCCATCGATTGCTTCTAGGAATGCCCTTGGTTTTGTGACTTCCTTGCTTTGTAGAACAAATCGGCTAGCAACCATAGGGCACATTGCAAATTTTCCATGGTGGGCACAAAGCTCTGAATACAAGTGTTTTCAATTTCATATTGTTGGGCCGGTGTGAGTTGCTTGTTTGGCCTAAAATTTTTGGAGAAGTCATACAATCTCATCCTAATAATAGCTTCTCTAGGGAGCTCAACATATGGTGACTAGTCGGTGATAAATTTCACTACCTCTTTAGTATCTTTAGGCATGAATGTAGCTCCCCTAGTGGCCATTTTGTTCTCAAAAAGCACTTTGACTCATAGAAACACACTCTTCTGAGTTCTCTCTAACTTTCTACTTGCCAACACTAGTTCCTTGCTCTGTGATTCCTTTACTTGAGATAACCAGGATGGTAGTGACGTTCGAGAGTGGGGGTTTAAGTACTTGAGGGTGGAGTGGCCTCATTGATCTCGCATGGAGTATCATTAATGCAGTTTCACCAACTACCTTTTGAATCTAGCCAATGGATGCCTACCATTGCGTTGCTTCTAAAATCGGATAGTTATGGTATGTGATCTTCCTCGGCCTGTACGTCCATGAGGACTTTGGTTTGTGTACTTCCAATCATTTACAATGTTTTCATTGGTCATTGGGCTGCACCTTCTTCTGATGTGGAATTAAGAATGTGGTGGTAGTAGCTTTCATGGGAAATATTTCATAAACATTCCACCACCTTGGTCCTAAAAGGAGTTAGCTCAAAATATATACCATTAAAAATTGATCATCTTTTTGGGTGCTTGTCATTAGATCTATTCATGGAGGTGTGCACCCATCAAGATTCATCAATCTGCACGTTGGTTAGTTCGAAAGAGGAAAATTTTATAAATTGATTATCCTAAATTAATTAGTGGTTAATCAACACTTAAGGTGCCTAGGCAAAATCATTTATCCATTTAAAATTTGTGCATCTAGGACAACGCTTACCATTAGATCTAGTTCACTTCATGTGCTATCATTGAGATCTTAAAACCTGCATGGTCGTTAGTCTAATGATATATAAATGCTCACCCAATTAATTAGATTAATCTTGAACATTAGGTCGAAAACCTTAGGTTAGCAATAATTTGATTTAAAACACTTAGGCCTAAAACTTTATAATTCTCATGCTCATTATTAATTAATGCATTAAACCCACACATAATCTAGGTTTATTAATATTAATCGATGATTAAAATTTTAATAGTCTTTGATTAAACCATAAGCACTTTATAGTCTGATCATCTCCCTATGCACTCACCGTTAGATCAAATAATGGATGTGTGCGCCCATTGAATCATTTAGATATGCACGTGGGTTAACTAAAAGAAGGGGGATCATTATCAATGTATTAGACCCTCATTAATCCTGATTATGCATGGAGATTAACTCTTAATAAAACTTTGATTAATCATCCGATAAAACCTTGCGTAATTAACCTTTGGATGCTTTGGGAGTGTGCTATCGTTGGATCTAAGCGAGAGTGAGCGCTACCATTGAGATCTGCATAGCTGTGCACTTTTTATCCCAAGGGGGAACCATTTATTATGCGCTTAGACCCTTGCTAATCATAATTAGCTTTACTTTAATCATGCTTTGACCTTAGATTTATCGATGATTTGACTTGTTAATGTCTGACCACTTGTGAGCGCTTAGTTAGATCAAATGGGGATTATCTGAGATTTTGGGTTTGATTGTTTATTAACTAGGTTGTATGATTTTTAACCAAAGGGGTGCATACCCTCATCTTTAAATGATTTGAAACCTTATATTATAATTTTTCTTTAGACCTTGGTGATTTTAAATGCGTTGATTATTTAAGGGGGAATGATTAACAATGTGTTTAAGACCCTTATTTAATCATGTTTATTAGGAGTTAATGAGGTTTAATTAAAAATTGATTCTTGGGTGCTTAAATCCTTTGACGTTAAGGATCGATTACTTTGAGTAGTGCACCGGTAGATCTTATCAAAGTCATGCGCTATCGCTCAGATCTAGGAAGTTGCATGCTAGTTACCATCAAGTTTTATAATGAAGTTGATTTTAAACCCACATTAATTAATATGTTTAGTGGTGATTGAGTTTTGTTAGACTTTTTAAGCATCTGATTATTAATATTAAGCTTGGATTATTCTTTAATAAAGCTTGTGATTAACTTTGGTTATCCTTAATGAGCGCCTTCCATTGGATCGGGATAGGAGTGAGCGCTACCATTAAGATCTTCAAACTTGCTCGATGTTTAATTGAAAGGGTGCATGACCCTTGATTTTATTTATTAAACCTTAGGTTATGACAATTTGATTTTTTTAAATGGAAACTTAGTGGTTGTAATGGATTGTTTGTTGATACTTAACCAAGGGGGCATGACCCTTACTTTGGGTTTATTTAATTTAATTGCCTTAGACCTTATGTTATGCAATTTTGACCATGGTATTATTGACTTAACTTTTGAGTTGTTTATGAGCGTGCATCCATCCAGATCTTGAGGAGCAGCATGTCCATCCAGATTGAAAAAGTTGCATGGGTTTTACCATAAAGGGGGTGCATACCCTCATTTGACCATTTGATTTTAATTAGACCTTAGGATTATTTCTTTCCACTTAGGATCGAATGTTTCGATTAATTTTCTTAGGGATCTAAGGACTTAAGGACCTTCTTAGTGAATATTTTATTTCCTCGAATTTTATAAGTCTTTTAATAATTGAGGAAATTTCAACGGTCATTTTCTTAATGACTAAAAGGTATTCAATTTAACAATTCTTAAGGCTATGGCTTTAAATTTGATTTATCCTTAAACCTTTTTATAATGGCTCCTAAGGGCCAAAAATTAAAGACCAACTTTTCAAAAGTTTGAATGCAATAGAGACCAACAATTTGGGTGAAAA
The DNA here is from genome assembly GCA_028583015.1 of Wollemia nobilis. NCBI lineage: Eukaryota > Viridiplantae > Streptophyta > Pinopsida > Araucariales > Araucariaceae > Wollemia > Wollemia nobilis. The sequence continues at coordinate 20,639,296 of JAQPPZ010017232.1, read as the reverse complement.
CTTTGAAACAAAAATTCAAATTTGGGGGTATCTGATGTTGAGTCAATTTTGGCTCCAACATAGGCTCTGACTGGGACAATGTGTTGAAAACTTGAAGCACTTGAGGATTCTAGAATCTCTTGGTTTTATTACAAGCTTTGGATAGAATCACAAATTGTTAAACTTGATTAGAAGCATAAAACATAAAAACTTTAAACTGAAAATATACAATAAAGAAACAATATATATGATCTTAAAACAATAGAGTACCCAAAAACTATTATTCTCTTCAGTCAATTTAGATCAAAGGATCAAAATTTTAAGATCAGATGCGCTTTTAAAAATATTGTTATGATTGTTCAGCAAGGTCTTAGGATATGATTATACACAATTCATCAAAGTCACTTGTTCCATCATGCCTTGGCCTAAGTGTGTGTTAGTGCATTCATTTCTGATTTCTTGATCTTCCAGAACTTTATCATGTTTGGAAAATGGTTAAGCCTAATAGGTAATTTCACTCTTAAATATTTTCACCATTTGTAGGGCTCCATTACCAGTCAAGCATCTATAGCCCTGATGGAGATGCTACTGATCCCATCTGGTTTTACTCTACTGCCAGTCAAGCATCTATAGCCCCGGTAGAGGTTTTCCAAGATATCTCAGACACTAACTCAATTTGCATTATAAATGGTTTTCTTTCTCTTTTTGAGAAATATTTTGATGAATGCAAATTGTGCAATGAGTGTGCTTGAGTTGAGGATCAATTTTTGGCTAAAGGATTGAGTGTAATGATTTTTGGCTTAATCATTTTACCAAAGATAATTCTATCCTTTGGACCCTAAAATTTCTTTTAGTATTGTTTGCAATGTGAGGCTTTGACATGATGGACCAACAACTCTGATTTTACTCTGTTTTATCTCATACCATATGATAATTGCATAAACATTCAAATTTGTAAAATTGTAAGCAACATCAAAATCTAAAATAAATTTCCTCCTCTCCTGCTTGTCTTAGAGAAATAAATAGTAAGGAATACTCTTCTACCTTATAACAAAATGAGAAAACAATACAAAAAAAAAAAAAAGAAACTATTTTATGGTGAAACAAAACAACACAACATTCTGACAAAAATACAACTATTTTTTATTATATATATATATATATATTTATTATTAGGGCATTTCCTCCCTTCTGACCCCATAGTAGGGGTTGTAAATCTTGAGATGTAGACCATTTATAGGAATTTTCATCAGTTCTCCTTCCAAGGTTTGCAACCTATAAGTATTTTGACCAACAATTTGAACTATCTGGTATGGGCCAAGCCATTTAGGTTCAAGCTTTCCTTTCTCACCATGTCTATCATTTTTAGGATCCTAGTAGATTACTATGTCTCCTTCAAATAAGGGAGTACCTTTAGCTTTCTTGTTAAACAATTTCACAGTTTTTTGAGTTTGTTCAATCATCCTGTTAAGAGTTTCTCTTCTTTGTTCTTGTAACAAGGCAATTTGGTCTAACCTTCTCTGTAAAGCATTAGGGTTCTCATGATCTTGCAACAACAGGGATAATGCTAATTTCTCTATCCTAGGGGGCAATAAGGCTTTTTCTCCATACACCATTTCATAAGGAGTTCTTCCTGTATTTCTTTTGAGTGACAGTCTATCTGCCCATAGAGCAAATTTTAGTTCACTATCCCAACTCTTTTTATTCTTACCCAATGATATTTTAATCCTGGTAATTAAGTTTTTATTTGATGATTCAACGAGACCATTTCCTTGAGGGTAATAATTTGTAGAGTGGGAAAGTTCTATTCCATACTTAGCACAAAATTCTACCATCTCAAATGATGTAAAATATTTCCCATTATCTGTTACTAATTTTTGAGGAACTCCAAATCTAGTTAGAATACTTTCTTCTAAGAAATTAATAATAGTTTGAGTTGTAGAGTTTCTTAAAGGAGCAACTTCTACCCATTTTGTGAAGTAATCTATTGTAGTTATGATCCACTTGTGCCTGCTTGATGAGTTTGGATTGATCTCTCCAATCAGATCGATGCCCCATTGTGTAAATGGTGCTTCTATGATCACTGGCTTGAGGGGCATAGCTGCCAAATGCTTCTTACCTACAAAAACTTGATAGTTATGGCAATTCCTCACATATTGATATACATATTTAAAAAGGGAAGGCCAATAATAACCTGCTCTCATAATTTTGTTAGCAGTAGCTTTTGGTGCAAAATGTCCTCCATAAAAACCATCATGAAATTCTTTAATTATTTTTGGGACTTCTTTTTCAAACAGACAGACTAGTAATACACCATCAGGGTGTCTCCAATAAAGCATACCATCTTGCACATGATATTTTTGTGCTTGCAGTTTTACTGATCTCATTTTGTTAGCTGACATGCCTCTAGGGAAAGACAGAGTTTGAAGATAAGCTAATATGTCATCATACCACTTACATTCTACATTATTAGTCCTTCTGATGTCATGCATTTCATCTACTATAGCAATGTTATTAGAGTCTTCTCCTTCTTTATAAGCTAAGTATTTAGCTAAGCCCTACCCTCTTATAGTTTTAACTATTTTGAATTCTGCATCATATTGTAGTAGTTTTACCATCCACCTTGCAGGCTTTCCTAATGGTTCGGATTGAGTAAAGACATCCTTTATAGCTATAAAAGGAATGCAACAGAAAACCTTGTTAGAACCAAATATATTCTTGAAATGTTCTAAGGCTTGGATTACTGCATAAGCATGTTTTTCTAATAGAGTATATTTGAGATGTGCTCCCTTCAAACCCGAACTCATAAAAGCTATTGGTCTTTCATTATTTTCATCATCTCTTTGAGAAAGGATTGCAGCAATGGAATGATCAGATGCAAATGAATAAATATTGAAATCCTTTGAATAATTAGGGCAGGTTAAGACTGGGGCAGTTGAAATGGCTTCTTTAATATTTTTAAATGCTTCCATATTTTTTGGTGTCCACTTTATTTCCCCAGTCTTCTTGACCATATCATTAATAGGCTTGGTCATCTCTGCAAAATTAGGAATAAATCTTCTTACAAAATTTATTTTGCCAAAGAAAGACCTGACTCCCTTAATGTTTTTAGGGGGGAATTTTTGAGATAGCTTCTATTCTTTCTGGATCTATACTCACCCCTTTTTCTGAAACTATGTGGCCCAGTAATTTTCCTTGTGTGGTTCCAAATATGCATTTCTTAGGATTCAAGGAAATTCCAAACTCCTTACACCAGGAAAAACTGCAACAAGATGTTCCAAGTGATCTTCTGGATTTTTAGAGAATACTGTAATATCATCCAGATATACAACCACTATTTTGAACATCAGACCTTTGAAAGCGAAATCCATTGCTCTCTGGAAAGTTGCCCCTGCATTCATCAGACCAAAAGGTATTCTCAAATATTCAAAAGTACCCCATGGTGTAGTGAATGTTGTCTTGTGTCTGTCCTCTGGATTAATCTGTATTTGATTATATCCAAAAAATCCATCTAATAGGGACATTCTGGATGACCCAACTACTACTTGTAATAATTGTTCCATATTGGGCAAAGGATAATTATCTTTTAGTGAGCTTTTATTTAGGTTCCTAAAATCTACACAGAGTCTGATATCCCCATTTTTCTTTCTTACTGGTACCAAATTGGATATCCAAGATGAGAATCTCACTTTTCTGATAATTTTAGAATCTAGCAGCTTCTGCACTTCCTTCTGCATTATTGGGTGTAAAGTAGGATTATACTTCCTTTGTTTCTGTCTAAAAGGCTTGGTATCTTCCTTCAGGGGTATGATATGTGACATAATATCTGTATTGAAGGTTTTGAGGTCTTCATATGTCCAAGAAAAATGTTCTTTATTTCTTTTTAAGAAACTTATGTATCCTACTTTTTCTTTTTCTGGTAAAGCTTTGTCAATTTTTACTATTTTAGGCTCTTCAACTGTACCAATGTTGACATCTTCAGCTATAGTCTCTTTCTGAAGAGGTTTGTATGCTTTATCAAAATCATCAAATAAAATTTCTAGAGAAACTAATCCTTTTGGTATTCTATTTGTTTTTAGTTGGATTACTTCTACTGGTTCTCCTATTTGATCTTTTAGTTTCTCTTCATCCTCTTCATCACAAATTATGTCTACATATTGATTCTGTAATGTCATGAAGTCCTTTATATCAACATCATCTTGGAAAACCTGTAAGTAGACAATATTATCTGGTACAGAAGGTTTATAAACTGAGATAGTTGGGAATCTATCCATATACTCTATAGTGATTTCTGGATTATCCATACCTGATGCATTTACAACTAGTAGGTCAACAACATGGTTCTGTTCTCTAGGAATGTATGAAATATTGAAAGCCAAAAAATTTTCAATCTCTTCCAATACTGTAGTTTTGTATTGTTTTAACCTAGGATGTTTGGTTTGGTATTTTCCTCTTATCTATTGGATAATCAATTCTGCATCACCAGTTATAATCAAGTAGTTTATGCCTAACTCTTTAGCTTTTCTGAGTCCAAGTAATAAAGCTTCATATTCAGCTACATTATTGGTGCAAGGAAATTCTAGTCTATAAGGAATACCAAGGTAATTTCCTTTTATATCAGTCATATTAACTCCTGCACCTACTCCAGACTGAGATTTAGCTCCATCAAAAGTCATTGTCCACATTTCTTGTGTCAACACTCTATCAGATTCAACATCAACCATCTTCATGATTTTTGGATCCATATCTTTAGCTTCTGGTACCTCTATAAGGAAAGGGTTATGCCATATTGAATATACTCCCATTCCTTTTTCTTCTACTAAATTTACCAAGTTTATCATGGTATCATCTATCTTAATCAACTCTATAGAATATTTGTTGAAAGGTTCTCTTCGAAGAGTTACATTTTCCTTATCAGAAATAGGAATGGTAGCATAGGACCAATCCAATTGAATAGATCCCCCTAATTTTTCTACCCAATGCCTACTTAGTAGTAATGAAAATAAAGGATCAACATCAACTACTGCAACATCCATCACTATACCTTTCTTGGGATGTTGGTCTAGATAAACTAATAATCTAGTTATTACTCCAATACAAGGTATTTGCCTACTATCCATTACTGACATAGGAGCAGAATCTCTTGTACAAATTAATCCCATTTGGTCAGCTATCATCTTGGGCATGATATTATGTGAAGCTCCACTATCAAGCATACAATTGTGGATCACATACCTTTCTCCTTCATCTGAATTGTATCTTAAAGAAACATAGAAGGGTCTGATAGAGGATGGTGACCTGGTATCCTATTGGATTTGTCTAGCAACATGGCAAGATGGATCTTCTTTTTGTTCAATGAGTCCAAATGCTCTACAGACTTGTTCTCTGTATTGTTGAACCTTCATGAGCTCACCAAATGTGATATTTACCTTCTGTTTACTAAGTTCTGAACCAACATCAAACTCTATATTTTTCACATCAAGTGGTTTGGTGCATTCTTCTTTAGGCATCTCTTCCTCTAATTCTATCAGATCAAGGATTACCTTTTTGGGGATCTTATCAACTTTTTCTTTACTAGCATTCTTGTTTGTGGAGGATTATTTTCTTATTTCACTGGTAGAAGCTTTCTTTGTTCTGTCAGGGACTATTCTATTCCTTAAGTTTAGAGTATGAGTAGCTTCTAATTCTTCTACCTCTTTAGTAGTTGGGATTAATTTTCCTAGCTTCATTTTGTCATATCTGGATTCATGTGGTCTTTGTAAAATTTTAGTACCTTCAACTACTAAGATCTGGGGATGATGATTTGAAGCATATTTATCCATGTTTTCTTCAAAAAGTCTTTCTCTTGATTCATCTTCTAAAGACCAACAAGCATTAATTCTTATATCATCTTCTAAATCATCATTAAGATCTACATTATGTTGTGTACTTAAATATATTCCACATCCCTCTGGGTTATGGGGAGCATCACAGGCTGAGCAAAAATAAGGAAAATTTCTGTGAGATTAATAGATGGGATAGGGTTAGGAACATTGTTTTGGTCTCTGTCAGATTCTCTCTTCTTCCAGTTATTATTCCCATTGTTCCTGTTTCTGTTATTTTCATCTGAGTTATTATTGTTTCCCCAATTTCTATTGAAATTATTTTTGAAAGGAGGATGATTATCAATCTGGAGCCTTTCTAGTTGTGATGACTCACCATTATTCCCATTATTTCTTTCTATTCTAGCTAACCTATTGTTCATAGTGTTGAACATCTCTGTCACCTGATTAGTTAATTTTTCCATAGGATCCACTTCAGATCTTCTTTGTAAATCGAAGGCTACCCTTTTTGGCTTTCTATCAGGTTGGTTTGTTTCTAGAGAGTAAGGTTTCATTTTCCCACTATCTAACATATTTCTTTCAATATCTATTGCTTTATCCATACATTCATCAATAGTGGTGGCTTGCTCTTGCCTCAACTCATAATTAAATTCTCCTGGGAAAGCATTCTTATAGAAACAAATTGATTGGATGTCATTAGGCCTGAGGTTTGTAGGGATTTTGTTCCTAGTTTTAGAAAACCTTCTATTGAAATCACTGACAACTTCATTTTCCTTCTTCTTCATGGTAGCTAATTCAGTTAAAAGGGATTGCTCATTTTTCCTTTCTCCAAATTTTCTTAGGAAAACAATTTCCATCTTTGCAAATTCTACAATGTCATTGGTTGGGAGGGTGTTAAACCATTCTCCGACATCTTTTTCTAATGTTTGCAAGAATAATCTTAGGACTACATCTTCATTTTCTACTTCTAAACTATCCATGGCATATAGAAAACTTTTGATATGGTCCTCACTAGTAATTGCATTATTTCCCTAAAATTTGGGTAAATACTTATGGGCTTTATTAGGTAAGGCATTCAAATTTGTAGGTAAAATGAATGGTCTGTACCTATTAGTTCTCCATAGTTGAACATTCTGATTATTTTGATTTTGTTGATTTACTGAGCCATTGTGATTGTAGGGGTAATAGAATTCTGATTTATAGTAGCACTGCCTACAGGAATGGTGGGTTGGGTAACTTTAGTATAATCTATTGAGTTATCTACTATAGTATTACTAATAATAGGGCTATGGGACTGAGAAGAATTAGATGTATTATCTATAACAAAATTTAAAACACCATTTACAACAATATCTACAGTAGTAGTATTTTGATTCTTATTTTTCTTTACGTACTTTCTACTAGTAAAGTAAGATTTATTTTCATACATAATACTTTTTAAAATTGGGATTTTTTGATTGTGGGTAAATACCTTAGGGTTCTCAAATTCTGGAAATAGCTCCTTACCACTTCTCCTCGTATGCGCTAACATGTTCTGCTCCTTCTTTCTTGATTTTTGATTTTTGGGTTTGATCAGACAGAGTCGCCAGCATAGGTAGTGCAGAAAGAACAGAATGTATGATCAATATTGCTTGATATTTATACTCTCAGCCTCATAGGAGATGATTCTTGGGGAGTTTTCAAGAAAATTTTGAAAATCAAGAACACTTCAAAAGATAATTGAAAATCATGAACAAAAAGAAACAAAGAACATAAAAGATGCAAAAATTAAATTGTAGGTTCTTTATTTTAATTGGTCACTTGTTGATTAAAAATATAGTCATGGAAAACTTAAAAAGATAAAAAATCTATTTAAACAAGTCCTCCCTAAAACGATGCCAAAATACTATTGGAACAATTTCTTGCATCCATAGGATTGAGTTGTCATGCTACAAGAATTTATTTGAAACCAATGAGCTATTACAGGCTCTGGTCAACCTACCTCTTTATTTTGGTAAAATATTTATTGTTAGATTTAAAAGGACCAAAATGGGTAAGGAAACCCTAGTGGTAAACTTAAGATTTTACAAGTTTATGCACTTCCAGATTTTAGTTATAAACTACTTCTATAAAATTGACCAAGCAAGGATAACATCTAATTATACCTTATGTGTAGATCGGTGCCTAGATTCATTGGGTTGTTATAGCAATTTTAATAATACTTTCAAATGAACAGAGAGAATGGGGAAAAGAAGAAATTGGTACTATTAAACTCATTCGAATATCGTAATAAATCTAATAGTTAACCAATGAAAGAAATGTTCATAACACATTCAAATAATGTAATATATCATGAAGTCACATACAAAACTGAAGATAATGAGTTGATAGAAATGAAACCTATAATTGTATTAATTTTCAAAGGAATTACATGCAGAGTTGGTAGAATGCCATTAAACTCTGTAAAAAGTATTAATACAATGAAGAATTCTTGTTCAAATAATGTAACAAGACTCTTCTACTCTCCCATTCCAATCTGGTAACAGAAAAGTCTCTGGACCTCGGGCTCAATAGATCTAGAAATAATCTCAACTTCTTGAGCACTATTCTATCAAAACCTGCACAACAAAGGGGAAGAATGAGGGATGAAAAAGAAAATAGACATAAAGGGGATACAACAACACAACTACAGGGCACTCAAGTATACCTCTTAGCAAGAATTTGCTATCTCTAAAGCTTGATGTTGATTCTGACCATGGCTACTTCTTTTATAGCCTCTAGTTCTTGATTCAGTTATTTTTGGCCTCATCTAGACCTTACACTTGTCATCCTCTAGCTTGATCTCCTAAAAACTTGTACAGTTATCTCCCATTATCCCTTTTTCTTGTATTATATATTTGGTCAAGACTTTTATTTGATTAGTTCATTGATTAGTTGACTCTATTTCTAATGAGTATTCTTCTTCTGTTCCCACTTCATCTTCTGGCTAGCTTCTATTTTCGAACTTTGGCCTACTTTACTGATCCTTATTTCTTCTCCTAGAGGTGTATTCAGCTTTATTTGCAGACCATGTACTCTGGTTTCCTTCATTTTTTTGATCTGCTAGATTTTTTTGATCTATTTTTCAATGAGCCTCCATGCATCGGTATGAAAGGATACAAAAAACCTTACTGTATTCATCTCTTGTAAGATTCTACTCTTTTGTATGTTGATGAAGACTTTATTTTTCTCGTACATAGTAGTAAGGGAATCCATAGTATTAACCAAGAATGTAGCTTATCTGGCCATCTCTTTTTCATCATCTGGTTCATAGTCAAACTCCTCTATTTTTTTCATGATGAGATCTTCTATGTTGGTAGTCTCTAGGAATTCCTCTAATGATAGTCCAATATCTACCAATTTTTCTCTTATATCATTTAGTAAGGAGTTCATCTCTACTACATCATTGTACCACTTTCCTAAGTTCCCTTCAAATAGTGATACCTTCATGAATTCAAAGTTATTTCTTATCTTAGTGCCATCCTCCAAGATCACCTCTTTATCTTGCATCTCTTCAAAATATTTATCCATTAGTAGGAGAGTGGGATAAATGATTTCTAAGTCTTGCTCTTTTTGATATAGCAGGCTCCTCATCTCTTGGATAGTAAATTTGATCAATCTGATCTGCCAAAACATTTCTGTGATCCCATCAATCCTATCTTGTATCTTAAAAGATATTTCTCTCCTGATTTTAGAGAGGTAGACTGCATAATCTACCTCTTCCTTAGTTTTAGTAGGTGGTGCTTGTGTGATGGTCACTTGAGACAATTATTCTTGCAAGTTGTTAATCATGGCTTGCATTTCTATTATTTTAGTATCCTTTGTCTCCAATTGGCTCCTCAAATCCTTAGTTTTCTAGAGTAGATGTTCTATAGTTTTCTCTTGCATAGCTTTGTTCAATCTGACCATGTCATCTTCTTCTCCATGCATTGAAATATCTCCTGTGTTATCATCAATTCCAAAGACAAAAGGTTTCTGTGGAGCAGGTATAGATATCTTTGCCATGGATGTCTTGGATATGTCTTCTTTACTTTCTATGGTAGAACTTCCTCCCATGCCACCCATTCTTACTATTATCTATAATTCTTTCTCACTGGTAGCACTGAAAGTTGTTTCTTCTTCTACCCTTTCTAGTGTGACCCTTGCTGAGGTTAGAGCCAACTTGGGCTTCTTTGTCTCAGGGGTAGGTATAACTTCTTGAAGTTTAACCCTATGCCCTCTGAAGATGTCTCCAAAACCACCTACTCTCCTCATGTTCATTTGTATTACTATTGGGATTTGTACTTCTCTGTCATTAATCTTCAGAGAGCTAGGGATGGCTTTTGGGGCTAACTTCCTCACACTAGTAAGGGCTAGCAACTTATCAGAGATAGGAACTATAGCTTGCTTCTCTGAAGTTGTAAGTTCCTAGGAAGATACGATGGCAATATCCTTCCCTTTCTCTGTATTAGACCCTGTAGGAGTTTCCTAGGAAGTGCTAGGTGCTGCCTCTATCCTGAGGTGAGAGCTCTCAGGAACCTAAATTTGGTGTTCTATGATATCTACCATACTCATCATAATCTCAATTTGATCAATACCTTGATCTTCTATGATTTCTAATATAGCATCTTCACGAACTGTCGAGGTGGTTGCAAGGAAGAGAGGGGTTGTTGCATCCACATAAATCCTTCTTATTGAGATTAACTCTAGGGGGTATTCGTATGGCTTTTGAATCTATGAATTACCTCTTTTTTCATAAGGGAATTTTTCCCATACATTGTGTAAATCTTCTCCCTTCTCTATGGCTTCCAAGAGTTCTTCTTCATATTGGTATTTTCTATGTTGTACACAGGCATATTGGTGAGTTCTCATCATCTTCTCATATTTTTTAGTAGGATCATAGGGCCTCCAAGTTACTTCCTCAAAATCTAGGTTTTCCAAATCATACATGCCTTTGAACAGGGTTGGATATCCTAAAAATATGTAATACCCAAACTTACAAGGAACGTTGAGCCAAGGGACCCTACCATGCTTCTTCACTGACCTCATTTTGGCTTCTTCGACAACCTATCTCACAAGTTCTAGGGCAGCCAAAGAGAAAGGGCAGTACATAGGTAACAACTTAGGGGGAATTTTGGCCCCATAAAGCCTAATGTATGTGAAATCTTCTGAGAAGAAGTAATCCCCTATTTCTTTTTCTTTGAGGAAAGCTTTGACTCTAGGTCCTATTCTCTCAGGGAGGTCGCCCGTTAGGATCCAGTGAATCTCCACCATGAAATTATCACAAAACCAACCCAAGTGAGTGCGTCCTTCATGTATCTTCCAAAACTATTTTGGACATAGGGACTCTCAGTGGCTCCTAGCCTTCCTTTACTTTGGTCTTCTAACTGCCCAGCTAACAAGTGCATGAGAATTGAGTAGTGGGAGAATGGGGGTATTTCTTTCCTTTGCTCCAAAACTACCTTTTTTAACTCTGTTAACTGTGAGTGCATTTGTCTGCTCAACTCTTCTTCCCAGGAATAGATGGGGGGATTTATTCTTCTGTTACTCTATGCTACTAGGTACAAAATATTTTTCCCTACCACACTGAGCTCTTCTACTCCCAAAATGATGTTAATCATATCACAAAAATCCCTGACCCAGGGTTTGAAGGCAGTCTTTCTAATGGGGAAATCAAATTGTATAGGCTCATATGACTCAAAAAATATTTTGAAAGCTTCTAACTCAGTTAACTTGTGGGACTGTCTTTCAATTACCTAGAGAAATAGTGGTGTGTTTGAAGGCATCAAGTTGAAGACTTTCTAGATGTATTTGGCTGCGATGCTAAACACTGGTCGGTCTTTGTTGTCTCTAAAAGTTTTGGTGTTTTCATCATAGGCCACCACCAACCATACCATCAAGTCCAAAGAGTAGTATACTCTAAAACATGTTGAGTGAATATTTTGCCCTATAGTAAAATGATCACCACAACTAGAGTCTCAAACAGGAAAATCTCGCTTGCAAAGAAATTAAGTAGCATTATTCATTTCTCCAAGGTTCTTGTGAACAAACATTCATATGCATATAATCAATCAAGAAAAAAGCAAATAAATGAATGTATACCAGAATAACTTAAACCATGCAAGTAACAGTTAACAAGGGGCATTTAATGATTTGAACAAGTACTTTGCAATAATAATCCATTAAATCAACTAAATATGAAGATAGCTTCTTTTAAAATTCTTGAGATTAAAGTAATCTACCCAAAACCTAGTTAGTAACCTCTTTTATCTTCAGCTTAAAATATTCCAAATGAGAAAGTGTGTGGTATAAGCCACTTCATTTTAAGCTTCGTGCCTTTAACATGAGGTTCATTTTTAGAGTTAGCGGGTTCGTTTTATCTTTATTTAAAAGTGTTTCACTATCCCTATGTTAGCCTTTGGTGTTAGTAAAGTTAGCAATGTTAGCATTAAATGTGCAAAAATTAGTAAGTTAGCAAGCTAGGATTCATTCGCTTGATCTGATTTAGTGTGCATTTGGAATTAGTAGCCCTCCTAAACCCATATTTTATCTAAAAATTAGATGAAGGCGCTTGGAGATGCAAGAATGAAAATCTAAATTAAAGAAGTGGATCTAGAAGTGGCTTTCTCTTCTCCACTATTAATCCCTGGTTTTCTTTGGGAAACACTAGATCTATAAACAAACCCTCCAATTTTTGGTGCAAGCAGATCGCTTTCTCAAGTGCATACATAGAGCATACTCTTGGTAGATTTATTTACCTTCTTTATAACTTAGATTATTCATGGCAATAAATGAACTTTTTATGAACATGAATTCTGGAAAAGGACCAGAATAGAATGAAAAAAATGCAAAAATTCTAGAATGGACCCAAATCGGAACAATAGATTTTAAAGCAAGACTAATCTAAATATCAGAAAACTAAAAAAAAAACATAATTTACAAAATTTAGCTGGAAAAACAAAACAGGACATTAATTTGGTTAGCAATCTCCTCCCTGCAAAACCCCAAGTTATGAGATGAAATTCTAAAACAACCTGACCTAACACACCTGCAACATAAACACAATCAAATTAGATCAGATGCAAGACTCTAAGGAAACAAATAATTGCATCATTCCATCATTCACCTATCATAACCCACTTTATGGCGTAAATGAATAGATACAAGAAGCAATCATGCAAAGGAATATAGAAATAACAACAGTCTTAGTTTCAATCTCCTTTTGATTTCACACACAAGAGTTGCTCTTGCCAAAAAAAACTCCTTTATTCCGAAAGATAGTCTTTGTTTTTTTTTTACAATTTCCAACCCTTCTCCACTTCTTTGAATGGCGTATTTAAAACCTCTAAAAAAATTTTGTTTCTCCCTCCATGACTATTCGTTTTCTCCTTCCCTTGTGCATGCATGTGTTTTGATTTCCAAAAAAAAACTTTTCATTTCTATTTTGTGGCCCTTCGTTTCATTTTCTCCACATGGGCTTGCATCTATTTCCTTTCGTGTGTAATGACCATCTTAAATGATTTCAAATCATTAAATATTCCTTATGTAACGTTTTGTCTTATTCATTGGATTTTGTCCTTATGTCCACGTCACTATGTAGTCTTCAGTTTCACTATCCTGGTGTTCATCACTAATATTAGATGCACTGTCAACTACTCTGTTCCCTTGGTGAAAATGCAACATGTCGCGATATCGCGACACTTTTGCCTCCTTGCTCTCTTTTGTTGCTTTTAGTCATGAAAATGTAACATGTCACGATATCACGACACTTTTTCTTTCTTGTTCTTTTGGCTGCGAAAATGCAACATGTCGCGATATCGCGACACTTTTTCTTTTCGTTTGGCTATGAAAATGCAACATGTCACGATATCATGACACTTTTCTTTCTTCTCTTTTGGCTGCAAAAATGCAACATGTCGCGATATCGTGACACTTTTCTCTTTTGGCCATGAAAATGCAACATGTCGTGATATCGCGACACTTTTTCTCTTTTGGCCATGACAATGCAACATGTCGCGATATCATGACACTTTTTCTCTTTTGGCCATGACAATGCAACATGTCACGATATCGTGACACTTTTTCTCTTTTGGCCATGACAATGCAACATGTCGCGATATCACGACACTTTTTCTCTTTTGGTCGCGACAATGCAACATGTCGCGATATCATGACACTTTTTCTCTTTTGGCTGCGACAATGCAACATGTCATGATATCGCGACACTTTTTCTCTTTTGGCCGTGACAATGCAACATGTCGCGATATCGTGACACTTTTTCTCTTTTGGCCATGACAATGCAACATGTCGCGATATCGCGACACTTTTTCTCTTTTGGCCGCGACAATGCAACATGTCACGATATCGTGACACTTTTTCTCTTTGCTCTCTCTCTTTGCTTTGGACCGCGAAAATGCAACATGTCACGATATCGTGACACTTTTTCCTCCTTGCGATGTTTTGCTTTTTCTTTGATCTTTAGCATATGGGCCACTTCGGTCTTCTTGGAAAACATGAAAAAAAGGTGGGTCCCCAATTTTGGGGTATGTTGTGGAGCAACCACAACAAATGGCAACTCTACTGGGAAATGCTCCCGAGCATTTCGGTGAGAAACCCAACCTGAAAACATACAACTCAACTGCAAGCATTAGCAAATATCCAAAGAATGTAAATAAACTAGAAATACATGAAACATTAGAATTATTCAGCATCCGCTCAATGTGTGCATAGTGATTCATTCTTTATCATTTGAAATAGTTCCCCATTCTATTGCCAATTTCACATGAATGCATATAATGAATCATGGAGGGTCTATGCAAGATCAAATGTACTACCAACATAATGAACTATGGCTGACCTGCTTTACCAGGAATATTAACTTTTAGTAGCACGAGCACAAACATTAAAACTATCAAACCCTCTCAGGACCAATCATGCATGAATTGAGTTCATATACCCAATCTCAAGGTTGGTTATGTGCCACTGCCATATTGAATCAATGTGCATGTTTAAGTGAAATCAAAGCTTTGGGGAATTAGATTCTCAACCTAAGTGTGATGAGAATTTAACCGTATCCTTACTACTCTAATTTGAGTTCATTACCTCATCTTAAGAAAAATTATTAAACCTATTATGGATAACTGCCAGGCTAGCCTATCCGTGTGAGTGGTCAAAGGTCTTGCTTTTAAATGAGACATGTCACCATGCATGAGCCTACTCCACTGCTAGTCAGGCATCTATAGCCCCGGTGGAGATCAACCCCATAGTCCAAGCTTTGGCTTTGGCTTTCTTGAATTTTAGGGATGAATACCCATCCTTGTGAGGGACATGTAGTACGATCCTTCCAACTCAAATGATGTGATGGAGGTGGATTAATGATGGATTCCTTGAATCTTAGGGATGACTACTCATCCTTGCAAGGGACATGTAGTACGATCCTTTCATTCCAAGTGATGTTATGGAGGTGGAGTAGTAATGGTTTCCTTGAATCTTGGGGATGACTACTCATCCTTGCAAGGGACATGTAGTATGATCCTTTCAATCCAAGTGATGTTATGGAGGTGGAGTAGTAATGGCTTCCTTGAATCTTGGGGATGACTACTCATCCTTGCAAGGGACATGTAGTACGATCCTTTCAATCCAAGTGATGTTATGGAGGTGGAGTAGTAATGGCTTCCTTGAATCTTAGGGATGACTACTCATCCTTATGAGGGACATGTAGTACGATCCTTTCAATCCAAGTGATGTTATGGAGGTGGAGTGGTGAAAACCATTGTTTCATGGACTATGTTTTGCATGATGGGATAGACAAGAAAAATTCTTTTCGCCTCACTTTTCTTCCAAGTAAGGTTTCAACCATTTTTCCCAAGATGTTCTTTATATGTGCAGAACGTGTCTAATTCAAGACAATGCGGCATCAGTTTCCAACCCCAAGACCTTATTTAATGTTTATTGTGCAATGATCCTAAGAGGGTCTGACATGATTTTGGTGGTTGTCTTTGAAATATGGAATGGAATGAGACTCGAGGATATTATGCAATGCATCCTAAACACAAATGGGTAAGATGGATTATACAAAAATGCTTCACCCTATCTTGCAAAATTGACAACTTTCATGTATCCCAAATTTCAAACGATATTCTTTAATGTGTTTGCAGTGCTCGTGGAACTTTCTATAATACAATTCTATTGTTTCATATACTTCTAGTTTTAGAACATTGATAAGGATACAAACTAACCACTTTGCTATCCCTTTTTTTTTTTTTTTTTTTTAATCAAGCCCAAAACTGGTCCCATGACCAACACACTAAGCTAAGAAAAGAACAATGCAATCAAAATGCCTCCAAAACCTCGTTCAAAACAATCTCATCATGCTAAAATAAAGGTTGAAGGCAAAAAAAAACTAACACACACCTAAGAAAATCAAATCTGCACACGCAAAAACAAAGCATGACATATTTACATATAATACAAGGCCTTGCCATTTCAGGCCTGGAAATAGTGCTTTAAATGCAGCCCGTTGATGGGTAAAGCCAAATATTTTTTCTCCAGGGTTTTTAATCTAAAGTTGTTTTCACCTAGGACTTCTGAAATTTGGTAAGGACCCAACCATAAGTAATCAAATTTATCATGATCTCCTTTCCTCTCATGTCTCTTATCCCACAACAACACTAAATCTAAAACTTTAAATGTTTTGACTCTAGAATTTTTATCAAACCACCTTTTTACTACATCTTGGTGTTTACTAAAGTGAAGCATAGCCTCATCCCTCTTTTCATCCAGATGCATCAATTGTGTTAGTCTATTTTCAAGTTTATTATCATTTCCAAGGTAATCTTTCATGAAATGTAATGTTTGTAACTTAATATTTATGGGAAAAATAGGATCTTGTCCATAAACTAAGTGGTAAGGAGATGTTCCTGATGATTCATTGATTCTAATTCTATCAGCCCAAAGAGCCAACTTAAGTTTGTTATGTCAATCTCTAGTATTTCTTTCAAGCAACTTTTTAATGACACATAACAAGTTCTTATTAGAAGACTCAACCAATCCATTACCTTATGGATAATAATTTGAAGAAAACTTCAAACTCACCATGTTGTCGAATGCCCAATTTGCAAATTCCAGAGAGGAGAAAGTGAAACCGTTGTCACTTACAATGGAGTTAGGCATTCCGAATCGAGTGACAATGTTATCCTCTAAGAATTTAATAACAACTTTTGAAGTGGCATTTTTAGTGGGAATAGCTTATGTCCACCTTGTGCAATAATCCGTAGCCGTGAGAATGTATTTATGGGAATCGGATGAATTGGGACTGATGATCCCAACAAAATACAAACCCCATTTTGCAAAAGGTCTAGACTCGATTACAGATTGTAATGGCATAGAAGCACCCCTTTCTCTATTTGCCACAATTTGACAAGTATGACATGACCTCACATGAGCATGAGCATCTTTAAACACTTGAGGCCAATAGTAACCAGCTCTAAGGATTTGATGGGTTGTGGCATTAGTAGACCCATGTCTTGTCCCATACTTACCGTGGAATTCCTTGAGTACTTGTGCTGCCTCTTTTCAATCAACGCAATGAAGGTAAATTCCTTCATGGTTTTTCTTGTATAATGCACCGGATCTGATTAGAAAATTAGTAGATTTTAAATGCAATGCTCTTCATTGAGGAGAATTCAAATGTGGTGGACACTTACCATTCAGTAAAAAATACACATCTACGTACCACTCATCTTTAGTTATATCTACTATTTCATAATGATGACATGAAACTAAGGGGTCATTTTCTGTTATGGCCTTAACCAACCCTTGTCCCCACAATATCTTCATAGGTTGAATTTCAAGATCAAATTCTTGAAGAGTTGAGATCCACTTACCTCACCTTTCACCCAGTTCATTCTGTATAAACATGGCTTTAACTGTAGGATCTGGGACTATAGAAAACACCCTACTGTGGACTATATAATATCTGAATTTTTTTATGGTCTTAAATAGGGCATACATTTGCTTTTCCAAGATGGAATATCTCAATTTCGCATCTTTGAGAGGAGTACTAAGGAAGGCAATGGGATTTTCAATGTTGCGTTCACTCTTCTGAGTTAGAACACTTGCAAAGGAATGGTATGAAGCATATGTGTAAATGTAGCAAGGCTTCGCATAGTCAGGACTCACTAAAACTGGGGCTCTAGAAATCGCATCCTTGATTCTTTGGAAAGCATCCCTATTTTCATTCGTCCATTTGATTTGGGCCTCTTTCTTCAACATATTGTTCAAGGGCTTTGCAATTTCTGAAAAACCTGAAATAAATTTTCTAACAAAATTAATCTTCCCAAAAAATGATCTTAATTCTTTTTTGCTATTGGGAAAAGGAATCTATTGTATGGCATCTATTCTTTCAGGATCAATGGAAATTCCATCTTTGGATATTACATGTCCCAATAATTTTCCTTCCGTTACCCCAAAAATGCACTTCTTTGGATTGAGTGAAATGCCATGTTCCCTACACCTTTGGAGAACTTTCCTTAGATCCTTGACATGGTTCTCCCTATTCTTAGAAAATATGGGAATATCATCTACATAGACAATAATGTACTTACCGATGATTCCATTATAGGCAAATTCCATGGCTCGTTGGAATGTAGCACCTGCATTCAATAATCCAAAATGCATTCTCCTATATGCAAACATGCCCCATTTGTGGTGAAGGCAGTTTTCATCCTATCATTAGGATGGATGAGGACTTGATTGTATCCTGAATAGCCATCTAGGAATGACATCATTTCTGACCCATTTAACTTTTGAAGGATTTTGTCAATGGTAGGTAAAGGGTAATTGTCCTTTTGTGAGGCCTTATTCAGATTTCTAAAATCAATACATAGCCTTATCTCTCCACTATTTTTCCTCATAGGGACCAAGTTAGCAACCCATGTGGAATGCCTAACAGGAAAGATGATTTTAGCTTCTAATAGTCGCTTTACCTCCTTTTCTATCAAGGGCTCTAGTAACGGATTGACTGGCCTTTGTCTTTGCCTAAAGGGTTTGGAGTCTAGTTTCAAAGGGATTGTATGCATTATAACATTCTAATCATAAGTTCTCAACTCCTTATAGCTCCAAGCTATGAAATATATGTATTCCTTCAATGCATTGGCAATGGAATTCTTTTCATGTTTAGTACATGCCTTTGCAATGAGTATTTCATGAGGGTTTTCTGCACTTCCAATATTGACTGAGTCACAAGCCTCTTTGGGAGGTGGAACTTTTCTCCCTCATTTTGGTTGGTATCCGATATAAAATATTTTCTCTAATGAGGCCATCCCATTTGGCATCTCATTCCATTTTCTAGTAGCTTCCATTTTCAAACCTGCCTCTTCTTGCCCCCTCTTGTCTTCATCAATAACCTTATTTTCAAAGATACGAGAATTAGTAACAAAATTGAATATATGTCTGTCCTTATCAAAGACTTGGAAATTCATGACGTTATCAGGTATCGAGGTGCAAGGGACTAATTCTATGTAAAATTTCTTGCACTTCTTGTGATCCTCTGGTTTAAGCATGCTAGCAGCTATGGCCAAAGAATCTGCCAAACAATTGCCTTTTCTAGAGATTAGAGATATGATAAAAGCATCAAATTCGTTTATTAAATCTCTAACTCTGGTTTGATAAAGGTTGAGCCATTTGTTCTTACAAGCATATTGTCCTTTAACTTGTTTTACCACCAATTCAGAATCACCTAAGACCTTGATAAATTTGATTTTTTTTTGAAGGGCCAATTGAAGTCCGAAAATGCCAATTGAAGTCCGAAAATCAAGGCCTCATATCCTGCCATATTTTTGGTGGCTGGGAACTGTAATCTATATGCAGCCAACATAGGTTTTCTATCTAGACATGAAAGTTCAATACCAGCTCCCGCCCCTTGTTTGGACTTGGATCCATCAAATATTAAAGTCCAAACCTTATGGTGTTCTTTAGAATCATTGCATCCAATACTTCCATTTTGAGAATTCTAAGGAATTTCTACGTCCAAGCAATAGGCTCCTAATTCAATTTCAATGTATTGAATCTCATTAGGTTTGATGTATTCTGTTATCATTTCCTTGAGCCTAGGTTCACTATTGTATCGCTCCAAATTTTTTGCATCCTTACCTTCAGGCTATAGGATCCGTGTCCGGAAGGAGGATGGGAAAAGGATGGGACAATACCTCGGACTGAGAGGCCCTTTGATGGTCCCGCCTCTCGGGGAGGGGTATTAAGGTGATTTTTTGACGGATGGTGGGGTTCACCAGGAAACGTTTAGTGGCAATTTCCACGCCTAGGTTGGGAATGAGTTTAATGTGTTCAATTTTAGCTTTAAACATCCAAGTCCTAGGTTTGGCCAAATGAATCTAAGTTGTTCTATTATGAAAATGCAAATTAAATGAATACAGGAAACAGATTTGAATAGAAAACAGAGAGAATAAGCTAGATTAAAGAGCCATACCTGATCTGGATGTCTGATGGAGGTTCTAATTTTTGAAGTCAGTCAAGATCATCTAGAATTTGATAGAATCGTCTCCGATCTGACAGGATCATCTGAGATCTGACGAATTCATCATACGAATTTGTCAAAGACCTGCAATCAGAGAAATAGAGACAAACTACAAAAAATGCAGCTATGCCAACAGAGGTCAATGATGTAGAATGATATCAATAATATTAAACCGATAATTATAGACAAAAATATGAGTGCGTTACAATGATTTAATGACTAATCATGATTTTATGATGCATACAAGCTACATGGGTGAACTCCAAGATGCAGAATAATAAGGAATAACCATAAGATTAACTAAATGCAGAATAATGCAGCAGAAAAGAGTGAAGAAATGCAAACTCTGGGCACTGATTGCCCCCAATGTTGACTGCAATCGAAATCGTCTCGGATTGGTACGAAATCATCTCGAATTGGATAGGATCGTCTGCGATGATCTGAGCTTGCTCCGGCTGAAGAATAACAAAGTTCCTACAAGAAAATTCGAAAAGGGACAAAGGCAAACAATAGTCTAGGATATTCTAATGCATGTAAAACTCGAAGTGCAAAAAAATTCAGCCAGGGGGATGTCAAGGGGAGGGCCTAAGATTAAATAGGCATAGGAAAGAGGTTGGGAGGTTGGAGATCATCCCAATTTGGGAGATCTCCAATGGGGGAAGTCTCTAACGGTGCAAACACACTTTTGCCCCGGTTAGAGACACCGTTGAAACAGAAGCTAATTATGAAAAATCAGTTTTGGGATGAAATCAGCTGGACGTTCTACTCTAGACGAAATCATCCAATCTAAGGCGATATCGTCTGATCGGAGATGATATCATCCAACGAATGAAACAAACTCTAAAAAT
The DNA here is from genome assembly GCA_028583015.1 of Wollemia nobilis. Classification (NCBI taxonomy): domain Eukaryota; kingdom Viridiplantae; phylum Streptophyta; class Pinopsida; order Araucariales; family Araucariaceae; genus Wollemia; species Wollemia nobilis. Next base: position 20,618,117 of record JAQPPZ010017232.1, on the reverse strand, counting down.
GGCATGAAAAATGAGGAAACGGGTAGCAGGCGGTTTTGGAGCGGTTTTGGGGTTAAAATTTGAATTTGAATTATTACTAAGGTAATTTTAATTATTTGCTAAGGTTTACTGTGCCAATTTTAGGGTGCTACATTTTGCCCCCTCTTTAGCGAATTTTTTGAGGAAAATGCGTTAAAGATGAGTTCTTCTCGATCTACAAGAAAGCAAAAATTTATTCCCATTTTAGGCGACGATTCTTGGTCGAATCGTACGACAACTTACTATGGTGCCCCCTCCATGTTTTTACCCAAATCGAACGTTTGAGGTAAAAACACGGAAAAGCAAATTTTTTTAAAATGTTGTTAATTGTTTTTGAATAAAATTAAGAAAAATAGGGAAAAACCCTAATTCATTTTTACTATTCATTTTCATTTTCTGGTTTCTAGAGCTCTACAGACAAGATGGTCGAGACAGCACACAGATCGACAGAGGTCCGGTGCAGGCTACGGGTAAGAGTCTAAACTTAGTTTAGAATGCTTGAATTTTGATTTTCTATGCTTTTTAGATTAATTTTAAATGATTTTTGAGCATCGCGACCATTTTTGGGCCGTCGACATCGTCGGGATGAAATCGTCTCGATTTCATCGAAATCGTCTCGATATCGTCGATTTCGTCCAGGGGCGAAATCAACGAAATGGGGACGATTTCATCAAAGAAGGGACGATTTCGACTTGCAAAATTGGAGACGAATTTGCTCAAATTTTGGACGATATCGTCCAATAGTGGACGATATCATCATTTATGAAATTGACTTGTTTTACTTGCATTTTTAATCACTGTTTTATTAATGATTTTTACTGTTTTGTTGTTTATGTTGCAGAGAGGAGTACTAAAGAGTAGAGAATAGAAATACGAGGGGTTGAGGGATGACTTGGCCACTCTATCTCAGGTAGAGTGATATCGGTTGGCTTAAGTCAGCTTGCAGCATGTTGCAGATATGCCACAGGTGTCTACAGACATGGGGCTATTGACAGCCCTAGCAAAGAGGTGGTATTCGGGTTCTTCTTGTTTCTGGTTACCGATAGGGGAGATGACTCCCACATTGGAAGATTTATGGAGAGATAAGAGGAGGCCATAGGATCAATAGAGGCTACGACAGCGGGAGAGGAGGGAGGATAGACCCCCTTCTCCATGGAGAGAGAGGCCACCATCACCCGATAAGGGCAAGGGTGTGGACATAGGAGAGAGTAGTGAGATGGCTACTCTCTAGGCGGAGACTGTCCATCTCTAGGCATAGGTGTAGACTTTACAAGATGAGGCTACACGCCATCGAGCTGAGGCTACACGCCATCGAGCTGAGGCTACATAGCTCAGAGATGAGGTTGCACGCCTCAGAGCACGGAGTGGAGGAGCGAGCACTCAGGAGCTGGCACGGTCGATTGCTCAGATCGTGTTCTATCAGGGTATCTACTTCCAGATGGTGCCAAAGGGCCAAAGGGTATAGCTGCCAGCCGGCATTGCGGATCCGATCAGGGTTGGGTCGTCGAGGATTGCATCCCGATCGATGACTAGGACTCGTAGTACCACACATACTACGATGGGGCCACCTCGTCCACCTCAAGGCGAGGGAGGAGATGAGGCTGAGAGCTCGAGGGGTTCTCGAGGCTAGGCTACTGCACTGCATAGACTGTATATATGATTGAGAGGATTGAGTATGCCAAGATGTAGATTGTGGCATACCAATCTAGTTTTGATATGATGTACATATATTTTGGATATATATATATATATATATATATATATATATATATATATATATAATTTTGATCATATGACTTGTCTTATGCGTTTGTATGATGCTTTAATGTTTTGGTGTGATTGATTTGATGATTCATGTAATTATGTCATTTGGAAATATTATGGTTTGAATGTCATGTTTTTTAAAATTTAAATGAAATAATCTGATGTAAACAAATTGGTTGTTTGTGATGTGATAATTTGATAAAAATAAAAGGGGACTTTTAACAATAATTTCAAAGGACATTGTCGCTATTATAGACCATTTCATGGAGTCGCCGCTCACTCGGTCGTCAAGCTAATCCCAGTATAGAAATATTGTTAAAAAGTAAAAGAGTGCTTAAGAGACTGTCTTAAGACTTTGTTGTGAGGATGCAAGTGATGATGATGATGATGATGATTTGTTTTCAGATTTCCATGAAAATATTATGCATGAAATATTTTAAAATGATTTTTGCTAGGCATAAATTCCTAAGAGTGATAAAATTGTTGAATAATTCCCTAGGAATTATACCATCATTGAATTTTGACATAATGACATAAAATAGAATAAGTGTTTGTTTGTTTTAAAGCATAATTGTGTAACATAATGATTTAAGTCATATGTTTTGATGTTTTTAAATAAATGGGAAATAAAATTAGTGCAATGGTTTGCGCTAGGCATAGAATATTTAGGTATAGACTTATACCATCATCGCGAGATCCAAAGAAGAAAATAATATAATAGTTTTATTGCATGGTTGATCTTTAATTTTTGAAAATAGTCAAAAAATATGAAGATGAGGACTTGCGCTAGGCATAAAATTCCAATTTTGGTTTTGGAACTATACCATCGTCACGAAAGTCAAAAGTTATATATAAATGTAACTTTATTGCATGTTTTTGAAAATGATTTTGATTGTAGTTGTCTTTATACTAAACAACTGTTCTTCAAAGAAAAAAAATGAATTTATTCCAAACAATTTGCAAAAATATTTCAAAGTATCTTAAAGACAAAAGTTAGATTTATAAGGAATCCCATGTGCATATGTGAGTTCATTACCAATCTTGATTTATCATAATGATACACAAAATCTCTCAAATACAAATGTGTGTGCAATTGCATTGTTCATTTACCAGTTTTGAGCAAGATAATTTGATACAAGTGATTTGAATGAACCAAATAAGTGTTCATTAACCATGACTTAGATGCATATAACCATACCAGACTACTATGTAGGTCGGGTTATCAAGAGCTAGCTAATCCATAAGCAGATAGAGGTATGTACAAAAGAAGGTCGCTAATGTGACAGACATATCACCACGCTAGGAGTTACCCAAGGCCAAGCGGGTTGGGCACAAACCACCTGTTATGGGGCTTACCTCACAGTTTTTGAATAATTGAGAATTCCAGGGATTCAAGCTCATCAACCCTTCTTTTCTTTTCAATGGGTAGGGAAAGGGATTTTATTGCTTTTGCTTTTGCTTTCTTTGTTGTCTTTTTTTTTTTTTTTTTTGTACTTTTGTATTTTAGCTTGATATTTGAGATAATGCGGAAATGACTTTTTTCTTTTTCTCTTTTTCTTGAACTTTGCTTTTCTTCCTATGCTAGGGATACTTGCTCGGATTAGCTGTAGAGCAAGGGATTTTTATTCCGGGTAGGGGTGAGCTTGTCCTTTTGTCAATTCTCAAAGATTCTAGACCATGTGCATGATAGGATAGCAGGGGAAACTTTTTGCTCAAGAACCACTGCTACTATGTAGCGTAGCATGGAAATTACAAATATAATCATTTTATTGTGAAAGGATGTGCTTGGTTTAAGTAAATAACAAGATCAATTCTCTATGCTCAAACTTTATTTAATTGAATTTTGTGGACTTTGATATGAGAGAGATTAGTAATCATGCTAGATAAAATCAAGATATTTATTTTTGTGTTTGTGATAGTGAGGGATTCCAAATAAATGCTAATTTATCCAAAATAACTTGAAAATATAACTGCAATACTTTAAGAAGAAATATATACAACAAATATTTTTGAGGAATTTGATAATTTTGATGTTTTTGTATTTTGATCTTAATTGAGGAATTGAAAGAAATACAATGTGATTGTTTTTTTTTTGAAACTTGTTTATATAAGATACAAAAAAGGAAATAATATACAAAACAAATATATACAATGATAGAATAACCAAATTTTATGCGTAATATCGCTTAAGATGCATAATATTCATAGGTTCTTTTAAATCTTTACCATCTAAGGTAGCTAATTTGTATGCTCCCGATTCAAATTTAGCAGTGATAATATATGGTCCAAGCCAATTGGGCTCAAATTTACCTTTAAGGTCTTTAGTTGCATTAGTGTTTTTTTTATTTTCCTTTAAAACAAGGTCGCCGATCTCAAAGGATCGATGACGAACTTTCTTGGCATATGATCTTTTAAGCTTGTTTTGGTAGGCACGAAGATGCTCCAAAGCATTGATGCACTTTTCATCTAGGAGTTCCAGCTGACTAAGTCTTCCAGCTCGATATTCATCTCCTACTTCGGTATCTTGAAGTAGTAGAGCCAAAGAAGGAACTTCTAATTCAAAGGGAAAAATAGCTTCAACGCCATAAACCAAGACAAAAGGTGAAGTACCTGTGGGAGTTCGAACACTAGTTCGATAAGCCCACAAAGCTGGATATAATTGAATGTGCCAGTCGCGGCCAGATTTATTGACCAATATTTTAAGAATTTTGATTAAAGTTTTGTTAGATGCTTCTGCTTGACCATTACCCTGAGGATAATAGGGAGTGGACCAGAGATGTTGAATCTTATATTTTTGGCATAATTTCTTAACATCTTTATTTTTGAAACAAGTTCCATTGTCGGAGATGAGATTTGCAGGAATTCCGAACCTACAAATGATTTGATTAAAAATAAATTTAGAGACTTGTGTTCCAGTGCAAGAAGCTAAAGGCATAGCTTCGACCCACTTCATGAAATACTCAGTGGTGGTTATGATGAATTTGTGTCCATCAGATGACACAGGATTAATTTTGCCAATAATGTCTAAGCCCCATTTTGAAAAGGGCCAAGGAGATGAAATAGCCTATAGCTCTTGTGCAGGCGCATGGACAAGGTCAGCATGTTTCTGGCACTTGTCGCAATGGCGCACATAATCATGTGCATCATTTTCCATGGTAGGCCAAAAGTAGCCTATCCTAAGGAGTTTTTTAGCAATGACACTACCATTGAAGTGTCCTCCACAAGATCCATCGTGGGCTTCACTTAAAGCTGATTTGGATTCTTCTAGATTCAAACATCTCAATAGGATACCTTCAAAAGATCTCCTATATAAAGTATTTCCAATTATTACAAATCGACTTGCTCGTCTACGTAATAATCGATGCTGGTTTCTATTAGAATTGACAGGGAAAGTCCCATTTTGAAGAAAATCAAATATTTTTGTATACCAAGGTTCAGGAGTAGTTTCATTGATTAGAAACACATCCAAAGGTTCTAAACATGACTGATTTGAAGCGGGTTCCTAGAGTCGACGAATAATGATGGTGGCATATTCGTCATCTAACTCCAAGGGCAGAAGGGATGCAGCTGCGGCCATAGCATCAGCTGCACGGTTGCTAGTTCGAGGAATAGCTTCCAAAGTGACTTTATCAAACAAGGATAACAATTGCAAAACATATGCTTTATATGGGCACAATTTATCATCTCTGGTCTGATAAACTTCATTAATTTGGTTTATAACAAGTTGAGAATCACCAAAAACTAGCAGATGTTTGATTTTTAATGCCAAGGCAGCTCGTAATCCAAGGATTAGAGCTTCATATTCGGAAGTGTTATTGGTGCAAGCAAATGTTAATTTGAAGGACAAAGGTATAAGATGTTTTTGCGGGGATATTAAAATAATACCCGCACCAGCCCCACTCATGCATCGGGCTCCATCAAAGTATAAGGACCATTGTTCAATATGGTCTACCTCTAATTGAAGGCATTCATCAGGAAACTCAATGATGAGGGGATGAGTAGACTCTAAGGGTGCAGCGACTAATTGATCTGCTATGATTTGACCCTTAACGAGACTTTTGTCCTATGAACGTGAGTTCAAACTCGCTTAGAGCAAGAACCCACTTGGCTGTACGACCCGATAAATAAGGTCGACTCATAAGATACCGCAAGGGATCATATTTAGCAATGACATACGTTTTTTGACTAAGCATATAATGGCATAATTTTTGTGTAGAAAATACGACTGCTAGACATAGTTTTTCTAATGTTGTGTAACGGGTTTCATAATTGATTAAAGTTTGGCTAATATAATAATTAGCACGCTCTCTCTTCTCATCATCAATATGAGCTAACATAGCTCCTAAGGCAGAATCTGAAGCTGAAATATACAGGATAAATCGAGCGATCAGGTCTAGGCGGTGAAAGCACAGGTGGGTTAAGGAGGTATTGTTTGAGAAGTTCAAAAGCTTCTTTACATTCGTCGTCCCAATTAAAAGGGACATCCTTCTTAAGCAGCTTAAGAAAGGGACCTGTTTTGTCCACCAGCTTATCGATGAAGCGATGGATGGCTTGAAGTTTACCTTGTAAACTTCGTAACTCAGATATATTGGTAGGTGCGGGCATATCAGTGATAGCCGCAATCTTGAGAGGGTCGATTTTGATACCACGTAAAGAAACTAAAACCCCTAATAGTTTATCGGACTTAACTCCGAATATGCATTTGGCTGGATTTAATCGAATAAGGTATTCTCTTAACCGATTAAATACTTTTCTCAAATCATCTAAATGATCATCTTCTTTAATAGAGCGAGCTATAATATCATCTACATAATCATGTAGGATATCATGCATCATATCATGAAAGATATAAGTCATGGCTCGTTGATATGTTGCACCTGCATTCTTTAAACCAAATGGCATCACTTTCCAACAAAAGGTACCCCAAGGGGTAATAAAGGTTGTTTTAGCCTGATCTTCAGGAGCTATCTTGATCTGATTATAGCCAAAAAATCCATCCATTAGGGACATCATTCCACTCCCAGTAGTAAAGTCAATGATTTGATCCATGTTTGGAAGAGGAAAATCATCTTTAGGGCATGCGGCGTTAATATCTCTAAAGTCTATGCAAACCCTAACTTTGGTAGCTTCTTTCTTGGTGACTGGAACTACATTTGAGATCCATTCAGCATAATCAATAGCTTGTATAAAAACAACATTCAGGAGTTTTTCTAACTCCCCTTTGACTAGCAAGGCCACTTTGGGATGCATTTTTCTAAGTTTTTGTTTAACAAGTTTAGCATCCGGATGGACTACTAGATGATGCATGACTACAGAAGGGTCCAGACCTGGCATATCTTCATATGTCCAAGCGAAGACATCTTCATATTCTTTAAGAAATGCAATGTATTCATTTTGTTTTTCTTGACTTAATTCTGATCCAATATTGATTATGTGAGGATTATCCTCAGTTCCAATGTTAACTTTAATGACGTTTTCTACTTCCATGTGTAGATCTCTTTCAAAATTAGGTGGGGCGGGTGAAACGCCCAATTCTTGTAATTATTTTAAGGTTAACTTGGAGAATTCATCTTGAGGAGTCGTGACCTCAAGGCTGGGCTATAGTAGGTATAGAACCATCAAAATAAAAACCATTGTATAACAACTCTTCAACGGAGACATCATGGAAAATATCTCCTTCCAACTCATCATCGGATTCAACAATCAATTCAGGGTAAGCTATGGATAGCATATTGCATGTAAAGAGATTATTCTTTGGACACAAAGAATCTTGTTTATCTAGATAATCTTGATAACATATGAGTTGATCATCATCTTCAAAAGGGAAGGGTTGACCCTTACTAGGAAACAAGCCTACACCACATCGGGCAGGCCATGGTTCTACCTCGATAGGTTCTTTCATACCATTTTGGAAAGGTCCCAAGCCTTTCCCTTTATATCCCATTTTAAGCATTATAGGTTTAGCTTTAATATATTCATTAGCAAAATAACATCGGGCATATCCCTCATGATGAGTTTTGATGTTTCTAGGTATTCTTCCCCAATCATATCCTTTATAAATAAAAGCACAACTCCCGACTTGGTAAGTACTTCCCATAGGTTGTGGGAGGCCCAAAGTACGAGGAGATGGTGGCAAGTTATTAAAAAGAATTGAATCTTGCATAAAAGCATTTGTTTTTTCTGATATTAAGATTTTAGATAAATCCGGTAAAAGTTCATCAGAAAGAGCATACGATGTAGAAGGATCATTCCCTATATCTTTAGATGTGGAAGGTGTGATAGATGTAGATAATGTGGAGGTGTTAATAAATGGGTCTATAGGTTTTGAAATTATAGGGATAGAACATGAAGGATTGGTTGTAGATCTAAGATCTTTTTGAGGTTCTAGTGTGGTTTGTTCAGAAGATGGTTGAGTTAAATGTATAGGTGTAGTTGATGGAGTAGATGATGTTATGGGTGTGTGTTTCACACGTTTAGATGAAAAATAAGAATTAGGATGTGTGGATGATAGAGCGGGGCAAAATTGTACTCCAACAGGTTCTGCCAAAGCACACATATCAAAGGGTCTAGGGTCACCATGAATAGTGACCAACTGATTTTTAAATTCAAATTTAACACACTGGTGTAAAGTTGATGGGACAACTCGCATCGCATTGATCCAAGGGCGACCCAAAAGTATATTGTACGATGTTGGGCAATGTACAATAAACACGGTTGTATCTAGGGTTCTAGGACCAACTTGCAAGGGTATAGTAATGACTCCACACGTTTCTTGTGTCTCGTCATTGAAAGCTTTGATAATCATATCCATTTTTTTCATTTCATCACTTCTAAAGCCAAATCTTTGGTAGAAGTCAAAAGTGCATATGTTTAAAGATGAACCATTATCAATCAGGACTCTTTTAACAGCTACATCTCCAATTAGGGTAGTAATATATAAGGGGTTATCCTTATGTAAACTATGTTGCGGGATATCTTTATCCCGAAAATCAATACAATCGACTTCTCGAGTGATGATAGTATTGGACATGGCTTCGGGTTGAATATTTTGTGGCACCATCATTTGGCTTAATGTAAGCATTAACTCATCCCTATGGGTAGGAGAAGATCTTAACAAGTCCAAAAGGGAAATTTTGGCTGTAGTATTGGATAATTGTTCATTAATATTGTAAGGAGGCTTAGGTTGAACATTAGACATATGATTCCCTTTATTGGGATTTTTCAAAATAAATGGAGCTGATCCATCATTCTGAGTTTGATCCTGTTGAGAGTTTTGAGCCTGTTGTCTGGTAACAACTCCGATGGTACCTACAATGTTATATTGAAGATGCTGAACTGGTCTCGGTTGAGCGTTTATGGCTTGTTCATTAGGAAGGAACTGATTAGAAGAGGGTCGAGTAGTAACTCTTCTAGGAAATGGTTCTTCTGGAACCATAGCATCTGTGATAGGTTGAATAGGATCTGATTCATTTTCAGAGCTATTCGATTGGTTTGAGGTGATGTCTACTTCACTTTCAGTATCCGATTCTACATCACTAGGATCCGGAGTTTGAATATTATGTAGGGGCCCGGTCGTGACTATGGATAAAGTTGTACCAAATATTTGAGGATCCTGAACAGGTAATTGTCCGCTAATAGTCCCTACATATCGGGTAGGAGGGGGAACATTATGATGTTCGATTTGATTAGCCACCTCTTTACCATGGTTTGGTAAAGGATGTTGAAATATGTCTAATGATTGATTAGCATTTTGATTCTGATTCTGGGGAATGGTATTTTGAGCGTTATTAGGAGCATTTTGTTTAGGTTGGAAGGCTTGCACCTCCATTTCATTATTATCAATCAAGTCTTGTATTTTATGTTTCAATATTTTGCAAGAGTTTGTAGCATGTCCAGGTCCTCTATGAAAATCACAATGTAAATCAGCTCTGTATCCGGGTATAGTTGGATCAGGTTCCCGGATAGCTGGTAATTGAATCAAGCCTCGTGCTAGTAATTGAGGTAGAATGGTTGATAAAGGTTGGTTCAATCTAGTAAATTCTCGAGGAGGTTTATCAGGAGGTTTTAATATAAATTTTTTTGTTGTCTTCGTTGTATTGATATTAGCAACGTTTCTACTATCAGGTGACTCCGTCACCTACAACTTGTTTGTTTTTATACTGATTTCTGGATGTTTTCTCATCATCTTTCTTTTTGAGCTGACCTCTTCTAATGAGAGCATCTTCTACCCTTCGAGCTAAGTCTATAGCTTGATCGAAGGTGGTTAAGGTAGTAGTTGATAACTCATAAGATATTTGTTCTTGCAAATTATTGATAAAAATATCCAACATTTCCCTATAAGGTAGCACAAAGTGCAGTTTTCTTGTCAACTGCCTCCATCTGGCTAAGAAATCAGCAAAACATTCATCTTTGTCTTGTTTTAAGTTGTATAAATCTTTAATGGTGACATGCCTCTCGATGTAGGCACTAAATTGATGGACAAAAGATTCAATCTGTTTCTTCAAAGTTTCTCAAAGAATGAGTGGGCAATTGATAGTACCACTCTAATGCCATTCCTCCTAAACTTTTTGGGAACATTTTTAGTAATAGCAAGTCATCATGTGATATATCATGACATGCTATCCTAAACATGCGAAGATGCTCTATGGGATCTTCAGTTCCTTTATATATAGGTAGGACGGGCATGGGAAAGTGTTTAGGGTATGGTTGTGCTACAACTATGGGATCCAAAGGTTGACTACACATCTCTCGATAATTGTACGAGGGACGGTAGGGATCTATCTGGTCCATACGCGAAGCTAACTGTTTCACCATGGCTTCCAGATTACTGGTTTGCCCACCATATTGGTTCGGTAGGGCATTAATATGGGATTTGTGAGCATATGATGGAGGGACATGAAGATTAGATGCTATATTGCTATTGTGTAAATTGTTGGTAGGAAGGGTGTTATGAAGAAGTTTTGAAGTTGTATTATGTTGTATCCCAGATTGTTGAAAATTGATGTTTGGCTTAGTTTTGGATTTTTGTCGATTTGAAGCATATTGATCAATAGTTTGGCGAAATAAAGCAGTGAATGAAGGTTTCTTTTGTGTGGAAATGATTTGAGGCTCAATAACGGGTTCCTTAGGGGGTTGGGTAACCTGTTGTTTTTGCATGTTCTGAATCATAGTGACCATATCTCTATTGGATGGTCCAGCCTTATCACTTTCTTGATCAACAAAGGACAAGGGATTAGTGTGTATGTTAAACATATCTTCCATGGTTGCTTGAGTGTCACTAATTTGTCCTCTATCAATACGAACTGCCATATTAAGAGCACCAATGTTATTATTGAAAAATTTCCAGAAATGATCTAAGTTATCAAAAGCAATAGTTCCGTCTGGAGCTATTCTAGGGGATGAGGATCCTTCCTCTTTAATATTTTCTTGTTGTTCATTTTCTTCAGTCAGTTCATCTTCTGGCTGTTCTAGAGTTTCTCCTTCCGAAATTGAACCCTCGGGAAGGACATTTGGGTTTTTTTTTTTGTCTCCTAACCCATCTTCTTCTTCTTCTTCAGTTTGTTTACCATTCCTAAGTCTAGGCATTGTGCTTAAATTTAGATTTCAGCAAATATATATATATATATATATATATATATATATATATATATATATATATATATATATATGCAACAAGCTTAAGAGGTATATATTTTAATTATATACCTACTATAGTATTTGAAATAAAATGTTTTTGGTTTTGTTATGTTTTTGGTTTTTCTTGTTTTTGTAACAATATTATAAAGATAACAAACAACACACTAAATGCAAGAAATAATAATAATGAAAGCAATGATCTAGTTTTCTATAAACAATTTATAAATATCATTAATGGGCTCGAGTTCTTCAGGAGTCATGAAGTGTTCTTCTTCAAATTGAAAGTTTTCTTTCAAGAATTTGACAAAAAGTGCTATAGTGATATTATCTGTCTCAGATTATGGTTGGTAGAAGTAAAGCTCGTGGCAATACTCTCGATATAACACAGCCCTAGGAACTCTATTCCATATTTCCCTATCCGTAAGAACGACCTCTTGATCTTCTACATGACCTAGGAATTGGTGTATAACAGCTGCGTTCTCGAGGTATTCCTCGAAGGTGAACAATTTTGAAGACACAAGAGCTCTCCTATAAGCTAACCACCTATGGCAGGCTCTCTGAAGTTCATGATAAAAAATGAGTTGATGAGGATCCAGGATCCTATCTAGGGCAAACCTCTTGATTTGTCTAAGTTCGGTTGATCTAGACGAAATGATACCTAGTCTCCTATCAAGTTCTTTCCACAGAAGTTGGTTTCTATCTGTTTCAGGCACACTAAGCACAGAATTAACTTCTATGGCTGCTAATTGGTTTTCAACATTTATAGTGACAGCTAATATTTTCTTAGGAGCTACCATCTAGACATGATATGCAACTTAGTAGTTTTCTAATGATTTTAAATGCATCTATGTTTTTGTTTTTTTTTTTTTCAAAAGGTTTTAGTTTCACGTCGGGTTCACCAAAATGTATCGCTCCAAATTTTTTGCATCCTTACCTTCAGGCTATAGGATCCATGCCCGGAAGGAGGATGGGAAAAGGATGGGACAATACCTCGGACTGAGAGGCCCTTTGATGGTCCCGCCTCTCGGGGGAGGGGTATTAAGGTGATTTTTCGATGGATGGTGGGGTTCACCAGGAAACGTTTAGTGGCAGTTTCCACGCCTAGGTTGGGAATGAGTTTAATGTGTTCAATTTTAGCTTTAAACATCCAAGTCCTAGGTTTGGCCAAATGAATCTAAGTTGTTCTATTATGAAAATGCAAATTAAATGAATACAGGAAACAGATTTGAATAGAAAATAGAGAGAATAAGCTAGATTAAAGAGCCATACCTGATCCGGATGTCTGATGGAGGTTCTAATTTTTGAAGCAGTCAAGATCATCTAGAATTTGATAGAATCGTCTCCGATCTGACAGGATCATCTGAGATCTGACGAATTCGTCAGAGACCTGCAATCAGAGAAATAGAGACAAACTACAGAAAATGTAGCTATGCCAACAGAGGGCAATGATGTAGAATGATATCAATAATATTAAACTGATAATTATAGACAAAAATATGAGTGCGTTACAATGATTTAATGACTAATCATGATTTTATGATGCATACAAGCTACATGGGTGAACTCCAAGATGCAGAATAATAAGGAATAACCATAAGATTAACTAAATGCAGAATAATGCAGCAGAAAAGAGTGAAGAAATGCAAACTCTAGGCACTGATTGCCCCCAATGTTGACTACAATAGAAATCATCTCGGATTGGTATGAAATCATCTCGAATTGGACAGGATCGTCTGCGATGATCTGAGCTTGCTTCGGCTGAAGAATAACAAAGTTCCTACAAGAAAATTCGAAAAGGGACAAAGGCAAACAATAGTCTAGGATATTCTAATGCATGTAAAACTCGAAGTGCAGAAAAATTCAGCCAGGGGGATGTCAAGGGGAGGGCCTAAGATTAAATAGGCATAGGAAAGAGGTTGGGAGGTTGGAGATCATCCCAATTTGGGAGATCTCCAATGGGGGAAGTCTCTAACGGCGTAGACACGCTTTTGCCCCGGTTAGAGACGTCATTGAAATAGAAGCTAATTATGAAAAATCAGTTTTGGGACAAAATCGGTTGGACGTTCTGCTCCAGACGAAATCATCCAATCTGAGGCGATATCGTCTGATCGGAGACGATATCGTCCAACGGATGAAACAAACTCTAAAAATGGCACGAAAAATGAGGAAACGGGCAGCAGGCGATTTTGGAGCGGTTTTGGGGTTAAAATTTGAATTTGAATTATTACTAAGGTAATTTTAATTATTTGCTAAGGTTTACTGTGCCAATTTTAGGGTGCTACAACTATCAATTCAAATTTGGTTGGCCACTTCTCTCCAAGGAAACCACATATGTGAAGAGTTTGTTACAATGTATTCGTTTAAGTTCTTGCTCCAATCTCTTCCCAACACCATGCCATATTTGATAGGAATGTTAAGTACCAATATATCTATGTGATGTTGAACCCTAGGTTATGAGTTGACCTGAATAAGAATATCCCTTATTTCTCCCACTGCCTCCATGGCTGATCTATCCAGTTGCACCACCTTGCTTTTAGAAGTTTTTGGTGTAAGTCCCAATTTTTGATAGATTTCTAGGGGCATAATGCTAGCAAAGGCCCCTGAATCTATTAGACAATTGTGTAGATTTCTACCAACAATTCTAATGGTTATAATAAATGGGGGCACATCTCACTTTTCCCTTTTCAAAACCAATTGGGATTCAACACCTTTAGCTTCATGAACTTGGGTAGGTGGATCCAAACCTTTTGGTGGACTTACTTATTGGCCTAAAATTTGGGACATATCATACATTGAGACATTGGCCTTAGTTTTCTTCATGTCTTCTATCAAGTCATAAGTGGGTTTTTCCAAATTTGACATGTTTTGCACCAACTTAGACTTCTTCGCCATTGATGGAGGAGGTGGATTAACATCTCCTTTGAAATCGGGAGGAAGTAATGGGTTGTTTTGAGGGGTAGAGGAAGTTTTGGGATCCTTAGAACTCCTTGTGTAATACTTGTGATTTCCTTTCCCAAAACGTTTATTGGCATGAACTTCCAATGTTTCTTCATATTCTTTTCCAAAAAACTCCACATCCTCCTCTTCTTCACTTTCTTGAGAATATATAACTTCAGTCAATATAGACTCCTATTTTCCATGGCAACAGTGCAGGCAATCATTATTACAAGATCCTGACTCTAAAAAATCTTTTGAGACATCTGCCTGATTGGCTACGAGATTGGGTACTCGTCCATTATTAGGATGTGTGTTGTATGTTCCTTTTCCTCTATTTTTATGAGGTCGGTTATGATCCATGACTTGGTCAACTTTTTTATTAACATTTCCCACAGTAACCAAAACTTTGGCCAATGTTTCCTTCATGTCTTCTATCATAGATTCAGGCCCATGTGGTTGGGGCACTGTAGTTCTGGGCCCAGTTGAATTTGCTGCATTAGCCACCATTGGAACAGGTACAATGGCTTAGGTTTGGGCACTTTGATTCCATCCTGGATTCACACTTTGAATAGGAGTGATTGTTGGATAAGTCATTGGGCTTGGTATACTAATCGGAGTGAACCCAGATATGGTCAACAAGTTATTGCTCATACTGAACCCAGGCAAGGTCATCAGGTTATTTGGAATCAATGCATGTGTTGAAAAAGAGGCCTTAGGATAAGTGGGAAATGATGCGACTTGAGATGGTTGTTGGAAATTGTTCATTGTTGGAACTTGTGGTGCCATTAATTGATTCATCATTGAGAATTGACTGTATGGACCGTATTGTCCCATCCCAGTCAATTGAGACAACCCTACTCCAGGTAAATTCATTTTTTGTTCAAGGGTCATTGTCTCCACATAAGCTAACGAAAGCATCGTAACCTGAGGATTCCTTCTAGTCAACAAGGATGTTAATAGATCTAAAGCTCCAAAGTACAATTGCAGGGCCACCGCAGGATCTACTGCAAAGTGGCGAGTTAAATTGGTATATAGTTTTTGGAACCTCTGATTGAATGTTCTTATGGGCTCATTGGGTAACCTTTTGCATGATACAAATAAATTATAAATTATGGAAGGATCCAACAACATTCGAAATTGGCTAATAAAGGCAGCTTCTAATTGGGCCCATGAAGTAATGGACCCTGTGGAAAGATTCTTGTACCATTCATTGGTCGTACTGTCTAGACTAGCAAGGAAAATTCAACAAGCGATATCTTCATGTGTAACTCCTTGTCTAGACATGTAATCCTTGTAAATTTGGACATATTCTTTAGCTGTTATGGGACCATCATGAACAAATTTAGGCAATCTCCTTTCAATATTTTTAGGCAAGTCATGGACTACCCTAGGGATATCCAAGGGATAAATTTTTGCACCATACCAAAGGGCAGGTGGCTATTGTTGTTGTTGTTGTTGTTGTTTTTGGGCCATGTTATTCAAATTTATCGACCCTATAGGAACAATGGTGACACTTGTAATGATGGGGATAGACGCACTTGTGTTGGCAATTTTGGGTTTGAGATCCTAGCTTCTTGTCTATGAGTTGTCATTGATGTCAAAAGGAACTGGCATTAATGTCAAGAGGATTTATTGGCTTCAAAGGTTGAAGATTCCAAAGAATATTTTCTAGAAGATTTCGGAGAGATTCCATGTGGCAGATGAAAAGGTTTTTATCAAAACCATGGCAGGTTTAAGGGTTTTTATTAAAACCAGGTGGATGCATTAAGGGTTTTTCTCAAAACCACTCTCAACTTAATGCAAAGGTTGGAGACACTTATTAATTAAATAACTTAATTAATAAAACCTTTTTAAGGTTTTTTAATTAATTATTTATTTGATTTAGTGATTAAATTATTTTAATAATTTAATGGGTTCTCCACCTAAGGTCTAAGGTCTAAAAGACCTTTGATTATTTTTTAAATAATCAAAAGGGTTTCATAAACCCTAAAGTTGTTTCGAAGGCGCCAAAATAATATTAATTCGAAAAGTTCGAATTATCCTCCCGTCGACGTCGTGCATAGCATGGAAGTTTGGCTATATAAGCCATAACCTATAGTCCAAAGCAATGGTGTGAAAGAAATTCGAATTGCGCAAAGGTTGGGAAGTAAAAGCTACGGCTATCATTTTTTTGCCACGTTTATCCATCGCCAAAGGGTTAAGGAGAAGGAGACTCTTGCTAGCCTTCAAGCTAGCATCGTTGGCCTAGTGGCAATGACTGTTCTGCGAAGGCGCTTGAAGGGAGGTCAAGCGTTCGACTCCCACCGTGGAGTGTGAGAAGAGTTTTTGCGCTCCGATTTTTTGGAGGCATCTGTTGACCCACGATTTTTGGAAGCATTTTTTTGGTAAGGTTTTTTAAATAAAATCTGCATTTTGTTAAAGAAGAAGTGGTTGGGCAGATTTATTTAAAATTATTTTTAAGGTTAAATGCTTCTTTGGAGATATAAGGTTGATAGTGTGTGGTTGAGATTTTTGGCTTGATTGTTGAGTGAGATTTGCTTAGAAGCTATTATTCCTTGAGCATGGTTTAATTAATTTGGAGAAATAAGGTGTAAAAGGATATATTGTTTGTATGCTTTATATTTTTTGGTAGTTGACTTCTAAGGATTGGAGTCATAAGGTGTTTTATGGAATAAATATTTTTGTGGTTACTTTTATGATCTAACCCTAACTTGGTGGCAAAGTTGAGGGTGGTGTTGGTAAGAGGTTGAAGAACTATTCTCTTCTTCCTCAAACAAAGGTATGGGCAACTTCTTCCATGTATATTGTTGATGGTGTATTTTCTGAAATTGAGTTTGGAGTGAAAAGGTTGTCTACTAGGTATTCTTGTTGGTGTAAATCCCATTTTCTGGATATTGAAGATTGTTTATGCATTAAAATCATTGATGAGTTTTTTGGGTGAATGCATAATTCTGGTTGAGGAAGAGGAAGCATTTTTGCACTAGGGTTTATGTTAGTAAGTCTTGCTACTTGCATTGAGTTGGTGAAACCCTTAGTTGGCTGTTTTGAGATTGATGGTTGAGTTGCTTCCATAGAGGTTGTTTTGATCAAGTTAATGCTTTACTTGATACATGATTTGGGCTTACTCCATTGAGATTGATTTGAGCAAGTTATTCTTTGCATTGGTGATTTATGTTGGTGGTTGTTTTGTTCAAATACCTTTGGAGGGAAAAGGATGTCTACTAGTTTCCTTTTCATGTAGTGATTGGTTGAATGCTTCAAGGTTAATGTTGAGTTGAATGATGTTGGTTAAACCTTGTCTATAAGCATTGTTGTTAAAGCCCTAATTGGTTGAGAAAAGATATTGGTTGTGGAAAGAACATGAGTATCATTGTTATATGAGATATTGCATGGTTGGCAATTGTTGGGTTGTGTTTCATGTTCTTGAGAAAAGCATACTACATCTATCTTATTCTTTTGAGATTGAGATTGAGTTGAGATTGAGATTGGGAGTTAAGTATAGAACATATTGAGTCTCTAACAATTCTCTTTATGTTTCTATGAGATTTGAGATTGAGATTGGGAGTTAAGTATAGAACATATTGAGTCTCTAACAATTCTCTTTATGCTTCTATGAGGTTGATGAATCACATTGGGTCTCTAACAATTCTCTTTGTGGGTTCATGCTAAGCAAGTTTTTCTTGATGAACTTGTGAGCTGATTTGGACGAGGTTCTAGGGAGGACTTGTGATTGGAGTCTAGTGAGGACTTGTGAGCTGATTTGGACAGGTTCTAGTGAGGACTTGTGAGCTGATTTGGACAAGTTCTAGGGAGGACTTGTGAGCTGATTTGGACAGGTCCTAGCAGAGGACTTGAGGACAGAGTTGAAGTGGTTCTTTGAGAAGAACCTGAGGATAGTTTTGACAAGTCTTTGAGAAGGCTTGTGTGCATCAAAGATTGATTTGTTCAAGCTTTATGAGTTGAGCTTGGGACAGATCTGACAGAGTGAGGAAGACTTGTGCTGGACCGATTGACTATGTTTAGTACAGGTTGATGAGTTGTTGTGGAGGTGATCAGTGAGGACAGAGGTCTCTTGAGGCTGAGCATTGAGGACAGGAGGTCTTCTATGGAAAGGAGTTCCACGTGCTAGCGGAATAAGAGGTAGGTGATCTTCTGAAGTATCATTTCCAGAGCTGAGGGGAAGGATTCTCCTTTGGGGGAGGCTCATAAATTCGTGAGGAGGGGAAGGATTCTCCTTTGGGAAGGAGGCTCATAAATTCATGAGGAGGGGAAGGATTCTCCTTTGGGTAGGAGGCTCATAAATTCGTGAGGAGGGGAAGGATTCTCCTTTGGGCAGAGGCTCATAAATACTTGAGTAGGGGAAGGTTTCTCCTTTGGGCTGAGGCTCATAAACATTGTAATTGGGAAGGATTCCCAAAGAACTTTGAGAAAGCTTTTTAGAGAAAAGTTTTGTGGATGTAGCCCATGTTGGGTGAACCACGTTAAAATTGGTGTCTCATTGTGTGTTGCTTTATGCATTGCTTTGATATTGCTATTGGTTCATTGCTTTGCGAAGTTGAAGTTAAATAGAGAAAGTAAAAAGAGGTCTTATACTGTTCACCCCCCTCTCAGTATAAGCTTGTGTTCTTCAATTGGTATCAGAGCGGGTTCCTTCGAAAAGTTTAACAGCTTGAAGGAAAATATTGTAAAGAACACAATGGAATCTACAAGTGGTAATGCAGCACCTATTCTTGATGGGGCAGATTTTGGGCTTTGGAGTGCTAGGATGAAGGTTCATCTTATGGCTCTTGGAAATGAAGTTTGGGAAGTGATTGAGGATGAGTATACCATTCCTGAGCATGGTCCTTCTACTAAGGAAGAGAGGCTCCTACATCATAGCAATTCAAAGGCAATGAATGCAATCTTGAAGGGTTTACAGAAGGCAGATCTTACCAAGGTGATTCACTGCAAGACAACTAGTGAAATGTGGAAACAGTTGAAGGTGGTTCATACAGGTGATGCAAATGTCCGAAAGGCCAAGTTGAGACACTTCAAAGGTATGTTTGAACAACTCAAGATGAATGATGAAGAAAATATTAGTGACTATATGCTTCGTATGGATGAGATTGTTAACTCTATGAAGGAACTAGGTCTTGAGCTTGCTGAAAATGATATTTGTGATAAGATTTTGAGGTCTCTTCCAAATAGATTTAGTGAAAATATTTTTGCTATTGAGGAAGCTAAGGATTTGGATAAGTTGAAAAAGGATGAGCTTCATAGTATACTTGCAGCATTTGAGTTGAGAACTCAAGTGAAGGTTGATGTTAAGAAGGAGGCGACTTTCAAGGCTACCAAGAAATCCAAGGGTAAAGAGCTTCAAGATAGTGATGAGTCTTCTAGTGATGAAGAGGCATATTACAGCAAGAAGGGCAAGTTCTCAAGAAAGCACAAAGGTATGAAATATGTCAAGTGTTTCAATTGTGGAAAGTTTGGTCATTATGCTACTAACTGTATTGCTGCCAAGGATGAAAGTGATGAAGATAAACAGGATTATAAGAGCAAGGATTATGAAAGGCACAGGCATCAAAGGAAGAATAAAGATGAGCAAAGCAATCAAGGAAAGAGGTACTCTCACAAACACAAGAAAATTTTCTACCTAGACAAGGCAAGTAAGTGTTCTAGTAGTGATAGTGAAAGTTCTTCAAGTGATGTTGGAAATGAGATGTTGTTCCTAACGAGAAAAAGAAGAAGAAAAGAAACATAGATTTGTCCTTATGAAATGTTTTAGATGTGGAAATTTTGGACATCTTGAGGATGATTGCACAAATGATGGATTGATTTCTAGTTATACTATGTATGAGGATGCTTCGAAAAATTGTAAGGAAGATCTTTGTATGGCTTTAGAAAAGGGTAGCACCTCTAGTGATAAGAAATCTGAAAAAGTCATTGATGTTTCAAAAGGCAAACAAATAGAGGAAGTTATAGAGGATGGTGAAGTAGATCTTGAAGCTGAACTTGTTAGTGCTCTTAGTGCTTTGAAAAAGGAAAGAAAGAAGAATGCTAGACTCAATGATAAATTGGATGAATGTTGTATTGAGAGAGATGAGCTTATAGAAAGTCTTGACTTCTCTATAGCTAAGACACAGAAACTTAAGGATAAGTTAGAGTCTAAGGTTCTTGAGTGTAGAGAGTTGGAACAGAAAGTGGCTTCCTTGAAAGAGGAAACTAAAGAGTACAATGAGAAGCTTTAGAGGTTTGAAGATAGCACCAAAAAGGTAAAGTCAATCATCAAAGATCAAAGAAGGACAAGAGATAAAACAGGTCTTGGTTTTGGTAAGAAACACATGGAACAGGTTGGCGACTCTGCTGGGAATCTAGTAAGAGATTCCGAAAGGAAGAGAGTTCTGATGAGGAAAGTACTTCAGAAAAAGAGTCCTTGAGTGATAGATGCACAAAATCAAAAAATAGGAATCAAAAAAAGGGAGAAAGTTTACAGGACCTAAGAGGTCAAATCAAGGAAAGTTTAATGGCAGATGTTTTGCTTGTCACAAGTTTGGTCACATGGCTTCACATTGCATGACTCAAGTGAGGAAGGTAAATGACAGATTCAGAGGTGGTAATTTCTTTCAAGGGTATTGCTACTCTTGTAAACAGTTTGGGCACAAGGTTGTTTATTGCAAGGCTAATAACGAGAATAGGGTTGGTCAGAACAGATGGAGTCAAAGATCGGGTATGCCTCAAAGAAATAACATTGTTAGTTGTTATAAGTGCAACAATGAAGGTCACATAGCTAGACGAGGTGTAGAGCTGAAATTCCAAGGTACAGGAACAGGGAACATGGGTATGAACAGGCACAAGAATCAAGACATGGATAAGAACAGGAATGATAACAAGAACAACAACGGTGACATGAACAGGGAACAGGAATATGGACAAGGAGAACAAGAGAAGACATGGTAAGGCAGCTATAGACACCGATGAAGATCAGTGCCTAATGGGAGTTTTACTCCCACCCCGAAATTAATCACCTCAACAGGAGGTGGGGGAGGGACTAAGCTAAGAGGCTCATTCTTAGTCCCAAGCCCCAAAGGTGACCCTTTGCCATTGATGACAAAGGGGGAGAGATATGAGTAAGGGGGAGAGCCTCAAGTCAGGGGGAGCTGATTTCTATACAGCAGTTTTGAGTTTGAGTGTTGTTGAGAAGCATGGTTTGCCATCAATGACAAAGGGGGAGATTGTTGGCAATTTTGGGTTTGAGATCCTAGCTTCTTGTCTATGAGTTGTCATTGATGTCAAAAGGAACTGGCATTAATGTCAAGAGGATTTATTGGCTTCAAAGGTTGAAGATTCCAAAGAATATTTTCTAGAAGATTTCGGAGAGATTCCATGTGGGAGATGAAAAGGTTTTTATCAAAACCATGGCAGGTTTAAGGGTTTTTATTAAAACCAGGTGGATGCATTAAGGGTTTTTCTCAAAACCACTCTCAACTTAATGCAAAGGCTGGAGACACTTATTAATTAAATAACTTAATTAATAAAACCTTTTTAAGGTTTTTTAATTAATTATTTATTTGATTTAGTGATTAAATTATTTTAATAATTTAATGGGTTCTCCACCTAAGGTCTAAGGTCTAAAAGACCTTTGATTATTTTTTAAATAATCAAAAGGGTTTCATAAACCCTAAAGTTGTTTCGAAGGCGCCAAAATAATATTAATTCAAAAAGTTTGAATTATCCTCCCGTCGACGTCGTGCATAGCATGGAAGTTTGGCTATATAAGCCATAACCTATAGTCCAAAGCAATGGTGTGAAAGAAATTCGAATTGCGCAAAGGTTGGGAAGTAAAAGCTACGGCTATCATTTTTTTGCCACGTTTATCCGCCGCCAAAGGGTTAAGGAGAAGGAGACTCTTGCTAGCCTTCAAGCTAGCGTCGTTGGCCTAGTGGCAACGACTATTCTGCGAAGGCGCTTGAAGGGAGGTCAAGCGTTCGACTCCCGCCGTGGAGTGTGAGAAGAGTTTTTGCGCTCCGATTTTTTGGAGGCACTTGTTGACCCACGATTTTTGGAAGCATTTTTTTGGTAAGGTTTTTTAAATAAAATCTGCATTTTGTTAAAGAAGAAGTGGTTGGGCAGATTTATTTAAAATTATTTTTAAGGTTAAATGCTTCTTTGGAGATATAAGGTTGATAGTGTGTGGTTGAGATTTTTGGCTTGATTGTTGAGTGAGATTTGCTTAGAAGCTATTATTCCTTGAGCATGGTTTAATTAATTTGGAGAAATAAGGTGTAAAAGGATATATTGTTTGTATGCTTTATATTTTTTGGTAGTTGACTTCTAAGGATTGGAGTCATAAGGTGTTTTATGGAATAAATATTTTTGTGGTTACTTTTATGATCTAACCCTAACTTGGTGGCAAAGTTGAGGGTGGTGTTGGTAAGAGGTTGAAGAACTATTCTCTTCTTCCTCAAACAAAGGTATGGGCAACTTCTTCCATGTATATTGTTGATGGTGTATTTTCTGAAATTGAGTTTGGAGTGAAAAGGTTGTCTACTAGGTATTCTTGTTGGTGTAAATCCCATTTTCTGGATATTGAAGATTGTTTATGCATTAAAATCATTGATGAGTTTTTTGGGTGAATGCATAATTCTGGTTGAGGAAGAGGAAGCATTTTTGCACTAGGGTTTATGTTAGTAAGTCTTGCTACTTGCATTGAGTTGGTGAAACCCTTAGTTGGCTGTTTTGAGATTGATGGTTGAGTTGCTTCCATAGAGGTTGTTTTGATCAAGTTAATGCTTTACTTGATACATGATTTGGGCTTACTCCATTGAGATTGATTTGAGCAAGTTATTCTTTGCATTGGTGATTTATGTTGGTGGTTGTTTTGTTCAAATACCTTTGGAGGGAAAAGGATGTCTACTAGTTTCCTTTTCATGTAGTGATTGGTTGAATGCTTCAAGGTTAATGTTGAGTTGAATGATGTTGGTTAAACCTTGTCTATAAGCATTGTTGTTAAAGCCCTAATTGGTTGAGAAAAGATATTGGTTGTGGAAAGAACATGAGTATCATTGTTATATGAGATATTGCATGGTTGGCAATTGTTGGGTTGTGTTTCATGTTCTTGAGAAAAGCATACTACATCTATCTTATTCTTTTGAGATTGAGATTGAGTTGAGATTGAGATTGGGAGTTAAGTATAGAACATATTGAGTCTCTAACAATTCTCTTTATGTTTCTATGAGATTTGAGATTGAGATTGGGAGTTAAGTATAGAACATATTGAGTCTCTAACAATTCTCTTTATGCTTCTATGAGGTTGATGAATCACATTGGGTCTCTAACAATTCTCTTTGTGGGTTCATGCTAAGCAAGTTTTTCTTGATGAACTTGTGAGCTGATTTGGACAGGTTCTAGTGAAGACTTGTGTTCTAGTGAGGACTTGTGAGCTGATTTGGAAGGTTCTAGTGAGGACTTGTGAGCTGATTTGGACAAGTTCTAGGGAGGACTTGTGAGCTGATTTGGACAGGTCCTAGCAGAGGACTTGAGGACAGAGTTGAAGTGGTTCTTTGAGAAGAACCTGAGGACAGTTTTGACAAGTCTTTGAGAAGGCTTGTGTGCAGCAGAGATTGATTTGTTCAAGCTTTATGAGTTGAGCTTGGGACAGATCTGATAGAGTGAGGAAGACTTGTGTTGGACTGACTGACTGTGTTTAGTACAGGTTGATGAGTTGTTGTGGAGGTGATCAGTGAGGACAGAGGTCTCTTGAGGCTGAGCATTGAGGACAGGAGGTCTTCTGTGGAAAGGAGTTCCACGTGCTAGCGGAATAAGAGGCAGGTGATCTTCTGAAGTATCATTTCAGAGTCGAGGGGAAGGATTCTCCTTTGGGCAGGAGGCTCATAAATTCTGTGAGGAGGGGAAGGATTCTCCTTTGGGCAGGAGGCTCATAAATTCGTGAGGAGGGGAAGGATTCTCCTTTGGGCAGGAGGCTCATAAATTCGTGAGGAGGGGAAGGATTCTCCTTTGGGCAGAGGCTCATAAATACTTGAGTAGGGGAAGGTTTCTCCTTTGGGCTGAGGCTCATAAACATTGTAATTGGGAAGGATTCCCAAAGAACTTTGAGAAAGCTTTTTAGAGAAAAGTTTTGTGGATGTAGCCCATGTTGGGTGAACCACGTTAAAATTGGTGTCTCATTGTGTGTTGCTTTATGCATTGCTTTGATATTGCTATTGGTTCATTGCTTTGCGAAGTTGAAGTTAAATAGAGAAAGTAAAAAGAGGTCTTATACTGTTCACCCCCCCCTCTCAGTATAAGCTTGTGTTCTTCAACTTGGTATAGCTGTCACGTTTGAAATTGTGGGCTCAGGCCCACTAGACGTACGTGAGTCTAAAGAAGCTCCTAACTCAAGTACACTAGGTGTTATTTCGATCTCTAATGTTTTGTTTCTTGACTTCCTAGTAGTGGGAGAAAGGCTTTGGAAAATAGTTTCCCCTGTGATTTTGGACCTAGTAGCTATGTACTCAGGTTGGGCCAACTTGAAAACTATAGAACTCTAAAAGACTTCTCTCAATTCACTTGTAAAATGAAACAAATAAATGTTATACCTGTAAGAACATTAGGTGGAAACAAAACTACCCACGTTAATCGTTAGAACTGATCGCAATCACAAAGCAATAAAGAAGGCCCTCCTTCTAGTGCCAAAATGTTGAGTGAATATTTTTCCCTATAGCAAAATGATCACCACAACTAGAGTCTCAAACAGGAAACTCTCACTTGCAAAGAAATTAAGTAGCATTATTCATTTCTCCAAGTTTCTTGTGAACAAATATTCATATACATATAATCAATCAAGACAAAAGCAAATAAATGAATGTATACCAAAATAACTTAAACCAAGCAAGAGTTAAAAAGGGGCCTTTAATGATTCGAACAAGTACTTTGCAATCATAATCCATTAAATCAACCAAAAGCGAAGATAGCTTCTTTTAATGTTCTTGAGATTAAAGTAATCTACCTGAAACCCAGTTAGTAACCTCTTTTATCTTCATCTTAAAATATTCCAAATGATAAAGTGTGTGGTATAAGCCACTTCATTTTAAGCTCTGTGCCTTTAACATGAGGTTCATTTTTAGAGTTAGCAGGTTCATTTTATCTTTATTTAAAAGTGTTTCACTATCCCTATGTTAGCCTTTGGTGTTAGTAAAGTTAGCAATGTTAGCATTAAATGTGCAAAAAATTAGTAAGTTAGCAAGCTAGGATTCATTTGCTTGATCTGATTTAGTGTGCATTTGGAATTAGTAGCCCTCCTAAACCCATATTTTATCTGAAAATTAGATGAAGGTGCTTGGAGATGCAAGAATGAAAATCTAAATTAAAGAAGTGGATCTAGAAGTGGCTTTCTCTTCTCTACTATTAATCCCTGGTTTTCTTTGGGAAACACTAGATCTATAAACAAACCCTCCAATTTCTGGTGCAAGCAGATCTCTTTCTCAAGCACAGACATAGAGCATACTCTTGGAAGATTTCTTTACCTTCTTTATAACTTAGATTATTCATGGCAATAAATGAACTATTTATGAACATGAATTCTGGAAAAGGACCAGAATAGAATGAAAACAAATGCAAAAATTATGGAATGGACCCAAATTGAAACAATAGATTTTAAAGCAAGACTAATCTAAATATCAGAAAACTAAAACAAAAACATAATTTACAAAAGTTATCTGGAAAAACAAAACAGGACATTAATTTGGTTAGCAATCTCCTCCCTGCAAAACCCCAAGTTATGAGATGAAATTCTAAAACAACCTAACCTAACAGACCTGCAACATAAACACATTCAAATTAGATTAGATGCAAGACTCTAAGGAAACAAATAATTGTATCATTCCATCATTCACCTATCGTAACCCACTTTATGGCGTAAACGAATAGATACAAGAAGCAATAATGCAAAGGAAAGATTTACAGAAATAGTAGCAGTCTTAGTTTCAATCTCCTTTTGATTTCACACACAAGAGTTGCTCTTGCCAAAAAAAACTCCTTTATTCCGAAAGATAGTCTTTGTTTTTTTTACAATTTCTAGCCCTTCTCCACTTCTTTGAATGGCGTATTTAAAACCTCTGAAAAAATTTTGTTTCTCCCTCCATGACTATTCGTTTTCTCCTTCCCTTGTGCATGCATGTGTTTTGATTTCCAAAAAAAAAAAAATTCATTTCTATTTTGTGGCCCTTCGTTTCATTTTCTCGACATGTGCTTCCATCTATTTCCTTCCATGTGTAACGACCATCTTAAATGATTTCAAATCATTAAATATTCCTTATGTAACGTTTTGTCTTATTCATTGGATTTTGTCCTTATGTCCACGTCACTATGCAGTCTTCAGTTTCACTGTCCTGGTGTTCATCACTAATATCAGACGCATTGTCAACTACTCTGTTCCCTTGGTGAAAATGCAACATGTTGTGATATCGTGACACTTTTTCTTTCTTGTTCTTTTGGATGCAAAAACACAACATGTCACGATATCATGACACTTTTCTCTTTTCGTTTGGCCACGAAAATGCAACATGTTGTGATATCGTGACACTTTTCTTTCTTATCTTTTGGCTGTGAAAATGCAACATGTAGTGATATCGCGACACTTTTCTCTTTTGGCTATGAAAATGCAATATGTCACGATATTGAGACACTTTTTCTCTTTTGGTCGCGACAATGCAACATGTCGCAATATCACGACACTTTTTATCTTTTGGCCGTGACAATGCAACATGTCGCGATATCGCGACACTTTTTCTCTTTTGGCCGCGATAATACAACATGTCGTGATATCTCGACACTTTTTCTCTTTTGGCCATGACAATGCAACATGTCACGATATCGTGACACTTTTTCTCTTTTGGCTACGACAATGCAACATGTCACGATATCGAGACACTTTTTCTCTTTTGGCCGCGACAATGCAACATGTCCCGATATCGCGACACTTTTTCTCTTTTGGCTATGACAATGCAACATGTCGTGATATCGCGACACTTTTTCTCTTTGCTCTCTCTCTGCTTTGGACCGTGAAAATGCAACATGTCACGATATCGTGACACTTTTTCCTCCTTGCAATGTTTTGGTTTTTCTTTGATCTTTAGCATATGGGCCACTTCGGTCTTCTTGGAAAACATGCAAAAAAGGTGGTCCCCAATTTTGGGGTACGTTGTGGAGCAGCCACAACAAGACATATCAGCTTCCCTACATTACTGGTCCATCGATTATTTCTAAGAACACCCTGGTTTTATAATTTCCTTACCTTGCAAATTCTCCATGGTGGGTGCAAAGCTCTGAATACAAGTGTTTTCAATTTTATATTGTTGGGTTGGTGTGAGCTGCTTGCTTGGCCTAGAATTTTTGGAGAAGTCATACAGTCCTATCCCAGGAATAGCTTATCTAGGAAGCTCAACATAAGGCGGCTGGTCAATGATAAATTGCATAGCCTCTTTGGTATCTTTAGGCATGAAGGTAGCTCCCCAAGTGGCCATTTTTTTATCATAAAGTACTTCAACTCATAGAAACAAACTTCCTTGAGTTTTCTCTAAAATTCAGCTTGCCAATACCAACTCCTTGCTCTATAATTCCTTTACTTGAGATAACTAGGATGGTAGTGATGTTCAAGAGTGGGGGTTTAAGTACTTGAGGGTGGAGTGGCTTCATTGATATTGCATGGAGTATCATTAATGCAGTTTCACCAAATACCTTTTAAATCTAACCAATGGATACCTACCATTGCATTGCTTCTAAAATCAGAGAGTTATGGTATGCGATCTTCCTTAGCCTATACGTCCGCAAAGACTTTGGTTTGTGTACTTTCAATAATTTCAAGTGTTTTCATTGGTAATTTTGTTGCACCTTCTTCTGACATGGAATTAAGAATGTGGTGGTAGTAGCCTTCATGAGAAATTTTTCATAAACATTTTTCCACCTTGGTCCTATAAAAGGAGTTAGCTCAAAACATATACCATTAAAAATTGATCATATTTTTGAGCGCTTGTCATTAGATCTATTTGTGAATGTGCATGCCCATCAAGATTCACCAATCTACACGTTGGTTAGTCCGAAAGATTAAAATTTTATAAATTTATTATCCTAAATTAATTAGTGGTTAATCAACCCTTAAGGCACCTAGGCAAAATCATTTGTCAATTTAAAATTTGTGCACTAGGGACAACACTTATCGTTAGATCTATTTCACTTCGTGCACTACCATTGAGATCCTAAAACCTGCATGTTCATTAGTCTAATGATATATAAATGTTCACACAATTAATTAGATTAATCTCACACATTAGGTTGAAAACCTTAGATTAGCAATAATTTGATTTAAAAACACTTAGGTATAAAACCTCATAATTCTCGATGCGATAATTATTAATTAATGTATTAAACCCACACATAATAAAGGTTCATTAAGACTAATTGGTGATTAGAAAATTTAATATTTTTCAATTAAACCACTAGCACTTTATAATCTAATCATCTCCCTATGTGCTCACTGTTAGATCAAATAACAGATACGTGCACCCATTGAATTATTTAGATATGCACACGGGTTAGCTAAAAAAATGGGGGGTCATTTTCAATGTATTAGAACCTCATTAATCTTGTTTATGCATGAATATTAACTCTTAATAAAAGCCTTTAATTAAAAATCTGATAAAACCTTATATAATTAATCTTTGGACGCTTTGGGAGTGCGTTGTCGTTGGATCTAGGCAGGGGTGAGCGTTGTCGTTGAGATCTTTGAAGTTGCATGCTTTTTATTCTAAGGGGGAATTATCTATCATGCACTTAGAACCATGTTAATCATAATTAATCTTGCTTTAACATACTTTGACCTTTGATGATGTGTGAGCTCCGAAAAAAATGTGAATTTGGGCTCTGGTGATTTGGCGGGAAAACCTTTGAACAGGCTTCGGGCGATGCTCGAGGGTTTCTGGCCCGTAAGATCTTTCCAGAGACTTTGGTGTTTTGGTTTTGAACTACTCTAAAGGTTTGCTCGTTGCTCCGGGAGGGCCCGATGGGGTCTCCTCTAGTCCCTCTTATGGGGAGAAAAAGTTCTTATGCTGAGATGTTGAAAGAAAACCCCTCGTCTTCCACTAGTGAAGCTCAGAGGAATACTTTTCAAACGCTACTCAAAAATGTTGGCAACAGCCCAAATGCTCACCGCGTTAATGGATTCCTCCCGCAATCCGCTTCCAGACCTAAGATTGTTATCGAACCCAAGCTAGTCGAGGATACAATTGTCTACCGAGCTAACCATGACTTGATCTACAAATTCATGGGCATCTGACCTTCTCTGAATTTTTTGCATACCTGGGTTTGACAAAACTGGGAGCCACAAGGTGAGTACTCTTTATGGACAATAAGCAATGGGTATTTTATTATTAGTTTCTCTTCTTTAGCAAATAGAAACAGAGCATTTGAATCAGAAAAGAGAAACCATGGACCAGCAGGGTTATTTGTTCAACCCTGGAGAGTGGGCTTTGATCCTCGCATTGAACCCACGGTTCTGTGCTGGTCTGGATCCGACTGTACGCTCTCCCGATGGAGTTTTGGGGTGAGCAGGTTCTAGAAATAATAGGTAATTCCCTAGGCAGATATATAGGAGTCTCTAGAGACACCATAGAGGGAAATACAACTATTTTTGCTAGAATCTGTGTAGAAATGGACATTAGCCAGCCCTTATCAACTGAGGTGGAGCTTGAGTTGGTAGGAGTTCCCTGGATCCAGCAGTTAGACTATGAGGCCCTACCTTTCAGGTGCAGAGTTTGCCATAAGCATGGACATTTGGCAAGGTTTTGTCCTAACACCTCGAGCACAAAAGCGGAGGCTTTGATTGGAATTCCAAGCCACCCTAGAGAGGGTAATCCCACCCCTGTCAATGAACCTTCCAAAACTTCTCCAAGTCCTGATGCTCAGAAGGATGGCTTTGAACAGCCGAAACGAAGGAGAAACAAAAAGAAAAATGGCAAGGAGCAGATGCATCTCAAGCCAAACAACCGGTATGAGATTTTTAAGTCATTAGTGGATCTGGAAGACCAAGTCATGGAGGGAGTGGATGGGAATGGTGAGATTAATAACACTCGCTCCCAAGATTCTCCTTCATCCACTCCTGTTGCCAAACAGGTGATCGCACCCTTGGAGAGTATGCAGTCAGAGAACCCAAGGGCATTGGTGATACACTCCCCAGCACAACCGGCTATTAAAGATGTCACTATGGGAAATGCAGATAAAAACAGAGAAAGGCCAGCTTTAGGGATCACTCAGGTGGAGAAGAGATCTAAAAACAATAACTCTCAAGGAGCGGGAAGAAAATCCAATAAGGAACTGCTCACAGCACAAGGAGATAAGCTGATCAATGGAGGATCGGTGAGGTCAATTGATTCTTACTGCTCCCAAGGTTTTCAATGATTATACAATCTTGGAATGTTAGGGGTTTAAACAGTAGAACCCATCAATCTGTTGTTCAAAGACTCTTAGGGAAGTATAAAACGGATTTTTTGCTTATCCAGGAGACAAAAATGTCGCTAGATCTTATGAGTAAAACTGTTAGTAGGATTTGGAGGGGCGCTGGGTATATGGATGTGGCTGCCCAAGGTGCCTCAGGGGGGATTGTCACTCTTTGGAACCCCCTGGAATGGACTGCTTTAGAACATATAGCCTGGAGGGGTGTTCTCACATCTCTCTTCAGGAATATTGTCACAGCTGAGCATGTACTAATTACAAATTTCTATGGGGCTCAAAGCCTTGATGGCCAGAGGCTCCAATGGAAAGTTGTTCACAACATGAGGTCCTCTAGACAAGTTTGTGACTAGATAATTACTGGAGATTTTAATGCCAAATTATTTGCTCGGGATCAGGAAGGTGGAACCCCTGTTTTGGACCTGAGGTACAGGCTTCTGATTGCCCAGGTCCAGGCTTTTCACTTAGTGGATATCCAAGGCCCTGGAACTTTTTTCACTTGGACTAACAAGAGGAGGGAGCCACACTATAGGAAGGTAAAGCTAGATCACTTTCTGGTCTCAGAGGAGGCATTTGTTAAGTGGAATGTTAAATTCTAGATTTTGGATGGCCCTGTTTCTGATCATTCCCCCATCCTGCTGGAGGGTGGGACTCAGACAGGGCAGTACCACAAACCGTTTAGATTTGAGAATTTTTGGATACAAAAGGAGGATATTCATGAGAAAATTCCGCAATGGTGGGATGAAGGTCGTCCACCTTTTGGGACAGCTATGTTTAAATTCCACAAACAGCTTCATTTTGTCAAAAGTAAACTGAAACAGTGGAGGCACGCCAATAAGTCGGATTTCCAGCTGCAAAGAGCCCCCTTGATGGTCCGCTGGGAGGAGGTACAGAAACAATTCAGGGAAGGAATAATTACTGAATAGCTTAAAACTGAAGATGATGCCCTGTGCAAAGCTGTTGAGGACATTGATAACCAAGAGGAAATTTACTGGAAACAGCGGGCTAGAAATTTTTGGTTATTGGAAGGAGATAGAAATACAAAATTTTTCCATAGATCAGCCTGTGCTAGAAGACAGATGAATAACATGGCAGTTCTACATGATGAGAATGGACACTCCTTTGATACTCTTCCTGGTATGCACTCCCACTCAGTGGATTATTTCTCTAAGATTTTTGCAGAAAATAGGGAGCAAGATGTGGGGGCTCAAAATGAAGTTCTTGATGTTATTCCCCCTATTGTCACTCAAGAAGAAAATCAGGCTCTCCTTAGACCCATTGATAGATATGAATTGAAGTGTGTGGTCTTTGGAATGAGCACAGGAAAATCTCCCGGTCCAGACAGTTTTCCTATTGAGTTTTTCCAGGCCTTTTGGGATACCTTAGAAGATGATGTTTTGGCTATTACAGAGGAGTCCAGAATCAATAAGAGAATGCTTAAGGCTCTAAATCATACCTTCATCACTTTAATTCCTAAGGGGGAGGAAGGGGTTCATATCTCTGACTTTAGGCCTATTGCCTTATGTAATGTGATTTACAAAATTATCACAAAGATAATAGTTGAACGTCTTAAACCTCTCCTTCATAACCTCATCTCCTCAGAACAAGGGGGATTTGTTGAGGGTAGACAGATTTTGGATGGAGTGGTTCTTGCCCAGGAGGCTATTCATTCAATGCAAAACTTTGGTAACAAAGGAATGTTCATCAAACTGGATATGTCCAAGGCTTATGATAGAGTGGAGTGGGGCTTCCTGTCAAAGATGTTGGCCGCCTTTGGTTTTTCCCAGGACTGGATAGACTGGGTTATGAGCTGTGTTTCCATGCCTTCTTATTCTGTTCTAATTAAGGGGCTTCCCTCACCTCCTTTTGGAGCTTCTCGCGGTCTCCGACAAGGGGACCCCTGCTCTCCCTATCTATTCCTTATTTTGGCTGAAGGATTAGGTAGACTCTTCTTCAGAAGAAGACTTCAAGGCCTGTTAACAGGTATTAAGGTTGGTGTAGAAATTCTAACTCATTTGCAATTTGTGGATGATACTGGCCTGGTTGGAGTGGCCAGTCTCAGGGAAGCCAGGGGAATCAGAGACTCTCTCAATGTTTACCTTAGGGCCTCCAATCAGGTTATCAATGATAGAAAATCCAAAGTGGTCTTTTTCAACCTTGATCAAAGGCTTCAGGACAGAATTATGGAGATTTTGGGCTTCACTAGAACCTCTCTTCCTATAGTCTACTTGGGGGTTCCTTTGCATTTCAAGAAATTGAAAATTGACATTTGGAAAGATCTTTTGGATGGCTTCAAATATAGAATGAACCATTGGTCTCATAAATGGTTAAGCTATGGCGGCTGATTAACCTTCTTACAGTCAGTTATCCAAGCCATGCCAATTTATAAATTCTCTATCCTGGCTGCCCCACCTTCTATTTGGAAAGAGTTGGATAAATTGGCCAGAAGATTCTTATGGGAAGGATCAAATGGTGAGATGAAATGGGCCTTGGTTTGCTGGGATAAGGTTACGCAGCCCAAAGAAAAATGAGGGCTGGGATTGAGAAGCTCTAAACTCAACAACATAGCCTTAGCAGGTAAATTATATTGGAGATGGATCTCCCAGCCATCATCTTTATTCAGTAGAATCTTAACCAACAAATATCTGGGCCAAGTTCATCCTTCTGAAATAAGCCGCTTCCATTTGGATGGTAATGGATCCCTCGTCTGGCAAGCTCTCAAGTTGGGTTCTCAAGTTATTAAAGACCAATTGTTCTGGAAAGTGGGAAGAGGGGAGAAGGCACATTTCTGGACTGACTCATGGGACCAGTATCCACCCATCATTGCGGAATATCCTGAATTGCTTCCAATTAAATCAGCCATAGAATCCCAGGGATGGGTCACTATTGAGAATTATTTCAACACTAGCCAGTTGGGTGAGTATAAATTCAAGAAGTTTAAGCGGTTGGAGGAGTGGCCGGTCACAATCCCTCCGGCGCTAGCAACCATTTTGACCAACATCTTGACAGCTCGGTTTCTCACGGGCAGAGATGAAGAGGATGAGTTAGCTTGGGGCCATGGGAACCTCGGGGTTTATACTATGAAGGCTGGATATGATCAGATCCTCCCAGAGCCTCCCCCGCATTCATTTTCGGTTCAATATTGGAAGAAGATTTGGTATTCCAAGTGCTGGCCGAAAGTGAACTTCTTTTCCTGGCAGTTTATGCACAATGGCATTCTCACCTTCGATATCCTCAGAAATAGAGGAATCATTGGCCCTTCTTAGTGTATTTTATGTCATAAGAATGAGGATACTGCTGATCATTTGATGTTTGAGTGCTCTTTCACAGGTCAGATTTGGAATCGGTGGTTTTCCTATTTTAAACTCCAGAGTAATGGTGCTCTGACTCGGAAAAATATCTGGCAAAGATGGAAGAAAGGCAGATTTAAATCTAAAGCCCTCTGTCTGGGGTGGGATCTTGGTCTTTCCTTCATCTGGTGGCAAGTTTGGTTGGAAAGAAATGCTCGAATCTTTAGAGAGACCTTCTCCTTGCTTGATGGAATATGGCAGGTTATCTGGACCAAAGTCACAGAGACGGTTGCCATATTTGCTGAAGAGGAAATTTTGGCTGATCTGGGTCCTCAGGAAGAGAGAGCTATTGCACAGGTTAGAAATAACATAGCCAGTTGGAAACCCCCCCAGTAGGGTGGGTTAAAATTAACACAGACGGAGCTGCAAAGGGCAATCCGGGAAATGCTAGAATTGGTGTTGTGTGCCGTGATCATGCTGGAACTATGCTTTACTGGGAACTGCAGGGTCTGGGAAGAGCCACCAATAATGAATCCGAAGCCTATGCTATCAAAATTGCTTCCATCTGGGCTGTTAAGCAAGGATACGAAAGATAATCCTTGAGACAGATTCTCAAATTTTGGTTGGCGCTCTTGATTGCTTGAGGAACTTTGCTTTGAAAGCTTGGAAGATACAGATTTTAGTCTCCCAAATCAAGGACCTTTGGAAGGAATTAGAAGATGTGATCCCTATCCATGTGAGTCGTGACTTAAATTTGACGGTCGATTTCCTTGCAAAGATGGGTGTGGAAAAGGAGGTTGGAGTTCAGCTGCACAGTGACATGCCTGTGGAAAATGCTGAGATTCGACAGGGACTTGCAAAATTCTTGAATCAATGAGAAAATTCTGTACTAAGGGTGATTTTCATCGTGTTTTCATGACCTGCACTGCTGTCGCGGCCCTTGGCAGGAAACTATCATGATATCACGACAGGTTTTGTCACCACGGCCTTTGGAAGGTTCCCGTCGCGATATCGCGACGCTTTGAGCGCAGGGGCAAGGAGGAGGAAAACAATCGCGATATCACAACGGTTTTTGTGTTTCGGAGACAAAAGGAAAAACCGTCGCAATATTGCGACAAGTTTTGTCACCACGGCCTTTGGAAAGTTCCCATCGCGATTCTGCGATGCTTTGAGCGCAGGGGCAACAAGGAGGAAAACAGTCACGATATTGCGACAGTTTTTGTGTTTCAGAGACAAGCAAAAAAATCATCATGATATCGCGAAAAGTGTTGTCACCACGGCC
Organism: Wollemia nobilis; assembly: GCA_028583015.1. NCBI lineage: Eukaryota > Viridiplantae > Streptophyta > Pinopsida > Araucariales > Araucariaceae > Wollemia > Wollemia nobilis. Next base: position 20,582,708 of record JAQPPZ010017232.1, on the reverse strand, counting down.
TTTGGAAGGTTCCCGTCGCGATTTCGTGACGCTTTGAGCGCAGGGGCATCAAGGAGGAAAACAGTCGTGATATCGCGATGATTTTTGTGTTTTGGAGACGAGGGGAAAAACCGTCGTGATATCACGACAAGTGTTGTCGCCACGGCCTTTGGAAGGTTCCAGTCATGATTTCGCGATGCTTTGAGAGCAGGGGCAACAAGGAGGATAATAGTCGTGATATCGTGACAATTTTTGTGTTTCGAAGACAAGGGGAAATTTTGTCGCGATATCGCGACGTTTTTGATGCCTGGGAGCCAGATAGAAGTACTGTCACGATTTCACGACACTTTTGGCGAACTGATGACTTCTGGAAAAGACGTCACGATTTCACGACCATTTTGGAGCTTGTGCCTCATGAAGATAATTTGTCACGATTTCGCGACACTTGGGAGGACTGGTTGCAGATTGACAATCTTGTCGCGATCTCGCCACACTTCTAGAGTAAAGGATGCAAACAAAAAATTCGTCGCGATATCGTGACCTTTTTGAGGGATGACTGCTCGGAGGAGAACCCGTCGCGATATCATGACAATGTTGGTGGTCAGGAGTTGTTGGCTATGGCTGTCGTGATTTCACGACATGTCACAATTTCGCGATCGGTTGCCCGGCTATGGCTTTGGTTGCCTTGACTATCGTGATTTCGCAACATGTCGCATTTTTGTGCCTAGTTTTCTTCTTGTGCTTAGTGTTGGGAAGTGCTGCCCTCTTGCCATTTGTGTTGGATTCTTGCTTCCTGGTTCTTGGTTGGGATGTTTTCAATCCCTCTTGTATTTACTCTTTGTATTAATATAAGTTTTTCACTTTCTTCAAAAAAAAAACATACTTTGACCTTAGTTTTACCAATGATTAACTTGTTAACACCCGATCACTTACGTGAGTGCTTGTTGTTAGATCAAATGGGGATCTTGTGTTGTTGTTGAGATCTACGAGATCCAAGATATTTATCCACCACTTAGATGTGAGCTTTTAATGATCTAACAATTTGGTGAATGTGCTCTTTTGGATTAACTAGGGATCAAGCATTGTCATTCAGATCATGTGAAGTGTATGATCTTTAACCAAAGGGGTGCATACCCTCATATTTAAATTGCTTGAAACCTTATATTATAATTATTCTTTAAACCTTGGTAATTTCGAACACGTTGATTATTTCAAAGGAGGAATTATTAACAATGTGTTTAAGAACCTTCTTTAATCATGTTTATTAGGTTTTAATGAGGTTTAATTTAAAAAATGATTATTGGGTGCTCAAATCCTTGGAAATTAAGGATTGGTTGCTTTGAGTAGTGTGTGTCAGTAGATTTTATCAAAGTTGTGTGCTACCACTCAGATCTAGGAAGATGCATGCTAGTTACCATCAAGTTTTATAATGAGGTTGATTTTAAACCCACATTAATTAAATGGTTAATAAAGGTTTTACAGGCGCTAATGAACCTTTAACTTTGACCTCTTAAATACCTTACATGTTTGGGAGTGCGCATCATTAGATTAATGAGGATTCACATGCGCTCATCCAGATCGATAAAGCTGTAAATATTTTAACATGTGATTGGTGACTTAAGACCATTTTTAAGCATTTGATTATTAATACTAATATTGTATTATTATTTAATAAATCTTATGATTAACTTTTGGTTATCCTTAATGAGCGCCTTCCATCGGATCGGGATAAGGGTGAGCGCTACCTTTAAGATCTTTGAACCTGCTTGATATTTAATCAAAGGGACACATGACCCTTGATTTTATTTATGCGAAAACTTAGGTTATGACAAATTTAACTTTAGCTTTTAAATATAGGATAACTTAGTGGGCACGCTCCATCGGATTAACCATGGACCAAGCGTTGCCATCTAGATCTTATGATTTGCTCGATACTTAACCAAGGGGGCGCATGACCCTTACTTTAGGTTTATTTAATTTAATTTCCTTAGACCTTATGTTATGCGATTTTGACCATGAAATTATTGACTTAAAATTTGAGTGATTTGTGAGCACGCATATGTCTATTTTTTTATGAGCCACACGCATCCATCCAGATCAACAAAGTTGCATGGGTTTTACCATAAAGGGGGTGCATACCCTCATTTGTCCATTTGATTTTAATTAGACCTTAGGATTATTTCTTTTTGGAAACTTAGGACTGAATGTTTTGATTAATTTTCTCAGGGATCTAAGGACTTAAGGGACCTTCTTAGCGAATATTTTATTTCCTCAAATTTTATAAGTCTTTTAATAATGGAGGAAACTTCAATGGTCATTTTTCTTAATGACTAAAAAGGTATTCAATTCAAAGGTTAAGGCTACGACTTTAAATTTGATTTATCCTTATCACTTAGGGAAATATGAACCTTTTTATAATGGCTCCTAAACCTCAAAAATTTAAAGACCAACCTTTCAAAAGTTCAAATGTAACAAAAACCAACAAATTTGGGTGAAAGCTTTGAAAAACAAAAGTTCAAATTTGGGGGTATCTGATGTTGATTCAATTTTGGCTCCAATAGGATCAATAAAGGTTTTATCAAAATCAAGCTTATATACTTCAATATTATAATTTCTATCTCATTTATTCAATTTTACTTCTTCAAATGGGAAAAGGAATGCCATACAATGAATGTGAAACTTGCTTCAACCAATCTATGAAACATGAAAACATGTGGTACATTGACTCAGGAACCAATCATCATATGATAGGAAATATACAATGGTTTGACTATCTTGAAGGTGCTAAAGGCTACATACTAAGAATTACAAATAGTCAAACTTATACCATACATGGATATGGATGTGTAAAACCCAACATATCATTTCCAAATCTTCTACTACAAAAAGTATTGTATGTTCTAGGATTAACATTTAATCTTATCTCTCTAAGAAAATTAGTAGAAGCCAACCTTATGATCAACTTCATATATATGGATGGAGTCAATACATGTCTCATAATTAATCAACTTGAAATAAAGGCAATAGTATCAATCCATGGAGATACATATGTCCTAGATTTAATGGAAATTTCACATGATATCGTGATGTTTCAAAATAATACTAAATTTTTTTCAAAGGAACGAGTTGAAGATAATGAAGGACAAGTACACCAAAAATGCAAGCATAGAAGAATCAAGAAGATGAGAGGACAATTGCACCATGCTCTACTTAGTCATCAACAATCAGAACCAAATGAAGATACTCATAAATACTACAATAAAGGTGGATGGATAGAAGATAATGAAGGACCTAAACAAGTTAAATATCATTCAATGGAAGAAGATCCACATTGAAGACTAAAGTCTTCAATATCCAAATAATGTGATACAAGGGGATGTTATAAATAGATCATATTACATCATTTGGTTCATGTAAATGTACCTATCAGGATACATACTTCGGACATTACATTACTTTAGGGAGAAATTACCTAGTTTCTTCATGCATTGTAATAAATGCACAAGTATCAATGTGTAAGTTGTACATGTTCAAGTTATCCCTTGCACAGCTAGATAGAGTGTTGACCAAGGAAATTATCTTCCTACATAATGGACTTATTATCATAGATCATGGAGCATCACTTTCAGCATCATAGAGCATATCTTAGATAAAGTCACCCATATTGGATATGGGTGCAATGTAGTCTGATAGCATTATTCATGGAGTTTTCATTTTATCAATAGCTACATTGTATTTATTTTTATAATTTCTATTTATAGAATATTTTAGGTATCTCAGATATTTACTTTCTTTCATATTATTACATCTTGTGATTGCTATCTCCCATTACATACAACATCAAAAGCTAACAAATCCAAGGTATGCTTCATTTGTAATAAAACTAAGAATTATAATATTATTGAATATGGAAAAGGAATAGGAAAATGTTTAAACTTAACATAATTCATCATAGCAATTTAGCTTTAGTAATCAATTCTAATATGTTTACATCACTCTGACATCAATAATATGTTCATCTAAGCTATGGACATCTTATTGCATTGCAAAACAAAAATATGGTCAATGGTTTTCATTATTTAAATAAGTTTAAAATTTTTTCTCTTATTGCTTACTTGGGAAGAAATATTGAGTTACTTTTAGGTCTTCATAATATCAAGCCAAATCACCTCTTGGACTGATCCATATTGATATTTGTGTACCCATGGCTTCAAATTACAATGGGTCTAGATATTTTCAGCTCTTTGCTAGTGTTCATACTCAAAAATTGTGGGTATATATATATATATATATATATATATATCAATATTTCTTTTACTTCCAACACATGTTATGGTAGTATCCACCTAAGAGTGGGCCTAAGAGGGCCTGAGTGGGCCTGAGTGGGCCTAAGAAGAGTGCCACATTGTGGGCTAGGATTTTTGTAAAATAAAGCCCTATAGCTTGGTGGATGCCCTTTTGGGCAGAGAAATATTTTGGTAGTTGGCCCTATAGCAGTAGTTTGGTTTATTAGGTGGAAGGCTGGGTCAACTGAAGGAACCACAATTGGGGGGATGGGTGGAAGGTTGAGTCAACTGAAGGAACCACAATAGCTAGCTACGTTGTTGGGAGGAATTCTAGATTAATTTTTTTCTAGGTTGTTAGGTTTTTGGTTTGGCTGAAGGAACTACAATAGTAGGTTGGTTTATTGGGTGAAAGTATATATCATTTAAAGGAACTATATTTGGGATGCTGGGTGGAAGACTGTGTTAGTTGAAGGAACCATAGTAGTTGGTTGTGTTGTTGGGTGGAAGGCTAGACCAATTTAGGGTAGGTTGATTGGATTATTTTTTGGTGTAGGAGTTGTAGATTCTTGTACCAGTAGTAGGAGCCCTAGCCTCTTGTTGGTCACTGATTTGGTTCCAAGGAAAAAAAAAGTAGTCGATGGTTAGCTTTTATCTCATTTTCTCAATGGGTAGGAAGTTTTTCCAGATGTTCTAAGCTCTAAGCCTAAGGCTCCCATTGGATGGGTATATTTATCTGATGGTTTCAGCCTTAGATATTTGGCTTCCATAAGTGGGATTTTCTTGATCTCTTCTATCTTATATTCCCTTTGAAGAGGAATTCCTTTGTTCCAACTTGTTGCACGAGCCTATTTTTTTCCTGATATTGGTGGTTTGTGCTTTCATCTGCAAGGCTCCTAGTGGATGATAAAATATTCTTTGAGCCTTTTATTCAAATTTGAGTTCTCCTTCAACTAGTTTTCTCTGTGGATATTCAGTTGGATATCTCTACTCTATGTTAGAATTTTTTGTTTTGTTGGTTTTGTCTAGATCTAGAAACAATATTTTTGAGAATGGCAAGATCATTGTTGTTGAGCTCCTAGTTTAGGTGGGAAGATTTTATTTTTTACTTCAAAATGGGCACCCTTGGAATGTGTGTAGCTTGCTTCAAATCACTACTTCTTTCCAGGTAGGGATGTTTTTCAAACTCAACTACTAGTTTTTTGAGCTCTACAACAATATAGGATTGTCGATCTCTTGCCTCCCACTGGGTGGGAATATTTATTTTGAATTTGAATTCTCTTTTTTTGAGTGCTACTATTTGGGTGGGAGTTAACTTTTAAATTTTTAATTTTAATTCAAACAGTAGTGCTATGTTTCAAATTCTCTATTGGATCCGCCTATGTGTTATGGGATTGTTGGTTGATTTCAATCTGTAGGATCTATTTTTCTTAGTTTCTAGACTATTTTATGTTGGTTGTCTATTTAGTTTCCCCTAGGGTAATCAATTCCTTTTGTGTTCTTCATTGATATGATTTAAAATTTGTATTAAAGTTGTTAAGGTTTGGGGACCCTTTGTAAAACCCTTTGTAAAATGTTTGGGGACCCTTCGTAAAAACCCTTTGTAAAATGTGTGGGGACCCTTTCAAAACCCCTTTGTGTACAAAATAAAAAAAATCTTCTACTTCTAAAAATATAATTCTAAATTAGATATTTTCACAAGAAGAAGGATTCATGTCCTCTACTTAGATAAAAAGGGAAATTTACTAGTAATTAATTTTTGGAATTTTTAAAGGAACATGGCATTCAAAAATAGTTGTTCCCACTAAAAAATGGTAATGTAGAATGTAGAAATAGAAAAATCATAAAAATGGTAGAATGTATGTTGAAGGATTCTCAATTGAGGCACTCTTTTTGGGTAGAAGCAATACATACAACAATCTACTTAATCAATCATACCCCCACTACATCACTTGAACATATCACTCTATAAAAAGCATGGAGTAAACGTAAACCATCAATCTCTCTTCTTTGAGTATTGGTTGTATAGAATATATGCACATCCTAAAATGGAAGAGACATAAATTGGATGAAAAATATTGGTAATGCATTCTACTAGCCTATAGTGATGAATAAAATTCTATATATTATCTGATCAAGCTACAAAGAAATTATATATTAGTCATGATGTCCTCCTTGATGAATAAGAAAGATCATTGTCATCACCACCATAGGAATCTTCATCTAACTCAGTTCTAGTAATTCTTGAAAGTGATGAATATGAAGAAATTACTAATGAAGAATTTTTAAGGGATAACAATGATGAAGTCAACCAATTTGCTCCACCATAGTACATAAGGAAAATACCCAAGTGGTACACTAGCACATTGAGATCCTTAGGGATAAATCCAAAACACATCTTCTACAAGACCAAGAAAATGAAGTGTGACTCACAATGGGAAAAATATATCTCTAATGAGTATAGTTGATCCATATATAATATAGGAACCTCTTCAATATAATTCTTGAAAATATGTCATGAACATTGAATATCAAGCACTATTGAAAAACAAGACTTGGTATTTTGATGATCTTCCAATAGAGTAAAAGGTTATTGGATGCAAATGGATTTTAAAAATCAAACATAAATCAAATGGTAGTATTTATAAGCAAAAAATACAACTTGTAACAAAAGGGTATCCACAAAAAGAGGGAATATATTATTAAGAAACTTTTTCTCCTACAACAAAAATAAAATCCATCAAAATTATTTTTACTCTAGATGTCATTTGGATGGAGAATTCATCAAATGGGTATGAATAGTTCCTTCCTCAATGAGGATAGAAATGAAGTTATTTATATGACTTGATCAAAAGGATTCATTATACCTAGACAAGATAAAATAGTATGTAAATTAATCAAATATCTCTATGGTCTCAAACAATATCCTTGAGAATGGTATGTAAAAATAGATGAATATTTTGGAAAGTGTGTTTTTAAGTGAAATCTGTATGATCCAAGTTTGTATCACAAAGAGAAAAAAAAAAGGAAAATTGTATTCATCAATGTATATGTAGATGATTTATTCATTACGGATAATTATGAAAGAATGATTCTATTCAAAAAGGAAAATTTGAAGAAATATTTTGACATTACCAACCTTGGGTTATTACACTATTGTCTAGGACTGGAGGTAAGTCATAACCATTATCACATATTTGTTTCACAAATAAAATACACCAAGAAACTCCTTGAGAAATATAACATGAAATTTTGTAAATCTATGGAATCATGTCTACAACTCTCATATTTTGATTCCTCTCTAGGAAATGCAAAACTCTGTCACTAGTTAGTTGGAAGTCTCATCTACCTAACTTACACATGACCAAATATCTATTTTATAGTGAGTTACATTTCTAATTCATGAACATATAAATGGACTATCTTCTAGCATTCTTAGCCCATGTGTTAACAATATAATCCTCCTCCTTGATGCTAAAATATCTAAATTGATTTCTTCAATATACAACTATTTTGCAACTATAGAAGTGTCCAATAGAGGTATGTGATAGTGCTTGAGAAGTTTAACATTGAGTATTAAACACAAACCAAGATAATATGGAAGATTTAATTCAAAAGCGTTCTATCTCATATTTTTGGTGATGGTGTATGGTCCTTAAAAAAGAGGTATAATCTTCTTATGGGGTCCTACAAGTCTCTCTTTTTGAATATGTAACCATAGCTTATCTCCATACTTAAATTTATGTGGGAACTAAAGTTATTTATGACATTGCTTGTATTTCTAATTTTTGTTTTCCAAAATGCGATGAACTAGTTGGATATACTAATCTATTCCATAATTCTTGTATCCTATATTATTTTTTTCTATCCATTAGGTGAGTACTATGTGGTTTAGATAGGAAGATATGCATCAATGGGCTATAACCTAAAATAGACATGAAATGGGTAATATTTGGTAGAGTTACATAGAGATTGATTATACCCATGTTGGCCATATGGAAGGACTCATGCCATGTGAATGGATGGTTGGAATTATACATTTGAAGATGATGTACAGTCAAATGATTCATAAATTTTATCTGATCATTAGTATTAATATAGAAGTATGCAAACATGAACAACTTGGTGTCGACCATGCTCCATAGGGTGGACCATAAAATTATTAGAATTTTTTTATCCTTATTAGATACAATGGGTGTTAGTAGATCAAATTTGAGCTACATATGAATAAAGGAGAGATTATAAATCTCCTTAGATAAATGTGTTAGGTAATACTTATGGCACAGTGGCCGTCTCTCACAATTATCAAATGTGTCTGATGCTCATTCCTCACAAAGAGTGCATAGTTTAAAAATATTGAGAGAATGAATTAAAATTCATAGGATGACCTCTATGTACTTTGAAAGGTTATCTTATTATTTGGGTGTGATTTTTATGCTCATATTTCTAAGCTACTTCTAAGTTATTAGGTTCTTTTGAAGAAAAATGAAAGATAAGGAAAATAATATAAATAATCCTAAGCTATAGGTGGTGATGCACCAAGAATCACAAAAAACTTTTGTGTGTTAATGGTATGAATTAACACATGCATCAATAATACTAGTAATAGTGAGCACAATTTCAAAATGACATAATCACTTATAAAAGTTCAATAAAGACTAGGACATATACTAGTCACAACTCCTTACATAAAGTAGTATACATATAAAGACCAGGATAGGAAATAAGTAGTCATAGATCTTTTATATATATAATTGAAAGCACTCATCTACATATACTGAAAGGAAAAAGGATCAAAGGCCTATACATAAATTGACTCAAGGCTTGATTACATATCAACACATAGAATAAGGTGAGTGAAAAATTATATCTCAAGATACATAGTAGGAACAAAAATATAATTCTTCCCTACTTTTTAGGTTCAAAGTAGGATACATATACAACTTAGTTAAAAAATTGAAATTTTAAATTCCATCCATCTTGCTACAGGTGGGAGAGGCCAACATCCTTTCTATGTTGGGTTCTAGGAGCCTTTCTACATTCAATTCTAGAAGATCTAGAGTTCATTTGGGGTCTTATTGCATAAATTCTCTATATATGGGGTAGCTCCCTTAAAACATTGCATTTATATGTTTTTCTCTTTTGGAAACATGGGCTTAGGTGACACTTAAAAAAATAGAAATTTATTGTAGCATAATTTCTTCACCAATCCTAGTACTGTCTTCAATCATGTCAGCCTCATTTCTTCATTTGCTAGGTTCATAGACTATTGCTTCCTCGGGTACTCTATTTAATCTAATTGGTACATGTTGAGTCTTACTAAAAATATTAGTGACCAAAATTTTGTGTGTGATGTGGTCTTTAATGTTCTAAAAAAACCTTGGTCCTCAACATCCCATCATTTACCTTTCTTCCTATTGATCCATTTAATCTTTCATTTAATCTTTATTTCAGAACCTAGTTGCTTTGGTTTCATTCTCCAATTGCATTTTCCCTTTTGTAGAATCCCAATTTGATTAGGAAATTGCTACTAAACTCTATATGTAGTAAAAAATATCTATAATTATGGTGGCTTATGGGGTATATCCAGTATATTGGTGATAAAGGAACTTAAATTTGGTAGTCTTATTTGTTGGGCATGGAGTCAAAATTGAAGCTTTTTCATTACCTCTATAAATTCTCCCCACTATTTTGTATAAGGTAGTCTCACTTGGATGAGTTGCAAGTAATACTTTTGAAGCTCCCAAGGTTCTTCTAGGATGAAACGAGTGAATTTGTTTATGGATTTCTAAATGCACATTTTGAGCTTGACTATGGGTTTCATGACCTAGGTCACCTTATCATCAATAAAATATCACTATTGTAGTTTGATGTTCACACACTAAATCAATTGCTATTGAAACTCTTGATTAGGGAGGATATCATTTTTAGGAGGTCAAGGGAAGGAAAACTTACTAGCATCAAATAGGAGGTGTACTTCCTCAAATACCCTACTCTCCAAGCCATAGATTTGATCTCATCTTCACGTCATTGGAAAACATATTGTATCATAAGGATCTTAATGATCCTTTGGGTTATTATGTCCTAGTTAGAAATTTGTATCGCTATTCATTATTGATGGCTAGTTTGAGATAAGAAATACTTGAATGCTTATGCCTATTGGAACCATAGGCTTGTAGTCCTTATGAGATAGTTGATCTCATTATTGACCTCAATGTTATGGGAGGTGAGCAATCAAATATACGTACCAAAAATTGGCCCTCAACCATTTGGATGACCTTGTTCCACAACACTTGATTAGTTCTAGATATTTTTTCAGCACCACTCACCCCTTGTTTCAGCTTTGAGACCATATTTTACTCTTCCAATTCCACTTCTTCTACATATGCCATGATATGGGTTATTTAAAACTTTGTTGGTTTGATATCATCTTGGGAGGCTTTAAGTGCATTCTTGGTCTTATCCAGCTCTTTCACATTTCCTACTAGACTTATCATTTGAGTCGCATATTCATGATTTAATATTTTGTTTGCCTATGTGGAGAATTCAAACCTTATCTTCCAACCTAGTATCTTTGAAACTAAGCTCAATGGAAGACACCTAGTAATCTTGAGTTTGCATGTCACCTTAAACCCTAGATATAGTAAGTAAAAAATAGACCATGCCAAATGTGGTATTTTATGAAAAGTAGATAATCCTTACTTGGATGGTCATGGGTGTCCTATCTACCAAGCTACTTCTATCTACCTAGGCTTATTGATATTGAGGTAGCAATTTGAAGATAGAGGTAATATATTTGGAACCAATCACTAGTAGAAAGCTCTTTGGAGGGGATGCAAGGGATTTAGAAAGGGTAGGAATGTTGGTTAGATCATGAGAGTAAGAGTGGTAAAGATATATTCAATGCCTAATAAGTGGATGGGGGATATTATAGCTTGAGTAGGTTTGGAGGTGATGAATGACTAAGGAGTGGATGGAATTGTAGATATGGGAGGAATAATGGAAGGGTTGCTCAAAGGTAGAGATTCTAGAATGGAAGTGGAAAAGAGTAAAGTGGAACTACTTCATTTATCAAGGGAAACCCTTCCAATTTTGGTGGAATAATTTTGGGATATCCCTCTTGTAGTGGTGATTATGCATCCTTGGACTAAGTTTTGATTCTTTTCTAATTTATGAGTGCTTCAATGTCTAGGAAAAACTTTTACTTATTTTTAACTTTACCTATATTTTGTTATTATTAAAAATACACCTTTAGTGGGGATGTAGGTTGAAGTATTTAAATCAAAATTAAAGAGCAAAAATGTATAACAAAAATGAAACAAGAAAAATTACGGTAGTAAAAAATGTAGTAATTTTTGGAGCACCACGTGATAGTCTGTATTTGAGAAAATAAAACTACTCAAAATTCAATGAAATTTTAGGAGTGAATTCTACACAAAAATAAAATTTCCAATGGTGTATGACATGCACAAAAAAAATCTATAAAACAAAATTTATGAGCTCTAAAATTTAACTGCAAGTCTACAACTTTTTAAAAAATAGGAACAACAAGCATACTTTTCACAAACTGAATGGAATAAAATATTGTTTTGAATTCCAAATGAACTCATAAGTATTATAAATATTTTTCCACAATATTATATAGCTATTTTACACTATTGTATATTTACAATATAGATAATGATGTTACAACACTTCATTTCACATTCAAGAAGTCCAACATCAATCTCCAACATACTCCCCCTTGATTTTGTAGAACTTTTGGTTTTGTCTTTTTCTTAGTCAACATCAATATCCAACGTACTCCCCCTTGATTTTGAGTGGTTAGACAATTTTATCTCTCAATATCAAAAATTATTCTTTATTGATACCTTTGGTAAATAGGTTTGCAAGTTGTTGTTTGGTGTTGCAATATTTCAAATCTACAACCTTCTTTTCCACCATGTCTCTTATGAAATAAAACTTCAAATAAATGTGTTTAGTTTTACTATGATGGACTAGATTTTTTCAAACTTGATTGCACTTGTTTTTTCACAAAAATTGTTGGATTATTTTCAACTTCATTAATCTCTTCAAGTACCTTCTCAACCAAAGTGCTTGTGTACTTGCTACAGTAGCTACAACATATTCTACCTCCATATAATATAAGACAATAATAATTTGCTTCTTTGATCTCCATGCTATCACTCCTAAAAAAAGTGATTTTTTTTTCCAAAATTTAATTTTCTATCATCCAAGCAACCTCCCCAATTTGATTCATTGCATCCAACAAGCTCCATTTTGTTGTTAGCATCATAATGTATGCCAAAATTCAAGGTTTCTTTGGCATACCTCAAGATTATCTTGGCTACTCTTATGTGGTTATTTGGGATGTAGGCAATCCTTACTTGGATGGTCATGTGGTTTCCTGTCTACCAAGCTACTTCTTGCTACCTAGGCTTATTGATATTGAGGTAGCAATTTGAAGATAGAGGTAATAGATTTGGAACCAATCACTAGTAGCAAGATATTTGGAGGGGGAAGAAAGGGGTTTATAAAGGGTAGGAAGTTTAGTTGTATTATGAGTGTAAGGGTGTCAAATATATATTCAATTCCTAATAAGGGGATGGATGCTATTATAGTTTGAGTAGGTTTGGAGGTGAGGAATGATATAGGAGTGGATGAAATTGTAGATATGGGAGGAATAATGGAAGGGTTGCTCAAAGGTAGAGATTTTAGAATGGAAGTGGAAAATGGTAAAGTGGAACTACTTCATTTCTCAAGGTAAACCTTTCCAATTTTGGTGGAATATTTTTGGGATATCCCTCTCATAGTGGTGATGATGCATCCTTGGACTAAGTTTTGATTCTTTTCTAATATATGGATGCTTTAATTTCTAGGGATAACTTATACTTATTTTTATAATTTACCATTATTTTTTTGTTCTTGCAACTAATCCTTTAGTGGGGATGTAGATTGAAGTATTTGACCCAAAATCGAAGAGCAAGAAAGTTCAGAAAAAAGACGAAGAAAAATTACAATAGTAAAAAATGCAGCAATTTTTGCAAAAGTGTGTGATAGTTAGAATTTGAGAAACCAAAACTACTCAAAATTCAATGAAATTTTATGAGTGAATTCTAAATAAAAATAAACTTTCCAATAGTGTATGACACACACAAAATGAAGGTATAAAACAAAAGTTATGAGCTCTAAAATTTTATTGCAGGTTCCAAAAAATAGGGACAACAAGCATGCTTTTCACAAAATTAATGGAATAGAATATTGTTTTGCATTCCAAATGAACTTAGAAGTATTACAAATCTCTTTTAATAATATTATCTAGCTATTTTACACTATTGTACATTTACAAGATAGAATATGATGCTACAACACTTCATTTCATATTCAAGAAGGCCAATAGTCATAGTAACTCTTCAAGGCCTATAGAAACTTTTGGGCTTCTTCAAATTTGTGGGACAACTTTTGGTTTTGTATATTTCCTAGTCAACTTCAATATCCAACATAATACCCCTTTATATTGAGTTTTGATACAAGTTTATCTTTTAATATCAAAAATTATTCTTTATTGACACCTTTGATAAACAAGTTTGCAAGCTATTGTTTGGTGCTGAAATATTTCAAATTTACAACCTTCTTTTCCACCATGTCTCTTATGAAATGAACCTTTAAATAAATATGTTTAGTTTTACTATGATGGACTATATTTTTTGAAATATTGATTGCACTTGTATTATCACAAAAAATATTGGATTTTTTTGAACATCACTAATCTTTTCAAATACCTTTCTCAACCAAAGTGCTTGTGTAATTGCTACAGTAGCTGCAACATATTCTACCTCCATATAATATAATGCAATAATAATTTACTTCTTTTAGCTCCATGTTATCACTCATGAACAAAGTGGAAAACAATTTCCAAAAGTTGATTTTCTATAATCCAAGAAACCTCCCCAATATGAGTCATTGTATCCAACAAGATCCATTTTGTTGTTAACATCATAATGTATGCCAAAATTTAAAGTTCCTTTGACATACCTCAATATTCTCTTAGCTACTCTCATGTGGTTTTTTGGGAAGTAGGAAATCCTTACTTGGATGGTCATGGGGTGTCCTATATACCAAGCTACTTCTTGCTACCTAGGCTTATTGATATTGAGATAGCAATTTGAAGATAGAGGTAATAGATTTAGAACCAATCACTTGTAGTAAGATCTTTGGAGGGATATGTAAGGTATTTAGAAAGGTTAGGGAGGTTTTTTGGATTATGAGAGTAAGGGTGGCAAAGAAATATTCAATTCCTAAGAATAGGATGAAGGGTATTACAGCTTGAGTAGGTTTGGAGGTGAAGAATGACATAAGAATGGATGGAATTGTAGAAATGGGATGAATAATGGAAGAGTCACTAAAAGGTAGAGATTCTAGATTGGTAGTGGAAAAGGGTAAAGTGGAACTACTTCAGTTCTCAAGGGAAACCCTTCCAATTTTGGTGGAATAATTTTGGGATATCACTCTCATAATTGTGACGATGAATCCTTTGACTAAGTTTTGATTCTTTTCTAATTTATGGGTGCTTCAATTCTACTCATTTCTAGACTTTACCATTATTTTTTTATTCTTGCAAATACTCTTTTAGTGGGGATGTAGGTTGAAGTATTTGATCCAAAACCGAAGAGCAAAAATGCAACAAGAAAATTTATAGCAATAAAAAATGCAGTAATTTTTGTTGTAGCCCATGATAATATGAATTTGAGAAACCAAAACTACTCAAAATTCAATGAAATTTTAGGAGTGAATTCTAACAAAAAAAAAACTCCAAAGGTGTATGACATGCACAAAATAAATATGTAAAACAAAAATTATGATCTTTGAAATTTAACTACAGGTTTAAAAAAATAGGGACAACAAGCATGATTTCCACAAAATGAATGGAATAGAATATTTTTTTGCATTCCAAACAAACTTAGAAGTATTAAAAATATTTTTCAACAATTTTATCCATATATTTTACACTTTTTTACATTTACAAGATATAAAATGATGTTACAACACTTCATTTTACATTCAATAAGTACAATAGTCATAGTGACACTTCAAGGCCTATATAAACTATTGGACTTATTCAAATTTGTGGGAGAACTTTTGGTTTTGTCTTTTTACCAGTCAACTTCAATATCCAACATACTCCCCCTTGATGCTAAGTGGTGAGACAAATTTATCTCTCAATCTCAAAAATTATTCTTTATTGATACCTCTGGTAAACAGGTTTGCAAGTTGTTATTTGGTGCTACAATATTTAAAATCTACAACCTTCTTTTCCACCATGTCTCTTATGAAATGAATCTTCAAATCAATATGTTTAGTTTTACTTTGATTGAATGGATATTTTGCAATCTTTATGGCACTTGCGTTGTCGACAAAAATTGTTGGATTGTTTTAAACTTCACTAATCTCTTCAAGTATCTTTATTAACCAAAGTGCTTGTGTACTTGCTATAGTAGCTGCAACATATCATTCATCTATAGAATATAACGCAACAATACTTTTATTCTTTGAGCTCCATGTTATCACTCCTAAACAAAGTGAAAAAACAATTTCCAAAAGTTGATTTTCTATCATCCAAGAAACCTCCCTAATCTAAGTCACTATATCCAACAAGCTCAATTTTGTTGTTAGCATCATAATGTATACCCAAATTCAAGGTTCCTTTGACATACCTTAATATTATTTTGGTTACTCTCATGTGTTTTTGAGGAAAGTAGGAAATCCTTACTTGGATAGTCATGGGGTGTCTATCTACTAAGCTACTTGCTACCTAGGCTTATTGATATTGAGGTAGCAATTTGAAGATAGAGGTAATATATTTGGAAACAATCAGTAATAGAAAGCTCTTTTGAGGGAGATGTAAGAGATTTAGAAAGGGTAGAGAGGTTGGTTATATTAAGAGAGTAAGGGTGGCAAATATTTATTCAATGTATAAAAATAAGATGGAGGCTATTATAGCTTGAGTAGGTTTGGAGGTGATGAATGATGTAGGAGTGGATGGAATTATAGAAATAAGAGGAATAATGGAAGGTTTGCTCAAAGCTAGAGATTCTAGAATGGAAGTAGAAAAGGGTAAAGTGGAACTACTTCAGTTCTCAAGGGAAACCCTTCCAATTTTGGTGGAATAATTTTAGGATATCCCTCTCATAGTGGTGATGATGCATCCTTGGACTAAGTTTTGATTCTTTTCTAATTTATGGGTGCTTCAATATCTAGGGATAATTTCTACTTATTTTTAGACTTTACCATTATTTTTTATTCTTGCAACTACTCCTTTACTAGGGATGTACGTTGAATTATTTTCCCCAAAACCAAATAGCAAAAAAGTACAACAAAAATGCAACAAGAAAAATTATAGCAGCACAAAATGCAGTCATTTTTGCAGAAGTACATGACAGTCTGAATTTGAGAAACTAAACTACTTAAAATTCAATGAAATTTTAGGAGTGAATTCTACAAAAAAATAAACTTTCCAAAAGTGTATGACATGCACAAAATGAAGTTTTAAAACAAAATTTATGAGCTCTAAAAGTTTATAGTAGGACAACAATCATGCTTTTCACAAAATGAATGGAATAGAATGTTGTCTTGCATTCCAAATAAACTTACAAGTATAAGAAATATTTTTCAACAATATTATCCAACTATTTTACACTATTGTACATTCACAATATAGAAAATGATGTTACAACACTTCATTTCACATTCAAGAAGTCCAAAAGTCATAAAGACTCTTCAAGGCCTATATAAACTTTTGGGTTTCTTCAAGTTCGTGGGACAACTTTTGGTTTTATCTTTTTCTTAGTAAACATCAATCTCCAACATACTCCCCCTTGAATTTAAGTGGTGAGACAAGTTTATATCTCAATCTCAAAAATTATTCTTTATTGAAACCTTTGGTAAACAAGTTTGCAAGTTGTTGTTTGGTGTTGCAATATTTCAAATTTACAACCTTCTTTTCCACCATGGCTCTTATGAATTAAACCTTCAAAAAATATGTTTATATTTACTATTATGGACTAGATTTTTTGCAATATTGATTGCACTTGTGTTGTCACAAAAATTATTGGATTATTTTGAACTTCACTAATTTATTCAAATACTTTTCTCCACCAAAGTTCTTGTGTCCTTGCTTTGCTATAGTAGCTGCAGTATATTCTGACTCCATAGAATATAAGGCAATAATACTTTGCTTCTTTGAGTTCCATGTTGTCACTCCTAAACAAAGTGAAAAATAATTTCCATAAGTTGATTTTCTATCATCCAAGAAACCTCCCCAATCTGAGTTATTGTATCCAAAAAGCTCCATTTTATTGTTAACATTATAATGTATACCATAATTTAAGGTTCCTTTGACATACCTCAAGATTATATTGGCTACTCTCATGTGTTTTTATGAAGTTTCATTCATGTACCTTGATACAAGTGAAAATACAAATGCAATATCAGGTCTTGTTTGGGTAAGGATTATTAATCTCCCAACAATCCTTCTAAACAATTTTTCATCAGCTTTCTCTTCTCCATAATCTCTACACAACACTTCTCCATGTGCCATAGGTGTCCAAACTGGTTTTCAATTTTCCATGCTATATTTATTCAACTTATCTTTTGCATATTTTGAATGACAAATAAAAATTTTACCATCACCTTGATGTACCTCCACACCAAGAAAGTATTGCATCAGTCATAAATCTTTCATATCAAATTCCTTCATAATAGCATGCTTAAAATCATTCATCATATTTGAACTACTTCTCATTGAGGATAAAATCATCAACATATAGGTACACAAGAATAATATCATCACCTCCATTATTGAAATAGAGTATGGGATTACTCATACTTTTCTTGAAACCACAATCTTGGAAGTACCCATCAATTCTTGAGTACCATGGTCTAGGTGCTTGCTTCAATCCATACATTGCTTTATTTAATTTGTAAATATGGTTTTCATTTACTTCCACTTCAAATCCTTGAGGTTGCTAAACATAAACCTCATCATCTAGATAACCATTCAAGAATGCACTTTTCATGTCCATGTGATAAACTTTCAACTATTTATTGGTTGCCAATGAAAGAGTTGTCCAAATTATCTCTTGTATTTCAACAAGGACAAATATTTATTCATAATCCACACCATATCTTTGAGTGAATCCTTTTGCAAGTAGACTTTCTATGTATCTTTCTATGCTTCCATAACTATTAAACTTTATTTTTTTGACCCTCTTGGATCCAACAATATTCTTGTCCTTCGGTAATTCCACAAGTTTCCAAGTATCATTTTTTCAATGGACTCAATTTCTTCTTTCATTACGTGTACCAAAAAATCATTAGTAAAAGCATATCCATAACATTAAGGTTCCAAATCAGCTTCAAAAAATATATCATAATTCACCAACTCACCTTTTGTTCTTCTTCATCATCACCATACATTTGGAGCTTTTCCAATATTGAAACAACTTGGTCCAACTCTTGCAATTACCTTCTTGATAACCTTCTTTAAAATTTCTTGTCCATCATTTGGTTGTCTGGTTGTTCTTTGAGTATTTTCTTTCTTTTATTTATATTCTTTGTGGGACTTGTAGATGACTAACTTGTGCTTGAACTTGGTGTAGTATCCTTTGAATTTGTTGATGGGATTCTAGGTGGACTTGGAGGAGTAGAGGGAACATTTTAAGGTTATCTCCCAATTGTATTATCTTCTTCAACATCATATATATTTTCTACATTTTTTTTATTTATATACACTCCCCCTTCATCAAAAATTACATCTCTAGAGACTACAAACTTGTGAGTTTTTGGATTATACAATTTATATACCTTGTTTTAGAATATACCCCACAAGAATGCATGGCTCACTCTATGGGTCTAGCTTCTTTCTCACTTCATCATTCACATGTGCATATGCAAGACAAAAAAAAACTCTCAAATTAGTTACAGTGGATTTTCTGTCATACCATGAATCATATGGAGTCTTCTTTTATAGTGCTCTTGTGGAGCATCTATTGAGAATGTACACTACTATATAAATTGCATAAGACCAATAAGAATTTCTCAAACCTTTTGTCTTCAACATGCTTCTTACTATTTCTAAAATGCCTCTATTTTTATCTCAACTACCCCATTTTGTTGTGGTGTGTAGGAAGTAGTGAGCTACCTCTTGATTTCATATTTCTTCTAAAAATTATTAAACTCATTTGAATAAAATTCTCCTCCATAGTAAGTTCTTAAACATTTTATTTTTATATCCACTTTCATTCTAAACCAATGATTTGAAAATATTGATCATGCCAAAAGCTTCATCCTTATGTTTCAAAAAATACACCCAAAACTTCCTTGAAAATTCATTAATAAATGTAATAAAATATGAAGACTTACCTAAATTTTGTGCTTGCATAGGTTCAAAAATATCATAGTGTACAAATTGTAGTGGGTATGAGGCCCACCATGCTTTTCCTTTTGGAAACTTCTTCCTTACATGCTTTCCAATCACACATGATTCACACACACCCTTGTTCTCTCCAACCTTAGGTTCTCCATTTACCATATCTTTTAAAGATAAAAATTCTAGACTTTTAAAATTCAAGTGTCCAAATTTGAGATGTTAAAGCCAATTCTTATATTCAAGTTCCATATGTGCCATATTCATAGTACTTTCTCCTCCAAAATTCAAAGGAAACATCTGGTTCTTTTTCATAGTAAAAATGGTGACTATATGGTTCCTATTATTCTTATCATAAATGATACATTCATTGTTATGAAACACAAAATTATAGTTTTTTCTACAATTTGTCCAACATCCAAAAAATTATTCTTCAAATTAGGAGCATAATGCCAACCTCCATGGTTTCTTTTATAGCCACATCCAAAGCATTATTATTCCCAAGAATTATCTTGATCTTGAAATTCTCATTCACATCAGTAAACAACTCTTTCTTTCTAGTCATGTGGTTAGAACAATCGAAATCTAGATACCAAACTTCTTGACTAGTTTTATTAGCCATGTCACAAGTCAAAAATAAATTACCTTGTGCAACTTTTTTTTTTGATAGTTATAAGTGTTTGTATTTATAGCGGGTTTTAACAAGGATCCCAAAACCTGATTACATAAGCAATGGGCCTAGGGCATCAATCCCTTGAAACTGAACACCAAAACAGAAATCCTGCCCAACGGTAACAGTAAGCATGAAACAATCCCTCTTAGCAGGAAACAAACAAATAAGAAAGAAAGTAGTTTTGGAGATCCCGCCCAGCGGGGAGTAGCCAAAAACCACCATCGAGAAGATCCCACACAGCAGGAAGCACAAAAAAACCGTTACAATAAAATCCCACCTCGCGGGAAGCAATCAAAACCACCACAAACAGTCCCGCCTAGCGGGAAGCAACAGGGCAATCCCGCCATTTGGGAAACCAGCAGAAAAGAAAGGATCCCGCCTTGCTGAAAACCGGTGGATTTTGCGGATCCCGCCTTGTGGAGAAACCATCCCGCCCACCGGTAAAACATTTAGTTCAGCGATAGCCATCCTGTAGGAAGCCGACAGTCAGCAAAGAGAGGATCTAGCCCATCAAGAAGTGACCAGAGAGTTGCACCATAAGGAACCCGCTTCGGGAAAACAAAAGAGGATCCCAGCAGCAGGGACCAAGAATCCCGTCCAAGCACAGAGCCCGCCGAGGGACCAAGAATCTCGTCCAAGCACAGAGCCCACCGAGGATTCATAAGAAAAAGGGGGAAGCTGTCTAAACCCTAAATCGTCACCTCCACCACATCGAGAAACGCAGGGGACCAGATCCATGCGAATAACCTGCAAAAAAGCCCCATGGGGAAGCCTGAGGTAAAAAGGGAAGGGATCCCCAACCAAACGAGGATCCCCCGGGAAGCACCGATCCAAAAAAAACAACCAAGGAAACCCTAGCCAGCCGGGAGGGGCGCAGATAGTGGAGAAGGATCTCCCCCCCGGAGATCATCTGCAAACAACCACTCCCCGGGAGGGATGACCTGCGTTGAGCCAGGGACTGGGCAAGAACCAGGAGCCATGGGAGGGGGAGTAGGGGAGGGACCAGAGCCCTCCCCTCTCTACTTTCTTCCCTCTCATTTTTCCAAATATTTTTTGCCTTGTGCAACTTCATCCTCACATACATAGTGAGTTCTTATATATCCATTTGTGGTCTTCACTCTACAATATCATGCAATGTGGCACATTTTATGATAATTGTATCATTCAACTATTTTTTGATCAACCCTTCCATATCCTCTTCCAACAACAACATCTCATCTTCCTCTTACTCCTCTACCTCTTGAGTAATTCTGATTTGTTCCTCTTACATGTACTTTTTTACTTGTTCTTGGACCAACTTCATCATTCTCAAAAAATTAAATTTATAATTAAAAGCATTATCCTCGTTTTATTTATTCGTTTATCTTAGTCTTTCCTCATGTAATATAAGAGAACCAACTAGAAAATCAAATTCAAGTGTAGACAAATATTTAATATCCTAAAAAATTATTACAACATTATTCCATTTAGGGTTAAGATATCTCAATACTGGTGGTTTGGCTTTCATGCACACCCTGGAGAGAGTAAACTGAAATCACAAGTAACATATAATGGGAATAAATCCCTCTCACTTTAGGATCTTGTTGGATATCCAAGGTATGAGTCACAAAGTCAGGTCAAATGCTATCATTCTTTTACATTTCTAGAATAGTTTCAAGTTGATTGTATTATACCTTACAACAGGTTCAACCTTCATTCACTGGTGTTGGATGGTAGAATGTGTTGTTCATGATCATATTTGCAATTTGTTTGATCTAGCTCTTTAAATATTAGCAGATTAAAATAATAAAGAATTTTAATAAATATAAAAATGAGAACCTTTCAAAAAAATGGTAAGGTAGGGTAGACAAGAGGGTGAAATATGATAATTTTAGTTGTTAATCATTCTATTAATTAAAACATGTTGCTATGTTCACTAAATGGGACAAATAGAATAACAAATTATCTAGCTTTCTAAGATTAACTTATTTTCTAGAAAATGGTAGAACAGGGGAATAGAATAGAGTAACTTATTTAAATCACAATTTTCCCCAAATTTAACAGGATGAATCTATAGATAGCACACTTCTAAAATTTCAAATTTGTCAGGATGATTTTATCAGTAGCATAGCACACGTAGCAAAACTATATCTATTAGGAAAAGAAATTAATTTTAGAAATATTAAACCACAATCAGCTTTCAAACAAAACCAATAGCATACTAAAATAAATTGAATTCACAACAATTACAACTACAGACATTTCAATGAAAACAAGAATAAGGAAATGAGCACTGTTCAAACTCCAAGAGTAGATTAGGTACCTGACCAAGCCACTTCAGGGTAACAACACCACACAAATCCTATGTCCACAACAGAGGCTTTTCCAAAAAATAGATTTGAGAAAAAGTACTTCTATTATAAATTCTTGCATCTTTATTTTACATTCAATGGGAGTATTTATAGACTCAGGACATGCCCTGATATTTTCAAAAAATATCTTCTCCCAGGGAATTAAAAAAAAACCACCATCGAAGCTTTACAATATAAGGCATTTTTTAAAAAGAGTTCTGATCAACCTCAATCACTCTAAAAATCTGCTTGGGGATCTTGCCATAAATGGAGAAGATAAGATCTGATTTTATCTTCATCAAAAGATAACTACGTGCAAAGGTTTTCAATTTTGGGCCACTTGTAAATGCATTTCATTAATTCTCTATCAGCAAAATCTGGGTGTGTCATCAATTTTATGTGTCTCTTATCTCTGCACAACCGTCTTTGCTTAGTTCATGTTAAAATTCTAAGCCCACCATCACTTCCATCATTAAATACGTTCGCCAACAAATTCTTGCAAAAATTTAAAAAGGGCCAGAGTTAGAACATAGAAAATAATTAATTCAATTAATCTAGTTTTCCTAAGGTTCAAGATTTAATTTTTAGTTATTTTTAATTTTATTATTTTTCCAAAGTTCATGCAAAAATATCTTACAGGGTTGAGATTTTAATTAATTATTATTTTAATTCCTAGGGTTTGGTATTTTTATATCATTTATTTTTCTATCTCCTTGAGAAAGTCATGAAATCACGATATTTTTCATTTTGGAAGGCAAAGGAAAAAGAAAGGACGTTTTTGCCCCAAATAAAGGGTGAAAATCTTTGTGCTCTTCCTTTGGGTGAAAATACAATGTTAAGTCATTTTTGCACAAGACGGAGCAAAAGAAATGATTAGCGCTCAATTCAGAGTGAAGGAAGAAATTTACCGACAAAAGAAAAGGACAAGTATTTTTGCTCGAAATTATGCATTGAAGGTGATTTCACCCTTTTTTGGGGCGAATTACTATTTTAACTGATTTCGGGATGAAAATAATGGATGGGATTCGATCAAAGTCAAAGTCACCCCAAAGGGGAGGGCGAAAATCACTTTCGCCCTTCTTTAGGGTGAATTTCTAAATAAATATGTTAAGGAGCGAAAATCAAGCCAAAAATGTACTTTGTAAAGTCAAATTCAAATTTGCCTCAAGTGAGGGGAAAAAATCACTTTCGTCCTTCTTGAGGGTGAAAACATAGTTGAGGACACTTTCAAAAACTTTCTTAGCCTTTTTCTATTTGTTGGGCACTTTGTAAAAGTTCCAAAAAAATCAAACATGAATTCCAATGACCCCACACTTCATATATTAGCACTTTAAAGGTTTATGAAGGATCCTCCATTCTCAAAAATGATTTTTAGATTCTGGAAAATGAATTTAAATTGTTCAGAAGTTGTCAGTTTCACACAGTATGAAATTTAGGGTGAAAATTGAAAGTGCTTAGAATTAAACAAAACTTTTCACAAATCCAAATGGGCCAAATGGGTATCTGTATCTATAGAAATAATTATAAAATTTAATTCATATCAGAATATATTTCATTAATAATGTCGTTGGATGCAAATAGAAACTGCTATTTCTAGAAGGTGAATCATGCCTAAAACCCTAAAAATTTGGTACCATTGTGAGCTCTAGATATTTCACCCAAAATTTGAATTACCTCAAATGGATCCCTGTGGCAGAAGATATAGCAATTGCAAAATAGAAGTAAACATTAGGGGAAGATGAAAATTTTCAAAGAACATTAGAAATTAATTTAAATATTTCAAACCTTAGAAAAACTATTGAAAATCAAAATTTCTCAAACACTTAACCAGAAATAATATTATTAAAACATAAATGCTCAAAATAAATTAATTAAAATCAATGCTCCTATGCAAACAATTTTGACACCTTGATGCAAGAAAAATTTAAGGACTTGGTGCAAACAAAACTTGGATTAAGAAAACCTAGAAAAGGAAATAAAAATTAATCATTTCAAAGGTTCAAACAATTTTATTTTCAGTGGGGGGTGTGTTGCTTCTCAACAAATGGAAACATCTAGGGGGAAATAGTAGCACTATTTAGAACCCAGAACTTCAGTTTTAAAACAATTTAAACCATGTATCCTACCTTATTGTAAATATTTTCAAAATATGTTAATTATTATCTGCCAGTCCATTGAAATTTTTGAGGGACATACTAGGTTGAATCACTCAAGGAAAAATTTGGTGTGTGATTATAGTGTATAAATTTTTCCTCTTAAAATGACCATGGCTTAGAATTCCTACTTAGGATTAACCATACTACTTGGGTTGAAGAAGTTCATTTGAGTAGAGCTCTATTGCTAGTTTAGACTTTTATAGCCCCGATTGAGTTACTCTCAAATTTATTTTTAAGACCTTGGTTCACAGCCATGGAGCACCTATAGCCTTGGTGAATATGTCTAAGATTTCTCTTTCAGGAATCTCAACTATCTCCCTTTTATTATGGAATCTATTTTTTTTAACTCTCTTTCACTTTTTTTTTGACAAAGACTAGATAGTCGAGAAGCTTTACTGAAGGTTCGAAAGTTGCATTTACCTTGATATTTCATTAACCAAATAGTCGATCAACTAACCATTTTAGTTTTCAGATTCCAGTAGCCTCTTAAGAGTACTTAAAGTATTTTTGTGAATCAAAGTTTTCCTCTCATGACAAAATTTTCTTGGATTCCCTGGGAGTTCTCCAACTAAACAACATAATAGTTCTTTTATGATTAAAATAATTGCGATGGGCAAGAAATTTACACTATCTCTCTACTACCATTCCAAACAAGAAACATTACCACTCTCTTCCTACTTATAACATCCCTTTATCAAATAACCCTTTCTTGACTCCTAAAACCGAGAGAAAGACCCAAAAGGAGAAAGAAAAGGAAAACAAAGAAAACTAGGAGAAACTAACTTAATGCTGAAAAAAACAAACTAAACCAAAATCACTAACACCATTTATTTCTACCTTAATATATACATATATATAAAGGTCCCTATGATCATTTAAATGATATAGCAAATGGAGAAGTAGAGAAATAATGTTTTAAAATTTGACCATTTACAGGTAAATTTAGAAAAATACCTTCCAGGTCCTGTAGAGAAAATGCACCCCATTTTATATTTCCCAAAATTTTTGCTACCCGAGAAATACGTGGTGTGTTTACCTTTCTTTTCATGGATCTTGTCCTACAAAAACATGAATTTTACAAGTTCTTCACCCTGCAAATAAGTCAAATCATATAATAACATGAATGGTGAAGTTTTCAACACCTGCTTATGTCTTATTCTATTAGCCCATAATGCATACAATTTTTTTGCTTCCTGCTTATGTCTTTATTTCTGCCTAAAGGGCTTGCAGAATTCTTTCAAAAGAACAGAATGTGAAAACCCCCCAGGATCAAATACCTTAAGGCATTTATAGAACTAGATAATTACATCTTCAAACGTATGTAACAACTCAGAGAGATCATATTTTATTTATTTTTGGTAGATAAGATACTATAAAATTAATACCGGGTTTTACAAGTTGACCCAAAACCTTTTACAAAAATCATCCCAGGCCTGTTGATGAACATGTCCATACTAAGGATCCTATATACATAAAATCTACATGTTTCCAAAGCCATTACATCCGGTAAGGCACATAGCCTGTTATCAAAAAGAAACTTCCCATACAACATTTTGGGTATACCCTAAGAAAACACACCTACATCATAATTACAAAAAAAGAAACAGACATGGATCCCTTCCTTGAAACAGTGGAGAAACAAAAAGCTGCAGACACACATAGCAGAGTACTAAAAAAACTCCCATAAGCTCTATATTGACAATTACTCTTAATAATTCTTTGGTAATTGCTTTCTTCCATATATGACATGCTTTGGGACCACATCCTATCTTGGCCAATCAGCCTTGGATAACTGAACCTACTGGCTAGATTTATGGTGGTGGCTATCTGGTGGTCCATGTGGCTCTGGTTTGAAGTCTTATATTGTCGTTTCTTTCCTGCCCTGTGATTATCAACCAACCTCAAATTACTAAGACAACTAGGAGCCATGTTATCTGACATGTGACTGTCCCCATTAGTCTTTGTGGTATTTCCAAGCAGCATCCATGAATACTGATAGTTCAGATAATTTTTATTGTGAGTCCATTTCAAAAAGATGCAGGAATACTCCTAGCCTTTGAACTTACAATACCTTCCTTGTTGGTAAATTCGACTATCATTCTTGGCATTCTTGTTGAATAAGATCTTCTACTTCTCTCGAGACACCCTTTTCCCATTTGAAAAGTCCGTCACCATCGACACCCAAATTGGCCAACTTATCAGCAATTTTGTTAGCTTACCAAAAGATATGTTGGGATTTTTTGTCCTGTCTTTCCTAGAAAATGATCCTAGCCTCTTCAACAATTGTTTTAATCCTCCAAGGAGGTGTTTTCCAATTATTGAGGAGATTTATAACATGCATAAAGTCTCCTTCTATGATCAAATTACCTTCTAAGTCTTGAGTCATTTGAAGGCCTCTCCACATAGCTCTAGCTTCAGCTTCTTTGTTTTTCCTTGTTCCCAAATATTCAGAAAATGCAAGCATCATATTCCCATTATGATCTTGCACAATGCTACCAACACCTACTCTGCCAGGATTGTCCTTATCCTCTCCATAAAAATTAAGCTTAAACCAACCCGTAGGAGGTGGGGACCACTTAACATTGGCTATGGGGTTGACTACCCTAGGCACAGACTCATCTAACAAGGTTAACCTTAAATATTGAGCAATCGTGGTCTCGTACAGATGATGTTTACGGCTATCAAAAGGGATAAGGTTCACATTCTCATTGGTAAAGGATAGGATCCTGGCAATGATAGTTTGATGATAATGGATAGACTCATTAAAAACTCTATGGTTCCTTTCTAACCGCACTTGCCAAAGATAGTGATTGAGACAAATTTTCCACATGTATCTAAGTCTTTGGCTTGAAGATGGGAAAATCCATTGGATGAACAAATCAAGTACGGTGGCTGGTTTAACACAGGATATATTGAAGGCCTGAAAAACCCCAGTTAGGACAGTGAAGGAAAAGGGCACTCAAGGAAAATGTGATAAATGGTATCCCAATTAGCCTTGCACAAATAACAATGATTAGTGATACAAATACCTTTATGCATCATATTATCAATGGTTAGAATTCTTCCTTGGATAACCAACCATGAAAAGATTACAATTTTTGGAATTAAATTTTTTATCCAAACTAAGTCCTTTTGGAGGACAAAATCCTCATCATCAAGTAGAAGCTTGTAAGGTGATTTAACAGTGACCTGCCCTTTTTTCGTAGGAGCCCAATTCACTTGATATTCCTTGGGTCTCATGGGGATAAACTGTTACCCGAGAATATTACAAATATCATTTGATTCCACTTGAAATCCCTGAATCCTTATTTTTTTCCACTTCATTCTACCTTTGTCCTCAACTATATAATTGGAGACTTTTTTGCCAACGAGTTCTTCCATGATATCTCTAATTCAAGCTAAGTTAGGATATTGCGTCAGTATTTCATCCTTAGCCCACCTATCATTCCAGCAATTTATCCTCTCACCATTGCCTAAAACCCATCTTAAACTTTTTTTGATGATTTCCCTACAATTGAGAATTGCTTTTCAAAAAGTAGAACCTCTTATTGGAACGGAGTCACTTAGAAATTCCATATTTTGAAGATACTTTTGTTTGATTATAGCTTTCCATTCATTTTCTTCACCAAAAATGAGGCGCCATGCCTGCTTAGCTAGTAAAGCTAAATTCATATGAGCAATTCTCCTCAAACCTAAGCCCCCATTTTCCTTGGGTCTGCACACTTTGGTCCATCCTACAAGGTGTATCCTTTTTTCTCCTCTGCTCCAGTCCATAAAAATTCTTTTTGGATTTTCTCAATTTTCTAGAAAACCTTCACAGGGGCTTTAAAAATGGAGAGGAAATAGACTGGAATGCTCTAAAGAGAGGCCTTAGTGAGGGTCAGCTTTCCTGCTTGAGATAGAAGATAACCTTTCCATCCAACAAGTTTTTTTTAATTCTTTCAATAACCCTATCCCACATTGACTCTCTCGGAGAACCAATGAAAAGAGGGAGACCAAGATACGAAGTGGGGAGGTTTGCTATATCACACCCTAAAATTTTTACAATCCTTCCTTACATCTGAATGGGGGTGTTCAAGAAATATAACTTGTTTTTATTGAAATTAACTTTTTGACCAGCAGCGTCCTCGTAGAGTTGCAGGATGTATTTAATTATTTTTGCCTCAACCATCGATGCCTTAGTCAATAGAAGGGTATCATCGACGAATTTTTGGTGAGAAATAGAGAGATCATATTTTATTTGTGTATCATAGTTCTTAATAACTTGAATATTTTATGGTTGCTCTACTACTCCAATGTTCAAAGTTTCAGTTTCTATTCCACTAATGGAATTTCTAGAATTTTATCTTGTTCCTAAGCCTTGCTTAAACTTAACCCCATCAATGTGTAATATCCAAATGACATCGTTGTGATTGGTTGGAGTTGTAAATGGTCTCACCTTCTCAATTGTCAAATTATAAACCCTAATTTTTTTACTAGCATAGTTTACAACCCCATTTTTGACATTATATTCAGTGACCATGTGTTCATATCTAGGATCTCTTTCTATTCTGAGTTGGTTGGCCACATTCACATTCACTATTTTCTTTTCTTGAATTTTAACAAAGATTTTAGAGTAAGTCTTAATTTCCTTCATATCCTCAATGATGTTATACTCCTTCCTAAGTACTCCGCTAGTTTGATCCTGAGTCTTACTTTCATTACCCTTTGGTGGGGGAGGATCATTATTAGGAGTAGGTTCTGGATTCTCATATCTCAAATTATAATTGTTCCTTTGGAATTGTTGAAAATCCTATACTCCATCGATAGGTATTTCTACAACATTTTTTGACTCATTCAGGAAGGTGAATGAATCTAGAACCATAGTAGCACTAGGTCTAGATAAACCAGGACCATCAATGTTTCTTTGATTCTCAAAAAAATTCAACTCACCAGGCAAATATTTGAAAGTTTTGGGTAGTGCAAGGTCACATATGTTCACTTCAAGTCCCTTGCCTTTGTTTTAATTCTTATTAGCTTTATATGAAGTTTTTAAAATATGTTCTATTTGTAAGGAAACTAGTTTGGAATTTCTCCCCCAGAGACTTATATATAAATACTCAGAAGTCATTTGTAAGGTTTTGGACCATCTCAAATACATCTTCCACCTTGGCCTTGTTATAATATTTCTCTACATTTTACACGTGCTTAGTGTGTATCATAGTTAATGGAGTTTCCTCTAGTGGAGAGTGACATGTTGGCATTAATACCTGATGTGGAATGGGATTCAAAATAGGTATGTTCTACGTAACATAGGATATCAAAGGATTGCTCAAAAGTTGAGGTCCTAATTGTCTTTCAAGAATTAGAGCTTCCTTATAAGCTACTGCCATGGTTGTGATATTGATATCTTTCTTGAGGAAAATAGACGTCACTAGATCCAAGGTATTCTTATAGATTTTTACTTGGGATGTAATGACTAGTAATTCTACCATAAGCCTTTTGAAATCTCACATTAAAGATCCTGATAGTTTCATCATATTCTCTCTTAATGTTGGAAAATTGTTGGTACAACACGTTGGGATCAATCACTTGACCAAAATAAGAATGAAAGTAGTTTCTAATTCATCCCATCTGGTGATAGAGTCATTGGTAAGATTCAAAAACCAATCATATGCAACTTCTTGTGGAGTAAACAAGAATAACCTAAAAGCAAAATCTTCATGAAGGACATTTAACAATTTAAGAGCATTGTTTAAGGCAACCATGTGCTCTTTAGCTGACCTAGCACCATCATGTTTGTAAGTTGGAAGATATTTCTCATGATTCCTGGGTAAATCATGGGTTGTACCAGGAATATTCAAGGTAGTGGAACCTAACCAGTTGGCCATGACTATTGGATTAATGGCCCAAAAAAGGAAAAACAAAGGGTAAAATTGTATTTCTCACTTAAACACGCCTTATTAAACACCGAACGAAATTCAGTCGTCCTAGCACCAATTTTATGTTGGCTCAACTTTTATGCACACCCTAGAGAGAGTAAACTAAAAACACAAGTAACATTTAATGGGAATAAATCCCTCACTTTAGGATCTTGTTGGATATCCAAGGTGTGAGTTATAGAGTCGGGTCGAATGCTATCATTCTTTTCCACTTCTAGAATAGTTTCAAGTTGACTGTATTTTACCTTACAATGGGTTCAACCTTCATTCGTTGGTGTTGGATGCTAGAATGTGTTGTTCATGATCAGATTTGTAATTTTTTTGTTCTATCTCTTTGAATTTTAGCTAATTAAAAGAATAAAGAATTTTAATAAATATAAACATGAGAACCTTTCAAAAAAAGGGTAAGGTAGGGTAGACAAGAGGGTGAAATACAACAGTTTTAATTGTTAATCATTCTTTTAATTAAAACATGTTGTTGTGTTCACTAATCGGGACAAATAGAATAACAAATTATCCAAATTTCTAAGATTAACTTGTTATCTAGCAAAGGGTAGAATAGGGGAATAGAATAGAGTAACTTATTTAAATCATAATTTTCCCCAAAATTAATAGGATGAATCTGCAAATAGCCAACGCTCATGCAAACAGACCAAAACTATCAAATTTAGATCTTCAAACCAGATGATTTAAATAATTTGTAAGATAGTTTAACACTTCTAGAATTTCAAACTTGGCGAGATGATTTTTTTGGTAGCATAGCACACGTAGCAAAACTAGAGCTAGTAGGAAAAGAAATTAATTTTAGAAATATTAAACCACAATTCAGCTTTCAAACAACACCAAAAGCATACTAAAATCAATTGAATTCACGATAATTACAACTACAAACATTTCAATGAAAACAAAAATAATAAAATGAGCATCGTTTAAAATCCAAGAGTAGATTAGGCACCTGGCCATGCCACTTCAGGGTAACAACACCACACAAATCCTATGTCCACAATAGAGGCTTTTCCAAAAAATAGATTTGAGAAAAAGTACTATTATAAATTCTTGCATCTTTCTTTTACATTCAATGGGAGTATTTATAGACTAAGGACATGCCCTGATATTTTTAAAAAAATATCTTCTCCTAGGGCATTAAAAAAATAATTTAAAAAACCCACCATCGAAGCTTTACAATATAAGTTATTTTTGAAAATGAGTTCTGATCAACCTCAATCACTACAAAAATCTACTTGGGGATCTTGCCATAAATGGAGAAGATAAGATCTGATTTTATCTTCATAAAAATATAACTACGTGCAAAGGTTTTCAATTTTGGGCCACTTGCAAATGCATTTCATTAATTCTCTATCAGCAAAATCTAGGTGTATCATCAATTTTACGCGTCTCTTATCTCTGCACAATTGCCTTTGCTTGGTTCATGGTAAAATTCGAAGCCTACCATCACTTCCATCATTAAATGTGTTTGCTAGAAAATTCTTGCAAAAATTTAAAAAGTGCCAAAGTTAGAACATAGAAAATAATTAATTCAATTAATCTAGTTTTCCTAAGGTTCAAGCTTTAATTTTTAGTTTTTTTTAATTTTATTATTTTTCCAAAGTTTTTCGCAAAAATACCTTTTAGGGCTGAGATTTTAATTAATTATTATTTTAATTCCTAGGGTTTGACATTTTTATATCATTTATTTTTCTATCTCCCTAAGAAAGTCATGAAATCACGATATTTTTCATTTTGGAAGGCAAAGGAAAAAGAAAGGATGTTTTCACCCCAAAGAAAGGGCAAAAATCATTTTCACCCTTCCTTTGGGTGAAAATACAATGTTAAGATCATTTTCACCCAAGAGGAAGCAAAAGAAATTATTAGTGCTCAGTTCAGAGTGAAGCAAGAAATTTATCGATAAAATAAAAGGACAAGTATTTTTGCTCGAAATTACGCATTCAAGGTGATTTCACCCTTTTTTGGGGTGAATTACTATTTTAACTGATTTCGGGGTGAAAATAATGGATGGGAGTCATTCAAAGTCAAATTTTCCCCAGAGGAGAGGGCAAAAATCACTTTCGCCCTTCTTTAGGGCAAATTTCTAAATAAAGATGTTAAGGAGCAAAAATCAAGCCAAACATGTGCTTTGTAAAGTCAAAGTCAAATTTACCTCAAGTGAGGGGAGAAAATCACTTTCGCCCTTCTTGAGGGTGAAAACATAGTTGAGGACGCTTTCGAAAATTTTCTTAGCCTTTTTCTATTTTTTGGGCACTTTGTAAAATTTCCAAAAAAATCAAACATGGATTCCAATGGCCCCGCACTTTGTATTTTGGTACTTTAAAGATTTTTGAAGGATCCTCCATTCTCAAAAATTATTTTTAGATTCTAGAAAATGAATTTAAATTGCTTGGAAGTTGTCAATTTCACATAGTAATAAATTTAGGGTGAAAATTGAAAGTGTTGTGAATTGAATGAAACTTTTCAAGAATCCAAATGGATATCCAAATCTGCGAAAAGAAATTGAAAATTCACTATAGATCAGAAGATATTGCATTAATAAGTTTGTTGGCTATAAATGGAAACTACTATTTTTGGAAGGTGAATCATGCCTAAAATCCTAAAATTTTGGTACCATTGTGAGCTCTAGATATTTCACCCAGAATTTGAATTACCTAAAATGGATCCCTGTGGTAGAAGATATAGCAATTGCAAAATTGAAGTAAACATTAGGGCAAGATGAAAATTTTCAAAGAACCTTAGAAATTAATTTAAATATTTCAAACCTTAGGAAAACTATTGAAAATCAAAATTTTTGAAACACTTGACCAAAAATAATACCATTAAAGCATAAATGCTTAGAAGAAATTAATTAAAATCAATGCTCTTATGCAAACAATTTTGACACCTTGATGTAGGTAAAATTTAAGGACTTGATGCAAACAAAACTTGGATTAAAAAAAACTAAAAAAAATGAAGAGGGTCGCCTTGGAAATAAAAATTAATCATTTCAAAGGTTCAAACAATTTTATTTTCAGTGGGGGGTGTGTTGCTTCTCAACAAATACCTTCTTAATAACTTCCTCTTTCTTCAAGGTCTCTCCAAGGGTGGACATATTGTTCACCACAACGTTCACTCTAACACAATAATCATATACACTTTTAACCTCTTTCATTTGTAGATTTTCAATATTTATTCATGGTCTACAACTTTATCATTTTCACTTGGTCACTTCCTTGGTAAGCCTCTTGAAGATACTAAAGAACACAAGCTTATACTAATATGGGGGGGCGAACAATATAAGACCACTTATTACCTTTCTTTCCTAGATAATATTATTCAATATATCAATGGCAATATCAACAACAATAATCAAAGTAATGCATAAATCATCATACACAATAGAGATACCAATTTAATGTGGTTCACCTAGTGTGGGCTACTCCACGAAGAAAATATTTCACTAAAATTTTCTCAATGATTCTCTTGGGAATCCTTCCCTATTACAATTTTTATGGACCTCTATCCAAAGTCTATACCAATCTCCTAATCAAGTTGATGGATATCTATCCATAGGAGAACTCTTTCCCCTCTACTGGTTCATGGATCTCTATACATAGGAGAACTATTTCTCCTTTGCTTTGGCTAGTGAACTTCTAGAAGACTACTACCTCTATTGCACTAGCTTTTGGATCTCTCTCCACTAAATACCTTTGTCCTCACTCAAAATACCTCTATCCTCACTGTCCTAGCTAATAGATCTCTATCCACTAGAGACTACTATCCTCTACTATGTCATCTCAAAATCTTGATATTAGCTCTACTCAATATTTGTCTCAAATATGCACTAAACATTGTCCTCAATCTAGCACAAATATTCTCACAAGTCTATCTCTAGTCTAGCACAAATCTATCCTCAAATATGCACCAAACTCTATCCTCAAGCCTTAAAACAAAGCTTGATCCAATCACAAATCAACTCTGCTTAGATTTGCTCCAAGCCTTAACTCAAAGCTTGAACAAATCAATCAATCAACTCTGCTCTCAAGTATTCTCAAAGACTTACCTCAAATATGTCCACAAGTCCTCTGAAGAACTTGCTTAATCTGCTCAACAATTCTTCTCTGAGATTTATCTCAAATCTATCCAACAAGTTCTTCCTAGAACTTGTCCAATCTTATTAATAAGTCTTCACCAAGACTTCCCTTAAATCTATCCAACAAGTTCTTCCTATAACTTGTCTAATCTACTCAACAAGTCTTCACCAAGACTTACCTCAAATCTATCCAATAAGTTCTTCTTAGAACTTATCCAATATTCTCAACAAGTCTTCACCAAGACTTACCTCAAATATATCCAATAAGTTCTCTCTAGAACTTGTCTAATCTACTCAAAAAGTATTCACCAAGACTTACCTCAAATCTGTCCAACAAGTTCTTCCTAGAACTTGTCCAATCTACTCAACAAGTCTTCACCAAGACTTACCTCAAATCTGCTCAACAAATCCTCTCTAGAACTTGTCTAATCTGCTCAACAAGTCTTCCCTAAGACTTACCTCAAATCTTCTTGTAAGCTTCCACAAAATCTCACACCAATATTTCCTTAAGTCCGCTCTAGGACTTACTCAAATATACTCACAGGATTTCACAAAAGCTTGTTTAACTATGTTCTTAAGTCCCCTCTAGGACTTACTCAAAACTGTCCACTAGCTTTCACAAAATCTTATTCAAATCAATTGCAAAACTTGCATACACAACTCAACTTAATCTCTTACAGAAAACCTCTTCAATACCACAAACAAGTTTCACTCAGAATCTTGTTTAACCATAGAAACATATAGATAACAATTAGAGACTCAATATGTTTCGCACTCATAAAACACTCAATCACTTTCAAACTCTCTTTCAAATCAATTCATAAATAAAGTATAATTTGACTCACAAAACTTGAACTATCACTCCAATATTTTCAATCAATAATGCTCAACCAACTTCATTCAACCATTCACTCAATGAAACACAACTTTCATACAAACCCTAACCAAGTGTTTTATAATACTTCCAATAACTCACACTATAGAAATCAAACTTTGATTCAAGATGATTCCAAATTCACATTACAATGATACTCATGATATTTCACAAACCCTAGCTCAAGATAGTTCTTAATCTCACATAACAATGATACTCATGATCTTTCAACAAACAAAACTCATGCACATGAAAACCCACTCAATATTTCCAACAATACTCAACAATCCTTTTTACTCCAACTTTGCATTTCACAACATTCAATCCAACAATATTTCACTCATAAGGAATATGTGTCCATACATTTTGTTTTTATGGAGATATGTCTTCAAAACTTGTCTCAATCACAATCAAATCCTCTTTCCCAAACTCAAGGTTAGATAGCAACAATCTATCTCAAAATCTCCACTCAAATATTTCCCTCAATAATTATTTTACCATACAAAAATATCAAGTCTCAAGTACACCTTATAATCTCCAAACTTCACAAAAATAATATTCAATTCATAAACAATCAAACTCCTTTGAAAACATTGTATAAACCCAATCTTCACACTTATCAAAATAAAAATTAATTTCTTTATTTTAACACTTTTAACTCCAATATTTATACAATAACATTCAACACAATTAATTTCATTTCTAACATCTTATATCTCCAATATTTATTTATAATGCTAATTAAAAATTAAAATATCAAACAACCTTATGACTCCCTATCTTTCACCTTAGCAAAATAAAAATCATGTGGCCTCAAGTGCCTTCAATACTATCACGTGGCCCCCTAGAACTATGCAAAAACCTTGGCAAAAATTAAATCGAGCGCTTACCTTATGCGATGGCCCATGTCAAAAATTTTGCACCCATAATGAACGCACCCAAATTTGAACTCGTAACCTACCTGTAGATTAAAAATACAACGCCAAACAGAAATAAAACCACAATAATGGAATACAGAACAGTTGTACAAAACAAACGATTTTTATTAATCAATGGAGTTTAAAAACTCCTTTTGAGTACAACAGGGCCTGTAACCCTTTTCGTGATACAAAAATTACAGTTTGTGCTAGGGTTCTCCGAAACCCTAGCTGGCACAATGGGGTGGCATTTCCGAAGACGTATCCTTAATCCCAACAAAGTGAGTGGGCTTTGTTGTATCCTTTGGCTCGGACCACTCCAGCTTAAACAATTGCTATCAACACACCAGATCTGCCATTAAAATCCTGCACACATTAACACTATCAAGGAGTTAGAAATTAATAAGAGGGCTCCACTGTGTGAGCCCTCAAAAACAATTTAAAACCCTAGAAAAATAGAATGCAGGAGTTCAACAATAGATTAATAAAAGAAAAGAAGTTACTTGCTTTAAGCTGATTTATACCTGTTCTCTGTTAACGCGGCTAGACCAGGCGGCACCTGGAAGTAATGTGGCTATCAAATCGGCTGCAGAAGGCGCCCTGGTGCACTCGTTGAACGCCCGTGTGCTTCTGAATCAGGGTTTCAGACGTCGGTCTACGTCTGTGGCTACGGGTAAACGCCCGCGGGCACTTGCGACAAGAATGGGGAATTCTGCAGAGTGCTGCAGAAGAGATGGCGGCGAAGTTGGCGACGGATGCGACGATGGATGCGGCGATGGATGCGACGAAAAGGATGCGGTGATGGATAGCTGAAGAGATAGATGAAATAGAAGAGATAGGTCCAAAAGATAGCAAAAATAGCAAAGATAGGCGAAGAAGATAGGGTTTGAGCCATCAAGGTGACTCAATTTATAATCTACTCTTAGGGCACACTTTAGGGTTTTAACGACACTTTGAACGTGTGGCTAAGATTAAAGTGGATCCAAGGGTAGAGAATAAATCTAGGTTGTGAAACGGATTAAGATGGATGGACGGATGAGATTAAATGAAGGATGGACGGCTTAGATTAAATCACTTAAACTATATTTATATATATATATATATATATTAAAATATTAAAATATATATATAAATATTAATTTAAATAAATTTGGGGATGAAAAATGGCGGGAAAGGTGAAATTGGGCCAAATAATGGCGGGAGGGGTGTGGATTTGGGCCAAATAATGGAATGATTGACATGTGGCTGACAGGAAGGTATAGATGACTTACAAGTGGCTGGATTTTGGTGTCTACAGATGCCCCTTTTTGAGCTGCTTTGTGTGAAGACACAATGCAGCACAAAAACTTAAGACACCCGAAAAGTCGGATCAGACGCAACTCTCTCTCAAGACTAAAGCACAACTTTGAAGACCAAAGAATAAAAGAATATTTAAAATTTTATCAGCTTACCCCCTCAATTGGCGAGCGAGAATGGTTCTCACAAGCCAATTGGAAGAAATTTGGAAGAAAATGAACCGTTTTTGCCCCAACGGTGAAAAAAAGGGGTTGGTGTATGAACCATCTGTTTATGTCCCGAAAAGGGGTTGGTGTAACATCTTTATGTCCCAACAGGAAAAGGGTTGGTGTACAAACCAGAAAAGAATATGATTGAAGACGATATGAGTGATGTGAAAGATGGACCGTTTTCTGCCCCAACGGTTATAAAGGGATTTTTGCCAAATTGTAAGTTCCATGATCATGTAAGATGAATTCCACTATAGGAAAATTAGAAATTGATAACGGATGCCCCAACTCCTGTGTGTGAGTCCATACTGTTGATGAAATTGCCTTGTTGGCACCATTGATATGCAGAGATGAAAGATGCATGAAAAGAGTCCAGAACTCAGAGATGCTCCTAGTGACCGTATGGATAATTCCTCGGGTCGGAACCAATCAACCTAGGTAGCCTCAATCTCTAGCAAGACTCAAAATAATGATGATATTAAAGATTGTCCATGTTTAAGGCCCCATGAACTAGGCCATCAATGACAACTGTTGAGCAAATTAATCTTGGTATGAGGTCACTTGAAAAGTAGAATACCCAAAATTGATTTCCAATTTTCAAAAAGTGAAATAATTGATGATGATAAATGGTAAGTGTCCTTATGGTGGTTTAATCCTCTTACCGAATTGCATGGATTCAAATCGCTGCAATCGCCAAGGTGATAGAATATACCACTAGATACGAGGTTTACTTTAATTTGATTTGGCAAAAATATGCATGATGAAAGAAGAATGAATGAAGTTGACGATAGATCAGAAGAATTGATGAATGTGGTTAATTTTGTGAAGGTTTTGAATGTTTTTAGCCCAATTTGTAAAACAATGATTAATGATGCGCTTTTTGAGCGAAATGACAAAATTTGTGTCCAAAACTGTTGTAACCTTCACAAAATGTTTTATTATGATAAGAAGAATGGATGAATGCAATTTGATGAAATTTGGAGGAGGTAAGCTTCAATTTTGCAAGTTTTGTTCCTTTATTCAATACTGACACCAAACGTCGGTCTGCATTTGGGGTTGGCAGAGACGCCCATCGGTGTTTAGGCGCTCTGCAAATGTAGCACTGCGTCTGAATGCACCATGAAATGCCCCACTGCGTTTCAGGGTGCCAAAACCAGCTATTTAAACAATTTCAATGAGAATTTCGCTCATTTGTGCGTTCGAGCTTGAGAGAAGTGCGTCTGAGGGAGTGGAGTGAAAGGTTGTGTGGGAAAGTGAAGCACGCGGGAGCTATGGCGGAGATGGGAGCGAACGCGCCAGTGCAGCCAACTGAGGTATTTGTTCATTTAAGCAAGTACTTATTATGTGTTTTTTTTTTTTTTTTTTTTTTTTTTTGGAAAAAATTTGTAACAAATTTTTGTTTTGTTGTTTTGCAGCTTAGGGTGTTAGAGGCACGACACCGATTCTCCCCTATCATTTCGGGGATGAGGAGGTCATTGTCCCGAGCAGACTGGGATGGAGGTGGGTGCTGGGTGGGGCGGCTCGGGTGGGGGGGAGGGGCGGGATAGACATAGCTCTAGGCTTAGGTCTAGGACTCGTTACATTGAGGCTCGGAGGACACATTGTTTAGGCATCACATTGTGTTGCCCCATCCTCCATCCTCCTCTGTCTCTAGGCGTAGTGAGTCTAGGCACACCACTAGGTCTAGGGCTCCTACTAGGTCTCAGGGGTCCTCTTTTGATGGTTAGCTTAGTGCTTAGATGCACTCTTTATGAGCCTTGGTGCTCTATTGTATATTGTAGCCTTTTGGCATTCATTGTACAGTTTGACCTTTATACATATATATACATGGCTTTTATTTATTTGGTGTTTTACTCTCTTTTGTGTGAATGCCTATGTTTTTGTGATGCATGTTTTTATATGTTTTAATGTTTTTGATGCATATGTGATGGAATGGAATGCAAACTTATAGATGATTAATGCGAGACTAAGTATGACCGGACGCAATGAAATATGCACTAAGAAGCACTCATACTTTTAGATAGTTAGATTTAGCCAACTGTTATCATAATTGTTTAATCAGGGGCACCGAACTTGGTGGCTTGTGAATGGATGACGTATGGAATGACATGAATATGGAAGAAGATATGGAGGAAGACTGTTTTACAAAGACTCAAACATGCTAGTGGTATCAAACAAACTTACTAATACTGCCTAATTCAACTAGGACCAAATGTGTGTGCATGCGAGTTCATTAACCAAATCAAAAGCATGGTAGTGACTCTAGGCAATCAAAAACCTGTGTGTGTGCAAGTGTGTTCATTAACCTCATCTTGCATAAATTAGGTAACTCTGTTATGGAGAAGACCCCAAAGCTAGTTTGTCCGTATGAGCATTCAGAGGTCTCTTTTTGAGGAGAGACATGTCGCCACGCAATGAGTATACTCCACTGCCAGTCAAGCGTCTATAGCCCCGGTGAAGGTTAACTCCATAGTCCATGTTGTTTTTGACCTTTGTAAGCCTTGGGGATGACTACCTATCCGTCTGACTGGACAAGTAGTACGATCCTTACAACTTATTTGGGATCAGTGGTGTGTGAAAAATGTTCATTTCCTTAGAGCTTTGGGGAATCGGATTCTCAACCGAAGTATGATGAGAATTTTACCCTATCCTTACTACTCTGTTTATATTTATATTTTGTGATTGCTTGTGATAGTGGTAAGAACCACTGTTTTATGGACTATGTTTGCATGATAGGACAAACGAGGATTACCCTTTTCACTTCAAGGCACAACCCAAGGATGGTGTTATCTCTCTTTGACACAAGATGTTTTTAAGATGTGAAAATGTGATAGGTTCAAGACCGCTTTTGAAATCATTTCCCAATACTCAAGATTTTATTTAGTGTAATTTGTGATATGGCCCTAGAGAACTTTGACATGCATTTCAAAGTTTGCTTAAAACACTAGGAATGGTTGAGTGACTCGAAAACATTTTGGCAATGTAAATATGTGCAAATGGAAAATGGGTGTACGAATGACAATTCGGTTTGATGGATTTTATGAAGGTGCCCCCGATTAAGGCAACATGACTTTTGCTTGACCAAATTTTATATCCAAAAGATAGAATGGTCTCTAACATGATATGCAACTATGGCTGAAAATGAAATGTTATGGTTTTCAATGAGATGTATGCACATGAAATGCAATGTTTTTGAATGAGATGTATGCAACTAACAATGAAATGCAAATTCTTTTTATTTTATTTGTTTTTTTTTTTTTTGTTGTACAAGCCATGTATATATGTACATATAAAATTCAAACTATGCGTGACGAGGCGGAGCTAAGACTGGCGGAGACGCTAAGTACTGCTTGATGTCATCAAAGGCTTTCTGACACTCATCTGTCCATGAAAATTGTACCCCCTTTTGTAGTAGGTGGCAAAATGGCCTACATTTATCATAAAGTTGTGCAATAAAGCGACGGATTGAATTAATCTTTCCTTGCAAACTACGCAACTCCTTCAAATTAGTTGGGGGACACATTTCCATAATGGCTTTGACCTTGTTTGGGTCCACCTCAATACCTCGTTTAGAGATAATAAAACCTAGGAGTTTGCCTGAGGTAACACCAAAGACACATTTCTTAGGGTTCAACCTTACTTTATGCTCTAGAAGTCTATCAAAAACTTTTTCCAATACATCAAAATGCTCTTGTCGAGTTTTAGATTTTGCCAATAAATCATCCACATAATCTTCGATAATCTTATGCATATAATCATGGAAAATATAAGTCATGGCTCGTTGATAGGTTGCACCTGCGTTCTTAAGGCCAAAGGGCATCACCCCAGTAACAAAAAGTTCCCCAAGGTGTGGTAAATGTTGTTTTGTGTTGATCTTCGGGGTTTATTCGAATCTGGTTGTATCCCGAAAATCCATCCATGAACGAAAGCATTTCATGACCAGCGCAGTGTCGACAAGAGTATCAATGTTTGGAAGAGGAAAGTCATCCTTAGGACACGCTTTATTTAGATCTCAAAAATCGGTGCAAACACGTATCCCCCGTTAGGCTTGCGAACGGGTACCATGTTAGAAAGCCACTCAGGATAATCAATCGGGACGACAAATTTAACATCCAGAAGTTTCTGAATCTCCGATTTAACTATGAGGGCCACGGTAGGATGCATTTTCCTAAGTTTTTGTTTGACAGGTTTAGCATCTTTTTGTAAGGTGAGGTTATGGACAACCAAATTAGGGTCTAGGCCCGGCATGTCTTTGTAAGACCATGCAAATATCTCCTTCTTCCGCTTGAGTAGAGCAATCATTTGCTCTTGTTCCTCTGATGATAGACTTTTAGCCAGCTTCACAATTTGGGTGCCATCTTGGTCCGTACTAAGGTCTACATCGATAGTTTCTTCAATAGACATGTGGGAACCTTCCTCAAGCCGATGGGGAGTAGGGATCAGATTTATGTCATCTAAAATGTCATCAAGCTCCTGTGCCTTGCTCTCGTCTATGTCCCTGGAAGACCTCTGGCTTAGAAGATGAAGGTGAATGTGGAGGTGAAGGAGGAATGTAGTTGACGAAAGCCCTTAACAATTCCTCAGAAAGGATGAATTCGAAATAGATGGAGGGGATGAAATCCGATCCATGTCAATCAAGCTTGGGTTGATCGGGATTGGCTTATCCGGATCATATGGATTATGGAGTGGGGTGAATAAGTCTTCAAAATTCATTGTCGACTTATGGAAGAAAGGATGGGCGGAATGGAAGGGAAAACCGGTGAAGACCTCGGAAGACCTGAGATGCAAAACAACATAGTTTTTGAGTTTTTTTTTTTTTTTTTTTTGGTTTTTTTTTTTTTTTTGTAGTGGTGAAAACCACTATTTTAGTATATACATATAATACAGGTTTGGATTATGGCTTATGGATGTGGCGGAGGGGGTGGTTCACCTCGTTCTTGTGGAAGAAACAAGCGAAAGATGGCCTCTTGGAGAGGGAACAATTGGAGATAAAACTCGTCTTGTTCAGTGAGGGTAACAATTGGCGCCGACTCTTCTTCAGATTCATCACCATTTGACATGACGTCAAATTCTTCATAGGCTTCATCTTCGGATTCGTCGGGGTGGAGGATTTCTTCTTCCGAATTAAGATTAATGCTTTGAAAAGCTCATTCAAAAGAAGAAAGGGATGGAAGTGGTTGGTAGCCCAGACCAAAACGCTCGGTGGGTCTCTGATATGGCATATCGATGCGTTCAGTTACTCCTTGCTCGTATCGACCTAGGCCAAATTGCTGCCAATTATGTCTGTGGAAATAGCGAGAGGGAAAACCCTCCATCCTTTCGATATTGGCATGGACTGGATGCTTAGGTTCTAGTATGGTGGTAGGACTAGAA
This sequence comes from Wollemia nobilis, assembly GCA_028583015.1. Lineage (NCBI taxonomy): Eukaryota > Viridiplantae > Streptophyta > Pinopsida > Araucariales > Araucariaceae > Wollemia > Wollemia nobilis. The sequence continues at coordinate 20,539,192 of JAQPPZ010017232.1, read as the reverse complement.
GATGACTCTATTCCCCCATATACAAAATTAATGGAATTTGGCATAGAACCCATGTTATAAACCGATCCAATGGATAAATGTTGGTCATGTGGACGACCAAAATCTTTAACTGTTTGTACATTGAACGGTGTGATGTGGACATCTTGGATGGACTTTGACTTGGGAGGGAGATGGACTAGATGATGGAATAGAAGAATGTGGAATAGAAGAATTGGAAGGATTTGGTTGGGTTGATGCTTCACTAACTTGTGAAACATCACTGGTGATGGTTGGGAAGATGGAGGAATAATAGGTGATGTTGAAGAAGGTGTAGAAGAAGGGGGTAATGACGTGGAAAGAGATGATTGGTCATGGCCACATGTGCATGTGGTCACTGATGAAGAAGAAGGAAGATTAGGAGATGAAGAAAGTGGTGAATGAGATGGAATAGCGGAAGAGGAAGATGGTTGCGATATGATGGGTAGCTCCTCGAGAATGGGAGCTTTAGAAGAAGATGGTATAGAAGAAGTAGATGGGGTCAAGAAAAGATGAGTGGATGGCAACACAATCTCATAAGGATTTGAGACATAGTTGCAATGTTTGAAGGGTTCAATGTCAGCAGGTACACAATGAACTCGTCCCTCATATACATACTTCAGACATTGATGCAGTATAGAAGGGACACATCTCATCTCCCTAAGCCAAGGTCGTCCAAGCAATACATTGTATGCCATGGACCCTTCCAAGATGTGAAACAAGGTATGCAAAGTTCGGGCCCCTACCTCAATGGGCAAGATAACCGTGCCAATCGTGGAAGATAAAGCATCATTGAATGCTTTAAGAGTAAAAGTCGACTTTGTGATAAGGGATGGCGACAGCTTTAGATGACTCAACGCCGATGTTGTAATGATATTGATTGAGGAACCGGTGTCAATTAAGACTCTCTTGAATGGCTTGTGATCGATCTTGGCCATGATATGTAGTGGAGGATCTATACTTTCTGTTGACATAGGTTTGATTTCAAAATCATAGAAAGTGATGGAGGGCTCCATGCATGTTTGAATACTCCCCACAAAGTTGTTGAAGGCATTAGTATCTTGAGTTTGAAGCTCGATTGACTTTAATATTTCCATTAATGCCTCTCTATGCGGGGGAGATTGTTGAATGAGGTCATAGATCGATAACTTGGCGTAAGCCATTTTTAAACCGGTAGTTAATCGGCTACTCAATGACATGATTGGTCGTTGGCATTGAGTAGAATGATTTAGCGGTTGTTGAGAAGTACTAGCACGTCGTTGGGTCACTGTTACCTGAGGTGGACTGGGAGTTTGTATAGGTGGCTGTGGTTCAACTCGATTTGGTTGGTTCGCCCTTTGACCCCGGGTTACTACGTTAATAGTACCCACAAAACCTTGGTATTGTTGTACATGGTTGACTTGATTAGGAGGAGTTACCTGAGTTACTCCACCTGAAGTTGTTGGAGCTTCCTCCCGATGTGGAAGGGGTGTTTGAAATATACCAAGATTTTGATTTTGTTGGGCTAAGGGGCTATCCAATTTAATGGCTCCAATCTCAATAAGATCTTGGATCACATGTTTGAAATCTGTACAATTATTGATATCGTGCCCATTTTGCCTATGATAAGGACAAAATAGGTACTCCTTGTAATACTTCCCCCTTCTAGATGGTTCTAAAGGTTTAAACTCAGGTAAAGTTAACTGATTTGTGCTATATAACTTGTTGAATATGACCGCATATGGTTCATCTAAAGGTGTGAACTGTCGCTTGGGACGATTTTTTTGCCAAGGTCGAGTTTCCATGGTTGGCCCAATATTGTGAGCTGGTTGAGGAGGGGCGGGTACCGCATGATAAGCAATTGGTTGCGGTTGACTTTGCATTACTTGTTGTTGTTGAGCCATTACGGGCTGGCTCGCCACCACTTGATTAACTTGGTTAACATTTGAGGTCGTACTAGCTTCGTGCTTGTTTGTTTTGGCCATAATTATTATTTCGTTGTTGGCCCTTTTGTTGCCATTCTTTTCTACGGGGTTTTAAAACACCCTCTTGGACTTTAATGTCTTCTATGATACTTGCTTGGGCCAAAGCCTCTTCAAAAGTCCTGTATTGTTGTAATTGGAGTAACCAAGAGATAGGTTTTAGACAACTCTGGGTGAACATTTTGGTTAACTCCTCCATTGGTAGGGAGAATGGCAGTTTATTAATGATAGCCCTCCAACGGTTTCCAAAGTCATAAACAGTCTCATCGTCATGTTGCTTGAGCTTGTATAAGTCGGACAATGAGACTTTCCTTTGTACATTTAGGGAGAATCGTTCTAAAAATAGATTAATCAATTGTTCGTAAGCATAAATGCTATGGTGAGCTAAATGATTGTACCATTGTACAACATCTCCCCCTAATGTCTGAGGAAAAGTTCTGAGCATAAGAGCGTCATTATTTTGGATTCTAAAGCAGGCATGCATGAATGAGCTCACATGTTCATGAGGATCCTCAATTCCTCGAAATTTGTCAAACTTCGGTAATGTGAAATCAGTCGGATATGGCGGTGAAGGTACCGAAGGATGAATTGGTTGATTGATCAACGACCTTAGCGTAGGTTTCCGACTAGATGAGCCGGGCATGTTGAGCATAAGGTTGTCAATCTGTTGTTGCATAGCATGGAGTCGAGAATCTTCATGAAAATTTTGACTCGTTTGATGATTATGATGATGCAATGGAGGAGTGGAAAAATGATGAGATGGGATGAAATTGCCTGGATTAGGCGGTGTGGAATGGACAGGTTGTTGGTATGGATGATACCGAAAAGAAGGTGATTGGGGTGAATGATGAACTGGACCGGGTTGGGAGAAAGGTGGGGTAGGAATGGACACCACCGAAGATTGGGGTACCCGGTGGGGCCCGAGCTAAGAAAAGTCGGGTCGGGTAGAAATTGGTTGGGGTGTAGGATTTACTACGACAGGTGGTTGAGCATTTTGTTGCTGTTGTTGCTGAAGCAACTTGTCGAGGTACTCCCTAACCTTATTAATCTCTAACCCAAGGGAGGTGGGATGATTGGATGAAGGTGGAGGGCAGGCTGCCATGGTAGTCACAGGAGACTGCATAGCAGGGGCAATGAAGGTGGTTGAAGTAGGCGGTACCTGGGAAGAAATAGTAGACTGTGCCCTAGGTAGGGTGAAACCATAAATGGTTTGGGAAGAAGAGGGTTGAAATTGGTCATGGCTAGAGGAGGTTCCACCAGCCTCATAGAGAGAATTGGTGTACACCCGGGTAAATGGAGGAGAAAGTGGTCGGGAAGACACTACATTTGTCTCCAAAGGAGGACAATTGAGCATCTGGGAAGATGTTGGAGATGAAGCCGGCTGAGCAGATACAACATTAGCCTCAAAAAAAGGGTTAGTGTAGACCTGAGTGAAACCAATGGGTATGGTTGATGCAATATCCCGCTGAAAAATAGAATCTTGCATAGGGGAATCTTGGATTGGCTCAAGGACATAGCCAGTGCCATCTCTTAAGTGAGTTTGCACTTGGGCCATATCAATGTGGGTAATATGACAGGAATTGTCTTCCTCCATGGGCATGGCCATGTGATAGACGGTAGAAGGACGTGAAAGACCTGCAGGCGAACCTGCCTGAAATTCACTAGGATAAGTGGCCATGTTGGTGGTGGGGATGTTCTATGAATTACCCATTTGATTATTTAGATTTAACATTTTAGATTGATTCCTTGTTAAGACCATAACGCAATAAATCTAAACAAATTCAGAAAAGAAGAATGCAAAACTGGAATGATAAATTTACACTAAAGAAATTATCAAAAATAGTCACAACCTAGGTTTCAACCAATGTGTCTTACCTGCGGTTAATTAATTATTTTCTGATCTTAATCTGTAGTAAATTTTAAGTGTCCGGTTTATGAGTTTTGCATGTGATCTAATCTTGAATTATTCACAAAAAAGGTAAAAACTATGGCTAGGAAAGGACAACGAGATTCTTACTCGGTGATGAAATCCAAGCAAGTTTGCTCGGGGGTGACCTATGGTGTCTAAGGCAGAAGTTTAATGGATGGAGATGAATTCCACCGTCACTAAACTTCAAGCAATACCTGGTGATGAAATCCAGATATTACTATTTTAAATGCAATATGAAATGCAGTGAATTTTATTTTAAGTGTTTTAGTTGTCTAATGTATACATACAAAGCTATAAATCAAAAGTTCTAATGATCTAAGCAAGAGGCTACTGAAAACATGCCATTTCCTCTCGAAGAAGTGGAGTACACCGTTTAAAACCCCCCGCCTACCAATGATATCGGATATCAAAGGAGCAACCGGAAGGTTCGTCCACTTCTCTGCCTGGAATCACCCAATGGCAGGAGTACTATTGACATCCAATCAATAGTCCTACTTAGATAACTAAAACAGATAATTCGTAGCTATTCTAATATGCAGCTAGGTATGCAATTTTTTTTTTTTTATGCAACCAATAATGCAATGCAAAAAAAAAAAAAATGTAACTAAAAATAACTGTTCTTTTCCAGATTACTTAGTTTTTGTTCATTTTAAAGCAATGATCTGAAAAAGAAACAGAATACAGCAGAAAAACCAAAAACGTAAAAAGTACAGTTTAACAAAGAAAGAAAAATGCACTTACTCGGAAGCCTACGCTTTCTCTGTGAAACTGCCTTCAAACGCCCAAGGGAGTCTGCGCAGGCTGAAACGCACCTCTGTGTTTCGTATTGGACTTCCAGACGCCGCTCTGCGTCTGCTACGTTTTTTGCAAGCTCAGAAACCCTAGTTCGTTGGAACAGCGAATTTCACGATTTCTGGAACCTGCAAAATAAAACAGAAAACAGGAATAGATTAGTAAAGCAAGTATTAAAAACATGAAACCCTAGGGGGTCCCACCGTGATCGCCATTTGTAGATTAAAAATACAACGCCAAACAAAAGATAAAGAAGTCACAATAAAAAGCAATACAGAACACAGTTGTACAAAACAAACGATTTTTATTAATCAATGGAGTTTAAAAACTCCTTTTGAGTACAACAGGGCCCGTAACCCTTTTCGTGATACAAAAATTACAGTTTGTGCTAGGGTTCTCCGAAACCCTAGCTGGCACAATGGGGTGGCATTTCCGAAGACGATATCCTTAATCCCAACAAAGTGAGTGGGCTTTGTTGTATCCTTTAGCTCGGACCACTCCAGCTTAAACAGCTGCTATCAACACACCGGATCTGCCATTAAAATCCTGCACACATTAACACTATCAAGGAGTTAGAAATTAATAAGAGGGCTCCACTGTGTGAGCCCTCATAAACAATTTAAAACCCTAGAAAAATAGAATGCAGGAGTTCAACAACAGATTAATAAAAGAAAAGAAGTTACTTGCTTTAAGCCGATTTATACCTGTTCTCTGTTAACGCGGCTAGACCAGGCGGCATTTGGAAGTAATGTGGTTGTCAAATCGGCTGCAGAAGGCGCCCTGGTGCACTCGCTAAACGCCCGCGTGCTTCTGAATCAAGGTTTCAGACGCCGGTCTGCGTCTGTGGCTACGGGTAAACGCCCACGGGCACTTGCGACAAGAATGTGGAATTCTGCAGAGTGCTACAGAAGAGATGGCGGCGAAGTTGGCGACGAATGAGGCGATGGATGCGGCGATGGATAGCTGAAGAGATAGATGAAATAGAAGAGATAGGTCCAAAAGATAGCAAAGATAGCAAAGATAGGAAGAAGAAGATAGGGTTTGAGCCATCAAGGTGACTCAATTTATAATCTACTCTTAGGGCACACTTTAGGGTTTTAACGACACTTTGAACTTGTGGCTAAGATTAAAGTGGATCCAAGGGTAGAGAATAAATCTAGGTTGTGAAACGGATTAAGATGGATGGACGGATGAGATTAAATGAAGGATGGACGGCTTAGATTAAATCACTTAAACTATATTTATATATATATATTAAATATATTAAAATATTAAAATATATATATAAATATTAATTTAAATAAATTTGGGAATGAAAAATGGCGGGAAAGGTGAAATTGGGCCAAATAATGGCGGGAAAAGTGTGGATTTGGGCCAAATAATGGCGGGAAGGATGGATGATTGACATGTGGCTGACAGGAAGGTATAGATGACTTACAAGTGGCTGGATTTTGGTGTCTACACTACCACCGCCACAACACCCTAGCCCAAGGCTAGGCTATCATTGGGCTACGCACCCAACACAAAACCTAAGGCACATGATGTGCCCTTTATCCTTGCTTTTGGTGATTTCCAAAATAATAAAAAACTCTTGTGCTCAAAATGAAGGAGACAAGAATCGAACCCCTAACCTGCCTTGCACAAATGTCTTAACCATCCACTGATTACCGCTTGCGCTACCAAGCACTTTGAGAGATATTTGGTGCTCCACTTGGATTTATCACTAAGCCTACCCTCTTAAATTTAACACATGTGAATTCCTTTCTCTTCTCTTAAGCAACGCACAAATTTCTTTTTGCTTTAGGCATATGAATCGCATGGATGATTTTGAATAAAAACCATTGCCCCTTTTATACCTTTTGCTATGCACTCCAACACATCGGTGTATCCAATTTCAAATTTTAATTCAAATTTTAAACTTAACTTTTGGCATCTTTATTATTTATTTAAATTAAAATTTTAACCTATGGTTAAAATATTTTAATTTAAATAAATTAAATAATAACCTTTACAATCTGCCAAAAGGGTCTTTTCAAGGAATTATTTCTTAATGACTCCTTGCACCTTGTTTTTCTTCACCTCAACCTTTAGCCCAAAATATTATAATATTATTATTTCCTTTTAAACCTGCTTCTCCTTCCTTGGGTCTTCAATCTTTTAAGTCACTTTAGGCATATAATATTTAAAATAAATATTATATCCTATTCCTTTAAACCTCTTCCTTGATTTTTGGAAAAACCACCTGATGACATTAATTATGATGAAACTTGGACATCAACCTCTTGACATCAATGACAACAAAACTTACTCAAATTTCCAACAATCTCCCCCTTTTTCATTGATGGAAACCCTTTTTCCTTTCAGCATTTATTTTACCTTTTTCGATTCTTCTCCCCCTAAGAAACTGATCCCCCTAACTGAATGCTCTCCCCCTAACTCAAATCTCTCCCATTTGACATCAATGGCAAAGGGCCACTTTGGGGATTAGGGCTAAATATAATACTCTTAGCTCAGTCCCTCCCCCGCCTCCTCTCTTTGAGGTGGTTAATTTTGGGGTGGGAGTATCTCTACTCCTAGCATACACTAATTTTTACCTTTGTCCACATTCTTCCTCAATTGATCCTTCTGATTCCTCTCAAAATTCTTGTTCTTGTTTATCTCTAGAAATTTTGGTCTACACCACTTAGCCATATGCCCAACATTATTACACTTATAACACTTAATGTTGTGGTTCCTTGAAGGTGCAAATGTCTTGAAGTACCTCCTTTTGAAGCCATATCCATTCCTGTCATGAACCCTGCAATTCACTGCCTTTTGACCAAACTGATTACAGGATTAGCAATACCTTTGAAAGAGATGCCCATTTCTAAAATTTCTATTGGTGAAACCATATCCCTATCTTTTATGTGTCCTGCACTGCGTAGCCTTATGACCAAACTTGTGACATGAGAAGCACCATCCATTAAAGAAACATTGCCTTGACCTCATTGATCTCTTAGTCTCTTATTAACTATGTTTTTTCATGTTCCATCTATTCTTTATTTGTGCATTGTTCCTTTCCTTGTTGAACTTTCTATTGTCCAACTTATCCTCAAAAGTCCCACTTTCTCTTACACTCTCTTATTCTAAAGCTTCTTCTTCTTTGGAACTTGATATTGACTCCTCTCATTGTTCTTTGTGTTCCAGTTCAAAACCAAGTCCTATCTTGTTTGATGAAGATCTTTGTACCTTGATGATTTTATCTAAGGTATTTGAGCTTATCCCAAACCTGTGTAGCTTTTTTTTAGACTCTTTTACTTCCTTCCTTAGTGAAGCTACCTCATGCTCTAATCTCTCACATTCTAAAACCTTTGCCTCTAAATTCTCTTTAAATCTCCTTATCTTAGCTATAGATTTGGTTAGATCCTCTGTAAGCTTTCCTTTCTCTTCATCACATTCTTGAAATTGAAGCTTGAGTTTTGAGTTCTGCTTTATTACATTTCTTAATTCATTAAGAGCAAAAATAAGCTCACCCTCAAGATCAACTTCTCCTTCCTTTGATTCTGCCTCTATTCCTTTGTCTTTAAGATCATCTTCATTCCTTCCTAATTTATCTTCAATAGGAGAACTTCCTTATTCTTCTATTACCAAGAGAAGACTTTCTTCTTCTATACCTTCAAGAGCATCTTCACATTCATATTCACTAAAAGTAAACCCATTCCGTGTGTATTGATCTTCAAGATGACCAAAGTTACCACACCTAAAACAGTTGAGAATTATTGGTGCCCTTTTTCTAACATCTTCTTTTTTAACTATCAAAAATAGAATTTATTCTTCTTCATTATCTAAGGATCTTCCATCACTATCACTTGAACTCTTACTTGCCTTATCTACATAAAAACTCTTTTTATGCCTTTGGAAAAACTTATTTTCTTACTTGCCTTATCCATCCCTGGTTTTATTTTGATACCTATATTTTCATGTTTCCCTGTTCTTATGATCTTGTTTCTCTTCATCATTGCTACTTCCAACCTCTGGAAAATAAAATGCATAGTGACCATATTTACCACAATTAAAACACTTAACTATTTTTGTACCTTTATACTTTCTTGTGTCCTTGTTCCTTCTGCCATAGTTTGCTTCTTCATCATTGGATAACTCATTACTTGAATTTTACTTCTTACCCTTTGTCTTCTTTGTAACTTTGAAGGTTGCTTCATTCTAGGGAATTGAATCCTCTTTTATTCTTATCTCGAAAGTTGTGAGAGTTCCATGTAACTCATCCCTAGTCAAAGTTTTAATATCTTTTATTTTTTCTATGGCTGAAACATTTTCACTACACCTCTTAGGGAGTGACCTTAAAATATTTTGACATACATTTGATTCTTAAAATTTAAACCCAAGTCCTTTCATGGAGTTAATAACCTCATCCACATGAAGTAAGTATGAAGCAATGTCTTCCTCATCCTTCATATTTAGGTCTTCAAATTTTTTCTTGTAATTTTATAATTTTGCCATGTTGACCTTTATGTCTCCCTCATATATATTTTTCAGTTTATCCCAAATCTCTTTTGCTGATGTGCAATGCATAACTTTTACAAAATCTATTTCATGTAAACCATTTAAGATTCCATTAATTACCTTTGAATTATTTAGTTGTAGAATCTTACCATATTTATTTGTAGGTGGAGTAACTGGCGATATGTACCCATCATCAACTACTTATCATATATCATTTTCGAGTGTCATTAGGTAAATATTCATTCTCACACTCCAAAATGCATAATTGTTCCCATTGAACAATGGTGCCTTATTTCCTAAAGATCCACTTTGAGAATCCATCTGTGTTCCTATAAGCTTTTCCTTCAAGTTGTTAAACTCTTTCGAAGGAACCCGCTTTGATACCAATTGAATAACACAAGCTTATACTAAGAGGGGGTGAACAATATAAGACCACTTTTTACTTTTCTTTCCTAAACAATATTATCCAATATATCAATGGCAATATCAATAGCAGTAGTTAAAGCAATACACAAATCATCACATGTCATAGAGACACCAATGTAATGTGATTCACCCAATGTGGGCTACTCCACGAAGAAAATATTTCACTAAAATTTTCACCCAATGTGGGCTACTCCATAGGAGAACTATTTCCCCTCTTTTGGTTCATGGATCTCTATCCATAGGAGAACTCTTTCTCCTCTACTCTAGTTGGTGAACTTCTAGAAGACTACTACCTCCACTACACTAGCTTGTGGATCTCTCTCCACTTAAGACCTTTTTCTCACTCAGAAGACCTCTATTCTCACTACCATAGCTAATGGATATCTATCCAATGAAGACTATTATCCTCTACTCTGTCACCTCCAAAGCTTGCTCTTAGCTCTACTCAATATCTATCTCAAATATACACTAAACACTATCCTCGGTCTAGTACAAATCTACTCACAAGTTTGTCTTTGATCTAGAACAAATATATCCTCAAATCTAAACCAAAATCTATCCTCAAATTTTTCCTCAAGCCTTAACAAAAATCTTGATCCAATTACAAATCAACTCTGCTTAGATCTTCTCCAAGCCTTAACTCAAAGCTTGAACAAATCAAAAAATCAACTCTGCTTCAAAACATCATCACTTGTATAATTTTTTCAATGGACTCAATTTCTTATTTCATTACTTGTACCAAAACATCATTAGTAAAAGCATCTTCTTAACATTAAGGTTCCAAATCAGCTTCAAAAAATAGATCATAATTCACCAACTCACTTTTTGTTCTTCTTCATCATCACCATACATTTGGAGATTTTTCAATATTGAAACAACTTGGTCCAACTCTTGCAATTAGCTTCTTGTTAACCTTCTTTAAAATTTCTTGTCCATCATTTGGTTGTATGGATGTGCTTTGATTATTCTCTTTCTTTTATTTGTATTCTTGGTGGGACTTGTAGATGAGTTACTTGTGCTTGAACTTGGTGTAGTATCCTTTGAATTTGTTGATGGGATGCTAGGTGGACTTGGAGGAGTAGAGGGAACATTTTAAGATTGTCTCCCAATTGTATTATTTTCTTCAACATCGTATATATTTTCAATAGTTTTTTATTTCTATAGTGCTCTTGTAGAGCATCTATTGAGAATGTACACTACTATATAAATTGCATAAGACCAATAAGAATTTCTCAAACCTTTTGTCTTAAAAATACTTCTTATCATTTCTAAAATAACTCTATTTTTATCTCAACTACCCCATTTTCTTGTGGTGTGTAGGAAGTAGTGAGCTACCTCCTGATTTCATATTGCTTCTAAAATTATTAAACTCATTTGAATAAAATTCTCCTCCATTTTTAGTTCTTAAACATTTATTTTTATATCCACTTTCATTCTCAACCAATGATCTGAAAATATTGATCATGCCAAAATATCCATCCTTATGTTTCAAAAAATACACCCATCACTTCCTTGAAAATTCATTAATAAATGTAAGAAAATATGAAGACTTACCCAAAATTTGTGTTTGCATAGGTTCAAAAATATCATAATGTACAAATTATAGTGGGTATGAGGCCCACCATGCTTTTCCTTTTGGAAACTTCTTCCTTACATGCTTTCCAATCACACATGCTTCACACACACCCTTGTTCTCTCCAAACTTAGGTTCTCCATTTACCATATCTTTTAAAGATAAAAATTCTAGACTTTTAAAATTTAAGTGTCCAAATTTGAGATGTTAAAGCCAATTCTTATATTCAAGTTCCATATGTGCCATATTCATAGTACTTTCTCCTCCAAAATTCAAAGGAAACATTTGGTTCTTTTTCATAGGAAATATGGTGACCATATGGTTCCTATTATTCTTATCATAAATGATACATTCATTGTTATGAAACACAACTTTATGGTTTTTTCTACAAGTTGTCCAACATCCAACAAATTATTCTTCAAATTAGGAGCATAATGCCAAGCTCCATGGTTTCTTTTGTAGCCACATCCAAAGCATTATTATTCCCAAGAATTATCTTGATCTTGAAATTCTCATTCACATCAGCAAACAACTATTTCTTTCTAGTCATGTGGTTAGAACAATCGAAATCTAGATACCAAACTTCTTGACTAGTTTTTTTAGCCATGTCACAAGTCAAAATTAAATTACCTTGTGCAACTTCATCCTCATATACATAGTGAGCTCTTATATATCCATTTGTGGTCTTCACTTTACAATATCATGCAATGTGGCACATTTTATGATAATTGTATCATTCAACTCTTTTTCGATCAACCCTTCCATATCCTCTTCCAACAACAACATCTCATCGTCCTCTTACTCTACCTCTTGAGTAATTCTGGTTTGTTCCTCTTCCATGTACTTTTTTACTTGTGCTTGGACCAACTTCATCATTCTCAAAAAATTAAATTTATAATTAAAAGCATTATCCTCATTTTATTTATTGGTTTCTCTTAGTCTTTCCTCATGTGACATAAGAGAACCAACTAGACAATAAAATTCAAGTGTAGACAAATATTTAATCTCCTAAAAAATTATTGCAACATGATTTCATTTAGGGCTAAGATATCTCAATACTAGTGGCTCGGCTTTCATGCACACCCTGGAGAGAGTAAACTGAAAACACAAGTAACATATAATGGAAATAAATACCTCTCACTTTAGGATCTTGTTGGATATCCAAGGTATGAGTCACAAAGTCAAGTCAAATGCTATCATCCTTTTCCACTTCTAGAATAGTTTCAATTTGACTGTATTATACCTTACAATAGGTTCAACCTTCATTCACTGGTGTTGTATGGTAGAATTTGTTGTTCATGATCATATTTGCAATTTGTTTGATCTAGCTCTTTAAATCTTAGCAGATTAAAATAATAAAGAATTTTAATAAATATAAAAATGAGAACCTTTCAAAAAAAATGGTAAGGTAGGGTAGACAAGAGGGTGAAATACGATAATTTTAGTTGTTAATCATTCTATTAATTAAAACATGTTGCTATGTTCACTAAATGGGACAAATAGAATAACAAATTATCTCTTTCTAAGATTAACTTATTTTCTAGAAAATAGTAGAACAGGGGAATAGAATAGAGTAACTTATTTAAATCACAATTTTCCCCAAATTTAACAGGATGAATCTATAGATAGCATATTTCTAAAATTTCAAACTTGTCGGGATAATTTTTTTGGTAGCATAGCACACGTAGCAAAACTAGAGCTAGTAGGAAAAGAAATTAATTTTAGAAATATTAAACTGCAATTTAGCTTTCAAACAACACCAATAGCATACTAAAATCAATTGAATTCACAACAATTACAACTGTAGACATTTCAATGAAAACAATAATAAGAAAATGAGCACTATTCAAACTCCAAGAGTAGATTAGGTACCTGACCAAGCCACTTCAGGGTAACAACACCACACAAATCCTATATCCACAACAGAGGCTTTTCCAAAAAATATATTTGATAAAAAGTACTTCTATTATGAATTCTTGCATCTTTATTTTACATTCAATGGGAATATTTATAGACTCAGGACATGCCCTGATATTTTCAAAAAATATCTTCTCCCAGGGAATTAAAAAAAAAAATTAAAAAAAAACCACCATCAAAGCTTTACAATATAAGGCATTTTTTAAAAAGAGTTCTGATCAACCTCAATCACTCCGAAAATCTTCTTGGGGTTCTTGCCATAAATGGAGAAGATAAGATCTGATTTTATCTTCATCAAAATATAACTACGTGCAAATGTTTTCAATTTTGGGCCACTTGTAAATGCATTTCATTAATTCTCTATCAGCAAAATCTGGGCGTATCATCAATTTTATGCGTCTCTTATCTCTGCACAACCACCTTTGCTTGGTTTGTGGTAAAATTCCAAGCCCGCCATCACTTCCATCATTAAATGCGTTTGCCAGCAAATTTTTGTAAAAATTTAAAAAGGACCAGAGTTAGAACATAGAAAATAATTAATTCAATTAATTTAGTTTTCCTAAGGTTCAAGCTTTAATTTTTAGTTATTTTTAATTTTATTATTTTTCCAAATTTTACCGCAAAAATACCTTACAGGGTTGAGATTTTAATTAATTATTATTTTAATTCCTAGGATTTGGTATTTATATATCATTTATTTTTCTATCTCCTTGAGAAAGTCATGAAATCACGATATTTTTCATTTTGGAAGGCAAAGGAAAAATAAAGGACATTTTCACCCCAAATAAAGGGTGAAAATCATTTTTGCCCTTCCTTTGGGTGAAAATACAATGTGAAGTCATTTTTGCCCAAGAGGAAGCAAAAGAAATGATTAGCACTCAGTTCGGAGTGAAGGAAGAAATTTACCGACAAAAGAAAAGGACAAGTATTTTTGCTCGAAATTATGCATTCAAGGTGATTTCACCCTTTGTTGGAGCAAATTACTATTTTAACTGATTTTGGGATGAAAATAATGGATGGGAGTCAGTCAAAGTTAAATTCACCCCAAAGGGGAGGGCGAAAATCACTTTTGCCCTTCTTTAGGGAGAATTTCTATATAAATATTTAAGGAGCGAAAATCAAGCCAGACATGTACTTTGTAAATTCAAATTCAAATTTACCTCAAGTGAGGGGCAAAAATCACTTTCGCCCTTCTTGAGGGTGAAAACATAGTTGAGGACACTTTCGAAAACTTTCTTAGCCTTTTTCTATTTGTTGGGCACTTTGTAAAATTTTCAAAAAAATCAAACATGGATTCCAATGACCCCACACTTTGTATATTAGCACTTTAAAGGTTTTTTAAGGATCCTCCATTCTCAAAAATAATTTACAGATTCTAGAAAATGAATTTAAATTGCTCGGAAGTTGCCAGTTTCACACAGTATGAAATTTAGGGTGAAAATTGAAAGTGCTCGAAATTGAACAAAACTTTTCACAAATCCAAATGGGCCAAATGGGTATTTGGATATGTAGAAATAATTATAAAATTTACTTTATATTAGAATATATTGCATTAATAATTTTGCTAGATGCAAATAGAAATTGCTATTTTTGGAACTGTGAATCACGCCTGAAATACTAAAAATTTGGTACCATTATGAGCTCTATATATTTCACCCATAATTTGAATTACCTCAAATGGATCCTTGTGGCAGAAGATATAGCAATTGCAAAATTGAAGTAAACATTAGGGCAAGATGAAAATTTTCAAAGAACCTTAGAAATTAATTTAAATATTTCAAACCTTAGGAAAACTATTGAAAATCAAAATTTCTCAAACACTTAACCAGAAATAATACAACTAAAGCATAAATTCTCAAAATAAATTAATTAAAATCAATGCTCCTATGCAAACAATTTTGACACCTTGATGCAAGCAAAATTTAAGGACTTGATGCAAACAAAACTTGGATTAAAAAAACCTTATACTTTCTTGTGTCTTTGTTCCTTCTGCCATAGTTTGCTTCTTCATCACTAGATAACTCATTACTTGAATTTGACTTCTTACCCTTTGTCTTCTTTGTAACTTTGAAGGTTGCTTCTTTCTAGGGAATAGACTCCTCTTTTATTCTTATCTCGAAAGTTGTGAGAGTTCCATGTAACTCATCCCTAGTCAAAGTTTCAATATATTTTATTTCCTCTATGGTTGAAACCTTTTCACTATACCTCTTAGGGAGTGACCTTAAAATATTTTGACATACATCTGATTCTTCAACTTTAAACCCAAGTCCTTGCATGGAGTTAACAACCTCATCCACATGAAGTAAGTATGAAGCAATGTCTTCCTCATCCTTCATCTTTAGGTCTTCAAATGTTTTCTTGTGATTTTACAATTTTGCCATCTTGACCTTTTTGTCTCCCTCATATATATTTTTTAGTTTATCCCAAATATCTTTTGCTGATGTGCAATGCATAACTTTTACAAACTCTGTTTCACGTAAACCATTTAAGATTCCATTCATTGCCTTTGAATTATTCAGTTGTAGGAGCTTACCATATTTATCTATAGGTGGAGTAGCTGGTGGTATGTACCCATCCTCAACTGCTTTCCATATATCATTTCCTAGTGCCATTAGGTAAATCTTCATTCTCACACTCCAAAATGCATAATTGTTCCCATCGAACAATGGTGCCTTATTTCCTAAAGATCCACTCTGAGAATCCATCTGTGTTCCTGTAAGCTTTTCCTTCAAGTTGTTAAATTCTTTCGAAGGAACCCACTCTGATACCAATTGAAGAACACAAGCTTATATTGAGAGGGGGGTGAACAATATAAGACCACTTTTTACTTTTCTTTCCCAAACAATATTATCCAATATATCAATGGCAATATCAACAATAGTAATCAAAGCAATGCATAAATCATCACACACAATAGAGACACCAATTTAACGTGGTTCACCCAATGTGGGCTACTCCACGAAGAAAATATTTCACTAAAATTTTCTCAACAAATCTCTTGGGAATCCTTCCCTATTACAATGTTTATGGACCTCTATCCAAAGGAGATACCAATCCCCTAATCAAGTTTATGGATCTCTATCCATAGGAGAACTCTTTCCCCTCTTTTGGTTCATGGATCTCTATCCATAGGAGAACTCCTTCTCCTCTACTCTAGTTGGTGATCTTCTAGAAGACTACTACCTCCACTACACTAGCTTGTGGATCTCTCTCCATTAAAGACCTTTATCCTCACTCAGAATACCTCTATCCTCACTACCCTAGCTAATGGATCTCTATCCACTAGAGACTACTATCCTCTACTCTATCACCTCCAAATCTTTCTCTCATCTCTACTCAATCTCTATCTCAAATCTACACTAAACACTATCCTTGGTCTAGCACAAATCTACTCACAAGTATATCTCTGATCTAGCACAAATCTATCCTCAAATCTATCCTCAAGCCTTAACACAAATCTTGATCCAATCACAAATCAACTCTACTTAGATCTACTCCAAGCCTTAACTCAAATCTTGAACAAATCAATCAATCAACTCTGCTCTCAAGTCTTCTCAAAGACTTACCTCAAATCTATCCACAAGTCCTCTCAAGAACTTGCTCAATATGCTCTCAAGTCTTCTCTAAGACTTACTCAAATCTACTCAACAAGTCTTCCTAGAACTTGTCCACTCAACAAAAGTCTTCACCAAGACTTACCTCAAATTCATTCATGCTCAACAAGTCTTCACAAGACTTACGTCAAATCTCAAAAATTCTCACAATTCCTTAAATCTTAGGACTTACTCAAATCTATCTAAAGCTTTCACAAAAGCTTGCTTAACTCTGTCCTTAAGTCCCCTCTAGGACTTGCTCAAATCTATCCACTAGCTTTCACAAAATCTTATTCAAATCAATTACAAAACTTGCATACAAAACTCAACTTAATCTCTTATAGAAAACCTCTTCAATACCACAAACAAGTTTCACTCAGAATCTTGTTTAACCATAGAAACATATAGAGAATGATTAGAGACTCAATATGTTTCACACTCATAAATCACTCTATCACTTTCAAACTCTCTTTCAAATCAATTCATAAATAAAGTATAATTTGATTCACCAAACTTGAACTATCACTCCAATACTTTCAATCAATAATGCTCAACCAACTTCATTCAACCATTCACTCAATGAAACACAACTTGCTTACAAACCCTAACCAAGTGTTTCATTATACTTCCAACAACTCACACTATGAAACTCAAACCTTGACTCAAGATGATTCCAATTTCACATAACAATGATACTCATGTTCTTTCACAAACCCTAGCTCAAGATAGTTCTCAATCTCACATAACAATGATACTCATGATATTTCAACAAACACAAATCATGCACATGAAAACTCACTCAATATTTCCAACAATACTTATCAAACAATCCTTTTCACTCCAACTTTGCATTTCACAACATTCAATCCAACAATATTTCACTCATAAGGAAGATGTGCCCATACCTTTTGTTTTGATGGAGATATGTCTTCAAAACCTGTCTCAATCACAATCAAATCCTCTTTGCCAATTTCAAGGTTAGATAGCAACAATCTATCTCAAAATCTCCACTCAAATATTTCCCTCAATAATTATCTCACCATACAAAAATATCAAGTCTCAAGTACACCTTATAATCTCCAAACTTCACAAAAATAATATTCAATTCATAAACAATCAAACTCCTTTGAAAACACTTTATAAACCCAATCTTCACACTTAGAAAAATAAAAATTAATTCCTTTTTTTAACACTTTTAACTCCAATATTTACACAATAACATTCAACACAATTAATTTCCTTTCTAACACCTTATATCTCCAATATTTATTTATAATGCTAATTAAAAAAATTAAAATATCAAACAACCTTATGACTCCCTATCTTTCACCTTAGCAAAAATTAATCACTTGGCCTTAAGCACCTTCACAACTATCACATGGCCCCCTAGCACTATTCACACCTTGGCAAAAATTAAATCGAGCGCTTACCTTATGCGATGGCCCACATCAAAAAATTTGTACCCATAATGAATGCACCCAAACTCGAACTCATAACCTATCATCGCTACAACACCCTAGCCCAAGGCTAGGCTATCATTGGGCTACGCACCCAACACAAAACCTAAGGTGCATGATGCACCCTTTATCCTTGCTTTTAATGATTTCCAAAATAATCAAAAACTCTTGTTGCACTCAAAATGAAGGGGACATGAATCGAACCCCTAACCTACCTTGCATGAACACCTTAACTAGCCGTCGATCATCGCTTGCGCTACCAAGCACTTTGAGAGATATTTGGTGCTCCACTTGGATTTATCACTAAGCCTACCCTCTTAAATTTAACACATGTGAATTCCTTTCTCTTCTCTTAAGTAGTGCACAAATTTCTTTTTCTTTGGGCATACAAATTGCATGGATAATTTTAAATAAAAACCATTGCCCCTTTTATACCTTTTGCTATGCACTCCAACATGTCGGCGTTTCAATTTAATTTTAATTCGAATTTTAAACTTAAATTTTGGTGCCTTTATTATTTATTTAAATTAAAATTTTAACCTATGGTTAAAATATTTTAATTTAAATAAATTAAATAATAACCTTTACAATCTGCCAAATGGGTCTTTTGAAGGAATTATTTCTTAATGACTCCTTGGACCTCGTTTTTCTTCACCTCAACCTTTAGCCCAAAATATTATAATATTATTATTTCCTTTTAAACTTGCTTCCCCTTGGGATTTTTTAAACCTGCTTCTCCTTCCTTGGGTCTTCAATATTTTAGGCCTCTTTAGGCATATAATATTTAAAATAAATATTATATCCTATTCCTTTAAACCTCTTCCTTACTTTTTGGAAAAACCACCTGATGACATTAATGATGACGAAACTTGGACATCAACCTCTTGACATCAATGACAACAAAACTTACTCAAATTTCCAACAATCTCCCCCTTTGTCATTGATGGCAACCCTTTTTCCTTTTACCATTTCTTTTACCTTTTTCAGTTTTGCTCCCCTGAGAAACTGCTCCCCGACTGAATGCTCTCCCCTAACTCAAATCTCTCCCCCTTTGACATCAATGGCAAAGGGCCACCTTTGGGGCTTGGGGCTAAAGATAAGACTCTTAGCTCAGCCCCTCCCCCACCTCCTCTCTTTGAGGTGGTTAATTTTGGGGTGGGAGTATCTCTACTCCCAGCATACACTACTCTTTACCTTTGTCCACCTTCTTCCTCAACTGATCCTTCTGATTCCTCTCAATATTCCTGTTCCTGCTTGTCTCTGGAAATTTTACTCTACACCACTTAGCCATATGCCCAACATTATTGCACTTATAACACTTAATGTTGTGGTTCCTTGAAGGTGCAAATATCTTGAAGTTCCTCCTGGTGAAGCCATATCCATTCCTATCATGAACCCTACAATTCAATGCCTTATGACCAAACTGATTACAAGAGTAGCAATACCCTTGAAAGAGATACCCATTTCTAAAATTTCTATTGGTGAAACCATATCCCTATCTTTCATGTGTCCTGCACTACGTAGCCTTGTGACCAAACCTATGACATGAGAAGCACCATCCATTGAAGAAACCTTACCTTGACCTCATTGGTCTCTTAGTCTCTTCTTCCCTATGTTGTTTCCTGTTCCATCTGTTCCTTATTTGTGCATTGTTCCTTTCCTTGTTGAACTTTCTATTTTCCAACTTATCCTTAGAAGTCTCACTCTCTCTTACACTCTCTTCTTCTGAAGCTTCTTCTTCTTTGGAGCTTGAGATTGACTCCTCTCCTTGTTCTCTTTGTTCCTGTTCAAAACCAAGTCCTATCTTGTTTGATGAAGATCTTTGTACCTTGATAATCTTATCCAAGGTCTTTGAGCTTCTCCCAAACTTGTGTAGCTTGTTTTTAGACTCTTTTACTTCCTTCCTTAGTGAAGCTACCTCATGCTCTAATATTTCACATTCTAAAACCTTTGCCTCTAACTTCTCTTTAAATCTCCTTGTCTTAGCTATTGAGTTGGTTAGATCTTCTATAAGCTTTCCTTTCTCTTCATCACATTCTTGAAATTGAAGCTTGAGTTTTGAGTTCTGCTTTCTTACCTTTCTTAATTCCTTAAGAGCAAAAATAAGCTCACCCTCAAGATCAACTTCTCCTTCCTCTGATTCTACCTCTATTCCTTTGTCTTTAAGATCATCTTCATTCCTTTCTGATTTATCTTCAATAGGAGCACTTCCTTCTTCTTCTATTGCCATAAGAAGACTTTCTTCTTCTAGACCTTCAAGAGCATCTTCATATTCATCTTCACTAAAACTGAACCCATTCCTTGTACAATTATCTTCAAGATGACCAAAGTTACCACACCTAAAACACTTGAGAATTATTGGTGCCCTTTTTCTAACATCTTCTTTTTCTACTATCATAAATATAATTTCTTCTTCTTCATTATCTGAGGACCTTCCATCACTATCACTTGAACTCTTGCCTATCTTATCTGCATAAAAACTCTTCTTATACCTTTGGAAAAACTTCTTTCCTTGCTTGCCTTGTCCATCCTTACTTTTCTTTTGATACTTGTATTTTCCTGTTTCCCTATTCTTATGATCCTGTTTCTCTTCATCATTGCTACTTCTAGCTTCTGGATAATCATATGCATAGTGACCATATTTACCACATTTGAAACACTTAACTATTTTTGTACCTTTATACTTTCTTGTGTCCTTGTTCCTTCTGCCATAGTTTGCTTCTTCATCACTGGATAACTCATTACTTGAATCTGACTTCTTACCCTTTGTCTTCTTTGTAACTTTGAAGGTTGCTTCTTTCTAGGGGATAGACTCCTCTTTTATTCTCATCTCAAAAGTTGTGAGAGTTCCATGTAACTCATCCCTAGTCAAAGTTTCAATATCTTTTGTTTCTTCTATGGTTGAAACCTTTTCACTATACCTCTTAGGGAGTGACCTTAAAATATTTTGACACACATCTGATTCTTCAACTTTAAACCCAAGTCCTTGCATGGAGTTAACAACCTCATCCACATGAAGTAAGTATGTAGCAATGTCTTCCTCATCCTTCATCTTTAGGTCTTCAAATGTTTTCTTGTGATTTTGCAATTTTGCCATCTTGACCTTTTTGTCTCCCTCATATATATTTTTTAGTTTATCCCAAATCTCTTTTGTTGATGTGCAATGCATAACTTTTACAAACTCTGTTTCACGTAAACCATTTAAGATTCCATTCATTGCCTTTGAATTATTCAGTTGTAGGAGCTTACCATCTTTATCTGTAGGTGGAGTAGTTGGTGGTGTGTACCCATCCTCAACTGCTTGCCATATATCATTTCCTTGTGCCATTAGGTAAATCTTCATTCTCACACTCCAAAATGCATAATTGTTCCCATCGAACAATGGTGCCTTATTTCTTGAAGATCCACTCTGAGAATCCATCTATGTTCTTGTAAGATTTTCCTTCAAGTTGTTAAACTCTTTCGAAGGAACCCACTCTGATACCAATTGAAGAACACAAGCTTATACTGAGAGGGGGGTGAACAGTATAAGACCAACTTTTTACTTTTCTTTCCCAAATAATATTATCCAATATATCAATGGCAATATCAACAATAGTAATCAAAGCAATGCATAAATCATCACACACAATAGAGACACCAATTTAACATGGTTCACCCAATGTGGGCTACTCCATAGAGAAAATATTTCACTAAAATTTTCTCAACAAATCTCTTGGGAATCCTTCCCTATTACAATGTTTATGGACCTCTATCCAAAGGAGATACCAATCCCCTAATCAAGTTCATGGATCTCTATCCATAGGAGAACTCTTTCCCCTCTACTGGTTCATGGATCTCTATCCATAGGAGAACTCCTTCTCCTCTACTCTAGCTGGTGATCTTCTAGAAGACTACTACCTCCACTACACTGGCTTGTGGATCTCTCTCCATTGAAGACCTCTGTCCTCACTTAGAATACCTCTGTCCTCACTACCCTAGCTAATGGATCTCTATCCACTAGAGACTACTATCCTCTGCTCTATCACCTCCAAAGCTTACTCTCATCTCTACTCAATATCTATCTCAAATCTACACTAAACATTATCCTCGATCTAGCACAAATCTGCTCTCAAGTCTATCTCTAGTCTGGCACAAATCTATCCTCAAATATACACCAAAATCTATCCTCAAGCCTTAACACAAATCTTGATCCAATCACAAATCAACTCTACTTAGATCTACTCCAAGCCTTAACTCAAAGCTTGAACAAATCAATCAATCAACTCTGCTCTCAAGTCTTCTCAAAGACTTACCTCAAATCTATCCACAAGTCCTCTCAAGAACTTGCTCAATCTGTCTCAAGTCTTCACTAAGACTTACCTCAAATCTATCCAAAAGTTCTTCCTAGAACTTGTCCAATCTGCTCAACAAGTCTTCACCAAGACTTACCTCAAATCTATACTCAAGTCTTCACCAAGACTTACCTCAAATGTGCTTAGTAAGCTTATAAAAACTCACACAATCTGTCCTTAAGTCTTGGACTTACTAATCTAAGCTTTCACAAAATCTTACTTAACTCTATCCTTAAGTCCCCTCTAGGACTTACTCAAATCTATCCACTAGCTTTCACAAAAGCTTATTCAAATCAATTGCAAAACTTGCATACAAAACTCAACTTAATCTCTTACAAAAACCTCTTCAATACCACAAACAAGTTTCACTCAGAATCTTGTTTAACCATAGAAACATATAGAGAATGATTAGAGACTCAATATGTTTCACACTCACAAAACACTCAATCACTTTCAAACTCTCTTTCAAATCAATTCAGAAATAAAGTATAATTTGATTCACAAAACTTGAACTATCACTCCAATACTTTCAATCAATAATGCTCAACCAACTTCATTCAACCATTCACTCAATGAAACACAACTTGCTTACAAACCCTAACCAAGTGTTTCATTATACTTCCAACAACTCACACTATGGAACTCAAACCTTGACTCAAGATGATTCCAAATTCACATAACAATGATACTCATGTTCTTTCACAAACCCTAGCTCAAGATAGTTCTCAATCTCACATAACAATGATACTCATGATCTTTCAACAAACACAAATCATGCATATGAAAACTCACTCAAACATTTCCAACAATACTTATCAAACAATCCTTTTCACTCCAACTTTGCATTTCACAACATTCAATCCAACAATATTTCACTCATAAGGAAGATGTGCCCATACCTTTTGTTTTGATGGAGATATATCTTCAAAACCTGTCTCAATCACAATCAAATCCTCTTTGCCAATCTCAAGGTTAGATAGCAACAATCTATCTCAAAATCTCCACTCAAATATTTCCCTCAATAATTATCTCACCATACAAAAATATCAAGTCTCAAGTACACCTTATAATCTCCAAACTTCACAAAAATAATATTCAATTCATAAAAAATCAAACTCCTTTGAAAACACTTTATAAACCCAATATTCACACTTAGAAAAATAAAAATTAATTCCTTTGTTTTAACACTTTTAACTCCAATATTTACACAATAACATTCAACACAATTAATTTCCTTTCTAACACCTTATATCTCCAATATTTATTTATAATGCTAATTAAAAATTAAAATATCAAACAACCTTATGACTCCCTATCTTTCACTTTAGCAAAAATTAATCACTTGGTCTTAAGCACCTTCAATTCTATCACGTGGCCCCCTAGCACTATGCAAAAACCTTGGCAAAAATTAAATCGAGCGCTTACCTTATGCGATGGCCCATATCAAAAAATTTGCACCCATAATGAACACGCCCAAACTTGAACTCGAAACCTGCCACCACCGTGACATCCTAGCCCAAGGCTAGGCTATCATTGGGCTACATGCCCAACACAAAACCTAAGGTGCACGATGCACCCTTTATCCTTTGCTTTTAGCGATTTCCAAAATAATCAAAAACTCTTGCTATGCTCAAAATGAAGGGGACACGAATCGAACCCCTAACCTGCCTTGCACGAACACCTTAACCAATCGTCGATCACCGCTTGCGCTACCAAGCACTTTGGAGATATTTGGTGCTCCACTTGGATTTATCACTAAGCCTACCCTCTTAAATTTAACACATGCGAATTCCTTTCTCTTCTCTTAAGCAGCGCACGAATTTCTTTTTGCTTTGGGCATACAAATCGCATGGATAATTTTGAATAAAAACCATTGCCCCTTTTATACCTTTTGCTATGCACTCCAACACGTCGGTGTTTCCAATTCAAATTTTAATTTGAATTTTAAACTTAACTTTTGGCGCCTTTATTATTTATTTAAATTAAAATTTTAACCTATGGTTAAAATATTTTAATTTAAATAAATTAAATAATAACCTTTACAATCTGCCAAATGGGTCTTTTGAAGGAATTATTTCTTAATGACTCCTTGGACCTCGTTTTTCTTCACCTCAACCTTTAGCCCGAATATTATAATATTAAATATTATAATATTATTATTTCCTTTTAAACCTGCTTCTCCTTCCTTGGGTCTTCAATATTTTAGGCCTCTTTAGGCATATAATATTTAAAATAAATATTATATCCTATTCCTTTAAACCTCTTCCTTGCTTTTTGGAAAAACCACCTGATGACATTAATGACGATGAAACTTGGACATCAACCTCTTGACATCAACGACAACAAAACTTACTCAAATTTCCAACAGATACTTCCAATCCTCCTTGGCTTATTTGGTAGCAAAAATACATGGAAAAAAATTCTTGTCAAGAGCAGACTGAATATGCTAAAGGTCTAATAAAATCTTCTTCTTTGTTTTTCTTTTTTTGTCCTATCATTTCCTTGTAATGTGTTCCAATTAGGTGTTTCTTCATATTTGCTCTCCTCTACATTCTATATATATTTTCCAACTAACAATATTCTCATATTTATGCTCCATTATCATAATCTTTCCCGTTAACTTTTTGAATGAGTAATGAGTTGCTGAAGTTGACAATTAGACTCAAGCAACAACCAATGAATTTTTTCTCCAATGAACATGTCCAAGAACTTGATCAAATGTTAGAATGATCATGAACCCAAGTTCACTCAAACCCAAAAACAAATTAATATTTGATACCAAATGAAGTAATTGACCCAAAATCAAAGATCAAAAAAGTGTAGCAAGAACACAAGAAAAATTGCAGCAACAAAAAATGTAGCTTTTTTTGCAATAGTGTGATAGTCTAAATTTGAGGAACCAAAACTATTCAAAATTTGATGAAATTTTGGTAGTGAATTATACAAAAAAATAACCTTTCCAATAGTGTATAACATGAACAAAATAGAGTTGTAAAATAAAATTTATGAGCTTTGAAAGTTGACTGCAATTTTTAGAAAAACAAGGACAAGCATGATTTTCACAAAATGAATGGAATAGAATGTAGTTTTGCATTCCAAATGAATTCAGAAGTATTATGATTATTTTTCCATAATATTCTCCAACTATTTTACACTATTATATATTTACAATAGAAAATGATGTTACAACACTTCATTTCACATTCAATAAGTCCAATAGTCATAGTGATTCTTCAAGGCCTATAGAAACTTTTGGGCTCCTTATAATTCATGGAAGAACTTTTGGTTTTGTATTTTTCTTAGTCAACATCAATATTCAACATAGGTTGAGCTATAAAAGTTATATCTATGCATTTTGTATAGGATATTATATAAGGGGTACCTTTGGTTCTAGTGGAGTATCTGGGAGAACTTGGACATCATTTTGATGGAGCCCTTCTAACTAGTATAACTATTCACTTGGGGATATTTCATAACCTTCTTCCTATGAACTATCGAGCTCCATTTTATGTACTTAATCATAGTATTTACTTAAATCTATCATATTCATTTTCCCCAAGCATCGATAATGTGTCAAAAACCTCTACTAGTCACTAATTTTATCCTTACTCCAATCCAATTTCTACAATATATCAATCTTATTTCTAGTGATCTTGTTATTAGGATTTATCATACCCATAACTATGTACAAAAAATAGTGCTCTTGGTATTGCTTAATGAATAGTAAATCTGATCAGGTGGCTTAATGAACTGGTTAAATTTCTCAACCTTTCGAGGAGACCTAGGTTCAAATCTTGCCAAAATGATACATGGATAATATCTTAGCTTTGCTGTAATACCACTATGCGGTGATGATGTAATACAAGTGTGTTGGAATATATTACATTATTTGGTACATGCTAATGTACCACCTTGGGTACATCTTTAGATTATGAGTGTGTCTTAGATTAGAGTGTGAGTATTTACTTTATGCAATGTAATAAATGCACAAGTATTATTAGAGTGTGCAAAGTATTTAATAATGTAAATGTGCATAATATTCCATGTGCACATGAGTCCATAGAATAGGAAAGTGAAGAGTCTCAAGAAGAGTGAAGGCCAAGAGTACTCCATATGAAGAGTCACATTCCATTATATATGTGTCTATGTGTGTGAGAGAGACATAATGTAGAGTGAGAGTGTGTGGAAGTATGGTGTATTGGAGATCTTTATTCTATCAAGATACTATTTTCATGAGCATTTGTTAATGGCAATTTTATGAGTTGTAGAAATTATTTATGAGTTTTATATGTTTAGAATATTATCATTATCTTATATTTCATATTGCAACTTTATTTTGGATCTTGTGGTTATTTTGCATTAAGTATTTAGCATCAAAGATAATAGTGGTATCAGAGCTACAATAAGGTTTTGTCTTGCACACATTTTTTAAAGTTGCAAAGGAGATTTCCACTAGTTAAGGAGAAACCAATGAAGTTGAAGAAATTACCTCTAGAAAAAGAAAACCAGGGAAGATAGTATTTTCACTATGTTGAAGGAAAACCAGTGAAGATTGGATATTTACCTATTCCAAGAGCAAATTCATAATAGAAGAAAATTTATAGGTCTTGAAGATAGACCTTGACATTGATGAGATTAAGAGACCCAAGAAGGAGGTCCTATTGAAAATTTTTATAGATAGAAGAATATTCCATATTTTTATTTGGCTAGAGTCTTTCCATAGGGTTGAAGGAAAACTCGTGAAGACTAGGACTCAACATAGATTTCTTTCCACTAGTTTTGAGAATAACTAGTGAAGTTTATTGATTTTAGAATTTTGGAGATTTTGTTGATTGATGCTATCTAAATTTTTGTTGCAAAAAATTAGTTCTTAGAAGTTGAGAAACTTCCTACAACATATAGAGAAGAATTTTATCTTCGATTTATTTAAATTCTATGTGCTTTCCTCATGCAGGGATTAGTTTTGAGTTGTAGCAAAAGAGTAGACATTGAATATTAAGGAGGTCCAAGAAAGAGGTCCCATTGGAGATTGAAGATTGAATATTGAGAAGACCCAAGAAAGGAGATAGGAGAAATAAGATAGAGAAGGACTAATTGAAGAGTTGTAGAATTTGAAGACCCAAGAGAAGAGGTCTCAAACAAATTTGGAAGGAGAAAGAAGAAGGCTAGAGAAGCCCTATTGAAGAAGTGGCCATTGGAGGAGATTTGAAGAAATATCGAGTAGAATATTGCAAGTAGAAGAAACTCTTGAAAAGAGGTAGTCACATCAAATTTGGAAAAATTATTGTCATTCAACAACAATCCCAAAAGGATTTGTGAAACTGATTCAAGGAGAAGGATTTTGGCAAGAAGTTTGCCAAATTTGAGAAAGTATTTTTTGAAGACCTCAAGACATTCAGATTCTTGAGGAAGAGGCTAGCGAAAGAGGTCATATTTGAAGATAGAATTTAGCAAGAGCTAAGGAGGAGAAAGGAGATAGAAGAGGCCACCGATTTGAGAAATTTGAAGACAACCATTAAGAATTTGAAGGCTGATTTGTGGAGGAGAAGATTGCTGATTTTCATGACAGAAGTTGAAGGATCACAAGACAAAAAATTGAAGGTGACATAGAGCTGCAAATTGGAGAAAATTTGGGCAGATTTTGTAGTGCCCTTGAGCAGCAAGTGAAGGAGAATTTAACAATAAACTAAGGCAGCGGATTGGAGGAGTTAGAGACTATTTTTGGACAGCAAGATACAGGAGGAGAGATCATATTTTGTGAGCAGAAATTTAAGAGATTTGGGTTGCAAAATTGTGCAGAATTAAAAGGAGATAGTAGATCTTCTGTTTGAAAAACTTTGAGGTATATTTTAGAGAGCTTTGGACAGAAATAGAAGGAATATTTAGAAATGATTGAAGCTGCAAATTTTAGATATTCTTGGCAGCATCTTGGAAGGAGAAAGGAGAAGTTTTGAGGCAGCAAATTAAAACTAAGAAAGCAAATTTTTGGGCAGCTTTAGGAGCTACAAATTTTAGAAGATTTGGGCAACATTTAGAGAAGCAAAGGAGCTGCAAATTTGAAAGACTTGAACAACAAGTTTGAGTAGCAAAAAATGCAAGGAGGCAAGCTACAAAAATAAGACCAAAAAGGTTTGGAAAATAGGTGCTTAAAAGTGTATTTCATTTATGTGAAATAGTGGATTTATTTCAAGTTTAAAAGGCACCATATTCAAGAGTTTATAATAGCAGATAAAATCTTTAAGTTTAGTGTCTCCAAGTTGAAGAAGGAGACATCTTTGTCATCTTGAAATCTGCATAACATAACAACAAATAGAGAAGTTAGAAATTGCATAAAAGTGGAGTAATAAGGGAGAGAAAATATTGGTTTAGAGGCATAATATATATGTTGGTTTTGTAAGCACTATTGAAGCTAAAGGAGGGTGAATTTAACAACAAGAATAAAGGCACTAAATTCTAGTGTTTAAAGCTAAATTTTGGAGCTTCATTTTTCACCATTAAACCTGCATCAAGTGGCAGGAAATTGCAACAAGTTAGTGCAAGTAGAATAGCTAAAAAAGGGTAATATTAAGGTAGTCAAAGTTGCAGCCATAGCACAAGGGGAAATTATTCTAGAACCACCAAGCTTGAGAGTGGATTACCTTGCAAAGGAGGAAGAGCCACCACATTGATAAGTGCAGCCACCAAACGAGCAATGGAGGAGCCACCATAAGCATTGCCTACGTACATTGGAGAGGAGAAGCCATTGGAAGAGCCACCATATTGCACAAAGGAGAATTTAGAAATCCAAACATCAAAGGAGAAGAGAGAACGTAGAAGGCCAAGTGCTACTGTACATTGGAATACGTTAAAAAGAAGAGGAAATATATTACAAAGAGGAAGTGGAGCATTATCAAAGGAAGAGTGCTCATTTGAGGAGTTGTAGAGTTCATTTACCACTTGGTATTGCAAGAAATGTAACATCTAGGATGTTATAGAATCATTGAATGTAACCAACCAAAGTTTGAAGATATTTTCAGCCAAGTGTTATGAGTAGGATAGTAACTTGGAGTGCCAAAGGAACATTATAGAAGAGGAAAAGCATTTACATGCCACTTGGAACTTGAAATAGTGAGCACCAAACATCTTTGAAGGGAGTCAAAGCATTTTTAAATATTCATTTAATGCATGGGCAAAATTAGCAAAGTAGAGATCGATTTTGGAATCAAGTTTGGGCAACGAAGTGGAGAGAGCACCTTACAGTAAGAATATTATTGACTATTCAATAGTGAAGACAAATTACTTAGCCTAGAATAGTGTGCATGTCTAGATTATTGAGGTAAACTCTCAAGTTATTTGATTTATTCAAATATTGGAGAAATAAGGAATATTTTATTGATTTATGAAAGTTTGAAATTGATTAATATATTTCCACATTGATTAATTATTGCTATTGGAGGTATAAGGTTTATAAGTGGAAAATAAAAACCTTAGATATTTTGTTATTGCTAGTTGGAAAGTTTTATAAAGATTTGAAAAGTTGATTTGAAGATTTGAGATATTAATTTGAAGTTTTGTAATTGATTTATTGAAATATTTGCAAATTGATAATTTTGGAGAAATAAGGATTTCAACATCAAATTAGGAATACAAAACTTGCAAATATATTTTATAGAATTTCTAAATTTCTAATTGGGGAGTTATAAGGAATTCAACACCAACATAGGTTTGTGAAATTTAGAATTGAAAATTTATATTTTTGAAATTTGGGAGATAAAAGGAATTCAACTTAGATATTTGAAGAATTGAAACCTTTATCAAAATTATTGATTGTTTATTCAAAACTAGGGAGATATAAGGTAGCCTACAAGTGTTATTATGACAACAACAAAAAAATTTCTTTCAAAATCCCAACTTCTTAAAGGTCCTAATTACACTTCATGAAAAAACAAAGTGAGATCAATATTGATAGTGGAAAATCTTTAAAGGAGCAAAATCTAAACCTACTAAAGATACTAGGGAAATTCAAAAGTATGAAGAATATGAAGCAAAATAACTCATGATAATAACATTTGCAATTATAGATGATATACAACCATACATTAGTTCAGCAATAACTTCTACAAAATATTGGAATACTTTAGCCAAGATATTTGAAGGAAATAATAAATCCACTATCTTGAATATTCAAACCCAATTGCATTCTCTAAAAGTTAATAGTGGTGAAAGTATAGAATTTTTTCTAAGAAAAGTGGTAGATATAAAAGGAAAATTATTAACCTTAGGAGAAAAGACAGAAGACAAGTTTCTTGTTCAAGTGATTCTAAGAGCACTTCCAAAAAGCTACAAGCATCTAGTTACATCTTTACAAATTCTAAGTAAAGATACATCATTTGATGAGTTAGTCAATATACTACAAGAGTATGAGGTAGAGAATTTAGTCAAATATAAAATGACTAACAATGCCTTAGTCTCAAATGATAATCCACAAGGAAATATTACTTCATTCTTAAGGGACAGATCAAAATGGAATAATAGATATTGTCAAGTATGCAGAAAGAGAGGACATAATACAAATTTATGTAGATTCAATCCAAGAAATCAGTTCTAAGGAAATAAATTAAATCAAGGGGGTCAATCAAATAGGTTATTTCAACCAAGACAATATCATAATCAATATAGACCACATTAGCAACAATTTCAATGTCAGAATCAATACAATCAACCTCAACTATAGTATAGAGAAGGAAATCAAAAGGGGCACTTAGCTCAAGAGATTCAAGAAATTCAAGAACTAGAAGAACATGAAGTTAAAGCTTTTTTAGTAAAGATAGTATTTTATAAAGATACTAATTATTTATTTGAATAGGATATAGACAGAGAGCATAATGAATAAAGTAGAAAAGAAGAGCACAAGTTCCAAAACCAAGACAAAAACCATATTGAAGACTAAAGTCTTCAATAATTAAATAATGTAATACAAGGGGGTGTTGGAATATATTACATTATGTGGTACATTGCTAATGTACCACATTGGGTACATCTTTATATTAGGAGTGTGTCTTAGATTAGAGTGTGAGTATTTACTTTATGTAATGTAATAAATGCACAAGTATTATTAGAGTGTGCAAAGTATTTAATAATGTAAATGTGCATAATAGTCCATGTGCACATGATTCCATAGAATAGGAAAGTGAAGAGTCTCAAGAAGAGTGAAGGCCAAGAATACTTCATATGAATAGTCACTTTCTATTATATATATGTCTATGTGTGTGAGAGAGAGACACAATGCAGAGTGTGGGTGTGTATAAGTATGGTGTATTGGAGATATTTATTCTATCAAGATACTATTTTTGTGAGCATTTGTTAATGGTAGTTTTATGAGTTGTTGTAGAAGTTATTTATGAGTTTTATATGTTTAGAATATTTTCATTATCTTATATTTCATATTGTAACTTTATTTTAGATCTTGTGGTTATTTTGCATTAAGTATTTAGCATAAAAAGCTAACAGAGTGGGATCCATTTCAATCCCATATAACTCATTAAAAAAATGAATAGGAAATCTACTTCTAGAGCAATGGGTAGGACCCTTAGAATTATGGTGGGATTATATTTGTGACCTTAACTGGTGTTATAACTTCTTGTCCTTGTATATATTTGATAGGTAATATGTATACCTATCCTCTAGGTCATAAGGCTAGGAGTCCTCCAATTTTTTAAGACCTAATTCTTTTAGCTTCACCTACAAGATGGGTCTTCTCTTCTATTTAACTAAGACACCTCAATTAAGTGTGTTGACAACTTGTAGTATCTTGCTTTATTTTTTACACTTCCAAAAGCCGCATCTATCAAGTCTAACTATCTTAGATTTTCAAGGGATATTACCCTCATGGTCACATATTTTAGTAGTAGATAAACTAGTTGGCAAAGCCATGCATGTAGATGATGGTAGTAGTGTCAAGTAATAATGAGTTTCCCTAGTACTCAAGACACAAATACTTGGTGCTATCCTCCTAAATTCACTAGGGCTTGTTTCCCTTAATGGCGCTTAGGGGTAACATAAAAAATTATCCACAAAGGTATAATAGGAGGGTGTTTGATAAAGGACACTAGTCCATTAAAAGGTGGGTTTCTTCTTGTCATCATTATCCTTCATACTTAGTCCTAAATGCTCACATAGACAAGGCTTTTGGTAAAATACTAGGTTTACCAAGAATAAGCAATACCTAAAGGTAAGAATGCTATTGAAATTTTGTAACCCCTTATGGATTGCCTGAAGATGAAGATGCTAAAATAAAAATTTTAGGACCTATTATTAGGAACATACCTCAATATGTGTAGCATAACCTTTTTTTTTAATTTATTGAAAACCCCTTGTAGGATCACCTTGGTATAATAAACCATGACCAGGGGGTTCTACACCATCAAAATCACCCGAGAGTCACACCCAACCCTAACCGCACCAGCATTATCAACTAGATTTTGGGTACCCAATGTGTGTTTGGTAGGGTGGAGATTTGAACCATGGACCTCCCTTGGAGGATTTCCCTACGCTCTCCAAATAACCTACAACACATGGGTGTACGTGTAGCATAACCTTTTCCTATTAATATATGATATTGTTATTATCCATGCCAAAAATAAATGATATCATACTTAGGATTTATAGGAATTGCTCTTAAAAGTAGATAAGCTCAAGGGAAATTCTTGTATGATATCCTCATTATCCTAGAGCTCAAAATTTAAGCTTCCTAAGGGATCCAAAAGACAAGAGTAGAAGCTACTAATTATATCTAGGTTTACCTTACTCCATTTAAGACATGATTTCCTACATGGCCTAGGCCAAGATGATGATTTTGAAATGGTCATCATGGCCCCCAACTTCCCTACATTGATAATCATAGTGGGAAGCACATGTTTCCACTAGCTCATAGCTATTATGTACCTAGGGTACCATGTAATTTACGAGGTAGCTTATGCAAATTCTTACATCCAAGTTTCCAAGTTCCTTGACAATGATCCTTTGGTAGGTTTCTTCTTTCAATGTTTTTTTATTTTTAGAAAACTTGGGATCTACTACTATATTGGCAACATTAGTCATCAAGCATGGGGGTTTTGTTTGCTCAGACTTAGCATTGGCATGTTTCTTAATTTGAGAGTACATCACCTATGTAGACAAACTCTTCTTGGCTTCCATAGATACTCTTTGTAGGCTATGCTATAATTTTCTCTTCAACTAATTACAGACATTCAATGCTTTAGGTATCTCATGATACTAGTTATTATGAAATTATTGGAAAGTGATATGAGCTTCCATAGCATTTTTTTTTCATTACCATTCTAGACTACACATGCACTTATCCTTGAATGTGGTTGGCTAGAGTAGTTGAAGCTACCTTCTAGGTTCTCAAGAGTTCCTTGGCATGTGTACCCTTGCTTTATAATTGGTTGATTATAAATTATATCCCCAATATGCAATTTATATTTATTGCAAACCTAACATATAGGAAAAATTTCAAATCCTATCCATTGGAGGCCTAATCAAGTGACTTATATTGAATTATCCATAGAATTCTTATTATTAGACATGTAGGGTGCTAAGTATCTTCCTTGAGGTTCTTGTTTTGATAGTTTCTATGGGACTAGAGGATTTGATAATATTTCTTTGGTTTTCTTCCTCATCCTTGTGGGTCAATGTGATTTTCTACTTTTAAAAGTCCTTATAATTTAGGTTGGACTATGCTTTTGTTGAAATTTTGCTAAGGAAATAACCTATAAGCATGATTGGGAGTATCATTGTTGCATAAGTAGGCTATTAGAGATCCAAATACATAATCTAAGACCAAATTTTAGAGTTTCCAAGTATTTTTAGATTGGTAATGATTATAGAAGAATCCATAAAGATAAATGTGCTTGGATGGGTTTGAAAAATAACTAAGTCCAAAAAGGCCCTAGTAACACAAGCTTGGAATGGAATGGTCCTAGAATTATCTATATCATGCATGTCAAAAGCTATAACCTCTCAAACACTTCTCAACCACACAAATCAAAACCATTGAGTTGAAAGTGACATCTCTAATAGGCCATTGTAGTGAATAAGCATGGTTGCAATAAAGAACAACCAAGAATCTATGGACCTTCTAAAGACACATAAATGTAAATACTAACGAAGAAATATAGTTTGACCATATCAATATAATAGAATCTATGCAATTGAGATATGTTGAATGATACAAATAAATGTAATGACATGCATGCCCCATGAGCATGTTGGCCAAGTTATCCCTAATAAACCTATAACAAATTGCATTTTAATCATTGGGCTACAAGATTCATTGTAAACTTATAAAGAGCCTGATTCACCTTAGAATGAAGGTTGGTTCTTTAGAATTTGTCTGTGGTATGTTGTATACATTGCTTTACAATAAATTGAAAAAATAAGTCGTTTGGTATTCATTAGAGAGCATTTTAGGTTTTTATATGAATGTGAATTGTGCACCTTAACAAATTTGGGTTTAATACTTTATGAATGGTGAACTCTATTTAGTAAAATTTGTTGTAACTAGATTCTTATTTGTATTTTCTTTTATGAAGTTCTTGGAATGTTTAGGATACATAATATGAGCTTAATTAACTTTATAATGCTATGTTAATTGATGATCTATTAGGATTTGTCTTAGCATTACTGTAGGATATTTGTGTGGTGTATTTCATTGTTGTTATGTTATACCCTAACCATATTTTAATTATCTTATAAAACCCTTTCTCCCTCTCTAATCCTTGTATTTCTATCTTTAGTTTTAAAAATTTTCTTTAATTTATTTTCCTTTTAGGGAACCAACCTCAAAAGGTTGAACTTAGAAGAAATTCTAGTCATCCAATCTTGGTATAGTCTAGGGCACATTTCCCACATTAGGTAAATTGATGTCCAAGATTATCTAGCATGTACAATGGTACTAAACCAATATATTTTGTCTCACTTTTGATTGAGTAGAGCCTTAGTGAATAACTACCCTCTAATATCATCTTACCTCATCACCTAAGATCATGGTAGTATCCACTCATGGGCTAAACTTGTTGAACTATTTATTCAAGAATTTAATGAACTAGTAGACACTTATTTACTAATATAATTTATTGGAATTTAGATACATCCTCAAGAAACTATAATAGACTTCAATATCAGGTTCAAAAATACTTTGAGAGAAATCCCCCAAAAAAATTAGGCCATCAAGCCCTAAGCATACATTTATTACCTCCATGACCTTACTCCAAACTTAGGTCTACAAATCCATCAAATAAACATAATGGTATTCCGACAAATACATCTTGTTGTAATAGTTTTTGAGAATGACTTAATATTTGTGAGAAGACTTTATTCTAAAGTTGTGATGTCATATTTCCTAGAAATTAACCAGCCTCTATATCAAAACAAGCTTCCAATCACACCCACACCTCCATTAATCTTAATTTATACATCTAAGGCTTTGGGTCTACCTCCAATACTAACCCTACATACATTGTTTGTTATTGAGCCCAAGGAATATTAACAAATTTAAGAAATACTAACACTCAATAATTTGAGTAATTATGTCACTACCATAAAAATATGAGATGTAAAGAGAAGATTTGATGGTTACTAGGCTAGGAGATTCACTTATGTTATAAAATATTAGGAGGGATCTAAAAGCAATACCACTGTAAAATCTAATAATGAATACAATAAATAGGAATAAGGGCCATCCACCTCCTTAATAGAAGAAAGCTATTGGTGATTAGCCTGTAATGATTTGCATATTATAGACACATGCATGATCTATCAACATCAAGATAAATTAGTATCTATATAGAAGGCTAAGAAAGCATAGAAGGGTTAGATAAACATGATATGGTATTTGGACCAAATTATGCTCACATAAAATCCCTTAAAATATGAATGTATATCAATTTTAACAAGGTCCAATAAAAAACCTTT
Source organism: Wollemia nobilis (assembly GCA_028583015.1). Taxonomy (NCBI): domain Eukaryota; kingdom Viridiplantae; phylum Streptophyta; class Pinopsida; order Araucariales; family Araucariaceae; genus Wollemia; species Wollemia nobilis. The sequence continues at coordinate 20,502,741 of JAQPPZ010017232.1, read as the reverse complement.
ATAGATGGATCCACTAAAATTGGAACCTTTTAAAGTTATGTTTCAACCTCAAAAGAAGCTAGAAAAAGTGTAACCTCAACCGAAACATAATAAAATATTTAACCTCATCTAGAGCAGAAGAAATAGCAATCAAGATTAGAGAAAACAAAAGGGGGAAAGAAGACTCAATAAGATACCATAGAATAGGCCTGGAACAAGTTTAGGTTTCTCTTTATGATAACATATCAGATACTATAAGCGATCCAAGATTACAAAAAAAAAAATTGATGAACCTAACAAGAATAATGAAAAGAAGCATCCAAAGCCAGTGGGATTCAATATTGTTGAATACTAAAAGAACACCCCTTTAAAGTAAAGCATGTATGATGCCTTGCTAATTCCTAGATAAATTGAACTTCTTAGAGTTTCATCGGAGACTATTCATTCTAAAGGTGTATCATACCTAGAGCTCAATTTAGCTCAAAGTCAATCTATTTTTACAAGCCATTCCCCTTCTATATGTCTCTATGCATGGAAGGATGGATTGTACATAATTGTATCGTGGACTCCAAAGAAATAACTATTATCATGTCAAATAAAATATGTGAAATAATGGGAATGTAATACACCCAATAAAGTCTTGTATTATTGTAGTTATATGGCACCCCAATCAAAATAGTTAGGGCAATAAAAGATATACCAATGGTACTACACAAAATGTCATAGGTGATAGTTATATAAGAAGTGGTAATCTATCTTGAACCATACTTTGGTCTCTATATTTCAAGGCATTCATAGCAAAGTTGGGTGGTTGTCTTTATTTGGGCTATTCACATATGGTGATCCCACACAAGGGTAATAAAGTGAAAATCTATGTAGAAAAGCCAACTTCATATCACATTGAAAATTTTTATGATGACTATGTCAACTTGATAAATGATGAGAGGGATCCCTTGGAATCAATCATAGAGGACTTGTAGATGGAAGATAAATTCTCCCTTAAATATTTCAATCCCATGATTGAAATTATATTAAGCACTTATCGCATAACAAATCCTGAAGGAAAAAACTTATGGCCTTGTTAAACCAAGAAATCCAAAAACTAAAAGCTTAGAAGCTCTATTTTGATGGAGCCATATGCCAAAATGGTGTTGGATCTAGGGTGGTGTTGATTTCTACTTCCAAGGGAATAAATAAATTCTCATATAGATTGACATGGAATTGCACCAATGACATATCTAAATATGTTACTTTGTATCTTATCCTAATGAGAATAGAGAAGATGGAAATTAAGTTTTCAATTTTCAACAACTAAAATTTGTCGGTTAATCAAATCGTAGAAAGGTGCAATAATAAGAATCACTACTTGAAGGTATACTAGAATAGGATGTGGGATCTAATGGAAATATTCAAGGCATTGAGTATAAAATCAATACCCAAGAGTCAAAATAAAATAGTTGATGTATTATATTCTTAGGAGGTAAACTTCAATCTAGCTACTAACTATTGTTAAAAATCAAATATGGTCAAAATGTTTTTAGACCATCTATCCTAGAAAAATATACCTTCTTACAGGTATTTGAGAGTGATTAGAAATAATTGATTTCTTAACTAAAAAAGTTATCTGTGTAGCATAGCCATTAGAAGTGTTGCATCATATTTACCAAGAGGAGGTAATTAAACTTAAAAGAAATTATATCCCTAAAGAGTTGATTACCTTAGAGAGCCTATTTAACAATAGTAACTAGATAACTAGCCAAAAAAAGAAAAGGAGATAGACTAGTTCATGTCATTGTCATTGTATATTGCTATAAGCACAAAAAGAATCTGAAGGTCAGAGTATGCTTCTCTAAAAAGGATATAGACTAGCTCATGTTATTGTGCAAAGAGTATAAAGACATAATAGCATGGAGGTATGATGATCTAAGGGTTTACAATAGGGATTTTATTGAACACATATAGACTTTTTACCTAATGTTAAGTCGTTCAAGAAAAAAAAAAGGTTGATGAACCCTAATATCGAATCCATAATAAAATAATATCTTGAAACTGCTCAATACTAAAATCATATACCCTATTAAGAACTCTACTTGGGTCAAAAACTTGGTCCAAGTAAGAAAGAAGAAAGGAGACATCACCTCTATGTTGATCTTTAAAATCTGAATAAGTCATCATTGAAAAATCAAAATCGCTTGCCTCAAATTGATCAAATCCTATAAGTAGTAGCTGGGGCAAAATATTTTCTCTACTTTATGGTTTTTTGGTTATAATAAAATTTGGATGAGATATGAAGATCAATATAAGACATCATTCACCACCAAATGAGGTACTTATGCATATCAAAGGATGTCCTTTGGCCTATCCAATGTTGGATTAATTTTTTATAGGGCTATGGATCATTCCTTTAGTGATATATTCAACAAGGTAATTATAATCTATTTGATGATATGAATATTTTCCCATGAAAAGTAGTAGCATTTGTATCACCTCAAGATGATTTTTTAAAAGTGTTGAGAGTTTGGAGTGTCACTCAATACAAAAAAATAGTGTTCACTATGCATGAAGGCAAGATACTAGGGTATGTTGTGTCCAAGAATGGATTAGCTATTAATCTAAATTGGGTCAAATCTATCTTAGCAATACCACTTCTCCTCAATAAAAAGGGTTTTCAATTTTTTTTCAAGAAAATCAACTTTGTCCAAAAGTTCATTTCTAATTTTACTCAAATAGTTAAGCCTACGATTGAGCTTCTAAAGAAGGATGTAATGTTTATGTGGACCTAAGAGAAGGAAATATTTTGAGGAAATAAAATAATCAATAACACAAACACCTATCTTGGTCAAACCAAACTATAATAAAGACTTTATTCTATATGTCTATGGGTCTAAGCATAGTTTTATTGTTATCCTAACATAGAAGGATGAAAATCAAGAGGAGCATTTCATATCCTTCTTGAGTCAAACACTTCATGCTTACCAAAATAATTATAATTTCATGGAGAGACATGTGTTTTCTTTTATGAAATCACTCAATAATATTACGTATTGTATCTCTAATCAAAACATTGGTTTATGTAGTATACCAAGATGTTAGAAACTTAGTTCTACAAGGATAATTAGGAGATAAAAGAGTCAAGTGGATTGCAAATATTTAAAAATATGAAATTGAAATTTTTCTAGCTAAGTTGATGAGAGGGAGATCTCTATGTGAGTAGCTAGCTTGTACAGTTGAGCTAGAGCATAGCTTGTACATAGAGGTTTTCCTTGGAACTGAATTTGATAAATATAAGTAGATGGAAGAGAAAGATTAGATAGCAAAATTGACTATGTATTTTCAATTAGGCAAGTGTCGAAAAGTTTTGAATATATTTTTGAAGTTAGAGATACAAACTACATTCTTTGAACTATGTTCTACTACTAGAAGGATTATTTAGAAAAAAATTGACGGAGTTCTTATCTGATGCATCTGGCAAAAACATGCAAAGAAAGTATTAGATGAATTCCTTTCTAAATTCTCTAGAGGCCACTATTCAGGATAGATTACTATAGCCAAAATCCTTTGGGCTAGATGCTATTGGCATACAGATGCCTTCAAATTTTCCAAATATTATGAATGAACATGATGGAAAATGGGCATAAATTCTATAAAATACATTAATTCAAAAATGGGGTTACAAAGGGGTCCTCTTTTTTACAAATCTACCTTAGAAGGCTACAAAGTAAGATTCAACATCAAAAATGTCCTTCTTTCAATGAACTGGTCAACTATGCCCTAGATAGGTCTTTCGAAGATCCTCTATTTTGGGTGGTATTAATGCAAGAAAGCCACCAATGATCAAATCTATCCTCCAAACCTGTATGACCTGCACAATAGGGTTAGTGCATTTAGGGACCTATCATGGATAATACCTCGTAGCTATGAAGACAAAAGACACTAATAAAGTAGTAAAATGCATGATAAAAGTGGTTTTAAATGACCATAAATACTAAAATATAGTAAAAGATACATGTTAAGAGGGTTTTGTGGTCTGTTGTCACCTAAAACTACACATTGGCCAGAGTCATAGGGTAGGGTGCAACTAGTTTGGGTTTCTAGGTACCTAGTGATCGAGCCTATAACTAGCTTTTTCTAAATTTGAAAGAGCATAATATTTTCCTATGACTATAGTAGCTCCTATTCAAGGTCATATATGCTCCTGTACTTATCAATACCTATCAATGAAGTACAAAAAGGGTTGATTATCATGGTGATTTGATGGTTGATTTATGGGTGGAGGTCTAATGTAATTTTGATAGATTTTTGGTATGTGAAATGAGGTGGATGCATTTATGAGGAAAAGTACTACTATTTATAGCATTTTGGAGAGGTTAGGGGGTGAGGTGTCCCTTGTGAGGTGGCATGAACCCTATGTTAGATCCCAACCATGGTGAGGTTAAAGGTGAGGTGTAAGGTGACTCACCCTTTCACATGCTTTGAAAAGGGATCTTTTAAATATCTACAAATATCCTTGGTGCACACATGTGTGAGAAAAGGTTGAGGTTAACCTTGATTAAGTTGATCCTAAGTTAAACCAAGGTTAAAGGGGTGATATGGAGGGTGACTCATCCCTTCCCATGTATTGAAGAATAAGCATATTTAATATGAATGTCATGTGTGCGCACATGTGTGAGTAAAAGGTTAGTATTAAACTTAATTAAGCTCAATTAAACATGTAATTAACCTCTTAAGTGTAATTTAGTGATAAAATAGCTTTAAACCAAGGTTAGGGTTACCTAGGTTAAGGTTTTAAAGATGGTCACATGGGGACCATGGTTAACCATAGGAAAGGGCTTGGATAGCCCAAGGATCTTATGCATAACCTCTTTTAATAAATGTAAGGTATTTTGAGATTAATTAATATAATTTGGTGGCTTTTGCAATTTAATAAAATATGGTGATAGGGTAAGCGACCATGTGTGACTTTTGGATGTCTACATTTACCCCTTTTTGTACTACAGTGTGTGAAGACACAAGGTAGTAAAAAAATTTATTGAAACCAAATAATGATTTGAATTTTGGTAGAGAATTGATGATGAACAAGTTGATGGTGAAAGATTGTGGATGATGATGGATTTTGTCATGCAATGGTATTTTTTGAGGGAGTAGACGTAAGATTGTATTGTTGTCATGATCAATGTAAGATAACTCAATTGTGAAAGGAGTGAATGTCTTTGAAACTTTGCCTTTGATACTTTGTTAAGCTTGATTTGATTTGATGAGCCATTCAACTTGGGATAGGTCTTGATCAGGTGCTTCATTCATAATTGGTCTTACAAATACCATTTGAAGGAATGAAACCATGATTAACCTATAGGTATAGATAGGTATTGGATCCATCAAATATTCATTTTAAAATGAAGTTTTGATGAGAAGAGAAATTCTACTTTTGAGTTGCCCTAGTAATGGAGAGCGTAAGATGATCTTCGACAAAGGTTTTTGGACAAACACAATTTCCATTATTGAGTGTTTAGTTATTGATCACATGTAAAGTAGATTTAGTGATATGTCTATCCTCCTCAAGTGATGAGGCAATGAGAGGTGAAAATGAAACAATGATGAAATGCTTGACAAATAATTGATGAGGTGAGATAGTTGGTGAAATGGCAAGAATATGAAAGAATTTTTAGAAATAGTCATGTGATACATGTGAAAAGTCCTATGGGGAACCCTAGGGTAGGATTTGGTGAATTTTATGCTCGGTTGTGGGGTACCCTATGACTGAATTTTGTCACAGGGTACCCCACGACCAGTTTTTATCGTTGGGTACGTAGTGACCGTGCATCGCAAATACAAAAGGGATAGTCACAGGGTGCGCACATCATTTACACACCTATGAATTATGAAAGAGAAGTGAGGGAGGGAAGGAAATAAATTTTTTAATGAATTTACACCAATTTTGAGGTGTGAAGTATGAGATGGCGGGACAAGCAGGTCAAGTTAGAGGGGGAGAGGTGCAAGTAAATGGATCTCAAAACCCACATAGTTTGATTTGTGGAATTTTTAAAAAATAACCCTAGGGACTTTTTATAGATGCATGAAATGAAAGAAAAAGGTATATGTAGGAATGTATGCATGTGAAACTAAAAATGCATCACTATGTATACATGTGTATAATGTTTGTGGTATGTTTTTATTTTATTATTTTTTATTTTGAAAATGCATATTTTCAAGATGCATGTTGTGGGATAGAGTGTGGCAGTTAGAGTGATAGATGACCTAGTGGGAGATAGCATGGACTCAGGATTGAGATGTAATAATAATGGAGAGATATGGGGCTCGTGTAGAGGTGGCACAAGTGCAAGGAGAATGGAGACCCTTGGGTCTAGTGTAGTGTGAGTGTGGTAGGAGGATACATAGGAGTGAGTATAGAGGGAGGTCATGGTGGCCAAAGTAGCATGCTTATGAGAGAAGGCTACACAATAAAGAGCAAAGTGAGAGACCATGGTGGCTGAGGTGGCTTGACTACGAGAGGAGGCTACCCAAGAGAGGTCTTAGCAAGAGACCATGGTAGATGAGGTAGCTTGACTAGGAGGGGAGGCTATCCAAGAGAGGATCCAAGATGGCTACGATGGATGAGATGCATCAAGAAAAGGATCACATGGAGGGTTTGTTCTATAGAGAGGGAAGGAATGTATATCGACTAGAGGTGTAGATGGTGATTCATGGTATAGAGTCCCAGTATCATCAAACTATTGATCATGATCCCACCAAAGTAGGAGTGGATAGTCATCGAGATGGCCATAGGTGAGCATGGTTTCCCCAAGTAATAGTAGCCAAGGAGGATTGAGGAGATTGGATGGGCCTCCTACCCTATGATAGGGGAGTGGAGAGACTCACTGTGAGGTGCACAGTTGACATAGCCTATATTGTGTCATTTTGGTATTTTGTGTTTGATGTGGTGAGAGTGCCATTGATTTTGTATATGACAACCCGATGAGGCAATGTATGATATAGTGGATAGGTGATGTAGCCTACAAGCAATGTGATTATGTATATTTATATTCATGGTTTTGATATGTTATATACATGATGATTTTGATGTGATTATTTATTATGTGTTTAATGTTTGTGATGTGATCAATATGAATGATGCAAATATTATGTGTATGATTGGAAACATAAGTGATTTCGTATGTATGATGTGATTGGATTCATGATCAATGCTAGGTAAGATGAACCTAACCATGCATGAATATACACAAATGGATATGTATAATTTAAGGTATGGAATTGTGTGTATATGTGGAATAAAAAATGTAGGAAGATGGTTAGCCATTCATGTTACATTTAAACAATCTCACTTGGTATGGTGAACCCAAAAAATAAATGACTAGTCACATAAACTAATGACCCAGATATGTGACAAGTAAGCATAAAGTGTATGGACTGATGTGCATGTATAAGATATGCATGGATGAGATATAGTTGAGAAGGATGTACAACTATGATGAAGAGACACTTGCTATAAGCGGAGGTAGCAGTGGTTTTATTTACCCCTAGTCCTAAAACATGATGCATTTTTTAAAAGGATTTCTAGATTCTCAAATAACATAGTTTGACCAATCAAACTCATCTAGTAGTCATGCAATATCATGTAGATAGTTGGACTAGCCTAATTGAATCTAAGTCGATCATGGACCTATGTGTGCACAAGATGTTCATTTATCCATTTTGAGAGAGGTTGGACTAACCCATTGTTAACCTAGCCAAAGCAATTAGCTCATCCACAAGTGCACAGTGATCTATACAATAGAAGGTCGCTAATGTGATAGATGTATCACCACTTGTAAGACCATTCCACTACCAAGCAGGTTCTTGAAACCTATTGTTGGTGATAGAAACTGCCTTGTAATTTTATTTGACCTGAGGACCTCCAAGATTCAAGCATGTTTGATAGAGGAATTTCCTTTTGTTTTCTACCCCGCTTTCTTGTGATTCTCTTTTTATGGTGTTATTTTATATTATTTTTGTGGGCTTTGGCTTTTGTTTTCTACCCATTTTTTGTTTGCTTTTTTTTATCCCTTTGTTTATCCCTAGGTTTATTTTGATTATGCAAATGATAGGATGAATGAGAGAAACCATTCTCTAAATGGCCATGCCTACACAAGTTGTTGTCTTCCCTATACTAAAAACTTTCTTAAATGTGAAATGTGTGAGTGGTCCATGAATGAACTCAATTCAACTAGGGGAAGCCTTGAAATCCTATAGAATTTGATGGTATTCAATATAGTTTGATTAGACTTACTATGAATGGGTGAGCAAGTAAAAATCTTCCTGTTACCATACAACTAAGAATAGGATTGAAAACCTTGATAGTAATTCTAACAAATTTGTTTTTAACTCCTCAAATTGGGCTATATACAAGTGATGGATGGTCTATGTACAAGAATGATATAGACATGACTACAAACCATGCATATGATATTATATGTACAAGGGGACATGACACAACAAAATATCTAAAAATGCATGGTAGTATGTGAGCATTGTGTCTATGAGAGGTACCAAAAAATTAAGATAGGTAAACACAAGGTGGCATATCCCCATATGGTTTCTAATGTACTGGATCTAAGCAAGCAAATGTGGATGAATGTATAGGTGAAGTGAATGGAATGCCAATGTAAGGTAGTAGAAATCATGAGTGATGCATATAGAAGAGGAATGTGATGATAAGTGGGTAAATGGAACATATGAATAGGAAACCCTGGTGACCGGTCTGGTGAAGGAAAAGAAAAGAAAAGGAGGTGAAATAAATGGAGGAAGAAGAAAGGAAATGAGGTAAAATAAGAGAGGAGAGAGAAGAGAAGAATATCAAATTAGATCAAAAAGTATGTGGCCACTAGTAGCGTGACCATAAAATGATGACCTAAGGTGATAAAAGAGGAAGGAAAGAGAAGAGGAGAAAATTGAACCAAATTGAAGGTATGTAGTTGCTTGTAGTGTGACCATACAATAGTGACAAGGTTATAGAGGAAAGGATAGAGAAGGTGGAAAGAAGAATGAAAGAAAGAAGAAGATGAAATAGGGAGAATGGAAAATAATTTTTTTGATGCAAAGAAAAGGTATGTAGCCACTCGTAGCGTGACTATACAACATTGATACAATTATTAGAGGAAAGGATAAAAAATAAAGGAAAGTGAGTAAAGGGAAATGGAAAGAAAAGAATGCGTACACTATCGAGGGTAGTGTATTAATTATATAATGCATGTAGATGGATAATATTGAGAGGATTAGGCTATGTTATACCTTCAAGAGTGGCTAAATAATAGGCACCAAAACCAAATTTGTGAGTGATGAGATAAGGTCCTAACCAATTGGAAGTAAATTTATCACGAAGGTGAGGTGGTTGATTGGTGTTTTGTTAGTTTTCTTTGAGGACTAAATCCCCAATTTGAAACCCTCTTGGATGAACCTTGTTGTGATAGACTCACTAAAGGTGTTCTTGATATACAAGTGTGTGTTCAATGGCATTAATGCGACACTCATCAAGTAGGTTAAGTTGATCAAATTGTGCTTGTCTACTTGTATTATCATCAATGAATTCTTACAACAAAATTTTCAAGGAAGGAATATCGAGCTCTAGAGGTGTAATGGCTTCAGTGCCACAAACTAAAGAGAATGGTGTGGTGCCTATAGGAGTATGTATGCTTTTTATGTAAGCCCAAATATCCAAATGCATTTGGTTATGCCAATCATGATGTGATTCAATAATAGTTTTATGAAGAATGGTGTAGATTGTTTTATTTGTAGCTTCAACTTGGTCATTACCCTACAGATAGTACAACATAGAGAAGCTATGTTGGATGTTGCATTTAGTGCATAACACATGTACATTCTTATTCTTAAATGGTGTACCATTATCAAATATGAGCTTTGCACGAATACCAAAATAGCATATGATATGTTGGGTAAAGAACTCCATAATTTTGGGTCTAGTGGTTTGGACCAATGGGATCACCACGATCCACTTCGTAAAGTACTTAGTGGTGGTAATGATGAACTTATGATTACCCAAGGAAAGGGGAGATATTTTCCCAATGATATCTAAGCCCCAATGAGATAACAACTAGGTGGATTGGATAGGTTGTAGAGCATGTGAAGATAGGTGAGTAACATTGGCATGTTATTGACACTTGACACACTTTTTCACATATCCACAATAATCATGCTCCATGGTGGTCCAATAATAGCCCATGTGAATGATGTGCTTCGTAATAGTGATACAACTAAATTTTCCATCGTATGTACCATCATGGGCAGCCATAATGACTCAGTGTACCTCTTGTGCTTCAAGACAGCGTAGGATAATACCATCATAACTATTTTTTATAAGATGTCTCCCAAAAAAGTGAAGCATATGGCTCTTTTTTTGAAAGTACACTTGGTTGTTTGAGATAAATCTGGTGGAAGTAAGCCCAATTTGATGTAATATTTGACCTAATAAAACCAAGGATTTAAAGGTTTTGTTTTAATAAGATTTATGATGTTAGTAAAGGGGGTTGTGACATGATGGAATATTGAGAAAGGATTTGGACAAGAACTCTAGTGGTCTCATTATCTAGATCTTTGGGTATTAAATACCCTAGAAAAGCCATAGTATCAGCAAAGTAATTTCTAGAACATGGGGTAGCCTCAATCTCCTACCACTCAAACCGATCAAGTAAATGAGTGACCACATCCTTGCATTATTTGAGCACTAAACATCGATATTGAAAAATACCTTTGAATTGATTCACAATAAGCAAGGAGTCACCCTAGATTTGGATTTTGTTAATGCGTATAGCAAGTGCCATTTTGAGACCAAGAATGAGTACCTCATACTCGACGTTATTTTTGGTGCCTGGAAATTTTAATTTGAATGAAAAAGGGAGTGGTACCCATTGCAATATAATGAAAAAAACTCCTACACCAGCCCCTCACTTGCATTGAGAGCCATCAAAAAGAGTGTCATATATATGGTAGGTTTAGGTTCCACCTACTATTTAGTTTTGGAAGTATGAAATACAACATCGTTTGGAAGATCAAGAACTAGTGGGTGAGTAGTTGGTAAAGGAGATTTAGCAAGATGGTCAATGATGACCTGTGCTTTGATGGATTTTTGAATAAGGAATTCAAGATCAAATTCAGTTAGGAGCATGATCCATTTAGTTGTTTGGCTATTGTTATAAATCCTACCCATCATGTATTTGAGTGGATTATCATGTGCAATGACAAAATTTGTATGATTGAGCATGTAGTGCAACAACTTTAGGGTTGCAAAGACTAATATCAGGTAAAGTTTCTCCATATAAGCATACCACATTTCATAACTAATTAGTGTGTGGCTAATGTAAATAGATGGCTTGTTCTTTGAATACCTCATTTTTCTAGTCCAACAATATACCCAATACAAAATCGATGGTGGATATATACAAATGAAAAGGAATATCGAGATGAGGAGGTTATAAAATAGAGGGTGAGGTGAGATAGATCTTGATGTCATTGAAGAATCACTGACACTCGCTATCCCAATGAAATTGTACTCCTTTCTGTAGGATATGGTTGAATGGTTTACACTTACCAAAAATTTGGGCAATAAATTGATGAATTGATTAATTCTTACCCTGTAGGTTGTGTAACTATTTGAGGTTGGTAGGAGGAGGCATATCGATGATAGCCTTGACCTTGTTAGGGTCAACTTTGATATCTTTGGAAGAAAGGATAAATCCAAGGAGTTTGCCTGATGTAAAACCAAAGACATTTCTTGGGATTAAGGTGAATGTTGTCCTCAATAAGGTGATCAAAAATCTTGCATAGGTCATGAATGTGATCTTAAATATTCTTTGATTTGGCCAAAAAATCATCTACATAGTCCACAAATTTATGCATATAATCATGGAAAATGTAGGTCATGGTGCACTGATAAGTGGAACCAGTGTTCTTAAGTCTGAATGGCATGACCTTGTAGAAAACGTTCCTCCAAGGTGTAGTGAAAGATGTCTTATGTTGATCGTCAAGATTGAATAAGATCTAGTTGTATCCCAAAAACTCATCCATAAGGGATAACATTTCATGACTTTTCATAGAGTCAACTAACGTATCAATGTTGGGAAGGGAGAAGTTATCTTTAGGACATGCTTTGTTCAGGTCTCTAAAGTCAATGCATATCCAAACTCCTCCTTTGGGTTTTGGAATGGGGACCATGTTAGACACCCATTCAGGGTAGTCAATTGGTTGTATGAATCCTACATCTAGGAGTTTTTGTAGCTCCTATTTGACCATTAATGCAATTGTAGGATGTATTTTTCATTATTTTTATTTGATTGGCTTAGCACTATCATCAAGCGTAAGGTTATGGGCAATCAAAGAAGGGTATAAACCTGGCATATCAGTGTATGATCATATGAATATGTTTCTATATTATTTTATGAGTGTTGTGATACTATTATACTCCTCGATGAAGAGACCTTTGCCAAGTTTGATAATATGAGGATTTGATGCATCATCCCTGTTGTCCTTGTAATACAACCCTCCTATTATTTTGAAGATGCATGAGTGGTACACCCCATATTTTCCACACATGCTTCACTCCCAAGTGAAGTGCACAAACTTCCTATGGGGTGCACTATTTGTGCGCCCCGTACACTCCGCTATCAATTGGAGTGTGCAAACTTCCTATGGGGCACATGATTTGTGCACCCAATTTTTTATCCTATGCACTCCTCTCCTAAGAGGAATGCATGAACTTTCTATGGGATGCATGAGTTGTGCATCCTATTTTTGCCCTATGCACTCTACTCCTGAGTGAAGCATGCAAACTTCCTATGGGGTGCACGAGTTGTGTGCCTCATTTTTTGCCTCGCATGCTCCACTCCTGAGTAGAGCACATGGACTTTCTGTGGGTTTCACAAGCTGTGCACCTTATTTTTTTCTTGTGTACTCCACTCCCTAGTGGAGTGCATGAACTTCCTATGGGTTGCATGAGTTGTGTGCCCCATATTGCCCTACACACTCTGCTCTCGAGTGAAGCATGTGAACTTCCTATGGGGTACACAAGTTGTGCACCCTATTTTTTCCCCACACACTCTACTCTTGAGAAGAGTGCATGAACTTCCTATGGGGCGCACGAGTTGTGTGCCTCATTTTTATTGTGTGCACTCCACACCTAATTGTGTACCAGCTTTTAATTAGGCACATGTAGACATTAAATGCACATAAATTTTGTGTGCCCCCTTTCATAAAGTGGCATGAAAAATAAGAGCCCTTAAGCCAATGAAAGAGTAGGCACTCCACCTAACAACATAAATGCATATGATTTAAGTAAAAGGTGGTGAATCTCCCCTATGACATCAATGTGAGTTAGTGCATGCAAAGTGCATTATTTAGGAGGTGAGCACATATTGTTTGGAAGCATTTCCTATATTCAAAGTCCCCCTAATGGCTTCTAAAAGTGCAACTACAACCAGGGTGCCAGACATAAAGGCCCAAATTCAAAATTAACAGGGGCCTGGTCGATAACCAGAAGGGCAAGGAGGGCCAAAGACCCAAAGGCACTTATTAACCCATTGAATTAAATCAGAGACATTACAGTGGACTAGCATTGGGAGGTAGAGGGGGTGACCATATATAGCTTCAACCCTATGGAGGAAGACAACCAGTGCCACCCTACCCTATTGATGGGCTTGTTTATGAGAGCACAAAGAGATAGCGGTGAGCCTAGTCCCATTTGCAACAAATAGAATTTGAATCTCGATAGGCTAAAGTGCCCTAAATTTTACCATTCTTCAGACCTCTTAGCATGGCTAACAGTGGCATATGACCCCAGGAATAGAACTATCTAGGATCATACAAACCAAGTCATATTAATATTAACTGCAAATAAAATAAGATGGGTGCTCAGGCTTGTTGCGACCTCATGGGTCTTGGATTTCCATATGCTAACCCTCCAATCCAATTTTATGTTGAATACTTATTTCCTCAAGATGTTGTTAAAGAGAAATAAGTGCAGGTCCCCTGGTTTCCCAATTCAGAAGTTATTCCTTCATCCTTGGGTATAGTATTATGCTGATATGATAAATCTAGTATTGAGCTCTAAATATCTAGAGTATGTCACCAAGGAGGTCATGTTCCTAATTATTCAATACAACAGGATGTATAGGGCACCACTCTATCGATGGGAAGATATTATTAGTGATAACATGGATAGGGAACTGGTAAAATTACAAGAGGCTATATTGGCCGATAAGGAAGAACTTCCTTTGTTTTCCTACTATTCATTTTTTATTCATCTAGTTATATGCCAACTGGATCGAGACTCGATAGAACAAATAGGGGGAGTAAATGCCACCATAATTCAAGATAGGTTGTTATGTATACAAGAAGGATGCTCAAGCTATGCATATTTCTTTGAGAACGTCCTCACGGTGATTCATGCCCACCTATGCAGAGAGAGGACTTATAGATTTGGGATCGACATAAGAACCTTCCTACATGAAGCTAAGGTGGGTGACTTCTTTTACTTAGAGTTCTCGTATATCAAAATATATGGATCCAGGTTGTCACCTAAAACATTTCTAAGGCATTTCATGATATCCATAATAACTTGGTAGATAGCAGAAGTAAAAATCTGGGCTATGAGGAAAAAGGGGAGCATCCCATAGGTACTGATTCCTTATAGAATGGGCCCTTACACATACCTGGGTCACTTCTCCTTGTTGCAAGCTATCTGGGACATGGATACATACTATTTTTAGGAGATAATATGGAGGTCTTATGACTCGGATGGATATCATAGGTAGGTTATCTTGTCCAAGCTCTCTATCTTATAGGTTTTGCATTGGGAGGACATTTTTGAAGATAAGATGTAGAAGATAATCAGGAAGAAACGATCATTGGACCTAGTGTGGAAAATGGAGAACAGGCCATATAGCAAAGTGGAGGTTGTGGGAGACTATACCTCTGATTTAAGACTTCACAGAGGACTGTTGGTCAATAAGGTGGTCCCTTTAGTCCTGGTTGCTCCCTCAAAATAATTCTAGGAGCCCACTTTTCATATTGTACACCAAGATACCAATTTATTTGAGGTCATGATGAGAATAGTGTATGAAACACAACAGGAATAGTCCAGGCTCACCTCAGCTTCTAGCTCCTCTATGACCGCATTAAAAGGAAAAGAGTTGGTTACTTGCTCATCTTAGTAGGTGCAAATTTTTACCTCATTGGCCCAAGCATTGATGTCTCTATTAGACCAAACTGAGCTGGCAGCCAGATAGTCTACGTTGTTTTTGGCCACCCTGGTGATCAATCATAAGGAACACATAATCCCCTAAAGACCCTGAAGAAGATACAAGAAGCTGGGGGACTGTCAAGCCTACTCAGAGAATACGAAGTGCAAGAAGAGAGCCCTTCTTGGTCTCCTACCAAGAAAAGTACTAGGACTGGGACCTCTTCCCCAGATATAGAAAACTTTACAATGACAAGGGTGAGGGACACGTTCTAGTTCACTACATATGAGGAGGGCCAAATACAAGAGATGGAGGAACAAAGGTCCTCCAATGAAGGAGTGAGTAGGCCCTAGGAGACAGCCAGGAAAGAAACTTATGATGTGTTCACTACTACATTCGACATCCCCCTACCACTAAGTCTAAAAGAAGCCATGATCGATCTCAACAAAGGTGTGATGAGGGTAGAAGCTAGCCCAGTAGACATGATGAAATCACACGCAGCCTCTTAGGTACAGGTGGTAGTAGTAGTACAAAAATAGGTATTATCTTTAAAGTCCAAAGCAATAGAAGAAGAATATCTACAGATCAAAGTACAATTGTAGGCCAAGATTGATCAATTAAAGCAAATATTGGCTTCCTCCTAGGACATCACCGCACTGGCCAGTGACTAATTTAGGTCCATCGATGAATTCAAACAAGAAATAAAAAATAAAATTTTGGAAAATATGGATGATCTTTCATCAATATTTTATGATATTTACACCACCAGGCATGTTGTCAGCATCTTGCATGACCTTTTGTAGCAAGCAATCAAAGAGTAAATTTGATATATCCTACATTCCAAAAATTTAAACCAAACTATGTGTAAATTAGCAGAGGAGCAATAACCTTTGGGGATGGTTTTGTTTATTTCTTTGTAGAATAATATGCCAAAGTCTTCATTTATCTTCAAAATAGACCCAATTGGCTTCGGTGGGACCAAGAAGTCACCAATGATAAACAGGAGGTCAAGGATGAACTATGCGACTGTGGATTTTCTCTCAATGAATTCATCTAAGATCCTGATATAAAATAGTTCATGCTAAATAAAATACAAAGCTTCAACACTGGTCAGGATGTAAAGTTATCAAAATAGTTCACACCTTTGGTAGAAATGGTAGACCACCTATGTGTCTTCACTCAGAACATCATGGAGTGGTCCAAATAGTAGGTGAACCAGGTCACACAAGATATCAACATGTTAACATTTGCTTTGACCTTTCATGATGAGGCTTGGGTATACATTGATCAAAGTCTTAAAAGGGTAGTGGGGCCCAATTCGCCAGGTGAATCTCACAATCCAAGCACTACCCAGCCACCAGCCCATGACAGTGGGAAATATAGCCTGTACTAATAACCGTCACCCCTATGATATGGAGGATGTGGGCCACATACCTAGTTTTGATTATACCACATATTTTTTTTAGAGAAGAGGAGATCAGGCCAGTTGGAGGGTCGATGAAAAAATGGTTACAACTTCGCTCAAGTAATCAGCACTATATATGGGATACCACTGCAACAACATTTTTTTCATAAAACCTCTAAGAGAAAACTTAAGCCCAGGCATAGTTGTGTCTAAGAGTTAGTCATATTTTCCTTTATATGTGCCTTTTATGTCTTCCTCATTTTACCCTTTCTTCTGTCATTTCTAGGGATCATCTAGGAAGCTTTGTCTATTGAGATCATTTCCTATGGATGAGACAAATTTGGGGACTCTCACATCGATGCAATCAGGATGGAGAGGAATAGCTCCCTATTGTGATATTTGAATAGGGGAAGCATTGTATTCATTATCATATAAGACCCAAGCACTCTACCAAACTTTTTATGTATATCATTTCATTTAATACAAATTCCAACTCTATTCCTGGAAATTCCTATGTTATGGTCTGTGTCTGCTCATTTGCATGTTACAGTAATTTAAATGTGTGGATGATGCTTTCCTTCGCTAGTTTACCATTTTTATTGATTACATAATTTGAATGAATGAAAATGAGCTAGTTCCTCTTTCTCTTTATTTTTTGAGTTAACCACGAATTTAAATCTACTACGACTACCCAATGGACATGGCATCGGTTTGGTCTTAATATATTTTAAAAGTGCTTGGTTTGGTCCTAAAATAACAAAAATATAATATCATAAAATCTATTAAAACCTACGAGATTGTATCAAAATTATAAACATCCAAACCCATTGTCTGGGGTTTTCTTACCTAACCTGGTCTGTCTTAGGGTTATGCATAGCGGCGAAACTTCGCCATTTGGGTGAAAAGTACAATTTTTGAAAATTCAAATTTGCAAAATTTGGGGGACCCGAACGTCGGCCATTTAGCCAAAAAATTTCAAAACAAATAAATTTTAGGAGTCGGTTCATCGTGCTTTGATAAGAGTATCATGGTTATTTTTAAAAATTCGCAAGCCATCCCGCCTAAATAAAGTACCCTTTTCGCCCTAAAATTTTAAAATTTCTAAATTATCCCACCCAACTCGCCAAGTATACCTCTATATATAATTAACACCCCAGGGATACATTTTCATTTTTGAAACGTGTTCTACACCCGACGAATATTTCGACACAGTTCTGCACAAGACCGAAACCTTTTTTACGATCGGCTACCACCAATTCTGCATTCGATAGAACTTTCGATGGAACCTCTTCTACAATCAGAACCTATTCTAAAACCATATTACTTGATACCATCCTAAACCACTTCTACAGTCGAAACCTCTTATGCAACTAGATGGAACCACTTCTATAGTTGGACCCTATTTTGCAACCATCTTGAACCACTTTTACAATTGAAACCTCTTGTGCAATCATATGAAACCACTTTTGCATCCGGATCCTGCTCTACAACCATCTTGAACCACTTCTACAGTCAAAACCTCTTGTGCAACCAAACAGAACCACTTCTATAATCGAACCCTATTCTACAACTATCCTGAACCACTTCTACAACTAGAACCTCTTATGCAACTAGATGGAAAAAATTCTACATCCGGATCCTACTCTACAACCATCCTAAACCACTTTTCTAGTCAGAACATATTGTGCAACCGAACGCAACCACTTTTGCAACTAGGACCTATTCTGCAATCGGACGGATCAATTTTACAAGAAAAAAGTGTTCTAAATTTTGCATATTTTTTTATCGGATCCTGTTTCGCATCGGACCTCTTTCTACACTAGGTTCTCTATCACTACTTTGCTTGCCATGTTTTTCTCTATTTGCCATGTTTTTCTCTATTTTGCCATGTTCTGCATGTTATCCCCTATTTTCTCTCTTTCTATTAAATCTTATATCCGAGCCCTCTTCTGCATCCGGATGGTCATTGCTCTGTTCCCATGTTTTCTCTGTTTTGCCCTGTTTTGAATGTTTTAAAACTCTTTGATTCTTAGTTTCAATTCAAATCTTTTTTCCCTTGCTAAGATTATACATGAGTAAATGCTTTGGTTCTCTAAAGACATATTGATGCTCTGTTTCTCTGAACACATTTTGATTCTCTGTTTCTAGACCATTTTGTGCTATAATATGATATTTTTTGACATACGTATCACCAATTATTTTTTGCTTAAAGAATATTTTTCTTAAATTGATTTCAATTTGAATGTTAATTATCTTTGTGCTCTTGTCAATTAAAGTGCTTTCACCTGAAAATGAACCAGTGGCATAAACTGATAAAATCACAATAAAGAATGGCAGGAAACAAGTATGTATAATCTACCACCCAAACAATTGTTTATTCTATTTACAATATTATCTTAAGGCCTCTAGAAAGTACACCCTCTTCAACATTTTATTACTCTTCTAAATTGAAAATATTTTTTGTAACAAGTAAAATGTTACCCAGTGATGGAAAGAAGGGCACCAAATCTTCTGCTGAAAAGAGTATCCTCAAATATTTTAGCCAAACTTCGAAATGCAATGAGCCAACGACATCCATGCAAATTCAAGGTACAAATGATTTTTGACTTCCCAGTATGTGCTTGATTGACGATTTGAATATTTTTCTGTAAATTTTTTATGCAAGAATGATAAAAAATATTATGGTATGCTACTATGCAGAATACCCTATCGATCTTGATATGCCTCCACTTGAAGATATTCCCCAACAAGAGATGCCTTTTAATGAAAATCCCCTTGAAAATGACATCCAACAAACACTTGAAGACAACACTCAAAATGACATCACAATTGAAAATGAAAGTGATAAATCAAAATCATTACAAGCTTCATTTGAATCTTCAAGCAAAAATTCCAAAAAAAGAAAAGCGTCTAATTGGATACTTGGAAGGGGATTTAGGAATGAATGGGTAGAAATATTTCCCTGGCTTGAGCCTGTCATGACTGAGGATAACCAAATCGATGAAAAATAATGTAGATGCAAAATTTGCAGTTGGAGACTTGGTAAGGATCATAGGCTTCAAAACAAGATTGATACAATTGAAAAACATGTTGGCAAAGCTTATGTAAAAGTTATAAAAAGTAATGGTGAAGTTAGTAAAGAAGTTAAGTGGAAGGATGCATCAGAATGTATGCATTTAAGATATGCTATAGAATATGAAAATCACTTAAAGCAACAACAATCTCTTGTTGAGAAAGGTGGAACAATTGCAGCCCAATTTCATAAAATACATAAGACTATTTTAGCTTCAAAAAGTATGCAGTTTGTCGTTGTTTACAATATTCTCAAGAAAGGTAGACCAATATCCGATTTTATTGATTATAAGCAGCTATTACACCTATTTAATGTGCAAAACCTTCCTAGTTCTCATTGGTCAGACCGAAGTGGTTGGGAAATGGTAAAATGTTTATCTTTGGTTGAGAAAGAAGACCTAAGGGAGCAAGTAAAACTTGCCAAATTCATTTCACTTTCTATTGATGAGGTAACAATTGTGGACAACACATCTTGGATTTGCATGCATGTGTACACATTTCAAAATCATATTAGAAGACCTATTTTGTTGGGAATACATAAGATGTTGGAAAGTTCAAATGCAGAAAACATTTATAATGTTGTTGTCAATAGTTTAAAGAATATTGCGGGAATGAATGATATAGACATAGCAACAAAGTTAATTTGCGTTGGAGCTGATGGAGCTGCTATTATGCAAGGTCACAGGTCTGGTCTTTGTGTTCGACTCCAAACCACAGTTGCCCCATATATGATTCCCATTCATTGTATGGCTCATAGAGTTAATCTTGCATATAAAATTGTGAGCACATTTTCAAATGTTGCTAAAGTAGAAAACCTTATTCGTGAAATTCATTCTTATTTCTCATTAAGTCCAAAAAGGTTTGCAGAGTTTCAAAAGTTTGCACTAGGAGTTATAGAAGGGAAAAAATTGTTAAAATATGTGGATACAAGATGGATTTCATTGTATCAACTTGCTCAGAGAGTTTTTGTAGAATATCAATCATTGACAGGGTTTATGCATGCAAATCGCAGGATAGTTGATAAGGCAAAAGATATGCTATTCCATTTGACTGACTTGGAAACACTTTTGACCTTATGTGGTATTCTTCCAATGTTAAAATAAATGAACAAATTAATTAATCTTGCACAAGAGAGATCCATCTATATCATTGATTTTATGAGGATGAGAAAACAAATATGCGTGCTTATAGATACATTATATGTGTCTAAAGCAGATTTTACAGAACCTTTGTTTGATAGTTGGAATACATTGATAAACATGAACAATCCAAAAAGCTTCTTGAAGTTTGACATCAATGATCATCTTTGTATTAATGTTCATGAAAAGATGGTACATGTTTATTGTTTTGAAAGGCAATCAAGTATAGTTGTGGAAGATTTTGAAGAAGTTCTTGTAACACATAGTAGATTTCATGTTATTATATAGAAAACAAAGTGTAATTTGTCAAAAATAGCAAAATATTTGACAAGTGAGATAAGAGATCGGTTTCAGAGAGATGAGTTGCTCGAGGCCATGGGTGTGGTTAACCCCATGTTTTGGGGACCTTGTACTGAATACAATTCTGCAAATGAGTTGTTTATTAAATATATGGGTAACCTCATTGACCATTTCAGTAAGAGTGTGGAAGTCAATGGTGTTGAAATAAAAGGTATACTCAATAGTGATCTTTTGAAAGAACAGTCATCGCATTTTGGAAGAACAATGGTTGTGCAAACATCACTTATGATAGGTGTCCATGAGATTGGTTCCACTGCACGTTTGTGGCAAAAATTGTATCCAAGCACAATCTTACAAGATACAATAAGTGAATACTTTCGTTTATATGAATTATGTGAAACAATGATTTTGGGGTCAATCGAAGATGAAAGAGTTTTCAATGCACTTTCTTTTGTTAAATCTAAACTCCGCAATAGACTCGACAAAAATTTAGAAAATTGTTTAAGAATTTATGTGTCTTCATATCAGTTGGATACATTTCCGTATGATAGAGCTTTGGCACACTGGAGTTCCCTGGTAGATAGAAGAGGAACGTCGAATACGATCGATAACTACGATGATGATGCTTTCAGTGATCAGATGGTGGAGACACAAATTTCTGCTATGCTTCATAATGATTCTGGACAAGCTGAAATGTTTCAGCTTCCATAATGATAATTTTCCATGATTTCATTGACATTGATAAACACAATAGTGTTTTGATTTCACAAATTTCATAGAATATTTCACAATATTGTTCAAGATTTATAAGATTTTATAGAATTGTTGTTTTATATCACATTAGTGTTTCAAAAATTACATGTCTCATATCTTTTTGCAGTTTTTACAATTGTATGTTTATGTCATGATGTCTCAACTCTCTTCATTGATAAATCTCTATGTTTCATGTTTTAAATTTTATTATTGGTATATTAATGTTGATCTGTAATGTTATTTATAATGCTTTTGTTGTTGAGATGACCATAGTGAACAATATTAGCCAGAAATAAACTAAAATTGCAACACATATTTATAAATGCAAGCAAACTATGAATGATGGAAAACACAAATTGAGATAATGTCATTATCATTAGTTCAAAAAGAAACATATTACATTGTACAAAATTGTTGACTACAGTCAACTTAAGAGCATATTACATTTTTAAATTTCAAAGTTAAACATTTGATTGGTGCTTGGTTGCTTCAATATCTGTTGGAGTTGTCATTTCTTTTCCTTTGTCGACATCTGTGTCACTCTCTTCTGGTAGTGCTCCAACTCTCACCAGGTTATCACGTACTTTCACAATACTTGACACCAATTGCACTTCTTCTTTGTTTGGATCTTCAAGTATTGTTGGAAGTGTTTCCTTTGTTTTCTCAAGCACCATTTTCGGATCTTCTTTGAGCTTCTCCTTGATGTATTTTTTAAACGATTATTTTTTGAAATTTTTTATTGCATTTTCTTTTTCATTTCCATTGCATGAGTCAAAAATGTCTTCACCCATTTAATATTGACGTCCATGCTCTTAACCTGTGTTTTCAAGTGTTCAAAATTTGACTGCAAAAACAAATTGAGAACATAATTCAAAATGGTTATATTGAAATTATTTAATATTTTCAAGAAATATAAAAATTTCACTGCAATACAAAATTGAAACATTAAAAGTTTTCTTACCTCAGCCATATCCCTTGCAGCCTCAACAACTACAACTTTATCCTTATCATAAGCCCACTGGTTATAAAATGCTTGGGCTTCGGCATTAATGTTCTCCAATCTACTAACAACAACATTCAAAACATCATCATCATAAATAAAATCAGACTGAATAGATCCTGATGTGGCCTATTTTAAAAGGCCATCAAGCTTTTCTGGTTCATATTGAACCAAAGAATAAAGAGAATCTCTTTTTCCATAATTTTTATATCGGGTATTGATTTCCCTTAAAAGGACCTTTGCCCGATATTCCCATTCCTTCAATTCCTTCAAATATTTTAACACAAACTGATTAATTGTAGCTTCTGTGGTTTCAGCTAATAATACATTTTCATTAAAATCTACAACATTATCCCCAGTTTGAGGACCCTGAGGAGGGTCGGCTCCTTGAGTTGAGGGTAATGTTGTCTCCTGAGTTGCAGGTTCAGTGGCTTCTCCTTGATCTCCTTCACCTCTCAGCACATCTGTTGCCTTGAAGCCTTCAATGTTGCCCTACAAAATAAAATCCTCATCAAGTGGAATATTATCCAATCCCTCTGTAGAAACTTCTGGTGCTTGTGAATTTGTTGAAAATGTAAATTGAGACCATCCATGCCCAGAACTTGGTGTTGGCATGTGTGATATCTGTGGGTGTGAAAACCCACACCCAAAACTTTGAGCAGTGCCCTGTGATCTCTGTGAAAATAATATTTTTCCAACACCGATTTGCCCTCGCATAGGCATTGTCGAAGGTTGTGTCGGTGCCTGTCACTAATTTGGTGGAAGTGGTGGCTGTGGTGGAACCGGTGAGCGTGATGCAACCATTTGTTGCAATGGAGGTGGTGGTGGCATTTGGCCTCTACCTTGTGATGTTACTTGTTGATTTTGAGAATCAACTAAAAATAGTCAAAAACATTTTGTTAAAATTCTTTTGAAAATAAAAAATATCTTAATTTAAATTAATTACACATAGATTTACCTGAAGATGAAGAAACATGATGAATTTGTGTTGCAATGGGGGAGGGGTTGGCCACACTAGATTCAGCTTGCACATTTTATGCATACCTAGGTGTACGAGAAACCCCAGGAGTAGTTGCTTGCCTGGAACGTTTGTGTGGCCTCTGCAAAGGTGTTGCTTTAGAGCCCGTGTCTTCTGAATCACCAGTTTGTTCTGGCCTGTGACCCCTTGTGGCAGCAATATGTTTACTCCTTGTAATGTCTGCCTTCCCCTGCATATAGATGAAAAGAAAAATTAAAAAAAGGAATGTGATAAACTATAAAATAGTATGTCAAGGTCAATGATGTAATTATTACCTTCAATTCCTCTGTTGACATAGCAATAGCCTGTAGTGTTGCATGCACTACAGTTGGTATATGAGTAGTCTACAAATTATGAAAACACTCATAATAAAGAGCTAAAATAAAATTAATAGTGCCCACAATGGGTTGTGTCTTGTTGGTTGCCATTTGCACCATGTGCAACTCGGACCTGATTCGATCTAAAATATAAGTGCACCAATCGTACTTTTGATTGTGCTCAGACTAAACAATATAAGCAAGTGCCCAAAATAGAATTTTTGGTCTTCCCATCAGAATTAGTCTGGCCTAGAAAAATTTGATAATGGCCTTCAGAGTTTGATGGTTAACATCATCGATTGATAAACCTCTTTTTGATTTGGCGATAGAAGTTGCATAAAAAAATTAGATGTCAATTTACAAATTTGAAACATTGAACATTAATAAAATATAATTAACAAGATTTATACCTACCAAATATTTCGATGAGAGACCATACTTGCTTTCGAGGTGTGCTTTGTCATCTGGAGATAGCTGCAACCTCATCGACACTTGTGGAAAACCAATGAATGGAAGACCTATCAATCTGTTAATATCTCTAGGGGTGATGTTGAAAAGTAGATTTCTATTTCATACTTTAATATTCATTGTAGCCCTATCGTGGTCATAACTAGCTATAATATGTTGCAGGAGGACTTTATCTATTCTGAATTATGGTATGGAAATGAGGGTTGTTAAACTTGCATTATTGAGCCACTTGAAGTCCATCCCTGGGGTTGTCATCAAATCTGAAATCAAAGTGCATGATGAATTCTTGAATTTTGGTGCAGGGGTGGAAGGGGTGGCCATCGCAAGAAGTTGGAAGTCGAAGGAAAAGGATTGGGAATCGAAAGGTTGACTGGAAAGGTTAGCTCTGGTTGTAGTAGTCGTAGAAATGAAATGGAAAAAATGATAGTTGATGCCCTTTTATAGATTGAAGAAATAGGGTTGACACGTGGTTGTATTCTATTGGACATGCGATGTTGATGATTGAACGTGTGACACATGGCAGAAGAACTAGATCATATTCTACATGAGTCTTGCCACTCTGGAACTAGACCTTTTCTGCATCCGATCGGTGATCGGATCATATTGTGCACCTGATCCGAGATCGTATTATGCACCTGATGGGTGATCGAACCTTAGTATGTAACCGATCCAAAATTGGATCATAGTATGCATCCGATTGGTGGTCGGATCATTTTATGCTTCCGGTCCGAAACCGGATCATATTTTGCATCCGTTCCATATCCGGATCAGATTATGCATCCGGTCCAAGACCGGATCATAGTATGCATCCGGTCGTTGGACGGATCATTTTATGC
This sequence comes from Wollemia nobilis, assembly GCA_028583015.1. Taxonomy (NCBI): domain Eukaryota; kingdom Viridiplantae; phylum Streptophyta; class Pinopsida; order Araucariales; family Araucariaceae; genus Wollemia; species Wollemia nobilis. The sequence goes on along the minus strand of JAQPPZ010017232.1, from coordinate 20,477,212 downwards.
TTTCGATCCGAAACCGGATCATGTATGCATCCGGTGCTTGACTAGATCATATTATGCATCCGATCCATTTTCGGACTATATTATGCATCCGGTCCCTAACCGGATCATATTATGCATCCGTTCGCGATCGGATCATATTATGCATCCGGTCCATTACCGGATCTTATTATGCATCCGGTCCGAGACCGGATCAAGTTTTGTAAAGTGTCTTGCATCGCCAAACTCCTTTTTCACCTGGTCCGATCAGAACTTTGAAATTCACCATTTTTTGACAATTATTTTTGAAAAATTAAGGTCATTCGCCATGCCATCATACATGCAGGTTGACAGGATTCATCGGGTTTTCGCAATAGATTAGCCATTTTTTTACAAGTACCTTTCGGGTCCTACCTCTTATGCATAACCTCGGTCTGTCTAGAGTCACTTGGATAATCTATTCCTAGTCAAAGAGGTATATCCACTAGATTCTACAATACTCATTGTGATTTTTAGGATTCTTGTGATGTGACAAAGCTTAAAGAGATAAGCAGGAAATCCCCACAACAATCCCTAATGTTGACATCGATAGTTGATGAGGCATAGAAATACCTCATTTTTGTTATATTTTGAACACTAAAATACTACCATAAAAAAAATATATGATATTATTTTATGCCTAATGTGTGATTAGAATACATTATTTGTTATTGTTTGCATGATTTACTGTGTAGAACATTGTACCCCTGTTTTTTACTATTTTCAACATTCTTATGTTATTTTGCATGATTTTGTTGGTAAAAGTAGCATAGGAAAATAAATTAAATAAGAATGTTATGGTTTCTAGCTAACTCAAGCATATTTGAAGTTTCATCTTGCCTTAAAACCAAGTTTTCAAGTGGATTTGGTACCAAAATTGTTTTTGTTGTAAAACAAGGCATTGACAGATTCTGTGTAGCATACAAATTTCAACTAGCTAGCATATTAAAGGGAATCATTAAACCAATAAAAAAGAGCAAGTAAAAGTGGGTGGAATTTTTTCATGGAGACCAAAAAAGAACTTTGATCCACCTATATGCATTCCCATGTGGTCCAAATGAAAGCAACAAAGCACAAAGCAGAAAATGCAGGAGCAGCTATAAACAACATACAAAAATCAATCTTTTGCAAATTTAAAGGAAGACACAAACCATGTCAAATATGATGAGTGTGAATGGTTAGAAAATGTCTAAAAGGGTAATAAAATACCAATTTCACATTTGGAAATGCTCACATTTAATCTAAATTGGCGGCAATAATACATTCCTATAGTTTTACCCTATATTTTGGAGCTCTCTGAAATGAAGGGTAGAAACAAACTGTTTCGACAAAAAAACATAGTTGCATCCATTTCAAGAGGAATGAAGGAGAATAGGGTGAATACAAGTGTAAAAACAAATCCTAAACTATTCTTGACTTATTTCCACTAGTTGGAGGATGCGAATAAGTTGCAACAACAGATTGTGTCTTAATATAGACCAAGTCTTCTGAAATAACTTAGGCAAATCAAGAATAGATAGCACATAGGATTGATTTAGTATTTTCAAGTACTTGTATAGAAAATAATATAAATAGGATGCTCCCTTATTGGTTGAGCTAGTCAGAGTAGAAGTTTATAAGTCAGAAGTAGATAAATTCATTGTAACTGTTGTAGTTTGAATATTTGAATAAAAGTGCAGTTTTCTTTACATGTTTGAATTTGTGAGTATATGAGTGATTAGTTTTTAGTTTTGGAGTAAATATTCTTTCTTTTGGACAAAGGATCAAGGGCCCATTCTAAGGACTAGAAGGAAGGAGAAAAAATTGCAGGTTTTTGATAACTTATGTTTTGCAACAATTCTATCAAATTCTTGCTTAATTAGTGTAATAAAACTAACCCCTGTTTTAGCAGAGTTCTTTTGGTATTTTTAAGTGTGATTTGTGTAGAATGTTTACAGTCGACTAACCTCTATTTTGAATGTGTTTAACACCCTTATTTTTTTGTACTTTAATTTTTGCAGCAACTTTTTGACAAGTTTTACAACTTTTTTGACAAGTTTTTGTAGCATTTTGTTTTGACAGTTTTTAGCATTGTGAATTTTAGCATGATTAATTGTAGTTGATTTTAATTTAGCATTTTCCATTTCAGCCATTTCCATTAGCAAGAGTAAAATAGGTCTTTCAATTCTACAATTGTCAATTTTTGCAACTATAGCTTAAATGTTGAATTTTATGCCAAATGTGTGATTAGAATGCATTATTTGTTATTGTTTGCATGATTTAATGTGTAGAACATTGTACCCCTATTTTTAACTGTTTTCAACATTTTATGATTATTTTTGCATGATTTTTGTTGGTAAAAGTAGCATAGGAAAATAAAGCAAATAAGCATGTTATGGTTTATGGCTAACTCAAGCATATTTGAAGTGTCATCTTACCTTAAAACCAAGTTGTCAAGTGGATTTGGCACCAAAATAGTCTCTATTGTAAAACAAGGCATTGACAAATTCTGTGCAGCATACAAATTCCAGCCAGCTAGCATATTAAAGGGAAGCATTGAACCAGTCAAAAAGAGCAAGTAAAAGTGGATGGAATGTGTTCATGGAGACCAAAAAAGACCTTTGATCCACCTAGATGCATTCCCACGTGGTCCAAATGAGAGCAACAAGGCACAAAGTAGAAAATGCAGGAACAACTGTAAACAACATACAAAAACCAGTTTTGTGCAACTTTAAAGGAAGTCACAAACCAGGTCAAATATGGTAAGTGTGAATGGTTGGAATATGTCTAAAAGGGTAAGAAAAGACTAATTTCACATTTGGAAGTGCTCACACTCGATCTAAATTGGCGGCAACAATACACTCCTATAGTTTTACCTTATATTTTGGAGCTCTCCGAAATGAAGGGCATAAACAAACTATTTCGATAGAAAAAGCATAGTTGCATCCATTTCAGGAGGAATGAAGGAGAATAGGGTGAATACAAGTGTAAAAACCAATCCTAAACTATTCTTGACTTATTTCCACTAGTTGGAGGATGCGAATAAGTTGCAACAGTAGATTGTGTCTTAATATAGACCAAGTCTCCTGAAATAACTTAGGCAAATCAGGAATAGACAACACATAGGATTGATTTAGTATTTGCAAGTATTCATGTAGAAAATAATATAAATAGGATGCTCCCTCATTGGTTGAGCTAGTCTGAGTAGAAGTCCATAAGTTAGAAGCAGACAAAGTCATTGTAACCGTTGTAGTTTGAATATTTGAATAAAAGTGCAGTTTTCTTTACATGTGTGAATTTGTGAGTGTATGAGTGATTAGTTTTTAGTTTTGGAGTGAATATTCTTTCTTCTGGACCAAGGAGCAAGGGCCCACTCTGAGGACTAGAAGGAAGGAGCAAAAGTTGCAGGTTTTTGATAAATTATGTTTTGCAACAATTCTATCAAATTCTTGCTTAATTTGTGTAATAAAACTAACCCCTGTTTTAGCATAGTTATTTTGATGTTTTAAAGTGTGATTTGTGTAGAATTTTTACAACTGGCTGACCTCTATTTTGAATGTGTTTAACACCCCTATTTTTTTGTACTTTAATTTTTGTAGCAACTTTTTGACAAGTTTTACAACTTTTTTTGACAAGTTTTTGCAGCATTTTGTTTTGACAATTTTTAGCATTGTGAATTTTAGCATGGTTAATTGTAGTTGATTTCAATTTAGCATTTTCCATTTCATCCATTTCCATTAGCAAGAGTAAAATAGGCCTTTCAATTCTACAATTGTCAATTTTTGCAACTATAGCTTAAATGTTGAATTCTACAATTTCAATTTTGTAAAGTTAAATTAGCTTCCATTTTGCAAATTAGGATTAATGTGACCTTGAAAAACCAAATAAATATATGTTTCACCAAATAAATCTTGTAAACTAATTTCTTGAACTATAACTTGCCAAAGCCTTCTATCATAGATAACCTTGGACACCACCCTAGATTTGACAATTATTAAAAATTAAATGATGACAATAATGACACTCATCATTTTTGGTATCGTTTTCTGGGAACATAGGTGTTGTTAGGAGATAAAACAGTCCAATAATTGATGCTTATGCCAAGTTGTGACCTGTAGGGCAAAATTTTGAAAACAGACCAACTTGCATGAAACATAATTGTGAAACTGATAAGTTGCAATTTAGAACATTAGAAAACAAGCAAGAATGAATGAATAGGTTAAGGGATGAAAAATGAAGATTTATTAAAACCCCTTTACCTACCATAGGTAGGCGATACTCATGCCAAGGCAGTGAATTGCTTGCATTTGAGCTTCCTAAAGTAGTTGAAAGAAAACCACCATCTCCACCATCAGGAAGTATTGAGTCTCCTAAGAGAGAAATTGTAGAGGAGCAACTTGCTAGTACCTCCTCACCTACTCTTGACAAATCCTCATCATCAGGATAGTTTAAAAAAATTTATAACAATCTTTGGGAAGATACCATGGTAGAGGGACAAGGAAACCTAGATAGGGGCAGCAATATCCATAATCAAGTAGGAAATCCTACCCCTGCAAGAACTTTCAAATATCCTATTTGATTGAATCCTATGCAAAATTCTCCCATGAAAATAATTTCACCTTTGGTACTACCTACCTTTCAGGGGGTTGCATCTAAAGATCCTGATCAATTCTTGTTTGAATTTAAGGTTGTGTGTCAAACATATGATTACATAAATGATAACCAAAAGCTGAAAGTTTTTTCCTCCACACTCAAGGACTCAACTTTGCATTGGTTCATGAGTCTAGAGCTTAAATCAATCTAAACCTGGGAAGAAATGGAAAAAGTATTTCTGGATAAATACCAGGAATACTATAGGGTGAAAAATAGGAAGGATGAACTCTTTAGAATCAAACAAGAACAAGATGAAACTCTAGAGGATTACTTGGATAGGTTTACCTTTGTACAAAAGAGATGTGGGCCTGTTGAACCAGAAATGTGTAAGGCCATATTTTTACGAGGATTACAAGATGATTCTAGAGAAGTGCTAGACTTAATGGGCAAGGGAGATGTAAGCACCCTTGACATTGATGAAATCCTAGAGTTGTGCAAAAATTACTCACGCACAAGGCAACAAAGAAGAAAGAAGAGTCATAATGGTAGTGATCTAAAAGAGCTTATGGAAGAATTTGCCAATATAAAAATTGACATCTTAGTACACCTTAATACCACATTAGGGGAGATGAATGCAAAATCCAACTCTACACCACCCCTAGCTATTTACTATCCAAGATGTAGAAACAAACATGCTCTTCAAGACTATCCTCTGAACAAAACATCCATATCTGCTATTTGTAGCATTTTTTCCAAGGGACATATCACTGACCAATACCATCTACTTCCAGGACTCAAAATTTTTTTGGAAACACAAACAGAAGAACTCAACTTTGTTGGGAAAAAATAGGGAGGCAAATTTTCACAATATCAAAATGCCCCATGTTTTCCCACAAATTGGGGATAAAATCATTGGACCATGCCATGGGGTTATTCAAAACCACCATAGCAGTCTTGGAATCAACCTCCATGGACAAATCCTCAATATTGGTCACAATCCGGGTGGACAAATCCACAATGGAATCAACCCCATCCACCTTGGATGCAAGCCCAATCTCATGGATAGAGTTGGGGATAACAATATCCATCATACCAGGGACATCGTAGATATCAAGGATAAAACCAAAATTTGTTGCTTGGTCCTGCTTAAAATTTTCCTCAAGAAAGACCCAACAATAAAAACAATAGGTAAAGTAACCTCCACTTCCAACCCAACCTATGGCCAATCCTAATAATACAAGATAGGCAACCCCTGTCTATATAGTTGAATCTAATGAAAATACTATAGTAAATGTTATTGACTATAGCAACATCCACCTGCGCTCAGGCAAGACATTACCTGAGCCTGTTCCACCCACTATTGAAGAAATAACAAATGAGAAACAAGAATCCTTTAGTCCAGAAACACAGAAATTAGCCCTGGATAAAGGAGAAGAAAAAACAAAAAATCTGCACATAGAAAATTCACCTTCTTTAGAGAAAATACCATATCTTGAAAGGTTTAAAAGTTCTAAAAACACTCTTGAATCAGACCTAGTAAGAGAACTCAAAAATTTGACTATTTCACTTCCTTTTTTGCAAGCAATCAAGGATGTGCCTCTAATCAACAAAATTGTTCAGGACTTGTGCATAAAAATATCAGGCAGAAAAAATAAATATTTTCCTAAAACTATGCAAGTAGAAGGAAAGTTGGTTGACCTACTTTCTGGGAAGCTTGTCCCACCAAAGTATAGTGACCCAGTAAGTCCATTTTTCACCATAACTATTGGATCAATGCAAATTTCTAATATCTTGGTTGATTTAGGAGCTGCCATTAATGTGATGACCAAAGACACAATGCAAAAATTATAGTTAAATAATCTGCATCCTACATCTACTATTCTAGAAATGGCTGATAGATCTATTGCCAAACCAGAAGGGATTATTGAGGATATTCCTATAATAGTTTCCTCATGGGAATACCCTATTGATTTTTTGGTATTGCAACCTCACAACTCTATGAATGGTTATCCAATTATCTTGGGTAGGCCTTGGCTTGCTACTGTAGCTGCTTTCATAGATTGTAGATCAGGGGAGATGACTATTTCCAATGGTATTGATCTAAAAAATATTTCCTTGTATCCACCTACAAAACCTTCAACAAAATTTTTAGGTCAGTTATGGTATCCTGATTTTGATGAGGAACAAGAAGAAACTATTTCCACACTAGCCACAGTGGTAGTGAAAGAACACATAGAAGAGATAAATTCACATGAGAGAGATTTTTGAAGATGAAACTATCCTAGTAAATACACTGCATGAACAAGGACTTGAGGATGAACCAATCACTGTTCATTGTTTGTTGTGGAATGATGAAGGTCAGACATCTGAACACCTATCATCCATTCCATTGTAGGAAAGTCCCTTCACACTACCACATGGATGGCATCATCACCTTCTTTCCTCTTTTTATTGTCCTATGCAAGAGTTGATTCCATCAGGGATTACTATTGATAGGGAGACAAGAGTCTTTCATTCTCTTCAACCACATCACTGCCCACTAAACTCTTTAGTCAAAAAATACGAGGGAGTTAATTCTATCCACCTAGGGACAAAACAAATTGAAGTACAACCAAGAAAATTCTTGAACATTAACAGTTGGTTGACTGATGTAGAAGAAGCAAAATTATTTGTTATTTTGAAACAACATGTTAAAGCCTTTGCTTGGGACTATAAGGATATGTCAGGAATTCACCCTGATGTATGCACTCATAGGATATATACTGAAGATGTCAAACCTGTGAGACAACCCCAAAGATGATTAAATCCTGCTCTAAGAGACATTGTCAAGGAAGAAATAGAAAAACTCTTAGAGGTTGGATTCATATATCCAATTTTTGATAGTCGGTGGGTCTCTCCATTGTAATTTTTTAAAATTTTTTTTTTTTTTTTTTGTTGTTAGGAGAAAAAATTTTGGGGATTTTTTTTTTGGTGTTGTTGCCCCACTTCCAGCGAGTTGTTTTGGCCATTTTTTTCTAATTTAACCACTAAAAATATAGAAATTTATATGGATGATTTTATAGTTTGTGGAGAAACCTTTGATTTTACTTTGGAATATCTTGATAAGGTTTTAAATCATTGTGAAACTTACCATCTATCCTTGAATCTTGATAAATGCTTTATGATGATGGAGGAAGGGATTGTTCTTGGTCACCACATTTCTTCTAATGGGATCAAGGTTGATCCTAAGAAGGTTGAAATCATCAAGAATCTTCCTCCTCCAAAAACCTAAACTGATGTCAAGAGTTTCTTAGGACACATTGGCTTTTATCGTAGATTTATTCTGAATTTTAGTACAATAGCAAATCCTATGTTTGTATTATTGACCAAAGATTCTGAATTTAACTGGACTAAAAAATGCCAAGAATATTTTGATGCTTTAAAGGAAAAGCTAACCACTCCACCTATGTTATGAGGTCCTAATTGGGGATTGCCATTTCATATCCAAACTGATGCCTCCAATACTGCAATTGGAGCAACATTAGGGTAGATAGAATATGGGGAACATTATGCTATCTACTACATAAGTAAAAACATTACTAGAGTAGAAAAAGAGGAATTTTTAGCAGTAGTGTATACCATCAATAAATTTCATCACTATATCACTAGTTATCAAGTATTCATCCATACTAATAATTCAGCCATCAAATACTTTATGAACAAACCCATGGTTAGTGCAAGGATCATTCGTTGGTTATTACTATTACAAGAGTTTGATATTACAATAGTAAATAAACTAGGGAAAGCTAATGTAGTAGCATATTTCCTATCAAGGCTGAATAACATAGGGGAAGAGGAATTAGTTGAGGATACATTTCCAGATGAAAAACTATTTGCTATATCAGTACAATCACCTTGGTTTGCAGATACAACTAAATTTTTGGTAATAGGAAAAATTCCTTCCCATTTCACTTCCAAACAAAAGAAGCAATTGGTAAGACAAAGTTCATCTTTCAAATGGATAAAAGGTCTACTTTTCAAGTGTGGTCTTGACCATATTTTACATAGATGCATTCAAAAGGATGAGGTGTATGATATCCTCTATGCTTGTCATGATGAACCATCAGGAGGATATTATTCAGTAAAAAGCATAGTTCAAAAATTTTTAGGTATTGGTTATTATTGGCCATCTCTTCACAAAGATGTAAAAAGGTATATTTGACATTGTGATGCCTATCAGAGAATGGGAAAACCCACACACACAAATGAAATACCTCTACAACCTCAAGTGGTTTTAGAACCATTTGAGAAATGGGGGTTAGATTTTGTGGGACCTATTGACCCACCATCCCAAGGAAAGGTGCATATCTTGGTATGCACTAATTATGTGACTAAATGGGCTGAGGTGTGTGATTTTAAGCATACTCATGAAGAGAAGGTTGCTGATTTCATTTACACTCAAAATTTTCAAATATTTGGAGCTCCACGATCTATCACCATAGATCATGGGCCCCAATTTGCATCAAAAGTAATTGAAGCTTTTACTAAACTCTATGAAATCAGGCATAGAAAATCATCACCCTATCACCCCCAAGAAAATGGTCAGGTTGAGGTAACCAATAGGGAGTTAGAAAGAATTTTGACCAAAATAGTAGACTCACATAGGAGAAATTGGTTAAATAAATTACCAGAAGCAGTTTGGGCATACAATACAACATGGAAATTATGACTGGATTTATGGTAAGAAACCTCTTCTTCCTATTGAATTTGAGTTACTAACACTTTGTACATCTTTGGAAATTGGTATTGACTTGTCATAGGCATAGATGGACAGGATTTTGCAACTTAATGCATTGGATGAACTTCGGTTGGATGCATTGCACCAAACGAAGGTGATCCAACTGTTAGAGTAGGTTGTTTACCTTAGCTCATGTTCACCTAGGTAATTTATTTCCTTTTATTAAGTTATTCCATGCATTTTCCCACCCATGTATGTGTGGATATTTCATTTATCTTATTTAGATATTATGAGATGTTACATATTTATTTCTTAAATATTATGGGGATATTTTTAGGTTTGACTATTTCTAGGTGTTATGGGGATATCTCTAGGTATATTTGGAGGGTTGAGATTCTTTCTCCCCATAGCGGTTACAGATCTATGGACCATATCACTTATTCCTCTTGTACGGTGTATATTTGTCCTTAGCTTGATCCTACCACTGTGGTTGATCATCCTTTCCTATATAATCAAGGCACCTTCCTTGTACTCGTAGATAAGTTTATTATTCAGGTATAATACATGATATTATTGCTCATTGTTTTGTATATCCATTTGTAAGCTTATGCTATCAATTTGCTTTCAGATTCTTGTTTTTGTTGAATGTGATGTTATGTTAACACTTGAGATCCTTGCAACTTTGAATGATCTGATTATCATCCCTTTCATGGCATCAAAGCAATAGGTGTTGCAGTCATCTATTTGTGAGTGTTGTGCAGTTGTTTCTCTTGCACGTTTTAAGATTGGTGTGGAAGCTTCAGTTTTTATGATCGGGTCCTCGATGGAGTTTTTTGGCTAGTTTGTGTCTCTCATTCCATTTTTAGACCATCACCAGCCTCCTTAAATCTCTTCTTACCATAATATAATAGCCTCATTCCCTTAGATCTGTCCAAAGCATTTTTTTCTTGACAATTTCCTTTTTTGGCAGGGTTACCAACCCAACCCGTTTTATATTTTGCATGTATCTCCTGATAGAAATGGATTTTTTCCACAAAATTTTTTTTAGCTTTGTATATGCATTCATGTGAGTTATGCCCAAAATTTCAGCTCATTTTTATAAGTAATCTTCAATATATCATGATTTTATGAAAACCTGCACCTTTTTAGTAATCTGCATATATCTTCATCAAAACTTCAAATTTTTTGCAAATGATTTTACAAAATGTGTAAAATCTGGTAATAGACCTTCTCATAAAATTTTAGAATATTTGGAGATGTATTCATATTGTTACAATGATTTTACTATTTTTAGTAAAATCGTTCTTTCAGGAGAAATATTGAGAGTTGCTCAGCATAATTTTTTCCAGGCCTGTAAAATAATTTTCTGATATATCTATAAAATTTTAGATTTTTTAGATCTATATTTAGACATTTATAATTATTTTATGACTGCACTCTCAATATTGCATTATGAAAAAGGTTTTTGCACTTGAACCGGTATATGGACTATTGTTATAAAGTCCCATCTTCCTTCATTTGTTGTTTGTTCACTTAGTTTGGAACTTTGTGATCAGCTTACTTGGTGTTCAGTAGTGGTGGAGCCTACATATTATTGTGCTTTAGGAGTCCTTTATCTTTGACTTCCCTTGCTTTGTTGTGGTGAATCCTCTTGTGCTAATATTCCTCATTGAGACACTTAGTTTGAAGGAGAGGATTATTTTAGGAATTTATTTGGAGATTTTTTCAAATTTCAGAAGCTTCATTTCTGCATTGATGTGACTTTGTGGTATTTTGCATCACCTTTTGATATCACACTAGATCTCTCACATTATAATGGCAATTTATTTTGGGGGGGCTCTTCTACTTTTGAGGACATGTTGGAAACTTCTTATTTTAAATTTAGCATAGAGGCAAATGTTGAAACTTTTGAAGCATGGTTTAAGGTACTTTATTCATTATGTCAAAGTGAAGGTTTAGATCCTTTTTTCATAACTCCAAAACCTAAACCAATGGTGAAGGATAAGGAGTATAGGACATGGTTCATGAACAATTTAAGGATCTCTAGCATGCTTTATTATTCAGTTTGTGGGGAGCTTCAAAATTTTATTGGAGTTCACAAGAACACACCTCACCTTGTTTATCATATGTTGAAAATAAATTTTTTATCCAAGGCACCTTCTCTTACAATTGCTTGCATGGAGGAAATTATTTGTGACATTGCATCTTTATTTTTAGAGTCACTATCTCATGATGTTTTGGATGATGAGATTGATGTTACAGTACTTGCTTCAAATATTTTATAGGATACATCTCCACACTTGTTTTCTATGGATGATCATGTTGATGTTGCATCATATACAACAAATATTTCATGGCATGTTACATCCTTACATACATATGACTTCTTGGATGGTGTTGCCTCTCTCTTCATTGAGAGTCACACATGTGATTTTCTTGACATGTATGAGGAGCTCACTCATTTATTTGATGATGATGTATACATTGTATCTCCTCCATGTACTTCTTCCTTTGTAGACCTATTTTTGGTGTGCCCTCCTTTGAGTGAGCCACCTTGTCCACCATTTTCTTCTCATGTTTCTTTCACATTGGATGATGTACTCCTACAGGAGTTGGATACAAATATTTTGTCTTTTGTTGGACTCTCACTTGGAGATCCTGAAGACCATGTTGATTCTTTTGAGTCTTCTAAGCCTCCACTTCTTCCTATTGTTGCTTCCATGGGCTCATCATCACTTATACAGTAGGACCTTGGTGATTCTTCCTTGATGGATGCTCTTCACACATCTCTTCCACTTTTGCACACTCATGGTTTTGTGCATATTGACATTTTGGATGTTGATTGGGACTGTATTCTACCCTATTTTGGTTTTGGTTTGGTATTCTACATTCTTGGATATTTATTTAATAATTTATTGGTGATATAATTTTCACTTCAACTCAGTTTGAAGGATTCTACATCATCATTCTATATTCTATGCTTTATGGCTACTTTCTTCCTCATGGGAGACACATTGTTCATCGTAGAGGCATTCGCTTCTTCATAGGACTTCTTCATGGAGCTTGTAATCCTGGGGGGTGTTGGGAGCACTCCTTGGATCCATTCCTACTTCTTCTCTCTTTTCTAGCTAGATGATTTTTTTTCCACATGGTTTTCCACCTTCTGGTTCGAGAGCTTCTGGATACACATTGTACATGAGTACCTGATCAGGCCTTGTTGCTAAGACTCATAATATGGATATGTCACTTTATTTTTTATCACCTAGCTTCACTTGAGAGAGGGTGTTAGAGTAGGTTGTTTACCTTAGAACATATTCACCTAGGTAATTTATTTCCTTTTATTTAGTTATTCCATGCATTTTTCCCACCCACTTATATGTGTGGATATTTTATTTATCTTATTTAGATATTATGAGATGTTACATATTTATTTCTTAGATATTATGGGGATATTTTTAGGTTTGACTATTCCTATGTGTTATGGGGATATCTTTAGGTATATTTGGAGGGTTGAGATCATTTTTCCCCATCGTGGTTACAGATTTATGGACCATATTACTTATTCCTTTTGTACGGTGGATATTTATCCTTAACTTTATCCTACCACTATGGTTGATCATCCTTGCCTATATAAGCAAGGTACATTCCTTGTACTTGTAGAGAAGTTCATTATTCAGGTATAATACATGATATTGTTGTTCATTATTTTGCATATCCCTTTGTAAGCTTATGCTATCAATTTGCTTTTAGATTCTTTTTTTGGTTGAATGCGATATTCTATTAACACTTGAGATCCTTGTAGCTTGGAATGATCTAATTATCATTCCTTTCACCAACAATAGTAGAAGTTGTGACATGATAGTCATATTTAGCAAAGGAAATTTGAGCAAGGATATTGGGCTTTATTGTTCGATTCTCATTATGAGGATTTTCTTGGGAAGTTGTATACGAGATGGCTTAGGCCACACCTTATTGAAGAAGTGTTTGACAATGGAGCAGTTCATATTTCTCCCATCGATGATTCAAGGATAAATTTAGTGGTAAATGGACATCACCTTCGAGTATACCATGAGCCATTGACTAAAGAATACTTTTTAAAATAGATCACTCAGTTGGAAGTACATATATTGAAAGAGACACCCTCTTATGAAATAGATTTAGAATTATTTTAGAAAACGTTCAAAAAAAAACAAGAAAACAAAAACAAAGGGGAATAATCCTGATTGTGAAATTCCTTCATTGGACCAATTTTGGGAAAATTGTGAAATATCTTCATGGGCACAAGCAAGACAAAAAGGGATGAAAAAAAATATAAAGAAAAAAACAAAACAAAACAAATGAATGAAAAAAAGAATAATTCAATAGTGAAAACCTTTTCGAAGGTGCTATTGAATTAAGACTTACATGAAAACCGGTTTTCAACATGTTTGTATTTTTTATCTATCCATCATTGTTCACCATTGTATAAATCTCATCAACTGCACATATTCTTTGTTTTTTTACTTCATATGCTCAGCTAACGATCATCAAAAGCAGCAATTTGTGGGGATTCTTGGTTATGGTTTTGTATCCAAAAACTAGTTTGGGGGATAACCCTTAATTGTTTGTCATCCATGACAAACAATTATGGATGTATACATCATTTGTATGATGATATGATTATTTCAAAAGAAATTTATACCAAAATGTTGATTTTATACACACTTGCCTAGTTGTTAGAGATAGAAGAATTAATGTGAGTAGATGAAGAATATAATGATGAAACTAAGACTAGGTATGTATTAATGATTGAGAAATTATTAATTATTGAGCAAAAATATAAGGATACATCATTGGTCAATGTTTTTCAAAATATCTATTGATTATTAGAATTACTTCATAATACATATAGCTTTGATGTTGATAGTAACATTTTGTCTTCTTAGCCAAATATTTCCAATGTCCCACTCTAATACTTATGTCAAGAACATTTATCAAAGTTAAAATAATATTAGAAAAAAGATAATATAGTGAGTAAAATTAGAAAAGAGGTATTCTTAAGGAAGTCATAAAACATTAATAACCAACATTCATATCTACTCTAGAAAGGTCGAAGGTTATCATTGGGTCTGAATTCCTTGGAGGTGGACGATGAGGTTAGAAAGATCCTTCATTAAGGAAACATTCTAGAATGCATTCATGTCTTCCACGAACACCATAGAGGATTGGCTAGATAGATGGCACATTCATGGAGAAAAGGATGGGTTCAAGCTGGTAGTTTGGAGTTTCAAATTTCTATTGCTTTGGTGGAGGAGGTGACAGGGCTCCTAGTTGATGGCACTAAACATAATAAGAAGCACTCCCTCATTAGGGAATTGGGACTCTTTCTTGATGAATATGGATATCTCCCAAAATTTCAAAATGGATACAATTCAATGGCCCTCAAATATCCCTAGAACATCATCTTCATGGTCATGGACTTTTTCGCTCTAGATTATAACAAGGAGGTGTTGCATAGTTTACACGTGATGTTCCTAAACCATATTAGATGTAAATATCACATGAATTTTCCATCATTCCTCTACCATTATCTAGAAAAATATGTGACTAATGTGAGGGGAGGGAAGGTGTAATACCCTATCCACCAAGGTTTAATCTTATTATTTTTTTAGTACGTGGCCAAGAATATAGGAGTGGTGGTGGAGGAGGCTCTAACACAAATAAAGTACCAAAAAATCCCTCTTGCATTTGACCCACCCTCGATCTCTTCCAACTCTTCCTCTAGTGACTCCTTAGAGTTTGAGTCTAAAGACCTCAAAAGTCCTATAATATTAGTCAAAGAGAAAGTAATAAACTTAGGATGTGTTTCGATCTCATCCATATGTATCATGGGTGGGCACACGATACACTCTAAGTGTATCTCTAGGAAATTTGTGAAGGTTGAATCCCCCATCATAATGGAAATGTCAAATTCAAAATAGCACTCTCTAGTGGTGAAGAAAAGCAAGCTACCAGAGGTTTCAATTGAGGTTGAAGAAAAGTCTCCCTCGATAGCACTTGAGCATTCCAGTTTAATACCCTTCCTTAGCAAGCTTGAGGAAAAGCACCATGCTTTAATTGGATCCCTTCAAGTGGCTACATCTTTTACTGAGGATCTCTAAGGTATGACCCAACAACGGTGTGATGAACCAAGAACCTCCAAAAAGGACAGGAAATGCAAGAAAATTACCTCCTAAGATTTAGTCAGAATTTCATTGGTTGTTCTTTGAGTTCTATTTATTTTGTATTGTAGTCCTATTGTGCTTCTCCCTTGCGAGATTGGGTGATCCAGTTTGGTGGTGGTTTATTTGGTCAATTATTTTGTTTAGGTAGTTTGTTGTTTTGGTTAGGTAGTCCTTTTTAGAGTCTCTTGGGATTTACCTTGAGATCTTGCTACTCCACTCTTTGTAATAATATTTGGGTACCCTTTAAAAACCCCTTATTTTATCTAATAAAAATAAATAAAACATTAATAACCAATTAAACTCCATAATGTAGGTTACACTCATTGACTTACTATAGAAATTTAATAATTTCTTTGACTAGGATTATACAAAAAATAAGGGAATACACCCTATCACATGTACTCATCACATCTATATAAAGGAATAAAGTAGACCTATTATACATTCACAAAAAATAATGAACCCTACACTTCAAAAAGTTATCAAAGTAGAGTTATAAAAGCTACTCAGTTATGGCTTTATCGATTCAACTTATTATAGCCAGTGAATTTCTTCATTTGTTATAGTATTTAAGAAAGAAGTAAATAATTCATGTCAATTACCCTAAATTAAATAAACCTACAAGGAAGTATAATTTCCCCTTTCTTAAATTGATTAATACCTAGGCATTTTGTCTAAAAAATACTTCTCGTCTGTTGATAACTTTAGTCATTGTAGTCACATTAAAATTTCCTCTAAAAGTTAAGAAAATATAATATTAACCTATCCTTAGGGGACATATGCATACCTTGAATTACCTTTTAGAACATGTAATGCTCCAACTACATTTTAACACGTTTTTCTATTTATATTTATAGGCTTGGTCTAGGATTGCATCAATGTGTACATTGAAGATTACATTGCTTATGACACATATTTTTAATAATAAATGACAAACCTAGAGAAAGTATTAAAAAAATGCTACGATACAAATCTCTCCCTTAGTTATGAAAAATATATTATGCTAATAACTAATGGAATTATTTTACATCACCATGTTTCATTAGAAGGCATCAAAGTTTACCAAGCCAAGGTAGAAATTATAAGAAAAATTGTAATACCTCAAAAACCTAAGGATGTAAGAGGACTTCTAAGTTATGTTATATATTATAAGAGGATTATCAAAAACATAGTTCAATTGCTTCACCCTTATTCTATGTTTTGATAAAATACATAAATTTTGAATGGCCTCTCACATACCAAGAGGATGTTGACACCTTGAAGGATAATTTGGATTTCACACCAATCCTATATGGCCTAAATTTAACTCTTACTTTTATATTTATACCAATACCTCTGATATAGCATTAGATGTGATTCCTGGTCAAAAAGAGTGAAAATAATCTTATTTCATCCATATCATTATAAAAATATTGCTAGGGCTAAGCAAAACTACACCATCATAGAAAAAAATGTTAATGGTAGCTTATATCATTAACAAGTTTTGATATTATATAAAATATAACCAAGTTTTTGTTCATACCAACCATTCTATAATAAAGTACCTGATAAATAATCCTATAACTAATGGCAAACTTGTGCATTGGTTACTATTATTACAATAATTTGAAGTAATAATAATGGATAAGCCTAGCAAAGAATATGTGGTTGTGGACTTTATCTCTAGAATGACCACACAATAATATAATCTAGTAAAGGATAACTTTGAGGATGAACATTCATTTCTTATTTTTACTAACTCTGTAGTTTGAAAATTTGGCTAGATATGTTGTTATAGTAAAAATCCCAACATATTATTCCAAGAAAGAAAGGGCATAACTTATCAAAAATATTATCCATTATACATGGCTCAATGGAAACCTCAACTTTCACTTGGACCATGACAATGTCTTACATAGATGTGTTTGAGAGGATAGGTTCTATAATGTCTGCTAAGTTTTCCATGATGAGCCTTATGGAGGATACTTTATGACAAAGAGAAGAACCTTAAAAATAGCATACAATGGATACAACTGACCCACTATGCACAAGGATACCAAAGAATATGTTACATAATTTGATCACTACCAATAGATGAGAAAAACCACCTTGGTAGATGAAATACCTCTCAAATAAAATATTGTACTTGAGCCCTTTGAGAAGTGGGATATAGACTTTATTGTTCTTATTGACCCCCTTATAATGGTAAATATCACATCTTGGTATGAAAGTATTATGTCATAGAGAGGGTTGAGGAAAATTCCCTTAATGTTACAAGAGAAAATAGTATTTCTAAATTCCTCTATGAATTTTTGTTTATAATGTATGGAATACTCAATCTTATTATAGTTTTCATGAATGAATATTGTAACAACCCCAAAATCTAACCTACCTAGCAGATAGATTTTTTTTAAATCCAGGAGAAATATTGACAAGGTTTTCCAAGATGTTACCAATATGGATTTGCATTCACAAATGTTGCACCACATTAAGAGTTCATGATGTTGCAGACATCCCTCAAGTGGACACGAGTGGCCATTCTCATATAGAAGTCACTAGGGTTTAACTTACACACCTCCATGGCTTAAAGGATACCTTGATATAATCACCCCATTTTCTTACACACTCCATGAATGTAGGATAGTTTGTCCATAGCGTATGGATTACCCTATCTCATTCTATAGAGGATGAGGATGTCAATTCCACTATCGATATGAGTCCATCTATACTAGTACTTGGGTATACAACCTTTTATTTTACATGTTACACCATGTATAAATATACAATTCTCAATTACCCCATCTCCATGATGGTTTAATTGAGGTGATTATCACTCCATGTGAAATTCCTCACATGGTTACCCAACGGTCATTTGGGGTACCATCACCAAACCCATCTTTCTAATGAGATACAAACCTCCACGGTTGAAATAGAGGACTCAAGTTACCCCACTTTAATATTTCCCAAAGACTCCCCATCTCTAGGTCCACTTCAAAGATCCTTTATCAAAAGTACCCATTGTAAAACCCTCAGGTGTTGCTACACCATAACAACCTCAAGGTTGGTTCCATCATTTAGGTTCATCTAGAATTGGCTAACTAAGAGCACCCAAAGAAAAATCCAAAACCCATAAAAACATGGAACCCTTTTCAAACCACTCTCTCTCTTTCAACAATATTAAGCATTCTATTACTCACTATCTTAATATCATTTACATGCATGTAATCAAATGGAAACATCTACTCATTCAAAATATGTACTTATCTACAAATCATATAATTAATAATGATAGCAGCATAAACCATATCAAAGCTTCAAATAATAAAATCATCAGACCAACTTTATTTTAAACTCATCCATACACTTTTTTTATTAATAGGTTAAGAAGGGGATTGAAAGGGCCCCATCCCTTTTACATAAACTTCCTTACAAGCAGATCATAAAAGGTGAAGAAAACATGGTGCCAAGTCCATATGAACTATTAACAATCATAAAGAACCAACCTAAAGCACCTGATAAGAAACATACATACTACACTACCAATAACAAGAATAACCAGACAATAGTTGACTTTACATACATAACAGTCTACCACATATAGACTGGGACACCCATAACAGTTTACCCCAAGAGCTGAACCCCAAAATTTAGCTTCTTCCAACTGGAAAGTGAAAATCATTGGGCCAATTTGGCTTCTCCTTAGCCACAAATTCAATAAGTTGAAGTGGGAAATTATCTTCCCATATAATAATATCCTGAGCCTCCACCCCCATGTTTGCCAATAAATCTGCAACTCCATTCCCCTCCCGATAAACATGCTTCAACTGAAGGTTGTGACAAGACTGCAGGATCTCTTTCATCCCCACAACCATATCTACAATGCTCCAACCAACTTCCTATATTCCTTTTAGAATATTTATAAGGTTTAGGGAGTCCCCTTCCACAATAATGTTTTTATAATGGCCTTCTTTGATTAACTTAGCCCCTATAAAAAAGGCTCAAGCCTCAACAAAATGGTTGGACTAGATGGATAGAGGTTCAACAAAGGCTTGCACAATCATCCCCCTAGAATCCCTAAAAACTCCACCTACACCAGCACACCCTGGGTTCCCTTTTGCAATGCCATCCACATTTAGTTTGATCCACCCATCTGGAGGGGGTTCCCACTTAACTTCCAACCTTAAAGATCTCAACAAATTCACACAAATTAAAGGCTTCAAATTACAACGAACAACAATGGCTTCCTCGAGTCTACTTTTAGCTACCTCAAGAAAGGATAAGGTCTGAGTGTTCTCCACAGCAGCATTAAAAATATGAAAAGCAACCATAGAAGCCTCTCTTTTCCTATTTTCAAAAGCCCTATTATTCCTCTCATTCCAAATTCCCCAAAGAAAATGGGGGAGACAAAACCTCCAGAGAACTTTCAATCTACCACTATTGAAAGGAGGATCCCACTGCACACATAAATCTCCTATAGTGGCTAGGAAGACCCAAGGAACATCAAAGGGTTCCAAAACCTTCTCTAAAATATGTCTAGCAAAGGAACATTTGAGAAAAATATGATGAACCGATTCCAAATTTTGTTCACATAAATAACATCTATTTACAATAGGGATGCCTCTTTTGTGTAAGTTATCAATAGTTAATATTCTATTTTGAGCCACCAACCATAAGAAGAAAGCTATTTTAGGGATGAGCCCTTTAATCCAAATTTTCCTCACTAGAAACCAACTTCTACCTTCTATCTCAAGCAAATGGTATCCAGACTTAACAGAGTATTTTCCATTATTTTCCTCCTTCCAAATGATCGAATCACTAAAATGGGAGGACAATAGAGGATACAAATGAAGCCATATTTTTAGATTGTTAATATGGCCAGCCAAGTTTGGGTCTAAATCTAGAGTAGATAAATCTTTCCAAATTTTTTCACTATTTTTGGTTGTAATATAATCAACAACTTTGATACCAAAATGGAGGGATAGAGCAGGTTCCAATGCACTTACCTCTGGGTCCTCCAAGAGGGGAATGTTCTTCAACCAATGATATTTCCAAAATTTCACCTGATTGCCATCTCCAATATGCCAATGAAGCCCTTTACATAACAAATGTCTAATGTCCACAAGATTGTTCCAAAAGGAAGATCCAACTGGCAAGTCATTGGAGTATAAATATTTTTTCCATTTCATAAATACTTGGCTTTGAGGATCTTAACCCACTCAAGCTGATCATTTTTCAATAATTTCCATCCTATATTTCCCATCAAGGCTTCATTCATCTGTTTTACCCTTCTAAAGCCCAACCCTCCTACATCTTTAGCAGAACATATTTGATCCCAGGCAACAAGGGCAAAGCGTCTTCTATCTTCTGATCCAGACCAGAGGAAGGATCTTTGAATTTGCTCCATTTTAATCCTTATTTTAGCTGGAATCTTGAAAAGAGACATAAAATAAATTGGAATACTCTGTAAAGAAGACTTCACAAGCTGAGCTTTACCTACCTGGCTAAGAAGACTTCCTCTCCAACCTGTTAACTTTTTTGCTAGTCTATCTAGAACTGGATTCCAAAGATGTGACTCCATCCTACCTTTGAACATAGGCATACCCAAATACATGGTTGGGAGTTCTCCAATGTCACACCCAAAGATCCTCACGATCTTTATTTTCCTTCCAACTAGGGTGTTGATAAAATAAACTTTACTTTTTAAGAAGTTCACTTTTTGACCAACAGCTTCTTCATAAGACACTAAAATATTTTTAACTCCTTAGCTTGAGGGATAGAGGAGCAAGAGATCAACAAAGTATCATCAACAAACTATTGATGAGAAATAGGGTCCGATGTCGAGGTTGGTTTGAAACCATCTACTCGCCCACTTTCTACAACCTCTAAAATAGATCTTCCCAGTGCTTCAACAAGAATAATAAAAAGATATGGTGATAACGGATCCCCTTGATGGAGACCATGCCCACTTTTGAAGTAGCCAACAGGGACTCCATTTACCAAGACTGAAAACATAGCAGATGAAAAACACTTTTTAACCAACCCCACCCATTTACTCTGAAAGCCAAATTTCAATAGGACTTTGGTCAAGAAGTCCCAAGAAACCCGATCGTAAGCTTTGTTCATATCTAAATTTAGAAGCATACCAGCCCTCTTATTGTTTTCCATAGAATGAATAACCTCATGAATGGTAATTATGCTATCCAAAATTTATCAATATTTAACAAAACCACCTTGTTGATCTGCCACAATAAAAGGTAGAACCCTCTTTAACCTATTGGCAATAGTTTTGGATAAAATTTTATAGATTGTGTTGCACAAACTAATAGGACTATTTTAAAATATCTTTCTCCCTGCACTTTTGGATCAAAGCCAAAAAAGTGGAATTGACATCCTTAGGTAGGTATTGGGTTCATTGGATCTCCTTGATAGCCTCAGTAACATCTGATCCTACAATATTCCAGAAATTTTGAAAGAAAGCAGTTGGGAAACCATCTGGCCCTGGGGCCTTTTCCCCACCCAGACTAAACATGGCCATTCTAATTTCCTCATCTATAAAGGGGGCCATAAGAGAAGAATTCATCTGATTAGTCACCAATTTTAGAATATTAGGAAGGAGTTTGCTTTCAACTTCACCATTCACTACCACAAGTTCTCCCAAGAGGCCTAAAAAATAATTGACAACTTTTGCCCTAACATCCTTTGGTTCCCCTACCACCGAGCCATCATCCCTAACCAACTCCTTTATCTTATTTTTGCCTTTATGTCTTAGGGTAGACACATGAAATAATCTAGTATTTCTATCACCTTCTTTAAGCCAAACTAGCCTTGATTTTTATTTCCAAAACACTTCCTCACAAGCCAAAAGATTATGATAATCAGCTAAGATCTAGAGTTCAGTCCTTCTGTGATGATCATCTAGACCAACTTGGTTCACTTCCTTTTCAATATTTTCAAGCTTCAACTTTAGATCCTTCTTTTGGGTAAATAGATGCCCAAAGACTCTTCTATTCCATTCTTTAATATTGGCTTTAATCCACCTCAATTTACAAGTAATTTGAATTATTTTAGGGCCCCTAAAAACCTTTTTCCACCAATATTCTATACTAGGTTTTAAATTTTCATGATTCATCCACATCAAATCAAATCAAAAGGGGCTCTTATGCAGTTTTCTTCCACTCTCTATTTCCCAAAGAATAGGATTATGGTCGGATCCAATCTTGGAGAGGGTTGTAAGAGTAGTGTCTCCAAAGACTGTTAGACCTTCTTGAGAAACTAAAAATCAATCTAGCCTTATCTGAATTAGTTGGTCACCCAATCTCTAATTACTCCATGTATACTTAAACTTCCTAAGATCAATATCCATTAACTCATTATCACTCAAAAACTTCCCAAAGTCTTCTATTCCCTCTAACAGAACTAGAGAGCCTCCCTTCTTATCAAACGGGTAAAGCGATATATTGAAATCACCTACCAATACCTAAGGAATATCTTTGTAACCAAAAGAAATAAACACAACAAGATATGATATAGAAAAGAGAAGATTGCAATATGTAAAATTATTTTCTTTTGTATTAATACAAGGGAGCCTTAATCTCCCAATTTTACAATGTTTTTTGAATTACCCAAAATATCTTGGGGTAATGTTATAATGCTTTATCTCTTCTTTGAATACAATGATTTGATAGGAAAGAGGGGGTCTTCCAACTCTTCAGCAAAATTTGTGTTCTTCTTTCCTCTGCAACAGCTTCAAGGGTGAGTTGGCTTTTAGTATCCAGCAATAACGGGACCACTCCAACTTCAATAGCTCTCCAAATGCATGTCTTTTGCACACATGAAAAATAAAACAAGGGTTTAGTAACACATGTATATAATATTGAAAACAATGCAATAAACCCTTGAACTAATATTGCAAAACATAAATAAAATGAAACTATATGCCTTGCTAACAAAAATAAAAATCTTATTGATGTACGTTGTATTTTTTAGTTCTAATAAACCGTGGATACGTAGTTTGGGCTCGTCAACCATGGATGGGTGTTGAAGAAACCATGCAAGGGAGGTTTTGACTGTGTAACCTTGGATGGGAATTTTTGTATGAATGGAAGAAGGCTCCAAAAATGGACTCTAGTTATTTAGATCTCTGGTTTCCTTGGGATGTGTGTGATCTCCTGGTGTTATTTAGGTAGCCTAATGGTGTATGTTCTTTGACATATTATTTGATGAGGTGGTTGTGCCTTTATAGGTCCCTTAGGATTTTTTAGAGAAAAGGAAGGTGGCAAGCCAAGATTACCAAGTGGTAATCCAAAGCTACAAAATAGAAGAGGCAGTTAGAGTGAGTCACCTAGGGTGTCTCACTTAACTGGGGTGATGTGGCTACAAGTGGAGTGAGGTGTAAGGGATGTCCCATGTGAAGGGATAAAGGGGACATGAGTGGGTAAGATATGGCAAGGTGGGGTAGCTAGGTTGCTAGAACACATGTCTAGTGATTAGGTAGGGTATCCTAGGCTGATTTTCTAAATTTATTAAAATCTGGAAAATAGGATAATGTGCAGGATCTTATACACCTAAGTTTAGACTTAGGTATATAGTTTTATTATGCCATGATTGTAGTGTGGGATGCAAAGTGTGGTTTTTATGGATTCCTAGGTTTTGGTATCTACAGATGCCTCTTTTTGTATCGTGTTGTATAAAATACAATGTGGTGCAAAAACAAATGACACCTATATTTATTGGATGGATGAATGGACTCAAATATTCTTGACACACAAGAATGAATGATTTTTGAAATTTTGATTTGTTTGCTTACCCCCTCAATTAAATAATGGGTAAAGAATGAAACTCACAAGCCAATTGACCAAATGTGGATGATGAAAGGAGGTGGATGTGATGGATGCAATTGTATGAAAGTGAAGATCAACTTGATACCCCAAGTTTGGGATGGTTCTTGTTTTTGCAAATTTACCTTTGGTTTCAATGATGCTCAAAATGTTGGGGTAAAATCACCAACCACATTGGGAGTTCGGGGGTCCTGCTACTATTCACAATTTCTGTTGTTAGGAACCAGTGCACTAGGAATTCGATAATCGTAGTGATTTCAGTGATTGTTACCAAATTGTGATTGATTTATTTTTTGCTTTTGTAACTTAATGAAAAGGGGTAAGGATAACCTTATGCAAATTATTTTGAACATAGCCATTCTCAAAAATTGAGGAATTTAGTTTATGATTTGATGTTGGTGTGATGTGGATGTTTTTGAATGAGTGTCCTTATGGTGAGCTACCCATCTCTAAAAATTGCATGGATTTCTAGTCGTTGCAACCACCAGGTGTGTAGGTTAATCCACTAGATACAAGGCTCACTGTATTATTGTAGGCCCAAAATGACCACATCCTTAGAAAAATTTTGAAAATATTTTCTAAAGCATGAAGATACTCCCAACTGCTAAACATATAGTGTATTTTCCAGCGACATAGCGCATGATGTTCCATGCCACTCGTAGAGTAGCTAAAATTGCATTGCTATCACTTTGGTAGAGTGGCATAAGACATATTTGATAAGATAAGAAGAGATGCTCCTAGTCGCTCTACACTTAGGGTATTTTACAATGGCACAACGACATGTTCCACACCACTATCAAACTAAGTCAAAGTTGATGTCACCATTCTTCTATGAGTGACCCAGTGCACATTGTCCCAATGCATACAAATAAGAGACTAAGTTTTGATGTGTTCCATACTGTTGAATTCCAAGTTCATTTTAGAGCAAAGTGAAACACATGATCCATGTTTCTGGTTGAAGAGGTTGAAAGGTCCAAAATGTAGCACAAGGTAGCAACATAGCGCAAATTTCCTTAAAACATTATTTTACATTGTTTCCTAAGTAGCTCATAGCATGGCTCTATCCCGCAGTCAACCTTGGTAAAAGTTTGATGCAGATTTTAAGGAGCAAGCTACGAACAACATGTTCTACACTATAGATGCAAAAGCAAATTAAAGGATTTTCAGAAACAAAGCGAGTGGTCTGGTGACATGCTCCATTTCACTCAAAGCATTGTGTATTTTTAGTTGTGCTCCACAACGCTGGTCAAAATAGTCAAAGCAAGTGATAAGTATTTTAAAAGAGTGGCCTTGCGGCATGTTCTACACCACTCATATTTAGAGAATTGCTAAGATTTAATTGTATCCATCTATGAATGAATCAATGATCGAGATCATGCTGACATTTTCTCATATATACAAAAGCAAATTCTTGGCAAATGAGAACTAGTTGGTTCAAGCAGGCAAGTGAAGCGTCCATGAGACCAAGAACCAAGATCTTCTCAGTGCTTCAACAAGAATAATAAAAAGATATGGTGATATTGGATCCCCTTGATAGAGACCATGCCTAATTTTGAAGTAGCCAGTAGGGACTCCATTTACCACAATTAAAAACATAGTAGATGAAAAACACTTTTTAACCAACCCCACCCATTTACTCTAAAAGCTAAATTTCAATAGGAATTTTGTCAAGAAGTCCCAAGAAACCCGATCATAATATTTGTTCATATATAAATTTAGAAGCACACCAGCCCTCTTATTTTTTTCCATAGAATGAATAACCTTATGAATGGTAATTATGCTATCCAAAATATATCAATATTTAACAAACCCACCTTCTTTGTCTACCACAATAAAAGGTAGAATCCTCTTTAACCTATTGGCAATAGTTTTGGATAAGATTTTATAGATTGTGTTGCACAACTAATAAGACTAAAATTTTAGGATCAAAGCTAAAAAGGTGGAATTGACCTCCTTAGGTAGGTATTGGGTTCATTGGATCTCCTTGATAGCCTCAGTAACATCGAATCCTACACTATTCCATAACTTCTAAAAGATAGCAGTTGGGAAACCATTTGGCCTTGAAGCCTTTTCCCCACCCATACTAAACATGGTCTTTCTAATTTTCTCATCTATAAATGGGGCCATAAGAGAAGAATTCATCTAATTAGTCACCAATTTTAGAGTATTAGGAAGGAGTTTGTTTTCAGCTTCACCATTCACTGCCACAAGTTCTTCCAAGAGGCCTAAAAAATAATTGACAATTTTGCCCTAACATCCTTTGGTTCCCCTACCACCGATCCATCATCCCTAACCAGCTCCTTTATCTTATTTTTACCTTTATGTCTTAGGGTAGACACATTTAAGAATCTAGTATTTCTATCACCTTCTTTAAGCCAAACTAGCCTTGATTTTTATTTCTAAAACACTTCCTCACAAGCCAAAATATTATGATAATCAGCTAAGATCTAGCGTTCAGTCCTTCTGTGATGATCATCTAGACCAACTTGGTTAACTTCTTTTTCAACATTTTCAAGCTTCAACTTTAGATCCTTCTTTTGGATAAATAGATGCCCGCAGACTCTTTTATTCCATTCTTTAATATTGGCTTTAATCCACCTTAATTTACAAATAATTTATATTATTTTAGGGCCCCTAAAAACCTTTTGCCACCAATATTCTATATTGGGTTTTAAATTTTCATGATTCATCCACATTAGATAAAATCAAAAGGGGATCTTATGCAGTTTGCTTCCACTCTCTATTTCCCAAAGAATAGGATTATGGTCAGATCCAATCTTGGAGAGGGTTGTAAAAGTAGTGTCTCCAAAGACTGTTAGACCTTCTTGAGAAACTAAAAATCAATCTAACCTTATTTGAATTAGTTGGTCATCCAACCTTTGATTACTCCATGTATACTTAAATTGCCTAAGATCAAAATCCATTAACTCATTATCACTCAAAAACTTACCAAAGTCTTATATTCCCTCAAATAGAACTAGAGAGCCTCCCTTCTTATCAAATGGGTAAAGTGATATATTGAAATCACCTACCAATACCTAAGGAATATCTTTGTAACCAAAAGAAATAAACACAACAAGATATGAAATAGAAAAGAGAAGATTGCAATATGTAAAATTATTTTCTTTTGTATTAATACAGGGGAGCCTTAATATCCCAATTTTACAATGTTTTTTGAATTACCCAAAATATCTTGGGGTAATGTTATAATGCTTTATCTATTCTTTGAATACAATGATTTGATAGGAAAGAGGGGGTCTTCCAACTCTTCAGCAAACTTTGTGTTCTTCTTTCCTCTGCAACAGCTTCAAGGGTGAGTGGGATTTTAGTATCCAGCAACGGGACCACTCCAACTTCAATAGCTCTCCAAATGCATGTCTTTTGCACACATGAAAAATAAAACCTGGGTTTAGTAACACCTGTATATAATATTGAAAACAATGCAATAAACCCTTGAACTAATATTGCAAAACATAAATAAAATGAAACTATATGCCTTGCTAACAAAAATAAAAATCTTATTGATGTACGTTGTATTTTTTAGTTCTAATAAACCGTGGATACGTAGTTTGGGCTGGTCAACTGTGGATGGGTGGTGAAGAAACCATGCAAGGGAGATTTCGACTGTGTAACCTTAGATGGGAATTTTTGTATGAATGGAAGAAGGCTCTAAAAATGGACTCCAATGATTTAGATCTCTGGTTTCCTTGGGATGTGTGTGATCTCCTGGTGTTATTTAGGTAGCCTGATGGTGTATGTTCTTTGACATATTATTTGATGAGGTGGTTGTGCTTTTATAGGTCCCTTAGGATTTTGTAGGGAAAAGGAAGGTGGCAAGAGAGGATTACCAAGTGGCAATCCAAAACTACAAAATAGAAGAGGCAGTTAGAGTGAGTCACCTAGGGTGTCTCACTTAACTGGGGTGATGTGGCTACAAGTGGAGTGAGGTGTAAGGGATGTCTCATGTGAAGGGATAAAGGGGACATGAGTGGGTAAGATATGGCAAGGTGGGGTAGCTAGGTTGCTAGAACACATGTCTAGTGATTAGGTAGGGTATCCTAGGCTAATTTTCTAAATTTATTAAAATCTAGAAAATACGATAATATGCAGGATCTTATACACCTAAGTTTAGACTTAGGTATATAGTTTTATTATGCCATGATTGTAGTGTGGGATGCAAAGTGTGGTTTTTATGGATTCCTAGTTTTTGGTATCTACAGATGCCTCTTTTTGTATCGTGTTGTATAAAATACAATGCGGTGCAAAAACAAATGACACCTATCGTTATTGGATGGATGAATGGACTCAAATCTTCTTGACACACAAGAATGAATGATTTTTGAAATTTTGATTTGTTTGTTTACTCCCTCAATTAAATAATGGGTAAAGAATGAAACTCACAATCCAATTGACCAAATGTGGATGATGAAAGGAGGTGGATGTGATGGATGCAATTGTATGAAAGTGAAGATCAACTTGATACCCCAAGTTTGGGATGGTTCTTGTTTTTGCAAATTTACCTTTGGTTTCAATGATGCTCAAAATGTTGGGGTGAAATCACCAACCACATTGGGAGTTCGGGGGTCCTGCTACTATTCACAATTTCTGTTGTTAGGAACCAGTGCACTAGGAATTCGATAATCGTAGTGATTTCAGTGATTGTTACCAAATTGTGATTGATTTATTTTTTGCTTTTGTAACTTAATGAAAAGGGGTAAGGATAACCTTATGCAAATTATTTTGAACATAGCCATGCTCAAAAATTGAGGAATTCAGTTTATGATTTGATGTTGGTGTGATATGGATGTTTTTGAATGAGTGTCCTTTTGGTGAGCTACCCATCTCTAAAAATTGCATGGATTTCTAGTCGTTGCAACCACCAGGTGTGTAGGGTAATCCACTAGATACAAAGCTCATTGTATTATTGTAGGCCCAAAATGGCCACATCCTTAGAAAAATTTTGAAAATATTTTCTAAGGCATGAAGATGCTCCCAACCGCTCAACATATAGTGTATTTTCCAGCGACATAGCACAGGATGTTCCACGCCACTGGTAGAGTAGCTAAATTTGCATTGCTATCACTTTGGTAGAGCGACATACGACATATTTTCTAAGGTAAGAAGAGATGCTCCCAGTCGCTCTACACTTAGTGTATTTTACAGTGGCACAACGACATGTTCCACACCACTATCAAACTGAGTCAAAGCTGACATCATCATTCTTCGATGAGCGGCCCAATGCACATTGTCCCAATCCATACAAATAAGTGACTAAGTTTTGATGTGTTCCATGCCACTGAGGTCCACGTTCATTTTAGAGTGGATCAAAACACATGCTCCACACCACTGGTTGAAGAGGTCAAAATGTCCAAAATGTAGCACAAGGTAGCGACACAGCGCAAAGTTCCCTGAAACATTATTTTACATTGTTTCCTGAGTGGCTCAGAGCATGGCTCTATCCCACCATCAACCTTGGTCAAAATTTGATGAAGATATTTTAAGGAGTGGGCTACGAACAACATGTTCTACACCATGGATGCAAAAGCAAATTAAATAGTTTTGAGAAACAAAGTGAGCGGCTAGTGACATGCTCCATTCCACTCAAAGCATAGTGTATTTTTAGATGTGCTCCACAATGCTGGTCAAAATAGTCAAAGCAAGTGATAAGTCTTTTAAAAGAGTGGCCTAGTGACATGTTCTATATCACTCATCTTCAGAGCATTGCTAAGGTTTAATCGTAGCCATTCATGAATGAATCAATGATTGAGATCATGCTGACATTTTCTCAGATATACAAAAGTGAATTCTTGGCAAATGAGAACCAGTTGGTTCAAGTAGGTAAGTGAAGCATCCATGGATCCAAGAACCAAGAACTTAGGTAGTTGTAGATCTATGGCCAGATGAAGTCCTCAAGAAATATGAATGGCTTAGATTTTGTTTCTAATGGCCTGGAGTCTAACTACCATTACAGAACAAGCAAGTTGCAGAGCTGAGCTACCATGGCGTGCGGTATCAAGTGGATTTTTAAACTTCAAAGGTGAATGAAATAATGCCACCACAACATTCTATTGATCTATCATGGTTCTAATCCTTGTAATGTTCCACCCTTTTCTTTCATTGTAAAAACTATATATAGAGGTTGAACCCTCAATTTTTAGGGTCGACTCTAGAGTGTTTGCTTGCCCTACTATGTAACATATTTTGCAAATTAATGGGAGCATTACTTGGATTTTTGACTTAAGAACTATTATCTTCAATATTTCTATTGAGAGATTCAAGTTGTGAATCACATTTTTGCTAATGCTATTATGGTTAGTTCATTCCATTGATATTGGATTACTAGTTGTAAAGCAATTGAAATATTTTCATAGTTAAATCTATGCTTACAAGAAGTTTATTTTTGTTAAATCTAGATACTAATCTATTCTACTAAATTGGATTGTTAGTATTGTGGATATTGAAATTACTTCTTGGAGTATATCTCTATTTGTGTTTCTTGTATGAAGATTACTTTATTTTGGGTGTTGTTGATCTTGAGTGTGGGACACTAGAAATGATTTGTTGAAAGGTTTTCCCTATGGATGCCTATGTTGTTAGCTCTATTCGACCACTATTTTACTTATAATTTCTTAATCCTAACCCCTTTTCTAACCCTATCTCTTAAATAATTATTGAGCTTAATTGAGTCAACACCCTATCAGTTGACAAGGAACCAACCTACTCTAGAGGTTGGGCTAGAGCAATATTTAGTCCATCCAATGTTGAGTTCTGAGTTGTGACTAGTGGGTGCAAGCCTAATCAGAAATCTAGAAGATAGATAGTCATAGTATCAAGTTTTACTTGATGTCAATTTGGATCCCAATAGTTTTGGCACGCCCGATGGGACCTATTTACAAGAAACACTAGAACCCATCCTTTTCTTTATTTGTATATTTTCTCAAAGGAATCAAGATTTGGTGAATTGTCTTGACCTTGTTAAGTAGTGAGTAACAAATTCACCTGGTGACTCCTTGGTCTACGAAACCAAAAAGTTATCCCTATAGCTTGTAGTTTTTCATGAATACTAGGTCATCCGCAAGGAATAACCTAGGATCCTTTTTCTACTATGAGCTCCCTTTTAGAGGGTCTACTATCATAAGAGATTTAAATCAAGATTTTCATTCAGATGAAACTCCTCCTGAGGTACATCCTATAGTACCCCCAAGGCCACCTCCAATAGGAACTACACCTGGAAACATGGCCCAAAATCAAAATCAAAATGCAAATGCAGCTCCAAATCAGCCCTTGCAGAAGTATCCTAGCTGGAATACAATTGGTCCCCTTAGACTGGCCCATATGCATGATATCCCTCAGGCTATGTCTAAGGCCATTCCCACATATGATGGATCTAGTAAAACTACATATGAACATTGCCAAGATATTCTGAATCTGGTAGTGATCCACAACATAAAGAATGAGGATGTTATTATCAGAATCCTAGCCCTATCCTTTAGAGGAAAAATTCTACATTGGTTTAGGACCCTAGAAGACAATACCATTACCTCATGGGCAGCATTAGCAGAACCCTTTGTGGAAGATTTCAATGAGTCTATTGATCCTTTTTCCCTCCTCAATCAATTCACATCCATACAAAAGCATCAACAAGAAACTATTTCAGACTTCAACTTGAGGTTTAGTAGGACTTGGAAGAGGATTCCTCCTGAAGCTAGACCTACTTCAACCCTCACTTTCATGTATTATATTAGAGCCCTTGGATCATAGTTAGGTCTACAAACCCAACAAGCTAGAGTATATACCTTTCCATAGGTCTACAATGCAGTTGTCCATGCTAAAAATATCCTCATCAATGTGGGAAGATTACCCCCTAAAGTTGTGTTGCCCTACTATTTGGAAACTCCCAATGTCCAAGGTCAGACAACTACATCATCTTATATGGATCCTCCTCCTTTGTCATCTCCACTTCCATAGATGACCCCTATTCCTCATCCAAAAGTATCACCTATTGTAGTTCCTTTTCCACCACTTCCTTCTCAGATACCCCAAGAATCCTCCATGCTTCTTGATATTCAGAATACTTTGAAAACTCTCAGTAACAAGATGAACTCAATGGAAAAAAAGAGATAGAGATATTTCAACAAAGAATATTTCCTTATGTCAACAAAGATCAAAGACCTGGTCCCAACAATAGCACTAGGGTTAGAGTAAATGTGATGCAAGAAGATCCAGAGTGTTCTTCTAAAACAAGTCTGGTGAATGTATGGTGTCTGGTATGCAATGATCCCCATGATTCAGAATCATGTGTTATGTACCAACACCATGTACAATAGGCTATGGAGAAGGTAGAGAGAAATTAGAAAGGAAGAGTGAATATGCTCTGGCAACTAGATCAGATCATGGTTGGAAAAGATCTTGATGAAGATGGACCCATTTCTATCATGATAAGGTCAGGCAAGAAAACACTATAGGTTGATCCATAGAATATGGGTCAATTTTAGGTCCCCTCTCAAAAGAAGAAAGACCCACCTACTCAAAGTAGTGATACATTTCCTATCCCCTAGGCCAATGAAAAGAGGGACATGGTCCCTAAAGGCCAAGAAAAGGAGGTCAGTTTTCCCAAGAGGTTTGACAAAGAAAATGAGGGAGAAAGGATGAGATCCAAGAATGAAGCTCAAGAGAGGCTTAGATTTCCCTCCATAACCAAGAGGTAGAGAATTGAGGCCACACAATAGTATAAGAGAAAGTATGGTGAGCTAGAGAGAAGGTCTGAGAGACCCACCTCTACCAAGTCAGAGTATAACATTATGGAGGAAATGAAAAGAATACCCTCCAAGGCTAGCCTATATGATACTCTCTTTATTCCTAGCCAAATAGACCTACTGAAAGCTTCTCTAAACAAATATCTACAAGAAAAGTAGGCCACTACAATCCTCAGCATGCCCTCTGGGAAAGACAAGATGTCTCCTGCTACTTTAAAGAACAAGCCCCCTCCCTTTTACATTTCTCTGAGGATGGAGGGGTGGATTATCCGCAACTGCATGATCGACTCAGGGGCTTCCACCATAGTTATGCCCAAGGCAGTCTATGAGGAGATGGGAATGGAATATACCAGATCCTACCCTAGAGTTTTATAGTTAGATGGGACACTAGTGAAGATAGTGGGGGTAATAAAAGATGTTCTGATGAGGTTGCATAGAGCTCCAGAGGTAACCATCATGCAAGAAATAGTGGTGGTGGATCTAGAGCCTTATTTTGGCTTGTGCCTTTCAAGAGAATTCACTACCAAATTGGGAGGATGCATGTACATGGATTATTCTAGCATGGTGATCCCCTTCAAAGGGAAGAGGATAAGAATAACACCAAAGAAGCTTGTGTCTTATCATATTGAAAAAATTGAAGAAGACATGTGTAATCTCACTCCTCTAGATGAATTTGAACTAGTGGATAGTTTTGAAGAGCTAGAGATTGAAGATGAGCTACCTTTCAGAGAGGATTATAGTCAATTTGGGATAGGTATGGGTACATATAGCATTTCCACAGAAATAGAGAAAAGAATCCCTACTATATCTAATCAGTCCTTGAGAGAAATAGAAACTTGGACCATGCACTTTGATGGTGCAAGATGTAAAAATGGTGTTGGTGTTGGTGTACTATTGCAGTCTCAGTCAGAAGGTGCAAAGAGTTTCGCGTATAGGCTAACATGGTCATGCACTAACAATGCTATAGAATATGAGGCTTTATACCTTAGGCTAATGTAGGCTAAGAGCATGGGCATCAAGATATTGAATATATATGATGATTCTAAACTAATTTTCAATCAGGTAAGAGAGAGGTGCAGTAGTAAACACCATTACCTGAAGGTATACAGGAATAGGGTATGGGATTTGATGGAATCCTTTGATGCCCTAAATATTAATTTTATTCCTAGAATATAGAACACCTTGGCTGATTCCTTGGTAGTGAGGGGAGCTAATTTCAACCCTTCTGCAGATATAGGAGTTACAAAAGATAAAGGGATCAAAATGATTTTTAGGCCTGCAATACTAGACAAGCAAATTTTTTGGTAGGTGTTTGAAAGTGATGAACATATCATTGATTTCTTAGTAAGAGAAGCCTGTCTATCTACCATTCAAGAGGAAAATCTAGAAGAGATAGACCAACAAGATGTCATCCAACTAAAGAACAATCATATACCTAGAGGGTTGGTCACTCTAGAAAGCTTGTTTGACAATGAAGATAGGAAAAGGATCAAATCCATGGAAATCAATGAAAATATCTACAAGGAAATTGAGATCAAAAAGGAAAAGAAGCTCAAAGTTGGAGTTCGATGTTCTCTAAAAGAAGAGGAGGATATCAAAGTTCTATGCCTAAAATACCAAGACATTGTAGCTTGGTCATATGAAGATCTTAAAGTATATGACAAGAAGGTCATCCAACATACAATTGAGCTAGAACCAAATGCAAAACCCTTCAAGTAAAAATAGAGGCCTGTGAATCCCAGAATCAAAGCCATAATGAGGGAAGAACTATTAAAGTTGTTGAAGGCTAAGATCATATATCCAATCAAGCATTCAACCTGGGTAGCTAACTTAGTCCTAGTAAGGAAGAAGAATGGTGACATCCGCTTGTGTGTAGATTTTAGAAACCTCAATCAAGCATCATTAAAAGACCACTATCCACTCCCTCAGATCGATCAAATATTGTAGATTGTAGTAGGAGTAGAGAGGTTCTCACTATTAGATGACTTCTCTAGCTACAACCAAATTTGGGTGAAAGATGAAGATCAGTTTAAAATAACATTCACCACCAAATGGGGCACTTTTGCCTATCATAGAATACCTTTTGGTCTATCCAATGTAGGAGCCACATTCCAAAGAGCAATGGATTATGCCTTTGGAGATCTGATCAACAAAGTCATTCTAATCTACTTGGATGACATGACTATATTCTCCCATGATAAGCAAGACCACCTGGCACATCTAGAGCAAGTATTTCAGAAGTGTAGGGAATTTGGCATCTCTCTTAATCCTAAGAAGTCATTTTTTGTAGTTCATGAGGGAAAGTTGTTAGGCCATGTGGTCTCTAAAGAAGGTATGGCCATTGATCTAGATAGAATCAAATCCATTCTTGCTCTTCCATTACCCATGAACAAGAAAGCTTTGTAGTCCTTCTTTGGTTAGATAAATTTTATCAAAAAATTCATCTCTAATTTTGCTCAGAAGGTGAAACCTATCTTAGAACTATTAAAGAAGAATGTAGATTTCAAATGGACTAAAGTGAGAAAACAAGCTTTTGAAATCATCAAGCAATCCATTGCTACAACTCTAGTTCTAGTGAATCCTAACTTCAACAAATATTTCATTCTGTATGCTTATGGAGCTGAAGAGAGTTATGCATCAGTGCTCACCCAGAAGAATGATGAAGGAGAAGAGCACCCCATATTATTTTGGAGCCAGACTCTCCATGAATATCAGGTCAAGTATAATTTTATTGAGAAACAAGTATTTGTAGTGATGAAGTCATTGAAAAAATTTAGGCAATACTTGGTTCAAAGTAAAACCCTGGTTTATGTGGTTCACCCAGATGTTAGAAGTTTCATTTTACAAGGTGAACTAGGAGATAAAAGAGTTGGTTGGATTACTAAGATCTAGGAATATGATATAGAAATTCATCCTACCAAGTTGGTTAGAGGTAGAGCATTATGCCAAGGTTTGATAGAAGTAATAGTTATAGCAGAAGTGATAGCCTATCAGTCAGTAGTAGAAGATCAGACTAAAGAACTATAGTCAGGAGAATCAGACTGGGTTGATCAGATGACCAAATATTTTTAGATTGGAGTGTGTCCTTCTAATATTAATCCATCATAGAGGAGGAGATATAGGCTTCAAGATTTGAAATATGTCCTATTACCAGAAGGTCTATACAAGAGAAACCTTGATGGAGTCCTCTTAAGATGCTTAAGAGATGATCAGAAACAAAAGGTCATAGAGGAGTTCCATGGAGGATTATCTAGAGGGCATTTCTCAGGAAGGGTTATAACTTTAAAGATAATTAGGGTAGGCTATTACTGGCCTACCATTTTTGTTGACACCTTCAAAGTTACAAGAGCCTATGATGAATGCCAATGGTATGTGGGAAGAACTAGGAATGCATCATTCCCCCTCAAGCCAATTCAGGTTGAAGAACCTTTTCAGCAATGGGGGTTAGACTTCATAGGGGTTATTAATCCAAATTCCTCAGTAGGACACAAGTACATTCTGACTACCATAGACTACCTCACCATATGGGTAGAGGTCATCCCCACAAAGAAATCAGACCAAGAGGTGGTAATAGACTTCATGGAAAGCTTAATCACAAGGTTTGGTGTCCTAGAAGCTTTAGTGAGTGATAATGGACCAACTTTCATAGGAGCTAAATACATTGAGTTTACTAGCAAGTATGGCATCACTATAAAAAATACCTCTAACTACTACCCCTAGGGGAATGGATTAGTAGAATCAACTAACAAAAATCTGCTAAGAATCTTGAGAAGATCATTAGAGGGTAACAAGAGAAGTTGGCACCTATTGTTAGAACAAGCTCTATGGGTAGATAGGATCACCATCAAAAAATCCATTAAGACCTCTCCTTATGCCTTGGTATATGGTAAAGAAGTAGTATTACCTATTCACTTGGAAATTCTAGCTCTCAAGTTGATAGATATAGAGGATGAGTCTAAGCAGAATCTAGTTGAAACCAGGTTAACACATTTGCTGTAGCTAGAAGAGAAAAGGACTCAGGCATATGAGGACTTCCAAAAGCACTCATTTGATATCAAGGTATGGTTTGACAAGAAATCCAGGTTTAGAGAGTTCAAATTTGGAGATTCTATCCTTAGGTGGAATGTGGAAAGAGCCAAGCTAGGGCACCATCAGAAGTTTGATTCTTTCTGGGATGGTCCTTTCAAAGTAGTAGAGGTTAAAGAGAGCAATGTTTTCTAGCTTGAAGATCTAGAAGGAAACATACAACCGATCTCGATCAATGGTTTTCATCTAAAACTCTACTTTGATTGAGATATAAGTTCATTGTAACATATGTACATATTTTTGTATTATATATTTTTTTCCTTTACTAAAGTTTTCATTTTTGTAAAGTGTTATAAAAAAAGAGAAAATTTTGCTTTAAAAAATAGTTCAAAGTTGCAAAATAAACTAAGGGTGGTAGTGGAATACAACATGTGTTCCATGCCACTCTCCAATAAGCTAAGGTGGTAATGGAATACAACATGTGTTCCATACCACTGAAGTTCACGTCCATTCTAGAGTGGACCAGGACACATGCGCTACGTCGCTCTCCGATGAATGAAAGATCTGTGAGCTATGATGTGTGCTCTACACCGCTCCAAGAG
The DNA here is from genome assembly GCA_028583015.1 of Wollemia nobilis. Classification (NCBI taxonomy): domain Eukaryota; kingdom Viridiplantae; phylum Streptophyta; class Pinopsida; order Araucariales; family Araucariaceae; genus Wollemia; species Wollemia nobilis. The sequence goes on along the minus strand of JAQPPZ010017232.1, from coordinate 20,439,505 downwards.
AAGGAAAGATGATGAAAAGTATTATAGGTTTAGTGAAGTGCTTCATGCTACAACCAATCAATGATTGACATGATGTTGCCAACTACCAAGATGCATACATTTGAATTAAAAAGCATGCAATGGATAGTTTCTCATCGGTTGCATTAATGGTGGAAGGTATACATGTGGTAACATTTAAAAGTGTTTAAAGTGTAAAGCTCATTCATTTCACAAAGTGACACTTACCTAGTAGAAAGATCAAAGGAGTAGTCAAGCATTGTTCATAAATACCAGTGAAGAAGAACACTCTATGAATTTTCACTAAAAATGGCCTTCAAAGAGACCCAAGAAATAGATTCATCGATGAATGAGGGGTTGGGAAATTACATTGATAAAGTAGAAGTGGTGGCTAACACTATACTGGTTCTCATAGAGAGAACTAAGCTTAGAAGGAGCATCAATGACAAATATCGAAGAGGCAAAACCTTAATAGTCCAAGGTACTTGTGTTGTCTACTCTTTCTTATCTTTTTATATCTGTGATTTGGTTCATCCTTGTCCTAAGTTGATTTTGACCATTGTTAAGTTTTATGATCCTAGGGCAAAAGCTATAAAAATAGCTAATGGCATAATCTTATTTAGCATTACTACCAAAGCTTGTCATGATATTTTTGCTCTAGGAGTAGACCCACCTGTAAGGTCTAATATTTTCAATGTAACTGAGCAAGCTGGATATTATTCCCTACAAAAGCATACCCATGAAGGAGAGCCTTTTAGGAAGTGGGTGTATGGTCAATTCAAAACTATTAAGCTCAAGAAAGGATTACCCAATACCCCAATTCCAATTGAGCAGTTTTCTAACCTAGAGCTTTTCTCTATGTTAGCTTGTTTAGAGGGTTTAGATTCTAACCAATTTGTAAGGGATTGGAAAATAGCTACTGCTTATTGCATTTTAAATGAGAGGATGTATAAACCTAAAGTAGAGAAGGAAGGTATTAAGGTGATTTACTTTGACTGGCCAACCTTTCTTGCCAAATGAATGCATGAGTAGTTGGTAAGGATGAAAAGGGATTCAGAAGCTCCTTCTTTTTGGCACTATTCGAATTTGGTTTGGATGTTCTATGCCATTGTAAGGCACATGATGCCCTAGATTCTAGTGAAAGAAAATAATGACAAAGGAGACCCTATCCTTGTGTATTATTGGACCTCTCATTTGAGGAGCACAAAGTATTTTTATAGGTTTAATCTAGAATTCCTAGGGCCAAATTTGAAAATTATGTATGGGAAATGCCCTAGGTTACCATCTCTAACCAAGAAATTGTTAAGAGTACTAGGCATCAAAGAAGGAGACTGGTATATTCTCATAGAGGGCACTATCATCAGACTTTATGGCTTCACTGGTAAGCCTTTTCTGCTACCCCATTTTATGACTAATAGATTGTTGGCCCTAGAATATTTGAGGTAAGCATATTTCATCAACATGAATTATGGCTCTGGAAAAGGAAGGAAATGTTTGTTGACTTACTCCCATAATGTCGATGATATAACAATTGTTAGAAAGGGTCAAGGTGAACAAATCACTCAATATTTGGATAGGTTGGGCCTATTTTACATCCCATAGAGGTGGAGGTATGACCTTGATGATAAATTCCTAAAGAGGAATATCAAGCTTAATGGAGAAAAAGCCCTCAAGTTTGAGAAGACTTCAAGGCCTCATTTTGAATAGGGGAGGAATAACAAAGAAAATGCCCCATTGGATTGGAATGTTGCTAAAATGGAACAACTACCCCTATGGCTAGACTTCTATGAGCAGGTAGTTGATTTTGATTCTACTAACAATGAAAGCCATTAGTTAAAGGAGTCTAAGATTAAGGATCTTGAAAATAAAAAGAAGTGGGATGAAGGTAAAATCATAGATTGGTGGAGAATGAGAGTAGAAACTAGTACAAAAAAGTTTAGATTCGGTCGAGTAATAGATGATGAGTTTTTCGAGTGATATGACAAGCATATTAAAACCTAGAAAGCTAAGGACCCTAAGATTTTGGTACTGATTTATAAGAAAACTCAAGCAGGAACAAATTCTCCTTCCCCACCTTCACAATAGGAAGCTCAAGAGGTAGGGACTAACACTCCAATAGTTACTGTAGAAGCTCCTAAAATATTTGAGCCCTCATTAGAGCAACTAGAGAAGTATCCTGTAGGGGCCCAACTTATAAGTAAAATGCATTACTCTGATGATAGGGTAGTAAATACAGAAGTCATTCAGATAGTTAGTAGGCCCAAACGCCTAGCCCTGGGTGGAGAGCCTCTTGAGGCTGAGATAGATTGGAATAAAAAGGATAAAGACTTTGTGTTCACACCTGTGAGTTTCACTACCATAGCTACAACTGAGTCAAACCCTACTATTGAAGATGTATTGTAGGAGGGGCCATCTGAAGAGGATACAGAGAGTGATAAGCTGGTAGTGTTTTGAGTTTTCAAGAGAAAGGCCAAAGATGCATTGGAAGAGACCTAGAAGGAGGTTTGTAAGAAATTAAAAGTGGATAAGGGGAAGAGTGTTGAAAAACCCTTATTTTAGTTGTAGAGAAGTTGGTACAACAAGTGCAACACCAAAGTGTAGAGGTGATTCTAGAACATCCTACATCTGTAGGTGAAGGTACGATTACTATCCCTTCTTCTCCTTCTCCTCCTCTTTCCCTAGAGAAATCTCCTTCCCCTTCTCAAGAAAATGTTAAAATAAAGGTGCCCTCTCCCCCTCATAATTCACCACCTATCTCATCAACTAATATAGAGGGCTAAACCAATCCATCTCCTCCACATTCATCTAAAATCCTAGTCACATCATCTTCGATCATTCCACCTTTGCCATCACAACCCCCAGTATCATCTGAAGCACAAGTTGTTTCATCCACACCTACTCATTCTTCCTTGAGTTTTGTTTTAGTTCCCATGTCTTTCCCTATTGCAACCACAACAATAACCATATATTCAACTATGGTCACTACTACTCCACTATCATCAGCTTCTGAGTCTACCCTTCCATATCTCATAGCTTCTCCTCCTCCTACAAGTTATCCCATGTTGGCTTCCTTGCAAAAGGAAAAGGATGTTTCTCAAAAGATTCAGGATTTTTGGGTAGAGAAGTTGTCCAAGCCTTCAAAAATAATGGCTATGAAGAGGAGCACAATGTCTGTTGATCCAGTCACAAGGCAAAGAGCATCCAGATCTATTATCCCTTTGGTGAGCAAGCCTGAAGCAGAGATGATTATACAAGATTATCATCTAGAGGAGTATACTAAAGATATTGAGCAACTACCAGTTGAAGATGAGTTGGTCATAGCAAAAGCTCACCTAGAGACTTTCTATGTCAAGATTGATATCTACAAGGAGAAAGTTGGGAAGTTAGAGCAAAAAATAGAGAAGTTGGAGAAGACTGTCAACAACCAAAAATAGGTAGAAAAGGTTGTCAGGAATGAAGTTAAAAGTTAGTAAAGCAAATATCAAGAGGCCATTAAGCTTAAAGACCAAGTTGAGGAGCAAAAAAATAAAAATGAAGAACAGGCCAAGGAAATACAAGACTTGAAGCATCAGCTTCAGATTGAGAAGGCCAAGTCCTCAGGCTTCTCAAAAGTAGGAGTGAAGAAGGTAAGAAAAGAGCTTTGGTCCGAAGTCTTGGAGAAATGCTCTAAACTACAACCCATAATAGATTATATGGATGATGCTAGCCATTTGCTCCAAAATACTAAAGAAGACCTGGATAAGTTCACTCAGGAGCTGCAGCCCATGGTCATTCCAGTAGAACAAATCTATAAATTATCTGATAGCAGGTTTAATGAGGCTGCTAAACCGATCCCCAACAAGGAATGGAATATTTCTAGATTGGCCACTAGAGTTGTGGTCAAGAAGAATAGATTGCTCCAGAAGGCTTGGTTGTTATATGATAAAGTGGAAAACACAATTTGAGATGTGGTAGATATCAACCAAGAAATGACTCAATATGGCTTTGGAGGACTCTAGCTTGAGAATAATACTCTATTATTAGAAGAGGATATCAAGAAGAGTGTAGCTTCAAGCATCCAAGATGAATCTAAGGTTGATGCCTGGAAGGAGCCAATTGATCAAGAATAGGTCTCTCAGATGATAATTGATTTAACCAGGCTCAAAGATTTGATGGAGGACCTGGTGAACAAGGGAAGCTCCACAAACTATGAGGATACCTCTGAGTTGGATTTTATTCATAAATAGCTTAAGGAGACTTCTAACCCTTCTGAGGTAGTTTGGAGCCAAGCTTTGTAGACTCTTAAACTGATGATTCAACTATTTGGGACCGATGTTGAGCAAAAGGATAAGCAACAAGACTCACTAGAAGAAGAGGAGGTTGACCAAGAGTAGGAAGGTAATGGTGAGGAAGAAGCTCAATAGGAAGGGGAAGAATCAGATAGAGTTGTTGAAGACCCTCAAGAGGCACAAGTGTAGAGTTTTCTATTTTAAACATTTTTGTATTCATGTAAAAGTGTTGTATATTTGTTTTTGATCCTGACATTGTTAGAGGACAATAATAAAAGCATGAAGCCAAAGAGTAGAAAATGAAGGTTTCATGAAGATATTTTGATCATTTTGATTGGGCTTATAAGGGAGAGCATAGCTCTATTTTGCTTGACATAGAGCAATTTTTTAAAGGAGTGGTGAATATCATTGTTTCTAGTATGATCTCCATGTGAACCATTATCCTCTGGGTGGCTTCACAAAGTTTCTAGAGGGTAATGGTCATATAGAAATTATTCTATGAAGCATTGCTCAAAGATTTGTATTTTTTGACTCTTGATGCCCAATGGATAAGACTCTGAGTTCATTGGCTTTGCAAGCAAATCCACCTGAGAGGCACCAAAATGTAGGCCCAAAATGGCCACATCCTTAGAAAAATTTTGAAAATATTTTCTAAGGCATGAAGATGCTCCCAACCACTCAAAATATAGTGTATTTCCAGTGGCATAGCGAGATGTTCCTCATAGTAATATTGTATTTTATTATGCATAAGGTAAGAGATGCTTCCTACCACTCAATACTTAGTGTATTTTGTGGCACAGACATGTTCCACATCATTATCAAACTAAGTCAAAGTTGATATCATCATTCTCCGATGAGTGGCCTAGTGCACATTGTCCCAATCTACACAAATAAGTGGCTAAGTTTTGATGTGTTCCATGCCATTGAGGTCCACGTTCATTTTAGAGTGGATTAGAACACATGCTCCATGCCACTAGTTGAAGAGGTTAAAATGTCTAAAATGTAGCACAAGGTAGTGACATAATGTAAAGTTCTTTGAAATATTATTTTACATTATTTCTTGAGTGGCTCAGAGCATGACTCTATCCCATAGTCAACCTTGGTCAAAATTTGATGAAGTATATTTTAAGGAGTGGGCTATGAACAACATGTTCTATATCATGGATGTGAAAGCAAATTAAATAGTTTTAAGAAATAAAGTGAGTGGCCTGGTGACATGCTCCATTCCACTCAAAGCATAGTGTATTTTTGGATGTGCTCCACATCATTGGTCAAAATAGTCAAAGTAAGTGATAAGTCTTTTAAAAGAGTGGCTTGGTGACATGTTCTATGTTACTCATCTTTAGAGCATTGCTAAGGTTTAATTGTAGTCATCTAATGAATCAATGGTTGAGATCATGCTGACATTTTCTTAGATATACAAAAGTGAATTCTTGGCAAATGAGAACTAGTTGGTTTGAGTAGGTAGGTAAAGCATCCATGGAGCCAAGAACCAAGAACTTAGGTAGTTGTAGATCTATGACTAGATGAAGTCCCCAAGAAATATGAATGGCTTAGATTTTGTTTCTAATGCCTGGAGTCTAACTACCATTATAGAACAAGCAAGTTGTAGAGCTGAGCTACCATGGCATGCGGTATCGAGCGGATTTCTTAGACTTTAAAGGTGAATGAAATAATGCCATCATAACATTCTACTGATCTATCATGGCTCTATCCTTGTAATGTTCCATCTTCTTCTTTCATTGTAAAAACTATATATAGAGGTCGAACCCTCGATTTTTAGGGTCGGCTCTAGAGTGTTTGCTTGCCCTACTATGTAACATCTTTTGCAAATTAATGGAAGGAGCATTACTTGGATTTTTGACTCAAGAACTATTATCTTCAATATTTTTATTGAGAGATTCAAGTTGTGAATCACATTTTTGCTAATGCTGCTATGGTTAGTTCATTCCACTGATATTGGATTACTAGTTGTAAAGCAATTGAAATATTTTCATAGTTAGATCTATGCTTACAAGAGGTTTATTTCTGTTAAATCTAGATACTGATCTATTCTGCTAAATTGGATTGTTAGTATTGTGGATATTGAAATTACTTCTTGGAGTATATCTCTGCTTTGTGTTTCTTGTATGAAGATTACTCTATTTTTGGGTGTTGTTGATCTTGAGTGTGGGACACTGGAAATGATTTGCTGAAAGGTTTTCCCTGTGGATGCCTATGTTGTTAGCTCTATCCGGCCACTATTTTACTCATAATTCCTTAACCCTAAACCCTTTTCTAACCCTATCTCTTAAACAATTACTGAGCTTAATTGAGTCAACACCCTGTCAGTTGACAAGGAACCAACCTACTCTGGAGGTTGGGCTAGAGCAATCTTTAGTCCATCCAATGTTGAGTTCTGAGTTGTGACTAGCGGGTGCAAGCCTAATCAGAAAGCTGGAAGATAGACAGTCACAGTATCAAGTTTTGCTTGATGTCAATTTGGATCCCAACAATTATTTGCTTAGATGTTTGTTGAATGAATGTGATGAATGCATATGTTGATGTGATGAACATGATGAATTTGGTTTTTTTTTTTCGATGATGAGAATGGGGTAGGCGATTTTTTTTTTTGAATGCATGAAATGTTTTTTTGGAAAATGAACATAAATGCATGAAATATTTTTTTGTTTTTTTTTGGAAAATGAAGATAAATGCATGAAATGAAATGTTTTGTGTTTAAATGAAATGTTTTTTTTAATGGAAATGAATGCATGAAATGTTTTTTTTTGGAAAATGAACATAAATGTATGAATTTTTTTTAATTTTTTTTTTTTTTGAAAAATGCATGAATTGTTTTTTTGTTTTTTTTTTATGTTTGCACTAATATGAATTTTTTTTGTGCTTGCAGGTGAAATTCATTGAGGCTCGATACAGGTGGCCTCGCATTATTTCTTGAGTGTGGAAGGGCCTTTCAAATGATGACTAGAAATTCCTAGAGGCTATGGGGTTGGCTAGGTGTGGGCACGTTGAGACCGTGAGGGCAGACGAGGAGTTCATATCGGCCCTAGTGGAGAGATGGGACCCTAATAGGGGGTTATTTTAGCTTCTAACAGGGAATCTTACAATTACCTTGGAGGATGTTTATTGCATCTTCCATGTTCCTATCAAGGGTACACCAATTTGGGTGGGTCATAATAAGGAGGAGGCATTGAGGCCCATCTATAGTGATGATTGGGATTTTGACTGCAGCAAGGGAGTGATCCAATATATTTATCTATTTAAGTATAATAAGCTAGGTGTACTTCAAAATTCATTATGTACATCTTAGGCAACATGTTGTTGCCTAGCAGCATGGGATCTCAATTCCCTTGGAACTAGGTGGGGCTTGTCTTGCATTTGGTTGTTGAGCCTCAAGTTTATGCATGGACTCCCACTCTTCTATGCCAGATGTATATGGAGTTATATGAAGTGAAGAGGTAGGAGTGAAATGGACTTGGATGCAATTTATTGCTTCAGCTATGGGCATGGGAGCACATCAATATTGCTCATCCAAGGGATCTACTATGTGAGTGGGATCACTATTTACCTTATGCTCTTTATTGGTGTACCAGTGAGGAGACTTCTTTGAGTCATCATGTTCATAGTGCACATAAGTATCAGGATAGACTTGGTTCTATTTTTGGTAGTCATATATTTTGGCAGCCCTAGCAAGGTCTAGCTTGGGATGGTGATGTTGCATAGCTTTAGTGGGTTAGGCAAGGTAGGTGGGTGGTAGGCCAGCATGGACAAGAGATGGAATTTATCTAGTTCTTATGGGTTATGAGGTATTTTGGGTTGGTGCAAGGAGTTCCAGATGCTCTAGTCATGTACAGACAATGTGACAACAAGCTCAGTATTTTGATGACACCTGAATTTTGAATAGTAGATGATGCTATGAACAATGAGGTAGTTGATGTCCCTAATGTAGATGATGCAGGGATGATAGTGGATTATGACACTTGGTTCATGGTGTAGCCTCCATGGATACCTATCCAGGATGTTGATGATGTAGTTAGTAGTGATGAGCATGATGCTAGCGAGTAGGTTTCTTGATGGTAGAAGCACCGTCGGGGTAGCAGGAGTAGGGGGTAAGCTAAGGTAAATGTGCAGCCCATAGATGTTAGTTTTGGGGCTAGAGGATATGGAGAATATGGAGGTGGCAATAACAGTAGCAGATATGGGGGTGATGGAGGTGATGGAGGGTAGGATCCTCCATGATGTACTAAGGATGAATGGGAATTCTCCAGGCTGAGCAGGATATTTTGGTGGATACTATGAATTTTCATGATGTAGATATCACAAGGCTATAGGGTGAAGTATCTCAACTACATAGGGATAATTATGGTCTACAGAGTGGACCTAGTAGAGGTGGGGATGTTGCTACAATTGCAGCTCTTCGGGCTAATATATCTCAGTGATTAGCATGGTATGCTATAGATTTGGTAGCTACCCAAAGGTAGGTTACTTATGTTGTGATGCTCAAGGATAGTCTAGGTCAGCATAACATTTTGCTACCTCTACCTCTAACTTCATCAGTGTTTGGCTCTAGTAGGCAGAGTGAGTCTAGGCCTAGTAGTTTGCGGTCTTGGATTCTTAGGTTTCATGCTCCATCTGGCTCACAGTGGTCAGCTTATGGGCCTCATTGAGGTCATGGTGGTGCTAGCTAGTAGCACTTTATTACCTCTTTTTGTACTTTTCATTTTTTTATGAGCCTCAATACTCTGATGTATACAGCCTTTAGGCATTTTGTACTATGTAATTCATATATATATATATATATATATATATATATGGCCTTATTATGATCATTTGTATTACATTTTTATTTTATTTTTAATTATGGATGCATATGTAGTGATATATGGAATGAATGATGAATGCTTATGTTCTAGTGATTTGGTATGTTATAGACTCTTGCTTGATCAATTGTATTTTTATCACTTAATCAGGGGCATTAATATGTGGTACTTTTAAATAGAATATATAATGATAAGTAATAATGTAACTGGTAATAAATGGTTTAGATAGATGATCTATGGTTGTTTTACAAAGACTCAAACATCTTAGTGACATCAAACAAACTTGTATATGAATTCACAAATCTTCATGATGCTAAGGTTATCCTAGCGATTTCAAAGTTCTCAAGGACCATTTGTGTATGCAATGATTATTCATTTCTCGTTATGATTTAGGTCAAACTAATCAATTATGACTTGTGCCAATAAGCTAGCTCATCCGAGAGTGTCCATAGGTCTATACAAAAGGTCACTAATGTGACAGACGTGGCACCACGCGTAAGGATACCCCATTATCAAGAAATTTTTATTCAACCCATTATTATAATGAGGATCACCCCATGGTTTTCAAAATACTAAGAGTTCCAGGGATTCAAGCTCCTTTCCCTTATTTTATTGCTTTGGATTTTGGGGATTTTATTTTTGAGTTTTCTCATTTTTGTGTTGGAGAAAATTGGATTTTTATTGCTTTTTGGATACTTTCTCATTTTGAGGAGGAGCAAAGGGAAAATTATTGCTTTGGGACACTTTTTGTGATACTTGCTCATTTTGAGGAAGAGCAAGGGAATTTACTTGCTTTTGGGATACTTTTGGGATACTTGCTCACTTTTAGGAAGAGCAAGGATTTTTCTTTTTTTGGAGTGAAGATGGAGCTTGTCCTTTTGTCAACTTCGTAGCATTATAGGCTATGCGCATAATTGGATGAACAAGGGAAACTTTTCACTATATGACAATAACAAATTTTGACTTTTTTATTCCCAAGGTTCACAATATTTAATGTGTTTTGATGTGCATGGTCGAAGAGGAAATTTTATTGGACAAGAACAACTTATTGCTTCTAAAGATCGCTTGATTTTGGATTGAGGCTACTCAAAACACTAGGATTGGTTGAGTTATTGAAAACATTTGGACTCTACTTGTGGATTGATGTGTCATGTAAGGTTTTGTGATACATTAATTGCAAGCTTCTGAAAATTAAAATGTGATCACAAAATATTCAGTGGCTGCATAATCATTATTGCTAACAATTATATGAAATATATCCTAGTTTATGTGAACTCCTTAATCATCAAAATACTATAAGGAAAGTTGCATATTATTGTGTTTGATGGATTGATGGGCAATAATTGATGTAATATTCCCTTGATTAAGGCAACAAGACATGAGTGGACTAGCAATCATCCAAATTAACCAAATGATCCCTAACATGATAATTTACAAATGCCTAAAATGCATCTATGTAATGAGGTGGGATGTATGGATGGATGTATGAAATGCAATGATTTTTTTTAGCCATGTATATGTACATATTTACAATCCACACTATGCATAGAATGCCTTTAGGTGAATAATGTTTAATGTCTCAGGTTCCAATGTTCCCTCTAAATTTGCAAGTTGCTATGTTCTTGGACCCAACTTCTGCTTAACAATGTATAAACCTAACCAATTAACCACAAATTTCTCTCAAGTGCGGCAATGCATTGGTGTTTTATTGATTCTCTTTAAGGACAAGATCTCCAACTTGGAATTCATGAGGATGGACTTTTGCATTATAAATATGCTTTATGTGATATTGATATACTTGTAAATGTTCTAAGGCATTGATTCATCTTTCATCAAGGAGTGTAAGTTGGTCAAGACATGCTTGTCTAGTTGTGTTGTCATCCATGAATTCTTGCAATGTAACTCATAAATAAGGGATCTCGATCTCAAGAGGTATGATTGCTTCAGTGCCATAGACCAATAAAATGGATTTGCCCTTGTTGGCATTTGGAATCTTTTTCGATAAGCCCATAATGCCCAGGGGAGTTGAGTGTACCAATCTCTATGGTTTTATTTGACAAGTTTCTTGAGAATGGTTATCAAGGTCTTATTGGTCACTTCAGCTTATCCATTTGCTTGTGGGTATTAAGGAATTGAGAAATTGTGTTGGATATTGTACTTGTTGCATAATGCTCAAACATCCTTATTTTTAAAAGACTTGTTATTATCATAAATGATATTTGAGGCAATTCCAAAATGATAGATAATGTGCTAGAGTATGAACTCCACAATTTGAGGTCTAGTCATAGTGGTCATTAGAATTGCTTTGACCCATTTGGTGAAGTATTATGTGGCAGTTATGATGAACTTATGTTGTCCCAAATATTCATGTGAAATTTTTCCAATCAAATCTAAGCCCCATTATGAAAAGGGCCAAAGGATTTGAATGGGCTATAATGATTGTGATGGTATATGAGTCAAATTGGCATGATGTTGACATTTTTTATATTTCTTCACATATTGACAACAATCACTTTCCATGGTGGGCCAATAATAACCCATGCACAAGATGCACTTTGCAAGGGCCATTCCACTAAAGTGACCACCACAAGTACCATCATGGTCTTAAGTTATGGCTTTTTATGCCTCTACGAGATCTATAAATTGAATTAAGACTCCATCATGACCATGTCTATACAACATGTCCCCCAAGATATTGTAACGAGTTGCTCTTTGTTTGAACGTTCTCTTTGCAACTCATGTTAAATATAATGGGAGGGTTGAAGAACACAATATTATACTGAGAGGGGGATGAATAGTATAAGATAAAAAAATTTGCTTTTCAATCCAAATGATAACAATAATAATATCAAGGTAGTCAATAATGCATAAATCATCACACACATGAGAGACATAGATTTAACTTGGTTCACCCAATGTGGGCTACGTCCATGTAGAAAATATTTCTTATAAATTTTCTCAACAAATCTCTTGGGAACCAATTCCCTATTACAATGTTTATGGGTACCCACCCAAAGGAGACTCCAATACCCTATGCTCAAGTTTATGGATATTTGTTCATAGGAGACCTCTATCCCTATTGCTCTGATTTGTGGACCTCTATCCACAAGATACCTATGTCTCCATTATACTATTTTGTGGACATCTATGCATAGGAGACCTTTATCCCCTTTTCATTGATTAGCTCCAAAGCCTTCTCACAGCTTTTCTCAACTCTAATCAAATCTACTCACAACTCTGATCAAATTTGCTCAACTTCTTGTACTGATCTATCTTACACTACTCACAAATCTACCTCAATCCTGCTCACAAAACCTACTTAGAACTACTCACAAGCCTTCTCAAAATAGCTCACAATCCTACTCTAATTTGCTCACTGTCTCTGCTCAACTCTGATCTAACACATGCTCAAAACTACTCATAACACATGCTCAAAACTTCTCATAACACATGCTCAAAACTACTCATAACACAAGATCAACACTACTCATAACGCTTTCTTTGATAAAAGTACTTCAGACATATTCTACCCAGATTCACTGTTCAAGAACACATAGAAAATGATATGCAATATAATTTCACAATATATTCTTTCCCATTTCACTCAAGGATTATGCACAAAAATTACTTCATAAAACTGCCCTATAACCTTTGTAAAGTTGCTCTCAAATATCAAGCACAATAATGCACAAATTTGCTTTACTAGACTAGTTTCTTAACACTTGATCATTCACATTCAATGTCACTCAAACCAATGCCCAAAAGCTTCACAAATTCATTCAAACAATGAAGCACAATTTGTTCACAAACCCTAGCTCAAATATTTCCAACAATGCACATATATAATCCTTATTTCTCCATATTATGATTCAAAAATATTTGCTCAACCAAACACCTTAAAGAAGGAATAATGTCACCATACCTCGTAACTTGCTTTTATGAATATGTGCCCTCAAAAACCTATCTCAAAATAATTTCCTTTTCAAAATGCCACTTCAAAATTGGTTAGTAGATTTTTCTTTCAAACCATCAACATTAAATTTCTCCTCAAAAATATGTGCACAATGAAATCTGAAAATGGTGTTCAATGACTCCTTTTTTTCTCAAAATATAGGGCATTAAAAATTATCAAAACCCCTCAAACTTTCTTTTCACCATACAAAAAATTACAACCAAAAATAAAACCACAATAACACCTTATAACTCCTACTTTTAAAAGGCACAAGTAACTTTCCATATCAATAATGTACCTTATAATAATCAAAAATCCTAAGTGCATAATACAATTTTAATTTCACTTTCATGCACCTTATACCTCCTATTCTCACATGCAAAATATCTCCTTTTTATTTCCTCTTTATGCTATTTGCAAAATAAAAAATTTATAAAACACACCCTTATGATTCCTATTTGCAAAATAGAAATCTTTTATAAAACATCCTTATGACTCCCCATTTGCAAAACAAAACTTTATAATTCACACCCTTATGACTCCCTAACATAATAAAACCAACACATACCTTATAGAAAATTTAATTAAAAAATTTGTGCTCTTACTAATGATGCCACCACAATTCAAACCTACCACCTCTAGTTGGCTCATGCCCTAGATTACACCAATACATTGTGTGGGCTAGCTACCCACACAACAACCAAAGTGCACGTGCTTTTATTTCAACTACCACACAAAATCTTTCTCAACCAAAACTTTAGCAAAATTGTCCTTGTCGTGCTTCAAACTCGAGATCTCCTCTTTTCCAGTGATCTAGCATAGGGCATCCCTATCATCTAGGCTAGCTACCCATATGAGACTTCAAACTTGCTACAATTCTTTTTGAATTTCAAAATTTACCTTTTTAAAAATCGTGCACCTGTCCTTTCCTTCTACTCTACCCTCAATGAATCAAACGATCGAGCGGATCTCATGATTTTGCTTTGTCTCAACCTTAGGCAAATGAAATAATTTACCCCCTTTAAATATGATCTCCTCTTCATGCATTTATGTTGGCACCTTTTAAAATAATTAAAATTTTAGCATGCCCTCCAAGATTTCAAACTTATATTATTATTTTTAAAACCTTTGGGCTTTGAAAACGAAACTTGTCTTCAATTTCTCTTTATTTTTCAAATAAAAATTTTTGGCCCAAGTATTATAATATTAAAAATATTATAATATTATTTCCTCTCTTTTAAACCATAGCCTTTATTTTAAACCTTTGCTTTATTTTTCACTTGCAAACCTTGAAGAACACAAGCTTATACTGAGAGGGGGGTGAACAGTATAAGACCACTTTTTACTTTTCTTTCCCAATCAATATTATGCAATGTAAAGATAGCAATATCAATAGTAGTAATCAAAGCAATGCACAAATCACCACACACAATAGAGACACCAATTTTACGTGGTTCACCCAATGTGGGCTACTCCACGGAGAAAATATTTCACTAAAATTTTCTCAATCAATCTCTTGGGAATCCTTTCCCTATTACAATGTTTATGGACCTCTATCCAAAGGAGACACCAATCCCCTAATCAAGTTCATGGATCTCTATCCATAGGAGAACTCCTTTCTCCTTAGCTCTGACTGGTGATCTTCTAGAAGAACTATTGCCCCCACTACTCTGGCTAATGGATCTCTATCCACTGAAGACACCTATCCTCACTACCCTAGCTAATGGATCTCTATCCACTGGAGACTGTCATCCTCTATACTCTGTCACCTTCCAAAGCTTTATCTCAAATCTACACTAAACATAGTCCTTCGGTCTAGCACAAATCTGCTCAATCTCTATCTCTGGTTTGGCACAAACCTATCCTCAAATCTGCACCAAACTCTATCCTCGAATATGTACTAAACATAGTCCTTCGATCTAGCACAAATCTATCCTCAATATCTATCCTTGATCTACTATAAATAGTCTTGGTCTAGCACAAATCTATCCTCAATATCTGTCCTCAAGCCTTAACACAAATCTTGACTCAATCTCAAATCAACTCTGCTAGATCTACCCCAAACCTTAACTCAAGGTTTGAACAAATCAATCAACTCTGCTCACAAGTCTTCTCAAAGACTTATCTCAAATATGCCTTGTAAGCTTCCATAAAAGCTCACACTAATCTATCCACAAGTCCTCTCTAGAACTTGTCCAAATCTGCTCAATAAGTCCTTACTAGAACTTGTCCAAATATAAAAGTCCTCACTAGAACTTGTCCAAATCTGCTCTCAATCTGTATTGTAAGCTTCCACAAAAGCTCACACAAATCTATCCACAAGTCCTCTCAAAGACTTACCTCAAATATGCTCAACAAGTCCACACTAGAACTTGTCCAATCTCATAGAAACATAAAGAGAATTGTTAGAGACTCAATATGCTTCACATTCATCACAATGCTCAATCACTTTCAATCACTCTTTTAGAAACATACAGAGAATTGTTAGAGACTCAATATGCTTCACATTCACCTCAATGCTCAATCACTTTCAATCTCTCTTTTATCACAGAAACATATAGAGAATTTTTAGAGACTCAATATGTTTCACACTCATCAATACTCAACCTCTTTCTCAAATCAATTCAGAATATAGAATAATTTGTTTCATAGAACTTGAACTATCACTTCACACATCCACTTGACTAGGCTCAACCAACTCTACTCAACCAATCACTCAATGAAATAATCCTTTCTCACAAACCCTAGTCCAAGCTTATGAACACTCACTCAAATGTTTCCAACAATGCTTATCAACCAATCTCACATAACAATGATACTCATGTTCTTTGCAAACCCTAGTTCAAGTTCTTCACTCAATCAATCACTTCAACAACAATGCTTATAAAACAATATTCACAATAGCTCAACAACTCAATAAGGAAACCTAATCAAGTCCTTTTCACTCCAAAGTTGTTTTCCAGAAAACCAACCAATCAACTCAATCAAGGAAGAATGTGCCCATACCTTTTTTCTTGATGAGAAGTAGACCACACAAATCTGCCACAATCATAAACACTTCTTTGCCAAACTCAAGGAGGTTAGATGTCAAAATATTACTCCAATACTCTCTCAAAAATATTCCTTGGACACAAAAATAATCAAATCTCAAATATACCTTATTTCTCCCTTTTAAAATTAACACTCATCAAACCATACATAAAATAATTACTTGGATACACCTTATCAACTCCAACTTAAAATAATATCCAACACCACAAAAATCACAACCAATCTTTCTAAAACACCTTTATTTCTTTTTCAAACCCTAAAACAAATAATATCAAAAATTTATTTTGCAATATCCTTATAACTCCCTAAAACCTCATATACCACATGAAATATGCAAAAATTAATTTTTAATACCTCAACAACCTTTTTCGACAAATCCGATACTCAAACTTTAATGCATACCTTATTATCCCTCAAAAAGGGTTTTCGACATGATTCGATCCATCGTCTCCCCAAGCGCCAAGCACCTTAGCACCTTGGAGCCCACCGCATGGGCTAGAAGCACCCACGTGAAGGAAGTAAAGCTTCCTCCCCTTTCTACCAATGTCCACCATGATTTCCAACCAAAATGTAAAATGAAAGATCCTTCATGGGGGATTCGAACCTATGCCTATCACTGCCCTAATGACTTGCCACTACCACGCTTGCCAACTGCGCTACCGATAGTTGGTGACCAAGGCTCCCTCCTTGGTGTATGATGTAATCTCACCTTCTCTTAGCACTTTAAACAAAACACAAAGCTCTCTGTTGCACCCACGATTCACATAAACACATAGCATAAGATTTAATTCAAAAACATTCGGGGGCTTATGGTAAGGTGGGTAATCCTCCTTTTATACACATGGTAAATGTTCTTCCCACGTCGGTGCTTAGAAATTTGATTTCAAATTTTAAATTAATTTTAATAACCCTCCTTAGGGTTAGTTAAAAATTAATATAAATTAATCTTATAATTAATATCAAAATTAATTAATAATTAATTTAAATAACTTTAAGTTAAGTAAATTAAATTATAAATTAATTTATAATAAAAATTATATTAATTAATTTATAATTAATTTAAAACTTCCCTTTATAATATTATAAAAAATATTATAATATTATTCACTTGGGCTTTTTGCACTTTAGACCATATCTGATGTCCTGAAACCGGGTCTTGATCAACTAAAACTAGAGAACCTAAAATCGATGTTGCCCACTGAAACTGCCATTGACTAGTGCTGAAATATTGACATCAATGACCACTCACTCTTGACATCAATGACAACTTATCTACTCAAAATGTCCAACAATCTCCCCCTTTGTCATTGATGGCAACCCAAATTATTTTTACCAAAACTTGACCTTTTTCCTGTTCTGCTCCCCCGGAAATTGCTCCCCCTGACTCAATGCTCTCTCCTTAAACCAAATATCTCCCCCTTACTCAAATCTCTCCCCCTTTGACATCAATGGCAAAGGGTCACCTTTGGGGCTCGGGGCTAAGAATGAGTCTCTTAGCTTAGCCCCTCCCCCACCTCCTCTTGAGGTGGTTAATTCTGGGGTGGGAGTATTTCTACTCCCAACAAGCACTGGTATTTACCTTTATCCTCTTTCCTTCTCATCTGATCCTTCTGATTTCTTTGACTGTTCTTGTTCTTCTTCCATGTCCATATTCCTATTCCTGTTCTATCCATGTTCTTTCTCCTTTATCCATATTCTTTCTTGTTCATGCTTGATTCTGGAATGTCTGCTCTACACCATTTTGTTGTATGTCCATCATTATTGCACTTATAACACTTAATGTTATTATTCCTTGGAGGTGCAAATGTCTTGGGATTTCTCCTAGTGAAGCCATATCCTTTTCTGTTATGAACCTTGCAATTCATTGCCTTGTGACCAAACTGATTACATGAGTAGCAATACCCATGGAAAAGTTATATGTTCCTGAAATTCCCATATTCTTGTCTTTCATGTGTCCTGCACTGTGAAGCCATGTGCCCAAATCTGTGACATGAGAAACATCTTCCATTGAAGTTTCCTTGTCTTGACCTCATTGGTCTCTTAGTCTCTCTTAACCTATTCTGATTGTTGTTCCATCTGTTTCTTCTTTGTGCATTGTTCCTTTCCTTGTTGAACTTTCTATTGTCCAACTCATCCTCAGAAGTCTCACTTTCTCTTACACTATCTTCTTCTAAAGTTTCTTCTTCTTCAGAACTTGAGGTTGACTCTTCTTCTTGTTTCTTTTGAGCTTGTTCAAAACCAAGACCTATTTTGTTTGTTGACCTTCTTTGTACCTTGATCATCTTATCTACAATATTTGAACTCTTTCCAAACTTGTGTAGCTTATCCTTGGATTTCTCTAAATCTTCCCTTAGTAGAGCTACTTCTTGTTCTAACTTTTCACATTCTAAGACCTTTGCTTCTAGCTTATCCTTGAACTTCTTTGTCTTAGCCATTGACTTGTTTAGATCCTCTATAAGCTTTCCTCTTTCTTCATCACATTCTTGAAACTGAAATTCAAGTTGGGAGTTTTGCTTTCTTACCTTCTTTAAAGTTTTAAGAGCATAAATAAGCTCTCCCTCAAGATCAACTCCTCCTTTTTCTGATTCTTCCTCTATTTGTTTGCCTTTGTCAACATCTTCATTCTTTTCTGACTTGTCTTCTATAGGATCACCTTCTTCTTCTTCTAGTGCCATTAGAAGATTCTCTTCTGGTCCTTCTAGTGCATCCTCATATTCATCATCACTA
The DNA here is from genome assembly GCA_028583015.1 of Wollemia nobilis. Classification (NCBI taxonomy): domain Eukaryota; kingdom Viridiplantae; phylum Streptophyta; class Pinopsida; order Araucariales; family Araucariaceae; genus Wollemia; species Wollemia nobilis. The sequence goes on along the minus strand of JAQPPZ010017232.1, from coordinate 20,420,690 downwards.
AAACTGAAACCATCCCTTGTACAACTATCTTCAAGATGTCCAAAATTACCACATCTAAAACACTTGAGAATTATTGGTGACCTTTTCTTGACTTCTTCTTTTTCTTCAATCAAAAATAGGACTTCATCTTTATCATTATCTGAAAAACTATTATCACTATCACTTGAGTACTTACTTGCCTTGTCTGCATAGTAGCTCTTCTTTTGTCTTTGAAAGAACTTCTTTCCTTGTCTACTTTGTCCATCCTTACCTTTCTTTTGGTACCTATATTTTTTTGATTCCTTGTTCCTGTAATCCTATTTTTCTTCATCATTGTTATTTTTAGCTTCTTGACAATCAGTTGCATAATGACCATACTTTCCACAATTGAAACATCTAATAGATTTTGCATCTTTAAATCTTCTTGAATCCTTATTCCTTCTACCATAATTAGCTTCTTCATCATTGGATGACTCATTGCTCGATTCTGACTTCTTACCCTTTGTTTTCTTAATTGCTTTGAAGGTTGCTTCCTTTCAGTGATTAGGTTCCTCTTTTGTTCTTAACTCAAAAGTTGTAAGAATACCAAGTAACATATCTCTTGTCAAAGAATCACCATCTTTTGATTCTTCTATAGCAGAGATATTTTCACTAAATCTTTTTGGAAGAGATCTTAAGACCTTATCACAAACATCTGATTCTTCAACATTAAGTCCAAGTCCTTGCATGGCATTAACAACCTCATCTACTCAAAGTAGATAAGTACTAATGTTTTCCTCATCCTTCATTCTTAATTCTTCAAATTGTCCTTTGAGATTTTGAATCTTTGCCTTTTTGACACTTTTATCTCCTTCATATATGCTTTGCAACTTATCCCAAATTCCTTTTGAATCTCTACAATGCATAACCTTTATTGATTCTATTCTATGCAAACCTCTCAAAATTGCATTCATTGCTTTTGAATTGTAATGTTGTAGAAGCTTACCTTCCTTATCTGTAGGTGGATTAGCTGGTGGTATGTATCCATTTTCAACTACTTCCCAAATTTCATTGCCAAGTGCCATCAGGTGAATCTTCATTCTCATACTCCAAAATATATAATCACTTCCATCAAATATTGGTGTTGAATTATCTGAGGACACATTCTTAGAATCCATTGTGTTCTTGAAATCTTTTCCTTCAAGTTGTTAAACTCTTTCGAAGGAACCCGCTCTGATACCAATTGAAGAACACAAGCTTATACTGAGAGGGGGGTGAACAATATAAGACCACTTTTTACTTTTCTTTCCCAATAAATATTATGCAATGTAAATATAGCAATATCAATAGTAGTAATCAAAGTAATGCATAAATCACCACACATAATAGAGACACCAATTTTACATGGTTCACCCAATGTGGGCTACTCCACGGAGAAAATATTTCACTAAAATTTTCTCAATCAATCTCTTGGGAATCCTTTCCCTATTACAATGTTTATGGACCTCTATCCAAAGGAGACACCAATCCCCTAATCTAGTTCATGGATCTCTATCCATAGGAGAACTCCTTTCTCCTTAGCTCTGATTGGTGATCTTCTAGAAGAACTATTGCCCCCACTACTCTAGCTAATGGATCTCTATCCACTGAAGACTCCTATCCTCACTACCCTGGCTAATGGATCTCTATCCACTAGAGACTATCATCCTCTATACTCTATCACCTTCCAAAGATCTATCTCAAATCTGCACTAAACATAGTCCTTCGATCTAGCACAAATCTTCTCAATATCTGTCTCTGGTTTGGCACAAACCTATCCTCAAATCTACACCAAAATCTATCCTTGAATCTGTACTAAACATAGTCCTTCGATCTAGCACAAATATATCCTCAATATTTTTGATCTAACACTAAACATAGTCCTTCGATCTAGCATAAATCTATCCTCAATATCTATCCTCAAGCCTTAACACAAAGCTTGACTCAATCACAAATCAACTCTGCTAGATCTGCCCCAAACCTTAACTCAAGGTTTGAACAAATCAATCAACTCTGCTCACAAGTCTTCTCAAAGACTTATCTCAAATATACCTTGTAAGCTTCCACAAAATCTCACACTAATCTATCCACAAGTCCTCTCTAGAACTTCCTCAATTTAGAACTTGTCCAAATTTGCTCAACAAGTCCTCACTAGAACTTGTCCAAATATACTCTCAATATGTATTGTAAGCTTCCACAAAAGCTCACACAAATCTGTCCACAAGTCCTCTCAAAGACTTACCTCAAATCTGCTCAATAAGTCCACACTAGAACTTGTCCAATCTCATAGAAACATAAAGAGAATTTTTAGAGACTCAATATGCTTCACATTCATCACAATGCTCAATCACTTTCAATCACTCTTTTAGAAACATACAGAGAATTGTTAGAGACTCAATATGCTTCACATTCACCTCAATGCTCAATCACTTTCAATCACTCTTTTAGAAACATATAGAGAATTGTTAGAGACTCAATATGTTTCACACTCATCAATACTCAACCTCTTTCTCAAATTTAGAATATAGAATAATTTGTTTCATAGAACTTGAACTATCACTTCACACATCCACTTGACTAGGCTCAACCAACTCTACTCAACCAATCACTCAATGAAATAATCCTTGCTCACAAACCCTAGTCCAAGCATATGAACACTCACTCAAATGTTTCCAACAATGCTTATCAACCAATCTCACATAACAATGATACTCATGTTCTTTGCAAACCCTAGTTCAAGTTCTTCACTCAATCAATCACTTCAACAACAATGCTTATAAAACAATCTTCACAATAGCTCAACAACTCAATAAGGAAACCTAATCAAGTCCTTTTCACTCCAAAGTTGTTTTCTAGAAAACCAACCAATCAACTCAATCAAGGAAGAATGTGCCCATACCTTTTTTCTTGATGAGAAGTAGACCACACAAATCTGCCACAATCATAAACACTTCTTTGCCAAACTCAAGGAGGTTAGATGTCAAAATATTACTCCAATACTCTCTCAAAAATATTCCTTGGACACAAAAATAATCAAAGCTCAAATATACCTTATTTCTCCCTTTTAAAATTAACACTCCTCAAACCATACATAAAAATAATTACTTGGATACACCTTATCAACTCCAACTTAAAATAATATCCAACACCACAAAAATCACAACCAATATTTCTAAAACACCTTTATTTCTTTTTCAAACCCTAAAACAAATAATATCAAAAATTTATTTTACAATATCCTTATAACTCCCTAAAACCTCATATACCACATGAAATATGCAAAAATTAATTTTTAATACCTCAACAACCTTTTTCGACAAATCCGGTACTCAAACTTTAATGCATACCTTATTATCCCTCAAAAGGGTTTTCGACGTGATTCGATCCACCGTCTCCCCAAGCGCCAAGCGCCTTAGCACCTTGGAGCCCACCACATGGGCTAGAAGCACCCACGTGAAGGAAGCAAAGCTTCCTCCCCTTTCTACCAATGTCCACCATGATTTCCAACCAAAATGCAAAATGAAATATCCTTCGCAGGGATTCGAACCTATGCCTATCACTGCCCTAACGACTTGCCACTGCCGCGCTTGCCAACTGTGCTACCGACAGTTGGTGACCAAGGCTCCCTCCTTGGTGTATGATGTAATCTCACCTTCTCTTAGCACTTTAAACAAAACACAAAGCTCTCTGTTGCACCCACGATTCACATAAACACATAGCATAAGATTTAATTCAAAATATTTGGGAGCTTATGGTAAGGTGGGTAATCCTCCTTTTATACACATGGTAAATGTTCTTCCCACATCGGTGCTTAGAAATTCGATTTCGAATTTTAAATTAATTTTAATAACCCTCCTTAGGGTTAGTTAAATATTAATATAAATTAATCTTATAATTAATATCAAAATTAATTAATAATTAATTTAAATAACTTTAAGTTAAGTAAATTAAATTTATAATAAAAATTATATTAATTAATTTATAATTAATTTAAAACTTCCCTTTATAATATTATAAAAAATATTATAATATTATTCACTTGGGCTTTTTGCACTTTAGACCATATCTGACGTCCTAAAATCGGGTCTTGAACAACTGAAACTGGAGAACCTGAAATCGATGCTGCCCACTAAAACTGCCACTGACTGGTGCTGAAATCTTGACATCAATGACCACTCACTCTTGACATCAATGACAACTTATCTACTCAAAATGTCCAACAAACCTTTGTCCCTCTGTGTATAATATTTAAAAATAAATATTATAACTTTTTTTTACCAATTTCCTTGCTTTGAGATGAGCCTTGCCTTGCATAATTATTCAATCATAGAAGAATATTTCTGCCATACCAAACTCTCTTTGACATCAACCTTTTGACATCAAACCTTTGACATCAATGACAACTCAATATACTCAATATTTCCAACAATCTCCCCCTTTGTCATTGATGGCAACCCTTTCTAAAAATTCCTTTTACAACCACTGAATTCCAAATCTGCTCCCCCTAGAAGCTGCTCTCCCCTTACTGAAACTCTCCCCCTTTGACATCAATGGCAAAGGGACTCCTTTGGGGCTAAAAATAAGACTCTTAGCTCAGCCCCCTCACCACCTCCTCTCCTTGAGGTGATCAATTTTGGGGTGGGAGTAAGACTACTCCCAACTTTCCTCTAAGATACTCAAAAGTTTCCTTTGGAAGTGGCTTAGTAAATATGTCCGCAATTTGTTCCTTTGTAGTAACATATTCCAATTTGACTTGTTGATCCATCACCTGCTCTCTCAAAAAATGATATTTGATTGGAATGTGCTTGGTCCTTGAATGCATCACTGGATTCTTTGAAATGTTTATGGCACTTGTATTATCACATAGTATGGAGATGGGATGATCATGCTCTATTTTAAAATATTTTAAAGTTTACTTCATCCATAACACTTGTGTACAACAAGCAACTATTGCAATGTACTCTACCTCTACCATGGATAAGGATACCGATGCTTATTTCTTGCTTAGCCAAGAGACTAAACAATCTCCAAGAAAGAATGCTCCTCCACTTGTGCTCTTCCTATCATCAATACTGCCTACCCAATCTGCATCTGTATATGCTGTGAGAGTGAAGTTGTTACTTCTGGGATACCAAAGTCCAAATTCCATAGTTCCTTTTAAATACTTGAGGATTCTCTTTACTACCTGTACATGTGTTTCCTTTGGCGCTGCTTGAAATCTTGCCACTAGTCCCACTGCCTGCATTATATCTGGTCTTGTAGTTGTGACATATAGTAAACTTCCAATCATGGATCTATACAATGTCTGATTTGCCTCAGGAGATTCATCATATTTACTCAACTTGCATCCTGTAACCATGGGGGTACTCACTGGTTTGCAATCCTCCAATTTGAATTTTTTCAACATTTCTTTTATATACTTGGTTTGTGAGAGAAATATACCTTTTTCTAATTGTGAAATCTGCAATCCAAGGAAGAAGGACAACTCACCAAGCATTGACATTTCAAATTCATTTTGCATACACTTTGCAAATTTCTGACACATCTTATCATTACTGCCTCCAAAAATGATATCATCCACATAGACCACCACAATCAACAAGTCATTTCCTTCATTTTTGATGTATAAATTATTATCAACTATTCCTTTTCTGAAACCTTGTTCTTGAAGATACTTATCCAACCTTGAATACCAAGCCCTAGGGGCTTGCTTTAGTCCATAAAGAGCCTTCTTTAATTTGCATACATAATCTGGCTTATCAGTCAGGTTGAACCCCTCAAGTTGCTCAATGTAGACCTCTTCTTCTAAGAAACCATTGAGAAAAGCTGATTTTACATCCATTTGATATACTTTGAAGTTTTTGAAACTTGAGAATGCTAAAAATATTCTTATGGCCTCAAGTCATGCAACAAGAGCAAATGTTTCATCAAAATCAATCCCTTCAACCTGTGCATAGCCTTTGCATACCAGTCTTGCTTTGTTTCTGACTACTTGACCATCTTCATTTAACTTATTTCTGTAAACCCATTTAGTGCCAATTATATTCTTATCTTTTGGTCATGGGACAAGTTCCCAAGTCTCACTTTTTTCTATTTGATCCAACTCTTCATCCATTGCCTTGACCCAATATTTATCTTCTCTTGCCTCATTGAAATCCTTGGGCTCAATTTTAGATAGCAAAGAAATATTTGCATGTTCACCTGTTCCTATTATCTTCCTCCTTGTTTGTCTTTCATCTGGATTCCCAATAATCAGATCTCTTGGATGATTCTTTTGCACATACCTGGATGGAGTCTTAGGTGGTGTTCTTTGTGCTTCATCTTCTTCTGATTCTTCACCTACTTCTTCTTGGCAACTTTCTTCTTCTTGATATACAATTTCTTGAGTTGATTCTTTTGACCCTATTTGTTCATCAACTATTACATTTGTACTTTCCATAATTGTATGTGTCCTTTTATTATAGCATTTATAGGCTTTGCTCTTAGTGGAATAGCCAAGGAAGATACCCTCATCGCACCTTGAATCAAACTTACCCAAATTTTTCTCTTCTCGTCTAATGTAGCATTTGCTTCCAAAAACTCTGAAATACTTTATAGTAGTTGGTCTTCCCTTCCAAATATCATATGGGGTTTTGTGATGATTTACTCTTACTTGAGCTCTATTGATGATATAGACAGTTGTATGAACTACCTCTCTCCAAAAACCATCTGAAATCTTAGACTCACTTAGCATAGCTCTGGCCATATTCTCGATAGTTCTATTTTTTCTTTCAACTACTCCATTTTATTGTGGAGTCCTTGTTGCTGAGTATTCTCTTTTGATTCCATGTTGTTCATAGAATTCTATGAATTCATTTGAAGTGAATTCTCCTCCTCTATCTGATCTTAGACACTTGATATTTTTACCTGTTTTATTTTCTACTAAAACCTTGAATGCTTGGAACTTCTCAAAAGCTTCTGACTTTTCTTTTAAGAATGCCACCCAAGTCATTCTGGAGAAATCATCTATAAATAGCATGAAGTAACTTTCACCTTGTAAACTCTTTGTCCTTGTAGGACCACATAAATCAGTGTGAACTAGTTTCAATGGTTCGGATGAAGAAAATTCTTTTGACTTGAAACTTGTTCTTGTTTGCTTACCATGCTGACATTGTGCACAAATTGTGCTTTGGGGTCTTTTTATCCTGGGTAAATCTCTGACTGCCTATTTGTTGCTTATTTTCACTATGTTTTCAAAGTTCAGATGACCCATTCTTCTATGCCATAACCAACTCTCATCCTCTTGTGATAAAAAATATTTTTCTCCTTTAATTTCACTCAACATGTAGAGATTGTTTGTAGTTCTACTGGCATCTGCAATAAGCTTTCCTATCTTGGATTTCCTGATCTCACATCTATTTGGGTGAAAGGTGATTGTGTGCCCCTGATCACAAAGTTGACTTACACTTAGTAAATTGTGCTTCAATCCCTTAACATACAATACATTTTCTATCTTTGATTTTCCATTATCTAAACTCAAAGTCCCTTTTCCAATAATTTTTGTTGAAGCATTATCACCAAATTTTATTGATCCTCCATTGATTTCTTTAAGTGAAAGAAATTTACTTTTGTCACCTGTCATATGACTTGAACAACCACTATCAACATACCACTGATTTCCCTTATCTTGTGCATGAAGAGTTATTTGTACCAACATTGACTTCTCCTTTTCTTGTTCCTCTTTCCTTTTCCAAACTTTTGAAGTTGTATTCTTTTGAACCTTCTGATCCTCCTTCTTTTTGCTTGATTCAGGAAACACTATTTTACACCATTTGGCCTTGTGCCCAAAATTATTACATTTGTAATAGATGATATTGTTATCCATGAGAGGTGCAAATGAATTGAAATTTCTATCAACATTATTTCTCACATGGACCATGCAATGTACAACTTTATGACCATATTTGTTACATGAAAAATAATAACCATGGAAGAAATTTTGTAACCTGTTAGATTGCCTTGAATGATATGGTCACATGATTCTTCCTTTGTTGTTTCTGTAATTGACTTTTGTCCATGATGTTTCTCTATTTTCTTCCTCCTTGATACTTTTGCCTTTCAATATATCAGCATAGGTCATGGGCTCTTCTTTCTTTGATATCTTTGTTCCTTTGGAGCTTGACTCCTCTTTCTATTTCCCTAACCTTATATTTTGTTGTAACTTATCCTTAGACTTTTCAACTCCCTTTCTTAGAGAGACAATTTCAAGTTCCAATATTTCACATTCTAACTCTTTTGCCTTTAACTGTTCAGCCATATATTTTTCAATTTTCTTTGCCTCTTCAACCTTCACCTTTAAGTCTATGAGATTTTGTAGAAGCTTTGTCTTTGTTTCCTCATCCTCTTGAATTTGAGCCTTCAAACTTGAATTCTTCTCTCTAACTCTTTCCAAATTTCCAAGAGCAGTAATAAGTTCCTCTTTCATGTCAATCATGGCTTCTTCTCCATTTTTTGTGGTCATGTGTGTTCTTGTAGGATCTTCCTTCAAATTGTTAGGCTTTTCATGAAGGAACTTGCTTTGATACCAATTGAAGAACACAAGCTTATATTGAGAGGGGGTGAATAGTATAAGATAAAAATTTTTACTTTTCAATCCAAATGATAATAACAATAATATCAAGGTAGTAAATAATGCATAAATCATCACACACATGAGAGACATAGATTTAACATGGTTCACCCAATGTGGGCTACGTCCACGGAGAAAATATTTCTTATAAATTTTCTCAACAAATATCTTGGGAACCAAATCCCTATTACAATGTTTATGGACCTCTATCCAAAGGAGACACCAATCCCCTATGCTCAAGTTTATGGACCTCTATCCATAGGAGAACTCTATCCCCACTACTCTTTTTTGATTTAAGGAGATCTATCCCTTTTGGTTTAAAGCTACTCTAATCTCTCAACTCTGATCAAATCTACTCATAACTCTGATCAAATCTGCTCAACTACCTGTATTGATCTATCTCACACCTGCTCATAAGTCTACCTCAAACCTACTCACAAATCCTACTTAGAACTTCTCACAAGCCTTCTCAAAAGGCCTACTCAAAATAACTCACAATCTTGCTCTAATATGCTCACTATCTCTGCTCAACTTTGCTCTAACACATGCTCAAAACTGCTCATAACACATGCTCAAAAATACTCATAACACTTGCTTTGATAAAAATACTTCAGACATATTCTACCTAGATTTCTTGTTCAAGAACACATAGAAAATGATATGCAATATAATTTCACAATATGTTCTTTCCAAATATCACTCAAGGATTATGCACAAATTGCTTCATAAAATAGTTTCTAACACTTGCTCATTCACATTCAATGTCACTCAAACCAATGCCCAAAAGCTTCACAAATTCATTCAAACAATGAAGCACAATTTGTTCACAAACCCTAACTCAAATATTTCCAATAATGCACATATATAATCCTTATTTCTCCACCTTATGATTTAAAAATATTTTCTCAACCAAACACCTTAAATAAGGAATAATATCACCATACCTCTTAACTTGCTTTGATGAAGATGTGCCCTCAAAAACCTATCTCAAAATAATTTCCTTTTCAAAGTGCCACTTCAAAACTGGTTAGTAGATTTCTCTTTCAAACCATCCACATTAAATTTCTTCTCAAAAAATGTGCACAATGAAATCTGAAAATGATGCTCAATGACTCTCCTTTTGTTCTCAAAATATAGGGCATTAATCAATTATCAAAACCCCTCAAACTTTCTTTTCACCATACAAAAATTACAACCAAAAATCAAACCACAATAACACCTTATAACTCCTACTTGTAAAAGGCACAAATAATTTTCAATATATATAATCATCCAAAACCCTAAGTTCATAATACAATTTTAATTTCACTTTCATACACCTTATACCTCCTATTCTCACATGCAAAAATATCTCCTTTGTATTTCCTCTTTATACTATTTGCAAAATAAAAACTTTATAAAACACACCTTTATGATTCCTATTTGCAAAATAGAAAGCTTTTATAACACATCCTTATGACTCCCTATTTGCAAAACAAAACTTTATAACTCACACCCTTATGACTCCCTAACATAATAAAACCAACACATACCTTATAGAAAATTTAATTAAAAATTTTGTGCGCTTACTAATGCTACCACCGCAATTCGAACCTACCACCTCTAGCTGGCCCACGCCCTAGCTTGCACTAGGACATCGCATGGGCTAGCTGCCCACACAACAACCAAAGCACATGTACTTTTATTTCAACTACCACACAAAATCTTTCTCAAACAAAACTTTTACCAAATTGTCCTTGTTGTGCTTTGAACTTGAGACCTCCTCTCTACCAGTGATCTAGCGTAGGGCCTCCCTATCATCTGGGCTAGCCACCCAGATGAGACTTCAAACTTGTTGCACTCCCTTTTGACTTTTAGAATCTACTTTTTAAAAATCGTGCGCCTATCCTTTCCTTCTACTCTGCCCTCAACGAATCGAATGATCGAGCGGATCTCACGATTTTGCTTGGTCTCAACCTTAGGCAAATGAAATAATTTTCCCCCTTTAAATATGCTTTCCCCTTCATGCATTGACGTCGGTGCCTTTTGAAATAATTAAAATATTAACATGCCCTCCAATATTTTTAGTGCCTTCAACCTTTCAAACTTATATTATAATATTTAAAATATTATAATATTATTTTTAAAACCTTTGGGCTTTGCAAACTAAACTTGTCTTCAATTTCTCTTTATTTTTCAAATAAAACCTTTTGGCCCAAGTATTATAATATTAAAAATATTATAATATTATCTCCTCTCTTTTAAACCATGGCCTTTATTTTAAACCTTTGCTTTGCTTTTCTCTTGCAAACCTTTGTCCCTCTATGTATAATATTTAAAAATAAATATTATAACTTTTTCTTTTTTACCAATTTTCTTGCTTTGATATGAGCCTTGCCTTGCATAATTATTCAATCATAGAAGAATATTTCTGCCATACCAAACTCTCTTTGACATCAACCTTTTGACATCAAACCTTTGACATCAATGACAACACAACATGCTCAATATTTCCAACAAGGATTCTATCCTCCATGTTAAATCAGCTTACAAGCTTCTGCTTGATGATGAGGATTTTGTCCTCCAAAAGGACTTAGTTTGGATAAAAAAAATTAATTCCAAAAATTGCAATCTTTTCATGGTTGGTTATCCAAGGAATAATTCTAACCATTGATAATATGATGTGTAAAGGTATTTGTATCACTAATCGTTGTTATCTATGCAGGGCTAATTGGGAGACCATTTATCACATTTTCCTTGAGTGCCCTTTTTCCTTGACTATCCTAAGTTGAGTTTTTTAGGCCTTCAATCTTGGGTTAAACTAGCCACCGTTCTTGATTTTTTCATCCAGTGGTCTTGCCCCTTTTCAAGCCAAAGACTTAGATACATGTGGAAAATTTATCTCAATCACTATCTTTTGCAGGTGTGGTTAGAAAGGAACCATAGAGTCTTTAATGAGTCTATCCATGATCATCAAACTATAATTGCCAGGATCATATCCTTTGCCAACAAGAATGTGAACCTTATCCCTTTTGATAGTCGTAAACCTCATCTGTAGGAGACCATGATTGCTCAATATTTAAGATTAACCTTGTTAGATGAGTCTATGCCTAGGGTAGTCAACCCCAAAGCCAATGTCAAGTGGTTCCCACCTCCTACGGGTGGGTTTAAGATTAATTTTTATGGAGTGGCTAAGGATAATTCTGGCAGAGCAGGTGCTAGTGGCATTGTGCGAGATCATAATCAAAATATGATGCTTGCATTTTTTGAATATTTGGTAACAAGGACAAAAAATGAAGCTGAAGCTAGAGCTATGTGGAGAGGCCTTCAAATGACTCAAGACTTAGAAGGCAATTTGATCATAGAAGGAGACTCTATGCATGTTATAAATCTCCTCAATAATTGGAAAACACCTCCTTGGAGGATTAAAACAATTGTTGAAGAGGCTAGGATCCTTTTCCAGGGAAGACAGGACAGAAAAGCCCAACATGTCTTTCATGAAGCTAACAAAGTTGTTGATAAGCTGGAAAATTTGGGTGTTGATGGTGACAGACTTTTCAAATGGGAACACGGTGTCCTGAGTGAAGTAGAGGAGCTTATTCAAAAATAATTCCAAGAATGATAGTCGAATTTACCAACAGGGAAGGCATTGTAAGTTCGAAGGCTATGAGTATTCCTGTCTCTTTTTTGAAATGGACTCACAATAAAAATTATTCGAGTTGTCAATATTGGTGGATGCTTCTTGGAAATACCACAAAGACTAATGGGGACAATCACATGTTAGATAACATAGCTCCTATTCATCTTAGTAATTTGAGGTTGGTTGATAATCATAGGGCAGGAAAGAAACGACAATATAAGACTTCGAACCAGAGCCACGTGGACCACCAGATAGCCACCGCCATAAATCTAGCCAGCAAGTTCGCTTCTCCAAGGCTGATTGGCCAAGATGGGATGTGGTCCCAAAGCATGTCATATATGGAAGAAAGAAATTACCAAAGAATTATTAAGAGTAACTGTCAATACAAAGCTTATGGGAGTTTTTTTCAGTACTGTACTATGTGTGTCTACAGCTTTTTGTTTCTCCACTGTTTCAAGGAAGGGATCCGTGTCTATTTCTTTTTTTGTAATTATAATGCAGGTATGTTTTCTTAGGGTATACCCAAAATTTTGTATGGGAATTTTCTTTTTGATAACAAGTTATGTGCCTTACCGGATGTAATGGCTTTGGCGGCATTTAGATTTTACATATATAGGATCCTTAGTAAGGACATGTTCATCAACAACCCTGGGCTGATTTTTGTAAAAGGTTTTGGGTCAACCTGTAAAACCTGGTATTAATGCTATAGTATCTTATCTACCAAAAAATATATATTTCCAATAAGGGTCCCAAACCTGAGAAATTCTCTAATTTGATCAAGGCAAGAATTATATAATTCGGCATGGATTAAACAAACACTTTTCTCACCTTAAAATTTTGGTCGTGCTATTGTGTATTTAGACATCATTGTGATGATAATTGATTGGACTTATCCATGTTTATTCTTTGGAATCAGTGATCCTAAAGAATCCATTGCACCTACAAACCTATTAGTCGAACGAGGTAAGTTGTCAATCTCGTACCAATAAAATTTTGCTAGCAATTTTATTGCTACTTCATGATATCATTTCAAGATTGGTTCTTTACATTGGTAAGTTCCTTTCACTTGACAAACAATAAGCTGGGAATTACCAAAAATGCTTATATTCTTAATGCCCATAGCTAATGTTTGCTTAAGTCCCAAGATTAAGGCTTCCTACTCTACGTTGTTATTTGTGCATGGAAAGTCAAGTTTGAATGATAAAGGAATTGGCATTCCTTTAGGTGTATAAAATACAACTCTAGCACCTTGTCCTTTTTTGCACTTTGATCTATCAAAAAAGAGAGTGATGTCAGCATCATCCTCATGAGGGACTAATTCTTCTTGTTCAGTGACAAAAAAGACCTAATCATCTAGAATATCTATAAGAAGAGGTTGGTCATTTGGAAGTGGAGCTTCTACAAGTTGATTGGATATCACCTGACCTTTGATGGATTTTTGGCTAATGAATTCAAGATTGAATTTTGTTAATAGCATTATCCATTTTGTGGTTTGGGTGTTGTTGTATGTGTGAGTCATCATGTAACACAAAGGATTTTCTCTAGCTATGACAAAGTGTTACCTAGCATATAATGTCTAAATTTCTTAGTGGAAAAAATCACTGCTAAGCACAACTTCTCAACATAAGCATATCTCATTTCATAACTCACCAATGTTCAACTAATATAATAAATTTCTTGCTCCTTATGGTCTTCATTTTTTTTTGCAAGCATTGTCCCTAATGTAAAATCTATTACAAAAATGTAAATGTGAAAAGGACTCCTAGACAAGGTAGTGTTAGTACTGGTGGTGAAGCTAGATATTTCTTAACATCATCAAAAGCCTCTTGACATTATTTTGTCTAGGAAAATATCACCCCTTCTGTAGCAAGTGATTGAAAGGTCTGTATTTGCCTAAGAGTTATGCAATGAATCGATGAATGGATTCAATCTTTCCTTGAAAATTGTGCAACTCTTTAAGATTTTTTGGAGGTGGTATTTCAATGGTGACCTTGACCTTATCAAGGTCCACTTCAATACCTCGCTTGGAGATAATGAATCCTATAATATTTCTCGATGTGACTCTAAATACGCACTTCTTAGGATTTAACCTCACCTTGTGTTCAAGCAATCGATCAAAAACTTTCTCTAGTACTTCAATATGCTCAAGATGTGTTTTGGATTTTGCAATAAGGTCATCCACATAATATTCAGTGATTTTATGCATATAGTCATGGAAGATGTACATCATGGCACATTGATAAGTAGCTCCTGCATTCTTAAGACCAAATGACATCACCTTATAGCAAAAAGTCCCCCATGGTGTAGTAAATGTTATTTTATGTTGGTCCTTAGGATTAATTCAAATCTAATTGTATCCTGAAAAACCATCCATTAAAGAAAGCATTTCATGGCCTACATAGGAGTCTACAAGTTGATCGATGTTCAATAGCAAAAATCATCCTTAGGGTATGCTTTGTTTAAATATCTATTTTTTTGTGCATACGTGTACCCCCCATTCAGATTACAAATGGATACCATGTTGGAGACCCATTCTAGATAATCAATGGGTACTTTGAAACCCACATCTAATAATTTATGTAGCTCTTCTTTTATAATGAGTGCAATGGTAGGATGAGGTTTCCTTAGTTTCTACTTAAATGGCTTAGATTCAGGAGCTAAGGTGAGGTTGTGGACCACCAAGTTGGGTTTAAGTCCAATAATGTCCTTGTAAGACCATGCAAATATCTCTTTCTTCCTTGTTAAAATATCTAGCGTGCACTCTTTCTCTTCTACAGATAAGTATTTTACAATTTTCATGATTTGTGGATTATCCGCATCTTGACTCAGGTTCACATTTATGGATTCTTTGATAAACATATGGTAACCTTCTTCCAACTAATGTGGAGTAGGTATGAGATGGATATCATCCTCTACATGCTCAAAATACTTGGGTAACGCCTCATCTACTTCAATTTAAAAAATGAAAGCAGATGAAGGTGAAGGTCGTTGAGGGATGTAAGTGTTTGAAGCTTTTAGAATCTCTTTAGATAGGATAAATTCAATGATGGATGGTAGGGATGAAATCCTATCCATGGTGATAAGGCTAGTGTCAATCAAAATTGGCTTCACCAAATCATACGGGTTACAGAGTGGGGTAAACAAGTCAAAACAAATTATGTTAACTTGGTGGAAATGAGGTGGCTAAAATTTGAGAAGTGAATTGTCTTGCTCACTCTCTCTAGGTTGCAACTAACCTATGCTAGGTGAATATTCATACTACAAATGCAACCAAGGTGGTGATGGTAGATCTGGCTTAGGGCACTCGTGCTCTTTATTAAAGCACAATATGGTGTGATCTATAGGAAACATTATAGTGTAACACTCATCTCTCTCAATGGGCTCTATTGGGGCCACATCTTCTTGGGGACCATCAAAAATATGATTGATCCAGTCTAGGTTTGGTCCCATCTGTTGAAATTCCTCAAAATCCTTATCGAAGATATAATCATCATAATGTAATCAATCATAGTTGTACGTAATGTAATCTCTAGAAATCTCATTTAAATAAGGTGAAAAGTTATGGTCTAGATACTAATCATCACTATCATCATCATCATCATTGGCTTTGCTCTCCTCATCCTCTTCTTCATACTCAAGAGTGAGTCATTGGAATGTATGCTCGAAAGAAGAGTTTGAGGTAGATCACCTATATCCTAAGCCAGAGTGATCATGCACTTCTTGATATTCAGGCTCAATAATATAATGTGGACCCTGTTCATGTTGTTCGAGACCAAATGCTTGCTAGTTAACCCTATAAAAATATCGCAAGGGAAAATTTGGGTTGGACATATTTTCTAGGTTGGCATAAAACTCTTGTATGGGTTCCTCCTTAGGAAGAGGTGGATTGGATGAAGAATACACTCCCCCATATACAAAGTTGATCCTATTTGGCTCAAAATTCATCTTGTACACTACACCTATAGCTAAGGGTGGGTTGCACAGGTGGTTGTAATCTCTAATAGATTGGATAGGTGGTGTTATTGTGACACTCTCAACTATGTACTCACCAATACCTGGATTGGGGAGATGAACTATAACTTGAGCTGATTGGGATGTAGATGGTTTAGGTGTTGATATGGATGCTTCAATGGTGGTTTATGACTCATATGGAGGTAAAGGTTCCCTCAGTGAAGTTTCTTCTTAGATAGGTGACCCTATCTACAAGATAATGGATGGTGAGGTTTGAGGTGGATTAGGCTTGATGGAATTTTTAGTGGTTGGTGGATTTGGTTGGGCTAAAAAGGTGAATGGTATTTGTGATTTGGGAGGGGTGACTAATGAAGATAATAGTTTGTTAGTAGGATGATTAGGTGTGATGGAAAAATTATATGAAGTGGATGAGGATTGACTTGAGTTTATGCTTTAGGATACAAAAGCAAGATCAACTATTGGCAAGGCCTTTGGGATGGGTGCTTTGGATGAGGTGTTGTTATTTGGGGTGGTTCGAACAATGAGGAGCTGAATGGAAAGATGAATGGATGGAATCAATGGCTCATATGGGTTTGATATCAAGTTGTAATACTTGAAATGCTCAGTGTCGGCTTGAATGCAATGGAATCTTCCCTCATGTACATATTTTAGACATTGGTACAATGTCAAGGAAACACGCTTCATCTCCCTAATATCGGGATGTCCAAGAAGTATGTTATATTGCATAGACCCTTCCAATATGTGGAAGAGTACATGGATGATCTTCACTCCCACTATTACAGGTAGAACTATGTTCCCCACAGTAGAATACAAAGTGTCAATAAAGGCCCGTAGGATGAAGGTGGATGTGGTAATATGGGATGATGGCAAGTTGAGATGCTTGATAGTCAGGGTGGTGATGATATTGAGGGAGGAACCAATATCATTGAGCACTCTCTTAAATGTTTTTCTATTAATATGAGCCACAATATGCAATGGAGGATCTGATAATTCTGGTGATACGATCTTTTCCTCAAAGTCATAGAATGTTGTTGACATTTCTATGCATTTTGGACACTACCCATAAAAGTGTTGAAGGTGTTAGGATCTTCTATTTACACTTTAATGGACTTTAGGATTTCCATAAATGCCTCATGATGTGGGGAATATTGTTGTATTAGCTCATATATTGATAGTTTGGTTGATGCCATTCTTAGACTCTGTGTCAACTGACTTCTCAAGATGATGATTGGTTGATATGGATGATTTGGATTATGAATGGTTGAATATGGAATGGTTGGACCTAGTTGTATGGGCACACTAGGTTGTGCTACAATATTTTGTGTTGCTTGGGTTTGCTCATTTGCTTGTGTAATTTATCTTTCTTTACCCTCGAGTGACTACACTGATAGCCCCCACAAAACCTTGGTATATTTGCAACACATGATTAATTTGATTAGGAGAAGCTGTAGAAGTTGATGCTCCCATTGCTTGTTGATTTGCTTCATGATGAGGTAAAGGTGTTTGATATATCCCAAGGTTTTTATTTGGTTGGTCTAAAGGATTATCAACTTTGATCTTTCCCATTTCTAGTAAATCTTGCACAATATTTTTAAACCCAATGCAAGCCTTGATGTCATGCCCTTTCTATCGATGAAATATGTAGTATAGATGCTCTCTATAGCTTATAGGTTTTGGCTTATTCGGGTCTTCAAGATCCATTTTTGGTGGCAATGTGAAAGCCTGTGGATCATACAAATTTTAGAAAATGTATGAGTGCAATTCAAGAAATAGGGTGTAAATGTGTTTGGGTCTGAACTGACCTTGTTGTCTCTCTACATATTGAGCTTGGTTTTGCATCTACTGTGGGGGTGGAACTGCCTGATAATTCTATTGTTGTAGTTGTTGTTTTTGTTGTTGGGGTTGTTGTACTTGGACTTGGGCTTGTTGGATTTGCTGTGAATGTTGGTCCAAGACTACTTGATTAACTTGTCCGACCTTGGACTGATCATGGTTATATTCCTTTTGATTCTTATTTTACCATTCCTTCTTTTTGGGTTTGATCTTGCCTTATTAAATTTTAATCTCTTATATTACTCAAGCTTGGGTGAGTGCTTCTTCAAATGTTCTGTATTTTTATAGTTATAATAGCAAGGAGATAGGATTGGCACAATTCCTTGTGAACATTCGTGTTGACTCCGCCATAGGGAGGAAGAATAGCAATTTGGTCATGAATGCCCTCCAGTGGTTGCTAAAATCATAGATCGGTTCATCATCATATTGTCAAAAATTTAGCAAATTGGTCAATGTGATATTCTTTATGACATTCAGGGAGAACCACTCTAAGAATTGGTCTTCTAGTTGCTCTAAAGTATAGATACTTTGATATGGTAAGTGGTTGTACCAATCCATGGCATCTCCCCCAAATATAAGAGGAAAAGTGTGGAGCATAAGTGCATCGTTTTTCTTGATTCTAAAGCACGCATTAATGAATCCAATCACATGTTCTCAAGGGTCCTCATCCCCCTCGAATTTGTCGAACTTTGGTATCTAAAAGTCTTCTGGATAAAGCAATGATAGTATCAAAGCATGAATTGGGTGATTGAGTAGCTGCCTTAGAGTAGGTTTTTGGTATTGCATACCTGATGTCTGTATGTCTAGGCTATCAATATAACTCCACAAAAATTAGAACTTGGGATCCTCTAGAGGGTAAAAACCTTGGTTTGCTTGCTGCTGTTGGTAATAGTGTGCATTGTTGATGGGGTTTGGATGATGCAAGATGTTAACATGGAATGGACTATGGTATGGTTGTTGCTGATGATTTTGATGATAATTAGGGTATGGGGGTATGTTGGCATGTTGACCTAAACATTTGGCATACATTTTATGAATTGGATTAGTGGTTATGGTTGTGGTTTGGGGATGTGACACCCAAGATATATCTTGAGTGAAGAAGGTGTGTGGTTAATATTTGGATGGTTGGTTTTCTTTAATTCCCTACAACTACTAATGTGGTTCAGGATTAATGCTTCTGTTAGCATTATTCATGATCATTTGTTGTAATTGCAAGAAGGCTTGTTGCATGGCAATCGCGGAGGGAGATGGTATGGCCATATAAGTGGAAGATGATGAGGTTGGTTGGGTGAAAACCATTTTAGTGGATGTTGATGGAGGGTAAGTGGCAAAAGGTATTGCCACTTAATGGAGGATGTTATGATGCATAGGAGATACAAGTGCGGTGTATGGGATGGATACATGGATGTGAAGCAGCGCTAATTGGTGCTTCGTAGAGGGGGTTGGTGCAAATGATATTTTTGTTTGGTAAGATGAAGGTTTGTTGGTTATATGATGATGAATTTTTATGGGCTATAGTGGCAACAATCAGTTTAAAGAGTGGATTTATGAAGGTTTGGTTGGACTGCTACGGGTGCAGGAAGGTGGATTCTTGATGAAATAATGGAATTGTGCAGGGTGGAATGGTAAGCAGAGGCAACAATAGGAAAACCAAACTATCTAAATTTAGGTATAGTCTAATGACATCCATGTCCACATACATGACACGACCATCCGATGGTGTAAGCATCTCACTCCTAGGTGTCTTAGGGATAGAGACATGAGCAGCCCTTTGCATGATATCTATATCCAAAATAGGTGCACCACTAGAGGGACCAACATTCAGGTTCAATGACACAATAGGAACTATACTCACTTGTCTTACCACTGAAGTGATAGGGGCCTAACAGGACTGAGATGGAGGATCCATGGATGAAGATACCTGACTCTGAATCTGGACTAACTTTTTGGCTTGGCTACAGGTTGTTACCATATTCTAAAGACAATATGGGATGTAAAATATGGATGTATGTGTGTGGATGTGTGATGGAATCACAAATTAAAACAACACACAAAGCAAACAATTAAACAAGTTTGCTCCTAAATTTTTGCAAAGTTTGAATTTTTGTTTTTGATTTTTGAAAAGTTTTTTTTTAAGTTTTTGGTAAAAAGAAAAAATGATGTGCAAATGTTTAACCCTAAAATGAATCTATGGATTTCACCTAGATGCTCTCACACACTAACCCGGTGATGAAGTTCAAGTTGTGAAACCCACCAGGACTTAGAGATGAAACCCAAATTTGATGAGGGAGCCTAGGTCATACCAACCCTCATCTAGTTCATAGTGGGTAGCGATACATCCTTCAAAGAGGATTGTGTGCTATTTTCCATGGCTACGATGGTTCTTGGGACCAAACTTGGACAAATAATGGGGTAACCTTGTTGGGGGTTGGTGATGAAGTCCAACCTTTACCAATGTTTACATTTCAGTGTGTGAAGTCTTCAATTATTATTGTGTAATGCAAACTAGCATGCAATTCTATTTATTGCCTAAATGCAAAAAGCAAAAACATACAGCAGTAGATAAAAATAGATCAAGGGTTGAATGGATAATATTAGGTGAGATCTACCAAAAATTTGAAATACAAAGCCAACCGTTGGTGGGTGGTTAGGTCTGGTCAATAGTGATTGTGCGGTTAATTAACCATGCACGCATGTTTGGGAGTTCCCAACCATGAATCCACAATTTTAGTTGTATACCATAAAGTAAATTAGAGCAAGTATAAAACCCTAAATAAGCCTAGTCTATTCCTAATTAGGCTATGCAAATGCTCTAGTGACTAAATTAAAATGCAAATTCTTTGATTTGCTTTTTTTCAACTTTAGGTATGCCTAGCCTATGACCTAGATGTAAACAATGGAAAACATGATTAGAGACCCTTAATTAATCCTAGTGCAATTCTAAAGCTAAAGACAGAGTAAGAAGAGTATTAGATGTACATAACCGGTATCCTTTCATTGCTCCTTCCAAATCTATCAATTGTCGATTTGTGGTTCCATAGTACTTCAATTATCAGTTCATGGTTTTGTAGAAGTCTAACCACCAATGCATGGTTCCTCTAATCTGTAATCGCATGCTCATGGTTGATCAGGCCTAGGACCAAACTGAAATGGGCTCTAGATTTATCGATTTCACTTTCCAATCTTTGCGCGATAGAGCTCCAGAAATCTACAATCACAAAAAAACACAAATCAGTAATAGAAAATAGCAAGGCAATAACAAATAGAACCCTTAGGGGGTCACACTATGATCACCATTTCTGTAACCAAAATAACTGAACACAACAAGATATGAAACACAAAAAAGAAGATTACAATATGTAAAATTATTTTCTTTTTTATTAATATAGGGAAGCCTGAATATCCTAATTTTACAATGCTTTTTGAATTACCCCAAATGTCTTGGGGGCAATGTTACAATACTTTGTATCTTATCTGAATACAATGATTTGGTAGGAAATGGGGGGTCTTCCAAATCTTTAGCAAACTTTGTGTTCTTTGTTCCTCTACTACAACTTCAAGGGTGAGTGGGATTTTAGTATCCAGCAACAGGACCACTCCAGCTTCAATAGCTCTCCAAATGCATGTCTACTGCACACATGAAAAAAAAAAACAAGGGTTTAGTAGCACCTATATATAAGTTTAAAAACAATGCAATAAACCCTCAAAATAATATTGCAGAAAACAAAGAAATGAAACTAGATGCCTTGCTAACAAAAATAAAAACCTTACTAATTTGTGTTGTCATGTTTTTATGGTTTTGAGCAACCGTGGATGCACGTTTTGGGCTGGTCAACCACGGATAGGTAGTGAGAAAACTATGTGAGGGTAATTTCGACTGTGTAACTACAGACGGGTTGTTATAGTTGAATGGTAGAAGGTTCCAAAAATTGACTCCAAAGCTTCAGATCTCTGGTTTCCTTGAGATGCGTGTGAGCTCCTAGTGCTATTATGGTAGCCTAACAGTGTATGTTCTCTACCTTGTTTGTTTGATGGGGTGAAGGTGCCTTTATGGGCCCCATAGGGTTTTGGAGGGAAAAGGGAGGTGGCAATCCAGGATTACCAAGTGGTGATCCAAAGCTGCCAAATGGAAGGGGCAGTTAGAGTGAGTCACCTAGGGTGTTTCACTTAACTGGGGTGATGTGGCTGCAAGTGGAGTGAGGTGTAAGGGATGTCCCAAGTGAAGGGACAAAAGGTACATGAGTGGGTGAGATGTGACAAGGTGGGGTGGTAAGGTGGATAGGACACATGTCTATTTATTAGGCAGGGTATCCTAGACTAATTTTACAGATTTATTAAAATCTAGAAAATAGGATAATGTGTAGGATCTTATACACCTAAGTTTAGACTTAGGTATATAATTTTATTATGCTAGGATTGTGGTATGGGATGTAAAGTGTGGTTTTTGTGGATGCTTAGGTTTTTGTGTCTACAATATTTTACTACTTCCCTAAGATAAATCAGATGTCTCCATAAAGAGCATCTTCCACTCATTGAGTTAGGGGCATACACGTTCAACAAAACCCAATTTTGATTATATTTCAAACTACGATCAAACATAGAGATGAAATTGTTATTATTTATAATAAGTCTACCTTCAATCTTCTCCTTATTCCATAAACACATAAGTCCTCTAGAGGCTCCATTGGATGGGATAACTAGAAAATCTACTTCTCTCCATAAAAATTGCTTTACACTTTGAGTCTTTTGTACATCCATTTTGGTTTCCTGAAGCATTACCATATCTAATTGTTTTTACTTCCTTAGCATAAAAATCCCTTGATGTTTCGAAGGGGCATTCAATCCCCTAGCATTCCAAGAAATAAATTTCATTTTATATTTTTTATAGCGGGATTTTCCCCCCAAATTTCAAAACTCTTTGAGATCCATTTGCCACTTTCATGGTTGTTTCCTTCTTTCATATTTTATACTTTGATGGCTGACCCCTTTAGGTCTTAGAACCAACATCAACCTTTCATTTTTTTACTTCTACTAATTCGGTTAGGAGTACTGAATTCGTCACTCTAAATTAAGGCAATATCCACATCTTTCTTAGGGCCATAACTAGTAGGATCACAAAAACTAGATTCATCCAAAAAAGACACTATAATAGATAAAAACTTGTCTGCTTTCTTGGATGCTTCAAAATCCTCTGTTGTAGTTTTAACACAATCTAAAAATTAAAGACAATCAAATTTATTCCTACATTCAACACCAACATCACAAATAGAGGCAATAACCAATGGAATATTTACCTCTAAGCACTTTCCATCAAATTCATTTGTGACAAGGTGTTCAACCACACCAACATCCAAGCTTTCTATGGAAATTTACTAAACTCCTCAGGAGCACCATGAGCACCTTTCCTATCTACCCTTGAATCAAATGCTAGAAAACTTGGATTTGGGGACCGCTTCATTTCCCATATATTTTTTCCTTTATCAACTTTTTGAGACAGAGCACAAGTGAAGCTAGGATGACAAAACTTATTGCATATCAAGCATTTTCTAGCTATGTTTTCATATTCCAAAGGTTGGATCCAAACCCTAAACTTAGACTCAATTTTAATTGACTTCGAAAGGTCCTTATCAAGCATAACATTAACACATAATCTAGTGAACAAAAACCTAGATCTAGCAATGGTAATAGGATCTATCACCACCATCTCTCCTATTTCACTTGTGATTCTAGCTAGGATATCCTCATGCCAAAGATATAAAGGAAGGCTAGGAAGGTAAACCCACATAGGATATTAGTCAATGCATTGAGAATTAGGATTGAAATCAGGTTTCCACTTACTTAGGAACAAACCTCTACACCTAAAGAACCATGGACCACTTTGAAGAATCCTATCATGGTCCTCCAAACCACTAAGTATAATTAGGAAAAAACCCTTAGGTAATGCAACAAACTCCAAAGAATCCTTAGGACACTATTTTAACTAAGCCCACTTTCTAATAGCATCCAGATATGGATAAACCCTAACAAATTTCCCAATAAGAGTAAAATCCCCATGGGAAGTAGCCATATCTACAAGAGGGTTTGAAACCACAAGTCTTCCTAAACAAGAAAGGAGATTTAATCCTAGGCTCATTGATTTTTGCTTCCCCTTAAGTAGACTAACCCAAGATCAGGGCCCTAAGACAAAATGCTAATGAAATGGCATATGACCCTTTTTCTGACTATCACCTCTCAACATAGCCATACCCATAATGCTTTCTTTATCTTGACCAACACCACTCCCCATAGTATGACTACCTTCACAAAAGGAAACCCTTATCCCTAGCACTCCTTATGCTTTAACCTTTACAGATCTCCTCACCATCCCCACCACCAATATCCACACCCTAACCTCCATCACTCCTCGCATCTTGACCTCCATATCTCCCCACATCTTGACCTCCACTATTTCTACCTTGCCCACCAATCAAACCTTGTAGACCACCCTTACCTTAGTGACTCAATTTTTTTATTATCTAACTCAACTGTGGATTAAAAACCCTCCAAATTCATTGCTACTAAACTTAGTTATAGATTATAAACACTTTAGAGCCACTACCACCTAGCTCAATTGTGAATTAAAAACCCTCCAGAGCCACTATCACATGACTTCAAACCCTCCAAAGTCACCATTACTTGATTCAACTATGAATTAAAAACTCTCCAAAGCTACCACTGCCTAGCTTCAAACTCTCTAGAGCCATCGCTGTCTAACTCAGCTATGAATTAAAAACCCTCTAGATTTGTCACCACTTGTCTTCAAACCCTCTAGAGCCATCGTCATTGAATCAACTATGAATTAAAAACCCTCTAAAGCCACTACCTCTTGGATTCAAACCCTCTAAAGTCATTGTTTCCTAACTTAGCTATGAATTAAAAACCCTCCAAAGCCACCATTGCCTAGCTTCAAACCCTCCAAATCCACCACTACCTAGCTCAAATATGAATTAAAAACACTCTAAAGTCATCATCATCTGACTTCAAACCCTCCAGAGCCATCACCACCTGACTCAACTATGAATTAAAAACCCTCCATAGTTGCCACCACCTAGCTAAAAACCCTTTAAATCCATCGATGCCTGACTCAGCTATGAATTAAAAACCCTCCAAATCCACCACTGCTTGGCTTCAAACCCTCAAAAGCCACCACTGCCTGACTCAACTGTGAATTAAAAACTTTGAAACTTCATCTTCCTTGAAACTTTTGATTTCTTCTAAAATTTATAAATTGTACTTCCTTATCCCTTATGCCCTTTATTTTTAAAGGGTTTACCTGAGTAGATTGGTATGGCCTTCTCCACTTGATAATGAAAAGTGGATTTATTCATCACTTCATTGGGAGTGGAAAACCCTTGTTCTATTCTAGATTTTATTACCATATAATATCCTTAATTTACCTTGAAATTTATCTTATGCCCCACAAAATTGCCTCTTTGTCCATCATTTTCATTTTGCAATCTCTTGTTATGTGTCAAACATCATAACATTTAAGGAATTATAATGCAATATTTTCATAATCAACTTGTTGATCTAATTTGTTGGAATATATTACATTATTTGGTACATGCTAATGTACCACCTTGGGTACATCTTTATATTAGGAGTGTGTCTTAGTTTAAAGTGTGAGTATTTACTTTATGCAATGCAATAAATGCACATGTATTATTAGAGTGTGCAAGGTATTCAATAATATAAATATGCATAATAGTCCATGTGCACATGAGTCCATAGAATAGAAAAGTGAAGAGTCTCAAGAAGAGTGAAGGCCAAGAGTTCTCCATATGAAGAGTCGCATTCTATTAAATATGTGTGTGTGTGTGTGAGAGAGAGAGAGAGAGTAAATACACAACAATGTAGAGTGTCACAAGACACAATGTAGAGTGACACAAGTCACAATGTAGAGCAAGAGTGTATGAAGTATGGAGTATTTGAGATCTCCATTCTATATCAAATACTATTTTCGTGAAATAATTTTTTAGCATATTTTCAAAGAAAGTAACAAGGCAACTAAACAAATGTAAAATATAAACGTCTACTCCACTAATTTAATGACATGGACCAATAGTCTTCCGCAAGGGTTGGAGGTTTTCGTGGAGCAAGACACTTTATCTTTAAGTGATACCAATGCTAACGTGGAGCAAGTTAGACTTCCTTCAAATAGGATAAATTTTCATTGACTATGCTCCTATCTTCATTGATTCCCATGCAACCTTGGTTCATGGGTTAACTATTTTTCTTGGTTTTGACAACCTTATTTCTTGATCCACCACCTTTCAAGGCTTGCCTTTTTACAAATTTTCTTCACTCATTATTTTTTTTGTCCTTCCTTTCCATGCAAGATTCCACTTGTCTGTCATTCGCTCCCCCCTTCCCCTCATGGTTATCTTACCCATCTGCCTTAGCACCGCTTTGTCTCCCATTCCCATCATTTTTTTCCATCAACCTTCTTTGTCATCCATCCACGTTGGCCCCTTCCCTCGTGCATTACACTCATGTTTCTTTTCCTAGTTTGATTTTCCCATCATGGGAGATTTTGGTATGGATTCCCACATGCTTCAATTTCATTATTTTGCATGCTTTTTCTATCATGAGCTCCTCGGGTCGTGCAATTTTTCCCATCCTCGACTCACTCGACACCCTCGTCGAGAAGTCGATTGGATTATTTCCATTTTTGAGCTTCTAGTAGTTTATTTTTATTCTTGCCCTACTCCAGTTCATTTCCATACATGATGTTTAATCCAAGCTCATTCCCAATGCTTCTCCCCTATTGAAGCCATGAGTTTCGTTGAGCCATATTTTGTTGATATGGACTTGATTATTGAAACCATCCTTGAGGCTTCCTCCCATTTTTCCAAAAATTTAAAGGGTAAAGTCTTGATATTACTATGAATTTCTTGATTACGTGGGATAACGGTAGAGTGACCATTTATAACAGGGTGTATGACATTGATATCAAGATTTTGGTTGAGCTCACTGGTCAAAAAGCCAAGGGTAGATCAATTTGTAGAGAGAAACATAACTGGGATGTTGAGCTTCAAGATATTAAGGACAAGGAGCTATGCAAAAAATCCTAGATTGGAATTCACCATGAGGAGCTCCCCTTTCCTTGGGGTAGTGTATTAAAGCCTATCATGGAGTTCATCACTATTTACAACCCTGATAAGGTTCTCTGTAGCTTTCATTTTGTATTTTTCAACCATTTTTAGGAAGTGAACCCAGTTAATATCCCTCAATTTTTGTTTAACTCCATCAGTTATGCCATTGACCATAGCCGAAGGAAGAATGGCTCTGAGTTGCCTACTCACCAAGGCCTGTTTAACATTTTGTTTAATCACTGGCTTATCCACTGTCCACAAGGTGTCATCCTGTCCCTTGAACATAAGGCCAAGCCTAGCTCATCTCAAACCACTCCTCAATCCTCGAGCACCCCTATGTTATCTGCTAAAAAATTAAAGGTGATTGAAAATATCCATAAGTTGAGGAAAAGACCCAAAAGTGAATCCCCTAAGCCTGAGCTGAAAAGCGTCCGCTCCTCTATTCGTCTGAATAATTTGTCCCAAAAGAAGGAATCCCTGGTCATTGAGTCATAGGATTATGAGAAGGATTCCCCTAACCAATGAATGCAATAATTTATCATTAACTCTATATCTAATTGTATGTCACAATTGAGTGATCTTTACAATGCCCTAAGTTTATTTTTCTTTAGGAAGGCCTTTTTTGAGGACTCTGTTAAAACTTCGGCTAAAATCCTTGTTCAAGCTCCGACTGAGAACGTCAAGGTTGTTATTGCTCCCATGGATGATCATGGCAAGAACAAAGATGTTGACATGGAGATATCAAACAACGAGCTTCAGGAGGTTGGAGCATAATTAGATGATGAAGCCCAAGATGCCTAAGGATATCCTTCTATGCATTTTTGACTGATGCTTCATCCTTGTTGCCTGAAGTGTCCTTTTTGATTTTGTGTTTTCTTAAGGTTATCCTTTGTTTTTGCTTTGGTCTGTTGGCTGGTTTTCAAGGACAACCTTTGTTGCTTCTTAGTTTTGAAGGGCTAAGCCCTGTATTGTCCTATTTTGGGTGTTCAAATTTTATAGTCTGTCTGTAATCAGGTTTTGGGTCCCTGATAAAACCTGTACTTAATACCAATTTTTAACTAATAAAAAAATACTATTTTCATGAGCTTTTGTTAATGGTATTTTTACGAGTAGTTGCAAAAGTTATTCATGAATATTACCATTATTTTATATTTGACATAGCACTCTTGTTTTAGATATTGCATTTATATTTCATTAAGTATTTAGCATCAAAAGCTAACATAATTCTCCTAATTCATATTTAATCTTAATATATTGTGGCAAATGTTCTAAAACATCCATGGCAACACATGTCTGAGTATATACAATATTCCTTTGCTTCTTATTATTTGTTCCCTCATGGATGAACTTCCCTAAAGCATATATTTCTTAAACCTCATTATTGATAAATTGATATGGAAGTCCAAAAATCCTAAAACACATCGAAATATTTATAGTAATTTTTGTCTCCATAGAAAATTCTCACTCCATGGTCTTAAATATAATGCATTTTGTAGACACCAAATTGCAGCCATTAATCCTCCATCCTAACCATCCCACCACCCACTTGTCCACCATACACCTTTCCCGCCAATTATTTGGCCCAATTCCACCTTTCTTGCCATTTCCTAACCCAATTGGGCTTATTTTAATATTATTTTATATTATTATATATTTAATATAATATTTTATATTATATTATAATACATTTATTATAAAATATGTATTTATAAACCCAATTAACCACAGTCGTCTGATCCAATCTAATCTCCACCATCCATATTTATTAATCCATGCCACACTTAAAGTACAGTCTCAACCCTAGGATGTGATTTAATCTTAGCCATACGATCTAAAGTGTTGAGCTAAAACCCTAAGAAACCCTAAGGGTGGATTATAAGTAAGGGTATTTACAAATGCCCAAACCTTGGAATCCTGATATTGGAATGTGCATTTTGAAGAAGTCATTGGCGAAACCCTAGTGAAGCAGAAAGTGATAAAGCCCTAAAAATCCAAAGCCCTAGCTGGCCATAGGACTTCAACTATTCTAGTCATCCCCACATCCATTCCCCAACCATTTTCCATTACTTCCATCATACCCCATTCGTTGTGTCCTTCCCATCCATGCAAGCTGCTTCTACAGGTTTCACCCCCACCCGCAGGCGCACTCTAGAGCTTGACAAGCTCACCGTAGAATCTTGCCAAGCTCATTGTAAAGCTTTCTAGGTGCACGCCAACGCCCGTCATATTGCAGGCTCGCTCCAGAGCCTACGAAGCTCACGCCAAATCTGTCAAGTGCACACCAGAGCCTACCGTAATCACTAGGTGCGCGCTCGAGCCTACTGTAATCATCAAAAGCACAAATTAGAGTTTGTTGCATCACGCCATATACCATCAGAGCTACAAAAACAGAGCAAAGTATCATCACAAGCAAGGTAAATCTACATTTTTTGTTATCCTTTGGTGTTATCGCATTTTACATATACAGTTTACATAAGATCTAGGGTTTTTAGTTTTCATTTCCAAGGGTTCACACTGTGGAACCCTCCTTTTGTTTACTAACTACTTTATTGTTTGTTGTGTGTGTAGGATTGGATAATATCAATCAAAAGAACATTGGAATACTACTGCAGTTAGAGTGGCCCAAACACACGGATACCTAAAGCCCACTCATTTTATTGGGAGCGAAGCATGCTGAAGACACCTTTGTTATTGTAGCTAGGGTTTTGGAGAACCCTAGCAGATTGTATTCATTGTATCACAACATTTTTGTCAAGGCAAAATTAATTGTACAAAGGAGTTTTTCAGCTCCCCCCCTCCTCGTTATCTAATAAAATATTTCTTGTGCAATTTCATTTGTCTTATCAGATCTATTTATCTGTTGTTGTTATTTGGTTTTGTGCTTTTAGCTCTACACATTTTTTCCTATAAACTAAGATCACCACCTTATTTTATCTCTAATTTCTAAACTAAAGAGGATGATGAGGAAAAATTCTTTTGGAAGAAAGTTCATGGAGTAATTTGAATTTAATCACCACTTCCACTTAGTAAAATTTTGAGTCTCTAAAATACTTGGCTAGTAACCATGAAGTAAAGG
This sequence comes from Wollemia nobilis, assembly GCA_028583015.1. Classification (NCBI taxonomy): domain Eukaryota; kingdom Viridiplantae; phylum Streptophyta; class Pinopsida; order Araucariales; family Araucariaceae; genus Wollemia; species Wollemia nobilis. The sequence goes on along the minus strand of JAQPPZ010017232.1, from coordinate 20,390,451 downwards.
GAATAATTGATCTTTTCATTTAAAGGGTGACTTAAAAATTTACCCATGATAAACTAATATATATAATTCTTCCATTTTTTAGGAGTGGAAAATACTTTATTTGAGCCAACTTTCACTACAATATAATCTCCTTGATTCATATTGAAGTTTGTCTCATGGTCAAAATGTTAATATCTTTCTTAGTCATTTTTAGTTTTCAACCCCTTTTCATGTGTTTAGTATCATAATATTTACAACATCAAAATATAATGTATATTGATAATCTATTTTGTCTCATTTCTTAATTAAATTTAGATTTATTTTTAATGGATTTTGGAAAAGGTTTTGAAATGTCCATGGCATCACACATTAGGGTATACACAACATGCTTTTTTTGCTTAGTAGTTGAATTCTTTTGCATAAAATCCCCTAGAATATTACCAACATTCTTGAAATCCTCTTTATTGATAACCTGGTATGCAAATCCAAAATACATAACTCATATTAGAAGCCTTTTAATAATTTGTATCTCAATAAAATAAAATTCTTGTTCCATGATCTTAACTATAAACCTTCTCTCGTCTTAAGTCATGGTTTGCTAACCATTATATTATCCTTGACTTTATAACTAAAAATAATTATGCAAATAATGCTTTTAGAAGTAAAGTCAAGGAATAATATGAACTTAATCCTCCACTTTCATTTAATCTACCTTTAAATATTTGAATAAGTTAGCTTGTACCCATTGAAATATTAACCCTTTAGTTTTGAGAACCATTACACCATGCTCGATTATCCCATCCTTGATAATAACTTATGGTTAAATATCTTCTACCAAGTTATTGATTATCAAAGAATTGATCTTCCTTTTATCCCCAAATATATGATTTGCATTAGAGGACCTAGAATATTATTGTATGAAGAACAACTCTAAATCAACTTGTTGGACCAGATGAGTTATGCTTAAAATTTATGCAATAAAATAATGCATAGCATAATATACCCAAGACGATGAGATTTTATTCATAGATAATGTAAATATAAATATATTATAGAATACAAGTCTCGTGTAGCTTAATTAACAACAATACAAATAATTATTACATTGTGTATGATGCAAAGGACACATTTATACTTGTTCTTATGCAATGAAATAAGTAACATAACGAAAGCTTAGAGAGAACAAATAAAATAAGAGTTTATAGAAGAAAACGAGGAGAAAGATAAATGGGAAGAGATAGCATAAAGAAGAAGTCATCTATGATGCTCCTAAGTTATATACAAATATACAACAATTACAAATAGTTGGAAATATGAAGTAGTTTATCTCATAACTAAACGTAGTGTTAGTGATAGTTACAAAACTATCCAACTACCAATTTTGGAGTTGGCATTAGTTCATAAGATTCTAAGTGGCAATATTGGACTATTGTAATGGTGTTTCTAATGCCTGGAACAATAAATATGTATTTTATGAATTAAGGTGTTTGGTGGTGGCACATTATGTTGTCACATCATGTGCCTTTATTTTTATGCATGGGCACTCTAGGTGTTGACATAAAGATAAAGTGATTACATAATCGTCTTAATGCCACAAGTAGTGTTGGGGTCATAAGTGAGTCAAATTTCATAGGTGTTTATAATATTAGATATCTAGTCAAAATTCTAGATGGGTATCAAGGCCTACAAGCATAAAGTATTATGGTATCACTACTCCTAAGGATTGGAGTAACCCTTGATTTGCTCAAGTCATCCATCCACCCTTGGGAAGTGTTGGTATTCATTGTTTTAGCTTCTAACTATAGAAAAAAACACGAGTTGGTCAAGTGTGTACCACTTTATTTGTAGTACAAACTAACCACTCTTAACAAACTTGAAACATTTGTATGTCCCTAATAAGTAGAATTGTTGGTAATATCAATCATTCAATCTATTATAGAAGTACCAAATGAGTGGGATCCACGTCTATGGAGTGTTATATTACCAAAAATTCCAGTAGAGAAGGATGGTACATATGAGTTTTTTTTTTAATGCTAATTTCATTCTTGAGTAAGAATATAAATAAAGAATGATAAAATTCTCACTTGTGCATTGAATAGTGAATGGAGCATAATACAAAGGTTTGATATTTTAGTGCAAGCTAGAGAAGTATTCCTTCTTTAAATGGAGTCAAACTCAATCTTCAACTAGAAAGTGTATGATGGAATGTGGTGTTAACCATGGTGTCTCTTATTTATCTATTGGTAATACTTACACGTTTTTTGAACTTGGTCTTGGATGTGTTGTATATACTATAGAAAGTAATACATCTTGTCATTTTTTAAAATTGGTGTTGGCATCATGGTGCAAATAGGAATGTGGAAAATAATATTTACAAGATTACTTGGATGAAATACAAAATGTACCTAAAATGGTTGTGGCCTGTAGAGCTATGTGGATCCCCATTGTAGAAATGTTAGATGTATGAAAAAATTTCATTCCATGTCTAAGGATCATTATGGTTGTACATATTAAATAAATACATTGACATGTGATTCACCACTTTAGTTGTCCATTGGTCTATGGATGAAAAGCTATGGAATATTGTAGCTTGGTGTCTAATTGATTATAGAGATGGCAACACAAAATTATCAATGTTGGAGTTTGGGCTACTAAAGTGTACCAAAAGATGTTGAAAGAATAGTCTTATAGTATTTGATTTGTCAATGTTCTTCTTGCATGGGACCATGATGACCATCTTGGTAAACCTCTCCACAATCATAAAAATACAATAATTCTAATGATTAACAGTTTGTATCCATAAAATATGATCCTTGATAATGGATTCGTAAGGCTTAGAAGGAATTGACAAAGGTGTATAAAGATTTAGTTTTTTGTTTGTTGGGTTGGTAATATTGTAGAGTGCATAATATTTGTTATAAAGCTTCACTTCTTGGTGCATTCAAGGGAAACAAAAATGTTATTGTCGTGTTGTAAGTGTCTTGCTAACTATAGAGTGTCCAATAACCTTTAAGTAGTGTGCTTTCCAAATGATATGCTAACATAATGTACTAAAAGGTACTAGAACTTAAATGATATGATAACTTGTCATTGAGGGTGTTGGTCTAGCATGGACTTGCCCTATCATAGTTGGTGATATATTGTACTAAATTTAGTATCATCAAGTTATAACATCTACTAGTCATAAGCATTATTACCTATGTCATCCATGATTGATAATAATTTTGGCACTAGCAGATAAATTAAGCAATCAATGGCTTAATTTTTCTTGCACTTGTGATGCCCAATCACAAGTGGAAATGCTATAGGTAATCCATCTACTTCATGTGATATGCATTCTCTAATTTACTCTAAGTATACATAAATTATATATTTATAATCAAAGTGGATAATTATTTACCTACCCATGATGTAATGGTGTCATTGTCAAACAACTTGAACAATGACATATAACTAATTCTCATATATTAAGTAGCATCAATCTATGTCCTTGAACATTTAAAAATTGTATGCAATAAGATGTTCATTTTGAATCAAGATAGCACTAAAGACATAATAAAATACATAAGTCTCGATCTCAAAGCATCAAATGATATCATTCATGGCTAGCACTAGCATTAGAAAAGGGTATTATTTAAGCTCATCAGATGCTTCTTGTTGTTGTTGAGTCCTATGGAAACTTACTTTTTGATGCATGGCCTAGCCGAGTGGCTATGACACATGTGAGAATCCTAGCACAAATGAGTGGTAGAACTTGAAAAGCCCTAGAAAAATAGTGAATTACATCAAGTTCTCTAGAATAAGTAATTCTTGGATGACATATTTTCTCTAGATCTCTAATCATATCATTGTAGTTAATGATGTAGCCAAGATAGGAGATATTTGTGACACTAAAGGTACATTTGCCAATATTTTTTTGAATTTTGTATTGTCAGTGTGTAAAGCTTGATGCAAATGTTGGTAATACTCCTATTTCTTACTAAAGATGAGAATGTCACCATGTAGATGATGATAAATGATATTATGAATGGTCATAGGATAGATTTCATCAATCATGTGAATGTAGTAGGTACATTGATCAAGCCAAAAAATGAAACCAAACATTTATACATACCTCCTATAGTCTTAAAGGTTGTATTATAAATGTTTATATGAGTAGCAAGTACCTAATAATAACCCAACTTGAGGTTAATTTTAGTGAAGTTTCAAGTCCCTTAGAGTTGATCTAATAGATAATGATTGCATAACAAAAGGTGCAAGTTCTTCATCAAAATTTTGTTTTTTGCCTTATATTCAATGCATAGGTGTCATGTCCCATTTTCTTTGGTGCTAAAACAATGGGACTTTCATAATGATTTAGCTTCTTGGCATGATATTCCCTTGGTTAATCAAATATTAAATCCATTGTCTAACCTTATCATTCTTCCACACTATTCAATGATACATTAGGCCATTTGACAATTATGATTCAAAAATTAGATCAAATTTGATGCTTCACCAAGTAATGCAATGCTGCTCCTTGTGGATCCTAGAATACATTGATTTATGGATGAAGAAGAGCATCCATTTATTTAGCTTACCTTAAACAAAATTAAGTTGGTATAATAAGGAAAAAATCCTTGGTGCAATGTCTCTTTGGTCGAATTGTTAGCAAAACAATTTAATTTCCGTAATTAGCACATCAATAAATCATAGTTCACCATCTATCATGCTAAAAGCACATGACATGGATCTTGATGAACATGAAATTAATACTTGAAATGCATAAAAATGGGCACGTATAAAAATAACTAGATCATGAGTTAACAAGGCATCATATTAATTATATGACTTGCTACAACAACCATGTCATATTGCTTTCATAAGTTGGGATTACAAAAATTGGAAAATATAACACGTAATAAGGTTTTGATTGTCTTTAACATGTAATGTGATTGTCGATATAGATATATTTTAATGCTTTATTGTTTTATTGTTTTATTATTAAATATCCCTCTTATTTATCTCATATCTTCCACAAAATTGACCCATAAATTTAGAGACTAATCTCCAAAGCATAAAAGTGTAAACCTATGATCTACCATTAATTTTATCATAGGTTCATAAAAATAGATATTTCTTTAAAGTTAGTCATAATTTGGCTTATGGAGATATTTTATGAATTTTAAAACTTTCCCTTATCTTCTTAACTTAGTGTTGAAATTATAATTTGATTCATGGCCATGAGCCGACATTATACAATGTATTTATTATTTTAATATTTTTGTATCCCAATAGGTCCTAGCTAAACTTACTATGGTTAAACCCTGTTTATTACTTGTAATTAACCTAAATCCCACTTATTATGTTGGCTTAGGTTAAACTTTATAATGTAATTGGATTTTTGGTATTGTTATAAATACCCCCTTCACACTCCTCATTTCTTATCAGTGTGTTGTATAATATTATCTACGAGTATAGTGATTATTTATGGTGCCTACAAGTACCCACCAAATTCTTCTTTCATTCTTTTTTGTTCTATGTATAAGATTTGAGTGCATGGCTTGCTTCAGTTCATTTTTGAAAAATATTGTGAATTTCAACATGGTATCAGAGCAAGAATGGAGCAGCCTCACTTGGTCATACAAGAATGATCTTTGAAGCCTTTGATTTTTATTCCAAATTTTAGTATGAATTTACAATTTTTTCCTTTACCTTTTTGAAAGCTCTTGGCTTAAAATATGCTTCATTATCCTAAAAGTTTTCATGAAATTCAACCTCAATTTTTGCTACAAATTTAGTTAGTAGAATTTGAGATCCAACAAGAAAGAGACACTCCATGATTTGATAGGATCATGTGCTTTATATCAAATTCAAATTGGCTCTATTTTTTTGCTTAGCCTTGGTTCCCTTTGCAATAGAGGGGCACAATCCCTTTTTCTATTAAGGAGGGACACACCAAATGCCACCTATGGATGTCACCATGGTGGCTATGGGAGGAGGCATTAGGGCATTTGTGTCTCTGCATTTTGAGTTCAAGCTACGTGCAATCAACTATTTTAGAGGAAAGACAGTTCTTGATCGACTTGAAAATTATGTAGTTATAACTTTTATTGGTCGCTCTATTCTTGATGTGAAGCCATGGATGGTTGGTGGTTCATGTTTTACATTAGGGATGGCATGACATGAGTTTGATTCACATGCCTATCTTATGGTTGTTAAAGGTAGGCTTATTCTCTTCTATGAGAAGCACTAACTCGTCGTTACCTAAAGATATATAGGTAGATCGATCAGTGGAGCCATTTTTGGGAGGAGAGGTCATGTGTTTGATCCCTACACCTCTATATTTTATAAGGCTATGGTGAGAACGCAGTCAATCTAAGAGTGGTGACTTACCCCTCTTCACACATCAAGCACTATGGTATGTTGGATAGCATACAAGACTTAGCACAAAGGAGACTTTGGTTCAAGTATTGTCAAGGGCATTCAACACATTTTTACTTAAAAGGTGGAATATTAGATGACTTATTGTCTGATGTGGCCTTTTTGGCACCATAAGGATATTTTTATATATTTAAATATCTCTCTCCAACCAAAAACACCTATGTTGTAGATAGAGTGGTTCAATAGTGTTGAGATGATAGAAAATTAGTGGACAACTTCAATGAATCATAGATTGCTAAGTGGTAGCATGCGGTTGGTTCCATTTTTTCTAAGGTTTGAAGATTTTTTTTGAGGTCCATTAGGACAAAACTTCTAGAGGCCATAAATTTTGCATACAAAAGCATTTTAAGCCCATTTTTTAAATAGCACGATTTTTTAAGCTCTACACATTGGTGCATCATTTCATGGTCCTACTATACTTTTTGGAGTTAGATTATGTAAGATGGACCAGAAAGTCCTCATTACTTGTCTTAATGGGTGAAACTATAATGTTGGTCAACTCAAATGATTGATCTACTACAAAGTAAGAACCTATGGTGCATCTTTCAAGAGGATAAAGCAATTGTTCTTGATGATGAAACTTGGCATCAAAAGGTAGAAGAGGCTCTAGGTTTGTTTTCCTTGTCAAGTGAGTCGCTTGGAATTAGAGATTTCTTCTCTTAAGCTAGCTAAGTTTGATAACGTTGAGGACTATATTGCGAGATTCAAGGCTTTAAGGGTAGATATTGCATCTTTTGGAGGCAAAAATAAAGATGATGTAGAATGCATTAAGATTGTTCTTGCTAATATCTCCCTCTCCTTTCAGATGTTGAACCTCATGGTTCATATGATTCCTATGTTCTTGAAATCTCAAAAGACTCTTACTCTTGACCAATTATTTTCTCTCCTAGTTCACTTTTAGGTTGCAATATGAAATTATAGTGGAACTCCACAAATAAAGACTCATGCAAATAAATTCAAATCTAAAGCTACTAAGACCCAAGGGCTAGGCTAAGTCTTCAAATAAAATGAATACCACTTACAAATACTATAAGAGGGAGGGACATCCAAAACAAAATTGCTTGCTAAAGTTGCAAAGGATTGAAGCTAACATCTTGAAGTTAGGTGGACATCTTCCAGATGATGAGGGAGATTTGAAAGGATTTGCCTCTACTGTAGAGGTCCACTAGATCATCCATTATGGAGGGAAGATACTATTATCATTAATGTCTTCTCTCCTTGGCCCCTTAGTTTAGATTATAGGGGGATGTTTAAATTGTAATTCATAGCTATGAGCTGACATTGTGCAATGTATTGGATAGGCCTAAGGGCATTTCATTGTACAATGTATTTATTATTTTATAATATTTTATTATGTAAGCCTAATGGGCCATGGTTAACCTTGTTATGGTTAAACCCTATTTATTACTTGTAATTAACCTAAATCCCACTTATTATGTTAGCTTAGGTTAAAATTTATGATGTAATTGGGGTTTTGGTATTACTATAAATATCCTCCTCACACTCTTCATTTCTTATTAGATTGTTGTGTAATATTATCTACATACGTAGTGATTTTTTATGGTGCCTATTAGTGCCCGCCAAATTCTTCTTATGTCCTTTTTTGTTCTATGTATAATATTTGAGTGCATGGTTTGCTTCAATTCATTTTTGGAAAATATTGTGAATTCCAACACTAGGACACTTGCATTCATACTTGGAGTTAGAGAATCTTGAAGATATCTCCTTCAAATTGCCTTTTTACTCTAAGGATCTACAATGCACGAGATTCTTATTAAAACCTCATTAATTGTTAATGGAGGTCTCTAATGCATTAGATTACTTCGAAGTTTTTACATGTGAAAGATTAAGTTCTAAATAATATCAACCTTTTCATTATCATGCCCTAGAAGAGTTGTCATAGAGTTTTAAAAAATTCCCAATCAAGGAAAAAAGACAAACCTACTAGTGAAAGAGCCTTATTAAGCTTAAGGGGGAAAATCCACTAAAATGAACCCTCCATGCAATCTCGTCTTCTACCTCTTTCCATTAAGATAAAAACCTTGTAGTTGCATAATCTCTAAGGGATTTGATGTCAAATCTTCTAAATAGATTAATGTAGTCTTACACTTACTTTGGTACTATGAAAGATTTTATGATATAAACATAAAAACATTTAAAAGAATTAATACATCACATGTATGAAAAATAAATTTATGTAATACAAGATTTATGATACTATCCATAAACATTAACAATTTACTACAAATTTAAAAATAATAAAATAAATTATTATTATAAAAATATTTAAATGAAGGTAGTTATACTCTTTAAAATACATTCCACCTATCCTAATAAAGTCACATTGATAAATAATATAAAAAATATAAAATGATAATGGGCTTGTGAGCCTTTTTATAAATTATAGTAAAAATTCATAAATGGTGATGATAGACAAAGTGAAGTTTTTACACATTCCAACATCGTCCTCAAAGAGAGTTATAAGGAGGAAATATTACTAAACATACACATTCCAATATTTTGAAGGCATAAATGAATATTTTTAAATTGGAAATTATACTCGAAAGATAATTCTTTTAAGTCTTCTTTCATTTCAAAATAATCAACCTATTTAAACTTAATTTGGTAGAGTTATGTCCAAAAATATTATGTAAAAAAATAGTACTCTTTGGTTTGAATGATTTCTCACTCTGAAATGTTTTACATTCATTAGTTTTGATTATTGTAAAGTTTCACTTAAATTTGATTTTATTCAAAGAAAGTGTAATCAAAAGAGAATGGACCTTATTCTCAAAGCTTATTAAATTATTGGCACATGGTCAATTATTAAATTAGGTTAAATCGTCAAACTTCTAAATTATTTGCACATAGATCATCTTTATAATTTAACTTAAATACCACAATTAAGTTTGTTTAAATAAAAATTGTTATTACCATTATTAAGAGTTCATATGTTATGTATCAGTTTTCGAGGGTTAGGTGGATTGGTAAGTGCTTGTCTGTTCAGGCATTTACCAAGAAGACATCTAGGTTCAAACCTTGGGGGCAGTCTGTTTGTAAAGATAGTAGTTTGATCTGAATCCTTTGAGTGCATGCCAGACCAATGATGATGGTACAAATCTTGAGTGCATGCCAGACCAATTATGATGATACAAATATTGAGTGATCGATGGTCCCCTTCACATCGAGTCAACAATAACATGGTGGAATAGGTTTGGTGGGAGCAACCCCTGTGGTTTGAACTTGCACTTGTTGGTTACTAAAAATAGTGTGTTTGTGACCAACTCTCATATGTAACCAACAAAAAAAAATACTATATAGCATACTCAAAATATACTAAAAATAGTGTGGTTGTGACCAACTTTCCTATGTAACCAACAAAAAACATACTATGTATCATACTCAAAATATTAAAAAATTTTAATTAATTAAAATTATATAAAATATGACTAGAGAGTGGGAGGCTCCCTCTCTAGGCGAAATGGCCCTTGTTCCATTTTTCCCGCTCTCCTTACTCCAAGCCTGCGTTCCTCCTATCAGGAAGGATTCTTCTTAGGCTAGATTCATTTTTAGCCCCCAAGGGATCTTCCTAAAAAAAATTTAGGAAGGGTTTTCCCATTTTAGACTAGATTTTTGTAGTTGTTTGGACCGTCTTGGAGATTCGACCCCTGGTGCCCGTTGGTGTTGGTTGGATTTTAATTGGCTCAACTTGGGGAGGGTTGTGGCTTTCAAAAGAGGGTTTGGTGCCTTGTGTGCCTGTTTCAGTAGCCCGAGATCTTTGTCTACGTTTTTCTTGGCTTTTAGGGGGACCACGTGTTTAGCGTTTGTATATGAGTATCTCTCTTAGCTTCTGATTGAGTTTTCAATGGTGCCTCCGGTATCTCTTGGCAGATCCAGTGTTTATCCGCTTCAGGGTTTTTTGGTGGAACCTATCTCTGTAGTGTATTTTTTTGGTCTTGGACCAAGATCTAGTGCTTTCTCATGTTGTTGTGACATTGGTTTCCAAGGTTTTATCCCTGAGCAAACTCTGATGGGATTGAGTGTGGATTTGATACTAGTGGTTGTTTGACGGACCATCTCTACAATTTATTTTAGGTCTTTGGGAGGGGACCTCGTGATTTCGCACTTGTTACAGACATCAGACTTTGATGACAATCCCTATGTCTAATTCTCACTCTAGTTGTGGGTCACCCTAGCGACCAAATTTTCTAGATTGTTCCACTTTCAGCTTGCATTTTTAGTCTTCTTTGCAAGGAGACCTCGTGGCCTGTCGAGGTCTTTAATTGTTGCAGATCCACTATTTAGGTTCTTTTCAATTCTAGCTATTGACAGTGGTTCCCATGGGTAGGAAATCCAGTTTCAAATCCTTTTGTTGTAGTTATTTTCTTCATATTTGATTGATGGTGTGATTTCCCTAGGTACCCTTGTCGAGGTCTTTAATTGTTGCAGATCCACTATTTAGGTTCTTTTCAATTCTAGCTATTGACAGTGGTTACCCTGGGTAGGAAATCTGGTTTCAAATACTTTTGTTGTAGTTGTTTTCTTCATATTTGCTTGATGGTGTGATTTCCCTAGGTACCCTTTCCTCGATGAACGATGCTATTTTTGATGGAAAATCCAATTTCAATTATGAGCATGATGGATGCTCTTTTTGACGACGAATCCAATTTCAAATTTGAGCAAGACGAGTGCCCTTTCCAGCAAGTTTTCTAGTTTCGAAACGGAGTGTGACAAGTGTTCATTTCCAATTTCCAGTTTCTTAGGCCCTCCTAGGCAGGATTATGCTTTTTTAATTTATTTTCCTGGGCCTTCCTGCGCGGGATTGTGCTTTTCAAGTTTACTGTTCCTAAGCCCTTCTTGGGCGGGATTGTTTTTTCATATATGGTTTTTCGAGATTGGTGTCGAATTTTGTGATTGTCTCTTACAGAGATCATCTCCATGCGAAGATCGTCTCCCTGCTCCTTTTGAAAGGTTCTTTTGTAAAAGGTTTGGAGTTCCTTTTAAAACCCCCTTTTCAATCAATAAAAAAAAATTATATAAAATATTAAATAATTATTAAAAACTTGTATACTAATAAAACATTAAAACATATTGTAGTGGTAAGGTCTTTGGCTTCTCTTTGGAGAGGTCCAAGGTTTAAACCCCACTCAGTACGAGAGGGACCAGGCCCCTCATAAAAACCTATGTAAACTCATTGAAAGAAATAAAATTTTAAAACTTACATAATCATTTTTTAATTACATAAGGGAGTTGGTTACAACCATTATTTTGTTTTAGTAATTGGCAAGTGTAGAATTCAAACAATAGAGGTTGCTCCCAACAAGCCTATTCGTCTTGTTGTTGTTGACCCGACGTGAGATGGAGACAACCGGTCGCTCGGGGTTCATACCATCATAATTGATCTAGGACACATTCAGAGGTTCAAAACAAACAACTACCTTTGCTAAGCTAGCAACATGCCCCCAAGGTTTGAACCTAGATCTCTTATTGGTAAAGTACTTGACCAATCAAACCTTTACGAATCCATCTAACCTTTGAGAACAAACATACATAATAAATTACTTATAATTAAATAATTTAACACTTGTTCAAAAATAATGTTAATATTTTATATGAATATTTATATATTATACTAAAAACAGCTCTAAAACCATGTATACACTAGCATGGATGCACATTTCATAATATAATATAAATTAATTTAAATTTTCAACTATATTATAATTATTTATATAAATTTATGCGCAATTCAAATTAATTTAAATTTTCAATTATATTATAATTATTTATATAATTTTATTTTAATATATATTTTAATGTAGTTTTATTTATTTAATATTGAAAAATTAATAATTAATTATTATTGTATTTTTTCATAAATTTAAATTTTTAACTATATTATTGTTATTTATACAATTTTATTTTAATATATTTTTAATGTAGTTTTATTTATTTAATATAAAAATTAGTAATTAATTATTATTGTATTTATCTATCAATATTTTATTTTATTTAGTTGGCAAAGAGTTGGATTTTAGCTGTTTATAATTCTCACCCACTTTTGATAAAAATAGGATAAGAGGTTTAAGGTTCAAACTACGATATGTGTGGGTATACATGTGGGGTGTGTGTTAACCCCTTTATAGTGGAATGGAGATATCCAACCCTCTCACATTAACCAAGTAAAATAAAATAAAAATCTACTTTTAAACTAAGCTTAACCTTTCCTTTATGAGAAATCATTGTAAGATAAAGATATCCAATAATAAACCTTAATTCTAAATATTTCTCACACTAACCAAATCTTAAAAAATAAAAAATAAATCACAAATTTAATTTTGATGTCCGTCAAAATTCTTATGCACTCTCTAGAAATACGTGATAACTATCCACTTTTACTTCTAAAGGAGGTGGGGTAGAACACCTAGCGAGGGAATATAATTGACGGATGATCAATGAAATTGTGGCATTTCAACAATTTTAATTATTTTTAATGCAGGATAATTTAATATATAAATATTTCACGTTAGGTTACTCAACGTTTATATAATCATAAAATACCATTATAAATTTGACAGGTCAGTCATTCTAAATATTTGTTGATGCGTTAGTTAGATTTACATTATCAATACATTATTGTATACGCATGCAATTGAATTAAAATTATAATAATTGATTTATTTTAAAAATAAAAAGTAAGTAGTTATTTTAGTAGTATGTTGTTAGATTTTTATTTATATTATTCAAGTTTAAATTATAGGAAAAGAATATTAGTGATATGTTGTTGGATGGTTATGCAAACTACTCAAATTCAAATCACAAAAAAAAGACATTTATTATATTCCTAAAATATATGAAACTTACCAAAAATAAAAAAACATCCTTTACCATTTTCCTTATGATAAAGTTAAAATAGTTAGAGTTCCCTTTTGAAAAGAGTTGTTTAATACCCTCTAACTTGGATGAGATTGTATGACTTTTAAAATGACAAATTGCATCGTTCGTTCAAATTTGTTAAGATGATAAAAGTGCTATTACAATCATTTTAGGTGGTAATATCTAATAATTGTAGGTGGTATACTGATTTACAAAGTAATGTTTTTTTAACTTGCTTTGCAAGGTAAGGTACGTAGCTGTAGGTGTAGGTGCACAATTGCACACAAAAAAACGAAAACATTCCGGGGATCCCGGCGGAACAAGGGGAGTCTGGTATGTTGCCCATAGACCTTCTTTAAGAAAACTATGGCTAAGTTAAATAACATGTCCTTTATTTTAGAAATATATGAAGTTGGAAAGTAGAGTAAACTATGGTTGATTATACATTAACTATATTGTTATAGGTAATGTTTATTTGCCTATTTTCTTTCCAACCATGGTTGATTATACATTAACTATATTGTTATAGGTAATGTTTATTTGCCTATTTTCTTTCTATCACCGAAAATGGTGGCATGCGCCATGTTCAAAACAATAACAATGTATTTAGCATTGATAATTTGCTATAAACTTTCAACTCATAATTTTGGAAACAACGTTGGTAGAAAGGACTATTTGTTTTAATGCGTCACAAGTTACATGCCTTGTTTGTTTGGACTTACCAATGCGTTAAAAGGTGTGATTAGAACAAACCTGGTGAGGACACGGACACGGACACGTCACACCTGGATGGTGAATCCATCCAAACGAAAGAGTAAGTACATGTACATGTACATGGCTTCTACGAAAGAAAGATTATACCCGTTAAGCCTAACCCATCACATTATACCCATTTCTCCCTCTCCAAAATGGTGATAGGCTACAATAACTAACTCCTCGTACATGTAAGCTGCTGCGTCACCCAACAACTTCAAATATTTTTGTGTGTGACATTTAATGAAAACACAAGTATTTAATTCGTGGGCATCTCCATCCAGGCTAAAAATAAGTCGCCATAATTTAAGATGGCGAAACTACCGCTAAAAAGAAGCCCTTTGACATTTTTTTATAGCTTAAAATTCCATAAATTTAGGGAGGCTTACAGATAGTCGACCCTCCAAATGCGGCAGGTCATATATACACCAAATAACTAGATGTGGTTTAGCTGATTTTTAATCCGTGCTCTTTAAATTTAAAGGCGTCGTTAAAAGAAAGATTCGCCAACACAATGAAAGGGGATCTTGATTTCAAGGGATGCTACCGGCCAGGCCAGTCAACCCCTTGGCCGGCAGAGGAAGTTTCACGGGCTGAGCGGGTGGCTATCAAGGTCCGTACAACATGAACGGTCGACCTATTGCCTTCTTTTGCATAACTTTTGTCTGTTGGCCCTCCCTTTACGCGTTTTTTTGTCTGGGCGTGGAGTTCTTTTACATAAACTCGCCGTGTCCTTTCCTCGTCTTTTTTAAACTCGCCGTTTCTTTTCCTCTGCCGTGACGCATCTCCATCGGTATTTGCTTGTCTTACAATTGTGTCGATTTGAACCAGGATTTCTGCTTTTACACAAGTTCGATTTCTTTTACTTACCGTTTTCTTTTCCGATTTCTTTAAGTACGGTTTTCTTTCTTTAACCTCATTGTTCTTTCAACCATTTTTTTCGGTATTGAATAATTATTATATATATATATATTTAAATTTTTATATTTTGGGTGTGTAAATTTGGTGTCAAATATGCAATGGAGGGATTGTTTAGGGATTTTTTTAAATCAAAGGATTGGGTTTTTTTAAGTTTTGCTTCCATGACAGTAGGCTTCAGAAGATTGTGCTGCTTGTGTTTGTGTTTGTGCTTGTCCAGACGGGTCAGTTGAAGCAGAGCAGGAAAATAATCTGAGGGATGCAACTGTTTGTTAGAAGCAATGCACACAGCATAGCAGAGGAAGTCAAGGTGAAGAGAAATCTAGCTGACTGCAGGGGAATCTGGGCAAAGAGAGGAACTATGAGGATATAAAGCAAGGGGAAACTAACTGACAATACATGGGAGTAGGTGTATTTTTCAGTGGGAGACCTAGTGGGGAGCAGAGGAATACAAGCCAAGAATAGCCGCCTAAGAAATCTAAGGGAATGCTTCTAGGGGTTTTGGAGAGGATGTCCGGGAAACTGAAGTAAACCCCACTGGATACAGCATTATAAGAGAGGATAAATCTATTTTAAGGCGTTGTAGGAAGGGCAATCCAAGTCTCTAGTGGTGAAAAGTTCCTGCTTAAAAACGTTGATAGTTGAACATATTTGTGGGAGGCTAACTAGCAGATCAGACCGAAAAGAAGTGGCCAAAGAAGAGGCCACTGGGAACAAACCTAACAACTGAGGAGGCCCAGAAGAGGGCACCTAGATCAACCCCGCTAAAGGGGTATTGGTAGAGACTTGAAACAGGATATCTGGAGGACGCTTAGATCAGACCAAAATCACAGAAAGCCCCCAAAAAGGACAGGGAGTTTAGCAGAGGGGAGTGATATCCGTGAAGGTAAGTAGAATACATTTTAATAATAGTCAAAGTGAGAGTCTATCCATGTCTGGAGCACCAAAAGTCAAGTCCGCCCTAAACATAGCAGATTCAGAAGGGAGGCCGGTTCTTCGGCCTGCAGCAGGGAATAACACCCCAGCATCTGCAGGGGAGGGTTTTCCTGCGAAGCCTGCAGCAAAGCGGAACGCATCAAAAAATCCCAAGAGTCCATCTTCATCTCCATCTCCTCACAATGATCCCAAGGCTTCCCCCAAGACCCCCACAGCCGTCGGGGCCAAGCCCTCAAAACTTATATCTGTGAGCAGCACCTATGAGCCCAAGACCTGCAACAATGTCAGTGGAAAAGTGCCTCTGAAAAATGGAGTCTCCAAATGTGTGGGAGGAGGCAAGTCCCCTAGGCTGAGTGCCAGCTTGGACAGTACCAAAAAGCTTTCTTCCTTCAAGGGGGGTAATTTTTCTCTCACTGCTTCCTCCTGCTCCTCCTCGGAGGGTTCTTCAGACTCATCTTACAGTTTGGCTGCAATGAAGAAAGCGGCTTCCTTAGAGCTCTATGCACAGAGAAAGCTCAAAATTGCAGCCTATGGAAGAAAGCAGGGTTCACCAAAACCTGTAAAAGTGGTTCCAGATGGCATTCCCATGTCACCTCCTCCTCAGGAAGCGAAGAAGAGATGTGGTTGGATTACTTCTCAAAGTGGTAAGGATCATCTTAATCTTTTTGCGCCGATTTTGTTTTATGATGCTATTGATCCTCTGGTTACTCTCCTATTTTATTTTCAACGATGTTATGCATTTGAAAAACTTAAAAAATATTAATCTTTTGAGGTACCTCTAGACAAATTTGCCAATATATTTTAGGGGTTTGGGTGTTGGCAAAATGTTCTGAGTACGTCTATTAGCATATTTTCTTGATCTCCATTGTCCTTCAATGGGATGTATTTATTCTTGCTTATAAAGCATGAAGATCAATTGAGCTTACTACTCGGTAAGTGATTTGTATGATTTTACATATTTTATCTCCAAGCTGTTATGCTGGCACTTCCATACAGCATAACAGCTTGAAGCATTCTAGCCATGCTTCTTTGTATATATTTCATGTAGCATGGACTCATATACTTGTATAGGCTGATTTTGTAAGAAATAATGTGCTTTTTAAAGGGAAATCTTATTCCAAAGATGAGTCAAATCTTATTTATATTGTAATGTTTTCTAGAATCAGGTCGCGTCCAATTGGCTAAGAATGTGCTTTAAAGCTAGTGAATAGCGATACCTGATCACATTTGCCTACTAGTAATATACTATTCATACAAACAACCATTTCTTAATTTTCTATCAAATTGATAATTGGTGGGGTGTAGTCATAATTCCATCATGTGGAACTCCATTATTTGGTATTGTTGTCATCAATGCTTGAGCAATTTAAGTAAATATATTCATATTTTGTATAAGGAACCTTGTTGCAGGATTTATTTATACTTTTGGGAGACTTTGTGGTGTGCTCTTGCATCACATTTAGACTATGTTGCTAGCCTTGAGGCTCTTCATGATGCCCAAATACAAATATTAATAAAATTTAAGTGGTGAATTTCAAAATGCAACATGTGGAATGCCTGAACATTTTGTACCAGAAAGACATGGAGATGATAATGCTACCTTAAATCCTTTGTTGTCCATATACATTGCTAAATTGAAATGTATTTTATATATTGTCACAGAATATGTGAGCAGGACCTTGTATAGACTGCTTTATGCAACATTTTTCTTGAAATTGTTGTGGGCACTATTACCCACTATAAGTTTCGTTGGTGTCATCTTGTCACCTTACATTTTAACTTCTAGAGGTTGTATTCGAGATTGAATTTGATTTTCAGTTTTGATATTATTTGGATGCTTTTGTAATTTTTGCCTTAGTGTTTAACTTTTGTGGATAAGTGTATTTGCTCTCTTTACACATTCCATTTTACTTCTGATAAATGTTTAAATGTTTACAATGCTGGAATTCTTTCATAATTTTTTTAAGAATGCTTGTCTTTGGGTATGTTTTATAGCACTTTACCCCAAACCATTTTATCAAGTTTTACATAGGAATTTGACATATTCCTTAAAAACTTATGGTGAGTGCAGATGCACTGTACGTTGCTTTTCATGATAAAGAATGGGGAGTACCCGTTCATGATGATAGGTAAGCTTTCTAATTACCCTCATCAACTGATAGCTATCTTGTTGAATCCTTGACTAGTCTCTTGGTGATATTTAATCAAGCATTTCTTCACCATGCAGGAAATTATTCGAATTCCTTGTCCTGTCAGGTGCATTGGCAGAACTCAGTTGGCCAGCGATCCTCAGCAAGAGAGACTCTTATAGGTAGATTTCTGCCCTTGAACTCAGGCTCTAATGATCTGCCTCAGTCACAATGTATGTTTAGCATGCACATATGGAAACATTTATACTCAACAAATACATGGTGTTATAAAAAAATCTGGGAAGTGCATATGTTGGTGTACAGGATATCGTTAAAGAAGCCAAAATCCTAGTAAAGACATTCTTAAAAATTAAAGATTATAGTACAATGATCTGCTTTTGATTCTTAACTACTAATGGACAGGTGTAGGATTTGTGACTAAGTTTGCAATTTTTTGCAGAGAAGTGTTTTCTGGATTTGATCCTGTCATTGTGGCAAACTATGATGAGAAGAAAGTAAAATCTTTGAAGTCAAACAACAACATAATGTTTTATGAAGGAAAAATTCGTGGTATTGTGGATAATGCAAAAAGCATGCTTAAGGTATACTAAAGTTATTCAATTTGTTTTAAAAAAAAAAGTTTTACATTAAGTTCAATTAGCAATGTAGTAGTTCTAGCTGCATTCAAATCAATTGAAATGGGTATACTGATTGTTTTGTGTTTTAACTGAATTCAGATTATTGAGGAGTTTGGATCATTTGATAACTATTGCTGGGGTTTTATTAATCATAAGCCGATTGTCAATAAATATAGATATCCCAGACAGGTTCCAGTAAAAATTCCAAAAGCAGAAGTAATTAGTAAGGATCTGGTGAAAAGGGGATTCCGATTTGTTGGGCCTACAATCATGTATTCTTTCATGCAGGTGATAGGAATGACAAATGATCATCTTATAAACTGCTTTAGACATGAGGAGTGTAACATGCTCTTAAATGAGCAGCAGTCAGGGCATTGCAAGAAAGATTGTGCAAATGAGCAGCAATCGGGGCATTACAAGAAGGATCATATAGATGGAACGATTGAAAAAGAAGCTGAAAGACCAGCCCCAATAATTGAAAATACAACCCTCTTCCAAGAATTTGATGAAGTGGCCTGAGTTGATTGTGTACTTCTACTCTGGATTATGTTTTTCATTTGAAGTTTGCAAAATAAACCTTTTTGTACTTTAAGTTGATGACATGTTATGGAGTAGGAAGAAAAGAGCCATATCCATACAAATTGAGATGTTTTGCCCCAAAGGAAGACCTACTGAGTCATAATGAGATGAAATCTGAAAATGCTGATTGCGCTTTGTTTTTTTCTGCATATCTCAGCTGGGTAGTTGAAAAGCAATGCATGCCATTTGACTTGGCTGGTATTAATCTTGGAGGTCCTGCAAGGCTCATGTTTAACTTGAGGATTGTACAAGACATTTGTACGTACTTTGTAGACAGGTGTTGTGTATGACACATGTTCTTGATCCATGGCTGCAGGCAATAGTAATATTCTAATGAAGAGTTGTATAGAAATGAATCTGGTATACATTTTGTAGATAAACTTAAGAAATGAAAGAGGTGCTTTTAAAAATGTTTTTTTGTGTTTATAGGTATCATGTTGGTGTTGAAGCAGAATATTGCTCGCCTTCTATCAGGATGAGCATTTGCTTAAGAATGTTTTGATATGTTGGACCTGTTCACTGTCTCATATTAGTAGAGAACAAGAGAGTTTAAAATTGTTGTTTGTGAAGCACTCTAGCTAATTTGTATTCTTATTAATGATATATCATGCAATTTATTACCTTAAACAATGCTTAGGACACAATTGCTAGAAAGCATGAACTTTCTTGGACATAGATTGCCTGCTTTTATGGTGTCGTCTGGAAGATCTATGCATGTTTTTTTTTGCGGGATTACTAGAGAAATCCTCCTTTGCAAGACGAGATAGCAACCACGTCATTGAGGCAAAACGCAAGTCTGTTGAGATTTGAATCTTGGCTATTTTGACTGGTTTTATCGGTTTGCCTTTCAACAAGCTAATGATCTATGTAATGCCGACTCATTCCTTGGTTCTATTTGTTTCTGTCTTATTTTCAAAAGGAATGCAAAAACATATCTTCATTATAAGTATGGCGAGGACATTGTTTAGTTGTTCATATAGGATGAGAATAACATAGAATGTTGTGCCTTTCATATCATGCATTCATGGGGCATTACAATATTTTTAGTCTTCGAGGATATTGCTTACTTCATCTATGATGAGAATAACATAGAATGTTGTGCATTTCATATCATATAGGGTATTACAATATTTTAATCTTGATTTTATTTTATTTAAAAGTGAAGATATATAAGAATAATTTTGAAATATCTTAGTGGTATGTATTTGGATTTTTACTTAAAAGATCTAAGTTTAAACTGCAGTACAAGGGGACCTAGACCCTTTCAAAAAGCAATGCTTTACCTTAACATTTTGAAGGTCCCATGAAGAATACCATAGTGGTAAATTTTTGGGTTTTCATAGTTCAAATCTTGGTAAGGAAATGAGGATCCTTTTCAAAAATCCATGTTGTACCTTAAAATTGATTGGTAGTAACCAAATGACATTGTTTTAGTTGTTCATCTATGATAAGAATAACATAAAATGTTGTGCATTTCATATAATGCATTCATGGGACATGACAATATTTTTAATCTTTGAGGACATTGTTTAGTTGAGAATAACATAGAATGTTGTGCATTTCATATCATGCATTTCGGGGGCATTATAATAATTTTAATCTTTATTTCATTTTATGTAAAGATGAACATATACAAAAACAGTTCTGCAAGAGATACTGTAGTGGTATGTCTTTGGATTTTCATTTAGGAGATCTAAGTTCAAACCTTGGTATGAGGAGACTTAGACCCCTTTCAAAAATTTGTGTTTTACATTTTGAAGGGCCCACGAGGGATACCATAGTGGTATACTTTTGAGTTTTCATAGTTCAAATCCTCGCAAGGGAATGAATCCCCTTTCAAAAACTCATGTTTTACATTGAAATTGGTTGGTAGCATACCATAGTGGTATACTTTTGAGTTTTCATAGTTCAAATCCTCGCAAGGGAATGAATCCGCTTTCAAAAACTCATGTTTTACATTGAAATTGACTCATGTTTTACATTGAAATTGGTTGGTAGCATACCATAGTGGTATACTTTTGAGTTTTCATAGTTCAAATCCTCGCAAGGGAATGAATCCCCTTTCAAAAACTCATGTTTTACATTGAAATTGGTTGGTAGCAATCAAAATGCTTGCAGGTGGGTTGCCCCGGTTCAATATTCCTACGTAACAAAAAAAAATCTAAAAACAAATAAATGTACCTTTTTAATATAATTATTTTAAAATAAATTACTTATCACAAAAGGATAAAATAGGTCACAACCTCGATCGAACCAACCTTTACTTGAATATATCTTCCAACAGTTAAGCCTTGATCTTCTTTCTAGAAAGTCCATTAAGATAGGACAAGAAGATGACAAGAACAAATTAAGTAGTCAAGTGTGTGGGAAAAAAATGTTTCTATCGATTTGAAAAAATTAAGGTAATTTTAAAACTTAAATTTTAATCTATTAATTTTTTATTAAGATAAGAAAATGCAAATTTTATTGTCTTAATAATGTTTATAGTTTTCTAGATCTTGTTATTTTATATTCAATAACTCGTGATGGGAAGCCTTGACGCAAGCGAAAAAGGTGGGTCAGAGCTCGTGTCAGAGGTTTTTCGAGTAGGGAGTCTCTTTGGTGGATTTTCAAATGGAGAACGCGTAGGAACCCTTGCAGATTCCAAGGCCAAGGCTTTTAATCCGGATGAAAGGTCTTGTATGCAGGTGGTGTTGGGCAAAAGGAAGTTGCTTGCTTCTCTTTGTCATTTATTTCATTGTCGGTGACCACATTATCAGTCTAGATGACTATGCGAAAATGGCAGCCTTTCAAAGAGAACTTAGTCTAGTTAGGAAGTTTTTGGGCGTTAGGCTTGAATTTGATGCCATTTGTAAGTGGGTGCGTGAAAAGTGGCGGCCTCTCGACCACATGGAAATTGTTGCCTTGCCCTGGAATTTCTTCCTGGTGAAGATCTAGAAAAAGTTTTGCATCAGCGCCCTTGGTTTTTTGGCCACCGAGTGCTTTTCTTGAAGCTGTGGTCCATTGATTTTGATCCTCTTTCTCAGAGCCTTCAAGAGGTCCCAGTTTGGGTGAGGCTTTCGGGTCTCCTTTTTTACCTTTGGCATGAAGATATTTTTGTTGGTATTGCTTGGCGCTTGGGCCAGCTCTTAACCTCTCTCCCAAGGATAGGATTTGATCACAACCCTCTACTCCTGGAAGTGTCCTTTGCTTTAAAATCTTTTAAATGCTCTTTTTGTTTTGAGGCTATGTGGTTAAAGCATGACAATATTGAGCCCTTGATTATTGTTTGGTGGAGGAAATATTTTCTTGGTTCTCTTATCTCCCAGGTTGCTAATAAGCTGAGATTTGTTAAATCTAACTTAAAGAATGGAACAAGTTTGTCTTTGGTAACATTTTTTTAAGGAAGACTTTCCTGAAAAATCACCTCTTAGCTCTTGAGTCCTCTGCAGAAAATTCTCCTCCTTTAGTTGCAGTCAGAGAAGAAGAAAAACGTATTCTGGTGGAATCTATAATATTTTGGCTTGTGAAGAGTCTTTTTGGAGACAAAATTCTAGGGCCCTTTGGTTGAAAGATGGTGATCACAATACCAGATTTTTTCACACCACTGCTCTAAGGCACATAAGTTGTAATAGAATTAAGAAAATTTTCAAAGATAAAGGTTCTAAAACTAACAATATTCTAGAGATTTGAGAGGAAACAATGTGTTTTTTTGAAAATTTGTTACACATTGACGTCCCGATTGACCAGTAAGCTACCAATTCTCTTTTAAATTTCATCCCTTCTATTATTATTGCTCAGATGAATTTTGGCCTCATCTCCCCCTTTAAAGAAATAGAATTCAAAGATGCTATTTTTTCCATGGCAGGTGAGAAAGTGCATGGGCCTGATGGCTTTTTGACTCTTTTTTTAGAGGTTTTGGAATATTATTGGGAAAGACATTTTTCATGCTATGCATGAGATTCAAGACTCCTTTTATTTCCCTAGTGATGTTAATTTCACTTTTTTGGTCCTTATTCCTAAGGTGGCAAGAGTGAAAGCTTTCAAAGACTTCAAACCTATTAGCCTCTATAATACGTTATACAAAATTATGACTAAAGTTATGGCTAACATATTGAAGGCTATCCTCCCCTTGGTTATTGATTATTGCCAAGGAGGCTTTGTGAAAGGCAGGGAGATTCCGGATGATGTCATTAACATTTACGAAGTCCATTCCATTGACAAGAGTTACAAAGATGGTTTTCTATTGAAATTAGACATGAATAAGGCCTATGATAGGGTCTCCAAGGACTTTTTGCTCAAAGTTATGGGTAAATTCGACTTTCATTTTGATTGAATTTCTCTCACAAAAGGAGACTTGTCTTCAGTCATGAACTCTGTTTTGATCAACTCCTCCTTAGGGTATTTAAAAAGCCTCAGGGGCCTAAGGCAAGGGGACCCCCTCTCACCCTACTTATTCCTTCTTTTGGCAGAGGCCTTGGGTAGGTCCATTCATGTGGCTTCTTCTTCAAGGTTTTTTGAGAGTTTTAGGCGTGTCTCTTCCAATTCCCCTATCACCCATCAATAATTCATCAATGAAACCATTTTAGCTTCAAGATCTTTTGTTCCCCAAGCCAAAGAGCTCAAGAACATTCTTTCTTCTCATGAGGTGACTTCTGGGCAGAAGATCAATTTCCTCAAGAGCAAGGTTTATTTCCTCAACACCCTCCACAAAAGGCAACTGGAAATTGCTAAGATCTTTGGTTGTTCGATGAGTAGCCTTTCCTTTGTTTACCTTGGTTTACTGCTCTTCTCTGGTAGGCTATAAGAAAGTTCTTGGTTCCCAGTGGTAGAAAGGATAAGGCAAAAATTGGTGGGGTGGAAAGGTGCTCTCCTTAGCCAAGTTGGTAAAGCATAGCTTGTCAAATCCACTCTCTAAAGCATTTCAATGTATTTCATGTCCTTGTTTAAAATGTCATCTAAAATTCACCTCAAGATTGAAAGTATTCAAAAATATTTTCTTTGGATAGATTTGGAATAAAAGCAAAGATTACCACTGGTTGTTTGGGAGCAGGTTTGCTCTAATAAGGGTGGAGGTGGGTTGGGCTTCAGGAATCTCAAACAAATGAATCTGGCGCTCATTTCTAAACATGGATGGAATTTTTTTAGAGCAGATTTTAAAAGCAAAGTATCTTGGAAGGGCAAGCAATTTTCTTGACCTTCAAACACCACCTAAGGGTTCTTCCTTTTGGAATTATCTTATAGATTCTAAATTTATAATTCAGAAAGGCCTGATATGGAGACTTGGTGATGGTAGAAATATTAACTTTTGGAGAGAGATGGATTCATAGCACCCCTTTGATTAAAGATCAATCTCTAAATTGCCTAGAACCCCTCATTGCTCAGATTTGTAGCCCCAAGGTGGTAGATTTCATTGAAGTTAAGGATGGTAGAAAGGCTTGGAAATCTATTCATCTCACTGACCCTGATCCTAGGCAAGTTCAAGCTTTAGTGTGCTTTCCAGTATTCTTAAAACCCAATTCATCAAAAACTCCCCTTCTCCTGAATCATCCATTTGGAAAGCAGACAATAAAGACCTCTTTTCAATCAAATCAACCTACTTATTATAGGAGGATGGGGAAGAGGATTGGTTTCGGTCAACAAAATCTAGCTTAAAAACCTTACCCCCAAAATCAACTTATTTTTTGGTTGGCTGCCCAGAATAAAATTCTCACCATTGAAAATCTCCACAAAAGAGTCCTACCACTTTTGAATAGATGCTACCTATGCGAAGTAGCCTGGGAGAATTCCAACCATTTGTTTCTTGAATACCCATTTTCCCTAGATGTTTTCTATCTTCTCCTCAAAAGCCTTAATATTGCTTGGGTTCTGTCCAATAACATCTTTGATTTTTGTTTGTAGTGGACCTCCCCTTTTCGTAGTCCTAAGCTCAGAACCTTTTGGTCCTTCTGTTTGCCTCATTACCTTTGGGGAATTTGGAATGAAAGAAATAATAGAACCTTCCAAAATGTCAAAAAGGATCCCAAGTCGATGGAAATAAAAATTACCAATGCTCTAAAAGAAAATGTTTTGATGCTATCCTTCCAAGATGAGAATTGGTCTAAGAGTGAATCCAAGCTCACTATCCTTTTAGGGCTTAAGAAAAGTGAAGGCTCCCCTTCTTCTCCTCCCCCCCATCCCCGTTCCTTTGTCAAATGGGTCCCTCCGCCTCAAGGCTGGATTAAATTGAACTTTGATGGGGTGACAAAAGGTTATCCAAGCATATTTGGTGCAGGACTTATAAGAGATGACAAAGGAATCATACTCCTGGCCTATGTTGATAACTTAGGGGTTCAATCAAGTTTTTTTGCTGAAGTGAGAGCTCTCTTACAAGGAGTTATGCTTCTAGAAAACCTGGGCCCAAAAAAAGTAATTGTTGAAGAGGACGCTCTATGCATTATCAACACTGCCAAAGGCCTTCAACTTCCAAATTGGACCATTGAAGATCTGCTAGAAGTAAAAAATCTTCTTATGAATATGGAGAGCTTTCAGTTCACTCACGTGTTTAGAGAAGGGAGCAAGGAAGTAAACTTATTGGTGAACATGGGTGTTCATTAGAATTCCCTTCACATTTGGATAGATAATTTCCCTAGAGACATTCTTATGAATGGAGTCACCTAATATTGTTGCATTGGACCCCTTCCTAGTCTGCTAGCCTTTGCTTAGATGTTAACTCCCCTTCTTCCCATTTGTCATGAGAAGCTTTAGTCTCACTTATTTTAGCCTTTATTTTTTCTCATATCTCACTGTGGGTCCCTTTGCTTCATCTATTTTATTCCTTTTGTCTCCTTCCTTCTCCCTTGTGGCTCTAGTGACATATCGATCATTGACAAGGAGATCCAAACTATAGTTTTTGGCATCGAATCATCAATCCTAAATTATTTCTTTAAGGCTGTGGAAGGTCTTATCACACCAAGATGCCTTTACAAGACCCATAGTTTGGTGCTCACATGGGCTTTGGATCTCAAAATTTCCAAATTCATTTTGCTTTGGGATTGCATGTTTTCTTGTAATCTCCTATCCCCTTTGTCATTTTTGTGTCACCCTAGGCTCGCGCCCCTCTTTGAGCTTAGGTGGGAGACAAATCATGATTTGGTTTCAACCTCTTCTATGTATGATTGCCTTCCCTATGCCAACTTCTGTGTTGACTTAATTGTTAGACATAGATTATCATTCTCTCACATGCGTGAAGCTCCTATTATTTTCTTTGGCTCCAAGGCCATCCATCACATGAAGTTTACCCACTAAGTTATCAAGTCTTCTTCACCCCCAATTCGACCTTGTGTTTTACTCATATAGATGGATAGCAAAGACATCCTCAGTGGCGTAGTCCTACTCTCGAAGCTTTCTATGAGAAATGAATCACTGAAATTGGAGCCCCTAAAGCTGATTCTTGATAACGATGTTAGTGACATTTTGGACAAAGGGGGATTTTTGAAATGCATGCAATAGTCTGACGACCATAACAAGTTTATATCTCTGCAAATTGTGCACTTGTGGTCCAAAGGAAGAGTGAAGGTGAGATTGAATTTACCATCAACATGTCCTTAATTGCTGAAGCAACATCCTTGGCTATTGAAGGGAAAAACATTAACAAAGAGAAGCACTCTCTTGCTAAAGAGTTGGATAGATTCCTAAAAGAAATGAAAGGACGTAGAAGCTAGAAAATGACATCCTCAGGGATTCCCTCCCCAAACCATGGGATAGAGTGACTTTGCCTATCATGATACTTTGGATGGTAAATTCAATTTCGTGCAAAGTTTCCACTTTGCATTTCTAAATCACCTTCAAAGGGAAAGAAGCTTAATGTTTCATCCTTCTTGCTATGCTCAATTGAGAAGACGATTGGTGACGTTCAACATGGGAAAACCAACATTCCCTTACACCAAGGTCTATTTAAAATTCTTTTCTACCATGCTATGGAGAAAATGGATTAGTATAACATCCCAAATTTGGGTCTTGACTATGGTAGTCCCACGATTTTAGAAAAAATATCTGAAGAAATTGAAAGAAATGAAAATCCCCTCATATTTCCTAATGAAGAGAAGAAATATGGCTCACCAGTGCATACTACTTTAGTGGGTTCTGAAAAGGGTAAGAGTAGATCCCTTGGTCAACATAAAAGAGTTTCATTCAAAAAGGAAGGTTCGATTGCTCAGGCTAAGGAAACCAGATGCTCAACCTGCCCGAAGAACTTGCTAAAGAAAGGGAAGTCCCATGTTCCTCCCCTACACATGTTATTGGACTTGGATGCAAAGTTTTCTCAGGAACTAAATCCTGCCACTCAGCAAAAGGCCCCCCTTCGTTGTAAGGGTAAAAAAGATTGATTTTTGAATTTAAGAGAGGTGAATCTTCAGTGAAGAAGAATTATGAAATTTCATCACTGGAGTCCCCCTTCATGGTCATCCCAAGTAGCAACTTCATCATCCTCTAAGACATGATGAAATCCCTGCATAGAATGAAAAAAATGACGACTATGCTCATGGAGGAGGAGGTCAACCACTTGGATTAATTTTAGAAAAAAGGTGGTGACCCCCATTCCCAGTAAAGTGCAGCCTTCTTAGCAGTTTTTTTCTGAGGTGGGTGGACCTTTCCCACCCCTTTCTGTTCCAAGTCCTCTTGCTTCCTTTTCCCTAAGGGCTTAAGGGCTGATGAATTTTGATTCCTTCCTTTGGTTTTCCTTTTTTATGTTGTTCTTTTGATTGTGGTAGTTCTAGGCTTAGCCCCATCTCTTAAGGGTAGTTCTTAAAGTTTTCTTTTTAGTTCTTTATTTTATTTGTTCCCATTCTTTGTAAAAAATTTAAGAGTCCTTTCAAAATCCCCTTTTTATCATTAATAAAAAAATGTTTATAATTTTCTACATTATTTATTTATTTATTACTGAGACTTCTTTGTAAAAGGTTTAGTGTGCTTTCAAAATCCCCTTTTTACCATTAATAAAAAAATATTTATAATTTTCTACATTTTTATTTATTTATTACTAGGAGGTGGTGGACACAAACTATGCATGGAGGTATGTTAGTAGAAGTATTTATGTCTATTGCTATATGTTTATTTTTATGTATTATATTATATAATTTATTTGAAGAATTTTTTTAATATAAATACTTCATGTTCATTAGTAGAGGTTTATTTTTTGTTTATATATTTTAAAGAACTTTTAAAAATAAAATTGCAACTAAACCCTATAACCAATTTGTTTAAAAAAAAAATCAAAATATATTATGTTTTATTTAAGGACCTTTACTTACATGTAATATAAAGAGGTAGATACAACATACCAAGAATATACAACCCTTATAGTATAATTGTCATGTGCAAATTATATATATAATTATTATATTGTTTTTTAAGAAGTATAATTGTAATGTTATAAAGAGGTAGATACAACATACCAAGAATATACAATCCTTATAGTATAATTGTCAAGTGCAAATTGTATATATAATTATTATATTGCTTTTTAAGAAGTATAATTGTCGTGTTGTACAAATTGTACTATGCAAACAATAAGAATGAAAAGAACATAAATTGCCCATTGTGATGACCACAAAATCTTCATTTGCACACATCCTTGTTAAAAATAAGCAAATCATTTCTATATCAAATTAACCATGATATTGTCCATTTAAATGAATGTCTTTGCAAGAAATAATTCACAGTTTGGCCTTGTCTTCGTTATATATGGTTTTTAATCAATAAATAAGATGTCTATGTACATCATGGTCTAGACTTTTGGATAATTTAAAAGGTTTTTCTATTAATACACACATTGACTTTAGTGAAGGTTCTTCTGAATTCACTTAATTAATATTGCATGAAATTTTCTTTTATGTAGATGTACAAAGATGTAAATATATATTTTTTGAATTGTTTGTATCATTTCCTTATTTGGAAGGTTTTAGTTGTTTCATAAGGTATTCATTTAGGTCTTGAAAAGATAAGGTTATGTAGCAAATTTTGTTTTATTGATTTTTTTATTAGGGTAAAAGCAGGATTTTGAAAGGGCCCGAACCCTTTTACAACACAAATTAAGCCCATCAATTACACAACTACTTAGGGAAAATAGCCAGATATCCCCTGGACGTAAGACAAACAGTATCCATCCTAGATCTCAATTATGCAGTCTTCCATTGTGAACTTTTCTAAGTCCTCATGGACCAACCCAGGGGAGATCCATCTCGTATCCTCTTCTTTAATCACACCAAAGTTCGCTAGCCAGTCTGCTGGTTTGTTACCTTCTCTATAGACATGAACAAAGTCAACTTCTTCAAAATGCTTTACAATATCTGTAATATCTTGCACATTGTAATCAATTTACCAATTAGCTTCTCCCTCCTTTTTCAAAAGATTGATAATATTCAAGGAGTATCCTTCAAAGATAACTTTTTTAACACCTAGATCCTTGGCTAGCTTTGCACCCAGATGTAAAGTATTATCTTCTGCTTTATGACTAGTAGTAATTCCCCAAAACTTGCAGGCTGCACCTACCAATCTACCATAACTGTCCTTCAAAATTGCTCCTGCTCTGGCCTTACCAGGGTTATATTTGGATGCTTCATCAAAATTTAACTTCAACTAGTTATCTCAAGGTGGTTGCCATTTTAAATCAGTTCTAACCTGAACATATACCTCTCCACCACTAATAAGTTCCAAATTCCATACCTTAGCTATCATAGTCTCTTCAGTATTCTCTGGCTTGATAGGGTACTTGATATATTTAACATTCTCCTCTAAAAAGTGGGTGATACTTCCAAAACTTCTCATTGCAGACCTTTTTTCCCCTCTAAAAATTATCCCATTTCTCTCTAACCAAACTCCCCACACAAAATGAAATGGAATTAGGTTCCAAATTACATTAAGACGAGGACTGAAAAAGGAGTTCTCCCTTTGTTGTAACCACTAAACCATATTAGAAGGCATCACCTAAGAGATGCCCATATTGTTGATGAGTTTAATTTTAAAAAAAAAGTTGTATTAATAATGATGAAAAATAGAAACAAAGTCTTGTAGCAGGTAAGGAAGCTGAAGCTAGAGCTGAGTATAGAACAAATACAGTAGCAGACAAGGATGCCTAACAAGAACCATAACAAAATAACTATGTAACATACTAAGAGCAACGATACTAAGCATCAAAAGCAAACAAAAAATAGGAAGACGATAAAGCAAATTGAGCATTCTAAGAGGGAGCATTAGACATTAGAGCAGTTCTTCACTCCATGACAGACAACTCTCATTTTTTTATTTATTTTTATCTTTGTGGCTTTACACTAGATATGAGCAGTGTTAATTGCCTCATTAGCCAGAGTATCTGCATCCTTGTTAAATATCTGCCTGATGTGGGAATAATTGATGCTAGTCATATTTTTTTCGCAATGCCTAACCCTGTCTTGGACAATTTTCAATTGTAAAGATTGAAGATCTTTGTTTTTGAAGAGTATTGTCATGAAAAGTTTTGAATCTCCATACACCGATAAGTGTCTAATTCCATCTATCACAACGAGTCTCATCCCCATATCATATCCAAGGATTTTAGCCATATTTTTTGATGTGATTCCTAAATTGATTTTGAATTTAATTAGCACCTTCCTTAGACCTGCAAGGATCAGTCCTCCTGCTGTCGCTTGTCCCATATTGGACTTTGATGCTTCATAAAATAACAATGCAGGGTAGTGGATGACAAGAGCTTCTAAGTCAATAGGGTGGCACCTTATTACCAAGAATGCAAGGAGATCATGACTTTTAATCATATGACACTCTTTTGAAGTCAAGTCTTCTTGATTTTGCTTCAAAGTAAAATTTGCTTTGACATTAGTTGTGATATCCCAAACGATTCTCCCTATTATTGCACCTATTTTGTTTCATTTTCCTTCAAAGATCCATTGGTTTTTGTTCAGGTAGATGTGCCAAATTATAGTGTGTGGGATTGATTCCCATATAAATTTTACTAGAGGATTTCTATTGAGGCCTCCTCTGTACTTTTTACTTCAATGGTTTAAACAACTTTCAATGTTTAATCTCCTTGAAAAGACCAAACCAAATCTGTTAGTAATTTCCAACCAAATAACTATCACTTTTGGAAATTCAAATAGGAGGTGATTGATGGTCTCACTCTCCCTTAAACACCTCGGGTAGATATGAGGCCCCACTATGTTCCTCTTTTGCAAGTTATCCCATATTAAGTTTTTGTTCTACTACACTAGCCAAGTGAAGACTTGGAACTTAGGTGGAATCCTCTTTTTTCAAATTGAGGATAATTTTTTGTTGACTATTCCAACTAGTTGGGAGTGAACTCCAAGTTTGATTGTATACTTCCTTGTCTTTCTTATGTCCCCCATATAAGTTGATATGACAGATGCATTTTGATGGGTCTTATACTACTATTATACCTCTTGAAAAAATCCCATTCATCGGAGACAAATAGGGAGAGGAGGATATTTCCAAGTAGGTTCCTCTTCTAACCATTCTATAAGGTCACTAAGCTTATCAATTTCCAAACTTTGCAGTTGGTTTTAGAGACCAGGGTTGCATATTTCTTGTAACGGAGGATTGCTAAGGATCGAATATTCCCATAAATTGATCTTGTTGCCATCTCTAGGGATCCAAGAGATATTTTTCTATAATTATTGCCTTGGCCTCAACTATATGCTTCCATATTAACGATGCACCTGGTTGGTTTTCTATATTTATTAATAATTACATTTTTTTAGAGGTATTTGTGTATTTACTGATCAAGATCTTCTTACAAGGAGCTTAGGATGAATTTAGCATGTGCCACGAGAGCTTGGCACTTGGACACAATGTACATTTTCCACTTTTCTGATTTCCAAACCACCATGCTCTTTAGCTTTGGTGATCACGTCCCAATTTACTAAATGGAATTTCTTCCATTCTGTTTGCCTTCCTCCCTGACATAGGAAGTTTTTGATTATGTCATCAATCATATGAAGAATACTTTTGGGAGTATGATAAACAATAAGTTGACATATTGGGAGAGTGGATAGAATGAATTTAATCAACACTTTTGCCCTCTAGACTCAACCAACCGTTATTGTAGTTCTAAATTCTCTTAATCAACATTTTCATCATTGGACTCCAGCTATCCTTAGGCTTCAGGTTGAAACCCATTGGGACTCCAAGATACCTGAATTGTTGTTCTTTTCCTTGTTTGAATCCAAGGATTAAACTAAAGCTTTTATTTTCAGCTTTTGAGGTGTTTTGGATGAAAATTTGACTTTTTTGTGTTAATTAATGCTCCAGTGGCTTGTGTGAACCCATCTACGAATTATTTGATATACCTCACATTTTTTCTTGATGCTCTCCCATAAGAATAGTGTCATCAATGAATTAAGCATGAGTAACTTATCTGTATCTCACAACTGCCTTAATACTTGTGATTTTTTGGTCCCTTCATAGCTTGTTGAGAGATCTCCCCAGAGTCTTTGCTAGCAGGATGTAAAGATATGGGGATAAAGGGAAGATCTATTTGATGCCCTTGGAAGCCTTAAAAAAGTTTGAAGGTTCCCAATTGATCAATGGGGAGATCCAAGGGGTAGTGATGCATGCTCCAATCCATATTGTATGTTGAAGGGAAAATTCAAACTTAACTAACACTTGTCCAAGAAATTGAATATCTACCCTATCAAAGGCATTAGCCATATTGAGCTTAATGGCTATATGCTTTTATTTTGGATTTCCTACTGGTGTGGAGAGCTTCATGCACCATTATACTATTGTCATATATTTGTTTATTGGGGATGAATCCTCCTTCCTCTTCAGCAATTAATTTGCCAATTTTCTTTTTTATCTGATTGGCTATGATTTTGGAGATAATTTTATAAGAAGAATTGCATAGCGAGATTGGTCTAAATCTAGAAAATATTACAATATTTTATCTTTAGGGATCAAGGGTAAAAAAGTGGAGTTGATAGCATCCAAGAGCTTACCATTTAGCCTGACATCTTCAATCATATTCAACAAATCTTCGCAAATAAGATGAAAAATTGATGGTAGAAGTTATTGGTGAACCCATGAGGACCTAGAGCTTTATCCTTTGGAAGAGAGTTGAAAACTTCTCCTAACTCATCCATTGTGAGTGGTTTTCTCATTTCCCGTTTGTCCTCCTTATTGAGAACTACTAGAATATTTTGCAGAAGCAACTCTTGAGCTTGAATATTCCCATGTTCTTTAGTCAACAAGTTAGAAAAATGCTTGCTTGTCAGCTCTTTGATTTTCTCTTTCCTTGTATATTTCATCCCTTCATGCTTAATTTCTCTAATTGTGTTCCTCTAATAGTTTTGCATTGTCTTGAGATGAAAATAATTGGTGTTCTTGTCACGTTTTTTAGACAAGTCATTCTTGAGTGGAGCCTCTACTTTTTACTTCTAAATTTTCATCGTATTAAAGCAATATCGTTTTTTATGTCTTGAATTTGGTTTTATTTTATAGCCATTTTTGTATGTCTATTTTGAGGTCATGAAATTTCATTTTCCATATATTTTAGGGATTGGTTTTTAAGACTTGTTGCTGCCAATTATTTCAACCAAAGTGATGAATTCTTCATAAGTTGTCCAATCTAGATTATATTTGAAGGGGATTCTCCTTGGTTCCAAAAGGTTTTGTCCACTATTCAATATGATGGGTTTATGTTCAGATATGGAACTCTGGACTATGGCTTGAGAGGAGTGGAAACTGAACCAATAGATCTTCTTTCACTAAGAATTTGTTAAGCCTTTTAGCTATGAAATAACATCTTGGATATATTCATCAACAATAGTTATTTCTACTAATTCCTTATTCAAGATTTTTGATCTAGCTCCTCCAAAAATTTTCCAATGTCTGAGTGTCATATTCAAGTCTCCACTAATAATTAAGATTTTCAAGATTTTCAATGGTCAGTTTGTGTTTCTTCAACCTCCTCTCTGTTTCTTCTTCTAGAGGATATTTTTATTTTGTCTAAGTTTCTCCTAGGATATCCTCTAAGTTTTCTTCCATTGGAGTCTATGGAGTGTCTTCCCCTTTATATTGGGAATATGTGCCTTGATCTGGTTTTGATGTTGTAGTTGGATTCTCCTCCTCTTCTGAACTGAGAATAAAGAACTTGTTTATGTTTTGATGAGTAGGCTCTTGACATGGTTGCTTTTTTTGCTCCTTGATCTTTTTGATTTTCTTTTGATTCCTTGGAAGACTTGTGTCTAATCCTTTTTCTCCTCTTGCACCACTCTAGTTGAATTCATCATAGAGAAATGACCATGATCATGACA
This sequence comes from Wollemia nobilis, assembly GCA_028583015.1. Classification (NCBI taxonomy): domain Eukaryota; kingdom Viridiplantae; phylum Streptophyta; class Pinopsida; order Araucariales; family Araucariaceae; genus Wollemia; species Wollemia nobilis. The sequence continues at coordinate 20,355,939 of JAQPPZ010017232.1, read as the reverse complement.
AGTAATACATTTGAATGGGATGTGTTCATAATGAAGGGGCTGATTATATATCCAGTCTAACACATTGATTCTAATGTACTTTGGTAATCATTTTTTTAGGTTAACCTACACACATATTTGTGCACATATGACATTGTTGGCTTTACAAGGGGTCCAATCTATGAAGGATCCAATGATATTTTCTATGATCTCCATTGTGGGTTTATTCCATAGATGGAGGGGCAAGAAAGACAGTCTTACCCATAATGATATTTCTTTAGGTTCTTCCTCCTGTGGGTCAAATGCTATGGTCCAAGGAGTCATATACAATAGGCTAGAAACAAGAAACCATGGCCCTCCATTAAATATGATATTTATATCTTCTACGGAGACAAAGGTTACTACAAAGTAACTTCTTCCTACCATCATAAATTTATAAGAAGAGACTTTGGCTCCATAATTCATGTTGATCCATTTTGTATCGTAGTGGGACTAGGCCATAAACTCATGAACTTGCATGCTAAAGCCTGAGTCGATAAGGTAAGAATAGGGTGTTGAGTGAAAGATGATGGTACCTCAACCATAGGTACCACATCTAGTTTGGGCACAAAGGTGCCTTTGGAAGGATGTGCATGCATATTTAGCTAATTTTTTAACCCAGTTCTTAGCTTAAGATATTGAATCATATAATCTATCTTCCCTTGATCAAAGAGAGGAGGATGTAAAAATAGAGAAAAAGAGCCATTACCTAGAGTAAATAAGGAAGTTGCAATCATTAGGGATTTCATAAACAAAATTGGGCCTAAGCATGGTCTTCCATTGCCCCAAACCAAGGATAAAATAGTGGAATAAAAAAATCCCATAAAAAAACCAATCGTTCCAATTCTTCGTTTATCGAATTCAAAACCCTAAGTTCGTAGAGATCCTCATTCACATTTTTTTTTTACTCTTAGAAATTTCATTTATTAAGAAAGTTGAGGTTGATATTTGGAAATATATCTTCAAATTTGAGATGAAAATATTTATATCATCTAATATCCCATCAAAATTAAAAAAATCAATCTTCAATTAAATAGGTAAGCCTTAGGCACTAGGCCAAGCAAAGCCTTTTACCATACATTATCACCTCAATATGACTAAAAACATTTACATGGTAGTATTTACCCATTGATATTATTTATAAAAGTAATTTTATACAAAATAGTAAAACCTTTTATAATATTTAATATTCAAGATAATACTATAATACTACATAGTAAATATGATTATGTTTGAGAGGTTTTTTTATATGCTAAAATATTGCAAAATAAAATTGAAATATTTTCAATTTGAGTCTTAGCTTTGTAAAGGGTGCGTGGTTTTTTAAAAGTTTATAAAGACTTATTAGCTACCATAGTAGACAATTATTCTTCAATATATAAAATAAACATTGAATCCTCTCTAATAATAAGTAAAGGACCCAAAAGAACAATCTTTGTTTCTCAAAAAGCACATTTAATTTTTTCTTATATATGAAAACAACAACAAGAAGCATCGGGAAAGTGAGCATTTGTGTGAGGGTTTCATCTGTGTTGAGTGCAAGCGGCTCTAGAGGTTGTTTTTTGGGGTCTTCAAGCCCTAGCGACCAATATTTTTGTGGTATATGCTTAATATTTTAGTGGGATATGTTGCAGGGAACCCAAGATGGGTTAGAAATATATATTTAAATAGATATTCATGCGGTAAAATTGATTAATAATGAATTCCAATTTGCTGCACAAAATAAAAGTGAAAATCATACATTTTATCGACGTCCAAGGTAGGGAGTAAAGATATCTTGAAACAAGTTTCAAACAATTGATAAAAAAATGGTTTACATCTCAAGTGAGTCCAATGCTAAGAAGAACGTCTAAAATAAATTCACTATGGAAACCTCTTTTAAGGGTAAGGATTTCAAAGACTTGACCCCAAAAATGAATTTTAGGGATGCCCTCCATGGTGGACAACCTCAACCTAATGCTAACAGTAATTTCAGGGTTTCCTATAAACCTTTGAGAATGCCTGAGATTGATCCTAGTAAAATTGAGGCAGGATGTCTTAGAGCAGCTGATGGAACTCCAATTTTTAAGCTAGATATGGGCATCATTCAGACTAGCATAGAATATTTGGAAAAAAAGAAGACTAAATTATCATTTCTTGGATTTTTGTCTGATCCTATTTGCTTTCAAAGTTTGGGCTGCAAAATTGAAAAAAAAAAGGCGATTTACAAATCTCTATTTATCCAACTGATTATCTTATTATTTTATTTGCTAATAATGAATATATAGAGAAAAAATTTCAAGGGGTTCCATGGTTCTTTGGAAGGGCGGGGATTTTCATGAAGTCTTGGCATACCAAATTTAAAGTCGAAGAAGAGATATCTTCTACATGTCCTGTGTGAGTTAGAATATTTGGCCTCCCAATTAAATTATGGAATCTGACTATTTTTTCTTCAATTGGAAACTCTTTGGGAACTTTTATGATGACTACTGATTGTACTAAAAAAATTGAACATATTATTTATTATCAAATTTATGTTTTAATGGATTTTGACAAATCCCTACCTGAAAATATCTCATTACAATTTGGGAAGGACACTTGAGAGCAAGTGGTGGATTATGAGAACATTCATTTTCATTGTAGAATTTGCCATGAATATGGTCATTTGGCTAGTGTCTACCCAAATAAAATTCTAGATCAAAAGAAAGAGGATATAAACTTAGCAGGTTTCCAAATGCCTAAGAAGAAGAACACTAAAAAAAACCAGTTATGAAGGATCAATCAAAGTTATTAGCTAATATGTTTGAAATTATTTCCACAAATGATGTCCCTGGTGAGGAAGAGGAAATAATAGAGATAAAAATATTAGAAATGAAATTTAAAGAGGTAGGGAAAGACTCAGATACAAACCAAAAAATTAAAGTTCTCAAAAAGAAAAAAGGAGGAAATATACACAAGAAAAACAATATTTTAAATGTTGAGACTTCAAATAATATAGGTCCCAAGATAGACTTTGTTAAACCTTCCAGTAACACTTTAGCTTTGTACACACATTCTTCAAGGTTAGAAGCCACCCCAAATTCAATTTGGGTAAGGCAATAAATAAATAAATAAAACTAAATATGGATTTCAACCAAAGATAGGTCGCAAGACCAATAAAAATCATATGGTAAAAGAAGGTGAAAATCTTGTAGAGGAAGGTAAGATTAATACCCTTACCAATTTCTTTAGCCTTGGTACTAATGAAAATCATCATTTGGAATATTAGAGGACATAAAGAGAGTCTTTAAAAACAAAATGAAATTAGAAGAATGATTCAAACAAACCATCCACATTTTGTTTTCCTTTAGAAAATGAAGATTTCAATAGAGGAAATGGATTCAATTGCTAGTAAAATTTGGCCAGCTAGAAAAGTTGCTTCCTCAGTTCCCAGGGGACTTCTAGTGGCATTGCTTACCTTTGGGACCCAAAAGAGGTAGTTAGTCACCATATGGTTAACATCTAGGGTATTTTGGCTATAGCTATTTAAAGTAGACATTCCAATCAAATTATGCTTTGCATAACTGTTTATGCTCCAACTAATTTGGAGGGAAAGAGAAGATAATGGGAGGATATAACTTATACTATCTCTCATTTTCCTAAATCTTGGATCTTGATCAAAGGATATTTCAATACCATTGTCTCTATGGATGAGAAAATGGGGGTAAATAGAAATTTGGATAAAAGCACTGACCTCATGAGTGAATATATTGCAAACCTTCATATGGTAGACATCCAACTAAATAATGGCTTTATGACTTGGTCTAACAAAATATAAGGCTTAACTTGTATCATGGAGAGATTGGATAGATTATTATTCTCTGATAATTTCTTAATCCATGGTCACATTCCTAAGGTGAAAAATCTTAACAACGGTGGTTCGGATCACTGGCTAGTCATGGTGGAAATTTGGAAAACTAATGTGAGTTTATTGCCTTTTTTTTTATTTTAGTTAACGTGGCTTAGAGACAGTTCCTTTAGACCCTGAATGCAACAATGGTGGAAGGAAGGTAAACCAAGGTATGCGAATAAGATGTTTTTTTTCCAAAAGGTTGCAATACATTAAATCCAAAATTAAGATTTGGAATTGGAAGGAGTTTGGAGATGCTTAGTAAAAAAACATGAAGTTATTGCTCAAATTGAAATCTTGAATAAGAAAATATATTTAGATGGCCTCACAAAGAGTAGATATACAAATGAAATTAGACTCACAACTCAGTTAGAGGAATGGGAAAAAAGAGAACTCTTATGGAAGCAAAAATCCAAGATCTAATGGCTCAAAGAAGGAGATTGAAACACAAATTTCTTCCATAAATCTCTTCTAGCTCAAAGATCTCACAGCTTTATTTCTTCCCTGAAATTTAATTTTGGAGATGTTGTCTACACTTGGGATGGCATGAAATCTATTATTGTCAATTAATTTTTCAATATTTTTGCTGCTATACCTCTTGACTTGGATTCTCAATAAAATATTCTTCAAGCGATCCCTACTCTTATCAATTATGAGGAGAAATTTATTTTGACTGCTTCAATTACTATCAATGAGCTTCAATAGGTGGTTTTTAAAATACAAGAAGGAAAAAACCAAGGTCTCAATGGTTTTCCCATTGAGTTCTATCAAGATTTTTAGGATATCCTTCATGCTGATTTATTACAGGTGGTGGAAGAAGCTATGAAAGCCAAAGAAATTTTGAATGTTATAAATAAATATTATATAGATCTTGTCCCCAAAGCTTAAGAGGTAGATTATATATCAACTTTTAGACCTATAGCTTTATGTAATATTCTTCTCAAAATCATTACAAAGATCATGGCAGAATGGTTAAAGCCTTCTTTGTACAAGATTATTTACCCTGAACAAGGGGGTTATATGGAAGGACATCAAATAGTAGATGAGATAATTATTGCTTAGGAAGCCATCTAGTCCATGGAAATGCAAAAATATTTGTCTATGTTCATTCAGACTTATCTATAGCTTATGATAGAGTGGATTGGCACTTCCTTGTCAAATTTTTAAGGCAATTTGGCTTCTCTCATGATTGGATGGACTGGATTATGGGATTTAGCTCTTCGGTGTCCTAATATGTTCTTATAAATGGTAGACCTTCTCAATTGTTCCCTGCTTCCAGAGGTATTAGGCAAGGTGACCCCCTCTCCCCTTATTTATTCGTCATTCTTGTTAAATGCTTAAGTAGGAATATAACCAAAAACAAAGAAAACATAACCCTTGAGAGAGTTACCATTGCTCATGGAGATAGGCCTATTTCTCATATTCAATTTGTTGATGACTCTATTAGGCAAAGCTATAGTTAAGGAAGCTTCTAAAATTAAGCAAATCATTAGATTATTTTCTAATGCTACTAGGCAATTGATAAATGAAGATAAATCTAAAGTTATTTTATTTTACTACTCTCCTAGATAGGAATTCATGGTCTTGGATAAATTAAGATATAATAAGACCTCCATTCTGATCACTTATTTAGGCATTCCTATCAATATTCAAAGACAAAAAAGCTGGAATTGGTTGTTGGATAGAGTTAAGAAGAAAATTAGAAAGTGGACCAATAGGTGGCTTTCATTTGGGGGTAGAAAACCTTGGTAAAATCAACCCTTCAAGCATACCTATTTATGTTTCTACTATTTTGAATATCCCAAAGATATTTCTTCAAGAATTAGATCAAATCAATCATCGGTTCCTTTGGAGTGGTACTAAGGAGAAAAGAAAATGGGCCTTGGTGAAATAGGATACTTTATGCCTTCCTAAGAATGAAGGGAGGTTAGGATTTCAATATACTATTAATAACAATAAGGCTTTAGCTGCTAAAATGCATTGGAGGATTTTGCATAACCCCAATGCTTTTTTGGCCAAGAATCTTCGTGCTAAATATGTTGAGAACAAGTCTTGAAGACCTTGTTTGCTATCAATTGCATACCAAAGGTTCTATTTTAGCAATTCTTAATACTGGTGAGGATTTTATCAAGCAAAAATTATTTTGGATCATTCATAATGTTGAACAGGTACATTTTTGGATAGATTCTTGGGATGGTTATCAACCTTTGATAACTTAGTTTCCTAATTGGAGGCCTTGGATAGAGGAGATTCATCTAGCTATCTGGATAAAGGTTGCTAATTATTATTGGTACCATACTGGTAATTCAAAGGTTGGTAGATATTGGATCCATGTTGATAACTAGCCTATTCAAATGCTAGAAAGGCAAAGAAAAGATATCCAAAGCATCCTTCATATGAGATCTCTCTTGGTCCCATGATAAAGATTGTTTTGGATGAAATAACACTACTAAGGGTGAGCATTCAGTTTCTCAAGGTTATTTGACCTTATGCCATAAAAATCCCAACCAATCATATAATATTTTTAATCAGTTGTGGGCTCAAAAGCTTTGGTCTAAGGTGAGGTTCTTTACTTGTATTTTATTGCATCGTAGGGTGCTTACTAGTGAGCAACTTATGAAACATGGTTTTCATGGCCTATTTAGATACAAAATGTATGGAGAGAATGTGGAAACTCTCAACCATATTTTTATTGAGTGTACCTTAGCCTCTGAGCTATGGAGAAGAATGACCATCTTACTTGGCTTATAGTGGTCCAATTTTTATACTTTTGAACAACTTTGGAGGAATTGGCCTAATCAAGAGGGTTAGGTAGCTAGTTTGGATGGGTTCTACAATTCTACCTTGGAATATATGGAAAGAAAGAAACAATTGAATTTTCAATCAAGAAAGGAAGGATACTCACTATATCTAGTAAAAAACCATTGCCAACTTAGTTAAATTAGTCCAAAAACTCCTTAAACACCCCCAAAACTCCCACCAAAGATGGGTTCAAGTGATGCAAATATTGAAGATTAAATATTTTAAGGGAAACCAAATTAAATGGAATGTGAGTAATCAAAATATGGATAGAATAAGGAATTGGCAGCCTCCTCCTAAGGATCTTAGAAAATTCAATACCGATGGAGCCTCTAGGTAGAACCCTACAAAAGCTAGTGTGGGAGAAATTGGTAGACTTTTAGATGATTCCTTGGTTTTCATTTTTGCTAAGAATTTGGGTATCCTTTTCAATAACCTTTTTGAGGGGTATGGTATTCTTAAAGGCTTTCGAGAGGTTACTAAGGTTGTATGGAAAAAGGTGTTGGCTAAATCTAACTCTTAAGTCATGATTAATATGTTGACGACTCCTAAGAATCATAAGGTTGATTGGAAAATTAAAATAATTGTTGAGAAGATTCAATTAATCCATATGAGCTTTTTGAAAGTGGAATAAATTAATGTGGTCAAAGAACATAATAGGAGTGCTGATGCTTTAGCTAATTGGGCATTGGAAAAAGGTGATCTTACTTACTATGGCCACCCTCTCAGATGGTAGGGTTCACAAATAAGGGAAGTTCTTCTTTCTATCCTTTCTCTAGGTGGCTCCAATACTAGAGGTACCTAGTTTCTTTTTTCTTTATTTTTGCTTCTCTTTGGTTTGGTTAGGGTATTTTAGTTTACTTGCTCAAATTGATCATTCTTATATTTCCTCTATTGATTCTTGCTTGAATAGAATTTTGGCCTAGAAAGGCCAAAGTTGTTTTTTATTTTATTTTTTCCTTCTTTTTAGTTTTTCGATGTGTGTTGTTTTGTACTATTTTTTGTTTTGTTTTATTTTTGTGTTTTTTGTGTTGTTTTTGGTGTTTTTTATGTTTTTTTTTTGTGTTTTTGTTGTTGTGTGCGTGTGTTGTTTTGTTTTTTTTGTGGTTTTTTGAGTGTGTTTTGTGTTTTATTGTTGTTTTTTGTTTTTATAGTTTTTGTTGTTCTTGTATTTTTTCTTGGTTTTTTTTTTGTTATTGTTGTGTTTTTTGTGTTTGTTTATTTGTGTTTTTATTTTTTTAGGCATACTCTTTGAGTGTGCAGAAGGGGTAGGCCATGTGCAAGCCTTGGGTGTTTTTAGCAGAATAGATACCCCTACCTCTTTGGGTATTACCCAAAAGTGACATCCCATTTGGGGTGTTTTCCACAAAAAAATAAGAAGAAGTAAAGGACCCATTGTCGATTTGTTTTAATTGCTCATTTTTTCTTCAAATTGAACTCTTATTAGTAGATAATGGGTCTCCTTGGTTCACCAGTGGGAAAAATAGTTGATGTAGCCCACACCAAGGTTAAATATCAATGACATCAAATAGTTCAATATGAATAAGTTGATGTAAAATGGAAAGGATAAGCCTTTCAAAATCTTGTTTAAAAAAAACTCTTAGTAAAATTTATCTTGTGAGAGGTAGATTTTCAAAATTTGGACACAATAGATAGAAAATACTTTATTGAACCTGCTAGAGTTAGAGTATATTACATCATTTGGGTCATGTACGTATACCATCTTAGGTACATAGTTCGAGTAGGATAATACTTTAGGGGGAAGTTAGCTAGTTACTTCAAGCAATGTAATAAATGCACAAGTGGCAATGTGCAAGTTGTAATATGCAAGGTGTTCCCTTGTACAACTAGGTAGAGTGTTAGCCAAGGAATATATCTTCCTATATAAAGAGCCTCATAGATCAAGTCAGTATCAAGTCAAGTTCTTATCTAGCGTAGTGTAGTAGATAATAGAGCTCTTGTATGGAGCATAATGTAGCTCTTTAGCTTATTGTAATGGAGTGACCATTTCCTCCATACTACATTGTAATTTTATCATTTCTATTTATAGTATATTTTAGTCATATTGCATACTCACCTTCTTTCATATTTGTTGCATCTTATTAGAACCTATGTTAAATATCTTCCATTACATATATCATCAAAAGCTAAAAGTGGTATCATAGCTATGATGAATCAAGATAGGAGGACCTACATCCATAATAAGAGAAGTATAGTAGGTCAAGAGGAATAGGGATATTCACCATTGCTATTTTTGGTATGCATATTTGCAAACTAGATTTGTCATTGTGAACCGTTGCATGCAAAAGATACCATTAGAAATTAATTTATAGAAATAGCCATAGTAGTCAATAGGATTAGAAAAGTGAGGACTGAAATAAATATCAGTTACAAAAATTCTAAGATTATATTTGGCTAAAGTCTTTCCACATAGTTGTAAAAAAACTTGTGAACACTAGGAATCAATATTCATACCACTAGATTGATAAATCAACTAGTGTAGATTATCTCCAGATTTATAAGTTCTTCCGTTCCAGTTTCTAATAGCTTGTTGCAGGAAAAGAAGATTCAAAAAAAGGTTGGGAAGCTTCCTACAAGAGAATTAGGAAGAATATATTCTTAGAATCATTCTAGAACTTGCAGTAACAAGGAGAAGACTGAATATTTCAAAGACCTCAAGAAAGGTCCCATTACAAGAGCTACAATCATGAATATTATAGAGGTAAAAAAAAATCCACATAAGCATTATAGTAGACTCAAGGAAGAAGATACTTTAAAATTTGAGTCATAGAAGGATATATAATATTAGCGATCTTCATTAATACCTGCAGAGTGCAGAAGGATAGGCCAAAGAAACCTAGAAGAATAATAGGCCAGAGAATCCTAGAAGAAGAATAGGCCAAAGAAGCCTTAAAGAAGAAAATTCTAGATAAGACTTGAAGCAGAGAAGGCCATAAAAACCTTAATTCTAAAAAAAATTCAGAAAATAATTCCTGATTCAAAAGAAGAATTCCTAATTCAAAAGTTTCTAAAGAAAATTCTAGAGAAAATTTCTTGATTCATAAGATAAATTCCTGAATCAAAAGAATACTCCAAACAAGAGTTCCTGAAGATTAATTTAGAGAAGATTTTTTGATTTAGAAGATAAATTATTGATTCAGAAGAAAACTCTAGAAAGGATGTCTTCAAGAAGACTTCTAAGAATAGTCCAAGAAATAGGAGATTGGTGATCTCCTTTACTGATTAAATATTTCCTTCAAGAAGGAACTGAAGAGATCAAGAAAAGATCTCATTGAAGAACTTCCATTATTAGAAGAAAGAGAAGGACTAGGAGAGTCCTGTTCAAATCCAAAAGTAGCAGAATCAAATATTCGAGAAGAAGATCTCATCACAAACACTTCTAGAAGCAGAAGGTTGAAGAAAAGGTCTCATTTGGAAGACCAGATAAGCTGCAAGATAGAAGATCTTGGAGAGGTCTCAAGGAGGAAAATAATAAGGATTGGAGATCCTTTTTACAAAGCTTGTAGAAGCATCATTAAAAGAGTTCCTAGGAGAACTCATTGGATAATTCCAGTACCAAGGAAAATTTCCTAATAGTGAAGAACTTGGAACAATTATCGTCATCCGACAACAAGCCCAAGAGAAGAAGAATTTGGTAAGAAGTGCCAAATCCTAGAAGAATAATTTGGTAAGGAGTGCCAAATATAGAAGAAGAATCTAGTGAAGACCTCAAGACATTCAAAATCTTGAGAAGAAGAAGATCCTATTTGAAGTCAAAATTTGACAAGAATCTTGAAGGAAGATTCAAATAAAAGAATCCTACCGAATCTAGGATATTTGTAAATTTCCTCTCACAACAAGGAGATATAGTTCAAAGAAAGGATTTATTTGAATATACAACTTAAATTAGAAGAACACTAGAAGAATCAAGCCACCAAATCCAAGGATCAAGACAGAAAGTTCAAGGCCACAGTTTGGTGAAGCAAGAAGCTGTTTGGGACAACCAATGAGAAAGCTATAAATTTATCCATCTACTACAAGGTAGCAACTTGGTTAATAAAAAACACCAAGATCGTCATCGACTTTAGAAGCCATATAAAAGGTAAGCAACTAGGATGCAATTAGTTGAACTTAAAATTAGGGTTCATTATCAAATTCTATTAAGCACCATATCTGGATTAAAAGTTGCAGAAAAATAGATTGCATTATAGTCTTCAAGTGCAAAAAGGGAAAAATTAATTTTAAGGATTATTTGCACATTAAATAGGAGTTGGATATTTTCAAGAGAAATAAAATTATCATCTACCTATTTGATATCTAGAAAGTAAGAAGACTATATCCTACAATATTGATTGTAGTGAAAAGTTGTAAAATATTCATTAAGGATAAATTATAGATAACTCTTAAAATTTGTAGAAATTATTAAGTGCATTTAGAATTAATTTGAGAGCTCATTATTGGGAGGAATAAGGTGATATTATTAAAGTGCATTAAGGTAGAAATTATAGAGATTCATTGCACTAAACTAGTTGATAATTAACTAGTTACTCTCAAAGGATTATTGTGTGTTTTGATTGTTAAAGATCGAAGGACACAAAATCAACATATTATCAAGGTGTCTATAAACACCATTTGATGCATAAAATTTGTAGCATTTTGTGGCCAAAATAAAGCCACCATTAAAATTTGCAAAGGAGCTAAAAATCAAGACTTGGAGAGTCTTAGATTTAAAGTGCACTTAGGGTTTCATTAAAAGAATAAGTGCAAAATTTTCTACTTAAAAGGGTGCATATTATTAGCTTGGTTTTACTGTTACTAAAATTTCCAAGTAAAAATAATTACTAAAGTAAAAGGAGCATTCGGCCCATCATATTGGTACAAAATCTATCTAATACAAAGCACCATTCTTGTCCATTCAAGAAGGATAAAAGGTCATATAATACAATGACCATCATCTGAGTAGGTATAAGGGTAGGTTTCAAGCAAGAAAGAAAATCCACTGAGGAGCACATATTGCTCAAGATTTAAGATGTCAAAAGACACCATTTCTCCACGTCAAAGTATCCAGATGCAAGCATTCACCTACAATATCAAAGCCCACATAAGTCATTATCCATCTACATCTACATGGAAAAAAAGGACAGCATAAAGGTCCATATTAAAGGGTGCTAATATACATAAAAATACATCAAAATCTACTTCTATCAATGTGGAACGAACAAAATTACAAGAAGATATTACAAAGAGTTATCCACACTACAAAGGAGCATAAAAATTAGTATAGAGAATAAGGGAAAAAGGTGCTACATCTGAGATCTCAAACTTGGAGAAGAATGTCCACCAAAATAAGCACAAAAAATGCTATTTAAAACTCCATATAACCAAGGAGTGTCACAACCAGTATTATCTAACATCCTCATCAAAATGCATACAAAAGAAAGAGGTTGCTTGCTATCCAAGAAATGAAGCAAACCAAGAAATAAGCATATTAAAGGGCAATAGGAGTTATAAAACTCTTTCTGGAATGTTATAGTAAGGGTCTACTTGCAAAGAGCTTGAGTGCCACTTGGCACAAATATTCTAAGGTGCCATCCCAATTCTTAATGCCCAAGAAAATTTAGGCACCTAATCAAGAGGAGTTACAAGGAATATTGAGGAGGTTACATACGTTATATTTGCATGAGCATTGAAATAATTTCAATTTTTAACTCCCATTCACCACTTTTCCAAAAGGAGGAAGATCCCATTCTATTTAGAAGTGCCCATATTGGATAAAGCATCAAAACAAAGTAAAATCAAAGTCGAGCATTGAAGACCGAGTTCATAGCAGCATCGGAAGTTGAGCTCATAGTAGAATTACATAATAGCATAGGCATTATAGCAATAGTAGGAAGAGAGAGAATTAAATTCTCCTAGACAAAGTAATTAGACAAAAACCATCCATTGTCCAAGCAGTGATGTCGAAGAAACCAACCACTGTCCAAGTTAAAGCCTACGCCCATATGTTGGAAAGAGCACTAAAGAGTGTTGTCATCTACGTCTAAGAATCAATGCTAGATACGTAGAGGTTTGGGGAATCACAAAGGTAAGACTATATATTATTCCAATTTGCTTTCATTAATAGGGAGATATAAGGTATAATATAAGGTTGAAAAATTAAGAAAAATCAACCATATTTGAAAGCAATATTAAAAAAAAAAATATATATATATATATATATATATATATATATATATATATATTAAACAACCTAATATTTGAAATCTAAAGCATAGGAGGAATAAGGATTTCTACTTGGATAGATTAATTATTTAACATTGGAAATATCATTGTTTTCTAAAATTCCTTATTAGGGATTTATAAGGAATACTACACCAAAATAGGTAGATGAAATTTAAAAATATTAAATATCAAATTATCAAAGGCTATAAAAGAAGGTTCTACAATGAAAATCAAGAGTTGGAAACTAATTACTTTACTTGTCTCAAACTCACATTAAAGGGACAAAAGAATTCCAACAAATATAACCTCATAAAAATAGAAAGTGCTTAAGTTCAATAGGAGAAATAAGGTATAAAAGAATTTGATATTTGTTATTCACAAAACTTTACAAAATCAACTCAAAATTGAACTACTATTCTCAAAAGCACTTTATCTATCATTCAACATTACTAGGGAGATATAAGGTATTCTACAAAATTTGATAATAATAGCATTCATTCAAAATTTATCAAGTACTCAATCCATTTGGGATTCATAAGGTGTCTACAAATCCTACAAGGAATTCTACTAATTCACATCTCTTAACTAGGGAGACATAAGGAAGCCTACAAAACCTAAGCTAAAAGGTTCCATAAAATTCACATACTCTAAACTAGGGAGTAATAAGATAGATTACTTCAAAGATTCAATCTAGAGTATTCAAAGGACTACTATGAAATCCATATTTACAATTCTAATAATTAACAAGAAACACTATCTTAAAAAAACTATCAAGAAAGAATATGGATGAAATAAAAAGAAATGCCTTTATCAATAAAGAATTATTTCATGAAATGGAATTATATTTTCACAATTTGATAGATACCCTTGAAGGATATGATAATATATCAACTAGAGATAAGGAGATATTCTCATTATTTATTAAAGAATAAAAAGAGGATAACTTTGAAGCATTAATTGGTTATCTTCATGAAAACCTCTTCAAGGCATGGTGGAATTCATAAAAGATAGTTATATTCACATATGAGGAGTGTTTTATGATTTACCTATCATTAATTGTGTTTGTACTCATTCAAAACATGCAGTAATCTAGCAATACAAATCTATATTATTGTGATGATAGACTATTTCCTCATGAAGTAGAAATTCCACTAGTATCAATGCAAAATCGCAGGAGGAGGAAAAGGAAGAAAATACATGTTAAAAGAGATCTTAACAAAGAAGACATGAATAGAAAAAAAATCATAAAGACTAAAGAACCCTCAACTACAGATCTCCTTGCATCATATGAAGACACTAACTACTTTCTTGATCAGATTACAATAAGCAATGAAGGAGAATACAAGTTCTAGTTTTAACCCAGTAAAGAAGAAGAAGAAGAACCAATGCAAGAAGGCATACAGTGCAATATGAATTAAAGAGGACCAGATCAAGCTGAAGAACATCTAAAGACAAAGATCCATATTGAAGATTGAAATCTTCAATACCTAAATAATGTAATACAGGAGGGTGTTAGAGTTAGAGTATATTACATCATTTAGATCATGTAAATGTATTACCTTAGGTACATAGTTAGAGTAAGAGATTACTTTAAAGGGAAGTTAGCTAGTTACTTCAAGCGATGTAATAAATGCACAAGTGGCAATCTGCATGTTGTAATGTTCAAGGTGTCCCCTTGTACAACTAGGTGGAGTGTTGGCCAAGGAATCTATCTTCCTATATAAAGGGCCTCATAGATTAAGTCAGTATCAAGTCAATTTCTTATCTAGTGTAGTGTAGTAGATAGTAGAGATCATGTATGGAGCATAATGTAGCTCATTTTCTTATTGTAATAGAGTGACTATTTCCTCCATACTGTATTGTAATTTTATCATTTCTATTTCAAGTATATTTCAATTATATTGCAGACTCACTTTCTTTCATATTTATTGCATCTTATTAGGACCTGTGTTAAATCTCTTCCATTGCATATATCCTCAAAAGCTAACAAAACCACATTTTATTGTATGAAACTATGCTTAAAAGTACCAAATTTTCTTGTAAAAATATGCTTCTCCCTACGAAGTAGTATGAAAAATAAATATGTTGAATTATAAAATTACAAAGTAATTTTATTTATCAAAATTAAATTTTATGATTTAAAATAATCAAATACTAGATTCCAACCAATTATTGAATGCATAAACTGAAATTTTATATAACCTTTTATTAAAATATCAATGCTTGTCATTTGTTTTGGGAGATCTTGTCAACTTTGATTTGGAATAGATTATATAAACACTTCATTATTAAAGAGATTACATACTAGTGAGTGAAACAAGAAGATATTGATATCTATGAACAATAAATAATATATGAGGAATATAAGTCATAGCCTTTTTGTAACAACCCTAAAATCTACCCCAAATTTTTTCTCTTAAAATTATTTGATCAATACATTTTGGATAGATTCCACAAAAGCTTTTTATTAGACTTCCAAGTTTTAAATGTTGCATCATCTCTCGGGTGGACATGAGTGGTCAATTCTCCTGTATCATTTCTAGGGTTTACATTTGTACACTACCCATACAACTTCAAGGACACCTTAGTGTGGTCACCCCATTTCCTTTCCTTCTCTTAAAGGATTTTTTGACCATGGTGCATGGGTTATCCTTACCTTGTTCGATTGAGATAGGGAACACCAAATCCCATTCTAGTGTCTATCATTTTATACTAGTGTTTCTGGTGTAAGATTCTTATAGTTTTACATATCTTCCTTTATAAAACTATTATGCACCATTAAGCTAGTGCTTGTCATTCCTTAACTAGTTTAATGGAGGTGTCATATTTATCACATGAGTACCTCTCTTTCCTTTGGAGATCCCATCACATGGATCTAGTTACAATGGAATTTTAAGTTTGCTTTCTCTTGGACCACACTTTAAAGTTACATTATTAAATTTTCCTTTATAACCCTAAGGGATTGTCACATCACGTTTTCCTTAGTTCTAGTCCTATCCTTAGGGATTAGTACAATTTAATATGAGGTTCTATAGTAATGATCTCTTTAAGAAGATTCCCAAAAACCCCAAGATATTATTTATCATTATCCTTAAATATTTTTTGAATTAAGTACCTATTTCATATTCAATTGCAAGAGGAAAAAATCTGGAATAATATTGTGAGGGGACGTTTTTCCTAGGACTGCCCAAACTACCAAACTTATTTTGGCCATATTGCACTCATATGGACTTGGATTGAGCTGAAATTTTGAGGGTAAATGTATGACAAAACCTAGAGCATCTCCACAAATTTTTAGATCATTTGGAGAAATACAGATCCTAGAACATCCCTATGTATGAAAAATATTTTTGGTAAGCGATTGTGTGAGGGTTTCATCTGGGTTAAGTGCAAGCAGCTCCAGAGGTTGGTTTTCGAGATCTTCAAGCCCTAGAGGAAAATATTTGTGTGGTTTCTACTTAATATTTTAGCAGGACATTTTGCAAGAGATCCAAGATGGGTTATAAATCTATCTTTCAATAGATATTCATGATGTGAACTTGAGTGACAATGACTTCCAATTTGTTGCACAAAAGAGAAGTGAATATCATACCTTTCCATGGTGTCTAGGGCATGAATTACAGAGATCACAAAACAAGTTTCAAGTAGCTAATCAAAAAATGGCTTAGATCTTAAGTGAATCTGGTGCTAAGGTGCACCCACAAAATAAATCTATGTGGAAACCCATATCAAGGGTAAGAATTTCGAAGAATCAACCCCAAAAATGAATTTTAGGGATGCCCTCCATGGTGGACAACCTTAACCTAATGATAATATTAATCTTAGGGCTTCTCGTAAACCTCTAAGAATACCTAATATTGATCCCAGGAAAACGAAGTCAGGATGTCTTAAAACAACTAATGGAACTCCTATTATTAAGATTGATATGGGTAACATTTAGACTGACATTAAATATCTGGAAAAAAGAGGACTAATTATCATTTCATGGCATCTGAGCCTAGCTGATTTCATAGTATGGGTTGCAAAAAGCTAGAAAACAAAAGGTGAGTTACAAATATATATTTATCCAAATGGTTATTTTCTTGTTTTATTTGCTAATAATGAAGATAGAGAGAAAACTTTTCAAGGGGATCCCTAGTTATTTGGAAGGGTAGGGCTTTTCATGAAGTCTTGGCATACTAAATTTAAATCTGAAGAAGAGATGCCTTCTATAGGTCCCGTGTGGGTTAGACTCTTTGGCCTCCCAATTGAATTTTAGAATTAGATTGTTTTTCTTCAATTGGAAACTCTTTAAGAACATTTATGACGACTATTGATTGTAATAAAAAATTTGAACATATTATTTATGCTCATATTTGTGTTTTAATGGATTTTGACAAACCCCTACCTAAAAAGATCACTTTATAATTTGGGGAGGACACTTGGGAGCAAGTAGTGGACTATGAGAAAATTCCTTTTCATTGTAGAATTTGCCATGAATATGGTCATTTGGCTAGTGTTTGCCCAAATAAAATTCTAGATCAAAATAAAGAAGATATAAATTTAGTAGGTTTTCAAATGCCTAAGAATAAGAACACTTAGAAAAAACTAGTTATGAAGGATCAATCAAATTTATCTACTAATATGTTTGAAATTATTTCCACAAATGAGGTCCCAAGTGAGGAAGAGAAAATAATGGAAACAAAAATATTAGAAACACAATTTAAAGATAAAGGGAAGAAATTAGAGACAAACCAACAAATCAAAGGATTTCAATAGAAAAAAGGGAGAAAATATTAACAAGAAAAATAATCTTTTAGATGTTAAAATTTCAAATAATACATGTCCCAATATAGACTCTGTTGAACCTTCTGATAACATTTTGACTGTGTACAAGCATTCTTCAAGGCTAGAAACCATCTAAGATTCAATTGGAGTAAGTCAAGAAATAAGAAAAAAAACTGAAGATGGATTCTAATCAAAAGGTAGGTTGCAAGACTAATCAATATCATATGGTAAAATAAGGTGAAAAGCTTGTAGAGTAAGGTAAGATTAATGCCCTTTCCAAATTTTTAGCTCTAGTATTAATAAAGATCATCACTTGTAATATTAGAGGACTCAAAGGAAGTAATTAAAAAAAAAATGAAATTAGAAGAATGATTCAAATAAATCATCCACATCTTGTTTTCCTTCAAGAAACAAAAATGCCAATAGAGGATATGGAATCAATTGCTAGTAAAATTTTTCCAGTTGGAAAAGTGGTTTCCCTCAGTTCCCAGGGGACTTCTGGTGGTAATGCTTGCCTTTGGGACCTAAAAGAGGTAGTTATTTACCATATGGTTGGCAGTTGGGGTCTTTTGGCTATAACTATTCAAAGCAGACATTCCAACCAAATTATGCTATGCATTAATGTTTATGCTCCCACTAATTTGGAGGAAAAAATAAAATAATGGAAAAATATTACTTATATTATCTCTCATTTTCTTGAATCTTGGATCTTGATCAAAGGATATTTCAACACCATCCTCTCTCTATATGAGAAAATGGTGGGAAATAGAAATTTGGGCACTGACCTCATGAGAGAATATATTATAAACCTCCACCTTGTGGACATCCAACTAGATAATGGCTTTATGACTTGGTCTAACATAAGGTAAGGCTTAGATTTTATACTAGAGATATTGGATAGGTTCTTGCTCTCTAGAAATTTCTTAATCCATGGTTACATTTCTAAAGTGAAGACTCTTAACAATGCTAGTTTGGATCACTGGCCTGTCATGGTGAAAATGTGGAAAACCAATGTGAGTTTATCTCCTTTTTTATTTCATTTAATGTGGCTTAGAGATAGTTAATTTAAACCTCGAGTGCAAAAATGGTAGAAGGTAAACCTAGGTATGGGACTAATATGTTCTATTTTGCTAAAATATTGCAATACATTAAATCCAAAATCAAGACTTGGAACTGGAAGGAATTTGGGAATGTTCATAAAAAAACATGAAGTTATTGCTCAGTTTGAAAATTTGAATAAAAAATCCATTTAGATGGCCTCACAGAGAGTACAAGTGCAAATGAAATTAAACTCTCAACTCAGTTAGAGGAATGGGAAAAAAGAGAAGAACTCTTATGGAAGCAAAAATAGAAAATTCAATGGCTCAAATAAGGTGATCGAAACACAAATTTCTTCCACAAATATCTTCTAGCTCGAAGAACTCACAACTTTATTTCTTCCCTAAAATAAAATTCTGGAGATGTTTTCTATACTTGGGATGGCATGAAATCTATTGTTGTTAATTAATTTTCCAATATTTCCACTGCTACTCCTCTTGACTTGGCTTCTCAATAAAATATTCTTCAAGAAATCACTTCTCTTATCACTTCTAAGGAGAACTCTATTTTGACTGCTCATGTTACTATCAATGAGCTTCAATAGGTAGTTTTTAAAATGTAAAAAGAGAAAACCCCAGGTCCTGATGGTTTTCCCATTGAGTTCTACTAAGATTTTTGGGATATCCTTCATGTTGATTTATTAGAGGTGGTGGAAGAATATAGGAAAGCCAAAGAAATTTTAAAGGTTATCAATAAAACTTATATTACTCTAGTTCCAAAATCTCAAGAGGCTGAACATATCTTCTCAAAATCATTACTAAGATCATGGAAAAAAGGTTGAAGCCTCTTTTTGCATAATATTATTTCCCCTAAACAAGGGAGTTATGTGGAAGGGCGTCAAATAGTTGATGAGATAGTCTTGCTTAGGAAGCCATCCATTCCATGGATATGCAAAAATCTCCTTCCATGTTCATTCAGTTAAACTTATCTAAAGATTATGATAGAGTGGTTTTGGTTCGACTTTTATACACACCTTGTGAAGAATGAGCATGAAACTCTGATAACACTTATAAGGGATAAATCCCACTCACTTTAGGATCTGGTTGGTTATCCAAGGTGTGAGTTACAGAGTTGGGTCGAATGTCTATTCACTCTTTTTTGCTTTTGGAATAGTTTTCAATATGGACTGTCTGTTACCTTACAATGGGTTCTGAACTTGTTCAATAATATTTTTGGAATTGTTACTTGTGGACAATTAGATTTAAAATCAATTCTTTGATCTAGCTCTTATGGGTCAGCAGATTTAAATAAAAGACAAATTTAAAAGAAAATAAAAATTGATCATTTCACGATAAAACAGAGAGGGTAGGGTAAGGCAGAAAGAGAAGTTTATCAAACTTAGCTGTAAAAACAAAACTACCAATTTTATTTATACTATCAGCTTCACAATAGAAAAAATCAAAGAAGAAGGTGTCCAGACTTTCTAAGATCACCTTCTACTAAGAGCATAAGACAGAGATGGAACAGATCTGAAAGAAAATCATAAACAAAAGGGAAGTCGGTTAAAATTGGTATCATTCACCAGCAACATAGCTCACACAGTGAGGACAGAGCAATTAGAACAAACTTGAACCTTAAATCTGTGGTTTTCCCTAGCATACAATAAAACAACTGAAGCCCAACAACATATATTTAATAAACTTTAATGAGATGAAAACAAAAGAAAATGAACTTAGAACAATCTGAAAGAGATTAGGCTCCTAGCCACGCTATCACAGAAAGCAAAAAACACATCAAATCTGAGTCCAGAATAAAGCATTTAACAAGATTTGCAAGAAATTGCTTCAATAGCCTTTTTTTTAAATTTCCACCTCCTGCGATTACATTCAGAAGAAGTATTTATAGACTTAGGACAGACCCTAATCTTTTCAGAAATATCTTCTTCTCAGACCCTAAATCTTATCATCTTAAACTCTACTACCCGGGTTTTACAATATAAGGCCCTTTTAAAATAAAGCTTTGATAAAACTTAACCCTTCTGCAAATCAGTGCAGTTACTTGTCATAAATGGAGAAGGCAAAATTCGATATTATTTGCATCCACTGTAACTGTGTGCAAATGTCTTCATTAATTCCTCATGGAATTTGGATGAGTCACCACTTCTCTCAGATTTCATCTCCGTAGAGCCATCCTTGAGTTGAAAAACTCTGCACGCCATTAATTTCGTCATAAATTTTCATAAAATGCATCCATCGGCAAATTTCGGTAACCGAGTGTAGATATTTTCATTTTTCGGCCAATTCCCGACATACTCCATTAAATGGGCAGCTGCTTAGTCACCGTAAAGTCTCTTTGCGGCCAAATCCATAAAATCTGGATGAAACAACAATTCCCGACATCTCTCATTTCAATATGACAGTCCTCGATTAATCTGCACTTAACTTTGTCTTTCTGGCCATTTCTCTCGTTATCATGCAAGTGCCAGATGGCTTTCTGTAAAAAAGACAAAAGAAGGATTAGTACTTTAATTAAATCAGATTAAAACTTTAATCATTAAATCACCCGCTAAAGTTCATTACATGTGGCTTGCTTATTTGACACATGTCGCTGAAACGTGGCACTTCCTGCGGCTATTTTTCATTTCGGGCTCCTTTCTGTCTAAGCCACAAAAATGCGACATGTCACGATTTCGTGACATGTCGTGAAATCACGACATCCCCTGTGCCTCGACAACTCTTCCTCTTCATGGCCATGAAAACGCGACATGTCGCGATTTCACGACATGTCGCGAAATCGCTACCCTTTTCCATGTTTGGCACCTTTTCGCTTTGCAAGCCGCGAAAACGCGACCATTTCTCCCCCTTGGCAACTTTTCCTTTTGGTGCAGTGAAACTACGACATGTCGTGATTTCGTGACATGTCACGAAATCACGCCCCTTTCTGCCCTTATGCAACTCTTTGCCACCATGGCCGCAAAAACGCGACATGTCGCGATTTCACGACATGTCACGAAATCGCGACCCATTTCCGTCCTCGGCGCTTCCTGCGTTTCTTCTCATGATTTCACGACACCCTGAAGGCGTCGCGAAATATTGACACTTTCGGGACCCTTGCTCCATGTGCCAAATGCATCGCGATTTCGCAACATCGCAAAATCGCGACGTCGCGATTTCACGACATGTTCCTACCTTAGCTCCTTTTGACTTTGGTTTTGGTTCCCTTTGTTCCCTTTGCCCTTGGTGCCTTCCTTGATTTGTGTCGTGATTTCGTGACACCTTTATGCCTTCTCCTCACCATGCCGGGCCTTACCTTGCTTCTTCCTTTGCTTTCTTAATAAGTGTCACGATTTCGCGACGTCCGAAAGACGTCGCGATTTCGCTACACTTTTGCCTCGCTTTTGCACTCTATGCCAAACATTATTGTTTTGACTTGGACCCATCGTGATTTTGCGACATGTCGTGAAATCGTGATGGTCCGTACGCCCTGGGCTCTTTCTTTGAAAAATGTCACGATTTCACGACGTCGCGATTTCGTGACGTGTTTGGCCATGTCGCGAAATCACGACGGTTCGTACGCCCTGGGCTCTTTCTCTAAAAAACATCGCGATTTCGTGATGTCACGATTTCGTGACGTCGTGATTTCGCGACGTCGTGATTTCGTGACGCGTTTGGCCTTTCCGCCCTTTGCTCTGAAATGCGTCGTGATTTCGCTATGCATTCATGCCTTAACCATTTTTTTGCCTCCTGCTGCAGCGAAAATGCGACATGTCGTGATTTTGCGACATGTCGCGAAATCGCTACGTTTCGTACGCACTTGCTCTCTCTCTCCAGACCCGTCGCGATATCGCGACATTTCCAAAAATGGAAAGTGTCGCGATATCGCGACATTTCCAAAAATGGAAAGTGTCGCGATATCGCGACATTTCCAAAAATGGAAAGTGTCGCGATATCGCGACATTTCCAAAAATGGAAAGTGTCGCGATATCGCGACATTTTTAGGACTTAGCCGATTTTTTTCAAAACCCGTCGCGATTTCGCGACATTTTCAAAAATGGAAAGTGTCGCGATTTCGTGACTTTTCCAAAAATGGAAAGTTTTGGCTTCTAATGAACTTATCTGTCTGTATTCTGCATTTTTTTCATATCAGTGAAAGATTTTATTTATTCATGAATGATTCTAACATGTGGAAAATGAATTCTGAAGTAAATCAAAGCCAGATGCAAATAAATGCACAACTTGAAAAAGGAGGCAAGCAAATTTGGAATTTAAAACCTGGAAAACTCAAGAGGGTTCTTATTGCAAAATGAAAGCTCAAATATTTTCAAAGGATGAAAATTCATTTTTTCAGTGGGGGTGTGTTGCTTCTCAACAAATGGCGATATCTGGGAGTAAAATAGTAGCATTATTTTAGAACCCAGGACTCTAGTTTCAAAACAACATAGACCATGTATCATTCCTTGCCACAAATATTCTTCAAAATAAATTGACTACTAACTGATAGTTGTCAAAATTTTCCAAGGACATACTAGGCTGAATCATTTAAGGAAGATTTATGATGTGCAATTATAAGCGTATAAAACTTTCTTCAAAAATGACTGGGCCTTCGAATGTTGAACTCTGGATTGATCAGCTTTTCTAGATTGTAAAAGGGGAAACCAAGTAGAGCTCTGTTTACTAGTTTAGCCTTTTACAGCCCCGACAGAGTTACCCTTTAGATTTACATGACCCAAATTCACAACTGCAAGGTAGAATTTACAACTTGGTAAAAGAAAACATCTTTTGAAGTCTTGGCTATCTCTTTGATTACATAACTTTTTTCTTCCCTCTTTTTTTTTTCTTCTCTTTTTTTTTATATATATAGGAAATAACAGAGTGTCAATTTCATGCTGTCTTGCTCAAATTTCACCTTCTCTCTCTCCTCTTTGAAATATATCGAAATCTGAAAGGCCTTTTAAAAATAGAACAACAATTTTTCTTTTAATATTTCATCAATTTGAAACTGCTTCAGCCTGGGTATTGATAGCCTCTATGGATACTCAGATAATTTCACGAATCATAGTCCCCTCTTATGACCAATTTTTCTTGGATTCCCTGGGAGTTTCTCCTGCCAAACAAAGATAGCAGCTTTCTTTATAATTAAAATAACCGTGGCAAGCAAGACACAAAATCCAATCATCTTTCTACCGTTGTTCCGAATAACAAAATAGTTCCACTGTTCAGTCTAAATGCGACTATCTCACAATTAGGATAATGAACACTGGATTCTGGACTCCGAATAAAACAATTTTTAGAAGGTTGACTTTTTCATTGATGCTCAGGCAAAGCTTAAAGAACAAAATTTTTAAAATAAAATAAACTGCACAGACCTCAAGGATAAACACAGACCTCAAAAATAAAATAAAATAAACTGTACAGACTCAAAAGGGGAAAACACAGAACTTTAAAATCAAATAAAATAAACTGTACAAACTTTAAAATAAAATAAAACACATAACTGTATAGACCTTTAAAACAAAACAAAATAATGGCGAGGGAAGAAAGTAGAGAGGGGAGGGCTCTGGTCCCTCCCCTACTCCCCCTCCCATGGCTCCTGCTGCCTGCCCAATTTTTGGCTCAACCCAGGTCATCCCTCCCGGGGAGTGGTTGTTTGCAGATGATCTCTTGGGGGAGATCCTTCTCCACTATCTATGGCCCTCCCGGTCGGCTAGGGTTTCCTTGGTTGTTTTTTTTGGACTGGTGCTTCCCAGGGATCCCTGTTTGGTTGGGGATCCCTTCCCTTTTTCCCTCAGGCTTCCCCCTGGGGTTTTTTGCAGGTTATTCGCATGGATCTGGTCCCTTGCGTTTCTCGATGCGGTGGAGGTGATGGTTTAGGGTTTGGACAGCTTCCCCTTTTTCTTGTGAATCCTCGGCGGGCTCTGTGCTTGGACGGGATTCTTGGTCCCTGCTGCTGGGATCCTATTATGTTTTCTCGAGGCGGGTTCTTTGTGATGCAACTCTTTGGTCACTTCCTGATGGGCTGGATCCTCTCTATGCTGGTTGTCGGCTTCCTGCAGGATGGCTCTCGCTGAACGGAATGTTTTCTCGGTGGGCGGGATGGTTTCTCCACAGGGCGGGATCCGCCAAATCCGCCGGTTTTCCCGTGAGGCGGGATCCTTTCTTTTTCGCTGGTTTCCCGGATGGCGGGATTTCCCTGTTGCTTCCCGCTAGGAGGGACTGTTTGTGGTGGTTTTGACTGCTTCCCGCGAGGAGGGATTTTATTGTAACGATTTTTCTTTACTTCCTACTGGGCGGGATCTTCTCGATGGTGGTTTTTGGCTACTCCCCGCTGGGCGGGATCTCCAAAACTACTTCCTTTCTTATTTGTCTGTTTCTCGCTGACAGGGATTGTTTCATGCTTACTGTTACCGCTGGGCGGGATTTCTGTTTTGGTGTTCAGTTTCAAGGGATTGATGCCCTAGGCCTATTGCTTATGTAATCATGTTTTTTTAGGGTTACGTTTTCTTTAATAGGCTTATACATAAAGCCAAGAGGCATGATGCAAGGCTGATTTTGTACATAAGGTTTTGGGATCCTCTATAAAAACCCTTTTTTAATCTACTATAATAATTACCAAAAAAAAAAAAAAAAAACAAAATAAAATAAAATAAACACTGCACAGACATGAAAAATAAACTAAAATAAAACTAAAAAACACTGTACATACTGAAAAACAAAATAAAATAAAACTAAAAAACACTGTACAGACTGAAAAACAAAATAAAATAAAACTGTACAGACCTTTAAAATAAACTAAAATAAAACTTTAAAGCTCATTTACAATGTACACACATGTTACAACTTCTTTGTGACTCATTCAAATGATATATTGGATGGAACAGCCGAGAAATAATGCTTTAAGTATTGACCATTAACAGGGAGGTTCAGAAAATTACCATCAAGGTCCTGTAAACAAAATGCGTTATTACCTAGAATCTCAGCAATCTGGTATGGCCCTATCAATAGCGACTGCAACTTTGTATGCTTACCCTTCTTTTCATGGGCCTTGTCCCATAGAAGCACCAGGTTTGCAAGCCTGAAAGCTTTCACTCTAGCTCTTTTATCAAACCAACGCTTGACGGTTTCTTGGTGTCGACTGAAATGTTCCAGGGCTTGGAGTCTTTCATCCTGCAAATTAGTTAGATCCAAAACACGAGCCTCTGCATCTACTTGATCCTCAAAATAGTCTAAGACAAATTGATAAGTAGGTAATTTTAGAGATATGGGAACAATTGGCCGAGTGCCATACAGCAAAGCAAATGGAGAAGTTTTAAGAGCCACTTTATATTTTATCCTGTCAGCCCAAAGTGCATATTTTAATAATGTATGCCATTGCCTGGGTTTGTCTACTGCAAATTTTTTAATGGCATTCATTAAATTTTTATTCATGGACTCAGCTAGCCCATTGCCTTGGGGATAATAGTTGGATGAAAATCTAATAAATATCCCCATCTGGTATGCCCATTCTGCAAACTCCAATGATTGGAAGGCTGGTCCATTATCACACACCAAATTTAGAGGAACCCCAAACCTGGTTATGACATTTGACTATAGAAAATTGATCACTTCATGAGCTGTACTTCTTATGGTGGCTGCTTCTTTGACCCATCTTGTGCAGTAATCAGTAGCTGTTAGAACATACTTATGCCCTGCTGAAGAATTTGGATTAATCACTCCCACAAAATCAAGTCCCCATTGCATAAAAGGTTTATTTATTACAATAGGCTGCAATGGTAGAGCCCGATTGGCCTCTTTGGCTGCAAAAGTTTGGCACTGATGGCAAGTTATCACATGCTGATGGGCATATTTAAATAACGTAGGCCAATAATAGCCTGCTCTCAATATTTTATGCGCAGTAGCAGATCCTGATGAATGCCCTGCCCCTAACTTTTCATGAAAATTGGACATGACTTCATTGACTTCACTCGAAGAAATGCATCTTAAGAAAATGCCAGCATAATTTTCTCTATACAAATTACCTGCTTTGAGGAGATAATGAGCAACTTCCAGTTTTAATGCTCTCCTTTGGGTTCTATTCAAGTGAGACGAGCAAATTCCAGATTGCAACAGATGAATAATATCTCCATACCAGTCATCAGATTCAGAATTTAACTGATTAACTTCTTCCCATACAGGTATTTCGACAATGTGTCGGGACAAACCAAGTCCTCTGATTAATTTTGTAGGCCAAATTTCCAAATCATATTCCTGTAGTCTTGTAACCCAATTACCTCTTAGTTCACCCAATTCGTCCTGAATTAAAAGGTATTTAACAGCTGGGTCCGAAAATATAGCATGAACTCTGCTTCTTAGTATGTAGTGCCTAAACTGCTTAACTGCTCTCACCAAGGCATAAGCTTGTTTGTCTAAACAAGAATATTTCAGCTCAGCCCCCTTTAAATTGGTACTCTTGAAAGCAATTGGATGCTCCCCCATTTCTCTTTGTTGGGTCAGAACTGCAGCAAGTGTGTGTTCAGAAGAAAAGTTGTACAGATAAAAATCCGCACTAAAATCTGGGCTCACCAGAACTGGTGTTTACTTGATGGCAGTCTTGATTTCTTGGAACGTTGTTTTAGCCTCTGTTGTCCAGACAATCTGAGCAGTTTCCTTTAGCATGTCATTCAGTGGCTTGACTATCTCTGCAAAACCGAAGATGAACTTCTTGACAAAGTTAATTTTTCCAAAGAAGGACCTCAACTCTTTCTTGGAGTTGGGAAATGGTATGCTGGATATGGCTTCAACTCTGCCCGGATCCATGGAAATGCCATATTTTGTGATCAAGTTCCCAAGGAGCTTTCCTTTCGTTACACCAAAAATGCACTTCTTCGGATTCAAAGAAATGCCGAACTCCCTGCATTTGTTGAACACAGACTCCAAGTGTTTTACATGGTCAAACCGAGATTTAGAGAAGACTGTTAAATCATCCATGTAAACAACAATGCATTTACCCATAAGGCCTTTAAAGGCATGATCCATTGCCCGTTGAAATGTAGCTTCGACATTTATTAATCCAAATGGCATCCTCTTGTAAGCAAAAGTTCCCCACTTAGTTGTGAAAGCAGTTTTCATCCTGTCTTCTCTGTCAACCAATATCTGATTATACCCTGAGAAACCATCCAGGAAAGACATCATTTTCGAACCATTGACAATCTGTAGCACCTCATCCATGGAAGGCAGAGGATAATTATCTTTCTCAGATGCCTTGTTCAAATTTCTAAAATCCACACATAGGCGGATCTCTCCATTTTTTTTTTGACTGGCACCAAATTGGCCACCCAAGTAGAATTCCTAATGGGAAAAATTATGGCGGCACTCAATAATTTTTCTACCTCCTTCTGGATGAGGGGCTCTAGCAGAGCGTTGACATGCCTCTATTTTTTTTGGAAAGGTTTACAAAATTCTTTTAAAGGTATAATATGAGTGTAAACTTTTGGATCAAAAACCTTTAAGTCTTTGTAAGACCAGGCCATAACATCCTTGGACCTGTGAAGAAAATCAATCATACTTCTTTTTATTTCTGGATCATAGTTTTTAGCCAACTTGATGTGTCTGAGATCTTCTTCAGTCCCCACGTTCAGGTTCTCAGTCTCACTGTCTGTCGCACCCACAGAATCCTCAGAACTCACATTTTGCCTGATTTGGTCCACATCAAAGAACCGCTCCAGTTCCACCATCCCTTTTGGAATTCTGTTATCTTTCAACCTTATTATTCCCTTGTCATCATCTAATTGCTCTAGCAGAGTATCCCTTTGTCCATCATCGATTATAGCATTTTCAAATGTGTTAGTACTATGTAAAAAATTTATAATCTGCTGGTCATCAGAGAAAACCTGAAAATTATCCACATTATTGGGACTGAAGGGCAAGGGACTAACTCAATCGACAATTTGTTCTATTTGAATTCTTCTAGTGGTTTTAGGCTTGCGGCTGAAGAAGCCAAGACATCTGCACATGAATTTTGCTCTCTAGATATGTGTGTTAGATTAAAAGCATCAAAATCTTCTACAAGATCCCAAGCCCGATGTTTGTATCCTTTTAAATAAGATGCTTTACACTGGAATTTACCTTTAACTCGATTAGCCACCAATTCTGAATCTGTAAAAACTCGGATATTTCTTACACTTTTGTCCAAAGCAAATTTCAAACCTAATACCAGTGCTTCGTATTTCGCTAAATTATTTGTACAAGGGAACTGTAGGCGATAAGACATAAAATATGTCTGACTTTTAGGCCCTTTAAGGACTGCCCCTGTACCAGAACCTTGTTTAGATTTAGCCCCATCCACATGAAGCATCCAGACTTCATTACTATGAACAGGATGAGCTTTATTAAACTTCTCATTTTGTCCCGTTGTTAAATTGTAAACTCCAATATCTACCTCAGCAATATTTACAGTCTCATTTTCTGCATTGTATTCAGTAATCGTATGTTTGTATCTGGGTTCTCTTTCAACCCGTAATTGATTTTCCACTCCCTTCCACGACAACCACATGTGTGAAAAGTCTGTTGCCAAGTATCCGTTCAAAGATCTCGACCAATCCCTGCTCAAAAGCATCCCGTACCCCACGGGGATATCCACAACCTGAATTTCAATTTTGTGCTGCGCCCTGGGCTCAGATGCTAATTGGATATGAATATTTTAGAGTTCTACTACTTTAACCTCTAATTTGTCCAATTGGACAACTCTTCTCTCAGACTTCATTGGGGTCAAACCCAACTGCTGACAAATGGCCAAAGGCATAACATTAGCTGAAGCACCCGAATCTACCAGATAGTTGTGTAAGTTTTTCCCAAAAATACGTACAGTCAGTAGAAAAGGCGAAACCTCAGTTTTTTCCTTATACATGGCTACATTCGCATTTGCCATCTTCTTTCCCTTGTCCAAAGATTTTGTAGTAGGCCCAGAGTATGTTTTGATCAAGTTATCCCTCTGTTCTGAAATTTGGGCCAACTCATGAAGAGTGATGTTGGATTTGATCTTCTTCATGTCCTCCACTATGTTATATCCCTTATTGAGTGGAGGGACAAAAGCATCTGGTCCTCTCGAATTTCCTCCCTTGGGTGGAGATGGATTATTGCTTGAAGATGGATCTGGAGGAACATTATGAGAGTTGTTCGGAGGGCTAGATGTAGTGTTGGGCTCCGGATTTATGTTTCTTAGGTTGTATTTGTCCCTCCTGTACTATTGAAAAGCCTGCACCTCATCCATAGGCATTTCAACTACATTCTTATATTCCTTCGAGAAAGTGAAAGAATCCAAGACCATAGCTGCATTGTGGCTGGATGAACTTGGGCCATCCGTATTTCTCTGATGTTCAGGAGAAATCAACTCCCCAGACAAAGCTTCAAATGCATTACAAAATTCCAAACAATCCAACTCCCCGTGCTGAGAAGTAGCATGTATTCTGCACCAGTTAGGCAAAGCCAAATCACAAATATTCACATCATGACCTTTACCTTTGTAATATTTATTAGGTTCGTATGGGGGCCAATTGAATCTGTTCTGTTGATATGAATACCTGTTTGAGTTCTCGCCAGTAGAAACCTGCCTTTTAAAACTCAAAAAATCATTGGCCAACTTTTGGACTATTTTCGAGACTTCTTCAACTCTTGCATTATCAGCTTCTTTTCCTTGGTTCTGTATATTTTCAGTAGGTGTTACAGCCAATGGATTTCCTGATGGTAGAGTCTGACATACTGGCAACATCATCTGATGTGGTATGGGATTGAAAATAGGGGCAGCTTATGTAACCAAAGGAATTTGCTGAGCATTTAAAGGTTGGGGTCCCAACTGTCTTTCCAGAATCAAAGCTTCTTTGTAAGCCTCTGTTAAATTGGTAATATAGGGATCTCTTTTCAAGAAAATTGAAGTCATTGGATCTAAAGAATTTCTAAAAATCTCTAATGCCAGGTCTGCATTTGGCACATAGTAACCAGTCAGTCTACCATAAGCCTTCTGAAATATGACATTGTAAGATCTGACAGATTCACTTAATTCTCTTTTGATACCAGAAAACTGCTGATATAATATACTGGGATCTATCACCTCACCAAACTACGACACAAAAACCTTTTTCAAGTCATTCCAATT
This sequence comes from Wollemia nobilis, assembly GCA_028583015.1. Taxonomy (NCBI): domain Eukaryota; kingdom Viridiplantae; phylum Streptophyta; class Pinopsida; order Araucariales; family Araucariaceae; genus Wollemia; species Wollemia nobilis. The sequence continues at coordinate 20,325,101 of JAQPPZ010017232.1, read as the reverse complement.
GGTAATAGAATCATTAGTGAGATTTAGAAACCAGTCATAAGCTCCCTCTTGGAGAGTGAACGGGAACAATCTGCAAGCAACATCTTCATGCTGTACATTTAACAATTTTAGAGCATTCCTGAAAGCTACCAGATGTTCTTCTACTGTCCTTGTTCCATCATGCTTATATCTGGGAAGATATCTCTCAGGATTTCTGGGCAGGTCATGGGATATACCCAAGATATTTAAAGCAGTGGAACCCAACCAGTTTGTCATTACTACTTGATTAACGGTGATATTCTGAGTTGTAGTTGGAGTAACTATCAGTGGTGATAAAACTGTTTCAGACAGAGACTTGGCCCTTCTGAGGCTACTTCTTCTCAGAGTTTCTAATTTAGGCACAAGGAGCTCTCCGGCTACTGGGTGGGACCTTGTTACTCTGTATGTAGAATCCAGCGTTTCGCAAGCAACTTATAATCTCACAATCCTTAACAGACTACTAAACTTGGCCCTTTTCTGGCAATTTTAAATATTGTACAAACAATTTACAATACTGACCGGAGTTCAGTGGGCCCTCCTAGCACCATTTTAAATGTTGGTCCGAATTTTATACACACCCTATGAAGAATGAGCATGAAACTCTGATAACACTTATAAGGGATAAATCCCACTCACTTTAGGATCTGGTTGGTTATCCAAGGTGTGAGTTACAGAGTTGGGTCGAATGTCTATTCACTCTTTTTCGCTTTTGGAATAGTTTTCAATATGGACTGTCTGTTACCTTACAATGGGTTCTGAACTTGTTCAATAATGTTTTTGGAATTGTTACTTGTGGACAATCGGATTTAAAATCAGTTCTTTGATCTAGCTCTTATGGGTCAGCAGATTTAAATAAAAGACAAATTTAAAAGAAAATAAAAATGAATCATTTCACGGTAAAACAGAGAGGGTAGGGTAAGGCAAAAAGAGAAGTTTATCAAACTTAGCTGTAAAAACAAAACTACCAATTTTATTTGTACTATCAGCTTCATAATAGAACAAATCAAATAAGAAGGTGTCCAGCTTTCTAAGATCACCTTCTACTAAGAGCATAAGACAGAGATGGAACAAATCTGAAAAAAAATCATAAACAGAAGGGAAGTCGGTTAAAATTGGTATCATTCACCAGCAGCATAGCTCACACAATGAGGACAGAGCAATTAGAACAGACTTGAACCTTAAATCTGTGGTTTTCCATAGCATACAATAAAACAACTGAAGCCCAACAACATATTTAATCTTGATATCACGAATTTACAGCATATATTTAATAAACTTTAATGAGATGAAAACAAAAGAAAATGAACTTAGCACAATTTGAAAGAGATTAGGCTCCTGGCCACACTATCACATAAAGCAAAAAACACATCAAATCTGAGTCTAGAATAAAGCATTTAACAAGATTTGTGAGAAATTGCTTCAATAGCCCTTTTTCTAAATTTCCACCTCCTATGATTACATTCAGAAGAAATATTTATAGACTCAGGACAGACCCTGATATTTTCAAAAATATCTTCTTCTCAAACCCTAAATCTTATCATCTTAAACTCTACTACCTAGGTTTTACAATATAAGGCCCTTTTAAAATAAAGCTTTGATAAAACTTAACCCTTCTGCAAATCAGTGCAGTTACTTGCCATAAATGGAGAAGGCAGAATCCGATATTATTTGCATCCACTTGTAACTGTGTGCAAATGTCTTCATTAATTCCCTCGTGGAATTTGGATGAGTCACCACTTCTCTGACATTTCATCTCCGCAGAGCCATCCCTGAGTTGAAAAACTCTGCACGCCATTAATTTTGCCATAAATTTTCATTAAATGCATCCATCGGCAAATTTCGGTAACCGAGTGTAGATATTTTCATTTTTCGGCCAATTCCCGACATACTCCATTAAATGGGCAGCTACTTAGTCACCGTAAAGTCTCTTTGCAACCAAATCCGTAAAATCTGGATGAAACAACAATTTTTGGCATCTCTCATTTCAATATGACGGTCCTCGATTAATCTGTGCTTAACTTTGTCTTTCTGGCCATTTCTCCCGTTATCATGCAAGTGCCAGATGGCTTTCTACAAAAAAGACAAAAGAAAGATTAATACTTTAATTAAATCAGATTAAAACTTTAATCATTAAATCACCCGCTAAAGTTCATTACATGTGGCTTGCTTATTTGACACATGTCACTGAAACATAGTGCTTCCTGCAGCTATTTTTTATTTTGGGCACCTTTCTGTCTAAGCCGCGAAAATGCGACAAGTCACGATTTCGCTACATGTTGCGAAATCGCGACATCCCCTGTGCCTCGGCAACTCTGCCTCTTCATGGCCGCGAAAACGTGACATGTCGCGATTTTGTGACATGTCGCGATTTCGTGACATGTCGTGAAATCGCTACCCTTTTCCACGTTTGGCACCTTTCTGCTTTGCAAGCCGCAAAAACGTGACCATTTCTCCCCCTTGGCAACTTTTCCTTTTGGTGCAGCGAAACTGCGACATGTCGCGATTTCGCGACATGTTGCGAAATCGTGCCCCTTTCTGCCCTTATGCAACTCTTTGCCACCATGGCCGTGAAAACGCGACATGTCGTGAAATCGTGACCCATTTTCGTCCTCAGCGCTTCCTGCGTTTCTTGTCGCGATTTCGCGACACCCCGAAGGCATCGCGAAATCGTGACACTTTCGGGACCCTTGCTCCATGTGCCAAATGCGTCGCGATTTCGTGACGTCGCAAAATCGCGATGTCGCGATTTCGTGACATGTTCCTGCCTTAGCTCCTTTTGACTTTGGTTTTGGTTCCCTTTGTTCCCTTTGCCCTTGGTGCCTTCCTTGATTTGTGTCACGATTTCGTGACGTCACGAAATCGCGACGTCGCGATTTTGTGACACCTTTATGCCTTCTCCTCACCATACCGGGCCTTACATTGCTTCTTCCTTTGCTTTCTTAATAAGTGTCGCGATTTCGCGACGTCTATAAGACGTGATTTTGCTACACTTTTGCATCGCTTCTGCACTCTGCGCCAAACGTTATTGTTTTGACTTGGACCTGTCACAATTTTGTGACATGTCGCGAAATCACGACGATCCGTACGCCCTGGGCTCTTTCTCTGAAAAACGTCACGATTTTGCGACGCGTTTGGCCTTTCCGTCCTTTGCTCTGAAATGCATCGCGATTTTGGTACGCGTTTATGCCTTAACCATTTTTTTGCCTCCTGCTACAGCGAAAATGCGACATGTCACGATTTCGTGACATGTCACGAAATCGCTACGTTCCGTACGCACTTGCTCTCTCTCTCCAAACCCATCGCGATTTCGCGACATTTCCAAAAATGGAAAGTGTCGCGATATCGTGACATTTCCAAAAATGGAAAGTGTCGCGATATCGTGACATTTCCAAAAATGGAAGTGTCGCGATTTCGCTATGTTTTTAGGACTTAGCCGATTTTTTCGAAACCCGTCGCGATTTCGCGACATTTCCAAAAATGGAAAGTGTCGCGATTTCGTGACTTTTCCAAAAATGGAAAGTTTTGGCTTCTAATGAATTTATCTGTCTGTATTCTGCATTTTTTTCATATCAGTGAAAGATTTTCTTTATTCATGAATGATTCTAACATGTGAAAAATGAATTCTGAAGTAAATCAAAGCCAGATGCAAATAAATGCACAACTTGAAAAAGGAGGCAAGCAAATTTGGAATTTAAAACCCGAAAAACTCAAGAGGGTCCTTACTGCAAAATGAAAGCCAAAATATTTTCAAAGGATGAAAATTCATTTTTTCAGTGGGGGTGTGTTGCTTCTCAACAAGTGGATTAGCACTTCCTTATCAAAGTTTTGAGGCAATTAGGTTTCTATTAGGATTGTATGGATTGGATTATGGGATGTATCTATTTAGTTTCCTACTTAGTTTTTATCAATGGTAGGCCTTATCAATTGTTCCCAGCTTTCAGAGGTATTAGGCAAGGTGACCCTCTATCCCCTTATTTATTCATCATTATTGTTGAATTCTTAGGTAGGGCTATAACCAAAAAGAGATAATACAAAACTCTTGAGGAAGTTACCATTGTTTATGGAGCTAAAACTCTCTCTCATCTTCAATTTGTTGATGACTCTACTCTTTTAGGTAAAGCTATAGTTAAGGAAGCTTCTACTATTAAGCAAATCATTAACTATTTTTCTAAGGCTACCGAGCAATTCATCAATGAAGACAAATCTAATGTCATTTTATTTCACTGCTCTTCTAGACAGGAATCTGTGGTCTTGGATAAATTAATATAAGAAGACCTCCATTCCAATCACTTATTTAGGTATTCCTGTCAATATTCGAAGACAAAAAAATAAATATTGGAATTGATTGTTGGACAAAGTCAAGAAGAAAATTGGAAAATGGACCAATAGGTGGCTTTATTCTAGGGGTAGAATCACCCTGGTAAAATAAGTCCTTAAGGCTATTCTTATTTATGTTTCTATTATGTTGAATATACCAAAGGCTGTTCTTCGAGAACTAGATCAAATCAATCATCGGTTCCTTTGGAGTGGTACTAAGGAGAAAAGAAAATGGGCCTTGGTGAAATGAGACACATAATATCTTCCTAAGAATGAAGGGGGGTTAGTATTAGCTTTAGCTGCTAAATTATATTGGAGGATTTTGCATAACCCCAATTCACTTTGGGCCAAGAATCTTTGTGCTAAATATGCTGAGAATAAAAGTCCTGAAGACCTTGTTTGCTATCAATTTCCTTCCAAAGGTTCTCCCATTTTAGTAGTTCTTAATACTAGTGAGGATTTGATAAAGAAAAATTTATTTTGGATCATTCATAATGGTCAATAGGAATTTTTTTGGAAAAATTCTTGGGATAGTCACAAGCCTTTGATAACTCAGTTTCCCGATTGGGGGCCTTGGATGGAGGAGCTTCACCGAGCTAACTAGATAAAGGTGGCTAATTATTATCGATATCATACTGGTAATTTAGAGGTTGGTAGATATTGGATCCCTATTGAGGGCTAGCCTATTCAAATTCTAGAAAAGCAAAGACAAAATATCCAATGCATCCTTCATATGAGATCTCTCTTGGTCCCATAATAAAGATTATTTTGGATGGAACAACACTACTAAGGGTGAGTATTCAGTTGCTCAAGGTTATTTGGCCTTATGCCATAATAATCCTAGCCAATCATATAACATATTTTCTCATTTGTGGGCTCAAAAGCTCTGGCCTAAGGTGAGGTTCTTTACTTGGATTTTATTGCATCACAAGGTGCTTACTGGGGAGCATCTTATGAAGCGTGGTTTTCATGGCCCTTTTATATGTGAAATGTGTGAAGAAAATGTGGAAAATCTCAACCATATTTTTATTGAGTGTACTTTAGCCTCTAAGATTTGGAGGAGAATGGCCACTTTACTTGGCTTACAGTGGTCCAATTTTTTTTACTTTTGAACAACTTTGGAGGGATTGGCCTAATCAAGTGGGTGTTTATCATTTTATTAGGTAGTTAGTTTGGATGGGTTCTACCATTCTTCTTTGGAATATATGGAATGAAAGGATTAACCATATTTTTAATCAAGAAAGGAAGGATATTCACTATATCTAGAAAAAATACCATTGCCAGCGTATTTGAATCAGTCCATTAGCTCCTTCATCACCCCCAAAAATCCCACCAAATATGGGATCAAGTGATGCAAAGATTGAATATTAAATCTTCTAAGAGAAACCAACTTAAAGAGAATGTGAGTAATTGCAATATGGATAGAACAAGGAATTGACAACCTCCTCCTAAGGATTTTGGAAAAATCAATACTAATGGAGCCTCTAGAGAGAACCTTGGAAAAGCTAGTGTGAGAGGAATTGGTAGACTTTCAAATGGCTCCCTGGTTTTTACTTTTGTTGAGAATTTGGGTATTCTATCCAATAACCTTGTTGAGGGGTATGGTATCCTTAGAGGCCTTTAAAAGGCTACTAAGGTTGGATGGGAAAAGGTACTAGTTGAGTCTGACTCTCAACTCATGATTAATATTTTGAAGACTTCTTCTAAGAATCATAAGGTTTATTGGAGAATAAAAAGAATTATTGAGAAGATTTAGTTAATCCAGGTGAGATTTTTGAAATTTTATTACAATCACGTGGTCAGATATCAGAACAAGATTTTTGATGCTTTAGCTAATTGGGATTTGGAAAAAGGTGATATTACTTGCTACGACCACCCTCCTAGATGGTGGGCTTCACAAATAATGGAAGCTCTTCTTTCTATCATTTATTTGGATGGCTCCAGTTCTGAAGGTACCTAGTTTCTTCTTACTTTATTTTTGCTTCTCTTTAGTTTGGTCAGGGCATTTTAGTTCCCTAGCTCAAACTAATCTTTATTTTTTTTCCTTTTTTGATTCTTGCCTTAATAGTATTTTGGTCTAGAAAGGTCATTGTTGTGTTCTATTTTTTTCTTTTCTATTTTTGTGTGTTTTTTTTGTGTTGTTTTGTTTTTGTGTTTTTTATATATTTTTTGTTGTTCTTGTGTTTTTGTTGTTTTGTGTTTTTTGTTGTTGTTCTTGTGCTTGTGTTTCTGTATGTTTGTGTTAATTGGTATTTTTGTGTTTTGGTGTGTGAGTGTTTTCTATGTTTTTATTTTTCTTTGTTGTCTTTTGTTGGTTGTTTTTATTTTATTTTATTTTTTATTTTTAGGTTTTGGTTGTTTTTTTTGGTTGTCTTTGTAGTGTTCTTGTAGGTTTACCTATCATTTTTTCTGGAATGAGGGGACCCCATAATCCCCTCACAAAACTTATTTTTTTATCTAATCTCTTATTACTCAAGAGTCCATATCCTGGGTAATATCTTACAAAATATTAAGTGAGGAAATCCCATAGGTTCATTTCTTTTTAAATGGGCCCCATACCCAATCCCTATTAAGGTAGTGTTTTACATTTCCATTTCTCAAAAGAATAACCACTTCAGCATACATGGATAATTACAATTTATGTCATCAATTTATTCCTTACAAATAAATCAAATCGAACTTCCAAAAATATATATTACAATTAGGTCCTTCCTGAGTTTATAGAATATTAACACATTACTCAAAAATCCATGATATAGCATCACTTAAAAATAATCATTCTTTTAAACATCTAAGCTTCTCAGATATTTATAAATAGTTCCATTTCCCTAAAGAATCCTACAATATTTTACAAAGGTTTCATTATATTCATCAAATCATAGAATGAATCATATTCCCAAGATAACTCTATTATTGAAATAAATACCCTTAAGTTAGTCTTCAAAAATACACTACCATAAGTAAAAAGACCTATAATACACGATTTGACCTTTATTCAATTCTACAAAAGAATATGAATCATGACTTACTTTGGAATATCAATAATATGTTGAAAACCCAATGTTCATTCTAATTTCAATTTAAATATGATAAAGTCCAATGTTCATCTAATTTTAATTTAAATATGATAAAGTCCAATGTTCATTCTAATTTCAATTCATATATTGAATAATCCATTATTTTCTAGAATGGTATTTTATTTTATTTCCTTTAAGTTAACATTGCCTAATCGGGTAAGCATTGTTTGATTATTTAGAAGACACAATTATTTATTGACAAGATAACCATTAATATTACCTAGGTATGTCTGAACAAGATAATATAAACCAAAAATGATTCTAAGCTTTCCAAGGGGGTCACAATTTGCTAAACCATAAAATATCTCAACTCTAAACCATTGAATAACTTATTTCCTATCCACTGCACTTGCCTCAATGTCCAACTTGAAACTCAAATAGGGCCCATGGATACCACCATAGGTAGTCAATAATTGTTCAATGCAAGGTGTGCTTATAGTGCTTTATGTGATAATCCACTTTAAATGTGGGATTTTCCCTTTTAAACCCTTATAAAATTCCCATCTATGGTTTGGTTGACGTTCAAGCTATGAAGGGTGCCACATGGATGCTCATGAGGTTATCTATCCAATGCCACTTAGCGACTGTAGGTATCCAAAATTCAAGTTGCACAAAACCTAAGGTTTTGATGTTCTAAAGTTTTCTATGTCTGCGAGAGAAAAAAACCTTACTCAACCCAACCAACACATAGGAAGACTAAGTGAGCCACATTCGAATTCATCCCTATGGCTTCCAAGGGTGTGGTCCATTGAAGATTTTATACTCTGCATGGATTCACATAATGGTCTCTTCTACTACAAACACAATTATGGATGCCTAATTTATTCTATTAGACGTATAAGTAAAAGGTTGAAGACAATATTCTTCTTTGAAGCATCACGGATTTTCCTATATTTACACTTGCAATCCCTCACAAAGGAAGACTTATTGGCAATAAAGATATGTCCAATATGGAACATGGCAATGAACAACTTAGGCGTAAACTATACTTAAGTACTATGTTTCAATCCTGAGTGCTCTTAGCAATAGTACGGTCTTCTATAATGCCATAGTTTGCACAACACAAGGAATGTCTCAGTATTCTTACTCCATTCAAATAATGTTAATGTTTTAAATAAATAAACTACAGGTTTCATTTCATCACAAAGACTTAAAGCATATTTTATTATAGGCCCTTATTAAAAAATAGTACATTAAATTGCTAGAAGGGACTTGTTCTAGAGTAGGCTCAAGTGATTGCTGGTGTAATATTGCTTGCTACACTTTATTTCTTTCCAAGTGAAAGACCAAAGTATTCCTCGTTGCTCGACACACTCTTCCCTCCCTCAAAATTGTGTCAAAAAAAAAAACCACAATCCCCATTATTTTTCCTCCTCAAGGGTGTAAGGATAATTCGTTCAATATAACGAATTCATAACTATCAGCTATCAGATTTCTCTAATGTTGGGTTATCTTCCTTCTTATTTGTCCATTGCAAGCAAATACTATATCCTTAATTCATTCTTTCTAAAATTGAGCATTTAATAAAATTATTTCTTCATTTTTATTTTAAAAAAGCGATATTAATGCTTCTTATCATAGTTTCTTCTTTGAACATGATACGAGTGCTAAATTACTATCAATTAGCTTGAATAAGCAGAAAAGATACATCAAATAGCAAGGTAAGCTGAATTTAAAAATAGATAATACATATTAGATCAATTTGACTATATTAAGCATCAACTTTCTAGTCACTTACGAAGGTATATTTTATTTCCAAAAGAACAATTCTATTAGTTCCATATAATTTATCATTAGAACCTCATAAGATCACATAATATGTCAGTAATGATCACATATATATTCTTAAGTTATTTGAAAAAAGGTTGTCCAGAGGAGGGTCATGACATACTACCCCCTTGGACTAAACACAGTCCTTTGTGTTTCATCAGTGTTCTGCAATAAAACCAAAATTTACATTTTTTCATTCAAATATGGAAAACATTTTTGCATATTTTCTACTTTCTCCTAAGTAGCATTATTTTTAGAGTACCAGTCCCATTGGACTTTACATTTTTCCAAAGTTTAGTTTCTCATCTGTTTGGAACATAAATCTAAAATATTTACCGATTGAACTTCAATCATTGTAAGGGTATTTATCTACAAGTTAGAAAAATTCCATACATGGTCAATATTAGCTACATACTTTCTAAGCAGAGATAAATGGAAAGTATCATGGATATTGGATAGGTTGGGTGGAAAGGAGAGATGATAGGTGACTAGACTTATATTCTCAATAATTTCAAAGGGTCCAACATATCTAGGATTCTATTTTATGGATTTGATGGCACTTTTCATGGGATTTACTTTGAGAAATATTGTATCCCCTGTAGAAAATTCTCTAGGGGTGCACTTTCTATCGACATATTTTTTTTTGATGATCAAAGACTTCTTCTAGCCTTGATCTAATTAGTTTTAGTTGTTCCTCCATCTCTCATACCACATCCGATTTGATGGTAATTTGATTTTCTATATTATCCCATGAGAGGGGTGTTCAAAATTTTCTACCATATAGTGCTTTGAATGAAGCCATTCCCAAAGAAGCATGATGTCCATTATTATAGGTAAATTCAACAAGGTGTAGAAAATATTCCTATTTATATTTTTGATCCATACAATACATGTGAAGCTTATCTTTGAAAACTTGATTGAATTTCTATCTGACCATCAGTATCTAGATGGTAAGCATAATTATTATCAAATTTTATCCCTATATCCCAATGTAGAGCTTGCCAGAATGTAAAAATGAATATATAATATCTATCAGATATAAGTACTTCAATAAATCCATGTAATCTAAAGATTTTCTTGGTAAATCTATTAGCCACAACAATTGCATCATCCTTGGTGCTTCTTAGTATGAAGTGTGCAACTTTGGTCAATTTATCCACTATGACAAGGATTGCATCATGTTGGAATCTATTCTTAGGCAATCCCACAATAAAGTCCATGGATATTACCTACCACTTTTGAATAGATATATCATGGGGGTATAGAAAACCTATTGGATGTTGGTGTTTCACCTTCACCTTTTGGCATTCCATACATCTAGTAACAAATTCATTTATGTACTGCTTCACTCCTTTCAATAAAAAATATTTTTCATGTTTTCCCTCATTTTGGCTCCTCCTAAGTGGGTAGAATAAGGAGATTTATGTGCCTCCTACATAGTTTTTCTCCTTAAGTCATCATATTATGGTGACTCTATCCTTAAAGCATAAGAGTCCATCCTTAAATCTGTAATATGAGTTTCCATCAGGAGTTATCACTATCTTTTCTTGGATATCCTTGCAAAGTTGGTCCTAAATTTACATCTTTTTGACTTGGTCCATCAAGTCTACATGGCTATAGGTTAGAGCAGCTATATACCTTCATCTACTCAAGGCATATGCAACTTTTTTCTCTTTTCCTTTGATACATTCTATAATTGAAGTCAAATTCTACTAAGAACTCAATTCATCATCTTTGTCTTGCATTCAACAATGGTTGAGTGAAGATATATTTCAAACTTTTATGGTTGATTTTAAGTACAAATTTTTTACCTAAAAAATAGTATCACCACATCTTGAAGGACATGCACTACTACTGCTAGTTCTAAGTTATGTGTAGCATAGTTTACTTCATGTTTTTTCATAGTTTCCTTGACTCAAATCCTACCATCAATTCTTCTTGGGATAGGACTCCTCCCAAGCCTTCTAACAATGCATCTGTACATATTGAGAAATTTCCTTGTGGGTTTGAAATTTTAAAAAATGGGTGCAGTGGTGAGTTTATATTTTAATTACTCAAATGCTACCTCACATTTATATATCCATTTAAATTCCTTCCCTTCCTCTAAAGGTTGGTTATTAGGTAGGAAATTCTAGAGTAATCAATGAAAAACATCGATAATATCTTGTGATGCTAATAAAACTTCATAATTTTGTCATATTGGGGGGTCATGGCCAACTCACAATGGCCTCAATTTTCTTTGGGTTTGCTACTATCCCATTAGCAAAAATAATATACCCCATATATTGTACCTCAAGGACATAAAAGTCATACTTTGAGAGGTTACTATAGAGTTGATTTTCTCTTAACAGCTCAAGCACTATCCTTATGTGCTTATCATGTTCTTCCTTATTCTTTGAATATATCAAAATATCATCTAGAAATATCAAGCCAAACCATTCTAACTATTGCATGAACAAATTTTTTACTAAATTCATGAAGGCTATTAGAGCATTTGATAGTCCAAAATGTAATACTATAAATTCATAGTGTCCATATCTAGTTTTGAAGGTAGTTTTTGTGAGTATCTTTCTCATGTATTCTCAACTAATGATATCCTAACTTTAGGTCAATTTTGGAGAAAATGGTTACCTCTTTCAATTGGTCAAATAAATACTCTATTCTAGGTAAGGGATATCTATTTTTTATGGTCACTTTGTTCAACATTCTATAGTCAATATACAATTTTCGTGATCCATCCTTCTTTACAAAAAATAGGTGCACCCTAAGGTGACACACTAGGTTTTATCAACCATTTTTCTATAACCCCACTGGAGTTGAACTTTTAACTCATGAATCTCTATAGGTTTCATATTATAAGGGATCCTATGGATTGGTTCGGTTCTTGGAATTAGTTCTATAGTGAAATCAAACTCCCTTTTTGGTGGTAATCCAGGAAAATATTCAGGAAATACATCCTTATGCTTCTATAATATTGGGTGTTTGCCAAACATCTCTTCCTTTTCATTTGTATCAACTTTGTTAAATTTTACCACAAAAATAAATCCATCCCTTTTCATGATATTCTTTAATTGTATTGTTGAAATTAATTGAGGTCAAAAATAACCTTGTTCATTAGCAATTCACCTCATGTTATCATCACTATCAGTGTAATCAATCCATCTATCGTGGAAATTGATTATAGCCTTTTGGAATTTTAGCAGATCTATCCTTAAAATAACATTAATGGAATGGAGGGGAGCTACATACATATGCCATTCGATGGCACCATTAGGTAGGATGACTTTTACATCAAGATAATTCTTCTTAATTTCCTCTTTTTACCATTGCATGAATCCTACACTTTTTTTTTCTCAATGTTCGATGACCTTCTTCTAATAGATTAGCATATATGAAGTAAGAATTCCTTGGTTGAAGATTTGGTTCCACCATATGAGCCATACCACTTGTCATTTCCTGCTTCACTTCCTTGATATGATTGGAACGAGCTAGTGCATATTGTGTATGCGGTTGAGGCGTATCCTTGACCTTCCTTATTCTAGGTCTTTCATTCATCTCATCACTTAAATTTTCTAGATTTAGATCTTCTTTGCTTTCTAACATCATGATAGGATCTCGTCGGATTGAATGCTTGTCCCTTTCCTGGTGCTTTTAGCAGCGTAAAAGGTTTAAAATGATTATGACATGGTGGTTATAGGGGTGGACTACGCGAAGATTTATGTGGTGGCTTCTGGGGTAGACAATGCAAAATACTGTGGTAGCCATAAAAAGTTGGACAGCCTGCCCGAATTCATGGCGGCTACCAATTCCACCATGTAAATTCTAAAAAAAAAAAACATCATGATAGGATAGTATTATTCTTGTAGGGTTTTAGTTGCTGATGTCAGGCTCACTAGAGTTTCTAATGCTTATCACTACTACACTAATTATTCTTGTATTAGAAAAATCATAGTTGCAAGATCATCCACCACTCTACTTAAGCCTCTTGAAATTCCTTCTCGGGATTATGATTCATCCTATCCTTTATTGAGTGGACTTGGAATTCAAACATAGCTTCATCCTACCTATCATGTACCTGGTTCCATTACACCTAGATATTCAAGTATCACATATTAGGTATTATTCCACCTGCATACACATAATTTTTTTTATATTTCAAACAAATCTAACATGTATCCTTTTAAACAGGCATTCAAGAGTATCACTTGTCATATTTTATTTTAGTGAAGTGTCTTATCAAGAGTAAGATCATTATTTTTATCAATGGTATGTCTATCAAACCACCATTCCCATGGGAATATTCTATCCTTCCTAGGGTGCACATCAAACCCAAAAATGGCTAGGTTATTTCCAAGGTAGGATTCTAGTCCTACATCAAAGGTCACTTTTGGTAAGCATGAGAGACCTACTACCATGCTCTGATACCAACTATAACAACCCTAAAATCTACCCAAATTTTTTCTATTAAAAGGATTTGATCAATACATTCTGGATAGATTCCACAGAAGCTATTTATTACATTTCCAAATTTTATATGTTGTAGCATCCCTTAGGTGGATAAGAGTGGCCAATTCTTCCATATCAGTTCTAGGGTTTACCTTTGTACACTACCCATACAATTTCAAGGAAACCTTAATGTGGTCACCCCATTTCATTTATTTATCTTGAAGGACTTTTTGACCACTATGCATGGGTTATCCTTACCTCGTTCGAATGAGATAGGCAATGCCAAATCCTATTCTAGTTTCTATCATTCTATACTAGAATTTTTAAGTGTAAGCTTCTTATAGTTTTACATATATTTCTTTATAAAACTATTGTACACCATTAAGTTAGTGTTTGTCATTCCTTAACTAGTTTAATGGAGGTGTCATATTTATCACATGGGTACCTCTCTTTCCTTTGGAGATCCCATCACATGGATCTAGTTACAATGGAATTCTAAGCCCTCTTTCTCTTGGAGCACACTTTAAAGATCCATTATTAAAGTACCCATTGCAACCCTAAGGGATTATCACATCATGTATTCCTTAGTTTTAGTACTATACTTAGGGATTAGTATAGTTTAATATGAGGTTCTATAGTTATGATCTCTTTAAGAATATTTCCCAAAACCCAAGATATTATTTATCATTATCCTTAAATATTGTATGAAAGAATTACCTATTTCATTTTCAATTACAAGAAATAGAGATATATTCTACAACATTAATACATTATTTATTATGCGTGTTTATCCTAAGAAGAATAAACAAATCCATTTATTTTTTATTCATAATAATAGCTTTTAAAGCAATAAATGTAAATAAAAGATTTTATAACAAATAGAACAAAAGATAAATCGGTAGACATAACATATATCTTGGGAACCCTCATGGGGAATAAACCCAACCTAAAAAAATTTCATCCTTATATCTTTATTGCCAGTCCATTTGCCAATTTACAAAATTGATTTTCAATAATCCTTTTATCACAATCTCAAATTGCTGCGTAAGAACCTTCTTTGTTCTTGCACCTTCCTAAGGTACATTTGGTTTACCTTTCATTTTTTTTGGAGTGAGAGGACCCCATAATCCCCTCACAAAACTTATTTTTTTATCTGATCTCTTATTACTCAAGAGTCCATATCCTTGGTAATATCTTACAAAAGATTAAGTGAGGAAACCCCATAGGTTCCTTTCTTTTTAAATGGGCTCCATACCCAATCCCCTATTAAGGTAGTGTTTTACATTTCCATTTCTCAAAAGAATAACCACTTCATCATACATGGATAATTACAATTTATGTCATCAATTTATTCCTTACAAATAAATTAGATTGAACTTCCAACAACATATATTACAATTAGGTCCTTGTCGAGTTTACAAAATATTAACACATTACTCAAAAATCCATGATATAGTATCACTTATAAAGAATCATTATTTTAAACATCCAAGCTTCATAGATATCTATAAATAGTTCCATTTCCCTAAAATATCCTACAATCTAATACAAAGGATTCGTTATAATCATCAAATCATAGAATGAATCATATTCCCAAGCTAACTCTATTATTGAAATAAACACCCTTAAGTTAGTATTCAAAAATACACTAACATAAGTAAAAAGACCTGTAATACAATATTTGACCTTTATTCAATTCTACAAAAGAATATGTATCATGATTTACTTTGCAATCAGTAATATGCTAAAAATCCAATGTTCATTCTAAATTTAATTTAAATATGATAAAGTCCAATGTTCATTCTAAATTCAATTCATATATTGAATATTCCATTATATACCCCAATGGTATTTTATTTTATTTCCCTTAAGTTAACATTGTCTAATAAGGTAAGCATTGGTTAATTATTTAGAAAACACATAATTCTTTATTAATTTGTGACAAGATATCCATTAATCTTCCCTAGGTATGCATGAACAAGACAACGTAAACCAAAAAGGGTTCTAAGATTCCCGAGGAGATCATAGTTTGCTAAACCATGAAACATATCAACTCTAAACCACTAAACAAATTATTTCCTATCTACTGCACCTGCCTCAATGTTTAGGGTGAAACTCAAATGGGGCCCATGACTACCTCCATAGATAGTTAATAATCATTCAAGGTAAGGTGTGCTTATAGTGCTTTAGGTTATACTCCAATTTAAATGTGGTATTTTCCATTTTAAACCCTTATAAAAATTCCATCTAGGGTTTTTTTGACGTTCAATCTATGAAGGGCACTACGTGGGTGCTCATGAGGGTGTCTATCAAGCACCACTTGGTAACCGTAGATCTTCAGAAGTCAAGTTGCACCAAATATAAGGTTTCAACTTTCTAAATTTTTTTATGTATGTGAGAGGAAGAATCCTTACTCAACCCATCCAGAACACAGGAAAATTGAGTGAGCCACATGCAAATCCAAACCTATGGCTTCCAAAGGTGCAGTCCAATAAATATTTTATACTCTACATGGATTCGCGTAGTGGGCTCTTCTATTACAAACACACATAGGGATGCCTATTTTATTATGTTGGACATATAAGTAAAAGGTTGAAGACAACATTATTCTTTAAGTGTCACAGGTCTGCCTATATTTACACTTGCAATCCCTCACAAATAAAGAATTATTGGCAATAAATATACATCCAATCTAGAACATGGCAATGAATAAATTAGGAGTAAACTATACTCAAGTACTATGTTTCAATACCCAGTACTATTAGCAATAGTGATGGTCTTCTATAATGCCATAGTTGGCACAACATAGGGAGTGTCTCAGTATTCTTACTCCATTCATACAATGTTAATACTTTAAATAAATAAACCACAGGTTTTATTTCATCATAGAGAATTTTATTACAGACCCTTATTCAAAAAGAGTACCTTAAATTACTAGAAGGTACTTGTTCTAAATTAGTCTCAAGTGCTCATTGGTGTAATGCTTCTTGCTACACTTTCTTTCTTTTCAAGCAAAATACCAAAGTATTCCCCCACTGCTCCACATGCTCTTCCCTCCAAACCTCTAAATTGTGTCCAAAAATAAAACCACAATCCCCTTTACTTTTCCTTCTTTTTTTTTTTTTGTGTGGAAAACATCCCAAAAGGGATTCCACTTTCAAGTAAGACCCAAGGAGGCAGGGGTATCCTTGCAAAATTAATTTATAGTGGAAAACACCCCTTTCAAGGTGCCACTTTCAATAGGTTGGGCATAGGAGGAATGAAGCCTTGTTGAACTCTACCATCACATAAGACATTCCTAACTATACCATATATCTACAGGATGGAAACAAGGGGAATGGAACCTGGGTCGGCCTCTACCAACACCCAGGGCATTTACCACTGCACCACAACAAGCAGATTATTTTTCCTTCTTAAGGGTGTAAGGAGAATTCATTCAATAATGAACTCATAATTTTCCACTATTGCATTTCACTAATGTTGGAATTTCTTCTTTCTTATTTGTCCATTGCAAGCAAATACTATATCCTTAATTCATTCTTTCTAAAATTGTGCATTGAAGAATTTTCTTTCTTAATTTTTATTTTAAAGCAGTGAGATTAATCCTTCTTATCATAGTTTCTTCTTTAAACATGATAAGAGTGCTAAATTAATATCGATTAGCTTGCATAAGTAAAAAGATACATCAAATAGCAAGGTAAGCTAAATCTAAAAATAGATAACACATATTACATCAATTTGACTATATATACCATCAACTTTCTAGTCACTTGTAAAGGAATCTTTTCTTGCCAAATGAACAAGTCTATTAGTTCCATATCATTTATCATCAGAACCATATAAGATCACATAATATGTTAGTAATGATCACATATACATTCTTAAGTCTTTTTATTCGAAAAAACATTTTCCAAGGGAGGGTCATGACACTTTATATGTAGACATAAAATAATATTTGAGGAATTGAAGGTCTAATTTTTGCTTAGTCTATGGTTAATATGAAAAATATTAACAATTAAGAATAAAAATTTCACAATTCATAATAACCTTTTGATAGAAGAGTAGAAAAATAAAATAAATTTTTGACTAACCCATCATAGAGAATTTGATGAAAAAAATTACAAATTTGATCTCCTTCTATCGATAAATATGTGATAACCCCATTAGGACATCTAAAAAACAATGTAATAATCTTAAAAAATCACCCATGTGGCAATAATGACATAATAAATTTTCACAAATTATAAGTCTTTCTTATAAAGAGTGGAAAAGAGTAAAAACTTAGCTAAAATATCATAGAGAATTTAGAGAATTTAATGAGGTTTTTATTGAAGTTGATCTTCTTCTATGGATAACTATGTTACAATCCCATGAGGGCATCTAAAAAAAAATGTAATAATCTTAAGAAATCATCCATGTGGACTTAATGAAAATCAATTGTTAATTAGTGATTATTGTTGCTTTTTAAGTGAAGCTGAAGACTGCATATTCTAAGAGTGTGTCTAGTTTAAGATATATTATTCAACCTATTTTTTTTATTTCATCTTTTAGGAGCCATATCTTTGCGAAGGATTATATGATTTAGCTAATTCTTGGACCAACTTGTGAGGAATTTGAATAGAGTTAAAATGGATGGTCATATAAAGGAATCCAAGCAATATTGAGGGAGATATGATCCTATGAAGTCAAGCATCTGGAACAAGGGAAATGAAGATTTTTAAAGTTGTGAAAAATGAAATTGCAAATATTTGTTAGGTAGGGTTCGAATGATGGGAAGAGAAATAAAGGGCTAGAACTTTAGTGAGGCAAGATATTCTATCTGGACATAGAAATTTTCAACTAAGTTTTTTTTCCTTCTTTATCTTAGAAATTTTGCATTCAAATTATTATAATTTTTTATCAAATATTATATTTTCTATAGGAAATTCTAATAAATTTAAATAGGTTTTGAGTTTGAATTTCTTTTCCATGGATCAATTTATAGTTAAATCCTTAGAATCATCTCTAGTGGTAGACATTAGTGAGTGCACCTCAGAGAGATCCTCGTTGCTCTAATATAGGATGATTTTTGGTAAATTTAATGGGTATTGGCCAAGGGCTTAATCATTGATAAAATGGATTGATAAGAGTTGGAAGTATCCAAGAGTGATTCTATAATTTCTTCCCAAAGGTTTCTTTCTAGTCATTTTTTGTGGGAAGAGCAGGACTCTTACCCGTCGGTATGAAGGATTTTCACCTAAAATATAAATCTATTTCTAGTACTAGTCTGGGTTAGGATGTTTGGGCTGTCCATTGAATTTTAGGAAATAGACACCTTCAAAACAATAGAAAACACTCTAGGAAAATTATTTGAGATTATAGATACTATGAAAGATGGATTCTTGGCTATTTATGCTCGGATATTGGTCATGATTGATATAAGTAAATCTTTACCAGAATAAATCATTCTTAAGTATGGGTATAATATATGAATCCAAACCATATATTATGTAAACATATCTTTTAGATGAATAAAATTTCATGAGGTGGGATATATTAAGAGATCATGCACTAAGAAGAGCCAAGCAGAATCATATGTAGAAAATCATAAGAGAAACTTACAAATGGTTATGGATGAAGATGGTTTTCAACTTCCAAAAACAATATTTAGAAAAATAAAAGAAATTAAATAGTGGAGACCAATAAGGAAGGATATTGGAAGAAATACCAACTCTTTTGAGGCTTTAGCCTATGAATAAAAAGTAGATAAAAAATTAGAGGACACAATACAACATGATCAATATATTAACAAGGAATTGTCTATTCAATATGATCCTAATTTAAGGAAGAACATTCTCGATGAACCTAAGGAATGTGTCTCATCAAATTTTTAAGACTCTCTTGAAGTACCATGCACCATTCAAAAGAAAAAAATTGGTAAATAAAATGTAGTTTTAGAAGTTAATACCTCTGCCATTAATAAAGAAATACTAGAAAATGAGTAAGACAAGTCAAAAGCTTATGTAGTAGAGATAAGAGAGGATAAATATGGTAAAAAAATTGTGAAATAATATTGAGGAATAGAAAAATAATATCTACTCTTGATATTGGCAAGGCTAAAAGAGGAAAACCCTCAAATTATCAAGCAAGATCCAAGGAAGCAAGAGCAAACATAGAGAAAGGAACACAAACAGGGTTATGCATAATGATGAATGATCGTTAATTCATTAATATTAGGATTTTTTAAATTTGAAATTGGTAAATATGAGGACCCTTGATTGGGGGCCATTCACCCAAAATTTCTAGGAGCAATTTTTTCTTTTGGATCAACTCACCCCACTTTGATAATAATTTTACCATTTTTTCTTTAAATCGCCAACACTCCCACCTAAATCATGGACCTTTTCATGTTTAAATTATAAATAATTTTATTTATCTCACCAAATTTACCTCTTATACTACCAATATATACTTAGAATGACAATGATACTCATACATCTAAAACATTCATTCTCCTTGAGAAATGACCTGTAGCAATGAAAA
Source organism: Wollemia nobilis (assembly GCA_028583015.1). Taxonomy (NCBI): domain Eukaryota; kingdom Viridiplantae; phylum Streptophyta; class Pinopsida; order Araucariales; family Araucariaceae; genus Wollemia; species Wollemia nobilis. Next base: position 20,304,951 of record JAQPPZ010017232.1, on the reverse strand, counting down.
TCATCAATAGTAATGAAAAAAACCTATAACAACAGAACATGATAAACAAAAACCTAATATGATCAATAGCAGAAGAGGGTTGAACGATTGGTAAGAAAAAATAAGATGATCGATTGTAGTAAAATAAATGATCAATTATAGAAGAGGCATAATCAATCGATAGAAGGATCGATCAGTTGTTGTTAGGTAAGCTGATCAATTGCAATCACATAAGATAATCAATGTGGGAAGGAACAATAATCGGTAGATGAGCCAATCGGTTGTAGAGGAGATTAGAGTCTATCAGCTAAAAGTAGAGTTGGTCAATAGTAGTAACAAAGGGATGATCAATTGCTACCACATAAGATGATCGATGTCAAAAGGGAAGAGATCAATAGAAGATCCAATTAGTTGTAAAATAAGGTAGAGTCTATCAATAGAAAGAAGAGTTAGTCGATAGCAAATAGAAGAGTTGATTAGTTGCTACAACATAAGATAATTGGTGTTAGAAGAGCCACGATTGAAAAAAGAGCCAATCAGATGCAAAGGAGGATAGTATATCTATAGAAATAAGAGTCAATTGAGAGCAGATAGAAAGAGAGTTTATCGATAGAAAGAAATGATAATTGATTACAAAGGAGTCTATTGGTCAAAATGAAGGATGATTGCAGAGATAAGAGTAGTCTATAAATACAATCAAAGGATAATTGATTGCATAGATAAGAGTAGTCTATCAACACAAACAAAGGATGATAAATTGTAGATGTATGATCAATCTATTGATATAAAGAAGAGTCATTTGGTAGCACACAAAAAGATAGTCTATTAATAGAAAGAAAGGATGATCAACACAAATTTTACTTATCCCAATTATAAAATTTTCATAATTTTGGTCAACATCATGTTCATTTTCTAACATGAAATACTTTTTTCTATACATGTATAATGACACCTACTGGTAATGTAAATGTAGACACCAAAATATAACCACTTGTCATCCATCCATAGCTTCTCACCACTTTTACCCATTATTTATATATATTTATATATATAATTTTAATATATATTTAAATAATAATATTATATATATTTTATTATATATATTTAATAAATATATGTATATTTATATGAATTAATCCTAGCCATCCATCATGATATAATCCTAGCCATTCATATGCCTTAATCCATGCCACATGCCCAAATTTAATCTCCACCCTTCGTCATGTTTTAATCTTGACCACACAAATTGTGTCATTGAAACCCTAATGTGCCCTAGGAGAGATTATAAAGAGGAGTCATTTTTATGACTCAACCCCTAAGTTTTCTAAGTCTTTGGTGTTAAGGAGTTTTCCCTAAGTCCTTAAGCATCCAAGCTCCCTTGCCATTATCCATCCTTCATCACTCACCATCACTTTTGTATCTATCATTGCCCACCTTGCACGAACTAGATCTACTTTTGTAGATTCTATTTCACTCCTAGAATACGCCTCTAATTTCCCCAAAGTACCTATGGGTATTTTATATCATCACCAAGCACCTCTAGGTGCCTTCTATCATCACCGAGTGCCTCTAGGTGCCTTCTATCATCATCGAGCACCTCTAGGCACCTTTTTTCATCACCAAGCGCCTCTGGGTACCTCCTACCATCATCGAGCACCCATGGGAATTCACAACCTTAGTTTTGGAGTTTATCAATCCCTCAAGTATTTCTAGGGCATCTATGTACAAAATTCTACAACAATGACGAAGAACAGAGAAAAAAAAATTAGTGTGACAAAGTAATTTATTTATTACAAGTATTTTTATTCTTTAGATCTATTTATAGCTTCATTTTTGTAACTAGGGTTAGTAGTTTTTTTATTGAGGGCCTCACATAGTGGAGTCCTCACATATATTATTGACCTTCTATTGTTTTTTTTTGTTTGCAATTTTAAGGATAAAGTTCATTGGAAGCTACTGAAGCACTTGAGTGGTTTGACCTATGGATATCTGAATCCCACTCATCTTACTATTGAGATCATGTTGAGTGTGAAGACACCACTCTTGTTTGTTAGCTAGGGTTTCAGAGAACCCTAGCATATTGAAACCATTGTATTGGATAATAAAGCATTGTAAAACCCTTATCTAGGGTACACTTGGTTGTAATATCAGAGATCCACCCAAAAATAAGAATAAAAGTTTATTTTGTGCAATCATATGTGTTTATTCTGCTTTATTCATTCATTTATTTAAGTATATTGTTTGGTGTTGTTCGATTTTGCATCTACAAATGGTGATCATGGTGGGACCCACAATGGGTTATTTATGCTAATTATCTTATCATTAATTTTTTGCTTTTTGTCTTTTGTCTTGTAGGTTTTTTGTAAAATTAGATCATGCAAATTTTGCAGAACCAATTTCTAAGGATTTGTAGAAGTTGTAGAAGGTGTGCAAATGCCCCGCGATGTTTGTGGGACATTCAGGAAGCACCAAGGTGCATTTCATAGGCACCCAGGTGTGTTTCACAAAGAAGAGGAACAATACGTAGGCTTATCTGTAAGTCTAATATAAAACCCTAGCTTCTCTATTTTACGTATTTTCATGTTTTTATAGATTTACGACTAAAAAGAACATCATTAAAAATCTAGTAAAAACAAACATTTTAATCTACATTTCTAGACATTAGAATAGTTCTTTGCATCCATTTTTGCATCCACATTCAATCATAAATCACACATTTCCATTTAAGGGTTTCACTATTTTCTAGTGTGCTACAATTGCATCTCTATTTTCATGTGAATGATTAATTGCATAAAATAGTTTGCATTCTAGGGTTAGGAATTTCTCCTTTTCTAGTCTAAGTAGGAATAGCATTAGAATAATTAAAAGTACCCCCGCATTTGGTGATTCAAGGCAAAAGAGTAGATGAACCCTCCTTTGTTTAGAGAGTGGTCTTAAGCGGTGTACTCTACTTCTTTTGAAAAAATCAATATTTCTTGTATTGGATTCTAATTTAGACTAGTGAAATCAGCTATTTCTAACATTGTATGTACACCTTAATAAGCTAAAAACCTTTAAAACGAATCACACACACATGTTTCATTATTAACAGTAATGGTTGAATTTCATCACCAACCATTGCTTGAGATCTGGTGATGGTGGGTTTCATCTCCATCCACCAATCTATTCCTCTAAACACCATAGGTTACCCTCGAGCAATATTTATGGATTTCATCACTAGTAAGAATCTCGTTGTCCATCCTAGCCATAGTGTTCACCCATTTTAACTCAAATTAGTGTATTGAAACACACACAAAAAAGAAGAAGGAAACATTAACATGAGATAATCAAAGAACCAGGTAAGACACATTTTTGTTGCATAAACATAGGATTGGATTGTCCATTTGATTTTGTGAGTTTTTCATTATACATTTCATTTTCAACACATTTTATATTTGGTTCATTAGTTTATGGTATTAATAAGGAATCAAGCTAAAATAATGAATCAAATATCCACCAACCAAACCACTTCAGCAATGGAGTGTTCATCATCACCTTCCACCACTACTTCCATGATCAATCCCCCTAGTGTGATACAAGTAAGTCATTCAGATTTATTTGCAGGCCCCTCACACACTATGTCATCCACATCATTTCATATGACCATACCCCAAATAGAATCATATTCACCAACCACTAACTACCATATCACCCACATAGACATGGTACAAGTGGAAGTTCTTATGAAATCCACTATCTTAGAGTCAGTGCCCAACTCACCTAGACATTATCCTTCTTTACAACAAGAACCTATCTCCTCCTAGACTTTAAGCTTTATCCAGGTGTACAATAACCCTATTTTTGAGGTATCTGCTTCACCTTCCCAAAACCTGTCCATGCCCCAATCATCATGTGTCCAAAGCACATCCATTCCATCCTCATATACCTCATTTTATGGTAACCCCTTGTATGAATCACATATCAATGTTGCTTCACAAGTGCCCACATCCATACCGTCTAGTGTCTCCCATCAAGTTGCAATTCCTATTGCAAATTACCCCCCACCTACCTCATCAATCCCATCCACATATATGCCATTAACCACTAATTTGGAAATACATGAGACATGGGAACATATCAAAAAATTGCTTAATAAGTGGAAGAACGCTCAACAATAAGTTCAGGTGAACCCTAAGCCTCAACCTATTTCCACTCAGACCATATTCATTAGCCAAAGTCCATCTTGGTTATCATAATATTTTGTGGTTTCCATTCCAACACCACCACCAACCCATACCCATTCTATTACCATTTTCCAAACTATCAAAAGCCTTCTTACATCATCTCCATATATTCATTCACAATCATTCCTTCATCAACCACATCATCATCAACATCAATCAACTCTACCAAGTCATCATCATCTCATCACACCTCAACATCTCTCCACCTCACCATCACAAAATCATCAAGTGATTCAGGATTTCCACATTCTTGGGGAGGACCATCGAATCCAGGCTATGCAACAATAGATTGATAGTTTGATGCAACATACTCCTAGAATGATAAACCAGAAGCCTACCCTACACCAACTAATCAATCAACCAATTCATCCTTTGGTACCATCACCACCATATTCGATAGATTTCACAATACCAAAGTTTGATAAATTTAAAGGGACGAAGAACCCTAAAGAGCATGTGAGTTCATTTGTTCATTCTTATTTTATAATTCAAAGCAATGATGCTCTAATTCTTAGGAACTTCCCTCAAATATTAGGATGAGATGTTGTAGAATGGTATAACCATTTACCCAATCATAGTATTTATACTTTTGAGCAATTAGTGGACCAATTTCTTGAAATATTCTCCCTTAGTATAAGAAAGAAAGTCTCATTATCTGATATCTATGATCTAAAATAATATTATGATGAGTCTATCTCTAAATTTGGTAACTATTGGAGGGTCGTTATCACCAAATTTCCATTTTCCCTACCAACGAAAGAGCTGACTTGATTTTTCACTAAGAGTTTCATAAAACCCATATCTTGGTTATTAAAATTGCAACAACATAGATCATTTTATGAAGCTCTTTCCTAGGCTAGCACAATTGAGGAGATAAAAATCCAAGAAGGAGTAATCAAGCCTAAGAATAAATAAAGGTAAAACAAGGGCCAATATAAAGGAAATTATTCTGGCCAATCAAAATTCAATTAGGCCAATCCGGCCAATTAAAATCAGGTAAATCAAGTGGTCATGAGCCATCCAGTAATGGCTCAACAACAGCACATGCAACAAAAACCATGACAAATTTAATATCATGTGGTTTCCTCAACTACTCAATCAAGTCAAAACACAATGCCAGTTGTGGAAAATCAACCACATCGATAATATGTTTGACAACCCCATCAATATATCCCATTGGCTTAATATTATACCTCCATTTTTTGTAGGTTATATAACACAAATCAACTTCCCTTGCCTGAGGTCAAACCTAATGATCCCGCTAAACATGGTAAACACTTTAGGGAACATTTATTTTATCCTTATCATAGACTGAATGGGAATGACATCAGTAACTGCCATCAATTCAAAGATAGAATACAAGACCTTATTGAGTTAGGAGCTATCAAAATTGACAGTCCTCTAGCTCAACAAAATTAAAATATTGGGATCTTTCAAACACCACTTCCTCATCATGAGGAGGCAAAAACAACAAAAAGAGGGTCAAATACCAAGATTCCTCCCAATCAAGTTAATCATGTTCACCAGTACTAAGGTTTTGTGGGTGCTATTCATGTAGTAACTTGAGGTTAACAACGATGCTTCAATCAACAAATTGCTCAACATCAGTCTAGTCATTTTCCCATACCTCCACAGATAAGTGTATCTCAACCTACCTGTAGCACCCTAAAATTGGCACAGTTAAACCTTAGTAAAAAGATAAAAATTCAAATTTTAACCTCAAACTACCCGTTAACCGCCTGTTACCCGCTTTCCTCATTTTTCATGCCATTTTTAGGATTTGTTTTGACCGTTGGACGATATCGTCACAGATTAGATGAAATCGTCCCAGATCTGATGAATTCGTCATGGATAGAACGTCCAGACGATTTTGTCCCAAAACCAAATTTTCATAATTAGCTTCTGTTTCAATAGCCTCTCCAACTTGGGTAGAAGCGCGTCTATGCAGTTGGAGATTCCCCCGTTGGAGATCTCCCAGATTGGGATGATCCCCAACCTCCTAACCTCTCCCTAATCCTATATAAACTAAGATTTTATTAGTTTATCCCCCTGATTCCCCTTGAATTTTTGCCTGAAACTTTGCTTAAACTTCCCTGAACTTCCATGCACCTCAGAGCATCCTCACACCATCATTTGCATTCGGTATTTCATGTTTTCTTGTAGGAACTTCACTATTTTTCAGTCGAAGCAAGATCGGATCATCGCAAGCGATTCCAGACTATTTCGGATGATCTTGTCGAGAGCACAGACGATCTCGTACGATTGGAGGCGATCCTGACTGTAGTCCAGATTGGGGGCAATCAGAGTCCAGAGTTTGCATTTCCTTAGCTTTTTTAGCATTTTCTTATTATATTCCTGCATTATCTTAGTTATTATATCTATGCATCTTGGAGTTCACCTCATTTAATATAAATACATGATAAAATCAAAATAAATCATTAAATCTATTGCATTTCCTCTGTAATTGCTATTTGGATCTATCATATAGGTAAATTTACTATTATTTCTATCGTTTCCCTTTGTTTTTGGCAGTTGCATTTTGGTATTTTGTATCTATTTCTGTGATTGCAGGTTTCTACGAATTTGTCTGATGAATTCGTCAGATTAACGATGATCTCGTCTGATCTCAGACGATTACGTACGAGTTGAGATGATTTGGACTGCTACAAAACTCAGAACCTTCATCAAACATCTGGAATCAGGTATGTTCTATTCTCTTTAGCATATTCTCTGTGTTAGCATTTATTCCTATTTTCTGTATTTATCTAAATCAGTATTGGCATATAGAATAGTTTAGATTCATCTTGGCCAAACCTAGGAATTGAATGATTAAAGTACAAAATGAACACATCAAACTCACTATCAACCTAGGTGTGGAAACTGCCACTCAAAAGTTTCCTGGTGAACCCACCATCCATCGAAAATTCACCTTTATACCCCTCCCCCGAGAGGCGGGACCTTCAAAGGGCCTCTCAGTCCGAGGTATTGTCCCATCCTTCTCGCATCCCCCTTTCGGGCATGGATCCTATAGCCTGAGGGTAAGGATGCAAAAAATTTGGAGCGATACATTTTGGTGAACCCGACGTGAAAACTAAAAACCTTTTGAAAACAATCCAAAAACAACAAAACATAAATGCATTTAGAACCAAAGATTGCATATCATATTTAGATGGTAGATTATAATAAAATATGAGTTGTCACCATTAATGTTGAGAATCAATTAGCAGCTATAGAGGTTACTTTTGTGCTTAGAGTACCTCAAACAAATAGGGTTCAACCTTTGTGGGACGAACTTGATAGGAGATTGGGTATCATTGGATCTAGGGCAATAGAACTTAGGCAAATTAAGAGGTTTGTCCTAGATAGAATCCTGGATCCTGATCAAGTGACCTTATATCATGAACTTCAGAGAGCTTGCCATAGGTGGTTAGCAGATAAAAGAGCCCATGTGTCTTCAGAGTTGTACACCTTTGAGGAATATCTTGAGAATGCAGTTGTAGTACATAAATTTCTATCTCATATAGAGGATCAAGAGGTTGTTTTTATGGATAGAAAAATATGGAATAGAGTTCCTAGAGCTGTGTTATATCGAGAGTATTGCCATGAACTTTATTTCTACCAGTCAAGGTATGAAACAGATAATATCACTATAGCACATTTTATCAAGTTCTTGAAAAACCATTTCCAATTTGAAGAGGAGCATTTCATGACTCCTGATGAACTTGATCCTATCAATGACATCTATAAACTATTTATAGAAAACTAAGTTATTCTTTTATTATTGTTATTTCTTGCATTCAGAGTGTTGTTTGTTGTCTTTGTAAACATAAAAAATAAATATATATATATATATATATATAAATAAATAAATAAATAAAAATAAAAACAAAACAAAATCATAACAAAAATCAAAACATTTTCTTTTAAGCATTATAGTAGGTATATAGTTAAAATATATACCTCTCAAATTTGTTGCAAATATATATATATATATATATATATATATATCAATATATATTTGCTAAAATCTAAATTAGACATAATGACTAGACTCAGGAATGGAAAATAGACTGAAGTAGAAGAGGATTGGTTAGGAAAAACCATAAATAAACCAGATGTCCTTCCTGAAGACCCAATTCAGGAAGAAGGAACCTTAAACCAACAAGAAGAAGAATTTGTGGATGCAAATGAACAAAAAGAAAATGATAGAGAGGAAGGACCCTCATCCCCTAAAATATCTCCAGAAGGAGCTGTTACTTTTGAGAACATGGAACACTTCTGGAAGTTCCTCAATAATAATATTGGCACTCTTAATAGAGCAGTTCATATGGACAAAGATCAAATTAGTGACACTCAAGCAACCCTAGAAGACATATATCACACACGCACTAATCCTTTATCCTTTGTTGATCAAGAAAGTGATCAAGTTGGACCATCCAATTTGGATATGGCCGCTATAATCCAGAACATGCAACAACAACAGGTTACCCAACCACCTAGAGTGCCTGTTATCAAGCCTAAGGTTATTCTCCCACAAAAGAAACCTTCATTCACTGCTCTATTTCGCCAAGCTATTGATCAATATACCTCAAATCAACAAAAGCCTAAAACAAAACCAAATACCAATTTCCAACAATCTGGGATACAACATAATGCTACAACAAATCTTCTTCATAATACTCTTCCTACCAACCATTTGCATAACAACAATATAGCATCTAATCCTTATGTCACGCCTTCCTACGCTCACAAATCCCATACTCATGTACCACCAAACCAATATGGTGGGCAAACTGGTAATCTGGAAGCCATGGTGAAACAATTAGTCTCCCGCATGGACCAGATAGATCCCTACCATCCCTCATATAATTATCGAGAGATGTGTAGTCAGCCTCTAGATCCTATAGTTGTAGCACAACCATATCCCAAACACTTTCCTATGCCTGTCCTACCTATATACAAAGGAATCGAAGATCCCATAGAGCATCTTCGTATGTTTAGGATAGCATGTCATGATATATCACATGATGACTTGTTATTACTAAAGATGTTCCCAAAAAGTTTAGGAGGGATGGCATTGGAGTGGTATTATCAATTGCCCACTCATTCTTTGAGAAATTTTGAAGAGACCGCTGAGTCTTTTGTGCATCAATTTAGTGCCTATATCGAAAGGCATGTAACCATTAAAGATTTGTACAACCTAAAACAAGACAAAGATGAGTGTTTTGCTGACTTCTTAGCTCGATGGAGACAATTGATAGGGAAATTACACTTTGTGTTACCTTATCGAGAAATGTTGGATATTTTTATCAATAATTTACAAGAACAACTATCCTATGAATTATCAACTGCTACCTTGACCACCTTCGATCAAGCTATAGACTTAGCCCGAAGAGTGGAAGATGCTCTTATTAGGAGAGGTCAGCTCAAAAAGAAAGATGATGAGAAAACATCCAGAAATCAATATAAAAATAAACAAGTTGTGGGTGATGGAGTCACTGATAGCAAAAACATTGCCAATGTTAATACTGCAAAAACAACAGAGAAGTTCATATTGAAACCTCCTGATAAACCACCCCGAGAATTTACTAGGTTAAATCAACCTTTATCAACCATTCTCCCACAACTATTAGCACGAGGTTTGATTCAATTACCAAATATCCGGGAACCTGATCCAACTATACCCGGATACAGAGCTGATTTACATTGTGATTTCCATAGAGGACCTGGACACGCTACCAACTCTTGTAAAAGGTTAAAACATAAAATACAAGACCTGATTGATAACAATGAGATGGAGGTGCAAGCCTTTCAACCTAAACAAAATCCTCCTAATAATGCTCAAAAGAACATCCCCCAAAATCAGAATCGAATGCCAATCAATCGCTGGACATATTTCAACATCCTTTACCAAAGCATGGTAAAGAGGTGGCTAATCAAATTGAGCATCATAATGTTCCCCCTCCTACCCGATATGTAGGAACTATTAGTGGACATTCACTTACTCATGATGTAGAAGTATTTGACACAACTTTATCCATGGTTACGACCAGACCTCTATGTAATATTCGGACCCCTGATCTTAGTGATACCGAATATGAGACTGAAAGTGACATGGAAATCACCTCAAATCAATCGAATAGCTCTAAAGATGAATCAGATCCTATTCAACCTATCACAAGTTCTATGGTTCCAGAAGAACCATTTCCTAGAAGAGTCACTACTAGACCATCTTCTCACCAATTACTTTCTAATGAACAAGCCATAAATGCTAGACCAAGGCCCATTCATCATCCTCAAAATAATATTGTAGGTACCATCGAAGCCGTTACCAGACAACAGGCTCAAAACTCTCAACAGGATCAAACTCAGAATGATGGATCAGCTCCATTTGTTTTGAAAAATCCCAATAAAGGGAATCATGCGCCTAATGTTCAACCTAAGCCTCCTTATAATATTAATGAACAATTATCAAATACTATAGCTAGAATTTCCCTTTTGGACCTTTTAAGATCTTCTCCTACCCATAGGGATGAATTAATGCTCACATTAAGCCAAATGATGGTACCACAAAATATTCAACCTAAAGCCATGTCCAATACTATCATAACTCGAGAAGTCGATTGTATTGACTTTCGGGATAGAGATATACCACAACATAGTTTACATAAGGATAACCCCTTATATATTACTGCCCTAATTGGGGATGTAGTCGTTAAACGAGTCTTAATTGATAATGGTTCATCTTTAAACATATGCACTTTTGACTTCTACCAAATATTTGGGTTTAGAAGTGACGAAATGAAAAGAACTGATATGATCATAAAAGCCTTCAATGACGAAACACAAGAAACATGTGGAGTTATTACTATCCCCTTGCAAGTTGGTCCGAGAACCTTAGACACGACCGTGTTTATTGTACATTGCCCTGCATCATACAATATACTTTTGGGTCGCCCTTGGATCAACGCAATGCGAGTTGTTCCCTCAACTTTACATCAGTGTGTTAAATTCAAATTTAAAAATCAGTTGGTTACCATTCATGGTGATCCTAGACCCTTTGATATGTGTGCTTTGGCAGAACCGGTTGGAGTTCAATTTTGCCCTGCTCTGTCATCCACACATCCTAATTCTCATCAACCGTCTAAACGTGTGAAACACACACCCATAACATCATCTACTTTTTCCCCATCAACTACACCTCTATATATGGCTCAACCATCTTCCGAACAAACCACATTAGGACCTCAAAAAGATCCTAAAACTACAACCAATGCTTCTTGTTTTACTCCTATAACTTCCATACCTATAGACTCACCTATCGATATCTCTATAACATCTACATCCACTACAAGCATCCTTTCCACATCCGACGATGTAGGAAATGTTCCTTCTACCTCTTATGCTCTTACTGATGAGCTCTTACCCGATTTATCTAAAATTCTTATATCAAAAGAAACCAACATTGCCATACAAGATTCCCTTATTTTAAATAAACTCCCACCCTCTCCTCGTACCTTGGGCCTCCCACAGCCTATGGGAAGTATCTACCAAGTTGGGAGTTGTGCTTTTATTTATAAGGGATATGATTGGGGAAGAATACCTAGAAACATCAAGACACATTGTGATGGATATGCCAGATGCTATTTTGCTAATGAGTATATTAAAGCTAAGCCTATAATGCTTAAAATGGGATATAAAGGGAAAGGTTTGGGACCTTTCTAGAATGGTATGAAAGAACCTTTTGAGGTAGAACCGTGGCCTGCCCGATGTGGTGTGGGCCTATTTCCTAGTAAAGGTCAGCCCTTCCCATTCGAGGATGATGACCACCTCATATGTTACCAAGATTATCTGGATAAATGGGATGTCTTGCATTTAATGAATAAGCCTCTTACATGCAATATGCTATCCATAGCTTACCCTGAGATGATTGCCGAATCCGACGACGAGTTGGAGGGGGATATCTTTCATGATGTCTCCATTGAGGAATTGTTACATAACGGATTTTATTTCGATGGCTCTATACCTAGTATAGCCCAACTTGAGGCCACGACTCCTCAAGATGAATTATCCAAGCTAACCTTGGAAGAATTACAAGAATTAGGTGTTTCACCCACCCCACCTAATTTTGAGAGAGATCTACATATGGAAGTAGAAAACATCATAAAAATTAACATTGGAACCAAAGATAACCCTCACATAATCAACATTGGATCCGAATTGAGTCAAGAAAAACAAGATACATACATTGCATTCCTTAAACAATATGAAGACGTCTTTGCTTGGACATATGAAGATATGCCAGGATTAGACCCTTCTGTAGTTATGCATCACCTAGTAGTCCATCCGGATGCTAAACCTGTTAAACAAAAACTTAGAAAAATGCATCCCAAAGTGGCCTTACTAGTCAAAGGAGAATTAGAAAAACTCTTAAATGTTATTTTTATACAAGCCATTGATTATGCTGAATGGATCTCGAATGTAGTTCCAATAACTAAGAAAGAAGCCACTAAAGTTAGGGTTTGCACAGACTTCAGAGATATTAATGTTGCATGCCCTAAAGACGATTTTCCTCTTCCCAACATGGATCAGATCATTGATTTTACTGCTGGGAGTGGAATGATATCCCTAATGGATGGATTTTCCAGTTATAATCAGATCAGGATAGCTCCTGAAGATCAGGCTAAGACAACCTTTATTACCCCTTGGGGAACCTTTTGTTGGAAAGTGATGCCATTCGGTTTAAAGAACGTAGGTGCAACCTATCAACGAGCCATGACTTATATCTTTCACGATATGATGCATAATATTCTACATGATTATGTAGATGATATTATAGCTCGTTCCATCAAAGAATATGATCATTTAGATGACTTGAGAAAAGTATTTGATCGGTTAAGGGAGTATCTTATCCGATTGAATCCAGCTAAATGTATATTCGGAGTTAAGTCCGATAAATTATTAGGGGTTATAGTTTCTTTACGTGGCATTGAAATTGACCCTCTCAAGATCATGGCTATCACTGATATGCCCGCACCCACAAATATATCAAGATTACGAAGTCTACAAGGTAAGCTTCAAGCTATTCGCCGCTTTATTGATAAGTTGGTAGACAAAACCGGACCTTTTCTTAAGCTTCTTAAGAAAGATGTCTCTTTTCATTGGGACGACGAATGTCAAGAAGCATTCGAACTCCTCAAACAATATCTCCTTAAACCACCGGTGCTTTCCCCACCTAGATCTGATCGTCCATTTATTTTGTACATTTTTGCTTTCGATTTTGCCTTAGGAGCTATGTTAGCTCAACTTGACGATGAGAAGAAAGAACGTGCTAATTATTACATTAGCGGGACCTTAATCAGTTATGAAACTCGCTATACCATATTAGAGAAGTTATGTCTAGCAGTCATATTTTCTACACAGAAACTACGACATTATATGCTCAGTCAAAAAACGTATGTTATTGCCAAATTCGATCCTTTGCGATATCTCATGAGTCGATCGTACTTATCTGGTCGCACCGCCAAGTGGGTTCTTGCGCTAAGCGAGTTTGAACTCATGTTTATAGGACAAAAGTCTGTTAAGGGTCAAATCATAGTAGATCAATTAGCTGCTGCACCCTTAGAGTCTACCCATCCCCTCATCATTGAGTTTCCCGATGAATGCCTTAAACTAGAGGCAGACCATCCAGAGCAATGGTCCCTATACTTTGACGGAGCCCGATGTATGAGTGGGGCTGGTGCAGGTATTATTTTAATATCTCCACAAAAACATCTTATACCTCTGTCCTTCAAATTAACATTTGCTTGTACTAATAACACTGCTGAATATGAAGCTCTTATCCTTGGATTACGAGCTGCTTTAGCACTGAAAATTAAAAATTTATTGGTTTTCGGTGATTCTCAACTTGTCATAAATCAAATCAATGATGTTTATCAAACCCGAGATGACAAATTGCGTCCATACAAAGCATATGTCTTACAATTATTATCTTTATTTGATCAAGTTACCTTGGAAGCTATTCCTCGAACTAGCAATCGTGCGGTTGACGCTATGGCTGCAACTGCATCTCTTTTGCCCTTGGAGTTAGATGATGAATATGCTACCATCATTATTCATCGACTCCAGGAGCCCACTTCAAGCAAATCATGCTTAGAACCTTTGGATGTGTTTCTAATCAACGAAACTACTCCTGAACCATGGTACATTGATATATTTAATTTTTTGCAAAATGGAACCTTCCCCGAAGGTTGTCATAATAACCAGCGTAGGTTATTACGTAGACGAGCAAGTCGCTTCGTGATTATTGGTAATACCTTGTATAGGAGATCTTTTGAAGGCATCTTACTGAGATGTTTGAATCTAGCAGAATCTAGATCAGCTTTGAGTGAAGCCCACAATGGATCTTGTGGGGGGCATTTTAGTGGTAGCGCCATTGCTAAAAAACTCCTCAGGATAGGATATTTTTGGCCTACCATGGAGAATGATGCACATGCTTATGTGCGCCATTGTGACAAGTGCCAGAAACATGCTGACCTTGTCCATGCACTTGCACAAGAGCTGCAGGCCATTTCATCTCCTTGGCCCTTTTCAAAATGGGGCTTAGACATCATTGGAAAAATCAACCCTGTGTCATCTGATGGACACAAATTTATCATAACCGCCATCGAGTATTTTATGAAGTGGGTTGAAGCTATGCCATTAGCTTCTTGTACTGGAACCCAAGTTTCCAAGTTTATTTTTAATCAAATTATTTGTAGGTTCGAAATCCTTGCAAATCTCATTTCAGATAATGGAACTTGTTTCAAAAATAAATATGTCAAAAAATTATGTCAAAAGTATAAAATTCAACATCGTTGGTCCACTCCCTATTATCCTCAGGGTAATGGCCAAGCGAGAAGCATCTAATAAAACATTAATCAAAATCCTTAAAATATTGGTCAACAAATCTGGCCGAGATTGGCACATCCAATTATATCTTGCTTTGTGGGCTTATCGAACTAGCGTTCGTACTCCCACAGGCACTTCCCCCTTTGTTTTGGTTTATGGTGCTGAAGCCGTTTTTCCCTTTGAATTAGAAGTTCCTTCTTTGGCTCTGCTACTTCAAGATACTGAAGTAGGAGATGAATATCATGCTGGCAGACTTAGTCAGCTGGAACTCCTAGATGAAAAGTGCATCAATGCTTTGGAGCATCTTCGTGCCTACCAAAACAAGCTTAAACGAGCATACCTCAAGAAAGTTCATCAACGATCCTTTGAGATCGGCGACCTTGTCTTAAAAGAAAATCAAAAAAATACTACTGCAACTAAAGACCTTAAAGGTAAATTTGAGCCCAACTGGCTTGGACCATATGTCATCATTGCTAAATTTGGATCGGGAGCATATCGATTAGCTACCTTAGATGGTAAAGATCTTAAAGAACCTATGAACATTATGCATCTTAAGCGTTATCATGCATAACATTGGGTCATTTCATCATTTGTATATATTGTATTTTGCATGTTGTTTCATTTTAGCCATTTCTATCAAAATATTTTTTCAAGAACAGTAATAGTATTTCTTCTTGCAATTCATCAATCAAAATCAAAATATAAAAATATAAAAACATCAAAATCATCAAAATCTTCAAAAACATCTTTTATTTTTGTACCTGTCAATTCTTGAAGTAGTGCAGTTATATTTTCAATTATTTTGGATAAATTAGCATTTATTTGGAATCCTGCACTTTCACATTCACATGAATAAATATCTTGATTTTATTTTGTATGATTATTAATCTCTCTTATATCAAAGTCCACAGTTGAATTAAATAAAGTTTTGAGCATAGAGAACTGGTCTTGTTATTTACTTGAACCAAATATATCTTTTCACATTAAAATGATTTCATTGCAAATTCGATATGATGCTACATAGTAGAAGTGGTTTCTTGAGCGAAAAGTTTCCCCTGCTATCCTATCATGCACATGGTCTAGAATCTTTGAGAATTGACAAAAGGACAAGCTCACCCCTACCCAGAATAAAAATCCCTTGCTCTATAGCTAATCCGAGCAAGTATCCCTAGCATAGGAAGAAAAGAAAAGTTCAAGAAAAAGAGAAAAAGAAAAATGTTATTTTGTATCATCACAGTAATATTTCAGCATTATCTCAAGTTCCAAAAAAAAAAAATACAAAAGAGAAAAAAAAGAAGAAAAAGCAAAAGCAAAAGCAACAAAATCCCTTCCCTACCCCTTGAAAAGAAAAGAAGGGTGAATGAGCTTGAATCCCTGGAATTCTCAATTATTCGAAAACTATGAGGTAAGCCCCATAATAGGTGGTTTGTGCCCAACCCGCTTGGCCTTGGGTAATCCCTAGCATGGTGATATGTCTGTCACATTAGCGACCTTCTTTTGTATAGACCTATGTCGGCTTATGGATTAGCTAGCTCTTGATAACCTAACTTACACAATAGTCTGGTACGGTTACATGCATATAAATCATGGTCAACGAACATTCATTTGGTTAATTCAAATTACTTGTATCAAATTATCTTGCTCAAAATTGGTGAATGAACAATGCAATTGCACACACATTTGTATTTGAGAGATTCTCTATCATTATGATAAATCAAGATCGGCAATGAACTCACATATGCACATGAGGGTTCCTTATAAATCTACATTTTGTCTTTGAGATAATTTAAAATATCTCTGCAATTTTTTGGAATAAATTTTATTCTTATTTAACAGAACATCTGTTTAGTCTAAAAACAATTACATACATCTTTCTTTCCAAAATCCAACATTTCTTTCCAAAACATGCAATAAAGTCACATTTCTTTATATCTTCGACTTTCGCAATGATGGTATAGTTCCAAAACCTAAACTGGAATTTTATGCCTAGCGCAAGTCCTTATTTTATATTTTGTTTATCTCAAAATCAAAAATCAATCATGCAATAAAACTAAAATATCAATTTCTTCTTTGGATTTCGCGATGATGGTATAAGTCTATACCTATAATTCTATGCCTAGCGCAAACCATTGTTCTCATTTTATTTCCCATTCATCTTAATTCATACAAACATATGGCTTACATCATTATGTTACACAATTGTGCTTTAAAACGAACGAACACTTATTCTATTTCATGTCATTATGTCAACATTCAATTTTGCAACCATGGTATAATTTCTAAGGAATTATTCAAAAAATTTATCACACTTAGGAATTTATGCCTAGCAAAAATCACTTTTTAAATATATTTCATGCATAATTTTTTATGAAAAATCTGAAAACAAATCATCATCATCATCATTTCACCATAACAACACAAAAATCTTAAGACAGTCTCTTAAGCATTCTTTTACTTTTAGCAATATTTCTATACTGGGATTAGCTTGACGACCAAGTGAGCGGCGACTCCATGAAATGGTCTATAACAGTGACAATGTCCTTTGAAATTATTGTTAGAAGTCCCTTTTATTTTTCATCAAATCACACCAAAAACAACCAATTGTTTACATCAGATTATTTCATTTAAATTTTACAACATGACACAAAATTATAATATTTCTAAAAATGACATAATCACATGAATCATCAATCATCAATTGCAAAATTCAACATTAAAGCATCATACAACAAATTCAACAAGTCATATCATCAAAAGACCATATATATATATCAACAACTTATGTACATCATAATCAAAATTGGACTGGTATGCCACAATCAATAGCCTGGCATACTCAATCCTCTCAAAAAATATATATAATAATACAAATCTGCCCTCTACAATAGCTAGCCTCGAGAAGCCCTCGAGCTCTCAGCCTCATCTCCTCCCCCACCCTGACGTGGAGGAGGTGGTCCCATAGAGGTCCGGGCCGTGTCTCGGGTCCTCGTCGTCGATCGTGAGGATGTCCTCGATGATCCCATCATGATCGGTTTCGCAATGGGAGCTGGCAGTGGTACCCTCTGGTTCTCTGGAACCATGTGATAGTAAAGCCCCTGGTAGAATGCGGTCTGAGCAATAGACCATGCCAGATCCCGAGTGCTCGCTCCTCCGCCCCGAGCTCTGAGCCGTGTAGCCTCATCCTGTAGTGTCTGCACCTGAGCCCGAAGGCGGGCAACCTCAGCCCGGAGAGCCACCGTCTCACTGCTCTCCCCTACCTCGACACCCTTGCCCTTATCGAGTGATGGTGGTCTCTCCCCCTGCTGAGAAGGAAGTCCCTCCTCCCTCCTCCCTGGCTGTTGTGGTCTCTAGGGAGCCCGTGCCATCCTCTGGCGTCTCTCCTACGGAGACCATCACTTCTCTCTCCCACCGTGACCCCACGCTGCCTCAATAGCAGCCTGGCACCACCTCCCCATCCGTCGCACAACTGCGTGCACCGGACCCTATGCCCTCATCATTCGAGGAGGGCGGATGCCTGCGTACCAGGCATCATACCCCTGTCTGTGACCCCAGCGTCGTCACCATCCACTGGCTGGATGGGGGCATCATCTATGTCCTGACTCCAGAACCACTACATGTCTAGAGCCCCGCTCAGTGTAGTACTATCCCGAATAGTCTGGGAGTACTCATAATCCCTAAGAGAAGGGATCCCCTGCTGTAGACCGAACTGCCATAGCACCCGGTCGTAGCGATGGAGCTCTACCTCTCCCCGCTCCATCCTCAACCAGCAGACTCTCCTGATGTGAGCCAGCTCCTGCCCATCCTCTGCCCACTCGGGGTGCTCTCGCCATGGCCTCTAGGTGATTTGGTCAGGGATGAGGTCGTCCAGCAACCTTCGGGACATCGATAGATCTATCTGCCACTGTGATCCCCTCTGTAGCCACCAGTAGAAAACCCGAGGCCTCTCTCGATCAACCCCTATCAATGGGAGCCCTATCGGCCTTCGCACCACGATGTGCTCCCAGCACCAAACCTATAGTAGCGATGTCAAGACCAGACATCGACCTCCCTTGTATACGACCCCATGCAGGATCCTATACAAGTGGCATAGTACAAAGCTGCCCCATGCAAACCTGTACCCATGGTCTCTCATGTCGTAAACTATATCTGAGAGGAGCCATGGTAGCCTGCACCCGCTCTGGTGGCACAACAGTAAGCCACCTACCACCCCGGCCAAAACCCGAGTCAGCCTGGATGCCCCAGGCATCTGCCTCAGAGACTCGATGTTCACCCCGCCCTTCTCCAGGGTGAAGCTCGGGTCTCCAGTCAATCTCATCATCGCCTGGCCCTGATTGGCCGTAGGCATCATCAGCCGTCCTTGTATGGGGATCCTCATGATCCTCCATACGTCCTCTAGAGTGGGAGCCATCTCCCCTGTCGATAGCCAGAAATAGGATGACCCCGGATACCACCTCTCTGCTAGGGTTGTCAGTAGCCCCATGTCCGTCGGTACTTGTGGCATCTCTGCCACATGTCGTAGCCCGACCTGTGCTAGTTGGTCGTGCTCTGCCTGGTCGAGAGCGGCCAAGTCATCTCTCAGTCCATCGTATTTCCATTCTCGGCTCTTTAGTAATCCTTTCTACAAAACAAACAATAAAACAATAAAATTCATTAATCAACCAATCATTAAAATCAAATTAAATACATTTTTAACCATCAAGTGATGATATCATCGTCAAATTGGGCAAAGTCATCCTTTGTAGGATGAAATCGTCTCCTATTTCACAACTTGGGGATCGCCCCTTGTTGAACGGGATCGCCCCTACTTCACCGATTTTGCCCTCCGACGAAATCGACGATATAGGGACGATTTCGATGAAATAGGGACGATTTCATCAGATCGGGCGTCGACGGCCTAAAAATGGCCGCGATGCCCCAAACAATCAACATTTAAATAAAAAAAAAATTGCACAAAGTAAAATCAAACCTAATCTACTAGGATTAGATCCTTACCCGTAGCCCGCACCGGACCTCTGTCGCTCTGTGCGCTGTCTCCACCATTGTTTCTCTTTGCAGAGCTCTAAAACCAGTAAAAATGAATAGTAAAAAATGAATTAGGGTTTTCCCTATTTTTCTTAATTTTATTCAAAACCAACAACATTTTTCATTTTAATTTTGCTTTTCCATGTTTTTACCTCAAACGTTCGATTTGGGTAAAAACACGGAGGGGGCACCATAGTGAGCAGTCGTACGATTCGACCAAGAATCGTCGTCTAAAAAATTGAGTACATTTTTGCTTTCTCGTAAAATGGGAAGAACTCGTCTTTAACGCATTTTCTTCAAAAAATTCGCTAAAGAGGGGGAAAAATGTAGCACCCTAAAATTGGCATAGTTAAACCTTAGTAAAAAGATAAAAATTCAAATTTTAACCTCAAACCGCCCGTTAACCACCTGTTACCCGCTTTCCTCGTTTTTCGTGCCATTTTTAGGATTTGTTTTGACCGTTGGACGATATCATCGTAGATTAGACGAAATCATCCCAGATCTGACGAATTCATCATGGACAAAACATCCAGACGATTTTGTCCCAAAACTAAATTTTCATAATTAGCTTCTGTTTCAACAACCTCTCCAACTTGGGCAGAAGCGCGTCTACGCAGTTGGAGATTCCCCCGTTGGAGATCTCCCAGATTGGGATGATCCCCAACCTCCTAACCTCTCCCTAATCCTATATAAACTAAGATTTTCTCAGTTTATCCCCCTGATTCCCCTTGAATTTCTGCCTGAAACTCTGCTTAAACTTCCCTGAACTTCCACGCACCTCAGAGCATCCTCACACCATCATTTGCATTCGGTATTTCATGTTTTCTTGCAGGAACTTCACTATTTTTCAGTCGAAGCAAGATCGGATCGTCGCAAGTGATTCCAGACTATTTCGGACGATCTTGTCGAGAGTGCAGATGATCTCGTACGATTGGAGGTGATCCTAACTGTAGTCCAGATTGGGGGCAATCAAAGTCCAGAGTTTGCATTTCCTTAGCTTTTTTAGCATTTTCTTATTATATTCCTGCATTATCTTAGTTATTATATCTATGCATCTTGGAGTTCACCTCATTTAATATAAATACATGATAAAATCAAAATAAATCATTAAATCTATTGCATTTCCTCTGTAATTGCTATTTGGATCTGTCATATAGGCAAATTTACTGTTATTTTTGTCGTTTTCCTATGTTTTTTCCAGTTGCATTTTGGTATTTTGTATCTATTTCTGTGATTGCAGGTTTTTGACGATGATGATCTCGTCTGATCTCAGATGATTACGTACGAGTTGAGATGATTTGGACTGCTACAAAACTCAGAACCTTCATCAAACATCTAGAATCAGGTATGTTCTATTCTCTTTAGCATATTCTCTGTGTTAGCATTTATTCCTATTTTTTGTATTTATCTAAATCAGTATTGGCATATAGAATAGTTTAGATTCATCTTGGCCAAACCTAGGAATTGAATGATTAAAGTACAAAATGAACACATCAAACTCACTATCAACCTAGGTGTGGAACTGCCACTCAAAAGTTTCTTGGTGAACCCACCATCCATCGAAAATTCACCTTTATACCCCTCCCCCGAGAGGCGGGACCTTCAAAGGGCCTCTCAGTCCGAGGTATTGTCCCATCCTTCTCGCATCCCCCTTTCGGGCGCGGATCCTATAGCCTGAGGGTAAGGATGCAAAAAATTTGGAGCGATACACTACCACATCAGCATATCCCATCCAATTTTTTTCCAATACCTCTCAACCAATCCATATTCTAGCCCATCCATATCAACCCATTCATAATTCCAATCCTCCATATAGGCAAATCATCTCATTAAGTAGCCAGTTAACCACAAGCTTAAAAAATACTTCAACCAAACTATCCATATATAAGCTAATCCAACAATATCCCCCACATCGTGAAGCATTGATGGATATTCTAAAGTCTATTGAAATTCAATCTCAAGATTCTAATGCTTTTAATAATTTTTTGGGAAATATTCAAACATGTATGGAGTCCTCCATTACTTTCTATGATTTTGAAATCAAACCAATATCATCAAAATTAGTGGATCCTCCATTACACATCATGGCTCAAATTGATAGTAAGCCTTTCAAAAGAGTTTTAATTGATACCAACTCCTCCATAAATATTATCACCACATCCACTCTTCAACATATAAATCTTCCACTAGATCAGATCACCAAATCCTCATTCACCTTGAAATCATTTAACGATGCTCTTTGTTCCATAGTTGGCACTATTGTTTTGCCCATCGAAGTGGGGATCAAAATATTGCATACTATGTTTCACATATTGGAAGGGTCCATGGTGTATAATGTACTCCTTGGATGCCCTTGGATGAGGGAAATGAGATGTGTCCCATCCATATTACATCAATTCTTGAAATACATACATGAGGGAAAATTGCATTATATACCAACGAATGTTGAACCATTTAAGTATTGCAACTTTATATCAAACTCATATAAGTCCATGTTACCTTCCACTCATCTATTCCTCACTTCATTAGCCACTTCATCATCCATCCCATACATATCATCATCTAAAGTTCCTATTCTTGAGGAGCTCCCAATTACCAATGTTTATCAAGCCTCCACTTTCCCATCTTAATCACCCTTGACTACATGCACATGTTGTCAAACTCAATCAATATTAGCCACATCATCACATTCCATAATAACTCCTTCCAAATAATCATCATCCACTCAACCAAATTCATATTTGTCCACATAATCCAATGTATCACAAGTCAAAATTGTAGAAGATTGTGAGATACCATCATCCAACCATGAGTCAGTTCCATCCACATCCAAGCCATCCATATCATTCCAATTTGAGGTTCACCTCACTAATCTTGGTATTGATGGATATGTGGTCCAAGATATTATAGTTACACCACTCAAAATTTAAAGTTCTAAGGACTACGGTCACCCATGTGACCCGCCCTTATCTATAGGAGCAGTATATAATATGGGTTCAGTGCCTAATAGCATTAATTTTGTGTATGGGGGACTTGATTCATCATCCACATCGACCAGTATACAATATATAACAGGTTTTCCATCCCTGTATTTCCACATTGTTAATTGGCAAGGACATTGCCTAGGATGACATAAATAGGGAGTGCATGAGATTATCGATGTTTCATATCGAGAAACACATGACCATTCAAGTTTAGATTATCATCCACTTTCATCCACCTCTTCTCTTGAATAGGCTTTTCAAAGTTTAAATTTAAATTCAAGAGAAGATATCCATCACACAGATGACTTTGAAGATGAAGTCTATGAAGAATTTGACGTCATGTCAATTATTTCTAATGAATATGAAGAGGAATCAGACCCCATCATTCCACACACTAAACAGGATGAGTTTTACCTCAGAATTTTCCTCATCCATCAATCCATCTTTCACTTGTTTCTTCCACAAGAGCAAGTCGATTCAACTAGTGAACCACCAGCTCCATTCCATTAATCCACATCACTGACCCTTTTTTTGTAATATATGTACATGAAAAAATTTAAAATTAAAAAAAAAAACAAAAACATTTTGTATGTACATTGCATTTATTTGTGTTGCTTACTGCTATCCAGGTTTAACAAATTTCTAGCATCGATTCTAGCCAAAAGGATCCATTCCATTCATATTCATTACCTATCCATTTTCCCTTTAAGTCAAAATGAATCTTGTTGACTTATTTACCCCACTTCATAATCCATATGATTTGGCAAAGACAATTTCTATTGATATGAGTCTTATTGATATGGACCGGATCTCCTCACCACCATCCTTTTCCAAGTTTATCCTATCCAAGGAATTGTTAAGGGCTTCAGCCAACTACATTCCTCCATCACCTCCACCTTCACCTTCACCTTCACCTTCAAATATTGAGGTTTTCTAGGAAGACATATATGAGGATAAGTTAGAAGAGTTTGATGACCTCATAGATGACATTCATCTAATCCTAACTCCCCATCAACTTGAGGAAGGTTCCCACATGTCTATTGAAGATACTATCATTGTGAAACTTAGTTCAAATGCCAACAATCCCCAAATTGTCAAGCTTGGAAAAAGCTTATCTAAAGATAAACAAGAGCAGTTACTTGCTCACCTCAAGAGGAAGAAGGATATTTTTGCATGGTCCTATAAATACATACCTGGTCTTGAATCTAATTTTGTTGTCCATAATCTCACCTTAAACTCTAATTCTAATCCATTCAAACAAAAACTTAGAAGGATGCATCCTACCATTGCCATCTTGGTCAAAGAAGGGCTTCAAAAATATTAGATGTGGGTTTCATTATCCCCATTGACTATCTTGAGTGGCTCTCAAACATGGTACCCATTCACAAGCCTAACGAGACGATATGTATTTGCACTAATTTTTGAGATATTAACAAAGCATGTCATAAGGATGATTTTCCTCTCCCAAACATTGATACTCTTGTCAAAAATTTTGTTGGCCATGAAATGCTTTCTCTCATGGATGATTTTTTAGGATATAACCAAATCCAAATAAATATTGATGACCAACACAAAACAACTTTCACTACACCTTGGAGGACTTTTTGTTACAAGGTGATGCCCTTTGGCCTCAAAAACATAGGTGCCACTTATAAATGTGTCATGACATACATCTTCCATGATTACATGTATAGGATCATCAAATATTATGTGGATGATCTCTTGGCAAAAACAAAACTCGACAAGAACGCATTGGTGTATTAGAAAAAGTCTTTGATCGACTTCTAGAGCATAATGTAAGGTTGAACCCCAAGAAATGTGTCTTTGGTGTTACCTCTGCAAAAATACTAGGGTTCATTGTATCCAAAAGAGGCATTAAGGTAGACCTAAATAAATTCAAGGCCATCATGGAGATACCTCCTCCAACAAATTTAAGGGAATTGCATAGTTTACAAGGAATTATTCAATCAATCCATCATTTTATTGCACAAATTTCTAAAAAATGCAGGCCATTCAATCACCTACTACAAAAGGGGGTGCCATTTTCATGTATAGATAAATATCAAAAATCCTTTGATGACATTAAGCAATACCTAGCTTCTCCACCAATCTTAGCTCCTCCTCGTCCGGGGGTCCCCTTCCATATGTATGTTTCAGTAATGGAATTTGCATTAGGGACAATGCTTGCACAAAAGAATGAAAATAATTGAGAGCAAGTTGTTTATTACATTAGTTGAACATTGGTAAGCTATGAAACTAGATATGCTTATGTGGAAAAATTGTGCTTAGCAGTGGTTTTTGCCACTAAGAAACTTTGACATTACATGCTTAGTCACACCACATATGTCATAGCTAGAGAAAATCCTTTGTGTTAAATGATATCTTGCACTTATAATAAAACTCGTATCGTTAAATGGATAATGCTTCTCACTAAATTTTGTCTTGAGTTCATAAGCCAAAAATCCATTAAAGGTCAAGTTATAGCCGATCAACTTGTGGAAGTTCCACTACCTAGTGATCATACTTTTATTATTGAGCTCCCAGATGATTCGGTATTTTTTATCATTGAACATAAAGAGGATGTCATTCCAAAGGAAGATGTCAATATCACACTATTATTTGATGGTTCTAAGTGCAAAAAAGGTCAAGATGCTGGAGTCATATTTCATACACCCTAGGGGTGCCTATCCCCTTATCATTCAAGCTATACTTCCAATGCATAAACAACAATGCAAAGTATGAAGCCTTAATATTAGGTCTTCAAGCAACTATAGCTATGGGCATTAAGCATATTAGGATATTTAGTGATTCTCAACTTATTATCAAATAAGTAACTGAAGAATACCAATGCAAAGAGCCTACCATTAAGATTTACCATGAAGTAGTAATGAAATGGCTCTATAAGTTTGATTGGTATGAAATTAATAGTTTGCCACATTCGACTAATATATTTATATATGCAATGGCCTCTCTTGGATCATTTATTCCAAAGGATACCTTAGGAGAGATACAACCCCTTATAATTACAATGGTGTCTAAATCTGCAATTGTCCATGCTAAATCTAAGGATGAAAAGGATGTTTGATTTATCCATTTGGAGTCATGTGAGCCTTGGTCAAGCCAAATAATAGACTTTTTCAAGTTTGGAACACTCCCATAAAATATGTCACAGACTACTAAACATGCTTTCAAGCAAAAGACAACTTGTTTTACTCTCTTGGGGATGTGTTGTATAGATGTGGTTATGATGGAATCCTCCTTCGTTGTCTTGAGTCTACTAAGGTACAAAGAGCCATAGTTGAAGCTCATGATGGTACTTATGGTGGCCATTTTAGTGGAATGGCCATTGCAAAGTGTATTCTATGCATGGGTTATTATTGGTCCACAATGGAATGATATTATTGCACATACATTAAACATTGTAAGCAATGTCAAGAACATGCTAATTTAACTTATATACCATCACAAGCATTACAACCTATTCAAATAATTTGGCCCTTTTCACAATGGGGTCTATATTTAATTGGCAAAGTATCCTCTTCTTCCTCAGGACAACCTACATTCATCATCATAGCCACAAAATTCTTCACAAAGTGGATTGAGGTAATTCATCTCACTAGTATGATAGGATCTAGAATTGTGGAGTTTATACTTTATCATATCATTTGTCATTTTAATATTCCCTCAAAAATCATCTCAAAAAATGACAAGTCTTTGAAGAACAAGGATGTTTGAGCACTTTATGAGAAATATAATATTCAACACAGTTTCTTGACTCCTTATTATCCACAAGCAAATGGACAAGATGAGGCTACCAATAATACCTTAATTGCTATTCTCAAGAAACTTGTTAAAGAAAATTATAGAGATTGGCATACACAAATTTCCTTGGCATTATGGGCTTATCGAATAAGCATCCATACACCTATTAGGACAACACCATTTTCATTGATCTATGGAGCTGAAGCAATCATGCCTCTTCAGCTTGAGATCCCCTCATAAATTTTATTGCAAGAATTCATAGATTATGACAATGCTAGACACGAATATCTTGACCAACTAACACTTATTGATGAACAACGAGTCAATGCTTTAGAACATTTACGAGTATATCAAGACCACCTAAAACATGCTTATAATGCCAAAGTTCATCTACGTGAATTCCAAGTAGGAGATCTTGTCCTTAAAGAGAATAAACAAAACACCAATACTTTATCACACCTTCGTGATAAATTCATGGCTAATTGGTTAGGTCCATACATTGTTACTCAAAAAGTGGGTAAAGGTACTTATCAACTTGCCAGTCTAGAGGGAGTTGAAGATCCTGAACCACTTAATGTTATACACTTAAGAGCATTCTATGCATAATGTGATTTATATATATGTATATATACATGGTTATTACACAAAAACAACATTAAATTGCACACATATTGTTTCACATATTTCATTTCATACACACATTTGCATTAAACTCATTTCATTTCATACATTGCATTCGCACCATCATTTTCACATATTTCATATTTCATATTAGGGATCACTTATTCAGTTCAGATATAAATTGGGAAAATAAAGTCATGTTGCCTTAATCAAGGGCACCTTCAACCATAATCCATTTCATTGCACCATTCCATAAAGTCAAATTGTCATTAGAAAAGTCACATGCCCATATTTCCTATGTTTCTTCGGTCACTTAGCAACTCCTAGTGTTTTAAGCAAACCATAAATAAATTTTGAGTTTTATTTAGGACCAAGACACAATTTTTCACTTAGAAAATCTTGAGTCCTGGGAATTGACTCCAAATTATTCTTGAACCAAACATAATTTCACATCTTAAAAACATCTTGTGTTTAAGAGGGACAATGCCATACTTGGTTTGAAACTTGAAGTGAAAAAGGTAGTCCTTGCTTGTCCCATCACCCAACATAATACAAAAAAACAATGGTTTTCACCACTATCACAATTTAAAAATAAAAGAAAGAGTAGGTCAAAACCCCTAAAAGCTCTAAATCTTTTACATCACACACCACTGATCCTCAAGTTGTAAGGATAGTACTACATTTCCAGTCATATGGTTAGGTAGTCATCCCAAAAAATTAGAGATTAAAATTCTTGGACTATGGAGTTAATATCCTAATTCCTATCATGTAGTATCTAACATTTGATAACCCCAAGTTCCAAATTTATTTTTTCCACTTGGCATATGTAAATCATTTCTATGATGCCAAGATGATGAATATCCCTATAGCCATTTTCTGGTCTATCGACTATAACATCTCTACCTGGTCCAATAAGGAGAATGGTCTTCCTTGCCACCAAGGGCTTTTCAATGTCCTATACAAATATCTCCTTCTCAAATTCCCTAGTGGTAACATTCCTACCCCTGACTCTGAGGAGGAGAATTCCTCCTCTATGCCCAACCCCAGAGTTTCAAAACCCAAAAGGAAAGCTAAAAATGATAAACCCCATTCTGAATTCCATATTAGGAAGAAGGTCAAAGTCGAAGCCACTCCTGTCAGATGTTCCCAAAGGCTCAAACACAAAGAGTTGGCTGAAACCCCTCCTTCCACTTTGGTCAAACCTTCAAAGGCTCAATCCAGCTCGCCTGACCTAGTTGAAAAATACCTCCACAAACTGGTCATTCATGCTACTTCTGCAACTATTGATCATCTAGAGATGGCTCATGCAGCCATTAGCAAAGCTATTGTGAGTCTCAAAGAACAGAGGCACGCTCTTAGCCTCCTATTATTTTGTGATAATTTTAATGATACTTCTATGTTCTCTGCTATCGAAGTTTCGTCTGATACCAAAGGAGGTGCCAAAGATGAAGATGTGGTTGAAATTGCCAAGGATGCTTGTCTCAAAGTTCTAAAGGAAGACCCGAAGGATATCTCGAAGGATGATATAAAGGACACCATTCTAGAAACTGTTGTTATTTATCTAGTGCAAATGGGCACTTCTCTTTGAGTGTGTTTGCTGCTCTCTATTTTTGTTGTTGTCCTCACTGTCTGGTTCTTGTTCCTTTGGTCTGAAGGATTGCAGGTCTCATTGTGGTCTAGGCTGGCTGCTATCTATTTTTAGTTCCTTTTTTGGTCCTTTGTCCTTCAGGACGTCTCATTTTGGTAAATTTTGGCTTTTGCTTCTCAGTTGTGCTATGTTTGAATTTGTTTAGAAGTTCTTCGGTTCCTCTTGCTTCAGAGATGTAAAAGGCGTTAGGGCGCCTTTCAAATGCCCTATTTTCAATAAAATTAATTTACCAAAAAAAAAAATCCACTGGGGCTATATACACCTGACTAGTAGTGGAGTTTTAAAAGAGATCTCTAACTGCACATAAGGACAAGCTGGCTTCTTGGTATCATCCATAATAGGTTTTACCCAATTTACTCAATATGAGTTAATGAACTCACTTGCACACACATTGGTTCTTGATTACTATGAGTTATTACCATGCTCTTGATTTGGTAAATGAATTCACTGCACACACATTTGGTCTTAAAGAAATTAGATAGACTTTAGTGAGTTTTTTTTATACCACTAATATGTTTGAATCTTTGCAAAATAGTCAATGTTCCATATCAACATCCATATCTTCTTCCATATCAACATCCATATCTTCTTCCATGTCATAAATATTTTCACTCCACCTACCACCAGATTGGTGCCCCTGATTAAACAACAATGCTAAAACATGGCCAAGAAAAATCTAAACTATGAATGATCATTAGAACATTTACATTAATCATCCATATACATTTGCATTATCACTTGCATTAATCATCCATATACACATGCATCCACACAAAAATATTCATAACACAAAAATTAAAATCCATGTATATATATATATATATATATATATATATATATATATATCACATGTACAATGAAAGCCTAAAGGCTATATACAATGGAGCACCAAGGATCATATGCAAAAAGTGCGTTCAATCACTAAGCTAATACCTATGAGAGGATCCCTATGAGCCTGAAGGAGCCCTAGACCTAGAACTATACCTAGAATCACTAGGCCTAAATGACCCATATATGGATGATGAGGGTAGTATTGAAATTCTAATATCATGCTCCATCAATCGATCCTTCAATACTTGAACATATCCCTCTCGTGTACAAAGGTGATGTACATTATGTCTCTGCCTACGATGCCCCTATAACAGCTCTACCTGGAGCCTCATGATTCTATCCTTACTTTCACATGTTGTTAGTCATACCTCCAACTCCATCTAAAACCAAGCTATGTCTTCCTCCAAAGCCACCTCTCTATCCTGTAGTTAAGCTATTTCTATATCTCAAGTAGCTATCACAGCATCTCGCTCTACCACCAGCTACTCTAGCCTCACCCGATCATCCTCACTCCTACTTGGAGACCCATATAGAATATCCTTCCTATCCTCCATGTTACCTCCATCTCCCCCAAGCTCAAGAACCTACTCTGCCATATCACCTACATCTCCTCTAAACTATGAAGCCTGCTCTATGATCCTCCTAGTTTTCCTCATTTGGATACTAGCTTGAAGGTATCTTCGGTTCTTAGGAGCCTCATTGACATCCTTGAGCTCATCCCCATCACCATCCCCATCCACTGCTAGACTCAGTATCCATGGTGGCTGAGTCACAAACCATGTATCATGCTCCTCCATCATCCCCACATCATCCACATCAATGATATCTATCTCCTTATCATCCTCAAGAGTGGTCATCCATGCCTTGATATACGGTAGACCTATCTCATATCGATGATGCCTATAGAGTATTGGTGCCTCAGGAACCCCCTACCTCAATCCAAATTATTGTAGCACCTGTTAGAACTAGATTAGCTCCACTTCATTTGTATGCCTTGAAACTATCCATCTAGCCTACCGCACCCACCGTAGATGCTCTCCATCACTTGTCCACATGGCACCTTGCCATGGTCTCTGTAGATACCAAATTACAGCCAGTAATCCTCCATCCTAACCATACCACCCTCAAACATCCATTTCTTCTTGTACATGTGGTCATGGTCAATCTACTGTTAGCACATCGTACATCACAACTACCCCATCTCCTACAACCAATTCTTCTATTTCATCATTACCCCATCTGTCATCCTCTAATTCCATACTGCCATCCAACCCCACTCTGTCAATCGATGTTTCACAAGTAAAAATTTTGGACTATGAAATATTTAATTCACCACCATCCACAACCAACCCAAAACCATCTGAGTACCTATCATCAACCACATCAGTCCAAGTCAAAGTCCACATCACCAATCCTGGTATAGGTCAGTACGTGGTCCAAGACGTCACCGTCACACCCCTAGCCATTCCCACAACTAAATATTTTGGACACCCCCAAAACTATTCTTTAACCATAGGAGTTGTTTATGACATGAGCGTAGCTCCAAATAGCATTAAATTTATTTATGGAGGGTTAGATTGCTCAATTTTAGAAAACCCACCCAATGAACCAAAAGAGCCTAAGCGTGCTAACATACCTAATATAGAGGAGTTTCCATCCCGCTACTTTAGCATGGTTAATTGGAAAGGTCAAGGTCTAGGTTCCCATGATCAAGGGATGCATGCTATCTTAGATGTCCCATATAGAGGCACCCATGATCATTCTATTTTAGGCTATACCCCATTATCTTCCACCTCTTCTCTTGAGCAAGCCTTTAAAAAGCTTAGCCTCAATGATGAAGATCACCCCACCCATCCATTACCCTCAACATAATCTCTTGAAAAAAACCTTCAAGAACTTCGCATTGATGAAGTAGATGAGGATGATCCCATAAACTTCTCTAATCCTATATTTGATTCTGATGATGAGAGTTACGAAGATTTTGAAGTCATGTCAAACACTTTTGATGATTTCGAAGAGGAGTCACAACCCATTTTCCCCATTACCTAATAGGAAGAGTTTTACCTCCAAATGTTCCCCATCCATCATCCCATATTCTGCTTACTTCTCCCATAAGAACAAGTAGAACCACCTAGAAATCCCCCTTGATCTGCACACATCAACCAAGAATTGTAGCATATGTACATATTTCAAAAAAAAAATCAACAAAACATTTCAAAAAAAAGTCAACAAAATATTTCAAAAAAAATAAAACAAAACAAAAATATGTGTTGCTCTCATGTTAATTTCATGTCCATTATTATAGGGATAACACGACTCGACATCGGTTCAAATTCAATCATTCCATATACCCATTCATCTAGGCCATCCTTCTTTATGCTAGGTCAATATGAATCATATTGACTTATTCACCCCGCTCCGCAATCCATACAATTTGGCTATGCCAATTCCAATTGACATTAGCCTTATTGAATTGGACCAAATTTCTTCCCCACCCTCCTTTTCATAGCTCATCCTATCTGAGGAATTGCTAAGGGCTTCAGCCAATTACATTTCTCCTTCATCGCCACCTTCACCTCCATCAACTTCCACTAATGGTCCCGAGGTCTTTCAGGTAGAGTTAGACAATGATAAGCAAGAAAATTTGGATGACATCTTAGATGAAATAAATCTAATCCCAACACCATATCAACTTGAGGAAGGCTCACATATGTCCATTGAAGATACCATCGATGTGAACCTTAGTTCAGATCTTGAAAATCCCCAAGTTGTCAAGCTTGGTAAAATTTTAAACACCCGATGAACAAGAGCAATTCATCGCTCTCCTTAAGAAAAAAAAGAAGTTTTTGCATGGTCCTACAAGGATATGCCTGGCCTTGACCCTAATATGGTGGTCCATAATCTCACCTTACATCCTGATGCCAAGTTGATCAAACAAAATCTTAGGAGAATGCATCCTACCATGGCCCTCATAGTCAAGAAAGAAAGACAAAAGCTACTCGATGTACATTTTATTGTTCCTATCGACTATCCTAAGTGGTTGTCAAACATAGTACCCGTTCGCAAGCCTAATGGGACAATACACATTTGCAATGACTTTCAAGATCTAAATAAAGTGTATCCTAAGGATTACTTCCCTCTACCAAACATTGATACTCTTGTCAACACCTGTGCAAGCCATGAAATGCTTTCCCTCATGGATGGTTTTTTAGGATACAACCAGATTCAAATAAATCCTGATGACCAACACAAAATAGCATTCACAACACCTTGGGGAACATTTTGTTTTAGGGTTATACCCTTTGGCCTCAAAAATATAGGGTCTACTTATCAAAGAGCCATGACTTACATCTTTCATGATTACATGCATAGAACTATCAAAGACTATGTAGATGATTTCTTGGCTAAATCTAAAACTTGATAAGAGCACATTGATGTCTTGGAAAAGATTTTTGATTGACTCCTAGAATACACGGTGAGGTTAAATCCCAAAAAGTGTGTCTTTGGTGTCACCTCTAGTAAAATTTTAGGATTCATTATCTCCAAAATAGGCATTGAAGTGGACCCAAATAAGGTTAAGGCCATCATGGAAATGCCACCCCCAACTAACATCAAGGAATTGTGTAGCTTGCAAGGCAAAATTCAATCAATCAAACATTTCATTGCACAAATTTCAAATAAATGCAGGCCATTTAACCACCTACTACAAAAGGGGGTGCCACTCTTATGGACAGAAGAATATCAAAAAGTATTTGATGACATCAAGCGATACCTAACTTCACCACCAGTCTTAACTCCTCTGAGGCTAGGAGTCCCTTTTCATCTCTATGTCTTAGCTACAGAGGCTACTTTAGGGACAATGCTTGCATAGAAAAATGAACAAAACCAAGAGAAAGCAATCTATTACATTAGTCGAATATTGGTGAGTTATGAAACACGATACACTTATGTAGAAAATCTATTCTTAGCAATGGTCTTGGCCACTAAGAAACTTCGACATTATATGCTAAGCCAAACAACCTATGTCATAGCTAGAGAAAATCCTTTGTGTTACATGATGTCTCGCACTTATAACAACACTCGTACTTCTAAATAGATAATGCCCCTCACAAAATTTGATCTCGAATTTATTAGCAAAAAATCCATTAAAGGTCAAATTATAGCCGATCAACTTGCGGAAGCTCCACTACCTAGTGATCATCCTTTGATTATTGAGCTCCTAGATGATTTGGTATTTTCAGTCACTGAATTAGAAGAAGATGTCATTTCGAAGGAAGATGTCAATATCACCTTATTATTTGATGGATCCAAGTGCAAGAAATGTCAAGGTGTAGGATTTGTCTTTCATACACCACAAGGGATTCCCATATCCTTATCATTAAAGTTAGACTTATCATGCACAAACAACACAACAAAGTATGAAGCCTCAATCTTAGGTCTTCAATTAGCTATAGCTATGGGTATTGTATCATTCCAAATTTTCCACATCCTTACCTTCAGTCTAAAGGATCCACGCTCGGAAGGGGGATGCGGGAAGGATGGGATGGTACCTCGAACTGAGAGGCCCTTTGAAGGTCCCGCCTCTTGGGGGTATTAAGGTGATTTTTTGATAGATGGTGGGGTTCACCAAGAAAAGTTTAGTGGCATTTTCCATGCCTAGGTTGGAAATGAGTTTAATGTGTTCAATTTTAGCTTTAAACATCCAAGTCCTAGGTTTTGCCAAATGAATCTAAGTTGTTCTATATGAAATGCAGGTTTAAATGAAGACAAAAAATAGATTTAAACAGAAAACACAGAGAATAATTAAGTGAAGAAATCTATACCTGGTTTTGAATGTCTGATGGAGGTTCTAATTTTTGAAGCATTCAAGATCATCTGGAATTTGACAGGATCGTCTCCGATCTGACAGGATCATCTGAGATCTGACGAATTTGTTAGACGAATTCGTCAGAGACTTTCAATCAGAGAAATGGACACATAATACAGAAAATGTAGCTATGTTGATAAAGGAAAATGATGTGAAATGATAAAATGATGTTAATAAGATAATCCCAAATAAAAATGCGAATAGATTATCATGCTTTAATAGCTGATCATGACTTTATTATGTAATTAAGCTATGGGTGAACTCTAAGATGCAGAATAGCAAAAAATAATAATAAACTGACTAGATGCAGAATAAAACAACAAACGAGAAGAGAAAAATGCAAACTCTGGGCAGTAATTGTCCCCAACGTTGACTGCAGTCAAAATCGTCTCGAATTGGGATGCGATCATCCGAGATTTATACAAGATTGTCTGCGACGATCTAAGCTTGCTCCGGCTGAAAACAATAAAGTTCCTGCAAACAAACTTGGAAAAATACGAATGCAAATGGTGATTTAAGATGGTCTAATGCATGTAGAACTCGTGTTACAGGAAATTTCAGCTAGGGGAATGTGAAGGGGGGTCCTAAGGTTTAAATAGGCTTAGGAGGGAGGTTAGGAGGTTGGAGATCATCCTAATCTGGAAGATCTCCAACGAGGGAGGTCTCTAATGGTGCAGACACGCTTTTGACCATATTAGAGACGCCGTTGAAACAAAAGCTAATTATGAAAAATTAGTTTTGGGACAAAATTAGCTGGACGTTCTGCTCTAGACAAAATCATCTGATCTGAGGCGATATCATCTGATCGGAGACGATATCGTCCAACGGATGAAACAAACTCTAAAAAGGGTGCGAAAAATGAGGAAACGGGTAGCAAGCAGTTTTGGAGCGATTTTGGGGATGAAAATTTGAATTTGAATTATTACCAAGATAATTTTAATTATTGCTAAGGTTTACTGCGCCAATTTTAGGGTGCTACATTTTGCCCCCTCTTTAGCAATTTTTTTGAATAAAATGCGTTAAAGATGAGTTCTTCTCGATCTATGAGAAAGCAAAAATTATTCCCATTTTTAGGCGATGATTCTAGGTCGAATCGTATGACAGCTTACTATGGTGCCCCCTCCGTGTTTTTATCCAAATAGAACATTTGAGGTAAAAACGCGGAAAAGCAAAATTTTAAAATGTTTTTAATTATTTTTGAATAAAATTAAGAAGAATAGGGAAAAACCCTAATTCATTTTTATTGTTCATTTTTACTGATTTCTAGAGCTCTGCAAACAAGATGGTCGAGACAGCGCACAGATCGACAGAGGTCCGACGTGGGCTACGGGTAAGGGTCTAAACTTAGTTTAGAATGCTTTAATTTAGAATTTTATGCTTTTTAGATCAATTTTGACTGATTTTTGAGCATCGCGACCGTTTTTGGGCCGTCAACGTCATCGGGACGAAATCATCTCGATTTCGCCAAAATCGTCTCGATATCGCCGATTTCATCCAGGGGCAAAATCGGCGATATGGGGACGATTTCATCCAATAAGGGATGATTCCCTCATGCAAAATCAAAAACGAATTTGCTCAAATTTGGGACGATATCGTCCAATAGTGGACGATATCATCATTTATATGAAAGTGAACTTATTTTGCTTGCATTTTTTAATTAATAATTGTATTAATGATTTTTATTGT
The DNA here is from genome assembly GCA_028583015.1 of Wollemia nobilis. NCBI lineage: Eukaryota > Viridiplantae > Streptophyta > Pinopsida > Araucariales > Araucariaceae > Wollemia > Wollemia nobilis. The sequence goes on along the minus strand of JAQPPZ010017232.1, from coordinate 20,268,438 downwards.
TTTGTTTTTTATATTGTAGAGAGGATTATTAAAGAGCAGAGAATGGAAATACAGTGGGCTGAGGGATGACTTGGCCACTCTATATCAAGTAGAGCGAGATCGGTTGGCTTAATTCAGCTTACAGCATGTGGCAGATATGCCATAGGTTTCTACAGATATGGGGCTATTGACAGCCCTAGCAGAGAGGTGGTATCCGGGTTCTTCCTATTTTCGATTATCGACAGGGGAGATGACTCCCACATTGGAGGATGTATGGAGGATTTTGAGGATCCCCATACAAGGATGGTGAATAACTCCCATGGCCAATCAGGGCCACATGATGATGCAACTATGCGAAGATCCGAGCTTCACCCTTGAGAAGGGCAGAGTGAACATCGAGTCACTACGCAAGATGCCTGGGGCATCTAGACTGACACAGGTTTTGGTTGGGGTGGTAGGTGGTCTGTTGCTATGCCATCAGAGTGGATGCAGAGTACCATGGCTACTGACATATGTGGTTTATGACATGAGAGACCACGGGAACAAGTTTGCTTGGGGGATTTTTGTACTATGTCGATTGTATAGGATCCTGCATGGGATCGTATACAAGGACGGTCGATGTCTGGTCATGACATCATTACTACAGGTTTGGTGCTAGGAGCACATCACGGTTCAAATACCGGTAGGGCTCCTACTAACAGGGATTGATGAGGAGAGGCCTTGAGCTTTCTACTAGTGGCTTCGGAGAGGGTCACAGCGGTGGATAGATCTGCCAATGTCTCGGAGACTACTTGATGACCTTGTCTCCGACCAGATCACCTGGAGGCCTTGGAGAGATCATCTAGGGTGGGCCGAGGATGGACAAGAGCTAGCTCATGTTAGGCAAACCTTTTGGCTGAGGATGGAGAGGGGAGAGGTGGAGCTCCATCGGTATGACCGAGTCTTGAGGTAGTTCGATCTATAGCAGGGGATCCCATCTCTCAGGGACTATGAGTTTTCTCGAACTGTCTGGGATAACACTATAGTTAGCGGGGCTCCAGATATGCAGTGCTTCTAGAGTGAGGACACTGACGATGCCCCCATTCAACTAGTGGATGGGGACGACGTTTGGGTTGTCGACGACTACGATGCTTGGTACATAGGAACTACATTTGAGATCCATTCAGCATAATCAATAGCTTGTATAAAAACAACATTCAGGAGTTTTTCTAACTCCCATTTGACTAGCAAGGCCACTTTGGGATGCATTTTTCTAAGTTTTTGTTTAACAGGTTTAGCATCCGGATGGACTACTAGATGATGCATGACTATAGAAGGGTCCAGACCTGGCATGTCTTCATATGTCCAAGCAAAGACATCTTCATAATCTTTAAGAAATGCAATGTATTCATTTTGTTTTTCTTGACTTAATTTTGATCCAATATTGATTATGTGGGGATTATCCTCAGTTTCAATGTTAACTTTAATGACATTTTCTACTTCCATGTGTAGATCTCTTTCAAAATTAGGTGGGGCAGGTGAGACGACCAATTCTTGTAATTATTTTAAGGTTAACTTGGAGAATTCATCTTGAGGAATCGTGGCCTCAAGTTGGGCTATAGTAGGTATAGAACCATCAAAATAAAAACCATTGTGTAACAACTCTTCAATGGAGACATCATGGAAAATATCTCCTTCCAACTCATCATCGGATTCAACAATCAATTCGGGGTAAGCTATGGATAGCATATTGCATGTAAAGGGATTATTCTTTGGACACAAAGAATCTTGTTTATCTAGATAATCTTGATAACATATGAGTTGATCATCACCTTCAAAAGGGAAGGGTTGACCCTTACTAGGAAACAGGCCCACACCACATCGGGCGGGCCATGGTTCTACCTTGATAGGTTCTTTCATACCATTTTGGAAAGGTCCCAAGCCTTTCCCTTTATATCCCATTTTAAGCATTATAGGTTTAGCTTTAATATATTCATTAGCAAAATAACATCAAGCATATCCATCATAATGTGTCTTGATGTTTCGAGGTATTCTTCCCCAATCATATCCTTTATAAATAAAAGCACAACTCCCGACTTGGTAAGTACTTCCCATAGGTTGTGGGAGGCCCAAAGTACAAGGATATGGCTACAAATTATTTAAAAGAATTGAATCTTGCATAGAAGCATTTTTTTTTTCTGATATTAAGATTTTAGATAAATCCGATAAAAGTTCATCAGAAAGAGCATAAGATGTAGAAGGATCATTCCCTATATCTTTAGATGTGGAAGGTATGATAGATGTAGATAATGTGGAGGTGTTAATAAATGGGTCTATAGGTTTTGAAATTATAGGGATGGAACATGAAGGATTGGTTGTGGATTTAAGATCTTTTTGAGGTTCTAGAGTGGTTTGTTTAGAAGATGGTTGAGTTAAATGTATAGGTGTAGTTGATGGGGTAGATGATGTTATGGGTGTGTGTTTCACATGTTTAGATGAAAAATAAGAATTAGGATGTGTGGATGATAGAGTGGGGCACTCCAACAGGTTCTGCCAAAGCACACATATCAAAGGGTCTAGGATCACCATGAATAGTGACCAACTAATTTTTAAATTAGAATTTAACACATTGGTGTAAAGTGGAAGGAACCGCTCGCATCGTATTGATCCAAGGGTGACCCAAAAGTATATTGTACAATGCAGGGCAATGTACAATAAACACGGTTGTATCTAGGGTTCTAGGACCAACTTGCAAGGGTATAGTAATGATTGCACACGTTTCTTGTGTCTCGTCATTGAAAGCTTTGATAATCATATCCATTATTTTCATTTCATCACTTCTAAAGCCAAATCTTTGGTAGAAGTCAAAAGTGCATATGTTTAAAGATGAACCATTATCAATCAAGACTCGTTTAACAGCTACATCTCCAAATAGGGCAGTAAAATATGATGTGGTATATCTTTATCTCGAAAGTTAATACAATCGACTTCTCGAGAGATGATAGTATTGGACATGGCTTCAGGTTGAATATTTTGAGGTACCATCATTTTGCTTAATGTAAGCATTAACTCATATCTATGGGTAGGATAAGATCTTAACAAGTCCAAAAGGGAAATTCTGGCTATAGTATTGGATAATTGTTCATTAATATTGTAAGGAGGCTTAGGTTGAACATTAGACATATGATTCCCTTTATTAGGATTTTTCAAAATAAATGGAGCTGATCCATCATTCTGAGTTTGATCCTAGTGAGAGTTTTGAGCCTGTTGTCTGGTAACGACTTCGATGGTACCTACAATGTTATATTGAAGACGCTGAACTGGTATCAGTTGATCGTTTATGGCTTGTTCATTAGAAAGGAACTGATTAGAAGAGGGTCGAGTAGTAACTCTTCTAGAAAATGGTTCTTCCGGAACCATAGCATCTGTAATAGGTTGAATAGGATCTGATTCATTTTCAAAACTATTCGATTGATTTGAGGTGATGTCTACTTCACTTTCAATATCTGATTCTACATCACTAGGATCCGGAGTTTGAATATTATGTAGGGGCCTGGTCGTGATTATGGATAAAGTTGTGCCAAATATTTGAGGATCATGATTAGGTAAATGTTCGCTAATAGTTTCTACATATCGTGTAGGAGGAGGGACATTATGATTCTCAATTTTATTGGCCACTTCTTTACCATGTTTTGGTAAAGGATGTTGAAATATATCTAATGATTGACTAGCATTTTGATTCTATTTTTGAGGGGTTTTCTTTTGAGCGTTATTAGGAGCATTTTGTTTAGGTTGGAAAGATTGCACCTCCATTTCATTATTATCAATAAAATCTTGTATTTTATGTTTCAATCTTTTGCAAGAGTTTGTAGCATGTCTAGGTCCTCTATGAAAATCACAATGTAAATCAACTCTGTATCTGGGTATAGTTGGATCAGGTTCTCGGATAGCTGGTAATTGGATCAAGCCTCTTTCGAGTAATTGGGGTAGAATAGTTGATAATGGTTGATTCAATCTAGTAAACTCTCGATGAGGTTTATTAGGAGGTTTCAATATAAATTTTTTTGTTGTCTTCGTTGTATTGATATTAGCAAGATTTTTGCTATCAGTGACTCCGTCACCTACAACTTGTTTGATTTTATATTGATTTCTGGATGTTTTTTCATCATCTTTCTTCCTAAGCCGACCTCTCCTAATGAGAGCATCTTCCACTCTTCGAGCTAAGTCTATAGCTTCATCGAAGGTGTTCAAGGTAGTAGTTGATAACTCATAGGATATTTGTTCTTGTAAATTATTGATAAAAATATCCAACATTTCCCTATAAGGTAGCACAAAGTGCAGTTTTCTATCAACTGCCTCCATCTAGCTAAGAAATCAGCAAAACATTCATCTTTGTCTTGTTTTAAGTTGTATAAATCTTTAATGGTGACATGCCTCTCAATGTAGGCACTAAATTGATGGATAAAAGATTCAGCTGTTTCTTCAAAATTTCTCAAAGAATGAGTGGGCAACTGATAGTACCACTCTAATTCCATTCCTCCTAAAATTTTTGGGAACATTTTTAGTAATAACAAGTCATCATGTGATATATCATGACATGCTATCCTAAAAATGTGAAGATGCTCTATGGGGTCTTCAGTTCCTTTATATATATGCAAAACAAGCATGGGAAAGTGCTTAGGGTATGGTTGTGCTACAACCATAGGATCTAGAGGTTGACGACACATATCTCGATAATTGTACGAGGGATGGTAGGGATCTATCTGGTCCATGCGGGAAGCTAACTATTTCACCATGGCTTCCAGATTACTAGTTTGCCCACCATATTTGTTCGATAGGGCATAAATATGATATTTGTGAGCATATGATGGAGGGACATGAATATTAGATGTTATATTACTATTGTGTAAATTGTTGGTAGGAAGGGTGTTATGAAGAAGTTTTGAAGTTGTATTATGTTGTATCCAGATTGTTGAAAATTGGTGTTTGGCTTCATTTTAGGTTTTTGTCGATTTGAAGCATATTGATCAATATTTTGGCAAAATAAAGCAGTGAATGAAGGTCTCTTTTGTGAGGGAATGATTTTAGGCTCAATAATAGGTTCCTTAGGAGGTTGGGTAACCTGTTGTTTTTGCATGTTCTAAATTATAACAGCCATATCCATATTGGATGGTCCAGCTTTATCACTTTCTTGATCAAAAAAGGACAAGGGATTAGTGTGTATGTTAAACATATCTTCCATGGCTGCTTGAGTGTCACTAATTTGTCCTCTATCAATACGAACTGCCATATTAAGAGCACCAATGTTATTATTGAAAATTTTCCAGAAATGATCTAAGTTATCAAAAGCAATAGTTCCATCTGGAGCCATTCTAGGGGATGAGGATCCTTCATCTTTAAGATTTTCTTCTTGTTCATCTACAACAAGCTCATCTTCTGGCTGTTCTAGAGTTCCTCCTTCCAGAATTGAATCTTCAGGAAGGACATTTGGGTTTTTTGTTTTGTCTCCTAACCAATCTTCTTCTTCTTCTTCAGTTTGTTTACCATTCCTAAGTCTAGGCATTGTGCTTAAATTTAGATTTTGGCAAATATATATATACTTGTATATATATATATGTGCAACAATCTTAAGAGGTATATATCTTAATTATATACCTACTATAGTATTTGAAATAAAATGTTTTGGTTTTATTATGTTTTGGTTTTTCTTGTTTTTTTCTATTTTTTTTGTTTTTGTAACAATATTATAAAGATAACAAACAACACTAAATAAAAGAAATAATAATGAAAGCAATGATCTAGTTTTCTATAAATAATTTATAAATATCATTAATGGGCTCGAGTTCTTTAGGAGTCATGAAGTGTTCTTTTTCAAATTGAAAATTTTCTTTCAAGAATTTGACAAAAAGTGCTATAGTGATATTATCTGTCTCAGATTTCGGTTGGTAGAAATAAAGTTTGTGGAAATACTCTCGATATAACATAGCTCTAGAAAATCTATTTCATCTTTCCCTATCCGTAATAACGACCTCTTGATCTTCTACATGACCTAGGAATTGGTGTATAACAGCTGCGTTCTCGAGGTATTCCTCGAAGGTGAACAATTTTGAAGACACAAGAGCTCTCCTATAAGCTAACCACCTATGGCAGGCTCTCTAAAGTTCATGATAAAAAATGAGTTGATGAGGATCCAAGATCCTATCTAGGGCAAACCTCTTGATTTGTCTAAGTTCGGTTGATCTAGATGAAATGATACCTAGTCTCCTATCAAGTTCTTTCCACAAAAGTTGGTTTCTATCTGTTTCAGGCACACTAAGCACATAATTAACTTCTATGGTTGCTAATTGGTTTTCAACATTTATAGTGACAACAAGTCTTTTCTTAGGAGCTACCATATAGACATGATATGCAACTTAGTAGTTTTCTAATGATTTTAAATGCATCTATGTTTTTGTGTTTTTTTTTTTTTTTTTCAAAAGGTTTTAGTTTCACGTCGGGTTCACCAAAATGTATCGTTCCAAATTTTCCGCACCCTTCCCTTCAGGCTAAAGGATCCACGCCCGGAATGGGGATGCAGGAAGGATGGGATGGTACCTCGGACTGAGAGGCCCTTTGAAGGTCACGCCTCTCGAGGGATGGGTATTAAGGTGATTTTTCGACGGATGGTGGGGTTCACCAGGAACATTTAGTGGCAGTTTCCATGCCTAGGTTGGGAATGAGTTTAATGTGTTCAATTTTAGCTTTAAACATCCAAGTCCTAGGTTTGGCCAAATGAATCTAAGTTGTTCTATATGAAATGCAGGTTTAAATGAAGACAAAAAATAAATTTAAACAGAAAACACAGAGAATAATTAAGTGAAGAAATCCATACCTAGTTTCGGATGTCTGATGGAGGTTCTAATTTTTGAAGCAGTCAAGATCATCTGGAATTTGACAGGATCATCTCCAATCTGACAAGATCGTCTGAGATCTAATGAATTCATCAGAAGAATTTTTCAGAGACCTGCAATCAGAGAAATGGACACATAATACAGAAAATACAGCTATGCTGATAAAGGAAAATGATGTGAAATGACAAAATGATGTTAATAAGATAATCCCAAATAAAAATGTGAATAGATTATCATGCTTTAATAGCTAATAATGATTTTATTATGTACTTAAGCTATATGGGTGAACTCCAAGATGCAGAATAGCAAAAAATAATAATAAACTGACTAGATGTAGAATAAAACAGCAAACAAGAAGAGAAAAATGCAAACTCTGGGCAGTAATTGCCCCCAACGTTGACTACAGTCGAAATCATCTCGAATTGGGACGCGATCATCCAATATTTGTACAGGATCATCTGTGACGATCTGATCTTGCTCCAGCTAAAAAAAATGAAGTTCCTGCAAACAAACTTGGAAAAATATGAAGGCAAATGGTGATTTAAGATGGTCTAATGCATGTAGAACTCGTGTTACAGGAAATTTCAGCTAGGGGAATGTCAAGGGGGGTCCTAAGGTTTAAATAGGCTTAGGAGGGAGGTTAGGATATTGGAGATCATCCTAATCTAGAAGATCTCCAATAGGGGAGGTCTCTAACGGTGTAGACACGCTTTTGCCCAGATTAGAGACACCATTGAAATAGAAGCTAATTATGAAAAATTAGTTTTGGGACGAAATTGGCTGGACGTTCTGCTCCAGACGAAATCGTCCGATCTGAGGCGATATCGTCTGATCGGAGACGATATCGTCCAACGGATGAAACAAACTCTAAAAATGGCATGGAAAATGAGGAAACGGGTAGTAGGCAATTTTGGAGCGGTTTTGGGGTTGAAAATTTGAATTTGAATTATTACCAAGATAATTTTAATTATTGCTAAGGTTTACTGCGCCAATTTTAGGGTGCTACATTTTGCCCCGTATTTAGAAAATTTTCCTAATAAAATGTGTTAAAGATGAGTTATTCTTGATCTACAAGAAAGCAAAAATTATTCCCATTTTTAGGCGACGATTCTAGGTCGAATCGTACGATAGCTTACTATGGTGCCCCCTCTATGTTTTTACCCAAATCGAACGTTTGAGGTAAAAACGCGAAAAAACAAAATTTTAAAATGTTTTTAATTGTTTTTGAATAAAATTAAGAAGAATAGGGAAAAACCCTAATTCATTTTTACTGTTCATTTTTACTGATTTCTAGAGCTCTATAGACAAGATGGTCGAGACAGTGCACAGATCGACAAAGGTCCAGCAAGGGCTATGGGTAAGGGTCTAAACTTAGTTTAGAATGCTTTAATTTAGAATTTTATGCTTTTTAGATCAATTTTGACTGATTTTTGAGCAACGCGGCCGTTTTTGGGCTGTCGACGTCGTCGAGACAAAATCATCCCAATTTCACCAAAATCGTCTTGATATCGCCGATTTCATCCAGAGGAAAAATCCGTGATATGGGGACGATTCCCTCATGCGAAATCAAAAACAAATTTGCTCAAATTTGGGACGATATCGTCCAATAGTGGACGATATCATCATTTATATGAAAGTGAACTTATGTTACTTGCATTTTTTAATTAATGATTGTATTAATGATTTTTATTGTTTTGTTGTTTATGTTGTAGAGAGGATTATTAAAGAGCAGAGAATGGAAATACGACGGGCTAAGGGATGACTTGGTTGTTCTATCTCAGGCATAGCAATATCGGTTGGCTCAATTTGGCTTGCAGCATGTGGTAGATATGCCACAGGTTTCTACAGATATGGGGCTATTGACAGCCCTAGCAGAGAGGTGGTATCCAAGTTCTTCCTGTTTTCAGTTATCGACAGGGGAGATGACTCCCACATTGGAGGATGTATGGAGAATTTTGAGGATCCCCATACAAGGACGATGAATAACTCCCACGGCCAATCAGGTCCACGTGATGATGCGACTGTGCGAAGATCCGAGCTTCACCCTTGAGAAGGGTGAATTGAACATCGAGTCGCTATGCCAGATGCTTGGGGCATCTAGACTCACACATGTTTTGCCTGGGGTGGTAGGTGGTTTGTTGCTATGCCATCAAAGTGGATGCAAAGTACCATGGCTACTGACAAATGTGGTCTACGACATGAGAGACCACATGCATAGTTTTGCTTGGATGAGTTTTGTACTATGTCGATTGTATAGGATCATGCATGGGGTCGTATACAAGGGCGGCTAATGTCTAGTCATGACATCACTACTGCAGGTTTGGTGCTGGGAGCACATCATGTTGCGGAGATTGATAGGGCTCCCACTGAAAGGGATTAATAAGGAGAGGCCCCGAGATTTCTACTGGTGGCTTTGAAGAGGGTCACAGTGGCAAATAGATCTGCCAATGTCCTGAAGACTACTTGATGACCTTGTCTCTGACCAAATCACCTGGAGGCCTTAGATAGATCATCCAGGGTGGGCCGAGGATGGACAGGAGCTGGCTCATGTTAGGCAAACCTATTGGCTGAGGATTGAGAGCGGAGAGATGGAGCTACATTGATATGATCAAGTTTTGAGGTAGTTCTGTCTACAGTAGGGGATCCCATCTCTCAGGGACTACGAGTTTTCTCGATCCTTCTAGGATAACACTACAGTTATCGGGGCTCTAGATACGCAGCACTTTTGGAGTGAGGACACTGATGATGCCCCCATTCAGCCAGTGGATGTGGACGATGCTAGGGTTGTCGACAACTATGATGCCTGGTACATAAGAACTACATTTGAGATCCATTCAGCATAATCAATAGCTTGTATAAAAACAACATTCAAGAGTTTTTCTAACTCCCCTTTGACTAGCAAGGCCACTTTGGGATGCATTTTTCTAAGTGTCTGTTTAATAGGTTTAGCATCCGAATGGACTACTAGATGATGCATGACTACAGAAGGGTCCAAACCTGGCATGTCTTCATATGTCCAAGCAAAGACATCTTCATAATCTTTAAGAAATGCAATGTATTCATTTTTTTTTTCTTGACTTAATTATGATCCAATATTGATTATGTGGGGATTATCCTTAGTTCCAATGTTAACTTTAATGACGTTTTCTACTTCCATGTGTAGATCTCTTTCAAAATTAGGTGGGGTGAGTGAGACGCCCAATTCTTGTAATTATTTTAAGGTTAACTTGGAGAATTCATCTTGAGGAATCGTGGCCTCAAGTTGGGCTATAGTAGGTATAGAACCATCAAAATAAAAACCATTGTGTAACAACTCTTCAACGAAGACATCATGGAAAATATCTCCTTCCAACTCATCATCAAATTCAGCAATCAATTCAAGGTAAGCTATGGATAGCATATTGCATGTAAAGGGATTATTATTTGGACACAAAGAATCTTGTTTATCTAGATAATCTTGATAACATATGAGTTGATCATCACCTTCAAAATGGAAGGGTTGACATTTACTAGGAAACAGGCCCACACCACATCAGGCAGGTCATGGTTCTACCTCGATAGGTTCTTTCATACCATTTTGGAAAGGTCCCAAGCCTTTCCCTTTATATCCCATTTTAAGCATTATAGGTTTAACTTTAATATATTCATTAGCAAAATAGCATCAAGCATATCCATCACAATGCATCTTTATGTTTCGGGGTATTCTTCCCCAATCATATCCTTTATAAATAAAAGCACAACTCCCAACTTGGTAAGTACTTCCCATAGGTTGTGGGAGGCCCAAAGTATGAGGATATGGTGACAAATTATTTAAAAGAATTGAATATTGCATATAAGCATTAATTTTTTTTTATATTAAGATTTTAGATAAATCTGGTAAAAGTTCATCAAAAATAGCATAAGATGTAGAAGGATCATTCCATATATCTTTAGATGTGGAAGGTATGATAGATGTAGATAATGTGGAGGTGTTAATAAATGGGTCTATAGGTTTTGAAATTATAAGGATGGAACATGAAGGATTGGTTGTGGATTTAAGATCTTTTTGAGGTTCTAGTGTGGTTTGTTTAGAAGATGGTTGAGTTAAATGTATAGGTGTAGTTGATGGGGTAGATGATGTTATGGGTGTGTGTTTCACATGTTTAGATGAAAAATAAGAATTAGGATGTGTGGATGACAGAGCGGGGCAAAATTGCACTCCAACAGGTTCTACCAAAGCACACATATCAAAGGGTCTAGGATCACCATGAATAGTGACCAACTGATTTTTAAATTTTAATTTAACACATTGGTGTAAAGTGGAGGGAACCGCTCGCATCACATTGATCCAAGGGTGACCCAAAAGTATATTGTACAATTCAGGGAAATGTACAATAAACACGGTTGTATATAGGGTTCTAGGACCAACTTGCAAGGGTATAGTAATGACTCCACACATTTCTTGTGTCTCGTCATTGAAAGCTTTGATAATCATATCCGTTCTTTTCATTTCATCACTTCTAAAGCCAAAAATTTGGTAGAAGTCAAAAGTGCATATGTTTAAAGATGAACCATTATCAATCAAGACTCGTTTAACAAGTACATCTCCAATTAGGGCAGTAATATATAAGGGGTTATCCTTATGTAGACTATGTTGTGGTATATCTTTATCTTGAAAGTCAATACAATCGACTTCTCGAGTGATGATATTATTGGACATGGCTTCAGGTTGAATATTTTGATGTACCATCATTTGGCTTAATGTAAGCATTAACTCATCTCTATGGGTAGGATAAGATCTTAACAAGCCCAAAAAGGAAATTCTGGCTATAGTATTGGATAATTGTTCATTAATATTGTAAGGAGGCTTAGGTTGAACATTAGACATATGATTCCCTTTATTGGGATTTTTAAAAATAAATGGAGTTGATCCATAATTTTGAGTTTGATCCTGTTGAGATTTTTGAGCCTGTTGTTTGGTAACGACTCCGATGGTACCTACAATGTTATATTGAAGACACTGAACTGGTCTCGGTTGAGCGTTTATGGCTTGTTCATTAGAAAGGAACTGATTAGAAGAGGGTCGAGTAGTAACTCTTCTAGGAAATGGTTCTTCTAGAACCATAGCAAATATAATAGGTTGAATAGGATCTGATTCATTTTCAAAACTATTCGATTGGTTTGAGGTGATGTCTACTTCACTTTTAGTATCTGATTCTACATCACTAGGATCTAGAGTTTGAATATTATGTAGGGGCCTGGTCGTGACTATGGATAAAGTTGTGCCAAATATTTGAGGATCATGATTAGGTAAATGTCCACTAATAGTTCCTACATATCGGGTAGGAGGAGGGACATTATGATGCTCAATTTGATTGGCCACTTCTTTACCATGTTTTGGTAAAGGATGTTGAAATATATCTAATGATTGAATAGCATTTTGATTCTAATTTTGAGGGGTGTTCTTTTGATCGTTATTAGGAGCATTTTGTTTAGGTTGGAAAGCTTGCACCTCCATTTTATTATTATCAATCAGATCTTGTATTTTATGTTTCAATCTTTTGCAAGAGTTTGTAGCATGTCTAGGTCCTCTATGAAAATCACAATGTAAATCAGCTTTGTATCCGAGTATAGTTGGATCAGGTTCCTGGATAGCTGGTAATTGGATCAAGCCTCTTTCGAGTAATTGGGGTAGAATAGTTGATAATGGTTGATTCAATCTAGTAAACTCTCGAGGAGGTTTATCAGGAGGTTTCAATATAAATTTTTCTGTTGTCTTCGTTGTATTGATATTAGCAACATTTTTGTTGTTAGTGACTCCGTCACCTACAACTTGTTTGTTTTTATATTTATTTCTGGATGTTTTCTCATCATCTTTCTTCCTAATTTGGCCTCTCCTAATGAGAGCATCTTCCACTCTTTGAGATAAGTCTATAGCTTGATCGAAGGTGGTCAAGGTAGCAGTTGATAACTCATAGGATATTTTTTCTTGTAAATTATTGATAAAAATATCCAACATTTCCCTATAAGGTAGCACAAAGTGCAGTTTTCTGTCAACTACCTCCATCTAGCTAAGAAATCAGCAAAACATTCATCTTTGTCTTGTTTTAAGTTGTATAAATCTTTAATGGTGACATGCCTCTCAATGTAGGCACTAAATTGATGGACAAAAGATTCAGTTGTTTCTTCAAAATTCTCAAAGAATGAGTGGGCAATTGATAGTACCACTCTAATGCCATTCCTCCTAAACTTTTTGGGAACATTTTTAGTAATAACAAGTCATCATGTGATATATCATGACATGTTATCCTAAACAACGAAGATGCTCTATGGGGTCTTTATTTCCTTTATATATAGGCAGAACGGGCATGGGAAAGTGCTTAGGTTATGGTTGTGCTACAACCATAGGATCTAGAGGTTGATTACACATCTCTCGATAATTGTACGAGGGACAATAGGGATCTATCTGGTCCATGCGGGATGCTAACTATTTCACCATGGCTTCCAGATTACTAGTTTGCCCACCATATTGGTTCGGTAGGGCATAAATATGAGATTTGTGAGCATATGATGGAGGGACATGAATATTAGATGTTATATTACTATTGTGTAAATTGTTGGTAGGAAGGGTGTTATGAAGAAGTTTTGAAGTTGTATTATGTTGTATCCCAGATTGTTGAAAATTGGTGTTTGGCTTCATTTTAGGTTTTTGTCGATTTGAAGCATATTGATCAATAGTTTGGCGAAATAAAGCAGTGAATGAAGGTATATTTTGTGTGGGAATGATTTTAGGCTCAATAACGGAGTTCCTTAGGAGGTTGGGTAACTTCGTTGTTTTTGCATGTTCCGAATTATAGCGTCCATATCCATATTGGATGGTCCAGCTTTATCACTTTCTTGATCAACAAAGGACAAGGGATTAGTGTGTATGTTAAACATATCTTCCATGGCTGCTTGAGTGTCACTAATTTGTCCTCTATCAATACGAACAACCATATTAAGAGCACCAATGTTATTATTGAAAATTTTCCAGAAATGATCTAAGTTATCAAAAGCAATAGTTCCATCTGGAGCCATTCTAGGGGATGAGGATCCTTCCTCTTTAAGATTTTCTTCTTGTTCATCTACAAAAAGCTCATATTCTGGATGTTCTAGAGTTCCTCCTTCCGGAATTGAATCTTCAGGAAGGACATTTGGGTTTTTTGTTTTGTCTCCTAACCAATCTTTTTCTTCTTCTTCAGTTTGTTTACCATTCCTAATTCTAGGCATTGTGCTTAAATTTAGATTTCAAAAAATATATATATACTTGTATATATATATATGTGCAACAAGCTTAAGAGGTATATATCTTAATTATATACCTACTATAGTATTTGAAATAAAATGTTTTGGTTTTATTATGTTTTGGTTTTTCTTGTTTTTTTCTATTTTTTTTGTTTTTGTAACAATATTATAAAGATAACAAACAGCACACTAAATGCAAGAAATAATAATGAAAGCAATGATCTAGTTTTCTATAAAAAATTTATAAATATCATTAATGGGCTCGAGTTCTTCAGGATTCATGAAGTGTTCTTCTTCAAATTGAAAATTTTCTTTCAAGAATTTGACAAAAAGTGCTATAGTGATATTATCTGTCTTAGATTTCGGTTGGTAGAAATAAAGTTTGTGGCAATACTCTCGATATAACACGGCTCTAGGAACTCTATTCCATATTTCTCTATCCGTAAGAATGACCTCTTGATCTTCTACACGACCTAGGAATTGGTGTATAACAGTTGCATTCTTGAGGTATTCCTCGAAGTTGAACAATTTTGAAGACACAAGAGCTCTCCTATAAGCTAACCACCTATGGCAGGCTCTATGAAGTTCATGATAAAAAATGAGTTGATGAGGGTCCAGGATCCTATCTAGGGCAAACCTCTTGATTTGTCTAAGTTCTGTTGATCTAGATGAAATGATACGTAGTCTCCTATCAAGTTATTTCCATAAAAGTTGGTTTCTATCTGTTTTAGGCACACTAAGCATAGAATTAACTTTTATGGCTGCTAATTGGTTTTCAACATTTATAGTGATAGCTAGTCTTTTATTAGGAGCTACCATCTAGACATGATATGCAACTTAGTAGTTTTCTAATGATTTTAAATGCATCTATGTTTTTGTGTTTTTTTTTCAAAAGGTTTTAGTTTCACGTCGGGTTCACCAAAATGTATCGTTCCAAAATTTTTGCACCCTTACCTTCAGGGTAAAGGATCCATGCTCAGAAGTGGGATGTGGGAAGGATGGGACGGTACCTCAGACTAAGAGGCCCTTTGAAGGTCCCGCATCTTGGGGGAGGGGTATTAAGGTGATTTTTTGATGGATGGTGGGGTTCACCAGGAAACGTTTAGTGGCAGTTTCCACACCTAGGTTGGGAATGAGTTTAATGTGTTCAATTTTAGCTTTAAACATCCAAGTCCTAGGTTTGGCCAAATGAATCTAAGTTGTTCTATATGAAATGCAAGTTTAAATGAAGATAGAAAATAGATTTAAATAGAAAACACAGAGAATAATTAAGTGAAGAAATCCATAACTGGTTTCAGATGTCTGATGGAGGTTCTAATTTTTGAAGCAGTCAAGATCATCTGGAATTTGACAGGATCATATCCAATTTGACAGGATCATCTGAGATCTGACGAATTCATCAAAAGAATTCATCAGAGACCTGCAATCATAGAAATGGACATAGAATACAAAAAATGCAGCTATGTTGATAAAGGAAAATGATGTGAAATGACAAAATGATGTTAATAAGATAATCCCAAAGAAAAATGAGAATAGATTATCATGCTTTAATAGCTAATCATGACTTTATTATGTACTTAAGTATATGGGTGAACTCCAAGATGCAAAATAGCAAAAAATAATAATAAATTGACTAGATGCAGAATAAAATAGCAAAAAAGAAGAGAAAAATGCAAACTCTGGGCAGTAATTGCCCCCAACGTTGACTGCAGTCGAAATCATCTTGAATTGGGACGCGATCGTCCGAGATTTGTACAAGATCGTCTGCGACGATCTGAGCTTGCTCCAACTAAAAACATTGAAGTTCCTGCAAACAAACTTGCAAAAATACGAAGGTAAATGGTGATTTAAGATGTTCTAATGCATGTAGAACTCGTGTTATAGGAAATTTCAGCCAGGGGAATGTCAAGGGGGGTCCTAAGGTTTAAATAGGCTTAGGAGGGAGGTTAGGAGGTTGGAGATCATCCTAATCTAGAATATCTCCAATAGGGGAGGTCTCTAACGACACAAA
Organism: Wollemia nobilis; assembly: GCA_028583015.1. Classification (NCBI taxonomy): domain Eukaryota; kingdom Viridiplantae; phylum Streptophyta; class Pinopsida; order Araucariales; family Araucariaceae; genus Wollemia; species Wollemia nobilis. The sequence goes on along the minus strand of JAQPPZ010017232.1, from coordinate 20,252,316 downwards.
CATGCTTATGCCCATATTAGAGACACCATTGAAACATAAGCTAATTATGAAAAAACAGTTTTGGGACGAAATCGGCTAGACGTTCTGCTCCAGACAAAATCGTCCGATCTGAGGCGATATCATCTGATCGGAGACGATATCGTCCAACGGATGAAACAAACTCTAAAAATGGTGCAAAAAATGAGGAAATGGGTAGCAGGCGGTTTTGCAGCAATTTTGGGGTTGAAAATTTGAATTTGAATTATTACCAAGATAATTTTAATTATTGCTAAGGTTTATTGCACCAATTTTAGGGTGCTACATTTTGCCCCCTCTTTAGAAAATTTTCCTAAAAAAATGTGTTAAAGATGAGTTCTTCTCAATCTATGAGAAAGCAAAAATTATTCCCATTTTTAGGCGACGATTCTAGGTCGAATCGTACGACAGCTTACTATGGTGCCCCCTTCGTGTTTTTACCCAAATCGAATGTTTGAGGTAAAAATGCGGAAAAGAAAAATTTTAAAATGTTTTTAATTGTTTTTGAATAAAATTAAGAATAGGTAAAAACCCTAATTCATTTTTACTGTTCATTTTTAATGATTTCTAGAGCTCTGCAGACAAGATGGTCGAGACAGCGCACAGATCGACAGAGGTCCGGCGCAGGCAACGGGTAAGGGTTTAAACTTAGTTAGAATGCTTTGATTTAGAATTTTATGCTTTTTAAATCAATTTTGACTGATTTTTGAGCATTGTGGCCATTTTTGGGCCATCGACGTCATAAGGACGAAATCGTCTCGATTTCACCAAAATCATCTCGATATCGTTGATTTCGTCCAGGGGCAAAATTGGCAATATGGGGACGATTTCGTCCAATAAGGGATGATTCCCTCATGTGAAATCGAAAATGAATTTGCTCAAATTTAGGATGATATCATCCAATAGAGGACGATATCATCATTTATATGAAAGTGAACTTATGTTACTTGCATTTTTTAATTAATGATTGTATTAATGATTTTTATTGTTTTGTTGTTTATGTTGCAGAGAGGATTATTAAAGAGCAGAGAATGGAAATACGGTGGGCTGAGGGATGACTTGGCTACTCTATCTCATGCAGAGCGAGATCGATTGGCTCAAATCAACTTGTAGCATGTGGCATATATGCCATAGGTTTCTATAGATATGGGGCTATTGAAAGCCCTAGCAGAGAGGTGGTATCCGGGTTCTTCCTATTTTTGATTACCTACAAGGGAGATGACTCTCACATTGGAGGATGTATGGAGGATTTTGAGGATCCCCATACAAGGACGACGAATAACTCCCACTGCCAATCAGGGCCACGCAATGATGCGACTGTGCAGAGATCCGAGCTTCACCCTTGAGAAGGGCGGAGTGAACATCGAGTGGCTATGCCAGATGCCTGGGGCATCTATACTGATACAGGTTTTGGTTGGGGTGGTAGGTGGTCTGCTTCTATGCCATCAGAGTGGATGTAGAGTACCATGGCTACTGACAGATGTAGTCTATGACATGAGAGACCATGAGCACAAGTTTTCTTGGGGGATTTTTGTACTATGTCGATTGTAGGATCCTGCATGGGATCATATACAAGGGTGGCCGATGTCTGGTCATGACATCACTACTGCAGGTTTGGTGCTGGGAGCACATCGTGGTGCAAAGACCGATAGGGATCCTAATAATAGGGATTGATGGGGAGAGGCCTCGAGCTTTCTATTTGCTGCTCTGAAGAGGGTCACAATGGCTGATAGATCTACCAATGTCTCGGAGACTACTTGATGACCTTGTCTCCGACCAGATCACCTAGAGGCCTTAGAGAGATCATCCAAGGTGGGTCAAGGATGGACAAGAGCTGGCTCACGTTAGGCAAACCTGCTAGCTGAGGATGGAGAGGGGAGAGGTGGAGCTCCACCGGTATGACCGAGTTTTGAGGTAGTTTGGTCTACAATAGGGGATCCCATCTTTCAGGGACTATGAGTTTTCTTGAACTGTCTGGGATAACACTACAGTTAGCGAGGCTCTAGATATGTAGCACTTCTGGAGTGAGGATGTTGACGATGCCCCCATTCAGCCAGTGGATGGGGATGATGCTGGGGTTGTCGACGACTACGATGCCTGGTACACAGGAACAACATTTGAGATCTCTTCAGCATAATCAATAGCTTGTATAAAAATAAACATTCAGGAGTTTTTCTAACTCCCCTTTGACTAGCAAGGCCACTTTGGGATGCATTTTTCTAAGTTTTTGTTTAACAGGTTTAGCATTTGGATGGACTACTAGATGATGCATGACTACAGAAGGGTCCAGACCTGGCATGTCTTCATATGTCTAAGCAAAGACATCTTCATAATATTTAAGAAATGCAATGTATTCATTTTGTTTTTCTTGACTTAATTTTGATCCAATATTGATTATGTGGGGATTATCTTCAGTTCCAATGTTAACTTTAATGACGTTTTCTACTTCCATGTGTAGATCTCTTTCAAAATTATGTGGGGCGGGTGAGACACCCAATTCTTGTAATTCTTTTAAGGTTAACTTGGAGAATTCATCTTGAGGAATCGTGGCCTCAAGTTGGGATATAGTAGGTATAGAACCATCAAAATAAAAACCATTGTGTAACAACTCTTCAACAGAGACATCATGGAAAATATCTCCTTCCAACTCATCATCGAATTCAGCAATCAATTTAGGGTAAGCTATGGATAGCATATTGCATGTAAAGGGATTATTCTTTGGACACAAAGAATCTTGTTTATCTAGATAATCTTGATAACATATGAGTTGATCATCACCTTCAAAAGGGAAGGGTTGACCATTACTAGGAAACAGGCCCACACCACATCGGGTGGGCCATGGTTCTACCTCGATAGGTTCTTTCATACCATTTTGGAAAGGTCCCAAGCCTTTCCCTTTATATCCCATTTTAAGCATTATAGGTTTAGCTTTAATATATTCATTAGCAAAATAGCATCAAGCATATCCATCATAATGTGTCTTGATGTTTCGGGGTATTCTTCCCCAATCATATCCTTTATAAATAAAAGCACAACTCCCGACTTGGTAAGTACTTCCCATAGGTTGTGGGAGGCCCAAAGTACAAGGAGATGGCTACAAATTATTTAAAAGAATTGAATCTTGCATAGAAGCATTTGTTTTTTCTAATATTAATATTTTAGATAAATCCGATAAAAGTTCATCAGAAAGAGCATAAGATGTAGAAGGATCATTCCTTATATCTTTAGATGTGGAAGGTATGATAGATGTAGATAATGTGGAGGTGTTAATAAATGGGTCTATAGGTTTTGAAATTATAGGGATGGAACATGAAGGATTGGTTGTGGATTTAAGATCTTTTTGAGGTTTTAGAGTGGTTTGTTCGGAAGATGGTTGAGTTAAATGTATAGGTGTAGTTGATGGGGTAGATGATGTTATGGGTGTGTGTTTCACACGTTTAGATGAAAAATAAGAATTAGGATGTGTGGATGACAGAGCGGGGCAAAATTGCACTCCAATAGGTTCTACCAAAGCACACATAACAAAGGGTCTAGGATCACCATGAATAGTGACCAACTGATTTTTAAATTAGAATTTAACACATTGGTGTAAAGTGGAGGGAACCGCTCGCATCGCATTGATCCAAGGGCGACCCAAAAGTATATTGTATGATGCAGTGCAATGTACAATAAACACGGTTGTATCTAGGGTTCTAGGACCAACTTGCAAGGGTATAGTAATGACTCCACACATTTCTTGTGTCTCGTCCTTGAAAGCTTTGATAATCATATCTGTTCTTTTCATTTCATCACTTCTAAAGCCAAAAATTTGGTAGAAGTCAAAAGTGCATATGTTTAAAGATGAACCATTATCAATCAAGACTCATTTAACAGCTACATCTCCAATTAGGGCAGTAATATATAAGGGGTTATCCTTATGTAGAATATGTTGTGGTATATCTTTATCTCAAAAGTCAATACAATCGACTTCTCAAGTGAAATTCCTTAGGTTGGAAAGTTTGCACCTCCATTTCATTATTATCAATCAGATATTGTATTTTATGTTTCAATATTTTGCAAGAGTTTGTAGCATGTCCAGGTCCTCTATGAAAATCACAATGTAAATCAGCTTTGTATTTGGGTATAGTTAGATCTGGTTCCCGAATAGCTAGTAATTGGATCAAGCCTCTTTCGAGTAATTGGGGTAGAATAGTTGATAATGGTTGATTAAATCTAGTAAAATCTCGAGGAATTTTATCAGGAGGTTTCAATATAAATTTTTCTATTGTCTTCATTGTATTGATATTAGCAACATTTTTGCTGTCAGTGACTCCATCACCTACAACTTATTTGTTTTTATATTGATTTCTAGATGTTTTCTCATCATATTTCTTCCTAACCTGGCCTCTCCTAATGAGAGCATCTTCCACTCTTCGAGATAAGTCTATAGCTTGATCAAAGGTGGTCAAGGTAGCAGTTGATAACTCATAGGATATTTGTTCTTGTAAATTATTGATAAAAATATCCAACATTTCCCTATAAGGTAGCACAAAGTGCAGTTTTCCTATCAATTGCTTCCATCTAGCTAAGAAATTAGCAAAACATTCATCTTTGTCTTGTTTTAAGTTGTATAAATCTTTAATGGTGACATGCCTCTCGATGTAGGCACTAAATTGATGGACAAAATATTTAGTTGTTTCTTCAAAATTTCTCAAAGAATGAGTGGGCAATTGATAGTACCACTCTAATGCCATTCCTCCTAAACTTTTCGAGAACATTTTTAGTAATAACAAGTCATCATGTGATATATCATGACATGCTATCCTAAACATACGAAGATGCTCTATGGGGTCTTCAGTTCCTTTATATATAGGCAGAACGGGCATGGGAAAGTGCTTAGGGTATGGTTGTGCTACAACCATAGGATCTAGAGGTTGACTACACATCTCTCGATAATTGTACCAGGGATGATAGGGATCTATCTGGTCCATGCGGGAAGCTAACTGTTTCACCATGGCTTCCAGATTACTGGTTTGCCCACTATATTGGTTTGATAGGGCATAAATATGAGATTTGTGAGCATATGATGGAGGGACATGAATATTAGATGCTATATTACTATTGTGTAAATTGTTGGTAGGAAGGGTGTTATGAAGAAGTTTTGAAGTTGTATTATGTTGTATCCCGGATTGTTGAAAATTGGTGTTTGGCTTCATTTTAGGTTTTTGTCGATTTGAAGCATATTGATCAATAGTTTGGCGAAATAAAGCGAGTGAATGAAGGTCTCTTTTGTGTGGGAATGATTTTAGGCTCAATAACAGGTTCCTTAGGAGGTTGTGTAACCTGTTGTTTTTGCATGTTCTAAATTATAGCAGCCATATCCATATTGGATGGTCCAGCTTTATCACTTTCTTGATCAACAAAGGACAAGGGATTAGTGTGTATGTTAAACATATCTTCCATGGCTTCTTGAGTGTCACTAATTTGTCCTCTATCAATACGAACTGCCATATTAAGAGCACCAATTTTATTATTGAAAATTTTCTAGAAATGATCTAAGTTATCAAAAGCAATAGTTCCATCTAGAGCCATTCTAGGGGATGAGGATCCTTCCTCTTTAAGATTTTCTTATTGTTCATCTACAACAAGCTCATCTTCTGGTTGTTCTAGAGTTCCTCCTTCCGAAATTGAATCTTCAGGAAGGACATTTGGGTTTTTTATTTTGTCTCCTAACCAATCTTCTTCTTCTTCTTCAGTTTGTTTACCATTCCTAAGTCTAGGCATTGTGCTTAAATTTAGATTTCAGAAAATATATATATACTTGTATATATATAGATATGTGGAACAATCTTAAGAGGTATATATCTTAATTATATACCTACTATAGTATTTGAAATAAAATGTTTTGGTTTTTCTTGTTTTTTTCTATTTTTTTTTGTTTTTGTAACAATATTATAAAGATAAAAAACAGCACACTAAATGCAAGAAATAATAATGAAAGCAATGATCTAGTTTTCTATAAACAATTTATAAATATCATTAATGGGCTCGAGTTCTTCAAGAGTCATGAAGTGTTCTTCAAATTGAAAATTTTCTTTCAAGAATTTGACAAAAAGTGCTATAGTGATATTATCTGTCTCATATTATGATTGGTAGAAATAAAGTTCGTGGCAATACTCTCAATATAACACAGCTCTAGGAACTCTATTCCATATTTCCCTATTCGTAAGAATGACCTCTTGATCTTCTACATGACCTAGGAATTGGTGTATAACAGCTACGTTCTCGAGGTATTCCTCAAAGGTGAACAATTCTGAAGACACAAGAGCTCTCCTATAAGCTAACCACCTATGGCAGGCTCTCTGAAGTTCATGATAAAAAATGAGTTGATGAGGATCCAGGATCCTATCTAGGGAAAACCTCTTGATTTGTCTAAGTTCGGTTGATTTAGATGAAATGATACCTAGTCTCCTATCAAGTTCTTTCCACAAAAGTTGGTTTCTATCTGTTTTAGGCACACTAAGCATAGAATTAACTTCTATGGCTACTAATTGGTTTTCAAAATTTATAGTGATAGCTAGTCTTTTCTTAGGAGCTACCATCTAGACATGATATGCAACTTAGTAGTTTTCTAATGATTTTAAATGCATCTATGTTTTTGTGTTTTTTTTTCAAAAGGTTTTAGTTTCACGTCGGGTTCACCAAAATGTATCGTTCCAAATTTACCGCACCCTTACCTTCAGGCTAAAGGATCCGCACCCGGAAGGGGGATGCGGGAAGTATGGGATGGTACCTCAAACTAAGAGGCCCTTTGAAGGTCCCGCCCCTCGGGGGAGGGGTATTAAGGTGATTTTTGATGGATGGTGGGGTTCACCAGGAAACGTTTAGTGGCAGTTTCCATGCCTAGGTTGGGAATGAGTTTAATGTGTTCAATTTTAGCTTTAATCATCCAAGTCCTAGGTTTGGCCAAATGAATCTAAGTTGTTCTATATGAAATGCAGATTTAAATGAAGATAGAAAACAAATTTAAACAGAAAACATAGAGAATAATTAAGTGAAGAAATCCATACCTGGTTTCGGATGTCTGATGGAGGTTTTGATTTTTGAAGCAGTCAAGATCGTCTAGAATTTGATAGGATCGTCTTCGATCTGACAGGATCATCTGAGATCTGACGAATTCATTAGAGACCTACAATCAGAGAAATGGACACAGAATACAAAAAATGCAACTATGTTGATAAAGGAAAATGATGTGAAATGACAAAATGATGTTAATAAGATAATCCCAAATAAAAATGCAAATAGATTATCATGCTTTAATAGCTAATCATGACTTTATTATGTACTTAAGCTATATGGGTGAACTCCAAGATGCAGAATAGCAAAAAATAATAATAAACTGACTAGATGCAGAATAAAACAACAGACAAGAAGAGAAAAATGCAAACTCTAGGCAGTAATTGCCCCCAATGTTGACTGCAGTCAAAATCGTCTCGAATTGGGATGTGATCATCCGAGATTTGTACAGGATCGTCTATGATGATCTGAGCTTGCTCTGACTAAAAACAATGAAGTTCCTGCAAACAAACTTGGAAAAATACGAAGGCAAATGGTGATTTAAGATGGTCTAATGCATGTAGAACTCGTGTTACAGGAAATTTCAGCCAAGGGAATGTCAAGGGGGGTCCTAAGGTTTAAATAGGCTTAGGAGGGAGGTTAGGAGGTTGGAGATCATACTAATCTGGAAGATCTCTAACAGGTGAGGTCTCTAATGACATAGACACAATTCTGCCTAGATTAGAGACGTCATTGAAACATAAGCTAATTATGAAAAATCAATTTTGGGACGAAATTGGCTGGACGTTCTGCTCCAGATGAAATCATCCGATCTGAGGTGATATCATCTGATCAAATACAATATCTTCCAACAGACGAAACAAACTCTAAAAATGGCATGGAAAATGAGGAAACGGGTAGCAGGCAGTTTTGGAGCGATTTTGGGGTTGAAAATTTGAATTTGAATTATTGCCAAGATAATTTTAATTATTGCTAAGGTTTACTGCGCCAATTTTAGGGTGCTACAGGTATCAAGCATATTTGAATATTTGGGGATGCTCAGATTGTAGTCAAACAAGTAACCGGAGAATACCAATGCAAAGAACCTACTATTAAGCTTTATTATAAGGTAGTAATGAAATTTCTTGCAACATTCAAATGGTATGAAATCAACAACTTACCTCGTTCGACTAATAAATTTGTAGATGCAATGGCCTCCCTAGGATCATTAATTCCAAATAATGGTTTTGGAGAGGTACATCCCCTAATAGTCTCAACAATCTCTAAAGTAGCCATTATCTATGTTGACCCTACGGATGGAAAGGATGTTTACTTTATCCATACAAAACCATGTGAGTATTGGTCAAGCCCCATAGTAGCATTCTTGAAATTTGAAACACTTCCATATGATATGTCTCGGTCTGCCAAATGTGCTTTCAAGCAAAAAGTAGCCCATTTTGTTCTCTTAGGTGATGTGTTGTATAAGCGAGGTTATGATGGAATCCTTCTCCATTGTCTCGAACAAAGTGAGGCTCAAACAACCATACAAGAAGCTCATGATGGTACTTGTGGTGGTCATTTTAGTGGAATGGCCATTGTAAAGCGTCTATTACGCATGGGTTATTATTGGCCCACAATGGAGCATGACTGTTGCACCTATGTCAAAAATTGCAAATAATGTCAAACACACACCAATTTAACTCATGTACCATCACAAGCCTTACAGCCTATACAAAGCTTCTGGCCCTTTTCACAATGGGGCCTAGACTTAATTGGTAAAATCTCATCGTCTTCTTTGGGACAACATACATTTATCATCACCACCAAAAAATACTCCACAAAGTGGATTGAGGCCATACCTCTAACCAGTACGATAGGACCTCGAGTTGTGGATTTCATACTCCACCATATCATCCATCGCTTTGGAATTCCCTCTAAAATCATTTTTGGTAATGGTAAGTCTTTCAAAAATAAGTATGTTCGAGCACTTTATGAAAAGTATAATATCCAACATAGTTTCTTGACTCCTTATTACCCACAAACAAATGGACAACCTGAAGCAACCAATAAGACCTTGATTGCCATTCTTAAGAAACTCGTCAAAGAAAATTATAAATATTGGCATACACAAATTCCTTTGGCACTTTGGGCTTATTGAACAAGCATTCGAATGCCAACAGGAGCAACACCATTTTCCTTGGTCTATGGAGCAGAAGCTATTATGCCTCTTGAGCTCGAGATTCCCTCCTTACGATTCTCCTTGCAAGAATTCATAGATGACGATACAGCTAGACAAGCACAACTTGACCAACTCACTCTCCTAGACGAAAGGTGAATCAATGCACTAGAGCATTTACGAGTTTATCAAGACCGCCTAAAGCATGATTACAATGCTAAATTCCATCTTTGGGAATTTCAAGTAGGGGATCTAGTACTCAAATAGAACCAACAAAACACTAATGCTTTGCTGCATCTTCATGACAAATTTGTAGGAAATTGGTTAGGTCCATATATAATCACTCAAAAAGTGGGTAATGGTACTTATAGACTTGTTGATTTAGAGGGAATAGAGGAACCCGAACCACTTAATATTATTAATTTAAAGGCATTCTATTGTTAAAAGTGATACTTTATATGTATATATACATGGCCAAAAAAAAAAACAACAGACACAAATTTCATTTACATAGGCATGCTTTCATATAAGCATCTTTACATGCATTTTTCACACTTACATGCATACATATAGGCATGCATTTTACTTATGCTTGCATATAGACATTCATAATTGCATTCATCACGTCATATTCATACATTGTACAAATTGCATTCATCCCATCCCATGTTCAATGATCTGGCATAATAATGATGATATGGCCATAAACAAAAAGTCAAGTTATAAAAATTGGGGGTACCTAGTTTGAAACAATCTTGCAACTCTAACAAAAGACATAGGCAAATAATACCATATTCCAAAATCACAAAAGCCTAGACTTCAATCACTCAGCCAGTACTAGTGTACCAAGAAACATCCAAACAGATGTCTGATTTTCTTCAAGACCAAAAATACACTTTACACACTAAGAAAGTCTTGGGCATTGTCGATTGATTCTAAATACAATCTTGAACCAACCACACTTCCTCACATCTTAAGAACATTTTGAGTTAAAGAGGGTTAGTACCATCCTTTGTTAGTACATTGAGGAAAAAAGGAGATAATCCTCGCCTTTCCCATCATGCAACATAGTCCAAAGCAAAAACAGTGGTTTTCACCACTACCAACATTACTCCAAACATAAACATAAAAACATAGAGTAGTGAGGATAGGATCAAAATTTTCATCACACTTCGGTTGAGAATCCAATTCCCCAAATATCTATATAAAGTTAACAAGTTCAATTCCCCCACCCTTGATCACTAAAGTCGTAAGGATTCATACTACACGCCCCTAACAAGGATGGGTAGTCATACCCAAGGCCTAAAAGATCAATCCCATTGGAATCTAGAGTGAATCCCCATCGGGGCTATAGATGCTTGACTAGCAGTGGAGTAAGATCATGCGAGGCAACATGTCTCTCCTCCAAAAAGAGAGACCTCTAAATGCACATAATGACAGGCGAGCCTTAGGTCATATCCATAACAGATCATGCCTAAATATACTCATAATGGATTAATAAACTTCATGTGCACACACACTGGTACTTGATTGGATATGATCATTGTCATACTCAAGACTTAGTAATTGAACCTCACTCGCACACATATTTGGTCCTAAAGAAAGTTAGACAACCTTAGTGAGTTTGGTTGAGGACACTAGTATGTTTGAGTCTTTGAAATCATGTAATATTCATTCCATATCAACATTCATATCTTCTTCCATATCAACATCCATATTTCTTGCATGTCAAAAATTGTATATTCATTGTAAGTAAAAACACAGCCAAATTCGGTACCCCTGATTGCCAAACAATGGACAATAAAAATGGCCAATAAAATTTTTTGAACTATAAAATATCATTCAAACACCATGAATTTCTCTCATATAGTTTAGATTCATTATAAATTTACTTACATTAATCATCCATATAAACACCATTCATATACATGTCATTTCGCCTGCATTAATCATCCATATAAGCATCATGATTAGCTTGCATAAAACATTAAACAAAAATTGCATAAAATATAAAAGCATTCACACAAAAGATAACACAAATTTATAAAATACCATGTATATATATAAATCACATATACAATAAAATCTAAAAATGCAACAAGGGAGCACCAAGGCTCATATACAAAATAGTGCACCTAAGCACTACGCTAATGTCCATAAGAGGACTCCTAAGATATTGTAGGAGCCCTAGGCGTAGTACTCTGCCTAGAATCGATATGCCTAGATGACTTAGCTATGGAATAAGAAAGAGGATCAGGTAACGTAATGTGGTGAAGCATACGCAAATCCTCCAAGGAATGTGCATACGACTCACTAGCCCATAGACGTCATAGGTCCATCTGATGTTGATGCTCCTTAGCCAACATTTCTACCTGAAGCCTTGTAATCGTCTCCCAATCACTAGCCCCAGCTAACTCTCGCTCTGCCTCCATCCATGATATAGTAGCCAAGGCCTCACTATGAGACTCAAGAATAGTCTCCCACTCCTTGCAAAGCTGCTCCACCTCTTCTTATAACCTAGCCATCTCAAATATCTCACCCATCTCCTCCTCATCCACCAACTCCATCTCTAGAGCCTATTGGGCTACTCCCCTCGACCACTACTAAATCATCGACTGTTGAGGCCTCATCCTCTTTGGATTCCCCCTCAACCCTATAGCTATCGCATCACCACTCATAATATTTGGTACGCACACTGGTTGGGCACCAAACCAAGCTACATACTCTAGATTCACCTTGACATCATCTATGTCAGGGACATTCAGCTACTCATCATCATCCAAATGCACCCATCATGGCTCTACACATGGAAGCCCCACCTCATCCCACTGATATCGATACAACACTGGTTCATCTAGCATAGCCAGAGGCAAGCCAAATTGCCTCAACACCCGTAAGTACTAAAAATAGTCCACCTCCTCATCCCTCCACCCAATCAACCACTGAGCCTACCTCACCTGATGTAGCTGCTCCTCATCACCATCCCATAGAGCTCCTTTCCATGGCCTCCATATCATGTTAGCTTGACTCAGCCTCGACCACATATCCTAATACCACTGGCTAGTATGCACCTCTCAACTCAGTTATACCTCCTTCACCACCACTCATCACCTAGCATAGGGCTCTATCATCCACCATGCTGGACACAATAACCCCTCTGTCCGAGCCACACCAAAATTCTCCCATGCCCAGCACTACAGGAGGAAGTTGCACCCAATCCCCTTCCTCCTTCTCTACATCACCTCATATAGCTCCCTGTATAGTTGTGCCAACAACACAGGAGCCCATGCATATTCCCTTGGGTCAGTGAGTATATCACTCACCAACCCCAATAGGTTCCAAGGGAACCTAACCAATGCTATTAGGTAGCACTATGTTTGCTAACACAAACATAATCAAGTATGGGAGCGCATCCAACTCATTCGCCTTGTACATGCTTAGATAGCATATACCTTCACCTCCCATCTGAGCCTCCTGCCATCAATCCCCAAACATATTCTTCATATCAACCTTCTTAATATGCAAGTTCATGGATGTTGAGTCGATCTAGGTCTTGTTACCCAAGATGCATATTGTTCGTACAATCAGGTCATTCCCCTGTAAAAAGAAAATGAAAAAAATGCAGTTAAATGCAATTCGTGCCTATTAGTCCCTGGCTCTCAGGATACCTGTAGCTTGCATGCGGGCGTTGTCTCTTCAAAACACATCATAAGATAGAAAATAGGAAAATATGTAGGTTTGGTGTAGTCCATGCCTATTAGGTCCTGGCTCTTAGGATACCTAAAACTTGCATGCGGGCATCGTATCTACACCACATAAAAACAAGAAACTAAAACTGAGTTTTTGGTGGACGTTTTTGTGTCCACCGCATTGCTGAGAAGTTGGAAATTTTAATTGGATGGGGTTTCCCCCATGCCTATTTTGGCCTCCATAATTAAATTCTTGAATATGTGATATGGTCATAACTAGTGGCCATTAAATGTGAGAATGGTGTTGCTACCATCAATTGTTTTAACATGCACAAAACCATTTTTTATTAGCTCTACCACCTCGTATGGACCCATCCACCTCTACATTAGCTTCCCTTTTCATTCTTGGAACCTAGAATTATACAATAATACCCAATTTCCTTTATTGAACTATTTTGTCTTAATATGGCGATCATGCCATTGTTTCCTTTTTCTTTGGATGATTTATGTTCTCTATAAGGTGTCCATTCGGTATTTATCTAGCTAATTCAGTTGTTGAATCTATTCCTTTTGTGCTTCATCTAGGCTCAGGTCTAGTTCCACCACTATTTTAAGTTTTTTTATCTTGAATTCAATAGGGATCATCGCATATTTCTTGTATATCAATCAGAATGGTGTAAATTCGATGGTTGATTTCCACATTGTATTGTATACCCACACTGCCTCCGGTAACCTTGCAGCCCAATCCTTTCGATGTTGTTACATGATTTTTGTTATAATATTACCTATCTCCCTATTGGTTACTTCCACGTATCTATTTTCCTATGGATGGTAGGGGGTAATCTTATTATATCGAACCCTATATTGCTTCATCAATTCCCCAATTAATTTGGAGGCTTGGTTTGTTGTAATTTCCCTGGGCACCCCGAACCTTGTAAAAATATGGGTAAATAGAAATTCTACCACTATTCCCTCAGAGTCTGATGCAGGAGCATCCGGTGGTGAAGCTGCAATCTTGCATCACCCAAAATGTATTTTTTTCGTTAAGTACTAAACCTGTCGTGATATCGCGACGCTTTTTTGAAGAAGGGTGCCAGCGGGCCAAACTGTCACGATATCGCGACGCTTTTTGATAAAAAGGGCCAAGGTGCAAAACTGTCGCGATATCGCGATGCTTTTTGAAGAAGGGTGCCAGTGGGCCAAACTGTTGCGATATCACGACGCTTTTTGATGAAAAGGGCCAAGGTGCAAAACTATCGCGAAATCACGACATTTTTGAGGCAACGCAGTCGTGACGCGAAATGGTCACAAAATCGTGACATTTTCGGGTCGGAGAGGTCAAGGCACCAAACGGTCACGAAATCACGATAGTTTCGAAGAAAAGCAGTTCGAGTGCCAATTGGTCGCGAAATCATGACAGCTCTGAGGCAAAGTCACTTGAGTGCCAAATGGTCGCGAAATCGCGACACATCCGGGAAGCAAGATTTGAAAGCACAGGAACATCTTTGGCAAAAAGTTCTAAGGCACAAGAATCGTCACGAAATCATGACACCTTCAAAGACAAATTTCAAGGACGTCATGAAATCATGACACCTTCGAGGACAAGGCTCAAAGACGTCACGAAATCGTGACATATCCGGAGGCAAGGTTCCAAAACACAAAGTGGTGGCGAAATCGCGACGCTTCCGGTGCGAAGACTCAACAGCGCAAGGTGGTCGTGAAATCGCGACACTTCCAAGCCAAAGACTCAAGGGCGTGAAATGGTCATGAAATAGCAACATGTCACGGTTTCACGGCCCGGAACGAAGCAGCCAGTACGGAATGCAAAGATGTCACGAAATCGTGACATGTCGCGGTTTTGCGGCCCAAAGGAGGAAAGCGAGTAGGAAAGGCATAGACATCGCGATTTCATGATGTGTCACGAAATCGTGGTCCCAAGGAGGAGAGAGAATCCTAACGCCAAAAACGTCGCGATATCACGACCAAAGAGGAGAGAGAAAGTGTTGGAGCAAAAACGTCGCGATATCGCGACCAGAGCTCTCACGACGTTGACCAGTCGGTGATTGTAGAGACCAGTGCAGAGGGACACATGGCATGAAGTTATAGGTGGCCCGAGAGTATGGAGCGGTTACAAAGACTCTGGCAAGGGGACGCGTGGCATCAAATTACAAGCGGCTGTGATGCATCCCTTTGAATGATGAATTGGCGAAAGGATTGATAGGCGGCCGCAGCGCACTCCGCCACCCCAGACCATGATAATACGGGGCACCTGGCAGCATGTTGCAGGCGGTCACAGGACATTCATGCGAAGGGTTACAGGGAATCCGCACTGGATGTAATGATGGAAATAAGTTGGGGCCGATGATATAAAAATACCGCACATGCATTGTAGGGGGGAACTCCTGGCCATTTTATTTGGGGGAATTGCTGTGTATTCGAATCAAGATCTCTGTTAAATGAAACTTGCTAGAATTTTTGCCTATGCATTGTTGATCTTGGCACTCTTGCTATGTGTTGTTTATAGCCCTATATCAAGTGGTATCAGAGCAGGTTGGTTCTGAGAGTGCAAACCGATCGTCGAACAGAGAGGCAGTTTGCGCCAGGACTGTGGTTGTGGGTTGCGAAGAAGAAGCAGGATGCCTCTGCGTAGAGACCATGGTGGTATAAGGCACATGCGAGCAAGAAGGGAGGAAGTCAATCTAAGAGCCCTGCAGAGGCAATTTGAGGCCCTGCAAGAGGAAATTCGAAGAGGAGTCGAGCTGAGAAGGGAAGAACCCAGCGAAGATGAAGTGTGGGAAGAAGAGGTTCCATCCGACGAAGGAGAGGCTTTGGATCCAGCTGAGGCTAGGCTGTATAGGACCATCTCCCAAATTGGGAAGAAGCCAAAATTTGACGTCTCCACTTACTCGGGGAACCTCAACCCTGAGGAGTTGATAGACTGGATCAACGACATGGAGGAGTATTTTGAATACGAAGAGATATCAGATCCAAATTAGATCAGGTTCACGAAAACCAAGCTAAAAGGACATGCTAGCATTTGGTGGAAAGGAGTGCATTTGGAAAGGAACAGGAGGGGAAAGGAAAGGATCACCAGGTGGGATAGGATGGTAGAGAAACTAAAGAGGTAGTTCATCCCTACAGATTATGAGCTGGACTTGTTAAAGAAAATGCAGAGTCTTCGACAAGCTAGTAAGACTGTCAAGGAATATACTGAAGAGTTCTATCAAATCTCAATCAGAACCGGCCATTCAGAGGCGAATAAGGAGAAGGTCACACGTTACATCAATGGATTGCGAACCAGTATTCAAGAAGAGCTGGGGCTGGTTAGAATGAGCACAATAGAGGATGCATATCAATTTGCATTAAAAGTGGAGGAGAAACTAAATAGGAGGTTTTATGGTAAGCAGAGAGGGAAGGACAGGGGTGGAAGAGGCTGGTGGAAGAGGTAGTGGTGGAAGATACAAAGATTTTGGGAAATCTGGTGAAGCTAGCAGTAGCTAGAAATAGAAAGAAGTGAAAGAGGAGGATGACCAACGCCCACGCAATCGAAACAACAACTACCCAAGAGGAAGAGGTAGGTCTGGGCGAGGGTTTGGCAGAGGTGTCTTTCAAGGAACCTGCTTCAACTACGAAGAAGAAGGACACAGGGCATACAACTACCCGCAGCATCAAGAGAGGCCAAATCGAAGACCTGAGGGTCAAGCCCGAGCTGCTGTAGCAGACGAAGGTGTAGAGTCTGAGCACTTAGAGGAGGCAGAAAGAGGAGAAGCGATGATCATCAGAAGAGTCCTGTTAAATGAAGAGAAAAGGGGAGACCAAAGGAACAGCATATTTCGAACAAGATGCAAGTGCACAAGCAAGGTATGTAACATCATCATAGATAATGGAAGCACTGACAATTTGGTTTCTGAGGAAATGGTTGCCAAGCTACAGCTGGAGAGGAGAAAACACCCACACCCTTATCGGATTGCATGGTTGCAAAATGACCATCGGGTGCTGGTCAGTGAACAATTCCTGGTGAAGTTCAACATTGGAACTTATCGAGATGAGATTTTATGTGACATCTTGCCTATGGATGCATGTCACCTCATCGCTTGGGAGACCATGGCGAGTTTGACCGAAGTGTTGTCCATGATGGTCAAGCCAACACATATTCTCTATCAAAGAATGGAGTTTGCCACAAGTTAAAACCCCACGAAGGAGGCGGATGAGAAAGTATGCGATGAGTGCACGAGTCTGTCTAGTTGATGGCAGAAGATTCTTGGAAGGCCTGAAGCCGGATCATATGTGCTATGCTATAATCCCCAAGGTTAGGGAAGAAGGATGCAAGGAAATTCCAGTGGAAGTCATGGGACTATTAGGAGAATTCCCAGACATCATTTCAGATAATGTTCCTGAAGGTTTACCGCCTGTTAGGAAGATCAGTCACCACATAGATTTGGTGCCTGGATCGAGCTTGCCAAACAAAGCTGCACATCGAATGACGCTCGTGGAGACCGAGGAACTAAATCGACAAGTTCAGGATCTCGTTGAAGAAGGGACTGATTAGGGAGAGTCTTAGTCCATGTGTTGTACCAGCAGATTAGCACCCAAGAAGGATGGAGAATTGAGGATGTGCACCGACTCTCGGGCAATCAACAAGATCACCATTAAATACAGGTTCCCACTGCCAAGGATGGATGATATCATGGACTGCTTGAGTGGAGCTGAGTACTTCACAAAAATTGACTTGAAAAGTGGGTACCATCAAATTTGCATTAGAGAATGGGATGAGTGGAAGACAGCCTTTAAAACCAGATAGGGGCTGTATGAGTGGTTGGTTATGCCATTTGGATTAACCAATGCACCTAGTACATTTATGAGGTTAATGAATGAGGTTCTGAAGGAATTTTTTGGCAAATTTGTTATTGTTTACTTGGATGATATACTGATTTTTAGCAGAACCTTAGAGGAGCACCTGATGCACACCAGGAAGATTTTTGAGAAACTGCGGGAGGAGCAGTTACTCGATCAATCTGAAGAAGTGCAACTTTGTGAAGAAGGAGCTGGTATACCTAGGATTTGTTATATCAGCTAATGGTCTCAAAATGGACCCCGAAAAGGTGAAGGCTATCCTAGAATGGCCTGTCCCAAGAAGTGTGACCGAGGTTAGATCATTTCATGGTCTGGCCAGTTTCTATAGAAAATTCATTAGAAACTTCAACAGTATTTGTGCATCTCTTATAGAGACAATGAAGGGGAACAAGAAGGAATTCCAATGGACGGTTGGAGCAGATAAAAGCTTTGCTATGCTGAAGAAGGTCACTGAACAACCCGTCTTAGCACTTCCAGATTTCAATAAGATGTTTCAGGTAGACTGTGATGCGAGTGGCAGTGCGATAGGAGCCGTATTGAGCCAAGAGGGTAGGCCTGTAGCTTATTTTAGCGAGAAGCTCAATGATGCCAGGAGAAAGTATTCGGTATATGATCAAGAGTTCTACGCCATAGTCCAAGCGCTTAAGAAATGGAGGCATTATTTGTTGCCCAAGGAGTTTGTTCTCTATACCGACCATCAAGCGCTGCAGTATATTAACAGTCAAGGAAAATTGAATCAGAGGCACCTAAAATGGGTAGAGTTCTTGCAGAGCTATACCTTTGTGCTGAAGCATCGGAGTGGAAGATCCAATAGGGTGGCAGATGCACTGAGTATGAGGCAATGTCTGATGCTATAAATGAAAGTGGAGGTTGTTGGGTTTGCTGAACTCAAGAACTTATACCTTGCAGACCCCAATTTTGTAGGAGCTTGGAAAGCCTGCACTGTGCCTGTTGCATTGGACAGGACTAAATGGTTGGATTACCTGATTCAAGATGGAATTCTATTTAGGGGGAACCAGTTGTGCATTTCTAGGAGCTCAATGAGAGAGAACCTCATTAAATAAAAGCACAGTGGGGGTTTAGCTGGACACTTCGATCGTGACAAGACCATCTCACTGGTTAGTGACAACTATTACTGGCCATAATTGCAGCAGGATGTGGCAAAGTTTGTGCAGAGTTGCAAGATTTGCCAGATGGCAAAGGGTATGAGGTAGCCTACTGGTTTGTATGAACCGCTACCTATACCTGAAAGACCGTGGGAAGATATTAGTATGGATTTTGTGCTTGGTTTGCCCCGGACGTAGAGGGGGCACGATTCCATATTTGTGGTAGTGGATAGATTTTCAAAAATGGCACACTTTATCCCGTGCCAGAAGACTAGCGATGCGGTCCATGTAGTTGGTTTGTTCTTTAAGGAAGTGGTACGCCTTCATGGGCTACCAAGAAGCATTGTGTCGGACAGAGATACCAAGTTTGTAGGTTATTTCTGGAAGACCCTATGGAATAAACTGAAGACGGAGTTAAAGTTCAGTTCTGCATACCACCCCCAAACAGATGGCCAAACAGAGGTTTTTAATAGGAGTTTGGGCAACCTACTGCGATGTTTGGTAGGGGAAAAACCCAAGGGATGGGATCTAGTTCTGTCGCAAGCAAAATTCGCATATAACAGCTCGATCAATAGGAGCACAAATAAATCCCCATTCCAGATTATCTATGGGAGCAGCCCAAGAAACGCTTTAGAATTAAGAAGGATAGATCCGAGGGAGAAATGTAGTGCTGAAGCAGAAGACTTTGCTGAACACCTGAAGGGAGTGCATGAGGAAGTGAAAAAACACATTGCCAAGATGAATGCTCAGTACAAGGCAAGGGCGGATCAAAAACGCAGAGCTAAGGAGTTCCAAGTAGGAGATTCTGTCATGGTCCATCTGAGGAAGGAACGGTTTCCTACCAAGACCTACAACAAACTGAAAATGAAAAAGTTTGGGCCATGTAAGATCATTGGCAAACGGGATTCGGGTAATGCCTACGAGGTGGAGTTACCAAGCAAACTTAACATCTCCCCCGTGTTTAACATCTCAGATTTGGTCGAGTATCATGAAGGAGAAAGTAGTGAGATACCCAGTCCAGATCTGTGGAGCATTCCAGCAGCCATCCCAGTTGCGGACGAGATCGAAGAAGTTCTGGATATGCGCGAGGGCCAAAGTACTAGGAATAGGAGTTACTCGGAGTACTTGGTCAAATGGAAGGGCCGACCCATTGAAGACGTGACTTGGTTATCAAAGGCTGAGGATGATCGCCTGGGTCTACCTTAGAAAGGTCAGAAGTGAGGTCACTTCTCAAACTCACCCCGGGTGTCTGATGCAGGAGCATCCGGTGGCAAAGCTACAATCTTGCATCACCCAAAATGTATTTTTTTTGTTAAGTACTAAACCTATCTCGATATCGTGATGCTTTTTGAAGAAGGGCGCCAGTGGGCCAAACTGTCACGATATCGTGACGCTTTTTGAAGAAGGGCGCCAGCGGGCCAAACTGTCGCGATATCGCGACGCTTTTTGATGAAAAGGGCCAAGGTGCAAAACTGTCGTGAAATCGTGACATTTTTGAGGCAACGCAGTCGTGACGCAAAATGGTCGTGAAATCGTGACATTTTTGGGTCGGAGAGGTCAAGGCACCAAACGGTCACGAAATCATGACAGTTCCGGAGAAAAGCAGTTCGAGCGCCAATTGGTCATGAAATCGTGATAGCTCCGAGGCAAAGTCACTTAAGTGCCAAATGGTCGTGAAATCGTGACACATCCGGGAAGCAAGATTTGAAAGCATAGGAACATCTTTGGCAAAAAGTTCTAAGGCACAAGAATCGTCGCGAAATCGTGACACCTTCAAAGACAAATTTCAAGGACGTCACAAAATCGTGACACCTTAGAGGACAAGGCTCAAAGACATCGTGAAATCATGACATATCCGGAGGCAAGGTTCCAAAACGCAAAGTGGTCACGAAATCGTGACGCTTCTGGTGCGAAGACTCAACAGTGCAAGGTGGTCGCGAAATCGTGACACTTCCGAGCCAAAGACTCAAGGGCGTGAAATGGTCGTGAAATCGTGACATGTCGTGGTTTCGCGGCCCAAAACAAAGCAGCCAGTACGAAATGCAAAGATGTCACAAAATCGTGACATGTCGTGGTTTCGCGGCCCAAAGGAGGAAAGCGAGTAAGAAATGCATAGACGTCGCGATTTCACGACGTGTCACAAAATCATGGTCCCAAGGAGGAGAGAGAATCTTAATGCCAAAAACGTCGCGATATCACGACCAAAGAGGAGATAAAAAGTGTTGGAGCAAAAACGTCGCGATATCGCGACCAGAGCTCTCACAACATTGACCAGTTGGTGATTGCAGAGACCAGTGTAGAGGGACACGTGGCGTGAAGTTACAGGTGGCCCGAGAGTATGGAGCGGTTATAGGGACTCTGGCAAGGGGACGCGTGGCATCAAATTACAAGCGGTTGTGATGCATCCCTTTGAATGATGAATTGGAAAAAGGATTGACAGGCGGTTGCAGCGCACTCTGCCACCCCAGACCATGATAATACGGGGCACCTGGCAGCATGTTGCAGGCGGTCACAGGACATTCATGCGAAGGGTTACAGGGAATCCGCACTGGATGTAATGATGGAAAGAAGTTGGGGCCGATGATATAAAAAGACCGCGCATGCATTGTAGGGGGGAACTCCTAGCCATTTTATTTGGGGTAATTGCTGTGTATTCGAATCAAGACCTCTGTTAAATGAAACTTGTTGGAATTTTGGCCTATGCATTGTTGATCTCGACACTCTTGTTGTGTGTTGTTTATAGCCCTATATCAGAGTCCCTTAGTGCTTGGACCTCGAACCACTTAGTGACATAGCCTATGTAGACCAGGATGTATCTCTTCTCGACCGAATGTGGGTTGATTGGTCCCACAAAATCTATATCCCATTTGTCAAAGGGATCTATGTGAACATGAGGTTGAAGGGGCATTTCATCCTTGTGGGTCAACCTACCCATTCGTTGACACTCATCACATTTGGTGGTGTATACAGCTACATATTTGAACAAGGTGGGCCAAAAATACCCAGTCTGTAGAACTTTGTACGTAGTCCTCCTCCCTACAAAGTGTCCTCTGCATGGCTCACTGTGATAGGATTTGAGTATTTCTGGAAACTCATGCTCTACTACACACCTCCTCATAATCTTATTGAGACCCATTTTAAATAGGAGGTTGTCAATCCATAGGAAAGAGGTGCTTTTTTTTATTATTGCCTATTTATCTCATGGTGAAAGAGGAGGGGATGTCCTACTAGTGGCAGATAGTTGGTGATGTCTACATACCATGGTATCTATTCACTGATGATAAATAAGTGTTCATCTAGGAATTGGTCCTCCACCACTGTGTGATCCATTGGTATCAGTCTAGATAGGAAGTCTACCACCACATTATCTTTCTTGAGCTTGTTTACGATTATGATGTTGAACTCCTGTAGTAGCAAGAGCCATATGATAATCTTACCACTGATCGCTAGCTTACTCATTAAGTATCGAATGGTTACATGGTCCATATGGATGAATACCTTATAGCTAGTGATATAGTGGTAGAATTTATTGATGGCATGCACAACTATGAGGAATTCCTTTTCTATCATTGTGTAGTTGAGCTCAACCCTTGCTAAGTTCTTATAGAAATAGTAGATGGCATAGAATTCCTTGCCATATTTCTACCCAAGGACCTCTCCAATTACATTATTGGATGCATCACAGTAAATATGAAGTGGAATTACCCAATTTGGGCCCCGCAGTACTGGAGCAAAAATTAATTTCTTCTTCAGTGTTTGAAAGGCATGTTTGCGGTCTTTCATCCAGATAAACTCCACATCTTTCAAGAGCAAGGTGTGCAATGATTTGGTGATTTTACTAAAGTCAATGATAAATTGCCTGTAGTACCCGATAGAACTAAGAAAACTTCTTACTTCCCTTTGCATTTTTGGTCTTGGTAGGCCCTTGATGACTTCTATTTTTTTTATCAACTTTAATTACCTCTATTGAGAGATGGTGCCCCAAAACTATGCCCTCACACATCATCATAAAGCACTTTTCATTACTGAGGGATAAGTTTCTCTCTTCACATATTTGAAGCACTCATGCCAAGTTCATCATCGCCTCTCCAAATGTTTCATCGTAAATAGTGAAGTCATTCATATACACTTCAACTACCTCCCCCATCATATCTGAAAATATGCTTAGCACCACCCTTTGAAAGGTGGTTGGTACATTACATAACCCGAAGAGTAGCACTCTAT
Source organism: Wollemia nobilis (assembly GCA_028583015.1). NCBI lineage: Eukaryota > Viridiplantae > Streptophyta > Pinopsida > Araucariales > Araucariaceae > Wollemia > Wollemia nobilis. The sequence goes on along the minus strand of JAQPPZ010017232.1, from coordinate 20,229,217 downwards.
AGGCAAACGTTTCCCATGGATAGGTAAATTTTGTCTTGTCTTGGTCCTTTGCTTTGATCTAATTTTGGTTGTACCTATCGAATTCATCCTGAAAGAAGAAGTATTTTCTTTAGAACAATGTATCCAATACCTAATAAACAAAAGGATGAGAAGTGATCCTTCTTGGTCACCTTATTTAGCAATCTGTAATCAACACAGATTCACTATTTCCCATTTTTCTTGGGGACCACCATAATTAGTGATACCCATTCGCTATTAGAGATTGTGTAGATGAACCCTATAGAGAAGAGCTTCTGCAGCTCAGCTTTGACAATCTCCTTCATGGTGGGGTTCATCCTCCTTTGAGTTTGTCTGAATAGAGTCACCTACTCTTCAAGGTAGATTCGATGGGTGCAAATTTTTGGGCTGATTTATTTCATATCTGAGTAATCCCAAGAAAATGCTCGTTGATCCTCGATTAAGTGTTCTTTTAGTTCTGTCAGTTGTTTGGGTGTTAACTCACTACTGACGTTCAATGTTCTACCTGATTCAATTTCAATTTGGCTGGTATGATGATCCTAAGCACCAACCAAGGGTGATTTGAGAATTATAGGGGAGGGCTCCCCCTAGAGGAATCCCATAATGACATCATATTCATCGGCTTCCTCCTCCAAATATTTCAATGTCATCACTGGTTGGAGCATGGACAATAACCCATCCTCCTGATTGTCCCATGTGGATTCACCCAACGTATCCACGGACTGTGTAGGGGGAGATACTGTCAATATTTTGACATTTTGATTATTTGAGATGGTCATAAGTCCATCATAGTAGTTGATATATGTGTCAGTTGTTGCTAGCCACGACCTCCCTAAGATAAGTGGGTAATGCCCCAGTCCTAATTTTGACTGTAGAACTAGAAATTCCACTAGATACTTCCACAAATCGACTATTACAATGATGTCCTCAAGAATTCCTTTCAATGCTATAGTTGACCTATCATCCAATTGCAGCATCATCTTAGTGGGATTCATATTGGAGAGTTTTAGCTGCTGCATGGTATCCTACATAATCACATTAATGTTTGCGCCAATATCGACTAATGTGTTAGTTAATAAATACCCTCCTATTTTTATAGTCAAAATTGGATTGCCTGGGTCTGCATACTTGGGATGGTACACATTCCCCATCATCAAGTCAACCAACTTCTCAATGACATTGATGGTTTGGGCCATTTTTCATCCAAGTTTCCTCAAAAAAATTTCCTTTATCACCTTGGTGTATATTGGAATGTCATGGATAGCTTGGAAGAGTGGAATAGTAACTATCATGTTCTTCAATCTAGAAAGGATATCAAACTCCGATTGTGTCAACTTCCTCTATTCCTACAACTATTTAAGAAATGGAGACTCCATATTCTTAGCAAATTTTTCTTCTTCCACCTCTTCTATAAGAGGGGAGTCCCCTATGTTTTCCTCCTCCTCTCCCAAGGTAGGTGCTTCTACTCCTAGTTGCCTACTTGACCTAAGTTGAATGGAATTACAACTAATATTGCACATAGGATACATATCTCCTTCTACTTAATATGCTAGTCGGTTTACCTTATTATTTGGGTTCATCATTGGTTTTGCTAGTAACTATGTAGGTCTCATCATAGGTAGGGCCGACAGGCCTTGCAGGGGTGGAGCCTGCACCATGTTTTGTGGAGCAGAGTTCCATGGAACATGGTTCCTCTACTGCTACCTAGAATGCTGATATGGCATCCATGGTTGCTGATTGGGAAATGCATCTCTTGGAGGTACGTTCATCCATGATGGTAGTCCCCACCATCCCATATTATATGGTTATGGATATTATTGTGGCATATATGGTCCTCCTCCATAGGGCGACATCCCCATTGGCATACTCCCCATAGGGGGTTGCTACCAATTTATTTGTTTGCCCACAAAATAGGCTTCACTTACATTAGTATCCTCCATGGTATTGGGTAGCTGTAGGTACAGTTGAGTTTTGTGATTCTATTGGTAAACCATGCATATTATAACTTTGTTCTTTGGGCATGTATTCCTAGAATGCTTCCCTTTGTATTTTAAGTAGAAATAATTCAATGTTGCTTTGTTCTCTTATTTCTACTTCTCCAGCAAGAACGTATCCAACTATAGTGCTATAGATGATAGCATTTCACTTTTTAGATCCTACAACATGTTGCCTATCTCTACTTTTGTGACCAATGCACTCACCTTCATGGTTCTGGGAGCGAGCTTGCCTCTCCTTCATGAATAATTCTGACACAATTGTCGGATGTCTTCCATCGGGTGCTGGTAGAAGTCCCCTCTAAAAATTATGTTGAGTACCTCCAATGACTCGTTGTTGAGTCCCATAAAAAAGATGATTCTGAGGGACATCACCCAGATTCGCATGAGGGGATCATTACAAGTTGAAATTAAACCTCCCAGTACTCCTCCAGAGATTCATCCTCCTTTTGTGTCATACTTAGGACCTCTTATCTAGAGTCTCATTCTTTGTCAAAGTCTTGGTACTATTCTAGGAAGAGTTTCCTCATTTCTTCCCATTTGGTGATCTGCTTGTTCCCAAACCTAATAAACCAACATAGAGCCAAGTCATCCAATGTTGATGGGAAGATTTTTAGCTTTTGAGCATCTAATTTATAGTCGATAGACCTGCACAACACATCAAATTTAAATAAAAATAGATCAGGGCCTTTGGTTGGGTATCCCCTGAAGGTAGGGAGATGGGCAAGAGATATGTTCTTCATTTTGTTTCCCCTTCTTCTTCCTCTATAGAGAATCTAAAACCAGACGAAGTCTCTTTAGCCATTTTTTCAAGAAATATGGTCTCTAATGCAGAGTATATGGCCTTTCGGTCATTCAGAACTTTTTGTACTAGAGCCTCTAAGTCAGCTGGTGTTATGGTCTGATCCTCTATAGCTTTCCACAACAGTTCTTCATTAGAGAGGGTTCTCTTAAATAAAGGATTTAGAATAATTCACTCTTTTCCTAGTCAATGGGATGAGGAAGAGCTTTGCACAAAGAGATGGTGTTCACTCCGATGGACTTTTGGTGGTGATTTGGGATAATCTAATTCAAATTCAAAGTTTTTAGCTGACTCAAATTTTTTTTATGGACTCTTTTTTATGAAATTATCGTCGGGTCCTCTTTTTCTCAACGGACTCATACAAAGTTAGATAGAAGGTTTTAAGGGTACTGTAATCAATCTAATAGTGGTGCTTCCCTGATAATAGCACCAAAATATTAAGTACAAAACACTGGTTAATTTTTTCCTATATAGGTCATAGCCCTCACATTTAAATTATCAAACCAAGGAGCTCGTAGCTTGTTGAAGTGCCACGGTTAAGATTGGTCACATTACCACTTATGAGATGAGTTCACTCAACTAACATTGAGGGGTGTTTATAAGATAGAAATTGATTCCTCCACATCAATAAATCTTATTCATAAATAAAATACGTGAAAGTAAACACACCACACTAAAAGCGATAAACACACTTGTGTAAATAAAAGACACACCACACTAAAGCAAGTAAATTAATCTAGAAAATAAACATGCTATAATCTATTTTAAATCTAATAAAATAATGAAGTAGTATGGGAGGAATACTGGCTTGGAGTGGGCCCGAGCTCCAACATATCTTGCCCGACAATTCATGAAGACAATATGATAATGAAAGAACTCTCAAGCTTTTATTGACAGTACAATGAAATATTATATGCGATAATGTTCTCTAAAATATTTTCCTCTCCTACTTTAGATAATTCCATGTGTTTATATAACACACGTAGGACTTCCTATTGTAGTTTTGTTACAACAAGCATCCTAGTTACAGTCTAAACTGGGATAGTTTAGTTACTATAATAGGCGCACGATAAACAACTTTTCCTCATTTCCTAGAAATTAGATGATTTTTTCTTTGTTGAGTGGTTACGTGTTCATCCACTCTGACTAGGGATAGCTCATTCGTTCAATGGTTTTCCACAATAGCTTGCATGACATGGAACTTTGGTCAACGGGGTCCTTCTACAACTATCTGATCAACATGCATAATCATTGCATAAGGTGTCTGCTTGGTACCTACTTGAGTAAGGTGCCCACTTGGTGCCTACTTGAGTAAGGTGCCTACTTGGTGCTTGCTTGAGTAAGGCACCTGCTTGAGTAAGGCACCTACTTGAGTAAGGCACCTACTTGAGTAAGGTGCCTACTTGAGTAAGGCACCTGCTTGAGTAAGGTGCCTACTTAGTATGCCTTAGTCTGATGAAGCAGTAGCATGCTAGGTCCATGTAGGACCTCGACTGAGAAAAATATGAAAAAATTAGGTGAATAAATACATAAAACACACTTTACACATAAATTAGATAATGCAAATAATTTCATTAAATAATACATAATGATTCATAAAAATATACAACTCATAATATATTGTCATGCAAAAACCATTGGTACTCATACAAAATTATGATCATATCTGATGCTCATCAACTCATCATCACTTCCATATCTATCACCTCCCACCTTGCACAAACTAGATCTACTTTTGTAGATTTTTTTTCACTCCTAAAATGCCCCTCTAAGTTCTTCGAAGCACCTCTGGGTATTTTCTATCATCATCGAGTGCCTCTAGGCACCTTCTATCATCATCGAGTGTCTATGAGCACCTTTGTCATCATAAAGTACTCTAGGCACCTTCTATCATCATCGAGCACATTTGGACACCTCCTACCATCACTGAGCACCTATGGGTATTCATAGCCTTAATTCTACAGTCTAGCGTTCCCTCGAGTGTCGCTAGGTTATCTATGCACCAAATTCTACTACAACGATGAAGAACAAAGAACAACAAATTAGTGTGACAAGGTAATTTACTTATTGCATGTATTCTTATTCTTTATATCTATTTAGAGCTTTATTTTTGCAACTAGAGTAGTTTTCTTATTGAGGGCCTCACATAGTGGAGACCTCATAAATATTATTGACCTTTTGTTATTATTTGCTATTTGCAGGTTTAAGGATCAAGTTCATTGGAAACTGCTGAAGCACTTGAGTGACTTGGACTATGGATATCTGAATCCCACTCACCTTACTATTGAGATCAATTCTAGCATGAAGACACCACTCTTGTTTGTTAGCTAGGATTTTGGAGAACCTTGGCATATTGAAATCATTGTATTGGATAATAAAGCATTGTAAAACCCCTATCTTGGGTACACTTGGTTGTAATATCAAAGATCCACCCGGCAATAAGAATAAAAGTTTATTTTTGTGCAATCATATGTGTTTATTATTCTTTATTCATTCATGTATTTAAGTATATTGTTTGGTGTTGTTTTATTTTGCATCTATAGTAAAGAAGGGAGGTAAATATTCTATTAAAAATAATATCATAAAATATTTAAGCCATATATAAAAATTGATTGAGTCATTGACATCTACACAAATTCAAGGTATAAACACATTTTACCTACTAAACAATTTATTTTTGTAAGTTATTACAAAAAATAATATATTATACCTTTGTATGCAAAAAACACTATTGACCCTAATGTGACTCCACTTGAAGATATTCCCATGATGAAATACCTCCACATAAAAATTTTCTTAACAATCACAAGTAGTAACCATTTAAAGAGATTCCTAAAATTGAAACACCAATCGAAAAAGAAAGTGGTCATTCTAATAAACTACCAACTTCTAGGGACTCTTCTACTCAAAAACCTAAACGTAGAAATTTAACAAGGTGGACAATTGGAAGGAAATTTTAGCTTGAATGGTCATCAACATATCCATTTATTGAGCCAGTGTAGCCAGAGAACAATAATGATATACCAACAAAATGTAGATGCATGATTTGTAGTTGGAAACTAGGAAAGGATCATAAGATGCAACTTAAGTTGGATACAATAGAAAAACATTGTGGGAAATTTTATGTGATAGTAAAATAAAGTGATGGAATAACTAAGAAAATAATTAGGTGGAAGGATGCTTTGAAATGTGTACATATCAGATATGCAAAATAATATAAAAAAGAAATGAAACAACAACAAACTCTTGTTGAGAATGGTGGAACAATTCAAACTCAATTTCAAAAAATTCATAAAACCACTTTAGCTTAAAAAAGTTTTACAGTTTGATATTGTATATAGTATTCTTAAAAAGGGTAAACCAAATATGATTTTATTGATTATAAGTATCTATTTCAACTAGCTAATGTGTAGAACCTTCTCGATACCCATTGGTTAGATCAAAGTGGTTGGAAAATGGTAAAATATCTCTCATTGGTTGAGAAGGAGGACCTAAGAGATAAAGTAAAAAATGTCAAATTCATTTCACTTTCAATTGATGAGGTAACAATTGTTGATAACACATATTGGATTTGCATGCATGTTTACACATTCCAAAATTATTTAAGGCAACCTAATTTACTAGCACTCCATAATATGGTAGAAAATTGTAATGTGAAAAACCTTTACAATGTTGTAACTAGTTTAAAGAATATCACGAGAATGGATGATAGAGAAATAACCACAAAGTTAAGATGTGTCAGATTTGACGGTGTTGCTACAATGCAAGGACACAGGTTTGATCTTTGTGTTTGAATTCAGACATAAATTACCCCATATTTTTTTCTCATTCATTACATGGGTCATAGAATGAATCTTGCATACAAAATTGTGAGCACATTTGTAAATGTTGTGAGTGGAAGAACTTGTTTGTGAAATACATGCTTATTTTTCATGCAGTCCAAAAAGGTTTGTAGAGTTTCAATAGTTTGTACTAGAAGTTATTGAAGGTAGAAAATTGTTAAAATATATAGATACTAGGTGTATTTCATTGTTTCAACCATCATATAGAGTTTTTACAGAATATCAATCCTTAGTAGGGTTTATGTATGCAAATCGTGGAGCAATTGATAAGGAAAAATATTTGCTATACCATATGAATAAATTGAAAACACTTCTCACATTATGTGGTATTCTCCCCATGTTGTAAGAAATGAGTACTTTGATTAAACTTGTTCAAGAAATATCCATTTATATTGTCAATTTCATCCAAATGAGAAAACAAATATGTTTGCATATTGATAGGTTATATTTATCTGGAGAAAATTGTATGGATCATTTGTTTGAGAGTTGGAGAACTTTAATAAACGTCAATGATCCAAAAAGCCTTTTGAAGTTCAACATCAATGATCATTTTTGTATAAATATTCATGAAAAATAGGTACCTTTATATTATTTTGAAAAATGATCACATATAGCTACAAATGATGTTGAACAAATACCCATAACATACAACAGATTTTATGTAGTTGTACACAATACAAAAATAAAATTGAGAAAAATAGCAAAAACTTTGACAAGAGAAATAAGGGAGTGATTTCAAAGAGATGAGTTTATTGAGGTCATGGGTGTATTTAACCCCATGTTTAGGACTTCTTTTGACTACAATAATACAAGTGACTTGTTTATAAAATATATGGGTAATCTTGTTACACATTTCAATAAATGTGTAGAAGTCAATAATATTGAAATCAATGGTATCTTCAATAAATAACTTTTGACAAAACAATCAAGCTATTTTGGATTGATGATGGTTCATCAAATTTTGCATTTGAATAACCCTCATGAAACATGTTCTATTACACACATATGGAAAAATTAAATCCTAGCAGTGTTTTACAAGATACGATCACTGAATATTTTCATTTAAAAGGATTTATGTCAAACAATGATTTTGGGATCTATGGAAGATGAAAGGATTTTATTTCACCTGAGAGTGATGTTGCTATTGAGTGGTATTTTCTATTTGCTGCCTAGGGAAGCATGTTGTTTTTCCACATGATGAAGACCCCATTGAAAATGGAACATAGGGGTATTTACAGTCATCGAAAAGGTTTTCCTGAGATAAACACAATGGTGGTGTCAAATAGTAATTTTGAGGTTGTTTCATTTGTCTTTTTTTAGCCTAAACAATTATTGTATCTTGGAGTGCTCTCTCGATTGATCCCAACACTCTAAAGACATTTTTATGTGATCCTAGTACCTAGTCACCTTATCTATAGCACTTTGTGGATGCAACGGTTGGTTACCCATGCATTCTAGTAAGATGAGATGGTCACCATAAGGACACATACTCTAGGGACTACAAACATAGACACCCTAGACTCTATCCGAGGATTTTTTTGGATCAACTTCTAAAGACTACAGATGAAGACACTTTAGAATATTGTATTCTCTTCTTTCTTCTTCTTCTCCACATTTGGATTCTATGGCTCATTTTATTGTATTTCTTGGCTCGTATTTCCTTTATAAAGGTGTATTTTTGACAAATTATGACACCTTCTAGATTGTGTTTCACCATGAGGGGAGATGATATTTATGGTGAACCTAGTTAGTGACCTATGAGAGGCAACATACCTAGAGGATGACCTACAGAGGCAATAGACCCAGAAGTGGCTGATCTCAGGATGACCCTGAGGCACTTAGACGAATGACCTAGAGGCAACAGACTCATGGAAGTGGCAGACTGGTAATAGATAGAGATGTATACACTTTTGATCTAGAATTATTCATAGTTGGAGATCCAAGTGCAAAGAGCACGAGCCTAGACCAAATCATGTAATAAAAATGATGATAGGGTTATTTTAGAGAAGTCAACATTAAGGGGGAATTTTATCTAATGTTGACTTATTTTTTTCTCTATAGTTAGGATAGTGCACATTAAGGGGGAATGTTAAAATATTAATGTGCACTATGCCTTCTTTTTAACACTTATCATGTTCATTGACACTTGTCATGTTTGTCATATAATCTTATGCCTATATATTGTACTATTTTGTATCAATAGTATATCTCATATTTTTCCCAATCCCAACATATGTATGGGCTTCAACATTAAAATTCTCTAACCTATTTAAAATAATATTTAAAATATCATCTTCATACAAAGAGGTGGTCTTCATTGTGCCAGATTTAGCAAAGCATCAAGCTTTTCTTGTGTGTTTTCAACCAAAGAAAAAATGTCATATATTTTTAATTTTTTATGTATCGGATATTTATTTCCTTGATCAAAATTTTCACCCGATACTCCTATTCTCTAATTTTTGCAATATCTTGAAGCAGTGTATCTTTTATTGTTGCTTCACAATTATCTATCATTAAAATATCTTAAAAAAATTCAACTTCTCATCCTCAATTAGAGCAATAGGGTCTTTGGTTTGTAGGGGAGGATATGAGGTCTGGGGATCAATCCTTAAAGCACATCAGTTGCTTTAAAATACTCATGAATTATGCCCTATAAAATATAATCCTCATCGAGTGGCGGATTGAAAATCTAAAAAATTCTAGTTGGGTGCTCCGCAAACCCTTCCTGGAAAGAATTATTTTCCATGCATATACCAACCTCTCATTAATTGATGCCCTGGTGGAGGTGGTGACAACATCATATGTTATCTTCTTTAAGAAAATTGCAACGATGCACCTAAAATATATTATATAAAATTTTGTTATTTTTTTTGTAAAAAGTGATGCAATAAAATTTAATAAGTAGATTTTAATTTAAGATAATTACACTTACCAGATGAAGAAGAGACCTATTGGACAACTTTGGTATGTAAAGGTACCTTGGTGTGACATTGCTCTGAAAACATATAAATAAATTCAATAATAGTAACTATAGTTTTAAATAATGAATTACTTGGACCAAAGTTTGAAATAGTAAGCTTACATGTTGTAGGCATGGGTTGGTTAACTTATTCAACATCACTTTGCACATGAGGTGCAAGTAGAGGTGGATGATAAATAGGAGAAGGCCTAAGCATTTTGTAGATCTATGTAATGGTGTTTTTTTTTATGGTGTGTCAAAATCTCTAGTGGATTTTGGTATATACCCCCTTATTGTAGCATTCCTTCTTGTTGAAGAAGAGGATGCTCTTCTATGTATTTAAGTAGAAATTAAAAATCAAAAATCAAAAATATTTTTTAATATAAAAATTATTAATTTAATGACAATTTCAATTTTACTTGCACCTATTGGACTGTCATGCTGACAGTCCTTAGGTTTGGGTGCAAACAGGTTGGTACTATAGTATTCAGCACATTATAATAAGATTCATAAAAAAATAAAGTATAAAATTACATTTGGACATAGTGGTAGCAATTTTCATTTGGATGTTGTGGAGGCCCATTTTGATGCAATTTGTAACATAGATACACTAGTCAAATTTCATGTGGCCAAGGCACCAAACCAAATAGGCCAATGCCCAGAAAAAAATATTCATCGTTCTTCCTTGTAGAACAAGTCGTGCATGGAATAATTCTATACAAGCTCTAAGGAACTTGTCTTGAATAGATGCAACAATCAAACCTCTTCTAGACTTAGAAGCAAAAACTACAAAAAAATAAGATAAAATTAGTACTTTAAATTCAAGAGGAATTTCAAATTTAAACAAGATTTGAAATATGGAGAGTTCTACTTGTCAAAAAAAATTGAAGAGAGACCATAGTGGGTGTCTAGGTATGTTTTTTCATAGTCAAGTAAAACAAATTTTGAATTTATGGCGTTAACATACTTGTGTGGCAGACCTATTAATCTTTGGACATCTAAGGGTTTGATAGTGAAAGAGAGAATCTTGTTATCGATTGTGATTTTCATAATTGACCCATAATTATCATATGATTCTATAATGCTTAGCAACAAATTATTGTTTGTGTTATACTATGATATTAAAACTAAACCCTCAAGGCTAGAGTCCTTTACCCATAACATGTCATATCCCAGTATGGTTAAAATATTAGAAGGGGGAAAACAAGATTTTCAAAAGTAATTTTAGAAATAATAGAGGAGGAATAGCTCACCCTTTGCTATAATTGTTAGAAAAATTGTTAAGGTTGGAGGGATCAGAACATAGGAAACAATTTGGATGGAGTACGACATGGTATTATTTGCTTTGATGTGCTCTACTTTGAAAAAATATTGAAAAATAAGTGTGCATACCTTTTTATGGCCATATGCATGTGTGAATTGAATGTAAGTTTAACACATGACAATATTTAATTGGAGTTATTTTTGGTGATGCTACCACTCATCACGTTGTTTGGAGGTTTCTACCAATCATCAATTGTCCTACGTAGCAATTTATCAACAATCAACCTATGTAGCAACCGATCATCAACCGAATTTCTAACAATTGATCATCAATCGATCTATCTAGCAATCGATTATCAATCAACCGATCATCAATCGACCTATCTAGAAATTTATTGATAATCGACACAAGTATCTAGCAACCAATAATCAATCAACATATCTAGCTATCGATCATCAATCGATATATCTAGCTACCATTTGTCAATTACATATCTAGCTATTGGTCATCAATCGACCTGTCTATCAACCAATCATCAATCAACCTATCTAGCAATTAATCATCAATTGACCTAAGTGGTAATTGATCGTCTAATGACCTTTGTAGTAATTGGTCATCAATAAATAGTATTTAAGACTGATCCTCAAGATTCTATAGTTGAAAGTATTTTGAATTTGTGTTGCTATTAGTAGTCAAGTTTCTATCATCAATTGCATAGCTATCGATAGTCATGAATCTATCATCATTTTTATGTCTATAGTCAAGATTCTATCATCTAAACTCTTTCTCTCTATAGGAATGATTTTATCAATCATAGTGTTTTATCGGTCATCTCGACCAAAAAATTTGACATAGTTTTATAAATTTTTATAAAAAAAATACAATTTGCCATGTCTCCTACATGATTTTGGATATGATTCACCTTGATTTTGAAACTGATTCAACCCATTTTTATAAATACATTTTGGGTCTAACCCATTATGCATAACCCTGACATAAACTAAATTGGTTGAACTTCTCTTTACCAAAAAATAAAATGATATTGGTAATATGTAGGTGGGTCCAATAGTACTTAATGAGACATGATTATCATCTCATGGAATATAAGGGGTGATAATGCCCCCTCAAAGTAGAGGTGTTTCAAGAAGCTATATTTAAGTAATAAGCCTAATATTATTTGTATCTATAAAACTAAAATGATAAAAGTATTTTCAAAAACTATGAAAGCAGTATGGGAAAGATGTGAATGGGATGTAAGGGATTTTTAAGGAGTGGTAGTGGGAGTTCTAACTTGTTGTAATCCTTCTAGAACATCCTATGTAACCATTCATAAAACTAGGCATTGGATAGTCTCTTTAGTCACTTGCTACTTTGCATATATTTGTTTCATCCTTATTAATGTTTATGAATCTACAAATCAATCAGGTATATTAGAATTTTGGAGTGGGGTTGAAGCCTTTATGAGAGGTAAAGACCAATAAACCTGATTCATGAGCATAGGAGATTTTAATGCCATAACCAAGATAGATGAAATTTTGGGGGGAATTAGGAAATTAACCCAAAGTATAAGAAATTTCTTAGCTTTTATTCAAAATAATAATCTATGGGAGGTTGAGTTTGAAAAAGGTAAATATACATGGACCAACAACAAGAGAGGCTAGAACCTAATAGAAAATATATATATATATATATATATATATGCATACTCTCAGATCATTGGCTATATGAAGGAACTTGTGCTAAAATTAATACCTTAACAAGGATTGGTTCATATCACTAGCCAATAAGAGTTTAAAAGGTGGTAACTAAATTTAAAAAAGATCATGTTTTAAATATGAGCAGATGTGCGAAGACCATCCTCAATTTGTTGATATGATAGCACAAACATGATATTCTTCAGGAAATGGTGGGCTATATGCTCTTCCAAAATAAATTAAATCTATGACATCTAGATTAAAATAATGGAACAAGAACACTTTTGGAAACATTTTTGAGAAAAAAGAACTAAAAGATAAAATTTTAAAATTCCAAAAAGGTGATCATAATAATCCAAGCTTATAGGAAAGAGAGTTTCTTAGTAAATATTATAATATTTTGAGTAAGGAAGAGAAATTTTGGAGATTAAAATCAAGAAATACTTGGTTAAAAGAAGGAGATAAAAATACAAATTTTTTTCATAGGATGGCTATAGTACAAATATCAACATCCAAAATTAGTAGAATTAAATCAATAGACGGGGTTTTGATTGAAGATCAGAGTGAATTAGAAATTAGGTAAAGTATTTTTATCAAAATGTTCTAGAATCAGAGAAGACTAAAGTTCTTAATGATAAACTTCTTCAAGATGTACCTTTAGTTATAACAAATGAATACAATAGGAAACTGATGGAGCCTATTACTCTAGAAGTTCATTTAGCTCTTTTCTCTTTTAATAAGGATAAATCCCTAGGTCCATATAGGCTCTTTAAGGATTTTTACCAACATAATTAGGATATAATGAAGGACTCTTTATTGGTGGAAATAGAATAGTCTAGGGTAAGACAATATATACCTTACAAAAAAATGCAACATTTCTTACCCTAACTCTAAAAAAGAAGGATGCTAAATTGTTTGATTATTTTAGACCCATAAGCCTATGTAATATGGCATATAATATTATCTCCAAAGTGATGGCAAATTGACTAAGGCCATTGCTAGACAAAATTATTTTAAAATATCAAGGAGGATTTGTGAAAGGGAGACAAATTATAGATGAGATCATAGTAGCCCATGAAGTTATACATTCAACAACTTCAATAAAATATAAAACAATAATCTTAAAACTTGATATTAGTAAATCCAATGATCCCATTTTCTTTTTGTAGTTTTAGAAAAGTTAGAATTCAGGAAGAAATGGGTTAGATAGATAAAATCTTGTGTCTCTACAGTTTCTTATTTTAATGTTGGTCAAAGGGTTAGTAACAAAATATTTTAAAGCCAATAGATACCTTAGACAAGGAGATCTTCAATATTCTTATTTGTTCATTATTATGGCAAAGGTTTTGAGCAGGAACTTAAAGAAGGCTTATAAGTGGACTTAAGGTTAGTAATAACATAAAAAAAATCACCCATAAATATTTTATAGATGATACAACACTTTTTGGAAGGGCAAGAATAAATGAGGCCAGAGCTTTGAATATCTTTTTAAAGGAATACGAAAGAGCATAAGGGCATAGGAAAAAAATCAAAATTTACTTCATTAACACTCCAACTAATATCAAAGCAAGAATTTACAGGTTACTTCAAATGAAGGAGGAAAATTTACCAACTTATCTAGGGATGCATTTATTTATGGGGAAAATGATGATAGAATTATGGAATCTAGTTATTAGTAAAGTTAGTAGGAAGAGTGCAGCTAATTAAGTCAACCTTACAGGCCATTCCAACATATTATATGTCATTGTATACTATGCCAAAATCAGTTGAAAATAGTTTAATATATATTATGTGATCCTTTTTATGGTCATGCTTACATGATAAAAGGAAATTTCTTTTGGTGAAATGGAGCAAGGTGTGTGATGATAAAACTAGGGGAGATCTTGGTTTATGAGTGCTTATAGATGCAAACTTAGATCTTAGGGAAAAAGTAATATGGAGATTGTACAAAGAGAGTCAAAGATAAATAGGAGCAAGAATTCTTCTAAGTAAGTATGTTGAACCCAATGACTCAAGCTTAATATTTATTACATTCTCTCTACCAAATGATTTTGCTCTTTGGAATGGTTTAAAAAATATATTTATCTAATGATTAAAAGGTTAATATGGGTGGAAGGAATTGGAGAATATTTTTTCTATTTGTATGGCTACTTGGTGTGATTAAAAACCACTCAATTTAGATCCAATTTTGAAACTTTGGATTAGATTGCTTCAAGATAAATATGGTGATATGGTTTCAAAAATTTTGTAAAAGGATCAAGAAGGAAGATACAAATGGAAAGAAGATTTTTTTACAAGTATATAAGACATTGATGCTAGGAGGCAATTGAGTAGAAAGATAATAATTGTGATTATTTCAAGGGGAGCCAAGGATAAATTGATTTGGGAATTGAATAGCTCAAGAGAATACACAACAAGAAGTGGATATAATTTAAAGCACCAACAAAATAGTAATATCACTAGAATATGGAGAGATATTTGGGATAGCCCAAGCATTCCTAAAGTTAAAATATTTTTTTGGCTAGTAGGTTATAGAATAATTTTATCTTGATATAACCTTATGAAAAGGGGTTTTCATGGCCCCTCTCAATGTGTTTTTTGTAAAAAGGAGGAGAGTATATACCATATCTTGGGAAATTGCTTAATAGTATAGAAATAATGGTAATGGATTCTTAATATGTTTGGTAAATGCATGGTGATGAATAGCAAAATTGAATATTGGTTAATGCAATGAAGAGTACTTATAAAAGTGATGCATTAAAGTAATATGGGATATATCAAAAGGTACAATACTTTGGACTATATGGCTAGAAAGAAATAGATGACTATTTAAAGGAAAGAAAATTAGTTTAGAGGTAATGAAAAGGAAGATATTTTTAGCCATAGAGGAGTCTAAACCAACCCTATCAACTCACCCAATCCCTAATCTAGAAGTAGAGAGCCTTTATAGATGGATTCAAGTCATTAAATGGAATTATTATGTTGGGTATAAGAGAAGGAAAAAAAGGCAAAGAATATAAAGTAGAAATCACTAGATGTGGAGTTGGTTAAATTGAATTTTGATGAAGCATCCAAAGGAAATCTAGGACCAACAGGAGGAGGATGAATAATTAGAAATAATAGAGGAGATATTTTATCTCATTACTTTTTCAATAGCAGATTTAAGTCAAATAATGAAATTAAAGCTTGGGTAGCTTTAGAAGGGTTAAAAATATGTAAAAAAATGAAATGGAATAGAGTATGGATGGAAGGTGATTTTCTCATAGTAATAAATACAATTTTAAGGAAAGAAAAGGCTCCATGGAACATACAAGAGATAATTTTGGAAATTCAAAATCTTGCTAAAGCGTTTCAAGAATTTAGATTTACACATACATTAAGGGAAGGAAAATAATGTGTAGATAGGCTAGCCAATAGAGGTATTTTTATTGAGGATCATGAAGTTAAATTCTCCTTTTCATGGTTAGAGGAAGTAGTAAGTTTAGTTGAAGTTAACAAGAAAATATTGACTGCCTGAATAAAATAATGATTAAGATTTACTTTAATGTTTTCCATTGGTAATATATTATTTATTTTATAACAATAATGCATTTTCATATAAAATTGTTATTTATAATTTTTGTGGTTGCACTTATGTTTCTGGAAGGAAACTAGCAATCTAGATTTGGTAAAGCAAACTATGATAGTGTGATGTTTTGAAAATATTGCTCTACTAAGATGCAATGCATATATATTACAGGTGAAGTTTTGATATTGTGAAGGTTGCTATAGAAAAATATCAAGAAGGATGTTGAATTCTAGAATATTTGTATTCATATAGAAAATTGAAAAGATCCAGAAAAATAAAAATCAAGAATTTAGACATTTTATGTAAAATGATGTAGGTTTCTAGCTATAGCATCTCAATTGAGATGAGAAGTGTATCTATTTGTAAAATCTCAATATATAAAGAAGAGAGTTGTAATTTTTCAAGGGTGGGGGACCCGAGTACAACCCCTTATTATCTAGCCCAAAAAAAAACTATTGTTGCTTTTTTAATTCATAATATTGGATTGAAATGATCCCCAATAGTATTACATCATCACCACATTACCATGATATTTAAATGAACTACATAGTGCTTCTATATTGACTAGCATGATTTGAACCTAGATATCTACATTGCAAGCATATATTTATAACTAATTAAGCTAATGTTATTTGATAAAAATGTTAGAAAACTAGAATCAATAAATAAGAGTTGTTAGGAAAGAAATATCCTTTACTAGCCCTTATTAATAATTAACATTATTTTTAGGTGGTTGATACCAATGCCGTTTTATTGAATTGATATTATATTAATGATTAACCAATTTTAATTCTTTACTTAGTTTTTGTGTCATTAGATGATTCTCATTAGAGTGTGCTTTTGTATCCACTGATTTTATATAATGCCTAGTTTCATTGGAATGTTATGCTACAACTAGTTTGTTTGTCTCATTGAGCCTCAAATCTCTCAAGTGTTTTCTAATTATTATACAAATAGAATTTCATATTTATTCAATGTAAATCCTATTACACCCTCAATAAGTAAAAGTATATAATCCCATTCTTGCCCATTGGCCCTACTATGTCCATTGATCGAAAAAAGCTCTGTGTTTTATTATGAATTTAGAGAGCATACTAATATTGGACCTCATTATGATCCAAGCTAACATGGTGGATACAAAATCCAAGTAATATAAGTAGTCTTGTGGTGTTGGAAGTCACAATAATTTCTAGAAGCATTCCAAAATGCACATTTGCTATTATCATATGCAAAATAAAAGGACAAAATAGAATGAGCATATAGACAAAATATAATGATAAAGAGAGATAATCATCAGTAGAAGGAATAAGGGGTGGGTGTTTGTATGAACCCTCATAATTTCACATCACAAATTTATATAATAGATTAGTCATTAGGGGTACTTATAGTGATGCCTTATCCCTAATTAAATGCTAACCTCAAGCCAACTTAACCTAGCATGAAGGTTTAATTAAAATATATTAAATTGATTAAAAATTTTAATTACTATTAATCATGGAGGTGATTTTATCAATATCACTAAGGGTGAATACATTAAAATTTTCATAGGCTTACATAAAAATGTCCATAGGATTACATAAAGGAAGGCCCATAGGCTTACATTACACATGCTTGTAGGTTATCATCAAGTGCACTCATAGGCACACCCACACTATTGGCCTTGGATAATAAGGTCATATTATAAATATTTCAACACCCCATAGTTTGATTTGGGGGCTAAGGAGAGAAGACATTATATATGATAGTATATCCCCCAATAATTATTGCTCAAACGGGATAATGAATTTTCATCATAAAAGTTTCTATATTCTCTTGCCAAAGGTATATGGACTGGATCAATCCTTCCTTAAATATGAATCCATGAATCCACCTTCTAGATCAAATATATTGAGCTTTCCATGAGAATATGTACAACATATTATATGGTGACAAAAATTTGTCCTTAAAACTTAAAATAAAATAACAGAATCATCAAGCAAAAGGTAAGTTTTTGAATAATCAGTCCCTGTTGTTAGAAAGGGACTCCTAGGATGAAAGCATGACCTATGTTGGCCATGCAAAACCTACTCCTATTGTATCCAAAAATCCTACAACATTATAACCAATACTTGAACTGATGTCATCAATGGGTAGAGCTTGAAAGACTATATGATTTGACAAAAAATGACCTGTAATGCTTTTGTATGCAAAATTTATAACCTCCAAAAGGTCGGGCATATTAGCACTAAAAAATTCAAGAAATTTTCAATTTCATACTTTAGGGAAATTCACCAAATAGATATTACCATGTGTCACATCCAGAAGGTGCCATGTCATGTTGACATCATCACTTATATTGGGCTACTAATTATACTAAAAGGATGGATCAAAATTTGACACATGATTTCATATGATTAGTTGTTATTGTATGTAGAAAATAAAATTTAAATTTACATATTGGTGAAAAATTAAACTAACTTCAAAGAAGAGCACTTTATAAAGAATAAAAATGTAGAGGGTTCTAAACCTTTAATGTGGGTATGAGATACATCTTAAGTTGGTTGATATATCTATACTTACTTGCATGCACTTTAAAACATAAATGTGATTCCCACTCCTTGAGGTAGGTTGAATATTTTTCACATTCCACAAGAGACAAAGGTGGTGGTTATGTGAAGATTCAAACCTTTTGATCTGGTGCTAGTTTGTTGACCAAAAGTGCATGATGCTAACCTAGGTCTATTTTTGTTAGGCCTTGACTAAAACAATCCCTTGTCTAGTGCTAAGAAAAGTTAAAAATTATTCCATAAATAATTTGAACCTATGACATTCCTCATAGGAAATTTTTGAAATCTCTACTCTATTAATATTTCCATGCTCAATATATGTAGAGGGAATGTGAACAAATACTCCTTCTTAATTCTGGATGTAAGGTCTTGAGCAACTAAAATAATATGATAAATGGAGGAGTAGAACTTGTTACCTTCTATATAAAGGCTTTTAAAGATAGATATACTAAATAAGTAGGGCACCATATCAATTGAGAACAAGATTCCATATTTCTTTCTTATTAGATATATCAATGAAATGTAACAATAACCTTATTTATATTTTGAAAATATCAAGCTATTTAATACCTTAAAGCATCCTCATTTTCAAATATAAAGTAATTATCTCATGCTGGATGATTTCAATAAGATATTTGTTGAAATATTTGAAATTTGATCTTATGAGGCCAAGGATGATAGTGATACAATGCCTATGGGTGCTATTAATGTAGCCTATGGGAAAGTTTTTTGTAAGCTTATGGGTATTATTATGTAAGTCTATGGGAAATATTAATGTATTCACCCTTAGAGGTTTTGGTTATACCTGTTGAGTTGCAATTTTACCCTATTGCAAAACCACATTCAAATTAGGATTCTCACTTAGTGAAAAATACTCTCTTGCAAAGAAATGAAATATTTCTCCAAGGTTCCTTATACTTGATAGGTTAAATGAAGCTTGAAATAACTCAGTAAATTGCAAATAACCATTAACAAGGGGCCTCCTAGTTAGAATGATATTTTATGCATTAAGTAACTGCAAGGGGCTTGAGTTCCCTTGTGTGCAAAAATCAATAGTCCTTGTACTTGAAAATAAATCCTAGTATATTTTACTTCTGATTTATTAGTATGATTTACCCATAACCTTGTTAGCATATTCCTTTATATTTTGTTTAATATTGTTCTAGTAATTGGTACTATGGATTAACCACTTATTTTTATCTTCAAAAAATGAAGTCAGCGTTAGTACTTGTTATATGGTTCGTTTTACTTCAAAATTATATGTATAGTCAGCAAGTGTTGTGGTAAACCCACTTCATTTTAGATATTCTTTGATGTGACATTGTAGTTCAATAAATACCTTCCTAACTTGCTGGTTCATTTTATCTTGACTTTATTGATAAAAATAAATGCTTAAAAAAACTGATATAAATAGATTCCTTTTACCCTTAAATGAAAATCTGTGCAAAAAGAAAATGAAACCTTGTGAAGTACTTGAATGATAGAAATGAATCCTAAATAATCTTATTGAATTAGCATTAATAATAAACTTATTAGGAAAACTTTAGATTTTAAACTCCTAACTTTAGAATAGCAAAGCATGATGTGTTAGGAGTCAATTATTGAAAATGAATACATAGCCATAAAAATAAGAAAAAGGTAAGGTTAGAAGAAATGAACACAAAAATATGGAACAGAGGACCAGATTGCAAAACAGATACAAACTCTGGAATAAAGGACCAAAGGTTTTAAAATTCTGGAAAAGGACTAGAAGCATACAATTTTGTAAAAGGACCAAAAAACTTAAAAAATCTAGAAAAGACCAAAAACTTAAAATTTTGGAAGAGGACTAGAAATGAAACTAACTCCAGAAGTGGACCAGATGATGAAAACAAAGCCAAAATAGTAAAACTGTGAAATATTCTGGTTGGTCCTATAAAACAAAATATCAAATCCTGAAAGAAAACATAAACAAATCAAACTTGCACAAGAACAATCTGAGCACTAGTTATGGTGAGAGTCAATGGATTAGTAGCATATATTGAAAATGTAAGCCTGATGCAACCATTTTCATGCATAAAACATCAAACTAAATAAGCCCAATATATGAGAAATAGATAATAAAAAATATTTTAGTCAAGAACTTTATGTTATATTCCAAAATATGGCTTCTATACAACAATATCCGCCTAGGTATGCACAGTCTCCTCTGTCAACTTCAATCTTCCTCCCTACTTTTTGATGATTTTTCCAGCCCCCTTGCCCTCTTTTGATGGTGTATTTAAAACTTTTTCAATCCACCTCTTCCTTGCTTCCATTTCTTAGTATTTTTTATTTTCTTGGCTTTAGTTTCAAACCCTCCTGAAACAATCTCCCAAAATCATTCTTTTATGATATCCTTTTCTTTTTATAACGCTTCTCAAAAAATGTTTTACTTTTTCCTATCTTTCTTTTGACTAGCCATGCTCCTGATCTTGTTGATCGCTTGTAGCGAAAACTTACATTCATCAACTTCTATCAGTACATAATTTTTTTTTCCTTTTTTATACGCTCTATCTAGCACCCATTCGGGATAGCTTGAGTAATCGTCTTCATAAGCAACACACTGACTGAAATGGTCATGAAACACTAAAAACTACCACAAACAAAAAATGCTCAATTTTAAATATTACATATTTGAAGGGTACGAGATTTCTCATACCCCATGTGGTGAATGCCTCAGTGGTCTGTTGTATGCTGATAGGATTTGTTATTAAAACCACCATGTTCATGAAAATGTTATCTCTGAACTATAAAATTCTTACATATGATGGCCATCCTATGAACGACCCACACCTAGAATCTTTCAAATTAGGTGTCATAATCATCTTGAAGTAACTTCTTCCACATCATGTGGGTCCATGCAGATTTGTCCTGTATATCCTCTGTCATATCTATTGAACCAAGAATAACCTGACCTCCATCTAGTCACTACCATTTGCTACATAATCTACTAAGTAGATGGTGTCTCTACACCAGTCTAGTCCATATCTTATGCACTATATCTATCATTGACTAGAATGTCATCATCAATTCATCGTGGTATCCACATTATCACATCCCACATCGTACTCCTCAAATGTTGTCAAGTGCAAAAATAGATCCAAGCCTACGTTTATTATGACTAGTGTTCAAACATTTTTACTTAGCAAATGCTACATTCATCGATCCTCCACTATTTGTGCACTCAATTTTTTTTCGTTCATCAGGTATGACCTAGAATTGAACCCATACCAGCTATCGAGTAATAAATTACCCTATGGTGTAAATCCATGTGATCTGAATTTGCTACATCCAGTATACTACTCTCCCTCCTGGTGTGCTACATATTTCATGGTAGAAACCTTTTTGGCTCAACATTTTTTGTCTACTATGGCTACTCCATGTCCCTCTGGTCTTCTTCTCCACATCACCTTACCACCCGATCTCTCCATGTTTCTTTGATTGTGTTGTTCATCGTGAGGATAATCAACCATGATACCTATCTTTGGTTCAGATTTGTCAAGGGGAGTGATTTATCCTCAATGCACTGGGTCTAATTCTACATCAAAGTAGCTTTGGTTCTCCACACTTGGTGTTTCTAAAACATTCTTCACTATCGAATCTATCAAAAAATCTAAATTTGGTAACTGTGTTGTTAGGTCCACATTCTTATCCATATCTTTGTATGGTGTAGTGTAGTGAAGAATTTTACCAAATTTTATGGCAAATTTGTACTATCATGCACTATCCTTGAGGTTCAATTTATAAATATAATTCAACCATGTTATCCATATTATACCACCATGTCTTGGTCGTGTACCAAAACCACTCTTTTAAATCTGCTCTTCTAGCAAGTTGCATGCTTCTTATCTACCCGTCTACTTCATAGGTGAGATTCGATGTCAAAGGAATCCTCTATCCATATTAGTTCATTCATCTACTCAATATTGATATATTCAACACCTACGTGTTTCCATATTGATAACTGATGCAATTCCACCAGTGACCAGTGATAATTGATGCAATTCCATATATTCAACCTCTATCCATATTATGCTACTATGTACGCATCATCGCGACCCCCCACCAGTGATCCACCTCTACATAGACTACATCAAGTACCCATCGTATTGATGCAATTCCACATCACTACTGTGCTGGCATAGGTGGTATGCACCTTTCTATAAACTATCATTTCACACTTCCTTTGCATAACTTGTTGATCTGATTACCGCCTAGTATTGTGAAGGAAACTCTAATAAATCTACCCAATTTCCTTGTCAACTGTCATGTTGCGTTGTATTCTTCATTCTACCATCATGCACTGCACTTTGTTCGAATGACCTTTGCCCAATTTGCATCGCCATAGTCCAGAGTATGTAGTTTGATTAGGCCCCATTAGATCGACGTCATGCTATGAATATCCCACATCGGTGCGCATCCGTCTAGGTGCCACGGTCTTCATCGACACCCATTCAAACTACCATCGCTTACCCAAATAAACCTATCATAGATTAACAAAATCAAGGTGCATGATTAGTATCCAACTATAAGATAAAATTATAAACTTAAGATTATTAATAAAATCTAATCAAAACAAAAAATGGACTTACATTAAACGAAAACATAAACAAACATAAAATAAAACCACATATACAAAAACTAAAATAAAACCTAAATGAAAAACCATACGAAAATAAAAGTAACCATTTCTTTATTTTATTTTTTTATTTTTATTTTTATTATTATATTTTTTTATTTTTTATTTTATTTATTTATTTTTATTATTTTTTTTATATTTTTTAAAGGGGAAAATATAAATCTAGCCCACACTAAAACCAAACACAAAGTAAACCTATAATCTAACCAACATACTAAACATAGAAACTACAAAATCACACCTTAACTAAACCTATGTCGTAACATTGACAATAAGAAATAGATCAAAAGTACACATTTAACAAGCATCTCAATCATTCGTCAACATTCAAGGGTACGAACCTAAAAAATTAGCACTCAAAGAACCAAAAACTCCCAAAATAAAGAATGTTAAAGGTGGATCCCCAAAATTAGGGCTAGTTTTGGAATGGCCACAACAAATGGTGACTCTACTTGGAAATGCTCCTGAGCATTTCGGGTAAAGAACCTAACCTGAAACTAAGAAAATTAAAATCAACAAAATGAGAATTATTTAGCAATATTCAGAGAAGGTGGGGAGCCAACTTCTAATAAAAAATAACTAAATCATATGCCTTTGCTTAGTGTGTGGAATGTGATTCATTTATACATTATGGAAATCATTCAGATTCAGTCACCTGATTTACATTTAGGCTATAAAGTATTACTTATTAAAATGTTCATGTGCATTGCTCCACTACCTACCAGGCATCTATAGCCCCTATGGAGTTGACCTCGATATCTCCTGGACCTCACTCTACTATCAGCCAAGCGTCTATAGCCATAGTAGAGATTGTTCAAATCACCCAGGACTTAGGTCGACCACTTTTTTTACATTGATTTTGCAAAATCTTCCTACAACCTGGGTTAAAGACCATTCTAAGCTAAATATGGAGTAAGTTATATTTTTGCCTTATTCTGCAAAGCAAAATGACTTCATCCTGCAAGCCTTCATAGCATATCCTTTAATAATATGATTTATATGTGTAGCTTTAGAAAAATAGTTTCATGTTCCACCTTCCACCATTTTGGTCCCAAAATCTAAGAATAATCACTAAGCAACTTCACCCTCTTGTTCTTTAGTTTTACCTGCTTTCAAGCTAGATAATCCAATTTACTTAATAAAGGATAAAACCCCAACAACCAAAAAAATTACCATAAACAAAAGGGATAAAAAACAAAATAAGACACATGACAACAACTTAACCTAGATTAATGAAATCTGAAAGAAAAAAACCAAACAAGCTTGTAAAACAATGCACAAAGTGCCACACCACAATAACAATAAAATAAAAGCACACCACACTAACTCTATATACAATATTTACAGAGAAGCAAGACCTTGACTGCCTCATGGGTGAAAGTAGTGCTTCAAAAACTACCCATTCACAGGCAAGTGAACATCCTCTCCACTTAGGGTTTTCAAACAAAAAGTATTTTCACCAAGAATTTCAAAAATTTGGTAAGGACCAAGCCAAAGACAATCAAACTTTTCATGGTCACATTTTTTTCATGTGCCTTATCCCAAAGTAAAACTAAATAAAAAAATTCTAAAATCCTTAATTTTAGCCCTTTTGTCAAACTACATTTTGACAATGTCTTGATTTTTTCTGAAGTGAAGCAATGCCTCCTCTCGCTTTTCATCTAGATGTATGATATGAGTGAGACGAGCTTCAATATTATCATCACTATCCAAATATTCTTTCATAAACTGTAAATTTTGTAATTTAATATTAGCAATAAAAATCAGATCTTGACCATACACCAAATGATAAGGTGAAGTTCCAATCAATTCTTTAATTCTTATCCTATCAACCCACAATGCAAACTTTAATTTATTGTGCCAATCCCTAGGGTTGTGTTCAAACAATTTTTTAATAACAGATAACATGTTTTTATTTGAAGATTCATCTAATCCATTACCTTGAGGATAGTAATTAGAAGAATGCTTAATGCTCACCTTGTTATCACAAGCCCACTCTGCAAAGTGGTATCAAATAAACGTAGACCCATTATCACAAACAATAGAATGAGGTATTCCAAACCTGGTCATGATGTAGTCTTCCAAAAATTGAATGATGACCTCTGTAGTACAATTTTTGGTAGGGATGGCTTCAACCCATCTGGTACAATAATCAAAATTAGTGAGGATGTACTTATGGAGAGCTAAATAATTAGGACTAATAACCCCTATAAAATCTAGTTCCCATTGGGAAAAGGGTCTCATTTCAATCATTGGTTGCAATGGCATTGGTGCTTGTCTTTCTCATTGGCAGTAATCTGACATATGTGGCAATACCTCACATGAGAATGGGCATCCTTGAATATATGGGGCCAATAGTAACCAAATCTTATAATCTGGTGTGTAGTGGCATTGGCAAAACCATACCCTATCCCATAATTACCATGGAATTCATGAAAGATATGCGCATATTCTTCTTTGTTTAGACAATGAAGAAAGATTCCCTCATGATTCTTCCTGTATAATATACTAGCGTTAATCATAAAATTTATGAATTTTAAACATAGAGCCCTTCTTTGGGTAGAATTCAAGTATGGAGGGCACTTACCATTCAAATATAAGTACACCATATCTACATACCATTCGTATTATGTTATGTCTTCTATATTGTAATGTTGGCAAGAAATTTTAGGATCTATCTCCGCAAGAGTCTTTGTCAAACCTTGGCCTAGAACTAACTTCATTGGGTGAATTTCAAGTTCAAACTCTTGAAGATTAGACATCCACTTTCCTCTTCTTTTGCCCAACTCATTATGTATTAACATATTTTTTACAGTAGGGTAAGGTACAATAGCAAAGACTCTACTATGCAAAATATAATACCTAATTTTTTTAAAAAATTTAAATAAGACATATGCTTGCTTATCTAGAATGGTATATCTTAATTGTGCATCCTTTAATGTTGAACTCATGAAAGCGATAGGGTTCTTAGAGTTACCTATGCTCTTCTATGTTAACACACTAGCATACGAGTGGTCAGATGCAAAATTTTAGATAAATAATGGCTTTGTATAATCATGACTCACTAAAATAGGTGCATTAGAAATAGCATCTTTTAAACCCTAAAAAGTAGTCCTTACCTCTGTTGAGCAAGGTGCAGCAAAAGAATTGCAAAAGTATTGTCATTGTTGTCAACACAAACAGATTGATGCAGTTGATGCAGTTCAGAGGTCAGTCAGATCAAGTGCAGTGAATTTCAAGACAAACAGAGGTAACCCGATTCGAGAAAATGGCGAGAAAGAGACAAGGAAGAAAAGCTGTCGCGATATCGCGACATGTTTTCAGTCGTGATTTCGCGACATGGTCGAGGAGAGAGAAGGCGCAACCGAAAATGTCACGATTTCGCGACATGTCGAGTTTTCGTTGAGGAGAGAGAAAATGTGTCGCGATTTCGCGACAAAAAGTAGGAGAGAGAAAATGCACGCCAAAATGTCGCGATTTCGTGACATGTCAAGTTTTCGCTGAGGAGAGAGAAAATGTGTCGCGATATCGCGACAAAACTGAAGAGAGAGAAACTGCAAGGAAGATTGTCGCGATTTCGCGACATTGCCAAGGAGAGAGAAAGTGCATGCCAATTTGTCGCGATATCGCGACATGGCAGAGGAGAGAGAAAGTGAAAGGTAAACTGTCGCGATTTCGCGACATGCTTAAGGATGACGTCGACAAATGTTGAAAGTGTCGCGATATCGCGACAAGATGCAGGGAAAGCTTCCAAGAGCCAAAACGGTCGCGATTTCGCGACATGCTTAAGGATGACGTCAGCAAATGTTGAAAGTGTCGCGATATCGCGACAAGATGCAGGGAAAGCTTCCAAGAGCCAAAACGGTCATGATTTCGTGACATGCTTAAGGATGACGTCAGCAAAAGTTCTAAGTGTCGCGATATCGCGACATGAACAGAAGGAAAGCTGTCAAAGCCAAAATGGTCATGATTTCGCGACAGTAAGGGCATGAAGTGTGCGGCTTCAAAAAGTGTCGCGATATCGCGACAGGTAACAGTCTGGCAGGTAAAACCCGCAGGAGCATGCAAGGTGACACGTGTCGAGAAAAAGCAAGACGAGGGAAAATCATGCGACCGATTACGTAAAATGTAACTGATGTCAGATCTGCAGTTACAGATTGACAAGTGTCAGTCATGCATTCGAACACCCGTTTGCATGTATTCGAAGAATCAAATATAAAGTATCGAAAGGTTTTTGAAAAGTCTTTTTTACAGCTTTCGAACGGTCGCACTCATGGAATCGAACAGACATTTTGCTTGTCTTCAAAGAGCCGAATATGAAGGATCAAGATATGCTTTTCGAGAAGATATGTTTGCAGCATTCAAAACAACCATACTACAAGAAATCGAAATGCCGTATTGCAGGGTTTCGAACGGTCGTTTTCGAACAGCCACTTATTTGCAGGAGAAAAGAATTCGAACAGTTGGGTATATGATTCGACTGCATGTAGGATTGAAAGGTTATAAAAGAATAGTCGTACAGAGAAGATGTTGCTGCTGTTAGAGAGAAATTGCTGTAAAAGGAGGGTTAGAAAAGAATCAAGAGAAAAATAAGCAGAGCCGTGAGAGTGTGTAGAGTTGGGTTAATTGCAGACCAGTCAGGGTCGTGCATGAAGTGAAGACATTTTTATGTCATTCTAAATTGATCAAAATTGCAGTCCAAGTTGGTGCTTGGTACTAGGAGTTGGTGCTCCATCTGTTGCAGTAAGAAAATTACGGGGGTTGGTGCTCCTTCCAGCTGATGCTGGTAAAGTATTTGTAAAATTGATTTTGCAAAGACTGGATTTGGATTGGAGTCCAAGCGAGTCATTTTTGAGGAGTAGCCAAATTGGTGAACCTCGGTATATTGAGTGTTGTGGTGTGCTCTCTTGTTCAAGTTGTTTTTCGGTTGTCAAGTTCTCTTTATTTCATATTAAATGTTGTAGATATAAAAATTAATAGCTACACCTGATTCACCCCCCCTCTCGGTGTCATTGTGTAATCATCAATTGGTATCGAGCAAGGTTCCTTGTACAAGCTTAATCGGCTAAGGAGATCTTGGAAGAAACAATGGCAGGTGGTGAAGGATTTTCATCCAACAAAGCTCCTTTATTTGATGGAACAAATTACACCTTACGGAAACTCAGAATGCAAACATATCTGAGTGCATTGGGATACGATATTTGGGATTATGTAGATAGTGGATACACAGCACCCACTACCCCTCCAATAGATACTACTGAGAAAAAGAAATTTGAAAACAACTCCAAAGCTAAGAATGCCATAATGTGTGGGCTTGTTGACAGTGAACTGATAAGAGTCATGAGTTGTAAATCAGCAAAAGACATGTGGGATAAATCGAAGAGCATCCATGAAGGAGACGGTAAGATTAAGGAAGCAAAGCTGCAAACTCATCGAGCACGGTTCGAAGCACTCGCAAATGAATGAAGATGAAAACATAGAGACTTATATGCTTTGAGAGTCAACGGAATTATTAATGCAATCGAGAGGACTCGGTGAAGAAATTGATGATGCAGTTGTTGTGAAAAAGGTTCTCAGAACACTTCACAAAAGATTTAACTCCAAAGTCTCTGCAATAGAAGAGGCAAAAGATCTAAACAACTTCAGCATGGATGAGTTGCATGGTTCCCTGACAGCATATGAAATGAGAATAGGACAAACCAAGTCTACAGACAGAGAAGCGACTTTTAAAGCACACAAGAATGTAAAAGCTGAACATGAATCTGAGGATGAAGGAACACTTGGATGAAACAGAAGCCAATTTTGTTCGAAAACTCACAAAAGGAAAAGGAAAATATAGAGGGAAGCTACCTTTTAAATGCTTCAATTATGGAGGAGTCGGTCATTTTGCGGCCAAATGTCCAATGCAGGAGAGAACCAAAAATGGTGAAGGTTCACACCAAGAAAAAGGTGAGTGGAAGAAGAAACAAAATTTCAGAAAGAACAACTTCAAGAAGAAAAGCTTCATAACCAAGAATGTCAGCAGTTATGAAGAAAGCACAGATGAGGAGTCTGAAGAAGAAGGAGGTGAAGCTCTGTTCATGGCACTTGAAGAAGAAAGAACAGAGGAAAAATCAGGGAAGGTGATGAAAATTCCAAGGATGAAGGTTGAAGTGTATTTGGAAGGAGAATTGGTTGCTGCACTTGAAGAGTTGAGTGCGAAAGGAAGAAGAATAAAAATTTTTCAAAGAAATTAGAGAATGCCACAGACATAATAAACAATCTGAAAATACGAGACGAGAGGAATTCAAGAAAATGTCTGAAGTTCTTGATGAACAATTAAGCTGTAAAGGCAGTTGAATGCGGCAAGCTAGAGGAAGACATTGTTATGTTAAGGATGCGGTTAGAGGAGATGAATAGAAAATTGAACTATTTTCATAAGTTTGAAGAAAGTACTTGTAAAGTCTGGATAAAATGTTAAATAACCAAAGGCCTTCCGGCATCAAATTTGGTTTAGGCTTTGATGAAGGAGAATCTTCAAAGGATTCAAAGAACTTGAATATAGAACCCATAAAGAAAGAAGAAAAGATCGGGGTTGAACCGAGAAAAACAAAATCATGCAAAAGAAAACAATAATGCCGGATTCAAGAAGAATATTGACAAAGATGGATTCACAAAAGTCACACATCCGAGGAGGAGAAGAGTCATGGCTCCTACTTCAAACTGGCAAAGACCGGCACCCAGGTTTAATCATGCATTTTATGGTTATTGTTTTAAATGCAATGCTTATGGCCATAAGATTTCAGATTGCGAGCATAATGTATCTCAAAGGAATTTTACCGACAGAAATGTTTTTTCTCCTTTAATGAATTATGCGGTTGAATGTTATAATTGTCATAATTTTGGACATATTGCTAGAAAGCTGAGAAGCACTTTTGCATCAAATAATTATCAGGGTAGAAAATCTCAGCCAAGTGGGTTGAAACAAAACCAGAAATTTCTTGAAAAATAGGCACATGCTAATGAAAGGACAAAGGCAAAACAAGTAGCAAAATCTGCTATCAAACCCGAATGGAAAGAAAAGGAATCTTTGATTGTCCAGACTGCTTTTAAAGCTCGGAACAAATCAGCACCTTGGATACTTGACGGTGGTTGTTCCAGGTCACATGACAGGTGACAAGCAAAAGTTTGAGAATTTACAGAATTATGAAGGTGGTTCCGTGAAATTTGGAAATAATGATGGAGCAAAGATTGTTGGAAAGGGATCAGTCAAGATCAGTAATGGCAATATAAAATCAAAAGAAGTCTTGTTTGTAATTGGCCTAAAGCATAACTTGCTAAGTGTAAGTCAAATATGTGACAAAGGTCATGATGTAATCTTCAAGAAGGAGGGCTGTGAGGTAAGAAAGACAAAAAATGGAAAGTTAATAGCCACTGGACTGAGAACTTCCGGAAATCTGTATACACTTTCAAAAACTGCAAAAGGAACATGCTTGATTGGACGGGAAGATGAAAACGGCTATGGCACAAGAGGCTTGGGCATATTAGTTTTGACAATCCGGCAAAAATCGGTTCAAAAAGAGCGATTAGAGATATACCAAACATTGGCAAACCTGTAAATAGCATCTGTGAGTCATGCCAAAAGGGAAAACAAACCAGAGCCACTTTCAAAGCAAAAGAATACTTCACTAGCAAGCCATTAGAACTAATTCACACTGATCTATGTGGACCCATGAGAACTGAAAGTATAAATGGACACAAATATTTTATGTTGTGTATAGATGACTACTCAAGAATGACATGGGTACTATTTTTGAAACTCAAGTCAGAAGCCTTTGAGATGTTTAAAACCTTCAAAAATCTTGTTGAGAATCAATCGGGAAAAAGAATTAAATGCCTAAGATCAGACGGGGGAGGAGAGTTTATCTCCGAAGAATTTGCGAGAATACTATCAAAAACATGGGATAAGAAGACAGTTTTCAGCGGCTAGGACACCTCGACGAGAATGGTGTTGTAGAAAGGAAAAATAGAACGAGTGCAGGAAATGGCAAGGACAATGTCGGCGAGAAAACAAAATAGTCGACAGATTTTGGAAAGAGGCGAGTCCATACTGCAGTTTACATTCAAAACAGGTGCATCCTTGAGACCACATGAAAGCAAAACACCTTATGAGTTGTGGTTTGGCGAGAAAGGCAACAAGCAAGACATTTCAAAGTATTTGGCAGCAAGTGCTACATAAAACGGATTGAAGATAACCTCGGTAAATTTGAAGATAGAGTGATGAAGGTATCTTTCTTGGTTACTCAACAAAAAGCAAGGCCTACACATGTTACAACAAGAGGTTGAAGAAAATTGTTGAAAGTGCTGATGTGAAAGTTGATGAAGGTAGAGAACAAGAAACTACTTATCAAGAAAACTACCCTATGTATGAAGAAGTCATTGAAGGTGATGATGAAAAAGAAACGAGAGAAGAATCAGAAAATTGATCCAGGATGGTGTAAAAACTGAATCGAAGAAGAAGAAAACAGGAAATTTAAAACAGACAAGCGGCAAGAAAAATCATCCAAGTGAGCAGTTATTGGGGATCCCACGGATGGTATTCGGACAAGAAGAACAACGAGTGAGGAACTATTCTCTGTTATCTAGTATTGAACCTAAAAATGTTGTTGAAGCAAGCAGCGATGAAAGTTGGATGAAGGCAATCAATGAAGAACTAGATCAGATAGAGAAAAACAATACCCGGGAATTAGTACCTAGACCAACAAATAAAAACATAATTGGCACTAAATGGGTTTTTAGAAATAAATTGAATGAAGATGGGCGAGGTTGTCGAAATAAGGCAAGATTGGTATGTAAAGGCTATGCTCGGAGTTGAAGGCATTGATTTTGAAGAAACTTTTGCACCGGTAGCCGGACTAGAGGCAATCGAGAATGTTTACGGCATTAGCGAGTTCATAAAAACTTCAAAGTATATCAAATGGATGTAAAATCAGCATTTTTGAATGGAAAAGCTGGAAGAAGAGGTTTACATTGAACAACCGAGATGGCTTCCAACTTGGTGACAATCCAGATTTTGTTTGCAGGTTAAAGAAAGCTTTATATGGATTAAAACAGGCACCCAGAGCATGGTATGCAAGTCTGGATAATTATCTAATTAAACAAGGGTTTAAGAAAGGTTTGGTGGATAGCAACTTATATGTCAAAACAGAGAAGGGTCATCTTATTGTTCTTGTTGTTTATGTAGATGACATAATATTTGGCAACAGCATGGATGAATACTGCAAAGACATATCAATTAAAATGAAAAAAGAATTTGAGATGTCAATGATTGGTGAACTTTCTTATTTCTTAGGTCTGCAGGTCAATCAAAATGAAAAAGGCATTTTTATTTCTCAAGTTAAATATGTAAAAGAAATGCTGAAAAAGTTCACAATGGAAGACGATAAACCGGTCGGCACTCCTATGACAACGAGGTTGCAAGTTGAGCAAGGATGATAAATCCCGAGATGTAGATCAAACAATGTACGGGTCTATGATTGGAAGCTCTCTGTATTTAACGACCACTAGACCGAGATATATTACAAGCGGTATGTATGGTTGCAAGATTTCGAGCCAGTCCCAAAGAAACTCATGTAGCAGTTTGTAAAGAGGATCTTCGGATATCTCAAGGGCACTATGGATTATGGGTTGTGGTACCCAAAAGGTAAAGATTTCACTTTGATTGCATATTCCGATGCAGATTGGGCGGGATGTATTGATGACGGAAAGAGCACAAGTGGAGGAGCATTTTATCTTGGTGACGAGTTGGTAGCATGGCACGGCAAGAAACAAGAATCGAGTATCTCTATCCATCTGCAGAGGCGAGAATACATTGCGGCAACAACATGCTGTACTCGGGATATTATGGATGAGACAAACGTTGAAAGATCTTGGTATTCATTTCAAAGAGCCAATTTCAATTAAATGTGATAACACTAGTGCTATCAACATATCCAAGAATCCAATAATGCATTCAAGAACCAAACATATTGCAATCCGATATCATTTCTTGAAGGATAAAGTTGCAGGAGAGGTTAAATTGGATTTTGTTCCAACTACAGAGCAAGTAGCTGATATATTCACAAAACCTTTGCCAAAGGAAGTATTTGAATACCTTCGGAAGAAGTTGGGAGTAGTCACACCACCCAAGCACTGACTAGCTATGGGAAACACATTCTCAGGGGGAGCATTCAAACTTTTTAAGTCTGAGAATGTTGTGCATAGACTCAGGGGGAGTCTACGGCAGCCCTTTGGTATTATTGGCAAAGGGGGAGAAGAAATTAAGCAAGGTTGGAGTGTGTTGCCAACAATTCCAAAGGGGGAGATTGTTGAGCAAGGTGCAGCAAAAGAATTGCAAAAGTATTGTCATTGTTGTCAACACAGACAGATTGATGCAGTTGATGCGATTCAGAGGTCAGTCGGATCAAGTGCAGTGAATTTCAAGACAAACAGAGGTAACCCAGATTCAGAAAATGGCAGAAAGAGACAAGGAAGAAAATTGTCGCGATATCGCGACATGTTTTCTGTCGCGATTTCGCGACATGGTCGAGGAGAGAGAAGGCACAACCGAAAATGTCGCGATTTCGTGACATGTCGAGTTTTCGTTGAGGAGAGAGAAAATGTGTCGCGATTTCGCGACAAAAAGTAGGAGAGAGAAAATGCACGCCAAAATGTCACGATTTCGCGACATGTCAAGTTTTCGCTGAGGAGAGAGAAAATGTGTCGCGATATCGCGACAAAACTGAAGAGAGAGAAACTGCAAGGAAGATTGTCGCGATTTCGCGACATTACCGAGAGAGAGAAAGTGCATGCCAATTTGTCGCGATATCGCGACATGGTAGAGGAGAGAGAAAGTGAAAGGTAAATTGTCACGATTTTGCGACATGCTTAAGGATGACATCAGCAAATGTTGAAAGTGTCGCGATATCGCGACAAGATGCAGGGAAAGCTTCCAAGAGCCAAAACGGTCGCGATTTCGCGACATGCTTAAGGATGACGTCAGCAAATGTTGAAAGTGTCGCGATATCGCGACAAGATGCAAGGAAAGCTTCCAAGAGCCAAAACGGTCACGATTTCGCGACATGCTTAAGGATGACGTCAGCAAAAGTTCTAAGTGTCGCGATATCGCGACATGAACAGAAGGAAAGTTGTCAAAGCCAAAATGGTCGCGATTTCGCGACAGCAAGGGCATGAAGTGTGCGGCTTCAAAAAGTGTCGCGATATCGCGACGAGTAATGGCAGGTAAAACCCGCGAGGAGCATGCAAGGTGACACGTGTCGGAAAAAGCAGGAGCGAGGGAAAATCATGCGACCGAGTTACGTAAAATGTAACTGATGTCAGATCTGCAGTTACAGATTGACAAGTGTCAGTCATGCATTCGAACAGTCGTTTGCATGTATTCGAAGAATCAAATATAAAGTATCGAAAGGTTTTCGAAAAGTCTTTTTTACAGCTTTCGAACGGTCGCACTCATGGAATCGAACGGACATTTTGCTTGTCTTCAAAGAGCCGAATATGAAGGATCAAGATATGCTTTTCGAGAAGATATGTTTGCGGCATTCAAAACAGCCATACTACAAGAAATCGAAACGCCGTATTGCGGGGTTTCGAACGAGTCGTTTCGAACAGCCACTTATTTACAGGAGAAAATAATTCGAACTGGTTGGGTATATGATTCGACTGCATGTAGGATTGAAAGGTTATAAAAGAATAGTCGTACAGAGAAGATGTTGCTACTGTTAGAGAGAAATTGCTGTAAAAGGAGGGTTAGAAAAGAATCAAGAGAAAAATAAGCAGAGCCGTGAGAGTGTGTAGAGTTGGGTTAATTGCAGACCAGTCGGGGTCGTGCATGAAGTGAAGACATTTTTATGTCATTCTAAATTGATCGAATTGCAGGTCCAAGTTGGTGCTTGGTACTAGGAGTTGGTGCTCCATCCATTTGCGATGCGAGAAAATTACGGGGGTTGGTGCTCCTTCCGGTTGATCCTTGGTAAAGTATTTGTAAAATTGATTTTGCAAAGACTGGATTTGGATTGGAGTCCAAGCAGTCATTTTTGAGGAGTAGCCAAATTGGTGAACCTCGGTATATTGAGTGTTGTGGTGTGCTCTCTTGTTCAAGTTGTTTTTCAGTTGTCAAGTTCTCTTTATTTCATATTAAATGCTGTAGATATAAAAATTAATAGCTACACTGATTCACCCCCCCTCTCAGTGTCATTGTGTAATCATCAACCTCATGTGTCCACTTGATATTCACATCCTTTTTTAGCATGTCATTCAAAGGGTTAACTATCTCAACAAATCCGAAAATGAATTTCTTGACAAAATTGATTTTCCCAAAGAAAGACCTAAGTTCATTTTTACTGCCCAAGAAAGGGATCCTTTGGATAGCTTCTATTCATGTGGGATCTATAGAAATACCCTCTTTCAATATCACATGCCCTAACAATTTCCCTTTCGTCACTCCAAAGATGCATTTTTTAGGATTAAGTGAGATTCCATGTTCTCTACATCTCTGAAGGACCTTTCTCAAATCCCCAATATGATCCTTTATTTTTAGAATACATGGATGTCATCTACATAAAAAACTATGCACTTACCAATAAGGTCTCTAAACGCATAGTCCATGGCCTACTGAAAAGTTGCACCTATATTGAGCAAACTGAAAGGCATTCTTCTATACGCAAACGTACCCCATTTAGTGGTAAAAGCAGTCTTCATTCTATCTCTAGGGTCAATAAGAACCTGACTATAACCAGAATACCCATACAAAAATGACATCATTTCAGTTTTGTTGACCATTTATAAGATTCTATCAATAAAGGAAGGGGGTAATTGTCCTTTTGTGAAGCTTTGTTGAGATTCCTAAAATCGATGCATAATCTAATTTCACCAGTTTTCTTCCTAATAGGCACTATGTTAGCAACCCAAGTGGAATGATGAATAGGAAATATAATCTTAGCATCTAACAATTTTTTTTATTTCCTTTTCTATGAGTGGTTCAAACAAAGGGTTAACTGTATGTTGTTTTTGCCTAAAAGGTTTGGAATCTGGCTTTAGAGGGATAGTGTGCATAATAACATTTTGATTATAAGCTTTCAGATCCTCATATGTCCAAGCAATACAATCAATATATTCTCTAAGCAAATGCACTATTCCTTCCCTTTCTTGCGGTGTATAGGCCTTCCCAATGAGTACATTATGAGACTTCTCATTACTTCCAATATTGACACTATCATAGGTGTCCTCCTTTGGTGAGATATTGCTAGATTTCTTGCACTGATAGTTAATATAAAACAACTTCTCAAGAGAAACAATATCCTTTGGGATGGTGTTAACCTGCTTCACTATTTTCTCTTCTTCGTCCTCATCTTCTTATAGTATTTGATCCTCATCAATCACCTGATTCTCAAAGACACCTGAATTAGTCACAAAATCAAAAAGGTGTCTATCACTTTCAAAAACTTGAAAATTTTTAACATTGTCAGGTATGGATGGACAAGGGACCAATTCTGTTATGAGTTCTTTAATTTCCTTTTGTCAATAGTACCTGTAGCAACTGCTAAATAATTAGCGACCCGATTACCTTTTCTAGAAATTAGAGAAATATTAAAAGCTTCAAATTTATCAATCAAGTCTCTAACTCTAGTTTTGTAGTGGGATAATATTTCATCTCAACATGTGTATTCCCCTTTCACCTGCTTAATAACTAGCAGTGAATTTCCTAAGACTTTCAAGAATTTTATATTCTTATTTAGAACTAAATGCAATCCATATATCAAAGCTTCATACTTTGCTACATTACAAGTGCATGGTAACTACAGTCTATATGCAGCAAGGGAAGACTTCCCTTTAGGGCTAATGATATCCACTCCAACTCTGCTACTTTTTTTAGATCTAGAACCATCAAACTTCAGTGTCCAAACAATATTATCATCAACAAAAGAGCTACAAGATAAAACTTTAGCATCAGATTCAATTATGACCAAACTGGCATCCAAGGTGAAAACACCCAATTTCGACTTGTAAAAAAATTCATTTGGTCTATTATAGTGTAACAACCCAAGTCTTCTCACCTGGTTTTCAAAGCACAAGTTCAAAATTTCAGCAAAATAAATCACAAATGAAGCAAGCACACCCAAAATTGTATTAGTACTATGGCATAGAGATTCACACTTCAAGATATTTTACCGCTACAAATGGTATCTTAAGTGCTCGAGACTAGCCAACTTCCCACGGTAGGTTGCAAATTATGAGATATTTTCTCCTTCCTCAAGTTTTCCTGGATCTTGGCATGGGGTTGCCCTTCTAGGGCCTATAACACCTGGAAGGGTGGATACACTAGTTCCCCATCTCATAGCATTAGGACTTTGATCCTATGATCCAACTTTGTCATATCGGTCCACTGACCTCATTTAAACTCCTAATATCATGCTAGATTTTAGCGTAGCTATGTCAATACCTCATTATTGACATTCACTTAAGGTATTATTAGGGTTCATCAATTCTCTGGTATTTGGACCAGGTATCCCCGACCAACTACCGGTTTACGGTAATGTTACCCATACCATCTATCGTTGGATCTTCCAACATCAATAACCTACTCTCCAGACTTGATTCAAGTTGGTAATTCCACAACTAGAGTATGGTTCATGAGCACCCTCACATACTACTCGTTGGGTAACCTAGAACGGTATCCCATACCATCGTTCATTAATCTCTACACCATAGGACCCCTATCCTTTCTTTTTTGATGGAGAATGGTTACCTCTGATTCACAATAGTTTCCACTGTGATCTATCGATGCTGGGTGGGTGCTATCCATCTTGATAAGCACCATATAAAGTCATTTTTTAGACCATATTCTCCCTTCTTAAAGAATGAGTCATATTTTTGTTTTAGTTTGAACATTTGTAATCTTTTTTGTATGTTCTTATACAATATTTTTCCTTTAGGGGGTTTAATTTGATTACTTTAATATGTCTATGTGGTATGTTGATGTCTATTAATATTAAAAAAAAAAAAAATCTTTCTCATAGATTATGAGTAAAATAATAAAAATACTATATTAAATAATTGCAATTTAGTTTATCCTTTTTCTCTAGAAATTCTAATCATGAAGTAATACTCTAGCATTCTTCACTATCTTAAAAAATTAAAATACTTATACTTATATTAATTAATAAAAGCAATAAAAAACAAGCCTTTCTATCATTTCATTGTATCATTTTTATATTAAATAAATTTTTAAACTAAGGAATAAATAAAAGAATCTAATAGTTCTAAATACTATTTAATTTTCTAACTATCTACTCATCAATCTAACTTAATTTTCAATATGATAAAAAGTTTCCCTTCATTACTATGTCTACAAGATAATGTATTTGTTCGAATTTGGAATAAGTCTAATATCACCCAAACATTCAGGATATAAACTAATAAGCCAAAAAACTTTTGATTACACTACATACTACCGAACAGAATGCATCCTTTCTAATTTCAATATCTTATGCTTTTTCAAAATGAAAAAGATTAAAATACAAACATATAAAGCAATTCACTCTTACCAAAGCGGACAGTTAGGATGCTTGCTACATAGACGACCAGCCTAGCCATTTTTTCTTATCCTTACATCTAAAAGAAAATGTTTTCAAGGGATATCCAAATGACTTCAAGTGACCCATAACGTATGCCCTCTAGGGACAATATAAATTATATTTTATTACCTTCTGATTCACTCACTCTGCTAGGTAAAATTTTTAAGATGTTCACTTCCCAAAATAACGGCTTATAAAAACAATCTCGTCATTTTGAATTTAGTTTAATAATTTGCCATATTTTAATAAGGAGATAGCCAAATTATTTTTATCTTTTAGTGTGATTGGTCATTTATAGTCTAAATAAAACCAAAGTTATGGCATTCTTTCATTGTTTAATGCACACCAAATGACTTAATAGAAAATATGATATAAACATTAGGTATTTTATTCAGAATTTAGGTGAAATCATCGGCATGGGTGAAAAGAAAATAGAATGGTCTTGTTGAAGCCATTACTTGTCTTTCGACGTTCCTTAAGAGTCGTCTACGGCTGACTCAACTGGCAGTGAGGATTTTTTGAGATTTTAGGCAAGCCTTGATGCAAATAAAATAAGAAAAATCTTCTTAAAATAACTTTAACTGGTTTCATCTACCCTAGGTTACCATCATCTACACTAGGAGTTTAATCTATTCTAAATAGGGCTTAAATTATCAACTACATAAAGACAAGAGTTGAAGGTTTCCAAAAATATTTTCCAAGCTAATTTAAAATCCAAGTATATGACTTGTACCCATATCACTTCCGGTAAGATTCGTTTACAAAGAATATAAATTAAAAACATAATTCAGGACTCTCTATTTGTCTTTGATGACCAACAATCAAATCCAGATGTCAAAATTTCTTGATGTTATAGAAAAAACTAAAAGAAATCACTTCTTGGATGATCTGACCATAGCCAAGTGGTGCAACAGTCGCCTCAAAATGAAAACAGATTTCTATAAGCTTATTGTATTCATCTTAATTTAATATTATATACTCAATTCAAAGTATTCCATCTAAATATGAATAGTCAATTTGAATAAAAATCACTACACTCATATTGATTTCCTTAACTTAATACATACAAGACTCTAATTTAAATTTTTATTTTATCCGAGAAGAGCCACTATAGTACTTCACCAGATAATCACATAGTCTATGTTTTCATCAACTCGCTATAAGTCATCGGATATTATTAATCATCTCAATTTAAAGAAGGATTTTCATAATGGTTTCTTTCATATCACGTCTATCAAAAATTCAAAAAATACAAGAAGCACAAGAACCTCAATACATAACCATTATAAGTAAGAATTTTTTTTTTCATTTCGTCGCAGATTAGTTTCTCGAGCAGTCTTTTCAAATAAGAATATGAAGTGCCTAAAACTGGCAACACTACTAGGAAAAACATAGCAG
Organism: Wollemia nobilis; assembly: GCA_028583015.1. Classification (NCBI taxonomy): domain Eukaryota; kingdom Viridiplantae; phylum Streptophyta; class Pinopsida; order Araucariales; family Araucariaceae; genus Wollemia; species Wollemia nobilis. Next base: position 20,188,861 of record JAQPPZ010017232.1, on the reverse strand, counting down.
CATGTCCGCCACCCAGCTCAGCACTAGAATCTAATTTCCAAATGCCTCCCCATGGCAAGTGATAGTGGTCAAGCATATATATTTAAACTCTTGGGTCAACATGACTCATGACTTCTACTGCAAACACACACTCTTTAATGCAATTTTAGCCTTATCATTCACAAACAACAAGGTTTAAAAAAAATTATATATTTTTTTTAATTAAAATTTAACCATGAAAAGCCATTGCTTCTAATGTATTTCATTCTAACGAGACCAATTCAACATACATAAACAAGCACACAATCTTCACTAGCATCAAATACACAAAATCAAACTTGGTCAATATGGAGTTCTTGGTCGAGTCTTACACCCCAAGCTTCTCTATTCTCTTTAGTTTACTTTCACTAGTATTAAATGAAATTCTCCTGAGGATGCTAAAATTTGGATGCCTTTACCACACTGGTTTCCTTCTTTTAGAGCAGAGAGAAAATCTTGAACAATCAACACATAAGTTGCTATAAGGTGGTAGACTACTTCCGAGTGTCAACACTCGTGTACTCCAAAGTCCTTTTATGTTTTCATTGATTTATTGGCTTTAGTAATGAACTTGTAAAATATATTATTTATTATATTTTTTTATTATATATATTTTTTAATATGCATTAATCGTTATTTATAAAATATTTTGTATATTTTATATATATATATATATATATATATATATATATGTATATATATATATTACTATTTATTTTATTTTTTTATTCTTTTTATATTTTTTTAACATATTATATATAAACTTTTATTTCCCTATAATATTTTATCACATGATGTTTAATTTTATTATATACTTAAACAATTCTTATAGATATGCATGAATTGTAAAACAATAATTTAACGATATGCAAAACAATAATGTAGGTGCCATCCACATACAATCACAAGCAGCAATGACCCTATATGATTTTTAATTTGTGGGCTTCCATGTACCCATGAGTCATGGTGCTCGAGGCACAACATCATATCCCACCTTACTTGATGCTTCCAACCACTGTCTCTTCTAAGGGGTGGGTATTCTTCTCATTTGACATGTTTGTTATGGTTAGAACCCTGCACCTGCACATACAAACACTGGCAGTAGTATCCCATTCTTCCAGTAAAATATAATCAAATAATGAGGATGTTACATTCTCCCCCACCAGAATTTAACACAGTCCCTATGCTAGTTAATATATAATTATAGGTTTAAATACATTTGAATATATAATCATAAACAGTTAACAATGCAATATTTTCAAAAGTCACATTTAGTATGGTATTTTCAAATCTTACATTACCAAAATTATTTAAATATTGTCATATTCAACATTCAAATTGTAGGTTCGAGGTGTAGACCAATTGGTTCATCCAAACCCCATAAGGGGAGCGGAGGTCCAAGGTTCAAATCTTGAGCCTCGCTGGACTGAACGCTTGTCCCTTTCCTGGTGCTTTCAGCGACATAAAAGGTTTAAAATGATTGTGGCATGGTGGTTATAGGGGCAGATTGCACGAAGATCTGTGTGGCGGCTTCTGGGACGGACAGTGCAGAATACTATGGCGGCCATAAAAAAGCTGGACAGCCTGCCCGGATTCATGGCGGCTACCGATTCCACCATGTAAATTCAAAAAAAAAAAATATTCAAATTGTTTCAATTTTCAAAAAAAAAAAGAAAATTATTTTTTCATTTGTCATATCCTCCCAGGTGGCATTTCTTTCTAAGTAATGGTCCCACTGGATCCTACATTGGTCAATGATTTTTTTCTTAATTGTTTGGTTTTGTAACCTAGAATATTGACATGTCAAACCTCAATGAGTTGTGGGTCTGATGTTCTCAAGCGTGAAACATCCAATACATGAGATGGGTCAGCGATATATTTGCAAAGAAGGAATACATGGAAAACACTATGGATCTTAGAAAAATTTGGTGGCAGGGCAAGCTTGTAGACAACAGGGCTTATTTTGGCAATGATTTCAAATGGACTAACAAATCTGGGGCTTATTTTTGTGGACTTAATGGAGATTTTGGTCGGTTTGACTCTTAGGAAGGCTTTATCACCAATAGTAAACTCTCAAGGGGTTATTTTTAGATCTATATTACTCTTCTGATGATTTGCAGCTTCACGAAGTTGCTAATAGATTTCTTTCAATTGAACCTCCATTTTCTTAACAGCTTCTGGTCTGATCATTTCTTTATCGTCCAAATTATCCCACATTAATGGTGTTCTACACTTACACCCATAAAGGGCTTCAAAAGGGGCCATACCCAACATGGTATGATATTTTTTGTTATATGTAAACTCCACCAGGAAGAGATAATATTCCCACTTACTTTGGTGGTCCATACAATACATGCATAACATATCCTCCAATACTTGATTGACCCTCTCGGTCTGCCCATCCATCTCAGGATGATAGGTTGTGCTGATATTTAGCTTTGTACCCCATGCTCGATGCAAAGCTTACCAAAATTTAGAAGTGAATCTCGAATCTCTATCCGAGATAATTATTTCAGGAAAACCATGCAACCTCACAATTTCTTCAGTAAAATTTTGTGCTATTATGGGGGTATCATCATGAACATTGCCTGGTATAAAATATGCCACCTTATTCAACTTATCCACAGCTACAAAAATTGCATCATGCTGAAACTGGGCCTTAGGAAGACCAACTATAAAATCCATGGAAATCACTTGTCATTTCTGTTATGTTACATCAAATAGGTGTAGTTGTCCCCCATGATGTTGATTTTTAGTTTTGATCTTCTGATATTCCAGACATCTTGCAACAAATTGAACCACATCCTTCTTCATACTGGGCCAAAAAAAGTTCTTTTTCAAATTTTCCCTCATTTTTATTACACCTGGGTGAGTAGAATATGGAGCACAATGTGCTTCTTGCAAAATCATTCTTTTTATCTCGTCATCATCGGGTACTATTACCTATTTTTTAAAATATACCAGATCTTGTTTAATTTGGAAATCTGCATCCCGATTTGGTTCTTGCTCAACCTTAGTGTGGCATTGGTTGCAAAATTCATCATTTTTTTGCATTTTATTAATTTGCTTCTTTATCCCATACTGGCATCGTGTGAGAGCAACTATGTATCTTCTTCAACCAAGAGCATCTACCATTTTATTTTTCTTTCCTTTGATGTATTCAATCCCAAAATCATATTCGGCTAGGAACTCCATCCATCTTTGTTGTCTGGCATTTAACAGAGGTTGTGTGAAAATATACCTTAAACTTTGATGATCAATTTTTAACTCAAAAGGTTTTTCCAATAGTTAATGTTGCCATATTTTAAGAGCATGGACTACAACAACCAGCTCTAAATCATGAGTAGCATAATTAACTTCATGTTTCTTGAGCTTACTGGACTCATATGCTATAACAGCCTCATATTGCAACAAGACACCTACTAGCCCTTCTAGAGAAGCATCTGTACAGACTGTACAGGATTTACTTGGATCAAAAATTTTAAGGATAGGTACAATGGTTAAATTTTCCTTAAGCACTCTAAATGCATCCTCACACTGAGTTGTACACTTAAATGTTGTTCCTTTCCTTTGTAGATTTGTAATAGGAAAAGCAATTTTTGAGAATCCTTTTACAAATCGTTGATAATATCTGACAATCCCCATAAAACTTCTTACTTTAGTAAAATTAGTGGGAGCTAGCTAGTCTACTATGGCTTCAATATTTTTAGGATCGACTGCTATCCCATCAGTTGAAACTATGTGCCCCAAATACTAAACTTGTGGAGTATAAAACTTGCACTTGAATAATTTTCCATACAGCTGGTTTTTCCTAAGAATTTCTAGAACTATTTTTATATGTTGATCATGCTCTTATTTATTTTGAGAATAGATCATAATATCATCCAAAAATATCAATACAAACTGATCTAATTGTTCCCTGAACATACTATTCATTAGGTTCATAAAAGAAGCTAGTGTATTTGTCAACCCAAAGGACAACACTGTGAACTCATAATACCCATATCAAGTTTTGAATGCAGTTTTGTAGGTATCCTCTTCCTTGATTCTTAGTTGATGATATCCTAATATAAGATCAATTTTGGAAAAGATAGTTGCTCCCCTTAATTTATCAAACAGGTCATCAATTATGGGCAAAGAATACTTGTTCTTTACTGTTATTTTATTAAGCATTATATAGTCAATACAAAGTCTTAGAGATCCATCCTTCTTTTTAACAAATAGAACTGGTGCTCCCCATGGTGAGACACTAGGTTTAATGTGATATTTTTCTAGCAAGTCCTATAGCTAGGTCTTGAGTTCTTGTAATTCAAGGGGTACCATCCGATAAGGGGTTCTAATTATATAAGATGCTCCTATAAAAAGCTCAATAGAAAAGTCAAATTCTTTTTTTGGAGGAAGTTCGGGTAGATCTTCAAGAAAGACATCCCTAAACTCATTCAAAATAGGATATTGTTGAAATAGAGTGGAGCTTGACTTAGTTTCTTAATTTTTGTTTAACTTGACCACATAAAGTCTACATCCCTTCCTTAAGGCTCTTTTGACTTGCATAGTAGTCATTAGGTGGGGTTCAAAAGATACTCGATTACAATAGACATAGACTCGCTGATTAGAGTTGTTTGTGAAATCCAACCACATTTCCTCAAAATTTAGCAAGGCTTTATGGGCTTTTAACTAGTCTACTCCTAAGACTATATCAAAGGCATGTAAGGGAGCCACATATAGGTGCCAATTAATCTTTCCCTGGGGTATATCTATTTGAGGATCAAATAAATATTGGTTAACCATATAGGTCTGTCCTGAGCCATACTCGACTTACCACCCATTTGCCATGATCCTAGGTTTAACTAGTATGTCCCTCAAAATACTAGTTGACACAAAACTATTAGTAGCACCACTATCTATCAAAATTTGAACATCTTTCTTTTCCAGTTTTCCTTTAATGGGAAATGGATTAGCTTGTCCTAAGAGGTTAGATTTACCTATAGCATTATAGATCCTATGTGGTACCTCTACTGTTGGATTCCTTTTGTCAGCTCTTTGTGGGCACTGATTTGCATAATGATCCAGGGCTTCGCAAACAAAGCATACATTTGGTCCCTTATTCTTTTGTTTTTCCACTTCCTTGTTTTTATTGACATTCTTACCCTTGTCCTGGTTATTATTTCTCTTCTCTTGAAATTTTTTTTGATCTGCATGCCCCCTATTTCCCTGAAACTTTCCCTTGTTTATGTTATCACCCTTATATCGGCCATCATATCTAAATTTCTTATATTGGTCCTTGCCTTTATCTGATTTTGGGTATATTCTCTTCTTAAGATCCTCCTTTTCAAATTTTTGATAATAAACCTTTGCATTCTTTTGACTTATCTCCTCATAATGGGCAACATCATAAGCAATTGTCAAGGTTTTAGGTACTTTTCCTTCAATAGGTGTTCCATATTTGGGATGTAGTCCCATTACAAATTTTTGAGCCTTGAATTCCTCATGCTTTTCATATTTTGGTGCGTACTTCAAAATTTGAACAAATATTTGATAATATTCAATCACAGTCATGTTTTCTTGGTGTAAATTGGTGAATTCTTCGTATTTCTCAATATAAAATTATGGCGTAAGGAAATGACCCTTGAATTCACTTTCAAATTCCTCCTAAGGTATGTCAATAACCTCTTTCTAAGTTTCTTTCTTATAGGTGGTCCATTAATCCCTGGCTGGACCCACTAAATGTGCCACTACCCAAGTTATTTTAGACTCTGCATAAAAGGGCTGAATTGTTAAATACCCTTCATCTTCACTCAACCAATTTACAGCTGCTTCACCATCATCTTTTCCATAAAATTTGGAAATATCTAATTTCTTACTCTTTTTGCAACTCAAAACCGACTTTTCTTATTGAAGATCCCTCTGGAAACTCACTTACTTTTTCAGTTTTCTTACTTTTAGTCAGACTTTAATAACCTTATGTTGTTGACTAATGATCTCCTGTTGCTGAGCCATTTATGCCTTTTTTGATATATGTGTTCACTCATTTGAGCCCTCTAGATCCCCATTTCTTCTCACTACTGATTCAGTTGTTACTACATTAACTGAATCATCTTTGTCATATTTTCATCATTTTGTGTCGCTTTTGCAGTTATTGGCTCTTTCTCTTTTTTGACAACACACCGAGGAACTTCAATAGTTTGTACTTTTTTTTACTCCCTCACGAGTCACCTTAGTCCCTTCCTCAAAACTTCTACAACTTCCTCTTGTAGATTAGCATTTTCTCTTTTCGAGGTCCTCGTCATTCCTAGTGACAAAAGAGTTATGTCAAACATTAATTCATGTTTTATAACCTAAGGTTTCGTAACCTTTGCTCTGATACCAACTATAACAACCCAAGTCTTCTCACTTGATTGTCAAAACATAAGTTCAAAATTTTGGTAAAATAAATCATAAATGAAGCAAGTGCACCCAACAATATATTAGTACTATGGCATGGATATTCACACTTCAAGATATTTTACCGTTGTAGATGATATCTTAAGTGCTTAAAACCAGCCAACTTTGCGTGGTAGGTTACTAATTATGAGATCTTATCTCCTTCCTTGAGTTTTTCTATATCTTGGCATGGGGTTGCCTTTCCAGGGCCCATAACACCTGGAAGGGTGGATGCACTAGTTCTTCATCTCATAGCATGGAGGACTTTGATCCTATGATCCAAATTTGTCCTATAGTTCCACTGACCTCGTTTAAACTCCTAAGATCATGCTAGAGTTTAGCTTAGCTATGATAGTGCCTTATTATTGAGCTTCATTTAAGGTATTATCAGGGTCTACCAATTATCTGGTATTCAAACCAGGTATCCTCGAGAAAATACTGATTAATGGTAATGTTGCCCATACCATCCATCGCTGGATCTTTCAACATCAAGAATCTACTCTCTAGAATTGATTCAAGTTGGCAATTCCACAACCATAGTATGGTTCGTGAGCACCCTCACATACCACTAGTTGGGTAACCTAGAACGACATTCCATATCATCGTTCGTTACTCTCTATAGCATAGGACCCTTATCCTTTCTTTGTTTTAGGAGAATGGTTACCTCCAATTCACAATAGTTGTCATTGCAAACTATCAGTGATGGATGGGTGCTATCCATCTTGATAAGCACCATATAAAGTCATTTTTTAGACCATATTCTCCATTCTCAGAGAATGAGTCATATTTTAGTTTTAGTTTCAACATTTGTAATCTTGTTTGTATATTCTTATACAAGATATTTCCTTCAAGGGATTTAATTTGATTACTTTAGTATGTCTACATGGTATGTTGAGGTCTATTAATATTTGAATAAACATATTTTCTCATAGATTATGAGTAAAATAATAAAAATACTTTATTAAATAATTGCAATTTAGTTTATCTTTTTTCTCTAGCAATTCTGATCATGAAGTAATACTCTAGCATTCTTTACTATATTGAAAAATTAAAATACTTATACTTAGATTAATTAATAAAGCAATATAAAACAAGCCTTTCTATCATTTCTTTCTACCATTTTTATATTAAATCCATTCTTAAACTAAGGAATAAATAAAAGAATCTAATAGTTCTAACTACAAATTAATTTTCTAACTACCTACTCATAAATCTAACTTAATTTTCAATATGATAAAAAATTACCCTTCATTACTATGTCTACAAGATAATTTATTTGTTCAAATTTGGAATAAGTCTAATATCACCCAAACATTCGAGATATAAACTAATAAGCCAAAAAACTTTTGATTACGCTACACACTACCGGACAAAATATATCCTTTCTAATTTCAATATCTTATGTTTTTTCAAAATAAAAAATATTAAAATACCAACATATAAAGCAATTCACTCTTGCCAAAGCGGACAGTTAGGACGCTTGCTACACAGATGACCAGCCTAGCCGATTTTGCTCATACTTACATCTAAAAAAAAAAAATCAAGGGCTATCCAAACAACTTTGGGTGACCCATAACGTATGCCCTCTAGGAACAATATAAATCATATTTTATTACCTTTTGATTCACTCAATCTGCTAGGTAAAATTTTTAAGACGTTCACTTCCCAAAATGACAGCTTATAAAACAATCTCGTCATTTTGAATTAGTTTAATAATTTGCCATATTTTAATAAGGAGATAGCCAAATTATTGTTGTATTTTAGTGTGACTGGTCATTTATAGTCTAAATAAAACCAAAGCTATGGCATTCTTTCGTTGTTTAATGCATACTAAATGACTTAATAGAAAATATATTATAAACACTAGGTATTCTATTCAAAATTTAGGTGAAATCATCCACATGGGTGAAAATAAAACATAATGGTCTTATTGAAGTTAGTACTTGTCATTCAAAGTTCCTTATGAGTCATCTACGACTGAATCAACTGCCAGTGAGGATTCGTTGAGCTTTTAGGTAAGCCTTGGTGCAAAGAAAATAAGAAAAATCTTCTTAAAATAACTTTAATAGGTTTCATCTACCCCAGGTTACCATCATCTACCCCAAGTTACCATCATATACACCAGGAGTTTAATCTATTCTAAAATAAGGCTTAAATTATCAACTACATAAAGACAAGAGTTGAAGGTTTCCAAAAAAAATTTCCAAGATAATTTTAAATTCAAGTATATGACTTATACCCATATCACTTTTGGCAAGATTCGTTTACAAAGACCATAAATTAAAATTTAGGACTCTCTATTCGTCTTTGATGACCGAAAATCAAATCCAGACATCAAACTTTCTTGACGTTGTAGAAAAAAACTAAAAGAAATCACTTCTTGGATTATCTGACCATATCCAAGCGAACACAACAGTCACCTCAAAACGAAAATGGATTTCTATAAGCTTACTGTATTCATCTTAATTTAATATTATATAATCAATTCAAAGTATTCCATCTAAAGACGAACAATCAATTTAAATAAAAATCACTGCACTCATTTGATTTCCTTAACTTAATACATACAAGCTTCTAATTTAATTTTTTATTTTATTCGAGAATAGCCACTACAGTACTTCACCAGATAATCACATAGTCTATGTTTTCATCAACTTGCTATAAGTCACTAGATATTATTAATCATCTCAATTTAAATAAGGATTTTTATATGAATGAAAATAAAATTTGGTTTCTTTCATATCACCTCTACCAAAAATTCTAAAACTACAAGAAGCACAAGAACCTCAATACACAATCATTATAAATAAGAAGTTTTTTTTTCATTTCATCATAGATTAGTTTCTTGAGCAGTCTTTTCAAATAATAATATGAAGTGCCAAAAACTGGCAACACTACCAAGAAAAACATAGCAGCACGTCCGTCACCCAGCTCAACGCTAACATCTAATTTCCATATGCCTCCCCATAGCAAGTGACAGTGGTCAAGCATGGAGTATTTAAACTCTTGGGTCAGCATGACTCATGACTTCTAATGCAAGCACACACACTCTCTAATGCATTTTTAGCCTTATCATTCACAAACAACAAGGTTTAAATATTTGTTTATATGTTTTTTAATTAAAATTTAACCATGAAAAGCCATTGCTTCTATTGTATTTCATTCTGACAAGACCAATTCAACATACATAAACAAGCACACAATCTTCACTAGTATCAAATACACAAAATTGAACCTAGTCGATATGGAGTTCGTGGTCAAGTCTTACACCCCAAGCTTCTATATTCTCTTTAGTTTGCTTGCACTAGTATTAAACAAAATTCTCCTGAGGATGCTAAAATTTGGATTCCTTTACCTGACTGGTTTCCTTCTTTTAAAGCAAAGAGAAAATCTTGAACAATCGACACATAAGTTGTTATAAGGTGGTAGACTATTGCTGAGTGTCAACACGCGTGTCCTCCAAAGTCCCATTATGTTTTCATGGATTTATTGGCTTTAGTAACGAACTTGTAATATATATTATTTATTATATATTTTTATTATATATATTTTTTAAATGTATTAATCGTTATTTATAAAATATTTTGTATATTTTATATATATTTATATATTACTATTTATTTTATTTTTTTATTCTTTTTATATTTTTTTAACATATTATATATAACATTTTATTTTCCTATAAGGTGCCATCCACATACAATCACAAGCAGCAATGACCTTATATGATTTTTAAATTTTTGGGCTTCCATGTACCCACAAGTCATGGTTCTCGAGGCACAACATCATATCCCACCTTACCTGACACTTCCAACCACTATCTCTACCAGGGGGTGGGTATTATTCTTTTTTGACATGTTTGCTACGGTTAGAACCCTGCACCTGCACATACAAACACTGGAAGAAAAATCACATTCTTCTAGTAAAATATAATAAAATAATGGGGATGTTACATATAGTCTATGATCATCTCTTTGATCCTAGGCTCCCTTTCAACCTAGATTTTATTAGCTACCCCTTTCCAGGGTAACCACATGTGTGAACAATCCATGGTGAGGTAACCATTCAAATTTTTGCTCCAGTCCCTAGCTAGCAACATGCCATATTTATCAGGAATGTCAACAACATAAATATCAATAAATTTTGAATCATATGTTCAAATGATACTTGAATAAGGATGTTATGAAGCATCCCTACCACATTTACCTTAGACCTGTCTAATTGTATCACTATTCTATTCGAAGGGTTGGGTTTCAAACCTAACCTCTTATAGATAACATAAGGTATGACGTTCCCTGATGCACCCAAATCTACCAAACAATTATGTAAATTCTTTCCTATGATTTGAATTATTATAATAAAAGGAGGAACTTCTTTGTAAGTAAAAATGAGCCATTGTAGCTTTCTTTGTATTAATTTTACCTGAATTTCCCAATACCTTGATTAATGAATCATGTTGATTAGTCATATGTGCCACCTCAAACAATGTGATATTAGATTTTATTTTCTTCAAATCCTCAACAATATTATAAGTTATTTTATCAAAAATTTGTACCTTTTGATATGGTTTAGATGAAAATATCTTAGCAGGAGGCGTGAGACTATTATTGGTCCTAATATTCGATGGAACAATAGAGCTATTGGGTAGAGTAGAAGATGTATTTGGGGTATTTTTCCTATTCCTCAAATGATAGTTGTGATTCCCATTTTGAACTTGCCCAAAAGTTTGAATATCTTCTTCTACAAGATCCTCTTCCTCTTCTTCATATCTTTTAGGACCAAAGGTTTCAACCACTAGAGCATGACTATGTCCTTTGCTTGTACTAGCTTCATATGAACAATCATCACTAGGAACTATCTCTAGATCATCAATATCTTGTTCAAATATGCCTCTATAGACTACTGAAGCACTAGGTATTCATTCTCGTTATGCTCATTAGTAGAGTGCATCCTACACCAATTTCTCCTAGTAAGATCTGAAAGATTGACAATCACCTGAGATTGGCTAGCATTATTCTGATTGGTAATCAGACTAGGCACCCCCCCATTATTTGGTCTAGTATTTCATTGTTTCCTTTGGAGACTAAAGTTTCTATTTTGTGGTGTCTGCTTTTGAGACTGAACCATATCACTACTTAAATTTTGGACCAAACTCTTTAGGTCTTAAACCTCTAACCCAAGCTAATGGATTTGGGTAATAGAAGCAGTAGGATTAGTTGAATTCTAGAAACCTAGAATATTTTGATTGGACGCCATACTCTAACTTTGGACATTTGGATCTTGTACCATATTTTGAACTTGAGGATTTATATTTAGAAAATGATTCAAACCATGAATGGGTGTAAGTTTAGCGCAAGCAAACAGAGCCTGATCATTTGCTATTGTGGCTCCATGATTGGCCAAATTATTCTCCAATAACAATGGAGTGGTTAGATGAATAGGCGTGTTTAGATAAGCCATTGTAGGAGGATGAGCAGGTATATTAGGATAACCCTGATTATAAGGTAAAGCATTCAACATGGGAGTCTGATTAAGCAAAGCTTGGTTTATCATGGGAATCTGATTGTAAGAGCCAAGCTATCCTACTATAGGTAACTGCCCTATTCTATAGCCTTACGAGATCAGTTGCTCAATAGTCATGGCCTTCTTGTACGCTAAAGCCAAAGAGGTAACCAAAGGATTCCTCCTAGAAAACATAGCGATCAAAGGATCTAAATACCCAAAGTATATCTAAAGAGCTACATCCATTGTAACGACAAAGTGACCAATCAACCTCATGTAAAGCTTTTGAAACCTAGTGTTAAACATCCTTATTGGTTTGTTAGGTCCCCTTTTGCAAGTCAAAAATTGATTGTAAATTACCGTTGGATCTAAGGGTAGCCTAAATTGGTCTACAAAAGACTATTCCAATTGGGCCCAAGAAGTAATAGAGCCAACAGGTAGGCTAATGTACCAGTTGTACGCTAGATCATCTAGACTCAAAGGAAACAATCTACAAGCCACATCTTCACATTCGACTTGTAACCTAATTAATGTGTCTTTATAGGCTCAAATATGCTCTTCTGCAAGTCTTATACCATCATGTTTATAATTAGGCAAAACTTTATCATAATTCTTGGGTATATCATGAGCATCTCCAACAAGCAACAAAGGATTACTATGTGCTCCATACCAAGCAACATTTGCAGTTGTGTTTGCAACCACATTTGTAGACATGTTTGCCATTGGATTGAGCTAAGGTGTAACCAAAGGAATAATAGGTAAAACAAGGACACTAGACAGTCCAACCAAAATCCCACTAGGCAGAATAATCACTACTTGGGTCTGGGTTCTCTTTGGTCTATACGTAGGCGATAAGCTTTGAAATATAGTTTCTTTTGTAGCCTTAGCTCTAGTAATGATATGATTTGGTTCTAACTTAACAATAATAGCATAAAAATTTCATCAAAAAAGCATCAACCAAACCATAGCATCAATAAATATTTTTAAAATAAATGGTTAACCTTAATGCATTATGGAAAATTGATCTCAAACCAATAATCACACCCTGTCATAAAATAGCATTAGTCCAACACCATATTTTCAAAACCACCTTTCAAAAACAAGTTAGCACAAAAATCATTCAATAGGCCCTCCTTCTAGCACCAAAATGTTGAGTTGCAATTCTGCCCTATTGCAAAACCACACTCAAATTAGGATTCTAAATTAGTGAAAACCCTCTCTTGCAAAGAAATGAAATATTTCTCCAAGGTTCCTTGTACTTGATAGATTAAATGAAGCTTGAAATAACTCAGTAAATTGTAAATAACCATTAACAAGGGGCCTACTAGTTAGAATGATTTTCCATGCATTAAGTAAATGAAAGGGCTTGAGTTCCCTTGTGTGCAAAAATCAAAAGTCCTTGTACTTGAAAATAAATCCTAGTATATTTTACTTCTGATTTATTAGTATGATTTACCCATAACCCTGTTAGCATATTCCTTTATCTTCTATTTAAGAGTTTTCTACTAATTGGTGCTACAAATTAACCACTTTTTTTTATCTTCAAAAAATGAAGTCAACGTTAGTACTTGCTATTAGCTGGTTTATTTTACTTCAAAATTAGATGTATAGCTAGCAAGTGTTGTGGTAAACCCACTTCATTTTATATTTTCTTTAATATGACATTGTAGGTCAATAAATCCCTCCCTAACTTACTAGTTCATTTTATCTTGACTTTATTGATAAAATAAAATGCTTAAAAAAAAAATTGAAATAAGCATATTCATTTTACCCTTAAATGAAGATTTGTGCAAAAATAAAATGAAACCTTGTGAAGTGCTTGAATGATAGAAACGAATCCTAAATAAGCTTATTGAATTAGCATTAGTAATAAACTTATTAGGAAAACTTCATATTTTAAACTCCTAACTTTAGAATAGCAAAGCATGATGTGTTAGGAGTCAATTATTGAAACTGAACACATAGCAATAAAAATAAGAAAAGGTAGGGTTAGAAGAAATGAACACAAAAATTTGTAATAGAGGACCAGATTGTAAAATAGATACAAACTCTGGAACAAAGGACCAGTGGTTTTAAAATTCTAGAAAAGGACCGAAAGAATACAATTCTGGAAAAGGATCAAAAAACTTAAAAATTCTGAAAAAGACTAGAAACTTAAAATTTTGGAAAAGGACCAAAAATGAAAATAACTTCAGAAAAGTGGACCACATGATGAAAACAAAGCCAAAATAGTAAAACTACGAAATGTTATGGTGTGTCCTACAAAACAGAATGTCATATCTTGAAAGAAAACATAAACAAATCAGACATGTACAAGCACAATCTGAGCACTGGTTATGGCGAGAGTCAATGGATTAGCATCATATATTGAAAATGTAAGCCTAATGCAACCATTTTCATGCATAAAACATCAAACTAGATAAACCCAATATATGAGAAATAGATAATAATAAATATTGTAGTTAAGAACTTTTTGTTATATTCCAAAATTTGGCTTCTATACAACAATATCCGCCTAGGTATACACAGTATCCTCTATAAACTTCAATCTTCCTCCCTACTCTTCGATGATTTTTATAGCCTCCTTACCCTCTTTTGATGGCGTATTTAAAAAAATTTCAATCCACCTCTTCCTTGCTTTCATTTATCATTTTTTTCCATTTTCTTGGCTTCATTTTCAAACCCTCCTGAAACGGTCTCCCAAAAATCATTCTTTTACAATGTCATTTTCTTTTTATAATGCTTCTTAGAAAATATTTTACTTTTTCCTATCTTTCTTTTGACTATCCATGCTCCTGAATTTTTCCATCGCCTATACCGACAACTTACATTCACCAACTTCTATTAGTGCATGATTTTTTATCCTTTTTTATAATGCTCTATCCAACGCCCATTTGGGATAGCTTGAGTAATCATATTTGTAAACAACACACTGATCAAAATGGTCATGACACTCTATAAGACTATCAAAAATAAAAATGCTCAATTTTAAATATTGCATCTTCTAAGGGTACTGAATTTCTCATACCCCATGTGGTGACTGCCTCGATGGTCTATTGTATGCTGATAGGGTTTGTTATTAAAACCACCATGTTCATGAAAAGGCTATCTTTGAACTATGAAATTCTTATATGTGATGGGCATCCTATGAACATCCTACACCTAGACTCTTTCAAATTAGGTGGCATAATCATCTTGAAGTATCTTCTTCCACATCATGTGGGTCCATGTATATTTGTCTTGTATATCCTCTGTCGTATCTGATGTACTAAGAATAACCTAACCTCCATCTAGTCACTACAATCCACCACATAATCTACTGAGCAGCTAGTGTCTCAGCATCAATCTGGTCCATCTCTTATGCATTGTATATATCATTGAGAAGAATATCATCATCAATTCACCATGGTATCCACGTTGTCACATCCCACCTGGTGCTCCTCATATATTGGCAAGTGTGAAAATAGGTCCAAGCCTACGTTTACTATGACTGGTGTTCAAACTTGTTTCACCCAAAAACTGTTGCACACATCGACCCTCCACCATTTGCACACTCAATTTCTATCTGTTTGTTAGGTATGACCTGGAATTGAACCCAGGTCATTTGTCAGGTAATAAATTATCCCATGGTCTAAATCCACATTATCTGAATTTGCTTTGTCCAGTATATTGTTGTCCCTCCTGGTGTGCTAAATTTTCTATGGTAGTGACCTGTCCGAATCTACATCTAATGTCTACCATGGCTACTCCATGTCCCTTTGGTCTTCTTCTCCATGTTGCCTTACCACTCGATCTCTCCATGTTTGTTCGACTCTATTTTTTTTCATGAGAAAAATCAACCATGATACCTATCTCTAGTTCGGATTCATCAAGGGAAGTGATTTATCCTCAATGCATTGGGTCTAATTCTATGTCGAAGTAGCTTCGATTCTCCATATTATTGTTTATAAAATATTCTTCACTGTCAAATATCTCCATGTTTGTCCGACTGTGTTGTTTTTCATGAGAAAAATCAACCATGATACCTATATCTAGTTCGGATTCATCAAGGGAAGTGATTTATCCTCAATGCATTGGGTCTAATTCTATGTCGAAGTAGCTTTGATTCTCCATATTAGTGTTTATAAAATATTCTTCACTATCAAATCTATTAGAGAATCCAAATTTGGTAACTTTGGGGTATTTTTAGGTCCACATTCTTATCCATATCTTTTTCTGGTGCAACACCATGTAGAATTTTATCGGATTTTATGGTAACTTTCGTACTATCATGTGCTATCCTCGAGTTTCAATTTACAAATATAATTCAACTATGATGTCCATATTATACCACCATTTCTCCATCGTGTATGAAAACCATTCTTTTGAATCCACTCCTTTAGAAATTTATATGCTTCTTATCTACCTATCTACTCCATAGGTGAGCTCCAACGTCAAAGGAATCCTCCATCCACATTAGTTTATCCACCTACTCAATATTGACATATCCAGTCCCTGCACATTTCCATCTTGAGAATCGAGCCTTCTATGTGATCGTCACTGCATGCTACTACTTACGTATCATCGTGACCCCCCACCGATGATCTACCTCTACACGAATTATGTTGAGTACCCGTTGTATTGTTGTAATTGCACATCACTATTGTGTTGGCATAGGTGGTCTGCACCTTGTTGTAAACTACCATTTCATAATTCCTCTACATAGCCTACTGGTCTGATTATCGCCTATGAATCCACCAAGTATTATGAAGGAAACTCTAGCATATCTACCCAATTTCCCTATCAAATATTGTGTCGTGACGTATTCTTCACTCTATTTTCATGCACTGCACTTTGTTCGGATGACCTTTGCCCAATTTACATCGCCATAGTCCAGAGTATGCATTTTTATTGGGCCCCATTAGATCCATGTCATGCTATGGATATCCCATGTCGGTGCACATCCATCTAGGTTCCACGGTCTTTGTCGATGCCCATTCAAAATATTGTCGCTTATCCAAATAAATCTGTCATAGATAAACAAAATTAGGGTGTATGAGTAGTATCCACCTATAAGATAAAACTATAAACAAGATTATTAATAAAATCTAATCAAAACATAAAATAAAACATAAAACAAAAAATGAACTTACATAAAATGAAAACATAAAATAAAACCACACATACATAAACTAAAATAAAACCTAAATGAAAAACCATACAAAAATAAAAGTAACCATTTCTCTTGTTTTTATTTTTTTTATTATTATATATTTTTATATTTTTTTTTTGTTATTATTATTTTTTTTTTTAAGGGGAAAATATAAATCTAGCCCACACTACAACCAAACACAAAGTAAACCTATAATGAAACCAACATACTAAACATAGAAACTGCAAAATCACACCTTAACCTAAACCTACACCCTAACATTGACAATAAGAAAGAGATCAAAAGTACACATTTAATAAGCATCTCAATCATGCGTCAACATTCAAGGGTACGAACCTACAAAATTAGCACTCAAAGAACTAAAAAATCCCAAAATCAAGAAATTTAAAGGTGGGTCCCCAAAATTGGGGCTAGTTGTGAAATGGCCACAACAATACCACATCTATGGTTAACCTTGATTAAAGGGTTTGATACTTTTATTTTATTTTAATTTAACCTTCAAGTCAAGTTATGCCAGATTGAGGTTATCCTTTTAATGGGGATTTGGTATCACTTTAAATACCCTCAATGAATGATTCATTGCATCATTTTGTGATATGTGGGATAGTGGGTATGCCATCTATTTGCTCTCTTTATTTTGCTTTTATATTATTTTGTGTAATATTATGATGGTGAAATTCTTTGAGATGATTTTATGGGATAGTATTATGAATTATAACATGGTATCAGATCCAAATAAAATAGGTATTTTTCAATTGGGTAAAAAAATCTCTTTCCAATGACAAAAGAAGCAAAAATTGAAGAAAAATCCCTTTGATACTTTTTGAGGGAGCTTTTAATTTTTTTTATTTTTTGAATTCTGGTGCCAAAATTCAATGTGTTGTCCTCTTATATTTCAAATTCACCATTTTTTGGTCAAGGCGGATATAACAATGATAAAGTGCCTATGGTTGCTATTGATATACCACAAACAAGTGTTTTGTAAGCTTACATACATATTTATGTAATCCTATGGGAAATTTTAATGTATTCACCCTTAAAAATATTGGTTAAACCACCTCTATGGTTAACCTTGATTAAAGGGTCATTTAACCTTGAATTCAAGTTATTCCATCTTGAAATTAGCATTTAATTGCAGATTTGGTATCACTATAAATACCCCCAATGACTAATCCATTACATTAGTTCATGATATGTGGGATTGTGGGGTTGCCTATGGGCACTCACCCCTTATTCCTCTTATTTTGACTCTCTCTCTCTCATGCATGCACACACATCTATTTTTTGTCTTTATTTTACATTAGATTATGATTTTGAAATGCTTTGAGATGATTTTATGGGATAATATTATGAATTATAACATTGTTTCAAAGCCAATTTAAAGAGGCATCATTGAATCAACCAAAAGTATTCTCTTTCCAATGACAGAAGCAAAAATTGAATAAAGCCCTTTTTCTATTTTTTTAAAAGAACTTTTAAATATTTGAAATTTATTTTTTTGAATGTTGGTGTCAAAATTGTGCATGTTGTACTCTTATATCCCAGATTTACCATATTTTCGTTGAAGGTAGGATTTTTTATATTATATGCAACAACAATTATTTCATCCAATGTCTATGGAATCTTGGTTAGTTAAAGGTATATTAATGCTCATCTTTGTACAATTTTTGTAAGCTCAAATTCATTTAGGAGTTCTTCCTTTTCTATTGGATCAATGGAATCACCTTCAAATATGAGGATTTGTATCTATTCCAATGTTACCACCAATGATTGTAGATAGTAAAAAATTCTCTAAAGAATTTGGATACAAAAGGTTGCAAGTTCTATTCCTTCATATATTACATTTTTTAGCTTATTATCACAACCAAAATATGTACAAATGTAATTGGTCCTTCACATTTTGTAGTTTCAAAATTTTGGACAACACATCTCTTTTTAAAGCCTTCTCAACAAAAAGGCATGGGATTCATTCCCCATATTTCTATTTTTTAGCATGTGAATGCTTCTATTGAACCAAACATAATATTATCAAGGGTTAATTACCATTTATTCTCATATAGAAGCTTGATATATTGGACAATATGATGTTTTATTGAAAGCCTCCTTGACTAGGAGGTCACATATTCAAAATCCTATGCTCTATATTCAAGCTAATGATCTCCTATAATGCTTAGACTAGCTTATTCTAAGTTTTTACCATTCATTTTTTATCTAGCACTTGTACCATCATAGTCATGTTAACTTTGTTAAAAGCCCCTTTGTATAGGAAGTTACAAGATCTATTTCCCATATTTATTTTTTAGGCAATGTTGACTTAAGAGTTCTTTATGGGTATTGTGCATCCTTTTTTCCTCTCAAGTTACACCTATGCTCTTATAATAAAATCATATATCTCATTACTCATATGATTATGGTTTAAATACTTTAGATATTATTTTTACTAGTCCAAGGACATCTTAGTCAAAAATATAAATAACATATTGGCTTGCTCTTACCTCTTTGACACATTGTTAGCTTATATGGTGCAATTATCTAGAAGTACCCCCACTTGAAAGTTTGTGATGTTAAACCTTAATGATGATATTATTTTACACCTCTCTATTTGAGTGCACTCTCTATGTGATCACATTTACGCAATCTTCTATCCAACTAGTGTACATTAGCATGGTGGTTCATGCTCTGGCTTGGAAATCAGAGGTCCTTAGTTTGGATCTCTATAACTTAAAAATAAAGTTGTTCTTTACTTTATTTTCTAATGTGGAATATAACCTCTTTTTTCATTTATCAAAAAGCATCAAACAATCAATTTATACCAAGTATCAAAAACCAATTCATAGATTTTATATAGATGGAAGACTCAACACAAGTGGCAAATAGGTGGAAATATTTAGTCAAAAATATTTCAATTACATGGCTAATAGATGGAACCTATAAACATGTGACACATGGAAACTAATTATTGGATCATTTATCTCTTAAGATTTGGAGGTCTGTATTATTTAAATTTTTCCCTACAAATATACCTACCATTTTGGAGGTCATATCTTTTGCATATGAGCATTTTGGGCTTATTTTTTCTAAATCACATGGTTTTTTATCTCTATGTATTGGTGAAATTAGTTTAAGGAGTTTTTGTAGTGATATAGATGCTTTTTTAACTACATGAGGAATAGGTTTTGTATGATTAGTGCAAGGTACACCTTGTTTCTATGAGTCCCTTTCTAACTATGGAGGTTGATTATTGAGAGATTTATCTATTGCTTGATGATTTAACTACTTACTTTTTTATTTTGGAGAATAGATTGTGATTTCTATATTCTATGTTGAGGATATTCTCACAAGTATCTCAACATATTATATCTATAAGGTGGAGTCATGACTTCATGATCATGGAAGGTTTGATCCAATTCATGTACTTTTTTTAGTGAAAAAAACTAAATTATACTAAAACAAACCATAATACATAGTCATGAGGACTTCCATACATGGGACACAACTTGGAAGTACCTCCAGATATACATACCTATAATCCCATGAAGGATAAATGCCTAATTATAGAAAAGAAAATAATTACACAAAAAAACATTGCTACACTAAATCATTGAATGACATATCAGAGTAGGAAGAATCAAAATTGTAATAAGAGAACCATCAATTTATTTTCCTTGTATACCATATATCCTCTTAAAACCACATTTTAGAGAGTTTCATTTTGAGTGGCGATTATAAATTCTTGTAGCTCCACCATCTCATCCTGCTAATCTCCACTGTTATCTATTTGTCCTATCTCCACCTTCCCACGCACATAGTAATTCAAATCATTCATAATCATTAAATACAAAAGTTGCCATGCTGTTAATTATTCCTTCCCCATAATTAGGATAATCCAATTCATGTACATTTATTAAGAGAAGATATAAATATTTATTGTCCCATTCAGGTATTCATTATGGGGGGATATACAATCTCTAATGTCTCCTCTCCTAGGAATCTTAGTTCAGATTTGGGGGGGTGTTGAAATATTTATAATTTTATCTTATGAATCCAAGGTTGATAGTGATAAAGTGTCTATGGGTGCTATTGACATAGCTTACCAGCAAGTGTTTTGTAAGCCTATCGATATTTTTATGTAATCTTATGGGAAATTTTAATGTATTCACCCTTGGTGATATTTTTAAACAAACTCTATGTTTAACCTTGATTAAAGAGTTTAATACATTTATTATATCATAATTTAACCTTCAAGTGAATTTGTATCAACTTGAGGTTAGCATTTAATTGAGGATTTGGTATCACTATAAATAACCACCAATAACTGATCCATTGCATCAGTTCATAGTATATGATATCATGGGCATGCCTATAGGAACCTACCCCTTATTCATATTATTTTAAATCTCTTTCTATTTTGTCTATTTACTATCTTTATTTCTCTTTTATATTCTCTTGCATAAGATTATGATAGTGAAATATTTCAAAATAATTTTATTAAAAAGTTTTATGAATTATAATAACCTTATCATTATATTTTGTTCATGATGAAAGAACCTTATTCAATTCATCTTTTCAAAGAAGATACTGTAGAAATCAAAATATGTGTCCATCATCTAACTAGGATGAATTGTGAAGATACGACTGGACTATCATTCTATTTTAGACATTTTATAAATAACTATTAGTATAAACAAGACTAAATTTTTACACAATTTTAGATAAGTTTTTGTTGTTGTAATTAAGACTGACTTATCACACTATTATAGATTAGTAATAGGTATCTATTACTACATAATGATATAGAGAAGTAACACATTTATGATAATAATCAATAGGTCCAAGGTGTAGACCAATTGGTTCAGCCAAACCCCATAAGGGGGGCGGAGGTCCAAGGTTCAAATATTGGGCCTCACCGGACTGAACGCTTGTCCCTTTCCTGGTGCTTTCAATGGCGTAAAAGGTTTAAAATGATTGTGGCATGGCGATTATAGGGTCATACTGCACGAAGATCTATGTGGCGGCTTTCGAGGTGGACAGTGCAGAATATTGTGGCGGCCATAAAAGCTGGACAACCTGCCTGGATTCGTGGCGGCTACCGATTTCACCATGTTAAAAAAATAATAATAATCAATACTTTCTAATTGAACATTCACATAATAAAAAATTTCCTATTTTTCTATTACTTAGATGATCCTATCAAAGCATGCTTGTATAATCACATAAATCAGCTATAATGTATCAATAAAACTATCTCAAGTCTAATTTACATAAGTCCTTACAAATGCTTTTGCTATTGATAAAAATATATGTCTTCATAACAATTCATAAAGTAATACTTGCAATTTCATTGACAATTTACTTGAATGTCAAAAGATAATTCGATTTATAATTTTGTACATTCATATTCAAGTATAATCATCAAAAACTACAATCACAAAGATAATGAAATTTTTAACCTTTATACAATAATGATAAGAATGTTTATCCAATAAATATTATAGGTACACTCAACTAGCCATTTGATAAAATAAAAAAAATTCCTCAACAAATTCTTTTTATGGTTTTTGAGCCATTACTTCAAGGAGAGAAGATATCATCTGAGTACTTTACTATCCAGCCAAGTGATATTCAACTAAATAACCTTGTCTCAAATTCAAATCATGAATTTTCAACCCTTCATGAAAGGGAATATAAATAGAATAACCTAAATATAGGAATAATCTTGTACAATGCATCCACATATGATTTCCATGAATTATATGAGTATAAACTCATTACTATGTCTAGATTTAGTGCAAAACTCAACTTGCACTATAAACAATGTAGTTACTATGCATACATATAATAACCTTATTTGTGATTGTGCAACCATAGTTCTCATGTACAATATAACATACTATACCTACACTCATGGTAGATAGGTTTGATCTTCTAAATCTTCTCTCTATTTTTCCAAGATGACTTCTTGATTCAATAATTCAATCATAATGTATAACATTCAAATATGCCATGCAACTACATTTAATTTACCACATAAAAAGACACAATATTTTTTAAGGTACTTAGTTCATTAAATTTTTCAAGCTAATATGCCATGAATGATAACATAATTCAATCATATAGTGTTTTCCCATATCTATATACAATCTAAGAATTGTAGTCATATTTTTAAGCAACTATATATGCAAATACTATGACAATCATTATCCAAGAAAGTCATTTAACCATATCAACCAAAAGCCATGCACATACTAATTTTAATCATCAAATAAATTCTACAACAATATAAGATAGTCAGGATGCATGATTACAACCAATATACCCATGTTAATGTGTAGAATCTCTATATGCAACTTTAGGACAACAACCAACTAAACATTAATAGTTAAAATTAAGGTTATCAAGATTGGATAATATAAATTGTAGTCACTTAGCTTAGATTGATAATCATCATGTTGAAAATAGTGTCTTTCAATAAATTCAATTTTGGGAAACCATCTCTATTTTTTCATACAATTATGACTTTTACATCTTCCAAGTTTGTAACAGGGTCCATAAGAAACTCTTTTAAAGTGAATCAGTATTACTCTAATGAAGGTAGTGAGGTATGCATAGTTATGATTACTCTTGTAAACATAAATCAAAGTATTGTACGATACAATATTTTCAAAGAGAATAACAAGATAAAGTTTTATCATGATGACCTTTCTCAATACAACATAAGGTGATTACCTCATAGAAAATAGGGTTTAACTATTTCCCTATTAAATGACAAAGTTTTACTCCTATATCATTAAATATGATGTGTTCAAAGAAAATAAAATCAGAGGCCTTTCAAACTATACCCAAGTCAAAATGCAATTGAGCAAGGCAAGGTTTATACAATCAATTGAAAGTCTTAGCACATAACAATGTCTAATCCTGCATATAATCAAGGTAACTACCTCAAAATAGGGCATCAGAGTATGGCTTATCTATTGAACCCAAGTAGAATGCTTCTAAATGGAGAAATGGTGTAAAAATTATAACCAAATAGAAGTATATAATAGAGCATGGATTTTAAACCATTTTTAGTCAAATGATTATATGAAATAAGATAGGATTCAATAATTTAAACCAAGCTGAATAGAGTAGGGATATACCAAAATTTCAATTATATTGGATTCGTTTAGAGAAAATTATAGGTTTAACCATATAAAGGCCATGTAGGATTTTATCCCAAATAATATAGAAATCTGAAATATAAAATGGCTCTCATTTGATAGGTAAATTATGCTAGAATTCCAAAAATATAACTTTAAAAAGAGAACTCAAGCATGCATATTCTATAAAAATGGAGATCCAATAAGAAATAAAACAAACCTAGAACTTTGATTTATTTTTCTTTATTTTAAACAAAAGGACATCCAATTTGTTAATTGCAAAAATTCCACATTAGAGCTCTAATAATTCTAACAAAAGTAATAGTTGATTAAAAACATTTCTTCATATGTGAAATAGAAACTTATATTGAAAACCCCTCTTTCCATTCTGCTTCCCATTCATTTTTTGCTTGCTCTAGCCAATGTGTGTCCTTAAATTCTAGGGTTTTTGAAATATAAATCTTATTGTGCATGCAGGATAGTTGATTAAGCACCTTCAATAAAATGGAGTTAGTTTCCATGTAGGTAAATAAAGCAAGGTAGATAAAAATAATGACAATAGTTTATTTTCCACAAAGCCTCTAAGATTTTTCTCCATACTCCATTAAAATGGATGTCTTCACAAGCCCGCATTACTCCCTAATCAATATGATAGGATGAAAAATATTCCCTTAGGTTCCCATAGAATGTTTATGCCTTTACACACAAAATTTCACCCCCTTTTAAATTTCAAAATATTTACCACTTGAAGGATTTTCGTGGATGGGGAAAGGGATCTCTTTCTTGAGGAGATACCAAATAATTTCCCTCCTTATCAAATAAGGTCCAAATACACTTCAAAACCATTTAAAAAAAATCCTTCTATTTAAAAGACAACCATTTTATTTGTAAGGATAAATCCATTGTATTCATAAAGACAATGTCATTCTATTCATAAAATAATACCATTTCATTCATAAAAACAATGTCATTTCACTCATAAATACAATGCTAAATAATGCATTTAAATTAATATCATTGTTAAACTTGACATATATGCAATTTATGCATTTATTTCAACAAGCATCATTCAAAGTGCACAAGCAAGCACAATATGCATTTTTATAAAAAATTATTGTCTTCATGCATGTGCATGTGGTGTGTAGGGTCTCTCTAGGTTGACTATTTTTAGATCTATTGCCTTCTCCTAGATTATACCTTCCCTCTTATGCCTCTAGGAGGATGACCTATAAAAACTTGCAAAAAAATTGAAAGTTAGTCAATTTCATATACAAATTCAATGACACAAAATAAAAATTAACTAATCATTAATTGCTAATCATGATAATTTATTAATTTTCTAAAATTAACAATTTCATATAATCTAGCAATTTTTGAGATGTGAAATACTTTCCCACTAAAAATAGTCATCATACCAATTACTTAATAGATTATAGTTAGTAATTTTTACTATCCACAAATTCTTTAAAAAAAAAAGTATAACTAATAATAGATCAAAACTTTCTTGCTCCTATCTAACATCTAATTGTAACATAAAAGATCAGTTATGTACACATTCATTACTGAAAAAATGTACTATGGTTTCTACTCAAGAAAGAAAATGAGGATAAATTTTTTGGATATTCTCAACGTCCTCCTAGGTATCACTGCCCTTAGAATATTGGTCCCATTGGGCCTTACATTGTAACACCTATATGTTCCGCCTTACATTGTAACACCTATATGTTCCTTAGATATAATTTACATCTTTCTAGTATTCTGATTGATTCCACCAAAAATACATTTAGGTCCTAAGTCTACAATTAAATCTATCTTAGAATGTGTGAAACACTCAACATTATGGTTTCAAAAAATATACATTAAAAACATTATGAATTTTTGAAATGGAATGAGACAAAGCAAGTTGGTATGCTATTAGGTTTACCACTTCTAGTATCTCAAATGGTCCCATAAACCTTGGGTCTAACTTAGCTGATTTTATGAATTTAACAAAAGTTTTCATAGGTTTTAATCTAAGGAAAACCTTGTTTCCTACCATAAATTGCCTTGGAGTCTAATTTCTATTAACATAACTTTTATGTCCATCAATTGCCTCTTTCAATCACTATGTTATCTATTTGACTTGTTCTTCCTTTTCTTTAAACATATCATGTTCAAAAACTAATATGTCCTTTGCCTAGTTCCAATTGACAGGTGTTCTAAATTTTCTACCATATAATGCTTCAAATGGGTGAAGAGCAAAAGGCCTAATAAACTAAATCTATAAAAATAGTAAATACATAATCAAAGGAAAAAAGAAGAAGAAGATAATAGATACACACATAACATAGTATTTCACCTAGGAAACCCTTACAAAAAAAACCCAACACAATAATATATCGTTATTGTATAAACTTAATCATCTCCAATATAATAATGTTCATATGAAATCTCTCGTCAAACCCTAATACAAGTGCGATTAAATAACAACACAAGAATGGATTTTATAATACCATGGGTGAAAAACCATGGGTTCAAATAATTAACCCTAAACAACCCATATGGTTCTAGAAATAGCTTAAGAAACCCTAAAACTTCCATCAAGGGATGCCACCCCCAAAACCCTGCTCAAGATCTAACCCAGCCTCAAACCCTGACAAGGATACATGGAGAGTGTCCAATAGCTTTTAGAGTTAACCCTACTAGAATAACATAGAAAATATTCAACATATTTCCAACATTCTCCCATTTGTTGTTTACTTTTCGTAGGAGCCAAAAACTACTATTGTTAACTATCAAGGGCAACCATACCCATAGATCTTCTACACCAAGAACATTTTTGAGAGGTACAACCTTTGTTAATGAATCAACAACATTATTCTTTGTATCAACTTTCTCCAGAATCACCTAATTCTCTTCAACCATCTCTCTCACAAAATGGTACTTGATAACAATATGTTTTGATTTATCATGAAAACTGTAATTGTTGACCAAAAATATAATACTTTGATTATCACTGTCAATTCTCATAGCCTTCTTCTTAAGACAAAATGTTGAACACAACCTCTGTAGCCACACTACTTTTTTATAGGTATGAGTTGCTACAATGTTCTCTACCTTTGTTGTGGATAAAGCAACCACTAATTACTTTTTACTCCTCCAACTTACTACCCCTCCAAATAGTCTGAACACAAGCACTCATGGATCTTCTCTTATCCAAATCTCTAGCCTTGTTAGCATCTACAAAACCTTTTAGATTTATAATAATACTATATCCAAATTTTCCTTTTTAATAGATAGCATAGTCTAAAGTTCCACATAAGTATCTAAAGACCCTCTTCACAAAATTTCAATGTTCTTTTCTTAGATTGGATGTATATCTGCTAACTACTCCCATTGCATGTGTACTATCAGATCTTGTACAAACCATTGCATACATCATACTACCAACAACTCTAGCATAAGTAATATGATACATTTATTCAATTTCCTCATCTATTTTATGACATTGTTCAACAAATAACTTTTGACCAAAAGGATATGAAGTACATACTAGTTTACAATCATACATCCTAAACCTCTGTAGTATCAAATCAACATATTTATTTTTATTTAACCACAAATTTCTATTTGGATGATTCCTTATTATTTTCATATCCAAAATAATTTTTGCAGTATCTAAATCCTTCATATCAAATTTAGAGGATAACTGATATTTTAGCAACTTTATCATCTCCTTATTGTTACCAATTAACAACATGCCATCCACATACAAAACAATTATAACTAAATTTTTACCTTCCGGTTTAAAATACGCACATGGATATTCTTTACTTTTTCCAAGCCCAAGTATCAAAATAAACCTATCAAATTTTTGGTTCCACATTCTTGGAGTTTGCTTCAAGTTGTACAGATACTTTTTCAACTTGCATACTATGTCCTCCTTACCTTGTACCCTAAAGAATTCTAGTTGTGACATATATATGTCTTCATCAAATTCACCATGTAGAAATGTTGTCTTTACATCCATCTATTCTATTTCAAGATCAAAAGTAGTAGAATTAGTCAACAAAAATCTAATTGAAGTTAGTTTAGCCACAAGAGAAAAAATATCACCAAAGTCAATTCCCTCAACTTGAGAAATTTTTTTGCTACGAGACGAACCTTGTACTTCTCCAACTTTCCTTCTACATTGTACTTCTTGAATACCTACTTACAACCAACCAATTTTCTTCCAGGGGGTAATTTCATCAAGTTCTACATCTTAATTTTATCCAAGGACTTCATTTCTTCCTCCATAACCCTTTTTCAAGATTTATTCTCACTTGACTAAAATACCTCTTTTATAGTCTTGGTTTCTTCATTAGTAACTGATATATTGAATGCAGAACAAATATTTTAAGGGCTATACCTTTTTGGGAGTCTTCTCACTCAATCTGATATCCTCAAACTTGGAGTTTTAGGTTCTGCGTCTTTAGCTTCCTCCTCACCTTCTTCCTATAAATTTTCTTCTTCAAACTCTCTTTGTAGTTCATCTTCTTTTGTAGCGCCAGGTTCTACCAAAGGTTCTTCCTCCTATTCCAATTTTAGTTGAAGTATTTTAGGTTCTTTATTTGGTTGTATTTCCTATTTTAAAACCTCTTTTATTTATCTAAATATCACATTAAGACTATAATCAATCTTCTATGTTTCTAGGTTCCACAACTTATATTCTTTAACACCAATACTATAACCCACAAATATGCATTTTCAGATTTATGGTCTAGCTTAGTCCTTTTCTCTTTTGGGTCATACATATAAGCATTGCAACAAAAAACCCTGATATTACTAAGAGAGGGTTTCTTTGTGGAGTCTTTTCCACCAAATTTAAGGTAGGAGATCTATTGATGAGGTAACAAGCAGTTAATACAACTTTTACCTATAATTTTCTTTCTAACCTTGCACCACTTAGCATGCTTTTGGCCTTATCCATTAATGTTTTTTCATTCATTCTACAAGTGCATTATGTTGGGGAGTATATGAAGTTGTTTTCTACCTTTATATTCCATATTCCTTGCAAACTTGTTCAAATTCATTAGAGCAATACTCATAATCATTGTCACTTCTCAATACCTTTATCTTTTTCTCTATCTGATTTTCTAGAAGAGCCTTAAATTTATTAAAACATCAAATTTATTCTATAAAAATATCCCCAAGTCTTTCTTGAAAAGTCATCTATAAATGTAATAAAATAGATAAATTTACCTAATGATGGTATTTTTGTAGGTCCAAATACATCACTATGAACTAGATGTAAAATTCCTTCAGATCTTGTAGCATTACTAGGAAACTTGACTTGGTTTTGCTTTCCAAAAGCCTAGTGCTCACAAGAATCAAAATTTAATGGTCAATCAAAAATTCCTTCAACAATACCTTTCATTTTTAATGTTCAAAGGCCTTTCTCACCAATATGCCCATGAGTTGATGCCAAAAAATTATCTTCACTACAAGAATACAAAGAGCCACTTCTACTGTATTATTCTCCTCTACAACTGAAGATTTATTGCAATCAATAATTATAGTGCTAGCCTCAAATATGAACATATTTCCTATAAAAACTCCCATTTCCAACACCAAGACTCCACAAACAATCTTGTAGCTATCCTTATTGAATACCATAGTCACACCCGCATCATTCATCGTACTCATGGATATCATATTTCTTTCCAAATTCAAAATATGCAACAATCAAGAAGGGTTTTAATTCTTCCATATTTTAACCTCAACTCAACTCCTCCTCGACCTATTATTTTATATGTTGAATTGTATCCCAAGAATACTTCACCTACATTTATATTTTCATATTCATAGAACCCCTTCCTATGAGGAGTCATATGAAAGGAAGCACCTGAGTCAATCAACCATGAGTCATGGCATTCACTTGAGCATGCTACAACTAAGAATAAGTCCCTTAAATCTTCATTTGTGGTCTTTATTTTTGTAGAATTTCATTATATTATTAGCTATTATCAACCTTATTATATCTATAGTCTCTTTTATAATGCCCTATTCTACCACACTTCTAGCATTCCTCATTTCTTGAGCAACAAATTTACCCCTAGATATCGATTTCCTTTCTCCTAATTCCTTTTTGCTTCTTTCTTGAGAATGACCTCTCACAACCAAGGCATCCTTCTAATGATAATTATCTAAATATTTTTTTCTCATTTTCTTAGATAACATTGTTCCTACTATATCCTCTACTTTTAATGTAGTAGTATTGGTGATAGCCATAACTAGGTTATCCCATGAATCATGTAATGAAGAAAGTAAAGTGATACACTTTTCCTCTTCATCCATTTTTACTTCAACATAATTTAATTGACTTACCATAGTGTTAAAAGTATTCAGATGTTCAACCATAGATTCACCATCATTCATCTGAAGTGAATACAACTTCTTTCAAAGAAAGAGTTTATTTACTAGTGACTTTGTCTGATACAAATTTCTCAACTTATCCCATAATGACTTTTTCATGGTCTCTATCGATACATTCAACAATACTAAATCATATTAGCATAATTTTATAGAACTCCTTGCCTTCCTATCAATCTTCAACTAATCCTCGTCTATCATTGATGTTGGTTTTATTTCCAATAATGCAATTTATTGATCTCTATTAACCAACAAATCCTCCATCTTGAGTTTTCGTAACTCAAAATTTTATCCATTAAATATTTCAATCTCTATCCATGTGCTTCATGTTATTTTTCTTTGCCTATATTCTTTCGCGTATGAATCCCACTCAAGAATTAATTTATCACAAGGTTGAAACCCTTACTCCTTAAATAAAGCTAAAAAACCTAGCTCTAATACCAAATGAAGAGCAAAAGGTCTCGATAAACTAAATCTAGAAAAATAGTAAATATAGAATCAAAGGAAAAAAGAAGATAACAAATACACACATAACACAGTATTTCACTTAGGAAACCCTTACAAGAAAAAACCTAGCATAGTAATATCTCCTTATTGTATAAACTTAACCATATCCAATACAATAATGTTCATCTCTCATATCTAATCAAACCCTAATGCAAGTGCAATTAAATAAGAACACAAGAAAAAATTTAAAATACCATGGGTGAAAAACCATTGGTTCAAATATTTAACCTTAAACAATCCATATGGGTCTAAAAATAGCTTAAGAAACCTTAAAAATTCCACTACGGGCTATCGCCCTTGAACCCCTACTCATGACCCAACCTGACCCTAAACCCTGATGAGGATACGTAGAGAGTGTCTAGTACCTTTTAGAGTTAACCCTACCAAAATAAAATGGAAAATATTCAACATATTTCCAACAATGGGGTCATCCATATACTAGAGCATTAGAATTTGTAGTTACAACAATGGTAGACATTCTTTCCATTGGTACCATTGATCTATGTAATATACTATGATTAACTATTTCAAAATTTGGCTATCTACTTTAGATGATACTAAGAGCTAATTTTAAGGTTGGTGCCCAATGCTATAGTCAAGTTTACCAAAATCTAGATGCATTTTGTTATATGTATCAAAGATTGCCACCTTTGGTACTCTATGTAATCTGAATATGTCCAAAAAAACTTATATTCTATCATGGGGGCATCATCCTTGAGGTTACCTAGTATAAAATATGCTACCTTAGTCAATTTATCAATAATGAGTAATATGATATTGTGCCAATTCTTGGAAAAATATAGTCCATGTATAAAATCCATACCAATAGTTTTCCTATTGTTGCTTGCACAACACACTCCAATCCACATGAACTAGGGACCCACTTTTTTGCTCTTGCCTAAAATGTTTGGAATTTCATTTTTCACAACACTTTGTTATCCACAACACTTTATTGCTTTCCACAAAAAAGTATTGAAATTTATTGCTCTTATTTAATATATTGGCATTTACTTCTAATATTTTACACAATTTTTCCTATATGTTATCAAGGATGCTCAAGGTAATCATATATGAAGGTAAGATTTTTTGGAAGGTGAATCAAGGAGGAGAATGTGGGTAAATTCATTATGTTGCAAAACTTCATTTATGTTTTCTGGTAATCGTAGGACCCAAGAGACAATAGATATTAACAATGTCCAAATGGTTGCAAAGTATAAAATAGTGGTATATGGTAGAGTTAATACCCAACCCACTTGTTATAGTTAATAGCTCCAGAGTTAAACTGCTTAAGACCAACTAGATTTGGATAAAATTGAATTTAACAGGGGTTATAGTTTAATGAAACATGGTCAAGGTAACCTAAAGGAGAGTATAACATGAGTTGTTTGGAAAACAAAATCTTGAATTTAATTTGCCATATTTGGGAAGGAATGTAGTGGTTGACTAGAAAAAAATCTTGAATTTAATATACCATATTTGAGTAGGAATGCAATTATAATTAAATAATACAAATAAATTAAATAAATTCAAGGAAAGAGCATCTCAAGTTGGTTGGAGAATGAAATTTTAAAATTAATTTGCCAAATATGGGCAGGAATATTGTAAAATCGGGCTATGTAAGGGGCCAATTAATTTAATAAATACCAAACCTCTATATAGTTGTTAAGGTTTGAATTTGTCCTTGCATAAATTGTTCAGTTGGAGCATTTTTTAAATTTTCCTTTTTTTGCTTAGTTTTCTATTTTATTGGATAGTTTTCCAAACCAATTTTGAGCTTTTTTGAGTTCATTCTTCTTATGATTCATCAAAGTGAGATAAATCTAAATGTGCATCATGATATATCTTTGAAAATAAGATATTTTAAAGTTTTGTATCTAATTTATGCATGTTAATGGTGGTTGAATTCAATTTACTTCATATTCCATGTTCTTTTTCTTTGAAGATTGCAGCATCTTGGATTTCAAATTGTATGAATATTGGTAAGGTTAGGACTAGTTTTGGGTCAAATTTGCCACTTTAAAAAATCAAAATTGGATGTAGGACAATATATGCTTGTCTTTCTTTGTTTTTCTTACCTTTAATATTTTGACTTTTTAAATTTGTTTAAATTAAAATTAGCTTAGTTTCTTTTAGTTAGAGTTTAAAATTCATTTGGTTGTAAGTTAATCATTGCTAGTTTATGCATGTTTCCAATATGAAGGCAATGAAGTTATTTTTTGGATAGTTATGTGTTAAGAGTTAGGATTTTGTACGAAACAAATATTTCTCTCAAATCTACACCAATAATGCCACTTAAAAGGAACAATCATCATTGACCTTTGAGTTTATCCATGCCATCCAAGACCTAGTCATATATAAACCTTGGGGGAAAACTAATTTCATTTCAAGAGGAAACATAACTTGTTCTAATTAAGTTGGCTTGTCCTTTTTCCTCACCAATGCCACCTAAGTTAGAGTGTATAATTTTCTTTCCCAACAAAACTAATGCTATAAGAAGGGTGAACACTAATGGTTAGAAATTTCTAGGTATATTGTTCATTTCACAAATCTTAACTATAAAACTAGAAGCAAAGACCATTATCATGAGATCTAAGTTGGTTGAAGGCGAATTTGAACTTCTCAACATTTCCCAACATAGAAATTCTAAATCTAACAAAGGAAGACCTAGACCCATGCCTACCCAATCTACCAATAATTCTCCTAGAGCTAATGTCCTTTTTTGTTCATTCTTTCATCATTCTCCAACATCCACCAATGGTAGCTACTACTCCATAGTTAGTGGGAAGCAGTCCCTTGAATATGACTGGACTTGCTCATGAGATGCCAAAAAATACTAAAATATATCTCCCTAAGTATAGGAATTATGGAACAAGGTTAGTCGAGGAACATATTTAGGCATACAAGGATGCCTTAATCTGTTTATAAATTCAACATGAAGATATTATCTATAGAATATTCCTCATGCTCAGATGACTATATATATGAATGGTATATCAACTTACTCTAAATCTCAATTACTTCATGGGATTAGCTAGAAGCTATATTTATTAGTAATTTTAGGCTACCCATTGATCTGGCTAAATTATACAATCAATTTGTCTTTTCTCTTAAAGAACCCAATGAACCTGTGGGACTCCTTAACATGAGGTTTCACAAACTATACACTATATTAATAGCACCTTACACCCTTATAGAATAAGAAACCATTTAAATGTTTCTCAAAGCTTTAGATCCATTAACTTCCATGTTTATAAGGAGATCCTCTACAATCACATCTTTGCCATTGGCATACAAAGAGGATATGATAGTTGAAAAATAATTAATGACTCAATATTTTGGATTAGGTCAATAACCCTCACTTGAACTAGGATCTTATAACCAGATACCACTAATCAATCAATCCCTTGTACAACATACTCTAATGTTGAACCCTACATTGAGTGTTATGTATCCTAATAAAAATGAATCCTTCAATCCTACACCATTAAATTAAATGATGTCTATCATAAGTAATTAGTAGATCATTCCTACATCTTGGATAACCAGGTAATAATAAATAATATTCTTATTCACACACTTCTAGCAAACCACAAACAAGCCTTACCCCCATTCCTTTTGAAGAGAGGATTAACCATAATGATCCTTTAGCCCTCTTTCCTTGTTCTTCTATATGCTTGTCTATTTAACTCTCAACCATTCTTCCAAAGAGGTTTGAAGAAGAAATTAACCATAATGATCCAATAAATTAAAATATCATTTAGGTCTCAACTCTTAAAAAAGAACTACTAATATGATTAACCTGGAGAATATGTATCAAAAACTAAAGTACAATAGTTCAATTGAGATAAAATCAACCTCATTATTTTAATCCCAAATTATACAAAATACAAAGTATGGTTTAAAATTGAGTAATGATATGCGTAAAGTGCAAATACAAGTTCCTCAAATCCAAACCATGAAAAAAAATCAAACTAGAATCTTTAATTTAAAAGGATAAAACGTTAGTGGAATACTCGACCAAATAATGGAGTCTTGAACCTTGCTGGCAACCAGAATCAATCTAACAATAAATCAAATACTTCTATGAATTTGGTAGATCTTGATTTATCCAATTGGCATAGGATCCATTCCACAAATCAACATGGTCAAAATATTTATTTAGAATTTATATCAACATTGGACATTATCCAAAAAGAAAAGGAAAACTTTGCAAACAAGGATAGTAGGAATTAGGCTAACCATAACATAGTGTATGCCCTAGTTTTATAGATAAATGAACTCTCATAGTGTATGAAGATGAACTTGAAGAATTTCTAGAAGAGGAAGTACATGCTTATTGATAATATTAGAGAAGTAGAAACTATACTCTTTGGAGAAAAGGAAAAGAACCATTGAGTTCTTCCACACCTCCTAACAGTACCTCTATCCTACTTGATGATTGGGATGATAAGAACCCACTCCTACCTAAGGATCTCATAATACCTATATCATAAAAAGCCAATATATCACCACCACATATAGAGAAACTCTTAGAGCAAATCAAAGTTGGGTATAATAACATTGCAGACCTTAATAAGACCAAGATAAATATCTTTGTATTCGAAGTAGATTATTTGAATGAAAAAATATTTGTTAAAAATTTTTGATCAAAATAAAAGGGAGACTAAGAAGGTTACTAACATTTATTTGGCCATGTATGAAGAAAATGTGAAGTAAAAAATAATTTTATTGTTGACCCCATAGACTTAGTAAAGAACAATTGAATATTACTTATGAATCTTCAAGGTTGATGCATCAAAATTAAAATATGGTAGTGGAACCAAAATTGAATTATCAACCCTAGAGGTAAATCCTCTCTTTCTCCTTATCAATTGAAATTTTCTTATACATAAAACTTTGTTGAGTATAAATATTTAGTTCATGGATTGCAGGTCATAATAAAAATGAGGTCAAATGCATACAAGTTCA
This sequence comes from Wollemia nobilis, assembly GCA_028583015.1. Lineage (NCBI taxonomy): Eukaryota > Viridiplantae > Streptophyta > Pinopsida > Araucariales > Araucariaceae > Wollemia > Wollemia nobilis. Next base: position 20,152,765 of record JAQPPZ010017232.1, on the reverse strand, counting down.
TGGAGACTCGGAGTTGGTGATAAAATAGATGTGAAACTAGTATACTTTTCATGATAGACACCTTTCAAAATACCACAACTATATCAAGAACTTAATTGAGGATTTTGATGCTTTCAACATCCAATCCATCTCACACAAAAAAATATTATTTTAGATTCATTGGTAATAGTAGCAAGCACCTTGTAAACAATTGCTCACTCCAAGATAAAACCTTTCTCTATATAATTGGTTATAACATCCTTTATAATAGATAATGCCAAGAATATTTAGGTTTTTGAAGATGATCAATATATAAGTAATTTTATAGCTATTCTAGGCATAATTGAGGCACAAATCATAGATGAGGAAGACATAGACTATACAAAGCTATATGAAGAATATGTAGTGAGTCTCAAGACAAAATCTATCTCTAAATATATGATTTACTTAAAAATACCTATTCAATATATATTATCAAGGCCACAAAAGGTAGACTTTTTCATCTAAAAAGAGATCATTCAATGCATACAACCTAGGAAATGTTGATAATCCATAAAACATCTTTTTAAGTCCTATATTAATGAGGATAAAGAAGGTATAATTCAAGTCCTAAAATATTATAGAGATGTCATAGCCTAGAGTTATGAAGATCTAAAGATCTATGACATATTTAACATTACCCATACCATTCCCCTCAAGCCAAATACAAAGCCCTTTTGCCAAAGAAAAATAACGATGAAACCACTGCTAGAATCTCATATTCTCAAGGAAGTGCAAAAACTATTGTTAACCTACATCATTTTCCTTATGAGAAAATTTGATTGGGTTACAAACTTGATACCAGTTCAAAAGAAGAATGGAGAAATACACCTATTCATGGACTTTAAAATTCTCAACAAGGCAGGTCCGAGGTGTAGACCAATTGGTTCATCCAAACCCCATAAGGGGGTGAAGGTCCAAGGTTCAAATCTCGGACCTCATCGGACTGAACGCTTGTCCCTTTCCTGGTGCTTTCAGCAACGTAAAAGTTTTAAAATGATTGTGGCATGGTGGTTATAGGGGCGGACTACACAAAGATCTATGTGGTGGCTTCTAGGGCGGACAACACAGAATATTGTGGCGGCCATAAAAGCTAGACAGCTTTCCCGGATTCATGGCGGCTACCGATTCCACCATGTAAATTCAAAAAAAAAAAAAATTCTCAACAAGGCATAGAAGAAGGATAATTACTCTCTCTCTTCCCTATATGAAGTATTAGAAATGGTAAATGAATCTCAAATAATGTTCTTACTAGATGGTTATCCAAGGTATAGATTGGTGATGGTTGACCCTAAGGACAATATTAAAACTTCATTCACCAAAAAATAGAAAATGTTTACATATAGGAGGATGCCATTTGGATTGACCAACACATGAGCTACTTTCCAAATAACCATGGATATTTCCTTCAAGGACCTCATTGGAAAGTGCATTGTGATATACATGGATGACCTTACTATTTTCTCTAAAAAACATGGAGACCATGTGGAAGACTTAAGGAAGGTACTACAAAAATTTTGAGAGCACAAATTTATTGAATCCAAATAAGTGCATATTTGGAGTTATAGAAGGAAAAATCCTAGGTAATGTTATTTAAGAAATAGGTATATCCATTGATCTAAAAATAATTGAAGCCATTCAAAAAATTCCTCTCCTTAGAAGCAAAAAGGAGTTGAAGTCCTTTAAAAAAATCAATTTTATGAGGAAATTTCTAGATTTTAAAAAATAGTCTGACCTAGACTCCAAGACTATGTGGACTCAGGAAGCTCAAATTTATTTCCAATAAATTAAAAGGGTAATTATGAATACTCCAATATTAATTAATCTAGATTATACTCAACCCTTTTACATTTATTCATTTGCATTGGAACATTCAACTATTGGCATTCTAACTTAGAATAAATAAATTGGAGAGACCAATATATTTTATAAGTTCACCTTTGAGGGATTCTCAACTTAGGTATTCAATCTTTGACATACAAGCCTTTACTCTAGTTAAAGCTATGAAGAACTTCAGTCACTATATCCTACATAGCAAATTATTTATGATAGTGCTAGATCCAACTATCAATACAATGTTGATGCAACATGAGTTAGGAGAACATAGAGGTAAGTGGGTGTCTATTCTACAAGAGCTTGATTTAGAAATATGACCCATGAAAATTATTCGAGGTCAAGGACTAAGACATTGGATGAGGTTGACTCCTAGATTTCATGTCAATATTTTATGGAAGAAATCATTGATGATGAGTGGTATCGGGGTATATTTTATTGCTTACTAAATAATGTACTTACCATACATCTTTAATGATGCACACACACCTACATCTAGCTATGCCATATTTACCATATCATAGCTCACTAAGAGAGAAATTCTCCCATGCCACTACAACTAGAGATTAAAGCTCACTTATTTGCACAATGGAAATTATATTTTTTTTATGTCATTAAACCTAATCCATTAGTCAACCACAAGTTCATATCGACTACCATATACTAATATACAAATTGGAAAGAAGGTCAAGCCTCCAAAAACTACACAACAATGATCATGATCAACTTCCTTGAAGACTACGTCGTAACTAGGCTTAGGATACCTTATTCTCTGGTATGTGAGAGTAACCTTGCTTTTTCTTCTATGCAATTTACTAAATGGGTTTATGAAAATAAGGTTGTTTTGGAATTTTCTTCTAATTACTATCCTCAAGGGAATAGAGTAGTTGAATCAACTAACAAAAATATTTTGGAAGTAATTAAGAGAATTTTAGATAATAATCATAGACTCACATAAAAATATGAAATATGCATTATGGTCTAACAAGAAAAGGATCACATACTCATTAGAGACATACCCTTATCATCTAGTTTATGGTTAGGATCCTAATTTTCCCATAAATCTCAATATACTACCTTGCAATTCATGAAAGATTACCTAGAAATTGATGATATGATTGAAGCCATATTATCCAATTTGATGTGTTTGTATGAGAAGTGAGAGGATGCACTATAAAAATTTAGTAAATATAAGGAAATAGTAAAACAATGGTTTGATAAGAGGGCTAAAATAAAATCCTTTAGGATTGCAAACTTGGTGTTGCTTTGGGATAAATTGAGAAAATATGCTCATTAGATTCATAATCATAAGAAATTACAATGCTTTTATAGCACTCCAATCAGTTTGAAATCTCTACTATTATGGAGATCTTACTTGCTCCTACTATGTTTAGAAACACTCTAAACAATTCCCTATATGCTCTCACAACAAAAATTGATTTCCTCTCAAATAGTAAAGTTGGTGCAACTATATTTAAATGAATTTTAAATATTTAGAACCTATATACTTTAGGGAAGATACTCTAAAGTATGCTCTAGAGTCCAACATTCTCCCCCTTAAAGTTGAGAGGACTGACTAGACAGTCTCTCAACTTTATATACTGAGCTTTCACAACTCCTTTGGTGAAGATGTCCGCTATGTTGTCCAAAGTGCTGCAATGTTGTAGCTCAATCACCTGTTTCTCCACCATGTCTCGAATGAAGTGATACTTCATGTCAAAGTGCTTTGACCTGCTGTGGTGGATAGGATTATGTGCCAATTGGATGGCACTCATATTGTCACAATACAATCTTGTAGGACCACTTTGTTTCTCTCCAATTTCTTCAAGAACTTTTCTCAACCATAAAGCTTGGGTACTAGCATTTGTGATTGCTATGTACTCAGCTTCAGTAGATGATAATGCTACAACTATTTGCTTTTTGGAACTCCAAGTAATTAGTCCTGACCCAAGACTAAAACAATTCCCTGAAGTAGATTTTCTATCATCTATATTGCTGCCCCAATCACTATCACTAAAGCCAACTAATTTTACAGAATTACATTTGTGGTAATGGATCCCAAAATCCAATGTACCCTTTACATATCTCAAAATTCTTTTAGTTGCTTGTAGATGAAGTTCAGATGGATCAGCCATATACCTTGAAACAAGAGAAACAACATATTGAATATCGGGCCTTGTGTTGGTGAGGAACATTAGACTCCCAACCATGCTCCTGTAAGTGGTCATGTCAACTTTTGGTGCTCCATCATCTTTGCTCAATTGGATCCCATGACCCGTTGGAGTTGCAACAGGCTTGCATTGCTCCATAGAAAATTTCTTGATCATATCTTGAGCATATTTGTGTTGACATATGAAGATCCCTTTATCTGTTTGATGTACCTCCATGCCTAGGAAGTAATGCATTAAACCTAGATCTTTCATTTCAAATTCTTTCATCATGGAGTGTTTGAACTCCTTATTCATCTTAGCACTACTACCCATGAATATTAGATCATCCACATATAAACATACAATGAGAATATCTTTACCTTGTTTCATGTAGTAGAGAGTAGGTTCACTTTTGCTCCTAGTGAATCCATACTTTTGAAAGTAGCCATCAATGCGTGAGTACCATGCCCTTGGTGCTTGCTTGAGGCCATACAATGCTTTCTTTAGTTTGTAGACAAGGTTCTCCTTACCTTGTTCTTCAAATCCTTGAGGTTGTTGCACAAAAACCTCTTCATTCAAGTACCCATTGAGAAAGGCACTTTTAACATCCATGTGCTGAATTTTCCACCCTTTGTGGGCAGCCAAAGAAAGTACTGATCTGATTGTCTCCTGTCTAGCAATAGGAGCAAAGGTCTCCTCATAGTCAATCCCATACTTCTGAGTGAACCCTTTTGCTACTAGTCTTGCCTTGTGTCTTTCAATGCTTCCATCAGCATTGAATTTGGTCTTGTAGACCCATTTGCATCCAACACATTTCTTGCCCTTAGGAAGCTCCACTAGCTCCCAAGTATCATTCTTTTTTATAGAGGTCATTTCCTCTTTCATGGCTTGTTGCCATACATCATGAGCACATGCTTTTTCATAACTAGATGGCTCTAGCTCTACACTAGTCATTAAAGCATAATTGACTACATCTCCCTTAGGCTCTTGGGAGTCATCATCACCATACATATGCAGATTTTCAAGTCTTTTCAAAACTGCATTCATTTCACTAGCTTGACTTCTAGTGTATCTTTTCTGGAAATTCTTATCCAACATTTGAAAAGATGGATGGTGTTGAAGTGTTCTTTTACCTCTTGATGGAGAATCAATATCCATTGGTGAAGAACTTACTGATATTTGTGGAGAAGGACTTGGAGTAGCATCTGTTGTACTTGAAGTAGTACTCATACTTGGGCTTGGAGGACTTCCTTTGCTATTTTTGGGCTGCACTTGCTGCACTTGAGAGGAACTTGCATCATGAGATCCATCATCAACAAAAAGTTTTGATGACCCCATTCTCCCCCTTCATCAAAAATTACATCCCTGGAGAGTACAATTTTATGTGTTTTGGGATTGTAGAGCCTATATGCTTTGGAAGACTCACAATATCCAACAAAAATACATGCTTGACTTTTGGGGTCAAGTTTCTTTCTTTGCTCATCAGGAATGTGGGCATATGCAAGACAACCAAAAACCTTAAAGTGTTTTACATTTGGCTTTTTGCCATACCATCCTTCATAAGGAGTAATCCCATCTAAACTAGAAGTAGGACTCCTATTCAAAATGTAAACACTAGTTCTAACAACATCAGCCCAATACATGTTACTTAGATGCTTAGTTTGCAGCATTGATCTAGCCATTTCTACTATAGTGTGGTTCTTTCTTTCAGCCACACCATTTTGTTGTGGGGTGTAGGCAATTGTGAATTACCTTTTTATTCCACAATATTTACAATATTTTAGAAATGCATTTGAAGAATACTCTCCTCCTCTATCAGTCCTGAGACTTTTTACAACAAACTCACTTTGATTCTCTACATTATTTTTGAAATCTATGAAACAATCAAAAGCTTCATCTTTAGTTTTCAAAAAATAAATCCAACACATCCTAGAGAAATCATCAATGAAAGTGAGAAAGTAAGAGTTGTTACCAATGCTTTTGGTTTGCATTGGACCACAAATGTCCGAATGCACCAATTGTAGTGGATGGCTTGCTCTCCATGCTTGTCCCTTTGGAAACTTTGATCTTGAGTGCTTTCCCAAAGCACATCCTTCACACACCTCCTTGTGTTCTTCAACTCTTGGAAGTCCACTCACCATAGCTTGAGAAGTCAACAACTTCAAGCTTGCAAAATTAAGATGACCAAATCTCAAGTGCCAAAGCACACTTGGATTAGCAATAGCTACACTAGCAAGTTGAGCACCTCCTTGTTCCCCAAACTTAAGAGGAAACAACCTATTCTTTGTCATAGGTACTTGTGTAATAACTCTATTACAATTGTTTTTATCAAAAATGACACATTTTCCTTCATCAAAAACAAGCCTATAGTTCTTCTCCATCATTTTTCCAACACTAAGCAAATTATGTTGGAGTTTGGGGGTGTAATAGATGTCATTTACCTTCTTGGTGCCTTCTTTTGTTGGAACCTCCATGGCTCCAATACCTTCAACTTGTAGTGCCTTGTCATCTCCCAATTTGATCTTTGATTTGTAGGAGGAATCCATTGTAGCAAAGAGCTCCTCTTTGCCACTCATGTGATTGGAACAACCAATATCCAAAATCCAAGTTTCATTAAGATTTTGATCTGATTTTCCATAGGTGAGGAACAGATTTGAAGAAGCTCCTTCCTCTTCTCCATAGTTTCCATATTGACCTCTCCCATCTTGAGAAGTCTTGGACCAACAATCTCTAGCAAAGTGACCAACCTTGCCACAATTGTAACAAGATTTCTTTGATTTATCACCTCCTCTTCCTTGATTGCCACCTCTTGATCTACCTCATCCTCTTCCTTTACCTCTCCTTTGGCCTCTTCCTTGTCCTTGTCCTTGTCCTCTTCCTTGTGCATTATCACCTTCTTTGGATGAGAATGCTTTCTCATCACCTCCATAGCTTGTAGATGTAGCACCCTGCAATATTTCTTCATGAGACATCAAAGAACCAATTAGAGCATCAAAAGTTAGAGTAGAAAAATATTTAGACTCTTCAATAATGATAGCTATATGGTTCCATTTATGAAGAAGTGTTCTCAACACTTTCTTCACCACTACTTCAGTTTTGATGTCTTCTCCAAGGGTTTGCATTTTGTTTACAATGGCTTTCACTCTCATACAATAATCTCCCACTCTTTCATCATCTTGCATCTTGAGATTCTCAAAATCTCTCTTCAAGGTTTGAAGCCTCACTTGCTTCACTTGATTTCTCCCTTGATAGCTATCTCTCAAGGCTTTCCATGCTTCTAGGGTTGTTGAACAAGAAGCAATCCTTGGAAAGATGCTTTTCTCCAAAGCTGCTTGGAGATGGTAGAGAGCAAATGAATTCTTCTTTTGGGCATCCTTTTTGTTGGTTTTATCTGCTGCACTCAAGGTTGTCCAATCTGCAGGTTCTGCATAACCTTCTTCAACTATATCCCATAGCCCTTTTCCAATAAGTAAGGTCCTCATCTTGATGGACCAATACTCGTAATCTAACCCATTAAATTCAGGAATGGGAAGATTGTTATTGGCAGCCATTGATGCTAATAAAAAAACTTTGGAATAATGTAGATAGCTTCTAATACAATTTTTTTGCAATAAAGAACAGCAGCAGATCTTCTTTTACTCAATTGACTCAACCTGTTAAGTCAATCTCTCAGAATTAACCTCTAATTGCAAAAATACATGCTTCTTTTTATTTACCAAAGTCTCAAGCACCAAATTTATCATAAATCGGCCAATACTGATTGAAACAAACTAAAATTTTTCTTGTAGACTTCTGATATATGTATCTGAAAATCCACTAAATTTCAGAAGCAAATTCACACAAATGAGAAATATGTGATCAATTTACTTTTGCCCTTTCTAGATCTTAGAGTGTTTTTGAGACAACCTCAATGTTTTTCACATAAATCAATCCATACAACTCCAAAATTTCTGAAAATTAAACTCTGTATTCTTGAGACAATAATATGAAAACCCTCTAAATTTTAGAAGAAAATTCGCAAAGGTGAAAAATATGTGATCATTTACTTTTTCCCTTTTTATCACAATTTCGGATCTAGGATTTTTGAAGAAAAAATCAATATTCACACAAATCGATCAATACAGATCCAAATGACCTGAAATTTTGTCTGAATTATGATTTTATCTAAATAATATTTCTCCCAAAATTTGAGAAGCAAATACCCTGTCTTCCACCTTATACAACCATTTTATTGAAAAACTCAAAATGCTAATAAAATCAGAAAATTAGCTCCAAATCACCTAAAATTTTGATTGAATCCTCTTTATACAATTATCTAACAACCCTCAAAATTTCATAAGAAAATACCTCAGGATGCATGAGATATTAATGATTTACTCGAGCTCTTCCTTGCAACTCTGCTGAGTGCTGGCCACTTGAGTTTCTCTGACAAAGTGCGTGCTTCAGATCTCTTCACACCACTCTCCACAGGTTTTGATCCATCTGAGAAAACCTGCTCTGATACCAAAATGAGAAAATATGCTCATTAGATTCATAATCATAAGAAATTACAATGCTTTTATAGCACTCCAATCAGTTTGAAATCTCTACTATTATGGAGATCTTACTTGCTCCTACTATGTTTAGAAACACTCTAAACAATTCCCTATATGCTCTCACAACAAAAACTGATTTCCTCTCAAATAGTAAAGTTGGTGCAACTATATTTAAATGAATTTTAAATATTTAGAACCTATATACTTTAGGGAAGATACTCTAAAGTATGCTCTAGAGTCCAACATAAATCCCATGAAAATAAAGGAGACTATGGAAAGTTTGATCCCTTTTGGTTAGGTCCCTTTTAGATATCAAATATTCTTGGATAAAGTACCTTTAGACTAAAAGGTCTAACTAGAAAAGGATGTCCCATTACCAGTGAATGGACAATTCCTTAAACATTACTTCAGTGCCTAAGAGTATTCTAGTGTTGCCTTATAAATAACCCTGTACATAGTTTTATTGTTTTAAAAATTTTATGTGATTTGTCTAGTTTTAATTTATTTTGGTTTGAATTTTGCCTTTGTTTTATGTTTCTTCTCTTGGATTAGATCTTTCAGATCTAACCAATTTTTGGTTGCTCTAGTGTGAGGTGTTCTTGTACATTTTGGATATAAAGGTCCTTTTCTATATTCTAGGAAATTATGATTAGCTTAATCAATCATTTGACATATGTACATGCCTTGGGACAAATCAAGCCAAACTAGAAGTAATATAAAAGTCTATCATAGCTTCCCATTGAAAATATTTAAAAAAAATCTAAATTGGTAGGAATAAAGTTATTATGGATTAGTCATAAGGTGAAAACTATTTTGATGTTTAGCCTTTTGTTTTCCACAATGGTCCTCAACCCATAGAGTAGAGTTTAGTGTCTATAAATTGAGAAAAAATTGTATGTATAGAGAGAGATATATTTAATTGCCTAGGTGATTTAGATAATATTTATCAAGACTTTGGATGCCTGACTGACAATAGAGCAAAGTCTAGAGTGGAACTATAGTTAATTTCATCGGGCATATAAACACTTGTATGACAATGAAGCAATGTCTAGTAATTGGTGACATGTCTACCTATAAATAAGGCTCATCATTAGTAGGTGGTATATCTACAAAATTCAACTAATTCTAGAATGGGGATGAACTCATACACACATGCACACACTCTTTAATTGAGACTAAATTGAATGTTACTTCCAGGATAATTAGATAGTCCTAGCCATGAATAAATCTCAAGTGTTTGATTCTGTTGATTTTATAATTTATTTGTTTTAAAATGGTTTGTGTTAATCCTAACATTCTTGGGAGAATTTCCTTGTAGAGTTGCCATTTGTTGTTGCTTGCATAATATCCTCCAATCTGCATGAATTGGGGACACACTTTTTTACTCTCATCTAAAATATTTGGTGTTTTATTTGTTTGTAGCACTTTGTTGTCCATAAAAAATTATTATCTATAGCTCTTTGCTATTTTCCATAAAAACATTTGTTGACATTTATTGCTCTTATTGCATTTATTGTCATTTACTTTTGCAATTTTTTTAATATTTTAAGCAAAATTTTACACGATTTTTATTATAGGTTATAATGTGTAGATTCTCAAGGAGATCATAAAGGAGTCAATATCTATTGGAAGGTGAATCAAAGAGGAGAACATAGGTAAATTCACCAGGTTGCAAAGCTTCATTAATGTTACTCATTAAGATCAAGACTTAAGAGTGATGGATGTGGTGATATTAACAATGTCCAAATAGTTACAAAGTATAAAAAATGATGGTATATGATAAATTTAATACCCAACCCACTTGCTATAGTTAATAGCTCTAAAGTTAAACCACTTAATACCAACTAGATTTGAGCAATATTAGATGTTTTAGGGTTGTGTTTTAATCAGACATGATCAAGGTAACCTCGAGCAGAGTGTAGCATGAGTTGGTTACAAAACAAAATCTTGAGTTTAAAATGCCATATTTGGGTAGGAATGTAGTAGTTGGTTGTAAAATGAAATATTGAATTTAAAATGCTATATTTGAGCAAGAATGTAGTAGAAATTAAATGTTTTTGAGAGAGCACCCTGAGTTGGTTGGAGAATGAAATTTGAATTTAATATGCCAAATTCGGGTAGGAATATAAAAAATATATATATTCTAAAAACAAACTATATGAGGGGCCTAGAAATTGATAAATACCAACCTTCTATATAGTTGTAAAGGTTGGAAGTTGTCCCCACATATTTAGTTGGAGCATTTTTTAAAATTTCCTTTCTGCTTAGTTCTCTATTTTGTTGGATTGTTTTCCAAACCAAGTTTGAGCTTTCTTGAGTTTATCCTCCTTGTAATTCATCAAAGTAAGATAATTTTGAATGTGCATCATGATATATATTTGAAAATAAAAGTATTTTAAGTTCTATGTTTAATCTATGCATGTTAATGGTGGTTGCATTCAATTTATTTCATAGTCTATGTTCTTTTCCTTTGAATATTGCGCCATCTTAGGTTTTAAATTGTATAAATATTGGTTGGGTCAGGAGTGGCTTTGGGTTAGATTTTCCACTTTATAGAATCAAAATTGGAGTTGGGACAATACAAGCTTACTTTTCTTTCTTTCTCTTACCCTTAAAATATGGATTTTTTTCTTTAAATTAAATTTAGATTAGTTTATTTTAGTTAGTAACAAACTTCCAAATTTTCAAGTTAAAAATTCATTTAGTTGTAAGTTAATAATTGCTAGTTTATGCATATTTACAATATGAAGACAATAAATTTATTGTTTGGACAATTAAGAGTTAGGATTTTGTACTAGAAAAAACTATCTATCAGGTCTACACCAGTAAGACCCCTTCAAGGAACAATCATCATTGAGCTATAAGTTTATCCATGTTGGCTAAGACCTATGTTAGAAATATTATTAATGTGTACTTTACCCCTTCTTTTCCCTTGACATGTATCATTTAGGCTTCTTATAGTGACATGTGTCACCAAATTTCTCTTCCCTTTTTGGCTAGATATTGTTTGTAATTTGTGAGTATTGTTGAGGTTTGAGTTTATTCTATTCAGGCTATTGCCTATTCTTACCTCCATGTGAATTTGTTGTGTTTTTTCATATAGGAATAGGGTAAAAATCTAACAACCTAGTCACACATAATCTTGGGGGAAAACTAATTCTCTTTTAAGAGAGAATGTGATTTGTTCCAAGTAAGTTGTCTTATCCTCTGACCTCACCAATAGGTTGACTTTGTGCCACCTAAGTTTAAGATTTGCTTTCCCAATATTGTTATTGCAATTCAAGAATATCATGAGGAAGAAACATTGCTTATGAATGTATGTATTTAATCTTGAATCATTGACACTCAAGATATTTGGTTATGAAAGCTACTACATATTTCTTTATTCTAGGACAAAATAATATATTTTTTGGGTTAACCACTATATTTGTCACTCTTGGTTGCTTGGATTATGAATCATAATGTGTTTATTTTAGCACCTATTATCTTAGTTCTCTTTCCCTAGGTACATATATACAAATTTTAAATCTAATAATCCCATCTAACTCAAACTAATATCTCTCAAATTTATGATCCTCTACATTTTCTAATAAAGTAGCCTTTACTAGGTTATAATATGCATCACCTTTTGATTGATTTATCATTTGATATTTAAAGGTAGTCCTCATAGTGATAAGGGATTATATGTATCTTCTTCAACTTAAAACATTTAACACTCTATTTTCCTTTCCTTTAATATACTTGATATTGAAATTATACTCAGAGAAATTCTAGCCACCTTCACTATCTTATACTCAAATTAGGTTGATAAAAAATGTATCACAACCCTTGATGATATACTTTTAGTACAAAAAATTTACCCATAAAATAGTACCTCTAGATCTATAAATCATGCATTGTTGTTGCTAATTATAAATTATGAGGGGTATAGTTCAACTCATATATCTTGATCTTATGAGATCTCTATTACCCACACCTCCTGCATGAGTATACCATCTAACCCCTCCCCCAAGTTATTTGTGACAACTATAAATTTTTCATTAGGGTTAGACACATTTAAAATTGATACCATTATCAAAACTTTTATAGTTAGAAAGCCTTCTCACACCATTCTAGCCATTCAAATCTATTTCCCTCTCCTTAAAGAGATGTATAAGATAAGTTATTTTGGAAAACCCTTCCACAAACCTAGCATAATACCTAGATAACCCCATAAAACTATGTACTTCATGAATAGTTTTTAAAGTTGGCCATTCTAGGACATTGATCTCTATTGATTCCATTGTTATTCAATTGATAGATATTATTAGACCCATATAATGTAATTTATTTTACAAAAATGTGTATTTGGACAACTTTCCATAAAGTTGGTGTTTCCTTAGCCTGTTTATCATGATTTAGATGTGCTTAAAATGCACCTTCTCATTTTAGGATTATATTAGAGTGTCATCTATAAATATGTATGAACTTATCTAAAAAGTACTAGAATACACTATTTTTTATTTGCAATACCAAAAGGTACCACTATAAATTTATAGTGCCTTCAACTCTTCTTGAAGGAAATCTTAGGAATATTCTCTTATTTTATTCTTAACTAGTAATAGCTTGATCTAATATCTATTTTTGAAAATATTGTTACTTGGTCAAACAATCATCAACAAAAGGTAGAAGGTATCAATTCTTAATTATGGTTTTGTTGAGTATTCAATAATCACTATAAATCCATAAGTACCCATCCATTTTCTTCATAAATATGACTGGAGCACCCAACAATGGTACACTAGGTTGGATCAAACCTTTTAATAATAACATATTCAACTAAATTTTGAATTCAAAAAGCTTAGTTGTAATCATCCTATATTGTGCCTTAGATTGTAATCCAACTTATGGTAAGATATCTATAGAAAAATTAAACTTACTTTGGGAAGGTAATCCTAGAAGTTATTTAGGGAAAAATATCCCAATATCCATATAAATAAATGATAGTCCTCACATGTAGGAGCTTTCTTGTCCTATATATCATTTATATGTACAAAGTATACAAGACATCCTTTTATTTGAACCTTTTTAAGCTACATTGTTGAGATTTACCTTAAACTAATAATCTCATTGATCCCTTGAATGATGGTACTATAACCCTCATTATTCAAACACTCTACTAGGTTATCAAAATATTCAACCTTATACCTATGCTTCCAAAGCCAATCAATACCTGTGATGACATCATAGGATCCTAGGGGAGACACATGAAGATTTACCTTTATAGTGAAGTAAAGGAGTTTCAAAATAACCATAAAAAGGCATTGCTCCACTCTCTTTTTTGCTCAATTACCATATGAAATATTCCATGATTCTGACATATGTGTAATTTTTCTATTTATCTTTTCTAAAATATGTGGTGATAGAAAAAAATTAGTTGCTCCTATATCAATCAATATAAAAATAGGAGTACTATAAAGCATATATAATGTTTGAATGTACACATTATGATAATCTACTTATTTATTGTTGATGGCCATGTGAATTCATTTGGGCTACTATGGGGTCTGGTTTGGTAATTTTACACTTGAACCATTGCTTCTCTTAAGGTATTAGTTTGCACAATGATCCTCATAAAAGTTATAAAACCCACCCTATCTTGCTTTCATCTATACTATCTTGATATTCTTAGGGTATTTCATACTAACTCTATTACTAATGAGGTTTTTTATTTTGAAAGTTCTTCTATTTCATCTTTCCCTTATTACAATTGAATGGATTTATTTTTAGAAACATTTAGTTGAAGTATGGGTAGGTTGTTGCAATGTTGTCTTTTGATTTTATTTTAAATCATTTTGATAAGCATAGAAAGATTAATTTTTTTTCTTTTCATTGATGGCATTCTCAAATACCTATTCCATAGTCTAAGGGCAATGTAAATCCACATCAAACCCTTTCTGAGGGTTTTAATCAATAATGAAATTTTGAATCCTAAAATTTTTATCTTGTTGATATTATTTAACATACTTTAGGATTTTGATTAAAGTTTTCCAGTATTGGGTTACTATCAAATTTCCTTGACTTAAGTTTTGAAACATTGTCATTTTTTTATTGAGGTAGAATTGGGTAATCATGTCTCTTTGAAGAAAGTGATGAATTATTACCAAGTAATGCTTTTGGCATTCAATCCCTTCTTGACCTTTAGGTTATCCCACCAATATGTTGTCTGATCTTGTTAATTGGTACACTGGCCATACTAGCTTTATTTCTTTGGTAAAGCCTTATAGGTTAAAATATTTTCTTATTTCAATGATCCATGCATTTGCTTCATCTCTAATGGTTTTTCAATAATATTTTAAAGAAGCAATATTTTCAAGATACTTGGAAAATTCTATTTCAAAGTGGGCCCTTTTGGGAATTTGATTCTCATTTTGGACCTCTTCTACTTGTGTAGATACCCATTTATCCCTCCTATTTTGGTCTTCAAAAAATCCCATATCCTTGGAGTGAAAAGTTCCTTCATTTTTTTGTTCATGTGGACCTTTTTTTTCTAATGTGGTTATCATGTTACACATTTTTGAATTAGATTCAATAAATAATTTATCTTATTGGTCCCCTTAGTTTTGATAGATGGAATAACCTTAATCATTTTCCTAGAAACATGGATGAACCAGTAAGGCCCTAGTTCTTAACACTTGTATTTGATACCATATATATAATAATAACCTTAAATTTTATAAAGATAGTTATATATTAATTTTTAATTTTCAATCTATTTAATAACTTGAATCATCCTAATTAATTTCAAACATCAATTAATTATCTCATACTAGATGATTTCAACAAGACTTGATCATTTTATATTTAATATTGATAAAGGAATTCAATCCTCAACAATTTAAGAGATTCCTCCCCTTTTTGGATTTGGTGAGTTTACCCTCTATTCTCAATGGACATACTTGGACTTTAGAGGAAATTTTTTAAGATATCTTGATAACACACCTTTGAATATTGAATATTTTTCTAAGAGAAGGTGAAAGAGTCATATTATCATATCTGATGAGTTTTCCTTCTATTCTCAATTACCATACTTGGACCTTATAGGTAACTTGTCAAGTTATCATGATAACATAGCTATTAGTATTGGATATTTTCCCAAGATAAGGTGAAAGAGTCATTTTTTCATGATATATGATTTCATAGTTAAAGCCATTAGTGTATAATACATGGCACTTAGTCTAGTAATATTTTAAACCTATTTTGTTCATGATAAAAGAACCTTATTTACTTTATATGTTATAAAGAGGATATTGAAATAACCTAAGAATGATTTCATCATCTAAATAGGATGAATTGTGAAGATAATATTGAGTTATCACTCTATTTCATACTACTAAATAACTATCACTGCATACATGCCTAAGTTTTTGCATAGTTTTAGACAAGTATCTATTATTGTAGTCAAGAATAAATTATCACATTATTTTACATTTGTCATTGTGAGAATAGAAAATCATGTATGACCTTTGACTTGTGGATAGGGATAGGCACACTAACTCCTACATCCTTTTTTGGTGTCAGGTTCACATCATCTCACTTCAAGGATAGGGAAAGTTTATCTAAATATCTATGTTTTATCCTTAGGTTTAAAAACACCTGCATTTTTCTAAGATTTCCTTTTGATATACTTTAGCTTAATACTAGTCTATGAATAGTCTAATTTAAAACTTAAAACCTATTCTAAGCTACAATGCAAGAAGACAAAATGTAGTCAAACAAATACTATGACTATATGCTTTTTGGTTTTAACAACAAAGTAGCATTTTTATTTTTATTTTTATTTTTCTTTGGGCATAGGTATAATAAAACATAGTAGTTAAATCCTAAATATATATACAATTTTATTTTTAATGTAAATGCGAGGATTATTAACTCAAATTAACAAAAATATTAAAAGGATATTCCCCTAAGATTCAAGATAGTTTTCTATTTTTAGAGAACAAAATAGATAAACAAAAGTAGAAATTTTAGCATTCAACTTAAGCTATATAAATAAATAATTAAAACGTATTTTTGCTTCTTGCTTAGTAGAAGGACTCTTGTTGTAGAAGCACTAATATTACTTTTGTCTTATGGTATTTTTTCCATAGTGTTTTTTGATTTATTTTCTATTCCTTGGAATACTTACTATAGACACTAAAAATTGATCCACTTTTTATCAATTCACCCTCATGCATCAACCCTCTAACCAACCAAGCTAAATTCACCTTTCAAAGACCTAATATTAAGCATTTATTACTTCAAAAAGTAAGGTCATATTTGAGCCAAAATTTCCCCTATCAAATCTTATCTAATCTTCCAAAACAAATACCATTGGATTGGGCTCAAAAAAATATTTTTGACAAATATAGGTTTGCTTATATTCTGACATCATTTGGTCCCCCAAAATGCATAAAAAATGCATATCGGTCTAGTTGTAACAATTGAACGATTTCCTCAAAAGTTATAGGCTATTTAGGGTTCCAAAACCCTAGTGGTCAACCTTGCTTTTTCCAAATTTACCCTACCCCTAAACCTAGTTTTTGAATTTTTTATTTTTCCTACCTAGCCCCAAAAACTATATAAATAGAGGTGTTGAGTTTCCTTTTTGGCCAATCTTCTTCCATTTGCAATTAGTTATATTTGACCTTAAATTTATTATCTGTAATTTTCTAGTTTCCATCCATGACTTATAATTTACTTTCTTCCATCTATGATTTTGTGTTAGCTACATTTGTGAACAACTTGAAGAGATTCTTGAGCAAACCATGATGGTAAGTTGAATACAAGTAGATTCTAAAGAACACAAGCTTATACTGAGAGGGGGGTGAACAGTATAAGAGCACTTTTTACTTTTCTTTTCAAATCAATATTATGCAGTGTATAGATAGCAATATCAATAGCAGATAATCAAAGCAATGCACAAAACACCATACACAATAGAGACACAGATTTAACGTGGTTCACCCAAATATGGCTACCTCCACGAAGAAAATATTTCTTCTAAATATTTCTCAAATAATCTCTTGGGAATCCTTCCCAATTACAATGTTTATGGACCTCTGTCCAAAGGAGATGTTGATCCCCTAAATCTGGTTTGTGGATCTCTATCCATAGGAGAACTCCTTCTCCTCTGCTCTGGTTGGTGATCCTCTAGAAGACTACTGCCTCCACCTACACTGGCTTGTGGATCTCTCTCCACTGAAGACTCTTGTCCCCACTCAGAAGACCTATCCTCACTACCCTGGTTGATGGATCTCTATCCACTGGAGACTCTGTCCTCTCTACTCTATCACCTCCAAAGCTCTATCTCAATTCTATACTAAACATAGTCCAGTCGATCTAGCACAACTCTGCTCAATCTCTTGCACTAAACATAGTCTAGTCGGTCTAGCACAAGTCCACTCAAATCTGCACTAAACATAGTCTATTCGATCTAGTATAAATCTGCTCAATAGGTCCACTCAAAACCTACTCAAATCTGCTCAATAGGTCCACTCAGAACTTGCATAAATCTGCTCAATAGGTCCACTCAGAACCTACTCAAATCTGCTCAATAGGTCCACACAGAACCTGCTCAAATTTGCTCAATAAGTCCACATAGAACTTGTCCAAATCTGCTCAATAGGTCCATACAGAAACTTGTCCAAATATGCTCAACAAGCTCACATAGAACTGTCCAAATATGCTCAACAAGCTCACATAGAACTTGTCCAAATCTGCTCAATAAGTCCTCTCTAGGACTTGCTCAAATCTGTATTGTAAGCTTCCACAAAATCTCACACAAAATCAGTCCACAAGTCTTCTCAAAGACTTACCTCAAATCTTCTTAACAAGTCCACACAGAACTTGTCCAATCTCATAGAAACATAAAGAGAATTGTTAGAGACTCAATATGTTCTTTACTCAATGCTCAATCACTTTCTCAACTCAATATCATAGAAGCATAAAGAGAATTGTTAGAGACTCAATATGTTCTATACTCAAAGCTCAATCACTTTCTTAACTCAATCTCATAGAAGCATAAAGAGAATTGTTAGAGACTCAATATGTTCTATTCTCAAGACTCAATCACTTTCATAACTCAATCTCATAGAAGCATAAAGAGAATTGTTAGAGACTCAATATGTTCTATACTCAAAACTCAATCTCAACTCAAATCAGAATATAGAATAGTTTGTTTTATGGAACTTGAACAATCACTTCATACATCCACTTGACTAGGCTCAATCAACTCTACTCAACCAATCACTTCAAGAAACAACTCTTTCTCACAAACCCTAGTCCAAGCATGTATACTCCCACTCAAAATATTTCCAACAATGCTCAACAACAAATCTCACATAACAATGATACTCATGTTCTTTTCTAACTCAAGTTCAAGTTCTTTGCATAACAACTCACTTCAACAACCATGCTTATAAAATATTCTTCACATAACAATGATACTCATGATATTTTCAAACCCTAACTCAGGTTCTTCACACAACCAATGGCTTCAACAACAATGCTTATAAAACAAGGTTTTAATCACAACTCTCAATTCAAAAAACCTTGAAGCATTAACTCAAAACACTCCACTCAACCAATGGTCTCAACAACAATGCTTATCAAACAAGGTTTAATCACAACTCTCAATTCAGAAAACCTTGAAGCATTAACTCAAACACTTTTGAAAAGGAAACCCTAATCAAATCCTTTTCACTCCAAACTTAATTTTCAAGTAAGCCAATCAACCAACTCAACCAAAGAAGAATTTGCCCATACCTTTTTGCTTGACAAGGAGTTGATCTCACAAATCTGCCACACTCACAAATTTCTCTTTTCCAATATCAATAAGGGTTAGAAGACTTCAATCAAATCACAATACAAAATAATGACCCAAAATACACCTTATTACTCCAACTCAAAAATAACATTCACCATAGTCTTCTTTTAATAGAAAAACCCTTATACAAAAAATAATGCTCAAAAGTCTTAATAAGAAATTAATTAAGACTTTACTAAAACTCCTTATTACTCCTAAAATAATAAATCTCAAATATCAATCCTTCCAAAATAATCCTCAACAATCATTCACCATAAACTTCAAATATCAATCCTTCCACAATAATCCTCAACAAACATTCACCATAAACTTCAAATATCAAACCTTCCAAAATAATCCTCAACAAACATTCACCATAAAATTCATGCCTTAATGTATAAAAATAATAATCAATTATGCACCCTTATTCCTCCAACATTAGGCAACTAACAAAATTTAAATCAAAATTAAATACCTTGTCTTCGGAGGGAATCGAACCCTCAACCTCGTCTCACCACAAGCGCCTTAACCATGGCCAAAGTCATCGCACGAGCCAAGCGCTCATTCGAGATTAAAGAAGCACCACGTGCTTCTTAATCTCACATCACCTTCCACCAAGGGCAAAAGGTCATGCACCTTGGGCACCTCAATCAACACACCAAACAATGCATGCGGGGATTCGAAACGTCAACCACCTTGCTGCCAGTGCCTTTGCGCTTTCCCAACTACCACTAGGCCACGCTTGCCCAATGAAACTTGAGGATGAAAACTTCCTCCTTTATTCCCTTCACTGCCACATTTTCATAAATGCACAAGCTCTCTTTTTGCATGCCACCGATTATTAATTCGAGCAAGGGTAAATAAAACTTAGGTTTGTTGGGCATATTTATATGCTCCTTCATTGCATTAATGACGTCGGCACTCACGTGCTTCCTTCCATGACGTCGACGGTAAAGGCTTCGAATGCCTTTTATTAAACCCAACCTTTGGGTTTAATTTACTTTAAACTTTGCACTTTGAAATATTTTTCCCTCCAAAACCCAACCTTAGGGTTTTATAAAAAATAATTAATTGTCCTTTGTAAACCAAATAATATTATAATTAAAATTATAATAATTTATTTGGGTTTTTCACCACCTTGGATAAATATTATAATAAATATTATAATATTATATCCTTCCATTGCTTCGGATATATTTGCTTCCAAAGGAGAAATGAAACCACTTTCTGACCCATTCTTTTGGGTGTAAAATAAAAATATTTTAACCCATTATAAACTTCCTTTAAACTTTGCACTCGAACTGAAGAAGAACTATCACTGGCATCTTGACATCAATGACAACTTTGGCTTAGGGACTCAAAATGTCCAACAATCTCCCCCTTTGTCATTGATGGCAACCCACATTCTTTTTACTAAAACCTGACCTTTCTTTTTCTTCTGCTCCCCCTGGGACATTGCTCCCCTTGGCTCAATGCTCTCTCAGATATCAAATCTCTCCCCATATCAAATCTCTCCCCAATACACAAATCTCTCCCCCTTTGACATCAATGGCAAAGGGTCACCTTTGGGGCTCGGGGCTAAGAATGAGCCTCTTAGCTTAGCCCCTCCCCCACCTCCTTTGAGGTGGTTAATTTTGGGGTGGGAGTATTTCTACTCCCAAAAGGCATTGTTCTTTACCTTTATCCTCTTCCCTTATTTTTTGAATTTTTTGATTCTTCTGATTGTTTCTATCTGTGTCATCATTCTTGTTCTTGTCATCATTCTTGTTCCTTTTTGTTCTTGTTCTCATCCATGTTCCTATTCCTGTTCTTGTTCATGTTCTTGTTCTTGTTCCTATCATCATTCATATTCTTGCTCCTGTTCTTATCCATGTTCCTATTCCTGTTCATGTTCCTGTTCTTGTTCATATTCTTGTTCCTATTCATACATATTTTTAGAATATTTTCTCTACACCATTTTGTTGTGTGACCATCATTATTGCACTTATAACACTTAATGTTATTATTCCTTGGAGGTGCAAATGTCTTAGGATCTCTTCTATTGAAGCCATATCCTCTTCTATCATGAACCCTGCAATTCATTGCCTTGTGACCAAACTCATTACATGAGTAGCAATACCCATGGAAAAGTTATCCTTTCCCATATTCTTATCTTTCATGTGTCCTGCACTATGAAGCCATGTGCCCAAACCTGTGACATGAAAAACATCTTCCATTGAAGCTTCCTTGTCTTGACCTCATTGGTCTCCTATTCTTATTGTTGTTCCATCTGTATCTTTTCTATGCATTGTTCCTATCTTTGTTGAACTCTTTATTGTCCAACTCATCCTCTGATGTCTCACTCCCTCTTACACTGTCTTCTTCTGATGTATCTTCATCTGAAGTTTCTTCTTCTTCAAGACTTGAAGTAGACTCTTCTTCCCTTTTCTTTTCAACCTGTTTGGAACCAAGACCTGTCTTGTTTGTTGCTCCTCTTTGTATCTTGACTATTTTATCCACACTCTTTGCACTGTTTACATACTTGTATAGCTTATTCTTGGAGTCTTCTAAATATTCCTTTAGTAGTGCCACTTCTTGTGCTAACTTCTCACTTTCCAAGATCTTTGCTTCTAACTTATCTTTGAACTTCTTTGCCTTAGCCTTTGATTTTTCTAAATCCTCTATGAGCAATAATCTTTCTTCATCACATTCTTGAAACTGAATTTCAAGCTTAGAGTGTTGCTTTCTTACCTTCTTTACCATGTCAAGGGCATAGATAAGTTCTCCCTTGAGATCATAACCATTCTCTGTTGAATAATCCTCTATTTGTTTACCTTTGTCCATATCATTACTTTCTTTTGGCTTGTCTTCTATAGGATCACTCACTTCTTCTTCTAATGCCATTAGAAGATTTTCATCTGGTCTTTCAAGTGCATCTTCATAGTCATCATCACTGAAACTATAACCATCCCTTGTGCAATCATCTTCAAGATGTCCAAATCTACCACATCTAAAACACTTGAGAATAACTGGAGTCCTTTTCTTAACTAGTTCTTTCTCTTCAATCATAAATAGGACTTCATCTCTATCATTGTCTGAAAAACTAGCATCACTATCATTTGAGTACTTACTTGCATTATCCGCATAGTAGCTCCTCTTTTGTCTTTGGAAGAACTTCTTTCCTTGTCTACTTTGTCCATCCTTGCTTTTCTTTTGATGCCTATATCTTTCTGATTCCCTGTACCTGTGATCCTATTTTTCTTCACCATTGTTGTTCTTTGGCTCTTTACAATCTATTGCAAAATATCCATACTTTCCACAATTGAAACACTTAACAGATCTTAGATCTATGGGTCTTCTGGAACCTTTATCTCTTCTACCATAATTTGCTTCTTCATCACTGGATGACTCACTACTTGATTCTGACTTCTTACCCTTTATTTCCTTGATTGCTTTGAATGCTGCTTCCTTTTGGAGGGATAGGATCTTTTGTTCTTATCTCAAAAGTTGTAAGCATGCCAAGTAAAGAATTTCTTGTCAGACAATCACTATCAATTGATGTTTCTATAGCAGAGACCTTTTCACTGTACCTTTTTGGAAGAGTTCTCAAGATCTTATCACAAGCATCAGATTCATCGACCTTCATTCCAAGACCTCTCATCTCATGTACAAGTTCATCAATCTTACTGAGATAGTCACGAATGTTTTCATCATCCCGCATTCTTAAGTTTTCAAATTCTCCTTTGAGATTTTTGATCTTAGCTTTCCTGACACCTTTATCTCCTTCATATATGTTATGCAATAGTTCCCACATTTCTTTTGTTGTTTTACAATCCATAACCTTCATAGATTCTGATCTACACAATCCTTTTATAATTGCATTCATAGCTCTTGAATTTGCATGCATTAGAAGCTTACCTTCCTTATCTGTAGGAGGATCGGTTACTAAATCATATCCAAGTTCCATTGCATCCCAAACTTCATTGCCAAGTGCCATCAGGTGAAATCTCATCAGCATACACCAATACAAGAAGTCACTTCCATCAAATATTGGTACTGTATTATTGATGGACCCATCCCTTTGATCCTTTTGATCCATTGTGTTCTTGACCACTTTTCCTTCAAGCTATCAAACTCTTCTGAAGGAACCCGCTCTGATACCAATTGAAGAACACAAGCTTATATTGAGAGGGGGGTGAACAGTATAAGAGCACTTTTTACTTTTCTTTTCAAATCAATATTATGTAGTGTATAGATAGCAGTATCAATAGCAGTAATCAAAGCAATGCACAAAACACCATACACAATAGAGACACAGATTTAACGTGGTTCACCCAAATATGGCTACCTCCATGGAGAAAATATTTCTTCTAAATATTTCTCAAATAATCTCTTGGGAATCCTTCCCAATTACAATGTTTATGGACCTCTGTCCAAAGGAGATGTTGATCCCCTAAATCTAGTTTGTGGATCTCTATCCATAGGAGAACTCCTTCTCCTCTACTCTGGTTGGTGATCCTCTAGAAGACTACTACCTCCACTACATTGGCTTGTGGATCTCTCTCCATTGAAGACTCTTGTCCCCACTCAGAAGACCTATCCTCACTACCCTAGTTGATGGATCTCTATCCACTAGAGACTTTGTCCTCTCTACTCTATCACCTCCAAAGCTCTATCTCAATTCTGTACTAAACATAGTCTAGTTGGTCTAGCATAACTCTGCTCAATCTCTTGCACTAAACATAGTCTATTCGGTCTAGCACAAGTCTACTCAATAAGCTCACTCAAATCTACACTAAACATAGTCCATTCGGTCTAGCACAAATCTTCTCAACTCTTGCACTAAACATAGTCCAATCGGTCTAGCACAAGTCCACTCAAATCTACACTAAACATAGTCTAGTTGGTCTAGCATAAATCTGCTCAATAGGTCCACTCAGAACCTACTCAAATCTGCTCAACAGGTCCACTCAAAACCTATACAACTCTGCTCAATAGGTCCACTCAGAACCTGCTCAAATCTGCTCAATAGGTCCACTTAGAACCTGCTCAAATCTGCTCAACAGGTCCACACAGAACCTGTCCAAATTTGCTCAATAAGTCACACAGAACTTGTCCAAATATTCTCAACAAGTTCACATAGAACTTGTCCAAATCTGCTCAACAAGCTCACATATAACTTGTCCAAATCTGCTCAATAAGTCCTCTCTAGGACTTGCTCAAATCTGTATTGTAAGCTTCCACAAAAGCTCACACAAAATCAGTCCACAAGTCTTCTCAAAGACTTACCTCAAATCTGCTTAACAAGTCCACACAGAACTTGTCCAATCTCATAGAAACATAAAGAGAATTGTTAGAGACTCAATATGTTCTTTACTCAATGCTCAATCACTTTCTCAACTCAATCTCATAGAAGCATAAAGAGAATTGTTAGAGACTCAATATGTTCTATACTCAAAGCTCAATCACTTTCTTAACTCAATCTCATAGAAGCATAAAGAGAATTGTTAGAGACTCAATATGTTCTATTCTCAAGACTCAATCACTTTCACAACTCAATCTCATAGAAGCATAAAGAGAATTGTTAGAGACTCAATATGTTCTATACTCAAAGCTCAATCTCAACTCAAATCAGAATATAGAATGGTTTGTTTTATGGAACTTGAACAATCACTTCATACATCCACTTGACTAGGCTCAATCAACTCTACTCAACCAATCACTTCAAGAAACAACTCTTTCTCACAAACCCTAGTCCAAGCATGTATACTCCCACTCAAAATGTTTCCAACAATGCTTAACAACAAATCTCACATAACAATGATACTCATGTTCTTTTCTAACTCAAGTTCAAGTTCTTTGCATAACAACTCACTTCAACAACCATGCTTATAAAACATTCTTCACATAACAATGATACTCATGATCTTTTCAAACCCTAACTCAGGTTTTTCACACAACCAATGGCTTCAACAACAATGCTTATAAAACAAGGTTTTAATCACAACTCTCAATTCAGAAAACCTTGAAGCATTAACTCAAAACACTCCACTCAACCAATGGTCTCAACAACAATGCTTATCAAACAAGGTTTAATCACAACTCTCAATTTAGAAAACCTTGAAGCATTAACTCAAACACTTTCAAAAAGGAAACCCTAATCAAATCCTTTTCACTCCAAACTTAATTTTCAAGTAAGCCAATCAACCAACTCAACCAAAGAAGAATTTGCCCATACCTTTTTGCTTGACAAGGAGTTGATCTCACAAATCTGCCACACTCACAAATTTCTCTTTTCCAATCTCAATAAGGGTTAGAAGACTTCAATCAAATCACAATACAAAATAATGACCCAAAATACACCTTATTACTCCAACTCAAAAATAACATTCACCATAGTCTTCTTTTAATAGAAAAACCCTTATACAAAAAATAATGCTCAAAAGTCTTAATAAGAAATTAATTAAGACTTTACTAAAACTCCTTATTACTCCTAAAATAATAAATCTCAAATATCAATCCTTCCAAAATAATCCTCAACAATCATTCACCATTAATTTCAAATATCAATCCTTCCACTATAATCCTCAACAAACATTCACCATAAACTTCAAATATCAAACCTTCCACAATAATCCTCAACAAACATTCACCATAAACTTCATGCCTTAATGTATAAAAATAATAATCAATTATGCACCCTTATTCCTCCAACATTAGGCAACTAACAAAATTTAAATCAAAATTAAATACCTTGTCTTCGGAGGGAATCGAACCCTCAACCTCGTCTCACCACAAGCGCCTTAACCACGGCCAAAGTCATCGCACGAGCCAAGCGCTCGTTCGAGATTAAAGAAGCACCACGTGCTTCTTAATCTCACATCACCTTCCACCAAGGGCAAAAGGTCGTGCACCTTGGGCGCCTCAATCAACACACCAAACAATGCACGCGGGGATTCGAAACGTCAACCACCTTGCTGCCAGCGCCTTTGCGCTTTCCCAACTACCACTAGGCCATGCTTGCCCAATGAAACTTGAGGATGAAAACTTCCTCCTTTATTCCCTTCGCTGCCATGTTTTCGTAAATGCACAAGCTCTCTTTTCGCATGCCACCGATTATTAATTCGAGCAAGGGTAAATAAAACTTAGGTTTGTTGGGCATATTTATATGCTCCTTCATTGCATTAACGACGTCGGCACTCACGTGCTTCCTGTTGAGAAGCAACACACCCCCACTAAAAAAATGAAGTTCCATCCTTTGAAAATTTTGAGCTTTGCATTTTTTTAGCAGGGACCCTCTTGATGTTTTTCTGGTTTTGCATTCCATATTTTGCTTGCATCCTTTGTCAAAATTCGCCTTCATCAAAGCATCCAAGTAGACTTGCATATGACATTGTTTTCAATTTAAAACTTCTGAAAGTCTGCATGTTTAAAAGATTAATTCATATTAATGCATTTTTCTCTTAGTTCCTGATGAATTTTAAATTTCTCACTGTAGATTCGGACACCCTTTTGCCTTATTTAGATACTTGCAAAGTTTCGTCAAATTCTAGGCCTGTTGAGTTCTGGTCATTTTTCTCTGCACTAAAAAGAACAAGGCATGAAAGTGTCACGAAATCGCGACGTCATGAAATTGCAACACATTGGAGAGAAAAGGCACAAGTCAGGCTAGGTGTCACGAAATCGTGACACGTTCAGAAGCAAAGGGAGAGCAAAGCTTTGTGTGTCGCAAAATTGTGACATCGCGAAATCGTGATGCGTTTGGCGAAAGGGGCAAGAGTCTCGAAAGTGTTGCGATTTCATGACGCCTTCGGGACATCGTGAAATCGTGACCAAAAATGCAGAAGGTACAAGAGTCCCAAAAGTGTCACGATTTCGCGATGCCTTCGGGACGTCGCGAAATTGTGACACGCTAGAGTCACAACAAGGAGCCCAACACAGCAAAGAAAGAAGTTGCCAAGGCTTAAGCCTTAGGTGTCACAAAATCACGACATCACGATTTTGCGACGTCGCAAAATCATGACACGCCAAGGGCAGAGGGGGCCTAAGGTACGGACCGTCGTGATTTCGTGACATGTCGCGGTTTTGCGACAGGTCCAAGCAAAGCGAGCAAAGTGCCAAGGGCAGCAAGAGGAACCAAAGGCAAATAGCAGCTAACGCAAAAATGGGTCACAATTTCACGACATGTCGTGGTTTCGTAGCCATGGGGGCAGAAAGGTGCCAAACACAGAAATGGGTCGCGATTTCGTGACATGTCACGGTTTTGCGGCCATGGGGGCAGAAAGGTGCCAAACGCAAAAATGGGTCGCGATTTTGCGACATGTTGCGGTTTTGCAGCCATAGGGGCAGAAAGGTGCCAAACGCAGAAATAGGTCACGATTTCGTGACATGTCACGAAATCATGACATGTCGTGTTTTCGCGGTAGAGAAAACAAAGAGGCCAAAATGAAAAACAATAGCTGGAAACGTACACGTGTCACAATTTTTGTGACACATGTCAACACAAAGCAAGCCAACGTATAATGAACTTTAGGGTTTCGATTTAACATTAGGGTTTTAATTTAATGATTTTAAAATACTAATCCTTGTTTGTCTTTTGCAGGAAGCAAGCTGGCACTTGCATGATAGCGGGAGTAATGGCGAGAAAGACAAAGTCAGGCGCAATTTAATCAAGGACCGTCATATTGAAATGAGAGATGTCGAGAATTGCTAGTTTATCCAAATTTTTATAGATCTGGCTGCAAAGAGATTTTACGGTGACTAAGCATCCATCCATTGAACAGAATATGTCGGCAATTGACCGAAAAATGAAAATATCTACACATGGTTACAAAAATTTTCCGATGGATGCATTTAGCTAAAATTTATGGCGAAAGTAATGGCGTGCAGGGATTTTCAACTCAGAGGCGGCTCTACAAAGATGAAATGTCAGAGAAGTAGTGACTCATCCAAATTTCCCAGGGGAATTAATGAAGATATTTGCACACAGTTACAAGTGGATGCAAATAATATCGGATTTTGCCTTCTCCATTTATGGCAAGTAACTGCACTGATTTGCAGAAGGGTTAAGTTTTATCAAAGCTTTATTTTAAAAGGCCTTATATTGTAAGGCCCGGGTGGTAGAGTTTAAGGTGATCAGATTTAGGGTTTTGAGAAGAAGATATTTTTGAAAAGATCAGGGTCTGTCCTGAGTCTATAAATACTTCTTCTAAATGTAGTTGCAGGAGGTGGAAACTTAGAAAAAAGGCTATTGAAACAATTTCTTGCAAATCTTGTTAAATGCTTTATTCCGGACTTGGAGTTGATGTGCTTTTTGCTTTCTGTGATAGCGTGGCCGGGGAGCCTAATCTCTTTCGGATTGTGCTAAGTTCATTTTCTTTTGTTTTCATCTCGTTAAAGTTTATTAAATATATGTTGTAAATCCGTGATATCAAGATTAAATATGTTGTTGGGCTTCAATTGTTTTATTGTATGCTAGGGAAAACCACAGATTTAAGGTTCAGGTCTATTCTGATTTCTCTGTCCTCACTGTGTGAGCTATGCTACTGGTGAGAGATACCAATTTTAACCGACTTCCCTTTTGTTTATGATTTTCTTTCAAATTTGTTCTATCTCTATCTTATGCTCTTAGTAGAAGGTGATCTTAGAAAGCTGGACACCTTCTTCTTTGATTTGTTCTATTGTGAAGCTGATAGTATAAATAAAATTGGTAGTTTTGGTTTTACAGCTAGGTTTGATAGACTTCTCTTTCTGCCCTACCCTACTCTCTCTGTTTTATCATGAAATAATCCATTTTTATTTTCTTTAATTTATCTTTTATTTAAATCTGCTGACCCATAAAGAGCTATATCAAAGAACTAATTTTAAATCCGATTGTCAACAAAGATAACAACTTCTAAACATTATTGAATAAATTTAGAACCCGTTGTAAGGTAACAGATAGTCCATTTTGAAAACTATTCTAGAAGTGGAAAAGAGTGAATAGACATTCGACCCAACTCTGTAACTCACACCTTGGATAACCAGCAAGATCCTAAAGTGAGTGGGATTTATCCCTTATAAGTGTTATCAGAGTTTCATGTTCATTCTTCACAGGGTGTGTATAAAAGTCAGACCAACATTTAAAATGGTGCTAGAAGGAGGGCCAAGTTCAGTAGTCTGTTAAGGATTGTGAGATTATAAGTTGCTTGTGAAAAGTTGGATTCTATATACAGGGTAACAAGGTCCCACCTCAGAGCTAGAGAGCTCCTTGTGCCTGAATTAGAAACTCCAAGAAGAAGTAGCCTCAGAAGGGCCAAGTCTCCGTCTCGAAATAGTTTTATCACCACTTGGTAGTTACTCCAACTACAACTCAGAATATCACCGTCAATCAAGTAGTAATGGCAAACTGGTTGGGTTCCACTGCCTTAAATATCTCGGGTATAGCCCATGACCTGCCCAAAAATCTTGAGAGATATCTTCCCAGATACAAGCATGATGGGACTAGGACAGCAGAAGAACATCTAATTGCATTCAAGAATGCTTTGAAATTGTTAAATGTACAGCATGAAGATGTTGCTTGCAGATTGTTCCCGTTCACTCTCTAGGAGGGAGCTTATGACTAGTTTCTAAATCTAACTAATGATTCTATTACTAGTTGGAATGACTTGGAAAAGGTTTTTGTGTCACAGTTTGGTGAGGTAATAGATCCTAGTATATTATATCAGCAATTTTTTGATATTAAAAGAGAAATAAATGAATCTATCAGATCTTACAATGTCAAATTTTAGAAGGCTTATGGTAGACTGACTGGTTATTATGTGCCAAATGCAGACCTGGCATTAGATATTTTTAGAAATTCTCTAGATCCAATGACTTCAATTTTCTTGAAAAGAGATCCCTTTATTACCAATTTAACAGAGGCTTACAAAGAAGCTTTGATTCTGGAAAGACAGTTGGGACCCCAACCTTTAAATGCTCAGCAAATTCCTTTGGTTACCCAAGCTGCCCCTGTTTTCAATCCCATACCACATCAGATGATGTTGCTAGTGTGTCAGACTCTACCATCAGGAAATCCATTGGCTGTAACACCTACTGAGAATGTACAAAACCCAGGTAAATAAGCTTATAATGCAAGAGTTGAAGAAGTCTCAAAAATAGTCCAAAAGTTAGCCAATGATTTTTTGAGTTTTAAAAGGCAGGTTTCTATTGTGGAGAACTCAAACAGGTATTCATATCAACAGAACAGGTTCAATCAGCCCCCATACGAACCTAATAAAGATTACAAAGGTAAAGGTCATGATGTGAATATTTGTGATTTGGCTTTGCCTAACTGGTGTAGAATACATGCTACTTATCAGCACGGGGAGTTGAATTGTTTGGAATTTTGTAACGCCTTTGAAGCTTTGTCTGGGGAGTTGATTTCTTCTGAACATCAAAGAAATGCGGATGGCCCAAGTTCATCCAACCACAGTGTAGCTATGGTCTTGGATTCTTTCACTTTCCTAGGTGAATCTAAGAATGTAGTTGAAATGCCTATGGATGAAGTGCAGGCTTTTCAACAATACAGGAGGGACAACTACAACCTCAGAAAAGCAAATCCGGAGCCCAACACTACATCCACCCCTCCAGACAATTCCCACAATGTTCCTTCAGATCCATCTTCAAGAAATAACCCATCTCCACCCAAGGGAGGAAATCCAAGAGGACCAGATGCATTTGTCCCTCCACTCAATAAGGGGTATAATATAGTGGAGGACATGAAAAAGATCAAAGCCAACATCACTCTTCATGAGTTGGCCCAAATTTCGTAACAGAGGGATAACTTGATTAAAACATACTCTGGGCCTACTACCAAATCTTTGGACAAGGGAAAGAATATGGCAAATGCAAATGTAGCCATGTATAAAGATAAAACTGAGGTTCCACCTTTTCTACTGACTGTACGTATTTTTGAGAAAAACTTACACAATTGTCTGGTAGATTCAGGTGCTTCAACTAATGTTATGCCTTTGGCCATTTGTCAATAGTTGGGTTTGACCCCAATGAAGCCTGAAAGAAGAGTTGTCCAATTGGACAAATCAGAGGTTAAAGTAGTAGGTGAACTTTAGAATATTCATATCCAATTAGCATCTGAGCCCAGGGCACAGCACAAAATTGAAATTCAAGTGGTGGATATTCCTATGGGGTACGGGATGCTTCTGAGCAGGGATTGGTCGAGATCTTTGAATGGATACTTGGCAACTGACTTTTCACACATGTGGTTGCCATGGAAAGGAGTGGCAAACCAATTAAGGGTTGAAAGAGAACCCAGATACAAACATACGATCACTAAATACAATGCAGAAAATGAGACTGTAAATATTGATGAGGTAGATATTGGAGTTTATAATTTAACAACGGGACAAAATGAGAAGTTTAGCAAAGCTCATCCTGTTCATAGTAATGAAGTCTGGACGCTTCATGTGGATGGGGCTAAATCTAAACAAGGTTCTGGTACAGGGGTAGTCCTTAAAGGGCCTGAAATTTAGACATATTTTATGTCTTATCGCCTACAGTTCCCTTGTACAAATAATTTAGCGAAATATGAAGCACTGGTATTAGGTTTGAAATTTTCTTTGGACAGAAGTGTAAGAAATATCCGAGTTTTTACAGATTTAGAATTGGTAGCTAATCAAGTTAAAGGTAAATTCCAGTGTAAAGCATCTTATTTAAAAGGATACAAACACCGGGCTTGGGATCTTGTAGAATATTTTGATGCTTTTAATCTGACACACATACCTAGAGACCAAAATTCATGTGCATATGTCTTGGCTTCTTCAGCCGCAAGTTTGAAACCACTAGAAGAATTTAAATGGAACAATTTTTTGATCGAGTTAGTCCCTTGTCCTTCAGTCCCAAATAATATAGATAATTTTCAGGTTTTCTCTGATGATCAGCAGATTATAAACTTTTTGCAGAGTACTAACACATTCGAAAATGCTATAATCGATGATGGCCAAAGGGATACTCTACTGGAGCAGTTAGACGATGACAGGGGAATAATAAGGTTGAAAGATAATAGAATTCCAAATGGGATGGTGGAACTGGAGCGGCTCTTTGATGTTGACAAAATCAAGCAAAAGGTGAGTTCTGGGGATTCTATGGGTGCAACAGACAGTGAGACCGAGAACCTGAACGTGGGGACTGAAGAAGATCCCAAGCACATCAAGTTGGCCAAAATTTGTGATCCATAAATAAAAAGAAATATGATTGATTTTCTTCACAGGTCCAAGGATGTTATGGCCTGGTCTTACAAAGACTTAAAAGTTTTTGATCCGAAAGTTTACACTCATGTTATACCTTTAAAATAATTTTGCAAACCTTTCCGGAAAAAACAGAAGCATGTCAATGCTTTGCTAGAGCCCCTCATCCAGAAATAGGTAAAAAATTATTGAGTGCCGCCATTATTTTTCCCGTTAGGCATTCTACTTGGGTGGCAAATTTGGTGTCCGTTAGGAAGAAAAATGGAGAGATCCGCTTGTGTGTGGATTTTAGAAACTTAAATAAGGCATCTGAGAAAGATAATTATCCTCTGCCTTCCATGGATGAGGTGCTATAGATTGTCAATGGTTTGTAAATGATGTCTTTCCTAGACGGTTTCTCAAGGTATAATTAGATATTGGTTGACAGGGAAGACAGGATGAAAACTGCTTTCACAACTAAGTGGGAAACTTTTGCTTACAAGAGGATGCCATTTGGATTAATAAATGTCGGAGCTACATTTCAATAGGCAATGGATCATGCCTTCAAAGGCCTTATGGGTAAATGCATTGTTGTTTACATGGATGATTTAACAGTCTTCTCTAAATCTCGGTTTGACCACATAAAACATTTGGAGTCTGTTTTCAACAAATGCAGGGAGTTCGACATTTCTTTGAATCTGAAGAAGTGCATTTTTGGTGTAACGGAAGGAAAGCTCCTTGGGCACTTGATCACAAAATATGGCATTTCCATGGATCCGGACAGATTTGAAGCCATATCCGGCATACCCTTTCCCAACTCTAAGAAAGAGTTGAGGTCCTTCTTTGGAAAAATTAATTTTGTCAGGAAGTTCATCTCCGACTTCGCAAAAATAGTCAAACCACTGAATGACATGCTAAAGGAAACTGCTCAAATTCTTTGGACAACAGAAGCTAAAACAGCGTTCCAAGAAATCAAGACTGCCATCAAGCAAGCGCCAGTTCTGATGAGCCCAGATTTTAGTGCAGATTTTTACCTGTACACCTTTTCTTCTGAACACACACTTGCTGCAGTTTCGACCCAACGAAGAGAAACGGGGGAGCATCCAATTGCTTTCAAGAGTACCAATTTAAATGGGGCTAAGCTAAAATATTCTTGCTTAGATAAACAAGCCTATGCCTTGGTGAGAGCGATTAAGCGATTCGAGCACTACATACTAAGAAGCAGAGTTCATGCTATAGTTCCTGACCCAGCTGTTAAATACCTTTTAAGTCAGGACGAATTGGGTGAACTAAGAGGTAATTGGGTTACAAGACTGCAAGAATATGACTTAGAAATTTGGCCTGCAAAATTAATCAGAGGACTTGGTTTGTCCCGACACATTGCCGAAATACCTATGCAGCAAGAAATTAATCAGTTAAATTATGAATCTGATGACTGGTATGGAGATATTATTCATCTGCTGCAATTTGGAATTTGCCCGTCTCACTTGAATAGAACCCAAAGGAGAGCACTAAAACTGAAAGCCGCTCATTACCTCCTCAAGGGAGGTAACTTGTATAGAGAAAATTATGCTGGCATTTTCTTAAGATGCATTTCTTAGAGTGAAGTCAATGAAGTCATGACCAGTTTTCATGAAAAGTTAGGGGCAGGACATTCCTCAAGATCTTCTACTGCGCATAAAATATTGAGAGCAGACTATTACTAGCCTACGTTATTTAAAGATGCCCATCAGCATGTGAGAACTTGCCATCAGTGCCAAAATTTTGCATCCAAAGAGGCCAATCGAGCTCTACCATTGCAGACTGTTGTAATAAATAAACCTTTTATGCAATGGGGACTTGATTTTGTGGGAGTGATAAACCCAAATTCTTCAACGAGGGCATAAGTATGTTCTAACGACCATCGATTCATTGCACAATATGGGTCGAAGTAGCGACCACCATAAGAAGTACAGACTCATGAAGTGATCGAATTTCTAGATTCAAATGTCATAACCAGGTTTGGGGTTCCTCTGAATTTGATGTGTGATAATGGACCAGCCTTCCAATCATTGGAGTTTGTAGAATGGGCATACTAGATGGGGATAGTTATCAGATTTTCATCCAACTATTATCCCTAAGGTAATGGACTAGCTAAGTCCACGAATAAGAATTTAATGAATGCCATTAAGAAATCTACGACAGAAAAACCCAGACAATGGCATACATTATTGAAATATGCACTTTGGGCTAACAAGATAAAATATAAAGTGGCTCTTAAAACTTCCCCATTTGCTTTGATGTATGGTACTCAGCCCATTGTTCCCATCTCTCTGAAATTACCTACTTATCAATTTGTCTTAGACTATTTTGAGGATCAAGCAGATGCAGAGGCCCATGTTTTGGATCTAACTAATTTATAGGATGAACGACTCCAAGCCCTGGAACATTTCAGCCGGCACCAAGAAATCGTCAAGCGCTAGTTTGAAAAAAGAGCCAGAGTCAAAGCTTTCAGACTTGCAGACCTGGTACTTCTATGGGACAAGGCCCATGAAAAGAATGGTAAGCATACAAAGTTGTAGCCGCTATGGATAGGGCCATACCAGATTGCTGAGATTTTGGGTAATAACGCATTTCGTTTACAGGACCTTGATGGTAATTTTTTGGACCTCCTTGTTAATGGTCAATACTTAAAGCATTATTTCTCAATTGTTCCATCCAATATATCGTTTGAATGAGTCACAAAGAAGTTGTAACATGTGTATACATTGTAAATGAGCTTTAAAGTTTTATTTTATTTTATTTTATTTTTTAGTCTGTACAGTGTTTTTTAGTTTTATTTTATTTTAAAGGTCTGTGCAGTTTTTATTTTATTTTTCTGTGTTTTATTTCCTTTGAGGTCTGTACAGTTTTATTTTATTTTAAGTAGTCTGTTTTATTTTTTTATTTTATTTTGAGGTCTGTGTTTATCCTTGAGGTCTGTACAGTTTATTTTATTTTAAAATTCTGTTTTTAAGTTTTGCCTGAGCATCAATGAAAAAGTCAGCCTTCTAAAAATTGTTTTATTTTGAGTCTGGAGTCCAGTGTTCATTATTCTAATTGAGAGATAGTCTACTTTAACTGAACAGTGGAACTATTTTGTTAGTCGGAACAATAGTAGAAAGATGATTGGATTTTGTGTCTTGCTTGCCACAGTTATTTTAATTATAAAGAAACTGTTATACTGTTTGGCTAGAGAAACTCCCAGGGAATCCAAGAAAAGTTGGTCATAAGAGGGGATTCTGATTCATGAAATTATTTGAGTATCCATAGAGGCTATCAGTAC
This sequence comes from Wollemia nobilis, assembly GCA_028583015.1. Classification (NCBI taxonomy): domain Eukaryota; kingdom Viridiplantae; phylum Streptophyta; class Pinopsida; order Araucariales; family Araucariaceae; genus Wollemia; species Wollemia nobilis. The sequence continues at coordinate 20,116,919 of JAQPPZ010017232.1, read as the reverse complement.
CCAGACTGAAGAAGTTCCAGGTTGATGAAATATTAAAAGAAAAATTGTTGTTCTTTCTAAGGCTTTTCAAATGTTGGTATATTTCAAAGGAGAGAGAGAGAAGGTGAAAGTTGAGCAAGACAACATAAAACTGGCACTCTATTATTTCCTATATATAAAAAAAAAAAAAAGTTATGTAATCAAAGAGATAGCCAAGACTTCAAAAGATGTTTTCTTTTACCAAGTTGTAGATTCTACCTTACAGTTGTGAATCTAGGTCGTGTAAATCTAGAGGGTAACTCTGTCGAGGCTGTAAAAGGCTAAACTAGTAAATAGAGCTCTACTCGGTTTCCCCTTTTACAATCTAGAAAAGCTGATCAATATAGAGTCCAACATTCGAAGGCCCAGTCATTCTTGAAGAAAGTTTTATACGCTTGTAATTGCACATCAGAAATCTTCCTTAAATGATTCAGCCTAGTATGTCCTTGGGAAATTTTAACAACTATCAGCTAGTAGTTAAATTATTTTGAAGAATATCTGTGGCAAAGCATGGTGCATGGTCTATGTTTTTTTGAAACTAGAGTCCTGGATTCTAAAATAGTGCTACTATTTTACCCGCAGATATCGCCATTTGTTGAGAAGCAACACACCCCCACTAAAAAAATGATTTTCCATCCTTTGAAACTATTGAGCTTTGCATTTTTTTAGCAGGGACCCTCTTGATGTTTTTCTGGTTTTGCATTCCATATTTTGCTTGCATCCTTTGTCAAAATTCGCCTTCATCAAAGCATCCAAGTAGACTTGCATATGACATTGTTTTCAATTTAAAACTTTTGAAAGTTTGCATGTTAAAAAGATTAATTCATATTAATGCATTTTTCTCTTAGTCCCTGATGAATTTTAATGTTCCGTTTGCAGATTCGGACACCCTTTTGCCTTATTTAGATACTTGCAAAGTTTCATCAAATTCTGGGCCTGTTGATTTTTGGTCATTTTTCTCTGCACTAAAAAGAACAAGGCATGAAAGTGTCACGAAATCGTGACATCGTGAAATCGTGACACATTGGAGAGAAAAGGCACAAGTCAGGCTGGGCGTCACGAAATCGCGACGTCACGAAATCGCGACGCGTTTGGCGAAAGGGGCAGGAGTCTCGAAAGTGTCACGATTTCGTGACACCTTCGAGACGTCGCGAAATCACAACCAGAAATGCAGAAGGTACAAGAGTCCTAAAAGTGTCACAATTTTGCGATGCCTTTGGGACGTCGTGAAATCACGACACGCCAGAGTCACAACAGGGAGCCCGACACAGCAAAGAAAGAAGTTGCCAAGGCTTAAGCCTTGGGTGTCATGAAAATGCGACATCACGAAATCGTGACACACCAAGAGCATAGGGGGCCTAAGGTATGGACCGTCGCGATTTCATGACATGTCGTGGTTTTGCAACATGTCGTGGTTTCGCGGCGGGTCCAAGCAAAGTGAGCAAAGCGCCAAGGGCAGCAAGAGGAACCAAAGGCAAATAGCAGCTAATGCAAAAATGGGTCGCGATTTCGTGACATGTCACGAAATCGTGACATGTCGTGGTTTTGTGGCCATGGGGGCAGAAAGGTGCCAAACATAGAAATGGGTCGCGATTTTGTGACATGTCGCGGTTTTGCGGCCATGGGGGCAGAAAGGTGCCAAACGCAGAAATGGGTCACGATTTCACGACATGTCACGGTTTCGTGGCCATAGGGGTAGAAAGGTGCCAAACGTAGAAATAGGTCACGATTTTGCGACATGTCGCGAAATCGCGACATGTCGCGTTTTCGCGATAGAGTAGACAAAGAGGCCAAAATGAAAAACAGCTAGAAACGTACACGTGTCACAATTTTTGTGACATGTGTCAACACAATGTTGTAAGTGTGAATAGGGTTATCACAAAGGAGGCTTAAAAAAATCCAGTTTCTAGCCTCAAGTGTGAAAACTCCAAGTTTTTAGCTGGCTAGGTTTTGTCGGCAAATGTTTTTTAAAATATATTTTGTCGGCAAATTCCTTATCCCTCCAAATCTCCCTTCCATTTATTCCTCCGCACCTTCCTCCCCTTATCCCTCCATTTCCTCTCATCACCTTATCCCTCCTTCGCCGTCTTCTCCCTTCTATCTCTCCAACCTCCCACCTTATCCCTCCGTCATTTTCTTTCCCACCGACTTCTTCCTTCACTATATATTATTCATTATGCATATGTTGTATGGTTGGAGGCTCTTCAAATAAATAATATTTTATTCTGTCCGCTGCATTTTTTTTTGTATGTATATTTGACTGCACAGGCGGCTGTTTATTTGACTGCTCGGCTGAATTCGACATCTGGTATCAGAGCCGACGTGTGCCAGTTCGGGCATGGATCCCGAGGCACGCGACAGCCGAGGTTTGACCTGTAGGGCACGGTTCTCGAGGCGGGCATGATTTTTGAGGCAGGCGTAGCAGTCGAGGAGGATCAGTTTGGCATGGATCCCGAGGTGGATTGTTGACTGGACGCGACACGTGGCGGCACGAGGTAGCGACACGTGGCGATAGCACGCGGATCGAGGCGGCTGAGCTGGCAGAGGAGCGGATCGAGGCTGACAAAATTTTGCCACGTGGCGATTCGGCATTGGTCGACGTGGCAGTGAGGTGTCAAATTCTGATTGGTCGAAGCAGCGGTAAAAGGGATCGACTGTCCGACTGCCCGAAGGCAGTCGACGTCTATTGTGCGTCGTCCGGGTTAAAAACCCCACCTGCGCGTTTGCGCAGCGCATGTGGGATAAAACCCACAATTTTTTTTTTTAAAACTCGGCCGCAATTGATTATAAATAAAACAGTGCCCCCTTCCATTCTCGTCCGAGCACGCTTGGCGTGGCGGTCAAGGCGGTTCGCTTGTTGTGAGGAGGTCCGCGGGTCGAATCCCGCCGGGACATAAAAGTTTTTTTTTTTAAATTTTTGCCGTCGGGGAATGTTAAAAGGGAGGTGCTCCCTTTTATTCCCAGCAGAGCCGTGTGGTCGTGCGGCTAAGGAACTCGCCTAGCCGAACGGAAGTCGCGAGGTCAAATCGCGACAAAGGTAAAGTTTGTTTTGTTAAAAAAAAATTTAAAGGTCTTTAAATTTTATTTAAAGTTTTTTTTTTAATTATTTAATAAATTTAATTTATATTTTGTTTTAAACTTATCTTTTTAATAAAATAATTTAAAAGATAATTTAAATAAAATATAAAAATTTATTAAATTTTTTTTAAAAAAAAACTTTAGAAAATTTTAAAAGCCTTGTTTAAAGAGATGTTTTGAAAAGGAGAATTAATCTGCCTGTGCAATGTTAGATGATCCGATCTGAAGGGTGCTATCATGCACTTCTCTCTCTTTTGAAGAGAGAAACGCCAGAATCCTTTGATGCAAGGGTTCATCGATCAGGGCTTCATACTGTGTTTTGTCAGCTTGAGAATCAGGTGATTGCTCACCTAAGAAAGCCGGATTCAGGATACGAGGCAGATTCAGAAGACAATATCTTCGGATAGAGAATTGAAGAATCCGAGACCGTGCAATTTGTTTCGGACGTACAATCTGGTGCCAGTTATACACCAGGTGTACCAACAGCTGAATTGAGTGAGGGCTATACACCACACTCTCCTGAGCCTGAATCTGAACCAGCGAAAGCAGAAGAAGAGGAAGAAGAGGAAGAGGAAGAAGAAGAAGAAGAAGAAAGAAGAAGAAGAAGCAGCAGCAGCAGTAGAAGAAGATCCTATAGAGCCTGAAATCATTGTCATCAGCAGCAGTTCTGAAGCGGAATTTGAATGTACTAAAAAGGCGAGATTTGATTTGAATAATTAAATCTTTCTGTACTGCTTTGTATTTCCAGTTTGCCTCAATAAAAGTTTGTTTTTTAGAAATGGCTGCAAACACTAGTCTACCAATCCCTGAATTTAATGGTAGCGACTATGAATACTGGTCTATAAAAATGAAGACCTTGTTGATAGGAAAAGGTCTTTGGGATGTAGTTGAAGAAGGTTATACAGAACCAACTGCTGCTGAATGGGCAGCATTTTCTAATGTTGATAAAAAGACAAGAAAAGAAGCACAAAAGAATAATGCTTTTGCCCTATATCACATTCATGCTTGCCTTAGATAAAAGTATCTTCCCTAGGGTTGCATCTTATGTAATTGCACAAGATGCATGGAATGCCTTAAAAGAAAGCTATAGAGGTAGTGACCAAGTGAAGCAGGTAAAACTGCAAACCTTGAAACGAGATTTTGAGAATCTCAAAATGCAAGAGAATGAAAGAGTCGGTGATTACTGCGTGCGAGTGAAAGCAATAGTCGACAAAATGGTCACACTAGGGGAGGATATTAAGCCAGAGATGATGGTGAAGAAAGTGTTGAGAACACTTCTTCCAAAATGGAATTCTGTTGCAATAATTATTGAAGAATCAAAAGACTTAACCACATTGTCTTTTGATGCATTAATTGGTTCACTTCTCTCACATGAAGAGAGGTTACAGGAAACTCCTACCACCAGCTATGGAGGAGATGACAAAGCTTTTGCCACACATGAAGGAAGAGGTAGAGGCCATGGCAGAGGTCAACAAAGAGGCAGAGGCAGGAATAATCAAAGAGGGGGAACTCCTAACAGAGGAGGATCATCCAACAGAGGTGGAAACCAGAATAGAGGAGGACAGCAGCAATATAGAGGAAAACAATCTGGCAAAGGAAAAGGAGGAGACAAATCAAAACAAGTTTGCTACAATTGTGGCAAACCTGGCCATTATGCTCGTGATTGTTGGTCAAAGACTTCGCAAGGAAGCAGCAACAACCAAAGCAGTCAGTTTGGGAATTTTGGAGAAGAGGAAGAGTCCTCAAATCTCTTTCTTTCTTATGGCCAGACAGAGCAAAATATGAATGATACATGGATTTTGGACACTGGGTGTTCAAATCACATGAGTGGCAAAGAAGAACTCTTTGCTAAGTTAGACTCCTCATACAAATCCAACATCCGGTTGGGAGATGACAAGTCATTGGCAGTTGAAGGCATTGGAGCCATGGAGGTTCCAACGAAAGAAGGCATCAAGCAAGTAAGTGATATCTATTACACTCCTCATCTTCAACACAATCTGTTAAGTGTTGGTCAAATGCTTGAAAAGAATTATAAGTTGATTTTTGATGAGGGTAAATGCACCATTTTTGACAAGAACAATAGTAATAGAATCATTACACAAGTGCCAATGTCGAAGAATAGATTATTCCCTTTGAAGTTTGGCCAGCCAGGAGGAAATAAGTTAGCAAATGTTGCAATTACCAATCCAAGTGTCCTATGGCACTTGAGATATGGTCACTTGAATTCAACAAGTTTGAAGATGCTAACTTCACAAGCAATGGTGACTGGACTTCCCAAAGTTCAAGACAGTAAGGAAGTCTGTGAAGGGTGTGCCTTGGGCAAGCATGCCAGATCAAAATTTCCTCATGGACAAGCATGGAGGGCCAGCTATCCTCTTCAGTTAGTACATTCAGACATCTGTGGTCCGATGCAGACCAAGAGTCTAGGTAATCACTCTTACTTCCTACTTTTCATTGATGATTGCACAAGAATGTGTTGGATATATTTTTTGAAGCATAAGGATGAAGCATTTGCATGCTTTGTTGATTTTAAAGCAAAAGTTGAAAGTGAGAGTGGATATTCTATAAAATGTCTTAGATCCGATAGAGGAGGAGAATACTCCTCTAATCAGTTTTTGAATTTTTGTAAACATCATGGCATCAAGAGGCAGTTCACAACTGCCTACACTCCACAGCAAAATGGTGTAGCAGAAAGGAAAAATCGCACCATTGTGGAGATGGCAAGATCAATGCTTCAGACAAAGCATTTGAGTAATGCATATTGGGGAGATGCAACAAGGACTAGTGTTCACATCTTGAACAGAAGTCCTACTTCAAGTTTGAAAGGGAAGACACCTTACCAAGCCTGGTATGGTAAGAAACCAAATGTGAAGTATTTCGGAGTATTTGGTTCATTGGCATATGCTCACATTCCCGATGAGTCGAGGAAGAAGCTGGATCCAAAGAGTCAAGCATGCATTTTTGTAGGATACTTGTGAAAACACAAAGGGTTATAGACTCTACAATCCTACAACTCGAAAGATAGTGGTTTCAAGGGATGTGATTTTTGATGAAGGGGGAGAGTGGGGTAAGCCCCAAATATTCAGTGATGTTGAAGCCACTGATGTAGTAGCTCAGCAGGTGCAACCACAGCTACCACAGAAAGGAAAGCAGTCTCCGCCCACACATCCACCAAGTCCATCTTCGATTCAACTGCTTCTCCAAGTCCTTCTCCACAACGATCAGTAAGTTCCTCACCAATGGATATTGATGTTCCATCCAAAGGTAAGAGAACTTTACAGTATCATCCATCATCTCAGATGTTGGATAAAAATTTTTCAAGAAGATATACTAGGAGTCAAGCTAGTGAAATGGAATCTGTTTTACACAGATTAGAAAGTATGCACTTGTATGGTGATGATGAATCCCAACAAGAACCTAGGGGAGATCAAGTTAACTATGCTTTGTTAACTAGTGCACAGCTTGAACCTTCTAGTTATGAGAAGGCATGTACTCAGAAGATTTGGCAAGATGCCATGAAAGAGGAGATAACCTCTATAAAAAACAACGACACTTGGGAGCTCGTGAAGCTTCCGAAAGGAAAGAAATGTGTTGGCTGTAAATGGATCTTCAAGACCAAGTTTAATGCTGATGGAAGCATTGAGAAGCATAAGGCAAGATTAGTGGCAAAGGGTTTTACTCAGAAGTATGGCATAGATTATGAAGAGACTTTTGCTCCTGTAGCCAGACAGGAGACAATCAGAACAGTTCTTGCCTTAGCTGCACATAAAGGATGGAAAGTCCAACACATGGATGTCAAGAGTGCATTTCTCAATGGTTACTTGACAGAAGAAGTGTATGTTGAGCAACCACAGGGATTTGAAGTGCAAGGTAAGGAACACCTTGTTTACAGATTGAAGAAGGCACTCTATGGTCTTAAACAGGCACCAAGAGCTTGGTACTCACGCATTGATGGGTACTTCAAAGATTATGGGTTCACCAGGAGCAAAAATGAACCCACACTCTACTACCTAAAGCAAGGTAAAGACATCCTCATAGTTTGTTTGTATGTGGATGATCTCATTTTTATGGGTAGTAATGAAAAAATGAATATGGAGTTCAAACACTCCATGATGACGCAGTTTGAGATGAAGGATCTTGGCTTAATGCACTATTACCTTGGAATGGAGGTTCATCAGTCAGATACAGGGATCTTCATCTATCAACATAAGTATGCTCAGGACATGATCAAGAAGTTTGCTATGGAGCATTGCAAACCAGTTGCAACTCCAGTTGGACATGGGATCCAATTAAGCAAAGATGATGGAGCACCAAAAGTTGATGTGACCACTTTCAGAAGCATGGTTGGGAGTTTGATGTTTCTCGCCAACACCAGACCAGATATTCGGTATGTTGTATCTCTTGTTTCTAGATTTATGTCTAACCCCTCGAAAGTCGCATTTGCGAGCAGCTAAAAGAATTTTGAGATATGTGAAGGGTACATTGGATTTTGGAATCCAGTACCATAAATGTAACACTATCAAGCTTGTAGGCTTCAGTGATAGTGATTGGGGTAGCAATATTGATGACAGGAAGTCAACATCAGGAAACTGTTTTAGTCTTGGATCAGGACTAATAACTTGGAGTTCAAAAAAGTAGACAGTAGTAGCGCTATCTTCAATAGAAGCTGAGTATATAGCGGTTACATATGCAAGTACTCAAGCCTTGTGGCTAAGGAAAGTACTAGAAGAGATTGGAGAACAGCAAAGTGGTCCGACCAGAATCTACTGCGACAACATCAGTGCCATTCAGTTGGCATATAATCCTGTCCACCATAGCAGAACGAAGCATTTTGATATGAAGTACCACTTCATCAGAGATATGGTGGAACATGAAATTGTTGAGCTTCAATACTGTCACACTTTGGAGAACGTCGCTGACATCTTCACCAAGGCGATGACTAAAGCTCAATTTGTAAAGCTGAGAGACTGTGTAGTCAGTTCTCTCAACTTTAAGGGGGAGAATGTTGTAAGTGTGAATAGGGTTATCACAAAGGAGGCTTAGAAAAATCCAGTTTCTAGCCTCAAGTGTGAAAACTCCAAGTTTTTAGCTGGCTAGGTTTTGTCGGCAAATGTTTTTTAAAATATATTTTGTCGACAAATTCCTTATCCCTCCAAATCTCCCTTCCATTTATTCCTCCGCACCTTCCTCCCCTTATCCCTCCATTTCCTCTCATCACCTTATCCCTCCTTCGTCGTCTTCTCCCTTCTATCTCTCCAACCTCCCACCTTATCCCTCCGTCATTTTCTTTCCCACCGACTTCTTCCTTCACTATATATTATTCATTATGCATATGTTGTATGGTTGGAGGCTCTTCAAATAAATAATATTTTATTCTGTCCGCTGCATTTTTTTTTGTATGTATATTTGACTGCACAGGCGGCTGTTTATTTGACTGCTCGGCTGAATTTGACACACAAAGCAAGCCAACGTGTATAATGAACTTTAGGGTTTCGATTTAACATTAGGGTTTTAATCTGATTTGATTAAAGTACTAATCCTTGTTTGTCTTTTGCAAGAAGCAAGCTGGCACTTGCATGATAGCGGAAGTAATGGCGAGAAAGACAAAGTCAGGCGCAATTTAATCGAGGACCGTCATATTGAAATGAGAGATGTCGAGAATTGCTAGTTTATCCAGATTTTTACAGATCTGGCTGCAAAGAGATTTTACAGTGACTAAGCATCCATCCATTGAACAATATATGTTGGCAATTGATTGAAAAATGAAAATATCTACACACGGTTACCGAAATTTGCCGATGGATGCATTTAACAAAAATTTATGGCAGAAGTAATGGTGTGCAGGGATTTTCAACTCAGAGGCGGCTCTACGAAGATGAAATGTCAAAGTAGTGACTCATCCAAATTTCCCAAGGGAATTAATGAAGACATTTGCACACAGTTACAAGTGGATGCAAATAATATCGGATTCTGCCTTCTCCATTTATGGCAAGTAACTGCACTAATTTGCAGAAGGGTTAAGTTTTATCAAAGCTTTATTTTAAAAGGCCTTATATTGTAAGGCCCGGGTGGTAGAGTTTAAGGTGATCAGATTTAGGGTTTTGAGAAGAAGATATTTCTGAAAAGATCAAGGTCTGTCCTGAGTCTATAAATACTTCTTCTAAATGTAATCGCAGAAGGCGAAAACTTAGAAAAAAGGCTATTGAAGCAATTTCTTGCAAATCTTGTTAAATGCTTTATTTTGGACTTGGAGTTGATGTGCTTTTTGCTTTCTATGATAGCATGGCCAGGAGCCTAATCTCTTTCAAATTGTGCTAAGTTCATTTTCTTTTGTTTTCATCTCGTTAAATTTTATTAAATATATGTTGTAAATTCGTGATATCAAGATTAAATATGTTGTTGGGCTTTAGTTGTTTTATTGTATGCTAGGGAAAACCACAGATTTAAGGTTTAGGTCTATTCTGATTGCTCTGTCCTCACTGTGTGAGCTATGTTGCTGGTGAGAGATACCAATTTTAACCGACTTCCCTTTTGTTTATGATTTTATTTCAGATCTGTTCTATCTTTGTCTTATGCTCTTAGTAGAAGGTGATCTTAGAAAGTTGAACACCTTCTTCTTTGATTTGTTCTATTGTGAAGCTGATAGTATAAATAAAATTGGTAGTTTTGGTTTTACAGCTAAGTTTGATAGACTTCTCTTTCTGCCCTACCCTACTCTCTTTGTTTTACCGTGAAATGATCCATTTTTATTTTCTTTAATTTATCTTTTATTTAAATATGCTGACCCATAAAGAGCTAGATCAAAGAACTAATTTTAAATCTGATTGTCAACAAAGATAACAACTTCTAAACATTATTGAACAAATTCAGAACCCGTTGTAAGGTAACAGACAGTCCATTTTGAAAACTATTCCAGAAGTGGAAAAGAGTGAATAGACATTCGACCCAACTCTGTAACTCACACCTTGGATAACCAGCAAGATCCTAAAGTGAGTGGGATTTATCCCTTATAAGTGTTATCAGAGTTTCATGCTCATTCTTCACAGGGTGTGTATAAAAGTCGGACCAACACTTCCTTCAATGACGTCGACGGTAAAGGTTTCAAATGCCTTTTATTAAACCCAACCTTTGGGTTTAATTTACTTTAACCTTTGCGTTTTGAAATATTTTTCCCTCCAAAACCCAACCTTAGGGTTTTATAAAAAATAATTAATTATCCTTTGTAAACCAAATAATATTATAATTAAAATTATAATAATTTATTTGGGTTTTTCACCACCTTGGATAAATATTATAATAAAGATTATAATATTATATCCTTCCATTGCTTCGGATATATTTGCTTCCAAAGGAGAAATGAAACCACTTTCTGACCCATTCTTTTGGGTGTAAAATAAAAATATTTTAACCCATTATAAACTTTCTTTAAACTTTGCACTTGAACTCAAGAAGAACTATCACTGGCATCTTGACATCAATGACAACTTTGCCTTAGGGACTCAAAATGTCCAAAAAATTCTTAGCTTCATCAAGAGAAGGAGAGAAAGGCTTGCCCTAGGGGATTATTCCCCTTCTCGATTGTTATCTCCACATCCTTCTTGCTCTTTCATTGCTCTTATTTTAGTTTCTCCTTCATAGTTATAGATCATTTTTATTATATTTTATTTTATTAGATTTGTAGTTAGATCATTTTTTGTTTACATTTTATTTTACTATTGTAGGTTTGCATTAGTTATAGATCATTTTTCTTTTACATTTTATTTTATTATTATAGATTTACACTAGTTAGATCATTTTTGTTTACATTTTATTTTATTGTTATAGATTTACACTAGTTAGATCATTTTTGTTTACATTTTATTTTATTGTTATAGATTTACACTAGTTAGATCATTTATATTTTGCATTTTATTTTATTGTTATAAATATGCACATAGACCATTTTTGTTTTGTATTTCATTTTATTGTTATAAATATGCATTTAGATCATTTATATTTTGTGTTTCATTTTATTATCGTTAATATGCATTTAGATCATTTCTATTTTGCATTTCATTTTACTATTATAGATATGCACTTAGATTATTTCTATTTTGCATTTCATTTTATTGTTATAAATTTTCATTTAGATCATTTATGTTTTGCATTTCATTTTATTGTTATAAATCTACATTTAGATCATTTTTGTTTTACATTTTATTTTACTGTTAAAAATATGCACTTAGACCATTTCTATTTTGCATTTTATTTTATTGTTATAAATCTACACAAATCATTTTTTTTTAAGCGAAAAACCCCTTGCGGAGCTACCTTGGTCTAAGAGACCACAAACAGGGGGTTCTACACCATTAAAGTCACCCGGGAGTCACACCCAACCCTGCTCGCACCAACATTATCAATTGGATTTTGGGTACCCAATTCAGCTTTTTGGTAGGGTGGAGATTCAAACTTGGGACCTCTCGTGGAGGATTGCCCTCTCCTCTCCAACTCACCTACAACACCTGGGTACACAAATCATTTTTATTTTGTATTTTATTTTATTATTATAAATCTTCACATAGATCATTTATGTTTTGCATTTCATTTTATTGTTATAAATATATCCATAGATCATTTTTGTTTTAGGTTTACATAATTTCTATTTTGTATTTCATTTTATTGTCATAAATCTGCATTTAGATCATTTATATTTTACATTTTATTTTACCGTTATAGATCTGCACTTAGATCATTTCTATTTGCATTTCATTTTAGATTGTATTTTGGCCATCGTGTTTCTCCATTTTTCCTCTTGTGAATTTGCATCCCATTTGTACAAGGCACGAATTCAGCAAAACTCTTGTTTTACCCCTTGGAGGCAAGGAATTCTCTTATCTGTTGCATTCTTCTTGCTTTTGCATTTTTCTTCTCTTTCTCTATTTTTTTCCAAACCCTCTATCTTTTCTTTGTGTTGTGTCTTTCTCTAATTTCTAAAAAGGTCAATACATTTTATATTTAATACATGGTCAACTAAAAGGACCAAGGAGGGTTGAATGTCATGCTTGCAATCCTAGTCTTCATAGCGGCTTAAGCAGGCCCCCAAACACTAACAATATTTTTCAATTTTCTATATTTGTTTGTAGATTTTCTCAAATTCACGATCATAGTTTTTGGGGCATGAATTTGGATTCACGATCATCAGATATGAGGTGCAACTTTGGTATAAGGATAAACAGAAGTTCAGCTAAGTGTTTAGTTAGTATTTTAGGTGTCTTTTGACTATTTTTTATGATATACTATATTTTTATGTTCTATTTTATGCTTTTTACCCATCAATTATAAAAGGAATGTGATTTTAATCCTAGAAATAAAAACTTACTTAGGCATTAAAATAACAACTCATATAGTTTTATATTTAGGCTAGCTTATCTGTGCATCCTTCTTGCACCTTTGCTCAAAGAATAAAGATTTAATTTTTGTATCTTTAGGATTAGTTGTGCATGCAAAGGAAAAATTATTTCTAGGGTATTTTTTGTTTGCTTGCATTTTGTCTTCTTGCATACTTTTTACAATATTTTAAATAACTATAGATTTATTTTCTTATAAGCTAAACTTAGGTGTTTGTAAATTAACACATCAAACCATCCCATCCTATATTTGGAGTGAATCCTTAAAATACTCCTGGTGAACCCTCAAACCTAATAATCACCAAGCCTGAAGTGTGAGGAACGTAGGCCTACAATTACCTCAACTCCTAATAGATATGTCTAGAATCATTTGTGCAGTTTTGTCCCTCCACACTTGCAAATAGATAAACTCCTAAAAATAGCTAGATTCTAAGGGGTATGTTTAAGTATGAGGATGACTTCCACTTGGATGACATTAGACCCCTATTTAAAGATACATAATAATATAAAAGTATAAAATTATGTATAATTTAGTTAGTAAGAGCATCACAATAGAGCATAAACACTAGCAATACTATTATCTAGGGGTGGTATTTTTGCTTTCTATTGTAAGATGATATATTGTAATATTTGTATTCTCTATGATAGATAAGTAGATCATAATAGTGCTACAAGCACTATAATATTATTGCACTTTTTCCTGAAGTGTAGCAAAACAAGTTTTCAAGCCCAAAAATTCATGATAAATTAACTATAATATGCTAAGCAAAGATATATTTTAAATTGGATACTATGATTTAAAGATAAAATATAAAAGCCTACCTATGCTGATGATTATAGACAATAGATAATAAAAATATATATGTAAAGACAAAATGATTCTAAATGACAAAAGAGTTAGAGATAAATCCTAAAAGGCTATAAATGGAAGCCTACCCTAGTGTTTGTACAAATATAGTTGGGGTAAATCTTACAATCAAGATATTTACTTTACATAATTTCCAATGTTATTCGCATAATATCCTCCAATAATACCCCCACAAGGACTTTGCCAAGATTCAAATGTAAATGTTAAAAACCAAATAGGAAGCACTTCAGTTTTGCTAATTCAAAATTCCAAAAAGTCAAAGTTTTGTTACTTGAGATTTGACATGAATTTCAACAATTGTTTTTAATTTTTCAAGTCCTCCCTTTAGGATCCCCTAAGGGCTGAATTTATAGAACCCATGGACTTCTTGGGTGATCTACAATAATTGGAAATTTTCAATTAAGGAAGGTTACATAAAGAGGTGAAATAATATTAGAGGTAGATTGATGGAAGGATAAAATCTAAGAATGGTAACATATTTGATGGAGGACAAGAAGGTAATATTGATAAATTTAAATGATGCATGCTTTCCAATCATCTTAGGTGATGGGAATTGGGGGATGTTACATGGTATTAGTATAATAGGTCCCTAATTTTGTGGGCAACTGATGCCTGTCAACTACCTTTTTTTTAAATTATAACAGTCAGTAACATTTATGTCATAAGCACTAGTGATGCTTATGATAATAATGCCAGTATCAAAATAACTATTGATAGGTTGATTGGATGGGAAAATATGAGATTTAAATGTTTAGTAAAAGCACTACTAGCTATTCAATATCAATACTATTACTACTATATTGGGTACAACATGTTTGATTTAGGACGTTAAGTACCCCTTGGATTAGATATTATCTTATCGATTTGGTCAATATGTTTGGTTTTTTTGATAAGGTAGAATTTTTGTATATTTTTTAACACTTTCAAAATTGGGTGTCTAAATTTGCTTTTTTAATGCATTTATCAGGTGATGAATGTGTCAATAACTAGCTTGTGTGTCCAAATTTTGAGACAAATAATTTTATAATGATTAAGAATAAAGATTTAGGATGACTAATGCTTATGATGAGTTGATTACTAATGATGAAAAATTTTGTCTTTGCAATAGAATTAAATACTACTATATCCCTATTTGCCTCTTCATTTTTTAGAGGAAAAATCAAGTTTCAAAAAGGAAACTCAACCTAACTATAATATACAAGTAAATTGAGAAGACTATGATAAAACAACAAAATTTACTAGGGTGGGATGGGGGTGAAATGGATAAGGGTAAAAATAAATTTATTTTTACTACTAATGATAATGAAATAGATATATAGAATAGAATCATAGCACTAATTATTATAGCTCAATAGGAAAGACCTACACATCACACAGACAGAGTGAGGGAACCCACCATATAAGGGTGTGATTAGCCTAATCTATCTTCTTTGAATTTTGTTAGTTTTTTATTTTTGTATTAAAAATATGCTAAATCAAAATGGTAGTGCTATTGTAGGGTGGTAATGCTATTACACTAGTGTTTTTTCCAAGTAACAACCCTTTAATTGAGCAATGATACTTTTTCATTTGCACACAATTTTTATCATCTAGTAGTGCTTTTATTAAGCAATGGAATTTCTACTTGTAGATGGTAGTTTTTTCCTTTTTATTTTTTATGATAATTTAGATAGGTTTAAGATGATATTTTTGATATTAAGATTAGTTTTAGGTATTTTTGACTCATGTTTTGCTTGATTTGTGGTTGCAAGAGAGATTGTAGACACTATAGTTTTGGAAGCAATGACCTCATACCTTGGAGACCATTTTGGCACTACTAGATTTCAAATATCATGTTCTTCTTATAGTAGTAGGGTTCTACCATATGGCCTTAATGCCAAAGGTGAATTTTGATCACATGCTTCTAAAAAAATTGAGAGATGGTATTTAGAGATGAATACCTTCCAGCTACCATACAGGGAGCTAATTGTTACTCTAGAGGACATCTAAAGGATCTTGAGTAACTATCAAGGGAGACTATTATAATAGATGTAGTCCTAATAATGTAATTTACAATGGGTAACATTAGATTTCATGTGGTTAGGACTAGCATTGACATTAATTTTGTCTATACTGTAGGGTAGGTAGACTGATAGGTAATGCTACTAGTCATGTTGGTGTTACATGTTTTGATTGGTGATACTAATATGTGGGCTATGCATTAGGAATAGGGAATTTGGTAGCATATATGCTTGAGATATAGATAGTATTCACATGGGGACCTCTTATCTTGTCATGGTTGTACTATTTACTACAATAATAGTGGGGTGGTAGGGGACTATCATAATACATATTACTTCAACTATGGATTTGGAAGCACAAAGTAGTGGTACAACCACCAAGGCTTCTAAGGTAGGTATATGATGTGAAGGCATTACTAACAAACCCATGGGTGTATCATTTTTAGGGTGGATAGAGTAGGCCTCACAAAGGTGCTTCATATAGAGTGAAATAGTTGGTAGATGACTTCTAGCATGAATAGATCATATGGCAGCCCTACAAGGGATATTTAGGCTAGTTGAAGGATAACTACCAACTAGTGAGATTAAAATAAATATGGTGGATTATGGTACCATAGGAAGAGTAATATCTCTTCCATTATGAGAGAGTGGCCTACTATTTTGACCTATAATAGCACATATTGTTGGATCCAATCTAGTATCATCGATTCATATGAGAGAAATGGTTTAACACTTTACCAAATATAGAATCCTATCATAAACCTAACATAGATGATCCTATCATTCTAGATATTGGTATTTATGACCTTGAAGTTATTGTTGGGGTTAGTTTTAGACTATTTGACTTAGGAGGGTTACAATGGTGGTATTGAGGATAGGTGAGAGGATGTAGTTGGGGTGGTGGACTAGGGTAGCTCTATGGGTAGTCCTACCATTAGTTAGATAATTATAGGAATTTTAGAGGTATATATAGGTGGAAGCAACAACAATAGGATTAGGGACCATGCCAATTGTGAGAGGATGTGAGACCTAGTATGTCTCCTTAGTTATCAATGGAGATAGAGAGATGTGTTGGCTATATAGGTGGCTAGTCTATATGCTATAGTAGTGACAACCATGATGTAATTAGTGAAGAACACAAGATTATACTGAGAGGGGGGGTGAACAATATAAGACCACTTTTTACTTTTCTTTTCAATTCAATATTATGCAGTGTATAGACAACAGTATCAATAGCAATAATCAAGCAATGCACAAAACACCATACACAATAGAGACACCACAGTTTACGTGGTTCACCCAATGTGGGCTACTCCATGGAGAAAATATTTTACTAAAAATTTCTCAATCAATTTCTTTGGGAATCCTTCCCAATTACAATGTTTATGGATCTCTGTCCAAAGGAGATGTTGATCCCCTAATCTCAAGTTCATGGATCTCTTCCACAGGAGAACTCTTTCCCCTTCTACTCTAGCTAGTGATCTTCTAGAAGACTTTGTCTCTCTACTACACTGACTAGTGGATCTCTCTCCACTTGAAGACTCCTCACTCAGATCTATCTTCAATTATGTTGGCTGCTATATCTCTATCCACTGAGACTCTATCCTCTATACTCTATCACCTCCAAAGCTCTATCAATAGGCTCACTCAGAACCTGCTCAATAGGCTCACTTAGAACCTTCTCAACAAGCTCACACAGAACTTGTCCAAATATGCTCAACAAGCTCACACAAAACTTGTCCAAATATTCTCAACAAGCTCACATAGAACTTGTCCAAATCTTCTCAACAAGCTCACCAAGAACTTGCCCAAATCTTCACTAGCAAGCTCACCAAGAACTTGCCCAAATATGCACTAGCAAGCTCACCAAGAACTTACCCAAATATTCACTAGCAAGCTCACCAAGAACTTGCCCAAATCTGCACTAGCAAGCTCACCAAGAACTTGCCCAAATATGCACTAGCAAGCTCACCAAGAACTTGCCCAAATCTACTCTAGCAAGCTCACCAAGAACTTGCTCAATAATTCAATCTCATAGAAGCATAAAGAGAATTGTTAGAGACTCAATATGTTCTATACTCAAATCCCAATCTCAACTCAAATCAATCTTATAGAAGCATAAAGAGAATTGTTAGAGACTCAATATGTTCTATCCTCAAATCTCAATCTCAACTCAAATCAATCTTATAGAAGCATAAAGAGAATTGTTAGAGACTCAATATGTTCTATCCTCAAATCTCAATCTCAACTCAAATCCAGAATATAGAATAGTTTGTTTCATGGAACTTGAACAACCACTTCACACAATCACTTGACTAGGCTCAAACAACTCTTCTCAACCAACTACCACAAGGAACAACTCTTTCTTACAAACCCTAGTCCAAGCATGTATCAACCAACTCAAATGTTTCCAACAATGCTCAACCACAAATCTCACATAACAATGATACTCATGTTCTTTTCAAGTTCAAGTTCTTTGCATAACCAATGGGCTTCAACAACAATGCTAATAAAACATTCTTCACATAACAATGATACTCATGTTCTTCTCAAACCCTATCTCAGGTTTTTCACACTACTAATGGCTTCAACAACAATGCTTATAAAACAAGGTTTAATAGCAACTCTCAACCCATAAAACCTTGAAGCATTCAACCAACTACTTTCGAAAAGGAAACCACAATTAATCCTTTTCTCTCCAATGATATTTCAGAAATCAACCACCATAAACAATCAATAGGAGAATGTGCCCATACCTTTTATGAAGATGAAGAAGCCTTTTGGTTGTCCACAAAATCTGTCTCACTCAACACACTTTCTTTTTCAACTTTCAACAAGGGTTAGAGATCTTGATTAATAACACAACAATAACATCCAAATAACACCTTATTACTCCTACTCAATAACATACACCATGTCACTTCATAAATGAATTGATCTCTTTTGAAAAAGAACAAAGCAACCTTCACTTTTGAACCTCTTTACAAAATCAGAAATATCTCTTTACACACACCTTATTTCTCCCTCTAAGCAAGTTAATCAAATAGCCCTCGGAATAAGCTTTCCAATGATATATAATATGATATACTTCTAAAAAATAAATCACCAAAAATCTCTCCTTTTTTAAACATGCATCATAACCCTTATTCCTCCTAGGGCAACTTTAGAAAAATAAAATATATCTAAAAATTATTAACTTGCCTCTGTCCCTGATGGGATTCGATCTCGTGACCTTCCTTGCTCAGTTCCTTAACCACATCCAACCTACCATTGGGCCACACACCCTCATGTGCTCAAAAGGAGCACACAACAAAACCTTATGTCGCGAATATCTGTGCCCTTCGAAAACAAAACGCGCTTCACGCGTTTCAACACAACAAAACACCTTCGACAAGAATCGAACGTAGGACCTCCTGCTTCACACACAGTGCATGAACCACTAGGCCAAGGAGGCCTATATGTTTGGCTTTACTCCACAATAGTCTCTTCAACGAATGCAAAAATCGTAAGCCTTTTAAAACCCTTTTCACACACACTTCGACACACGATGCGCAGGCTCTTTTACCATTCGAATCCAAATATCAAATCGAGCGCATATATATATATATATATATATATATATATATATATATATATATATATATATATATATATATATATATATATATATATATATATATATATATATATATATGTCCTCCTCCTTTCCTTTGACGTCGGTGCTATAATTTAAATATTAGTTTTATGCCTTTTCCTTTCTTTGACGTCGGTGCTATAAATTAAATTTTAATTTTAATTTTAAATTTTAATTTTAAATTTTTTTTAAATTTTAAATAATTTAAAATTTAAACTTAAATATTTAAAATTAAATATCTCCATCATTGGGGCACCTTTTTTGATGAAACGAAAAGCCAACCTGGGTTTTAAGAAAAACCCATTTCAAATCTACCATCCATGGTTTTAAATAAAACCTTTTATTTTGCCTGCCTTGGTTTTCACAAAAACCCTGTATATATCCATGCTCTCAAAAATATCATAAATGCTTATTTATGAAATGCTTTGGCCACCAAAACTCAATGTGATCCATGTGACATCAATGACAACATAAAATCACTCAAATTTCCAACAATCTCCCCCTTTGTCATTGATGGCAACACCTCTATTGTAAATCACCACAATCACTGTAAAAACCATCTCTGAGAATCAAAGTTGCTCCCCTTGACTCAATACTCTCTATGGAGGCTGCTCCCCCTAACTCAATGCTCTCTTTGGAGGCTGCTTCCCCTAACTCAATGCTCTCTTTGGAGGTTGCTCCCCCTAACTCAATGCTCTCCCCCTTACTCAAATCTCTCCCCCTTTGACATCAATGGCAAAAGGGACACCTATGGGGCTAAAAGATATGACTCTTAAGCTTAGCCCCCTCACCACCTTCTCTATTGAGGTGATTAATTTTGGGGTGGGAGTACATTTACTCCCATATTACATTGTTTCTTTCCTCTATCAACTTCCTTCCATATTTTTCTGATATCCTTCTCTTGATGAATTACTTGATCTTCTTGTCTTGAACCTGTTTGACCTTCTTGCCTTGAAACTGCTTGACCTTCTTGTCTTGAACTTGTTTGGAATTGAGTCCTACACCATTTTGCAATATGTCCAAAGTTATTGCAATTAAAACACTTGATATTGTAGCCTTTGGATGGTGCCCATATCCTGAATTCTTTCTTGAAATAATTTCCATATCCATTCCTTTCTTGAACCCTATATTGTGAAGTTCTATTTTCATGACCATTATGACCATGACTTCTGATTTGTGTAGCTCTAAAACCAAAACCATGTTGCTCATTTTCTTTGCACTGAGAAGCTCTATGACCAATCTTGTTGCATAAGAAGCAATGTCCCTAAAAACCATACCTTCTTCCTTTGAAGTTTCTTCTAGCAAAATCAAACTTCTTTGATCCATGGATCCTGTAGTGTATAGCCCTGTGTCCAAATCCATTACAAGAAAAACAATGTCCTTGAAAAGCCCTTTGTTCATGCCTTGGTTCCTCATACCTTTCTTGATCATTATCCTTGTAATCATCTTTGACTTGTGCATTGTATCCTTGAATGTTCTTTGTAGCATCTAAATCCTCTTCCTTAATTTCTTCCTTGCTTTCCTCTTCAAGAATTTCTTTTCCTTTTGAACTTGATTCACCTATCTCAAAACAAGATCCAAACTGGATGTTTGGAGCCATAGGAACTTTGGAACTTTCTTCATAAATCTTAGGTGCTTCCTTGCTTTCATCTTTTAGAACTTCCTTTCCTTTTGAGTGTGACTTTTCTTGGAAATAAGATACAACTTTAAAATAAGTTTCCACTCCTTTTTGAACCTTTTCATTTAATGTGTCATGTCTTGCCGTTATTGTCCTTAATTCTTCATTCATCCTTTCCTCTATCCTTTTTGCATTTTGAAGCTCATATCTTAGATCACTGATTGTCTGAAGTTGTTCTACTCTAATTTTTACATCTGTTCGAATCTTGTTTTCAAGATTCCTAATTTCTTCTTTTAGCCTTTTGACTTCTGTTTTTTATTTTCTTGGCTCATCCTCTTCTTTTTCTATTACCAAAAGTGAGACTTCTTCTGTTTCTTTTATCCCATAGAAAAACCCTTCTTCATCTTCATTGTCACTAAGATCATTATAATCTTCTATAGCAAACAAACTCTCATGATTTCTTTGACCATACTTGTTTCCTTGATGTGTCATCTCATCTTCACTATCACTGAAGCCATTGCAATATCCTGATCTGTGATCTCTTTGACCACACACAAAGCATTGTTCTCTTTCATCTTCTATTCCTAGGAATAGATGTTCTTCCTTTTCATCATTTGACTTGTCTCTATCACTGTGATCTGAGCTATCACTTGCTTCTACAATGTAGAAGGTTTTCTTTGTCTTATGAAAACTTTTCTTCTTCTCATACTTGTTTTGCTTGTATCTATCATCTTTGTCATGCTTATGCTTTCCATATTCTTTTCTTCTGTGACCTTGTTTTTCATCATCACTATTTTCTTCATGTGGACACTTGTATGCATAGTGACCAAAATCACCACACTTGTAGCATCTAACTTTCTTCATATCCCTATAATTTCTTAAGTCCTTTTTCCTTTTGATGAAGTTAGCTTCCTCATAATTATCTGAATCTCTATTTGTCTCTGGAACTTTCCCTTTCTTTTTCTCTGAAGCCTTGAATGCAGTTTCTTTTATTGGAACCTGATGCTTACTTCTCCTCATCTCATAAGTTGTGAGTGTTCCTTGTAGTTCTTCCATTGTTAGCTTGTTGATATCCATTATTTCTTCTATTGTTGAAACCTTTGCATCATACTTCATGGGAAGTGATCTCAAAACCTTTTGAGTAACATCTGATTCTTTCATCTCAAATCCTAGACCTCTCATGGTGTTAGCAATCTCATCAACTCAAAGTAAAAACTATGCAATATCTTCAGAATCTTCCATTTTCAATTCCTCAAATATTTTTCTATGAGTTTGTAGTTTTGCCAACTTTACCTTGGAATCTCCTTCATAGGTATTCCACAACTTGGTCCACATTTCATTTGTTGAATTACATACCATGACCTTTGCAAAATTTGTCTCACGTAGCCCACTTAGAATACAATTCATTGCCCTTGCATTGATCTCAACCAATTTCCTGATAGTCTTATCTACCTCGGGATCACCTTCAACCTTATACTCTTTTGCAACCATCTGCCATACCTCATATCCTTGTGATATCAAGTAGTTCTTCATTCTCATGCTCCAAAAAGCATAATTGTTATCATCAAATAGTGGAGCCTTATTTGTAGATGATCCATTCTGTGAAGCCATCTATGTTCTTGTAGAATCTACCCTCAAGTTGTTAGCCTTTCCGAAGGAACCCACTCTGATACCAATTGAAGAACATAAGCTTATACTGAGAGGGGGGTGAACAGTATAAGACCACTTTTTACTTTTCTTTTCAATTCAATATTATGCAGTGTATAGATAGTAGTATCAATAGTAGTAATCAAGCAATGCACAAAACACCATACACAATAGAGACACCATAGTTTACGTGGTTCACCCAATGTGGGCTACTCCACGGAGAAAATATTTTACTAAAACTTTCTCAATCAATTTCTTTGGGAATCCTTCCCAATTACAATGTTTATGGATCTCTTTCCAAAGGAGATGTTGATCCCCTAATCTCAAGTTTATGGATCTCTTCCATAGGAGAACTCTTTCCCCTTCTGCTCTAGCTAGTGATCTTCTAGAAGACTCTGTCTCTCTACTGCACTGACTGGTGGATCTCTCTCCACTTGAAGACTCCTCACTTAGATTTGTCTTCAATTATGTTGGCTACTGGATCTCTATCCACTGAGACTCTATCCTTTGTACTTTGTCACCTCCAAAGCTCTATCAATAGGCTCACTCAAAACTTGCTCAATAGGCTCACTCAAAACCTGCTCAACAAGCTCACATAGAACTTGTCCAAATCTTCTCAACAAGCTCACATAGAACTTGTCCAAATATACTCAACAAGCTCACACAAAACTTGTCCAAATCTGCTCAACAAGCTCACCAAGAACTTGTCCAAATCTACACTAGAAATATCACCAAGAACTTGTCCAAATCTTCACTAGCAAGCTCACCAAGAACTTGCCCAAATCTGCACTAGCAAGCTCACCAAGAACTTGCCCAAATCTGCACTAGCAAGCTCACCAAGAACTTTCCCAAATTTGCACTAGCAATCTCACCAAGAACTTGCCCAAATATGCACTAGCAAGCTCACCAAGAACTTGCCCAAATCTACTCTAGCAAGCTCACCAAGAACTTGCTCAATAATTCAATCTCATAGAAGCATAAAGAGAATTGTTAGAGACTCAATATGTTCTATACTCAAATCCCAATCTCAACTCAAATCAATCTTATAGAAGCATAAAGAGAATTGTTAGAGACTCAATATGTTCTATCCTCAAATCTCAATCTCAACTCAAATCAATCTTATAGAAGCATAAAGAGAATTGTTAGAGACTCAATATGTTCTATCCTCAAATCTCAATCTCAACTCAAATCTAGAATATAGAATAGTTTGTTTCATGGAACTTGAACAACCACTTCACACAATCACTTGACTAGGCTCAAACAACTCTTCTCAACCAACTACCACAAGGAACAACTCTTTCTTACAAACCCTAGTCCAAGCATGTATCAACCAACTCAAATGTTTCCAACAATGCTCAACCACAAATCTCACATAACAATGATACTCATGTTCTTTTTAAGTTCAAGTTCTTTGCATAACCAATGGGCTTCAACAACAATTCTAATAAAACATTCTTCACATAACAATGATACTCATGTTCTTCTCAAACCCTATCTCAGGTTTTTCACACTACTAATGGCTTCAACAACAATGCTTATAAAACAAGGTTTAATAGCAACTCTCAACCCAGAAAATCTTGAAGCATTCAACCAACTACTTTCGAAAAGGAAACCACAATTAATCCTTTTCTCTCCAATGATATTTCAAAAATCAACCACCATAAACAATCAATAGGAGAATGTGCCCATACCTTTTATGAAGATGAAGAAGCCTTTTGGTTGTCCACAAAATCTTTCTCACTCAACACACTTTCTTTTTCAACTTTCAACAAGGGTTAGAGATCTTGATTAATAACACAACAATAACATCCAAATAACACCTTATTACTCCTACTCAATAACATACACCATGTCACTTCATAAATGAATTGATCTCTTTTGAAAAAGAACAAAGCAACCTTCACTTTTGAACCTCTTTACAAAATCAGAAATATCTCTTTACACACACCTTATTTCTCCCTCTAAGCAAGTTAATAAAATAGCCCTCGGAATAAGCTTTCCAACGATATATAATATGATATACTTCTAAAAAATAAATCACCATAAATCTCTCCTTTTTTAAACATGCATCATAACCCTTATTCCTCCTAGGGCAACTTTAGAAAAATAAAATATATCTAAAAATTATTAACTTGCCTCTATCCCTGATGGGATTCGATCTCGTGACCTTCCTTGCTCAGTGCCTTAACCATAGCCAACCTGCCATTGGGCCACATGCCCTCACGTGCTCAAAAGGAGCACACAACAAAACCTTATGTCACGAATATTTGTGCCCTTCGAAAACAAAACGTGCTTCACGTGTTTCAACACAACAAAACACCTTCGGCAAGAATCGAACACATGACCTCTTGCTTCACACAGAGTGCATGAACCACTAGGCCAAGGAGGCCTATACGTTTGGCTTTACTCCACAATAGTCTCTTCAACGAACGCGAAAATTGTAAGCCTTTTAAAACCCTTTTCACACACACTTCGACACACGATGCGCAGACTCTTTTACCATTCGAATCCAAATATCAAATTGAGCGCTTAGAGAAATAAATCGAAACTTTGGGCATATATATATGTGTGTATGTGTGTGTGTGTGTGTGTGTGTGTGTGTGTGTGTGTGTGTGTGTGTGTGTGTGTGTGTGTGTGTGTGTGTCCTCCTCCTTTCCTTTGACGTCGGTGCTATAATTTAAATATTAGTTTTATGCCTTTTCCTTTCTTTGACGTCGGCGCTATAAATTAAATTTTAATTTTAATTTTAAATTTAAATTTTAAATAATTTAAAATTTAAACTTAAATATTTAAAATTAAATATCTCCATCATCGGGGCACCTTTTTCGATGAAATGAAAATCCAACCTGGGTTTTAAGAAAAACCCATTTCAAATCTGCCATCCATGGTTTTAAATAAAACCTTTTATTTTCCTGCCTTGGTTTTCACAAAAACCCTGTATATATCCATGCTCTCCAAAATATCATAAATGCTTATTTATGAAATGCTTTGGCCACCAAAACTCAATGTGATCCATGTGACATCAATGATAACATAAAATCACTCAAATTTCCAACAATTAGATGTAGTCATGGTATAGGTATCTACATATACCTAGGAGCATGAAAATTTGGTGCAATAGACCTTCATGATGTAGTCAATGATGCATTTTTTTACCGTGGAGAGAGATTCAATTGTAGTGAAGGTTGTAATAGAAACTAACATGTGTGATACTGAGTTTGGTCTAAATGCTCCTAGATTAATTTAATATATTGAAATAGATACAAACAATATATTTGGCTCAAGTTCATGCAAATATTACAATAAAGTTCAAGAGACTTACCCATTATAGGATAACCTACCATGCAATAGTTTGAGTTGATCATTGGTTGCCTTCATCAATCTGAATGTGAATGACACAAATCCACTCATATTCTATGATATGATAGTCACAATATTCCATTAGGATACCATTTCCATAGGGGGTCGAGGAGTAAGATCCCTAAATAGTGGATTATAGCGCTAGCTCTAGGATTCTCCTGGGAGGATCAATTTTTCCATTGTATCATATAATGATAATTATATTACATTACAATGTACATATATGTTTTTAATGTATATATATATGCACCAATTTCTATTGATGCATGATGATGTATCTAACTATGTTGAATGTAGGTTTGCTTTATGTTTATTAATTTGATTATATTTTATGAGTAATTATTAATATTGTGTATATTTATATTATGATCATTTTCTCGTTTAAAATATGATGGTTATTTTATGAGGTTTTAAAATGATAATTAATAATAAAATAGATTTTTTATTTGAGATGCATGATAGGATTTAGAGTAGATGTTGGGTTAACTATAATAATATAGCTTATAATATAAAGATGTATAGTATACAAAAGACATGTGCCCAAGGGAACTTTAGATAATGCCATAAGGCATTGCTATGATACTAGATATGATACAAAGATAGACATGCATAGGGGGACTTTTAATAATACCACAAGGTATTGCTATAATACAAGATATGATACAAAGATATACAAGCCCAAGGGTATGTTAGATAATGCCATAAGGAATTGTTATGATACAAGATATGATAGAAAGATATATGTTCCCAAGGGAAAATTAGATAAATACTTAAGGCTTTGGTATGATACAATATATGATATAATATTTTTGGGACTTTGGACAAATGTCAAAGAATTTTTTTTTATTTTATTAAAAACTATTAATAGATTTATTTCAAAAAATGTTTTGAGGACTTTGTAGGTATTCCAAATGGCAATATACTTACCTCTAGATAAATATCATAGATTAATTTAATTGTTGTATTGGACTTTAGACAAAATTCATAAAGATTTTTTAACCTTACCTTTAGAAAAATGTTGTAAAGGACTTCTTACTTCTCTCTAAATATATCATAAAGGACTTATGCCTTGCCCCTAGATAAATGTCTTAAGGAATTTTACCTTGACAATAGATAAATTTCATAGAGGACATTTATATTACCTTTACACAAATGTCTGAAAGGACATTTGCCTTGTTTCTAGCTAAATGTCATAAAGGGATTTTTTCTTACCATTAGACAACTGTTATAAAAGACTTTTGTTGTGCCAAATGGTGATATATTTACTTCTAGATAAATGTTATTGAGGAATTTTAGATGTGATAAATGATGATGAATTTACCTCTAGATAAATATCATCAAATAATCTTAAATTGTTATTTTATTACTTTAGTTAGTTTTGACAACGAATTACCCCTAATTTGTAGTTGCATAGAAAATTTTGTTATTGACATGATGAATATTGCCCCCATGCCTATATGTGTTTGGGGTAGTTTTGATGACCCTAAATATATAAATAAAAAATTCTATTGAGGTCATTCAACATTTGATATGGGTTCAAGATCAATAGTACTTCAATTGCAAGTTGAAGAAAGACATTGGGTTGCCATTAGCACCTACGAATCTCACAATTTTCATCATGTGGTGGGATTTTGGTAGGTATAGAATAATTGAGTTTGCCATTAACACATATGAATATTTTAAGATATGATGATATGATCCCATTGGCATCATGTCCTTACGCTATTTGTAAATGAAAATATCTAACCTAACTAGAATTATCATATTCAAAAGGGATAGGATGAATTATTAATAATATGAAAGATTTAAGAGAAGAAAGTTTTATATTATTTATGTCTATTATCCTCACTATTTTATACCTAAGTGGAGGGGGATGTATTATACCTCTATAACTTGGTTATAATGAAAAAGGGATAATGGATTGTAGATGATATATTTATCGAGATAAAATTTGTAATCAATTTGTACAAACACCTTACTTTCAAATATTTGTTGGTGAGTGGGAATACGAGTATAGAAAATCAATTCTAAACTCGTGTACAAAGAGGCTAGAGTAATACATTTGGATGAAAGAAATAGACAAGTCTATATAACAATAGTTTGCTTTAAGGATGAAGATAGAAGATTTCTTGGTGGAAGAATTATAGATGATATTTATGGAATAATTATATTTGATGGTTCCTCTTGATCCGTTGATCTACTTGAGATAAAATTTGCACCCTAGACCAAGGTCAAGATTGGAGGACTTAGAATCAATTCTAAGTAAACCTCCAACTAAGTATGACTCCTTAACTAAATATTACTATGTAAAAGATAAATTATAGAAAATGGGATGGGATTGAGAAAAAGGTAGGGATAGAGATAATGAAGATTGTGATGGCCAAAGCTTAGACAACAACATTGATTTTAGCTAAATGAGCATTAACCATCTATTACAATAAATGTCTAATAGAGTAAACCTAAATTAAATCTATGTAGAAAATACATTCTTAGATATTACAACATCCAACATTCCAATAATTTTTCGTCGGACTAAATGCTTGTCCCTTTCCTGGTGCTTTTAGCGGTGTAAAAGACTTAAAATGATTGTGGCATGGCGGTTATAGGGGTGGACTACACGAAGATCTATGTGGCAACTTCTGTGGTGGACAGCACAGAATACTGTGGCAGCCATAAAAGCTGGACAACCTGCCTGATTCATGGCAGCTATCGATTCCACCATGTTAAAAAAAAACATTCCAATAATTTTAATCAAAATAAGTCAAACAACTTCAATCCTAATAGATCATATATCAATTAAAGCATAAACAAAAATACTGAAAGTGCAAATATCACCATAATAAATAATTACATACACTTCAATTGGTAGAGGTCAAATAGCTCTTGATTTTATTTGAACAACATGCACACAAATATTACAAAAGGAAAACTCTAAATTATACAACCCTTTATATTGAGGAGCATTCCTCTATTTATAATATTCAACTAAGCTAGAAATGAAATTGACCACTATTTATAATCATAAGCAAAAATTATAATGAATAATAAAGTATGATCTATCACCATTAAGCATATTTGGAACATTCTCTATTATCCCTCTTGTAGTTATGATTTACAATATCTTTAGTTATGCTTTTCTCAAGAGGCTATGGCTTTCATGTTTTGACAACTACAATTATGGTCTAAATGCTTTGGTTTGGGAGTGCTAGGTGCCTTTTCCTTAATAATATTTTAATTTACAAGAATGATAGATATTTTAGGTGGTGTCATACTCCATTATGAGATCCTTTGGTCTAGGATGTTTCTTTTCTTTGACTTGTGCTTTGGGTTGTTTTTCTTGCTTCATGCAGGATCTTCACTAGGTCAAAATTTTTGGAGGGTTAGGCTAATGTCATTGCAAAAAAATTATGGATTGCCACCTTTCAATATTTCTTTTATTTCTAGAGATAATAATTTCAACCCCAAAATCTTCTTCACTAGACCGAAGATATTAAAGTGCCTTACTGGCATCATTGTAATATTATTTTAGCTTTTTAGACTTGGCAATTCTAGCTCTAAAGAATATGAATCTAGTTTGGGTGAAAGCTTCTAGCTTCAATGAATGAGTAATTTTAAGCAATTTTGAGTTTGTAAATGCTTCCTTAATTTTTTAATGAAATAATTTGGTTGACTTCTTTTCATGGGATCTTTCTTGCATGTTAACCAAAGTTTTGGTCTCTACCTTTTTGAGCATTTCTTAGTTCAACAAAGACATTTTTCCATTGACCCACCCATTGATTCCTTCAAATGCTTTGATAATTAACTTTAAATCAAGATTTGGTTTTTTCTTGGTGTTGGCTACTTGACAAATCAAGGGGGCCTCAAATATTCTCATCTTGTTTTTCTTCAAACTCAAAATTAGATGGCAGTCTTACTCAAAATTGTTCTCTTTAGTCAAATTTTCCCAATGTGGTGAATTTATACTATATCTTTGGTTACTTATAGGGGATATTCTACTTATAGTAGATAAGAAAACTAGAAATGAGGGCCTTATCTATTGGATGTACACTCTATAAGGATAAATCCTTGGGCTTCTAGAGCTTAAAGGGATGGGAGAAGGGTACCATTATTGGAGGGTAGATTTGCTTTAGGACTTATGGAATACTAAGGGGAAAATAATCTTCTTATAGACCTCTTCCACTTGGTAAGCCATTGAATTTTCTCCTCTATTGGTCATTCTTTCATTGATTTCTTCTATAGTAAGGCGATATAGAAAGACTTCTTTAATGTGCCTAAGTAACGAAGACATCATCATCTATCATGCATTTTTGGCCCTTGGATATGCTTGATTTGTGTGAACATCATAAAATTTTCAAACTATCCTCCAAATATACCATCGATATCATCCCTCTGCTATGACTCTAAACCATTCATTTCTTATAAAATTTACATACACGTAACAGAAGAAAGATTTTTTATAGACCTAGATAAGGTTGAAAATTCATCCTTCACCTAGATCCTAACCCATGCTTATGATCTTGAAGGTTTTTCTAGGATTGAATCCCAAATCTTGGAAAACCAACACTTATTTTGGTCAATGAAATGTGCTTCAACTAGAGATCCCTTCAATTCAAGTTATGCATATCTCTTTAATGTCATTGCCTTTTATAGTCAATAGTTTTTTATTTAAACTCTAGATTTATGTTAAACACTATTTATTTACACTATGGTACAAGACTTGGTGTGCTTTTCCATGCAAAGTGTTTAAAGTATCACCCATTTACTATAATTGACAATTATTGACATTCAAGTATGGTTAAATCAAAAGAGTTGAATTCTTAGGCTTTGATAATTTGATATGGCCGGACCAAAGCAAATCAAACTTTTAATGTTTTCTAGGTTTGACTATATCCTCATGCCTTTTTAGCACCAAATATTTGATTCTAAAGTTCTAGGGAGAGGCTTTCTTATCAAATCATCATTTGACTACACTTTGATGTTACCAAAAACAATTATATGCTTTCTCTCTTTGGTCTTCTAAGAATAACAACTCAACCATTCATGCTTCCATAGGCTCAATGTTGGGATTCAAACTCTTTTCTTCTATTGGAAAGGCTTGACATCTATAAGTATCTCAATAATGTGCAATATGACATTCTTATCATACACTTTTAGACAATCATAGCTCCAAGATATTACAGCTTTGAATTATTTGTAGAGTGCAATCAGGTCCTCTATCGCCTTTTGACTATAGCTTATTCTAACCTTAATCATGATTTTTGGCTCCATTTGGACTTCTCTAAATTCCTTTTCATATATTTTCATTCTTTGGCTTATCATTTGGTCATTTTTATCAAAGAGGTTTTCTAAACTAATCAAACCCTTAGGGATATGATTATTTTTTAGCTATATCATACCCTCCTTGTTAATATGGCTTTGCATTTCCTCTAGATAAGTGGCATATATATCTTCTTGAATTAGAAATCTTTCTATCTACTCATCACTATCAAATACTTTCTAGATGTTATTCATATCTAGGACTAATGGATGGGGATACTAGATTGACCTCTTTTGATGCTTTTCAATCTCTAGAATTAGGGCTAAAGTTTGCTCCCTATGAAGTCAATACATCTGCTAGTGAATTTTCACTCCTTGGGATGGATTTTACTTTAATGGCATAAACACTTTCTAACAAGTCCTACAATATATTATGGTAATATTTGAGATAGTAGTGCCTACTACTGCATCTCTTAGTAACTTGATTCACTACCATTTTTGACTCACCATATATTAAGAGATTTTTTATCCCTAGTTTTTTTACTTCTAGAAAGCCTAAACATAATGCATCATATTCAACAACATTGTTCGAAAAACTCTAGGTTAACCTATATGATAGTTTTTTTATTCCTTCAGAAGGGGTTGGTAGGATTATTCTAGCTCTAAATCCATTTTTGCATATTACACCATAAAAGTATGGCTTCCATAACTCTATTATCTAGAGTGTTTGATTTGTGATTACCAAAAGCTTATGGCTATCTGACTCTAGTATGTAATAAGTTTTCAATCTAGTTTCAAATACTACATTGAAATTTTTTAGAGATAATTCATCTTCTATTTGTAGCTCTTATATCAACTCTTCAAAGAATTCTAAGTCATCTTCAACCAAATTGATATTTTATTCCTCTAGATTTTCTATGTGGTATGGACTTGGTTTATCCACATAGATCCTCACCTTCCTTCCTTTATAAGGAATCACCATATGTGAGTAATCCAAAGATAAATATCCTCCAATATTAGTTATAAATTCTCTTGACAAGCATATACCAAGAGATGAGGAAGGTCAAACACTATTACCTCTTGGATTATAGTGACCTTTGATATCTCGTGTAGCGCCATAGGTATATCTTTGACCACATAGTATGGATTAGAGTTCCATTTAACTATAGCATATCAGAGCTAGTCTGGGTGTATTCCATACCATTGTATCAAATACAACTTTAGGTATAACTATTATAGCAACTCCATAATACACCATGCAATTATGCGCAATCCAACCTTCCATACACAAAGACAAATAGAAGGGTGGAGGCCTATTTTTGTCTAATATTGGGGTCTATTAATCTTGATCTATATTTAAGTCTAGTCTTTAAAATATACTTGAGGATGTGTTCTTTGGGATTCTAGGGATAATAAATGCAATATATATGCTATCCCTTTAAGGGTATTTTTTAGTTCCTCTACAATGCTATATCCAAAAGCTTCTAGCAAATTTTCATCCTTTTGGATTGGCTCATCAAACCTCTTTTGATACTATCGTGTAGCTTCTTATATTTGCTTCTTGGTTAATTAGAGGAAATGTAGCTTCTTTAGGACTTGTTCCCTAGTTTCTTCTTGGTTAGACTTAGGTTTCTTTGGCTTTGGTTACTCTTTATATTGTTCTTTGTTTTGTTCCTTTTGTGGTTGAGTGGAATCCTTTAGTCCATCAACTTTTTGGGGATTTGTTAAGAGAGGTATCTTCCCTCATAGAAAATGTACTAGAGCCTTAAGTTTCCTTAGCTAAGAAATTATGATATGGAATTTTAAGAATTCCCAATTTTCCTTTTGACTCTCTTTCAACTTTCTAGGCTACAACAAACTAGCATTGATACTGATAGACCATATATGTATTGAAATTATATGGATCGTTACTATATACACCCAATTTTAATATGCCTAGCTAGATACATCTTCAAGCAAAGCATCAAACAACATATTATCAGTAAAAACCCTTAATCTAGAAAAATTAGACATTGGTTTTTAACTCTTTGTAGAAACACCACCTTTTTCAAAATAGCTACCTAACACATTTTCTCAATCCTAGCACTTTTGTATAACATGCTTTTCTAACAAGTTGACTAGTCAACAAGACTGTTGAACATAAGTACTGCTTGACTAAAAAAGTGTTATCTAGTGCTTCTACAAAATCCAACATATTTATTAGCATGTGTGGTATCTCTATGACATGATCTAGAAGCACACAAATTCCTTCCTTCCAATCTCTAGCCTAATTATTCTTGCTCTATCCTCTCCTTAGCCCCACAAATTTTGAAATTTGTTCTTGCCCTAATTGCATCTTTGATTTTGCCTTCCCTCCAAGGATTTCCCATCCCAAAATATTTAAATAGATCCATTTAGATGGAAAAATAATCAATAATTCTTCAACTATCAAAACTCTATCAAAATTTGCTCTCTCACCCTTTCTCTCATTCTCATTCTCTCCATTCTAGCATTTTGAGCATTAAGATCAAGATTTTGGGGTAAGTGAAGTAATGCACGAGGTATTGGAGCAAGGATATATTCTTGGTTGCAAGGATGAGGCTCTTCCAGGTTGTAAAATTCCTAGCTTCCTTCTCTTTCATCTTCTTTTGCTATTCATTTAATGTTTTTTACTCTATTTCAGGTTGTGCATTCTATGATTGCTAATCTTTGTTTATTTTATTATTTCATTACCTTGTTTCATTCCTTGAATTTCTAATTCTTATTTATAGCTATTTAACAATTTTTATGATCATTTTTCCTTTATTTATAGCAATTAATAATCATTTCATGCCTCTAATAATTTTTATTTTAAGGTTATTTGCTTTGCTATTTCTGTTGTTCATGCAATTGGAGTATTTAATCTCTATTTTAATTTGAATTTTCAAGCATTTTGCATATAATTTATGCTTACCCTTATTTTATTATAGGTTCATTTAGTATTTATAGTCATTCTATTATTATTATTGTCATACTTACAGGCATAATATTTCATTCTTAGTCGAATCCCCCTTATTCTTGTTTTTAAATCATTAATCTCTATTTTTAAATTGTTCTATCTAAAATTATAGGTATATGTATATATCTTATGCTAATATTTTCCTTGATTGTGGGAATATTTTGATAAATTTTTTATTAGATTGTTGTAATTGCACATTTGTCTTTTTATAATTCACTTAGTGGTCACAAATCTTGCCAAATCACTATCTTCCGCTCCCATTTGGACATTGCACCAAAATTTTACCTTATTTTTCATAATATCACTATTACATTACCTTTCTCTTATTAAACCTTGACTTCAATCAAGTTTTGTAACCTTTTCATAGCCATGTAGAGGCATTTTAGGCACTTCTTCATGCATTTTAGACATCTCTAGATCCATTTTGCAGGTATTTTTACCACCAGCTATCATTTCTTAGACTTTTCTAGCATACTTCCCTATAGAATGTTTTGGTAAATTCAAAATCTATTTTTTAGATCTTTGCAACCCCCTAGGAACTTAGACATCAATGTTTAGGATTTTCCCCTCCTTTGTCAAATTTATCTTGCATCTAGGTCGAATTGAATCCAAATTTCTTTCCAAAACTCTTTATTCAATAGTTGTATTTATAGAAAAAGTAATATTCCTAGAAGTCTAGCACTTTTGCTTCTCTATTTTATACTAAAAATGCCACTATTTACAAAAGTGCTAGGTAGAACTTCTATTCACTTGCAACACTTTTGTATGAGTATCATTTTCTTCCAAATTTTAGAAAAATTATGATTTTGTTTTGATAATAAAGGGTCTAATTAGCTTAATAATATAGTCTACTACTTACCTAAGATCAAACAGACTCCCTAAATCTACCATCTATTGTTTTACCTAGTTTTGTAACGTTGACAAAAGCACCATAATTTCTACAAAAGTGTCAAATAGCACTTCTACAAATCTCAGCAGTTCTACAAAACCATCCAAAAATAGGTATTTATTATTTTTTGCTTTCTAATTATCAACTTACTACAAGTTTTGATAAAAACACCCTTAATTTGGGTCAAATCAAAGAACACTTAGCATTACTTTAAATTTCCTTTAAAAATCACATAGGTAAGGAATAAAAAATCATCTAGTTGCATTTTAGGTTAATTTATTGGTTGTATTTCCTCTTGTTTATATTCAAAAAAGAAAAGACCCCTTTATTTGTTGTAAATAATTAAAATTGAAAGACATACTAGTCTAGGTCCTTGTTTGATGCATTATTGTATTCTTACACTTTGTAATATTTTTATTTTCATAAAGTGATCTTATTTAGGTTTAGAGATAAAATACTTAGGTGTTTTCCAATTAACTTAAAAAACACCACTTAAATATGAACTTATAATATAACATATACATGTACATGGAGGTGTTGGAGTATATTATATTATTTGGTACATGCTAATGTACCCCCATAGTACCTTCATGGTACATTTGTAAATAGTAAATTAGGGTTGAGTCTATAGTTTAGAGTGTGATTTATATTTCCCCTTTTATGTAAGTGTGAATTTGTAGAAAATGTACAAGTTTCATGTGAGTTAGTGTGCTAAGTTGAGTAAATGTGCAAAATTATCTTGTATGTATGAGAATAAATATGTAATGTAAAGATGTGCACAAGTGTCCTAGATTAGAGAGTGCAAGTAAGAAGTGTAAGAGTCATGTATAGGTGTGCATGTGTTATAGAGTCAAGTTTTCATCAAGTATGCAAGTGGTAGGTTGATAATACAAGAGTCACAAGACTTTACATATGGAGAGCAATAGTCAAGTATCCAAAGAGTCACATTACTATTGCTATATTATGGAGATAATGCTCCATAGGAAAGCAATTCAAGCAATTCAAGTAACTCAAGTATTCATTGTTGTAACAGAAAGAGGAGCAATAAAGCTTGTATACATTTTGAGCAATTAATATTGTAAGTTGTTCTACATGCATAGTACATGTATGATTCAGGCTATTTACATTCATATTTTAGCATATTATTGAATGTTATTTGATTTATTATAAGCCTTGATATACATATTAATTTTCTCATATTATTCTACTTATATTATTATTCTGACCTTTATTGTATTATGACTATTTTATATTGGGTCTTGTGATATTTTATGGTAGTATAATGCTTATAAATCTAATAGTGGTATTAGAGCTACCACTAGACTCTGTCTAGATTGATAGAGTTCATTTTATTAGCCACCATTATTAATCAATTTTATCCATTTTTTATAAATTTGATTAGGAGTGTTTCCACTTTGAAGGGAGTGAGATTCAAACTCTATTTTAAGGGTCTTATTAAGTAGAAATGTGAAGGTCTTTCCATGATTGAAAAGAAATTAATAAAGACTAGGATTCAACTATATTGATTAATAGGTAAACCAACTCAAGATTAGTTGGTCATTCAAGGATAAAGTCAACCTTGACATTAATTTGAAAAAAAATTGAAGTTTTTGCAGATTATAGATTGAAGGTGAATCAACTCTAAAAAGGTTGATAATTTAGGAATAAAATCCAACCCTAACATCGAAGACAAGGGGAAAATCAACTTAAATAAAGTTGGTCATTCAGGGATGAAGCCACCCTGACATTGAAGATTACTGATTAAAAATTAAAGTAGTGGATTGAGAAGCATTCAAATATTCTTAATATCAAAATAGAAAAGTAGAGTAGAGAATAGAAGAAAGAAGAAAGTACAAAATAAAAAATTACATTGAAGAACTAGGTTGACTAAATATATCTACATATCATTTCAGTCTTGGTCGTGGATCATTTTTTAAAGCAATTTCTTCAAGGTAGGTTTTTTGTAATAGAGTAAGTAGGGTAGAGTAGAGCCTACAAGAGCCCATATTTGGAGAAAAATCCTAAGAGGTTATAATTGAAGAGAAGTTTAAGAAGAAAGGCCATGAAATAAGAAGCATAAAAAAATGCCCATATCACAAAAAATGATCAAGAAAGGTGATATTATAAGTAGAGAGAGTTTGGCCATCCATTCAGCCAACATAAGCAAATAAGATTGGCCATCCATTTGTCCAACATAAGCAAATAAGATTGGATATAGAGTAGAGCCTACAAGAGGCCATATTTGGAGAAAAATCCTAAGAGGTTATAATTGAAGAAAAGTTTAAGAAGAAAGGCCATGAAATAAGAAGCATCAAAGAATGTCCATATCATAAAAAAAAGGATCAAGAAAGATGATATTTTAAGTAGAGAGAGTTTGGCCATCCATTCAGCCAACATAAGCAAATAAGATTGGCCATCCATTTGGCCAATATAATTAAATAAGATTGGCTATCCATTCTATCAACATAAGTAGAAATATTGGTCATCTATTTTGTCAACATAAGGAAGAGTAGCCATTAATTCTACCTATAGAGAGATATACAAGTGATCATTTATTTGACCAACATAGAGAAATAGTGCATCCAAAGAAGAGGAGGCCATCAGGCCAACATAACCAAATAAGGAGACCATCAAGCCAACATAAGTAGACAAGCAGGCCATTAGGCCAATGTAACCATAGAAGAAGGTCATCAGGTCAATGTAAGTATAAAGAGACCATTAGGCCAACGTGATCATCAAGCCTAATAAGGAGAGATCATTTGTCTAGTCAAAAGAAAAGTGTAAAGGACCTTTTGTCTAGGGAGAAACAAAAAAGTATAAAGGATAAGTACAATAGTAAATTCCAATTAGGAAGGTTCAATAGACAATATTATCATAAGGGGCACATTCATAGTCCAACAAGCATCCTCAACCAAGATACAATAATTCATCTACAAAATAAAGGAGCCAGTTATGAGCTACCAAGTGCATAAGAGAAAATGATTAAGGTAAATTTTCATCAAACTAGGTAGGAGAGTCATCATTCTATCATATTTGACCAAGGGCACCATCATTCTAGGAAGGAATAAATCAATCATGTTCTAGAAAATAAATATTTGTAGTGCATCATAGTGCAAAAGAAAGCATTTCACCAAGGAAGTGAAAGCATCATAGCATAAGAGAGAATACAATAGAGCACCAATAAACATGAGTGATTGGGAAAAAGCATTTTTGGAATCAAAGGAGACATGCATTCATCGCCAGCCATGCAGAAGTAATATTGAAGACGTTTGACTGTCCATATTGCTCAATTGATGCTAGGTAATAGTAGTGCTTATTTATAGAAGGTTTTGAATTCAAGCATTATTGTTGGGAGACATAAGGTTATAATTAAAGTTTTATTTTTTAAATTTTTAATAAGATAGGGAGATATAAGGAATTAGTGAAATTTTTTTTAAATAAATTATTAAATTTGGAGATATAAAGTTAAGATAAATAATTAGGGAATTTGAAGTTCTTAAAGTTTTTGAATTTATTGAAATATTTGAAGAATTTAATTTTTGAAAGTTCGACCTAGAGAGCTAAAAGGTTTTCTACATCAAAATTTATATTTGATTTTTGGATTCATAAGGTTTATCATTCCATAGGATTCAAATTAGCAAAATTTATATTTGAACCTAGGATATATAAGGATTTCATTTTTAAAGGTATACAAAATTAATAACTGGGAAAAAGAAACTTTTCAACATAGGAGACATTATCAAAATGCAAAACTATATTTTATGAATAAAAAAGTTCATCAATAATGTCAAATACAATCATTTGAATTCAATAGGCAAGATCATAAAAGAGTTATTCAAAAATCTTATCAAAGATGTAAGATAATATCATGTGAGTCTAAGAAAAGGGTTCAAACAAAAAAAGATATTTGGTATATAGACTCAGGGGTAAGCCATCACATGAATGGTAACTTACATTGGTTTGAATCTTTAGAATTCAAGAATAATTTCACTCTAAATATTATGGATGATAAGATATATCTAGTTCATGGAACTGGTAGAGTAATACCTAGTATACCATTTTCAAATTTTATACTAGAGAATGTTTTATATGTTCCAAGACTATCAACCAATCTTATTTTAGTTACTCAATTGGTTGAAAATGGAAGATCAATTGAATTCAAATACATAAATGAACATATCAAATGCATTATCAAGAATCAAAACATAACAAAAGATACATGTTCAATAAAAAATGGAATATATACCTTTAGATTTAATTGGTTATTATCAAGAACTTATTAAATACCTATCTCAAGATGAAGATGATGTTATAGTGCTTGAGTGTTCAAAAAGATAGGATACAGGGAATTTGATCCAACATAGTCCAAATTCTTCTTACAAATGTAAGCATTGGGTGAACCCAAGGTTCATGATGATGAAGCAGATTCAAGAGAAGAAAAGGTTCATGAACAATGTAGGCCTACTTGAATATTGAAGATAAATATAAAGACCACGATTGAAGACTAAATTCTTCAATAACCGAATAATGTGATACAGGGGGTGTTGGAGTATATTACATTATTTGGTACATGCTAATGTACCCCCATAGTACCTTCATGGTATATTTATTAATAGTAAATTAGGGTTGAGTCTATAGTTTAGAGTGTGATTTATATTTTCCCTTTTATGTAAGTATGAATGTGCAGGAAGTGCACAATTGTCATGTAAAGTTATAATGTACAACAAATGCACAAGTATCATGTGAGTTAGTGTGCAAGTGTAAGTTGAATAAATGTGCATGTGTGTCTTGTATGTATGAGAACAAATATGTAATGTAAATATGTGCACAAGTCTCCTATATTAGGGAGTGCAAGTAAGAAGTGTAAGAGTCATGTCTAGGAGTGCATATGTTATAGAGTCAATTGTTCATCAAGTATGCAAGTGGAAAGTTGATAAGCCAAGAGTCATGATACTTGGCATATGAAGAGCAATAGTCAAGTATCCAAAGAGTCACATTACTATTGCTATATTATGGAGATAATGCTCCATAGGAAAGCAATTCAAGTAACCCAAATATTCATTGTTGTAATAGAAAGAGAAGTAATAAAGCTTGTATAAGTTTTGAGCAATTAATATTTTAAGTTGTTCTATATGCATAGTACATGTATGATAAACGCTATTTACATTCATATTTCAGCATATTATTGAATGTTATTTAATTTATTATAAGCCTTTATATACATATTAATTTTCTCATATTATTCTACTCATATTATTATCTTGACCTTTATTATATTGTGGCTATTTTATATTGGGTCCTATGATATATAACCTATGATATTTTGTGGTAGTATAAGGATTATAAAGCCAACATGACATAGTCCAACCCACATGAAAGCTTTCAAGGCTCCTTTGGAAAGAGACTTGGGTAATTATCGGATGCGACAAGCTACAACTATATTTTGGTGAACATGATGTGAACACAACATTTCCTTGAAATATTAAGAATTAATTCAAACCTAAAACAAGATCATTTAAATTTATTTGTTTAGTTAGATCATATTAATAAATATTAATAATTGGTCCCTCAACCAGTAGAAAATATCTATACTGAGTCATGTATCTAGGCTTAATTGATTCTTGTACTATACCTTGTTGATGTACCTCAAGGTTTTCCCTCACATATGACTATATATTGAGGTAATTGAGTCACTTACAAACTGACAAGTATATCAGAAGAGCATATATATTAGGTAGATTCAAGTATATCAAGAAATCCTCCTAAGATATATTGGCGAGTTGATTGATATTCATAGTATTTTCTACCTATCTTAATCAAGACTTAATTAATATCTCCTCCTGTCTCCTAAATTTTAACTTATATCTAAGCATCGATACAATACTTGTAGCAAAGGTCTATCATCACCATGTTATCCTCCTTTTCCACATGCCCAAGAAGAAGAAGAAGAAAATCCATGGGTAAACCCTAATTTTAGAGAAGTGGAGCATGTTGTAGAAGGGAAAACATTTTATTCTATAGATCACATAATAGAATATGTAAAAGGGAATACAAATATTTTTGTAGATGTTCTTATGGAGGAACTCAAAGAATTAAATAAAGTACAACCTTCTAATTCCAATTTAGGAAATGAAAATATTAAATAATCTAATGGATAATATATTATAAAACCACTAAATGAAATTTAAATTAACACTTCTAGTATTAATGTGGCTATGGCTCATCATATATATTCAAGTACTCCGCCAACCATCTCTATCGGTATACTTACTTCAATACCATATTCTAGTGTTCCCTTGTCTATTCTACTAATTATTTATTAACAAATGATCTAGGGGAAAACTATATTCCTACACCAAATAAACCTAATAAAATTACACCACCTTTACCAACGTTACCTCAAATACCTCAAGCTTATTCTCAACCTCTGCTAGTATTATTGAAACCTCCAAATTAATCAACCTTAGAGTTCCAAAATATAAATGCTAAGCTAGAACACCTTGAGAAGAGAGGTTAAAAATTTAGAGAAATAGAATGTCAAATTGCCTCTCTTCAAGGAGCATTGCTAAGGCAAAATTATTATTTTGATTAATTTTATAGTCATTCTCCCATGATCACTAATTACCCCTTTCCACCAATTTTTGGGGCACCTAAATTTTAAATGTATAATGGTAAACAATATCCTATTAATCACTTATGGATATTTCAAATCACTTGTAGTGTCATAACCCATGATGAAATATTAATCCTTAGACTCTTCCTTAATATCCTTAGTGGCCTAGCTTTATAATGATACTCTCAAATACCTTGTCATTCCATCAAAAAATTTAAGGAACTCATGGAAGCATTTGTGAAATAATTTTTAGTTTACATTGAATATAAAATCACCATAGATGACTTATATCAACTTAAACAAGCAAAAAAAAAGACACTTCATAGAATTTCTAGCAAAATAGGAAACCTTAGTAGGAAGATTTCAGTATATTCCCTCACCTAAAAAATGTTTTTACATATTTATATGTAACCTTCATGAACAACTATCTTATCCCTTGGAAACTGCTAATATCACTTCTTTTGAAGTAGTAGATATGGAAAATAGAGTAGAAGTTGGTCTGTTAAGAAGGGGAAAATTCAACTTTAAGAAAGAAGAAGATAAATCACCTTCCTTCCCTCTCCCTGCTCCTCCTCCCCTGGTTCTTGCCCAGTCCCTGGCTCATCCCGGGTCATCTTGCTCTGGGAATGCTTTGTAGCAAATGATCTCCTTGGGGGGAGATCCTTCTCCACTTTTTTCTCCTTTTTTAGTAGTTTTAGGGTTTCCCTGCCTGATCTCGAGATCTGGTGCATCCCAGGGGTCTCCTAGGGTTTCCTGCATGCTTTCGAGATCCCTTCCCCAATCTCCCTCAAGATTCCCCCTGGGGTTTTTTTGTAGGTTTTTGCTTGGATCAGGTTCCCAGGGATTCCTCGGTCGATGGTGGTGATAGGTGGGTTTTTGACTGCTTCTGGATGCATCCCATGAGGTCCTCTCTACTTTGGGGTTAGTCTAGGGGGACAATTTCCTCTTCTACTAGTGACTCCTCTCTAGGATGCCCGTGGTTGTTGTTGGTCCCATCCCGTTGGGTAGGGCCCTTTTTGGTTTCCTGTTTGGAGGATTCTTCTTGTTGGATCTACAATTTGGTGGACACCCAAGGCATTGGTTGGCCTTCGAGGTGGGCCTCTTCCTCTTCCTAGGTTGTTCCCAACCCCAGTCCCAATTCCCTACAGCTTCCATGAGCAAGGATGGGGGGTTCTTGGTCCCTTATTTTGGGGTTCCTAGGGTTTCTATTGCATTTTTGGATCTTGGGAGAGGACCCATGATCAGTGCATGCAGACCCTGGTTCCTCCAAGTTAGGCTTTTGAGGATCTCATCTTTGTGCCTGTTGCCACTTCCCACCTGGGATCCTCAGGTTGTTTGTTCTAGTTCCTGTTCAGTGGCTTCTGGTCCCAGTTCTCTAGATTTTTTCTTGACCAAGTATGGTGGTTCATGGGCCTTTTTGCTAGAGTGGTGGGGTTTTCCTTCTGTATTCTCTGGTCTGGGAGGGATATCAGTGTATTTGCAACTGTGGTCCCTCCTTCCTCCTTCAGTTTTGGCTTCCAGGATCCTATCTTTGCACCTATTGCTATTTTCCCTGGATCATTTCAGCATCCTCATATTTCTCCTTGTTGTGCATAGGGATATCTTGGATTGTAGATATCCCCAGTAGTGGTGTTCCTCTTTACAGGCTCAAGCAAAGGCTTCCCATTTTTTTCTTTAAGGACCCTGATGCCATTTCCCAGGTTGTCCCGCTATTGATCCCTGGCTTGTATCCTTGTGTTGCTTGTTGATTTGCTCATGCGGCTGCTTGCTGCCCTGCTACACCTTGTATTGCATCCCAAGCCATCCATGGGTGAGTATCCTCTCCAGTTTTCTATAATTCCCTACTTTTGGTTTTCAGGCAGGATTTCTGGTTGCAGGCTATTCTTGGCCTTCCTGCTCTCCCTATGCAAGTTTGGGTAGATGCACTGTATCCACCCCTGGGAGGATCCCAGGCTACTGTATCCACCCCCAGGTGGATCCCAAACTATTTTCTACACCCCTAGGAGGATCCCAGACTACCAATAATGGGAGGATGATACTTTGGCGAAGTGGGTCTCACTAATTGGTTCTAGAATCTGGTATTTCTACTATATCAAGGGTTGTTTCTGGCCCTTTCCCTTTCATTTTGTGTTTATTTTCATGTACTAAATAATTTCTTTAAATCTCGGTGCTATGGCCCTTTTGTTATAAAGTTTTGGGATCCTCTTAAAAAACCCAATTTGTATATAAAATTATAGTTACTTATCAAAAATAAATAAATCACCTTCCTAAAAAAATAAAGGAAAATATAAGAATAAGCATGTTGTAGGGGATGGTGTACCTAATTCTCACCAAACAAAGAATATAAATACAACCCAGACTGTTCCTCAAAAACTTGTATTATCAAAGTAAGCTAAAACTAAATGAAAATTTAAAAATACCATTCAAAATCAAGATACCATCCTTAAAATTATTCTTGATACAAAAGTGATAAATTTTCCACCCATTAGACCTTTAGACACTCCAAAAGAAATACCCAATTGGTATCAACGAGAGGAACATTGTGATATCACTGAATCAATAGTCAAAAAACTAATAGGTGTAACACTTTATGAAATGTTATCCAAGATATAATAGAATCTAGAAATATTATCTTCAATCAACAAAATTCCCCTAATAAAAACTTGGAAATATTTCAAAATCCTTTACCAACCCATAATTAGAGAGTTGCTAATTTTGTAGGAATAATTTATCTATCTAATCCATCCTATGTAGTGACTTGAAAACATGCAAAAAAACAATCCTCAAAGCAATCTACAAAACCACTATTAGTCCTTCCTTATAATAACAAGATAAATACCTCCAACAACCTATATTTGGTTCTTAGACCTCCTAAATATAGTTAAACTTTTGACCTTCAACAACAACTAGAAAGTATTCCTGCCAAGATCTCCCTCTTAGAATTGCTAAGAACCTTGTCTACCCATAGGGACATATTACTTAAAATTTTAAGTGAACAAGAGGTCTCTCAAGATTTTCCACCTAATGATATCACCAACATAGTAGGTTTTACTAGAATAAATAGTGTTATCCTAGCATTTTATGAAACTAACATGCCTTTATCTACAATATTAGGAGATATACCTCTCATATAATATCTCATATTGGAGATAAGCTTATTAAGAGAGTCTTGGTACACTATGGGTCAACACTCAATGTTTGTAATTTAAAATTCCTCCAACACTTTAGACTAAATAAAGAATATTTACATGAATATGACCTCATCATTAGAGCTTTCAACAATGAAGAAAGAGAAGTCACTAGCACCACAACTTTACCCCTCAAAGTAGGACCTTAGATTCTCAGCTAATTATTAAGCCTCATGCTTAAAAGGCATCTAACCTAAATATTACCCTTGGCTAGCCCCAAGGGTAATCAATTATTGGTGATGAAGTCCAAGAAGCTATGCATACTAACTATGGTTATGCTATGGGCTCAACCGATGGTTGGGGATGAAGTACAACTCACCGAGAG
Organism: Wollemia nobilis; assembly: GCA_028583015.1. Classification (NCBI taxonomy): domain Eukaryota; kingdom Viridiplantae; phylum Streptophyta; class Pinopsida; order Araucariales; family Araucariaceae; genus Wollemia; species Wollemia nobilis. The sequence continues at coordinate 20,072,062 of JAQPPZ010017232.1, read as the reverse complement.
GTTTTCCTCACATTGTATATATGCAAAAAGTGTGCAAAAGTGTGTGTAAAAATATTTGATGTTGTGGTGTTTCTCTTTTATTTTCAATTTTAGTGTTTTTTTCTTATGCAATGGGACTAAATGCAACAAAAATAAACAAAACTATCCTTGGAATGATTCAAAACTTTAATGCAACTATATTTAGATGCAATATGCGACTAAAACCTAAAATTTTGGTTTAGGATCTCTACCTATTCTATAGCAAAGTGTGGCAAATATTTTCCCTCAAGAATCCCCAAAATGGGTCTAAGTCATAGGGCCAACCATAGCTGACAACTATCAACCATCAATGATGGTTAGCAACCGTTAGTAACAGTTACATAGTCCTAACTATCAGTGATGGTTTGTAGCCATCAATGATAGTTACATTATCCTAATTTTCAATGACGGATGGGCTTGTGTCCTAGACACAGTCTGTGGATAGAAAGGGAGCAATTTGTCAAAAATGCAAAATATTACAAGGGTGGCTATTCTACAGGGTCATAGGGCCTTATTCCTAAGGATTATGCTAAAAAAAATTTGCCCTAGGTAAAATGCAACTAGCCTATACTAGGGATGTTAAGAATGCAACTTAGTCTAAAAACCTCAAGAAATAAGCCTATAATGCAATTGAACTAGCCAAAGGACAATAGACTAAGCCTAAGAATAGAGAATGTGCTAATATAAATGGGCACTGCATGAACTACTCTTTTCTAGGCTACTTAAACCAATGGGAACAAAAACAAGGTAAAGTAAAAGAAAATCAACTACACTATCAAACAAGAATTTGCTTTTTGTCCTCTCTTTTTTTCTCTTTAGAGATTGAAGCAAATAAGAAAAATCTAGTCTAGATGAACTTTTACTTATTTTTATTTCTTTTTTTGAACCAAAGTGCATAAAATAAACCCTAGGCTAACATGATTTTTTTTGTGGAAGCAATGCAAATAAAAGTAAACCTAGTCTAATATGCTCTTTTTTCTTTTACTTTTATGACAAAGAAGAAGGCTTGTAGGAAATAGGGACACCTAGAACTAAACTATAGAGGAAAGGTTCTAGATTAATGTAAGAAGATAAATTTACCTACACTATAGAGGAAGATAGAATAATGGAATACATGCAAGGAACCTATCTCTATCTAATTTTGAGAAGCTTGCTTGTGAGCCATAAGCTTTTTGAACTACTCTTTATGTTTGATGCCTATTTAAGCAACCATCAGCTCCAGTTGAGGACTGTCAGTGATAGTTGGAACTGCCAAACCATTAGCTATAATTTTTTACCATCAGTAATGGTTGGGTAGGGTTGAGTATTGGATGTAAAATCCTCACCATAGCTAGTTTTGGTGATTGCAAAAATCTGCACTCAAAACAGACAATAGTGCATTAGAAAAGTAGGTAGATGAAGGAATAAAACAACAATAAGAGACCCAAAACATAACTCACTAGGCACAAAAGACTAAGAAAAAAAATATTATTATCCTTATGCTCCTACATGAAAGAACAATGCCTAATGAGTCAAATGTAAGGTTCCCACTGGGTATGCCATTTTGTAGACATGAAAATGCATCGTGCAAGCAAAATATAAAGAGATACAAGCAATGTGTATTAAACAATAATGATTATTTTTTAGCACAACACAACCCTACCAAAGGGGGCTTTTAAATAGTACATAATATCTTTGAAATTAAAGGGAGGATGACCCCTTTCTACAATAATTTCCTTGATGTAATCTCTTCTCATGCCACAATCAAGTTGTGGGTGGTTTTCTTTGTGCCTGTTGTACCACCCTGGTGCTTTTCTAGCTGCTACATACTTGCACATATGCAAACTAGATTGGATCAATAACATGTGATGGGCTTCCTTTACATGAGGTTCTTGCCAAAACAAAGATAACAAACCATTATAAAACCTATTTAGATGTTCACAAAATCTTGATAAAAGTTCACAAAACTAAGAAATGCAATTTTGTATACCTTCATTTACCTACTTTTTGAGTGGGTTCTCTATTTGGTGAGTCTCTATATAAACATCGATGATTGTTGGCTAATCATCAGTGATTTTGAGAAGCTTGCTTATGAGCCATAAGCTTTCTGAACTGCTCTTTGTGTCTGATTCCTATCTGAGCAACCATCAGCTTCGGTTGAGGACTTTCAGTGACGATTGGGACTACCAAACCATCAGCTATGATTTTTGACCATCAGTGATGGTTGGTCAAGGCTAAGTATTGGATGTAAAATCCTCACCATAGCTTGTTTTGGTGATTGCAAAAAATCTGCACTCAAAACAGACTATAGTGCATTAGAAAAGTAGGTAGATGAAGGAATAAAACAGCAATAAGAGACCCAAAACATAACTCACTAGGTACAAAATACTAAGAACAAAAAAATTTATTATCCTTATGCTCCTACATGAAATAACAATGCCTAATGAGTCAAAGGTAATGTTCCCACTGGGTATGCCCTTTTGTAGACATTAAAATGCATCGTGCAAGCAAAATATAAAGAGATACAAGCAATGTGTATTAAACAATAATGATTATTTTTTAGTACAACACAACCCTACCAAAGGGGGCTTTTAAATAGTACATAATATCTTTGAAATTAAAGGGAGGATGACCCCTTTCTACAATAATTTCCTTGATGTAATCTCTTCTCATGCCAAAATCAAGTTGTCGGTGGGTTTCTTTGTGCTTTTTGGACCACCCTGGTGCTTTTCTAGCTACTACATACTTGCACATATGCAAACCAGATTGGATCAATACCATGTGATGGGCTTCCTTTACATGAGGTCCTTACCAAAACAAAGATAACAAATCATTATAAAACCTATTTAGATTTTCACAAAATCTTGATAAAAGTTCACAAAACTAAGAAATGCAATGTTGTATACCTTCATTTACCTACTTGTTGAGTGGGTTCTCTATTTTGTGAGTCTCTAGATAAACATCGGTGATTGTTGGCTAATCATCAGTGATTTTGAGAAGCTTTCTTATGAGCCATAATATTTCTAAATTGCTCTTTGTGTCTGATTCCTATCTGAGCAACCATCAGCTCCGGTTGAGGACTATCAGTGATAGTTGGGACTGCAAAACCATCAGCTATGATTTTTGACCATAAGTGATGGTTGGGTAGGGCTAAGGATTGGATGTAAAATCCTAACCATAGCTAGTTTTTGTGATTGCAAAAAAATCTACACTCAAAATAGACAACAGTGCATTAGAAAAGTATGTAGATGAAGGAATAAAACAACAATAAGATACCCAAAACATAACTCACTAGGCACAAAAGACTAAGAACAAAAAATTGTATTATCCTTATGCTCCTACATGAAATAACAATGCCTAATGAGTCAAATATAAGGGTCCCACTGGGTATGCCATTTTGTAGACATTAAAATGCACCGTGTAAGCAAAATATAAAGAGATACGAGCAATGTGTATTAACAATAATGAGTATTTTTTAGTACAACACAACCCTACCAAAGGGGGCTTTTAAATAGTGCATAATATCTTTAAAAAGAAAGGTAGGATGACCCCTTTCTACAATAACATGCAAACCATATTAGATCAATAACATGTGATGGGCTTCCTTTACATGAGGTCCTTGCCAAAAAATAAAGATAACAAAGCATTATAAAACCTATTTAGATATTCACAAAACCTTGATAAAAGTTCACAAAACTTAGAAATGCAATGTTGTATACCTTCGTTTACCTACTTGTTGAGTGGGTGCTCTATTTTGTGAGTCTCTATATAAACATCAGCAATGGTTTGCTAATCTTAAGTGATGGTTAGAACTTTATAACTGGAGGTGACAATTAATACCAAGTGGCAGATGAGGCTAGGTGCTCCTACTAGAAGGTCTTGGTAGTTCTTGAGTGTTCTCTGGTGTAGGTGTGGTGATAGGATGTCAACTGGACTGAGCACGGTTGTTGGTCAAATATCATAATCAACTCTCCAAGAAGACTCCATTGCTACCATGCCTAGGCACTTCAAGGTCTATGGTGATGGCAGATGGAATCTCCAAGTATAGCAAGGAAGTCTGGCCAAATTTTGGTAGCATAACAGTAGCCTTTCATCCTCTCTTGCAAATGGTGTAAATAAGGGGGATTTATAGGCATTTGGTGAGAGTAAGGGTAGGTGACATGGAGGTGAGGTGGAGGGTATGTGGTAGCCATGTGGGTGTGCAAAGGCTAAGGAAAATATGGGGGATTCCACTTGGAAGAGTGTGCACCCTCCAAATTTAATGGCTTTGGGTGGAGTGAACTCTCACCCACCCAAATGCCATAAATTAGCCTAGGGGAGAGTGAGGGGCATGGGGATATGTTTGCCTTAGGATATATCCATGGGATTTTTAAATTTCTTCAAGGGTGACAAGGAGGGTGAGGAGGACTAACTCGTTAAATTTGCTAAATTAATTTCCTTTGACTTGGAGCTTTTTCTTGCATTTTTAAATTACTCAAATTTGGAGGGAAAGATGGGTGGGGAGACAAAGTGGAATAAATGAGGGTTGTAGGTGGATATTGTGGGCAGACCTAGGGATTTGAGGGGGATTTTTAAATTATTGTGCATATCCCTTGGGATTTGGATGGAGACTTAAGTTGGGATTAAGATGCCAATGAAAGGATAAATGAAAGGATTAAACAAATAAGAGGGATTATGAGAACTTTAAGGGGCGAGGGAGGAATAAATGAGGGGAGTTACGTAAAAATTAAGAATTTAGGGGAGCTAAGAGGGGGATTAGATGAATTAAGCAAGGTAGGAGTAATTTAGGGGGAATTGAAGAATTTAGGAAATTAGGGGAAAAGGGGAAATTTAGAAGAAAATAAGAACTTTAGGGAAACCTTAGAGAAATTTTAGGGAAAATTAGAGGGAAGAAATAGAATTAGAAAGGCTAGGGAAATTTTAGAAGAAATTAGGGAAATTAGAGGGAATAAGAGGGAAAGAGGGGAAATAAGAAGGGACAAGGAAAATTTAGAAGAAATTAGGAGCAATAAAGAAGAATTTTTAGAAGTTAGAAAGGAAGAGGGAGACTTAGAGAAATTTAGGTAAAATTGGACACTTGGTGATGGTTTTGTGATAATTTAAGTATTTTGGTGAATTTGTAGCAATTTGAGGGGTGTTTTGATGGTTTTGTGGAAATTCTATTGCAAATGACTAAAATTTGGTGTCTACACAACTTTGTAAGGTGTATGTGTGTGAAAAACCGTGAGAGAATAACATCTCTCAGTTGTAATGTTGAATGTATTGTGAACAAAGTTCTTCCATTATTTTGTTTATGCTTTATGGCCTATTGTGTACAAATATTAACTGGTAAATCGTTCTTTTGTTTCTTGTTAGTTGTTTATAAGGTGCACATTAGTTTCTTCATTATATGAGTATTTCATATTTTATTTGTTGTTGAGTTGTTTGAATACACATTTCGCTACACCAGAAACTGGTATTAGAGCAGCTTAAGGAAAATCAGTTTCCTGACTATACACAAAGCTCGTAAATACTTTTTTTCTATGTGTTATTTTTTATGGATTTGTAGATAATTCATTTTTATAGCATACAGTGTAGTGGGAGCTTTGTGAAAATTTACAGTAGTAAATATGGCAGTTAAATTTGGTATAGATAAGTTTAGTGGGGAAAACTTCAATCTCTAGAAGTTGAAGATGGAATTTTTGCTTGTGGAAAGAGATCTAAAGATGGTTGTAATTGCAAAAACAATGCCTACAAGAATGACACAAATTGAATGGGATAAACTAAATGAGAAAGTCATTGACTTGATTGGTATTAACTTGGTTAATTCTATTTTGATGAATATCTAGGGTGCTAAGACTTCTAAGGAGTTGTGGGATAACTTAGGAAATCTGTATGAGTCCAAATCTCTAATGAACTTGATATTATTGAGTAAGAAGTTGTATTCTTTGAAGATGAAGAATGGAGAAAGTGTAGTTGACCACTTGAATATTTTCAATACACTAATAAACCAACTAAGGTCTTCTAGTGATGATGTTAAAGAGACTGACCGATGCATCTACTTTTTGTGTAGTTTGCATGACTCTTGGAATAATCTCATTGTTGCAATCATTGGGAGTTCTAAGCTGGAAAATCTCAAGAAATATGAGATTGTTTCCCAACTGTTACAAGAGGAAACAAGGAGAAAGAGTGTGGAGCATTTTAAGCACTCATAAGCTTTGATAACTAGATGATGTGGCAAAGATAGATATGGTGATAAATATTTTGGTGCCAAAATATTTAAATCAAGAAGATCTACCAATAGAGGAAGGAAATATCAAATGGTGTGTTGGAGGTACAAGCAAAAAGGTCATAAGAAATACGATTGTAAAGTAGATTTATCCAAAACCAAATCTAATTCAGCTACCAGTTATGAAGATCTTTTGCATATTGTTAATATATATCTTGTTGTATGCACGTAGTCTGATGTATTGTTGATATATTCTAGAGCATCCTTCCATACAACGCCTCACAAGGAGTGGTTTATAGAATATGTAGAAGCAAACTATGGTAGATTTTTCTTGGGTGACAATTTTAGCCATGAAATTATTGGTAGAGGTAAGGTTAAAATTAGACTTAAATATGGAAGTGCTAAGTGCATCCTAGATGTCAAACACATTTTGAGATTAACAAGAATTCTGCAATTGGTGAGCTAGGTAGTTAAAGCAAGAATGGATATTACATTGAATAAGGATGGTTTTAATTTGATGCATGGAGTCATTACTCAAGCAAGTGGAGTAAGACTTGAAACATTGTATAATTTGGATGCAACATATTTGAATGTTGCATGCACACATGCAGCCACTATTGAAATAAGTAAACCCTCAGATTCAAAGATGTCAAGTATGATGTTGTGGCACAAGAGGTTAGGACATCTTGGTGAAAGGAGCTAGAAAGAGATGTGTTCAAAGCAGATAGTTCATAGATTGGAGAAAGAGAAGTTTAGTTATATGGATTTTTGTGAAGCATGTATTTTAGGAAAGAAAAAAATAGTTGATTTTACCTCTAGTGACTATAGAACCAAGGAAATATTAAAATTGGTAAATTCTAATATGTGTGGGCCTTATGAAGTTGCTTCATTAGGTAACTCCAAGTCTTTTATTACTTTTGTTGATGATTTATATAGGAAATCATGGGTTTATTTTCTTAAAAAAAAGTTAGAAACTCTTGTTGCCTTAAAAAAGTGTGTTGCTTCAATTGAAAGACAAACTAAGAAGAAAGTGAAGGCTTTGAGGAGAGATAATGGTGGAGAATATTGCTCCTAAAAATTCAATATTTTTTTTAAGTTGCATGATATTGCAAGGTAGAAAACAACTTCATATATGCCACAACATAATGGAATTGTAGAAAGGTTCAACAATATGTTGTTGGAGAAGGCAAAAAGCATTAGAGAATATGTAGGTTTTAATAAAAGTTTTTGGGTAGATCTTGTTAATACAACTAACTATGTGAATAATATGTCACCTAATTTCATTCTCAGTGGGAGAAATCCAGATAAAGTTTGGAATGGATTCAAACCCTTGGTTTCTCATTTGAGAGTGTTTGGGTGTGAAGTATTTGTTCTTATACCCAAGGAAAATAGGAAAATGTTGGACTATAAATCTGTTGAATGACTACTCATTGGATATGGTGATGGAATCAAATATTAAAAAGTACAGATACCTTAACAACATTGCCATGTGTTCAACTATGATGTGGTATTCAAAGAATATATTCATAGCAAATAATATTCCATGGAAACAACCCTAGACAACCAAGAACAATTTGATGCAACTACTAGTTTGAGAAATCAACAAGCTAAAAATAAACCACAAATTATTCCACCATTAAGTGTAGATCCTATTTCTACTCCTTTTTTAGAGTTGCCACATTATAGTAATGAATTTTGATGTAATTCATAGCATCAACAGGATAATGATATTGTCGTGGAAGTGTCCAATCAACCTCAAGTTGTTGAAGAGTAACTTGCACATGAGGAGCAACTCTAGAATATGATATTATTCAAGAAGTGCAAACCTTGAGAAGAAGTAAGTGATAAAGGAGTGCACCAATCAGATTTGGTTATGATGAATACAATAAATTTGCGTTATCTTCCATGAGTGATGAGCCTGTAGGTGTTAAATATGCTCTCACTAGTGATGAAGCAATTCATTGGAAGAAATATATAGAAGAGAAAATGCAATCATTCAAGAAAAATAATACTTAGGACTTGTAAGTGTTACCAAAGGGTAGAAAGGTAATTGGATGTAAATGGGTGTTTAAAAAGAAATATAAGGTTGGTTAAATTGAGAGATATTGGGCTAGGTTAGTAGAAAATTGATACTCTCAGGTTGAAGGGCTTGACTTTGAAGAAAAATTTTCTCCCATGGAAAAGATTGCATCTATTAGATTGCTCTTTGCATTGGTTGTTGTAAATGACTGAGAAATTGAGCAGATGGATGTGAATACAACTTTTATTTATGGATATCTCAATGAGTATATTTACATGGAGCAATCGATTGGGTTTTAAGTAAGTGGAAGAAATGTTTTATGCAAGCTAAGAAAGTCACTGTATGGTTGAAGCAATCCCCAAGGCAATTGTATAAAAGGTTTGATACCTTTGTGATTGGATGTGGTTTTGTGAGAAGTGATGTTGATAATTTTATCTATCTCAAGCATGAAGGTGAACACTTTTTAATTATGGTGTTATATGTATATGACATTCTTCTTTTCAGCAATTCGAAGGATCTTGTGAAGAAGACCAAGTTTGAGTTATCAGGATAATTTTACATGAAATATCTTGGCCAATTACATTGTTTCTTGGGTATTAAAGTGAAGAGACTATGGTGAGAAGAAGATGTGGATTAACCAAAAGAGATACATTATCGACTTGCTTACTCTTTTCAAAATGGACCAATGCATTCCTATAATTACACCTTTTTTTAGGTTGAAGTTGTATTGTCAAAAGATGTGTCCAAAGGATGATGATGAGAAAAGTGTCATGGATAAAGTTCCCTATGTAAGTACAAATGGTAAACCAATGTATGCAATGGTATGTACGAAACCAGATCTTGCTCATGCAATTGAAGTTATGAGAAAAATTATGTCTAATATCGGTAAGCAACATTGGGTTGTAGTGAAGAGAATTCTTATATGTTTGAAAGGCACCAATGATTTTGCAATATGTTATGATGGCAAAGAAAATAATCAACTACAAGAATTTGTATATTTTTATTATGATAGAGATGTAGATACTTCTAAATCTACTAGTGCATATGCGTTCACACTATTTGGAGGAGTTGTGATTTGGAGAAGTAAAAAGCAGCAAGTGGTGGCTCAATCAACTACTAAAGTTGAATATATTGTTGTTGTAGAAGTATCCAAGGAGGTAACCTGGTTACATTTAGTGTGTAGAGGCATTGGTTTTGAACAAAGTTCCATTACTTCATGGTGTAACAATAGAAGTACAATTGAATTGACCATGAATTCTAAATTTCACTTTCGTACTAAGTACATTCAAGTGAAATTTCATTATATCAGAGAGATGGTGGAGTCTAGAGAAGTTGAGTTGTAAATAATTGACACATAGGACAATGCAGTAGATGCAATAACCAAGCCGTTGGATAACAATAAGTTCATTTAATGTAGAGATTTAATGGGAGTTCTCTCATTTTGATTAGTAATCCTGAATAATAAGGAAGATATTTTTTGTTCATTTACTTAGTCTTTTTGGCAAGTGGAAGATTGTTGGATGTGTGCCAAAAATACTAGATTTGTATTTTTGGGAGTTTCTAGACACGTGTTGAGATGTTATTAGTTGGTTGCCTAAACATGGGTAGGAAAACCCTAAACATGGGTGGGAAAACCCTAAACATGGTACCTCCGCATGTGTATTTTTTATTTCATACATGCAACTCTATAAGGTGTATGTGTGTGAAGAATCGTGATAGAAGAACGTCTCTCAGATGTAACGTTGAATGTACTATGAATGAAGCCCTTCTACTTATTTTTTTCTATTTATTCTCTATGGCATGTTGTTTATAAATGTTTACTGGTAAATTGTTCTTTTGTTTCCTATTTTTTATTAGATTGAAAAAATAGGGGGTTTTGAAAGGATTCCCAAACCTTTTACATTATATACCAATCAAAAGCATAACAAATAAAGAGAAACATAACGATCAACAAGAAGACATCAAAAGCTAGGAAGAGACCCCCATCACCAAATAGAGACAAGAGAGATCCCAAGAGATCAACCAACCCCAAAGAGAAATAATGACCAAAAACCAACAAGTTTGATTAGTCCTAAGAATTATCATCAAAAAGATCAATTTTTGTCTTAGGATTATTTGGGTATTGCTTTAGTCTCTAAGATATTTTGTTTGTGAAGAATATAGTCATCACATATCTCTTGAGGGATCTCACCAAATATTTAATTGTATCATATGACTTGCTTACCTATTTTTCTAGCTCAACAAGATTCATCTTAGAGATGGAGCTCTTCTAAAGAGAAAGAAAAATTTCATCAGAACATACCTGAGCTTTAAGCTTCTACTGGAGAGTGACATCTCTACTCAAGGTCTAGCAAATACTTTCTTTAAGAAAATAATGGAGTTATATTTAGGCTATGTATTGACATATTCATTTGGGCCTAACTTATTTCCTTCAGTGGACATTGTATTCATATCATAAGGTTTGTCAAGATTCCAGTATTTAGAGTTGGAGTTAGTTCTATGACATATCTTTACGAATTCACTTTCTCTTGAATGTTGCTTTAGACAAGATGACCCTAGCTTGATCCAAGTGGGAGGACTCAAGCACTTTGGAGGGGATGTTTTCAAACTCAATTGGCTACTTTCGGATACACAAATCCAAATTCAAGTCAATGGTTTTGGGAAAAATCATATCCAAATTAATATTCACACACATCCTAGAGGCTACCATCCTAGATTTGGAATGAGTTGGACCATCTATCACTATCAAATCACCAAACATTTTATCTATGCCTCTCAAAATTTCAATACATCAAAAGTGAAGGGGTAACCCAGGAATCTTCACCCAAACTGGTGTAGAATTTATCTTTTGCGAGTCCAGGTCAAAGTTTGTTCTCCACCTTCTATGAAATAGGTTTCTTCTACTAAAGAACCAAGGATATCCACCCATAATTCTAATCATATCATCTTCCTCAGATAACTTAATGAAAAAGAAGTCATTTGGAAATGTCACTATCTCCAACTGACCTCAAGGCAACCATTTTGGGAGAGCCCATCTTCTAATTTAATTTAGGTATGGGTGAGAACCCATAAATTTCCCAATAATATTGAAAGCCCCTTCATCCAATGTACATTTTAGAACCTCTAATAGAAAAAAAAGCAAAACATTAACTGAAAGAAGATCAAAGTCAAGGGACAAGAGAGAAGAGCAACCTCATCCAGCAACCACATGCACAAAATAAGGGGCTCTTGGGTCAAAAGGAACATGGAGCCCCTGGAGACCAGGAGGAGGATCCTTACCTCCCCTTCCAACAGACCAAACTACCTCTCTCACCTTAGTGTCTCCAGCACATTGACCGCTCCTACTATTTCTCATCATTTTTTGTTTCATGTTAGTTGTTTATCAGTTGCACATTATTTTCTTCATTATATGAGTTTATTTCATCCTTTATTTGTTGTTGAATTGTTTGGTTACACATTCTGCTATGCCAACAAATTAAAGCGGTATAAATGTCAAAAATTACAAGTGAGCTGAGATCAAGGTTAAAGAGCCAACCTTAAGGTTTATTAATACAATAAAACCATTTATATAAGGTGTTCAAAGACCCATAGGGAAATACACAAGTGAATATAATACAAGGTTTGTTGTGCCCTCAAACGAAGATTAACATTACATATATCAATGTCTTCATCATCATTTTTTATTCTTATTTATGGGATTAGCCCGACTTCTATTTTTAATTGGTTATATGGGATTGAAGTGGACCCCACCTATACTACATCATGACCACATAGTGGTACTACAACTTGGTAATACTACATGTATTGCTTGGCAATATTCAAACCTAGGAGTCCTCCTTGAAAGTTGAAAAATCTAATCAATTGAACTAATGTCATTTAATAGATTAGTCCCCCTTCTTATTAACACTTGTGATATTTATTCTCAATTTCTCATTTTTTAAATTGGTTATATGGGATTGAAATGGGACCTGTCCATATTACATCATGACCACATTGTGGTATTACAATAATTTGGCATTAATGCATGTATCGCTTGGCAAAATTCAAACTTGGGTCTCCTCCTTGAAATTCGAGGAATATAACTAGCTGAGATAATGCCATTTGATATTTTTACTTCCCAAATTGATATCCCTTTGATATTTTTTCCTATTTATTTTTACTCTAAGGGTCTTCCTCTCTTTTTTCTATTTCGACAAAGAATTTCATCGTTATCATTATCTTCCATTTTTTTAAACTATTCATCATGAGACTTATCATTTTATACATTTATGTTTCTCTAGAGAACTTATAGTGTAAGGAATAGCCTCAAAAACACTTCTTTATGCTACCTTGGAAACCCTAAAATGTAAGAACTATCCTCGATAGTACATACTTTCTCATGATGTCCTAAAAATACAAATTTTATATGGATATCCTTTGTACTCCCATCTTTATTATTCTATTCTGAAACCCTAAGGTACGAGGGACATAATCTACACTACTTTCATTTTATTGCAAGAAGATGATTTGTAACTACTTGAGAAAAATGAATATGATTTAACTAGAATTAAACTTGACCTCTTTCACCTTATTTGTTTTAAAATTGTGCTCTCAAATATTCCTTCACACCTTTAATTTCTACTAAAATTGAAGTTGCACATTGTAATTACTCATCCCTTACATCCTTCTTAATTTTTTCTAATTGTTATTTCAAGTGAACTATGAAGACCTTTACCATGTGGTGAAATAGAGGGAATGTTTTTGTTACTTTTTTGGAGTGGAAAATCCTTGATATTGTAGCGACCCTAGGGAAGTGGCGCACCATCCACTACTCTATTTGCGAATATTATTTACTTAATCATGCATTAAAATGAAAGATACAACCAAAATATGAAGAAATGAATAGATAATGCTTTTTATTGCTTTTTCTCAAGTTCGGTTACATATAGATCCCTCTGAGGGATTCCTTTCATTTGATACAAATTTTACAAATAGGGGAAGCAGATGTATGATATCCCCTTGCAAGGGGTGGTGCACTTTCGCAGGCTTCTCGATGATGCACACGAAACTGTATGAGGGCTTACAGATGCCTCCTTCTCCAGGTCTAGCTCCTAGAGGGATCCTCTTGCTTTCGTATGTTGATAACCTATCCAGTGAACCTGTAGTCCTGCAAGCATGAAAACAACAACAAACGCTCAATTGTCCGAGATTGCCTCCCTGGATGAGGTTGTTAGAAAATACCCTAATGATAAATAGGAATATGCTCAATGATAATAGAAACTAATGCTATGAATGCAATAAATCAGATCTATGCTAATGGCATGAAAACATGTAATAAGCTAAATGAAAGAAACTAATGCTAAGAACCCTAGACTAGGCCTATGGGCCACTATCCGAGATAGTGGCCGCTAAGATGAAAACCTATCTCTATTGCTCCAAGGCTATGGATCTAGGCTTGTTGTTGATGTTGAAATGATTGTCATTTTTTGTCCGATGTATTGAATATCCTGTAGATGATAACCCCTTAGTCGGCCAACACTTCGTTGCTCCTAAAAGGTGCTCCAATTTGCTCTCCGATCCGATAGGGCTTCGCTACAAGAAAAGCTCTCCAAGTCTCAAAAAGCTCTCCTCGGTTGTATCTCTACAAAAAGTCTCTAAATTCTCCTTTGGTGCTCTTAGGTTTGCACCTTATAATGTCTTTGAAACCCTAGGTCAATGTCCAACCCTAGGACTGAATTCTGCATGCACACTAGAGGTTAGCATGAGAAGTTTTGTCTTTTCTATGTTTGAAGGCCAGTTAAACTGATGTCTAAACCTGGACTTGAGTCTCTCATGTAAACTGGCTGTGAGGAGGAATGCAAAGTTATCCCCGCTCGGCCTTATTGCATGCAAACTACCACTTCCACCCAATATTAGGCTATTTTGGTGGCAAATTGCATTTTAAAGCTTAGTCGCTGTCGTCTATAGTGGCTAGGGATTGGCCGCTCTGAGCTTCAGCGGCCAAGATTCAGCCACTCTGGTTCATAGCGGCCAGGCTTGGATGGGCTAAGACTACCCCAGATGAGTGGTGAAAACCACTTTTGGCACTTGGAAGGTCCCAAGGTTTAGTCACATGGTCTATGGATGCCCATATGAGTAGTTCTCCTAAACACGACGTGTTTTAGGTGTCTACAGATGCCCCTTTTTGGGATGCGCTGTGTGGGAAAAACACAGCACTGAGCAAAAATGTAGACTATCTATGTTTGTAGGGTGTATGATGATCATTGGTCTGATCAACGTTGGATGGCCCAATCATGCAAGATGGTGCGCACCCTTGAATCATTGCTTCGACATATTGGAAGGCTTAATTTAGCACAGGGCTTGCACATATTCACTTGCACTCATTCCTCAAACACAATCGGGTAGCTTATGTCACTACAATGAGATCCGACCGGAGGAGAGCTACAACTAAAAATGTCATATTTTGCTTATGAACCCAGCAAACAGGGGGAAATTTTGTAATAGTTGTCTGCAATGATTCGTAGGATGAACACAATTTTGATATGATTGAGTGATCTTTGGTTGACTTTGATTATGATTATTTGAAGAGCTAACTACCCCCTCACACAACGAATTGATGAGGGAAGGGCAATGAATGAAGCGACAAGTCGCTTGACCAATATGACTAATTTGGTTCCTTTCTAGTGCTTGTTCTTTTAATGGGCAAACCCCCATCCAAGTGTGATCTCAACTATTTATGATGATCATTCATCCCTATCCCTGGGAGTGGTCCGGCCATAAATGGCCTTCTTAGGGAGTTAGGATGAGTGATTCTATTTAGGATTTTGTTGAATCACTTGGCTCAGTGTTGTTATGTCATAAAGGAATTAGGATGATTCTATCATACCCATGGAGCAGTCCGACCATCTTGGTCTTCTTCGAGATTGAGGGGCACATCATGATTCCAAAATGATTAATTTACCCCAAGTAGCCTTATGGTAGCTCACTCATCTCACCAAATTGCATGGAATGCAAATCGCTGCAACCGTCGAGTTGATAGAGTAAGTAACTGGATACGAGGCTTACTTGAGATTTTGTTTCTATGTGATTTTTTTGTTATTTTGAGCATTATGATGTTTATGGATCATTAGAATGTGTTTATTTGATTTTTTTGTTATTCCTCATGGGAGGAATTTTCTTGTTTTTGTCTATGTTGCTGGCCGTTGTCAGGTCCAGCGACCCCTAAATGCCTACTTCTGGCCGCTCTCGACCTAAGCGGCCAAGAAGTTCGGGCCACTAATGACGATAGTGACCGAGGCATAACTTAGGAAATATAAAAGTAGCCTAGGGTTTTGAATTTTCATTCTTCCAGTTGGTGATTCACTTTTTAGAGCTCTAGAGAGAAAGTGACAGTTTGCAACTTGGAGCATTTTGCATCGAGGATTATGGCTATGCAGGGCGAGGCATCGATGAGTGGAGGAGCTAGAGCTTCTCGGGTATGCTTCGAAACCCTAACCTCACTTGTCTTTTTGGTAAAAATGAACCTCACTAAGTAATTGGTAAATGAACCTCATTAAACTCATTGGCAATGAACCGAACCCATAGATAGGTTTAGTTTAGGTTTTAATTTGGTGGGCTTGTCCCCATTTTATGTTTTTTAATTTTTTGGTATTTTTGGCCTAGGGCGTATGCATTTGTCATGTCGCCCATCGGCCGCTACCGCTCAGAGCGGCCATTTTGGTCCGTGGCTTGGTCGTTGTCGATGGTAGTGGCCGTTCAAATCCCAATGGTCAAAAATCTGACCATTGGGGCTTGGCCACTGCCAGCCTCAACGACCGATTTTTGGTCATTGTAGGTGAAAGCGGCCAGGAACCTTAGGCAAATTTTTGATTTTTTTTGATTTTTGTGATGATTAATTGATTTTTTGGATTTTTGAGTTGTTTAATTGAAATTTGTTGCATGATTAGGTGCATTTATTGCTCTTTCACTTAGACTTAGGATAGTCTATCATTATTTGCACCATTTTCCATGTTTTATTATGATTTATGCCTTAGATGCACTATAGTTATACCTTTGATTTTTATCCTTAGATTCTCACTACTCGGGCTCGGGACCCGAAGCTCCTAAATGACCTCCTTCCACTCATGGATGATATGGACTGGGCCTGGTTTAAGGCCCATAGACTACAGTATGTGACCAGGCTACCACAGATTATGTCGGATCAGGCCTACCTCATGGCCTTGGCTCACCGATGGGATCCTCAGACTAATACCTTCCACCTTCCTACTGGTGAGATGACTATCACATCGGAGGATGTATATAGGATTTTTCGGATTCCTTTTGATGGAGTGGCCATCGTCTCTTCGACCACTAATGACCGTGAGGTAGTCTTTGCTAGGGTGTTCGGGTAGCATGCTGCGACTGCCTTCCAGGACACCAAATCTGGTGGTGTATCTGTTCTCTACGAGGCATGCAGTGTTGCTGATGGTCATCAACAATGTTCTTATCCCAGACTACTCAGGCTTGAGGTTCTCATGGAACCTCCTTGCGATGGTTCAGGATTTGATGGATAGCATAGAGCCTATCATCTATGCATGGGGGAGGTCTTTGCTAGCATAGTGCTATGATGAGTTGTATCACATCCACCGATGGGGTCATGTCGGCATTGCTTGCAGCTTGCTCCTTTAGATATGGGGATGGGAGCATATCCATGTAGATCATCCCAGAGGGCTCCCTGCTAGGATTACAGCTATTGATGCTCGGATGTAGTGCTATGCTACCATATGGGCTCGAGAGCATGAGGAGTGCAAGAGCCACCCTCATGCAGGGGAGCTCCCCCATTATATTGCTACTTTCACTGGGTTGCAGGTCAAAGATATCATATGGTACCCATATCATGAGTGCCCGCTATGGGATGATCCAGCCAGATTTATAGCTAGGATGCGGCATGAGCGATGGCTCATTGGCCACAAGGTCGGCATCAGAGAGTATTTCTTCTACTCTCGAGTTCTTCATCAGTACGGATTATAGTAGGATGTGCCACTTGTCCCATTCTTGTATAGGCACATTGGAGTAGAGAGAGACCTCCCTCCACCATGGATTATAGAGCTTACTGATGATGAGGATGCCCCAATAGTTGACCTAGGTGTCATTGGGGGAGTGACAGATGCATTTGCATAGTGGTGGGGTGATCGGATGTGGTATGGTGATGGTAGTCTGGGCTATGAGGATGATGGTGGTGATGGAGGCATAGATCTAGTAGGGCATAGAGTCTAAGCTAGGATTGAGGGATGGGGCCAATAGATAGAGCAGGTGGTGGAGGAGTAGGAGGCTCCTGAGGAGGAGGAGGAGTTGGATCCTAAGGAGAGAGATTCTCCTCTTAGAGCACATTTGCATGAGGTAGAGGTTGAGCTCTAGTCGGCCAAGATCTAGGTACAGTAGTATGATGCTACTATAGCACAATGAGATGCCACTATAGAGTAGCTCATGACATAGATACAAGTATTGTAGGCTACTATCGGGGAGGTGCTACTAGGATGCAGATTGTTGTTGATCCTCCTACACCATAGGTTCCTACAGAGGTAGATCCAGGGGCAGAGACTAGGCAGATGCAGGCCTTGCTAGATGAGTATGAGGTAAATATTTTTGATGATGCAACCTACATTGCCACTCTCTCGATGCAGATTAGGAGGCTAGGAGCCACTCCTAGGGAGAGGGTAGGTTTCGGTGGATCATAGGTTAGTGGGTGCTCCACATCAGGGTAGTCTTCCATCCGGCCTAGGTAGAGGACCCGGACTCATATAGAGAGACCAGCAGGATCTAGCTCACATCACTCTCCTAGGGATCCCACCATAGGGGGTGGTGCTACAGGGGGTGCAAGCCTAGTTTGATTCATGATGCACTTTGACTTTTATTTTTGAGGTCAGCTGACCTATATGACTGTAGCCTATGGGCATTTTTGTACATCCATGCACTTGATACACATATTTATATGAGATATTTACATTATGATTCATTATGTGTGTCATTTATTGCTTATGTTTTTGTTTTATTTATGTGATGTGATGATGGTATTATGATGTAATGATGTATGTGTTAGATGATAGGTGATATTTATGATAATGTGGATGTTTTAGATGGGTGCTTATGTAGATGTTTCTGATTACTGTGACATGATGTGATGTATCATGAGTTGACTTAATGATGGATTTATGATGTATGCATATATGGATACTAATATGGATTTATGTGCTTTGATTATGGCTATATGATGTAATGTATGTGGATGCAATGATCTGATATTAGGTGTAGATGGATGATTGATGATCTATGTATTTATGGATGCAACTTTATTTGTTAAATGCATGTTTAATTTTGCTTTTAGTTGTATGCATTCGACTTATGTTATGATGTGGCAAATGCAATGTGTGGAATGCATTATCTACATGGTTTTTGATCTAATGTAAATGAACCTATATGCTTTAATCACTTAAAACATAAGGAATGCATATGATATGATTTTAACGATCTAATGGGTGACACCACAGAAAGTATATTAGTTATGAATGTAAACAATCATTCTTATTACAAGAACTAATTGTTTAAACATCCATATGTGAAATGTAATGGCGTGGAATGTGTGTAGTTTCTTGATAAGCTTCTGTAATTTAAAAGATACAAAATAGTCAGTGGTCATCTAAACATCATTTCTGACATCCATCCGGTATCTAGCCTACTTTGTTAATACCTTTTAATTCACAAAACCTCATAAAGAAAATTGATGATGCGATTGATGATATGATTTGTTGCCATATAGGAAGTTTTGAGGCTTTTCCTGAGACTCAAACACTCTAGTTACCCTATCAATAGTTGCATACTGACCATACAAGACTTTTGAAAAGCAAGGCTTTCATCATGGACCTAGAGATTCATTATCCCTATGTGTGCAAATGAATATATTTAGATAGAACTCAAGCATTTCCTTCGATGTCAGGCAGGATTCTTTCAGCCCATTGCTAAGATCGAGGATCCTCAATTGTTCATCTGATCCTATGTTGGACTTAGTTGGACTATACCACTAGGCAATATTGGGTTACCCAAAGCTAGCTCATCCACATGCAAACATTGGTCTACACAAATGCAAGATGCTATTGTGATAGACATATCATCATGCGTAAGGGTATCACCATTGCCAAGCATGGTTGTACACCAAACCTGTAATGGGGATCACCTTCCAATTTTGTACAATGCTGAGAATTCTAGGGATTCAAGCTCCATTCCCTTATTTTCTTCATTTTATTTGGGATACTTGCTCATGCTTAGTGATGAAAATCACTATTTATTTTTTATTGATTTTTCTCTTGAGCAAGGGACTTATGTAGGGATGAAAATCACTTGTTTGTTTTGACTTTGACTTTTGCTTGATTTTGGGATTTTTGCTTGTTTTAATGAAAGCAAGGGATTTATGTAGTGATGATAATCACTTGTTTTTGGGTAGGGTAGAACTTTTCCTTTTTTCAATTCTTAGCACCTTTGAACTGGTCGCATAGGGGGATAAGCAAGGAAGACCCTTTTTGCTTAAGGTAACCTAGACCACTTTTGCAGCTTTCATCTTTCCCTTGTACCAACTAGGATTTTAGTGTTTTTAATTAGTGATGGGATCCTGAATATCCGAGGCATTATCACGACTAGACCTTACCCTCTACTAATCAAGATGGCTTTCCACAAAAGTTGATAAGACCACTAGATATGGTTGAATGACCAAAAAACCTTAGCCTATTCTTTATAGCAACAAGAATGGTTGTGTTGAAAAACATAGTTACACACATGGATGAATGGATGAAGATGGATTTGAGTATTTGTGGTTGTGATACAAACTGTGGCATCATTTGCAATATTGTGATCATAACATGTGCAAATGTAATGGATATGAATGTAATGCAACTATGTGGATGCAAATGTTTTTGTATTTTTGATTATTTTGTATTGTTTTTGTATTTTTGATTATTTTGTATTGTTTTTGTGTTTTTGATTATTTCTTGACCAAAGGGCTTATTGTGCCTTTGGGGCTTTTAGGGGTTGACCAAATGGCATGAGGATACCCTTGGAGCATTTTTGATTGAATTTGACCAAGCGGCGTGAAGATACCCTTGGAGCATTTTTGATTGAGGTGACCAAGCGGTATGAAGATACCCTTGGAGCATTTTTGATTGAATTTGACCAAGCGACATGAAGATACCCTTGGAGATTTTTGATTGAATTTGACCAAGCGACATGAAGATACCCTTGGAGATTTTTGATTGATTTTGACCAAGCGGCATGAAGATACCCTTGGAGCATTTTTTTTTTGAATATTTTATGTTTTTATGATTTGTTTGTAATTTTATGACATATTTGAATGTTTTTGTATTTTATGTATATTTGAATGTTTTTGTATTTTATGTATAGAATTCCTTCAAATGGATGATATTGAGAGGCTCAGGCTCTTCAACACCATCCAATGATGTGAGGTGATATGCTCCAGGCCCAACCCTTTTCGAGATTATGTACGGACCTATCCAATTTACCATAAATTTGTCTCGTAGGTGCGATGGCAGATTTGAGTTTTGCTGGTTTTCTTTGAGCACAAGATCTCCAACCTTGAATTCTCTTAAGTGGACTTTACTATTGTAGGCTCATGCAAGGTGATCTTGATAAACATGGAGATGCTCCAAGGCATTGACTCGACGTTCATCAAGAAGCGTTAATTGATCCAGGTGGCCTTGTCGCGCGGTGTCATCATCTATGAAGTCCTTCAATGCTATGCGTAGGGTTGGAATTTCCAACTCTAGGGGCATGATGGCCTCGGTGCCATATACAAGTGAAAATGGTGTTGCCCTAGTGGGCATCCGCACACTAGTCCTGTATGCCCATAATGCAAGAGGTAATTGTAGATGCCAATCCTTATGATTATCTTTCACCGTCTTCCTCAAGATGGAGACTATTGTTTTGTTTGAGGCTTCTGCTTGCCCATTTGCTTGTGGATAATAGGGTGTTGAAAAACTATGTTGAATATGGTATTTGTTCATCAAAGCATGCACATTTTTGTTCTTGAAAGATGGCCCATTATCCGATATTATTTTTGAAGGGACCCCAAAATGACTTATGATATTGTGGAGTATAAACTCCACAATCCTTGGTCCAATTGTCGATGTCAAGGGGATCACTTCGACCCATTTGGTGAAATACTTAGTGGTCGTTATGATGAATATGTGTCGGCTTGAGGATGGGGGTGAGATCTTCCCGACTAAGTCTAGTCCCCACTACGAGAAGGGCCATGCTGCCTGGATGGGTTGCAAGGCTTGTGATGGCAGATGTGTGAGGTTCATGTGATGCTAGCATTTAACACATTTCTTGACATACTCACAATAGTATTTTTCCATAGTGGGCCAATAGTAACCCATTCTCAATATGCACTTAATGATGGCCATGCCACTAAAGTGACCACCACACGTACCATCGTGAGCCTACAAAATTGCCCAAGATGCTTCCTACGGCTCAAGACAATGAAGGAGCATTCCATCGTAACCTCGTCTATAAAGGATCTCTCCCAATAAGATGTACCTTGTTGCCTTCTATTTAAATGTTCATCTTTCAACATGTGATAGGCCTTGTGGTACCATTCCAAGCTTTAGGAAATCTCATAACTGGGAAAGCCAATCCTGATAAGCCACAACTTCTATAGAAAATATGGCCTGTTCCTCCTACTTTTCGTAGCTTGTGAATATAGATTGAGAAACAACCCTATGGTGAATGGTTGTACCACACTCCGTAGGACCTTGAGAGATCAAAGACCCCCAAGGTGCCATTCACAAGAAATCTCTAGCTCTGAAGGACCAATCCTAATTTGGTTCAATATTGATCATGTTGATTGACTCTTGATTATCAAAAGCCTCACGTTGTATCGCTGAGTGCGAGAGCACTTTAACATGAATGGTTGTGAAATCCATAGATGGATTCTGAGGGATTAAGGATCCCAAAGATGCCATGGTGTCTACAAATCTATTTGATGTATGAGGGATTGCCTCGATGTCATACCATTCCAGTCGGGCTAGGTAGGTGTCAACAAGCTCTTTGTAAGATTTCAGGATTGGGCATCTACATTGGAACAAACCCTTGACTTGATTAACTATGAGCAAGGAGTCACCAAAGATATTCAATATTTTAATGCCCATTGTGATGGTTGTTTGGAGTCCCAAGATCAGGGTCTCATACTCGGTGTTATTGTTTGTGCAAGGGAAGTCTAGTTTGAATGATAAGGGTAATGGAGCACCCTGTGGTGTGATAAATACAATCCCTGCTCCGCCCCCTTGCTCACACTTCGAACCATCAAAGAACAATGCCATGTCTCTTTCTTTCTTAGGTTCTTCGAGTTTTGATGGATCTGATAATGCAAAGACTGCATCATCGAGCAATTCTATGGTGAGAGGCTTGCTATCTTGAAGAGGTGCCTCTGCTAATTGATCTGCTATGACTTGTCCCTTGATGGAATTTTGGCTTATGAACTCTAGATCAAACTCTATCAATAGCATGATCCACTTTGTAGTACGTGTATTGTGATAGGTCTTGTTCATCATGTACTGCAAAGGATTTTGTTTTGATATAACGTAGGTCGTATGGCTCAACATGTAGTGTCACAACTTTTTGGTTGCAAAGACCACTACTAAACACAACTTTTCTACATACGCATACCCTAGCTCATAACTCACCAAGGTGCGACTGATGTAATATATGGCTTGCTCTTTATCTTGTGCATTCTTTTGGGCCAACATGGTGCCCAAAGCAAAATTAGTAGCCGATATGTATAGTAAAAATGGTACGTCTGGCCTTGGTGGAGCCAATACTAGCGGTGTTTCCAGGTAAGTTTTGATCTCTGCAAAGGCTTGTTGGCACTCTTCATCCCAATGAAAAAGGACTCCTTTGCATAGCAATCGATTCATGGGTCGACATTTATCTGATAATTGAGCAATGAATCATTTGATGGATGCTACCTTGCCTTGTAGGCTTCTCAATTCCCTAATGTTGGTAGGGGTGGCCATTTCCAATATAGCCTTTACCTTTGTAGGATCGACTTCAATGCCTCTCTTAGAAATGATGAACCCCAAGAGTTTACCAAAAGTTATGCCAAATACGCACTTCTTAGGATTCAATCTGACGTTGTGCTCAATGAGGCGATTGAAGACTTTCTTAAGGATCTCAACGTGCTCTTGCCACAATAAAGACTTAGCCAGTAAGTCATCCATGTAGTCCTCTAAGATTTTATGCATATAGTCATGAAAGATGTATGTCATGGCCCATTGATATGTGGCACCAACATTTTTAAGGCCGAATGGCATCACCTTGTAACAAAATGTTCCCCATGGAGTAATAAAAGTGGTTTTGTGTTGGTCTTCAGGTTTAATTCTGATTTGATTGTACCCAAAAAAACCATCCATTAGGGAGAGCATCTCATGACCTGTAGTGGCATCAACAAGAGCATCTATGTTAGGCAATGGGAATGAGTCCTTTGGAGTTGCCCTATTCAAGTCTCGAAAGTCTGTGCAAATATGGACTCTTCCATCGGGTTTTCCCATGGGCACCATGTTCGAGACCCATTCAGGATAGTCGATAGGAACGATGAAAATCACATCCAATAATTTTTGTAACTCATTCTTCACCATCAAAGTGATGGTTGGATGCATTTTCCTCAACTTTTGCTTGACTGGCTTCTTCATGGGATCCAATGAAAGGTTGTGAACAACTAACTTTGGATCAAGCCCTAGCATGTCTTTGTAAGTCCAAGCAAAAAGGTTTGGCCTCTCCTTGAGGAGAGGGATTATGATGGCTTGTTCCTCTAGAGATAGACTTTCTCCGAACTTGAATTTCTTTGGTTGAGTAGGATCATCACTGATGTCCACCTCGAAAGTCACTTCTATAGCCATATGCGACCCATCCTCTAGTTGGTGAGGCATGGGTATCAAATGAATGTCATCGATAGGATTTATAGGTCCTACTGACTCAGGATCCAAACTAGCATGGAATACATCATATGCATAGCCTGATGCAAAATGAAATGGTTGTAACATCTCTTCGTTAGGGAAAATATCTTCAGGCTCTATAGGTGAATCAACGTGATCCCAATCAATAGCATCTATATCAAGATACAATGGTTTGGTAGGATCTACTGGGTTTTGAAGTGGAGTGGTCAAATCAATGGAGATTGTATTGATGGATGGAATGAAATCTCTAGGACCACATGGGTGAAATCTTGTCTCATAGGTTTCTCCCTCATGCTCATGATGAGGCTCTAGAGGAAAAGGAATCTTTGGATCTGGCCCATGAGCAGGCTAGATAATAGGATCATTGGGTTCCAAGAGCTCTCTGAATGTAGGTGGAGGGGGATTGATTGCATGGTAAATGGCATTTAAGTCGATAGGTCTCCCCAAAAACTGCAAGCTAGGGTCTATGGCATGAAATGCCACTTCTCTTTCTACCAGCATGTTGACTTGCCACAAGTGGTGAGGCCCAAGATAAGCCATCTCAGTCTCATCTTCAAAGTCATCATCACTTATCCAAAAACCATTAGCATTGGTATGTGGCCCCAAGACAAGGGGCACGTGTCTTGGCCCCAAGTAGGCCATCTCTGTTTCATCCTCATATTCTTCATCACTTATGAAGATGCCATTTGCATTAGTGTCTTGCCCCAAGCTGTGGGGCCACTACCTTGGCCCTAGGTAGGCTCTTTCCATTGAGTCCTCTGACTCATAGCCACTTTCATCTGATATGTATCCACTCTCATTGTGGCTGGACCAGGCAAGGCTTTGTAAATAGTGAGGCCCATGATAGGCTAAGCTTGCCTATGTATCATCATCGCTTGCCCCATATCCATTTTCTTCTCGCTCTTCTTCCCACAAGGTGCAACCTATAGGGGTGGCATCAATTGAGAAGTTTGGATGATAAATCTCTGGTGGTGGTATGTTTACCATGGCCACTTGTCTGTTGATCAGATGTCTTGTACTTGGTGGGTGATAAGGAATAAAATTGATGTCTTCTCCTAACCCCAAGCTTAATCTATCCAAGGATGCTTCTAGAGAGTCATCTTGACCTCTGATGTGGTAGCCTAACCCAAACTTGTTAGTGGGAAGCTGGTATTGTGGCTCGCATGGATGCCTACGCCCCTGCTCATATATACCAAGACCGTAGCCATGCCAATGGTAACGTTCAAAGTAGCTTAGAGAAAACTCAGGATTAGAGAGGTAATGAACATTAATGGTGAATAGTTCATCATTGTCCTCTTCTATGTCTGAAGACTTATGGGTGCAGTCCAGGCCAGCATAGATAAAGTTGGTCTAGTTGGGAGGGATTCCAAGTGGAACCACTATTCCCACTGGTGGTCTCAGGTCTTTTGGCCATCCCATGTCTCGTGTAGACTCAATGAAGGGTGTGAATGTTATGTTCTACACAAGGTACTCTCCTATCCCTGTACTTGCCAAGTGTATCATCGCATGTGATGTGGATGACCCTACAGATGACACTGGCGAAGTGGGTTCTAGTATTTCCTCGGCTTGATTCTGGAAATCTTCTTCTTCCATGGGACTTGGGATTTTTGCAATGGCTATAGTTGGAAATTCCTTGGGCTTTCCTTCCTCGATTAAGGGTACCTTTAGCTTCTGATTATCTTTAGGTTTTGATGTTGATGGTCTCTTAGAAGCGTCAGTTGTTTTGGGTGCAAGAGGAGGTGCTGATGTGGATGGGTCTTTTCGTACCCCTTTGTTTATGTCATCTAGTTGCATAGTTGGAGATGAAGGTCTTACATACAGGTGGGTGGAAGGAATCACAAAATATCCTAGAAAATCCACCTGATGGACATATTTAAATGGCTCTTCATCAGCCAAAACTACATAGACTTTGTCATCATGCACATACTTGACACATTGGTGTAAAATCGAAGGAACACACTTCATATCTCTTATCCAGGGATGCCCTAGGAGGATGTTGTATTGCATAGCCCCTTCCAAGACATGACACATCATAGGGATGGTCTTATGCCCCACCTTAATGGGTAGGACTATCATTCCCATAGTAGAGCATAAAGCATCATTGAAAGCTCTTAACGTGTAGGCTCCTGGAATGATATTGGATTTGGGGATCTTAAGGTTCCCTATTGCTGTTGTTGTGATGATGTTGATTGATGAACCTGTATCGATCAAGACCCGCTTGAAAGGTAAATCATTGACTAAAGCAACAATGTGCAATGGAGGGTCTGGTAAGGCAGTAGGTACTATCTTAATCTCATGATCATAAAATCGGATTACAGGTTCTTGGCATTGTTGTACTTGTCCCACAAAATGCATGAATGCATTGGGGTCTTGTGGTTGGAGCTCAATTGATCTCAAAATCTCCATCAAAGTCTCCCTATGCTTTGGGGACTATTGTATGAGCTCATAGATAGATAACTTGGTCGGAGTCATTTGTAAGTTTTGTTCTAGTCTACTCCGAACAGTCACCACAGGTCGGGTTGGTGGACTTGGAAGGTTGTTTTGCCCCTGCCTCTACCTAGGTGTAGCTGGGACATTAATGGGAGCCACAGGAGGCTATGGTTGACCATATCATCTAGTCCTGGTGGCTATATTGACAATTTCAACCATCCCAATGCATCCATGGGTAGGTGTATCGATTCGGACCTGATTGACTTGGGCACCTTGCCCTCTAGGGACCTCATGGTTTGGTAGTGGGTTTTTGTATATGCCCATATCTCTATTATCGAGAGCCAATGGGTTGTCAACTTTAAGTTCTCCCACTTCAATCATATTTTGCACCTGGTTCTTGAAACCCATGCATACTTCAATGTCATGCCCCGATATTCTGTGATAAGGGCAAAACTGATCTTCCCTATATCCTTTTGGCTTAGGATGGTTGGGATCTAAAAGAGGTACATCAAGAAATTTGATCTTCCCAGCCTCACTCAACTGGTTGAAAATTGATTGCATTGACTCTGATAGAGGTGTAAAGTAGCGAGGTGGCTTACATTCCCTATTTCACCCTTGATTATTCTTTTGATCGTAATTGGTTGGTGGGGGTTGTGCTTGATAATTCTAGGGTTGTTGTGCAGCCCCATCCTTAGGTGCAACCAATACGACTTGATTAACTAGAGTAGGGTTGCCCTGCTTCGCTTGTATTTGTCATTCTTGCCATTCTTGTTCCACTCCTTCTTGGTTCGGAGCTTAATGGTTCCCTCATCTACTTTTATGTCCTCAATGAGTTTGGCTTGTGCCAAGGCTTCCTCAAATGAAGGATATTGTTGAAGTTGTAGCAAGAGGGAAATGTGTTTAGAACAACTCTTGGTGAACATGCAGACAATCTCTTCTATGGGGATGGAGAATGATAACTTTACCATGAATTTTCTCCATCTATCCCCATACTCCATTACTGGCTCATCATCATAATGTTTTAAGTTGGCCAGGTCTGAAAGGTTCACCTTATTTTTAGCACCAAAGGAGAAACATTTTAGGAAAGCGTTTACTAGTTGTTCAAAAGTGGATATGTTGTGCTTAGGAAGTTGGTTGAACCATTGAGTGGCAGCACCCAAAAATGTCATAATGAAAGTTCTTAGCATAAGAGCATCATTGTCTTCAAGATGAAAACATGCATTGATAAAATTGGTAACATGCTCTTGTGCATCCTCTTCACCCTTGAATTTTTCTAACCTAGGCATCTCAAAGTGCTTAGGATATGCAGGGCTAGGAACTGATGGGCACAATGGTTGGTTGTGTATTTTACTCAATGTTGGTTGGTTCCCAGCCGTATCTTGCTTCTCAAAGGATTTCATTTTCTCTGTGAGTTCCTAGAATGCCTTTGAGGTGAGGAGTTCCTCTTCTTGTAGGCCCACTCATGGTGGTAATGGAGGTAACCCTTTATCCACTTGACTTGTTCTATTCTCTTCCCTCCTATGAGGGGATTTAGGATGTGTTTGATCCTGATTTATCATGTTTACCCTTTCTCCACCAGTTTGATTTTGTTCATGATTTGAGTGGTGGTTTCATTGTGGGTTGTCTTCTTGCCTAATGCACCCTTCTTGTTGTAAGTCAGCGCGTTCATTTCTTGGGTGATCACTACCATTTTCTTGTAGGTTTATATGAGCTAGTTGCTCAACTTGTTCCCTTAAATGTTGCTCATGTTGGTGCAAAAGCCTTTCTCTTTGTTTATCATGCTCGAGAGCTTCCACTAGCTCTCACTCTTTGCATAATATATTTTCTAACCATCACATGCGGTCAGATTGCATTGTCAAAGAAGATTCATGTTTGTCTGATTATGTTCTTGTGGTTCTGACTCACAGATTCCTCAAAGGGGTTTTTGCTATTTCTTTGCTCTTGCTAGTTAATGTAACTTGTTCAGTGTGTTGATAAGTGCCTCTATGATCAGACTTTGTATGTGTACTATGGGGTCACTTTGAAGCATCCCCAGGTTGAGTGGTGCATTTAGAAGTTACGCTTTGTGAACTTCTAGATGCAAAATTTTTTGTGGCTATAGTTTTGGGAGTTGTTCTCGAATGAAACCGATCCAACTCATCTAACTGTCTTGTTTTCCATGGCTGATCCCGTGGGGTGCCATTTACTCCAATGAGGTCATGATCTATTGGAATCCTTCCTCTTGTGTGAAGGGTATCTTCTGTTTGATGTCTATGATTGGATGTAGCTCTAGTTTCTTGCCCTTTAGTGGGCAGACCTATTCTCAGTGTCTCATGTGAAGTTTGAGATGTTGTGACTCTTGTGTGTCTTTTTGGTGATGAGGGCTTTGTGGCCCCACCTTTTCTCCATGAGGATGGAGGTGGGGAAACCTCGTCATCCCTATGTGAAGAGTTGGGTCTAGAACCCCTTTTATGTCCATGTGGGGAGGAAGCTCTTGAAGCCTCCTCATGTCTTTGAGAAGTTTCTATGTGTTGAGAGGAGGGCCTTGAGGCCTCCTCGTGTCTTCTTGATGATGATGGTCATGAAGCCTCTTTGTGTTTTTGTGACTTAGTTCCATGATGTGACTCCCTAGGTGGGGTTTCTCGAGGAGAACCCCCAAGGGTTGAGTTATCACCCCTTAGGCTCATGGAACTACATCCCACGGTCTTATGAGTAGGTGTTTCAATGTTACTATGACTTCACCTATGGGTATGTGTTGCTTCAGATTCTACCTCGATGTTGGACCGAGGATGTTTACTTCTGGTTTTGACCATTGTGCTTGTGAATTAGTCTTTTATGTTGCAATTAGAGATAGCCAAACAATATCAAGCAAGTGTTTATCTTGATTACCAATTTATGTGTGCCCTAAACTATTTGTTGTGTTTTGATGTGTTGTTGTTCTTGTTTTCTTGCTCTTGTTTTGGATTTAGAATGAGGAGACTCATCCATAGTGGGAATCAAGAACACCCATGCCAAACATGATTTTCTCAAAAGAAACTAGGGTACACCATTGAAGTCCCAGTGGGGGGTTCGCCTAGCTCTTCCACTCTGAACCAATGATTGTTCCAATAGTGGGAGATAGTTTGAACATGAGTAACTTAGTACCACTATAAAGAAGTTCCTTATTCCATTCTAGAAAGATCTAGGGGGCAAGCTGGTGGAAGGAGATGAATGCCAACGTCATCGGACTGAATTGAGGGTTGGTGATGAAATCCAACTCCCCAATGTTTAAA
Organism: Wollemia nobilis; assembly: GCA_028583015.1. Classification (NCBI taxonomy): domain Eukaryota; kingdom Viridiplantae; phylum Streptophyta; class Pinopsida; order Araucariales; family Araucariaceae; genus Wollemia; species Wollemia nobilis. The sequence goes on along the minus strand of JAQPPZ010017232.1, from coordinate 20,042,182 downwards.
ACATGTGTGCGTGTGTGGGGTTCATTTTAAGTTTACATAAAGTAAAATGCATCATACAACAACAATGACTCTTTCCTATATCATTTAGAAAGATGCATAATTAGTATGAGTTTCATGGATGCACTCTATTTTGTGCAAATATGGCCTCTAGCAGGGCCTCAAAGCAAGCAAACCAACACATGATTTCTAGCACACTGGATTCTAGGGTAGACTTTACAAGCATAAGCCGTTGTTCCTAGCAATGCCTAGTGGAAATCTAAGAAAACCCTAAAATATGCAAGATGCAAGTTCTTTCCTTTCTATTCCTTAGTTTCCAAATCAAAATGTGTCTTAATTTCACTATTTTAGGAAAATAGAAGTAGACAGAGAGCCATAAATCATCAAAAAAGTTATACCAACCTCAAATCTAGCTTAGAGAACCAATATTTAGTCCTCTGTTGCACTCTAGTTCTAGTCGCTGTTGACCAGAGCGGTTGATTTTTGGCCGCTGTTAGCAGGAGTGGATGATTTCTGGATGTTGTAGACCAAAGCGACTGATTTATGGCCGTTGTAGACCAGAGTGGCTAAACCTGCACACAAAAACATGGATCAGTAAAGTGGTAGAAAATAAAAACTTGGTGGGGGTCCCACCGTGATCACCATCTGTAGCGACCTCGGGAAGCGGCGCACCGTCCACTACTCTATTTGCGAATATTATTTACTTAATCATGCATTAAAATGAAAGATACAACCAAAATACGAAGAAATGAATAGATAATGATTTTTATTACTTTTTCTCAAGTTTGGTTACATATAGATCCCTCTGAGGGATTCCCTTCATTTGATATAGATTTTACAAAATAGGGGCAGTAGATGTATGATATCCTCATGCAAGGGGTGGTGCACTTTCGTAGGCTTCTCGGTGATGCACACGAAACTGTATGAGGGCTTACAGATGCCTCCTTCTCCAGGTCTAGCTCCTAGAGGGATCCTCTTGCTTTCGTATGTTGATAACCTATCCAGTGAACTTGTAGTCCTGCAAGCATGAAAACAATAGCAAACGCTCAGTTGTCCGAGATTGCCTCCCCGAATGAGGTTGTTAGCAAATACCCTAATGATAAATAGGAACATCCTTCTTCTTGATATTTTCCTACATAAACCATCATAATATCAAAATGCCACCTATAGTATCTACGCATTGCATCTTCGTAGAGTAATATTTCTAAAATTTTGTGTTCTCATAGTTCTCTTTACTAGCTCTATATTGTTAGTTTCCTTCCTAAAGCATAAGTGCAACCACAAGAACTGTAATAAATAGTTTAGGAGTCTCAAAAAGTTGAAAGTTCATAATTAAATCTTGTTAAGAAATATATGCATAATAATTAAACTATGGGTTATTATATAATGCAAGTGGAATTAATTTTAATCCCAAATAACCAGTTGAAATATTTTTTTTTCATTTTAATGAGTTATGAAATGAATCTCATTCATGTTATAATAACATTTTAACAAATCATAATAGTATTATTATATTAATAGTTTAACAATCTCAAAAATTTGAAAGTTCCAATCCATACTCTGTCCCATGATCCAACTAATAACTCAAATAATTCATTCAACCATAAAGTCTATATGATATCATCTTATTATGCTTTAGTATACAAAACTTCTACTCGCTTCACAAAATAATAGTCCACTTTACCAAATTTAGACTATTAGTTTCTTCCAATGCATTAATCTATAAATGGATCCCCTAATACATTTTGTAATTATTTGGAACATTAATTTTAATTTTCTCCTTTTAGGTTTTTCTTGTCAACTTTAGCTAAAATTACTACTTCCTCTAACCATAAAAAAGAGAATTTAACTTTACGATCCTCTATTAAAACCCTTCTATTGTCTAGCCTATCTACACATTTATTTCCTCCCCTTAATGTATGTGTAAATCTAATTCCTTTAAATCTATAGCAAGGACTTGTATTTCCACAATGATCTCTTGTATGTTCCATGGAGCCTTTTCTTTCCTCAAAATGGCATTTATTACTATTAGTGAATCATCTTTTGTCCATATTTTGTTCCATTTCATTTGTTTGCATATTTTTAATCCTTTCAAATTCACCCAAGCTTTAGCTTCATTGTTTGTCTTAAATACACTACTGAAAGCATAATGTGAAAAAATGTCATCCCTATTATTATTGCTTATTCCTCCTCCTACTAGTCCCAGATTTATTTTAGAAGCCCATCAAAATTAAATTTGACCAACTCTGCTTCCAATGATTTCTACTTCATATTTTTTTCTTCCTTTTGCTTCTTATATACCCACTATCATAATTCAATTGATGAGTTGATTCCGTCTATCAAGTATCTATACTTCAAGACTGGGGATTGGGTGAGTTGATAGGGTTGGTTTAGACTCCTCCATGGTTAAATAAATCTTCCTTTTCAATACCTCTAAACTACTTTCTCTTCCTTTAAATATTATTTTGTTCCTTTCAATCCATACAACCCAAAGTATTGTATATTTTTATGTAATCTAGATTGGTTGTAATACCTCACTTTAAAAATTTCTCTACCATTGCTTTAACCATTCTTCATTTCTGTCATTTATCACCATGCATTTATCAAACATACTAAGAATCCATTGCCATACTTTCTAGACTATTGAGAAGCGTCCCAAGAGATGGTCTATACTTTCCTCCTTTTTACATAGAATACATTGTGAGGGGCCATGAAAATAAAAAATTTTTAGGTTATTCCAAGATAAAAAAATTCTATGACCTACTAAGCAAGCACACATTTTGACTTTTGGAATGTTTGGGCTATCCAAATTATTTCTCCATATTCTTGTAGTATTCCTTTTTTTTGGTGATTTACATTATATTCGCTTCTTTTTGTGTATTCTCCTAAGCTATTCAACTACCAAATCAACTTATCCTCAACTTCCCTTAGAATAATAATTTTTGTTATCTCTTTGCTTAGCTTCCTTGTAGCAACAATATTTGGTATCTTGTTACTAAATATTCTATTTGTATCTTCCTTCTTGATCATTGTACATAATGTTTGAAACCCTATAACTATACTTGTCTTGGAGTAATCTCATCCATGGTTTTAAAATTGGATATAGACTGAGTGGTACTTTACCAAACCAAATATCCATCCAAATAGAATTTTTTCTCCAATTCCCACCACCCATCTTAGACCTTTAGTCATTAGATCAATTGATTTTTTTTAAATATTCCATAATGTAGAACATTTGGTAGCAATAATGTAGTGAATATTAATCTTGGATCATTGGGATCAATGTACTTAGAATAATTCTTACCCATTTTCTTTGACTTTCTTTGTACAATCTCTAAATTAATTTTTTCCTTGGAGATAAGTTTGCATCTATAATAATTCTTAAATCGATACCTTCCCTAGTTTTATCATCATACACCTTGCTCCATTATTTTTTTTATAATGAGGGGTTGTACTTGGTTCCCAAACCCTTAGAAAATCACAATTATCTCCTTTAGAGCATGAGAGTTTACAAACATATTTAATTTTCATCTCAATTAAGTTGTTATAGCTAAATACTTACATCATTTTCATAAAAATTCTGGATTCTTGATTTTTTTTAATCTTCTTCAAATTTTTATGTGAATACAAATATTCTAAAATTTAGCATCCATCTTGACATGTTCCTATAGCATCCTTCACAAACCACCTTTATTGTCTATGCATTGCATCTTAGTCTAAAAATTCATGTTATCATAGTCTGCTTTACCATATTTGGATTGCTGGTTTTCTTCCTAAAGCATAAGTTCAATTGCAAGAATTGTAATAATAGTTTATATGAAAATATGCTAATGTTATAAAATAAAGAAAATCAATGGAAATAATTACAGTAAATCTTAATCATTGTTTGATTCAGGCAGTCAATATTTTCTTGTAAGCTTTAGCTAAACTTACTACTTCCTCTAACCATGAAAAAAAGAAGTTAACTTCACAATCCTCAAATAAAACCCCTCTATTGGTTATCCTATCTACACATTTGTTTCTTTCCCTTAACATATGTGTAAACATAAGTTCTTCAAACTCTATAGCAAGCTCATATATTTTCACAATTATCTCTTATATTTTCTATGGAGCCTTTGTTTTTCTTTAAATTGCATTTATTACTATTAGTGAATCTCCTTCCATCCATACTCTATTCCATATCATTTTTCTATATATATTTAACCCTTCCAGAGCTTCCCAATCTTCAACTTCATTATTTTTCAATCAATTTTTCATAATCTTCTCCTTTCAAATTTCATTCAACCTCAATTAACCAAATTCAAATTTCCTATTTCAAATTCAATTCCTTCTTAAGTATCCCTAATCAAATTTAATTTCACAATTTCAATCTTCTCCTTTAATATTTAAATAATTAACCACCTTATTCCTGCCATTCACTTTATTCTTTAATTTCTTTTAATTACCTTATTTCTTCCAAAATACATTAATCATGTAATCAAAAACCTTATAACTCCCAATAAAATTTATGCCCAAATTTTATTATAATTAAATACATTTGAAATATAAAAATATCACCTTTGATGGTGCTCATCCATGCTTCTCATTAGGATGAATTCCATGTTAGGGTAATCTTTTAGGCATTCAAATTTCTAAAAATAATTTTACCTTTATGATGCAATCCATGTATTCATTCGTTTCGAATGTTTTTTCAAAAATGTTACATAAATATCTGCAATATTTGGAACCAAATATCAATTCTTTTAGCATGTTTGTCTCCTCTCTTGCTATGGCTCCTGCTGATCAATTCTGTTGAATATACTTTCTTCCTCTAAGCTCACCGTTGCACCATTCACCTGCTATCACCTCTTAGACTTCTTAATTTCTCCTCTTATAAACTATAAATTCTCCAAACTATGTGCAAAAACTAATATCTTCCATCAAATTTTGTCGACTTCAACACTTTCATACTCTCAACTCTTTATAAAGACTTCAACACATCTTCGTCTTCAACACTTTTGTACCCATATCTGGTTTTTTTGTTGTAACAATATTCAATTATCCTCACCTGCATATCTCCTCCAAATATTTCACACATCTTCTCTCAATGTTCCTATGAATGTATCTTTTATCAATCTTGGCCCACCAATCCTTCACCTCCAAAAAATCCAATGTATCTCCTCCATAATGTTCCTATGAATTTCTCAATCTTGGACCACTTGTCCACCTCCAAAACCCCAATGTATGTCCTCCACAATGTTTAGTATTATACCATTAGTCCTTTACCTCCAAAGCTCCAATGTATCTTCTCCTTCAATCTCTAGTCGATATTCTCTCACACTCCTATCAATCTCATGTTCTCTCTATCTTGGATGGCTCTGACCAAATGTGGTATTAACCAAGGTGGCTTTGATACAATTATTAGCAAATGGGCCCAAATATCATAGGTCTATATTTTCCATGTTCATATAATCTCAAACATATATTAACATTCAATAATAACACAAATATTGCACAAAATAAAAAGCTTTATTGATAATCAAATTACATAACATAAACTCTCTATTACATAGCATAGAGCTTTATCATCAATATATAACCTTACATGAGACTCTTCAATGCTCTTAAATTTTTCTCTCCTCAAACTCATGAGAGATGCAACCTTTCATATGCCTTTCTTACATAATGATAAAGTCTCTCATGATTACATAACTTTCTACTTCTAATCTTGACACATCACACATGACTCTTCACTTACACACATGACACCTTTCACTCATAACTCACACTTGCACACATGAAATATTTCATTCATAACTCATACTTATTACATGACATATACTAAATAATAAACTCATCCTAATATAAATATTTAGAATGGTACTCAAGGTAACAAATAATGTAATAGCCAACACCATGAAAATCCCATTTCATAAGGTTATCCAAGGATAAAAATATTTTATGACCTACTAGCCAAACAAACATTTTGACTTTAGAAATTCTCAAGTTATCCCAAATATCTCTTGATTTTCTTGGAGTATTTGTATTTCATTGGTGCTTTACATTATATTGCTTCTTGTCGTATATTCTCCTAAGCTATTCAACTCCTAGATCAGCTTATCCTTGGCTCCTCTCAAAACAATCACTATTGTTATATCTTTGCTCAATTGCCTCCTCACATCAATGTCTTGTATACTTGTAAAAATAACTTTTTTCCATTTGTATATTCCTTATTGATCCTTGTACATCATTTTTGAAACCCTATCACCATATTTGTATTGAAGTAATCTCATCCATGGTTTTAAAATTGGATATAGTTTGAGTGATTTTTCATCACACCAAGTATCCATCCAAATAGAGAAATTTTCTCCAATTCCCACCACCCATATTAGAGCTTTAATAACTAGATCAATTGATTTTTTTAAATTGTTCCATAGTGTAGAACAATTTAGTAGTGAGAATGCAGTAAATATTAAGTGTGGGTCATTGATCTCAACTATTAACTATACTTGTCTTGTCCATTGTGTTTGACTCTCTTTGTACAATATCCAAATTTATTTTCCCCTAAGAGCTAATTTTGCATCCATAATAACTCTTAAACCTAGACCTCCCCTGGTTTTATCATCACACACCTTGCTTCATTTAACCAAAGAAAAATTCCTTTTATAATGTAATATTGACCATAAAAATAACAACATAATATAGATTGAACTTTTTTTTATTGATTTTGGCATTGTATACAAGGACATATAATATGCTGAAATGACCTAGAAAATTGATTTAATTAGCTACACTCTTTTTGCTAATGATAACCATATACCTTTCCATATCGGTAGTTTATTCTAAAATTTACTTATAATTGGATTCCACAATTTTATCCTCATTCTCACCTTGATAAGTTGTTGGTAAATTTGCCTGCTCCATTTAAAGTGTAGACACCAAATTACAGCCATTAATCCTCCATCCTAACCATCCCACCATCCACTTGTCCACCATACACCTTTCCCACCATCCATTTAGCCACTTTTAGCCCTTCTCGCCTTCAAAAGGCCCACTTTAGCCCTTTCCCACCATTTCTTAATCCAATTGGGCTTATTTTAATATTATTTTATATTTAAATATAATATTTTATATTATATTATAATATATTTATTATAAAATATATATTTATAAACCCAATTAACCATAGTCGTCCGATCCAATCTAATATCCACCGTCCATCTTCATTAATCCATGCCACATATAAAGTGTAATCTCAACCTTAGGATTTGATTTAATCTTAGCCACATGATTAAAAGTGTAAGGCTAAAACCCTAGGTTGGATTATAAGTAAGGGCATTTGTAAATGCTCAAACCCTGGAATGCCCTGGAAGATATTCGCACATAGAAAAATTAGTAAAGAAGCCCTTATGAAGCATAAGGTTATAGAGCCCTAAAGATCCAAAACCCTAGCTTGCCATAGGACTTCTCCATTCCAACCACCTCCGCATCTATCCCCCATTGCCATCATTATGCCCCATTCACCATATTCTTCGCATCCCCACGATCTGCTTTTGCAAATTTAACCCTCACCCGCAGGCGCTCTTCGAAGCTTTCCAAGCTCGATGTAGAGCCTGCCAAGCTTATTGTAGAGCCTACCAGGTGCACACCAGAGCTTGTCGTATTCTGTAGGCTTGCCCCAAAGCCTACCGAGCTCATCCCAAAGCTTGTGAAGCGTCCATCGGAGCCTTTCATCATCATCAACGCCCCACTGACTTGTTGCATCACATCTACTGCTATGATCAAGACATCACACCGATGGATATGAAGCATCATCATTGTAAGCAAGGTAAATCATCTTAGTTGTTATTTTATTGCGTGATCTATAGATTTTCATATGCCATTTGATTTATTGATAGCTAGGGTTTTTATTGATATATGAGGGTCTCACACTGTGGAGCCCTCACAGGTATTACTAATCTCTCTTTCTATTTGTGTATATGCAGATCTACAGGCTTTATCTGTTGTTGAACAGTTGCTAAAGCTGGAGTGGCCCGAAATCGGATACCTGAATCCCACTCATTTTGTTGGGAAAAAAGCACATTGAAGACACTTTTTTCATTGTATCTAGGGTTTCGAAGAACCCTAGCAATCTATATTCATTGTATCACAATATTTCTGTCAAGGCAGAATTAATTGTACAAAGAAGTTTTTTAGCTCCCCCCATTATTTAATAAAAATATTTCTTGTGCAATTACATTTGTCTTATTGGATCTATTCATTTTTTGTTGTTATTTAGTGTTGTGCTTTTAGCTCTACAAATGGTGATCATCCCATATTTTGCTTGCTTCTTCCACAAGAACAAGCGGACCTGCCTGGTAATCCACTTTGAGCCACACACATAAGCCAAGAATTGTAACATATGTACATATTTCAAAAAAACAAATATGTGTTGCTCTCATGTTAATTCCACATCCATTATTATAGGGATAACATGACTCAACATTGGTTTAGATCCAATCGTTCCATCTACCCATTCATCCAAGCCATCCTTCCTTTCACTAGATCAATATGAATCCTATTGACTTATTCACCCTGCTTTGCAATCCATATGATTTGGCTAGGCCAATTCCAATTGACATTAGTTGTATTGACTTGGATAGGATTTCTTCCTCACCCTCCTTTTCAGAGCTCGTCCTATCCGAGGAATTGCTAAGGGCTTCGGCCAACTACATCGCCACCTTCGCCCCCATCATTTTCCACTAATGGTCCCGAGGTCTTTCAGGTAGAGTTAGGCAGAGATAAATAGGAAAAGTTGGATAACATATTAGACGACATAAATATGATCCCAACACCACATCAACTTACCGATTTGGAAGTAATAGAGGAGCCCGAACCACTTAATGTTCTTCATTTAAAGGCTCTCTATTGTTAAAAATGGTACTATATATGTATATATACATGGCTAAAAAAAAATCGCATTTACATAGGCATGATTTCATATAGGAATCATTCACATCAGCATATTTCCATCGCATACATCTTGCATTTTCATATAGGCATCTTTGCATGTATTTATTGCATTCATATATAAAAACAAAAAAAAACAATTTGCATCCACTCCACATGCATTTCACTACATCAAACATTCTGCTATATTCACTCATTGTACAAATTGCATTCATCCCATCCCAAGTTCAATGATCTGGCATAGTAATGATGATATGGCCATAAACAAACAGTAAAGTTATACAAATTGGGGGTACCTAGTTTGAAGACATCATGCAACTCGCACAAAAGTCATATGTCACCCACATCATGTGTCAAAAATCATAAGGCCTAGATTTTCAATCACTCAACCATTACTAGTGTAGCAAGCAACTTCCAAATGGATGTCTTATTTTCTTTAGGACCAAAAACACACTTTACACACTAAGAAATTCTTGAGCGTTTTTTATTGATTCCAAATACAATCTTGAACCAACCACATTTCCTCACATCTTAAAAACATTTTGAGTTAAAGAGGGTTAGTACCATGCTTGGGTAGCACCTTGAGGCAAAAAGGAAATATCCCTCGCTTGTCCCATCATGCAACATAGTCCAAAAATAGTGGTTTTTACCACTACCACAATTGTTCTCCAAACATAAATATAAAAGCATAGAGTAGTAAGGAAAAGGTCAACATTCTCATCACACTTCGGTTGAGAATCCGATTCCCCAAAGCTCTATACAAAATTACCAAATTGAATTCAAAACACCCCTAATCCCTAAAGTTGTAAGGATCGTACTACACGTCCCTAACAAGGATGGGTAGTCATCCCCAAGGCCTAAAATATCAATCCCATTGGACTATGGAGTTAATCTCCACTAGGGCTATAGACTCTTGACTGGCAGTGGAGTAAGCTCACACCAGGTGACATGTCTCTCTCGCAAAAAGAGAGACCTCTGACCGCACATAAGGACAGGCTAGCCTCTGGGTCATCTCCATAATAGGTCATGCCTAATTTAATCATAATGGGTTAATGAACTTCACATGCACACACACTGGTTCTTTATTGGATAGGGTCATTGTCACACTCAAGATTTGGTACATGAACCTCACTTGCACACACATTGGTCCTAAATACAGTTAGACAACCATAGTGAGTTTGGTTGTAGACACCAGTATGTTTGAGTCTTTGAAAATCCTGCAATATTCATTCCATATCAACATCCATATCTTCTTCCATGTCAACATCCATGCCTTCATTACAAGTTAAAGTTGCATAAAGCCACTAAATTGGGTACCCCCAACTGACAAACAATGGACAACAAAAATGGCCAATAAAATTTTTGAACTATAAAATATCATTCGAACACCATGCATTCCTCTCATATAGTTTAGATTCATTATACATTTACTTGCATTAATCATCAATAACACATCATATAGCTTGCATGAATCATCCATATAAAAATTATGCATATACATCATTATTAGCTTGCATTAATCACCCATAAAGCATTCCATCAAAACATTTTCATAAAACATTCATAAAATAGGCATTGCATTCACACAAAATACAACACAAAAGTAAAATCCATGTATATATATGTATAAAAATCGCATATACAATAAATGCCAAAAATGCTACAAGGGAGCACCAAGGCTCATATACAAAATAGTGCATCTAAGCACTAAGCTAATGTCCATGAGAGGACTCCTGATATCTATTAGGAGCCCTAGGCCTAGTACTCTGCCTAGATTCAGTATGCCTAGATGGCTCGGATATAGAAGGAGGATCTGCCAACGTAATGTGGTTACGCATACACAAATCCTCCAAGGAATGGGCATACACCTCATTGGCCTACAGACATCGCAGGTCCATATGATGTCGACGCTCCTTCACCATCTCTGCCTGAAGCCTCATAACCATCTCCCGATCACTAGCCATAACTATCGCTCGCTCCACATCCATCTGAGCTATAGTAGCCAAGGCCTCCCTATGAGTCTCAAGCATAGTCTCTCACTCCTCACAAAGCTTCTCCAGCTTCGCTCGTAACATAGCCACATCAAATATCTCATCCATCTCCTCATCATCCTCCCTATCCTCACTGCCAACCCCATCTCTAAATTCTGCTAGGCTACTCTCCTCGATCGCCTCTAACTCATCGAGCACTGAGACATTGTCCTCTTTGAAGTCACCCTTGACCTTGCAACTGTCGCATCATCACTCATCACCTTTGGTACCCATACTGATTGGGCACCAAACCAAGCTACATACTCTGGAGTCACCCCGACATCATCTATGTCAGGGACCTCCCACTGCTCATCGTCATCCATACGCACCTACCATGGCTCTGCACATGGGAGCCCCACCTCATTTCGTTGACATCAATACAACATCGACTCATATGGCACATCTTGAGGTAAGTCAAATTGCCTCAACACCCACGAGTACTGAAAGTACTCCACCTCCTCATCCTTCCACCCAACCAACCACCAAGCCTACCTCACCTGATGCAGCTACTCCCCATCACCATATCATAGAGCTCCTCGTCATGACCTCCATATCATATCAGCTCGATTCAATCCCAACCACATATCCAAATACCACTGGCTGGTATGCACCTCTCGACTCGACTGCACCTCCTCTGCCACTGTCCATCGCCTAGCATAGGGCTCCCTCATCTGCCATGCCTAACACGGCAACCCCTTTGGTCGAGCCACACCAAAATGCTCCCAATGTAGAGTGAACGAACATTGAAACCATTGTATTGAACAAATAAATAATGCCCTAATGCCTTAGATTAGCCCGTAGGTTATGAAACCACCTAGGCGTCAAATAGGCATGGTTACAACCACTAACAGCATAGCCAATAATGGAATAAATAGTTACAACAATATAGTTATGCTAACATCCCCCCTTATTACATTATTTGGGTAATAAGATAACTACTAGCTATACTAACATCCCCCTGATTACATCATTTTGCAATACATAGAGAGCTACAAAACAATTCAAATTTGACACGTGCAAGTGCCTTAGTGAAAATATCTGCAACTTGAGCATTGGTGGAGATGTACTAAAGCTGAATTTGGTGCCTTGTAACTTCATCTCGAATGAAGTGGCATTGTGTGTCAATGTGCTTAGTTTTCTCATGGTGCACTGGATTCTTAATAAGGTTCAAAACACCTTGGTTGTCACAGAACAAGTGTATTGGAGATTTTGATGGATGACCCATACTTGTCAGAATGCGATGCAACCATATCACTTCACACAGCTTCACGTGTGGCGCAATATTTTGCCTCTTTAGATGAGATAGCAACCACCTGTTGCTTCTTGTTGTGCCAAGAGATAGGGCCAGATCCAAGATGAAATATATCTTGAAGTTGATTTACGATCATCATATGACCCGGCATAATCAGATTCCGTGTATCCTTGCAAGAAGAATTTTTCATTCCTCTTGTATTCTAGGCCATATTCCATTGTACCACGGACATAGTGAAGAACACATTTTGTTGCTTTCCAATGAGTGTTCTTAGGCTCCTGCATGAACCTCGAAATATAGTTGACAAAAAACACGATATCTGGCCTAGTATTTGTCAGACATATGAGACTCCCAATCAGTTGTCGATATAAAGTACCATCTACTTGAGGTGAATCATCATATCATGATAACTGAAGCCTGGATTCCATTGGTGTTACCATTAGATTGCAATCAGTCATGCAATATTTTTCTAACAGTGTCTTGGCATATTTTTTTTGAGACACTTTTATGTAGTCCTCCTTCTGGCTCACTTCTAGACCAAGACAATAATGGAGAAGTCTGCGATCTGTCATCTCAAAAGATTTACACAAGTCTCTTTTCACAGCAGAGATCATAGTTTTTGAACTCCCTGTAATGAGCAGATCATCAAAATAGAGTACAAGAAACACTATCTTAGAACCTTATTTCTTAAAATAGAGGTTTGCATCTGACAGACATCTCTTAAATCCATGTTGCAGGAGGTGATTATCCATTTTTATATACCAAGCTCAAGGAGCTTGTTTTAAACCATATAAGAATTTGACCAATTTGCACACTTTCTGCTCTTGGCCTTCCACTTCAAATCCTTCAGGTTGAGTCATGTAGACTTCCTATTGAAGATAACCATTCATAAAAGCACTCTTGACATCCATTTGGTGAACTTTCCACCCATATTGTGTTGCCATAGCACAAAGAACTTGAATAGTGGTCATCCGAGCAGTAGGTGCAAAAGTTTCCTCGTAGTCAATGCTTTCCTTTTGAGCATAGCCCTTTGCAAAAATACGGGCCTTATGCTTATATATTGTCCTATCTACTTTGTACTTGACTTTGTACACCCATTTGTAGCCTATGGGCTTCTTTTCGTATGGCAGATTAACAAGCTCCCAAGTTTTGTTTTCCATCAGAGACTTATACTCAACATCCATAACAGCCTTCCATTTTGGCTCGCTAAGGGCATCTTGTACAGAAGTAGGTTCATGTTCATTAATTGAAGATATAAACACTCTGTCATAATCTATATCCATATCCTTTGTTTCTCTATCTTGATCTACAGAAAGTTCCTCAAAAGATTGACAAAGATCATCAATCTCAGTAGTCTCTGTTGTTGTTGTCTCTTGTCGAGCCATGTTGTGAGTACGAGTTCTATCCAAAGTTAAATCTAGTGGAGTGGATAACTTTAAATCTCTTATTGTACATGTATACCATTTTGGATTCTTCTTCTATGATGGTGAAGAATATGAAGAAGGACCTCCAATATTTAGTGATGAATGAGATTTCTCAACTTTAGACTCCACAAGATCTAGGTATACATCTGATGTGTTTTATTATGTGAAAGCCTCATCAAAAACAACATCTCTACTGACATGAATCTTCTTGGTCAAGGGATATATCAAATGATAACCCTTAGAGTACTCATCATAGCCAAGAATAATACACTTTAATGTCTTCTCATCTAGCTTATTCCTTTTCTCTTTTGGTATGTGCATGAAAGCTTTACATCAAAAAATGTGTAGATGAGAGATGGAGGGTTTTCGACCACTCCAAGCTTCATGTGGAGTCATTCCTTGTAGGGCCTTTATGGGTGCCCTATTCAACAGATATACTGCTTTGGTGACAGCTTCTGACCAATATTGTTGCTCAAGACTAGCTCCTGTGAGCATGCAACGAACCATTTCCATGATTGAACGGTTCCTTCTTTCAGCAACTCCATTTTTCTGAGGAGTATAAGCAGTAGTAAACTGTCTCATGATCCCATGTGTAGTCAAGAATGCAAAAAAATCTTTAAAGGTAAACTCCCCCCTCGATCTGAGCGAAGGGTATTTATAGAAGTCCCTGACTCCTCAACAAATTTCTTGAATTGCTGGAAGAAACCAAATGCCTCATATTTTAGATTAATAAAGAACACCCACATATTTCGTGAGTAATCATCCATAAACAACTAAAAATACCTCTTCCTCCCATAATTGATGGGTGTGAAAGGACCGCACAGATCGATGTGAATCAACTCCAAAGGTTTCTTTGCTCTTGTAGAGCTGTACTCTATGCTGCTTTCCTGCCAAGCAGTCAAAGCATACTGGCAATGTGGAAGAAAGGGAAGGAAGACCCTTTACCATCTCATACTTACTCAGCTCAAGTAAGTAGCCAGAACTAATATGCCCATATCTCTTGTACCATAGGGAAGTTACCTCTTTGGTCGAGATAGTCATGGCTACATGTAGAGTAGATATAGCATCTAAGGCAAATAAGCCATGCTTATATGAAGCGGTTGCAATATGCTTACCTATCCTGGTAATAGAACAACACTTCTTGCCTCCCTCAACACTAAATTTCACAACCATATCTTTGTCCAAAATTTGTGTGACTAACAACAAATTGTTTGCCAATCCTGGAACATAGAGGACTTTTTCAATATGACACTTGCCATTAGGAAGAGTGACTAAAATTGTACCTTCTCCCTAAACCTTGTAGGTTTTATCATCGACAATAGTGATAGGTTTGCCCTCTTTGGCCTCAAAGGACTCAAACCATGATTTTTTGCCAATCATGTGCTTACTAGCACCATAATCGACATACCAAATAGGATCCTTCTGCTTGGAAACTATGGTAGTCATAAGCACCTTGTGTGCCCTCTCAGAATCTGAGTCAGATTCTTTGACAACAACATTCACTTTGGGTTGCTTATTCTTGTGTTGTGGTTTGTTCTGGCCTTTCTGTTTAGGTTGTTTATTCTTATGCCAACATCTATTTGTATCATGATTGTCTTTGTCATAGATATTGCAATATCTTTTTGTTTGTTGAGGTTGTTTCTCTTTTGAGTCTTTGGTAGAATTTCCTCCTTTCTGAAAATTACCCTTCTTAGAAGAATCATCTCTCTGAAGTTGGCGTGCCTCCTCTTCTTGAACCATGTTGACCAACTCAACAAAGGTAACTTTTCGTTGTGACACCGGAAGTGATCAAAACCCTATAAGAATCAGGTAAAGCTCTCAATACAATTAAGGTAAGGAGCTTGTCATCAACAGGTTCTCCCAAAGAATTCAACTTTGCTTTCAACTCAGACACTCTGCAAAGAAAGTATTCAACTATATCTCCCTGCTTCATGCTTAGACTGTGTAATTGAGATTGAAGAAAAAAATAGTAGAATCATCATTTCCCTCATATATAGTTTTAAGGGCATCCCATGCCCCTTTACTATGTGCACAGTCAGCAATGTGGGGTTGAACTTCGTCTGAAATAGCAAGCAAGATGAGCACTTTTGCCTTGTTGTCTTTCTTGTCAAAGTCTATCTGAGCAGCAGATGGAGTTGTGGCTATTGTTGATCTAGCAACAGGTGAAGGTCTGGTTGTTGCTCTAGAAACAACATCCCATAAGTCATCCATGACTAGGATTGCCTTCATCTTGTTTTTCCATGGTGTGTAGTTAGGACCTTTCAACAACTGATGAGCATCAATCATTAATTTTGTAGACATAGTGAAGGTTCCTTATATCACCAAATAGTCCCCCTTTCTTTATACCTTAATGCCAGGTCGTTATACCGCATAAAATACCCGACCTTACATGAGGGAGACTATAGGTATTTTGAAAAATTAAAAAAATTACCTGCCCTTACGTGAGGGAGACTATAGGTAATTTTAAAGATTATACGATACGTGGTACTTAGGTGGTACTGAAATGGAATTGTCTTGTTGATGGCACCTACCATAGAAAGTCCTCAATCCTCATGCATGGGGTGTAATTTCCCCTAAACACTTTGGATATTAGAACTTTCGTTAGGATTTATGCCTAAACACAAGCAATTTGGGGTAGTGGATGGAAAAAATGCAAAAATGGCATACTTATTCCTCCCCGACGATTGATAGAGAACAAGCTCAGATGTCATTTTGGCAGCTATATTAGGTGGCGGATACAGTAGCGCAATCACGACAGCATTACCTGTAAGTGTTGGCCAGAGGTATCACAAATATCGAATGCTACAGTGCAATAAATTACAAGGATGGGTTTTATTTATTTTAGGGACTTTGGGAGTGAATTTGATTTTTAAATTTCAATGAAGTAGTGCAAAAAATAAAAAAATGCAACATACAACATAAAAGTGCCCACAGAAATAAACCTCTAGGTGTCGGGTGCTGTCGAAAATGCACCTTTACAATAATGCCAAATTTGCTTTTTCAAATGCTGAAAAAATTACTCACTTTCCCCCCTTTGATTTTTGAAAGAAATAGGCCCCCCCTTAAGTTTTTGAAAAAAAATATTTTCACAAGCCCTTTTAAACAATTCCTCTTATAAAAATTTAATTAAGCTTTTAATTAACTTTTCTATATTTCAAAAAAAAATTATTTTCATAAAAAATAATTATATGAAAATAGAAAAAAGATAATTAAATTATAGCTTAATTAAATTGAAAAAAGAAATTATTAAAAAAGAAACTATATAAAAAAAATTAATCAAAAAAATGATTTTATATACCTTAAGGTACGTCGGGGGGGTGTCGGCGAGTTTTGACCTCGTGACCTTGAGGCTCCCTGAGTCCCTATCGCTCAACCCATGACCAAGTGGGCTAGCGGGCTGATCCGAAAGGATCAGTGGATGCCCTTTTATATGAGAAGGCTCCTTGAGCCTCTTCCTCTAAACGAACGTTGCTCCTCCGCTTAGCGACGGCTCCACTCGACGACGGCGTCCTCTAGTGCATCCATAAAAATCGACAACGTTACCTCCTTCAAATCTCTGCAACTCGATTAAAACCTAGCAAATAATTATTGCCAAGCATCGTAGATATCAACCCCCATCGAAGACACCTATACTGCACCTGCATTTCACCTGCACATCGCTTGAAACCACAGAAGTGTTGCAGACTGTGATGCACAAATAGAGGTAAGATTGATTTCCAGAGAGAAATGGAGGACCTAAACAAAAATTTAATCTGGTAGATCTGCTCGGATTGAAGATTTGAATCCACCTATACTATTAGAAAATAATCTCATGATTCATGCAGGTAACGAAAAATTGCAAGTTCTTTTCAGTTTTGACGGTCGGGTTGACAGTCATGAAGGTTGACAGCTTTAAAAAAATTAATTTTTCATATACCATTTGTCCCACCTATGTGGTATCATCATAGTAGTAGTTTAAGAGGCTCGACCCTCACATTTGAGGGTGTCTCCTTTCGGGGAGATGTTGTCCACCTAGGCGATAGGTCTTCTCCCGCTTGTGGGGCCTCCTTGGTGGCTGCTACTGGGGGAGAATATGCCACTTTGGTGGTGACCCTCCTTTGTTGTCTCCCGTTGCTATTCCCTTAGAACGACCTTCACGTTGAACTTCAATCCACCAAAATTTTGAGTCAGCCCTATTCGGGCCTGTCAACTTTGGTCCCATGTCTGAGTCAGCCCCGTTCGGGCCCCTATCCACGTCCAGGTGTCTCGGGTCTTGAGTCGACCTTGTTTGACCTGGTCCCAGTCAAGTCTCTTTTGTCGAGTCAGGTCTCGGGTTCAATACAAGTCTAGCCCTACCTTGCCCTAGTCAACTCTTTGCCTTGATTAATGAGCTCGATCAAAAATTACTCTGATACCATGTAGAGCGAACGAATATTGAAACCACTGTATTGAACAAATAAATAATGCCCTAATGCCTTAGATTAGCTCGTAGGTTACGAAACCACCTAGGCATCAAATAGGCATGGTTACAACCACTAACAACATAACCAATAATGAAATAAATAGTTACAACAATATAGTTACACTAACACCCAAGCCTAGTACTATAGGAGGAAGCTGCACCCAATCCCCTTCCTCTTTCTCCATGTCACCTCATATAACTCCGGGTATAGCTGTGCCAACAATGCAGGATCCCATGCATATTCCCTTGGATCAATGATTAGATCACTCACCAACCCCAATAGGTTCTAAGGGAATCTACAACTAGTGCTATTAGGAAGCACTATGTTTGCTAACACAAACATGATCAAGGTTGGGAGCACATCCAGCTCCTTCACCTTGTACATGGTCATATAGCATATACCTCCATCTCTCATCTGAGCCTCCAACCATCAATCTCCAAACATCTTCTCCATATCAACCTTTTTGTCATGCCCAACCACCACATTCTTCCCTTCTACTAGCACCTTGAGGATGTGGTATACATCCTCAAGGGTGATAGTAGCCTCCCCAGTCGGCAACTGGACGTCCCCCTATCAGAGTCCCATCTCTCTATCAATGATGAGAGATACCCCTCATTCGCCCTCACAACATCCAACCTAGCTACCCCCTCCAGGCCCACCTTCCCAGAAGCTCCCAATCCCCATCCGTGAGCTTCTTCCTCATCCCAGGAACAAGAGGAGAGAAGCGATGTCGAGGCTCTATGTCCCTCAACTACAACAACAAACATTTTTTTTTTATTAATCATATTTAAAAAAAAAAACTTTTGCACAAACAACAAAGTATTTTTAAATATTACCGGGTCAAATGGTGCCTCAACTCCACCAGTAGCATTTGATCCCTACATCACCATAGCTTTCGTGTAGATTCTCACTAGCCTCACTATGCTCACAAATACACTCCACTCCTCAAACGCAACCTCTCAAAGTATGGAACGCACAAGTGGACCTCACGATTCACTCAGAAAGTTATTTATAACTTTCCTTAGCGCATTCAGGCGTAGGCCTATGCCTGCAGTCCACAAGCTCACTTGGGCGCCTACGGGTGCACCTGCGCACCTGCGGGATACTACAGGTGCAGTAGGGCGCCTGGCCCCAAAATGGCATAAAGACAAAATCAATCAAAATAGTAGCTTACCTCCTCCAAATTTCATCCACACGTCATGCACATCATAAAATCAGGTTTTGTGAAAATAGAAATCGTTTTGCATGCATAATTTTTTAGAACAAAACAAATATTCAAAATACACAAATCACATCACAAAATGCAGCAAAACAATCCAAATTTTCACAAAACTAACATCTGACCATTTTGCATCATATTCTTCATCATCCCACAAAACTTCACAAAATTTGGAGTTAATTTGACCAATAAATCTCTCATTTCTATGCAAAATGAAACACTAAAAGAAGCACAAAATACAAATTGTACGTCAACTAACTCTACATTTAGCGAAATAACAACATTCATTCATCCATTCATTCTTCCATCACCATATTTCAATCCATCAATCATTTCATCCACCATTTTTTCAGTTCATTCAAGCGAACCTCGTATCTAGTGGGTTATTCTATAAACTTGGCGATTGCAGCGATAGTAATCCATGCAATTCGGTAAGATGAATAATCTACAATAAGGACACTTGACCATGATCATCATCCATTATCACATCATCAAATATCACAATCACATTTGGCACCTCACATTTTGAATGCAACCTTGCCAAGAACAATTTGCTCAAAGGCAGTCATTGATACCCTTTTCCATGGGGCACGAAAACATGGATAATAAAAATCACAAACACTCATTCATTCAACAACAGTCACAATATAGGACAGATGGGTAGGTTGATTGGTTCCATTGTGGAATTGACAAAGAATTTTCCACAGTCACTACCCCACCCCTACGTTGACTTAGTCATCATGCATCTTCATACTTTGCACACTCAATGATGCCATTGCGACATCTTATTCAACAACATCGACTCATCCCAAAATTTGGGGCAACTACAATTTGATTATGATTTCCCACAAAGGGGATACATCTCACATGATCATGACATTGGATAAAACCCCCTCTTTCACTGTTGGGGCAAAAACGGTATCACATTTCACATCATTCATATCATCCACAATCACATGGTATTTTACACCAACCCCTTTTCCACTATTGAGGCAAAAAACGGTATCACATTTTACATCATTCATATCATCCACAATCACATGGTATTTTACACCAACCCCTTTTCCACCGTTGGGGAAAAAATGGTATCACATTTTACATCATTCATATCATCCACAATCACATGGTATTTTACACCAATCCCTTTTCCACCGTTGGGGTAAAAACGGTACCACATTTTGCATCATTTATATCGTCCACAATCACATGGTATTTTACATCAACTCCTTTCAACCATTGGGGAAAAAATGGTATCATATTTTACATCATTCATATCGTCCACAATCACATGGTATTTTACACCAACCCCTTTTCCATCGTTGGGGAAAAAATGGTACCACATTTTACATCATTCATATTGTCTACAATCACATAACATTTCATCACATAATTCATCACTTGCACAAAATTTTCAATTGGCTTGTGAGATACATCCACAACTCATTCGCCAATTGAGGGGGTAAGCTATAAAAATTCCAAAAATTCTTTATTCTTTTGTCTTCAACATCAGTGCTCAAATCCAACAATAGAGAGAAGCAGCTTCTGTGCCCATAGCCCAAGTAGGTGTCTCGTATTTTTGCCCCATATTGTGTTTCATGCAACATGGTACAAAAAGGGACATCTATAGACACCAAATTACAACCATTAATCCTCCATCCTAACCATCCCACCACCCACTTGTCCACCATACACCTTTCCCACCATCCATTTAACCACTTTTAGCCCTTCTTGCCTTCAAAAGGCCCACTTTAGCCCTTTCTCGCCATTTCTTAACCCAATTGGGCTTATTTTAATATTATTTTATATTTAAATATAATATTTTATATTATATTATAATATATTTATTATAAAATATATATTTATAAACCCAATTAACCACAGCCAGTCCGATCCAATCTAATATCCACCGTCCATCTTCATTAATCCATACCACATCTAAAGTGTAATCTCAGCCTTAGGATCTGATTTAATCTTAGCCACACGATTAAAAGTGTAAGGCTAAAACCCTAAGAAAATCCTAGGTTGGATTATAAGTAAGGGCATTTGTAAATTCTCAAACCCTGGAATGCCCTGGAAGATATTTGCACATAGAGAAATCAGTAAAGAAATCCCTATGAAGCATAAGGTTATAGAGCCCTAAAGATCCAAAACCCTAGCTTGCAATAGGACTTCTCCATTCCAACCACCTCTGCATCCATCCCCCATTATCGTCATTATCCCTCATTTGCCATATCCTTCACATCCCCACGATCTTCTTCTACAGATTTAACCCTCACCCGCAGACGCTCTTCGGAGCTTTCCAAGCTCGCTGCAGAGCCTGCCAGGTGCACACCAGAGCCTGTCATATTCTTCAGGCTCATCCTAGAGCCTTCCGAGCTTGCCCCAAATCTTGCGAAGCGCCCACCAGAGCCTGTCGTCATAATCAACACCCCAATGACTTGCTGCATCACATCTACTACTATGATCAAGACATCACACCGACGGATCTACAACGAAGCATCATCATTGTAAGCAAGGTAAATCATCTTAGTTATTTTATTGCATGATCCGTGGATTTTCATATGCCATTTGATTTATTGATAGCTAGGGTTTTTATTTATATCTAAGGGTCTCACACTGTGGAGCCCTCACAGGTATTACTAATCTCTCTTTCTATTTGTGTATATGCATATCTACAGGTTTTATCTGTTGTTGGACAGCTGCTGAAGCTGGAGTGGCCCAAAATCGGATACCTGAAGCCCACTCACTCTGTTGGAAGCGAAGCACGTTGAAGACACTTTTTTATTATAGCTAGGGTTTCGGAGAACCGTAGCAATTTGTATTCATTGTATGACAACATTTTTGTCAAGGAAAAATTAATTGTACAAAGGAGTTTTTCAGCTCCCCCCGTTATTTAATAAAAACATTTCTTGTGCAAATACATTTGTCTTATTGGATCTGTTCATTTTCTGTTGTTATTTAGTGTTGTGCTTTTAGCTCTACATAAAGTAACATGCATATCCCTACTTTTATTATAGTTGGAGTGTTTAGGAAGTAAATTTTGGATTTTGTCATATTAACTTTATGTCATGATGCTCTTTCACATTCCTTTAATAAATTATTCAAAGCTTTGGCTCCATTTATCATTGCCCTCCCAAAAAGGGTTATATCATCCATAAATTGTTGATGGGTGATGTTGTCGATGTTATATTAGCCTTAAGACCACTTATAGACCATGTTATTTAGCCTTCTTCAAGTTCCTACCTAGTACCTCTACCATAATATCGAATAGATATGGTGATATAGAATCCCCTTTTCTAAGACCTCTCTTGGCTTTAAATGATTTTGTTACGAACCCATTGAACAAAAATAAATATGATACTATAGAGACACAATCTTTAATCCATTCAATCTATTTTTTCCTAAATCTAAACTTTTAAAATATTGTTAAAAATAAAATCCCATTTAATCCTATCATAGGCTATACTCATATCAAGTTTTAATACCATTGCTTTATCTTTTCTTGAAGCTGCTAAATGCATAACTTCATGAACCACTATGATCCCATTTGAAATTTGTCCCCCTTTCACAAATCCTCCTTGCTCTTCTAAAATAATTGTGTCTAACAATGGTCTTGAATGATTTACCATCACTTTGAATATTATCATATATGCCATATTACATAGTCTTATAGACCTAAATGAATCAAACAATTATGTATCCCTCTTTTTTTGAATCAGGGTAAGATATATTACATTTATTTTATAAGGTATATATTGTTTTAGCCTATATTGTTTCACTGCCACCAATAAAGAATATTTCACTATATCCCAATTATACTAATAGAATGTTGTAGAGAGCCCATCCAAATCTGGGGATTTATCATTATCATAAGAGAAAAAAGCTAAATGAACTTCTAGAGTAATAGGCTCCATAAATTTCCTATAACTAAAGGTATTTCTTGTAGTGGTTTATCATTAAGAACATCAACCTCCTCTAATATTAGAATATTATGGTAAAAAACCTTACCTCCTTTCTAATTTCACTCCGGTATTCAATCTAAACACCTTTTACTTATTTAATTCTACTAATAATCGATGTTGATCTTTGGATTGTTGCCATCCTATGAAAAAACTTTATGTTTTCATTTTATTCTTTTAATCAAGTCCATCTCAATTTTAATCTCCAAAATTTCTCTGCCTTACTAAAAATTCTAAAATTTCTCTTCTTGATTCAAAATTTTGAAATTTTCTCTTATAGTTCTTTCTCTAAAAATGCTTCCAAAAGTGTTCTTGTTTTATTCTTTTGATCTAGATGTCATTGATTTAATTTTTTTTGGAAGTGTACACATCTTGAAGAATTCAATATTTGTGCTATCATATCAACAAATTGAGGATGGTCTTCTCACATCTACTCATATTTAAAATATGATATTTTTAAATTCACTTACCACCATTTTAACTCTTATTGGCCAGTGATTTGAACCAATCCTTGTCAAGGTATTAATTTTAACACGCCTCTTCATATAGCCAATGATTTGAGAGTATGCGTTTGTCTATTTTTTTTGCTATTAGGTTCTAACCTCTCCTAATGTTGGTCCATGTATAGTTGTCCTCTTCAAACTCAATATCTCATAGATTATTGTTTTTAATAAAAGCTAAGAAATCTCTCATACTTTGGATTATTTTCCTAATTCCTCCAAATTCTTCATCTAGGTTGGTTATGGATTTAAAATATCCTATGATCAAGAATAATATTTTTTTGTCCTTACTTATCATAAAGGCTTCAATTTAACTCCATACTTATGATTTGTTTGACTAATTTGTAGATCCATATACATTGATAAGGATAAAATGAATATCTACAAAGTAGCATATGACTAATGGTGTTGTCCAATGTCTTATTTTATGAATGGTTTCATAGGAGGTTCTAACTGGATTCCAACATGTTAGAATTCCCCCATGTTGCTCTTTTTGAATCCATGACATCACTTTCACATATTGCTTATATTGCTTTCGTAGTTTTGGAAACTTCTTACTTTGTCAATTTAGTTTCTTGGATACAAAGAATATTAGGCTTATTACTTAAACAAAGTTCCCTGCTATGCCTATGCTTTAAGGGGACAATAGCATCCCTTATATTCCATGAGATGATAATCATGTCTCATTAGGGGCTACTTTCCCAGCCTATGAATTATCAATATCATTTTGTTGTTTAGTAAAGAGTAGTTCAACCAACTTAGATTGTGTTCCTTTATCTATGTTTGCTCTTGCATCCATAGCTCTTGCTTGCTAATTTGAGGGGTTTTCTTTTTTTGCCTTGCATGTATTAAGAAGAGGTCTTATCATTATATTCATTATCATTCTAATTTGTTGTTCACGCTTTACCCATTTACAGGTGTTTTGTGCAAACAACTCCCTCTTGTTTTATGAAGGACATGAATGCTTTGTCAATATAGTTTTTTGTGGTCACAAAAACTTGCTTAATCTAAATAGAGTTTGGTTAGGTGGGATTCCATTTGTAGGTCGGTTCAAGAGGGAGGCCTTGGGTTGCGACAGATGACTCTTTTTGGGCAAGCTTTGGTTGTGAAACTCTACTGGATATGGTTTACTTCTCAATATCAAATTTGGGTTAAAATATTATCTTGTAAGTACTTGAGAGGTATTTATGAGGCTGAGATCCCTAGAGTCAGCTTGGTTGGGAAAGGTTTGGTTATCTGAGATACTTTGAAAAGAGAGGCTAATTTAATTAAGCAAGGTTTGTTCTGGATTTGCAATCGGGGATCAAATGCTCTTTTCTGGGAGGATTCTTGGGATGGCCACCCTCCTATCTTGACTCAATATCCTAGGTTACGTTCCCTAAATATTTATTTCTTGGAAATGGGTTGGTCTCATGTGGAGGACTTTAAAAGAATCCAGTCTTTTGGTAATATGGAGATGTACAAGTGGAAAGATCTGCAGGAATGGTCCCAGAGGGGTTGGCCGAGGACAAAGATATGTTTACTCTTATTGTGGGGAGACCCTTCTCTTTGCTGATGGATAAAGACATTTTGGCTTGGAACCCTGATCCCAGGGGAACCTACTCTATAGCCTATGGTTATTAGGTTCTTGTTATACAAAATTTTGGGAGCCTCCCTATCACATGGTGGAAAAAGGTGTAGAACAAATTTGCTTGGCCTAAATGTAACTTCTTTATCTGGTTGGTTGCTCGTAATAAATGCCTCACTTGGGATAACGTGAGGAATAGCGTATTTCAAGGTCTCTCTTTTTGTGTCCTTTGTGGTAATAATGAGGATGACTCTTCTCATTATTTTTCCAATGCTCCCTTGCTAGAGATATTTGGCACCATTGGTGGAGTGTTTGGAACCATCCTTATTTTCATGTGTTCTCCCTGGTGAAATTTTTGAGCAGTCTAGGCAGACCTCTAACCAATAACCCCTTCCTCTAGGTGGCTTAGAATTCAGGCCCTTATTGCATCATCTGGTAGATTTGGCTCAAATGAAACCATCGCATCTTTTAGGGTAGACATTTGGTTGTTCAACAGATCTGAAAAAGGATCTTGTGCATGGTTCAAGAAACTATCCATAGCAAATGTGATGTGGATCCTCTTTTAAAATCTAGGTAAGAGAAGGTACGGTAGAACCTTTGTCTCTTTGGGGTTGGTGCAAACTCTTCTCACCCTAGAAGGTTTCCCCAACTCAACAAGAAAGTTCAGAGATATGGTAGGTGGAGGTCACCCCTTGGAGGAGTTTTAAAAATTAATATTGATGGGTCAACAAGGGGCAATCTTGAACATGCTGGAATTGGCGGTGTTGGGAGAGACTCTATTGGCATGGTCAAAATTTTCTTTTCCATTTATAAAGGTGTTCACTCCAACAATTTTGTGTAAGCTTTTGTGATTCTCGAGGCCTTGTAGAGGGGTTTTTCTCTTGGCTGGCGTAGGAGCATCTACGAGTCCAACTCTCAAATTTTGATTAATATTTTAAATAGTAAAAGGTTGGAGGATGTTAATTGGTAGTTGACCTCTATGGCCAGTCATATTCTCAAAATTAGTGAAGAGTTTGAATTTATCTCCTTTGTGCACATACTAAGGGAATGGAATGAGGTTGATGATTATTTGACCAAAAGGGCTTTTGAGATTTTGGGTCCTTGGATTATAAATAGCTGGGAGAGTCTCCCAACTAGGGAATCTCAATGCCTCTAGGAGTTGATCCACAAGGATGTCCAAACTTAATGTGGTTTGTTCTTGTTTTTATCTTTGGATTTCGACCCTGTATGTTGGTTTTAGCCTGTTTTGTTGTTTATTTGAGTCCTGATTGGGGGCTTCACTATACTCTATAATCTTGTCTTCTTATTAATAATTTTTTA
Organism: Wollemia nobilis; assembly: GCA_028583015.1. Lineage (NCBI taxonomy): Eukaryota > Viridiplantae > Streptophyta > Pinopsida > Araucariales > Araucariaceae > Wollemia > Wollemia nobilis. The sequence continues at coordinate 20,015,544 of JAQPPZ010017232.1, read as the reverse complement.
CCCCTTTATTTTAAAAAAATATGGCCATTATTATCCATATCTTAGAGGCTAAAGTACACTTAATAAAAATATGGTTGAGAGTTTCCACATTCTCTCCACACATTTTGCACCTAAACAAACCATGAAAACCACGTTTCATAAGTTGCTCACTAGTAAGCACCCTGCGATGCAATAAAAACTAAGCAAAGAACCTTACTTTAGGCCAAATATTTTAAGCCCACAACTGAGTAAATATGTCATATGATTGGTTGGGATTATTATGGCATAAGGTCAAATAACCTTGAGCAACTGAATACTCACCCTTAGTAGTGTTGTTCCATCCAAAACAATCTTTATCATGGGACCAAGAGAGATCTCATATGAAGGATGCTTTGGATATCTTTTTTTTGCCTTTTTGGTATTTGAATAGGCCATTCCTCAACAAGGATCCAATATCTACCAACATTTGAATTATTAGTATGGTACTAATATTCGTTAGCTACCCTTATCTAGTTAGCTCGACAAAGATCCTTCATCCAAGGCTTCCAATCAAGAAATTGAGTTATCAAAGGTTGGTGACCATCCCAAGAATCTATCCAAAAAAAAATCTTGTTGACCATTATGAATGATCCAAAATAACTTTTGCTTAATCAAATCTTCACCAGTCTTAAGAACCGCTAAAATGAGAGAACCTTTGGTAGGCAATTGATAACGAACAAGGTCTTCAAGACTTTTGTTCTCAACATATTTAGCACGAATATTTTTGGTCCAAAAAGCATTGGGGTTATGTAAAATCCTCCAACATAATTTAGTAGCTAAAGCATTATTGTTACTAATAGTAGTCCAAAATTCTAACCCCCTTCATACTTGGGAAGGAATAAAGTATTCCATTTCACCAAGGCCCATTTTCTTTTCTCCTTAGTATCACTCTAGAGGAACTGATGATTGATTTGAGCCAATTCTCAAAGAACTGCCTTTGGGATATTCAACACAACATAAACATAAATAGGTGTAGCTTGAAGGACTAATTTTACCAAGGTAATTCTGCCTCCAAATGAAAGAAAGTTGTTGGTCCACTTTCCAATTTTCTTATTAACTCTATCCAACAACAAATTCTAGTCTTTTTTTATGTCTTTGAATATTGATAGAAATACTTAAATAAGTGATCGATCTTCTTATATCTTAATTTATCCAAGACCATGGATTCATATTCGGGAGAGCGGTGAAAGAAAATGAATTTAGATTTGTCTTCATTGATCAATTGCCTGGTAGCATTAGGAAAACAACTAATAATTTGCTTAATTTTAGAAGCTTCCTTAACAATAGCTTTACCTAACAAAGTAGAGTCATCAAAAAATTGAAGATGAGAAATAGGTCTAGCTCCATGAGCAATGGTAACTCCCTTAAGGATTATGTTTTCTTTGTTTTTGGTTATAGTCCTAACCAAGCATTCAACAAGAATGATGAATAAATAAGGGGAGAGTGGGTCATCTTGCCTAATACCTTTGAAAGTTGGGAACAACTGAGAAGGCTTTCCATTGATAAGAATAGAGTAGGACACCGAAGAGATACATCCCATAATCTAGTCCATCCAATCTTGAGAGAAGCCAAATTGCCTCAAAACTTTGATAAGGATCAATCCACTCTATCATAAGCTTTGGATAAGTCTAAAAAAATGAACATAGATGAAGATTTTTGCATTTCCATGGAATGGATAGCTTCATGAGCAAGAACTATCTCATCCATTATTTGATGCCCTTCCACATAACCCCCTTGTTCAGGGGAAATAATCTTATGCAATAGAGGCTTAAGCCTTTTTGCCATGATCTTTGTAATGATTTTCAGAATAACATTACATAAAGCTATAGATCTAAAAGCTAATATATGATCTACCTCTTGAAATTTTGGGACAAGAGTTATATAAGTTTTATTGATAACCTTCAAAATTTATTTGGCTTTCTTGGCTTCTACCACCACCTCTAATAAATCAACATGAAGGATATACCAAAACTCTTGGTAAAACTCAATGGGAAAAACATCAAGATGTAGGGTTTTTCCTTTTTGCATTTTAAAATCATTTGTTGAAGCTCATTGATAGTAACTGGAGCAGTCAAAATAGAGTTCTCCTAAAAAGTGATAAGAGTAGGTATCTCTTGAAGAAAATTTAGTTGAGAAGTCAAGACAAGAGGTGCAAAAACAAATATACTGGAAAAGTAATTAACAACAACAAAGTTCATGCCATCCCAAGTGTAGACAACATCTCCATAATCAAGTTTAAGGGCAGAAATAAAGTTGTGAGATATTTGAGCTAGAAGAGATTTGTGGAAGAAATCTATGTTTCAATCTCCTTCTTTGAGCCATTGGATCCTAAATTTTTTCTGCCATAAGAGTTCTCTTTTTTCCCATTTCTCTAACTGGGTTGTGAGTCTAATTTCATTTGTACTTCTACTCTCTGTGAGACCATCTAAATGGATTTTTTGATTCAAATTTTCAAGTTGAACAATCAGTTAATGTTTTTTCAGACATCTCCAAACTCCTTCCAATTCCAAATCTTGATTTTAGATTTAATGTATTGCAACCTTTTGGCAAAACAAAACATATTAGACCCATACCTTGGTTTACCTTCCTTCCACCATTGTTGCACTTAGGGTTTGAAGGAACTGTTTGTAAGCCACATTAACTAAAATAAAAAGGCAAGAAACTCACATTCATTTTCCAAATTTCCACCATGATTGGTTAGTGATCCGAACCAGCATTGTTAAGAGTCTTCACCTTAGAAATGTGACCACAGATTAAGAAATTATTAGAGAACAAGAACCTATCCAATTTCTCCATGATACAAACTCCCTTTTGTTAGATCGAGTCATAATACCATTATCTAACCGAATGTCCACAAGATGAAGGTCTATAATATATTCACTCATGAGGTCAATGCTCTTGTCCAAATTTCTATTTCCTCCCTTTTATCATCTAGAGAGAGGATGGTATTGAAATATCCTCCGATCAAGATCCAAGATTCAAAAAAATAGAACATAATATAAGTTATATCCTTCCACTATCTTCTCTTTTCCTCCAAAGTAGTTGAAGCATAAACAATTATGCAAAGCTTAATTTGGTTAGAATGTCTATTGTGAATAACTACAGCCAAAAGACCCCAACTGCCAACAATATGGTGAATAACTATCTCTTTTGGGTCCTAAAGGTAACCAATGCCACCAAAAGTTCCCTAGGAATTGAGAGAAGCAAATTTTTAGTCGACCAAATTTTACTAGCAATTGAATCCATTTCCTCTATTGACATTTTTGTTTCCTGAAGAAAAACAAGATGTGGATGGTTTTCCTGAATCATTCTTCTAATTTTGTTTTTTTTTAAGAGACTCCCTTTGAGTCCTCTAATATTCCAAGTGATGATCTTCATTAATACCAGGGCCAAAGAAATTGGTAAGGGCATTAATCTTACCTTCCTCTACAAGATTTTCACCTTTTTTTACCATATGTTGTTGATTGGTCTTGCGACTTACCTTTTGGTTTGAATCCATATTTAGTTATTTTCCCCTATTTCTTGACTTACCCCAATTGAATCTAGAATGGCTTCTAACATCGAAGAATGCGTGTACAAAGTCAGTGTTACTGGAAGATTCAAAAAATTCTATCTTGAGACCTGTATTATTTGAAGTCTCGACATTTTAAATATTAATTTTCTTGTGTATATTTCCTCCTTTTTTTTCTATTGAAAACCTTTAATTTGTTGGTTTGTCTCTGAGTCCTTCCCTGCATCTTTAAATTATGTTTCTAAGATTTATGTCTCCATTATTTCCTCTTCCTCACCTAGAACATCATAGGTGGAAAAAATTTCAAACATATTAGTTGATAACTTCGTTTGATATTTCATAACTGGTTTTCTGAATGTTTTTCTTCTTAGGCATTTGGAAACTTGCTAAATTTGTATCCTCTTTCTTTTGATCTGGAATTTTATTTGGGCAGACACTAGCCAAATGACCATATTCATGGCAAATTCTGTAATAAAAGGAATGTTCTCATAGTCCACCACTTGCTTCCAAGTGTCCTCCCCAAATTGTAATATCTTTTCAAGTAGGGATTTTTCAAAATCCATTAAAACACAAATCCAAGCATAAATAATATGTTCAAGTTTTTGAATACAATCAACAATCGTCAAAAGTTCCCAAAGAGTTTCCAATTGAAGAAAAAATAGCCAGTTTCTAGAATTCAACTGGGAGGCCAAAGAGTCTAACCCACACAAGACTTGTAGAAGGCATCTCTTCTTTGAATTTAAATTTACTATGCCAAGGCTTCACGAAAAGCCCCGCCCTTCCAAAGAACCAAGGACCTCCTTGAAATTTTTTCTCCCTATCTTCATTATTAACAAATAAAACAAGAAAATAACATTTGGATAAACATAGATTTGTAATTCACATTTTGTTTTCCAATTTTTGCAGCCCAATATTTGAAAGCAGATAGACTCAAACGAAAACCCAATAAATGATAAATTAGTCCTCTCTTTTCTATATCTTCTATGCTAGTCTAAATGTTGCCCATATATAGCTTAATAATCAGAGTTCCATCAACTACCCTAAGACATCCCGACTCAGTTTTCCTAGGATCAATCTTAGGCATTCTCAAAGGTTTATAGGAAGCCCTAAGATTAATGTTAGCATTAGGCTAGGACTGTCCAATCATTCTCATGACATCTTCTACATCTAAAATATATTTTTTCACAATCCATGGATTGGGTCCACAACTTACCCCATATGTAAGAATGATTGATTTAAAGGTTTATTGATATAAATCATGACCAATATCTGGGCATAAATAACCAATATTTGTCTTTTATAGTTTCTAAAATCTCAATGAATTCTCCTGTGTGTTGCCTATTTCCTTGAAGGTATCCACTTCCCAAAATTCAACGGGCAACCCATACATCTTGACCCATATTGGTACTAGGGAAAGATTTATGTTTTTAGGTGCAAAGCTTTCAAACCAACGGGTAAGGAAGAGTTTTACTCTTCCCATAAACCAAGGATCCCTTTCAGGATTCTATCTCTTTCCTCATTGGATTGAAAAATTGTTAGGAATAAACCTTTGGGAAGAAATGATAGATTCACTCTTGGAGGCTTCCATCTCCTATTAATCCATTTTCTCAAAGCCAAAGTTCTTGGTCAAGACCCATAAATTTACGAAAGACTACTTTATCTTTGAGCAACGAGGACCACTACTCTACGAGATCCTCCCTAACCTCTACTCCTAAGGATGAATTTAAGGATTTAGCTATAAATCGGTCCATGAGAAGGAGACTATAACTCATCCCCTAAAATTTACCAGTATATCCTATAGCGATTATATTATTTGAAAATAAACCTATAATAATCTACATCCAAAACTTTGAAGAAAAAAAAGAGATATGAAACTTAGTTGAAAAAATTCTACATCCAAACGAAATGTCTTGCCTCATTGATGCCCTAGCCCTTCATTGCTCCTCCCATCATCGAACCTTGGCTGACAAATATTTACAATTTTGTTTTCCCGTGACTTGAAAAATTATTACTGCCATTGTTTTGGATGGATGAATTCACAGTGTCATATCTCCCTCAATATTGCTTATATTCCTTCATATGGCCACTCATTTTAAAGCTCTTTAAATTATGCATAAATTGGTCTAAGAATCATTTAAATTGGACAACCCTTTGCAAAGGCTATCAAAATATGAGATGTTTTTTATAGAAAAAATTGCCTTAATACTACCTTTGTTCAAGACAACTATCTTCACAATGGGTAAATCTCCCTCAATATTACTTGGATTCTTTTGTATGACAACTCATTACAAAGATACTCAAATTTCGCACAAAATGGCACAAGAATCGTATGAATCAAACAACTCTATGCAAATATATGGCTTCTAAAATATGAGATGATTTTTCAAAAAAAATTTGTCATAGTTTCTACCAAGGGAGCTAGGATAAAAATAACTTTAATTAAAACAACATTAAAACTAAATATAATTTTATCATATTTTTATTAAAATAGAGTCGGGGGTCAACGCAATGGTATAGGCTTTGGCTTTTCTTTAGGAGGTCTAAGGTTCAAACTGTAGCGTGTTTGTATGTAATAATCCCTTTAGACAAATTTAGCTCTCGGCCTTACGAAGGGTCATGGTTGGGATGTGAATGCTCAACCCTAAGTGTTAGTTGTAAGGGTTTCTCACACTACCTAAATAAATAAAACAAAATATTAAAATATTATAATTAGTTTATTTTTGTTATTAATAAAATCACATGTAAATAATAATAATTATTTTGTCAATAAGATTATAATTCAATTCAATGGTTGAAATATATGGACGAAGAAGCTTAAGCCAAACCTCAAATCCCAATAACACCAAATAATTCAATATGACTAATTAATATAAAAAAACAAAATAACCCTTTAAAAACCCTACTCTTTATTAAAAAAATTGTTCACAAATACCTGGGTATAGACTTTCATGACAAACTTAATTGAAATACATGTACGATGAAAAGAACCCAAAGTGGTTGGAGAGCACTATATGCACTTCAAAATAGGTGTAGAAATGCCGAGTTGTGGGAGTGGAAGACCACCAAGGTCTTATTTGGCCTACTTGTTACACTGGTTCTGTTGTATAGTTGCGAGGTGTAGGCTAGTGGCACAACAAATACAAAATGAAGGCAAATAGAAGGGATTCAAAAGTATCTAATCACAAATTTTCTCAAAATTAAGGCCACAACCCCTTATGAAATTATTCTAGCTGAAACTCGAATGTTCCCTTTAGAAGCAATTGCTATGACCAAGCTGTTATGTTACTTGAAAAAAACGGAAAACATGAAAGATGATAGATGGCTTAGGGAAGCTAGAGACGAAGAGTTGCATAGGCGAAATAATATGTGGATGAAACAAAATAAAAAATGGATGAAACACTGGGAAATCAACATAAATGAATGCCCAAATATCAACAAAGACAAAAAATTATGTGAATGAAAAGTTCAGAAGTGGAATGTGGAAAAATGCAAGCAGGAAAAGACAATAATATATTACAAATTTTAACCCAACGTATGACCACAAGGAAAAAGCGTATATAGGCATTGAAATCAAGTGGAAGGAAAAAATACTCATTGCTCAAATAAGGACTAGCTCTCATAGGCTTAAATGTGAAACAGGGAGATGGACAATGCCCAAAGAACAATGTGAAGAAATGATATGTACTCTATGCAGCACAGGGGCAGTAGAGACAGAGGAACACTTCATCTATAAATGCCCGAGTTTTTCAGATATCCATGACAAATACAAAGAAACACTTGGGCACGGGTTTATGGCAGATTTATTTGAAAACAATAAAATAAAAAAAGTTGAAGAATTACTAACACAAATCAGCAGGAGAAGGAACAACCTTCTCAAAGATATTAAAGATCATATAATATGATTTGAGTAATTATACTTCCATATTTGAGGTCTAATAAACCCTATTTAAATCTCACGAACATAATTAAAATCTTTCATTCATTCATTATCTTCCATTACAACTTAAATATACTTAACTTTGAAACTTTACAATTCCAAATATAGATTCTATAATTTAATTAAAAAAAATCACATTCTCCCATATGTAAAAACAGGGTCCGGTAAAATATGTGTACTTTACAATAGTTTAAATAGATTAAAACGTCTCTTCGCCACAGGAGTACTAACAAAATTAAGGAGATCAAGATGGCCGATGGGTCTAACACCAAAGATATGGAAGACATAAGGAGGGAAGCGGTTGAGTACTTTAAATCGTTGCTAGAAGATGTAAATCCGACTATTGAAGAAGAGGACTCTCTCGTTGGCAGCCATTCCACCCCTCAGTAATCGATAATCTTAATGGATTCTTACTTAGTCCTTTCACAAAGGAGGAAATCAAGAAGGTCGTTTTTGACATGGATGGTAACAGCCCCCCAGGACCGGATGGCTTCCCTGCAGCCTTTCTTCCGAAGTTTTGGGATATCCTAGGCAATGATGTAGTGGAAGCTATAATTGAGGCTCAAAAGGACATGGAAATCCCGGAAGGAGTTAATGCTACTTTTTTAGTCCTCATCCCTAAACTAGTGGGAGCAATGGAATTTTCCGGTTTCGCCTCTATCGCTTTATGTAACACTCGATGAAGATTCTCACAAAAACAATCGCCAATAGGTCGAAGGTTATCCTTCCTTTCATCATTGATATGAACCAAGGTGGCTTTGTGAAAGGGCGACAAATATTGGATGGTATCATCACAATTCATGAGGTTATTCATTCAATGGTGACTAGTAAGGAAGCAGGTATGTTACTAAAGCTTGATATGAATAAAGCCTACGACCGGGTCTCATGGCGGTTCCTCACCAAGATTTTGGGTAAGTTTGGTTTCTGTCCCCAGTGGATTAAGTTGATTTTTAGTTGTATCTCTACTACAAGATTTTCTCGTCATGGTGAATGGGTCACCCTCCTAGGTTACTTTAAGAGTGAAAGGGGGTTGCGACAAGGAGATCCTTTGTCTCCATACTTGTTTATTATTTTAGCGGAAGCATTGGGTAGGAACATTTCAAGCAACGGTGGCGGATGGTCAATTGGAAGGTTTTAAACCAGCCTCAACAAGCAGGCCGTTGTCTCACCAACAGCTTGTGGATGATACAATCATTGTGTCCAAAGCCTCGGTGCCTCAAGCTAGGAAGTTGAAGAGAATTCTAACCAAGTATGAGACGAACAGGATAAGACATAAACTATAAGAAGAGTAGCATCTATTTCTTTAACACGCCCGGTGGGAGGGAGGAAAGAATAGCTAACCTCTTCGGTTGTGGAAAGGAGCTTCTACCAAAGAACTTATCTAGGCATGCCTATGTTCGAAGGAAGAATGAAGGCTACTTTGTGGAACTCACTCATTGACAGGATCTCCAAAAAGTTAGCGGGGTGGAAGGGCAGCCTTCTCAGCTCCGCAGAAAAGCCTTATTAGTTCAAACTACTTTACGTAGCATTCCAATTTATCGCATGTCTCTATTTAGAATGCCCGCAAAGGTCCGAGCTACATTGGAGCTAATTCAACGCAACTTCTTGTGGTCAAGTTCGGAGGAGAGAAAGAGAATTTCATTGGTAGCATGGAATCGGTGTGTGCAAGCAAGGATCGGGGGGCCTCGGGGTTAAAGAGAATGAAAGAATTGAATCAAGCTCCGATTGGCAAACAGTATGGAGATTTATCAATAATGATCAATTGGGATGGGTAAAACTTCTTAAGGCAAAATATATCGGAAATAATCGGGACTTCCTGAAAGTCGATAATCTTCCTAGAGGATCCTATTTTTGGAATTGTTTGCTCGAATGTCGGGAGGTAGTCAAGAAAGGCATCGGATGGAGAATTGGTAATGGAAGACAAGTGGACTTTTGGAAAGACCCGTGGTTGGAAGAGGCCCCTCTGAAAGATAACTTAGACCTTCAAGTCCTCCAACATAAACTTTCGAAGGAAATGGGAGGAAAAGTAGGGGATTTTATTGTTGTAGCACAGAAACTTCTTCTTGGAAGAAAATCACAGCTCATAATCTGTCGAGCAAGAGAAGGTGGCCCTAACCAAACTCAATGATGCTTTAAGGGTGTTCCCGATCATTCCCGGGGGAGGAAGAGACAAGGCGATTTGGGGCAAAACTACAAGTGGGATCTATTCAATAAAAATCGCCTATAAGTTAATCCACTCGGGATTCAATGGTCGGACTCCGACTTCGTTATTTGGTTAAATAATTTAACCCCAAAAATAGCTTTCTTCTTTTGGTTGGCGCTCAAAATAAGATCCCGACAACGAGATAATCTGCAAAGGAGAGGTTTCCAATTCATCAATCGATGTATCTTGTGTGAGAAAGCGATAGAATCCGTAAGTCATATATTTCTAACTTGTGATTTTTCTTGTACAGCTCTTCCAAATGATCCCGTCCAAATTTCATATAGATTGGGTCTCGTCCAAATAGCATGTCCGACTTCGCATACAATGGGCTTCCCCCTTCCGGCTAAGCTTTTGACTTGGCTCGGAAGCTCAGCTTACCCCATTTTTTATGGGGGATATGGAATGAGAGAAATAAGAGAGTATTTAAAGGACGTAAGAAAGATCCCAGGTTATGTGGCAATAAAATAATCATATCTTTGAAAGAAAACTGGAAAACTTTCTTCTTCAAAAATGAGACCATGTCTCTAAGGGAAAGGAGGATTTTGCGGAACTCGGGGAGAGGAACTTCCGGACCTAGACATTACAACCAACCCACGGGATGGTGTCAAGTGGATACCCCCCACACAAAAGTGGGTTAAGTTTAATTTTGACTGGGCAACTAAAGGAAATCCGGGTCGCAGGAGCAGGAGGAGTTTTGAGAAATGAGGAAGGAAAAGTGGTCCTTGCCTTTGCAGAGCCTTTGGGAACTCAAACAAATCATTTTGCCGAAGCCCGAGCCTGCATGCAGGCAATGAGAATTGCCAGACTTGAGGGTTATAAGGAAGTTATCTTTGAAGGGGATTCGCTTAATATAATCAAGGCAATTAAGGAGGATAAAGACCCCAACTGGACCATATTGGAGCTTATCCTAGAAGCAAAGATTCATAAATCTCATTTGGTTAATGCCCGAATCCAACACACCTTCAGAGAAGGGAACCAGGCGGCGGATCTAATGGCAAATATTGCAGTTTTCGTTGGGGAGATGCAAATTTGGAAGGATAACTTCCCTCAAGAACTATTGGTGTTGGTCGCTAGAGAAGAGCTAAGATCAAACCCGTTAGAGCATCAGGGAGATCGGAGGGGCCGATGATGAGTAATCCGACGAGATGGAATTAGGCGGAAAAGGCATCCCATTTGTTGGGGCCTCGGGAGGTGACAAGTGTACAAGACAAAGAACCTAGTGTTAGTAAGTGCTAGGTGTTGTTTGGTTTTTGTTTTATCCCGAATAGTCAAGCGACAAGTATAGGACCGTGGACTCTAAGTATGGCTTAATGTGAGTCTTAGAAAGATCCATTTTGTATTTTGATTATACGGGCTTGATGCTAGAACCAGCCCATTTTGACTTTGTAAAAGGTTTGTGGACCTTATAACCACCTCTACCTTATACCAAAAAAAAAATAGATTAAAACGTGAGAAATGTTTCGTATGTTTTGTCCTTTATATTTTAGGAGCTGTACGACTCTCCTCCTGCACTGCCGAAACGTGCATAAATTTTAAGTATTAATAATTATAAGTGATTAGTATAAATAAAATAGAGTTTATTAATTTTTATTTTTTAATTAAGGATTTGGTAACATTTTTTTATTTTAACAACTGGGTAAAGGGGATAGACATTTTTTTTCTAAAGGTTTCTGTCTTAAAAAACAGGTCAAATTATCGAAGCTACTTTTATAACCCCTGCCTCTTCTAAGTTATCGTATTCGAAGAAGACCCTGGATAAAATCATTAAAACTGCCTCTATATCACCTGTCTCGGTAATGGCAGTCCAGAGACTCAGTAATGGCGGTCCAGAGACCTGATAACTCAAGATTAATATGGCGATGCCGACTCAAGTATAACTAAATGTTAAATAGATAATATCCATTATATATTACCTTTAACCTCGGCCGCCACTTTAAAAAAAGAGCCTACAAACTTAAAAAAAACTGCTTACCTGTTTTTTAAAAGTGGCGGGTAAATTCAAATTTGTTGGTATCGTCATCAAACTTCCGCCAACATTAAAGTTTGAAGTAAGAAGACATTTAAATATAGGCAGTCTTGTTCCGAAGGAAGAGGAAAGGACAAAACCCTAGCACCTGCGACTGTGGATTAGGTATGTCTTATACTAATCCCCGCTTTCTCTATAGACTTTCCATTTTTCCAATCTTAATTATTGTTTGTTTTCTTCTTGAATTTTTAGGTCTTGGCTGGTTCTTCAAAGTTAAGCTTGGGGTTGTTGTATTCATTTAAGTTGTGATCTGTGTATATTATCGTATTCATTTAAGTTGTGATCTGTGTATATTATCGAAGAATTTTGATTTCCTTTGCATTGCTTCTATTGTTTCTTTAATGTCGGATCCTAAGCCTATTTGGAACACTTCCAAAGTAAGTCTTTTTGTCTCTGAAAATTCTCTCATTTCTTTCCATTTATTTAAGCCATGAATCAGATTTCATCTTATCTTCTATTTTGAATTCAACGGTGAAGTTTTAGAAGTTTCCTCAGTTTATTTCTTGCCAGTTAAATTTGTAGAAGAATCGAGGCCGGATTCCCCTGAGAACTGACATATTACGAGTGGGTGATCCTTTGTTTCTGAGTCGTTCATGTGGAGACCATCCCTTGAAGGACTTCAACTTCCTCTTTTGGTTAGTTGCTTAGCAGTAAGAATATTGGCCAGCCAATGGAAGTTCCAGCTTTGGGCCAAAACTTTTATTCCAGCAGGGATGTTGAGACTGTGCCACGGATTTTCTCTTCCTTTTTGCCACGATCTAAAGGAAATATATTTTACAACATGTTCCATACTGACATATAAATTACATGATACACATTGCGGAATGTTGCCACTCTTTTTTATTGACTGCAGTCGCCCCAAAGACTGAAGATCTTAATTAAACCTAAAGCGATTTGTGGTGATTTTAAATGAAATTAATCAAATTTAGGATTCAATTTATGAGGTCAACATAATTGGTGAATTTATGGCCGATCTCCAAGCTTAACAAATTTCTAATTTTGTGAATTAAACTTTTCAAAACTTGTTACAGACCTTGTGATCTGATATTTCCAATGGTTATGTCCTGCAACCAGTGCAAATGATTGTACAGGATAGAGTATTCAGCCATAAGCTAGTAAAACTGTTGTGGATTTCTATATTGGGCTGTTTAAAAGGGAAAAGCAAGAAGTCATTACTTTGGGTTGCCAGGCCTTGAAGGATTTGTTTTATTTTTTGAAGTTTAATATCTATGCATAAAGGTATGGAATGAGAGTCATGGATGAGGACAAAGTAGAGCCTTCACTGCATATATTTACACTCTTTGTTATATTGACTGTCCATGGATCAAGAACCATTGAGACAAGGGGATTTAGAGTGATGAAAGTTGCGGGGAAAGGATTCAAGTGTTGTTTTCTAAAGAACTTGTAAGAAAAATTGAGTAATGATAGTATAGAATTTTTTTTGCTGGAGAATAAGGGGTTGTATTCGAGTCCCCCACCCTTGACAAATCACAACTCTCTTATTTATAGTTTGAGAGTTTATAATTATATTCAATTCTCATCTCAATTGAGTTGCTATAGCTAGATACCTACATTATTTTTCATATAAAGTCTGAATTCTTGATTTTCATTTTAAGAATCTTCTTCAATTTTTTGTGTGAATACAAATATTACAAAATTCAGCATCCTTCTTCTTGACATTTTCTTGCAGCATCCTTCACAATACCAAAACTCCACCTCTATTGTCTATGCATTTCATCTTAGTAGAGATTTCAAAATCTTCACACTATCATAGTCCGCTTTACCAAATTTGGATTGTTAGTTTTCTTCTTGAAGCATAAGTGCAACCACACGAATTGTAATAAATAGTTTATATGAAAACACATTAATGCTATAAAATAAAACAAATATTACCAGTTGGAAACATTAAAGTAAATCTTAATCATTATTTGATGCAAGCAGTCACCATTTTCTTATCAGGTTCAGTTAAACTTACTACTTCCTCTAACCATGGAAAAGAGAATTTAACTTCATGATCCTCAATTAAAACCCTTTTATTGGCTAGCCTATTTGCACATTTGTTTCCTTCCCTTAACGTATGTGTAAACTTGATTTCTTCAAACTCTATAGCAAGGTCTTGTATTTCCACAATTATCTCTTGTATGTTCCATGGAGCGTTTTCTTTCCTCAAAATTGCATTTATTACTATTAGTTAATCACCTTCCATCCATACTTTGTTCCATTTCATTTGTTTGCATATTTTTAACCCTTCCAAAGCCGTCTAAGCTTCAATTTCATTATTTGTCTTAAATACTGAAGGCGTAATGAGACAAAATATCTTCCCTATTATTTCTAATTATTCCTCCTCTTGTTGGTCTTGGATTTCCTTTAGATGCTCCATCAAAATTCAATTTGACCAACTCCACTTTTGGTGGTTTCCGGCTTTCCGCTTCATATTCTTTGCTTTTTTTTTCTTGTACCCAACATCATAATTCCATTTGATGACTTGACTCCATCTATCAAGGCTCTTTGCTTCAAGAGTAGGGATTGGGTGAGTTGATAGGGCTGGTTTAGCCTCCTTTATGTCTAAACAAATCTTCCTTTTCATTACCTCTAAACAACTTTCCTTTCTTTTAAATATTCTTCTATTCCTTTCCAACCATATAGTCCAAAGTATTGTATCTTTTGATATATTCCAAATTGTTTGTAAAGCCTCACTTTTAAAAGTGCTTTGCCATTGCTTTAACAATTTTTTAATTTTGCCATTCATCACCATGTATTTACCAAACATAATAAGAATTCTTCCAAACTATTAAGTAGTGTCCCAAGAGATGGTTTATACTCTCTTCCTCCTTTTTACATAGAACACATTGTGAGGGGCCATGAAAATCCCTTTTCATAAGGTTATCCTAGGATAAAATTTTTTATGACCTACTAGCCAAACAAACATTTTGACTTTAGGAATGCTCGGGCTATCCCAAATATCTCTCCATATTCTTGCAGTATTCCTATTTTGTTGGTGCTTTATATAATATCCGCTTTTGGTTGTGTATTCTCTTGAGCTATTCAACTCCTAAATCAGCAGCTTATCCTCAACTCCCCTTAGAATAATCATTGTTGTTGTCTTTTTGCTCAGCTGCTTCCTAGCATCAATGTCTTGTATACTTGTATAAAAATTTTCTTTTCATTTGTATCTTCCTTCTTGATCCTTGTACATAATGTTTGAAATCTTATCACCATATTTGTCTTGAAGTAATCTCATCCATGGTTTCAAAATTGGATCTAGATTGAGTGGTTTTTTATCACACCAAGTATCCATCCAAATATAATTTTTTTCTCCAGTTCCCACCACCCATATTAGACCTTTAATCACTAGATCAATTGATTTTTTAAAACCGTTCCATAGTGTAGAACCATTTGGTAGTGAGAATGCAGTAAATATTAAGCTTGTGTCATTGGGCTCAACCAACTTACTTAGAAGAATTCTTGCCCATTGTCTTTGACTCTCTTTGTACAATCTTCAAATTACTTTTCCCCTAAGAGCTAAGTTTGCATTTGTAAGAACTCTTAAATCGAGACCTCCCCTAGTTTTATCATCACACATGTTGCTCCATTTCACCAAAAGAAATTTCCTTTTATCATGTAATCCTGATCACAAAAATGACCGCATAATATAGATTATTCTTTTTTCTATCGATCTTGGCATAGTATACAAGGACATATAATATGTTGGAATGGCTTGTAAGACTGATTTAATTGACTTTACTCTTGCTACTAATGATAACCATCTTACTTTCCATGTTGGTAGTTTATTCTGAACTTTACTTCTAATTGGATTCCACAGTTCTATCCTCATTCTCCCCTCAAATA